>JAGRRH010000013.1:1147500-3633750 GCA_019154785.2 Nitzschia inconspicua | reverse complement strand
GGCATCGGTAGCCAACAGGCTTACCAGCGCCACGAGAAGAGCACAGTACTTCATGTTGTCGATTCTTTTGTCGTCTTTGATGTACTTCTTGATGGAGACCTGTCGCTGTTGCGTGACACTTCACCCCAAAAAAAGTGTTTGAGTGTGAGACAGTACCGTACTATTCCCTCTCTCTACTACCGTACTCTCTTTCACTCTACGGGCATCTATGACATATCATACGAGTACCTTTCTCGTTTTCTCTCTTCTTGAAGACAACGAGTGTTTGACCCAAAAGTCGAATGATGTAACATCAACACGTCATTGAATAAAACGAAACGGTTTCTAACTGTAAGATCGATACGACGTATGAAACATACTGTTCACGAGATCACGAGTACCAGGTATGATACATACTATTTAGCTACAGGTACATACTTGAACGTACGATGACGTCTACACTACTCGTATCATACGTACTGTCGTAAGGTGCCAGCTGCCAGAACCACTATCGTACGCATTTCCCCGGTGAACGTCGTATGGGTACTTACAGTTACAACTACCGTACTTACTGTTAGTACCTAGGTAGTACGTCGTACAGTTAACAGTCAATACCATAGAGGATATCATAGGATTAATGAAATAACTGTAAATAATCTATTTTATGGCTATGCCAACTACTAGCAACCGGTAGTTCCGTATCTAAGAAGTTGACTCACCCGCTTGGCCCCCAAGGGGGCGGGGCAAATTATGCAACAGCTTTCCCTCCACTCACAGTTCACAGTCAGTACCCTGTTGCCCACCACTCAGTACTGGGCGGAAAGGCAAAAAACCTCACGAATGAGGAAAAGTCCAAACCAGTGAGTGTCAGATATGGCGTGGTCTTCCACAAAGAACAATGCTGGGAAGGCAGCAATTAACCACATAAATTGTGTTGGGTGTGTTGATATCTTTCACCTGTTGCAACCCAATAGGGCGGATTGTACGTATAAAAGAAGCCTTCCATGCCAAGCACCAGCAATATTTCCAATGAAATAGTACCGTCCCTCTGCATTAGACACTCGGCTGAGTTATGATGCCATTTCTTCCATTAGAAATGTCAGTGCCCATCACAACTCGATCAGGAATCATGCATTGAGCATTCTTCCTCCTCTCCCTTAGACCCTTTCCGACTAAATAAGAGAAACACAATCTTTCCGGTCGGCCACCGGTTCTGCATGATGCCATGCACAAGACAGCAGTAGTTTTTACTACCGCTGGGACGATCTCTTCCGTTGCACTGATAGATAGTCTGTGGATTCTTAGTTCCCCAGGCTCTGACAAACCTGGGTTAAGCCTCCCCACCACGACAAGGTGATCCACTCAGGGGGGAGTTGACAGTCAATACCAGTACGGTAGTATCGTAATGTTGTGCGACAGAAGGTACTACCTTATGAAAGGACGAAAAACAGTAGACTAGACTAGCTACTGTAGTACATGAGTGATCATACTACCACTACTCCAGTTACTCCTACTCCATAGTGCTACGTAGATGTTGAAGATTCTTCTTTTTCTTTGCAGTGATGTATTTGATTCGATTGTTCACCACTTCTACTATAGGAGGAGCGCATCCGACGAGCGGCATCGGTAACCCGTGACAAGGCTCGCTTCGGGCCCTCAAATTCGGTGCCCAAAA
This sequence comes from Nitzschia inconspicua, assembly GCA_019154785.2. Lineage (NCBI taxonomy): Eukaryota > Bacillariophyta > Bacillariophyceae > Bacillariales > Bacillariaceae > Nitzschia > Nitzschia inconspicua. The sequence continues at coordinate 3,632,096 of JAGRRH010000013.1, read as the reverse complement.
CACCGAGCCCACCAATCGCCATGGCGTGGCCGATGGGATGCAGCGGCGTCACCATGATAATGGCTCCTGTACCTACAAGCACTCCACCTGCAGTAGCAACAGCGGCTCGTTTGATAGATTCCCGTCGTGATAGTGGAGGGGAGTAAAATTTGATTTTGACAGTGGAATGGATTTGCAACATGGTCTGAAATACCGAGTTCGCGTCGTCGGGGCTTAGCTCAAAGCATGGAATGTCATTGATAGACAAGATAACGTCTTTGGTCCGCGCACAAGTTTGTTGGAGGCAGTTGTGCAATGGAATGGAGTCCAAACGCAAAATCTGTGAGCTTAAAATCGGGTCTGGCCTAGTGGAGGCCTTCAATACAAACCGTTCTGGATCAAGATCAAATTTAGGAGATGCAGAGTTTGGTTCCTCGGAGGACAACCTCTGCATATCGCCATCAACTGACACTCCGTGAACCTTATTGTTCTCAGCGATGAAGATGACTTCATGTACCGCTGGAGCAGACACGCCATGCTTTTCTTGGTCTGGGCCGTTAGACGATGCTTGGCAGAGGAATGTCAAAGTTGTCATGGTTTTTAAGGATGATTGTTCTTGGAGAATTCTTTTATACAGTTGATTTTCATCTCGAAAACCGCGGCAAGAAAAACCATTGATGGCTTGTAAAACATCTCCCGGTACCAATAAACTCGCTTGATCAGAAGGCAGAAGAGGCTCTCCATCAGTTGGTTTGATGCTGATGGAATTTGATACCTCGAACTGTTTTGTATTTGGGTTCTTGACCAGCTCTACTCCCAAGAGCACTCCAAGATTTCCGACATCTGCTGGAAGATTATCAATTGACTCCGAAAATTCTACGCTGTTTTCATTGGCGGGGGGTTCTACCTTTTCACTTTCGTTACTCTCTTGATGGAGAGGATATCTGTCCGTGGTGCTGCATTGCTTTTTGCTGATAATTACAAAACTAATTTGTAGAGGAGGAGACGACAATAACTCTCCATATTGAAAGGAATGGCTCATTGCGTTCGAGTCCATGATGGATTCGGAGGCGGACTGGTCTTCGCTCGGTTCTCCCTCGACGGTTGTTTGTTTCGTTGCCGACATGTTGCTGCCATTTGTAGAGGATCGTTTCCTCCATGACGAAACTAGAGCCTGTTTTTTCAATTGCCATGCTTGCAGTGTTGTGACGGATTGCTCTTCTTTGGAGGATTCGATCGTGTCGTTCTCTGTAGAGGGAGGAGCAGGATTTGATATGACGTCGAAAGTGTCTGGGGGTAAGGTTGAGGAACTCTTTTGCGGTTGATCGTCATGTTTTTGACTACCTTCCTCAGATTCATTCACCGATGAAGGCGCCCAACTGGACCGTAAATTACTCCAACGGCTCGCCATCCCGGTGCTCTTTGCAGTTTTTGTCTGACAGCGAAATCGAAAAGATAAAACGAACGATTGGAATGTGTAACGATCTCAAACTTCGCCTGCGGCTGAATCTTCGTCTGCTCCACAGTTGCTATGAAAGGATTTGCGTGAGATGTACTCTCGACTCTCGAGTACCGGTAGTCTGTATTTACCGTACTCTATAAAATGCTTTATAGATGATGATGTTGTTGCTTTTTGCACGATTTACAATCGTTCGGGGCCGAAAAGGCCCCATCTTGTGGCCTTTGGCCGGAGGCGCGCGATCAACAGACTCGAACATCTCACCTTCCCTCTTTGGTTTTTATTGATTGTGTGTATCGTATCATACACTCTCCAATCCTCCGTGAAACATTTCACTACGACTAACACGAAGGCGTACTGTCAATCGATGTACTCGGAGTAAATGACACGTCGTGGTACGTATCGTAGTCTACTACTACGTACTACCGGTAGAGGTACGATACGGTAACAGTAAGTAGTGTAGCAGTGAGCTGTTAATGACAGTGACTACCGTACGTACTGTAGTACGACTTTGTACTACGAATACACACTGCTACGACTGTATTAGCAACAGCCAAGCGACTAGTCAGCATCATCACAATTTCCATCTCACTTGCAGCAATTACATGAGGCTAAGACTAGTAGCTAAGGGATCAGAAGGGCTTCTCTGTGTTCTGCTCTAAAATGTTGTAACTTCTTCGTCAAGTATGTCGGGCTCTTCCAGCTTGTCCATTGCGGATTTGATAAGCTGATTGTCTTTTGGATCTAGATCCAATGCGGTCAAAAAACATCGCATCGCCTGCTCGGGTCGTCCGAGTCGCTTTAGAACCTTGCCCATAGAGAAATGCACTGTCGCCTCTCTTGGGGCAGCATCTCGAACCTTTTCCAATTCTTCCAATGCTTCCTCTGGACGATTGAGTGCAAGATAAATCGTGGCTCTCTGAAATCGTGCTTGAGGATTGTGAGGATCCAATCGAAAGGCTTCCGACAAAGTATGCAACGCCTGGATAGGCTTTCCATTCGAGTACTGTGACATTCCGAGATTACACCGCAAGACGGAACTTTGTGGATTGATTTGTACAGCACGGTGGAAATGATACTCGGCTAGGTCATACTTTTCTTGTCGATGATAAATGGCACCCATACCATACCAAGCGTTATAGTGTCGTTCGTCGGATCTGATTGCATTTCGGAAACACGTCATGGCCTTCTCAAAATCTTCATTTGCCATGTATTCATATCCAGACAAAGTGTGCGTGTATGTGAAGGAAGAATCCAACTGCAACGACCTACCGAAAAAGACCAACGCCGTTTCATGTTCCTTCTGCAGAGAAAAACAGTTTCCAACCACGCACCATGCCTCTGGTGACAGTCTGTCGAAATCAACGGCGCGCTGCGCGAGGTGAGCGAGATCAACTTCTTTCTTCAACTGCCATAGAACTGTCGATAGAAGTTCCAAACCCTTCATGCGATGCGGTTCAACGCGTTGCATCATTTCTAGACATCGTTGGGCCTTCTGATAATCTGCCATTTCGAAGTAAGTTCGACCTTCTTGATGGAGTACCCAGCCCGTGTAGTGTTGAACTTGTGGAAGAGCACTAAACAACTGTAATGCCTCACGGCATCGAAACTGTGACAGAAGGAGACGGTGAGATAGAACCGTCCGGGGAAAATGTACAGAACAAAAATCACATTCTCACCTGACATAATCGCCAATATCCAGCTCCTAACAGACAAAGCAGCTCCAGTATCTCTTGGACGGCACCCTGCTTTTCAATTCTCACTTCTTCATCGTCAAGCTCTACACAGGCCTGGTCAAGGTTGGCCGTAAAAGATTGCGACTTTTCATCTTCTGTCAAGGAAGAAGACTGCTGTCCTGCGTTGGCTCCATTGGTGGCATTTTCTTCTGCTATAATCATGTTGGACCGTTCGTCGTCAGGATGATTTTCATTGTCCATGCCATGATCGCCACCTACTCCATCTACCTGGCCACGAGAAATCAATGGACGGAAATTGTTTTCGTCGTCATCTTCATCTTCCAAAGTGCTGCTGTTGGTCCGATTCCGGTCATTGGTGTTTTCCCGCATGGCCTTGTTTTCCGAGAGGAAGAGTGCTCGAGGTCGACGAACAGTGGACACATCCGACGGGCGTCCTCCTCTGCGCACGGGTGTTTCCGAGATGGTCGGTTCGAGATCGATTCTGGATGTCACAGCACAATGTAATGCCGATTTTCCTCGCAAGTAGCGACGGGACACGGCATCTCGGGAGGTTTCAACTGCGTTACTGTGGAATCGATCATCAGTAGGAAAACGGTCATACGGGCATGTTTCAGGACTGGGTTGGTAATACAAGCGAGCAGCGACATACTTTGCTCGACGAACTGTATGCGGATTAAGAGAATCTCCAAAAACGTGATTAAGAGGAATGTCAGCTTCCGACAGCATTGATGATTGCTGAAATGTGACACCCACAGAACCTGTTTGGTGATGCGACTGGTGCTGGTGAATGAAAGATGCATCATGTTGCATGGGAATCGGAGTCAAGTTGGGTGTATCGAATTGTAGTTGATTTGGTAGAATGGCAGCACTGTTTGGTTCTGCGGTTGCATTTTGTTTTTGGACCGTCTGGAAAAGTGATGCTTTCGGACCGATAGAGGCTACATTAGGTGTTCCCAAATCTATGGGTCGGTTTGCACCGGCTACTCCCGCCCCAGCCCCATACGTGGGAGGGGTGAAATGATGAGGTGTCAGTACAGACTTTTCTTGCAGGGGCATTTCGTCATGTGCCGCATTTCGTTGTTGGAAGCGTTCTTGCAACTGGTCGATCGCCGCGGGCCGCACCCCAAAGATGGTGGTTGGATCAATATTCACGGCACCCATCTCGCATAATGCTTCATAACTCACCCACATGAGAGGGTCCAACTGTGTCAATCCCGTTTAGTGCATTGTGCAATAAAAAAAAAGATTAAATTCATTTCGTTGATAGCAAGAGGCACTTGCTAATCCAGAGAGTTTCCGACTCACCTGTAGAGACATCCGATAATACTCCATGGCCCGCCGTTTCCGATTGGATCGTCGACACGCATTTCCCAACAGATACAATCCCGCCGCTCCATTCGGAATCGGACATGGAGATGTCTCCAACATCCATTCATCCATTGTCATGGGACCTTTATTCTCCTCCTGAAGAGTGGTGGTGTTCATTTGTTGATGATAATTGCCTTTGTATTCTCGATATTCGGAGCGAGCTGTTTCCAACAACACTTCCTCGACACGTCCATATTGTTGTAGCTGAAAACAGCACTGAGCAACGAGATAGGCCGTAGATGGATGTTCCTTCAGAAAGGCGCTGTTGTGTTCCAAGACGCTAAGGGCTCGTTGTGGAGCATTGGATCGATAATGACAAACACCCAAGAGGTACCAGGCATGAACGGACCGACAGCTCGCAACCATGCGTTCGGCTAGAAACGTAGCGTTTTCGAGACACATCACTTGTAGATACTCCTGAATCAAAGAAGTGTAGGTTGCTTCCAAACTTTCTGGGTGCGTTTGCGTCGCGTTGCCTGCATTGGGTATGGACAACAGGTGAGTGGCTTGGCGATCCCGGTTTCCCATCGGCGTCCCGTTATAAAGACTTGCTCCTGCCGCAGGAGCTCCCATCTTGATTGCGATGTAAAGTGTTGATTAGCCTTACACGATGTCCCGACTGCGAAATGTTGGTTGAAAACTGGTGACTTGGTCAGATGGATATATACGACGTAACTGGAATACGACGTAATACTACGTATTAACCTTGTGGTTGTTTTTAGAGGGGAGAACGTTGTCGTTGTTTGTGTTTGATGTTGATCATGCTGTGCTGTGACTGGTCGGCTCGCGACGTTGTTTGTGGTCAAATTGGTCGATTCGCACACACTGTGAATTCTATCACGAGTACCGTATCATACGTCGTAGAGTCGTAGAGTCGTAGAGTACGTGGACTAGGTACTTCGTTTCAAATTCTCCGATCACAAAAAACGTTGTCTCATCATCACAGATCACATTCACAGTCAACAAGGAATCTGCTGCCAATCTTTTCCTCCATACAGTGTATCATACATTCGACAACACAACAGATCGCAACACCATGCACAGAATAGTCTACGCAATTTTCTGGATGTTAGTGCTGTGGTTCTTTGTATGGCCCGTCGCCTCTTTCTGTGCCTGGTTTTGGATTGTTTTGCAGGTACGATCAATAAAAGGAGAAGATGCAGATCGCATATCGCACCCACAATTACTAAGAAAAGAGGACGACAGACAGATACAGCATTATTATCAGTATAGCGATCGTCTTTTGTTCTTGCGATTCTAATATTATTGCTTTCTTTTATGCTTCGATTTGCAAACCACTATTGGCTTGTTTCTATTTCTATCGCCCAGCCCCTCGAAGCTTGTTTTCCTTCACCCATCAAGGCTATCAATACATTTTTGGAAAAACTTATTACATGGCCTCGTGATTTTGGACATGCTATTGCCAATTGCCAGACTACATTCCCGGCTCCTTTTTAATGGAACCAGAGTGAAATAAAGCTGCTGAGAGAAAATCATTTTCTTGGGAAGTGCAAGGGCAACAAGCATGCCCTCCATAAGTTGGCTTGTGATAAACTTTGAACTATCAGCAATTGGCAACTACCTACTAGCTAGTCTACCTTATACTTACGACAGTAGTGAGCTACTAGCTAGAGGCTACTCTTGGAGTAAAACTTACAACAACAACTATGATTAGGCAGGAACTGCTTCCGACTGGTATTCTACTACGGAGAACATGCGGTAATGAAGTGATACGAGTAGACTACTAACACTGTAAAGTCGTAGTATCATAGCGTACTGACTGTGAAGGTAATCATTCATCAAGGGTACAGGTACTTCGACAACGTGTGGCATTGGAAGTGTTCGGATGGAGACGTGCTAATAAGAGGACGTCATCTCATTTTTCGCCTCTCCAACAATAGTCGAAATGCGACCGCGTTTTTATATCCGGTGGATTTGAAAATGGATATTGTAATTACTTTTAAATGTTTAATGCACATCCTTTGCCAGTTTGGATGATTGGCGCCAAATTCCATGCGGAGCGTCGCACAAATCTACGACTGCTGTTTTCCCAAAAAAATTGAAAGACCGTCACATCATCTCCTCCACTATAACAACAACATTATCTACACCAAAACTACGACCATGGCATCCAACCCAATCTTTGCTCTCCTTTGGCTCGTGCTCCTTTGGTTCGTTGCCTGGCCAGTTGCCGGCTTTTGCGCCTTCGTTTGGATCTTGTTGCAGGTGCGTCATTGTCGATTCTACAGGGGTGTGTCGTTGGGTTTTACGAGCTTGAGCCCTTGTTCACGAGTGGGATGGAGATGTCATGTCGAATCTGTGGCTTCGACCAAGTGAAACTTGCTCCATGCTGCGTCTCTCTCACTCTCTAGTTCTATTGGTCCTCCTTCCCATAACTTTACAGCCATTTGAAGCGTGCTTCCCAACGGTATGTCCCTACCCACGTCGGACAGAAGTATAAAGTGTACTGTTTCTATTGCAAAACAAGACTCCAGGATGCGCCATCTTACACACTGGTTCTTCCTCATCGTCACTACTTTTTGCGTTCATGTAGCCCGTTAAGAGCATCAACAACTTTTTGGAAAAACTTGTTACTTGGCCAAGAGATCTGGGACATGCCATCAAGAACTGCCAATCCAGCTGTCCATCTCCCTTCTAAATTCCGCTTTGTACTGTCGTCATCGCCATTTAGGTGCCGTTGATGACATCTAGATCGACAAATTAGTTCTTTGGTCGGGAGAATTTGTAACGTGTTATGAAAGCGGATCTGGTACCATTTCTACGTAACACTATCGATGGAGCAGCAAAACCATCCTAATTTCCTTGAAGGATCAATCATCCTTGCATATAAAATCTATAGGATGACCATTATTTGTTTGTGTGTATCGCAGGATAGAAGCTTTTCACGTTGGATTGTGTCTCTTGGCTTGATGTGCTGTATTGAGTGCCATCCCATCCAGATGGAATATTCGTCAACAGTCCTTCATCGGGGAAGCTGTTGTTGATATCAAACAAGTTGTAGCTGGGCTGGCTGTGTTTGTCTACCGGTACCGTAGAGCTAGCTACCGTAGTAGCAATCTGCTTTTGGAAGCTTCGTGGGATTGTTACGACGCTTTGCTTCCTGCTACGGTTCGTACCGTTGTTATAATAAGTACCGGTACTACGGTAGACTACCGGTATCATACGACTACCGGTAGGTAGTACGTCTTACTCGACTCGCCACGGCTTCATACCTACCGTAGTCAATAGGAGTACTACAGGTACTTTCATACCGGGTATCATACCCACAGGTACACGTATACCGTGTATGATACTGCCTGTACGTACCAGTGAATTGATTATTACGATTAGATATGAGTACCGGAATGATGATGATAGCGAAGGACACGTACCGGTAGTACGTCGTATGAAATATACCGTACCGGTATTTCTTCCGTACGTCGTTCGTACGGAATTCGTACTACCCCGTAGTATCGTCTACTACGGTATGATACCTGTGAAAGGAGAACGGTCGTCGCAGCGTCATCTTTACTGTTAACTCATCGTCACCACCATCAACTTTGAAAAGAAAAAAACATAATCGGAGAAAATGAATTATTGTATTCTTGTCTTTTTTAGATATTGTTTCCGATTTTGCAATCGATGAACAACGACCACCAACAAGGCAGGCATAAACTCCAGAGAAACTTTGCACTAGTAGTTGGTGAATAGGGCAATCTTGCCCATGGCAATCTCATCATCGTCCATATATTAGGACTCCAGTCAAGAGAACGTTCGGGCTCTGACGCTAATCGATATTCCTTTTGTTGCATCCAGCCATCCTAGTATTCATTCTGCTTCAAAAAATCATGTCTTCCTTTGACGATTCTTCTTCCACACCGTCTGCCGCCGCGACGACTGGAGAATCCTCGCGGGAAGATCATTCAGCTTCTATCGGATCTTCCAACGATGACGGTCCCGTCGGAATGGAGGTGGTGGGCCGGTCGGGAGGTGATCCTGCTACCAACGATACCCAGGCAATGAAACTGAAGGACGAAGGAAACGAACAACTCCTCAAGGGACATTACTTGGAGGCCATTGGGCTGTATTCAGATGCGCTGGAATACAGTCCCACCAACGCTGTGATCTTGTCCAATCGAGCACAAGCGTACATCAAGGTGGAAAACTATGGTCTGGCTATGGCGGACGCCACGGCTGCCCTCGACTCCGATCCAAAGTACGCCAAGGCGTACTATCGGCGTGGATCGGCACAATATGCTTTGGGGCACTTGAAAGATGCCAAGAAAGATTTTCGCAAAGTGTGTCAACTTCAGCCTAAATCCAAAGATGCCAGAGCCAAGTTGCAGGCCTGTGAAAAGGCAATTCGGGAGGAAGCATTTCTAAAGGCGATCGAAAGCGAAATGACTGCACCCCTCTCGGACACGTATGATCCAAACGCGATCCTACTCAATGCTTCTTCTTATGATGGTCCCAATCCCCTAATGTCGGATGGGCCAACAGAGGATATGGAGCTGGAGGCTTCTTTGTTTCAACCTGGAAAGCTACCTCGGGAGTTTGTGTTGGTGAGTGTCGAAAAATGTAAACATATAGAAGGACATGCTGATGATCGCCCTTCTCCTCATTTCTCTCACCAAATCCACCTTTCAGGCATCCATGGAATATTTCAGGAACCAAAAGTTGATTCACAAACGATACGTGGCCCGTCTCTTACTCACCTGCAAAACAATGTTTGAATCGATGAACTCCTTGATGGAAATCGATATTCCCACGGAACCACCAGAACATGATCCTACTGCTTCTCCGCGGGTTACAGTTTGTGGAGATACACACGGTCAGTTCTACGATGTCTTGAATATATTTGACATGAATGGATATCCTTCGTCGAAAAATCCGTACCATTTCAATGGAGATTTCGTTGATCGGGGGTCTTTCTCGGTCGAAGTTATTCTGACCTACCTGCTCTGGAAGATCCATGACCCCACCTGCATTTATTTAACGAGGGGAAACCACGAAACCAAAAATATGAACAAGATTTATGGATTTGAAGGAGAAGTCAAGGCAAAATACGACGACAAGATATTTGAACTGTTTTTGGAGGTATTTGGTCATCTTCCTCTCGCCGCTGTGATTGGAGAAAAAGTATTTGTCACCCATGGAGGTCTTCCAACCGACGAAACGGTCATGCTAGATGATATCCGAAAAATCAAAAGAGGGTGTGAACCACCCGAAACTGGTCTCATGAGCGATTTGCTGTGGTCCGATCCGCAACCTTTCCCGGGCAGAAGCCCCTCGAAACGAGGTGTCGGTTATGCCTTCGGTCCTGATATTACACAAAAATTTCTCGAACGGAATGGCTTGTCTCTCCTTGTGCGTTCGCACGAAGTGAAAGAAGAAGGCTATCTTGTTGAGCACGGTGGGAAGACCATTACTGTGTTCTCAGCTCCAAACTATTGTGACACGATGGGGAATAAAGGAGCGTTTATTCATTTTGACAAGAGCCTTGAACCCAAATTTACGCAGTATACTTCTGTTCCTCATCCAGATGTCAAACCGATGGCCTACTCGGCAGGCATGGGAGGTCTCTTTGGTCTGTAACAAATCCTTCCACGATTGCTCTCATATAATCTCACCATTTACGACGTTAACAATCCTTCTCTAGCCAGCACTTGGGATGGGGCTCCTTCGAAGGAATGGCAAGTAGTTGTAGAGGGGATGCTGGAAAGGAGGAATTCCTGATCCGGTAGAAAATCATACTCCAGTAGTAACTTTGAAAGATGGAAGAATACCGCTACCGGTAGGCATTATTATAATTGATCTAGGTATGTGTTTTCTCAGAGCAAGTGGTTAGTACCTACCACTACCGTTTTACTGGCAATCGTTGACAGCAGTACTACTCTAGACTTGGACGTATTCCAGAAGATTCTTTATTATGTGTGAGGCAAGGAAAAAAGATGCTGTAGGAGATTATTTCTTCGCAATTAGCTGAAGTCGTAGGTAGTAGAATTATTCGTAGAATAGTACGGCCCAGAGACAAAAAATATTCCGATGCGGGGACTCGAACCCCGGTATCCTGCGTGAAAGGCAAGTATGCTAACCACCTACATCACATCGGATATTGAGAAGCTAAACAGAAAATACAATATCTGATATCGATTAGAAGTAGATTCTGTCATACTACGGTAGGTCGGTTGTTAGTTTGTACTTCGTACTACCTAGACTACGGTACTCGGGTAGATTACCGGTACCGGTAACAGTATTAAACCATCATACCACATAAACGATAATGTTGATAACATAATTACGTTCAATTATCATTGTTGCAACTAGGTTGACCCATCACATTAGTCTACCTGACAGAAAAAGTGTCGCTTTCTGAGCTCTAGTTTCAGCGAACACCGATATCCTCAAGACGATTCATAAGCTTTTTCCTCGAATTGATGCTTTCAACTCTCAGGACGAGTTGATAAAACATATCGAGGAGATCTTTTTCAAGAATCAGCTTAGATTCACCGTGAAGCAAATCGAGCATACAGGTACAATGTGAAATGAGTAGCTCTTGGCTGCTGGCATGAGTTGAAAATTTGATCAGCACTTGGGAGAGTCGAATTGAAGTACTTGTTGCAGATGTTCGGTAGACGTCACACACCTTCTCCTCTTGACCATCTGATTGACAAACTGTCGAGTTTTTCAGCTCTGAAGAAATGCGAGTCGATAAGGAAGATAAAAGAGGAATTAAGAATGGGCTCGCTGATTCCAAGAAAGAAGTCACACAATCCACTCCAATTTCATTCATGTAACGGGAAATGCTCTCGAAAGCAAGCAAAAGTGTACGCGGTAAGCGAAGGCCTCCAATCTCCTTCATGACATTGCTGAAGAATACATAGTCAGATATTTTCTCTTTCAAATAAAGCTCCACGATAAGAAGTAACAGACGCCCTTTTGCCCTTTTAACATCACGGTGGTGACGCCACAATGCACGTGCGTATGAAGGGAAATGCATATGGCTGAGCTGTCCTAAATCAGAATGGGGAATTGGGAGCTGCATTTCTTCCAGTTCCTTAGCACAAAAAGCTCCAAACGCGCATTTTTTCAGAGAAATTTGATTTGCTGGGGTTTGATAGTTGTCTTGCTTCAAAACTTGTTCGAGAGCGTCCTGTGGGACGAGAATCGACGCAACACGAAGACAGCGATGTCGCATGGCGAAGGTGAGGGTATAAGAAACCTCCGATTTCTTATCACTGACGCTTTCGGCAGCGATTGAAAGATCCAGGCCCTTCATGAGATGGCCTGCGAATGTAGATTTGGCAAAAACGAGCCGAAGAAGCTCCCTGCAATGCGCTAGGACAACTTCGTGTTGATTGTTGTACTCGGTTGATTTTGAAGCTTTGACTTTCGACAGCAAACCCCTTCGTTTAGATTTCGACGCGCTTCGAAGTGTGGAATTGATCGAGTTCTCTTCGTTGCCTCCGATGGCGCGACTGCCGTCGCTCCAACTGTCACTGTAGTAGCCATCAGCAAACGCCATCACAAAGGCGATTCGGAGTGCACATCGCGAACTTGATAGCTCTGAAGTCTCGCGCAAAGAGGAGGGCTTTAGGCTTGAAACTTCCTCCTCTAGAGCCACCACAGTCTTCCCATTTAAATTTTTGGCTGTCCCGCCTGTTGTGTAGGACGACCACACGGAACCATCCTGAAGCTTTGATAGATCCATCTGAAAATCGACTGTATCTTCCTCATCAACATCACTTGCAGCATGCGAAGGGATCCGGATAGGGACATCCTTCTCTTCTTTTGTCGCTTCTGCGTTGTGCTCATCGCCATACAAAAGCCACCTGGTTGTTAGACGACGAGCGAGATGTCCAATCTGAACATGTGAGTATCTTTCCGCAATGCAACTGCAGATCTGGTGAGTCAATTGCGATAGTTTACGCAACTGACCGATCGATAGCGAGTCTCGCATGCAAAGCGTAGCATCGCAAGCCAAACCGGACGCTTCAATGAAGAGGATGTCAATGAAATGTTCGGGGACGAAAACATCGATCTTTTTCCATACCTCTTCTTCAAGTCGAGACAGAAGTTTTTGTATGGTCCTAGCGAATGAGCTCCGTTTGTCGGAGTCGTCCCATGCCTTTTGAAGGATTGTAGTTATTGACATTCTATCAGCAAGAAGGTCCTTTGCTACCGAAATTCTCTTGACTCGTGCAAGTGCTAGTGACTCCTCCGACTCCATACTTGATCGGGGCTCTTTCTTGCTATTACGTTCTGCTTCATTTGATGCTTTGATAGCCGCCTCCAGGGCGTCATTGAGGCACATTAATTTGAATGGATTCTCTAGTTCGTATTGCTTGGAGCACCATTCGGCTAGTTCAGCGATGTCCGACTTTGACCGTAGATGTTTCAAGACACTGTCTACTTCTTCATATGGTGGTAAAGCGGCACCTTCCTCCTTGGACTTCTGAAATTTCGCAATCAGGGACCTTGTTCGAATATAGCCCTTTGGCACACCGAGCGGGAGACAGAGCGGGGACAGTGCAGATGCAACTGAAGAGCTACATGACATTCGAAGCGTGGTTTCAAGTGGTCGCAAAGGATCAAAACCTTCTGAAAGCTTAGTCGAAGATTCCCAGCCAAGAACGTTGCAGCATATTGGCTTCTCTGTATTGCCCGATCCTCCGACTTTCTTAGAAAGAGGGACGAAAAAATCCGAAAACGATGGCCTTTGATGTTTCTTTTCACCCTCATAGTAGGAAGACAAAATTGCAAGAGCGTCACGACGCCTATCGATGATTTCCATTTCCATAAAATATGAATCGGCCAAAACACTATCGTTTCCAATGTCTCGAGCAATGAACATCGCCATCTCTGCTTGGTATAATGATAGGATCACGGACAATCTTTCGTAATCTGTGCAATCGTCGTCTTTCTCGAAATGGATGAGGCACGAGCGAAGTATTTCAAGTCTTTGCTTGGTTTCATCCACTCGATGAAGTAGTTTTCTCACGGTACCCTCTAAATCAGACACTCTGCACCTGGCATCATCTTTGCTGCCTCCACCATCGACTGGACCAAGTAAGAACTGTACGTAGGATGAGATTGGAACCACTGAGGGGATGGAAAAATCAGAAGCATAGCGATCAATCAAGCCCAAGGAATCATATATAGAGTGAGCTGATTGAGACGTGGCGATGATCAAATCAGGAATAAGAGTTGAGGCGTAGGATGAATCGAATCTCTTCTCAGTGATGACGTGATCGATCTGTCTCCGGCGATAGTCTTCTTCGAAAAGACGAGGATCAAAATTGATGTGATGCTCTTCAAGAACGCACCACCAATGAGCGTTGGTGGCAAGGGTTTCGCACTGATCAACAAACTTCGACTGTCGTGACCATGCATTATTGATGTCCATCCCGAACGATATTTTAGGAGTACCAGAAACTTTTCCTATTGTGGCCAGGCTCACGACTCTTGGAAAGTCCCTCGTACTGATGGCCGTGGGAAGGCAAGATTTATACAATTTGAAAGCAAGTTTGATCGGTAACGAAACAAGATGTGAAAGAGCAAGCTGAGAATCGACAAGCCCGTTTGTGATTCCGGTCCCAGTGCCTCCCAAATATCTCTCAACTAAAGATATCACGAGCGAGTCATTAAACTCCATTAGAAGTTCTAGGGGAGTTTCGACTTGGGAAAGACAGATCTGGGTAGACATAGAATGGGCCAGCAGTCGTAGCCCGAGCGCGTGACCCCCTCTGGCAATAACAAACGACTCAATACCCATTGTTGGGTCATCCACAAGTTGCAGTCCCATGCACTGTTTGCAATATTCAATTCCTTTTACCAAAGCTTCGTCCGGGGGAGCAGAAGCCCATCTCCAACATACCACGTTGGATGAAAAGATGGAGCGCGTATGTTCGCCAACTCTTCCAAATACTGTACGCAATTTGTGCTTGAACTGCAAGATGCAACCGAGCTTTCCTTCGTCGCTGCATTTGCCAAAAGCTTTTTTCGGAAGAAATCAAGTTGCTCTCCGCATCCTTCATCTGCCCTGAAGAGGACCTGCGAAATAAGATCGATCAAACACGAGAGAGATGTTGCAGATCCGAGAACATCAACCTCACATTTGGGCAACGCATAATCTTGAAGGAGGGATGCAGCCATCGCAACACCTTTCATGCTACAAAGTTGATCACTCGACAGTGAATCCTTCTTTTGAGTCGAACGCATGCACAATGTCATACTCAGCGACATGCAACAACGAGATGCAACCTCACACCCCGATGTTTCAGAAATTCCGAGATCCGAAAATAGATTTAAGGACTTGAGACCGCCCGATGTCAAGGCGAGCTCGCGGGCAGGGTTGATTGCGGCAGAAAACAATAATTTGGTTTCATTCAAGCTGTCAGTAGCTAACAAGGAACAAACGCGTCGAGCCAGAGAGGCAACCTTGTTGATTTCATCCCGTTCACCAATCTCGTAAGGGTCCACAATGTCCGAAAGAATCCTAGTCACAACTTCGACACTTTTTTCTGGACGATCCAAATCAGAAATTCGGAGAAAAATTCTGAAGTCTGACTGTAAAGTCTTGACTCGCTCCAGCTTTCGCGAGAGGTCTTCCAAATGTTCCACATTGAAATGTGTTGAGGTAAAGCCACTTCCTGCATTCCCTGATAACATAAATCGACTTTGCGATAGAGCAACTTTTGTCAAAGTCAATGCACACGATGTATATGCCATGAGATCATGACGAAGTGAATCGCTCTCCGATCCATCCAATTCTTGTGTGAGCCCACAATAATCGTGAAGTTGTGCGGTGTAATCATCAACCAAATCAATACAAAAGGTCACAGCTCGTGAATAAACCTGGTGGGCGGTTCCTTTGTTCCTGCGGTACAACTCCTCCAAGATTTTTGACGCCTGCTCTTGATTTCCGCCAAGTATTGTATTTTGCAAGAGCAAACCACAACCGTCTTCCACTGACAAATGGTGAAAAGCTTCGCACAGATCCAATACATCAGAAAGAACTGATTCTTTTTTCAAGTTGTTGCATACGAATTCTAGCAAGCGAGAAGCGTGTACGGGGTTATCCACATGAAAAAGTTCTTTTGCGCCATTGCCACAGTATCGACCGACTATTTCATCTATCAGAAGTAACCTGGATGCTTCTTCCAGTTCTGATCGAAGCGAGGAGTCTCCAGCGGACCATTCAATGGCATCTCTGCTCAATTTTGTCAACCATGCAGGAGAGAAACGACAAAACAAGGCAGATTGGAGGGTAGTCAATGTTAGTTGACATTTCGTTGTGGGGGTCTGACAACACCGAGCAACAGACGCGGCTTCTTCGATGGCTTCGGGGCTTGCACTTTTCCCTTCACATAGACGCTTTGCGTAATTTTTGAGAGCATCATCGAAGGGTACCCTGGCTCGTTTGCAAAACCCCAAAACTTTAGTGTGCAGGTTGCTATATCTTTGCTCATGTGACATTGCTTGTAACGAAAAGAATTGAATGAGCTCGTTGCACAAAAAAGTTGCACCACCACGGAATACAAAGTCACGTAAAGTAACAAGAGTGCGAGAGATCCCAAGAGATCTTGCTTCTTTGAGCCATCGAGCAGCTTCCAATTTGGCTTCGACGGATTCTTCATTCTCGTCGATAGTGTCGTCTCTCGATATAATCGGGACCTTACTCGATCCCCTCGTTTTCTGGGCACCTCTCTTCATCCGTCCTATTTCCAGTATGGTTGGATTAGGTCTTGTGCTTGTGTTGTACACTGTATGGTGAGGACAAATGTTAGAGGAGAGGTCGTTGCGTAATAAACCTCCCTCTTTCTCGAAGGTGACCATTGAGATGTCGCTCATAGCACTTCCGTCGCTGGAAAAAATCCCTGACGAGGATTCACCGAGGCTTTTCTTTCCGTTGAGAGAAGGGAGAAAGTTCTTTGAATCCATTGTAGACGGTTGTTCCACAAATGGCGAATGGTATGCAAAAGAATCATGAACTTTGCGTCGAAGTTTCTTCGTCGCTTGCTCTATCGTCTCCAACAGCTCTATAGCATCGTCGATACCGTCGTCAGATTCGTCGTCGAGATCATCGGCCTTGGAAGACGACCACGTCAAAATGCGGGGCAGGAGCTCGTGGTTGATCGAAAGGCTAGGTAAAACGAAATCCTTCAGTAAGTATATGTAGTTTCGTGGATGGATTTCGGATGGCAGTTGAAGAAAAGCGTCCACTATTCGCTCGAGAGAGAGCATGGATCTCGCATAGCATCGCAACATCTTTTCCGCCTGATTGAAATCCTCATTTTTCAAGAATGCAACGAAGAGATCATCCATGGATGTTACAAAAGCAAACTGTAGCGGAAGCTTGCTTTGCTGCGTGTCAACTTCTTCGCCAGCTCTGCAAACTTCATCTCCCAAATACTTGACAGCGCACAATTTGTTCTCCAGGTTCGACAATTTGAGTTGGAAAGAAGAACGTGTCGAAGAAGGGGTATCTTCGTCCGAAAATACGTCTGAAACATTCTTCATCGTGTTGATGAACATCGATAGACCTTGGATGTGGTCTCGAAAGGTCGGCATTGACGGAGCACAGGTCGAACCAAGATTCGGTGCTGGCCACCGTAACAAAACGTCCGCGGCATCCAAGAATGCCCTTTGGCCATACACATGTCCCGCACCTCGTTCAAGCGCTACCAAGGCTTCGTTCATGCCCTGGTCTCCAGGTGACGATTCCAAAAGGCTGTGCTTTAATTTTTGAAGTGCGATTTCTGCTGGATGAAAATTGGCATATTTGTCTTGGAGCAATGTTTCCATTCCTGCACTATGAACTAGGGATCGAGCGTGTTCAAACTTGTTCATAACTGTATGTAGCCGAATCGATCCAATTGAAGAGGCGTCACAGCAATTGCTACGCTTTTCATTGGAAATGCTTGCTGTTTGAAATACAAACATATCTTCTGGAACATTCCATCCAGAGGAAACCTTTGCACGAAACGAATACGGCCCAAAAGTCGTCGCGTTAACAGAGCACGCAGTCATTGTTTGGATCGATGCCGGTATTGGGATGTTATAAAGCAAATGAACAGGGCCAAGTTCCAGATTGTACAATTCTGGCGATGGATCCGATGGTTGCAGTAGTATTTGGGCCTGAAGGATTTGAGTAATAGACTGATTTCCTTGCTGTATCGAGATGGCCAGGGCCGTCGCCGTATCAGTGTCACAAGAATGCACAAAGTTGAGCGATAAGACTCGCATTTCCGTTGAGTTGTCGATCCCTCTACTGTCACTATCTCCTACGGCGGGATCCTGGTGCAATGAGTATTCCCCAATGAGTTTGGCTTGTACTGTCTCTTGATGCGACGTGGATGGACAGTACTGTGTCAAGCTGTCGTCCGGATCCAACCAGAGTATTTTGCTGTAGGTTTTTGGTGGTGAGTTGTAGCATTGAGCCACCAACGCCAACACGTATTTTCCGTGGCCTGACAGAGGTTTGATATGAAGACCGATTCTCTCATTGATTTCCCATCCGGAACCATTCGGTCCAACCGTCACATTCTTGGAGACCAACCGACATTCCCGAGTGGCCAAATCATACTCCGCCAAAGCTAGACACTTTTCTGTATTTCCAGTGGTTGCCTCATGAATCACGACGAAACGAAATGTTTGTGCAGTGGAATCGTCGTTTTCGTCCTGAATGGAATCCTGTTTTCTGGGTCGAGTATTATTATTATTGTTATTATAATGAACGTATCCCTCCATCAGTACGACATTCTTTGTAGATATCGTCGGAAGTTGGATAGTATCCAAGTTCATGGACTGTGTTGCTTGTGCCACCACCGCATCATTTTCGTCGTTGAGTCTGTCTCCTTGAATGTTGGATACGAGGATGGGAGGCTGATGGGATGATGGGAGTTGCACTAGGAGGGCATCAGTGCGAGTATGATTTTGCACTACCGATTGGATGAAGGACACATGTGGACACCACAAATTGGTGGTCGTCGTTTCCAAAGGAGAGTTGTTCTTCCCTCCCTCGAGTGCCATGGTAATAGAAGTTGTCAATCGTCGTGATGCCAATACTTTCCCATCACGTCCCCGCAGAATGGTAATGGCACCATTGTCAGTGGTCGCCGCAATGACGGTCCCATTTTCGTTCGAGGCGATTTGAAAGATTCGATGAGGCGCCAGAGACGTCTTCCAACGAATTTGGAGGTTGTTGTTGTTGTCTTTGATGCTGTTGTTATTGTTGTTGTTGTCTTGATCACCTTCCATAAAAGGACGATCCTGAATACCATAGACCCATGTTTGCACAGCCACAGCGTGGGGAGTCATGAACCGCCCACGTGCTTGTCGTTGTTGCCAGGAGACAAGAGCGTCGACATCTTGGTCCATGATTGTTTGGTCCCATCCCGACGTAGTCATAAAGGAGACGGTCGACACATTGTCGTCGACGTCGACGTCGTCGTCGTCATCGTTGTCATTGTCGTCGTCATCGTCCATGAAAATGTCAACGTCGAAAGATTGGTACCGTTGTTGATTTTGTTGACGCCGTTTCGGTGGGACGATCGGTTGTTGTTGTTGATGATACTGTTCCAAGACCTCGACCAAATCGATGCGATGGAACGACGAGGTCATGATGGAACTACTAACTGTTGCGAAGTACTACTACCAGGTGGTGCTACAAGAAGATAGTACCGGTATTGTGGAGTTACCACACTACTGCTGTAGTACGGTGTGGTCACAAAGAAGAAACACACTGGTTATTACACACTACGACGTCCTGTTCAACCAACACAGAAGAAGAAGAGGAAAAATGATGTGATGATGATGATCCGTGTTCCAGCAAAATAATGTTTTACTGTATGCTCACTGTTGTTACAGTTTACCGTACTGTTAGTAGTATTAGTACGATGTGTGCGCTTGTACATTACCGTATTGTACGTAGAGCCCCGTACTACGGTACTATCGGAGTGGAAGTTTTTCAATTTTTGTATTTTTTGTTTTTTGAACCGATACACGAACTGAAAATCGGACGGATGGACTGACCTTTTTTAAAACTTGAATTTTGAAGCCGCCGACGGCCGGCTGGCGGAAGCGTTGGAAATTGTGTAAAAGCTTACGCATGTTCCGGTAGGGCCGAGTTTCGCGGTCTCGTGCAACCGGTGGTTGGATGGACGCATCGCCACTTCTTATTATTATTAACTGTAAGGTCTACTACCCGGTACCGTAGTAGCTACCGTACAGGTAAATGAATAAAAAAGTTGTAGGGTGTTGGACCGTAGAACGGTAGTAGGAAAGGTGTTGACTGTGTTGTGTATCGTGGGATGAATGGGTCGCTTGTTGTTGTTGTTGCATCATCTCCAAATCAAGACTTCTTGGACCGTGCTGCTACTACTTCCTACTACTGCTTCCACAGGAAGTATTATCTATTCCTGATCGAGAGACAAACAGTCCGACTGGTGTTTTCTTTCTATATTGTTTGCGACAGATAGCAACGACGCACTCTAGCAGTAAAAAAACTAGTCGTAAGTAGACTACTCCTTCCTACCGGTACTTGTAGAGTACTTCGCATTAAGAAATCCTATATACCGCAATTGCCATGACACCCTCCAGCGAAGAAGCAAAGACTCCACCGACAACCATGTCCACGTTTGATTCTCCTCCCAAAAAGGCAACAACAACGCCCGAAGAGATAGAAATAGCCTCCCATACACAAAATACAACATCATCTACTATCCTTATTACGGCGGCTAAAGATGACGTTCCTGTTGCAGCAGACGCAGCTAAATCCTCTTCACCCAAGGTTACCCCGACCAAACCACATTATCCTGGACACCCCATGCCACACATCCTTCCACCGCATCTACACCATCCCTACTATCCGTATCCAGGTATGCCACCACCACCACCGCATCACTACGATCCTGCCTATGCCATTGCATCTGCCGCATCAGTCAACTCCGATTCCGCCAAGAAACAACAAAAGAACCCATCCAATGGGTCGCCGTCGGTTCCCAGTGTGAAATCGTCCACCGGCGAAGGTGATAAATCGTCTCCTGGAAGCCCTCCCAAGTCGGGCGGGATGGCATCGCCATCGGCAGCTG
The DNA here is from genome assembly GCA_019154785.2 of Nitzschia inconspicua. Taxonomy (NCBI): domain Eukaryota; phylum Bacillariophyta; class Bacillariophyceae; order Bacillariales; family Bacillariaceae; genus Nitzschia; species Nitzschia inconspicua. Next base: position 3,611,499 of record JAGRRH010000013.1, on the reverse strand, counting down.
GATCCCCCTCCTCTGCAGCAGCAGCAGCATATCCACCGCCGCCACCACCACATCCCTACTACCATCCACATGCGGCAGCGGCGTATCATCGTTGGGCCGAGGCTGCGGCAGCGGCAGGTTATCCACCACCACCTCCTCACAGATACCCCCCGCCGTACGATCCCTATGCCGCTGCTGCCATGGCCTATGCAAACAGCAGCAACATCCAATCACCAGCATCGGACCATCCTCCACACGGACATCCCATGGGACCGTACCGGTTCTCCGATACGACACTTCGACGGGAGGCCCTGTCCCACCACCACAGCTTGGCCTCGGAAAAAAATCCTGCCTCTCCCGGGGTGCAGGAGCCGGTGATGAGTGTGGAACATCCCAACATGGCATACATGATGGAAATCGAGGCTCGAGCAGACGGAGCCACCTCTCCATCACAAATCGAAGACTTTCACCGGGAGGAGGTCACCTCCATGGGATGTACCTGTAAAAAGACAAAATGCTTGAAGCTGTACTGCCAATGCTTCGGCGTCAAGATATACTGTGGCCAAAATTGTCGATGCTCTGCCTGTCACAATCTACCGCAGTTCGACATGGAACGGGAGACGGCCATTCGGATCATTTTGACCAGAAACCCAAATGCCTTTGAGACCAAATTCCAAAAGAACACAACTCTATCCGCAACGCGACAACCAGAAGAAGAACAAGTGGCCCGACAACCGGGTTCTCTACCCCTGCCAGCCAGGACGCTGTCACACAAGTTGGGATGCAAATGCCGGAAATCAGCGTGCATGAAAAAATACTGTGAATGTTACGCTGGCAACGTGAAATGTTCTTCCACCTGTCGGTGTGTTGGATGCAAAAATCAACCGCCGGGAGGTAAAAAGGATGACGATAAACCACCGCTAGCTTTCGTATCCAAGAAGGACCCTGCAAGGCACGAAGCAGCCTACAGTTTGGTAAGTTTCTTCTTCTTCTACTTCTTCTTCTTTTTAGCGGGAAGAGGGGGCGGGGGGCGGATGACTTTTGAAACATTCTTTGAATTCGGATAGTCGTTCTTTGGTCAATCTCATCATTCCCATTCTTAATTTATTGTGATGTTCTACTCCCATGTTTCTTACCACAGACCTTTTTGAAGCATGGATCGGCCGAGAAACCAGCGAGGACGAACTCTAGCGACAAGTCGGAGGCTGGATCAATGCCCTCGCTGGCATCGGAAGAATCTCCCACCGGTCGTGGGGGGTTCCAGAGACATGCAGAATTAGCCAAGGCAGTCCCACCAAACACGCCTGCGATTGAAAGTATGCCGTCTTCAGAACAAACTGCGGTCGATGCACTCTTAATGGCAGCTCGGGCCATGACCGAGATGACGGAGCTTCAGGAGGGCACCAGCGTAAACGCAGCCGACGCTGCAACACCCCCAATCATGAGCGGTTACCAAAACGATGAATCGCCAGACGACAGCATGCGGACAGCCCAAAGAAACCTCTTGGACAAGTTCAAATCACCCAAACGAAAATTGGGTGATGGTGATAAAGGGACAAACGATGACACTTGTGATAACGCCACCGACACATCGCCGAAACGAGATCACCCTCATGGTGACTTATCGGAGTTTTCGAAACGCACTCGATTGGGTTCCTTAATAAATGGTAGTGATGATGGACCAGACGAAACACACAATGATGCTATGGAGATGTCAACCCCGGCAAAGGGAACGAGCGGAGCCTTGTCAGACTTGACACCCGTGTCGGCCCGTTGCATCGACTTCCAAAACATGCGCGTGAACGACGCTAAAGGTAATGGCCCTACCCCCATGTAGAATAAATAAAATAATAAAGATTGGGGTGGGAGCGAACGCTTGTAGATTAATAATAATAAAACAATACAAGGCACTTTTGACTTTTTAGAGCACCATTGTGGAGCAGCGCAACTCAAGTAGGTTGTCCAGAATCATATCTACCGTAGAACCGATGGCACTGGCTAGATCTTCTTGATCTGGTAGTGAAAGATCGGCATATTTCATCACCAAATCACCGTCAATCACCCCCTTCTTCCTTTCGTTGTTTTGGCAACCTCCTCTACGCGGCGTACGTCGGTAAAGCCGCCATGCACGATGGCTCAGCGCACAATCACTCTCAAGAGCATTTGCAAGCACGCTTTGAAGTGCCGTCAGACGCCAAAACACTGGCTCACTCAATGGAACAACAGAGCTGTAGCCTCCGTCAGTAGTACCAAAACTTACAGCTAGTCTCTGATCATCATCAGCCTTTCCATGGAACGTGTCTTGTTGCTTCAAAGCTGCGAGCGTGCTGGAAGGTGTGGCACTGTTGATTAATAGACTCGATCGACAGAAGTGGCTTGGCATATCCGTTGTTTGACAACCCAAATGAAAATCAGCACGACAGACTAACTTATTTCCTCCACGGGCAGCAGGGTCCCCGGGAGAATACTGAAAGAATTGTAAATTTTGCCGATCGTCGTGGCAGATGAAATCGACAGTTCCACCACGGCTGAGGATGCCCGTCGCATAAACCGGAATTGGATCATAGTCCTTGGCAAGCAGCGTCAACGATTTATCAGATTCCCGCCATACAAGGAAGTAGAGGGAATCGTATGCGTCGCTCAGGATGAAAAAGTTCTTGAAGAGTTTGATATCCAATACGTGCATGGTTGCTCGGAAGAAACCAACTTGCGTTAGCTTGCCGTTTCCCCACTGCTCGATATTTACATCGGCACCAGCGCCAATAATGAGCCGGCGTGTGCCTTCACTGACCAGGCAACTGAGTGCGGTAACAGGTCCATGATGAATCTTCTTGTCGTAAACAAAATTCAACTCGGCTACTTGAAGTGATGACTTGTCCTTGGAGCGTGTCACTTCAAACAGAACCACTCGTCCTTTGGAAGCAATATCCTCTCCATCCTTGCCTACAACGCTTGTTCCCAGAGTAATGAAAAGTTTTGACTCGAGATCTTCATCCGAAACTTCTTCGCTACTTCCCGGCTCTGCCCTGAATTCGGACAAATTCATGACCTGCATGGTCATTCCGATTTCATCTTCTTCCAACTCGTACGAATCTACAACTTGCCAACCATTGGCTGCATCGACAATCCATAAAGCATAGGATCGTCGTGGGATTGGTGGTGCCCCTCCTAGCTCTTTGTCAATCTTAAAACAATTCTCCCTTTCAATTTCTTCCACCCATTCCTGTTCGACATCAAAACCACCCAAATCTGCTTCTACTTGGCGCTGTATCTTGGCATTCTCTTTCTGTTCTGCTATCTCTTGTCTTTCTTCTTCCGTCATTCCATCATCGTTTAAATCACTTTGGTCAGCTTCATACTCCCGGGAAACGAGGATAGCGTAAAGAGGATGCGTCCCTGTAGAGACGTGAGCATCATCAATAAACTGAATTTTTCTCACAGTCACGCCAAACGGAACTTTTTCGACGAACAAGCCACCCCCGGGGAGAATACTGTGCTTTGAGTTTATGTTCGCTATGCCGTCGAAAAATGTTATTCTTTGGCTTCCAACTCGACCTACTCGTTCATGAAGAGTCATGAATCCCAAGTCCTTGACATTTGGAAGCGGCAGATCAGTACAAAATCCGGCAACTGGTCTAGACCTCGCTCCTGCTGGGGCAACATGCCTGCTCCTGTGATAGAGAATAGTCGGTCTTCCGCGTTCCGAAACAAGCCAGAATGGCCTCGCAGCAGCAACAAAAGCTCCATATTGTTTCTGGATGTTTTTGAATTTGAATAATCGGTTGTACCTGAAATCATTGGGTGATTCGGTTCCATCTTTCGCAGAGACGATTCTCTTTCGCCGCAACTTGGAAAAGTGTTTGATCGATTCCTGGCTTGGCCTAGAAACGTCATTTGATGGTATCCTCTCAAATGTCTTCAAACGCAACGTCTTGGAATGGACATTTGCATGATATATCATAGCATCACCAGCGGTTGTCTCCAGTACGATGCAAAATGGTCTCGGTCCAGCGAACGATTTGTCCCAATCATGGGAAGACGGGCCACAAAAGAAAAACCGAATTTCCCTGGTCGAAACTTTGTGACCCTTGGGATTTCGGGGAGATGGATCACACTCAGGTGTCAGTTTGGCAACACCGTGTCCGCATCCTGTGCATTTCCACAAAGGCTCAGCGAGATTATAAACAGAGTATATTTCTAGTTCTCCGGATTGGCGACAAAGTGCGGCATACCAAACATTCTCGATTTCCAGAGTAGGGGCTTCGGTTTCCAAAGAAGTTTTTCGTTGATGCCCCTTCACTGAGACACCCATCGTACTGTATAATTCCTTGTCATCGTCGTCCAGAATCAAGTCACCATTCTCTTCTGTGCGCTCTTCATAGGATCGAGAAAGAGGTTGGCTTTCTTGTAGTTCAGGTAATGGATTGAAGAAAGCCTTTGGGGCTTTGAAAAGGTCTACAGCGACTATTTGCCTGTCCGCGTAAAAATGTTCTTCTTCCTCGGATTCTTCCGACAAATCCATAGGCACCTCAGATGGGAAGGAAAATGATGATTCAAACCCACCTTCCGCATTGACGTCGAAAAACATTGCTGCTCCAGTAGTGATCGTACAAAGCATCAAAACCCGCTCCTGGTTTTGATCACGTTGTAACGCAACGGTTGTAATGAAATCACCCGGCGCAATATCGATTTGATTTGCGGCTGTCATTTGAATGGTCCCCGAGCCTTGGACTTGGAATACCACGAGAAAATATGAGTGCAGCGCCTCATTTATTGGAGATGCTACTAAAATGAGAAACGAGTCCTTTGTCAAATCAGTGGCAGCAAGAAGGTGACAATTTGAAAAGAAATCACGGGCATTCTCATCTGGACACCACCATATGAGATCGATTTCTTCAACGTGGAAATCAGAACTGGTCTTCTTATTGATCGATTCTCCAACATTTCCGCCGTACCTCATTGCCAGCGTACCGCCAAACTCAGGTGGTATAGCAACGAAAACAATATCATGATTTGGTAGGCTGAAAAGAGCCTTTGCATTCAAACAGTCAGCTTCCGCCAATACTGTTCGGTCATCCCTCCCTGGAAGAGATAGCAGGGCCAACCCACCGCTCGATCCGTATCCGCAAGGAAAAATGTATCCAGCTGTTCCAACTGATGGCGAGGTGTTTGCTGCAGCAGCTGTTGGGTCGATTTCAACTTCGGGGCTTTCTGTCAAAGGGCCCAAACAGCCTGGCCCGAGAGGACCAAGGGAAGTGATGGAATCCAGCACATTCAACGATCGCACAATTTTGATTTGGCTCATGCGAGCACGCTTTCTTTTTCTGTATTCTCCAAACATTGTTTGTGCGGTCACATCTTGTTCGTCGTCGCTTGGTGGAACAACGTTTGGTTCTTGTTGAGTTACTAATTCATGGTTGTCCGAAACAGGAGCATAAAGGGCTTCCTCTTCGAGTTTTAATACGCGGTCAAAATCATCGTCTACTTGCAAATCATCCATGAAGTTCTCTGCATCAGGCTTTAGTCCAATCTCGCTCTCTACCTTCGTTGGGACGATTGTATTTTCTCTTTTCACATTGCTAATACCAGGCTCTGTTCGGATAGCTTTAGAAACATTTACTTCCTCCAGGGCATATCCCAACATCGAAGAATCTCCCATTCTGCTTGCCACAAGAAGGAGACCAATCATCATGGAGGTTTGCTTGACTGGTTCTTCTAGTTTCGTCTTGGAAAGTGCCAAAGCTTCTTTGTCCACGTACAAAGAACCGTCGATAGAATCGGCACCGACTTTTCCAAGGGAACGACAGCGAATTTGGGAAACTTCTCCCACCGACCCCACGGTTTGGTACAATGACATGAAGGACCACTGTCCTCGGCCAACTTCCCCACCATCGTTGCATTGAAGTAGATATACTTCTCCGCGTCGTAAGACCACAAACCAGGTGCTGGCGTTGATGGGAGAGAAGTGGGCTCCATCTAGCTGCACCGCAAGTCTGGGAAACGGCCATGGATTTGATTCCACTAGGTACGAATAGGTGGCGGAGAGCGTCGATCCAACCCATCCATTGGTCGCCAGGCATTGCTGAATTTGCCCAGTGTTGGTGACAAACACAACCGAGTTGACACAATGCACCAGACAAGCTGCCGAACTGGATCGCAATGATGCAGGCTCTGCGTCATCATCCACCATTATGCTGTATACATGCATGGCGTCCGCTGGGACTTCTACTGACCATAGCAATGCGGATCGTTGATGTCCTACGGTGACTGTGACAGCAGTCAAGACCAAAGAATATCTCGTTCCGCCTTCTTCCCGTCCAAGACGGCCCGACCACGTTTGACCCACATGAGGATTGGCGTGTAGTAAAACCATGGTAGGTTCCGAGTATCCGGGAAGGAAGGCAACACTCAGGATGTCTCCAAAGCCAGTCGCGATTGATTGATTGAGTGGGTTTGCAGTATCTTTCAGCTGGCCACCATGTCCCCCAAATCCCAAAGTTCCTCCTGCAGTATTGCCTCCATTTTCAATCGACTGTGCCAATGAGACCAACGGCAATACATAAGGCTCCTCCATAGCTGACCAACCTCCCACATGAGAGTGGTATTTGAGTTGCAGACATACCACTGCCACTCCACCTCCCAGAACCACCGAAACCGTGGCTTGATTCCGTCCCTTCCGTTGCATCAAGCTGGCAGTCAAATCTTGTTCAAGAGGAGTAATGGTACCGAATGCATGTTCATTTAGTGCTGGAGTGAGATCGAGCAGCGTAGTTGCTAGTAGCAACTCCGGTTTGACTTGTACAATAGCGAGGCGAGGGTGACCCGAAAATCCGATCAGCAAGGCGTCGGGTCGTTTTACCTGTCTTGTTGGATTCCATGCATCCGGCTGCTTCTCTTCTACCGTCAAAGTCTCCAAAAAGCATACATTCCCTGCCAAGTTGGGATAAGAGTGGACCAAGAGCATCTTTCCCGTCGACTCCTCGACTCTATAAATCGATAGAGTGGAACCATGTGCCGTCACCAAATCGGGTGGAGCGGTTGAGCTGTCGGCGCAACATGGTTCGGTAATCCTAGCCCAAGTGGAATATTCGATTCCCGCCTTGCCCTCAAAAATGGAAAGGTAGCAAGGATGGACCGGGCGAGTGTTTGGTGCTGCCATTGTAGAAGAAATGAACACAGCAACCTGATCTGGGAGGAAGTATTGTTGACGGAGGATGATTGTGCGTTTGCAAGTATGATAGAGTTGTTGTATGATACGTCGTAGATCTTGGATTTCCACACACCCACCGCAACATTTATTTGGGGGATGATGATGATGACGAACAGACCAGAGTTTCGTCCGTCAGCCTACCGACACAAATACCTACCGGAGTACGTACCTACTGGAGTACCGGTAGACTATTTTAGACGCTTTTGACGTCAAAACATGTTCACTGTCAATGTTTACTGTTTTCCTGCACACCTTGTTGTTGTTCTCTTCTTCTTCGACCGTTCAAATCATGTTGTGCGTTATGAACACACCATCACTTTACTCTTGTAGTACTACGTACCGGTAGTATGATGATGTGTCGTTGATTGATGATCGAACAGAACTTTTCATGTCATATCATCTCATCATACCCAGCAGTAGTATTGCCAGAGCAACCAACCTTTCCACCAGAAGCACAAGTATTGACACTAACAATTGACAACAATCAATCAACCATGGCATCGAAGCCAAGAAATACCGAACAAGGAGCTGCGGAGGCCGAAGCTGCAGAGGTTAAACAGGGGACAAAACCTCCACCATCGCTGGCCATTGACACGTCGTCCGTTAATTTGGACGACAACGACGACCGCGTCGACAACGACGGACCCATCCTATCCAACACTTTCATGACCTGCCTGCTTTTCATTGTTCATATGGCCACTAATTCCATACTACTGTCAGCATGGAATCCAACGAGATGTTTGTTTTGGTACGACCTCGACACGAGTCTTTCAGTGTTTGTTGCTGACATTTCGTCTCCTCACCGTCCACGGAATTATCCGTTGTTGCTTCGTCATCGTGTCTAAAGGAATTTGGCAGTCTGCCCCCCTGATTTGGGTTGGATCACGACATTTTTATCACTCGGTCACCTGCAAGTCGTTATTTTGCTCTCCAGTCTTGCTCGATCAGTTTATGGTGATCCTCTGGAAGAAGTCAAGTTCGCGCATTTGGTGTCGAGCATCCTGTGCCTCGAGATTGCCATCGGCATGTTCTCGAAGCCCGACTTGCATCGCCCCTTTTTGGTGATCCAGTTGTTGGTATGGACTGTTCTTTTGGCATGTTTGCAGTGGTTCACCTATTTCGAGTACGACGAACTGTTGCGAATTCAGCAACGAGCCACCCGCTTTGGGGGGGCGACACCAACCCCTCGAGAACTGTTCCTGGCAGTTTCTCGTATGCAAAATACCAGCACTCGAAGCTTGGGGAGTGTTCCTGGGACGCCGGGAAGGAGAAGCTGGTTTACCACCCCCACCAACAGTTACAATAGTAACAGACTTCGTGTGAGGGGGTATCCTATCTTGTCACTTTCTCTCGGCATTGTCATTATTGGATCTTTCGTACAATTGATGGAGTTGATTCTTGATGAAGGCAAGACTTCCTACTATGCAGGAGCCTCTGGTAGTATCAGGTACGTCCCAACATCGCTAGAAGAGTCATGATCGAGCGCAGATATGCAAGTCTCATTGTCCCCCCCCCCCTTCTTCTTACCCTATTCGACGCAGCGCTGCCAGCAACAGCTACCAGAATAGCGCAGACATGGTGACGATGGACAAATGGATGGTAATCATCATCCTAGCCGCAAGCCTGCGCTTCTTCAATACTTCATCTCAGCGCGCCGTTCTAATGGGACAGATCGCTGGCTTGATGTTGCATTTGATTGTTTTGACGGCTGGCCCAGGAGAACTGATGGAAGTGGAAGCTATGCGTGCGACAGGAATTGGTACCTTTTTCATGATCCTGACAGCAATTTTGGGAGTACTTTAACGCAGTCTACCCATTTTGGCACAATCGCCGTTTAATCAGCCGTAACTGGGGCCCATGGGACCATTATTTTTTCCTTTCTTTCACAAATTGATGCATAATTTGATCAACTTGGAAAGCATTTTCTTACAATCTCTTTGTCTATTGTTAATGCAATAGCCGCCATCACCATCACGAATCCCTACCAAAGCCCCAATCTTTCGTTTCAGTCCAAGCTATCATTCTAGTGTCAAATTTTGTGTACTGATCTCTCTTTGACAGGAACTCTACGAAGTATATTGAATAACTCGTGCTTCTATTCCAGTAGGATCGGTGGCATGCGCCTGGGAATGGCCATGGCGACGTCGTACATTCGAACATCGGAAAAAAAGACTACCGTGGTACTCCGTAGTACGACTTGCTCCGTACTACGTTAGTACCTGCACACTACTACACCGGTACTACGTATCATACCTACGGTAGAACCTCGTCAGTCCTTCGCCGCACGTCGAGGCGTCTTCACCCCTCGTACCATCGTCCTGTTGCATTACGACTATTTTTTAAAAAAATCGTCTTTACTGTTAATACATCTGACATCTCCCAACATTGAATAGTTGGCAGATATTTGAAAGCGTCCCATTTGGTGCGAAGAACCATCACTGAAAGAAAGTGAAAGATCTCCATCTCTGCTGCAACAGCGACACAGCAACCAATCTTGTTCTATTGTTCCAGCCGAGAGAAGGCCTCGTTCTTCGTAAATACCAAACGACACGACCTTTTTAATTATCCGATATATTATGAAGTTTGCAAACTCCATCGCTGCCGCTGTGACGTTGGCAGCTGGCTCAACGACTGCATTTGTGTTTCCGATGAATCAATTTATTGACACAAGCCTAAAAGTAATGCAGACCACGTCTGCTTTGCGACTTACCCCACAAGATTTGACAGACATGATGGCCAAGGCCCACGAGGAGAAGATCCGAGCTCTGAAAGATATCGAAGATAAAAAGAACGCTGAAATACAGGTAAGCGTGCCAAACTGTTTTCGATCGTCTTCTCCCATTATATAATAGTCATTGACGAGGTTTTTTGCTGCTGCGTCTACAGGCACTCAAAAGCGAGGTCGAGTCGCTGAAACAATCTTCACTTGCCCCAGCATCAACCGCTCCAGCAATCGTTCCCTCAAAGAACTTTAGCTTGGACATCACCAACATGTCCAAGGAGCAACTTGCAGGACGATTGGTAACCTATCAGCAATTCATGTCCAAGTATATCGTCGAAGCTCAGGAGCAAAAGATAAAAGCGGTCAAGGCCGCCGAGGCCGCCATCACGGCCAAATACGAGCAAAAGCTGAAATTGTATCAGGCAAAGACGCCACCTACGTCGGCACCGTCCACTACAGCGACCAAGTTGTATGAAGGGCGAAGTGCGAACGTGGCTGCGGCGGCAGCAGCCGGAAAGTCTCGATGGGGTGACATGGAAGTATCCAAGGCCCAAGGGAATGATTATGTAAACGGCGTCCAAGTTGTGAATGGAGCGACAGCTCCGTCGGAGAAAGATGAAGGTGGACCGCTGCCAATCACCATTTTATCAGGCAATTCCTTGTATTACCATCGCAACCAAATGGTCGCAAAAGCTGGAGCAGCCGGAAAATCTCGATGGGGCGATGCGGAAGTTGAAAAAGCGACAAAAGAAGCTGCAAAAGTTCCTTCATTGGCTTCCTTCTCCTCTGTGTCAGCAAGTGCGTCATCGCCAGATTCTGCACCCTCGACGACAACGCCTACTGCTCCGAAGGTAGTGATAACACCTGAGATTGAAGCTGCCGATCACGGATTGAGAAGCGATGGAGGCGTTGGTGGACCCTCGCTGGCAGAACGCGTCAATTTGGGTGAACGGCTGTTTGCCTCGAACGGTGATACCAATGCACCGGCCCTGAATGGAAGTATATCTCCCTCACTGTACGACAGTCGGAACGCCAGAGTCGCTGCAGCTGCCGCGGCAGGCAAATCACGATGGGGAACAATGGAAAATCTCAAAGCCACAAATCTTTCGTCCAACGCTTTGTCGGGAGCTGCGGCTAGTGCGGTCGCAGTAGCGGTTCCACCAGCAGTAGAGGCGGCAGATCATGGCATGAGGGCTGATGGAGGAGTCGGTGGTCCCACTCTTGCACAACGTGTTAACCTTGGGGCCGATTTGCTGAAACCCTGATTGATGCTTTAGTTTGCGTCAGTGGAATGCATTGATATGTTTCATCGCTTCTTTTTTTGCACTCCTTTGAAAGCCTGCCAGACCAACGTTAGATTTCCGACACGATTCTTGCTTGAAAATTACTGGGGTGGTCTACGATAAATTCTCCACATGATAAACTCTCCCCCTTTCGTAATGATATACAGTTCTGTTCTACCGGTAGTTTCTAGTTGGTTTGAGAGACATTTCCTAATAAAAAATCATTTCAGGACCATGCTCTGTCAATAGTTTTTTATACCATTCTGCAGCATCCGTAGACTCTTCGGCCAAAATAAGAGAACAAATCGGCTTTTCTTCATTGTTGAGGAATCTCAAGATGCGCATCATCTTCCCTTCTTTGACAGGGCTAGCCTTTTCCACCATGGCCACCTTCGAGACTTGGGCGATCACTAGATGGAATTCAAAGGATTGGTCGTCTGAGGCAAAGGTCGCCAAGTTGGCTCCCGTAGCGGGTGACTGACTTAATTTGAGGGTCGGCCCCAACATGTTGGTGGACTCGAGAATGGCACCATTTCCCACCACAACAATTCGAAATGCAAATCGAGAGTTGGACAATTCTGTCAACAGAGCATACACCTTTTCTTCTTGAGGAGAGATAACAGGAGATTTCGTTGTGTCATCCGCCCGGCTCTCCACTGATGTCATCGTTAACGCAGCGCTGCTTCGCTGAGGGCAATCAAGCGCTCGTTGAGGATGAGGTTTACTTGCTGACAAAAACCCTGATACAGCACATCCCCGCGTATCGAGGAGCACGAGGAGAATCATCACAGAATAGACGTGCTTCATTCTAGAAAGACAGGCCATTGTGAAATCCGATGGTCGGTGGTGTGTTTTAAAAAGTACTACTAGTAGAAGCTTCAAATACTGACTGTGAAGTAGCTGCACAAAAAGTTGACGATGATTTTGGGATGTGGGGATATGGGGGTGCGATCCAACATCATACAACTGACAACCAGGACATCACCTATTTTGTGCTTGCATCCTCGCGTCGGTCAAGGGTTCTTAAATTCTCACCTGTGTACTTTTAGTAATAACTGTAAACATCAAAACCTCTGAACTTCATGCCGACAATTTTTGTCAACAACACCCACAACGACGACAGGAACTTTGTCGTTCTTCTATCACCATAAGATCCGGCCCGTTAGCAATGAAGCTCCAGTGATCAAGTCACAAAAATGGGACCCAAGAAACTGCCAGACCCCAGCAAGGTCCTTCCCCGTGACCCCACCGGATCGTATCTACACTTAAAACTCAAACGTTTTGCCAACATACAAGATGTGTCCATGCCTTATGCCAGAAAAACGTGGCAGCAGTATCCACACGATGTCGCAGTATCCCTCGCTCCCAATGCCCGTGCAATGTGTCGTCAGTGTCATGCTAAAATTTGCAAGAACGAGTTACGATATCAATTACTGTTGCAATGTCATAAGGGATGCAAGAACGCCGCGTACTTTCATGCCGACTGTGTTTGGAAGTATCCAGAGACGTCCAAAATTATCAACCTAGACGAGTTTTTTGGATTGGATGACCTCCCTGAAATGATCAAGGCTAAAGTTGAAAAAGATTTTTCCACATTTGTAACATCTCAAATGGTCCGTGACATTGCGGATACGGATGCAGCAGCTGTGACAAAAAAGCGAGCCAAAACAAAGGCAAGCGGTGATTCTGTGACATCTACGCCGGTCAAGAAGAAAGGAAAAGTTCGCTCTTCGAGTATAGATGGAAAGTAAGCCACTGCGGTGGACAACTTGATGGAAGGTGAACTTATGCAATCCCAAATGAGAACACGGAACTTGAAGATTGAAGAAGTTCCGTTGTTCATCGACATCGCAGATACATTTGATTTTTTGATGCACTTGCGAAGTCGAATTGTACACCACTGATTACCGCAACAAAACATATCACATGCAATGAACAAGCAAGCGTCTGGTAGTTGCGACTAAGATGCCTTTGGTCAGATGAATCTTTTCCATGAGTAGTGCACAAATTCCTGAATACTCGGGAAAATTTACTACGGGCTAGTAGATATATATATACGACGAAACTACGTAGCTACAACCGGTACACCGGTACCGTACCAGTACTTATTATTGTTATGCAGTAAAATGTTTGCTCATTTTGATCTCAATTTACATTTTACACATGGACGGAAGGGATTCCCAGTCAAGATTCTCTCATCCATTTCAGTAACAAAGATTGACTGTGGAGATCGACGTGAAGATGTGTGTCTTTGTATGATACGTCCGTACCCGATCATCAACATCGTGGTGTTTTCATTCCTTTGGTACGAATGAATCCGAGTCCCGATTGCTTTCATCGCACAGAAACGGGTTTTTACCGGTGACATTTAATGGGATTGGACATTGTCATAAATGACCAATGAGATTCTCGGAGTAGATTCTATCCTGGTGGCAACAAATTCGAAAATTAGATGCTGCTATCATCTATTACTCCTAATAAAACCACTCCCGGACAACTACTATGCTCTTTTTTAATATAATTTAATTATTATCAATGCATAGATTTTATGTTGAATATTAGTCCCTCTGAAAAAGGGACGCCAGTTACGATAGAGGAATAAAACGCACGATCGCGAAAAGACCCCAACACACAGTGTATGATACTGCGTGGCACCCGGACTGCTATCATACCGGTACTGCTATCCCGTACGGTACCGGTACCGTTCCCCTCCGGTTCTACGTACCGGTAGTAGACGAGGGTAATCAATCGACCAAAAAAGGCGCACATTATTTTGAAAGGATTTGATATCGCTTCCAAGCACCAAGCATCTATCCGTCCTTCTCTAACTGTAAGTTGGATAGTCAACCTCCTTCTTTCTTCTACATCTTCCATTTCATCTTTGGTGAGATTCACCATATTGGCAGTATTTATATCTTCACAGGATCGATAGTGTCTTGAACTGTCGGATCTTTCACGCAACAGGGTTGTATTGGACGATAATATCTGTCAAACAGGTATTACACTAAGTAACGCACAAACAAATACAGAATACAGTATAGAACAATGAGACAACAGCACCGCCTTCTTTCCGCTGTTGTTTCTTTCCTCTCCGTCTTTCGGAGTCAAGTCAGTGGGAAGGATGGACTCAGGAGGAAAACAGAGTTTGATCTCGAGTTGGATTCGGTCTCATCTCCCAAAAACAATGTTCATTTGGCAGTCATCAATAGAAAGCACCCCAAAAAGGAGGTAACCGATACCGGCATTGGCGACGCAAGGTTCGGTGCACTTATCATTGGTGGCGACGTTGCCAATCCTCTTGAATATCCCTACTTTACCGACCTTGGAGGATGTGGTGCCACGTTGATTGCACCAAGAGTAGTGTTGTCAGCAGGTAAGACATTATGGTCGTTGTCAATATTTTGTTGTTTGGACATGCATCTGAGCATTGTTATGCATTTTTCTCCTTTTCCAGCCCATTGCGAACAATCTGGGAATGGTATGGTTGGATACGAAGTCCGTGTTGGAGCTCGTGTTAACGGCTGGTACCACAACGATGGATCTATCCTTGCCACTGTGGAAAAGCAAGCCAATCACCCGAATTTTAACGATCGAACTGTTGATTTCGACTTCATGTTAATGCTTTTGGAGGAAAGCTTTGAATTAGAAGGCGACACAGTTATACAACTGAGTGACGATGAAAGTGACTTGGCTCCACAGACTAAATTACACGTTATCGGTATGGGCGTTACCGAATTCGGGTTTGTCGCCCCGGAACTGCGAGATGCCGAAGTGGAAGCCTTCAGCCAAGAAACTTGTGAAGCCATTTACGGTGCCCCACCGGGAGGTGTGACTGAAAGCATGTTTTGTGCTGGACTTCCTGAGGGTGGAGTAGATAGTTGTCAAGGAGATAGGTAGGTTGCAATGTTGGTGGATCCATTTTTCTCTTTCTTGTCTTCATTTTAATAAACCTCACTCTTGTAAATTTGGTTTGAACAGTGGAGGTCCAATTCTTTTGAAGAATGGTTTGACCCACACGCTGGTTGGTGTGGTGAGTTGGGGTGTTGGATGCGCTCAACCAGGATATCCGGGAGTGTACGCGAATGTACGAGTGGCTCGAGACTGGATCAAGCAACAAGTCTGTGATGATTGGAACGTCGATGCAAGTTTCTGTGATGGAGACACCAATCTCACATCTAGCCCAACCCCTGAACCCACCCCAAACCCAACTCCCATCCCGACAAAAGAACCTACTCGGGAACCTACCACGAGTCCTACAAAGAATCCTACGGCGAGTCCCACAGATGAACCTACTTCACAGCCTACACCTGCCAGCACCCCTAGTCCTACTTCAGCACCCACCAATCAAGTAGAGATCATGGAGACACTCACTCCAACAACTTCTTCCACTGGGTCACCCACCGCAATGTCCAATGCCGAGGAGATACCTACTGACATGCCTACTTTCTTGCCCGTAGGCGATGACATCCCCACATCTTTGCCCGAATCTATGGCTTGCCCGGAAGGCAAGGTCTTGCTTGAATTCGATTTGACGACTGACGATTTTCCCTACGAGACTAGTTGGCAAATCTTGAGGTTGGAAGATGGTGCGATAATTTTGGAAGGTGGACGGTATATTGACCGCGAAACACTGTACCAATATCAACAATGTGTACAAGATTCCTGCCACATGCTTATTTTGTTTGACAGCTGGGGCGATGGACTTGGTGCAGACGCCGCCTTCCATGTCAAAATGAAAGGAGAAGAAATGATCACCACGACATCCTTTAACGGTACTTGGAAGAACCTCCTGTTCAATTGTTGACCATAGCATGCAAGCACCAGCCTTTCGCACGCATCCTGCAGTCCAGAATGCGTTGGCATACATTCGTTCGGAAACCAATTCCGTTCATCTAAGATCATAACAACGACAACAACAAAAACAACAGTTAAAGAGCATAATAGAGAGACACAATAAAATAATAATAATATTCTAATAGCTAGCTAGTAGTAGACTCTACTACCTACCGGTAGCTACCGGTAGAGAGATTACGTATATAATACGTCGTAGTAATATTCCGAGTACGGTATGTACTGGAGCATACTGGAACTAAATCATTAGGGTTCGAGTACCTGTACTTGTCTAAAATACTACTACCGTGCTGTCCTGTGTTCCGTACTATTATAAGTAAATAAATAATGAAATAGTGTGTACTCTACCTTAGTTCGATCGTATTTGTTAATACGAAGTACAAGAGTAAGTATCATACACATGAACATGAACATCGTCAAAAACACTTGGGTGGTCATTCTGTTGCCTCCAGCACACAAAGGAAACGTCTACGACAGTACAGATCATCTTGGCGGAAGGAAGAGAGTTTCCAAACAAAAAAGTTAGTACAGCTGCATTGCTGCCTCTTACAATGATGGAGTCGTTGACGCGACCGAATACATCAGCATCGGGGAACGCCAGTGGAGGAACCAAGAGCACCGATGCGGCAGTGTCCAACGCTCGGAAGGTGTTGCCGCAGCAGCAACCGCCTCCTATCCATCCTGGAACCACCAGTAACACTTCTTCGACAACTTCTGCAGTGCAAGCAGCAGCCTCCTTGTCGTTATTACTGCGTGAAGATCAGCTTCTGACCAAGTTCAATATGCATATTAATGCTAACGCCAGCAATACCAACAAAATCATGGAAAGTGGTAACGATCGCAATGCTGGTTCGGACGAAGGCAAGGAAGACGCCAGCTTTGCCTATGCCGCCGCGTTGTTGTTGGAAGATGATATTTTAGACAGTAGCAGTAGAATGCATTCGCCAAAACCCAACGCGTATTCCGTCAAAGACCATCAGCAAAGAGCCGAAGATGCCCTGGGAGAAGTGGATCGGAAACTGGCATTGGTGGAATCCTTGGCGGAACGGGTTTCTCGAACCAGTCCGGAAGCGGTTGCCGGGCCTCTTTTGCGCTTGCACGGGCATGCAACTGTTCTTGAAGAAGGCGAAGAATGCAAGGATGAGGAGGGAGAAGAAAGAGACCCATCTTCGTTTGCAAGCAAACCCGTTGTTACAACTTTGGTTGCTACCAGAGAGCGATGTGAGAGACTCAAGAGACAAGGAGAAGTATTGGAGGGTGTTGCTAGCCGTGTAGAAACCTCTTTGACGAGAGGATTGGTTAAGATGGACAAGGCAACCAATCGACTTTCCCGTGTTCTTCAAGTTTCGGCGACCTTAAAAATGATCCTTCGGTTGCAATTTGAGGCCAACAAATTGGAGAACTTTATTTTAGATGATTTGCACGATTTGACGCGAGCAGCTGCCTCTGTTGCCGTGATCGAGGATCTGTTGTCCAAACCAGAACTTCGAGAGCACAAGAACAACAAAATTGCCGTTGTTGATGCCATTCGTCCTCAAGCTACGAGAATCGCTGCCGCCGTTAGAGAAGCGGCCGCCGATCTCTTGGCGCAACGTCAGCAGGAAAATGGATCGTCAAACCCTATCATCCAACTCGGTGCTACACTTCAAGTGTATTATCATTTGGGTGAATTGCCACAGGCGGCATGGAGTGCTGTCGATTATGCTCTTAGCGCCGCCGAAAAGGTGACCAACGAGTTTTGGTCTCCGACCACCCTCACCAACTTACAAGAGACAGCTACTTCCGAAGCAAAGCTTTCCGCCGCTAGCAAAAAGCTCTCAGATGGAAACGTACAAAGGGCTCTCAAAAACAAACTAAAAGAATATAGAGCAGAAGCTGCGATCAAGTGGGCCAATGGCATCTACGAAGCGGCACTACAAGTGTGGAATTTGCAACAAGTTCTCTCCCGAAAAACTGATCCCATTTCGAGACAGGTATTTATGGACGTTGTTGCTGGGGCGCCCATCCCCGAAAAATACCGAAAAGACTACGAAGAATCGATGAAACATACAAATCAGAAGAGCAACAGTGACAACAAGAAAGGTATTGGTGAAACGGATGTAAACCAAAAGGAAGCCTTCAGTATTTTTGCAATGTTCTGGGAACGCCTTTGCAAACGAATGGGAGACCGATTGAAACACATTCTGGAGTATGAAAATGGAAAATTTGCGTCGGACGTTTCGGCTCTTTATCCTGCAGTCAGATCGGCTATGCTCAACACCATGGCATCTTTAAAAGACACCATGCAGGCGGCATGCCTCCCTGGATCCACAACGATGGCTTCGCTGGACGACACAGCGTCATCGTCTTCCGCTATTATGGGCGTTCTTGGAGGATCGGCCACATTGGATGACACATTTCTTCAGTGGAGCTCTAATATTGTTGAAGATGGGAACACATTTGGAAGTGCAGTTGCGAATCCCCGAGGTTCAATGCCAGTTAGCGCAGATAGGTGGACAGTGTCGAAAAATGGAGATGAGTCAGATATTGGTGGTAGTTCGACGTCGGTAGTGGGATCGCACAGTACAACTGCTTCAATGTCTGTCGTTTTCAATTCTCCGGAATGGCATATGTTACAGGGCAACGGGACGTCTAAGAAGGGACTTTTCCGGCTGCAAATGGCTTTCTTGGAAGCTTCTAGTGAACGCCTATGTGATCCACTGAAATATATGTTCACCGAAAATGTCACAATCGACGATACAGGAAACGCAATTTCTGATCTACCTCTGTTGCCATCGAAGTACGATATCCAAAGACTGGATGGTATTATTAGGCAAGAATTAGCCATCGCAGATCCTCGAGAAGGAGGGGGTGATCTCTCTTCGGTCTCAATGATTGCCGAAAACGTCGTTCAAATGATTAGCAGATTCTGTGCTCAAGCAGAGAATGCTGTCAGTAACATTGGCGATAAGAGTTGCTTATCAACGGATGGAACTCCCACCGACGCTCTTGCGCACGATTTGAAAGTTGTGAAGATCATGCATTTCGTGGCAGAATGCTTGCGAACAGCACCAGAGAAGGTCTTCTTGGACCCATATCGACCAGCCTTGACAAGTCAATTGGAGGAGGCGTCCAACGTGGCAAATATTGCTCTCTTGCCTGCAAGGGAGGAAATTGACAACCTTGTGACGACCATGATTTTGCGCCCTATGTGCCGTGCCTTAAATCGACGCATAGCATCGAAAATAGGTCGCATGCATCAAGAAGGCGCGTACTTACAGAATATTGGCGGAGAAAATTCTGACATGGGTGGTTCTTCTTTTGTCCAGAAATACGTGACAGGATTGTACCAAAGCCTCTCTTCGTTGTATCTGGCAAAGCTTCCTCCCAGGTACTCCGTGTTGGTAGGATCGACCGTGTCTCTTTTCTCCGTCTTCACTTTTGTTTCTAATGCATCGTTGATCCGTCCACTAAGCGAAGATGCAAAATTGCATCTGACCCAAGATCTTGCCGATTTCGAGTTGGTAGTGGATCAATTCATGTCCAGTGCTGGCGGTAACAGTGAGACGAAGGCTTTGAGCGAAGTCGGAAATGGTAAGGCGTATGCCGAGCTTCGTGCTATGCGTCAAATGCTCTTTTGGAATGGCTTGGACGATACAACTAAACCGGCAGCAGCAGTTGCCAAAAGCATTTTGAGAGAAGTCTGGGTAAGGGATATGCGTCCATCCACTGTCTTCCACTATCTCTTTTCCGCTGCTCCAAATCTTCTGTCTAGTCCTCATCACTGGAAGCGAATGCGTGCTGACGAATATGTGGGAACATTGGTTTCACTTGATGGAGAAGTAGAAGAAGGGGAGTCGATAGATTGGATGACAACAATGCAATGCTGTGACTCCTATCAACAAAGAGAAAGTGCCCAGTCCTCTTTGATCGGCAAAACAGGGTCTGAGGGAGATCCTCGCATTGCATCTATTGTGACCATTCTGGGTCCTGAATTACTACGAAGAAGACGTTAACTGTAAGTAAAAGTATTTTTATTGCTGATGGCTTACCATTCCGTTAGAAGTAGTAGAGACATCACCTTGAATCCCAATCTGGGTGCTTTTCATCGACTAAAAGTTTTCACGTCGTATTATACCTATTCGTCATCCCTTTCTAGCGCAGTTTCCCAGTCGTTCACGGTTGCCTCCCATTTGGATGTTTCATTGTGATCCAAACTAATTCGACTCTTGGCAAGAAGCTTTGTTGTGTTCAACCAGCGATGAAAATCGTCTTCTCCTGGCAACTGCGTTGGCGTCTCCTCCTGCTGCTGAGATTCATAGGCCTGACGGCGTCGTTCCAGAAAATCTTTTTGTGCTCGTTCCAGGAGGGATGACGAGAGGGTCAACTCGCCTGTGCTTCCATCATGCTTGATATTGTTGCGTGCTCGGCATAATGCCCTTTGCAGATGCACTGCGTCGTTCAGGCTCATTCTGACCTCCGATGCGACGTCCTTTGACAAAATCGATACGGTACATGGGAGCTGCTGTGTTTGGGTGGTTATGACAATGATCTGATAGTCTGCCTCGAATGGCAAAACGACCCCACCTTCAAATCGATACGAAAGTCGATGGTGCTGCACCAGTTCTTGCAATGCAGCCTTCATTTTACTATCGTCCGTAGTTCTGGCGGGATGGTAGTGTACCAGCAATACGGATCCAGCGGGAAGCTGCAACGGACAAGGCCTCAAACGACCGTTGGAGTCCTTCGAAGGACCCGTTACAAGATGGATTGGGTCGTCCTTTTGCGTGCAATCGATAGTGGCAACCACGGGACAGAAGTGCGGCAGGACGTCCTTGGCCAAATGTCGAAACATGGCACGACTTCGGTCTACATCGGGCGTGGAGACTTGCAAGGACCAACATCCCAAGGCTCGTTCCATGGGTCCCACATGAATCATTCCCTTGTGCCGTGCAGTGTCATTTGCACGACGATCCGCCTTTGACAAAAGGCACATCCAAAGCGAGAGTGCCAATGACGAGGCTGACTCTCCTAATTGTGAGCATTGAAATTGACGGGCGAAGGGTTTGGGACAGTATGAATTGGAGGAGGATTCGAGCATGATATTGTCACTTTCTTCCATGTCCTTGACTTCTTCTCCTATTCCATGCGGCTTAGCTGTGATTTGGTGTGCCAGACTGTCCAATTGGACACGTTGATAACTCAAGACATGAAGACGTGGCAGTCGACTGGGTGGAGGCAAGGCGGTCGCAAAGGCATCCCCGCCCCATCCGCTACTCATCCACTCATCTATGGAATTGTTGTTCGATGGCTGTTGTGAGTGCTGTTTCGAAAAGTCTGCTTCCCATGGATTCATAGACAGAACCCCGACCACTGATACGACATCATTTAGCAACAGTCGTTGCTGCAGCGGTGAGGATGGTTCCTGATTGTTTTCGGAACCAAGTTCCTCTGATAGAGGAGGTAACAACTGATCGTAAGAAAATTTGGCCAAAATGGGACAGTCATCGCGAGAGGTTCCACAAGTCCCTGCAGGCCACCAATCCTGATCCGAGATGGATTTGGTCGCAAAAACCTCGCTGTCTTGCATGACTTGATCATCGTCGCTTGGTTTAATTTGTTTGGTTGTGATGTTTTCGTGCTGGTCGTTTTTTCCACTATCCATCATTTGATCGTTGTCGGCAGCAGTTCCCTCTCTACCCCTTTTTCGTGGCGGATCTAGAGGTTGTTGTTGTTGTTGTTGTGTCACTGACTTGGGGCTGTTGGCAGCAACTATGGTGCCAAAGTTATTCTTTCTGATTCCGTCCAGAGGTTGTTGGATTCCGTGCCGAAACCATTCCGAAGCAAACGGAATTGGCACTATTACCAGTGGTGTACGTTCGGCGAGATTCTGAAGATGGTTATTTCGATGGGAATGGTCGTCGGCGTGGACCACGGTGACGTTGCAGCTGTTTGGGATGGTGGATTGTTCCGGACAGGAATCTCCCACAAAGCATCCACCATCATCATGAAAATGCATCGAACGACCCTGGTTGTCTTGGGTAATGTAATATTCTGGATCTAGCATATCTTGAACCATTCCCACGTAACGAACCAACTGCGGACCTGTTCCAACTCGTCCAACCGCAGCGTCATCATTCAACAATGAACGATTCAAATACGGGACACCACCACCAGTAGCAGCATTGGTGGTGGTGGCGGATGTCATGGGTCCACCAATATCATGCAGTGGCTGGAGGCGACGTAGATCTTCCAATTTCAGCTCTTCTCCGCGGGACAATTTGCCGCAAATCGACTCCACAACGTCATTCATAGTCATTGCTGTACCGTTTGTGTTCGGGATGTTGCTAGCTAGTAGACACGGTACGATGAAAGATGAAGAAACAATAGAAGTAACGATAATTCACAGTCAATGATTTCGGTGGTACTAGCTAGTAGACTACGGTAGGTAGTTGTAAATATGAATCTGTCATCATCCGACAATTGCAAGAGAGATACGGTAGACTACTTCATCACAGTCAATCATCATCTTCTATGTATCTTGATTCTGTCATTGGCACGGACTAACCGTCTGTCCAACTTTTCGCGCCACGGCAAAACGTCTTCATTCGCTGTGATTGATGGACAGTTAACTGTAAAGGTACGATACGCCTGTTCCACAATTGCAGCTACCGTACATCAAAATGGCCAAGTTGTGTTTACCTATCTTCCGCTGGTACTTAATGTTAGCTATTTACGGTAGGTAGAGTCAGCAGCGAATTTTTCGTATTATAATAACTGTATGATAAAGTGCCTAAAATCATCTGAACTTCTAACAAAAAAAAAAGATGTTTTCTCGATGTTTTACCGCGATAAAACAACAACAAAACTTCATTCCGACGTGGTGTTCTCTGAAAATGAGTGCTACAAAGATGGTCTACACATTCCAAACATTTACTTTTTGCTCTAGCTAGCTAGTACTCATGCCAGGGGGTGTCTCCGTGTCATTGAGCTTGGCTAGCGCCCGTTCATATTTCCAGTAAGTTCACCCTCTTTCTGCCTTCGACCAAAACCATCAGAGTAAGTTCTTCCCTTCCACCATCATCCTCCAGTCGATAGGGTGGGAGTTGTGTGGCATGGTTGATGGCATTCCAGAGCGCTTTGCTGCCTTCTTTCTGGCTTGCCGCTGGTGATGTAAATGCCGTCGACTACATTGTCGGCGTCGGCATTTTTTTTGTTAGAAAGAATTTTTTTTGGTGATTCCTTGCTGAAATTAATATGGAAATAATGATGCCAAATGCATTCAAAGCAAGCAACAGGTTGGTGTCCTGAGAGTGTATTTTCCACTACTGGAATTGTAACATATTACCGCTCATATCAAGATTCACCAGAAAAAGAAAGAGGCGATGGGTGGTTGTTGTTCTTGTAAGCAGCACCTACATGGTATCAGTCGTCAGAGAAGGGAATAATGCTTATTTCCTCTCGATTTTTTACAAGCGCAATTAATCGTTTCTGAGGTCATCCGGTAGCTGCTAGCTAGCTAGTAGTAACTAAATATCAGACGAAGAAGGGGGGTGCTTCCTTCAGCTTTTTTGGCGAGAATTTTCTTAACAGTCCCGGACACCATCACTAGGTTCGGCAAAACTCCCTTTCATACTTTGCAAACCCCTTTCTTCAATCGAAAGGAAACGATTGGTAGAAAGTCCGAAGGAAGCACCACTTTCCAAGCATTCTAAACTGGCGTTGAAAGAAGACATAGTCACCCGGATCTACACACGTTTGAATCATAGAAAAATGGCTATACTTGTCCTATCCTACATACATATACTGCTTCTTCATCATCCTGAACCTCCTCAACTACTTCGGCATCCTTTGGAATACGTAGATGAGTAGTCCTCATTGTCATCTGCCTCCAAAATCTCTTCATAAATCGTCTTTGTCAGGGAAGCGCACTTGTCCACCATCTTTTCAATCAACTGATGTCCGTCCTGTTCAAGTTTATGAAGCTCTGCTATCAATCTCTCATAAACAAGTTTCATGGTTGTGTTCTTGCTGTATTGGCGACCCACGTTGCCTTTCACAAGAGCCCAAACAAGTTCAATTGGTTGCAGGTCACTGTGATACCGACAAACAAAACCTTGTGTCCCATTTCTTCAGCTGCTTTGACACCATCCATTGGAATCGATTCTTTGATATCGTTTGCCTTTTGCTTGTGCCTTGCCAAATTCAATATCTTGATCGTCGTTGGGATCCCAAAGACTGTCGTCGTTCCTGTGGTTGTGTTCGTGGATATAATTTTCGTCCAGGTATACTTCCCAGAGCCTATCCTCTGCGGTGGCTTCTCTGTTTGCAATGAATGCACGCAGATAATGCTCCTTTTGAAGCAAAACACTATTCTTCTGTACAAGGTTGCCGCTTCTCCTGCCTCTGACGAATCTAAGAGCATCCACGAATCGTCGTACTGCCCTACACGCCGTCTCAATTCCCTTCTTTTCGAATGCTCCATTGTCATCTCTTTCGATATGCAGTCGCCCTTTCTCAACAAGAAAGTTAACCACTTGTCGTGCTGTAACCCGCTCTTTGTTTGCCCTTTTCTGTCGTATAAAGTATAAAGAGTTGCGTCAGAAGTCGGT
The DNA here is from genome assembly GCA_019154785.2 of Nitzschia inconspicua. Lineage (NCBI taxonomy): Eukaryota > Bacillariophyta > Bacillariophyceae > Bacillariales > Bacillariaceae > Nitzschia > Nitzschia inconspicua. Next base: position 3,586,863 of record JAGRRH010000013.1, on the reverse strand, counting down.
TTTCAACGGTCATCGGAATTCTCATTTCTTTTGCTGTAGCGTTGCCAGGCTTCAACCCACGCCCTGCTGTACTATACACCACCCTTTGTCGCGAGTTTTGCGTGATGTAGGATGTTACAATCTTGCTGTATTATGAGTTTCCTATGCCAGATTCGGCACATACTTGTTTGGCAATGGCAGTTTTTTGATGGCGGATCATGTTGCCTTTGTTGTCTCTTTTTTTTCTTGGCACATTGCTGGAGATGAGTTTCCTGGATCAGCAAGCCCCTTTTAATTACTATTAGAGAGAGATTTTCGTCGATTGCACAGCCTTTTAGTTGATTTGTTACATGGTTTTTCATCTGTGAAAGGACCTCCAAATTCTTCGCGAGATATGCCTGAACTTTCTGTACCCTTCCTCCTGTGTAATTGACGGCCGATCTGGCCGAAAATCTGAGATCCTCTCCGTCTTTAAATGCTCTTTCGATTGGTATATTGGAAACTTGTGTTACCTTTGTGCTTGTCGAGTAATCATCGTTGGACTCCTTTGTCATGAAATGTGGTCCTTCGAAATGAATGGAGAATTTTATTCGTGACTCGCAATCACGGATGGTGCTCAACGAGGAAAAGAGGGGAAGACAAATACGATCGCAAACTCGTTACAATCCAATCAGATACCTTGCAAAAAAAGTGATACAAGAAAGGAAGCCAAATTTTTTGGCGACCTTCCGTTGAGTAGTTATGATGTCAAATGCCAGTGATGGTGTCCGGGACTGTAAGTGGAAAATGGTACTAATAAATCGCGTCATTAGAGATAAAAAAAAAAACACTTCACTGTAATAATCACACTCCGTTTACTCTGCGTGAGAGGTGGGAAGGTATTCTTTTCAAGGGACATTTGTCATCATAATATCTTCGGAAAGTTGCGACGACTTTCTCAACGAGTACATGATTACAGCGTAAACTCTTCATTCTGTACCACTGCGACTACCTACCGGTAGCATAATACTGAAGTACAGCATACGCTACATCATTCACCATGGCAAAGAACAAAAAGACCAAAAGTAAACAACGGAAGAAACGGGCTTCGCCTTGTGTGCAAAACGTCGAACCGATCGACGAAGGAACAGATGTTAATTCGAACGACAAAGACGAGGAATCCAGCAGTAACGCCGTCGACGACGATCGGCCTCCCACTACTCAATCTCAAAACAACAACGACAACAACGACGACAACAACAAAACGAAAAAGAAGACACCCAAGCGATCCAAACAGAAGAAGCCTACTCAAGCCGTCGCCCGACGACAGGGTGGCGTCAACAATTTGTATACACCGGCCGGCTGCGGCCTGTGCTTTTTCAAGTTCCGTATGCATCTCCGAATTTTTAGACTGGAAAACAGACGGAAACAGCGCATGCAACAGTTTGGAATCGACTACACGAATATGGTAATGGACTCCACTGTGCCCCTGTTCAAACGACGGTGTCTACGAGATGCCATGAACGATATTGACAATCTGAACGAAGAAATCGATAGATGCTATGATGCCATTGATCACAAAGTCGAAGAGCTCGAGAGTGGTATCCAGTCGAAAAGAAATGGCGAATCCAAACCAAAAAGACAAATCCAACGAAATCCAGAAAACAAACTCCCCAAAGGAGCTTCGACTCGAAACTTCATGTCCCACAACTACAATACAGGAAAAGAAGACGCAAATCGACCCATGTCCGTGGTAAATCTGGACAAGTTACCTCCAGAATTCCAAGGACCGAATGTGGAAAAATGGACATATTGTGAATGGAACTTGCTGGAATACAAGACAAACGGTGGATGGTCCAAAACGACGGAAGGCGATGTGGAAATGGTTCGTGGAAAATCCATTGGACGAGCCGTGGCCAAATTTCAGGCACATCCCAAACTCTTCGTTGCCATGTTTTATCCTACAGAAATGCTGGAGTGGCCTGTAGAAGAACAACAGTACACCATGATTTATCGGGATGGAACCACGGGCCTCAAACCCAAAGGAATCTCCAAACGAGGAAAAGTTACGTTCCTCATGCATCAATATCAACCGTTGCCCTCCTTTACCATCGACAAGCTCTTGCCCAAAACCTTTCACGACAGCTTTACCAACAGAATGACATACCGAGGTAAAAAGCTGGTCACCAAGTCCAATCCTGCCCTCCTTCCCGGACGTGGTATGGGTCTCATTGACGATCCAACTTTGAACAAGGACAATGTGGGAACTGCTGGCTGCTTTCCGGTATTGCCAGCCTGGCAGATTTCGATGGTGCCATTCGACGGTTGTTTCGAAAGACAAAGAATCTCGATCAAATGCCTTTTGCCGATGGGCGACCCAATATTTATACTGTGTCCTTGTACGATCTTCGTACCTGGACGGAGGTGGACATAGTAGTTGACGAGAGGCTTCCAGTTCGAACCGACGGCAGTGGTCGACTTTTTGGTGCCAAACCTTCCAAAGATGGTGAACTATGGGTATGTTACTTGGAGAAAGCGATCGCAGCTCATTGTGGAGGATGGGATCAGATAGAAGGTGGGCAATGCACTCATGCCTGGGCTTTGTTGACAGGTAACAGGCATCAATTCATTATTCAAAGGTCCATGGCGGATCCTGATCTCTTTTGCTGTACTGCAAGATATGATCCAGAGCGGCAAGAGTGGGCCGAACACGACAATTCACCATCCGGCGGAGATGCAGGAATCTGGGAAGTCTCGTGGCCCGAAGTAGGAGGTGGAGGTGACGATCTCTTGGACGACGACGAGCTTTTTGCTCGAATGTGCGCATGGAGCGACAGCAACTACTTGGTAGCGGCTTCCACTAAAGGCGCATCAGACGAGAGAACCAGAAACGGCGTCGTCGACAACCACGCGTATTCCGTCGTTGAAGTTTTGGACGATGTGGCAGGAAGTGGAGTTGACCTAATTCTTGTCCGGAATCCATGGGGACGGTAAGCTTTGTACGGTGTTCACGGCTTTCGTGCGAAAAGCTCTTCTCACGAGATGATTCACTGTATTTGTTTGTTGATGAAGTGGTGACATTGAAAATGGCGCATTTCGAAGATATGGCCCTGGTTGGTATGAATACCCTGAGGTCGAAGCTGAGGTCGAGCCTGCACATGAAGTCGATGATGGAGTGTTGTATCTCACAAAGGATGAATTTTTCGAATACTTTGAGACCGTGTATCTCGGTGCATCGGACATGACAAGCTTTCTGTTGGATGGGATGAAAATGTCCAAACATTCCCGGCACACGAGTTAGCCAAAGCATACCAAACAACTTTCGAAACAGTCTAAGCAGCATTCGTCCGTCGCAGATTCACTAGACTCGTTCATTTTGGAAGAAGGGGTGGAACAACAAGATTTTGATTGATCGTGTGTGAGTCAATAATTGACAATTGATTCTTTCTCTCACACACCTTCGATTGTTTTGTGAATTACAACGAGAATATATCGTGGATTAGTGAGTTTGTTTTCAAGTCTCTCCAGAGTTTTAACGTTAATTATAAACAGTTACGCATCATGTCGTATTCCACAAAATGTTAGCTTCTCCTGCTTTATGGCGCAACTGATGGCGGTGGCTCGCAGACTGGGTAGTGCTTGGGTTGTAAAAATATCTTTTTATGGTGATGTTGCAAGCAACCAAGATTATCGGAAGCTTTGTGTTTACTCTTACTGTCGAAACACAATCATGTGGCGGGTTTCTGAACTTGTGGCGGGAAGATTTTAATCGATTTTGACCAGTAATGTCTTCCTTTCACAATCTATGTATTATATGTTGGACGGGAGACTAATAGCAAGACATTCACGACGAACGCATGAAATCGAAGGTAGAAAGTAAAGAGCAACGATTTTTCTGCAGGATTTGCAGTTGAGAATAGAAGTAGGAACCGAAGATCTCGTTACTTTACTGTTAACTGTAAAAGGAATTCTGTTATTTCAACACAGCAAATGGAATCAAATACACAGCGTTGTAAATGGTCTCAGCGAAAGAGTGGAGTCATGCCCCTGTGCCAGAATCATTTTGCCATGCTGATCCTGCGATTTCGACGAAGTTTCACAAGATGGTTTCTTGATCAGTTGGAGGTGGTTGTGGATCGCTTCCACTGAACTTTTCACTGCTTGGATTGGCCGCTTCAGCTCCGTAGGGATAGAAACACATAGCCCAAATGCTAGCTGGCTGTGAATAGAAGTCTCCAGCTGCTGGAATTTTTAATTCGAAATTACGTCATCTCGTCGCATTTGTCGTAACATCTTCCACGATACAACCCGCCATAGAAACCGGTCCAGGACAGTTGAAACCCCAAAATTCATTGTAGCCGCAAAAACCAACATAGTCTTCACCGCAAAAAGTCGAAGCAAGAGCACTGGCTGTCTCGCAAGTCATCCAAGATGGCATCCATCAAAGGGCCGCATTCACCAGTATTCACAGAGACCAAGAAGCGTGGTCCCATTTCTAGCCGCAACAAGATTCCCTTGACAAAAAATGGATTCACATTCAAAAACGTCAAACGAAGCGCATCCGACATGCCCCTATCGCAATATTTGTAGCAGTCACAAGAAGTATCGGGAGTTTGAGTCAATGTGTGTTTGGCACATTGTTGTGTGTTTACCTCAACATGACAGTGCGGCTCCGAGGTGGGAGCTGGAGACGGCTGGGAGGAGATCGATATTTCCTCGTTCTGCTCTATGCATCCAGCCACGAAATCTCCAATGCATTGGAGGGGAGGACATGATGCACCCAATTCGCAACAGGCCATCTCCTGGCCGTTACAGAAATTTCGACAGGTGCATCCATCTTCTCGCGGTCCTGCCTTGCGCAGTAATCCTTCACATTCGTTTTCGTTTGATGTCACTAACAGTAAGCACTCCGACGATGGGAATAGTTGAGAAACGGCTGATACACTGGGTGCTGCGTCAGGAATCACTTCGTCAGAAGGGGCTTGCGAGTCTGTCAAGAAAGAGGGCTCACTGCTAGGTGGTGAAGCATAAGCTACACACCCTGCAACCAATGTTTGACCCGGTAAGGCCTCACAGGTCAGTGGACAGTCCGATATGTACGCACAACACCCGAGGTAGGTGTCTCCGCAAAAATTATGGCAAGGGCAATCAGGACTCAAAGATTTCCTAGTAGAGTGTTCAGAAACGGTGCGCATAGTGCGATCTCAACTGTATTCCATCATAAACGTTGACAAAAGCAATCAGACAGTGGATTCGTGGTGTAGGGGTGTAGGGATGAGAATATGTCGTGTCGCTCATGACTTATTACCGCTGACCCTAGATACTGCAATGGATCTCCCACTGGAACTGATGTTGACTCGAAATCTTGAGGGGCAGAGGATGTCGCATTTAGTCCGATGTCTAAACCTGGTGGTTCTTCGCCCTTTGGTGACTCAACAGGATCCGGCGGCAAAGCCTCCTCTGTTCTAGATTCAAATAACGTACCTCCCTCTCCCCCAGAACCATCAGCAATCTTCGGTGAATGCCTAAGGCCTAAAAGATTTATTCCCATCGATGTTTGCCGGCAAACAACTGACGATTGATGCGTAGCTCAACAACATCGACACGTTGGTGGCAGTCCTCAGAGCTGTCATTCCCTTGAATATTGTAGAAAGTTTTAGTCTTATCTTTCTCTTCCGCATTGGATAAATCGTTCACAGTAAGATCTGCCCAGCTGATCAAAGTTGATGAAATAAAAAACCAAAGTTGTCTACGACGTAAAAGCGCATTGTGCAACAGTCGCTCAGAGAATATTTTCTTTTAACAAAAAGCAAAAGGAGTGTACGACGTATTCTTACTGGAGAAGTTTTTCACGTACTACAGTAACTCTGGGACTGAAATAGTAAAAGAAAAAAGAAAAATGCCAATGAAAAATTTACTCTACAGTTACAATAGGTATGTAATGGTGGACCGAAGTAAATTGAGGAGGTAGCTACGAATACTACCGGTAGTATAACAGTACAGCAGTACAGAGTACGGCAGACGGTAGACGGTAGGAATCAATATTACCGGTAGTAGCAAGTGAAGAATCAAATCATACTCCAGTAATATTCATCCTTCTCCCCGAACATGCTAGTTACCTACCAAATGATAGGGAGAGGTAAGTGAACATTGTCACATTCATCATTCTCAGAAACATCATCATTTATTTGATTTTGAACTTCAGAGGGCGGTAAAAGGTCCAACCATTGGCCACCCACTCCGTCCCTGTCACAATGATTATGATTTTCGCGGCCATCAGCAGTTTAGAGGTACACAGCCCGTTTCTTGCTTCGCATCCATGGCTCACAGACGAGAAAGCCTGGGAGGCGTTTGGACTCAATAAGTTCTTGTGCTTTGGCCACTTTGTTCAATGGTAGCCGGTCCAAAACTTCTGGCTTTAAAGCACCACCTTCCAAGAGCCCCAAAAGATGGGAGAGGTCTTTCTTACAGACTTCTAGTCTTTGATCCCATGATTCATACACATCGTATGCATGACATTTATTCAAGACATTGGTGAGAGCTTTGTTCCTTCCACAAGCGAGTGGGACCTTATCTCTCTTCCATTCATTGATGGGAATGTCGTTTCCGACTATTCGATGGCCGCAAAGGATTAGCTGGCCCTGCTTTGGAAGCAATGCACGGAAATGAATTGGGGTTACATCTTCGCGGAGTTTGCCATTTGGTGCCAATACAAGATCGATAGTGCCTTCAATACGTTGAATCCAGTCGAATGGATCTTGCGACAAGGGCAAAACTCCATATGATATGAGGGTTTTCCAGTGTTTCTTTTTGCAGGTGGCATAGATGTTTGCAACTCCTGCGCATAGAGCGAGCTCTATGATAGCTTTCCCCATATTGTTGGACATGCATCCAACGATGAGAACGGACTTTCCCTTCAGAGAGTTTTCGCGATATCGACGACTTCCAGATTGGCCCATATGAAGACACTGGAAGGCAGCTAAGTAAGTATTTGGAAGACACGCGACTTCCGCCGGATCAAGTCCATCTGGAACTTTAACCAGCTGGTTGGGGTCGATTGTCATGTATCGAGTATTTCCACCCCACTTTGTTAGCGATACCACTGTTTGCCGTGGATGCAAATCATGCTTGTCTTCCATAGACGTTTTGATGTGGAACACCTTTCCAACTACATCAGCTCCCGGCGTGTTTGGGAGTGGAGGTTGCTTCTTGTGCCACCATTTTCCCTGACGGATGAGACAGTCGGTCTCTGAAACGGTCGAAGCCTAAGACAGATGAGGTTACAGCAGCGACCAGAACCAATTTGAGAAAGTCATTTCGCAAACATTGACTCGATATGTTTTGGACGTACCTCTACTTGAACAACGACAGAGTCTCCCATGTCAAACTGAGACAAGGATGGTGGACCTCCTAAGGTTCGGACTGAAACACTTGCTCGAGGTTTCTGACCAATTTTATCGTACGACACATCCATGTGTTCATTGCTGTCGTAATCATATGCATAAAGAGATTGCGGTCCTTTTGACTCGACAAAGTGATCAGAGGGAACACCCATTACTCCATTCACATAATCTGCCTTTTGGCCGGTGATGGAACGGGACTTTCCGTTTGAAATCATCCGAGTTGTAGGAAACAATGCCGCTGCATCTTCACTTTTCAATCGATTCACGAGATCATGCGACCGGTTCATCTTCTTCCCTACATTACAGCACACTGTTTTCCAAACGCCTCTTGCTTCAAGATCAGCGAGATCTTCATCATCGATATCACGGAAGAAGTCAGTATCCTCTCTTCGAATGTGAAGGTCGAGAGGAACTCCAAGCTCGAGGAAAGCACCTGCCGAATTATCAACTTCTTTCTTGACAAAGGGGGCATGTTTGTTTTCTCCCTCCTGAACTACCGATTCCTCAGAAATATCTGACCTTTTCGATAGCTCGCTGAAGCTGCGACGTGTGTTTGACATGTCGTGAACACTAATTCTCGTTTCAAGTGTTTCTTCGACACTGGAGTGAATTGATGCAGTGCCACCCGTTTCCCAGAACTGGGAATTGTCCACATCAGCTTCACTCTCTTCCTCGGAAATCGATGGAGATCTCTTGTACACTTCTTCCGATAATGTGTCACCAACAGTATTAACTTTGAGACGAATTTCAGTGGAGTATGTCTGCGTTGGAGTGCGAGGCTGGCGCGGATGATAGGCGTATCTTGGATCGAAATTGTTTGGATCCAAAAGTTGATGGTCTTCCATATTCCCTGCCTTTCGTCGTGTGATAGGACCGATGTCCGAATGCGAAAGATCAGATGATTCGTCATTAATTCCAGTCGTTTCAGATTCCGTCGTTTCAGAGTTGGAGTCAGCAACTGATGGTTCAACCCCCCACGGGTCCAATTTTCCGGCAACTTCAAGCAACAACATCATTGGGTCGAACTCTGTGAATGAGCTTGTATGCTGTGTACGTTCTTCTTCTTTCAACTTGTTGTCATTGTGGACATCATTTAGAGCAATATCCTTGGGAGAATCAAGATTCTCACGAGAAGTTACATTCCGGGATGATATGGTTTTTTCTTGCGTTTGCTTGTTGCGTCGACGGAAGAGTCCAACTCTTTTCTGATCTTTCATTTTTGGACGGAGTTTTCCTTTGCTTGCCGACCCATTCATGCTATCCTTCTCCTTGATAGCGAAGCTCGATCCTTCAGAATTGCTTTTCCTTAGAGACATCGGAAATAATCTATTTTTTCCGTTGCTGACGTTAGGAGCAGATGTCCTCCTAGGTGCATCAGAAGGAAGGGAGGATCCAACGGATTCTTGGCATGGCGTAACTGCAATCGGAGGCTTACCCGTGAGTACATCCCAAACGTCACCGAACCCAGAAGACTCTTGTTGGAGAGCATTTTGGCGAACTTCTCGGTGATAGATCGGTTCAACGTCGGACTTGCTAGATATGTGCTGTTTGTTTTTGGAGACACCGGAGTTGTGTTTCACGATTCCACTGTCATGAAAATCTTCTTCACCCAAACTGCTGGTATACGACCTGCCGTTAGGTTTACTGTTGACGCGTCTTTTCGACTTATTCTTTGATTTCAAACTTGTCTGATAACGAGCACTGGCAGAGGATTTGCTGTCAGTTCGTCGCAGAATTCCTTTTCTTTGCGTAACGTTGATTTCTTCCTTTCGTTCTCCGTCTTCCGCCCAATTCACATTCCATGTAGTCTGTGGAGAATCTAGCCGTGCAGATTCATCGTCACGGTCATCGCCAGCATACTCGGCATTTTCTCCACCATTCGAGTCAAAAAATGTCCAAGTACTCATGTTCAAGATGCCCATACCCTCAGAAGAATCATCTGCTATCGCCTTTTTCAACTTCGGGTCTTCGTCGTTTCTGCTATAACTGGATCGCGTGGTTTTGGTACCACCTTTACTGCCGTTCTTGCTGCTACGGCTGTTCCGTTGGGAACGGCTGCTACGACGGAGTGCCTTCTCGTCAACATGATCGTAATCCTCTAGGACGTATTCCCACAAGGGATCCCATAGCTCGGTCATCTTTCCATCAAGAGCGTTGCGAATCAACCAACCAATCAATCGATCAACAGCAAACGAACGATGTTGTTGCTAACGTGAGAGAGAACGAGAAGAACGGCGATGGTGACAATGAGACAGCGGAGTTGCCAAAATAATCGCACCAACGGTTATGTTGGTAACTCTGAGACCAACAGTATGATGTCCATTAGAAAAGCATCTTGTCTGCTAGCTACTACTAGTAGCGTTGCATGCGTTGAAAAAAAGCTACATAGGAAGGGTGCTCTATTTGCCCAAAAGAAATGAAGTACGACAGACAGTAGTAAATATCAGTAAATAAAAAAACGAAACAGGTTCAAAAGTGTATCTCACACCCTAACGGGATTGAACGCAGCTACGACGTATCATACTACGTATCATACTTTACAGGTAGTATCACGGACTACGATAGTAATACCTAGTACGGATCCGACGTCATAGTATTCATACACAGTTTTAATCATCCACTTACAGTTGAGAGTAAGTACCTACTCTAGCTAGAGAAACTCTGATAATATCAAGCTACACCAACTAACAGCTGTCACCCGATAATTTAGCTCACCCACCTGCCTCCCAAGGGGGCGGGGCAAATCATGCAACAGCTTTCCATCCACTCACCACTCTGTTGGCTGCCCACCACTCAGAACTGGAGAGGCAGCCCAAAACATCATGAAAGACGAAAAGTCCAATCCAGTGAGTGTCAGATATATCGTGGTCTTCCAAAATCATTGTTGGGAAGGCAGGAATAACCACGTTAATATGTTTGGGCGTATTGATAGGTTGCAACTCAATGGGGCGGATTGTACATGTAAAAGAAAGCTTCAATGTCAAGCACCAGTAGTAGTACCTACTATGAATCAGTACCGTCGACCTAGTCTACTCACTCCTCGATGTCGTACTACAGTAGCATTATAATCAGATTTCCGATGCCGAATAACAGCCATCTCTACTGTCGTCCTTGATGGTGAACGAAACTGCAACACGAAGCTCTTATTTGATTCGTTTTCAAAGCAGTGTGGTACTACCATTCCCACTCTCTATCCGCCTGTTCATGCCTTGCAAAATTCATCGGGTGAACCAAAAGGGTCTCGTAGCCAATCTTTGGTTCCATTGGACGAACGATCGCCCACCATTACTTCACGAAGCATCTTCAAAATAGCGGAAGTGACAGGTCCTCCAGGTAATGACTGCCCATGCTCAAAGACTACTTCAAATGGAACTTCACCTTCTCCTGTGGCAAGTCGTGCGATGGGAGCGACCTCTGCGGCCGTGCCAGTACAGAAGGCCTCGGTGGCATTCTTGAGTTCCGCCACGGTAATGTCTCGCGACGAGACGGTGACATTGCTGTCTTGTCCAGTGCTTTCTTTCATTGCGACCTTTAATTCTTCGGCGAATTCATTGACGATGGTGATGACAGAATCGCGCGTGACGCCAGGTAAAATCGTGCCACGCTCCAATGAAGGTGTGACTATTTCACCCGTCCTTAACACCAAGAATACATTTGCGGCCGACATTTCTTGCAAAATGGCTGACTCCAAATTTCCATCCTTGTGATAGGTTTCCAGTTCTAAAAACAAATTATCGTGGAATCCTTGTTTCTTGGCATCCATCAACGGTTTGAGAGCGACTGCGTAATTGCCGCTGCATTTGACATTGCCGACACCACCGCGAGCGGCACGCGAGCGTCTAGTTTCCAAGTGTAATTGCAGACCGCCCGTTGCAGTCTTGAAGTAGTTTCCCTGTTGAGAAAAAAATGGGCCAACACAATGCGTGCCGATGTAACCGGTTAGACCAAAGGCTGAAAAAGACCGTTAGTTGAATGACATGTGAAGTACCACAGAGACTCACCGTTGGAGAAACAAAAAAAAGCAGACTGAACTGAGGCGAAGGATAGAGTCCCTACACATTGCAATAGACCAAGTCAAGAATAAAGAAGCATTTTAGATACACGAGAGTCATGCGCAATGGGGCGACGGCCACGTATCAACTTTTCGTACCAACTGCTGTCCACTCCCCAAGAGCATGGGGCGAACATAGAGTTTCATCCCCTCTCCGTGTGGAGGAATAATATGAGAGTTTTGTTGAAGAACATGCTGAATGCCTCTCAAAAATAACTCCCTACTTGGTACTGGTAAGCACATTTGCGCCGCACCATTGGCAAAACGTTCGAAATTCCGGTCAGGGCGGAACACGATAGGCTTTCCGTCCTCGTTGCGGTAGCATTTGAGACCTTCCCAAATGGTGGTTCCGTAATTGAGAGATGTCATAGACGGAAAGACCGGGAGTGGAGTCGTATTGTACTTGTGCACAGAATCAAACAGCTGTCCAGAGTCTGTTTCTGGATCATAATGTTCCTTAGTCCATCCGTCAGAGGTGGTTGTCAAGTGGACGTAACAGTGCTCTTCCGGATGATTCAAATTCCAGGGCAACGACTCAAAATCGATACCGTCCTTTGGATCTTTCGCGTCGCTGATCGTAGAAGTCATTTTCATAGATTGCAGTCAGGATAATGAAACAAAGAAAGGCGAAGTAATACGTTGTCCAACATACAACACTACCTACTATTAGCATCCACGAAAACCATGACATGCCGCGAAGCCCAAGTGCCAGAAAATGCGTAGTACCTGCTACTACAGTATCCATGTATCATACGGTATGCCAAGGAGCGAGGTGATGTACTGCTAGGTACCGTAGGTACGTGGTATGATAATTCGGAGCGACCTGCGATCTTCGACATGCGTAAAAGTCAGTCCCGCACATTGAAAAGATACTTCGATTCACAGTCACTCACTCTCTCAACGCATCACTCACAAAAAGTTCTTCCATCCGTTCGAAACCCATCCGCTGGCCTTGCTTGGCTTCAACGGCTGCCAATCGCCTTCTCCAAGCTCAGTTTGGCATATGTCAACAAACTTTGTTTGTTTGTTGGACACATTGCCTCCTTTCAATCAATGGTCGTTGAACAAGCACTAAACGGAATAACAAGTAAAGAGATAAGTGACTTGACAAAGATAGTCTTGCGGAACCATGGGATTCTCCACATCATCTACCATCACGTCCGCAACAAGCATACTGGGGACGATCGATGGCTTTAATACCGATAAGCTCCTCAAAACTCGGCAGGATCAACCTTCATACGACCAAGTAACGTACGAAGAGAACATCGAAGATGAATCGAATCTTCAACCAGAATCTGAACAAGGGTTCAAGACAGTCGTGCGGCGTCTCAAAAGAGGTATTTTCTGTCACGCTTTCTGGAGTTTGTGTTTTGATGACTATGACGAGGATGATATAACATCACGAAAGCCGAAAGATTCAATTGCGCCCTCATTGGCTTCCTTGGAACAGTGGCAACTCCAACAAAGAAGAGACAAAAGATCTTGGCTGGAACTGAGTTCTATCGACGACACCCAAACAATCTTTCACAGAAAAAAGCTGCAGGACGAAAAGGGTGGCATGACTAAAGAAAACAAAAATGGAACTCCAGCTACCATCTTGGTTGCCAAAGTCACCGCGGTGGACAAGTACGTAGCTGCCGGCGATCAGACGTATAAAGTAGAGGACGATGTAGCCAGTGAAGTCTCCCTGGATTTCTCGGAGCCAAATCAGTTCATCAAAGGACAGCGAATCAAAATCAAGAAAAAGCCACCAAAAACTATCAAGACGACGATGAAAACGAAACCCAAAACAGAGGATTCGACATTACTTGGAAACAGTCATGAATCGACAACTCAAACCTTAGAAGAAAGAAGCAAGTATAGCGGCGAGGGAGCGAAGGGTTCAAAAGACAACGTTTCGAAAGCTTCTAGTAGTACAAGTTCCAAGTCTCACAGAGAGTCAAGAAATGCTCCTTTCAACAAGAGAGGGTCCGATACCGTATCGATGAATGAACCGAAGAGAACTGATGTTCCGTTCACCGAACAATCCAAGGTTGGCGGCATAGTGGCTCCGGAAAAAGATCTGAAAACAAAATCATCTCAGAAAGACGAAAAACAGCCAAATGATTCTTTGAAAAACACAAGCGATCGTTCGAAGAAGAAAAGTGAACCTTTGCCTGCGGAATCAGTAGGGTCCCCTCCGAACGATACAACGACGACTGGAAGCGGGAAAGAAATAAAAGAACCATGTAGCAAGAAAATGGTAATTGAAAGCACCCAAGGCGATCAAGGAGAGGAAGACGAAGAAGACGGCGTTCTGCCCAAACCTCGCTTCATCCCCGATTTCTCAAGACGAGAACTGAAGCTATGTCCCGTGACTTCGCCTCCGGAGCAGCTGATTTGGAAATATGCAGAAGAATCGAGATGGGAGTACTATGGAGACCCAAGAAAAAGTCGCGTTGACCGTTGGTGGAAGGAGGAGACTGGAGGTCCTCGCTACGATGATCAGGACTTCCAAAAAAATTCCCAGTCGGACGACGAGGATGTATACTCGGGTCGATTGGAGCAGTATTATACGTACGACAGTGATAGTGAGAAGGAGGACGAGTCCTACCTCGAAAGATACTCCTCTGGACCGTCTTTGGCCAGTCCCGAAGTTGCTAAGGAGAGAGCAGAACGACTAGCAAGGGAATGCAGCAAGCCGACGGGTTCGACTGTATTACGACTCTTCGGTTTTGGTAGGCGCTCTGGTTTATCACAAACAGTCATTGCGTCAGAGGATGACCTGGATGATTTTGCCGAGGTAAACGATTTGAAACTTACACTTCGATCTCGGTACGACACAAGATATGACGAAGATTTTCAAGACATTCCGGAAATTCAGTCGCTACCTGAAGAGTCACGTGATGAACTACCGGAGGGAGAAAGTGACAGGAATCCTGTTCCTCCTGGAGTATTTCACTTATGATTCCCTTTGTTATCATCGCATTTATTTGTTGCAACATCGATCTGATATTTAAATATTCATAATTTTATTCATAGCAAGTGTTACTTGATTCTGAGACATTCTTGATTCGGATGATGCCAGGAAGCGCATTAAGTCGCTGGGACATGATGTTTTGGAGCGCCGTGGAGATTATGGTGGTGATGATCATTCTTCTTGTTGTGAGCCTTCAAATCAGCAAATAGATCTTCTCCGATGTGGTCGTATTCGCTTTCGGGCTTCGTTTGAACCACATGATGCTTTCCACAAGTTTGTCCTCCAGTAAAGTCATGATGGTCAAACATACGAGCTTTCTTGTCCTTGTCTTGCTGTACAGCTGCTGTGCTTCGGGCGGCATTCTGGACGATGAGAGGAGGAATAAGTTTGTGAAATGCAGTCAGCGTCACGTTCGATCGATTGGAATGTTACCATTATAAGATTATGATCCACAAGCCACAAGCAACAGCTACCGCCGGTCCAGCACGTACCTTATGCCCATGCCCTTTGCCATGCTTTTGTTCTGTCTTGTGCTTTGTCATTGTGTGTGGGTTTGTTGCTTTGATACTATCATAGTCGATCGAACACAACTGATCAGAAACTGGTCTCTGTCACAGAAGCATTGAGTCAGCTGAGTTCTGATTGAAAATGCTGCGACAGCTACGACACACGAAGTAGCTACTAGCTAGCTCTCGAGTAGGTAGACTCTATAATACGTAGTAATATTTCATGTTTGTTCTATGCAACGTCGTAGTGTTCTTGTTCACAGACGTCGTACTATGTTTATAAATAGAACATCCGGCGTACCGTCGTCGTGATAGTGTAGTACCGGTAGTAGTAGTTCTGGATTCACACCATTTGCATCATAGTACTCGGACTACCGGTAATATTTCAACAACGCTGTCAATTGTGATGGCCGAAGTTCGCATTGGTTTGATTCACTCGAATCTCGAATCTCTCGAACATAGGACGAAGTGCTTCTTTACACTGTTAACTGTATACCGGTACGACTACCTCTACTAGCTAGAGCAACTACTTGTAGTAAAAGTTCCGTCGTCTGGTAGTTAAACTGTATCGAGTGAGATTTCGACTCTATCATTTTTTCTCTGCGAAAGTGTGATTTTTATTACTTGTGCACCTAAGTCGTATTTGATTCTAGCTAGCTAGCAGAGTAAGGTACCTAGCTACCCGGTAGCTACGGTAGATATTTTCGTAGACTACGAAGTACCACAGTATTATTTTACTAGTCGTAATAAGACGAGGAATAAGTTATTATCTACTACTGGACTGGAGTACGACGTCGTATACTACCAGTGCGTCCAAAGTATTACCAGTGTATCATCAAGTGAAACACGGTGATAGGTATCACATCACGGCTAGTACATACAAAGTGTGCATCATTGTTATTTAGTTTTGACGGATGACAGAAGACGTACCATGCCGAAAATATTGAAAATGCTGAAACCATACGATGAACTACACAATTCAACAAGGACTGATTGGAATCACCCCGGCTCCTTCCTTTGCTGGAATACTGTAGTAGAGCTAAAAGCCCTACCATAGAAGGCTGAAAACGCCGTCAAGAGCTTCGATATTAATATCATGTTCTGAGTCCCAGTGCCCACTGTCTTGAAGGATGACCAAGTATGAGGAGAACCTATCATCTTGCTTTGGAAGGGAAGATTACAGTTCTTGATTTGTTTCGAAGAAAAGACGTCCTTTAGTGGATCATTCCTCGCAATCCGGACGCTTGTTCCTTCATTCGTGGATTGGTAGAGACGGTTGCCATGCTATCAATGGCAGCGGCGATCTGACTCAACGCTTCGAACTTGAGAGCCACAAAATCAAGTTGCGGGTCGGTAGCATCCTGCTTGAAACTTGTGGAATTTCCGTTCTCCCCAGACCCTCGTTCTCCTTTTTTCAACAAAATCCCCGCAACTTGGTCGATACGGCCGTCCAAGGTACCGTCAAGAATCAGTCCTACCAATAGATTCTCGACGTCCCCGACTGGAATATTGTTGAGTTCTTTCGAAATTGCCTGGAGGGAGATTCGCGTGTACGGCCGAATGACGCGTCGTAAAACCTGCGTGCGAATGGTGCGAAGCAAATCCTCAACATGCTCTCGGATGAACTCGTCCTCCATGATACGACTTCTGTTTTTCTTCAAGATTTCTTCAAATTTGTGGATCTCATTGTTCTGGAATGCATGCACCAAATTGGTCATGGCGGCGATTTCTGGATCGTCACGATAAGGTCGAGCCTCTTGACTGTCGAAGGGGTTAATCGATGATGCGTGCAGCATCGACGCTAACACTAAATACTTGAGACATCGCAATCGGCTTGGGTCTCCCGCTTCGTCGTAGCTCTTGAATGCCTGGAAGAAGGTTTTTCCTGCAGCCTCGTACTCTTTCGCTTGCATGTGCATTTTTCCTCCCAGCTCTTGAATCAAGGCGAGGGTTCGAGGGTGTGGAATCCCTCCACGGACCGCCATCGCTTTGTTGAACGTGTCTCTAAGACTTTTGTTGTCTTTGCGGCGGCTGTAGAGCTGAATCTGTAAAGCATAAATCTCCATTGACTGTGTCGACGATCCGAACGAAGACGAATCACCCATGTTATTTTCCTGGTCGTGCTCTTGTGTCATTTTCAAGTCCCGTAGAACCTGTTGGAGCTTGTTCGTTTCGTTCATCTCGTACAACAGCTGACCGAACTTGAGATTAGTTTTGAACCAAAGCCGTTCGTTGGGGCAAGCTCCGGTTGTCGGATGGAAGAGTGTGAGTGTGGCATCGTAAATGGACAATGCCAGCTTTTGAAGATCCACGGAGCTTGCAACGTCACTTTCACCTGCAATGTTCTTGCTGCGTATCATCGCATTGCCTCCTCCCTGCAAGAGACTGGCAACTCGTTCTAGCATGCCACTGATGCCTTTTTCGACGGCGCTTGGATTGACGTCTCCCTCTGCAATGCACTCCAGGAGGCGATTGTAACTTTTCATCATTTCATCGGCATTCCCGATTCGTAGCTGAAGTTTGACGAGTTGCTTCATGCTCTTATACGACCACGGACCGTACTTTTTGGACCCGGAAGACGATAGCTCCTCTTGTTCTTGAATGATTACTTGTTCAAAGGCGTCCGCGGCCTGTTGCAGGTCGGATTCTCGGAGTCCCTTGCTGTTGTAATAGGCATTCTCTGGATATACGAAAGAAAATGTATAACGTTGGAATTCGAGAATGCGACATGGAAATCCTGTCTCCCGAGCAAGCACATTCATCGAGCATGCGTACCTAATGCAACCTCTGTGTCGTTCGCGTCTTCTTCTTCGTCTGTGTACTCGAACTGATCTTCCTCCATCGCGTCATCATCGTACTCGTACTCGTAATCCTCTTCGTCCGACATCTTTCTTCAGGGTTTCCTTTCTCAATAATATTATTCTTTCATTCGAGGGTCAATGGTTGCTTTTTCATTTTAGTTGATATTGTTAGTAGATTTTACGGTAGTCTTGCTGTGTTGCTTTACACATTCGACTCGAACATTGATCGATTAACTGTAACTACGATGTATGATACGACGTATGATACTGTATCATCTACGACTAGTACCGGTACAGGGTACCGTAGGTACCGGTAGCTACGGTAGAGTACCGGTAGGTACCGGTAGTACCGTACTACAGTTGTACCAGATAACACAGCTACGGGAAACAACGCTACGTGGGGTACCTAGTAGGTATGAATAGGTATTTATTTACAGCTATTACGGAGTAAACTACGGTACATACGTCGTACGATACAGTCTCTGCTTCTGAAATTTCGAAAATTACGACATATGTACATCGCAGAGGACAACTGATTCAACCTCGTTTACAAATCCCTCTTACCGAAGAGTCTGTTTGATTGATCCTCTTCCTACTAGAGTAGCGAGGTACAATCTTAACAAGCGACAGAACGGTGGAAAAGTGTACGAGATAACTGTAAAACAGACTGCAAATAAACGACTTTTCCTTCTCGGTCTATCCATCGCTTTTTACTGTTACCACTTCTGATGATACGTCGTGTTTCTTATCATTGGTAGAGACTTGAGCAGGCTACACAATAAAATAGTACCGGTATTGTTATTATATACAGGTACACCAAGAGGACTGCGTCCTACTCCTATGTTAGAACTCCTCCACCAAACAGCGACAAGCAGTTTGTCACAAAAAATCCCGTCTGTCGGTCGTTCGACCAAAACCTGTCGAAACGAAATAATACGACAATTTCATTTGCCAATCCAAAATAATAATATTATTATTATTATACGGGAGAGGTGTGTCGCTACTTTGATTCATCCACGTCAAATCATGTCCACCAACAAAAAGGTTGCTGCCATCAAGGCATCCATGTCCAAAAAGTTGGCCTCGATGGATTCATTGACAGATGGAGACGTCGAATCTCTCCACGACATGCTGCGACAACTCGAACAAATGGATATCACTTTGGATATTTTGTCTCAAACATTGATTGGAACGGTCGTTTCAAAGTTCAAAAATCATTCTATTGTCGGAACGACTGCCAAGGCTTTGGTGAAAAAGTGGAAAAAAGTCGCCAAGGGCGAGGGCACGGCTACGGCTACGGCTGCGACTACTGCACCATCAACTGTCGATTCGAAATGTTCCAAAAACGGCGGCAGTGACAATGACAGCAAACCATCGCCCGCTGCTCCTGCTGCGAAACTTGAACGTCGCAGCAGTGTCAACTCCGCAACAGACGAGATGCAAAGTGAATGGGCTTCCTTACAACCATACCGTGGTACTACGTGTCAAAAACTTCTGGACGTTTTCAAGGCCTCCAAGGCAAGCTTGGTCAAGGACGGCATCAACGGAGACGCTGTCGACCATTTGGTAGTGGAACGTGCCACCGAAGTGGAATCAGCGATCCACGCCAAGTATCCGAACCAAAAGCAAGATTACATCAGCAAGGCTCGATCTCTATGTTTCAATATCAAAAAGAACATCCCGTTGGCTTCTCAAATTATCTTGGGGCAAGTGGACGCGACTGATTTGGTGAATATGAGCAGTGAACAGCTAGCCAGTGACGAAAAGAGGAAGGAGATAGAAGAAAGAACCAAAAAGCTGATGGAATCCAAACAACTGGATTGGGAATCACAAAATGAATCCAAAATCAACGAAATGTGTGGCATCAAGGGAGAATTGTTACAAGCCAGCCTGTTCACATGGTAAGAGTCCTAAGCGCAAAGTAGAGCGTGTGTTGGTGGCGGGGCGAGATTCATGAATCTTTTGCTTACTTTATTTTTACTTCCTCCTTGTTCAGCGGTCGATGCAAATCCACGAAGACAACCAGTACACAAAAGCAGACGCGTTCTGCTGATGAACCCATGACGGTATTTGTTTGTAAGTTGAATTTGCCATTGCATAGAAGGGTCACATGCCTTCGTTCCAATAGCAGTTGGTACTCACTGTCAATACATTGGTTTCTCACTCCTTTCTTTTTAAATGAAGTATGCCTTAATTGTGGTAAGCGTTGGAAATTTTCGTAAAACTTCAGTGGATTGGGGGATTCATTGGAAGGATGTCAACTTGGAAGAGTGTGACCCACTAAGATAGCTTGTACTACAAGTTTTTCCTTAGTCCGGAAATTTCACGAAGGCCAATCTTTTGTGCCTTCAAATGCTATAATAGCTGTGATCTTTAAGGTTGGCAGCTGCTTTTCTCAGCTGCTAGTAGTCGTGGAGTATCCTACTGTAGTTCATGCAACGTGGTGCCAGAGACTCTCGATTCCAAAATAATATCAACAACTGTATAGCTTTATATTTCCTCACTTACAGTTAATGTACTGACCAGCTGTACTACCAAAATGCACACCAACCAATGTAAAGCTGGCTCAAATTTTCAGTTGAAGTTGCCTGGACTATTATTCGCTGCACTTGGTTGACAACATCCAGAGGCTCTTCGGTCTCCGCTCGGTCTTCAAAATCGGTTCCATTTAGTTTGTCTTGGACGCGACGAATTACTTTGAGGGCCCTCTCGTTCAGACTGTCTTCAGCAGCCAAGCCTTGCTCGGTTTCCAAGAGACTGAGAAGTTGTCGTTGACGCATGCTACGTTCTGCCAATCGAGACCTCGCAACGGAGCTGGATACTGCCCCAGTACCATCGCCTTCGCCGCCTGAAATGCTTGTGATTCTCTCATCTACCCCCAGATTTGCGGCCCATGTCTGAATATTGGAGTACATCTGGAGGGATCGGGCTCGAGAAGCGCTAACAGCTATAGCTCTCGGTCGACGAGTGGCGACAGAAGGCAGCTGCTCCTCTAGCTCCACTACTAGGTTCACATTAGCATCGTCTCCTTCGTCGTTTTCGTCGCCTTCAGATATGGGCAAGACCTCTCCTCGAATTCCAACATCAATGGGGACACCGGGGTCTGCATCCATGGCCCCAATTTCGTTTTCAAAACCAAAATCAGACTGCAAATTCATATGAGAAGTGGGATTGGTGCTAGGTAATGTCTCTTGATTCTGTACGTTCGTTGAAAGATCAACGAGGCGCCAGCTGATCAAAGGATCATAGAGGAATGCCTCTAACATTGCAACTAAAGAGTCACGACTTTCTCTCAGAACCGACATTGTCCGCTCACATGTACTCCTATAACTTCCTTCAATCCCACTGACTTCCATGGCCTTGATGAGCATTCGTGTCAAACGAAAAGGTACCCTCTCTGGGAACTTCTCTCGGTTCATGGCAACCTCAAAACAGTCGCCTACGATCAGCAAAGGAACAGTCAGTTAGTCAATCCCTTTTGAATTGACTGTGCAGCATTGACGTACCAAAATCGATATGTAGGACTCGTCCACTTAATTTGTCGAGCATCAAGTTTGATGGATGTCTATCTCCAAGACCCAAAATATAGCCAACCATTGACATTACTGCCAAACTCCTTGTGTATCGCGTACGTCGCTCTAGCCACTGCTCACTGTTTGTGCTTTTCAACCACAGAATCTCGTATAAATCGTTCCCGTCTCCTGTAGAATTTCTCAATGCCTCTGTGAATACCTCAACCTTTTGCATCACTGTGAGCTGGTCGTAATCTGGAGCAATACGAAGCATTTCTCTATGCTCCAAGTTTAATGGAACCCTTTTTGTTTGACGATAATCACGAATGAGAGAATGTAGGGTGTCGGTATGTGGTACCCATCCCACTAATCCAGCATTGTGACTTAGTGGGCTGACAGCATATCTCTGTATCCTCAAATCATGTTTCTTCGTCTGACGATCTCTCTCAAGTAATGCATTTACCAGACCAAAAAGTTGCATCACACGTTCATCCTGTCTAAGATCTTCGTGACCTTTCAGAAGGAATACATAATCATTTCCATCACTCCCCCTCAAGGTTATCTTTCGTGGTCTTTGCTTGCTTGAGATAACTTGAACATCTGGGATGAAACGTTCGATTTTTACGTAGCTGCCGTCAACTCTGTAAGATCCAGGAATTCCAAGCTCCAAGCTTCTAGCCCTACTTAGTGCTGGAGAGCAATCGGACAGCTCCAACTTGGTGAGTGCTGGTAGCTGCTTGTTAACCCTTCTAAATACAGTGTAATAAATGTCCCATGCCTTGTTCATGGCTGTTTCTGCCTCTTCATTCTGGCCTCCGTAAGTCCGACCTGTCTGGTAACTTGTTGGGATGCTATCACCCCTTTCATTGATTAGTCGAACGTAGTCCTTCAAATGGATGTTGGCTTGGGCTAAATCAGGACCAAAGGCTTTCACAAAATCTGCTTCTCGCCCTGTCTCTGGTCCCTTTTCTAGATTTTCGTGGAGTGGAACGAGCAAATCAAGCATTCCTGAGACATTTCCATCTCCAAAATAAAGCTTTGAAGCTTCGTCAAGTCCTTCGTGCCATGTCTCCAACCACAGAATCGTTACCCGAATGAGTTCAGATGACACCATGAGAGCTTCTTCAACTAATGCACTTGAGTGGGACCTCAAAGAATTCATCAGACTTTCAGCAGCACTTTTCCGTTCAACAACGGGACTTTTGAGCAGGACTGAAAGAGGGTACATCAGCGCCTGCGCATGCTTCTCTCCAAGCCTCACCAACAACGGGTGAAGAACGGATCGGATAGCTGGGCTTTTTATGTGAATACGAGCTAATAATTGAGGGAGGACTCCCAACCAGGTTTCAATTGGGACGGACTCGACACATTCGTTGATTGTGTCAGCAATAGCTGACTGATCGCCATACTGGAAAAGGCATGTCAAAAAGTTTAGCATGTCCTGCTGGACCGAAGCACTCCATCGCTTTGTCCCCAAGCTTATAGCATTAACAAACGCCTTAACAGCAACGACAACGTGGTCTCTCTGTGATTGAGAAACAGGGCTTCGTCTTTGTTTCTTTACTCTGGGATCATCCACTTTGTTCAGCTGTTGTGCAATCCTGAAATTCAGTAGGGCCCAGTTGTGCCAAGCCTTGTATCCTCCATCCATGAGGGCTGCCCGCTTAAAGTTTAGCAAGACCTCTATCTGCATTCTTTCAGGCAGGAAAGAGCTTGGGGTGATATTTTCTTCGATTTGCCATTCTCCAAGCTCAAGCCAGCAAGACGAACGGAGCGGGTTACATTCAAGATATTCACAATGTGACGTAAGATCAACAATATCACAGAGCTTTTTCAAACGGCAAATCGCATCATCCCTCCTATCTGTGTGCCACAGGTGCTTCAAAAATGCGAAATACAGTTGGTGTTGAATCAAAAGCCTGGTAGGAAATCATAACAAACAAGTGAGAAAAGGGATGGTAGGACAAGAACATTTGTCTTGAGACTTACCTTTCAACCCCTCCGGCTTGCGCCACTATCTGCATGCTGCATTGCCGATGTGTTTCTTCATACTTCGGAAGATATGAGTTATAGTCATCAATGACAAGCTCATCAATGATTTGTCGAGCTGGTGTTTGTGCGATTGCATTTTCGAGATCTGTTCGCAACCCTAAGCTCTCTGCCAAACCAAACCCGAAGACAGTTCCGTTGAGATCACAACCCAACTTCTCAAGTGGGTCCAACAACACCCGCTCAGCCAGCCTGAATCTCTGAGCTTCCCGTGATAGCTCACTCAGGGTTAGCGTTGCATCAACCTCATCGGTTGGCTCTAAAATAAGAGATCTGACAGCCATGATCGAGGAATGAACTTCCGCATCAACACGACAGCCTGCCAAACGATCCCTCCAAACTGATAACAGATGTTCACGAGACTCAGATATCTCTTGCCCCATGGCAGAATGACGAAGTGCCCCAACCTGAAAAGTTTTCTCTGCCTTCAGATAATCAATTATCTCTTCCAGCTCTGCTAGGGTCTGAGCTGTAACCATGCTAGGGTATGCTCTGTTGTACGACTCCGCCATCAAAGCTGTAAATCGACCATCCATGGCTTTTCTTGCTGCGTCAATGGCTTCTGCTGCCATCTGCCATTCAGCACGATGAACATGCAACACTGCGGAGTAGAATGCTCCTTCAAAATCAACCCGTGCATAATTACCATCGCGTGGTAAGTTTGCATTCTGGGACCTAAATATTCCAAAAGTCGCACTTTGTTGACCATGGACAAGTTCAGATGAGTACTTTTCAAGATCATCCCATCTTGCAAGTCTCCATGATGCCTCAGCGCACATTCTTAATGCCTTCTTTTGTTCCCTAGAGGCTGCGACCGTGGCTTGAGAGATAGATGAGACATCAGTGGATCCACCACATATTGTCATCCAATTATCCTCCGCAAGCTCCAAAACACGTCCCCACTCCCCACTGGAGCTAAGACACCTCATGCAGCCCAGCGTAGCATCAAAATCATTTGGATTGCGAGAGAGCTTCTCTTCATAGACTTGCAAAGCATCGCTCCAAGATCCGAGCTTTGCCAACCATCTTTCCTTGTTTTCCGCGAGATTCAAAGAATCCATCTTGTCTCCACTTCTATCTTTGGTACTCCAAACTACACTGTAGTACATCTCATGCGGGGTTTGCCTTTGGATTCCAGCTGTAGACTCTGTTCCAACCGTCGCGTCATCATCAACTTCCTGGTCGTCAAAACGCATCGTTGCAGATTTCAATATTCCAAGTGCAGCCTCTTCAGAAGCATAGTGTTAGTGCCCTCTCAACTTGAAGGAAACTTATGCAATCTTAGTTTCATTCATTTAAACGCTCACCTTGTAGATCAAGTTTTCGATTTATACTAATCAATGCCTCAACACAGGACGTTGATCGTCCTCTATTATACTCGCGCTCCTTGTAGTGCAAGGCCTTGGCATATGCTCTGCATTTCAATGCTAGGTTTGCAAGGGTTGTTATATCAATAGGAAGGCCTCCGCTTGGGTCGTGCTCCATGAATTCAGCAAGATTCAATAGTGCCTGCAGGATTTCTGGGGATATGTCAGCAACAAATGCCTCTTCAAGAGCATGCACAAGATTTATCTGGTAAGGTTCACTCAATTCTTTCCAGCAACACACAAACGCAGCACTGAATAGTTCACGAGAAAGTGGTTGATACGCATGGGCAAGACCTGCTGAAGCTCGTAATGCAGGGGATGGAGCCTCCCGGAGAAGCTGAATCCCCAACCGCCTCATCCATTCGTCCCAGTCTTCTCTCGATGCACACTGAGATGCATCCCATGCACGCTGCAACTGAGCTTGGTTTACTTTCACCCTGCTTGAGTGGTCCCCGACATTGTCAAAGTTATGGGCATTGTCCATAAGCGCTGATCTTTCCATTCCAATTGTAAGCATGGAGTCTAGCCTCTGGGGTGGAGGGAGAGTATGGCCAAATTGAAGAGAATATGGCTCCATGTAACTGCGTTGAAGAGGTGACTTCTTAAGATCTTGGATCACATTGTCATAATACTCCAAAAGAATTTTTCGGCGGTCAGTAATGTTCTGAACAGTGTTAATGGATACCGCATTTTCGGAGTATGTACACCAGGATAGAACACAACCTCTAGCAACTTGGTTGTAAACCCGAGACCAAGTGGAATAACCAACTTGCCTTGCACAAACACATATGGCTTCCACAACTGAACAACCGACTGGAGTATTTGTTTGACACTTTTGTTGCAAAAGTCGCAGTAGCGGTTGAATGGCACGAGCAGACAGGCTTCCCGAGTAAATATTCTTCTCCCCCCAAAATGGAACTGTATTTTTGTTTGTGTTGTCTGTTGTACCCTCACACTCTAATAAGGTAGAACATATCTGGATAATCAGAACGCACAGCGAGAGCATTTCTTCTTTCGTAACCAAGTCCCCTTCTATTGATATCTGCTCACACTTGATTGGAAGCAGAGAGTCCACAAGCTTCAGCAGCACAGGAACCAAAACATGTAAGAAGTCACCTAGCACACCCCTCAGACTTCTCAGACTGCACAAAATGAGACGCAAACGTTCTGACTCCCTTAAACTTTGTCCACGAGGAACTGGTAGAGCAGGAGTGGGATAATCTCCTGTTTGCAATTCCTCCAAACTAATTAGATATAATCTGATAAGCCTTGGCAAGAAACGTTTGAATTCATCTGAAACACCAACAGCAACATGATTTGTCAGACTTAAGAGCGTTGAAAGGTGCCTGGAAGACCAAAATTGTTCAACAATGTCAAAGATATCTGCCACATAAGGTCTGAGATGCTCCCGGACGATGCCACTCAGAGTTGCTACTTGCTTCAGAAGCGATTCTCTTAAATTGGAGGGGCCACAAGTCTTGATTGTGATCATGATATGTGGAACAACTTGGCTCAAAAAAGGGACAGAGCGCAAACCAAGTGATTTGAAAATAAACATTATTGCTTGCATCACCATACCATGATGAACAGCCAAAGATTGATTCTTGAAGATACGCATCAGCGCCTGTATTGTTACTGTGGGATAAAATTCCTCATCAGAAGGTGTCATCCTTCGTGCTGGAGTGTGGTTGGAGGCTGGTTGAGCAACCATGGCATACTGTTCGTACATTGAAAGGTGTGCTGGAAGATCATCATCTGAATCAGCAAATTTCTTTCCCAGATTGGAAAAGTGGTTTGTAGTTTTTGACATTGTGTGATATGAACCCATGGGCTTTGCTCCTACCAATGATGAAAAATATGCAGTTGTGATGGCAGTAGCAGAGGTGGAACCAAGATTTTTGTTTGAGCCAGATATGGCTGCTACTCCCGTAAAATCTGACAAGGGTTCCACTGAACTTGACTTGAAACTATCTCTATCACCAATTGAATCATCTTGCACAACAAAATAAGCTCCACCCACTGCTCCACCTTTTCTCCCTGGCGGTGCTATGGCACGATATCGATCAGGGTCAACAGCTCCTAGGACACCCAGTGTCCTGATAACTTCACGCCTAAGTGACCATGGAGCCCTCTTTGTCCCAGGCAAAATATCTGTTGCTTGAGAAAGAAGCTTTGGATAGTCTATGTATGGCTGAATGACATATCCAGTGGAACCAGCAATCTGTCCAAGTGTTCTCAAGCTTGTTCTTTGTTTGCTTGAACTGCTCTGATCTTGAAGTGTCTCGAGAATGTTTGGAACAACGTCTTTTACCCAAGGATGAAGTGATGCCCCAGAAGCTTTTGCAAGTTCCCCAAGCGCTTCAAGAGCAGCTGATGCTAAACGTGGAGTACTGCCATTCAGAGGCAAGGCATTTACCAGAGATGGCAAAACTGGGTGAATCAATCGCTTAAAAGATTTGGCTTTCAAGAATACAACCAACATCCGAGTAGCTTCCTCCCTTCCCCGTCCAATATCAAGTCCACACTGCAGCTCCACCAGTATTTGACGCAAGTAATTTCGAATAAAGGGCAAAATAGGGGCTGGGTTGAAAGATGCCAGTCGACCCAATAAACGGATCACAGCAGCACGAGTGGCAAGAGCATCATCTTGTAAAACCAGAAACAAGGATTCCAAGTGGTGTGCCTGGCATAAGATTGGATCATACCTAGAATCGAGGGCCTTGACAATACACAGCCGTACTGCTGGGGAAGGGTCAGAAACTGCAACTTGCAGAAGTTTGGCAAGGACTTCTTCAATAATAGCAGCAGACAGACCACCAACCATTTTTCTGTGTGACAAACCAGAAGGGACTAGCAAGATACAGCAAGTCAAAGCTGCTGCTTTCCTAACATCGGTCAATGGATGTGACAAATATGGTGCAGCAACATATTGGACAAACGGAAGGATCGGAACAACTGAATCTGATGTTGTGACCCTGCCCAAGGCATCCCCAAAGGTGCCCAGAGTCTGCAAGCTCAATACAAGACTTTTCACCGATTGTGTACTGGTTGACATGTTTATTTGTATAACAAGCATTTCTTCAGCACTATTTGAGGCTTGTATGTTTGAGTTACTCTTGGCAGTTTTGGTGAAATCCTTGTCATCAACTCTGAATTCCTGTTTTGGAGCAAATGAACTTCTACCAATGCAGTTTGTAGATGACAGAGGATCACACAGATCCCGAGCCGATGTTATACCTGCGAGGATTACGGAAACCTCTTGGAACAAACGATCCTCAATCACACTTTGATGTTCTGGCACACTCTCTGCGATGGCATGTAGGCAATGTATTAGATCGTTGCTCAGTCCAGCCTCAAACATATCATCAATTAAATTAGGTAAGTATGGATGAGACATACTTCCGAGCCCCTCCACGAGATCTGCTGCACAGTGGAAGGCTGCGACGTGCATTGACGAAGACGATTCCAAAGTACCAGATGCTTGACCTTTCAATCCCTCTCTTATGAGATGAAAGATGTCGTCAAGCTTTTCGTAAATTGCCCCACTCTCGCACAATTCGACAAGTAGTGTTTCTCCAGGTTGGTCAGGGTCGTCCAGGATTGTCAGAGTTGGAACATTGGCTCCCCCGATTACTTCTCCTGTATCTTGATCGACCATAGCCAACACTAGCCAACCCAATGATGTAACAGCTGAAGGCCTTGCATCAACTCCTATTCGCTGAGGAGGAGCGGCAGAGGCACATTCTAGAAGGAAATCCAAACTTCTGGCGAGGTAACGCCTCGCAAACACTTTTGGACACCGTCTTGCCAATCGAGGCAATAATCGAACGACTTCCAACCTCACCAGAGCCTTGGGATGTGACATGAATTCCATCACTCTCCGGCACACTTCGTCGAACCGGGGAAGCATGAAATCACCAGTCACAGCAATCATGGTCGCGACAACCAGCATTGATCCATGTTGTGAAGCCTCTGCTTTGTCAGCAAGAGAGCTTGTCCACCCAGGATTCTTTGGTGGCTCTGTTTCCAATCCTTCCATTACAGTGAAGTGAACTTGGCATAATAGTCCTGTCAACGAAGTATGTTGGCGGTCCATCAAAATTTTAAGACACTCCGTCAGAGCATCAGCAGCGCATGCACGGACGATAGGCTGCGGGTCTCGGATAACCTGAAAAATGTAATCCAAGAACTCATTGGATCCGCCTTGCCCCAACGTTAGTTGGCTTGTTTTCGAGTAAAACGCTGTTGGAGCATGGATCGCAAATTCCTTCAGCGCCAGCGTTGCTGCAAGTCTGCGACAGAATTGTGAGAACTCGAGAAGGGAACATCATTGTTTGATTTGAAAACCCTGCTTACCTTCGATCAGACCGTTCCGTTTGTAGCCATTCCAAGGCTCGAGTGATTTCTGACTCTACGAAATCGACATTCTTCCTCGCCATGTGACCAAGAGCTTTGGAAATGGCAGACAAGAACTCGAAGTTTCCGTGGGCGGATCGAAGCCCGCCGCTCAGAGTGTTCGCAAACTTGATTGCTTTCCTTTCTTCGTCTGCACTTGGGGCGTCGATCAGGGCATCTAAGCCTGTTATCCCAGCCATTCGACGATCCATACAATCAACCGAATGGATCAAGGCAAAAATGCTGGTAAATGTTTCGCTTTCGACGATTCCAAAATCCTCGAGAGACATTTCATGAGCACAGGTCCACAAAAGAGATGTCAATTCTTCCGCCGCTAGTTGGTTTGATCGATCTCTCTTTAAACTGTCTCTATAATCTGATACAACAGTCGATTTTTTCTGTATCGAGGATGCTCGGGGGGGACTCAGGTCTGGTGTCGATGAAACATCTTGGTTGACTCCGGGCAAAATGAAGCCAAACATTTTAGTTGTATTCGATGCATCAGGGACATCCATATCTGTGGAAGCTTGAGAAATGATTCTGAGTTGAGGGGTTACTTCCAGAAGAGCCTCTGCATGGCGCGGTGCTTCAAGTCGCTCAATTCGTGGTTTGTCTAGCCAATTATTCATCGTCATCCGACGGGAACTTCTGGGATTATGAATAGCAGACAATGCTGGCGTCTCAGAACGCGACATTCTGTGGATATTCAAAGCATCCGTGCTATACGATTTCCCACATTCTGGACATTCACTGCCTGCCTCGTCGAAACTCTGCTCGCCCTGGCTGTCGGCAGACAGATTTCCACTTGTTTGGCGGGTTGGACTGGAATACCCGAGGGAATTTCTTCTTTGCGTATATCGCACGTCCCAACTAAGTCGTCGCCTTTCACGAGATCCACTAGACATGATACTGCGGCGATTCAATCCGTGACAGGTACAAACGGCGTCAACGAGAAATCCAGCAGTACTGTCATCCTCAACGAGAGTCTGCAACTGTTCTTCGGAAGAATCCCAGGGATCGCTTCGCAAATTGTCCATTAGTGTGACGGGATGGGTTCCAGCTGAGGCAGCCGCAGTCACTACATTTTTTCGTTTTAAATCTCGTATTATTTCATGCAACGGTGAAGCGCTTTGGCGATTCATCTCTGAAATATCTTCGGCTTGGACAGATGGGAATGGTGCGCCAGAGAACATCAATGATGACTGAATGTCGGAGGGTCGTCCCTTTGCCTAACTTGTGCGTGCTATTGTTGCTCGATTCGCTTGCGAAAGAACGACAAAGGTTCTGGCATTTCATGCCATCGCTTCTTTCGTTTTGATACGATTGCGTCGTCCTCTACGATGTGACAACATCATCTTACCTCTACTCTATGTTGTACTCCGTAGTAGCTATGTACGGTAGGAGCTACTGTAGCAAGCTACGGTACTACATTACGGTAGAGAGCTACAGGTAACAACTGTAAGTACAGGTAGAGTACCGTATCTATGACATACGAAGTCCGGTACGAAGGTGCAGTGGATCATTGACGATTTGGTCTGTCCATCTTCCACACCACAAGCCAATTCATCGAATCTTTGCTCTCCTTTACTATTAGTACGATGTTCTACTACGGTAGCTTGAGAGTAACGATGGTCAAATAATAGACCTCCCAATAACAGAATACCAATCTACAGTAATGGCATCAAGACGACGGCTCTCTATTTTGTTCCTGCTTGAGAATGTACCTTTATTCAGCATCTTTGATCACCTGGTAGAATGAGAAAGGAGTAAAGCGAACGCCGTCCGCCTTATAAAACTGTAACAAATGACATGAAACTTGCGTTAGTGCGCCAAATAATAGTGCTCCATTTCATTGCTCTCGCATCAGGCCGCCTTCGTACCTTATTCTGAAACTCCACCCAGTGTAAACGCAAAGCGTGGAGAAAACATTCCAAAACATCCATCATGAGAAGCACCCCAAACGTCACACCCGCAAAAACTGCGAATCCGAAGTAGCATGCTAAGAAATTGTTCATATTGAGTGTCGATAGCATTGCTTTGTCCCAAAAGACTGTAGCCAGTTCAGAATGCGCCAAGGACAGTGCCCACAATCGAAGATATGATGCGGTATTCGACACCATTCCCAGAACAAATTCAATAGTCTCGATGGCTTGATGAATGACAATCTCGCCAAAGCCATGCTCTTCGTCATCATCATCATGTCCGTCTGCGTACAGAGGCGCATCCTCATCATGATGGTAGATAGGAACATGGGTCAGCTTACTGAGGAAATATGGTTTTGCCAAGAGAAGAACTGGCACAGAGCCCACCGCACACAAAAGGAGAATGTTTTGTATGAAAGGCTGACCGGCATACATGGGCTCGTCAACACTTCCCGGAGACAATGCAATATTGATAAGCGTTGTTAGCAAATTCGGTGGTTGACAACCGTCTCCTGTTCCACCATAATTCAACGGGCATTTGTCTGCTGTAGTGGAAGAATCTGTGCAGCTGAAACCCCATGGCGTACAAAGGCCATTTCCTGACAGTTCACACATCGTCCAATCTGAATTCCATTCATCCCCAGTTGGATCGAAGCATGTTGCGTAGAGCATACGGTGATTCCAGTCAATACTCCATTTTAAGAAGATCAAGAAAACCATGTAAACAAAGAGAGAAACCGCGAATATTACCATTGGAACAAATTCAAACAGAAAATCTAGTCTCTCTTGAAAATACAGTGCATTTAATCCCTTGAGACAGGTACCCCTGAGTAGACCCATCGGGTTGTTAGCCAGGTCCTCTGTTCCTGTAATCAAGCAGATACCATTGCGAAAAGTACTTACAAAAACATCTGACAGATTCCGAAAATGACACTCATTTTCATTTTAAACGAATTGAAAAAAAGAAGTTCGTTCGAGGTCACGTGCCAGACAGGATCCAAGCCAAATGGATACACCGATGCGTCCGATCCATATTCTGCGGTGGGTACTGCCATCGCACCATCTTCCACTGATCCGTACTCTTGTCCTTCGAACTCCCAGCGACTGCCAAAGAGATTCAAGCCAAGTGAGAAGCAATCATTGTACATCATGCCTGCATACACTGCACAAAACCCCATCATAGTCAACTTAAAGAGTAAAATTGAAAATGTTGAGAAACTTCAAGCGCTTTGCAACAAGCCAGACCACTTCACGAAGATCAACCACCTACCATGTAGCTGACCAAAGTAGCATCAACAACGAGAGAAAAGATGGGTAAGTAACCAAATTGAAGACAACTGCCATGGAAGCCTTTCAATTGCGGACCTACCGAGCGACATGAAGGCCTTCCGATAGTTCATCCATTTTCACGTTTTCCATTTTTTTCTCGTTCCAAATTAAGGACAATCCGTTAAGGAAAAGAAACATTCCATGTCCAATGTCACCGTACATTACACCGAAGAGAAACGGAAATGTCGCGGCAGTGAAAAGGGCTGGATTTGCTTCTCTATAACGTGGGATCCCATATGTGTTGACAAATTCTTGAAATGCATAGGTGAATTTGTTGGTCACGAAGTATGTCGGGGGCGTCGGCCATGGCTGTGGTACCCTATCGAGATGACTTGGCATACCACTGTCCATGTTCGAATGCGCGCGTTCGACGGCGTCGCGAACCTCATGAAGATTCTCAGCAACGACCCAACCTTCTCCACGAAGCATGCCCGACACGTCGGCCTTGAACATGTTGAGTGAATGATAAATGGACTTTTCCCTCAAAACGATCCATGTCCATCGGTTGATGTGATGTGACATTTTCAGGCAAAGCCGATATCGAGTGTCCTGATTCTTCAATAGCACAGTGCGAGAATCAACCAGTTCCTGAGCATTCTCAGTAAGCATCATATCTACGGAAGCGCTATCATCCATATCTGGGAGACTGTAACGATGAGCCTGGAATGCGTCGCAAATTTTTTTAAGCTTCGCTTCGATGGCTTGCGATTTGTAGAAGATAATGAAGACAGACTTTTCTAGGAGTATCCCACTTGCTGGGTCAGTGATTGGTTGTTGAATCGCTGCAAATCTCACGTAGCAATTGCCTCTTGTGGTGCGAAAGACCATTCTCTCGAACCTTGCGCACTCCTCGGTTGACACGACCCCAGTAATGAAAGAAAAGCGCATATCCAAATTGGGTCGACTCTCCGACTCAAGAAGGCTAGACAAGCCGGTAGGGGTACGTCCACCTACCGGTCGAAGCTGCGATGTTCTTAGACGAGATGCGTCTGTCATGAAAAATCGTCGTGCTTTCTCGAGTACTTCTTGGAGCTCGACCTTTTCATTGTACTCCACTGTCAGCTTCTCACTGAAGGCGTTTAATTCCCGGAGTTGAACTTCGTATTTCTCCAACTCCACTTCCAAGATTTCTAGTATCTTTCCGCTGCCACTATCGCCTGTGCTTGATACGACCAGGGGGTTTTCCAAGAATGTTTCGACGGAACCAGCCGTGTCGCACTCCAGATCAAATTTGTCTATCTCACCTGCGAAGAAGCGCAGCTTCCGTTCAAGTTCATCGCACCGTTTCACATAAGAAACGTAGCGCCGTTGAAAGGGGGTTAAGTCAGGATTGAGCTGTTAGAGAATGTAGGCAAGAAAACCACGTAATAAGAGAGCGTGAGTGGGTCATCAAGTGAGACATTCGTGTTGATTCGTTGTCGTCCATCCTTGAGTACTTACGTCTGTGAACTGAATGGCTCCAAGCTTTCCCAGGTCAGCTAAACAATCATGTGCAGCATCTTCGTTCATAATTATGGAGATGTACTCCATCGGTTCGGAACGGAACCATTTGGCCATCTTGAATCTTGTTTCTATGTTGGTTGTTGTTGCACCCGCTACTGTGGTGACGAGGTGATGTTGCGGCAATCCCGTGGTACATCTTCTCTACTACTGTCATACGTACGGTATTACGGTAGCTACCGATAGCCTGTAGCTATGATACCGTATGATAGGTCGTGCCTGGTTCGTCGTAGTACCGGTACCGTACCAGGTGGTACCTGGTACGATCGTACCTGTACTCAGAGGTCGTATCATAGTCTTTCTGTTACTGTCGAAGGACTGGAATAGGATGGTACGTATGATACGTACCAAAGTACCGGTCGTTCAGCTTATTAAAGGAATATTCATAATAATAATAATTTTTATTGATAATATTCTGTTCACTACAATATCAAATTGAAACACACAAGTACCGCTCGTGGATAGTGTAACAGGTATCATACCATATATCATACCGGTAAGACCGTATAGAAGTACTACCGTAGCGCTTGCTTCACATTCACACTCAACTCTATCTCATAGCTGTATTGAAGGAAGAAGTATTAACTGTATCATACCCAGGGGTGGAGCATCGTTGGGCAGCGATATGATTGGCTAGAAGGAGTAAAAGACGTCACAACGACATAATCAAATTTAACGAGCGACACAAATTTTACATAACACCAAGACATTATTCAGGCTTGGCATGCTTGCATATTGCTGAAAAAATTTCTGAATTACTCCGAGAATACAAAGATTCCATCCCAAAAAAAAAGAAACAGCAACAACAAGTCATTTGTCTTCGTTTACAATGACGAAGTGCCCCACTGCAGAGTAATTTGTCGACCGTTTTAGCAGCTACACTACGTCGGTTTTTCTATCTGTACTTGTAGTACAACTGAATAACACGATAATGATCAATCCATACGCGAAAGTGGGGCAGCGCC
Source organism: Nitzschia inconspicua (assembly GCA_019154785.2). Taxonomy (NCBI): domain Eukaryota; phylum Bacillariophyta; class Bacillariophyceae; order Bacillariales; family Bacillariaceae; genus Nitzschia; species Nitzschia inconspicua. The sequence goes on along the minus strand of JAGRRH010000013.1, from coordinate 3,552,146 downwards.
ACACTCGCAATCTGTCTCCACATCACAATCTGTCTCCATCATGGGTCCCCAAAGCCAACGTCGAAACACCTTGGCTAAACGAACTGCCAAACTGAAAGGCAGTGCTGGATACAGAAACAAGAAGAAGAGGATAGCAAAGGCTGGTGACCAACTGACACTCACAGGTGAAGTAGCGTTTGACGTACTGAGGCACTGCAATGTGTGCATAAATAGGCGACTTGGCAAAAAAGAACTTCACAGAGCACACCACAAACTTTGTCCCAATAATCGACGCATTCGAGGAATAACCTCCAACACGACATTGGAATCAAATAAATATTCAAAGAAATGGAAGAAGCATTTTGCTGCTCCATTAAAGCAAAGTGAGAAGCTACACTCGAGCAATGTCACACCGCGGTGGCAGTCAAGCAACCCTTGCCAACAGTCTGTTCCGGAACAACCTCAGCAGCAATGGATTGTCGCCAAGCCACCCATTGAGCCAAACTTTATCTACGTTCCACATACAACAGCCACAATGTTTCCGACAAACCAAATGCCTTTGCCAGGATTCCAGTGGATGCCACCGCAACCGACCCACCAACAACAAGAAATGTGTTTGCTGACATTGCCACGGATGCCACCGCAACCGACCCAACAACAACAAGAAATGTGTTTGCTGACATTGCCACGGATGCCACCGCAACCGACCCAACAACAAATGTACAGTGCCAACACTGTCACTAATGGCGGGTTTTGCTGCAATAAGTACTTCTTGTGGTACATCAGTCATAACAGAAAAGGGCGCCCCCCGCACGAGCATCAATGTCTAGATAGAATTCAATACAAGAGAGATATGCGTTTGGGACAAGAAACGAATAGCAGCATTTAAATGTAGTGTGTCTGTTTCTAAAAGCGTTTTGTACTTTGCCGCTGCAAGTATTACTACTCTAGTCCTATTTATGCTATTCTACCACAAAAGGGCGTTCATTCCTGCTACAGATATTCGTTGTTGCGATACAAACAGGAAAATAGAATTCATAGAATTTTAATAATTGCATACATCGGAACGAATTCTTGTACGTAGTGGAGAGTAAACACGAGCATTCATGCCGAGACAAATGCGATACCGTACTCTCATACTGTAGAACAATACTCGTGTGTGGTGTTCGGGACCTACTTGAGTACCACACCTCTTCGACGACGTATCGTACTTGATACTAGGAGTACCAGTACACTCCTTGTTTTCTACAGCTACTTTTTTCGAACTTTTGGTATTGCCGGCGTGAAAAATAGGTGGGAATGATCATTTGTGCCAGTTTGTTTATCCCTTCACTGAACACCGGTATTATATATCCCGTATCGCATTTCGTCAGTTTTGAACTAAAAAATTACTATCAGCACCCCTTAGCTAGCATACCACACATACATATTCATTTTCCTTATGTTGTCAGCTTCAATTTGATATATACAATGCTAGGGGAAATTTTCACTGGAGGAAGCCGCAAACTCATTACACGCATATGAAGCAAGACCACGACATCGAAGAAATTGATGATAACAACCGCTTTTCCTGAGCTATTTAACTACAGTGTGATCCCATTTCGCCCTTCATTACTCATCTGAGCACTGGAGACAAGGATCCGGAGCAGAACGAACCTTGAACAACTATTTTTGACTCAAGAAGACAAGATTTCGATCCTACGTTTTCGATGTGAGGCGTTGACAATGCGGATTAATACATCTCCTACTACCGACCGGATTTGCGATGCAGACGCAGCTGGATGCCTATATTTTTTCGTTGTCTTGAAATTATGGGAGTGAATGGGTTCCTTGTTTCGAAAAGCAGAGACAAACGATTTGATCACAAGTCGTTCAACAATAAAAATCGAAAAACGGGCCGCGGCCTATAAATCTGGTATCACTGGGAGCCAGGCAGCTGTGACCGACCCCCCAGGGTCAGGACAAGAACAGAGGCGTAGACGGAAGAGCCACATGGATCCTCAACTGCCGTCATGTCGATTTGACGGCAACTCACACGACCATCGGCATCAAATTTCGTCTTCAAAGAAGCGGTGTAATTACTGCAGCTTTTTGCTTGCCCAAGCTAAGAAAGAGCGACGGGAGGACCTCCCACAAGTGCGAGAGCCTTCTCGGTGTTGCTCCTACTGCAGATTTAATCTTTGTCATGATCACTTCGATGTATTTCATAGGAAACCATGACATGATGTTGTCATGATGTTGCAAAGTCGATGAGATTTAATTTTGTTAGTGTTTTTTACACGGGGTTATTCTGTATAGTATATAGAATAAGGGTGTCCGATTAAGGGATAGGATGGGGGAAAGAGATGCACATCTTCGTTTTCACCATATAGGGACATCCAACATGTCACTGTGATGTTCCTTCGCATTTTCTTAATTCGATACATTCCTGGAACATGGAATTCTCCTCCCTTCTTTTCCTTTCTCTTTCCTTCTTTCCCCCCTTTCTGGCGGCACGTTCCCCCCATATTTCTGACGTCACTGCCTCCAGTGACATATCATACATTCTTGAGTACCGGCATGTGGCCTTGCATGCCGATAGAAATGACGTCAGTCCTTGCTGATCAGATAACCTTGAAAAACCTGCGACTTGGACACAGCACGACGAAATCGACGGTGATGTCGACAACTACCGTACTGCGATCGTACATGTATTCTACGGTACCTACCTACCGTAGTGCATTCCCGTACCAGGTACACACAGAGATCGTTGGATTGGATACCATCTACCGGTAATGATATCGTACTGTATGATACGCCCACATCGTTCGTCGTCGCCTTCTTGCTTGCTTTCGTCGCCAAGATAAGAGACGAAAGTGAGCCTGATTATTTGTCTTGTACTAACTGTAAGGTAGCAGCAACGAGGCCTCAGAAATCAGTGAAGTAGCGCCAGAAACGGTTGTCATTGACGCTCGACGCTCGTATTATTTCCACCGACGTCCATTTAGATATCAACTCTGCTACCATCGTTTCTGTTCATTGTCGTCATCTCTCAAATGAAAATAATGCTTAACTTAAACGCAACTACTTCCATCATGATGGTTGTGGCGGCATCTTTGCGCATGTCGTCAGCCTTCGTGCCCTCCGCGAAGACTATTGGCCGTCGTTTCATGACTCGAGTTGCAGCAAGCGACAGCGAGTTTGACAACTTTTCTGCAAAGACTTGCTTCATGTTCCCCGGCCAGGGTGCTCAGTTCGTTGGCATGTGCAGTGACGTTGTCAAAGATGTTCCCGCAGCCAAGGCGCTCTTTGACGAAGCCAGTGAAATATTGGGATACGATTTGTTGCAAGTTTGCACTGAGGGCCCCAAAGAAAAGCTGGACTCGACTGTCGTCTCCCAACCAGCCATTTTTGTTGCTAGCATGGCTGCTGTCGAAAAGCTCAGGCAAGAGAGTGGTGAAGAAGCCCTAGAAGAGGCTACTTGCGCCATGGGATTGAGTTTGGGGGAATATTCTGCTCTATGCTTTGCAGGCGCTCTGTCTTTTGCCGATGGTGTCAAAATCACTAAGGCTCGTGGTGAAGCCATGCAAGCGGCCTCCGATGCTGTGGACACGGGCATGGTTTCTGTCATTGGACTCGACAGCGAACAAGTGAAGGAACTCTGTGGAGCAGCAAGCAAAAAAAGCGGTGCTCAAGTCCAAATCGCCAATTATTTGTGCAAGGGAAATTACGCAGTCAGTGGAGAGAGCTCTGCTTGCGATGCCGTTGCTGAACTTGCGAAGCCTGATTTTGGAGCACGAATGACTGTGAAATTGGCTGTTGCTGGAGCCTTCCACACAGGTATGTGGCCCTCACTTCCAGCAATGCATCGTAGATGCAACGCATCTTCCTTGACATCATTTATATTTCTGACACGATGTATTTTTCCCCACTATTTCAGAATTTATGGCCCCCGCAGTTTCATCTTTGGAGGAAGTTTTGGACGAAGTCGAGATCAAGAAGCCGCGAATCCCTGTCATTAGCAATGTTGATGCCAAACCTCATTCGGACCCTGAAACTATCAAGAAGTTGTTGGCAACTCAAGTCACCTCTCCAGTATTGTGGGAAAAGACAATGGAGTCTATCCTTTCCAAGGACTTTGGCAAAGCATATGAGCTAGGCCCTGGAAAGGTTACAGCTGGAATCCTCAAACGATTTTCCAAAACAGCTGAATGCACAAACGTAGATGTTTAACGATCACAACCATTTTTTATTACGGCGTATGTATTAATAGGTGCTGTCCACAAACCTAAAGTATACGGAATCTACAGAAGCCTACGCGAAAAGTATCATCAACAATAATAACGGAGTATTTTTCATGAAAATTGTGGGGAAGTATCAATTTCATCTTTTATTGTTGGGGACTGACTGTGAGCCTCCTACTCCGAGTAGTTTGAAGCTACTACCTAGCTAGCTAGGTACTGTTTTCTATAGAAATTGTCATTTTCACTTCCTTGTTTCAGTAGTTCCTACCGTGTTCTTCCTTGCATTTAGCAGTTTCATCCTCGATGTCCTTCAATTCCTTTCCATACAAGGTGTTGAAATCATTTATCACCTCTCTGCTTCCTGTGTATTCTTCCATACGCAGAGATCAAGATAGGTCAACACACATAATCTTCTTTATCCTTTATAACGATTATAGTGATCATAAGATTGAATCATAAGATTGAATTGAAAATTATGAGCATTCTGATAAGTGCTCTCTTCTGTCTTTTTCTTTTTTGTTTTCTTATGGTTTCAAAGATCTTTGTCTTCGAGAGATTCTTCTTCTCTCTTTATACTTAGATTTTCCTTGACATATTTCTTTGTGTATTGTATGCATGATATATGTATATGATATGTGTAGTTGGCAAAGCCATAAAATAGATTTCATTATCAGTATCATCCTGATGAAAACAGCTCGTGTAAACCTAATACGTATTACTACGTACAACGTAAAGTTATCCACATAGAGCATAGGTATATCAAAACTACGAAAGTAACTGTAAAATTATGAACTTCTACGTCGATCACCCATTGATGGGAATCACTTACAGTTAACTTCTTCGCCGTCAAAGTACTTCGCCGTTCTGCGCCGGCTTTTTAAATTTTCGAACGGAACTAAATTGCTCGCAACGGGACCAAAGAAACGTTACGCGCCTGCACAGACAATGATGCCACTAACACAAAACAGACTTCTCTCTTCGACAAAATTTTCGTCATTGCGTCTCCAATGACAACAAATAGTACAGTATTTACAGTCCTTTTTACGTGCCATCCCCAACCTCGTTGATCAAATGCTTCATCAGTTAGCTTCATCTCAACCGACCTCCACAACAATCCCATCACTAACAACGAGAACAACATCATCCACCAAATCATCAACAATCATAACGAGCATCCACCGCATCATTAACAATCATAACGATATCATCATGGACAACAACATTCGCATCAATCAATACGACTCCATGTCCTCGACAGGCCCTGAAACCTCTTCTCCCAACTCTCCGGCCCTCCCGTCCATGCAGTTTACTCCTCCCATGCCTCGTCCAGTGTGCGGTGCTGGGGGCACTGGCGCAGGAAGGGATTGAGTTCCTGGGGGTTTAAGTTGTACGAAAAAGCCATAAGGCATTCACAGAAACTGCATCACAGAAAGAATCTAGATGGATCTGCACCTCTTCGGCAGAACTATGGCCCCACAAGACATGTTTGCTCAGGCATCGCGGGGGATCTCACATCGTGACGAAGACGGGAGAACCAATTTGAGCCTGATGCAACAGTTACTCTCAAAAGATCAAAACCACACGGGGCTAACGGAGGTAGAAGATACAGAAGCCGAAATGAGAGAACTATAGATCAGATGAAGGATCCAGCAAGAGAGCAGCCCTGTGCTCTATGTGTCTACAACCAGGGCACAGAGTTGTTCAATGTTCCAAGATCAGCGAAGCTAGAGCAACTTTGATGGGGCCTAACCACGTTGCAGAGTCTTCGGCTGGTTTGGGGGATCCTATGTTATGCCTGGTGGAGGAACCATTTGGTTCCATGAGGGAAACTATCAAGAAATGGATGCAGTCAGGGCGCAACATACCTGTTGAGGCGGTTCATGTCGTGGTCCGGAAGTGTTTCTACAGTGCCACGAGACAGGATTCATCTCGCAATGTGGTGGAAGTGTTTGTTTGGGGGGAAGGAGGCACGCCTGTAAATGAGCATTGTCCTGCATACTATCCAGTCAACAAGGTTGTCCAGAGGATTTTAGCAAACTGCACTGCCAGAAGGAGGAAGAAGCACATCCTGTCCTGCCTGCAGAAACCTGTCCTTCTGGAGATATCGCAACATTTGTATGACTATGGTACAAGCCCATGAGACAGGGCTGATAATGATAAGTCAACTAAAAAAAATGTTGCGTGTCTATCTTTCAACTCTAGAGTATTACGGTAACAATATTACGTGTAAAAATCGAACTTCGTGCTTGCACTGCATGCTTCGGCGCTGACTTGGAGATGTGGAGAAAAAAAATAATTAAGACGATAAAATACGTGTTGGGCGACAATTAGTATGCTCTATAGTAAATTGAAGTATGAAATTGTTCATTGAAAAATACGTACCGTGCTACTACGTACGGTACGCTAGTAGGTACGTACCGGTAGTAGAAATCACTAATGTGACAAAATATCGGGGAGAACAGACAGAAGCTGCCGTAGCTCACGGCGGTGAAATTGATATTTTGTTGAGAATGATGCTAAGTAGGAAATTAAAACTATAAAACTAAACTTTTCAAAGCCAAAGATGAAAACATTTCAGAAACATGGAATCAGCATTTGGAATTCTGCGAAACTTGAAGATACTAGATTTCTTCAATTTCAAGAATACGACTCAATAGATTTGAACAGAAGTAACCTGGAGGTTGTGACGTTTGCAGTAGACTCGTGAATGGATCGTGACTGAGCGATGGATACTGCATTCTGCCTCTCCTCCGGAAGATGGATTTTTGTATTGTTGTTGTTGTGTAAATGTTCGTTTGTTCGATAAGGACGGATGCGACGAATATTGATTCTTTCCAACACGTTACGGCGTCTTTCGATTGTTACAGTACCGTTGGTATGAACGCTGTGAATGCGAAAAGGACCTTGAGCGCGTTCTTCCAGTTTTGACGGGTTGTACTTCAGAATCAAGACTTGGTCATTTGGTTGGTAATCATGGTAACGACGACGAAGGTTTGCTCGTCGGTTGTTGTCATCAATGATCCGTTGTCTCTCAGTGCGGATCTGATTGTAACCTATCATCAACGGAATTGGATGGAACATATCCCGTTGGAAAACAAGGGCTCCTGGTGAGACTCCAAATGTTCTGTTGATGGATGATCGTAAGGCAAAGATAACAGATGCGAGAGCATTGTCAATAATCCCATATGCATCGACAATTGTTGCTGGTGGCTGTTCTCGTAAGAGCGTGCGTAATATATCACCGAGTGTTGAGTGCATACGTTCACAAATTGCATTGGCTTGTGGATTCTTGACTGTGGTTGGGACTGCTTGAATACCGTTGCGATGAAGACATCGAAGAAATGCACCTTCGAATTCAGTACCTTGGTCAAAACAAGTGAGTGGTCTTGGATAGCGTGCGAGCCATTGGTTTTCAAAGACAAGGGCGGCTTGAGCTGATGAACTGTTCTCCACACGTCCTGCTTCGACTAGCAGTGTGGCTGTATCAATGATGGTGAGTGCCTTGAACTTAATAACTCCAATTCCTTGGATGGTGATTTCCCATGGACCGATAGAATCGACGGCGACTTGTTCAAAAGGTAGTTCGGTTGCTTGGCGAGGTGGTAATTCTCCAACTCCTCGTCCGGGATTCTTGTTTCGTTGGCATGAGTCGCAAGTGGAGACATATTCTTCGACACGTTGCTTTAAACCTTTGAAATAGAAGTGCGTTGACAATGTTTGGTAAAGACGAGTTGAACCAATATGTCCACCGACATAGTGATACCACTTGATTGCATCATTGATGAGAGCTTCCGGTATTACAATCCTGGGATCCTGTTGTGGATCTGTCTTACAAACAAATTGGAATCCGTAGAATTCCTCCATTCCGTATCCTTCTTGATCACGGAGTTGCTGAAGTGCGGCGTCTTGAAGTTGGCTGTTGTGAATAGTTTCGAAACGTAAAGGAAAAGTTTCAATTTCTTCAGGATAGTACAACATGACTTCCGCTAACTTGCTTTCTTCTAAAGCGCGCGAATCCGGTATGAGAGCGTTTTCCTGCTCCTCCTCAGCGGATGATTGAAGCGGGTAGCGTGAGAGAAAATCTGCGCCGACGTTTTCTTCGCCCGAGACGTAGGTGATCGTTGGGGCGTATTCTTCAATAAGGAGGCGCCAATTTAGGAGACGTTGGGACTTTATATCATCTCGAGTTAGATTCATGTGGTCGGTCTTGATATGTAGCTGTGCACCGAGTAGCATGGAACGAAAGACTGTTAGAACTTCGACGATAGCAAGTGCTTCCTTATCTGGGATCGGATAACGGCTTTGAGCACCAGTGAGTTTACGAGAATGAAAAGCGACTGGTTTGTTGTCTTGAAGGATTACTGCGCCAATTTGAGTGTCGGATGCGTCGGTTTCAATCGTGAACGGCTTGTTAGGATCTGGGTACGAGAGTAGAACTTCCTTTGCAACCATTCGTTTTGTGTCTTCGAAAGCCTTGTCATGGTCTTGAGTCCAATATTTGGAGAAGTTGCGTTGTCCTTCATATTTATCGAGGCCATTAAGATCGGTTAGAGGACCCATGATGTGGGCACGACGATGGTAAAACAGCTTGTAGAAATTGACAACGCCGACGAAAGCACGTAGTTGCTTGAGTGTCTTCGGCTTGGCGAGTTTCTGGATGGCTTCAATCTTCTTGTGCCATTGCTTGAGACCGTCTGGAGTGAACCAAAAACCTAGGAAGTTTGTTTCTTGCACTGCCCATTCACATTTTTGGGCTTGACTGTAAAACCGTTGTCTTGAAGCAATCGGAGGACCTTGGAGACAAGTTGGATGTGCTCTTCCCATGTCTTGCTGAAGATTGCAATATCATCAATGTAAATTTCAATGTCTTGGATCACATCTTGGAGGACTTCTTCCATGGTTGCTTGAGCCCAATCTGGTGAGTTTGCGAGACCCATTGGTAAAACGAGGCGACGGAATTTGCCGAACGGTGTTACAATAACACAGTACCATGTGGATTCTTCATCAAGGTGAAAACAATAGTATTGCATACTAATGTCGAGCTTCCGTCAAGAAGCGATATCCTTTGCGTCGTTCGAAGATGTCTTGAATCTTTGGCAGGATGTAATGAACTCGTTTGATAACCTTGTTAAGTTGGCGTAGATCATCAACGGTGCGGATCGAACCATCACTTTTCTTGGTCGCGAACATTGGCATACCCCATTTGCTTTCGTAGACACGTTCAAGGAGACCGAGGTCGACTTGACGTTCGAGTTCTGCCTTGACGGTTTCGCGATCGACAAGAGGGACTGGATATGGTTGCTTGCAGTGGAACGGCGTTGCATCTTCGACAATATCAATGTGAAACTTGCGCTTGGTGTAGTGCCCAATTTTTCCACTGAACAATTGGTCGTATTGTTTCAACACTTTGAGAAGATCTGTCTGTTGAGCCGTGTCCAGGTGAGTTTGCTTGGCGACAACTGTTTCGATTTCGACCTTGCGGTAATCTGAAGCTTTGAGCGGACCTGTGACAGTGTAAAAGCTTTCATTTGAGTTGCCTTCTGCAATTTGAACTTGGTACGGTGAGACTTCGAGTGCTGTGCGCACGGTTGAGTTATCCATGAATTGGCTTAGAGTGCGAAAAGCGACAATGTTGTCAAACCACGAGAGCTGCTCATTACCAAAATCAATCATCGTTCCACAGTCACGAAGTGCATCGCGACCGATGATGAGATCGTAGCGGCATGGTGCATCGAAAACGTAGCACTTGACGTTCGGGAGACAACGGGTGTGACTGAATTCCGAGAAGGAGACATCCTTGAGGTTGACGTACCCGATCGGAGTGAAGTTGCCTTGGGTAGTATTGAAGCGACGTCCAGGTTCCTTGATTATTTCGATACCTGCTGGAATCTTGTTGGCATTCACGAGACAATGGCTTCCGCCTGAGTCTGCCAGAGCACGAAGGATTAGCTTGTGCGGTGTTTCGTTGATTCCTTTAGTGATAACAAGAAGCAAGGGAAGTGATTCTTCTTGGCTCAGTTGCTTGATAGAGTTGTTTGCTGAACTAACCGGTTCATTGTTGTAGTACTCCGGTTCCAATTCTTCGACTTCTGCTTCGTAGGATTCAAGGATAGCAAAATCATCTTGAGGATCGTCTTGAAATTCAATGAGATGCGACTCTCCATTTGGCGGTTGCTGCGGGTTTGCTTGATTTCCTTGGTTTTCAACGACGTTGGATTCATGGTTACGGGGACGGTAATTGTAGCGGTTGTTTCCGTTAGCGTTGCTTGATCCGTTGTGGTTACTGTTGTTCCTACTGTTGTTTGATCCGACGGCATGACCGAGAGTGCGACATTGACCGATTGTATGTCCACGATGATTAGGCAAAGGGCATGGTGAATTGGCATCGACTCGACCTTGGTTGTTACTGTTGTTGTTGGCGTTGTTTCCACGGTAGTTGTTATTGCGGCCTTGGTTACGGTTGCCTTGGTTACGGTTGCCTTGATTGAAATTGCGATTGCGTCCATTATTGCGGTGGCTTCTGTCTTCGGCATTACTATCACCAGAGGGGTTTCTTGGAGTGAAAGGATCTTGAACCGCTTGTGCTTCAAAGTAGGAACGCATCGATTGAATGGTTTCTGAGAAGACATTCTTTCCAGCGTTGTTGAAGTTTCGTTGCCAATGAATTGGCATGGCATTGAGATATACTCGACATAGTTCGTTGGATGTAAGACCTGCTGAATTGGCTGGGGCTCCAGGGATGAGCTTGACATATTCATTCGCCATCTCAAGAAGAGTTGCGAATTCCTTCGGGGACATGGTGCTTGGTTTCTTGAGGCCTGTTCGTAGATACACCATTTGATCTTCGTAGTCAACTGTCTCTTCGAAGAACTCTGCCAGGATTGTATCCATGGCATCTTGGAATGAGTCGACACTTCGACTGGCTTCTGCATTCATATAGGTTAGCAAAACATCCTTATGTTTGCCTTCCAAGACTTGTTTAACTTTCTCGAAACGTTTCGCTCCTGTCGTCCAGGACATCGTTTCGCATGCAGAAAGGAACTCCCTTACAAAGTGGAGAGCTTGCATAGCTGTTGCATCATCTGTTAATTTAGGAACTTCCACGACTGTCTTTTCGTAGGCTCCTTCTTGTCCTTCGACCGGCAGGGAAACTGAAAACTTGACTGTGCGGGACTCCGAGAAAGAGAAGTCCGGCTTCAAGGGGATAACGACCCTTGGACCTTGAGGAACCGCTGACTTGCGGCGTTGGTTAGATTGGTTACGTTGGTTGAAATGACGGTGTTGACGGAACATGTTTGACTTGTTGGATATACTTTGACTTGTTGGTGGTTACTGGGATTGTTTACTAGTAGGACGGTTTTGGCTTGCTACAGCGTTGATCAACATGCCGTAGCTCACGGCGGTGAAATTGATACTTTGTTGATAATGATGCTAAGTAGGAAATTAAAACTATAAAACTATACTTTTCAAAGCCAAAGAGGAAAACATTTCAGAAACATGGAATCAGCATTTGGAATTCTGCGAAACTTGAAGATACTAGATTTCTTCAATTTCAAGAATACGACTCAATAGATTTGAACAGAAGTAACCTGGAGGTTGTGACGTTTGCAGTAGACTCGTGAATGGATCGTGACTGAGCGATGGATACTGCAGAAGCACATGATGGAAATTTAATTACTTAGGGAAAGGGCCTGGGTGTGCTGGCTCGTTCGGATGACCCCGTCTCGACGAATCAGATCTCGGTATTTGGTCGGCGAAGACCGGCGGAGAACTTTGCCGGCGAAGAACTTAACGGCTCCCCCAGTAAAAAACTGTAAACGATTGTTGTCTCATTCGTTCCAACGCATGTCCTTCATCAGACAACGTATGTCCTTTGTACGGGCGATTTTCATCACAGTCATCAGTAGTCCCCGCACGTTGGCACATTTCCACAGGAAGGCCCAACACACTTGACATAAGGACTATCTTAAGAAATCTATCTACTCTCCAATTAACAGACCGGACCCCAAAAGTCACTTCTCGACGTCACAAATGACCCAAAAATGCAGTCATCCGTTTTTTGCACGTGTGCAATTTTAACGTATCTCACTCCCCCAACACAGCGGTCGTCTTGGTAAAACCAATCATGTTGCTTTGCCCGCAATTGCGACACCGACATGCCTCAATCTGATAAATCATTTTCATCGGACAATCGCGACGCAGGAATGGTTCCATCCGAATCTGCTACCCACTCATTTTCATCGCTCCCGGATCCCCTGCAATCTTGAACAAATTTACGCAAGAAGTACGTTGGTGCCTTTTCCCCGCTTTTGTTCTTGGAATCTTCCACAACAATTGTTTCATGAGACTTCCCGTGACGTTCCCTCAACGAATCATGTGTGGAGAAAACCCACACGCGTGTTAGCCATATCTCCTCAAATGAACCTTGTATGTCCGCGGAAGATCAACAGCCACGATTCTCCCTTCCATCGGCCGATGTATTTCCACCGTCACCCGCGACTCTACGGTGTTGGTTTCACAACCGGTTTCATTGTAATCCAAGTCGCCTCCGCGGTTTTTTGGTCGTTTCCCTCCCTATCATTTTTTCTTTCGGTCCGGTTCCTACAGCAAGTCCAACCAACAAGAGTATTAGAACATAACAACAAGAACCATTTATAAGGATTTCAAGGATGAAACGGAGAGGTTACTTCACCACCCAAAAACTTACCATCATCTTCTACCGACACTCGACACTGCTTCGGGCTGCATCGGCTATGGCCAATATCGACTCCTTTAGGGACAATGGAAATTTGAGTTGGACATCCCACGTCGGCAAACCATTTTCCTCGTCGAAAGTACCAGAACAAATAGAACCGTTTATAAGGATTTGCACGATTAAACGAAGACATTAGCTCACTACCCAATACTTACCATCTTCTGCCACAGAAAACCCAATAATGCTTCGGACATTGGGTATGGCTAATGTTGACCCATTCTGGAAAAATGAAACTATTAGTTGCACAACCCACCTTGGGAAATCCGTTCCCTCGTCGAAAGCACCCGAATTCCCTCCCAAATTTCAATGCAGTCCGTACAATTCCCTCCAATCCACCTATGTAACGATGCGGTCAACTCTTTTTTCGAAACAACACTTAGCTCCCAACGTGGCATTCAAGTCATATAAACATGTACATTCACGATTATGATCAAATTTCTGTTGCAGTAGTAGTTCAATCCCAATCGTCCGTATGCCTAGAAACAAGTCAGTCGTTTAAGTTATATGTTGATCTCCATTCCTGTTTATGTTCAATCTTGTTTACATAGAAATCTCTGTTGGAATGAAATCTTGTCGACCCCTTCAGTCAACGGAAATTGTTTTTGGAAGCCACCAATGAAAGGCAGACTTCATACGTACGGTTGACGAAGAAGTCTCCAACCCGCACCTTCCAAGAACTGCTACTAGTAGGCACCATATCCTGCGGCGCAAAGTATCATCATATTCTGCCTATGGCTTTCCCCGCCACAACAAGCAACATCACAAACAACTGCAACCTACGTCCACTACTACTCCTTCCTTCCTTGCCACGATGTCTAGCAACCCACGAAAACAAGACGAGTCAAAACTTCAACCTCAAGCATCTGCAATGCAATTCCAAGCAATAGTTGACAATCCGCACTTCACAGAAACACAAAAAACGGATCTCCTCAGAAGTATGATGCAGAGACAACTGAAGAAAGGTGATGATTCCATCATGGACACAGACAGCCCTTCCACAAAAGGTTTTCTAGGTACTTTAGCAGCAATTAATGAATACGCCAACACCCCCGACAGACCGTTCCTACGAAGACAACAATATAACGACTTTATTGGAAAAAAGATCGATACTCTTCTGCCGTTCCAAATGGATCCTCCACCTGCTCCACAGGCGGAGGCAAGTGGACCCCGTAGATTGGAGTTTCCCAAATCCACAATACCAGTCATGCAAATAGAGGATACGAACAACATTTCAAAAGTGGATTCCAAAAGCGTCGCGTCACCAGTCGAGAAAGGCAGGTTGTCTCATGGGACGATACCTTCCTTGAACATTCCATGGATACTGTTGGACGACTCTAACGGAACAATACATTGCTTGGACGTTCCGTAGATACTGTTGGACAACTCAAACAGCAGTCCTAAGTATCAAACTACGATTGATAATGGGCTTGCTTGTCGAACGGAACGATACATTGCTCGATCATTCCATGGATAGAACAATCATAAGTGTCAGACTTGGATTGATAATGAACTTGCTTGTCGGTATCCAACTTGGATTGATAACGAGCTTGCTTGTCTCATGGGACGATACCTTCCTTGAACATTCCATGGATACTGTTGGACAACTCTAACGGAACAATACATTGCTTGAACGTTCCGTAGATACTGTTGGACAACTCAAACAGCAGTCCTAAGTATCAAACTACGATCCGCTCACGGGGTCGTCGGCAAACGGTATTGGATTCATGCTCGGTCTGTTCAGCAAAAAAGGAAGAGAGCAGTTGTTGTTGTTGTAACAGGAAGGAAATCGTGATTGATCTGCGGTGTATGATCTGAAAATGGGATGGTTTTCAGTTTTACTTTTGTTTTGCTATTACTGTAGTTTTCAGTAGGAGCAATTTTTGTATCATACATGGAGATGGCGGCAACCTTACGTACCTACATACAGAGCTGGCTAATAATTACTACGTATTATATATCGTAGAAATGGTGGCTAACGCGGGGGAAATCTGGTTTGGTCGATAGGCTAAAATCGCCTTTTCCCAGAAGTCATTTCTAATGGATTAGTGATTTGATTGGTTGGGAATGGGGAGATGATGGGGAGAGACATTATTTGTTCAGATCCTACGGGTCATTACGGGATGGTGGAAAAAATATATTCGTGTATGGTTATAAATAAATAGAAACTCCGATCTTCACAGGATGAAGAAATAGGAAAAGACGCTCAGTCCCCTCGCTGTGATCTTCAACAGTTGACTACTACTACTCGAGTATGAAGTTCACATCGCCTCGCACGTCGATAAACTCACGGTCAGTCAATATTTACTGTTAGTTGTCGCCGCCATCGTGACAAGGAATCGCTAATAACCTCTTGAACCCTTTCGGGGCGTGAGCTATCCCAGGAATATACCTACTCTTCTTCCTCGGGGTATAAACCATCATTGCTTTCATCGTGTGACAGCCTCTTCACAAAGTTGATACGAAATCAAATCTGATTTCTCTTTGGTGTCAATCCAGGGCATAATTGCATTGTGGATAGCGGACAAATTGTTCCATACAAATTGCCCCCCCCCCCAAAAAAAAAAAAAAAAAACACCGGTTCATCTTCAATACCCATCATCTTGGGCTTTATACGGAAACTCTGGGTGATTCAAATTCTAGTTCTTGCATTGCAACGAGCCAGGCCTATTCATGTAAACTTTTGGCCTCAACAAGCTACTTCAATTCAGCTTCATCGGAATTGACACTGACCCGATTGCGATGTCCTTCCCGTTTTGCCTACTTTTTTGAAGCATAATCAATGTACAAATATTTATACTTTTGATCAGAGGCATTCCATCAAGACTCAGCACACTTGGAGCAGTTCTTACTGCGCATCATCAAAGAAGTTACTGGGTTATGTTTCCAACACATTACCATAATAGTTACTCCAATCTTTTCCCTCATTGGCTTTTAGAAAGGTCAACATAACTTCTTGGTTTCCCCCTTCTTGGCAGTGCAGAAATAATAGACATTTTCATATCTCTAGAACAGGTCTAATTTGTATATCAAAATCGCATTTTTTTTAAATCAAAATCGCAATCAAAGACAGCGGGTGCTCTGATAAAACATCGATCCGATTAATCTGATTCCTGTCCCCTGTCGATGATCGAACAGTGGGATCGTGTCTGTGGACAACAAGGATTCACCTGATCCATGTCCAGATGACTATTCCTTTATATCGCTGTCATAACACCAGTTCTCGAACGATTTCAAGAAAGTTATCCAATAGCCGTTGTCTCATTTTCTGTAACAAACAAATAGCAAATAAATTCACAATTGTGAGAGAACTTCTGACATAAACTCATTCACATTTGTGAGAGAAGTTCTGACATAAACTCAAAAACAAATCTTTCGCGAGTTGAACCCTGCTTAAGGGCATCATGCATCAATTCAGCAAGAAAACAATTCCTTGTCAGGATCAGTTGTCAAATGTCTGTTTTCTTCAGACATTCTTGGACTCATCTGTCCCCTGGCACAGACCATGCCATTTGCATTTGTAACAACAATTTGTTTCATACTAGGATACCGCATCCAAGCCACAGGATGCTTGTTTCAGGGTGTTTGTTATGGCTACGGCATCTTTCCTCCATAGGCAGCTAGAATGATACATTTGACCAAAACGATTCCTATCACTGATGATCTGGACCCCTGCCAGATATGGTCACGCTCTGCACTTGCCAGAGCAACGCATATAAACTATGACATAGCTCTCAATCGCTTATGTCATCATGCCAAGCTCACCAAGAGCTTTACGCACACCTGTGCTTGTGTACAGTGACACTCATGCAAGTACGAGTGCTTATCCAGGTCTCTTCTGCAGATATGTTCAATAGTCTTGATTATCAACTTGGCATACATCACCCAGGCACTGGCATGCCAAAGAACAAACTTGTGACTTTAGATCTTGAAGTATATGATGATATTCTTCAGATCATCTGTCTTTCCTTGACTCATGACATGATAGTTGATCTTTCTCAGATTGTCAGTCCCCTGTTGCTCATCACGGTACTCACAGTCAGTCATTCTTGGTCCACTGCCTCTTGACTAATGACATTCTGTCATCGCCTCAGAAGATCAATATATGGGATTTGTACTTCAACTCGTTGTCTGACCGCGTCTGAGTATTCATCCATATCACCAGATCTAACTCATGATCCCAAATTTCACCTACAATTAGAGATACACTGCTTGTAAAATGCTCTCCTGCCCTGAAGGCGATTCAGAGTTCAAACAGTGAAAATCCTCTTGTCTCTATCAAAAGCCAAATACAACTCTGTGCATTGTCCTTCTTCAAAGTGGTTAACAACACACTGGAACATCTGTCATCCTGACAGCCAGTCATGGTATACAGCTGTCAATAATGTAATCATCACCTTGTCCCTGACTTGCCTTCCATCATCCATATCTGGAGGATAATCTTTTGAACTTTTAAATGAAACAACAAATCCTGGACATACACATTGGTTTTCACTGTGGTATCAAGTGCAACATCAAAGTCACTCTTTTCCAACTCAACCAAGTCCTGGAGGAACACACTGGTCATCACCCATGGTACTAAGTGCAACTTCAAAGTCGCTCTTTTCCCTGGTCTCATGAATACTTTAGACTTTTGGTATTCAGATTCCATAAAATAGAATTTGCTTCAATACCATCTGCCCCATGACAGAGCTACTTCTCTGATACTCGGTATCGATTGCCTTCAATTCCATACTCAGATTCCATCCATCAGAGTCTGTTGTCGTACCAATAAAATAGGAATGCAGTCGTTTTCCATCTTGGAGTCATTCTCCAGTACCTACTGCTTTCAGCAGAGACAATTAAGTCTTGCTTGCTCTAAGTGTACGGTACCATTCACTTCAGTACCAGTTCCTCACTGAGGCTGTGAGCAACATCATGCTTGACCACTTCAGCTGGATGAATATTCCTTTCAATAAATCAATAGCTCCCAGGAAGTGGTCAGTCATCCTTCCACCCAAGGCATCACTGTCAACCCAAAGTAGTCTTCTACAGGGATTGTCATTGTTTGTGAGTCAACATCTTCTGTTGGTAATAGTAGTCTCGTATTTCTTGTGATCAGTAGTGTACCATTACAAACGCATATCTCATATGACAAATAAGATGACAATAACAGATTCGCTGAATATTGCTCCTCAGCAGTCATAAAAGAACATGCATCACATCAGAGTGATCAAATCCATTGCATACTTCACTGTCTACGTTCCATCTGCATCCCTTTTCCTTTTGGTGAGACTTTTGCATCCCACCGGTAATTGGGACCATGATTTCCGCTTTCTAGTATATGCCAATGATAAACTGACTAAGACATTTGTCTTCCTACCAATCACATTCTGGGGTTTGTCTAATAGCATATCTTCTGGTCCTTTCCTGACTGAGAGTCTCATAATCCTTCGATCAAATGGTCAATCCTCCTGTCTCCTGAAGTGAGAATTTCTTCAACCTTTCAATCAAGTCTTCAATTCTCCTTCCATAGTTCCTTTCCCTTCAGATCGCCCTCCTCCTGGAGAGGCAGAGCCTGAATCGTAGATTCACCTTTTAACATTGAATTATTCCGTGTCATCTTTTTCTTAATGCCCCTCATCGGGCTTAGATACATTCCATGTACTTCCTTCCGTCAGGTGATCTCAGACTTTCGTTGAACCATCTTAACACATTGTCACCAACAGGCTCTTCAAGAGCCAGATAATCAAAGGTGATACTACCAGACAGTTCTTGAGGTTTTCGCCCGTCAAGCTTGAGTTCTACTGAAGTGTGAGAGTAATTTTCAATGATCAATCTACAAGAGACCCAGACCATTCTACATTTGTCTTCATAACTTCAGGGTTTGCCAACTCTGACTGATCAGACTGGGATCTTCTTGTCCCATTGCTTATATTCCAACTTTTCTTCTGTCAAACATTCCCTTGAATCTTCCTGTCATGAAGTTGAGGGCTCAATGCAAGGGCCAAACTCATCTTCCTTATGACAAATTGCTTGGTCCAGCAAGGCAGATCATCCAGCAAGCCATACGCCATAGAGTAATTGTGGAACAGGCTCCCAATATGTGAGTCTGGCACGTGAGCACAAGCCTGTCCAAGTTCAAAATTATCTCAATCTTGACCTTCCATTGGACGGCCCACATCCACCTTCAGACGTTCCGAGAAACTTCCAACCTGTTGTTTAAAAGAAATAATTCCAGCCAATAATTAGAAGGTCTCATTTTATCAGTTCATTTGCAACGCTTGGAGATAGCCTTCACTGTTATTAACTTTAAACGTGGAACTTGATCAATTTTTTCTGGCAACCAGACGCCGTGCATTAAGGGTATCACCATCACCTGGCGCCGTACATATCATAATAGAAAATCTATTTTAAGGCTATGCCAACTAGCAGCTACCATTGATTCTGCATCTGAGAAGTTGGTTCACCCACCGGGCCCCAAGGGGGTGGGGCAAACTATGCAACAGCTTTCCCTCCACTCAGTACCCTGTTGCCCACCACTCAGTACTGGAAAGGCAAATAACCTCACAAATGAGGAGAAGTCCAAACCAGTGAGTGTCAGATATGGCGTGGTCTTCCACAAAGAACAATGCTGGGAAGGCAGCAATTAGCCACATAAATTGTGTTGGGTGGGTTGATATCTTTCACCTGTTGCAACCCAATAGGGCGGATTGTACGTGTAAAAGAAGCCTTCCATGCCAAGCACCAGCAATATTTCCAATGAAATAGTACCGTCCCTCTGCATTAGACACTCGGCTGAGTTATGATGCCATTTCTTCCATTAGAAATGTCAGTGCCCATCACAACTCGATCAGGAATCATGCATTAAACATTCTTCCTCCTCTCCCTTAGCCCCTTTCTGACTAACTGTAAATAAGAGAAACACAATCTTTCCGGTCTGCCACCGGTTCTGCATGATGCCATGCACAAGACAGCAGTAGTTTGTACTACCGCTGGGACGATCTCTTCCATTGCACTGATTGATCGTCTGTGGATACTTAGTTCCCTAGGCTCTGACAAACCTGGGTTAAGCCCCCCTACCACAACAAGGTGATCCACTCAGGGGGGTGGCGCCGCACATATCATTTTTTGATGCCCAGAAAAATACCAAGGTTGATATCTTGGTGATATCATGGTTATTAAATATCATAATTGGTATCACTTCACAGCCACTCATACTCCAATCATTACCTGGTTGTAGCATAGCATCTATGAGTTCAATGTGTGCATGTTACTTTTTTAATATAGTTGTCTGCTATGGTTGTTGTCTACTTTGCAGCAAGAGGTTCATTCCCTTCTTCCTCTCCCCCCTCCTTCTGCTTAGCAGCTGCCAAAAACATGTACTGTAAATGCTTTTCATGCAAGTGCCAGTTCTCAGCAACAAACAGTATCTTTCCAGCCAACTCAGGATCCAAGCGGTTTCTTCTCTTCTCAATCAGCATTGAAGCTGCACTGAAAACTCTCAGAGGGAGCAGAGGTGGTTTGAATGCAAAGGTGAGCTTTGGCCAAGCTGGACATGATGGGAAAGTAGACTCCCTTTTCTTCCCACCACTTCAGAGGATCATTGAAAGCCAGGGTTCCACCAGGGAGCACTTTCCTTAATGTTAGAGGTGGAAAAGACTTGTACCGTTTCAGCTCATCCTGAACAATTGACTCTATAGTGTTGCCTCCAACACCAACCGGAGCTGCTGCTCCCTGTCAAGAACGTGCTTGATCAGCTTCAAGATCAGCAAAGAAGTCATCCTCTTTTTCCCAGTTCAACATCTTCTCATTTTCAGTGCTTGTAGCACCAGCTCAGATGGGTAACTTAGTTGTGACATGGTTCCTGGAGAGCACTTGTGGCAAAAGAAAGAGACAACGAACAATTAGTTCCTTGGGCGGGACTGAAATGCACTGAGAACTGCTGCAGTGAAGCTGACGGTCAATGATGATGGTCATTAAGCTGAGGGTCATTGCTGATGGTCATTGGTATCACCCAGCTACCGGTATCACCAGGGGAAAAAATAGTGACATATCATTTTTTACTATCACCTACAGTCAACTATCCATGTTGGTATCCATGGTGATACCCTTCACTACCGCCGTAGGTACCACGACAGCCACGACGTACAAGAGTCAACAGTCAACATTTACACAGTTAACTGTAAGGCGGCTAAAATAGTCCTCCGCTACCGTAGCTACAGGTATGTGGGTACGAGTGTAAAACTGGGTTGAAGTACGCCTTTTTCACTAGCTGTGTAAAACGCTCCGTAGCCACTAATCTTTTGCTTTTACGCTCAAATCACGTATAGGTAACTTGTAGCTAACTGCATGAAGAAGTAATACAAACATAAGAATTACTAGTACGACTTCAGGAAATTGGTCATTTTGGCTACTGGACGAAGAGCCATCATTTATTTCAAGCCAGGTACGTAAAAATGTACACAAATTCCTACCACTCGGTTTTACACAGAAAATTTTGAAAAGAACGCGAAGCATTTTCTCGAGTACATCGTTTTCACAATTCTTGTTTTGACGATGCTGCTAACGCAGTACAACGATCCAAATTTCATTCTGCGCTGTCGTTGCCGTTTTCGTTATCGAAAATGGCAGCAGCGGCAGGAGGAGGAGGAAGTGGCAGTGGTTGCAGTTCATCAGTTATCGTTGACGGCAGATAATATTCCGGCGTGTATGTTGGCGACAAACGATTTCTTTTTTCATTCCATTGGTCCTTCAGAGCTGTTAATGTTTTTGCAAGGGCAGGATCTTCCTTATGTTTCTTGTAGGTAAACATTGTTTTGAGTTGTTTTGCCGTCCACATACTTTCGTCAATGCTTTTGCACTCAGCAACTTTCAAACGCAGGTCGTTTTGTGCTTTCCTTTTACGATCATTTCGTTGTTGTCCCTCTTCTTCCTTGATTTTGATGTATTCAATTTGATGCTGTGTCACGTCCTTGTTCAGACAATGCGTGCCAATTGCGACTATTTTGCCGGCGGTGAGTTTCTTGGTTCTATCAAATTCAAGGCCATCATTTGTTGCTTTCTCGAGGTTGAACTTAGCAGATATTGTGCTACCCCTTGGTCTACCTCCTTGGTTGGTTGTTGCAGAGGGAGAAGTAACTTTCGCGGGTGTATTGTTAGGATTTGCGAGACGGACCTGTAACCGGACTGTTGATGGGGCGGGATGCTCACTGGGCATGCTCTTCCTTCTTAATTTCTTCTCATGGTTATAGATTGTGTGCCGTGTGGCTTCAATGCCCTGCGACGTAAGAGATGCAACGGCCTCGTCGATGAAACCATATGGAAGAGAACCGTTATTATTTTGCCTCGCTATGGAGTTGCTTGACATGCAAGTCTAGAATTGCCTCCTTTGCCCCCTTTGCCATTTGTTGCGCAAAGTTCTCTGGCTTCTTGCGACTGCTACGTGACATGATTCTTCTTGGTTCGTTGTCATCTACTAGTGTTGGATAAAAACAACAGCAACATGGATGGCTTTGTGGGTGTTTACTGTGTACAGTGTTTAAAAAGACGATCGAACGAAACACCAAAATGTGAGCAGAAAAAGGGGCGCCAAGTTTTTGGTACAATGCCACGTGAAGTCTACGCATGTCGCGCACGTGTCGCATGAGTGTAAAACCTGTTCGAACAGAAAAAGTGATGCCGACCTAAAGAGGCATGAGATTGTTCTTTATACAGCTACGAATTTATATATATTATGCTCTAAACAGCTAGCTGGGAGGGTAAACGCAAGTATGTCCTATTACAGAAATGCTGATGGAACGCTTTGTTCAGTAGTAAATCCTGTTTTACACAACTACGCCTGTCAACCCACGCGCGATGTTGCAACCCAGTTTTACACTCGTAGGGAAGTACTCGGAGTACAAAAGGTTATTGTAGTGTCCATCGCTCAGTCACGATTCATTCACGATTCATTCACGAGTCTACTGCAAACGTCACAACTTCCAGGTTACTTTATGCTGTGATCTAGTGAGTCGAATTTTTTAGATTGATGAAATCCAGTACCTTCAAGATTCTCAGAATTCCAAATTCCACTTTCCGGCTTTCCGTGTTTCCCGATGTTTCTGACATGTTCCCTCTCTATGATTTTGTGAAGTCTAGTTTTTATCATGATTCTTTTTCTCACCATTCTCAAACGAAATACTACTACTATCAATTTTACCTCCGTGAGCTACGGCATTTACTTTGGGTTTGCTTTGTTCCCTCACATGCTCTATGTATTCGTCATTCCAGCAAGATCGACCCGTGAATTATTGTAATAATTGTCATGACGTTCCTTTAGTTAACACATTCCACGATTAACTAAAAGCAACGCTGAAGGAGTAGCGGTAGGAAGAAATTGTTTACGTAGTACTACCTGAAAGTACTTACCTTTACCAGACCTTGTCGACCGGCAGTTACTATCGGTTGTGATACGTACCGTAAATCGGATTACTACCGAAGGTTGAGGAGCCTACAGCTACCTCCATTTATTCCTCGTCACAGAACAACAGTGATTACCTCACTGCCCCTGAACACTGTGAACAGGGCAACAAAAAAAGATACGTAGTAATATTGTGTATCTGGAAACGGATAAATACGAAGTGGCTGTTTTCTTCCTATGACTCCTCGTGACTTTTTAGATATGTGCATGATATTTTTGTATTGGCTTGGTCTAAGGCCTAATTAGAACAGGGGAGTATAAAAGCCCAAGGAATGCGCCCAAAGCAACGAAAGAGCATAATAATAATGATAATATGTGATGTTGTGAACAAATGGGCCTGAAGTTTAATTTCTCCTCTCTACAGCATTTTCGACCGACAGTAAATTCTGCATCATCCTTCGCAATCCCGAAAATGATGTTACTGCATTACTGGAGTACTTTGCGAGCAGCTGCCAAACGATTGTGTGTTTTCAATTCATCGAATTTTTTGGTGTAAAGGAAAAACGAAACTTTCAGCATAATCTCTTTTCCAAATCTTCCGATTTGAAAGAGCACCGAAACTGTTGGAACCTCAGCGGACGACTTTCAGCAACATCGATACCTTGATATTAAGCGACAAGAACGTCGATCGGACCGAACACTTGAACGCAGATTACTTCGAAGAAGATACTTCGAAGAAGATGCGCCCTCTTTTCGCCAAGATCTTGACAATCCTGGCTGCCGCTACGGCAGTTGTTGTGGCCACCACCATTTGGGCGCCTGAACTACTGCCCAGCTTCTTGAAGAAATATATTCGAATGATTAAAGAGACGAAGGATGTGAGTGAGAGGAATGTGTTATGACCTTTGACTGAGCAAAAAAAAACTCGCATCTTTTCAAAATTGCACTGACCCTTCTCTTGCCGGTTGACGCCCTTGTACGATCCCATCCTCGTTTGCTCTTAGTCCTATGAGAAGTGGCATAATAACCTCTTTGTGCCAGAGGAGATTTCTTCGAAGGAACGCGAACGCTTCTTGAAGAAGAAGGGTATGATAAACACAAATCGTCGCAGTAAGAAGAAAAAAGGAGGAACGCTTGTTGCACCGACAAACAATCCTACACCGAACTTGACGAAAAGCCCCAAGTATACAAAGACTTCGCCGGCTACAGTTCCAGATTTCACCATCTTCGTCAACATCATGAAGGATGCAAACATGACGCAAGATGAGAAGGTAAGTCTTCACGGCACGACCCTGTCCTTTCACGGTTGAAACTGATTTTCTGTTTCCTGTACTTCGACTTGTTTGATATAGTTGGAACTCTGTCTTGAAACATATGCGCCACTCCCACCCACTGACAATGAATGTTTGTCTAGTAAAGGAGGGAGCGGAAAAGGCGACTCGAAGGGAGAAAAGTCCAGCTGCAACAGCGGCAAGAGCAACTACGGCAAGAGCAACAACGGTAAAAATAACAACATTAAAAACAACAACGGTAAAAACAACAACGGTAAAAGCAACAAAGGCAAGGGCAACATCAGCAGTAAAAACAACCGGAATCTGTCCTCAGGTGGTGGAAAAGGAAGTGACAAAGGCAGCAGTAAAGGACAGAAAAACAACAGTAGTTCTTTTACTACCGTTAGCGGAGGCACCTGTCTTTGCTCTTGTGGCAACCCAGAACTTACACAGGTGAGAAACGTTTATTGTTCATGGTGGAACCTAGAGTTTTCAATCATCACTCATCATAAGGCATTCTCCACACATAATTTTTTGTTTATAGGCAGACAAGTGTTGGGAGCAATTTGGTCCTCCAATTGACTGTGACAATGGAAGCCAACTTACTTTTAATGGCAACGTGATTCTACTTGACAAATTGAACTCTGATAACAAGTCCACCAGTAAAGGAGGAAAGGGAGGGAGAGGAAAAGGCGGCAACAAGAGCCGGAATAGAAGCCGTCGAGTACTGCATGAAATTGAGGTAAGCTTGTGAGATGCAGATGGTTTTCTTCCAAGAAATGCTGAACTTTCCCTCACAAAATTCATTTCTTCATTACTTTGAAAGAATCGCCAACTTTTGATCTGTGGTCCTGATCAAGTTAGTCCTTTTGACCCTATCTCTCCTGAAAAAATTGCTCTCATAAATGATTTCATGTCAAAAAATGATGTTACTTGCAATGAACTAAAGAGCTATATGGTTGACAAGTCTTCCACTTGTGCCAAGGAGCTAAATAACTCAACTGATGCTCCATCTCCTACATTCCAATTTCTCCTGACTGGACAGTCTGTGATCCTAGAAGATGTCAACACTTCAATAGGAGGAAACTTTCAGTGGCAGTTTAACCCCATTGGTGATGAAAACATCGTTTTGTTTACATTGAGTGGCATTCCAGATGGAACAACATTGAGTTACAATACTCCAGGAAACCCAACACCAAGTGTTTGGACTTCAACTGGTATTGGAAGTGTACTCAACATTCCTGTTACCTCTGAGAAAGATTTTCAAAGTGTCTTGGGAACTTTGTATGTAAAATCAGCTCCACAGACAGACTTAGATTTTGTCATGATCATTGGAATTGCTACAGATCCAATAGATCCATCCAAATATATGGAATTTGAACACCGTGTGACTGTGATCCCTGTGCCAGATCCTGCAAAGATAAGCACAACTGCCTTAACTGTTTTTGAAAACATAAATGGTGAAAACAAAGGCAGTCCTCTGAATTTCACTGTGATCACAGGAGAAGATCAAGACAACTCTGAGACTCTGTCCCTAGTACTGACTATCCCATCTGATGAAAAGGGGCTTATTGGAAAGATAATTGCAACATCCATTCCGAATATTGACTTCCGGGACATTGGAAATGGTGCTTACACCATTGATGTAACAGGGCCTGATCCACTAACAAGACAAAATCTCATGAATGAATTCATTGCAAGTGAGGCCATCACATTTGTGCCAAGAGAAAACCTCCAGGGAAATTTTGAAGGAAAAAATGCGATTAAAGTGGAAGCCATTTCAACAGAAAAAGCTACAGGAGAAAGTGCCACAACTGTAAGCTACATTGACATCATCATTCTTGAAAACAATTCAGAACCAATAAAATATTTTCCTGGATGCCCCACAACATCCCCAACTATTCCCATAAACATCACAACCAGCCCAAGTTCTACGCCATCCAAATTGCCAAGCCAGGACCCATCACTTCAACCAAGCGCTGTCCCATCACTGTCCCCTAGCTCCGTGCCAAGCTCTAGTCCATCTCTTGTGCCTTTTTATTTGGAAATGAATAACACATCTGTGATCATTGAGGATTTGGTATATCCACTTGGTCTTGACATCCAATGGAATTTCATTCCCTCACCAGTCCCCACTTTGATCAGCAGTGTTGTTTTGAAGAACATCCCAGCTGGGACCACCCTGACATACACAGACCCAAAGACCAACAATCCCCAAGTATGGGTCTCTGGTGGTATTGATTTTGAGTTCATTGTGCCTGGAGACAGTGATGCCACCATCAGAGCCACTTTGGACACTTTGACTGTCCTAGGCCCTCCTCAATCAGATGAGGACTTCAGCATCATAATTGTGGTCACTACTGATCCTGCCCTTGAAAACAATCAGAAAGAATTCATCCACCCTGTCAAGGTCCAGGCCAGAGCTGATGCACCCATGGTTGCGGCCAACAACATCACAGTTGTTGAAAACTTGGAAGGAGGGGTCAACAGAGTTCCTCTATACATCAATGTCAACTATGGTGCAGACAGAGATAACTCTGAAGTAGTGTCTCTTGTTATCACCATCCCTGCTGATGCAGAGGGTGTGTATGGTTCATTGACTGCCACCTCTGTGCCAGGAGTTGTGTTTACTGATTTGGGTGGTGGAATATACACTGTTGATGTTACAGCTGCAACCCCAAGTGAAAGGGAGATTTTGCTGAACAATTTCCTTGGAAAGGGCTCCATCAAGTTCACCCCAAGAGAGAACTTTGCTGGAGAGTTGATAGGACAAGATGGAATCAAGGTTGAAGCAATCAGTACTGAAGGTGCTACTGGATATGGTGATGGGCTTGCTCCCAAGGGAACTGAAGGGGATCTTGATCCTCGGATTGCATCAGACATTGCATACATCAGTGTGTTTGTTATTGACAACAGCAGCAGTCCTAGCAGTGCTCCAAGTAGAGCACCCAGCTCCTCACCAAGTGTTATGCCCAGTACTGTCCCATCCAAACTTCCATCTTCCAGCCCAAGTTCTAAGCCATCCCAGCTCCCAAGCCAGAACCCATCTTTAGAACCAAGTGTTTTCCCATCACTGTCCCCTAGCTCCATGCCCAGCTCCAGTCCCAGCTCCAGTCCATCTCTTGTGCCTTTTTATTTGGAAATGAATAACACATCTGTGATCATTGAGGATTTGGTATATCCACTTGGTCTTGACATCCAATGGAATTTCATTCCCTCACCAGTCCCCACTTTGATCAGCAGTTTTGTTTTGAAGAATATCCCAGCTGGAACCACCCTGACATACACTAATCCTTTGACTTCCACCACATCTGAATGGGTCTCTGATGGAGTTGATTCTGAGTTCATTGTGCCTGGAGACAGTGATGCCACCATCAGAGCCACTTTGGATACTTTGACTGTGCTGGGCCCTCCTCAATCAGATGAGGACTTCAGCATCATAATTGTGGTCACTACTGATCCTGCCCTTGAAAACAATCAGAAAGAATTCATCCACCCTGTCAAGGTCCAGGCTAGAGCTGATGCACCCATGGTTGCTGCCAACAACATCACAGTTGTTGAGAACTTGGAAGGAGGGGTCAACAGAGTTCCTCTATACATCAATGTCAACTATGGTGCAGACAGAGATAACTCTGAAGTAGTGTCTCTTGTTATCACCATCCCCGCTGATGCAGAGGGTGTGTATGGTTCATTGACTGCCACCTCTGTCCCAGGAGTTGCGTTTACTGATTTGGGTGGTGGAATATACACTGTCAATGTTACAGCTGCCAACCCAAGTGAAAGGGAGATTTTGCTGAACAATTTCCTTGGAAAGGGCTCCATCAAGTTCACCCCAAGAGAGAACTTTGCTGGAGAGTTGATAGGACAAGATGGAATCAAGGTTGAAGCAATCAGTACTGAAGGTGCTACTGGATATGGTGATGGGCTTGCTCCCAAGGGAACTGAAGGGGATCTTGATCCTCGGATTGCATCAGACATTGCATACATCAGTGTGTTTGTTATTGACAACAGCAGCAGTCCTAGCAGTGCTCCAAGTAGAGCACCCAGCTCCTCACCAAGTGTTATGCCCAGTACTGTCCCATCCAAACTTCCATCTTCCAGCCCAAGTTCTAAGCCATCCCAGCTCCCAAGCCAGTTTCCCTCACTCATGCCCAGCTCCATCCCCAGCTCCAGTCCATCTCTTGTGCCTTTTTATTTGGAAATGAATAACACATCTGTGATCATTGAGGATTTGGTATATCCACTTGGTCTTGACATCCAATGGAATTTCATTCCCTCACCAGTCCCCACTTTGATCAGCAGTTTTGTTTTGAAGAATATCCCAGCTGGAACCACCCTGACATACACCAATCCTTTGACTTCCACCACATCTGAATGGGTCTCTGATGGAGTTGATTCTGAGTTCATTGTGCCTGGAGACAGTGATGCCACCATCAGAGCCACTTTGGATACTTTGACTGTGCTGGGCCCTCCTCAATCAGATGAGGACTTCAGCATCATAATTGTGGTCACTACTGATCCTGCCCTTGAAAACAATCAGAAAGAATTCATCCACCCTGTCAAGGTCCAGGCCAGAGCTGATGCACCCATGGTTGCTGCCAACAACATCACAGTTGTTGAGAACTTGGAAGGAGGGGTCAACAGAGTTCCTCTATACATCAATGTCAACTATGGTGCAGACAGAGATAACTCTGAAGTAGTGTCTCTTGTTATCACCATCCCCGCTGATGCAGAGGGTGTGTATGGTTCATTGACTGCCACCTCTGTCCCAGGAGTTGCGTTTACTGATTTGGGTGGTGGAATATACACTGTTAATGTTACAGCTGCCAACCCAAGTGAAAGGGAGATTTTGCTGAACAATTTCCTTGGAAAGGGCTCCATCAAGTTCACCCCAAGAGAGAACTTTGCTGGAGAGTTGATAGGACAAGATGGAATCAAGGTTGAAGCAATCAGTACTGAAGGTGCTACTGGATATGGTGATGGGCTTGCTCCCAAGGGAACTGAAGGGGATCTTGATCCTCGGATTGCATCAGACATTGCATACATCAGTGTGTTTGTTATTGACAACAGCAGCAGTCCTAGCAGTGCTCCAAGTAGAGCACCCAGCTCCTCACCAAGTGTTATGCCCAGTACTGTCCCATCCAAACTTCCATCTTTCAGCCCAAGTTCTAAGCCATCCCAGCTCCCAAGCCAGTTTCCCTCACTCATGCCCAGCTCCATTCCCAGCTCCAGTCCATCTCTTGTGCCTTTTTATTTGGAAATGAATAACACATCTGTGATCATTGAGGATTTGGTATATCCACTTGGTCTTGACATCCAATGGAATTTCATTCCCTCACCAGTCCCCACTTTGATCAGCAGTGTTGTTTTGAAGAACATCCCAGCTGGGACCACCCTGACATACACAGACCCAAAGACCAACAATCCCCAAGTATGGGTCTCTGGTGGTGTTGATTTTGAGTTCGTTGTGCCTGGAGACAGTGATGCCACCATCAGAGCCACTTTGGACACTTTGACTGTCCTAGGCCCTCCTCAATCAGATGAGGACTTCAGCATCATAATTGTGGTCACTACTGATCCTGCCCTTGAAAACAATCAGAAAGAATTCATCCACCCTGTCAAGGTCCAGGCTAGAGCTGATGCACCCATGGTTGCTGCCAACAACATCACAGTTGTTGAGAACTTGGAAGGAGGGGTCAACAGAGTTCCTCTATACATCAATGTCAACTATGGTGCAGACAGAGATAACTCTGAAGTAGTGTCTCTTGTTATCACCATCCCCGCTGATGCAGAGGGTGTGTATGGTTCAATGACTGCCACCTCTGTCCCAGGAGTTGCGTTTACTGATTTGGGTGGTGGAATATACACTGTTAATGTTACAGCTGCAACCCCAAGTGAAAGGGAGATTTTGCTGAACAATTTCCTTGGAAAGGGCTCCATCAAGTTCACCCCAAGAGAGAACTTTGCTGGAGAGTTGATAGGACAAGATGGAATCAAGGTTGAAGCAATCAGTACTGAAGGTGCTACTGGATATGGTGATGGGCTTGCTCCCAAGGGAACTGAAGGGGATCTTGATCCTCGGATTGCATCAGACATTGCATACATCAGTGTGTTTGTTATTGACAACAGCAGCAGTCCTAGCAGTGCTCCAAGTAGAGCACCCAGCTCCTCACCAAGTGTTATGCCCAGTACTGTCCCATCCAAACTTCCATCTTCCAGCCCAAGTTCTAAGCCATCCCAGCTCCCAAGCCAGTTTCCCTCACTCATGCCCAGCTCCATCCCCAGCTCCAGTCCATCTCTTGTGCCTTTTTATTTGGAAATGAATAACACATCTGTGATCATTGAGGATTTGGTATATCCACTTGGTCTTGACATCCAATGGAATTTCATTCCCTCACCAGTCCCCACTTTGATCAGCAGTTTTGTTTTGAAGAATATCCCAGCTGGAACCACCCTGACATACACCAATCCTTTGACTTCCACCACATCTGAATGGGTCTCTGATGGAGTTGATTCTGAGTTCATTGTGCCTGGAGACAGTGATGCCACCATCAGAGCCACTTTGGATACTTTGACTGTGCTGGGCCCTCCTCAATCAGATGAGGACTTCAGCATCATAATTGTGGTCACTACTGATCCTGCCCTTGAAAACAATCAGAAAGAATTCATCCACCCTGTCAAGGTCCAGGCCAGAGCTGATGCACCCATGGTTGCTGCCAACAACATCACAGTTGTTGAGAACTTGGAAGGAGGGGTCAACAGAGTTCCTCTATACATCAATGTCAACTATGGTGCAGACAGAGATAACTCTGAAGTAGTGTCTCTTGTTATCACCATCCCCGCTGATGCAGAGGGTGTGTATGGTTCATTGACTGCCACCTCTGTCCCAGGAGTTGCGTTTACTGATTTGGGTGGTGGAATATACACTGTTAATGTTACAGCTGCCAACCCAAGTGAAAGGGAGATTTTGCTGAACAATTTCCTTGGAAAGGGCTCCATCAAGTTCACCCCAAGAGAGAACTTTGCTGGAGAGTTGATAGGACAAGATGGAATCAAGGTTGAAGCAATCAGTACTGAAGGTGCTACTGGATATGGTGATGGGCTTGCTCCCAAGGGAACTGAAGGGGATCTTGATCCTCGGATTGCATCAGACATTGCATACATCAGTGTGTTTGTTATTGACAACAGCAGCAGTCCTAGCAGTGCTCCAAGTAGAGCACCCAGCTCCTCACCAAGTGTTATGCCCAGTACTGTCCCATCCAAACTTCCATCTTTCAGCCCAAGTTCTAAGCCATCCCAGCTCCCAAGCCAGTTTCCCTCACTCATGCCCAGCTCCATTCCCAGCTCCAGTCCATCTCTTGTGCCTTTTTATTTGGAAATGAATAACACATCTGTGATCATTGAGGATTTGGTATATCCACTTGGTCTTGACATCCAATGGAATTTCATTCCCTCACCAGTCCCCACTTTGATCAGCAGTGTTGTTTTGAAGAACATCCCAGCTGGGACCACCCTGACATACACAGACCCAAAGACCAACAATCCCCAAGTATGGGTCTCTGGTGGTGTTGATTTTGAGTTCGTTGTGCCTGGAGACAGTGATGCCACCATCAGAGCCACTTTGGACACTTTGACTGTCCTAGGCCCTCCTCAATCAGATGAGGACTTCAGCATCATAATTGTGGTCACTACTGATCCTGCCCTTGAAAACAATCAGAAAGAATTCATCCACCCTGTCAAGGTCCAGGCTAGAGCTGATGCACCCATGGTTGCTGCCAACAACATCACAGTTGTTGAGAACTTGGAAGGAGGGGTCAACAGAGTTCCTCTATACATCAATGTCAACTATGGTGCAGACAGAGATAACTCTGAAGTAGTGTCTCTTGTTATCACCATCCCCGCTGATGCAGAGGGTGTGTATGGTTCAATGACTGCCACCTCTGTCCCAGGAGTTGCGTTTACTGATTTGGGTGGTGGAATATACACTGTTAATGTTACAGCTGCAACCCCAAGTGAAAGGGAGATTTTGCTGAACAATTTCCTTGGAAAGGGCTCCATCAAGTTCACCCCAAGAGAGAACTTTGCTGGAGAGTTGATAGGACAAGATGGAATCAAGGTTGAAGCAATCAGTACTGAAGGTGCTACTGGATATGGTGATGGGCTTGCTCCCAAGGGAACTGAAGGGGATCTTGATCCTCGGATTGCATCAGACATTGCATACATCAGTGTGTTTGTTATTGACAACAGCAGCAGTCCTAGCAGTGCTCCAAGTAGAGCACCCAGCTCCTCACCAAGTGTTATGCCCAGTACTGTCCCATCCAAACTTCCATCTTCCAGCCCAAGTTCTAAGCCATCCCAGCTCCCAAGCCAGAACCCATCTTTAGAACCAAGTGTTTTCCCATCACTGTCCCCTAGCTCCATGCCCAGCTCCAGTCCCAGCTCCAGTCCATCTCTTGTGCCTTTTTATTTGGAAATGAATAACACATCTGTGATCATTGAGGATTTGGTATATCCACTTGGTCTTGACATCCAATGGAATTTCATTCCCTCACCAGTCCCCACTTTGATCAGCAGTTTTGTTTTGAAGAACATCCCAGCTGGGACCACCCTGACATACACCAATCCTTTGACTTCCACCACATCTGAATGGGTCTCTGATGGAGTTGATTCTGAGTTCATTGTGCCTGGAGACAGTGATGCCACCATCAGAGCTACTTTGGACACTTTGACTGTCCTGGGCCCTCCACAATCAGATGAGGACTTCAGCATCATAATTGTGGTCACTACTGATCCTGCCCTTGAAAACAATCAGAAAGAATTCATCCACCCTGTCAAGGTCCAGGCTAGAGCTGATGCACCCATGGTTGCTGCCAACAACATCACAGTTGTTGAGAACTTGGAAGGAGGGGTCAACAGAGTTCCTCTATACATCAATGTCAACTATGGTGCAGACAGAGATAACTCTGAAGTAGTGTCTCTTGTTATCACCATCCCCGCTGATGCAGAGGGTGTGTATGGTTCAATGACTGCCACCTCTGTCCCAGGAGTTGCGTTTACTGATTTGGGTGGTGGAATATACACTGTTAATGTTACAGCTGCAACCCCAAGTGAAAGGGAGATTTTGCTGAACAATTTCCTTGGAAAGGGCTCCATCAAGTTCACCCCAAGAGAGAACTTTGCTGGAGAGTTGATAGGACAAGATGGAATCAAGGTTGAAGCAATCAGTACTGAAGGTGCTACTGGATATGGTGATGGGCTTGCTCCCAAGGGAACGGAAGGGGATCTTGATCCTCGGATTGCATCAGACATTGCATACATCAGTGTGTTTGTTATTGACAACAGCAGCAGTCCTAGCAGTGCTCCAAGTAGAGCACCCAGCTCCTCACCAAGTGTTATGCCCAGTACTGTCCCATCCAAACTTCCATCTTCCAGCCCAAGTTCTAAGCCATCCCAGCTCCCAAGCCAGAACCCATCTTTAGAACCAAGTGTTTTCCCATCACTGTCCCCTAGCTCCATGCCCAGCTCCAGTCCCAGCTCCAGTCCATCTCTTGTGCCTTTTTATTTGGAAATGAATAACACATCTGTGATCATTGAGGATTTGGTATATCCACTTGGTCTTGACATCCAATGGAATTTCATTCCCTCACCAGTCCCCACTTTGATCAGCAGTTTTGTTTTGAAGAACATCCCAGCTGGGACCACCCTGACATACACCAATCCTTTGACTTCCACCACATCTGAATGGGTCTCTGATGGAGTTGATTCTGAGTTCATTGTGCCTGGAGACAGTGATGCCACCATCAGAGCCACTTTGGACACTTTGACTGTCCTAGGCCCTCCTCAATCAGATGAGGACTTCAGCATCATAATTGTGGTCACTACTGATCCTGCCCTTGAAAACAATCAGAAAGAATTCATCCACCCTGTCAAGGTCCAGGCCAGAGCTGATGCGCCAGTGGTAATTGCTAATAATCTTACAATGTTAGAGAATTTGGGAGAGTTGAAGTCGCAATCTCTTTTCATTTCAGTTGTTGGGAGTGCTGATATGGAGAGAGATGACTCAGAGTTAATATCTGTTGTTATCAAGATTCCCCATGATGATGAAGGTGCAATAGGAATGCTGTCAGCAAATTCTGTTCCAGGAGTTGTGTTTTATGATCTGGGTGGTGGGGTATACACTGTCAATGTGACAGCAGATACTTCTTCTGATAGATTGACCATTTTGAACAATTTCCTTGGAAAGGGCTCCATCAAGTTCACGCCAAGGCAGTACTTTGTTGGTGAATTGATTGGAAGTTCTGGAATCAAGGTTGAAGCAATTAGTACTGAAAGGGCCACTGGATATGGTGATGGGCTTGCTCCCAAGGGAACTGAAGGGGATCTTGATCCCCGTATTGCATTGGACATTGCCTATATAAGTCTTTTCATCTTCACAAACAGTCAGAGCCCCAGTACAGCACCAACTGTCAGTTCCTCTCCCAGTCACAATCCAAGTGGCTTTCCATCCCTCTTTCCAAGCAGTGAACCATCCTCTTTCCCTAGCAATCAGCCTTCTGTGGTGCCTTCCAGTTTACCAAGTCATGAGCCTAGTGCTACTCCAAGTATTTTTCCATCTCTGTTACCATCATCAGCTCCAAGCCAGATGCCTTCAAGTTCCCCATCGATGGCTCCATCCAGGGATCCATCATCCTCTCCATCTGCGGCACCATCTCTAAGCTCCGTGCCAAGTTCCTTTCCAAGTAGCTTTCCATCCTTTTTTCCAAGCAGCTTTCCATCCTTTTTCCCAAGCAACCATCCCTCTGTGGTGCCATCCAGTTTACCAAGTCGTGAGCCTAGTGTAACCCCAAGCACTTTTCCATCTCTTACACCCTCATCAGCTCCCAGCCAATTGCCCTCAAGTGCACCATCAACTTCTCCATCCAGTGAACCATCATCCTCTCCATCTGATTCTCCTTCCTATTTCCCTTATCCATTTGAAATCAGTGGAACATCCACTCTTGTTGAGGATGTTCCAAAGATAATTGGAAAGGACTTCAACTGGGAAAAATTTGACACTGCACTTGTTGAAAATATTGCTGGAATATTCATTTCAAATTTTCCAATTGGATCCACTGTCTCTTATGAGGATATTGATGATACTGTGAAATTTGTAACAGTTGCTGATCCTGCATTCTTTCTTCAGTTTGAAGGCAGTGAAGCAGAAATAGTTTCGCGGCTTGACAAGTTGTCTTTACTAGCTCCTTTGAATTCTGATGAAGACTTTGCACTCAATGTGACTATCAGGGCTGATACAGACAATTTTAACAAGGAGGCAAACTACATTCATCAGGTCAAGGTTCAAGCTGTTGCAGATCCTCCAAATGTTGGTGCTGAGGATCTTGAAATGAATGAAGACTCAACAATTCCTTTGAAAATATCAGCATCAAGTAGTCTGGACAAAGACAATTCGGAAGTCCTTTCAATGGTTTTCAAGATAGCCAGTGACTCAAGTGGAATCATTGGCACTTTAACTGGTGTCAACCGAACAGACAATACAGATATCTCCATTGTTGCAACATTCACAGGTGTTGGAAATGGGGTCTACACCTTGAATGTTACTGGTCCCGATGCAGATACTCGTGAAATGTTTCTTTCCCAATATCTTAATGACAAAATGATTCAGTTCACCCCAAGGGAGCATTGGTCTGGCCAAATGATCAATGCAATCAAAGTGGAGGCTGTGTCAACAGAGAATGCCTTAGGATATGGTGACCAGCTTGCACCAAACGATTCTCCCGCTGATGGCACCGAAGGAGATGAAGATACCAAGATTGAAGTAGCAGTTGCCTATATCAGCATCACTGTCTATCCTGTGAATGAGGAGCTTGGATTTACAAGCACCTCCCAAATTGTTCCTGAAAATGGTGGAACTCAAGATAATAGTCGCCCAACATTAGTTGACTTTGGGAGGGTCATCAGCGAAGTGTTCAATATTCCTGATCAAGATGGATCTCAATCCGTTTCATTGACTTTTGTGGGCTTTCCTGATGGTTCTGACGTCTTCTCCTCCCTGTCAAGTCTCCCACCTGGAGCAATGCTTCATATCTTTGCTAACAACACAGTGATCTTGTTCGGCAATAATGTTGTTGATGTACACAATGTTTTGTCATCTCTTCAAGCTATCATTCCTGATGATTCAGATAAAAACTTCATCCTTACAGTTACAGTTGAAATGACAGATGCTGGTGCTGGAGTAGTAGTTGTGGACACTACTGTATTCACGCACAGTGTTGTGATCCAGGCTGTTGCGGACATTCCAACTGTCATAGTCCCTCAAAATATTAGCCAAGTTGAAGAAGGTGCCGATTTTTCTGACTACCCCGTCACTGTGGGCTTGAATGATCGAGATGGATCAGAAACCTATGAAACCATTGTTATTCAATATTCAACTCCTGGCAATGGCAAACCTCCAGAAATCAGATTCAAAAATTTCACAAGTGTGGTGTTTGACTACAACACTCCTGGTAGAATTATCATCACAGGTGATCCTTTTGAGATTGAGCAAGCACTTCTTTCAATGGAAGTCAAGCCTGGTGTGGACAATGGGGAAGATATTACTATAGTGGTTAATGCCACATCTGTTGAATCAAACCCAAGTGAAGTGGGGCCTTCTGAGATTCTCATTCCAACTGCATCAAAGGAGAACCAATTTGTGATCGATGTGATCCCTGTTGTTGGAGAGATCACCTTCACAGTTGATGACGCTAGAAAGCAAGGTTTGGAAGACACAGAAGTCTCACTGGGCATTGTTACCATTGATGGGGCATTAGATCTTGATGGATCAGAGTTATTCTTTCTGGAATTCAAGGCTGATGATTTGCCTCAAGGGCTGAAAATTAAGATTGATGGCAAGGAATATCAGTTAACAGATGGCATCATTGTTGATGGATACATTCAACTGCCAGGGAAACCTACTGCTGAAGTAGCCCTTGTTCCTCCCTTAGATTGGAGTGGATCATTCGATGTTGTGGTGAGAGGAGCTGTTACAGATACAGCATCGGATGGTGACACAGCTAGGTCTGCATCAGGTCCTACAACAATTTCAGTAGATGTCTTTCCTGTGGGAGACTGCTTTGACATGAACAAAAATATGAGATTGACAGAGGATCAGGGCCCTGCAAACATTGGAATTCATTTGGCAAATACAATCGAACTACATGATAATGGAGATGTTGCAATGAACAACAATGATGCCACTGAGACTGTCATTCAAATTGATTTGATTGGACTTGTGTTGCAAGGCACATATGTCCCAGCCCAGTTGAATGGATCCTCGATAGATGGTTTTGGAAATACACATGTAACATACACAATCAATGCTGCAGGAAACCCTGTCTACTCAATTACAAGCAAGTCCACACCAACAGGTGCCTCAACAGCAGCTGAAGTACAGCAGATTGAAGGAGACATTCGAACAACTCTCCAATCCTTCACCTACAGCCTCATTAGCCAATCAGATGCAAGTCAAACACTCAATGTGGAAGTCACCTCTTTGGATGTTAATCTAGGAATTGCTGCAAGGCACACTTGCTCTGAAGTGCTCACTATTGCAATCACTGCAGTCGCCGATGAACCAACAGTGTCGACTACTAATCCACAGGGAGTCTACATTGAAAATGGTCCCAACATTCCATTGAACATAATAATTGGAGCAAGCATGGATGGTACAGATGGAAGTGAAGATCTCATAGTCACTATCACTGTTCCACAGAGAGCAAGTTGGGATCTTCTCAATGGACCAATAGGACAGCTAGTATCAACAAAACCTGTCGATGGTGTGGTGATGACTGAAATATCACCAGGAGTATATAGGATTATGGTTGAAAATACAGCAGCTGGACAAGCAAACAATGCTGCCACTGACCAAGCAAATAAAATCAACATCTTCCTTGCAGGTTTGGAATTGAATCCCTTTGAGTATTGGGCTGGAACATCTTTTATCACTGTTGATGTGACATCTGTTGAGGAAGCCAATAAAGACTCTGCAACTGTCACATCCACCATTGAATTTAGTGTGCTGCCTGTTGCAGGTGATCTGAATGACTCGAGGTTTAAAGCAAATGCCCGTGGCTTTGAGGATGAATTTATTCGAATTCCGATGGAGCTGCAGGTGATGGACAGGGATGGCAGTGAACGCTTTGAAGTGCACATTGACCCATTAAGTTTTCCTAGTGGAACAACATTTTATAAAGCAGATGGAAGTTTGATCAATGCCAATGCAACTGGGTGGATCACTGTCACACAAGAGGACGCCTACCAACTACGGATGAAAGCTCCTCCAAATTGGTCTACTATGGGATCTGGAGAAATCAAACTACAAGCTACTGCAGAGGTCATTGATGAAGTAGATGGTTTTGTGAGCCGCAAGATTGTGTCCAAGTTGTATGAAATTGAGGTATATGTTACAGGTGTTGCCAGAGGCCAAGATGAGCCAGAAAAACAAACAATTGTAGTGCTTGCACTTGAAGATGAGGCATATGACATAGGCAGCAACATTGATGTTTCAGCTGCTCTTGTGGATAATGATGGTTCAGAACAGCTCTTTCTCACTCTGTCAGGTCTTCCTAGAGGAGTTTTCCCATTCACAGGGTTCGATTCAAATGGTGATGGAATTTCCGATGGCATTACTTTGATTGATGCAGAAAAAGGAATATGGCAGATTAGCCAAGAAGCCATTCCACACT
Organism: Nitzschia inconspicua; assembly: GCA_019154785.2. Lineage (NCBI taxonomy): Eukaryota > Bacillariophyta > Bacillariophyceae > Bacillariales > Bacillariaceae > Nitzschia > Nitzschia inconspicua. Next base: position 3,512,817 of record JAGRRH010000013.1, on the reverse strand, counting down.
TGAAACTCCCTCCAGTCAAAAACTACTCTGGAGGATTGCCTTATCCCAAGCTGACATTGCAGGCATTCACGCAGGAAATTGATCTAAATATGTCGGAGAGTGTGATGTGGGATATTTTCATTGAGGTGGCACCAGTAGCTGATGGGATTCCCAACTTTGACACACAAATAACTGCCAGAGAAGGTGATCTTGAGCAAGCTGGTGGAAGGCTTTCTCTTGCAGCAATTGGGAATCACATGATGTCAGATCAAGACAACTCTGAATATGTTGTGAGCTACACGATTGACTTCTCCACAATGATTGATGATGCCCAAATACGCCAACGCCTGCTTGACCTCGATCCCAGCCTTGATGAAGGAAGCCTCAATGCAACTTACTTGATTGAGAATTATTTGGAAGGATCTTTTGTCAACAATAATAATGGGACTGTCACTGTTACAAAAGGAAACATTGGGGGATTATTTTTGAGAGGTCTCATCTTCTGGGATTTGAGTGGAAAGTGGAAAATGAGAATCACTGCCTTAATTCGAGATGAGGCAATGATTGATGGGGTTATGGTCAGTGATGATGCTGTAACGGAAGGAGAAGTTGAAATCACAGTACTAGGCACAGCAGACATTCCAACAGTAACTGCAACAGATGCATCGGGCTTGGCAGGAGAATTGATCCTGGTGCAGCTTGGTGGGGAATCAACAGATACAGACCTTCAACTTGGAAGAGTCAAAAGTGAGACCATTTACTACTTCTTATCTCTTGAGACAGATGTGAGCACAGTCAACATTTCTGGCTATGTCTTCACCAATGCAAATGGAGAATTGGTGGGATTTGAATCAGGAGAAGGATCCTGGTTTTTTACGTATGAAGACTTGCAGCAGGACATCTTTCTCAGAACCAACTATTTTGCAAATGGAACCATGTCATTCCTTTTCACTGCTGTAGCAGCTGAAGATGACACAATTGCTTCAAACAGCAAGAATTTTGAGATTGACATAACATACAACCCTGGACCTGGATTCATGGAGCCTCCATGTGAGCCAACTCTCACTGTCTCCGATGAGGCAGGTATCGAAGATGAGCTCATCACTCTTGACTGGTATGAAATGTTCTCTCAGGATTGTGTAAATGACACTGTTTCGGTTATATTCCATGATTTTCCTCAAGGCTGGACAATTGGTGGAGCCTATTACAATAATGCTACAGGAAAATGGGTGACTGATGGCAGAGTTGCTCTATACAATTACATTACAAACAAGGGAGACTTTGCTGTGTCATTGAAATCTTTAAGGAATGGGCTCGTGACTATTGGTGCCCCTGAAGACTTTTCTGGTTCCAAGGAGTTCAAAGGTAAGTTTTTGATCAAGCAGATTTTTTCATGTAGAGTATTATATTCCTAACAACATTTGTTTCCTGTGAATGCAATTTCAGTGGAAGTCATTGCAAAAAATATGTATCTAGAGAGGAGATCAACTGGAATCCAGAGTGTTACAATGTATTGGGAACCAGTTGCTGATGGTGTTGAAATAAATGTAGAAACATTGCAGGAGAAGCTCTTTGAAGACCAGAGCTTTAATTTCAACATATCTTATTCCTCAAAAGATATTGATGGCAGCGAGATTATTGGAGATGTGGTTTTCATACAGTTTGAAGATGAACGAGTTCAACTTTTGGGCTACGAAAAGGAAGAAGGACCGTTTTCATTCCAAGGCCATGTGCTGTCTTGGTACTACATTATCAGTTCATCTGATCTAGAGATGCTGGAGATCCTTCCTCCTCTGCACTGGCATGGAGCTCTTAAGGGATCAATATACATGAATGGAACAGAAATCCTTGCCCCAAATCCCGTGATGATGAGTAGAGGAGACTTTATTTTCCAAATTGAGGCTGTTGCAGATGTTCCCCTTTTGACTGCCCCAACATCTACAATGTTTGTGAATGAAAATGATCTAATTCAACTCCCAGATCTATCTGCTACTCTTGTTGATACTGTGACTGAAAATGGTAGAGAATTCTTGTCTGTGATCTTTGAAGGTGTTCCATTGGACTCTTTCTTCTCAAACAGTGCTGGAGTAAGAGTAGGGGAACCATCTGCGAACGGTGTCTGGACAATATATGATCCTGCAGATTTATCTGACATAATGTTCAGACCTCCCCCATACTGGAGTGGAACACTGACCTTGAAACTCACCGCCACAGTTATAGAACTCTCAAATGGTAGCACTGTTGTTGAATCGTTGCCATTTGAGATTGTGGTGGAGCCAGTTGCAAGTCCTTTTGAGATTCTTACTAATGACATTGAGCTACCTACCTCTGGATCTGCTGACTTGCGCCTCAACATCATCTTGCTTGATGATCGTGGTTCCGACCCAGGAGAAAATCCTCCAGAGATCATTGTCCTTTCATTCACGGATGTTCCAGATTTTACCTTCCTCCGAGCAAGAAAGGGTGGCAGCCTTCAAGACAATGGGTCAGGAATGTGGACATTCACTGGTACTCAAGATCAAGCCAATTCTATTCAAGTAGTGAACTCCAATGCTGTGGCGCGAACTTACTTTGTCTCCATTTCTGGAAAGACACAGGATGTGGGAGATGTCTTGGATGAATCACTCTCTGATGACTTCCCATTCAGGATCTTTGTTAGGAATGTTGGCACACCGGGAGTACAGTCTATCGCCTCTGGTGCCATACTGGTTGGAACTGCTGGCAACGACATTTTGTATGCGACTGCATTGGCTGACCAGACCATTGATGGAGGAGATGGTATGGATATCATTTACAGTGCACCACTGAGAAAGGTCATGACAGGTGGAGCAGGAGCAGACCAGTTTGTCTGGAGGAGCATTGCAGATCTAGAAGGCGTCATGGATACAATCACTGACTTCTCTTCTGCAAATGGAGATCAGTTGAATATTGGAGGTCTCTTGCCCAACTTTGATATCCAGATGGATGATATATCACAGTTTATCCGTTTGATTGAATCCCCCCCATCACATTCTGTTGTTGAGATCAATGATGGTGGAGAGTGGAAGGCTGTTGTGCGCTTGGATGGAGTGGTGGGTACAACAGCTCAAGCTTTGTGGGAAGCAGGGAACTTGCTTGTTTAGAGAACAGCTACAGCAACAAAAAAAAAATGTTCAAAAAAATGATGCATGATGAAAGCATCAACAACAACAACAAAAAATGAAACCAGATAATAATAATTAGCAAAAGAAATACATTGAATTTGTGACTTGCTGTCGTTCTGGGGTAGTAGGGATGTCCACAGTTCTATTGACTATGAATTCAAGAGGCACTTGCGGGACCGAACTTGACCAAGGTACTAACGTAACTCTGATGATTGAAACTACGACTTATTTCACTGTCAGTGTAGTTACAGTACGGTAGTTACGACATAGTACCTGAAACTGCAGGACGAGAAAAGAGTGAAGACGAAGTACCTACTCGGAGTACCGGTAACCGAATACGACGTAGGTAATCCAATAAAATAATACGTAGTACCGTAGCCTGTGTACCAGATATACACAAATCTCTTACAGTTAGCGCCCGAATTCGGGCGCTAAAGGGCTTACGAGGATTGAGTACCAGCCTACGTAGAGTTAGTCAATCTAGTCAATCCCCAGATTTCCAATAAAATAATACGTAGTACCGTAGCCTGTGTACCAGATATACACAAATCTCTTACAGTTAGCGCCCGAATTCGGGCGCTAAAGGGCTTACGAGGATTGAGTACCAGCCTACGTAGAGTTAGTCAATCTAGTCAATCCCCAGATTTCGTAGTAAACTTCCATTTTTACGTAATAAACGATAGTTACAGTTATTAATTCACCAATCTTACTACCTCCACTTTCACTACTCGTACTATCTGTTCATAAAATGAATTCGCAACAACTAGTTAGACTGCGGACTTGCAGCAGCTACGAATTCGAAAGCACTACTGGTAGTCTGAATCCTCCACCTAGGAACAGATACGTCAAACTCATTCTGAATCCTCCTCCTCTTCCTGAGTGGAATCTTCAAGGGAATCAATGTCCGAAGGGAAATAAACGTCATCATAGTATAGTTCTTCTATTTCCTCTTCCTCTATGTCTTGTTCGTCTGTTTTACCCCCCTTCTGTTTGTCTTCTTGGTCTTCCTCCTCCAGTTCGCCCTCATCGTGGTCTTTTTCCTCCTCTTGTAACTGCGCATCCTGGGACGGACCAGGCGACTTGGACGGTGATTTTTTCTGGCTATTTGCATTTGCCGAAAGCTTTCTTTACCACATGCTCTCCATGTAAGAATCCTAGGAGTGGGGTGGCAGCTGCACAGAGAACCAATCCGTGCGTCATCCGAACATATGATGGTATTTCGATGACTACAACTTGCACCAGGCTTCCCTCTCCACCTTGCACCTTGGAAGTAACAAACAAGCCATAATCAAACTGGGTTACCAATGCCTGGTGCAACACCTGTGCCCGGTTTTCAGCTGGAACGCAGTCCTTAAACGTATCATCCCCAAAAACGCAGTTTACGACGGAACCATGTTTCGTCGCGGATGATTCAGCTGTACGTACTGTTGTGTCTGCTAGCCGTGTTTTTATTTCAAGGCAACAGGGAACAGGGTCAGTCTTCCCCACAACGGAAATGAGACAGACGGCATCAGGCAAGACGCCAATGCATCTGTTATTCCTCCAACGAAGTAGACCAACGTCATAGATTACCTTGATGAATTTGACACTGGACAGGAGTTTTTCAATTGTCGGCTCCTCATTTCGGCTACCCGCTGCCATCATTGCCATCCCCTTGTGTCGACCAAACCACGACGCAATGCAATCCCTGAGTAGGTTGGACAATCCTTCATTAGACATTCTTAGAGTGTTCAAATTGACGGTCTGGGAAATTTTCCCAGCCATTGTTCCTGAGATAACCATTGACTTCATTAGGAACCAGTCGGCACACCGTTGTCTGGATGTAAGAGGCTCAGCTGACTGTAGAATCATTCCCTCGACGAGAGTTCTTGTCGCTGATGCCGTAGCATTGGAAAAGAGGACGTTGTTTCTGTTTTGTTGCCCTTTTGGCACACCGACGAAAGTGTATGGTTTGTGGTTTTGGGTGACAAAAAACTTTAGGTCCTTCATGGCCTCCTTCCTATTGAAGACATCTCTCAGAGCGAGGGCGTAAACAGTCTTTGATTGAGGTTGTTGCCTTTTTGCAACACGAACTTCACACCCAAGATAGTTGTCGTTTGGGATTATCCACTGTCTGCATATTGATTTCAAATCCCTAATCATTTCTGGGGTAATTTGAGATCTATTCCTACGCCTCTGCATAGCAGCGTCCCACTCCTCCACAGTGTTGTAAGGGTGTCTGGAGCCCAATGTTCCTGCGATTGTAATGACATCAAGGTCACGTTTGGCCGCAGCCAACACTGCAGTGAGCTTGCCGTAACCACGATCAAATGCAAGCTCAATGCCGCATTTAGAATTATTGGGGGTGAGAAGTGAATCCAGTAGACGATTGACGTTGCTAGAATCATCCTTCACATGCAAACGCATTCCACAGCACATACTCAGCATGGAACAAGCAATGCAATCAGCTACTGGGCCTTCCTTGCCCCGTTTTTGGTTGGAAACTACCTTTTGTTCGACATCCGCAGCCCTTGAGGCTATTAATTCGTCATCTAGACCAATGAAGCCATTTGCTTTATCAAGGAGTGTGTCCACGCTTTGCGAATAAGGCTACCTCGATCTCCTTCATTCTCCTGAGCATCGCCCCCTGTTGCGTCCAGACATTCGAATCATTGGGCGCGGTTCTACCTGCCTAGGCGTACCCACGAGTGCAACTTTGAATGGCAATGAAGCAATCCCGCTCTATGAGGACAATCTTGTCACTGGCCACATGCTTCATCAAGCTTGCGAATGCGACTTCGTTCGATACCTTGAAACGGCTACGCAACCACCGAGTGAAGAGGAACTCCCTGAACTCATACGGTGCCAAGGGTGGGTGGTTAAGACGGACCAACACTTGGGTGGTATACTCTTCCAGCTTATACGTTACTGCTGTATCTAGAAGGTGATCCAGAACTGCGGCACGGTTGACCGTCTTCCCTTTTTGTGCGATGAGGGAGGTAAGCCTCTGTGCGATGTAGCCAAGAATGTCACACATTCTCTTTGCTGAATAGTCCTGGGTGAAGTCATCCTCCATCACTATTTCGTACGGGTGACTGTCGTCTGTTCTCTCCTCCCAGCCGTCTTGAAAAGCTTTGAGATCCGCCGGAATCGATTTCATTGGATCTTGCGTCATGTTTCCGACTAGGTCCTGACAGTTTGTGGAACTGGCACGGCGTTGTCCTATGAAAGAAGAATTGCAACTCCAAGAAAGGTGTTCACATACGAGGTACAAGGCTATCTCAAGAACCTAGTCCGTGATCTTGCTGAGTTGTGGCAGTTTGTGGTTGTGGCGCGCCGATGATGAGGTTGTGGCGCGCCACGAAGAACCCTAATCCCTATTTGCAGCGACAAAAGAGATCTTTTCCTCAGTAGTATAGGCCGGTAAATGAAAAATTCGAAGACGGACAGAGTTTGTTTTTGTTGTGTGCAAGAGATCTGTAGCTTTAAAAGACGGACAATGTATGGAAGAAAAAAAAGTTATAACTACCCGGAGTAGTTGAAAAGTGGTTCTTAAGCGCCCGCGGGTGCTAAAGAGTTTTTGACTCAATCGATCGAAAAGCTTAGTGCCCGCTTTCGGGCGCTAACTGTAAAGGAAATGTAGGGATATGCGCGTGTTGACACCATCTCGCCTTCAATAATAAGACCATATATCCCACCCTTCCCTAAATCAGGTTCTTCTACAGTTCTCCTCCCCTCCCGGAGAAACGTTTGCAAATTATTACACCCAGGCAAGGTTGGCCAAACTCACACACCCTGTGCCACCACAACGCTATGCTTGCTCCTTCTCATCGTGGCGCAATTTTTTCTTATACACTGTTATCATCATGAATGTGCTAAACGTGCCGGTCGCGCAGAAAACCGAGTCGATCCAAAAGAATTGTGATGTAGGTCACCAGAATCGAGCACGTGCGCAATGTACCACTTACTGGTTACTAGATGGAGAGTTGAGCGAAGGAGAAAAAACGGAAGAAAGCCTTGAGGAGAATGGCTTATGATCTTGCATAATCTGATAATATATCTAATAGCGTGATAGAGTTGTTGATATCACGGTAATCGTGGAGTTGTATCATTTGGATTATCCGATACTGATTTTAGTAAGTACCATCAGGATTTGTTTGGTTTATCAGAGTTCTGCGTTGTATAGAATAGCATCGTATCGCATCGTATCGCATCTCACGAAGGCAACAGGACATGCCACTCAACATTGCAGATCGGTCATTGTGATGATGACCACCAAAGGAACGAACGAAGAGAGAATGAAAGTGATACCGGCAATGAAGCTGGCACTGCACCAGTTGTGAACCCTTACGAGAACTGGAGTGCCTGCTAGGAGGCAGCATTTCCAAAAGTCTGTTGTAGGCATTGTCGTGTCACTTATGGCGGAGTACACGGCCGCGGACTATAAACATAACCTGATGTGGAAGCCGATGGCATTACGAGACGAGAGGCCCGAGTGGACGCACTCATTAGTGGCCAACCTGACCAGCAGCATGTCCCGCCAATGCAACGGAGTAGGAGCCGTTAGACTGGCAGGAAGAAAGGGGTATAACCCGGTGTATAGCGCTTTGTGGTTGTTTCATTTATTCATGAAACTCACAACAGGGTTGCAACTATTATATTATATGATCGAGATTGCTGTTGCATACTAAGTATGTTCCTAACACTATCGCTGCGCTCACTACGTGTGGCCTTGATAATAACACGAGTGATCGTTTGCTACGAAACGAAAAACTTAAGGGGTAAATGCGGTTTTAGCCTATCGCTAAAACTGGATTTCCCGCGCGATGGCTACCTATCCATTCGCCAAAAAAGGCTTTCCTGCCTTAACCGTTTGCCAAAAAAAGATACTCCCGCTCAAAATCCGCGTTAGCCAGCACTACTAAGGGTATGTTCGCGCTAAAAATATGTATTAGCCACCACTGTAGCTACGTAAAGTTGCCGCCATCTCCATGTACGAAAATTTCTCCATCCCTCCAACCGCGACACAGAATGCCAAAAGAATTTTGTTTCAACATTCGATAGCAATAAATTGAAATCCATCGCATCTTCAGATCATTCGTCGCAGATAATTCACGATTTTGTTCCTGTTACAACAACAGCAACTGCTCTCTTCGTCTTTGCTGAACATTTTGAGCATGAATCCAATACCGTTTGCCGACGACCCCGTGCGCGGAAAACCCATTTCCCTGGCCATGGGAGACGTCGAAGGTCTTGACCCTGGCCAATGGTTGTCCACCTCTCTCGTGGACTATGTCCTGCAGACATCACTGGCTGGTAAGCTACCCGACCATGTACTCATTGGATCTTCCAACTGTTCGACGTACTTCCATACGTACAATTCGAAACTTCGCAACGAAGATGATACCCATTGTGTGCAGCAAATGCGTGATGGACTGCAACCCCACGCCAAGAGTCGGTACAGATTCATTTCCGCAGCTTGCTAAAATTCGCATTTTTTTGTCATCGACATCACTTTCGACAATCGTCAACCAAACGTTTTCGAAAGGGTGAACGTGTTTGACTCCTTGAGCTCCACTGCCAGGAGGAGGGCAACCGCTGTACTACACTAGGTCCAGAAATTTCTTTCTGGCTTTTGTTTTTACAAGCTCGGCCACCACCAGTCTGTCCTCCAGGATCCGGACTACATCATGCATATGGCTGAATTCAGACACTGTCCCGTGCAGACAAACGGCTACGAGTGTGGCCTCTTTGCACTCGCTGTCGTTTGGCACTTACTTTGCGACAAGGATATCCATCCGTCCGTCTTTACCCAAGCGCATATCGACACTTTCCGTGTAGCTCTGCGTCACGGGCTTTCCTCCAACCCAGGATGGGCAACGATGGACAATATAGCTTGTTACTTCCCCGTCCTTTCCATACCGGCTCCTCCACCACCTCCTTCCTCTCCAGCCATTGAGATTTCCCCACCCTCGTTCACTTCCGTCGGTGATGCACAATTGGCGGGTTGTGGCCCAAGATCCTTGGAAGTAGCCAATGTAGCCACCGAAAGAAACACAGATGCGGGCCCTGGAATGGAGTTTGGCCCGACCGAAGAACCGGGACAGGAACAAGACCCAATTTTGGATTACGAAGACAACTATTTCCAGGATAATTTTTCCTCCAAAGGTGTGGTGTTCGGAACCGTTGACGACGTCTTGGTGGCTATCAACGAATACCAGGAATCTTCAGGAACGTTTTATCTACCGTTAGGATGCGTGGACGTTCGTGTGCATTTCGCATGCGAACTGTCCATTTGCTTCGATTGGAGGTTTTTCCTTATCCCTGTTGTAAAATCTGCTGTTTTTAGCATAAGACCTATGAGACGAATCCCTTTTGCATCTCTCACATAGTAACATGTCAACGGTAAAACAAGTTCCCTCCGTACTTTTGTGTATCGCCCTCCTGGGCATCGTTATGCTTGGCTCAACAGTGTTATTGTCCAAAGATTTTTTTTCTTCAACAGCTTCCAAGAAAATACCGGAAATGCAGTTACGGCACAAAATAGCAACAGTGTTTTGTAAATAAATGGTAACAGTATCTATTCTTAACCCTTTTTGTGAAAAATTCCGTCGCAGTATATTTGTGATTGGCTATTTTCGTCTTAAAAATTTTGATGCGGGAATGTCTTTTTCGGCAATCGGTTAAGTTCGCAATATCTTTTTTTGGCGAACGGTTAAGGCAGGAAAACCTTTTTTTGCGAATGGATAGGTAGCCATTGCGCGGGAAATCCAGTTTTGGCGATAGGATAAAACCGCATTTACCCCAAAACTTAAACTCGTATGAAACTTTCGCGGGATTGCCGTGTGGTCTCGAATACATCTCGCGTGATTGTGTAGTTTGACGTATGAGTAAGCCCTTCGTACCTTGGTGGCTTGTATTTATGGGTTCTGCCACATTGCATATGATACGTGGTTGTCGTACCTTCTGCGAGATCGTGAGCCACCGGCATATTGAACGATAGTAATCAAAATTCTATTATAAGGCTATACTAACATCCAGGTGCGGTTCCGCATCGAGAAGTAGCTCACCCGCCTGGCCCCCTACTAGAGAGGGCGGGGCAATTTTGCAAACAGCTTTCCATCCACTCATCACTCTGTTGCCCACCACTCAGGACTGGAAAGGCAAATAACCTCATCAATGATGAGGAAAAGTCCAAACCAGTGAATGTCAGATTTGGTGTGGTCTTCCAAAAACAATGCTGGGAAGGCAGCAATAACCACATAAATTGTGTCGGGTGTGTTGATATCTTCTACCTGTTGCAACCCAATAGGGCGGATTGTACGTGTAGAAGAAACCTTCCATGCCAAGCACCAGTAATATTTCCAATGAAATAGTACCGTCCCTCTGCACTTGACACTCGGCTGGGTTACGATGCCATTTCTTCCATAGAAATGTCAGTGCTCATCACAACTCTATCAGGAATCATGCATTAAGCAATCTTCCTCCTCTCCCTTCGCCCCTTTCCGACTAAGTAAGAGAAACACAATCTTTCCGGTCGGCCACCGGCTCTGCATGATGCCATGCACAAGACAGCAGTAGTTTGTACTACCGCTGGGACGATCTCTTCCGTTGCACTGATAGATCGTCTGTGGATTCTTAGTTCCCTAGGCTCTGACAAACCTGGGTTAAGCCCCCCTACCACGACAAGGTGATCCACTCAGGGGGGGGGGGGGGGGCATATTGAATGGTGACTTCGTAAATGCGTCTTTTATCGGCATATTGAATGATAAAAGACGCATTTACGAAGTCACCATTGACGGTGATCTATATCAGGATTTGATAAAGACGCACGTACGAACTCACCAATGATGGTGATCTACATCAGCATTTGATTGCTGGAAAGAATGGTATACGATCGATCCCGGTGGGATCGGCCGAGAGCATACGGCACAAAGCAAACGAAAGGGAATGACACCCGAAGTACGACTGGAATAAGATCCAGTTGCAACAGACGAAACGATTAGCACTTGAGACTTTTCTGTGGCATCAACGCGGGGAAGTGTTCCTCCCGTTTGATACCACGGGGACGAAGTTATCAACTGCAAAACGAACGCAGAAAATGTCTTCATGTCATGATGAAGCAGAACGAACGCAGAAAAGAAAACGATCTATAACCCAGAACGAAAATGTAGATTGTGCAGAAGGCACGGTCGCGTGCTTCGCAAGAGAGCAATATAAGTGCAAACGAAAACGCAGATTGTGCGTTGAGTCCAAAACGTGGATAAGGACCCGAATCGACAATACACAACTCAAGCGCAGGTGGATCACCTCCTAGAGAAACTGCAACCTGAAAATATAGAAGTTGCTAGCTGGGAAGAATAGTATCCGGTATGGAACCGACTTACACATATTTTCGACGTTCGTGTTCGCAATCTTCTGCTGTTGTGAAGTTTTCGAATGAAAGTGATACCCGTAAGAGACGAATCTCTGAAGTTCACGCTGGTAGTGGACGTGGAGGTCGATGGAGAGAAGTTTATGATCAATGGTGTCGATTGCACTGATGTGCAACGAGGAGGTAGGAATGGAACTAGATTCGGTCGAAACGGAGTACGCGTGTACCCTTGAAACTTTTCTGTGGCATCAACGCGGGGAAGTGTTTCCTCCCGTTTGATACCACGGGGACGGAGTTATCAAGCAGATCAGAATGCAATGTGACGTGACGAAGGATAGCGCGAGAGAGAAAGAGAGAGAAAGACCATGAGCGATGACTCTATGTTGTATGTACAGAGAGAGAAAGACCATGAGCGATGACTCATATGGTGTATGAACAGAGAGAGAAAGACCATGAGCGATGGCTCAAATGGCGTACGAACAGAAAGGGAAGAAGATTGGTCCAAGTTAATGAGATGGAAAGACTGCACGAAACCGCAAAAGGGGGGACACTCAGATGAGGAGTCCACTGAAATCAAAGGTAAGGCAAACGGGGACACGGAGCAACGAACAGAACATGGAGCAAGGAGCAACGAACCGAACAAAAGCGAAGCAAAGAATGGAAGCAATGCAAACGGGGACCGTTTGGAGACGGGACCAACACTGGAACGAAGAAATACATCGTGATATCATCTGCAGGAGATCTCATGAATATCTTGCGACTGCGTAATAATGGAACTGGAGAGAGAATCGAATTAGGAATTGGGGAGAGAAATTGAATTAGGACTTGGAGAGAGAGAATTGTATCATAGTATCTGGGGGGATTGGATACACGGTCTGTCTGTGGTTCCTCAGATGACATCTTGAAAGTATCCTTTGACTTCTTCTTAGAAAGTCTATTCTTCCATCCTGACTCATAGTCAGTCCGAAAGTCCTTTCTCCCAAAAGATGGTCAATTAGTCAAGCAATAGATTGTAATCATAATTTCAGAAATGGTACTCCTTGTCAGCCATCCTTCTCCGTATTACACTACCGCCTACTTACTTTTCGAGCACAACTACTGTAGGTAGAAGATAGAAGAGCACACCTAGCTATGGAGGGTAGTCTAGGTAGACCACGACTGCACTCCGAGTAAATGAAAGATAGAGGCTAAATACCCTCGGAACGTTTGGAATCATATACCAGAGAGTAAAGCACTACGTATTTTACCAAAGAGCAACTAGCAAGGCCATCGTGTTGATGGAAGTAAGACTTGACAATCTCGCCAAACAAAAATTAATTCTCAGTAGGGATAGATTTCATTTTTTTGTTGGCGTTTTAATTTACTTAGATTTTTGCACTGACTGTGACAGCTTTGCTCGCTGACAAGACGCTCATTCAGTCGTGAGGAAGGAAAATGAAACAAATTGAATATCACATAGAATGGCACATAACATAAATAGAAAATATTTTATAATTTTTTAGAATATTTTCATACAACATTTCATATCAAATATGATATGACATTTTATATTTTTTAACCACGATATGCCGTGCTAAATCCACACAAAAAACAACAGAAAATGTTGTATGAAATTCTATGAACTGATGAACGTCACATCAAATTTGATGCGAAATGTTGTGTGGAAAAAATATTCTATGTTATGTGGAAATAAGACAAAATAAATAAGGGCGAAAGACTATAATAGCCCCCAATGACCTTTCGCAATAAAATCAAAAGGACACTATAACGAGTAACCACCAATTACTACCACCGGGTTAAACTTTACTACCGCTAATCGTAATAATATCCCCCTCAAAACCCTATAATATCCCTTGGCAATTCGCTAAACGTAATAATATCCCCGTCCAAACCCTATAATGACCTTTTGCAATTTATAAGGGATATTATAACACTCTCCCTCCAATCATCTTCGTTCACATCTCGAACAGAAAACGCAACGACCACTCTCCCTGCCTCTTTTTTGCAAGAATCTACCCAAGTCCCTCACAAGACACTGTGGGAGATTGTTGCAGCGCCATTCCCAGCATTTCTTTTCTTTACTGCCTCTCTCCTTTCGCACGTTCTTACATTGTGACCGGGCTGGTGGCAACGGCTGCAAATCGTTGGCGACTTTTCTGGTTCATGGGCATAACGGGAATTCTTTCTCAGTCTCACCGTTTTCGGTCTACCCGGCATTCGTCGTGCACCAACGTCAGGCGGCAATGTCATCATGTTTGGTTCCAGCAAGTGCCTCCAAACGGGCACAAAGTTTCGACGGTTAAGTTCCCGTTGGGTCCTGTACTTGTGGTAGTCGTCAACGGCTTGATCGAATACGTCCTCCAACCTCCACTTCATTTGGTGTCTAAAGTACGCCATACCATGCACACACGGTACTCCAATTGCCTGCCACTTTCCACAGTCGCAAACGCAATCCACTGGGCGCACTTTCAAAAGTGCCTCCTCCGATTCCTCCCCAAGCTTCTAGTACACGGAATAAGTTTCGCCGTCGTTGCCGGATGCGTAAACTCTGCATCCGACGCATTTCTCCCAACGTTTCGTGGCTAACCCCACAGTATCACCCACCACACCATCCTTTCCCTCGTACTCTGATTGTGACTTTGTAATTCGAAGTGACATTTTTATCAAGATACCATCGATTGCATCCAACCAATTGCCATTTCTTGCGTCATTTAGCATGTTATTTGCGGATTCCGAAATGTTGGAGTTCCGAAATCCATACCTGGGCGGCAATTTCTCGTCTTCCAGCCATGCAGAGTCCATCCAGCGCTTCGCGCCGATATCCGTAAGGTATTTGTAGGCGTCGGGGATTTTCGCTCGAGCTGTGTTAGCAGGGCTCTTTTCTCGGGCAGTGAGGAGGTCGTGGACACGGGTGTCACCATATTAGCGATTTTTTTGCCATACTCGGTTTCCACATTTCGCCGGATGTGGACGACGCAGTAACAGTTGTGGTTGTCAGGGAAAACATTGCGCAGCGCAGTGATGAGACCTTTACCCCGGTCGGACATGAAGGTAAACAGTTTGTAAGAACATTCCCGTCGGAAGTGCTCCGTGATGAGATTCGGTGCACTCGCTTTCAGGTGCTCTAGAAACCATAACCAGCCCTGGAGGTCTTCGCCGTCCACCGTAATTGCATAAGCAACTGGGTATAAGTCGTCCAGAGCAGATTTCACGGTTGCTAAGTATAGAGTTCCCTTCCACTCTGACCTCATGTGGGCAGCATCAATGGAGATGACTGGACGGACGCACATTAGTACGTCGTTTGCAAATGAAGGGCAGACAAACACTCTCTGGATACGATTGTCGCTTCCTCTTTCCATGAAAGCCGTTGAACCGGGATTTCGTTGGGCAAAGGTTTGGACGTATGGCCCAACGAATTGGAAGCTCATGGAGTCGCTGATTATCTTGGATTCTTTTCTGGCGTTGACCCCCCGGTAGCATTGTTTGTAACTGAGGAGGGTTTTCTTCTTGTGAACGCCCTCCTTGATTACGTCATTGGCGGTTGGTAGGGCGTGTTTGTGAAGCGCCACATCGCTAGCGAGTTGCTTTATAACTTCCTTGGATCGTTTTTTGAGGCACCTACCATTCTTCGCGGATGTAACTGCGACGCCGCTGTGCCGCAGGTTACAGTTTCCCCGCTTGAGGATGATACCTTCCTGCCGTGGCTTTGGGCCGAAAGCAACCCGGAATGTACAGTTCGCATGGGAGATGCAGGCGAACGCCCTGGATGAACCACGTGATCTCCTGATGGCAAGAGAGTTTCCGGACGTTTCCTGGTAAGCATGATGACAACCATAAGCTCTTCCACCGTTTGAAACACCTGACTTGGTCCGGCAAACTGTTTCTCAAAGAATTTGTCCTCAACATCGTGGATAGAGTTTTCTGGGCGGGTTTCAGCTACTAGTTCTTCGTCTTTGTTTGGTCCTTCGTCTTCTTGGCAGGTTTCATCTACTAGTTCTCCGTCTTCGGCCGGACTGGATTCGTTCCGAAGCGAGGGCAAGAGTGCTGGAAAGAATGAAGACACGTTCTCGAGCGTGGCCCATTCTGGGTTGGCCGATAGTCCGTGGTACAAGGCCTGACGTAGTGTGGCAATATCGCCTTGTGTGAAGACCGACGAATGGACTTCCTTGCCGTCAAGCAAATGCCAAATGACGGCCACGGCAAAGAGGCCACAGTCATGGCCGTTGCTCTGCTTGGGGCAGTTTCGGTCGGCCGCAAGGGGTTTCCACGCACAGGGTCGTCAACAAAAAGCATTGCATGCATTTGAAACTGGCTCGTCGGTGGTAGTAGCCGCGTTGAATAATAGGGACAAAGCACCGCGGTTGTTGTGTTTGTAACACTAGGAAGTAGTAAAGATGTATCGGTGATAGATCTAAAATTCAGAGAGAGATTACAATTTTTGTCAGAGATGTTGCTGATTAGTGGGGTGTAACGTCGGCAATAATTCAATTCTTATGTTGTATCGGATGTCACCGGAACGTAGGAAGATGAAACATTGGACCTGTGGTTTTGCTGGCTCTAGTAGGGATGGATGATATCGGCAATCACGTTTTCTGTTAAATATGTAGTATCGGATATCACTGGCAGGTAGGAAGATGAAAAATTGGATATGTGGTTTGGCTGGCTCTAGTAGTGTTGGATTACATTGGCGGTCACGTTTTCTGTTGCATATGTAGTATCGGATATTAATATTGGCAGTTCACGATTTGGGTCCGTCGCAAAGGGGTTTCCACGCACAGGTTCGTCGAGATAACAGGCAACCCTAAAAGATTACATTCACTGTCGGTAAACTATCTTCTCCGTGATGGTTACGGCCACCAACAATAGGGCTAACAGTACTGCTCTTGTTGTGTTTGTAACACTAGAGCAAGAAATAAAGAAGTATCGGAGATACATGGAAGATGGAAGATTCACAGGGAGATGAAGATGGTGATCTCAGTGATTTTGCTATTTTACTGCCTCTGCTAGAGTACTAGTCGCAGTGTCGTATAACATTTAGCTGTTGCGTAATCTGTTCGGGATGGAGTATTGGATATCATTGGCAGTTGCGTTTTCTGTTCGAGATGTGAACGAAGATGATTGGCGGGAGAGTGTTATAATATCCCTTATAAATTGCAAAAGGTCATTATAGGGTTTGGACGGGGATATTATTACGTTTAGCGAATTGCCAAGGGATATTATAGGGTATTGAGGGGGATATTATTACGATTAGCGGTAGTAATGTTTAACCCGGTGGTAGTAATTGGTGGTTATTCGCTATAGTGTCCTTATGATTTTATTGCAAAGGGTCATTGGGGGCTATTATAGTCTTTCGCCCAATAAATAATTCGTGGTATGACGTAATAGCTAGTCCAAGCAATATATTCAACGAATCTTGCAGCAAACTAAACTCGGAAGCAATTTTCGTGTCTACCGTAGTAGTCTACTGTGGTTCGATCCAATCGCTGCTTTGTATCAACTGTCATCATCATACATGCATTCTTCAATTTAACAGTAAATACTACTCCGTACGTACATTTTAGCGATGGCAATGGCCTTTTCTCTTCCTGGCAAGACTAAAAGGCAGGTGCTCTAGCTCTTGTATTGTTGTAGAGTTTGCCCCCATAATTTTCTCACAAAACATACTCGCCATTATTTAAGTTCTTGCAAGAATGTTTCGAGCAGTTGAAGAGCCATGAAAAAAGAGAGATCAGACGCTATTATTTTCCTTTGCATGCTTCGTGTAGACGACAAAATTGAAGAAAGAAAAAACATCTACCACGACTGCCTGAGACGTCAGTTCGCAAAAAATACCTATGCTCAACGACTATGCCTAACCTAGCTTCTCTTCTGCCTTGTCCAACAGTCATAAGAGTTGCGTAAAGGAAGTTGCTGCTCGTGTTCTTCAAATTGTAATGAGACATCCTGCATGAAAATAATTTTTCAATCTAACAAGAGTTGTTTAAATATCTATTCTGGTGGTGTTTCTCTTGCTTCATCTATTGAAATAAAAGTATGGTAAATCTAGGAAGTCTGTGGCTGGAACCAACAATAGAACGACTTCTTTTTCTCGATATGGAACAGATAACTAACGTAAGATTGAAAATGGAAATCCACATTTTGAGATCTTCAACTTCACTGGTTCTTTTAAGTAGGCGAAAATGCGTGACATTGCAAGTAGTAGACATGAAACTTGAATATTGACTGTGATTTCCACAATTTACTCTAGCTACGGTAGTCGTAAGTGTATTTCCTGCATTCCCCAGTACCAACAAACGATGAAAAAACAAAAACAACCAACAACACAACAACACGAACTAACTAATCTCCACCATGACTTCAACCATCTCTGAAACACCTTCTTTTCGATCTTCAGACTCTCCGGCACCGCACCTTACCCCTCCCATGCCTCCTCCAGAGCGTGACAGTGCCCCCCTCTTCAGGGTGACAGTAGCACCATCGTTCCTCCAATGCTAGCAAGCAAACCTCCACCTCCTGCTGTTGCCACTACGAAATCTGCCTCAGCGCACGCACCAGATCCTCCTACAGCTCACACTTCTCTAGACGATATAGAGGATGATGCCACTGTTCCTACAGATATCGATAAATCGGATGCCCAGTTCGCCTCTGCCAGCACTACGCCTGCATCAGCCCTTTTCCCAGCATTGGAGAATTCAGTTCCATCTGCCGTTGTTCCAGCTGACAACCCTTATACCGCAGAGCAGGTAGCGGTAATTGAATCAAGCCGCGGAGGCATCTTCGTTGTTTTGTGTTGGTGCTAACTTCAACACGCCTGATGAGCTCAGAGTCACTGAGAAAGTTTGCCCACAAGAAAGGATTTTCCATCACCTCCATTGGCAAGTAGTTTCATTGCAGCCGATGTGCCGAGCCTGCTTGCTACATTAGAAAACGTCTGAAGAGGATGCAACAGACTGCACCTGAGAAGATGAGGAAGACTCAATCCTCCAGAGTTGGCTGTACCTTCCAGGTCTCCTACTCAGACGTCAACTACAAGGACAAGGAAGACAAATCTATTAAAATTAATGGGTCCACATGTTACCAACACAGCAACGGTTTCTTCCCTGTAATACTCATCAACAACCATACCGTAAACATTCTGATTATTTTGAGACAAAAATAAATGACAGAAGGCACCTGTTTGCCAATCACATAATCAAGAAGTTCCCTGGCCACTTGGATTATCAGGGCAATGCCCCGGCGGAAGCTAAACACGCCTCCATCGTCTGTTTGGGGTGAAGCAGGCATGACCATGGATGAATACTGTCCTGCTTACTACCCTGTTCACGAGGTTGCCCGTTGGATGGCAAATAACTGCAGGGGCAAAAAGAGAAAGAAGCATATCCTTTCTTGCCTGCAGACCCCGGTCCAGGAAATAGCAGCACAGATGTATGACTATGGATGATTGAACTGGCTTCTTCTAAAACTACCACAGTAACAATAAAACAGTTAGACTTGTTTTACAGTTAGCGTCTTTTTATGCGTGCTTCTTACTACAAAGTAGTTTTGTGCGTGCTTTCTCCTGTTGGCCGCGTAATTTGTGCGTGGTTTCTACTCGGAGTACTTGTCGTTCGTGGTTTCTGCGTTCGAAACTGCGAGAAAATTGAAGATGTGAGATATTCACACGTGAAACAAAATTCGTACAAAGGTTGTCGAGCCGGCAAGCCCCAGACGGTTACGCCGGCACCATCGGATTTCAAATATCGTCTTTGCTCGCGTTACGCCTAATTAAAAAACATGAGTGAGCGCGAAGTAGTATTTTTTCTTCCTGTGGCATTTTTCTACTACGGTAGAGTGATGCTACTACCTCTAGAAAGGAAGTCCACCGTACAATTTTTATCAACTTTCTACTCTCATCAACCCTCATCCTGTATCAACGATAACAATCATCTACCGCCCGCGACGATGACCTCCGAATCGACGATCACTGTCCCGAATCCATCGGCCACCCGTTTGTGCAGCGACCTTCAGAAGTTACGCCACGATTCCTTGAATTGGCGGTGCAATCTGTTCTTCGATGACGAGTTCGACGAGCAAACTGGAAAACCAACCATGAAGCATGATCTCTGTGACGTCCTCGCCGAAGGATGGCCTTTCAAGTTTCCTGCAAAGTACCGTGGCCTTGCATCTCGAACGCAGCTCGTTGGTGATCTCAAGTTAGCCGCCATCCAGTGTGGCTTCTGCCTGTTCACTCGAAGTTCAGCTGGCATTTCCACCGCAGAAACCAAATCCATGCGACAAGTCTAAGTTAGCCTCTACTGCGAGCAGGGACAGTTGCACAGATCTATGAATGAGCAGGAGGAGAACGACATGACTGATTCATTGTCAGTTCAGTGTGATGCGTCTGGAAGTGCAAGTGGTAATCAGAAGTACAACACTTCTACCAAGAAGCCAACCACTGTGTGCCCTTTTCGCTTGAACATCTATAATATGGTTAGTGAAGAAGCTCAGGTTGACCCCGGGAGATGGTTCTTATCCCACCATAATGTTAATAAAAAACCTGTGCCTGCCACAAAGGTCGCGTAAAGCTTCGTCCACATGAGTTGCACAACTACCTCGCCAACATGTCTGAAGAAGACAAAGAACTTGCAAAGCAGTGTGTGAAACTGCGGTTCTCCGCGTCTTCAACCGCAGCCCTCCTTGGTTCCACGAGTACAACTCGTTCTACCTACCAAGCCGACCAGATATCCTACTTGTCCCGGCTTCTTAGTGACCTTGGCAAACCCAACCGATCAACCGCAGACCGACTTGTTGCAACTTTTTTGGAACGAAAAGATGTATGCTGGTTGATGGTTACGTTCAATCCAGAAGAGGGTTTGCTCCTACAAGCAACAGCCAAGGACCAGAAAAAACTACTACGTCTAAATCAGGGTGGACGTTGAGTACACTAAATTTGAGAAGCTGCACTCAGACAATAAATTGACTGGTAGGAGAACAATGGGACCTGTGATTCGACTATGCTGTTGTTCATGCAAAGACGGATGAGTGGTGGATTTACTTCCCACACACCAGTTCTGTCGGTCTGTCAGATCCTCCCAGGTTCACAAGGCTTCGGAGTGTAAAAATGGTGGAGCAGAAGTACCTTTGGTGCTCTTGCGGCCTACCGTCTCGTATGAAGTACCCATGCTGTCACATTTATGCAGTTACGCAAGAAGTTTCATTGAACATGTTTGGGGTTCGGTGGCACTCAAATTTTCAGTACCACTATTCCAGAGATACGCAATGGACTGCGTGCTACAGTGGCCTGATGGAAGATGAGTACGAAAGGACCAAGAGGGGAGGAAGACCAATCAATGTAGAGAAGTTAGAGTTTCTCTCCAAGACTCTTGATTCTTGGATACCAGTCAAGCAGCATGGTAACCCACTACCGTAGTACTGCAAGCAAAGAACCTTCATCTCTTAATGCAGCAAAAGACGTTGGCTGTAAGAGGAATGCCGCTTCCATGTGCGGAGAATAGCTTATAATCTTGCATAATCTGATAATATATCTTATAACGTGATAGAGTTGTTGATCGTGGAGTTATATTGTTTGGATTATCTGATACCGATTTTATTAGTAAGTACCGTCAGGATTTGTTTGGATATGGTATAGCATATTCACTGACTGTGAATTCAATTTTCTATAAAATTCCTGATTTTTTCCACGGAGCCAAAACCACCTCCGGTCAAGAATTGATTCCATGGAAAAAAAAGCCAACCCGTAGCTTATTCAACTAGGGTTTTGTGCTATGAAATTTATCAGGTAACTCCGCGGAGTTGCGGTGAATCCTTTGAACGCGATAGCTCGTTACATTGCGCATCTGCGTGTCGTGAGTTGCAACACTAAAATGTTGTCGGTTTTGCGGGATCTTCAAGACCAGCAGAGAGCCAACGGTAAAACCACCAATTGGACAAAACTCATGGGACACTTGATGGGTTGTCTCAATTTGCCTGAAACAGTGTTTGGTGTAACGTATCATGAGCCACTGCAATGCCACATTTCGGAGATGAAGGAATGCAGGACACTGCGGCAGCGGCTAAGAATTAACCCTGATAAAAGGCTATAGGAAACCTCAAAGGATGAGTTTGATCTAGATGAGAATGATAGTGTGCCACTACTACTACCGAAGGTGGATTACTGGGAGGATATACAATGGGAGAATTTGATTCAAGTGAAGAAGGAGGAGGATGAGTCTTCTCCTGTTGGTTTCGGTCAACGGCAGCCGTTGTACCACAGTCAAAACATCGCCCATAAAATCAGAATCAAAAGCCATGAATCTGGCTGCTGCAAAAGAAGTACTGATGCATCCGGTGGCCAAAAAACAAGAAACAGTGACACCACGAAAGGCAACAACCAACCAACCTGTGAAGTTGGTCTCGATCAAAGCGATTGCTGCAAACGAACCAGTAATAAAGCAAGGGGAAACACACACAAGGGAACGCCTAGATGATACAGGCTGCACGCATCCCACCCTTAAGTGTGGAATTTGTACACATCTGCATGACGAGGTGCTATTGTGCATTGGTGACGATGTGTACAACCGTGGGCTTTGCCACCCAGAAGTATGGTGGGAAACTCCGTACATTGCAACTTTTGCACAGCTCCTGGGGAATGCAGGAAATACACTTTTACGGCTAGAGTAAAGTGTGAAAATCAGTCAATATTCAAGTTTCATGTCTACTATTTTTAATGTCACGCATTTTTGCTTACTTAAAAGAACCAATTAAGTTCAAGGTCTGAAATTCTGGATTTCCATTTTCAATCTTACGTTTGTAATCTGTTCCATATCGAGAAAAAGAAGTCGTTCTATTGTTTGTTCCAGCCACAGACTTCCTAAATTTCTCATACTTATTATTTCAATAGACGAAGCAAGAGAAGCACCACCAGAATAGACATTTACACCACTCTTGTTAGATTGAAAAATGATTTTCATGCAGGATGTCTCATTACAATTTGAAGAACACGAGCAGCAACTTCCTTTCCGCAACTCTTATGACTGTTGGACAGGGCAGAAGAGAAGCTAGTTTAGGCACAGTCGTTGAGCATAGGTATTTTTTGCGAACTGACGTCTCAGACAGTCGTGGTAGATGTTTTTTCTTTCTTCAATTTTGTCGTCTACACGAAGCATGCAAAGGAAAATAATAGCGTCCGGTCTCTCTTTTTTCATGGCGCTTCAACTGGCTGCTAGAACCATTCTTGCAAGAAATTAAATAATGGCGAGTATGTTTTGTGAGACAATTATGGGGGCAAACTCTACAACAATACAAGAGCTAGAGCACCTGCCTTTTAGTCTTGCCATGAAGAGAAAAGGCCATTGCCATCGCCAAAATGTAAGTAGTATTTACGCTTAAATTTAAGAATGTATGTATGATGATGACAGTTGATACAAAACAGCGATTGGATCGAATGACATCAGACTGCTACGGCAGACACGAAAATTGCTTCCGAGTTTAGGTTGCTGCAAGATTCGTTGAATATTGCTTGGACTAGCTATTACGTCATACCACGAATTATTTACTTAGAAGATTGTCTTACTTCCATATAACATATATTGAATATTTTTTCCACACAACATTTCGCATCAAATTTGATGTGACGTTCATATAGAATTTCATATAACATTTTCTGTTGTTTTTTGTGTGGATTTAGCACGGCATATCGCGGTAAAAAAACATAAATTGTCATATCATATTTGATATGAAATGTTGTATGAAAATATTCTAAAAAATTCTAAAATACTTCTAATTATGTTATGTGCCATTCTATATGATATTCAATTTGTTTCTTTTCCGTTCCTCACGACTGAATGAGCGTCTTGTCAGCGAGCAAAGCTGTCAGTGCAAAAATCTAAGTAAATGAAAACGCCAACAAAAAAATGATATCTATCCCCACTGACAATTAATTTTTGCTGTTGCGGGTGGATGGAGTTGATGTTCTACTTGGGAAAATTATGAGCTTAGTTTTTTTTTAGATCTCGACTCGATCAGTCGATCAAAAGAAGAAAACATAAAAAAATCTAACATGTAAGTTTGCTGACGTGGCTCACCCTCCCACACAGTGCAACTATTCTGAAGGCGCATGATAAGGTTTTGTTTGCGTCGAATATTTATTTGTTCACGGATGTTTGGTTTGAGTTTGATGGTGAGAGTATCATTTGTGTGAACCGCCACGATACAGCAAGGTCCTGTATAAAGGTTGAAAACTTGTCAGACATATTGAAATTTTTAGGACTTTTTTCATCAATGGCATAGTAATCATGCCGAATGCATTTTGCATTTTCCTGTAATAATATATATATTTTGTACTCAATGAAACCCTGTCGGTTTTGTGCAAGAACCGCAATATTGGTTTGCATAGGGATATCGAGAAGCATATGTTGATGGAAGGCCAAACTGCCTTGGGGATTTCGAGAAGTGGATTAGCGTACCTTGACGCCTAAATCGTTTTCCAATTGGTCACAAAATTCTTGTCCAAATTCTGGACCATTATCCATAATACGTAGTACATCGTACTGGACGAGGATATCTTGCAATCCAGTTGTCTTCGACAACATCAGCAGCTTCTTAGCCATGGCTGCCTGTTAGTAATGGTTGAATTTCAATCGAGTTTGTTTCCTGACCTATGATGGTTATTGCCTTGAATTCAAGAGTTTGAGCTCGTAGAACACTTTTTCAAGGTCCACTTGAGTCAAAGATTATTTCTTGCCCTGCTAGCAATACCGCATCGCACCGGGCTAAATGTCCATGAGGTTTTTAGCCCCCTTTATTTCTTTGGCATATGTTACATGAAAAGAACAATGTTTTGAAAAGTCTCACTGAGACAAAAGATGATAGATATGGCGTTTGATTGTTTGAAATAGCCGAGTTGCTCCTTCAACCAGAGCAGATATATTATGGTAGTATTTACCAATCGAGATAGCATCTCTTTAGGAACACAAATCTTTGGTTCCTCACCTTCCTTATTGTAGGTGATAAGGGTCATCGACCCATATGATTGGCGATGGTAATCTCATCAAGAATTAACCACACCCTGCAACCAGCGGTCACGATTTTGATAAAAGGCCATCGTTTCAAATCGAAAAGGATGCCTATGTGCTTCATCGAAGCCTGGATTCACCAGCCTGGATTCCCCAGGGCCATCGGCCAAAAAGCATGAGTGCAGCATGTCTGACAGCGTCAGATTTTTTTCCTTTTTGGAAATGAAATAGGGACACGACTTAGCGCATCAGCAATAACATTTTATAATGAAAAGTTGCTCCGAATTCATCAAGGAGCCGACACCAACAGAGCATTTGTTGCTTTGTGAACTTTGTCATATTATGCATCAATTTTTTTTTTAACTTGGTTGTTGTGAACTCGAATTTGAGCATCCATATTAATGTTGTGATATTCATGAAACGTCTCGACAATGGAGAGTAGTTCTTTTTCAATGGTTGTGTAATTCTTTTGAGCAGAATTCAACTTACGTGAATAGTAGGCAATATGACAGCCGTTTTGCTTTATCAAAAATGTTTTTCTTCCGAGAAGATTTGTTAGAGGTGGATACCACCGTTTTGTAAATTGTCACCAATCCTAAAAATGAACAAAGTTGTTTGAGGTTAGTCGGTGGTTGCATTGCATGAATAGAGTCGACTTTCTTTTTCCAGCAGTGTCCCGTTGGGCTAAGCCAATGCCTTAAGAAGTCTGTCTCTTTTACCCCCTATTTGCATTTGAGTGGGTTGATAGTCGTGAAGCCTGCATCTTTGAGGCGTGTGAGTATGCAATTTAACAGATCAATGTGAGATTTCCACGGGTTTGAGAAACATCCAATGTCGTCGATATACACTTTGACATTTTCGTTGAGGCCTTGGAGAACATTTTCCATTATCTCTTGAGCAATATCTGGAGATTTGCATATGCACATTGGTAATCGCCGATAACAATAAGTACCGAACAGAGTGGAAATGGTTGTTAATGCTTTGCTTTCATCGTCCAAGACGAAGGTGTAATATTGCATTGACACGTCAAGATTCAAGAAAAATTGCAAAAAAGAAATGATAGTTTGTTGGATAAGCAAGAATATCATTGGGCAGATGGTATACTTGATGTTTGAGTGCTTTGTTATTAACTGTAAGTGCACAAAAAATCGGAGATCCATTGGATGCAACTGTCTCTCTTTGTGTAATTATCTGAGCGGAAGAAGTTGGTTAAATGTGAAGGTCAGTCATCTTAGTATATCTCATAATCGTTGGGTTCGCCAACTGGCTCCACCCAGTGAGTATCGGACGAACGTTTT
Organism: Nitzschia inconspicua; assembly: GCA_019154785.2. Classification (NCBI taxonomy): domain Eukaryota; phylum Bacillariophyta; class Bacillariophyceae; order Bacillariales; family Bacillariaceae; genus Nitzschia; species Nitzschia inconspicua. The sequence continues at coordinate 3,487,052 of JAGRRH010000013.1, read as the reverse complement.
TCTTGTTCGAAGTGAGTAAAGACCACGTCATCAAAGCGGGTCACATGAGCGATGCATTTTTTTGTTGTTGGTCGCGTTGTGCTTAAATATGTGAAATGCGTGATTGTCAAAGCATATATTTGGTCATATCCATAATTGTTGTGTATGGGGCTGCTTTTTCCTTGTTGAGGGAACTCTTAATTACTAGCATTCTTAACTACTAGTAATTACTAGCACAGTTATGATTGGCTAAGCGGAGTGATCGAGCACGCCAACAGAGCGTTAGAGACGCCGTTACGTTTTCCTAAGTAAATCAATGCTCCATACAGCAATGAATATTATAATCTCATCAAAGTTGTCTGTCCTTCCTTCACCATTCGCACCATTGACTGCGCAAGAAGTCAGTTTGCTGCGGTTCACCGCACTATCTATTATCACGTTTTCCAGAGTACAGGTACGAACTTCCACATACGGTAGTAATCATCAGTGGATGCTGTTTTTATATGACATCACAGTTGCTACCATTACGTACCAAACGAGGACATCGTCCTCATCATATCGATTTTGCCCTATCGACCCCCCTACCCATTCGACCTATCTCTTCACCACAGTAACAGGTGCAGCAACAGAAGTAGCAACAGCAACAGAAGCTGGAGAAGCCTTTGATTGCAGCACGAAAGAGAGAGAAAGGAACCCAGAACGAGTTATTCTCACGGAATCGGAGCTGAAGAGATCGGTTACACCCCATTGTAAAGCTACCACCAGTTGGTGAAGATAGAAAAACCTCTTTTGCAAGACTAAATCAAAAAGTACTGTGGTAGTGGATAACAACAATTCTCACTAGTATCATCTAATTCCGTGTACAATCCTTGGTTACATTTCAGAGGCACCAGGGCTATCTGGAAAGTCGTACATTTCCTGTGATATCGTTGGATCAGGTTCTCCAAGCGCAGAAGAAAGGTGTTTTACCCTGCCAAGCCTGCAACTTCCCTCGATCCAAGTTCTAACTTTGTGCGCAGGGTAGTAGGCATTACAAAATCCTGTCATCTTTCTTCCAGGCTCATCCTATAGATCAACTTCAACGATGTTGAAGACAAATGAAGCTCCATCTTTGGCGGGGAACTTCAAAACCATGTGCTTTGAATCACGCCTGAGGAACGTAATTGACCATGGCAATGGTATTGATAGGCCACCCTTTATCATTAAGAGACCTACCGAGATAGTCAATGAATAGGGCATCTCCGAACAGCTGGAAATCTTTCCTCATCACTCCTGTTTGCCACAGTAGCTCTCACACAAGTTCAATTCTCTCCTGCGGCCTCAGCAGGTCCTCCATCGGCAACTAATGGTACTGTAGAGTCATCCATGGTTTCCTGCAAGTAGGTGCAAATGATGTATGGGGAGGCAAGAGGATGGTGAGAAATCAAAGGCAATGTCGCAACATAGCACATTGTTGTTGATGTTGTTGCTGCTTCAACAAACTTCCACGTTGGTTTTATTGCTGTCCTGGAAACCCGTCAGAGAACATTGTTGTTGTGTTGGTCGTCACTCGCGACATGCTGTGATTACACCAACATCATTGTTGCGACAGTCGACGTATTACATCATCCGTTGATGTCACATCATCATGCAGTCCTTGCCACAAAATCATCGCTACATCAGCAATCGCCATGCACCGTCGGCATGTTCGACAAAGTGATGGTTGCTGTTGCGACAGTATGGTTGGTTGCTACAGTCGACCGTCGACAATACGGCAGTAGCACAATTCACTGTTGCGACAAGAAAGAAACGGCAACGCCACAACATAGCGGGTGGAACTGTTCTATCAAAAACAGATACGCAACGCAACAAAGAGCGGCACATTGTCATGCTACATGATACGAACTCTTACAACAACTTGCTAGTTCAAAACGTCGATCCCATTGTGTGTGTGTTAGACGGGAAAATGTTGTGACTGTGAGTAATAACCAGACGATGATGTTCCAATGCTAAATGACTGTGAATACGATGTTGCAATGTTGATGGTGACCGTGCACTCGAAAACAAATTTTAAAATGTTGACAGTGAGATTCAAATTTTCCGGCGGGAAGCACAAGCATTGCATGTTAGTAACAGTGGTTAACCGTTATTAACTGTAAAATAACCATTTCGTAAAGTTGGGCACGCCAACGAAGCAAAATGGTCTGGCCCTGGTCGGGTGCTAGTAATTACTACTCCGAGTAGTAGTTAAGAATGCTAGACTTGGAATCCTATGACTTCCTTCGCGGTCATTGTTTTTGTTTGTGATGCACGATTAAAGTTCCGACGATTACGACGGAAACTTACTACTGTAAGATTCATTTTGTTTTCTTGTTTTGTGTTTCTTTTGATGGTTGCTTTGCTGGGTTCCTTGTTTGAGGTTTGCTGTCATTCACGACGTCCTATTCGTGTTTCATGATAGGTGCCAAACATCTTGGGAAGAACGCGAATCGAAGGGTTCTGTAGATGGATGTAGTTGATTGACCGAGGCAACTTCTTGAATAACCGTAAACGTAGGATGGATCCTCGATCATGTGATTTTGAAGAAGAGCAATGTGAACAGTGCGTTTCTTTTCATTCATGAATCTTTGAAGTTTTATGTATTTCCGTTGTCCTTCGGATATCAAGGGCACAAGTGGTATGATAGAATCATTCGTGGTTAGAGCGGTAGCGGAGGGCATGAGATTCATGTTCAATAGTGAAGTAAGGAGTAAATTGTTTCCAAAGTAGTATAAAAAGCGCTATCTGAATTCAGAGTGTTCTACTTGGGAAAATTATGAGCTTAGTTTTTTTTGATCTCGACTCGATCAGTCGATCAAAAGAAGAAACATTAAAAAAATCTAACATTTAAGTTTGCTGACGTGGCTCTCGATTACGTCATTGACGCATGGACAGTGAAGAGCAATCGACTCGTCAGTCATCAAGATTCTGATAAATGCGGGCCGATTGCTTGTTTGAAGTTGTGGAAGGTTTTCTGTCCAAAGGGGGTTGGCATGGAATCACTTACAGTGGGTGATTATCATAATGCAGTGGTAGATAAATGCAATGTACTCATCGAAAAGAACAAGTCCAAATTCTTGACATACTTGGAACTGAAAATCCTAAATAAGAAAAGGAGGATTCACAATGCCAATGATGACAATGGTGCCACCATAGATCTGACTGAACCAGAAGTTTCACCCATAGGTTGTGACCAGGACGTACGCAATGCAGCACGGATGGTGGCCACACGGAAATGGAAGTTGTTCCAACTGAAACAGGCAGAAGCAATGATGAAGAGGAGAGAACAGTGTCTGAAACATGTAACCATTGGGACATTGGTGTCATGTAAGATGGATCCAAGGGATTTCAAGAACGCCCTTGGACTCCTTGCAATTGTTTCGGAAATCAGTGACAGTGGGGCGGGAGGAACTCAAGTCGCAACAACGCACGGTCTCGTCACCACAGAGAATGGTAAGGGCCCCTACTGGATCCAAGCTGAAAGATATTCTGTGCCGACGGTACAAGATGTGGCTATGCTGCGGGGCCTGAATAAAGTACAACGTGATATACGGAAGAACATTTTTGACGCCGAGACTTGTGCCAAAATAAGCATCCAAAAAGCTTATCGGTTGCAGCATCCTGAGAGTGCCGCCGATGGAAAGGGATGCTGCTGCAAGGCAAATAAATGAACTAATTTCTGTGGCTGTGTCAGGGCAAAAAAGAAATGTACAGCAGGATGTGCTTGTAAGGGGCGATGTAAGAACAAACATCATTAAGGAGTCAATCAATACCTAAAATTGAAAAAAAATAGCCAACTGAAATGTGCAAATGCGTAAAGGGATTTTTTTTCTTTTGGTTAATTAGTCGAATTGACCGGAGAGAAAACCTTAATTGATCAATTCCGCGGAATCAATCGTCGAAGGGTAAATTCCACGGAACCAACTGAATCGATTCTGCAGAATTTGTCGTGATCGAAATTAACTGTAAATTCTACGGAGCCATCCGTTCCACTACTAATACGCGACACCAGGAAGATCCGGTGAAAAAGACCACGAATGTTCCAGACCGTTGAAAAATGAGATGGTTGACTCGCGCTACAATGTAAACAAGACTCATAGGGTTAGAGCTAACACTTCTCGATTAGGGGTTATTGAGTTTTGGTCGAATTTTATGTTGATCCCCAACCGTAACTCGGATAACGCTTACCGCTTTACTCACGTTCCCATCGGTCGACGATCCATTTGCCCATAGACATCCTCATAAATTAATGTAGCTCCCCGTTTACACACACACACACATCAATAGAGCTACATTAACCTCTAAACAGCCTCACTGCCCTTGTCCAACCAAGCACACTGAGAAGTATCACCAACCAACCCAGACGACGAATCCTCCAATGATTCCTCCATCTGCGACCGGCTAAACAGACAACGAATCCCTCAGCGATTCCACCTTCTGCACCAGCCACCCACCCCTAACCCAGACGACGAACCCACAACGGTTCCTCCATCTGCGACCGCAACATGACAACGACTACATCCGATTTCCCCCATGATCTGCTCACCCCTATCACCGGCAGGCCAACCTCCGACGCCATATACACACTCACTCGCCAAATCTACGCCAACGCTAAGAGTATTGAGACTACCTGTGGCGGCGGCGACAACGGCCACCTTGCCCTTGTCATGGATCCTGCGACATACCTCCTCCGAGCTGGAGAAGGTTACGTTGTCCCTCCAAACCCTGGGCCTCACCCTGACCCCGTCGCCGGTGCCACCAACGCCCAAATCACCGCCGCCGCGAATGCTTACGCCAACGCTGTCACCGAATATGCTCTGCATAAAAAAACCATGAAAGCCCTCCTCCACCAACTCCTAGCCGCTGTCGAACCCACCTACTATGAAGAATTGGAGGACCTGACCTTCGGATATGCCGACTTAGCCCCACTAACGCTTCTCACCCACCTGAAAACCGAGTATGGAACAATCACCGACGACAACCTCGTTGCCAACCGTGCCAAGCTCCTGACCACCTGGAACCCCGACGATCCCCTCACCACCGTCTGGACACGTAACCGCCACTGCATCGACTTCGCCACTGACACCACCGACCCCATTTCGGAAAGGAACGCCATGACTCTAACCTTGGCAGGCTTTGTCAACTCTGGTGTCTTAATGCCATACATCAATGAGTGGGAACGTAAAGACGACGTGGACAAAACCTTTCCCAACTTCTGAAGCCACTTCGATCGAGCCAACAAGCAACGACTCAAGGAACTCACCACCAAACAAGCGGGATTCCATGCTGCCAACGCTGTCACCACCCCCAGGAACAACCCTACCATCACCGGCGGCGCCATCACAGCCGAAAACACCACCTTGTACTACTGTTGGACGCACGGTCTCAGCCCCAATCCCAACCACACCAGCGCCACCTGCAAGAACTGTAAGGACAAACACGATCCCACCGCCACTCTCCTCGCCCCGAACGGCGGCTGCAAGCTCATCAACACCCCCGCTTTCCGACGCAGTCCACCCACCTGATCCAGACGGGAGCCAGTGTCTAGTAAAGATGTAGTGCCCACTAGTAATGATAGTACGCACCTTAATCCTTCCAACTCTGGTCCCCCGTCCAACCCCAATATCTTCGACTCAGGAGCCACGGCCCACTTCATGTCCACTGATGGCCCGTACTGCAACATGCGCCCACTTGCCGTTGCTGTCGCAATCGCCAATCCCAACGGTGCCCTCATGTACGCCACACATGAGGCCAAACTGGACATCCCATCCTTACCCGCAACAGCACGACGTGTATACATCATACCCGAACTCTCCTCTTCTCCCCTCATTGCCGTCGCACCACTTTGTGATGCCGGCTGTACCGTCACCTTTACCGACACCAACGCTACAGTCCACCTCGGCCCTAACCTCCTCCTCACTGGCTCACGCGATCCTGGAAATGGCCTCTGGCACCTCGATTTATCATCCCCGACAGCTGCCGTAGCCACCACCCGTAACACTGTCCAACCAGGACCAACCGAGTCTGCGGCATTCACCATCGATCATCGGACCAGCCCTGCCAACCTAGTTGCTTTCGCCCATGCCTCACTGTTCTCCCCTGCCCTCTCCACACTGCATGACGCCCTGCGCCTCGGGTACCTTACGGGTGTCCCTGGCCTCACCGCCGAGACTCTGCGTCGCCACCCTCCCCACTCCACCGCCACAACCAAAGGCCACCTTGACCAAACCAGGAAAAACCTTCGATCCACCAAAACAAACATCCCACCTCCACCTCCCGATGATGGGGACGATGCGGACGACTACCTCCCCACGGCCGACCCCACCAACGAACGCACCCATCATTGCTTCGCCGCCACCTTTGAACCCACCGGAAAAATATACAGCGATCTCACCGGCAAGTTTGTAGCTCCCTCCTCCACTGGCAACAATTACATCCTCGTCGTGTACGACTTCGACTCGAATGCCATCCTCACCGTGCCAATGCGGAACCGATCGCAACAATCCCACACCGAGGCCTTTCGCATCGCCCACCAGCGCCTCGTCCGTGCTGGTCTCCGCCCCCGTCTCCAACTTTTGGACAATGAGTGCTCTACCTTGCTTAAAGACTTTATGCATGACCAGAACCTCGACTTCCAACTTGTGCCACCCTACTTGCATCGGCGCAACGCCGCTGAGCGGGCGATCCGTACCTTCAAAAATCACTTCATTGCTGGGCTCTGTTCCACCAACCCGGCATTCCCCATCCACCTTTGGGACCGCCTCCTGCCCCACGCTGAACTTACCCTGAACCTCCTACGCGGGTCCCGCCTCAACCCCAAACTCTCTGCCTGGGCTCAGCTCCATGGCACGTTTGACTACAACCGCACCCCCCTAGCCCCCCCAGGGTGCCAAGTTCTCGTCCATGAAAAACCTGCGCAACGGGAAAGCTGGGCGCCCCATGCCACCGACGGCTGGTACATCGGGCCAGCCCTTGAATCATACCGCTGCCACACCGTCTGGATTTCAGAAACCCGGCGTGAACGCATCACAGACACCGTCAGCTTTTTCCCAAAGGCCGTCGCCCTACCGCTCGCAACCCCAGACGACCTCATTCGCGCCAGCCTCCAGGACATCCTCACTATTCTCAAGAAGCCTGCCTCCCGTTCCACTCCTCTCCTCTCCCCCTCCAACCGACATGCACTTGAACAACTAGTGGATATCTTTGATAACTCCCCCTGCCTCTCAAAGTGGACACCACGGACTCTCCCACCCCTGTCCAGTCCGCTGACTCTCCCATCCCTGTCCCATCCCATCCAGGCACCCCACGCCAATCCAACCTTGCTCCGGTTCCCGCCGCACCTCTGAGGGTGCCCACCGGGGATCTTCCCCCCCTCCCTAACCTACCTGACCCAGATCCTGCACCTCTGAGGGTGGCTGTCCCCAGTGACGACACAACCGCACTCTCTGACGCCACCTTCCCTAACCTGACCGGACCGGGCGCCCAAAACCGCCAGCGCCGCGCCCCCAAAAAAGCAACCAGGCAGAACCGCAAGCCGCCAAAAGCCCCTACGAAGCCACCTCAGCCCCGGGCCAACCCCCATGTGACCTGCCAACAAACCGGTACGCTCCCGCAACCTTCCCACGTTGCCGCCCACCTTGCAACCACCTCTTTTGAGAAGCTCCTGCATGATGCTGCCGTCCCCGTCACCTACCACATGGCGCTTCACGGTAATGCCTTCAATCCTGACACCGGAAAAATTGCCGAATACGCTGAACTCAGTCGGTGCAGCGACGGCAACTACTGGAAAGCATCCAATGCTGAAGAAATCGGACGCCTTGCCCAAGGTTACAAGCACATCAAAGGCACCAACACCATCTACTTCATCCCCAAAAGCCAAGTCCCGCGGCACAAAACCGCAACATACCTTCGCACCGTTTGCGCCCATCGCCCGGAGAAGGAGAATGCATACCGAGTCCGCTGGACAGCCGGTGGCAACCTTATCGATTACCCGCACGACGCCAGTACCAAGACTGCTGACATAATCACGGTCAAAACTCTAATTAACAGCACTCTATCCACCCCTGGAGCGAAATTTATGTCAGGAGATCTTAAGGATTTTTACCTAGGCACACCAATGGCCGAGTACGAATACATGCGCATCCACCGCCGCTACATCCCCGACGACATCTTCGAACAATACCACCTTGCTGACATCCTGGATGGTGATTATGTCTACGTTGAAATTCGACGCGGCATGTACGGCCTTCCCCAGGCAGGCCGCATTGCCAACGATTACCTTCGCACTTTCCTTGAACCAGCTGGCTACCACCCCACCGAACATACACCTGGCCTCTGGTGACACCGCACTCGTCCCCTGACGTTCTCCCTTGTGGTCAACGACTTTGGAGTCAAATATGTCAGCCAAGATGACGTCGACCACCTCCTGGCTACTCTCCGTCAACGATACGAATGCAAAGCCGATTGGGAGGGCAAGCGCTATTGCGGACTGACCCTCTCTTGGGACTATGAAGCCCGTACCTGCGACATTTCCATGCCAGGATATGTCGACCGCGCCCTCACCCGTTTCACTCATCCCACACCGCCACGGCCTGAACATTCCCCTCACACCTGGCTTAAGCCCGAGTATGGGGCCAAAGTGCACTTTGCCCCGGCCGACGACAACTCGCCCCCGCTCGACACCGCTGGCATTAAACGAATCCAGGAGATTGTGGGCGTATTCCTTTTTTACGCCCGAGCCGTTGATTCGACCATGCTCCCTGCTCTCGGCACCATCTCCACCCAACAGGCCAAACCCACCACTAACACCTTAACGGCCATCACCAAATTCCTCAACTATGCCGCCTCAAACCCCGATGCTTGTGTCCGCTACCGCGCCAGCGGCATGCACCTCCACATCGAGAGCGACGCCTCTTACCTCTCCGAACCCAAAGCACGTTCCTGCTATGCTGGCTACCACTACCTCAGTGAGATCAGCGACGATCCTGCCACCCCAGCAGCGCCCAACGGTGCCATTCACATCCCCTGCCAAATCCTTAAGGAGGTCGTGTCATCCGCCGCCAAAGCCAACCTAGCTGGAACGTTCCACAATGGAAAAGAAGCATGCCCCATCTGCGTCTGCCTCGAGGAACTTGGCCACCCCCAAGGACCTACGCCTATCATCACCGACAATAGTACCGCTGTGGGCATCGCCAATGATACTGTGAAACAAAAACGCTCAAAAGCAATGGACATGCGATTCTACTGGATCCGTGACCGGGTCCGCCAGTTCCAGTTCCACATCATTTGGCGGAAGGGTGCCCTTATTCGGGCCGATTACTTTACCAAGCACCATCCCGCTGCGCACCACAAAGCTATTCGATCCTCCTACCTATACGACCCAACAACCTTGTCCACCAACTACTTCCAATGCCTTACAGACGACGAGTTCCCAACCTCCAAAGCTACCACTGCTCCTCCCGCTTCATCACCTGATGAGGGCGTCTGTGCCTCCCTCCGCCACATCATTCCTTCACCTATGTCCATGGGTGAGGGTGTGTTGATCCCCAACCGTAACTCGGATAACGCTTACCGCTTTACTCACGTTCCCATCGGTCGACGATCCATTTGCCCATAGACATCCTCATAAATTAATGTAGCTCCCCGTTTACACACACACACACATCAATATTTTAGTCGAAAAAGGTCTACGGAAAAATCGTAGACCTTTACGAGTCGTAGACCTTTTTGAAATTCAGGGGGTCGCGTTTTCCTTTTGGGGACTGTTGATCCTACAACGGATTTCTCTCATAAACACTACCGTAGTACGTAGCTACTACTACGTAGTCCTACGTATTAAACGGTAAGAAGGACCACTACTCGCACAAATTACCGTACGAATTACAGTACTTTGGTAGTTGTACTTGTTTATTTTTGTTTGATCAGCAAACTTGTACCCTTCGTGCAAAACAATACAAGAGAATGACAAGTCGAAACGGCAGCAGTAGTGAAGTAGAGTCTTGGCGAAAAAGCAAAGCTAAGGCTTTTGTGAAGGAGCTTTTGGAGAATGATGAAATGTGCATGGATATGCCTGAAGCCCAGTTGTATCGATTGTATCCACAACATTTTGGTCAATACTCTCAAAATCAATTTATTTGCAATGTCAAGAGCTTAAAGAAGACTATCAGAGAAGATCGGGAGGCGAACGCTCTTCAGGAGGCAGTAACAGCAGCCCTGTTGCACGACCGTGCTTTGTTTCCAAAAACAACAACATTTTGGGGCTACGATCGATGGGAAGGATCCGCCCTGTAAGATATCGACGAGAGAGTTGATATTCATTCATTTTTCATCTCACTGTACTATTTGAAAGCATATCAAACAGAAACAGTCATGTCCGGGTGGTGGAAACTACAAGAGAAAACAATCAGAGAGAGAGTTTGGAAGACATTGAAAAACATGCATCGCTTGAAAAGCAAGAAGGTTGTCTTTGGCGAGTTCAAGAACGATCCGATATTTGTCATTTCTGTTGACGGCGTTCATTGCAGGACTTACAAGGCACGGAAAACCCAACTGCCAAAGTATACTCTCACAAGTCGCATGGACCTGCGGTAGCTTATGAGCTTGGAATATCTATTTTTGAAAACGGGCTTGTTTGGATAAATGGGCCCTTCGACGCAAGTGTCCATGACATCACAATGTTTCGAAATCCGGACGATCCTGAAAACCGTTTGAAGGTGAAAATCCCAGAAGGTAAGAAAGCAATCGCTGACAAAGGGTATCTGGGAGAACAGCATACCAAGATTGCACCACCAAGCCAGTACGATAGCCGCGAACTTGCTGAATTCAAGAACAGGGCTCGTGCACGCACGAGAACTTCAATGCTCGCATAAAATCTTTCAACGTTCTATCAAACACATTCCAAATTACGCAGAACAAAGAGGAAAAGCACAAAATAGTATTTGAAGTCGTATGCATACTATGTCAGTATGATATGGAAAATGGGCATCCATTGTGGGATGTGTAACAGTTCCTAGTAGTCGTAAAAGTGTAAGATTGCGTAAAAGTACTACCGGTACTGTACTAATAGTACGTGTTAACATTGAAACACTTACGTAGAACTTCTTACCGTAGTAGGAGCACTGGTCATTACTCTCGGAGTACCGTACGTCACAAGTGAATGAATACAAAAGGGGTTATTTTCTCTTTTGGGGATCCCTTTTTATTTTAGTCGAATTTTAGTCGAAAAATACGATTTTTGGAAAATGGTCTACGAGTCGTAGACCTTCTGCAACCCTAATGGAGTTGAAACAAACCGTCACCAGTCAGTCTTGTTAGGGTGGTCGTGCGAGCCATCCATCTCATTTATTTAACGGATCGGAAGCATCGTGGTCTTTTTCACCGGATCTTCCAGATTCTCGCCGCTCGTATTGACACCATCTCGTCTCCAGAAATCCGTATTCCGTCTGTCTGGTACCCGTTTCCACCCGATGAAAAAACAAAGGGGACCCTGAATGAAAGTGACCGTTGAGAGCCGGCCTGCACGAAACTCACCCGACTCGTAGCCTGCCGTCCCTCTGCAACAACGATCTGGAACGCTCGGTTTTTTTTTGAATGTGCACGCACTATTGGTGTAATACTACAAGCCATCACTACGTTTCATTTACACTTTACACATCGTCGACAGTGGTGTTGCCGACGATGTCTTTGTTCACACACGAACACAACCCCGTCGACTCTAGTCATCATTGTCTCATCATTGCCAACTTTAGCTACGCCGTTTGTGTCCAGCATTACGATGGAACAACCGAAAACTATTACTAATACAACTCGCCCTGTGGCAAACTCAAACACACAACCCTCCAACTGTCGCCATGAATACTCGGCGACGACAGGATCAACGCACACAACGGAGCCTGCAGAAGTAGCAACGAACACAGAGGATAAACAGGACACCAATAGTTGGCAAATGGCAACAAATAATTCCGCAGTAGTAAATGCCCCCGAAGCAACTGTTGAACCACGGATCTGTCCTCACCTACAACTTCAGAGGCTCCACGGCGATTCTTTAATGTGGAAGTGCAGTCTCGAGATCAACGATGTGGATGACGAAACCGGAGAATCAATGACTCATGATCTCTGTCAATGTCTTGCCAATGGATGGTGGGTCAAGTTTCCTGCCACATACCGTGGTCTGGCAACTAAAAATGGCCGCACTTTTGTCTGGTTTCTGCCTTTGCACTCGGAGCTCTGCCGCTGAACGCAGCTGCGGGAATATCAGACGAAGATCCCATGTCATTTTATGCTGTACTAAGGCGCAGCTACATCAGCCAGCAGAAGACAAAGGAAATCCCAACTCATCAAATCAGAACACAAAACCGAGTGGAAAACCTGTGGATACCTCTTCCAAAAAAAGGCCCACCAAAGTCAAGAAAATGATGGTTTAAAGGCCCATCCACGAAAAGGACGTATGCAGTTTCCACTTCTCCATCTACATGGTGGGTGAGGACGCTATTGTTGATGCAGGTCGATGGTTTCTGTCTACCACCAATATCAACCCGTCCACTTGTTCATGGCATTGCGGTCACAAAAGACTAGATCCATCCCTGCTGCCAAACCAAATTTCCAACATGTCCGAGGACGAACAGGAGCTAGCTAAGCAGTGTCTTCACCTTCATTTCACTGCATCTGCTGTTGCCACTCTTCTGACTTAGAGGAACATCCTAAGTCTGAGGTATTCATCCGACCAGCTAGCATACCTCTCACGCGTCCACATGGCGGAGGGAGTGTCCTCGGTGAGAACATTGTTTCATCAATTAAAACGTGGGTAGTGACTTCAGTTGAGAAAAGCGAGCCAATGTGGCTGAACTACCAACGACTGTATGTGTGCACAATGAATTTACGGACAACCTCTGTCAGTGAGGCTATGCACTCATCCATGAAATGCGGTTTTGACGGTGTTAGGGCAGCAATGGACACCTGTCAGTCAGCGAATACTATGGTTGATAAATCAAGGAGAAAAAGAAATTATACTAATACTTTGTTTTAAAGGTACTTTGGGAGTTACTGTTAGTTTATACTGGAGTACTACGCATTACTCGAAGTATGTAAGAGTACTGTAGTAATAACTTTTTACTACGTATTTTTATACTACCGGTGGTTACTTTTGGCTGGTATTAACTTACGTACACGCGGGCAATCTTTAAGTAAGTTTGAGACATTTCAAATTTGTTCGTGCGCGACTACCGGGCTGGCGCGTTGGTGATGCGCGCTCGAAACGGTCAGTGGCATTCAGGTGCCCGAATTGGTATCATAGATAGATTTTCAATTTTCACATCATACTTCATCTGAAACTGCTTCCCAGGCCATTTCTATATGCTTCAGCTACTGGAGTAGGTTAATAAATTTAAGTAATGATCATAGAGAGTGATGGCATTCTCCATTTCTTGTTAGGGAGGATTCGTAACGCAAGAGGAGACTAGAACGGTGGGTTTGCGAATGCTCCGACAGCATTCGACAACGAAGAAAATGATTGTCCACTACATCACTTGGAAACGTTATTGTCTCTCGATTTGATTGAATGCCTATTTATCAATTAGCTAAGGAAATGACGTCGTTTGTCTCATGTAATCACGTAGAAATGTGGACGGGCCGAGGCCGAACGTATGTTTTGGGCAGCCTTCCGAACGTCTTTGTGACGACCAAAAGACGTGTTTCTCCACCGTTTTTCGAGCTGGTTGTTTCTCAATACGACATTATGTTGCCGCAATGATAGTAAAAGGAAATGACGTCGTTTGTTTCATGTAATCAGAAGATATTGAAAGAAATCTTTTACATTTGTGCATGAAAACAAGGAAACACAACAAGAAAGCACACAAGCACTCTGAAAATTCTCATTATTTTTATTTTATCATAGGACAAACGTAAAAGCAACTATTACATGATCGAGTAATTGAGTCCAACAGTAGAGGATAACTGTGTGGATTATTTCTTTTACAGTTAGTTCAAACCTATTTCAATCCTGGAAGTACCGAAAGGGTGCTGCACGCTTGGTTGGAAACCGTCCGGGAGGTGAAAGTAGAACAGTCGAGAACACCCAGTGCCGCAAGCACATCGTGGGGTATTATTTAGTCCGTAGGTTATTGCAACTTGCAGCGGAGTATCATGAAGCATGGGTGGCTGCTGTTGTCGCTGTTTGTGGCCTTGTTTTTTTGTGATGACAGCAGCCGTATCTCCTGTCGTGACTCGTGTTTAAGATCGAAGAAGTCAAAGGATACTTTCAAGATGTCATCTGAGGGAACCATGGACAGACCGTTCATCCAATCCTACGGGACTGGACCCCAGATACTACAAACTTTACGATTCCTAAAATTCGCATACCCCTAGCTAGCTAGCTAGCTAGCTCTAGAGAGAGAGTATCATACAGACTCGTCCCTCCATCTCAAACCCTACACTTTGGCGCAGAAACTGTCTTTAACTGTAAATAGAATAATAATGATGATTAGCCACCTACCGCCTTCATCATGGAAATGCGAAAAGAAATCGCAGTAGCAAAGTTGTGGAGGCTGCTACCCTTTTTGCCGTATCTGATACTGATCAGATGCAGCGTAATGTGTACAATGTACTAATACTGCTAAGGTGTTCGACGGCAAGCAAGTATGGACAATCGTCCGACCAAATCACATTGGTGGTACGAATTCATGTGGTACCGGGCATTTCGATGCCTGCGGAAGAATATCAAAGGAACCCGAGTTAAACGCTCAGGATTTGATAGCACTGAATACATGTCGCTAATCCAAAAATATGGTGAAAAATATGGTCAACGAAATGGCGGTTCGATAGTAGATGATCCGCTTAATGGTATCAACAAAAAGCTTTTTGCGTTCTAATCCAAAGGAAGTTCATCGACCTGCTGGCATTTTTCTTCAATTCATGACGAAGATGAAGGAAGTCGTTCTTCAGGACGCTGCTGTTATACGGATTCTCCACCCCGAGGGGTCGGAGCACCAACTCTTTCAAATGAGTGTATTCAGGAGTGATTCCTTCACGGCAGATGTTGAGCTAATGCGATGTGAACTAGCAGTAGCAAGGTATCTTGTTGATGTTACCACTACAAGTTGTGATACAGTCTATGGCTGAACGTTTGAATGTGCTTCATCAACAGGTAGAGAAGAACTGTCACACAATTGATGCAGCTCGTGATGCAGTCTGTCATGCATTCCTTCGGGGTTTTGAAGCAGTTGCCTCAGAAATCAGGAAGTTAGCCTATCCAATCAATACCGTTGACGCTTCTGCATCTACCATGGCTGCTTGCAATGCCTACGCAAATGATTACTCCAAAAGAATTGAACATCAGCGCCAGGCTTTGCGTCAGCGCCAGGCTTTGCGTCAGCGCCAGGCTTTGCGTCAGCGCCAGGCTTTGCTATTTCCTACCACTACAACAACAGGTATTCCCCAGCAAATTGTTGAGAACACCAGCCCTAGGCTGGACTTAACAAGGCAATCCGAATCGTCCCCTCTCCCGCCAGGATTTCGACATCAGCTGTCCCATGCCCCAACTTGTCATGGATATGTACAACAAATGGTATGGTCTGGAACAGTTTAAAGATGTTCCGGTTGTAGCCGGGATACAATCAATGGATAACAAATCCAAAAGCGCTCGGAGACGATCATGGCCACAGTCACTGCAGAAATATTATTCAAGGGTGAAAACAGTGATAATGGCGATCAACAAACAAGTGGAAAATGGACGAACGCTAGTAGATGTGTCTGAAGAATTGGAAGAGGCATTTACAAAGCATGATTCTAAAAAAAGATTACGACTTCAGCGGCATGAACGGACACCAAGGAATACAGAAGGCAAAAAAAACGCCAGTCTCGCCAGCATATCGACTACCGGTAGAGAGGTTAAAATTTCACAAAGTTACCGCATGGTGTGAATGGGACATTCCTTTTTGTTGTGGAAGAGCCTTCTACTTTGAGTACGGAGTAAAAAATATGGAATTCGCGATACTGACTGTGAGTAGAACTGCATCCCATACCTATCTACCGATGGGTCATTGGCCAATTCACGCTCTATTTTTATTTAAGTACACTACGTGACTAGCAACCCCCCAAAAATGACCGTGACACTTATGGTGTCATGACCCTTCGGTTCCGTGATTTTGTTTACCGTATCGTCGAAAAACAGCCAAAAGAGGAAGACGAGGAGCGCCACCCACCATGATCATGTCGAATTCTTCCTTTCCGCCGGTACCACCTTGTATGCATGGCACATCATCCGGTTTGCTGACTGTGAATTCATTCCTGTCCGTACACTCTGCTTTGTTATAGTGCCACCGTCAAACGAAACCAGCAGAATCACCAAACATGTTTTTAAGGGTACCTCTTTCACAACCCACCTGTTTTGATGTGCGGCAGCGATTACGTTCTGTCGGAATCATCATCAGTTACGACAGAGTCGGTATCGTCTCGGTCCCGAAGAACGTTACCGTTGGATAGATCACGCAAGTCATCACCATTTGCATCTGTCACGAATTCGTTTGCGTATGTCTGTGACTTTCATGCCAAACGTTTCAATGTTCCATTGCGGGTAGAACGATCCTGGCATCTTCCCAGCGAAAACGATACACACTCTTACTTTGTCCGCATTCCCAACCACCCATCGACTTGTTAGTCAACGACCCCACGGTTTGTCTCATGTATTTACATCATATATGCACGACTTCAAATCAATTGTCGACCGGTAACCGCCTCATCTGCGTTTCAGTGTATCACATGCTTTGGTAACACTTGCATGGAGTCACCCGCGTACTTTCATCTTGTTCCTTCCAATATATAGAGTCCGTCTCCCGGAAGGACGCGACAGACGCGACAATTCTGTTCCAAGACGATTCCGTTGCCTGAAAGGAAAATCGAACGGAAACAACAAATATTAACGTCAGATAACCGATAGCATACATTCTTGAAGCTGTGTGTACATCTCTCTTTACCCCCCTCACCGTTTTACCATTGTCGCTATTTGTCTTCCAAGTGAATGTGACTGCGAATGGCAAACTCAATGTTACAATGCTAAGAAGTGTCGTAGTCATCACACGCCCGTTTTTGCAAGACCAAGCCACCGCTTGCCAGTCCTTTCCCTCCGCTCAAAATGAATTTGAAATTCTTCCAACCGATGGTAACCTAAAGCAAAGACACGGCCAGCTCCCTTTTTCGAAATCTATCCCATGAAATCGATTGCAACGGACGCATGGCTTTCTTGACTTTCTATTTGTTTAAAAGAATGAAGTATTCGTTTCTATAGATAGAGGTAGTGCTGGATCGTGAGACAGTATGATCTTTTTCCAATGACGGGATATACGGCACGTGAAATATTCGTAAGCAATAGACTTCCTTCCAATGACTACGACGTTGTACGGGATTCCTACGCACGACCATTTTGTTCCCGCCACAAAACTTCATTCCACCTGCCAACTGCCTGAAGCGCTGCGGCAGCAGTTGTTGATATGTTTCTTTCGTGCGAGTTGCCGTCTTACATTCATTGAACAGTTGCACCACTAACAACCATATCACGAGGCGCCATCATCTACCGACTATCGAAGCACTCCCCCCTTCGTCATCTCGCAACGACCATGGACTATTTTTGGAACGAGGCAGCGGATCCTCCGGACATGCGAAACGACGGTAAAGGAAAGGAGGATAACGGCCGTCCACAAGTCCCTCGAAAAGACGATCCATCCCCGGAACTGGTTTTTTCGGAATGTATCGCAAATGGACTGTAAAGGAAAGGAGGGTAACGGTTGTCAACAAAACGATCGAAACGACATTCCATCCCGAAAAGACACTCCATCCATGGAAACGGTTCTTCGAAATGTAAATGCAAATGGAGTTCCTCACTGACGAAGTGAAGAACAGTTTCGTCGCTGCGTCAATTACTCATAGTAAAGCCTCACCAAAGGCGCATCAGCTGAAATATTTGATCGACAACATAAATGTCGCTGATCCGGACAGGCAGCATCCCCTCATAAAAGCAGCAGTGACGTGTTATCTGAATGATAAGAAATTGGAGCAGACGAATGGAGGTACTGTGGCAAACCAGAAACAAGTTATGGGTACATTGTCCATGACTGGGGACACTGTGTCGAGCCGGGTAAATAGCAACCCTAGTCCCCCTTTCGATCTACGTGATAGCGATAGTGATGATTCACATGAGAATGATGTTGAGACAGGTAACGGCGAGACCTGCAACAAGCGGGGTGGTGCATCCCGCAATGGTATAGCATTCCGTCCACTGGATGGAATGGAAACCTGTCATTCGAACGTTGCAGATGCGATGGACAGTGTTGGACCTGGCGTAATTGCGAAACGTACGCAGAGTGCTCCTCAAGGATCGTTCATTCCACAAGGATGGTACTTTCGATAGTTCCAGTGCTACGACAACACATGCCAAACAAAGATTCTTGTTTGGTCGCCAACGAAAGAGCTTGGGTCTACACCAGCTTTTTCCCTTATCTATGACAATTCAAAGCATCGAGCCCACTATCCCATTGATTGGGAAGGCTGGTACAGGTACAGACCTGGGAGGGATCCATCTGGCCCAGAGTGAGATGTAATGACATATCCACGGAGACCGGGTCTTCCTCACTCTGTTCCGTTGGCGGTAGCCGAAATGCTCCGTATAAACCCCAATATTAAGCCCGCCGATGCCGCGAAGGCTGTCCGCGAAAGGTTCAGCAATCCACCTCATCCCCTCCTTGGAAGACCTGGGATATTCGACGCGATCATCATGAAGCAAACCCAAGACCATGTAAGAAAGGAAAAGAAACACTTGACACGATTGAAGACCTCTCCAACAGTGGGGAGGGCTGAGTATTTTGATGACATTGCTCGCTACATAGCTCACCACCGAATCAATTACGACCGACTGAAGCAGATTGGTTGGGAAGCCACTCTTAGGAGTGGCCCCGAATGGATCCATGAAACAGCGAGAACACTACAGCGAGAAAAGGTCTTTGCTTCTTTGGGATGCAATGAACATCGACCTGAGACACATCTTGTTGTGCTGGATAGCGATGAAGTGTTGCCCAACGAAAGATGGCAGACACTACATCAAGCGAGCGACAAAGTTCACATGACGGGACCGGATACAAGGGGAAGAACAGTTGTGTTCAGCAGCATCGCCCTTCTGGCCAATTCAGATTGGTGTGAAAATATGAGTTGGGAGGTATGCGGAAGTGTCGATGGGACACATGGAATCTCGGACTCCTCCTACAAACTGATAACTCTTGGCGTGAATGCCTTCTGCGAGGAGAAAGTGCGACGATCCTTTCATCCTCTCGTGTACATTTGGGGGGAAGGGGAGAGAGAGATCGTGGCACTGCACGGGTTTCTCAACTGGAAAATCGCTGTCCGTCATCTGTTTGGTATCAAGACCGTTTGCTTCAAAAGGGGCGTCGTCTCTGATTCCACTTCGGTGATTTCGAACTCCGTAAGAGCTGCATTCCCTGGTAGTCCTCCTTTATCATGCTACCCACACATTATCAGGAAGTTCAAAATTGGCGATTGCTTTTGGAAATGGATCCTATGCTGCAAAGGTCAAGAATGCTGGTCCTATGTGGTTACAAGCTGAGGCCGAGCAAGCTATCAGACGGTGTTCAGTATGTAAAACTGAGCAACAGATGCTCAAAATGTGGGAGTTAACCCTCAAAAAGTGGGTAATGGATGGAGAGGAGGCTTTGGCGGAGACCTTTGCCAAGACGTACACCAACAATAACGACTTCAACACATGGAATTGCACTGCCAGCGGGCAGCATGGTTGTATTCCCTGCAACAACTCCATGGAAAGTCATCACCACCAGATGAAGGGATCAAAGAATTTTTACGGATACATGGAACTTAGCGAGGATATGTACACCTGTCTAACAAACTCCTTTGTTAGACTAGTCTATAAGGCAAGCGTCAGTCTTTCATCTCCCAGTTGGGGGCTGCCAGTTCTTGACTACGGTAGGGCATCCCTAAATAACGATTTCATGAAGTTCCAGTCGCTGTTGAATCCAAAGGTCGACATCAAGGAATATAATGATGGGTGGCTCATTAACGATGTGACATACCTTGCAACACTAATTACAGAGGATGACATTGCCAAGATGGATATGGCCTTGAGCGGGAAAATGGAGGAGGATGCAGGAGCTCATGTTGGCGATAGGGACATACGTGACATACTCCTGTCTCGGACAACGAGATTCCAGCATGTGAAAAGGTCCGTTTGGACATTTGCAAAAAACAACGATGTATACTTTCACTGCGACTGCAGGGACTATTACTACAGTCAATGGTGTTTCCAGTCTGCGTACATGCAACACAGGGAAAAACTCCAGCTGTCGGGACAAAAGATCACCAGCCAATGGTCTAAGTCGTCGAACTCGAGAAAAAGAAGACGGATAATTAAGGATGCCTTGAAAGCAGCTGAGGAGAGGATCGATGCACAGAACATAAAAAATGGAAACTGATGGACCAGTGGGTTCACGTCCATAGGCGGCACATTGCAGTAGGTTGCGGCTCTTGTTTGCAGTTGTTGGTTGAGGGGGGCACCACTCGATTCCATCGCAGGCGCAACTTACGTTTGTACTTAGTTGCTCATTAAATGTCATAAACATTGGAAGAACAAAGAAATCCTTTGCTCAAACGCGTAATTCCTGGGGTCCAAGCACGAGACCAGGGACAGAAAGGGATGACAGGCTAGTAAAGATGATGGGAGTTAGAACCTTTCAACATGTTGCAGGAATCCATCCGCAAGTTCGATGCGCAGCATCGACAACGGCAGTTACCCTCTGTGCCACATCCTGTGGCAGCATCATCCAACTCCCTCCTTCCCCGTTCTCTGGCATCTCGAGAAACATTAACGTTGGCATCTCGGGCAACATTAACGTTGGCAGCGTTTATTTGGAGGCAGCTGGCAATCCAGAAAATGTCGCATCGAAAATGGTACACATGACACTACCAGCCAAAGTGCGGCAATCACATACAACCCAAGGAACAACTGTCACTGATATCATTCGCATAAAACAAGAATCGGTTTGGAAAACAACGATGGAATGGACTTGCAGCTACATTTCCCTCCTTTAACAATGTTTCCTTTTTCGACAACAGATTACGAACATCCCGCCGTGACAGTCCAACCGGTCATTGCATCAGGATGTTTCGGTCAACGAAACGCATGCTGCTTCACATACAACGCAAGGAATAACAGCCATCGACGACGGCAGCTCGCAATCCAAAAGATGTCGCATCGAAAAAGGTACACATGACACTACCTGCCAAAATGCCGCAATCACATACAACGCAAGGAACAACTGTCACTGATATCGTTCACAAAAAACAAGAATCGGTTTGGAAAACAACGATGGAATAGACTTGCAGCTACATTTCCCTCCTTTCACAATGTTTCCTTTTCCTGATAGCAGGTCTGAGCAACATTGAATACAAAGGCGATCGAAAAGATGTCGCATCGAAAAACATTACACCACCTGCCGCAATCACATACAACGCAAGGAACAACTGTCACTGATATCGTTCACAAAAAACAAGAATTGGTTGGGATACGAAACGATGGAATGGACTTGCAGCTACATCTCCCTCCTTTAACAATGTTTCCTTTTCAGCAACTGTCACTGATATCATTCACATAAAACAAGGATCGGTTTGGAAAACAACGATGGAATGGACTTGCAGCTAAATCTCCTTCCTTGAACATGGAACAACATCCATCGACGACGGCAGCTGGCAATCCAAAAGATGTCGCATCGAAAAAGGTACACATACAACGCAAGGAAGAACTGTCAATGATATCGTTCACAAAAAATAAGAATTGGTTCGGATACAAGACGATAGAATGGACTTGCAGATACATTTCCTTCGTTGAACAATTTTTCCTTTTTCGACGACAAACTACGAACATCCCGCCTGGACATTACGATACAGTCCAGCCTGTCGTTGTATTGGGATGTTCCAGTCAACGCAACGAACGAGTCCATGGTGTGCATTCACTGTACAAGGAAACGGTGTCATGATGTGTGAAGTTTTGATAAAAGAGAGATGAAAGATACGCAACACATCATGACATGTGACGTAGTACCTACCGATGATACGTACCAATCATGGACGATGGTACGTACCAATCATAGCAAAAACATAATAGCAGACATTATGGGACATTTTTGGTAGCGAATGAAGAAGGTCATAATGGGCATGAAGATTGGATTTCTTCGGGGACGTACATTTTCAATGTAGATTTACTTATGGTGCGGCCTATCCACGCCCCGTAGATTGGAAATATCCGCGCGTGCAACTACCGGCGCGTACTATTACTACAGTTCCCGGTAGTAGAGAACGAGTACGGTACCGTATCGTGAATTGATAATTATGGTTCGTGCCCTTGAGATTATCCGTCTCTTAATTAACCAACGGAGTTTCTTTATTGACGATGGATGTACCGCGGCAACGCGCTGCGCTGCGGCGCGTAGAAGATGTACCGGACGCGTTGTTTCCAGGTCCATTGACTACCGGTACTATTATCCCTCATTATTTCGTAGTAAACGGTAGTCGATACGACACCAAGATTTGATGAACTCTCACCACTGATTCCTCCTTCAAATACTAGTAGTAGTTCTTTTCATCACGAGTACTATCATTACTACTACGTATTATTTTTTTCTCATCATCGTACCGTTTGTCGAGTCATTAAGAACAGAGCCATGACAAACCAAGAGAAAAAGAAGAATGATCTTCCAATTACTGTCAGAGCCAATTACAATCCTTTTCGTCAAATGCGTCCGTCCATTGCTCTCCACATGATTCGTCATGCTGAAAGTGCCAACAACGAAGTCTATCGGAATGCCAAAGCCCTTTTTCGAGCAGGAACAGATGACTTTGATGAAGAGGGATGCGATCATTATGTATCGAAACATCGGAAAGCCGATCCCGAACTTTCCACCAAGGGGTATCAGCAAGCGGATATCCTCGCCGACAACTACTTGGTGCCGCATTTGGAAAATCAAGCCTCTCATCCGATCAGGATCCTATGCAGTCCCATGAGACGAACCCTGCTGACGATCAAACCAACGTTGGAACGGCTACAGGAAAGGCAACGACGGGCTAGAAAAGATGCTGATATTAATGGGGAGGAAAGAACGAGTGGTGACGTTCCGATGCCTATTGTACACATAATCGTTGTGGTCTTTTATCATGAAACGGAAGGATGTCATTTGAGAGGATCGCCCGAATCAGGCATGACTCCAACCGAAATTCGAGAATTGATGAAAGATTCTGTCCAAGATCCACACACAAATATTGAGTTTGTGGGATTTGCCTCTTCGGATTCGGGGTGGTATGCACATGGGAGTGGCCCCGAGACACGAGCCGATGCCGAAGAACGAGCTGCCAAGTACTGTTTATGGTTGGGTGAATATTTAGATCAGCTACTCTTACAGAAAGATCACGATCTATTTGATGCGGGAGTATTGGTGGACGGAGAAGATCAGGAAGATGAACACGACCGTCACGCTCAAAGGATACGACGTAGAAGGACGGTCCTGGCCATTGGCCATGGCGATTTTATGTCATCGGTCGTCAAGCGCATCGTTTCGGGATTCGGGCACATGGTAGAGATGGAGGGAATTCCCCACCGATCTGCCTTTGCACATTACAACACTGGCATTACGGAGCTGGAGTATTTTGGTTACGGCCGATATCTTGTGATGTCATCCAACAGTACACCCCACATTCCGCCCAATAGGTACGGAGACCTTCGAAGCGGAGGCACATTGAGAGATGGCTGGTCGTTCCTCGTGTCACCCGTATTAGAACCTAAGGTGGAAATCATCTTTTCGGACGACCATCTCCAGGACCATGTGCGAGAGCAAGCGACGGCACTCAAGGCCCTATACTTGTCCACCGGTGGATCTTCATGTGACTCTGTCAACTCTACCCGTCAATTTCCAATCAAAACCAAAACAGAGCCAAACAAAGAAACCCATTTCATCGCCAAGCGAGGGTTACAGGTTGTGGGTGTGGCAACGTATTCGGAAGAAACTTGCCAGCTGCGTGATGTTGCTATTCGACCCATAGCTGTAAACCCAGCGTTCAGTGATGAAAGTGGAAATCCCGATATCAGTATCGCTGAGACACTAATACAGGCTGTCAAGAAGCATGCTAGAAAGGGGGGGAGGTCAAATTCGTTGATCGTCCACGCGAGATCAAAGGAGAATAAGGTGTTTTTTGAAAAACTGGGCTTTACCGAGTTGGAGGATGACGAACAAGTTCGCAACATTATTGTCGCCAATAATGGCAATCAATTCATGCAACTTTCGTTGTAACAAACAAGGTGGAAAGTGGGCAAAGCATTTTATCGTCGGATAGTAGGATGAGGTTTGATCTCAGTAAGTTATGCTAACTGTTAGTGTAATTTTTGAAAAAGGGGTTGCTTCACCCTCCATGCACGAAGTCAAGAGAAGTCATCTTAGTTGCAAGTTATTCTTTGTTAGTGATCGTGGTCAGAATAAGACGAGTCACTTTGGTTGTCTTCGGCATTCTGAGCGTCTTCCATCTCACTATCGCTATCGGTGTCTTCGAATCGGAACGATGGAACTCGAACTTGTCGGGCTCCAGAAGAGAAAAAAATAGTTTCCGTGTCTGATTCAAGGTTTTCTTCGTCGCTATCTTCTTCACTTGTTGAGATGACTCCTTCATCATCAGGTACGTTGTTTAGACGAACACACTTCAAGTTTGGTAGGCCGCTTTGAAGCATGTCTAGAACCACACTCCCACCCGGGGTGTCCATCCCACGACAGCCGTAGATTGCCAGCGACTGCAGATTTCTCAGATCACTGAAGTGAATCATGGCTTCAGAATTCACTCTTGTGTTGCTTAGATTGAGCACCTTGAGCTTTATTAGGGCTGCCAGTGCTGCAGCTCCGCGGTTTGTAATCCGATCATTTTGGGAGAGATTGAGTGATGTCAAATTTTCCAAAGTAGCCAAAGTAGCACAGCCAGCATCTGTTATACCTCCACCACATAACTCAAGAGACTCCAGTGTCTTGATTTGGGCAATGTGGTGGCACCCAGTGTCAGTGATTCTGCCAGAGAAAATGTCGAGTGACTTAAGCTTTCCGAGTCCAACCAAATGAAAGAGACCTGCGTCACTTATTTCTCTGCTGTCCAGGTTCAATACTTCCAACTCCGTCAATTTCGACAAGTGCCGGAGAGAAGAATTGGTGAGGTTACAGTAGAACAGCGAGAGTTTCTTCAACTTTTTAAATTTGGCAATATGCACCATTCCAAGGTCTGACAGATCCGTATCAGCCAAGTCCAATGATATAAGATTGGGAACAACGGAATTATCGGCCAAATGGCCAATGGACCAGTCAGAAATGGGACAACTGTCCAGATTAATTTCCTCTAGTAGTGGCATATCCGTCAACCGTGACAGATGAGAATCCCTGACACCTGAATAGCACAATTCCAATCGTTTCAATGAATCAACTTTTCCCTGCCACGAAGAACGCCTGCAGGAGGTAGAGCATCAGAAACGATTTGGAAGCGACCGACAACTTTTCATGAAAGATTGTGCACTTACAGAATTCCTGGGCAATACGAGACATCCAGACCCGACAATTTGGGGAGGTGACATAGAACATTTCCCAAGGAAGAGCTACCAATGTTGGTGCAGCCATTGAGATCCAACTCTTCCAAAGCCTTTAGCTTTGCAAGGTATCCCACACCATCGTCACTGATTCCAATACGCGCCAAGCTCAGCATTCTCAGATGTTCCGTGCGTCCCGGTTGAGAACAGAGAGCTCGCACACCAGCATCCGATATACTGCGACACCAACCTAGCGATAATTCTTCAATCTCTTCCAAATGCCGAAGATTGTGCAGACCTTCGTCCGTGATTAGATCACATTGAGACAATCCTAGTTTCTTCAAGTGAATCAATGAAGCAATGGCGACCATGCTTCGATCAGTCAAGCAGCGGCATCCGTCCAACGAAAGCGTTTCCAGTGAGATCAAATGGGAAATGTGGATCACAGCTTCATCCATCAGCCGACGACAGTTTGCGAGCGACAAGGAATGCATACGAGTCGACATGGCCAAGGCCATTAATCCTCGTCCTTGAATGGAAAAACAGCCATCAAATTTCGCCACTTCCAAGTTGGACAAATCCGACAGTTGCATCAATCCCTTGTCGGTCAGTTGTTGCGATCCTCGTACATCTAACGAGAACATTTGGGAGGTGACGCTGCTAGATCGCCGGCGGGAGTAGGAAAGGGTTGGCGGCTCGGATACACCGTAGTCTCCTCCAAACGACATGTAGCTATCGCCATGAACAGTATCATCTTTGGAATCAGACGACCGAGTCGATTCCACAATTTCTTCGGGCATGGGGTGGTCCTCTCTGGAGGAAGAGCACAACAGTTCCCCCCCCATTCCGGAGGAGCTGTGGCATGTGGACGACGCTGAGACAAAACTGGAGGTCGAACATGAGGACTCTTCGACTCTGCTGCCAGAAGGCTCCTCCAACAAGGCATTGTGATACACTTGGGAATACTCAAAGTCTGTGTGTTCTTCATATATGTCCATCGCTGTTTCCATGACAGCATCTTCTATGCCGTCTTTGTAGGCCGCCGATGATACCATCACCATGTCATTTTTTATGGTACTGCCAGTATTGAGGGCCTCCAACCAATCGTCCGTGACGCCGCGGCACCCCGCCAAGGATAAAGATGCCAATTCGCAATTTTTAAGCACTCTCAAGGTAGTCGCATTCAAGGCCGAGTGTTTCAGTAGGGACGCCACCACATCGTCGACTACATCTTGTGGCAATCCGGGAGGCAACGAATCGTCTCTCTGCAGCCAGGGGAGCGACCTGCAGAGAGTATCGGTGCAGAGTTCAGAGAGACTTTTGGGAGATCGTAATCCAGTTTCTTCGTGGAGAACAAAATTGTCTGTCAGTGGATAGAGCTTGACGATGGATTCGTCGGGAATCTGTGGAAGCACACAAATAAAGGCATTGCATGAGCGACAATGCATGCATGAGCGCCATGTTACGTGAAAGTTTAAACAGAATCGTCAACATAAGAACAATAATGTTCTTCGAAACGTACGGCTGTCACTACCGAATGTCGTGAGTATCGACGGTTCCTGGACGCTGCATCCGATCCGGAAGACGACGACCCATCGACTCGGTTCTACAAGAGAGGAGAAGAGAACGGTGAGATATTTTTATCATGGAAAAGATTTCGAAAACGACGCCCTCCACACGCACCACAGAATCACATGGAGAAGATGACGGAACTCGGGAACGTCGGTTCGAAGAATTATTACGATTCGGCCTTTGGCTTGAGCAGGTACCTCCCATGGCGTTCATTCCAACCTTTTACTTGAAAACTGTTGGAGAAGAGGGTTACAATGATGTATGATGCAAGATGTTGGGATTACTATCGTATTGTTAAAAGTACGAGGTGTCAAAAAGCTCAACAAAAACACTTCAACATCAACAATGATGATGATGATTTGGGCGATGTGTTCCTTTGCGGCAAGTTCTCGTTGACAGAACAAAAATCTATCTCTTTCTGAGAATCGAACGTCGTTCCGCATCAATGAACGATCCGCCCTCTTATATTTTTCAGTTAAAAGCGTCACCAGCCAGATTCGAGAATAATAAGATCATGCTGATGCAAAAATTTCCTTAAGTAGTTCCTCGTTCCTCATCTTTTGAGCACACAGAGAAAATAATAATGATGATGTTATCATGTTATCATATGATACCAAACACTCCGATCACCATTACGACTACGGTAGGTAGGTACCGTACGTAAGTCGTACGAAGGTATCATACGTAGCTAGTGGAACACTTCCGCACCCCAGTAGTAGTGCTGTTGTAGCCGATCTAGCGGTGGTCGAAGAAGTTCAGGTGGATCTAATCTGGGACAAAAGGAGGGAGGTGAAAGATGTGGTGGGGTGGGCTTTGGACAAGAGTGATCCTACATCCGCGGCTAACTGGCTTGCAGTGACACAGGATTCAATTATGAGAACACATCTACATTTAGAACCTGGGATGTGGTGGAGCGAGACAATTGATGTTATCTTAGGAGGAGCATCGCAGAAAAGGGAGGATTGTTACAGGGAAGCAAAAAATGCCCAAATCATTCAGGCAAACATCATGATGGAACTGTGGAAGAAGGCCACACCAGCTTTAGCAAGGGGGGAGCTAGTTTCAATAAAGGTGATCCAAGGGATGTAAAAATACAAAGGATGTGCTTGGCATTGTATGTGCTTTTGAATACCAGCTCGAATAACCATGAATGAAGGTCACAACTCACAACTTAAAAAAGGTTGTTCGCCATTAAAAAAATGACTGCCAGTGCACCAGGAAGAACTATTCCAAATGTGCGGCTATGGAACAGGAACAAATTGCCACTCAGGCTGCTCCTGCAATGGAAATTGTAAAATGAAACAAAAGAGTTTGTAACCATCCAAATAAAGTTGGTGGAATGCATGGAGGCAAAAATCGATATGGAGAAGAGGCACCAGAATCAAGTGTTAGGTGTACCAATAAGGCTACCAACTACTCCGGTATGCTATTGGTCTTCATGAAGGACTACCACTACTGCTACTACACTCCCCACCAGCTGTCGGGAAGAATCCCCGTCGAACCTAAACTCACACATACAGAATCGGCATTACGACAGCAAATCTCTAGGTACCGTAGTGTATGACGTATTAATATAAGATCATATTCTGTTCGTTGTAAATTAAGTTCATGTGCCACAGGGACACGACAGAACTGAAACGTTGTCTACATCAGTACATTCAGTATTGAATTTGATGACCATACCCGCCTGGTGGGAATTCTGAATGGTCGCAGTTGTCAAGGACAAATCCATGGCAATTGTAAGCTCCTGTTTCATTGCTTCCCATATCTCGCGGCAGACTTCGTCTTCCTTCTCAATCTTCACATTCTGAATGTAATCCAGGGCAGTATTGTGCTTGTAATCCGGGACACAGGCGGTACGTGGCGACAGACCAACCAGTAGCGTGATATTAGTGGCCATTTCCCGCAGCGCTACAACACGTCCCTGTTGAGCATCCTTGGACTTGCGAATGCGTGGCAACTTGCATCCTCGACACAACAAATGAAGCGGCAAGCGTCCATCTACGTCTTTGGAACGGGCACTAAGTGCACCGGCCGAAGTTTCCAAGAGAGCATGAATGACGGCTGGCTCACAGTGCGACTCACACGCGAGGTGTAGTGGTGTACGTCCCCTGTGATCGACCGTCACTTCAGGTTGTGAAGACACTCCCGATTCTTTCAATCTGGCAATCAAGCATGTGACGAGTTCCGCCGGAGGACCGTATCTCATGATGAGGTGCAAGGCATTTTCACCCACGAAATTGTACTCCGAATCAAACCATCTATCGAGGTTGGCGTTGGGGTCTTTCAATAGTTGAATTATGGTAGGGAAGTCTCCTCGTCTCAACAATCGTTCTAGTGGGGGGAATCTTCCGCTCCTACCAAATTTGATGTTGTCGCAAGTATTGCTGTTGCTGTTGCTTATTACGCCGAGCATTCCCATGAAACTACGGGGCCGAGCGTTCGCTGTAGAGGATATCCCTTTGAAGTTGATGGTCATGGTTGTTGCGAGTGAGCATTAAAGAAAGCAGTACTTACTGTTAGTAGGAGAAAAAAGATTATGGTGCCGTGCAACGAGGGAAGAAAAGTACGTCGTACTTCATACCGTACTTCGAAGTACGGTACTTGTTATCACGTCGTGGTCCCGGGAGTTCGTCACCGTAGTAATGTTATACCTAATCGGTAGGAGTTCCTGGAAGAGAGAATTGACAGGGAAAAAATACACGCGTACTTTTAAGTAAAGGTTCGTTTTCTCTACTAATGCGTAGTCGTCCTCCTAGCTAGTACTTAGTACTGGGTTCGACGCGCTGCAGTCTACGACAATGAAGTGAGAAAACGATGAGAAGAACATAAAGAATACACTTCACTTATACCGGTGCAAGCAAATTTATCCGAAGTGGAGAATGCGGACATTCTATGACACCAGAAATGCCTTGGACATCATTCAAGAAAAATTCGTTTCGAGACATGAAATTTACATGTTGACATGTTGACGATAGTACTCTACTCTAGCTAGCTATATAGCTCTACTAGCTAGAGTAGCACGAAAAAATTCGAGATTGTTTCCCGATAGTTTATCCGCAAAAGCAACCGACTTCCCGACTACAGTGGCACCGACCACCAACCATTGCAACAAGAATTACGCATAGTACGCAAACATAATAATAATAAAAACTAATATTTATTGCTATTGGAGTATAATAAACCCTACGAGTACTGACTGTTAATAAGTTTTCAATTTAAGGTGTCTTGTGGAGTATCTGGGGTCCAATCCCGTGGGATTGGATACACGGTCTGTCCGTGGTTCCTCAGATGACATCTTGAAAGTATCCTTTGACTTCTTCTTACAGTTAGAAAGTCTATTCTTCCTTCCTGACTCATAGTCAGTCCGAAAGTCCTTCCTTCCAAAAGATGGTCAATTAGTCGAGCAATAGATTGTAATCATAATTTCAGAAATTATCCAGTCTTATCCAGTTGTATGCCTGAGATAAGGCATCTTGTTCTGCCGGTAGGAGGACGACTTACAGTAATTTAGACCTCTCTCTCTCTCTCTAGCTAGAGAGTCTACACGTTATTAAAACACATTGACTGTGAACATGTTAACTCTCATAACATTAATGTCCAAAAACTCAATTTTTTATTCTTTAACAACAGTATGAGTAAAGTGCAATACCCCAGAAAAACAGCGTTTTCGTAAAATAATTCATGTACATAATCTGACGACGCCTACAAGTGAACCAGCCGCATGTCTTCGCTAGACAAAGCTTCGAGGTCCCTAGAGTCGACGATGCTAGAGTCGTCCTCTTGCCAGTTTTCTGGTTCTTGTCGGAATTCGGTATTCTCATCCTGAATACCTTCGATTTGCTTTGTTTCTTTACATAACCCCCCTGAGTCTTTTGATTCATTGAGAACGGCTCGAATCTTCGTGATGCTTTCGCAAGCAATGCGTGCGCCTCGATGATCACGATCCACGCCAATTCGTTCAAAGACATCCCTTGCAGTCGAAAAGGTATGTATGGCTTCATCAAGCCTGCCTTGATACTCCAAAACCGTGCCGACATTCAGCAATGAAGTGGCTACCTTTTCGTGGACCAGGCCACAGTTGAAATGGACGATCGACAGTGCCTCGGCAAATACGACGGTTGCTGCATCATACGACTTGGTAGAGAAATGTACAAAACCAATTAAGTTCAGGGTATCTACGGCTGCCATGGAATGGTTACCGTAGAGCTCTTTTTCCATGCGCAACGACTCGTTTAACATGCTTATGGCCGCACCCCATTCATGCTGTAGAGCATGGAGTCGCCCGATATTGTGCAAGGCATTGCAAACTTCTTTTTTCGATACCCCAAATGCGTTTGAGTCTTTGAGGGCCTCCCGATAATACTCCATGCTGGCCTTGTTATCACCTTCCAAGAAATAGACTGTTCCCAAGTTATTGAGGACCCCGCTCAACTTCAACTCTGACATTTCTTTTTTCGTCTTGTAGTGCTTTCTCAAACGCTGCATCATTCCCATTGCTTCATGGAGAGCCGCCGAGGCTTGCTGATAACGACCTTGACGCAAGTACGTAGACCCAATGTTAGCGAGGGTGTTGGCCAGGAACGGATGATCTTTGGAACGGTCGATCATTTGAGATTTCAAAGCTGAAAAAAAAGATTTGAGGGCCATGGAATACTGTCCCTGCTTGTGGTAAGCAATACCTTCATTGATGAGAAGTCGTGATGAAGTACCCGTCTGTTGCGTTTGGACGCTGCTACTTTCGGAAAATTGAGTGCTGGTATCCTCCTCCACACCGGTCGAAGATGTCGACCGAGAAGAAGAAGCTACGCGGTTGGGCCCGGGCAACCGTGTCTTGTTTGAAGACGGTGCCTTTGGGATGTCGTTGAAATCGTCAATTACTCCTTTGCGGGGATTAGCCATGATTGGTGTCACGTGCAAACTTGGAGTTGTCGTGAAATCGTGAACGATAGAAGAATGGAACGACAGTCCTTGAAGAGCAGAAAATTAGTCTGCGTTTTCATTTGGAATGACGATAGTATGACCATCCTCGGCGATGACAGAGAATATCCGAGAGTTAACCGGCGGAAGGTTGGATATTGTAGGTGATAGCTGTAGTGGTATCCGTTTCAACGGGAACATACATGATTTCCCAACGCAAGGAGGTGCTCGACAAGGTGATGTTTCGGCAAAAACAGAAATAATTGCTACCGAATACGTAATACGTAGTATCATTTACTGTTACTGTTAATAACGTCTTGTTGTTGGAAAAACGTTATTATTACTGTTAGTGTTAAGGGTCATTAATAGAATCCGAGTTAACAGTTACGTAGTACGTAGTACTACGGTACTACGGAGTACGTAGTAAAAAACTTCGTCGCCTCGTGCGCGCCAGGCCATTTTCAGTTATTCTACTGTATCACGGTGCGGTACTCGAGTACCGAGTACGGTACTTCACTCACAGTAAAGAGTAGCAAGCACTTCAGTGAATCATCGATCGATAGGCAGGTAGGCACTGGCGGCCAACACCAAACGATACAAAAAAAAGATTGTTCGACTGCCTGGCACTTTGTCAATATTTATGTTTTCTACATGGAAGCCCGAAGATCGCTTTGCTTCCTACTTTTCTTGCCCCCTCCATACAGCTCAATTTTGGATCCAGAGACGAACGAACTTCTTCTGGTTCCGTGCCTTCTTCGAGATCGCTTCAATTGTTCGGTAGCCTCAACAGTTCCGAGATGGCCGTGATTTCTCTCCTGCTGAGACTGCGCAAACCTACCGTCTTCGGAATAAGACTTGCTAGGTACATCCACATATTCATATCCCAACTCCATCTTCATGCGCTCCATATCACGATTCTCTTCCTCCTTCAAGTCCTGTTGCTCTAGAGACCCGATAGAATTTCTCGGTTGAGCTTTGCATTCTTGAAAGTAGACATCACTGGAGGAACTCCGTTGCGAAGAATAACGCTTGTACGTTCCGCCTTTCTGGCGACTGCTACTTCGTGAGGTGTCAAAGCGCTCAATTTTGGATCCAGCCAAGAAGGAGCCCCGGCGCTGCTGCCGCCGTCCGCGATCGTTTTTGGTGGGAGTGGAGGATGTCATGGATGTATCGTAACTACTGTCGACAGAGGAAACATGAGAGGATGAACTTAGTATAGAACCTCGACGAGAACTGAGTTGTAGCGTCAGTGATTTGGCGGTTTCCAAAAAGTCGGAAGTTCTTTCAGCCCTCTCCCTCTGGTCAATGCTTCTCTGTTTCATTGATTCGGCATTGGGGAAACGAAGAAAGAAATTGATGTCATCCTCATCATCGTCGACTCCAAGCGGTTGGAGGATGTTTCCGAACGTCGATTTTTTGTTGTTGTTGCTGTCCTCCGTTGGAAGGGAGAGTGGCTCAAACGCAATTTCTAAATCTGGCTTGGCAGGAAGGTTATCGACCCTGCTTACAGTGTAGTCCAATAATATAACCCCAGCAGGATTTGGTGAGTCCAACGTTTTCATTCCTGAAGGGAAAGATTGGACTGCTTTCGCCATTTCAAGATCCACTTCCGATATTGGAGACCGAACAGGACAAAATGGATCCACGACATCACTGGTAATTCTCGCAGCTGCGGGAGTAGTTGTTGTTTTCTGAAGAATTTTCTGCGTACTAACTTCAACAAGTGGAACTGTCTCGTTTTCTAGATCTCCAGACGGTATAGTGTTACTGAAGCCAGTATGCTCAAGAGGTTGATCATCCCAAGCGGGACTTGACATGGCTGTTTCCAGAGTCGACGAGGAAATTATCTCGGAGGCATAAAGTATGTTGTTTTCGGTACTCCATGAGAACCACATTACTTGTTGTCCCATATCCCTTATACGTTCCCAGCACGACGTAGGTCGAGCCCTACCATTCGATTCCGTATAGGTACTGCTTTCATGATTGATGATGACACGACGATGTTGGATACTACGTGCCCAACACGTTTCCACCGTCCTGAGGCAATACTGGCCTTGTTGTTTTGCGAATCCATCAAGTCCACAACAGCAACATCGCATCATTCGTTGACGTAGCTGTTGACCATAGCTCACGCGACTCGCCGATTGGGGACATGCAAACCACTTTCCGCATTGCCAAAGCTTTCTCTTGCGATGATAATTGTGATGATGTTGCCACTCCATAGATCTGTCGTCGTCCTCTCCGCTGGCGGCTGTTTCCGAATCATTTTCTTGTCGTTGAATGGACGTATCACGTTGAGTAGTTCTTGCAAGTCCAATCAATCGTCGCGTCAGGCCCTCGGCAGCAGAGTAAGATGTGGAAGTTGATATTGTCATGAAGACACTGAGAAAGAGAAGGATGAGCAAGAAGACAAAAAAATAGTACTTTCATTGCAAAACTGACTTGCCCAAAACTACTGAAGCACGACAAGACGAGAGTGATACGGCGGTACAACATAAAAAGATCACATCACTGCGAGTGCGTTGTGTGATATCATACATGGTACTCCGGACTCCGGAAGTACGGTAGGACAGAATAGGTACTAAAATACCGGTAGTGGAATACGTCGTATGCGAAGTACGTAGTACTACGTAATTCGATAATAAAATGTGCGTAAAAAATTACAACGACATTGACTACGGGCGGTAATAAAGAGATTTGTGTACCTGGTACGGTACCTACGGTACGACTTACCTATCTTTGGTACACAGGCTCCGTCATTACCGCCCGATCGGATCGAGCGGTAATAAAAAAGTGTAGCCGGAACAGAACTTCCCACTACTACCGGTATTACTTCGAGGTAATATTATACGCATACCGTAGTAATATTATTTGACGGAATACAATCCATGACCTTGCCCTGTGGCATGTCTTGACAGTGACCATCCATCGTTAACAACCAGACACATCTCTGCAATCAGTTTTGAGGATAACTCTCTTTTCTCTTGGTTTCTAGGTACCTAGTCCCTTCGAGTGTGCACCCAGTTACTACCGTAGTCGTATCTGTATCTTCTAGAGGGGTGACATGGCAGACAGTCGATACCGGAAGACATTTTCCACTTCCCACCCGTCAACAATCCATTAATCCATTAATCAATCGATCAATCAATCAACCATGGCACCCACCCGTCAATCTTCCACTGCGAAGAAGCGATCTCGTCAAGACCGCAGTGGCGAAAACGAACGAGAAGAAGTCGATGTCGACCTTCAATCCCCCATTGCCAAGAAACGGAATACCTTCAAGTCGCCACCACCCTCTTCT
Source organism: Nitzschia inconspicua (assembly GCA_019154785.2). NCBI lineage: Eukaryota > Bacillariophyta > Bacillariophyceae > Bacillariales > Bacillariaceae > Nitzschia > Nitzschia inconspicua. Next base: position 3,451,650 of record JAGRRH010000013.1, on the reverse strand, counting down.
TCTGCACAACGAGGTACTACTAGTAGATCGGCGGCAGCAGCTGCAACGACGCCCTCTCGTAGAGCTGCAAACACGCGGCCGTCCCCAGTGAACGAAGAAGAAGAACAGGTTTATAAAGGAAGAAACTTCAGCATGGAGAAGGACAGTGACGACGATGCTGAAATTGAAGCTCCGCCGCCCCTGTCGCGTTCTGATGTTATTATCGAGACGACTGATAAAACAGCGGCTGCTACGGTCATCAAGTCAACACCTGCGGCGGCAACTTCCACCATCCAGTCTGTCAAAGAGGTTCCAATTCCAGAAATAGAAGATGACGATGATCTTGATGGAAAACAAAATATTGGTAAAGATGAACAGTTCACTCCCGGCATCCGGCCTCCTCGATTGCGGCGACCCAATCTCAGGGAACTCTGTGTGCTGCTGTTGGTTCTGGGGATCCTGTTCTCGGTCGGGTATCTCATACTTTGGACAGCCGTCGCCTTGTTGGACGCGACAGACAAGATCTTGGAAGTCCACCAGTGTCGTCTGCAGCTGCTTGGTGACGGAGACAACAGCAATACCAATTACCAGAGCTTGAACAACAACAACAACCGACAAGAAGACTACGTGCGACAGGAATTGGAAACGCAACTCCAATATTGGAAGCGTCATGCCAAGCAGAACGAGGCCTTTGCACGGGGATACAAGGACGAATATCAAGCGATCTTGCAGCGCCTCGAAGGAGGTTAATGGCGTGTTGGGAGCGAAACCAACCAGTAGAAAAGACGAAAAATAAGCAAAAGTTGGGAGACAACAGTGATTTTGTCCAAAACCAAGTGGACAGTTGCTACAATCCATGTGATATCGCTTTTGATTGCTAGCTATAGTAGGTGAATGCAGCACAATCTTGTTGACTGTGAGTTCCATGTTGGTTGGCTAATGCCATACGACGTACTCCGTAGGACCACCAATATCTGTCGCCCTTCATGGCTGTGCAATATCTGTTCTAATCGTATGTAATGCATTAATATCCCATCTCACACTACTCCTCCGAGTAGCCTCCACCGGTCTACGTCGTATCGTTATTACTACTGTAGTCTTAACCCAGTAGCAAAGTGCTCTCGAGTCTCGACTGTTTGACGGTGGCCGTGTACGTCGCATAGGTACTACCGGTACTGCCGTACAAAAATAATACGTAGTACTACGTAACTGACTGTGAATACGGGTACCGGTACTCTACGGTACGTACTTCTGTATTTGACATGGTACTGGAGTAGCTAACTCCTTGAAGGAAATTTTTTCTATAAAATTCCGGTTTTTTTCTACGGAGGCAAAACCACCGCCGCCGAATAATTGATTCCACGGAAGAAACGATGGTACCCCGTAGCAAATTCGACGAAGGTTTTCTTCGGTAAAATTAGACGCCCTTGGAACGCACGTCCGCGGAGACCGTTGTGAATCATCTGAACGCGATAACCCACTACATCGAGCATCTGCGTGTCCCGAGTCGCAACATTAGTAAAGTTGTAACGCATCTGTTGGTGCACCCTGTCGAAGAATCACGAACAACAATGAACGCGTTAACCCACTACATCGAGCATCTGCGTGTCCCGAGTCGCAACATTAGATCTATTCCTTCCCAAATAGGCTGTAACGCATGGTTTGGTGCACCTTGTCGAAGAATCACGAACAACAATTTTGGTGATGTTGTTTTGTTTTGTTCCAAGCCCAACCAACTACCCCTTTCTTCACTTCCATAAGGCAACAGTTCGAAGACCATTTCCAAGAAATAGGAACATTGTTGTTGCTGTCATCGCGTCCCCCTACAACACCACCACTTTTACTATAACTAAGTTGCCTGTCTAGTACTCATTATCTCCTTCCAACTGTAGATCAATGACTGGTTCAACTTTGCCCAGTACTTCATCAAGTACAACCTCCTCCACCTCCATCAGCGACATGCAAGCACGTCCCACCCATCCAAAGAGTAGTCCAACTTCACCAAGTTCTACCTCCAGTACCACTACGTCCACCTTTATCGGCGCCACGCAATTACCTCCAATCGAGTCACCCACCGGAACGAAATGTACAACGCGTCCAAGTACTAGCGGGAGCGCAACTTCCGCGATCACCATGCACGTTGCAGCGCCCGATCAAACTCAAAACACCGTATCAGATATTAATCTTCAGGCATTCGTCGATGGTCTGATCAAACCCCGCCCTGACGACCCCCCTTTGGAGGCGGATACAGGGGATAGTGTTGCAACCAATGATAATGGTGCCCGGATAGTACGACATTACCACACACACAACAACAATCAAACTTACCATATTTACGTGGCAGGCAACCTGCGCCGGAGGAACGTCCATCCGGCACCCAAGAGGGAAACGATGTCCTTGAGTCAACCACCGACGATACCCGTGCGCCCATGTTGGAACGCATGGCCCGTCTCCGCCAGAGTTTGGACAGAAGCAGACGTACTTCCTCCGCTCCCGCACGGTTGAAAGTTAGGGTCCACAATAAACTCCCACAACACCCGGAACTAATGGATGGTGGATGGAAGGGAATGAGTCCGCCCCACCCCCTGCCTCTTGCCGTCAAACCCACATACAACATCAAAACTCAGTTGGAACCCAGGGAAACTACTTTTCCTCCCTCCAGCCCCAAATGTAACGTCGAAATACACCCGGCAACTACGGAGACCAGACTTGCCACACTCGCTCCAGGCGAAACATCCGTTTCGTTGCATGGACGTAACCTCCGTACTGTACCAGATGAAGACGCTGCAGCCAACCCACATGCCTTACTGGACGTTGACGTCCACGACTTGGATGAACCACAGCAACAGCCCATCATTGACCGCGGCGACGATGATGACGACGATGACGAACCACTCCAGCAGCCAGTCGTAGATTACGACGACTACGACGATGACAGTGATGAAGAAGACTATGAAGACAATGAACCACTGTCCACACAGGAAGAACGACTGATCCAGGAAAAACTGTAGACATGCGGAAAGAGTCAGTCCATGACGTGAGAGGGGTGCACTGCAACTGGATACTTGTCCTCAAGGACCACTACACCAAACTGTCGTACTGTGAACCAATTCCAAGAAAAAGACCTATTTTTGTGGCGGAAGTTCTCTGCCGTATTTTCGGCTTGATAGGACCCCCCAAAATTTTGCAACCAGACAATGGAAAGGAGTTTACGGCAAAGGAGGTAATTGATGCCATCCGTGAACTGGACGAAGATATATATGCAGTGTTTGGTCGTCCGAGGAAACCAAACGATCAAGGTTCCGTCGAAAGCAGGAACAAAATGGTTAAGTCTGTGTTGCAGGACATACAAGACCAACAGAGAGCTAAAGGTAAAACCACCAATTGGACAAAACTCATGGGGCACTTGATGGGTTGTCTAAATTCCCATGAAGTTCGGGGGGTTAATGCCACGTCCGCATACGAGACGGTGTTTGGAGTAAAGTATCATGAGAAGCTGGAATGTCACATAGAGGAGATGAAGGGATGCAGATCACTCCGGCAGCGGCTGCGGCTCAACCCCGATGCGAGGTTGGAGGAATCATCAAAAGAGGAGTTCGATCTGGAGATAGACGACAGTGAGCCACTGGTACCACCCGTGGTTGATTACTGGGAAGACGTGCAATGGGAAAATTTGATTCAAGTCAAAAAGGAGTGTGTGCACTCTTCTCTTGTGGACACACAGCAACGCGAACCGTTGACTGCCATCCAAATGTCATCCCTGCAGACAGAGACCAACGCCATGAACCCGCCACCGATGCATCCGGTGGTGGAACAGGGGGAGGCAGTGACCCCAGCAAAGGCAGTGACTTCAGTGCAGTTGGTTTCCATCAAGGAACCAGCGAGCGGTACACCCACCAGTAAAGAAACAAAGAGAAACAAACACAAGGAAACGTCTGGATGACAGTGGGTGTACATTTCCCACCCTTAAATGTGGCAAATGTACGCATAAGAATCAGCAGGTGGCACTGTGTATCGGTGATATTGTTTACAATCGTGGCCTTCGCGAACCAGAACCTTGGTGGGACACCACATACATTGCAAGTTTCGCCCAGCTCCTCGCCCATACATCTCACCGGGAGGACGTGTTGTACCTGCATTGCCAGACCCCAAACGAAGTGATGGAAGAGTCGCTGACCGCTCCGCTGAACGAGAAGGTGAGGAAAGTATTCAGCGTGGTGCACGCGGCTCTTCACTATGCCGTCTTGGAAATTGATGTGCGATCCCAGACTATTCTTGTGTGGGATGGACTCTCGTACGATCTGACGACATGGACCTCACACATGACGAATATATTAAAAAGAACAAGGCTCGTCCACCTGGACGCTGAAACAACGTTCTGGTCAAAACCGGATCCGCACAGGCGCCTCCTGTGTTGTGACTTGTGACGAGGATGCACGCAATGCAGCGCGAATAGTAGCCTCTGGGAAAAGAAAGTTATTCCAACTTAAGCAGGCAGAAATTAGAAATGATGATGAAGAGGCGAGAAAAGTGTCTCAAACATGTAACAGTTGGGACGTTAGTGTCATGCAAGATGGACCCAAGGGATGTCAAGAACGCCCTGGGACTCCTTGCAATTGTTTTAGAAGTGAGTGAAAGTGGAGCAGGAGGAATTCAAGTGGTTACAACCCATGGACTCATTACCACAGAGAACGGTAAGGGCCCCTACTGGCTACCCTCTGATAGGTATTCTGTGCCGAGGGTACAGGACGTGGCTATGCCGTGGGGCCTAAATAGAGTGCAACGTGATATACAGAAGAACATTTTTGACTTGGAAAGATGTCGAAAAATAAGCATACAAAAAGCTTATCGGTTGCAACATCCCATGAGTGTGGAGGGTGGAAAGGGCTGCGGCTGCAAGGGAAGTAAATGTACCAATTTCTGTGGCTGTATCAAGGCGAAAAAGAAATGCACAGAACGATGCGGCTGTAAAGGGGGTTGCAACAACAAATACCATTGAGGAGTCGAACTATACCTAAAGGTAAAGCAACATAATAAGGGAGAACGGATTTTTAGCTTGAAGCCAAATTTTAATTTTGTGTTCATTAGTCGGACACAAAATCGCTAACCGGAGGTAAAACCTTAATTTGGTGATTCGGCGGAGCTACTCATAAAGGGATAAATTCCACGGAAGAGAGGTGGTTGTTTCCGTAGAATTTTTGATGACGTCAATTGAATTTTACCGAGAAGCGTCTTCCACGAAAAAGCTATACCAGTACTTCGCCTTTTCTGGGAACGATCAATGGCGATGTGATGCAACTTCTTTGAATTCACGGTTCCTTTCCGTGGGGACAGTAACACTACCCCATCAACAGCAGAAGAGGCTGGTACTTAAACAATCCGCGATAGAAGAATGCCTCCCGACGACGACAACGATGACGAAGAAGAAGAAGAAGTGGTGCTAACAGGGGCAGAAGAATACAGTGAAATGTCCTCGCCCATTGTTACAGAGATGGAAGAAGACCACACTGGGAAGAAACAAGGTCTCACTGACAGAAAAGGTTTGGAAATTTTGGAAGACTTCGACACAAGAAGCATCAACGATGAAGTCGAACGTATGCTGGACTTTTTCCCACTGCATCTGGAGGAGTTGCTACACGTTTTGGAAGCCAGTGGCAAGTATTCGGAGATAGTCGGCTCGGACGAATCCTCTGGTGGCCTTCTCTCCTTCCTGTTCGAGTCGTCAGTCTTGAGTGTCGCATCCGAGCCATCTGCGGATACCGTCGACTTTTGCGAGAAGCGACGGTATGTAGAAAAGGAATTTCTCGCCGAGACTCCTCTGATTTTAGCGGTTGCGCTCGAGATGGTGTTTCTCTTCGGGAGTGGGCATGACGATTCGTCAACTTATCGGTTCCTGGAAGCCATAGCCACTCTTTTGGGTAGAAGAGGGTCGAGGAGTGTCTTGACCATTTTGTTTCGAGTCGCGGTCACTGCGAGTGGGACTCCTCCAGAGGAAAAGAAGGAAAACGGCAGTCCATCAACTCATACTGGCTCTCCTCCAACAGCCAAAGTGGAAGAACTCGTTAGTTTGACCTACCGGCTGGTCCTGGCATGGTCGTACCTGCTGCACGGGCGTCCAACACTGACACGACAACATCCACGGGAATGGGTCAAGTCGTTGGCCGAACGATCTACCGAGAACTGTTCTGGAGAGACTGTTGTGTCTCTTTCTGTTTGGATGGACTGGGTTCAATCTGTGGCGCCGCAAATCGGCAGGAGCTTGACGACCTTTTGTCACGTTGCCATTTTCGGAGCACAACATCCGTTTCGCGTGAATAACCCTCCACTGTCGCCACCTTCGGTGCTGAACCAAGACACGAAAAGTGCATTATGGACTTTTCCGTATCAAAGTGTCCCAGCATCTCTGACCGTGTTGTCGACTGCGTTGGGTGGTCCATGGATTCAGCTGTACAGCAGTGATTCTGACGGATTCTCTTTTCGAGCCATGCAAGAAGCGCTCCTTTCTTATTGTGGAACGACTGTGTTGTTGATTCAAACCACTGCTGGAGATTCTTTTGGTTATTACTCCAACTGTCCCTGGAAGGAATCGAGGCGGTGGTACGGAGAGCACGAAGCTACGGAATCGTTCTTGTTTGGATTGAAACCAGCACTGCAGTATTTTGCTCCTGCAAGCACTTCTCGAAAGCCATATTACATGTTTCTGCATAATCCAGCATATGCTCACGCGACGGACTTGAACGGATTGGCAATCGGCGGGATTAACGATAAAACACCCAGGGTGCACATTACGACGACTTTCGAGCGTTGTAAAGCAGGATCCATTGATGCTGTCTATGCCTCGGGGCCGCTTTTATCTGATGGAGAGATTTTTTTTGACATTGATGTCGTAGAATTATATGCAGTGAATTGTACTGCAGATGAGTTTGAAGCTGGGCTCTCGAAAGGAATTGCAAATGCCGCAATACGAGAGGGGACACGGCTCAAGGCAGCCCTGGTCGACAGAAAGCAGTTTTTGGAAGACTTTCAAACGGGACAATTCATGAACCAAGCCTTCGTTCATCGAGATCAGATTCGTGGCCGACATTCCTTTGTAGCTCATGAAGACGCTTCGAGCGGTTATTTCATAGATTCAAAGTCTCCGTCAAAACGTCATATTTTGGACGATGATGACGAGGAGAGAAGAAACTAGGAGTTTTACTTTTGATTTCATCATCTAGACTTGACATCGTTCCATGAAAACTAATAAATTATTCAATTCTATAAAAGAAGTGGGGTCTCTAGCTCTAACGCTTCCAGGCTCGACATTCATGGATTTTGTATCCTTTGGGAGTACCAAGATTATGAAACAACAATAATAACAATTTCGTGTGATTCGGCGCAATTCGAGTCATTGTGGTTTGATCGACCGTATTGTATGTATCGTTCTGATAGCCATCACGATTTCCCTCAAAGCAAAATGATAGGTATCTTTTTCTTCTTTCGGGTTTCCCAATCATTTAATAATACAGTAGAGTACAAGAGCAGATTCCATCGATGAAACGTTGTGGCCGATGAAAAGAATTTATGGAGTCACCACAATTATTTCTCTAGATGCGACATTAGGAGATATCTCTGTAGCGGCGGTACCAGGAGAGCCTTCTGCTCCTGCTGGGAAGACAGTAACCTGAGAAACTTTCTCCGTTCTCCGGAAACGATTGCCAGCGGGCAGAACGGTGTTCAATTGCGTAAGATAAATTTGGTTGCGTGCCCCCGAAAAAGCCAAACGAATTAGACGATTGATAAAAGCAGTACTGGGTGCATCCTCTGTTGCTGGGAATTCTCCCCTGAGAAAGCCGGAAAATCTGATGAATGCCGAACCATCTGAATTCAGACCTTCTGCCAACGTAATATCAAAGAATTCGACGCGACGATCTCCAAACCTTAAAAGAAAGAAGTCCAAAAGATATCTTTCTGTCATAGGTATGAGTTGAACAATATCAATCCGCCTAATTGGAGGAGTGTCGTTCACAAACTCGTACAAGAGCGTGAATGGCGTGACTGGAATTCGGACTCTGACGAAAGATGGGGTTGGTGCCATGCTTACGGAAGGCTCTTCCGATGGTTCTCCTGTTGGTCTGTGACTCGGTTCCCCTGATGGCGCAGAAGATGGAACAACTGAAGGCGAAGCCGATGGCGAGCGTGATGGTTGCGAGCTCGGATGTAGAGAAGGTGTTAAGCTCGGTGCGGATGAAGGCAGTGAACTTGGAACAGAGGAAGGACGCTGACTTGGGGATGATGACGGAAATGAACTTGGCGCAGCTGATGGCGCAGAAGACGGAGTCCTAGATGGGACCTCTGTGGGGTGCGGGGTGGGAACTGGAGTAGGGTTTGGTGTAGGCTTTGGTGTGGGGTGAGGTGTTGGTCGTGGAGTGGGAGAATTCGTGGGTCTTGGAGTAGCTGGAATCTGAACGGGGGGGCGTGTTGGCTCTTGCGTGGGATTTGGCGTTGGCTTCATAGTTGGTAGTGGCGTCGGACGAGGAATCGGGTGAGGTGTTGGGTGTATGGTCGGTTTGGGTGTAGGAAGTGGTGTTAGGCGATGAGAAGGAGAAGATGTAGGAGGCGGAACCGCCAGATCTAATGGTGGAGGTGGATAGTAGCCATCACCATATAGACTTCCGTATGGATCATAGGGTTGATATTGGTTGGCGTTTGGATCACTCCCATATGGAACACTACTTCCTGCGGTCGGCACTACAGTGGGTTTTTCAGTTGGTAATTGTGTTGGCATTTTGGTGGGACTTGGTGTAGGACGAGGGGGGTTGTAGTGTCCCGGAGGGGGGACCAGCTGAGACCCTTCCGAAGAAGCCTGCTGGGAATAACCAGGAGATTTGTACGGTGGAGGGGTGTACGTCGGCGCTGGAATAGCTCCATACGTTGGTGGAGTGTACGTTGGAGGAGTGTTTGTGGGCACTGGAGTTGCGTATGTAGGATGATTCAAATAGTTGATTACTAACTTTCGTTGCCGGTTCTTTGGACCCTCATCCCTCCCGGCTTCAGGTGGTGTAGCAGAAATTCCTTCATCCGCCAGCAGTGTCAAGGACAGCAGCAGCGTAAGAGACCGGAAATACATCGCCGTGGATTGAGAGTAATGCTAAGATTTTTGAAGATCGAATCAGCGATGTAGCCTGTTTGTCTCATTCACTGCTGGAAACATGCACACTAGACGAAGCGGATTAGATTGTTGACACAAGAAATGATCCACTGGTCCTTTGCTATAGAAGTTGCTACTGTTGCTGATGATTGCTGGGGGTGTTATGTGACACGGCAAGAGATCAAGAGCAAACTCGTAGAGTTTGTTGCAGTGGTCTGAGAAACCGGATTTTCTGTTTCTTCTTCAGCATAGAAATTTCGGCGAAGACTTACGATTTTCGCGAAAATGTGAACATGTTGGCGATCGTCAAATTCGGATTGGTCATCCGGCGCGGAAAACGTTGCCGTTAATCCTAATATATATCTGTTTAGTTTCTCTTGTTGTTGTAATAAAAACGTATGACTACCGTACCAGTACGGTACCGCACGTACCGGTACGACGATTGTATTGGTACCGTAGGTACGTGTCGCAGTAGTACCCTACTACCCAGGGACATACATACCGTGATACGAGAACGTTTTACTGTTAATGCGGTCGACATCTACTGGTAGAGGCGCGCTATTGTAATGTTGCCACATTGGATACGGGAGCCAAATTGCTTCCCCCCCTTCGATCGCATTTTGCGAAAATTATCTCTTTGCGAATTGGCTACAGCTGCCGTGTTACTCTAGCTAGCTAGTAGGAGAAGAAAAAAATGTAGCTATGGCGAACTCAAATGTTGCCGAAGCTACAGCTTACAGGTAGAATAGCACGGTAGTCGCCATCGCGATTGCAGTGCTTCCAGGAATTGTGATGGTTTGAGGCAGAGTGTGATATGACTTACTGTTAACACTTACTACCGGTAGCTAGCTACCGTAGTCGTATTAACTGTAATACACAGTTAACTGCTGCGTCTTTGGTCTCGTACCTGTCCTCCGTCCGTCCGTCTCTCCGCTCCCAACTCCCGACTCCTGACTCCTGACGTCCCGACTCCAAACTCTGGCTGCGTAGTACCGATAATTTTACGGTACGATACGACAGTTATTATTACACAGGTACATTTACTCAGTATTACGTCGTACCAATACTATTCTATACTACGAGCTTGAGCCACGGCTGGAATGTGCATGCTGACCTGTTTGTAGAGGATGATTTGAATGGAAATTCTCTCTAGAATTCTAATATCATTGCGAGTACCATTTCTTAACTCTCTAATACCAGTTGTCTCGAATTACCCGATCAGACGTCGACCGAATCTGTGCAACCTCCCTTGGAATTCCTTGTTGCCGCCAGAGCATCTCGAGGGCTCGATACCGAGCATCGTTCAAAAAAAGAGGCCGTCCACGACGTAGGCCGGGATCCTCTTCGCCATGTTCATCAACATAGATGCTCGCCGAATACGCTGATTTATTGTTGTGCATCAGGAGCACCGTGCATTTCTGAACGAGAAAAAAAATACCAATTCCAGATCCAGTTTTTCGAGCATGAAGAGTACAAGCTCCGGGAGGACGTTGGGTTCGAGCAAATGTTCGTCGATTGGATCCGGATCGCATCACAGCACCAGTCAAAAGGCAGATCGCCGTTTCCGAATTGCCGATGTCATCTGCTTCATCTAAAGTCGTTGATTCGTCTCTTCCTTTTACTTTATTCACAATCCCGTAGAGCTCCACAAACGATTTGGGAAGGCGGATAAGACTGAATGTCGGAGTGTCCTTGCGATGGATAAGACCCAAGTGACTGAAATCCGCCATGACAGAGCTCGCTGCCACTGACTCAAACATGGAGCCCTGCTTCCCTGGACCAATAGTTTGCTGTGCCAGCAAACTTGGCTGGTAGGAGATAATTGGTGATTGTCCTACACCTGCAAAGAGATGTGTGATGTCGTTGCTGTTACTCTCGCCATCATCCGAGCCCGACGTGCTAGGTTCGTCCACCGATTCTTCTCCATCGCCGTTGCCAGTATCTTCGACTTCAAATCCAGCAACTACCTGATCCACAGGATCGATCATCTCTTCCGCGTCGTCCATTTCCATGTCATCTACCAGCTCCTCATCGGACTCCTGGCCGACATTATCAGCAAAGAAATGACGCGGAACCGTTGCATCATGACCAATCTCAGAGTCGTATGCATTATTACTGATAGCCGAAGATTCAGAGGCAGATTGGTCAGCTTTCGCTGTGCTCGAGATCGCAGGAGGTGTTGATTGATCAACGGCTATGTCATCCATTTCGGCGTGTCCGGGCCCAGATTCTTCAAAGGACATCTTGAGATCATCGCTCCCTTTTTCTCCAGATCCAGACGAGGAGTACAATTCTGGTAAGATAGATTTTCCATTGGACCCGTGATGCTTTTCTAGCCCAATAGTTGCTGTTAGCCAACGATTGATCAAACTCCACCACTCCCCGGAGCTATTAATGATTAACGAGGGTAACGGACCTCCCATCACTTTTAGAACAAACATACCATCATTAGTTGTCATTGTTTCCGTCCCTCCAAGAACAAATCTCAATATCTTGAAATTCGGGTCCCATTCGTGGTCACTGTTATCAAAGCTGGCACCTTTCTTGCGACTTCTACCTTCGACAGCGTGATAACACGCTCTCATCATGAGAATGACCGATCTAGCAAGTGGAAGAACAGAACGACTGACGCTCCCAAAAAGACTGATAGGGGAGGAAAGTCGTGCCGCGGAAGAGTCTTTCAAGTTGCCGTCGAAGTCAAAGTTGCCGTCTTTGACTCTAGCTGTACAGTGGGCGTATAGCTTATATAATGCTTCAGCTTCCGTCGCCAGTTCCGTTGGATCCCATCTTCCTTCTTCATCCCCTTCATCGTCTATTTCCATGTCATCCAAGGAGTCGAAACCATGCGGTGTCACAAGGGTTTGTATCATTCTGCCAATCAGAAGAATTCGACCGCAGTTCAAAATGTCTTTGCAGTCAGGTAACCTATCCTTACTGACTAAGATGGACGAGAAGACTGCACCTCCTAAGGAGTTGAGATCCCAGGAAAGCAATGGCATGTACAAAAATGCAGTGGCGACAGCTGGTCGGAAAGGATTCGCTCCAGGAAAATATTCGGCCGGCACAACCGATCCCCAGTTGGATTCAATTTCAGGTGGGCGAGGAGTATTGTCTGCGAACACCTGGTCGACAGCTAGTGGAACAGGCGGTTCTCCGTTCGCTCCGTATTGCGTGCCCAAGCCTCTAGACACCCACATTTGAGCAGCTGTCGCACGTGCCTCGTGGCGTTGAGATAGCATTCCGTCTCTTGCAACATGACAAGGCATTGCGGACATCAACGCAGTTATTTCGCTCCATAAAGCTAATTTGTGACATCTCTGAGGATGGATGTTTCCCTTAAAAGCGTCTGCCAATTCCAGCGTCCAACTTTCTCCACAAAGAATGTCCGCCAGGCATAAACAAACTGACGCTGGAATGTCTTTTGAATAAGCCGGATCATACCCTAGTTGAGCGAACATTTCGTAAATCAATACTTCAAGTAACCCCGAAGTGCCGGTCATTATTCTTGACAATTCTTGAACTTGCGGGTTATTGTCGTCTCCGAATTTGTATCCTTGCCAAGGTTCATCCGTTTTGGAAAAACTGCCGAACGGGAGAATCTCTTCCAAACCCCGAACTGCTGCTTCGGCCGCTGCGGCACTGTGTCCTACAGCGGCCCAAGCGATATGCTGTTGACGAAGAAGTCGCAATACGCCCTTCACGGTTGTCGGTGTCTCTGAAGATGGTACATCACCGTCCTCTTCTTCATAATCCCATCTCTGGATTGACGCGTGCCATTTCCGATGTTTCCGCTTTCGGGAACCAGATGAGCGCTCCCATGGAACGGCCATTGCTTGCAAAAGGTGCGAGCCAAAGTCTGCCAGCGCTTTATGGCCCATTTCACTCCGTTCGGGTAGGTTTCCTCCCCAGACACTCTTTGGCGTCAACAATTCTCGGTACAAATACTCCAAATTTGGAGCTGCCTCCTTTTTAGTATTCGAACTGGCTAATGATTTATCGTCAGATGTTCTTAATGCAGCGCATCCATCCCTGGGGATTAAAATGTTGGAAAGTTGCTTGCACAACGGGCAGAGAAACTCTCCATCATCAATGTTAGCTGCAAACCTACCATCGTATGGCTGTTCGCCAGCAGCACGTTGATGTAAAGATAATGTGTGAGTTTCCACGCACTTAAGATGCGCCGCGTGACCACATTGCCTAATTATGGGTCTGGTACTACCCCATCTTGTGTTCTCGTAGCAAAGAGACACCAAGGGGCTCAGGATGACGTAACCCTGAGATGATTGAACGCTAGCCCAGCCTTCAGTCACTTTTCCGGTTTCTTCGGACAAATGTTTTACCAGGACTCGTCTCGACAAGATGTCATATTTGTCCGAAACAGTACTTTTCAAAACCGTTACAATCGATCCTCGAGGCAGACAATGTATTGGTCGAGAGTCCATTGCTTCTGTTTCACGAACCTGGCATCCCATGTGGCCTACTACACGATATCTTTGGAATACTGAAAAGCCTTCCACTCCGTCACGTCCTTTGCTGATCGCTTCGCTGCAGGCTCTCATTTGAGCTACTCTGGACCGTTGTACGTGACCTAAATACCCGAGCGGTCCATTGTTTTCCCCATCTGCGTCGTCGCACCTACAAATAATGCACAATTCTTGGTCTTCATCTTCTTCTGCTTGTTCACTCTCCATCTTGTTTTCTCCGTTTTCTTGTGTTCCCATGGACTCAACGAAGGCACTCTGCTTCATTTTCATCATTTCGAGCATACGTTGTTGGGCTGCTTTTCCTCTCTCTTTCTTCGCCTTTGAAGCGGACAAGTCTTTTTCCTGCGAGTCGTCAACGGGCTTGGGCCACAGATCAGGTAGGTTGTTAAGCATACCGGATATTTTCAATCTGACGGTGTTGTCGATCGTCCAGATTGTTGGCACCTCTCCGGTTGCCGCTCTAGGGGATATAGGCGGTTTAATTGGCAGGCCAGTTGTGGCACTTTTTACAGCTGCGGCCACGCTGGGAGCTCCATCGACCAGTGCGTTGACAAAACGCAGCAACCATTTCAGCCCACTTGCAGTAAGAGACTTAGCCCCACCATGACCATCAGCTGGCTCGTCTTGACGTCCACTTGGACCAGCTCCATGATCTGCCCTATTTTCGTAAAGTGCAATCAGCAGCCCTAGAATTGAACCACGTTCCTCGCCGCTACCCTTTGACTTCAATGGTCCGTCCGGATATGGACGAAGAGCCCACTCGTCTGCCAAGCTTACAGGCACCCGAACAAGCCGACCAAGGTACGAATTAATTGATAGTCCCGAAGAAAGCGACTTCGCCTCTTCATCAAGATCGGGTTGTAATCTGTGGAGAGAAGCGCATTCCTCAAGAGTGTGTACTTGCAATGTCAACAACTGGAGAACCTCCAAAAAGGAAACAGAGGAAGCAGCAGCAATGTCCGCTGAGAAAGGAGGGCCTGAGTCCCCTTCCGTAAAAGAAGAACCACGTTTCGTCGGAAAAGGATTGGTTCCTGCTCCTCCTCCTTGCATTGCTCGCCGACTGAATGTCACAACACGAACATCGCCGCCTGTAGTATCTGTCGATACAGATATTCCTAAAGCAGCATCGGCACTTGCTGGAGAAGACAGATCGTCGCTTCGGTCGAATCGTTTCACTGGATCTGGAGGCGGTAGCCATGAGCCACCAAGCAGAGCGAAAAGCAACGCTCTTCGAATGGCAGCATCCATCGGCGGAAGGTGCAGCATTAGACGACAAGCCAAAAAGCGAGGATGAGCGCGCGGTGGCTGACATACAAGAGGGAAACAGTATCCGTCAGATCCAGAGTCCTCGTTGCGCTTCTTCGCCAATTTTTGTTTGCGGAGGCTAGCGACAACGTCCATCGCATGTTGATGTTCCTGGCGGCGCAAGTGGAAAAAGGTCGGATCATATTCATCGCAGCATGAAGGAGATAGCTCAAAAGACGCGGGACCTGCACCGGCACGAGAACCTTGGTTCTTTCGTTTTCCAACCTCTTTGAGCACTTGTGCGAACACATCTCTGAAAAGACCGCCGCCGCCACTTGTCCCGGCACTTCCGTCGCTTTCATCACGGCGAGCTACCGCGCATGATGCTGCACTCATAGCTGCAGAGTGCGATCGCGGTTCTGCGGCCAACGCATGAATTAATTCGCGACGAATGCTTTGTCTCAGCCATGTTTCATCTGAAGAAGAAATTGGCGGGGGAGGCGGTAATTCAGTGACAACAATACACATGGTGGCAAAGAAAGACTCGGACAAAACAGTGGCGTGATCGGGATCTTGTAATCTGGGAGGATTAATCCACGTTCCAAATCCTCCAGCAAATGATCCATTCCCACCAGCGCCAGGTGCCGATCGTCGTTCTGGGTCACACAGATACCCGTCCATGCTGAAGCGGCTGAGAAGAAGGGCGAAGACACGACGAGCCCCAAGACCAACACTCATCCCAGCTGCCGACAGTTGTACCAAGGTCAGATCGAGATCTCGGAATGATCTGCAAAGAGGGGCATTGGAGTAGTTGAGTGCCATACCTGCAACAGGGCTTCCGTTTCGTGCCCACAGGTGCCTTTCGATTTGCTGAGCTGCAGCAAGGCACCGTATCGGATGGTCAGCCAATGAATGGATTATTTTTGCAACCGCGATGTTGGCTGATACTGTCCGTGATCGTGCACGCCTTCGCTGAGCTTCTTGAGGGGTACAGTCGGGACCGGCAGACCAAACAACTCGACAATTCGATGATCTCAGAATTGGGCGAATAAGAGGGACTAGGGGATGTTGAACACTTCCGACGTTTGAGTCGGGCGAAGTATCGGAGCCATCTAGAACTGGAAGCTTCCACCAACTTTGAGAATTGTCGCTGCGGACTGACTCTGGTACGACGACACCGCACAGACTTCTGACTGTTTTTGCTAGTGCACGGTGCAAAGGTAAGTGAAACGACAGAGAGTCTCCTGCAAGTGGAGAATGGGGAACCCGTAGCCAATCACCCATGACGGCGCCGCTTGTCAGAGCTGCCGTTCCCGAAGAATTCAAGCCAGCATCTTTCAAAAGACCACAGGGTTTTAATTGTCTTTGAGCTCCTTCGAATCGAAGGGCAGTCTCAATCAGATCCAACTGCTTCTCAGACATCTTCACCGATGTCGCACATGACAAAGCAACAGCACTGACATTGCTTGGAGACGATTGCCCTTCTGATGGTGACGATGCACCAAGCTGTGAAGCAGTGACGTGCAGTGTGCTCCGTTGCAACACTTCCGCTCGGGATGCGTCCGAGGTGCCGTGTGCGCCCCCTGACGGAACAGGTAGACCCGTTTCAAGCATCCCTTCCTGATACAACCAGAACTTGATTTCTCTCAAGAGAGCAGCAATGATATTGCCCATCGCCTCCCTTATCGTCACAAGGTGTGTTCCATCCTCGGAAACCGGAGCTAAAGTGACACTGCTGCTATTTGTTGGACTTTCCGCCAGCGCATCTCGGGTCCCAGCAAAATTTAGACTCAAGCCAAACGCCTCAAGCCAGCGATTTTCCTCAAATTCAACATGTGCCCCTGATATCTTTCGTTTCTGGGGATCCATACCTTGTGCCGAGCGAAGCAATCTTGACCAAACAGTGCAGAAAGTCAGAATTTCCTCTCCTCGGGAAGAAATTGGTATCCCTTGGTACGCGGGAAATTTATTCGGAAGCAATAGTCTCATTGCAGTTCCAGGCGTCTCGATGACATATTCCAAATCTCTCAAAAGATGAGGCAAACGTTTGTGCCTGGTAGATCTAGAATCAAGAAATCCGTCATCTGGAGCTGCCGGCAAAAGAGTCATAAGAGGGTGCTCCCCGGCGATGTATGTCAGCGCCGGCAACAAGCTTTCGTTTGCACTCTGGATATTTTCACGGCTATCATTGTCATTTCCCGAGGGAGTGTTCTTCAAAATCATGATGACATCTTTGGTCGCACCCAGAAGATTCGTATGAATACACCGAACCACGGTAAGAGCTATCGGCATTGTAAAGACTCCAATGGAAGATTCTTGCTGAACAGAATCTTCGTCGTCGGGCAACAACAATTTCTCAACAGCCGGAGCGCTGCCCAGCGCTCTCACAAGACTACCAGCAGTAAATATCTGAACCGTGAATCCCAAAGGGGTGTCAGCCTCCGTACCTACTCCAGCACAGAACAATGTACTCAGAGGGCGATACGCAATCCCAAGTGCTGCAGCAAACCGACATTTGAATCTTGCATCCGTCAAAAGTGACAAAAACAGTGAATGTATTGCTCCACGAAGTTGTTTTGTCGGATATGGATCAAGAAGAAGTAGCAAAATTACCGGAGACATCGGCGCACGGAAAGAAGACGTTGCAAGCAAGTGTCGATACTCCATGGGGTTTGGAGGAGGCGGCCGGCTGCTGGATATTATTTCATTTGTTCGTACCGTTCCAACGCCGCTTATCAAAAACAAGCCTGGCAATTTATGGGGAAAGACACTTGATATTATCCGGTCTGCTTCTTGCTGTTTCCTCAGATCTGTATCAACAACATAAATCATCTCTGTCAAACTGTTTCTGGTCGTCAAGGATTCTATGTTCCACTGTCCTGTGGTGAGAAAGATCAGAAGTGGATGTTTTTTGCTTGACGGTACAGGATCCGTGTACAAGGAAGGGAGCGTTCCCCAAAGAGCATGAGGTGACTTTCTATATTTTGAAGAAGGAAGACGGTAAGGAACATTGCCGTAAAACGATAGGTCTGTCGCAGTAAATTCTACGAATGCATCTTTGTTGACCTCCATTGCCAACGAATGCAACAATTCTGACTCTTCGCTGGTCAAATAGCTGGATGCCAAATGTGGAGGAAAGGCTTGGAAGCGGCGCCGACAGGCTTGAACTTCGTCCGTTTCTCCAACTGCAACCCACGCAGGAATGCTTCTCGCTTCATGCCACACAGCAACGCCACCTAAATCGTGAGTTGACTGAACTTGAAGTAAAGCGTCTACTACCAGAACAGCTGCAGCTGGATGGGCAGCACTGATTTCCGTCAACCACGATGATAAGGCCCTGGCACGATGCTCCATGTCTACTTGTGCAGTGCTCACTACTGCACAATGCAATCCATGGGATTTCAGTCGCTTGAACCCTTGCATAGCAGAAGGGATCGAAGAGTAGTTTTTGACTGTTACTTGACCGTCCGCGTCGACATGGTGTGTCATTTGATTGGCAGCCTCTCGAAGTGTCACCAAAGATTCAGTCAACTGATCGTCAGAACCTTGGTTTCTTCTGGAATGCCGCGGCTCGTGCAGAGCATCTATTACGTCATCAAAAGTATGAACGTCGTCATTATGAAGTCTCAGCTGCAACGTATATTTACTGGGGAGACATTTGCAATGCAAATGAGAGTCCGCAATAAAGTCATTGGGCGTCTTCCAACGATATGAAGGAGTTTTTGACGCCAAGCTGTTGCGCGTGCGATGATAATCTTCCTGATGTGGGGCACCGTTCCATATTTTGGCAGCTTCGTCGGCCCATCGTAACTTCCATTGAGCGGGATCCGCACCTATTCCTGCGCCATCTACAGCTTGAACCAAACATTGGACGGCCGCTCCAACTACGACACCCAAAGCCGCCGCCACTTTGGCTGGCAATCTGGTAGGAGAATTCTGCAGGGCGTCGATACCGTCTTGGCGTCCTCGTATGGCCATTCGTACTGCTTCTTCCGGATCTTCGGAAGCTACCGTGGCGATTGTTTCTGTGCCATGCAATTCGGGTCGATGCGAATCACAGCATCCATCAACTTTCCATGCTTCGGCATCCCCGCAATCACAACATCCACCTGGTGTAGTTCGATGAAAGTACACTTCGTGTCCATCATGATTTGACTCACGAAAGCAATTGTCGCAAATCACACAAGTGGAATCTGTCTGACAGGTTCGACAATTCCAGGCAATATCCCCTCGTTTAAAGACGTATCCGCAGGGCCGAGGACGAAAGGGCTTTTTACTGTTGGATTCCTCCTTTGCTTGTCCTTCTTCCAGCAGACGTTTGAGCAAAGCGACTGTGGTTTGTCCCGAGGTGTCTTTCCTGGGTGCCGGTGCTTGCTGCAAGACATCCTTTTCGGTAGAGGGCCATGTCGACGGATCCTCGTCCTCGTCATAATACTGCAAGATCATGGCATCAGCCCAGGCCTTGGCGGTGGCAGGTGGAACACCGGTCAATCTTCCAAAGACGGCGTTGGCCAAGGTCGATAGGGATGGGAGATAGGTTGGCGGTGAAGCGGTGGAAGAACTTTGCCCTGCTACGGCAGCAAACAGTTTGATATAAGAACACAACTTGTCATCGGCCAACTTGGCTTGGTACACCAACATGTCGGGGGTCTTCCAATCCTCATCTTCTGCGGCTCCTACCAAGCTACTGGCTGATGACGAAGGCGTGCGTCGAGCAGCAGTTGCCGTATTTCGCGGTGTCTTAAGGAGTGTTCCACTCATTCCGCTAGAGGAGGGTGTAATTGGAATATTGGAAAAGGCTTGGGAATAGTCCGCCAGGTCGTACATAAATGGTTCTTCCTGCTCACCCGGAGACGCGTCGTTGTCCTTGGAAGCTGCATACAACTCCTTGGAGGAAGAGGCAATACCACCACTACTACTACCACCACCACCACCAAAACTCACACCCCCTGGTGAAAACTTGAGATAGACGGGAATGGGGTAGACCGGGATCGTTTCGGGAGGAGGGTCGCTCGTACTGGACGACAATGTAGTAGAAGCAGAAGCTGAGGCATCGGCTGCTGCTGTTGACATCATGTCCGGGTTGGTTCCAGTCCCACCACCAGAATCTAATGGTGAAGGGTAATCTGACGACATTGGTGTCCTATCCATAACGGTGGTGCAGCAGCAGCAGCGTTCCCCTTTTTATGAAGTTCTGCAGTTGTGGTCGTTCTTTGCTGTTTGTGCTGTTCGAGGTTCTTCTCTATCTGTCTCTGATTCGCTCGCACCCATTCAGTTTGGGGATGAATGAAAAGCCCGGTTAGCTGGCTAAAGAGGAAAATAGAGAGCCGTTCAGACGAGAGAACGCCAGCGAAACAAGTAAATGAGAGATAATAACGATAGAAGTGAGAGCATAAAAGGAGTTGTTGGAGGACCCCGACGTCGATGATAATAATCATGTGCTGTGTGCGCGCCTTGCCTCTCCCCCTCTTTGAGCTTCGACCAAGATCGATATGGCGTTGTGCTGGATCAGTCTTCGTCGCGGGCCATCACGAAGAATGACCGCATACTCCAGTACGAATGTTTTCCAACGGTCAATTCGGAGCAAAGGTGCTCGACTACAAAAGATAAAGTTAATTTTAAGCATTTTAGTGAATGGAGTGGTGAGCCAAAAGAACATTAAGGTTTATTGATGATTGATGGAGGGAGAAATTTATCGCGGGATTGATTTTTTGATGTTCTACGGTACGGTATTACCGTACCGATAGTACCCTGCCGTACTCTGCACTTGCTCTGTACTGCCGGTGTCGTCTACCGTAATACGGTACTTGTACAACAGAACTCGTTCCTGCAGTACCGGTACGTCGTAGTACTGATGAATACGGGGTAGTCTACTTCACTCATGATCACGATGAAGCTTTTGAAACATTCGACATTGCTTGGCTGCTCTACTAGATCTTCCTGCCAACTTACACTAGCAGATCTACAACCGCAACGACAAACCAAAATACCATTATATTGTTTCTCACTCCACCACTCTACAACCCAATTTTTCTCTCCAAGGGACGGCAACAGCGAGACTGGGTCAAACTAATAGTACACAAAAATGCATTCCCCACTATGGTCAACAGCACCAAGGCCGGCATTGCTGCTCTTCCTGTCGGCTTGGTTGACTACCGTCACGTTTGGAAGATCCGTGCATGCACAAAAAGTGGATACGCTTCATGTGGAGGAGAATGTAGCTCTCAATCGCATGTTCGAAGAAGAACCTAACCCTCGACTACAACAACGACAACGACACTTGCAAAAACAAACTACCTTTCCGCAAAAGGACGTCAAAGAGTACGAGCTCTGGGATGCCTCGGAATTTCCAAAAGCCTTGGAAGAATGGGCCCGCAAATATCCTGACATGATACATTACACCACAGCACAAGAAGCTTACAATCTCCCAGCTGCCGGTTCCGACACAGATTGTCCGTTTTATCCAAAGACCGGTTGTCCCAACTATTTCTTTACAATTCAAGACTTTTTGGCACATCCCGTTGACAGCGATTCATCTGCCAATCTTCCAGAAGTCTTTTGGAGTGGTTGTCTTCACGGTAATGAACGTGTAGGACCGACGAGTGTCATGGAGGCGGCGGCTTTGTTGCTGGAGGCAGCACATTGCGAGGCCATGCCCCAACGAAACAACAAGGGTTCTTCGTTGATCTCACAACTAAGCCAAGCCAAGCAATGTCGACAATCATTACGCAACAAAGGTATTGATGACGTCCATCGCAAATGGTTGGCACGACTGGTGGCGACACGCCGCATAGTGGTGGCACCGACGGCCAATGCTCTGGGATATTTTCGAAACGACCGCACGGAAAATGGCATTGATCCCAACCGGGACTTTCCGTATGATTTGGAAGATTCATCATTGTGCATGCAAACAATCGCCGGTCGGACCTTGAACGAAATTTATCAAGAACACATGTTTCAACTGGCCTTGACCTTCCATGCCGGTATGGAAGTGGTGGCTTACGAATGGGGTGCCCCCTCATGGCTCAATCATTTGGCACCGGATGATGAGGCCCAACAGCAAATTGGAGCTGGATACAGTCGATACGGAGGAGGCTGGAGTAAAAGCAAACCGTACAAGTATGGCACCATGAACGATCTGGTGTATTTCGTAAGGGGCGGAATGGAAGATTGTACGTTCGAATGAGGGTCAGTTTTCTTTGTTCTGTACACGTTTGTCTCTTCAAATTCTAACTTTTTCTCAACGTTACTATCGTAAGGGGCATATGCTGGGTCTTGGACCAAAGATAAAGTCACACCATGTACGCCAAAACAATTTGGAGGGTACCCAGAGTTGAAGACAACTTACAACAACTCCACTCTTCGTGTCTTCAACATGTTAATTGAAACTAGCAATGCCAAGACCCCCAAAAAAACTGAGTTGGGCACTTCCCTGGATGTGCTGGAGCGTTCTACTACTGGAAACGGCCATGTATCGCGCAACATTCGACTGGCACTGCTAGCAACGGAAATGGTCCAACCCTACGCCGCCATTGTGGCTGTCAACCAGTTGCCGTTGTCCGACGACGTGGTTCCAATGGTGAAACGAGAACCCACAAGTTGCCTGGATAACAAGGCTGTCATGGTGGCCAAGAATGCTCGGATCGTGGATGTTGAATGGACTATCGGAGGGGCAATGACGGTAGACAAAACCGAGCTTTTGTATGCCAAATGGGATGATGTTGGCGATGTCGTGGACTGTTGGACTCCACCCACCGACACTGACCGATTCGAAAAAGCTCAGAGTTTCCAAGGCATCGTCAATGGTACTGGATTCTTTTCTGTTCGTGGGTCTCATCCATCTCCTGAACAAAGTCTCACGGGACTAAAACCATCTCTTGGCCCGCTGTTTCGTGCGACTATACCGCTCGACGCCATGAAGCAAGGCGACAAGATCATTGTTCTTGCATCGGCCATGGTGGACCAGTCCTGGAAGGCACAACCGAAAAACGTTGCTCCTATTATACCGCCCCAGAGTCATATTGTCAACGCCAGAACAGATCCAAGTTATCATCATGAAAGCAATGGCAAGCACATTCATGGGCATATCGACTGGTATTCTTTGCCACTTACGATCATCATTGGCGACTTTGATGACAGCGTTGGAACAAGAGACGAAGATTTGGTGAACACCATTGAATTGCACCCACGGTATGGCGACCGCACAAGCACAAAGGGAGGAACCAAACCCAAGGCTGCCAATACCGATCAGCTATGGTTCCCAGTGTCTTTCTGGATATTCTTGGCTGTTGGACTGCTGCTTCTGGCCGGTACGGTATATTGTATACGAACCTGTTGCACCAGACAGTATTATGGCAAAGTGAACCGCAAGAGCAGTGAAGAGCTCGAAGAGGCCGGCGATGATTTTGTATTTGAGGCCAAGCCATACTCTGATCGCGTCGATGCCGAGTACGGCGACGAGTACGATGATGAGGACGGGATAGAAATTCCACAAATATCATAGACAAAAATCAATACTGCTGGAATTAGGGAAATGTGGAATTCTTATGCACTTATCACTGGCTAGTCGAAGGAATCAAACTTGTTGCAATCTCATCGAAGGATAGGTCTTGCAAGTCATATAGAATCATAGAGATGGAAGAAGATCAGTCCACCGATGGATTGGTCCATGTATGCTTCAAAGATAATTTTCATCCATTGTGGAATTCTGTAACCATGGTGTACAAAGGGCCCCGTGCCAAGACTGGCGATGACACAGAAAGTGAACGAAACTCTCGATTAATGGCGGTTTCTTGGAACAAGATTGCATATAACATTGAAATTGGGTTCATATTTTGCGGCCCCGCCTCCGTATCGAACTTAGGTTGCGGCTCATATATTCCTAACACCATCAGAAACCTCTTCGGAAAGGGGCGTCGAAAATTATCTTCGCCATTTGTTGGTCTCCTTCCACAACCGAAAAGCCAACGAACGGCAAAATGCTGGCGAAGATGACAGAAACTTCCTTTTTTCTCATGGAGTAATGTTAAACATGGGATAAAATAAGGAGGCTACAACAGCACCATTCAAGAGCTACGGAACATTACTTTTTGAATTTTGCATCACTACAGTAGTCTACCAGAAGGGAAATAATACTACTACTGTCGTAGGTAGTGTACGTAGTACGTACTTCGTACTACGTAATACATAGTGTGGTACTCCGAGTAGGTAGTAGACTTCCGGTACACCTACCTGTAGTACCACCTTACGAACCACTTTTACAGTTAGTTGTACTCGGAGTACTAACCTAGTCGTTTCAAGTACTGTTTTAGTCATAATTGTTTGCGTGCCCGCGAAAGCAAGGCGAAATCTGAAGGCGATCGCCACTTTTTGTTTTAGCGACTCCTACATCTGCCCGCAAGACACAAAGTAGTGTTTTTGTTCTTGGAAAACAAGCAAGCATACGTCGCAAGCTTTTCATTCTCCCGCTACTGTGACACCTTTCACCATGGGAGTCCTTTCGTCGCTTATACCGCTGGCATTCGGCTGCCTTTTGGCTCCCACTGCGAATGCGATGGGTTCCGATTCGTTTGGTCTTTGGGATGCCGCAAAGGTCGTCGATACCATTACTCAATGGAAGCTGAAGTACCCAGATCTGATCGACACAGCCACTGCCCAGAGCTTGTATGGTCTTCCTTCTTCGGGAAATAAACAAGACTGTCCCTACGATGGAAAGCATGTTGGGTGTCTGAATCACTTCTTCACCATTCAGGATTTCATTTCTCACAAAAAAGGCTCCGAATCCAGCGCATCGCTCCCCGAAGTTTTATGGACCGGGAGCTTGCATGGAGACGAAACACTTGGACCTGCCGTAGTGATGGAAGCCGCTGCTCTTCTCTTGGAAGCTGCGTCGTGTGAGGCCAAACCAAGGCTTCACGCCAGCAATTGGGATGTCGAAGTCAGTGAAGCTTTGGCATGCCGAACGGATCTCCGATCGCGTGGTGTCGACGATACGCATCGCCAGTGGCTGGCTCGTTTGGTATCTACCAGGCGAATTGTAGTGGTTCCCAACGCCAATGCACTGGGTCATTTTCGAAAGGAACACTTGGAAGGAACGGTCGACCCTGCCGAAGACTTCCCTTACAACATCAAATCTCCCGAAGCGTGCATGCGCTCTCTTGCTGCCAGAACACTAAATGAAATATTCCGTACGCATATCTTCCAGGTTGCGATAAGTTTCAAAGAAGGAGAAGACCATATTGAATATAGCTGGGGATCCCAAGAATATTTGAGCCCAGATGCTATCGCGTACGACCGAGTTGCCGAGTCACTCAGCAATGTGGTGGGTGGACGAAACATGTATTCATTCGCCCCGTCCAACAGAAAGTCCGTCAATCCTAAAATGGCCTTTCAAGATTGGGCCTACGCAGCCTCATGGGAAAATCCTCGTACGTTCCCTTGTACTCCGGACAGGGACAGCTATGGTGGATACGACCCAAGCAAATCCAGCTACTCCGTCGAAACGAACAGAGCTCTATCATTTACAGTTTCCAGCAGAGTGGATACAGCTGGTGCTGGAAGAAAAACAGATAATGTCAGCAATGTTTCCCATGCCAAGGATAACGTGGATCAGGGGATATCAATTTCTAGAAACATTCGTTTAGCTCTTGTTGCCACAGAGTTGGTGGAACCGTACGTTTCGATCTTTGGTGTCAACAACGTTGCCATTTCGGATGATATCGTCCCATCTTCCTATTATCAATCGGGTGATATGTGTGATGTGAGTCGAGTTGTCGCTGTCCCTGGAGCTCTGAGTACTGTTATTATTGAATGGACCGTTGGTGGGAGTCTCAATATTTCGCAGACCGACCTTTGGGTAGCAAAGGCGAGCGATCTGCAGGATGAATCCATTTGTTCCATGAATCTGAATGATGGGTTTGAAGCCGTGAAAAGCATCTTCACCAAAATTGATTCTCTGCCCAGATCAGGATCTGGCTTCTTTTCTACCAATGGCCCCGATCCATCGCCCAAAGAATCTGTTTCCAAGCCATTTAGTCTTCTTGAAGGCCGTGGAGCTGTTTCTGATGCAAAGAGCAACGCAATGGGTGGAATTTACAACGCACCGACAGACAGCCATAGTTTGACTTCTGTCAACCTTCTTGGACCTGTTTTCCGTGCGGAGATTGACCTTGGTGACTACCAACTGGGGGATCAGCTAATTCTTGTGGCCACTGCCACGGTCGACCAGGAATGGATCAACGTACCAAGCGAGTACCATCAACCTCTGGTACATCCCCAAAGTCACCTGGCAAATATGCGCACTAATCCACAGCACGAGTTTGAAATCTCTGGAAAGAGACTACAGGGTCGTCTCGACTGGATTTCGGTCCCAGTCGTAGTCATCGTGGACGAAATCGACAAGCACGCAGGAGGCATCGAGCTGTACAAGAGATTGGACAAGAACGATGGATATGAAAAGCCAAAGGAAGAAACATTGTATCTGTTTGGAAGCAGCAGCAATAACGACTTCTTCCTCATGATTGCCATTTGGCTCATTATTGGTGCGGTCGCAGTGGTTTTGATTTGTCTTTTCATCTTTCTTGTTTGTGGTCGCTCGGGGCGTCGTGCTACTCGAAGGCAGCGACACCCCACCGCCGGTGATGGAGTTTTCAACAGCCAACCCTGCCCAGACAAGTCGCGACGGCCTTCAACGAAATCCCGCGTCTCATCCAAAAATGGTCTCTTCTTTGACAATATCCAGGAACAAGGAAAGAGTTCCAAACGCCATCCCGACGACGATCTTGTTGACGACTTGCGTTTTGACAACGTCCGCGTCAAAGACGCTGTCGATCGTCGGATTGAGCGGGACCAATGTGACCAGACGATGCATGGACGCGGTGTTGTTGAAATTGATCTCAGCGATGATGACGAGAAGGATGACATCATCGATTTCGAATCCAACATGATACATTCCTCCTCCTATCCACCCGTTTGCTCTGGTGGCTTGGTGTAATGAAGAGGTTTTGTTTTAGAACTCCTGATAGATCGATCCAGGACTGTGCAAAAGCAGCCCATATGCAGCAACATTGAAGATATATACAGGGAATCACCTACCCATAATTCACAAAAAGATTTTATAGAATCATCTCATATGAATACTTCGATCATAGATTTTAGATGCGTAGTAATATTTTCAACCTTACTTACGGCAGTATTACTACACATTAAACACCAGAAAAGAAGTCATGATTCATCGCCTTAAGCCTTGACACGCCATCTTGCATTATATTTTTGGGCTTTTCTGGCTCTTTTGGAGGAGCCGGCGCTACTGGTGCTGGTTCGGGGACGGGAGCAGGGGCGACTGCTGGGGCAGGTTCTGGAGCTGGTTCGGGTGGCGTATCTTCCACTTCGTCAAACCCTGCGACATTGTCATTGTCGTTGACTTCTTTGTTGACGGACAATTTGCTAACTCGAAGCTTCGTACCGGCTCCGGAACTCGGTTTCTTCAGAAGCATCTTGCTATTTATCGATTTTCCAGCTGGCTTTCGGAGCATTCCAGCGGTGGAAGAAGTTGCTGTGGACGATGACGTTCCGGTTGATAAATTTCCACTGGTTGGAGGGGTGACGACAAGTTTTCCCTTGGCACCTGCCATTTGTGAGGCCAATTTGGCGGAGGGTACGGCAGCCATTACAGGTTTACTGCCAGCTCTGGCTTGTGCGGCAGCAGCCTCTTGTTTGTCTTGCAACGACAAATTCTCCAACAAACTTCCACCAACGTCAGCTGCTGTGGTTGTTGTTGTGGTCGCTTCTCCCCGTTGAGCGGCCGCTGCTTCCACTTGCTTTTCCAGCTCTACCTTGTAGGCCTTGGCCGCCTTGCTGGTGTATTTCTTTTCAATCTTTCCATGCATGTCAGACAATCCATGTTCACGAAAGTAGTTGCGAGCATTGGCATTTCCGCCCAACCGCATGGCATCTATCTGTCGCTGTGTCCACTCGTCCAGATCGACCGACCGGACGAATGTGGTGTGCACCCCCATACTGCGGTGCGTCGCGGAGCAATCCAAACACAAAAAGACGCCTTTGTAAATTAAAACAGTAAGGGAGAAAAGCAACAAGATTGGGAAGGTAGAAAGTAGAACGCATTGGAAATTGGATACAGGTGCATTCAACGACAGGACAGGACAATACAAGACTCAAGGCACGACAACAACGACAACAACAACAACAACAACGAGACTTGCCATACGTCACCGAGGCCCAGGTCGGACGAGGAGCTGGACAGTCAAAGCATACTTGATTCGTACTAATAGCCTTGATTTTCTTGAATTGTAAATTTTTGTCCTTGGTTGGGATACACACTTGACCTTTTCCAGCGGCCGTGAAAGTTCCATCTTCCCGAAGGTTACCAGAAGTGGAGTGTTGATAAGAGGTTGTTGTTGACATGATCTACAAAAAAAAATTAGGTATTTGTCGTGCTGCTGAGAAAATAGTAGTAAAACTGGAAGGGTGTGATGTACGCAGGGTTTCAGAGCTGTGGAGACGTGATAATGAGAGATGATGAGGGACAGCAAACACAGCACACACAACTCTGCCGATTCCAACGGAGGCAGACTACCGTACTACGACATTTGTCGTACGGTACTAATAATCGTGCAAGAAACACAACAGCACTGCAACACTCTACCGAAGGTACACAATACACAACACCAACATACGTATCATAGTACATACAGTCTGTGAAGTCTGTAACGTATGTCATATGATACCGGTACCGGTAGTCTGTCGTCTATGATACGACTACCGGTACCGTCTACTACTACCGGTTCTACTGTACGTAGCTGGAGTAGTAGAGTATAAAAGTGGACGAGTCAGGCGGCACAAATCGACCCCTTGGAATAAGTGAGCAGGACGACCGCGCGCCGGTCACTCTCAAACTATTTGAATTGATGATGTCACACCTTTTGATTCGTCGAGACGACCAATTCCTAAAAATGATAACGGCGAAGACGGATAATCCCAACGATAAAATACGACAGTACCGTAATTAACTGTAAGTGTAATTACCACTACGGAAGGGTACTACTACGTAGCACGATTCTACCGATAGTACCGGTATCATTTTGCGTAGTACTACGTACTACAGTAGTAGAGAAAAAAATTACCTAGCTAGCTAGAGATGTTGTGTACATTGACGTGAGAAAACAACAACGGTCAAAAGTTGGTCCTGGTACTGGAAGCAGTTCACAAATTCGTCGTTGAGCCGTTGTCTCCTAGTCATCATCCATCGTCTGCCTTTCGTGATTTTAACGTGAAAGGTCATCATCATCGAAACAAGAAGAGGAGTGCAGCCGAGTTATCCTCATTCTGCAGTTCATAACGAAGGCTGCTTTCTTGACGGAAACACTGTCAGTCGGTATCACATCACATCACATCACGACCATGGATCAGTTGATTCCAATCGCATCGAAATTGCAAGACGTCCTTGGCGCTGTTGGACAAAATACGCAGCTTGATCTTCCACAAATCGTGGTGGTACGTTTCGGTTTGGGCTAGTTTGCGTGATCGAGGAGGAGCTGTCTGCCAACCTTCCAACGATGTTACACACATTTTTTTATGGCTGCTCGATGTATTGCTTATTTTTTTTTTCTTCTTCCGATTACAGGTTGGAGGTCAATCTTCAGGAAAGTCCAGTGTATTGGAAGGAATTGTAGGTCGCAGCTTCCTTCCTCGTGGAACTGGCATTGTCACACGTCGTCCACTAGTGTTGACTTTGGTCAATACTCGTACCCCTGGTGAACAAACGGATGAATACGGTGAAAATCAAGACCCCAACCATGTGATGGCTGCTGGCGACGATGAAAAGGGTGGACCCGAATGGGGAGAATTCTTGCATATGCCAGGGCGCAAGTTCCATTCCTTTCAACAGATTCGACAAGAAATTGTCCGAGAAACGGATCGTTTGACTGGGAACAACAATGGCATTTCCAGTGACCCAATCAGTCTCAAGATTTTCTCGCCCAATGTTTTGGCATTGACGTTGGTTGATTTGCCAGGAATGACCAAGGTTCCCGTTGGAGATCAGCCAGAAAATATTGAAGAGCAAATTCATGAAATGATTCTCGAATTCATTAGCAATCCAAATGCCATCATCTTGGCCGTGACAGCAGCTAACACGGATATCGCCAATAGTGATGCCCTGCAGTTGGCCAAGGCTGCCGATCCATATGGAAATCGTACCATCGGTGTATTGACAAAACTTGATTTGATGGATCCAGGTACGGATGCGGCTGATGTGCTCCTGAACCGTGTTTATCCTCTTCGCCGAGGATACATTGCAGTGGTCAACCGTGGTCAAAAGGATATCAACGAAGACCTAAGCATTCGAGATGGCCTTCGCAAGGAAGAAATCTTTTTCAAGAATCACCCTGTTTACGCCACGGACCGAAATCTGGTGACCAAGTGCGGAACCAAAATCTTGGCCAAAACGCTCAATAATGTTTTGATGCATCACATTCGCGATGTCTTGCCTGACGTTAAAAACCGTATCTCCACCATGATGTTAGATGTTCAAACGGAACTCGATGCGTTGGGATCACCCGGACAACAATCTCGAAACACAATGGGTGGCACTTTGCTTGGCTTGCTCAGCAAATTTGCCACTAATTTTGGATCGATCATTGATGGTAAAGGAGGGGAGCTCAATAATACAGAAGGAGAAGCCAAGAATCTTGCCTTGGTGGAGCTGTTTGGTGGTGCAAGAATTAATTACATCTTCAACGAAATCTTTGCGGCCAGTCTCATGACAGTCGGGCCGTTTGATGGCCTGACGGATGACGAAGTTCGTACCACCATTACAAATGCAATGGGTACGCGACGAGCATTGTTTGTGCCCGAAATCGCCTTTGATATCTTGGTCAGAAGGCAAATTGCGCGATTGGAGTCTCCCGGTATCGAATGTGTTGATCTGGTTTATGAAGAATTGCAGCGGATCGCATCACAATCAGAGCCCAAGGAACTAGTTCGCTTCCCCAATTTGAAGGAACGAATGGTGGATGTCGTGTCGAGCTTGTTGAAGCGATGCATGGGCCCCACTCAAATGATGGTGCAGAACCTTGTCAAGGTCGAACTTGCAGTGAGTTGTTGCTGGCCACTTTTTCACGGATCTGTGTCGCTTTGGGAGCGTTCTTTTCTAACCTTTTTATGGTATTCTTTAGTACATTAATACAAGTCACCCGGATTTTATTGGAGGTGCTAGGGCTGTTGCTGCTGTCACCAATAGGCAGGCAAATTTGGAATCTAGAAGGGCAGCAGAGCTTCCTGACAGTTCTGCTGAAACTCCTGTCTCCACCGCAAACTCGCACTATTTCAACACCGACGATGACGACGAAGGAGAACCTACGCCATACAATGGCAATAATGGCGGGGGCATCATGAGCTTCATTTTTCGTGGAAAGAGCACTCCCCTCCAGGACCGCTCGAAGCCTGGTGGTCCGCCAACGGTAGTGCACTTACCTTCTGTTCCCGCGAACATGAAGCAAACTGATGTTCCTCCAACCGATCGTGAGCTTTCAGAAATGCAAGTCATTAAATCTCTCATTGAATCATATTTCAAGGTTGTCAGGAAGACTTTTATCGACATGGTTCCAAAAACGATCATGTTCTTCTTGGTGAATCATGTTAAAGACGCAATGCAGAATGAGCTTGTCTCGGAGCTATACAGGGAGTCTGAAGTTCCAAGCCTCATGAAGGAGGCCGAAGATGTTGCGCAGCGACGCCAAAATTGCGAAGAAATGAAAGATCTTCTGGGAAAAGCCCTGGAGATCGTAAACGAAGTCCGCGACTTCAATACTTTCAGTCAGGTTGAGTGAGCAAACAGGATCAGAAATGTGCGAAGCTACAGTACACAGGTAAATGGTTGATATATACTACTATGGAGTACTGTTATTACTACGTATATTTTATCATTACGACAGTAATTGTCAAAGAAGAGCCTGTTACGATGGTCAACTGCGCAACGGAAGTTTGCGTCTTAAGTGTTGGTGTAGTTGAAAGCTCGTAGTGCAAAAAATGTGCTCACTCGGGCAATGACCAAGAACAAAGCCAGAACGAGAATGTCCTGGAGCTCATTGTCCTTGTTGAATTTTCCTCCAAAGAAAACCCACAGGTACTGTGTTACAGTTCCATAGCAGTCTTCCCCTTCTTCCAAATCATCACAACCAAGGAAGTTCCAAAAGTCACTATTTTGAACGGCCAACACAGGCCTCTTGTCGCCCCAATATTGCGAAATGATGAGGCCCTCGTAAACGTAGTGCCCGGGTGTGATCCAGTAAGTGAACGCAAACAAGCCAACCATGTACTGAGGTCGAACAATCAATCCAGAGAAAAAATTGTTGAGCCCAATAAAAACGCTGCACAGAATTTGGGCAGTTGCCATTGCAGGCACCAAGCACATGAAAGCTTGTCCAAAGTACGAGTAGATCGCCAGATTGAAGGTAAAAAAACCCTAAACAAAGAAACAATATTTGAAGTGAGCCGTCATCATCACGCCATCAAAGCTTCCACTCTTGGCGACTTACCCAGAAACTGATAGCTCTCCGCACCGACGCGGGAAATGTCCCAGCGGTGGAAAGATAGACAAGGCAAAAAAGGGATGAAGATAAGATCATGAACCACTTTTCTGCAGTTCCCAAGGCCCAGCCTAGTGCTGTGTTGTCAACCATTCCTGCTGCACGCTGCTTATAGAACACGTCACGGATTGCCAGCATCACTGGAAGGACTGATATGATGCATAGAATTCCGACGATGATAAATGACAGGAACGTCACGGAGAAGTACGCCCGGATCTGTGATTCTGTGAGCGTTGTTAGTTGCCGCTCTGTAATAAACACTGATCCCAGAATGAAGGCGATGACAACGCAAACAAGCAGTCGGGAAAGATTGTAGGTTGGTGATCTCCAATACACAGTCTGAAGGCGCTTATTCATTAACCGTTGACGCTCTGATGAAGGGACAGCAAAATCAGCTTTGTACCAAATTTCTAATTCCTTTGGAGGATTTGTTCGAGCAGCTTCCAGCTGACGCCTGAGTTTTGCATATTCTTGGCTTTGGCAATACAACTCCGCAAAGTCCTTTTCTGATTTTGGTAATTCTCTCAACATCCAATTTGAAGGATTGTCACCTGCTTCAATGGGAGTGGCACCATGGCCTTCAAAGTAATTTATCAATGTTTTGCATTGACTACCTAACGGGCCATAGTAGACGGAGTATCCTCCACTCTTCAAAAGGAGAAGGTCATCCTAAAATTATGAATTGATGAAGTCAGCACACTTTCTGCAAAGATATTGACCCTACCCTTGGCAGTTGGTTGAACTTACAAACATGGCAAAGACGGCAGAAGATGGTTGATGGATTGTAGCACAAATTGTCCTGCCTTGGTCTGCGACCTTTCGAAGGATTTTGACCACTAGTGATGCACTTCTTGAGTCCAGGCCTGTTGTGGGCTGCATGAAACAGGGTTGAAAGTGAGTTAGATGAGATCACATAGTACACATACAGAAAGCTGGTGCAGGTGCATCTCTTACCTCATCAAGGAATAAAATTGAGGGTGACGCTGCCAATTCTACGGCAATTGAAAGACGCTTCTTTTGTTCAAAGCTCAAACCGCCTTCTTCAGAACTTCCGACAAGTGAATCAGCCAAAGGTGTGAGCTCCAGTATCTTAAGCACCATATCACAATATTTCTTTTTCTGTTTATCTGATTTGACCTTGTCAGCATCCAGTCTAAGACGGCCAGAAAACAGCACCGTCTCTCTTACGGTCAGCTGCGGTGATTGGATGTCAAATTGTTCTACATATCCAGAGCACCTTCGAAATGACTTCATATCTTGAAGGAATCCGTTCACATACACATTTCCTTGGATCGAGCCAGAATTCTTTCTCAAAGCAATCACATCCATCAAGGTGGTTTTCCCGGCACTTATAGCAAGCAACAAAGAATTAGATCTACCGTAGTTGTGCAGAATACAACATGAGACCAGCAGTGGAAGACGCCACATGAACTCACCCTGATTCGCCCATGAGGGCACACATACGTCCAGCCCTGAAACACCCACTTATGCCATGAAGAAGCCGAAGGTCCTCGTCTCCGGCAGATGTCTTCACATCATAAGAAATGTCTTCAAAGCTGAGCGTAATTGGCTTGAAAGGAATGTTTACTTGTGTGTTGTCACCACCAGCACCTTCTGCCTGTAATTTAAGTTCACGTTCTGCCTTTTCGACGGCCTCGAACGATGGAGATGACTCTCCATATACGCGCACATTGCTTAAAATCATTCCAGAGATTGCTAATGATAGAATAATGTGGCTGAGCATGAAAATGAAACCCCATAGAATCCATTCTCGGGTAAACGGTTCTCCCTGAGAGTTAACAAAGCCAAGAAATATTAGGATGGCATCTCCGTCTTCTTGGTTATACTTGCTGCTAGTGAATTCGTTAAGAATCAGAGAACGATATGCCCAAGAAAGTGGATTGTACCAATATATCCAAGTGTAGTAGTTTGGGATGGTGTTTGGTGCAATGATGAACCCACAAAAGAGCATGAAAAAGAAGACAAGACACGCACTTGAGACTTGAACAGCTGATTTTGTGACAGCAAATGTCGAAAATACAAACAGCAACTCCGTCATCAAAATATTGAACACAAAGACGACACCCAGAAAAGTGAAGAAATACAACGGCTGAGGCGCCAGCCCCACCATGTAGTAAAGAATCGTTCCAAAGTTGATACAATCCATGGCCGTCTAGAGAATCGAAGGGAAAATTAGTCAGTTTACAACCAAACGAAAAGTGAAGGCTCAGCACCTTAGTACCAACTAACCTGAGGAAGTTTTGACATCGCCTTTGCAATCACAAAGGAGAAAGCGCCAAAAAAATTGGAATCTGATTGCTTGTAATAGATGAGGCGTTCGTCCACAAAGGTAGGAGCTGTGACCATGCCACTTAGCATAACAAAAAGCATTCCTTGAAAAAGGACTCCAAGAATGGAGACCACATCATCTGTCTGAAAAAAAACACCACCGACGCTGACTCCCATGATAATGTTTTTGACAGCATTTGCGATCAGGACCCTCTTATCTCTCCTCCACAAAGTGATCTGCCGTCTAAAATTCAGCCACAATGACCATAGCATAGAATTGGCATACTTTTCTTGATACCTTCTGTCATCCAAGTATTCAGCATCATCAAACTTGCTGACGTCTCCATGCGCACTGCCCCACACTTGATGGTGAGCTTCCTTGATCTCGTACATGATGTTTTTTCCAAAGTGACTGTTTTGAAATTCTGAGGCCAACTCATCTAACGTGTATGGTTTTGATCGTTTTACGGCAATATCAGGAGATGGATCAAAGTATTTGGTTCCATCGGGGGTTGCAATAATCTGTAGAAAGTCTCCAACATCCATGTGGACAGGTGCAACGTATCCAAGAGCTGCGAAGTAGTCTTCCACTTGAGAAATCGGGCCAGCATACAAGATCTTGCCTTCCCCAAGGAGGATAACCTCATCAAATAGGGCAACCGTCTCTGGGCTTGGTTGCAGAAGCGAAATAATCTGAACTTTCTTGCGAATCTTGCCGACATGCATCAGAATATTCATGATATCATAAGTAGATGTTGCATCTAGCCCATTTGATATTTCATCACCACACAATACTGGTGCTGGATTCATGAGCATTTCACCAATGGTCACTCGGCGCCGCTGTCCTCCACTGACTCCTCGAATCTCCTCATTGCCGACGAAGGTACCTCGAACGTGATCCAATCCCAATGCCTTGATTATTACATCAACCGTGAGGTTGGCCTCGTCTGCAGCCTTGGCAAGTTCTCGGTTCTCTAGCGTGTCGGGTGTAAACCGAAAGTCGGCGTGATGACCGTAGCGGCGTTTGCATTGAAAGGCAAAGTTGAACGTATCCTCGACAGTGTATCTAGGGGCGTGGCGATCCAATTGATCAATTAAGGCAATGGCATTTTCAATGTGAATATTGGTCTGATCTTCGAAACTTTTTCCGTTGAAGGTCACGGCTCCTATAACATTGTCATTCTTTCCCGATGGACGAATTCGTCCAGCAATGACTTTCAAAAGACTCGATTTTCCGGAACCAGGCGGCCCTAGGACCAAATACATCTTACCAGGTTTCAGGCGAAGAGAAATATTGTCGAGAACAATCTTGTACTTGACCTCCTCTTTCTTGTCTCGAATATTTCCCTCTCGTAACCGTTTGAACATCTTCACAGCGTGGTACACAAAACTGGAGTTGTACACCGTCTTCAATTTGTTGGAGGTTTCCGTGTACGGCACAGAAAAAGAAAAGTTACACATGCGAATTTCGATAGGGAATTCCGAAAAGAGAGAAGCAAACTTGCTCTGTGTCTGATTCATCAACAAAAGTCCCTTGGAAGTCTGTTTGAGTTGTTCCTTTTCTTCCTCCGTCAGCTCATCGCCAGACAGAATACTGCTGGCACCGGATACGATCCTTTCAGCCGAGTCGATGGGCGCAGGTTTAGGAAAATCTATTCCCGTGACATCCTCTTCTGCATTCTTTTGATCTTCAGGGACGAGAGAGTGAGCACTTTCTTTCTCTTTCCTGAGTATCTTGTTCACATAACGTTGACTGGCTCTTCGTCGTCTCACCAACCGAGACAATCGACTT
Organism: Nitzschia inconspicua; assembly: GCA_019154785.2. Lineage (NCBI taxonomy): Eukaryota > Bacillariophyta > Bacillariophyceae > Bacillariales > Bacillariaceae > Nitzschia > Nitzschia inconspicua. The sequence goes on along the minus strand of JAGRRH010000013.1, from coordinate 3,415,125 downwards.
TTTCCGACTCCAGCCTCAACATTGTCGACGCTTCCATCGCTATTGCTGCGACGAATACCAAGAGGCGCAGCCGCACTAGCTCGTCCGCGATAGAGAGCACGCAACCGTTGGGGACCACCGGGAACGCGACGCTTTGGTGTTCCACCTCGATCCGAATCGTTGTCCGAGTTGTCGTTTGAGCCCATACCGCTGATGTCTAGAGCGTCACCAGGCGCTGCTACCGTCACTTTAACATCCTTTTTTCCTGACATCTTTTTAATCGTTGTTGCTTGACGACGATAATAATAATATTGTGTTTGCTTTTTTATTTTTTGTAAAATAAGAGGTGATGGTCGTTTGGATAGAGAGAAGTGGAGAAAGTTGGATGCACACACGGAAATACGGGATGTCACAGCGAAGCCACTGACTGGCGCACCATGAATGAATCTTGAATAATACTGTAGTACTCCGTAAAAAACGATAACTGTATAATAATTAAAATAATTAAAATAATTAAAATAATTAAAATAAATAAAATAATTAAAATAATTAAAATAATTAAAATAATTAAAATAATTAAAATAATTAAAATATTATTATTATTATCAATATTATTATTATTATTATTATTTATTATTATTATTATTATTATTATTATTATTATTATTATTATTATTATTATTATTATTATTATTATTATTATTATTATTATTATTATTATTATTATTATTATTATTATTATTATTATTATTATTATTATTATTATTATTATTATTATTATTATTATTATTATTATTATTATTATTATTATTATTATTATTATTATTATTATTATTATTATTATTATTATTATTATTATTATTATTATTATTATTATTATTATTATTATTATTATTATTATTATTATTATTATTATTATTATTATTATTATTATTATTATTATCTACGACAAGCCAGAAGCGTGCAGGCAAGGGAAGTGCATGATATCATTGCCTGCAGGCTCGGGTCTTGTCCGCCGTTGGACTAGTGTTTGGAGTCGGGATTCGAGCGGTAGACGGACGGAGGACAGACACAAGACCAGAGTTGCAGGCATCACACACCATATCCAAGCACACAATTCCTGCAACACTGCAATCCCCTTCGCTATGAGATAGCAATGGAGATTCCGTGTTTTTTCAAAAAAGCAGGCCTTGTGCTCTTGTGTGAACTGTAGCTCTGGCAACTCATGTTAGTTCGCCATAGCTACATTTCGTTCCCTTGTCTCTAGACACTACGTTTACGCCACCACATATGTAGCAGCCTAGCACCTCTATGGTGGCATACGTACGTACCTAGAGAGCTATCGAGCACATGACGTCACTGGGATTGCAGAGAAGCTGAGGCGGCGTCGGGGAATATACACAGTATATTCTTATTATTAGAATTATTAGAATAATTAGAATAATTAGAATAATTAGAATATTATTATTATTATTATCTCACTATTTTACAGTTAGTGCGACGTAAAAATGGGACTACGTAGCGGTAGCTATTAGCGGGAGGTGCTACCGGTCCTACCTACCACGATAGGTCAATTCTCAATGCAGTAGTCTAGTTTTTCCGACTAAACTAGTCTCTAGCTAGAGTAGGTTCCTCTCATTTGCTGGTGCTCTCCTACTAGCTAGCTGTATACATCATCTTCAAACTGTGTTTTTCTGGTGACGATCCATAGTTCAATATCCTCCACGGAGTAGATTGGATGCATGTCTCCCATCGGCACTGTATGGACTTGAAGGTTTCGTTCCGTCGCCAACTCTCGGAATTTTTCACGAGGATCATAATCAGGATAATACCGGTGCTCATATGACAAAATTGCACACGGCTGCTTTTGCCTTGGTGAAAATGAAGAGTCGTCTCTGCCATCGTTATCTGCTGCGTTGGCAGTGCGCACGAGGCAGTCATCGATTGCTAGTACCAATGGCGCGATCGGATAAAGCTTGGGGAGGACACAATCGGCCACCAGCACCAAATCACAATTGGCGACTGCACCATCCACTGTGAGCGGTATCTTGGGAGGATCGTCTTTGCCCCACCAGTACTTTTGAACGGCAACAGGACAACCCGCAATGGTAGCCACAACATTGGAGTCGTAACTACAATCAGAAATGTTCGATTGCGTCCGCCGATTTATTTCTCGAGCAGCGTGGCGTATGTTGTCGCGTTCCAGCTGCACCACTGACTCTTCTCCGTCCGTACACGCCACAAAGGCTGCCCCCAAAATTGCCGCAGCGACACTGGTTACACCGGTGCCACTGCCCAAATCAACCACACAACGTCCCTTTACCAGAGTTTCTGCGTGACGTTCCATGTATTTCATCATCACCAACGCCGCGGGCCATACAGTAGCACCAGTTCCGTAAGTTCCCTCTACTTCGCCGCGTTGCAATTGTTGAACCGTGAAATTGTAGTCCCCAATTTGTACAGGATAGAAATCGTCCTGAGAGTGTCGATTACGCCATCCCACGCATTGTACTTTCTTTTGAAGGGAAGCGCTCACGGGACGTTGCTGCTGCCTGTGATGTTGCTTTTTTTGAGTATCCGAGTCCGAGGATAATAATTTTTCTTCACCCCTCTTCACCCTTTCGTGTTGCTCGTCAAGTGCAGCAAAAAAAGCCGCAGCGGTTGGATGGGCCTGTTTCGGTAATCCGACGGACTTTGAATCGCTGCTTGAAAGTCCAAGATCTTGCTGTGGTGACGATATTGTCCGCGGGGTAGTCATCGCAGTTATCCTCTTGTTGCAGTTGCGGAAAAAATAATTTTTGACTGTGGAAAGAGCAAAACACGACGGCGTCCTACAAAAAAAATCAAGGTGTCAAAATCAGTTCGACCCATTTGAACTTAAGGACTCATTTGACTGAAAAAACGCGGGCGTTGGCCATTAGCTGGCAGGCGCGTCATATCGCCCGATTATTCATCGCCAGCCCTACCTGCTTCGCCCAACGCGACAGTTGATCAATCAAGAGAGAAATAGCAACGCTCTATGAACAAACTTCCTCCTCACCAAGAAGCAGCAGCATCAACCAACACCAAATTATTAGGAGCGCTGCCATTGCCGTACCATTCATACAGCCGCTGTTTTGTCATTGTAAAAGAAAAAATAGAGCAGCAAGATGGCGAAATGGTTCCGTTCCGAACCAATGGAGTATATCTCCTTGATCATGAACGAGGATGCTGCCCATGATTGTTTGGCAGACCTCGGCAAGTTGGGTGTTATCCAATTCACGGATGTAAGTCCTGCCCTTACAATTTTTCGCGTGTCTTGGCATATAATATGTTTGTTGATCATTATTTACTTGTATCACTTACCGAATCCCTTTGAATTCTCCACCGATTTTTACAGTTGAATCCCGACTTGACCCCATTCCAGCGTCGCTACGTTTCATACGTCAAACGTTGCGATGAACTCGAGCGAAAGCTCCGTTTCTTTGCCATGGAAATTGATAAATTCCATTTGGAATGCGATTCTGCAGGCAGTGTCGACTCTTTTTTGGATTCCAAGCCTGTCGTCTCCAGTACCGGAGAAGCCTCCAACGGCAAGCTCTTGGAGTCTTTGGAGATGGAACTCGAAGGCTACGAGTCTCAGCTTCGTGAGTTGAACTCATACAGTGAAAAGCTCACTGTCGAGTACAACGAGAAGGTGGAATTGCAGGAAGTGTTGGAGAAGGCTCGTCGTTTCTTCATTACAGACGCACCTCGTTTGGCAGTCAGTGAACTCACCTCTGGAACAACCCCTGCAAACAAGGCCAGCCTTTTGGAATCCGAAATGATGGGTGCCCGCCCCGATTTGGACATGCGTTTCTCTTCTATCACTGGTGTCGTTGCAACTGAAGAGCGAAGTCGTTTCGAACGCATGATCTTCCGTGCCACCCGTGGAAACTGTTACGTCCGATTTGCTCCCATCAAACAACCCATTACCGACCCTCAATCTGGTCAAATGGTCGAGAAGTGCGTGTTCATTATCTTTTACAAGTCCGAATCCATCGAGACGAAGCTCAAAAAGATCTGTGATGCCTTCCAGGCTCACCGTTACAGCCTTCCTGATATGGATGATTCCGCCTCTGTTGATCGCATGCTCACAGAAAACGCGCAAGAGTTGGTCGATTCGCGAACCGTTCTCCTGAAGAACCAAGATACCCGTTACCGTCTCTGTCAAATGCTTGCCAAGCACTGTGAACGCTGGACTTGGATCGTCCTGAAAGAGAAGGCTGTGTACCACTCTTTGAACATGTTCAAGGCTGATGTCTCTGGTATGCTCCGTGGCGAAGGATGGGTAGTCGCTGAGAACTTGGAAGAAGTTAAAGAAGCTGTGGAGAAGGCTCACGCTAACATGGATATGGCCATGCCTTCGCTCGTGGATCTTGTTCCTCAACCATGGCCTACCCCACCAACATATTTTGTGACCAACAAGTTCACATACGCCTACCAGGAGTTTGTGAACACTTATGGTATCCCTCGTTATCGCGAAGCTAACCCAGCTTTGTTCACTGCGGCAACCTTCCCTTTCTTGTTTGGTGTCATGTACGGAGATATTGGACACGGTCTCTTCTTGTTCCTCAGTGGACTTATGTTGGTCTTGAACGAAAAGAAGAATGAAGGAGCCAAAATGGATGAGTTGACAGAAGGATTGCACCTTGGACGGTACATGATTCTCATGATGGGTTTCTTTGCCATCTATGCCGGTCTTGTGTACAATGACTGCTTTTCTCTTGGGCTCAATCTTTTCGGAACTCGCTGGGAGTTCGAAGGTCAAGAAAATGGTGAAGTTGAAGAGGGAGACGTTGCGATTCAGACTGCGGAGTACGGTTCGAACGATTCTGTCTATCCGTTTGGTTTGGACCCAATTTGGCACGTGACTTCCAATGAACTTCTCTTCTTTAACTCTTTCAAGATGAAGCTGAGTGTTATCTTTGGTATCTTTCAAATGTTTACCGGAACTTGCTTGAAGGGTCTCAACGCCATCTATTTCGGAGAGAAGTTGGACTTGTTCTTTGAGTTTATTCCCATGGTGGTTTTTGCCGTCTCATTGTTTATGTACATGGTGTTGCTCATCTTCATGAAGTGGAGCATCAACTGGAATGAACGAATGCTTTCTGCCACTTGTTTTGACCCCAACGGTGACTATTGGGAACAAGACTGGACTCCTTGTGATCAATCGGGTAACGGATATTGCACCCCATGGGGATACAGTTGTTCCGACGATTCCACCACTGCTGACAAGTGCCCTCTTGATTTTGGTGGCTCCGGAGATGGATGCCAACCTCCCAATCTCATCACCACTTTGATCAACATTGCCCTTCAACCTGGCAATGTAGACGAACCAATGTACGCCGGACAACCTGCCATTCAAAACATTTTGTTGCTTCTTGCGTTCGGTTCCGTTCCCATCTTGCTTCTTGCCAAGCCATATTTCCTCAGCAAACAACATCACGCGCCTATTGAGCACCATTCCGAAGATGAAGGACATGGCGATGAAGAGGAACATGGATTTGGAGAGATCGTCATCCACCAAGCCATTGAGACCATTGAATTTGTACTTGGTATGGTCTCCAACACTGCATCTTACCTCCGTCTATGGGCTCTTTCGCTTGCCCACTCTGAACTAGCTACTGTATTCTGGGAGAAGGCCATGCTTTCTACTTTGAACCTTAACTGGTTTGCCACGTACATTGGTTTTGGAGTCTTTGCTGGTGTCACTTTCGGCGTGTTGTTGATGATGGATGTTCTTGAATGCTTCCTTCACGCACTACGCTTGCACTGGGTCGAGTTCCAGAACAAGTTCTTCAAGGCCGATGGTGTTCGATTCACTCCTTACTCTTTCAAGCAAATCATCAAGGATGCCGCCTAGAAAGTTTTTACAGCTTCCATTAGCATTGAAAGCTCTAGGATGCAGAAACGCTAACCTGAAATATGTAGAGTTATCAAATGAAAAGTTGTTGACGTTGTTCTTTTAGTTTTACAGCAGGTGTAGAAAATCGAAGACAGGAGGATCAATTTCTTTGCTCATTTATTAAGTCGTACACTTACTGATGACAGTAAAAGAGCTCGTTTGGCTTTCCTCATTTTTCTTTGAGCTCGCTCAATGTTGTAAATATATTGGTGGCGCGGATTCAAGTTATTCGTTTGTTTTCCATGTGAGACAGACGTATTCTTCTCCTACCTCATTAGCCTCCGAAACAAACAGAAGTTTGTTCTCAGTTCTCTCGACTGCCCAGGTCGCAACCACGATGGAAAAGCACTGGTGGCAAGTCCAGCGTCACGCACGTCAAGCAAACAATATCCACCGTATCTATCCGTCTGAATTCCATAGTTTGCAGTCTGTGTGTCGGTGAAGCCTCTCTATGTCGTCATACCGAAAGTAGATTAATTTCGGGTGCAGAACAACATACGTGTGAATTTTTTTCGACGATGGAGCGTCCGTTTATAGCTGAATGGGAGGACGCCTCCCATGATCAATCTCGAGAGGTACTCAAGGCCATGATAAGCCTGGAACAAAAGCACTATCAGCGCAGCAACTATCTTCATATGGATACCTATGATTGTGGGAAAAATCTTTATACATCGAGCTCGTCTGTGCTTGACAAAAGGCGAAGGTGTTTCACTTCTCTAGATATGATTGCCGAGATGGCCAACTTGGTGACGGATCTACGCTTGACACAATCTCCCCCCGAAATGAAGTTCATCCAGGGAGATGGCAAACAGAACCCAAAAACAAGTTTGTCTTATGAGCACCTAGAAGCATGGGATTCGACTTCGGACTCCACTACCAAGAAGCAGGTACGAGTCGTGAGATCTCCAACCAGTAGCACGCAAAACATTTATGAGGAAGAATCGAAGGATCAGGCCTCCAAACATTCAGGAAAATCTGATGAAAAGAAGTTCGTGAAAGGTCGTCGACCGTCTGCTCTGGAAGTGTCCTACTTGAGCAGCTGGCGCCATCAAATGTTGGACTGGACATTAACATTGTGTCAAAACCTTTTTCACGAACATGCAATCACTGTTGCAACAGTTGCCTTCAACATTCTCGATCGATACCTCGTCATCGTTTTGGCCAAAAATAAGAATCGCCGATTAAAGGGAGAACAGAATGGTCGTTGTATTCCCTACTTCTTGCCCATCTCCAAAGAGGACTTTCAACTCTTTTGTATGGTCTCGGTTTACATTGCTGCGAAGCTGCGGATTCCTTCAGATCGCAACTTGTTCACAGGATTAGCAGTGGTGGCAATTTCTCGAAATTTTTACTCAAAAGAAGATGTTTATGCCACCGAACGTGATATTCTGTTGTCCTTGGAATGGCATGTCAATCCTCCCACCGTCGTGGAATATTGTAATGTATACATGAATTTTCTCGGGCACCATCTAGAGAGAGATTTTCCCACTACCACAGTTGCGATCCGCAAGAAATGCGAATACGTGACCGAGCTGGTGTTGGGCGATGCCTTTTTCTTGGATAAGGCGAATGCAACTGTAGCCCTGGGAATTGTCTTATTGGTTACTGATGTCTTTCGAGGCACAAGTAGTCGAGGGAAAAGCCAGAAGCGACGGCATGGCCGAGGAAATGACGGTCTGCTTCCTGCGTTCCTGCAAAGCATTAGCGGTGTGGTCAGCATCCGAAATGCTGATTTTGACTCGATTTTGACACGTTTGAAATGCTTTTTCTGACTGTAATGAGGGTACTACACCACGTAAACAACCACCTTTTCAAGATTTAAAAATATTTTTTTAACAGTAAATGAAGTGATTGATGATACAAGCGTTATTTATAACAACAAATAAGTTTGTTCGCTACACTACTTTAAATTACGTTATCTTCTCGCTCAAAGCTTAATGCGACGCTTCAAACTTGTACTCCTTGCCGACATGATCGGAAGGATCGGCTAAAATCTTGGCGGATTCTTTACCAACGTCGCCAACGGCAACGGGCTTCTCTGGTTCGAGAGGAAGTTTTATGATTGAGTATTCAATGCCGCTGTCTTCGACGGCGTCTCGAATGGGCTGGAACTTCTTTTCAAATGTTGCCTCATCGCTGTCCTGCCCAATGACAGACAGAAGAAGAATGAACTTGACGTCGGCTTGCTTGGCAGCTTGGATTCCATTGATGGTCAATTGAGTACCGCCTCCATGGCATGGGACTACAATGTAGGCTGCATCGTATCCCACCAGCGACCGCGCAAGTCCAGCGGTATCGGCCAAATTGGCCTGCACATCCTGGATGCCGTCGATGTTAGCCGCATTCATGATCTTGTCATCAGTTCCGGCATAGGCATCTACCGTTTCGTCGTGCAGAGATGACAAGGCTAACAAGGTAGCTCTTCCGATATGATATTGGGATCCAATTACAATAACCTTCTTGCGAGATGCAGAGGATAGTTGCAGATTCTTCGAGACAATCTTGAGTTTCTCCTTTAGGCCTTCGACGATTGTCATGATGATTGTATTATTTTTTGTTCGTTCCTTGTACCTGCTTGTGAGATATCTGTTTTTCGTTGAGCGTTTTGAGAGTTCGGTCAAATTATGTGTCCATCTCGATGTCTTCGACGGAAGTTGTCGATCAGAACTTTGTCCATGATCATTGTTAAACTGTAAAAGAAGTTTCGAGAAGGTAGCAGGATCATGGAGAAGGCGAAGGGACAAATCTCACAGTCAGTCACGTTTCAACGTCAAACAAAAAAATGAATTCTCTGTAATTCGTTGGAACGCGTACACTCAATCGCGCGCGACCGTTGGTGTTCATTCCAACGATTTCAATAAAGAGTAATTTACCAAGGAGCTCGTATCCAAGCGCTATTTTCGAGCACTAATTACGTTAGCAAGATTTCGTTGGTATGCTTTCCAACGGAGGACTCGTACTTCACGGTCAATCACGGATGAAACTGTATGTACGATGCGACTACGAATAGTACCGTAGTAAAGGCAGCTAGCTAGGTTGTAGTTGTGAAACATGTGAATGGTAAATCTTTTATTTTTTTTTTGCACTTTGACATGATTATTTGTAAACAAAGCAAAGAATCAAAACAAGAAGCCAATTATTAACGAAGTTCTCTGGCTTTTCCTTTTATTTCGAGCCCGGTTAACCGTAGTACTCCATTCCATTTGTTCCCCTCGCCTCTTACTGCCTTTCTCGGAAACCTCGGAAATATCTAGTACATCTTTTCCTGCCTCGAACATTTCATTAGTCTGATCGATTGAAGGGTGCGCTATCCACTTTCCTTTTTCTTCAACCCTTTTCTCGACCAATTGCATCAAGTATCGGAAATCTGATAAACGCTTCTGCATATTTGTCTTTGACATATCATTATTTGACAAAATTCGCAATGGTGGATACTGCTTTTGGCAATCCCCACACATCCAATATTGCCAGGCTATTTGAGAACAACTATTTGGTGGGTAGTGCAGCTGTATTTGAAGAGATTTTTCCATTGGCCCAACAAATTCAAGAGACAGAACGAAAACTACTTGACGGCATCACAGCAGCTGGTGGATCCAGCAAAACCATTGCAGATATGTCTAATTCTGACGAGCATATTCTTGAGCGCCAAAAGGGCAGTCCATCTACACTGCAATTTCGAGTGTCATAGATAATGCAGTTATGGACTCTAATATAGCAAGCAGGAAAACTGATTTCCACGAATTGGGACTTGCTTTAATAAATCCTATCGTGCACAATTCGTTTACCTTGCGACGGTATCCTGAATCTATGCGAGGCCTTCCACTCCAATCCAACTCACGACCACGATGTTTTACGGTTCGACTTTTGGAGAATACTACTACTACTTGAAACCCAGACTTGCGTGGTCGCGAAGGTGGGATGTGGGATCGACACTCGTCTCATTTTTTCAACTTCGTTGTCTTGAACTTTCTACTCCGGTAATAACGGTAGTCTACAGTAGTCGTGATGGTGAGTCGACAGTCGTCATAGAGACAGTCTTACTACCTATGATACGACGTAGTAGTAACCAGAGATCATTTCACAATCTTAACACAAGACACAATACATTTACAACAAGTCATATTTTATCCTCTGGATACTGGAAATCAGTGGCTCTATCTCACACACTAGTGAAGCGTTCGTAATCTACTTCTTGAGAACTCCCTCTCGTAAATCTCTGTCAACACGTCAACAAGGTCCAAATCGACCATCCAACATCCAACCCATGACAATCCTCTCCAACTCGTCCATTACAAACCTTCCACCACCTGCTGGCAATGCCACTGTATCCTTGAAGAAGCGCAGCTTGGTCCGATGGACGACTGGTCATAATAAGCATTCACCTACTACAATGAATTTTGGAGACTTGAATTCCCCAGAAGGCAACCGTACTACCCAAACGATACCCAGCAAGCCTGGCCCACTTTCCAAGCGATCCATTAGCTTGCCAGTCGATTTAGGGGAAGTAGAAAAATCCTCGCGAAAATTGTTTTGGTTCATTCTCCCTTCTAAATCCACCAAGTATCCACGGTCGACACTGTGTGGTAGCAGCGAGACGGACGGTGGCAACGAACGACTTCCCGATCCAGACAAAGAAGTGGCATTACAATGGGCGATATCCAAGAGCAACGTTTCGCAATCAGACGATGACAGTGAATGTGCAGGTCTTGAAGAAGAGGAAAAGATAGAGCTTTTGGGACTAGACTTTTTGCAATCCAACTCAGACTTTCCAATAATGGTTGAAACGGGAGGTATCTAAATTTGATGAAAGCGTAGTTAAACTCACAGATAGCACACTGCATGCATGTTGTGGATTTGTTAGACCTTTTTTACAGTCGTAATATAAGGACCGAAAGGCCATAGCTACTTAGTTTTATTTGAAACAAGACCAGTGAAAAACATCAAGCTTGCCCGTCTCAAATCCCAGCGCTTGAAACCCTTCAGCGGCATAATTTACGCGAGATTGACACCCTTTGACTGAAGCAAAGACTGAAATCCACTTGCCATTTTGACGTCCGCTCCAAATGCTTGTTGCATCAGAAGGCCCACAACTCCGGGGAATTGATCAGCCGCAGTCTTTATTCCCGTCAAGAAATAATCGATCGGATCAATAATTGACGAGAACGGATCATCGGGCGTTCTGGTGGCATACTTCAACGAGGAGTACGTCGCATCATAGACCATGGGTGCCTCGTCCGGGAGATCTTTTTCCTCTTTGGTGAAAGTAGGAGATAGGAGGACACTGGCAATCGCAAGAATACACTTTGCGAATACCCTCTGACCTTGATCGTCATTTAGTAGCGGTAAATCGAAGGCGAATCGAGAAAGTCCAATCACTTGGGCTTTGGCCAATATCTTGCTGCTGGAAGCGCCTGATACCTTGGGAACCCACACACCTTCAGCAATTTGGAAATGAAGGTTTGGCTGAATTTCATTCAAAAGCGCCGCGAAAGTCTCACCGCCGTACAAGCCACAGAACAGAGCAAAATACTGGACAGAGCGGATGGGGTAAAGATTCGATTTGGTGCTGCGCAATCTCGTCAAAATAAGCACAAACACGGTTTTCAAGGCTCCCTTCATGCTATCTTGTGGAACGTACTCAGTTAGAGATGACAGCAATTCAAAAGCATTTGATTCAGTTGCTTTTGAGGAATTCAGCTTTTGGAAGATGCCGAGCATCGGATTGAGATGGCCTGCAGTAACTAATAGCGGTCCCGCACGCTTGAGATAAGCCTGCATCAAACGCGTAAGACCAGGCACATTCCCTGTTTTCTCCCACAACGCTGCAGTCAGAAGCGGTGCAAAGAGATTTTCGTACAAATCCCCCAACCCTACATCCTGCTGCCGGTACTCCAAAAGCTGCGCCAAAATCTGGAAGACGTATGGCGTAAATTCGAGGATATCCATGTGCAAAATCGTCTCGAAAGGTGGGAAAAGCAGGTTTTCCATGTCGCCAACCCGGGATGCATCTTTGGAGCAAACACTCTTGACAAGAATTGCAATCGACTCAAAGAGGTTGTGGTTGAAGCTTGGGTCGCGGGGGTTCTTGCACACACGGTCCATTGCTATCGCCAGCTTTTCGAACACAATACCCATTACACCTATCACTCCATCACCAGCGCGATCTAACGTTCGCATGACGCATTTCATCACGTACTGGTTTTCATTGAGAGCAACATTGTCAATGATGTGGAACAACCCTGTAAAAAGACTTTGCAAGAGCGGTTCAAGATCATGTCGAGGAAGTTTGTACTGTAGCAACCCGTTCGCGCCAGTTTGCTTGCAACGCAAGAGCTCCTCAATTGCATTGGCAGCGAGACTATGCACTACAACATAATCACTTCCCAACTTGGCGATCAAAAAGGGCAACAGCTGTAGCAGTTGCTCAGGGCTGAACTGATTCCGAAACGTACAAACAAAATTCAATGACGTCGCTTTGACCATGGGGCGATTGTCGTGACTGGCATCTTGCAATTCAGGAAGGATATGATTGGCGAAAAAATCCATCAAACCGACGTTTCCGTTGATCTCTGACACTCCGAAGGAACTCTCTTTTCGAATAGTGATACCCACCATGAGGGAGATCTGCACAGAGGAAAATGAATGAAGATATGAGGGATCAAAATTCCATGTTACAAAACGTTCTCACCCAGGCATTAACTTACAGCAGCATCTTTTGAAGCCCAGTTGTCTTCTGGATTTGTCCTGAAATCGCCAATCAATCTGGTGATATGCTCCGAACAAATAGCAGTTGTTCGAGCTTCAAATTGTCGACACATTGCTTTCAACAGATCTCGACTGCAACGGCGACGAGACTCACTGTCTGACCCTTCAAGTTCGATCATAATGTAATCTTGTGGATTATCTTCAAACATTTCCACATCCGATTCGCGAGCCATCATGTTTGGAATGATAATGCTGGAGACAATTTGTTTTAGCGCGTCGTCAGCCTGGAAGAGATGGGCGTAAAGAGGGCGTGAAACAAGTAGGCTCAAATATTTCATGCTCGTGACGACCAATTGATCGTGCTTGGGAAGCGACGTCGTACTCATCAATCGTTTCCAGACCAATCCGGTAAAGTCACCTACATACTTCGTCACCCATTCTTCTTCGTCACGTTCCAGAAATAGTTTCAGAACGTCGATGATGCAGATTTGTAACTTATCGATTGGTCCAGGTTGAATGTCGTCGTCACTTTCAAGCCTGGAATTGCTGTATTGGAGCCACATGGAGAACCCTTTCATCCACTGCTCCATGTTGTCTTCGAAGTGCTCCGGGAGGTCTTGATAGGATAGCGAGTGGTAGATACTCACTATAAGCTGCAGTGTGTCCATTTGTGGGGAAAGATCGATATCGCTGTTTGCCACAGCGCTTACATATTGCGTCACTTGTTCAAAGAGGGTTAGAAGAGGTTGTTGAATTATTTCGAGTGTCTGAATGATGACTTTAAACAAAGCATCACTTCTCATGACATCCCGGAACGACTTGAAGATTGTGTCGGCTGTCATCAACACTCCATTCACAACATTGACATCGGGTGATCCCATCTTCTCCACAAGTTTTGGTAGAAGGGTCGGCCATTGCGCGGGATAGTCTACGGCAGCGATGATGCTGATGGCTTCGGAGATTTGGGACTGGATTAGAGGTTTGGCGGTACACATGAGTTCTACCAAGTTTTCTTTGATGTCTGTCCGATCACCGTCGGAAATAAAGATTCCTTTGCGGTCTTCTTCGTCTTTGCTTGTGTCCCATGCAGCCTTGACAGTGTTCTTAAAGTAGACGGCTGCGGACTGCTTGATCCCATCATCAACAGTTGGTGTTTCAATTAATTGGAGGAGTGTGATGAGGAAACCTTGCTGCTTGGCAGCCTCTCCCAACAATCCTTCGGCTGTGATTCAAACAGTAGATAGAGGGCGTCTGTGAGAGTTCAAAGAAGCAGGCATGACCCTACAGCGGCCTCACTTACGGACTGACTGATGCGGTCACACAATTGGTGCAAACTTACCTCGTTGCCGATTCACGTCATTGTACGATAAGGTGTCCGCAAGAAGTGACACCAGATCCGACATTATGGTATGGTAGCGTTACGATATAGATACAGATCAAGAGCCGAGGGCCAACTGAACGATGATGCGATAACTGTAACTCCGTTCCAGGTAAAGCAAAAATGGATGTTGTCTTTTTGGTTTGTATGAAATATAGTGTGTGTGTTTTGAACGACTGTGTGTGCGTATCACACGTTCGGATCTCTTTTCACCTCTCTTCTCTGGTTGCCCAAATTGATTGATTGTGAAAAGTGAAAATGGCCGTTACTACCGGTACACTCTGGGTACTACCGTAGTTCTACGGTACTACCAGTACCGTAGTACGACTACGGTAGGTAGTGCTACCTACCGTACCGTCGTACAGCGGACTACCGGTAAAGAGTCGTGAAAACGAGATGACGGACAGACGGCATTCCCGTTCGTGACTGACAAGAGCCTTTAAAAATCTCCCACTGTCGATCTTCAATCTTCCACAAAAGACATACGACGTACTATTATTACGGTTAATACTATTAATACTACTTGTAGTACTATTTAATGTTTTAGTAGACTAGCTAGAGTACTAATTTTTCCACAAACGAAAATACACTGACTGTGAATTTGGTTTTTAAAATTACGAAGCATCCAGTATTGGCGGATGATGTGACGAATCAAACTTGCAAGCTACTTGACAATCTTGCAAGGACGAGTAGATACCTTTCGTAGGACCCCAATTGGGATAATCCGGTCGAAGATTGACAGGGGAGTCCTGAGGTATACACACTGGCCATGGCAACGGTATCGTTCCTTCATACATAGTTTTCGCATGAGTCTTGCAACTGAAATGGCGAGGAGATGGTAGTAGCTCCTTCCATGGCGACTGCTGACCATCGTCGGAGGTAATGTTGAAGCATTTGGATTGATTCGCTTGGAAACAAGCCGAGAATCCATGGACCAAGTCCACATGCGACACATTTTCAAAACGAATATTAGAAACCAAAGGGACGTAAGAATTGTTCGGCATGAGCGGAACTCCATCATGACCAATGTAAAACTTGACCTTGTTGGGAGACACAACAGATTGGAACATGATGTTGTCGATATATCCCCCTCTTCCCACACTGGGCTTGAAGATGATCCCTCGTTCTCCCAAAAGGCGACAATTTCGAAAGGTCACATTGCGAATGCCACCACTCATTTCTGAGCCAATGGCCAGGCCTCCTCGACCATCACTTGTGGTGGTAACGTTGTCAATCCATACATTTTCTGTAGGAATGGCCAGGTTGAGTCCAAAGCCATTTAGCCCACTCTTTAGAGCAATACCATCATCGCCGTTGGTGATGTAAAGATGTTGTAGAATCGCATTACGACAGCTGTCCAAGTTGCATCCATCCGTATTGCCAACACGGCCTGGTGCGACGATGCGAAGATTGGAAACGAAGATGTCTTGCGAATAGTGCGGTGTGATGGTCCAAAAGGGTGAATTAGCCAGGGTTAGTGGTGGCGACGACGTACCCGAGTATCGATTGTGACCACCATGGATTGAGAAACCCGTCACAAATTGCATTTCGACCAGTTTGGGGCGACTGGCATGGAGGCAAAACGATTCATTGGTTTGAAGCGGTGACTGACTGTTGACAGCATGTCTACTTTCCGAGTGACATGTAGTACAATTATCCCACCAGTCCCATCCCGACCCATCAATGACTCCCGTCCCACGAATAGTGATATTTTGCGAATAAAAGGATCCAATAACAGGGGCATAGCGCAACGCCCCGACAACAATTTTGTGTTTGCTTTGGGATGGCAAGAAGCAATTCTGGTCATTGCTCCAGCCATATCCCAAGACAGGCGCTACAAACGGGAATCGGCTTCGATTGGAGGATGCCATTAGCGTTCCATCGACAGTCAAGACTTGATGAGAGGTTAGATTGAAGGGTCCCGTCAACAGTGTTAAGTGGGCTGGAATGATAATTTCGTTGCATGTCGCGAGTGCACGACGCAGAAGAGTAGTGTGATTATCTTCGAATTTTTGTCGGTCCAATGCGGAAAAGATTATTGATTCATTATAGCTGACAGCAAAGAACGGAGACTTGGACAGATCGCATCTTCTATACACTTCGTGTTGGAAATTTTTTTTGTCGTCTCGAGTATCTGTCGCCCATACTGACGCAAGTAGACCCCAAAGTAGGATGAACCACGCGAAACTCAGCCTCCTTGTGTGAACTTCCTTTCTTTTCCCCAGTCTACGAGACAAAGCAGTAGTGTCTGTGAGATTGGTGCCCATCATGCTGGAACGCTCCTGCAACAGAATTAACTACGGTAGTCGTATACATGATGTAGACGGGTAGATGGATATCGACCGTGTTGTTTTTTTCTGCTGTTCCTGTCGTTGTTGGTTTCGATTTACTGGACCCCGGTTTAGAACAGCCCTAAAATTATTCTTTGTTCAATCAGTCTTTTATGGTTTACTTCTATCCCTAGTTCTTTTTCGCACAAGAAACGGCCGTTTTTGGTCACGAGACACGTCATGCAGTCCCGGCAAAAAAAGTTCTCCGCTTTTCAAAAAGCGGAGAACTTTTGAAAAAAGCGGAGAACTCATTGACAAAGCGGAGAACTAATTAAAAAAGCGGAGAACTTTTTAAAAAAGCGGAGAACTCTCTAAAGCGGAGAAAAAAAGCGGAGAAAAAAAGCGGAGAAAAAAAATTTGGAAGACCGTACTGATTTTCTCGCAGGACCGGGCCAACGTGATACACGCACATACAAGAAGTAACGGTGCTGCTTCGACGAACATGGCCAGGAAGAAGAACAAGCCTAGTAGAGAGTAGGGCCGGCGAGGGAGCCAAGGCCAGGATCTTGACCAAGATGCTATATTATGGAAGAGGATTGAACTACCGGTAGGTATTAAGGAGACTTCTGCAGGACTAAACGGCAGAGTTGCTTGAACGCGTAGCGCTCGAAGTATTACTACTACCGGTACCACGTTATTACTCCGTAGTACCGTAGTAGACGGTACCTAATTCGTATGCGGTATGAGCTGAAGAGGGGGGTAGAAACTCAGTTTCAAGTCCTCGATTTTTATTCTCCGCTTTTTTTTGGAGGGTTCTCCGCTTTTTGAAAAGCGGAGAACTTTTTGAAAAAGCGGAGAACTTTTGAAAAAAGCGGAGAACTCACGGACAAAGCGGAGAATTTTTGAAAAAACCGGAGAACTCTGCAAACCGGAGAAAAAAGTGGAGAATTTTGAATCGTTAGGGCTAGAGTTATTCGTTTCCGATTTTAAAAACCTTATTCAGTTGAAGAAAAGGGATATCATTCTAGGGGGAAATTAAACATAGTACTTAAGGTTAGGGTTTATTAAAACCAGGGTCCTGTTAATCAAATGAATCGATGGATGCCATGCCAACGGAGTCAAATGTGATCGTTGAAGAGAGGCACACACCACTCCGCGGTTCCTTTAAAAAAGGTATCTTTTTCAATTCTTTTGTCGAAGTGACCCGCCTCGGCCGTTCCTATTGGACTAGGCCGTTGGCAGCCTTCGCATGTCATCACTTCCATGATGAAGTTTGTGCGTGTTAATAAATATCAAGTCCGAAGTTCTCTTTCTGTGCACCCGTATCGATTGTGTACTGCGGGAAACAAAAAAAAATAGGAGATTGGACTCTTGACTCCTTCCTCGACTTTTTGCTTCTTGCAGCCGGTACGGAAAAAGAAGAAAGACTCTTCCAAGGGCCAAAGGAAAAGGTACTACGACTTCTCTACAGGTACCTACGGTAGTAGTGCATAGCTTTCAACTGCAGACAAAGACGAACAGATCGCTACGAAGTCAAAGTGTCAAATCAACAACAAACAAAGAAAAGGCACTCTGCTTCAGCTCATAGAACAACACGAAACGACATTATCAAGAGTCCACTTTTACTACACATCCAAAATCAATTGATTCCTTCTCTTTCACAAGAAGAGCCACAAAGCCATTCCAGCCTATCATGATGGATCCCTCGGAAGAAGATCAAAAAGATGCAATGATCAAGGACAACAACGTCGCACTAGAAAGTGAAACGGAGGATGAAGAAGTCAAGCGAAATTGTATCATGGGAATCTCCAGTCTGCGAGACTCCGACTTTTCGGACACGGAGGACGAGGACGAAGAACAACAACAAGAAGAAGAAAACATAGAAGTTCAACCAGAAGAGGAAGCAGAAGATGCCATGGAAGAAGAAGAAGAGCCGAAAATGCTTGTGCAGTTTGTATCCTCGGGCCAAATGCCATCCAAGGGAGTCTTTCTGTACCGGCCGACTCCAATCGCTGCAAAGCTCCCTACTCATCACGAAGAGATCGACGAGGACGAAACCGGTTCTTCTTGCAGCGATTCAGAGGAGGAAGAAGCAGAGCAAGGGTATGATAGGTCATTTTCGACTGTTCACCGCTCGTTAGTGAAGTCGCCACTCACAGATTCGTTTTCTTACTCTTTCCAGTGCCTCAAAGCTCTGCCAAGACACTCCCGAGATTCCCAAGAAGCGCAACCAAGACTTCTATCCAGCCAGTAGTGACGACGAAAGCGATATTGAAGAGGCAAGCGACGATTGTGATCAAAGGGAGACCTCAGCTCCCGTCTCTTCAAGCCCGCCGCAAGAAGAAGCTGACGGCTGTAGCGACTCGGACAGCGACTCGGTGGAGGACCATGAGCAAGACGATGGTGTCATCATGCTTGTTGCAGAGGAGCCGGCTGCCATCACTGACGAGAGTGACGAACCATTGGTCCAAGAACCGAATGAACCAGAGGAGGATGACTGTGCTCTTATCGGTGCCACAGTCGATGACCAATGGACATGGTCCAAGAACAAAAGAGTTCTTTCTTCGAACACTCTCGCGTCCCTTAATGGGCAGGCTGGTCGCAACGCCGATACTCTCAAACGAGTACGACCCGATGTATTATCAACGGATCCACCACCAACCATGCCGGAACTATCACTTGGATTGACGGTATTCAATCACACGACACTTTTGCCCCAGCACGATGTCATCCGGGATGAATCTCCCCTTCTTTCCAGTGATGAAGAGGAAGAGATGTTAAGTGAAGAACTGGAGGAAAGCATGAGAGATGTCAGAGGAGACAACTCGCCCATTCCCCTCCTCACACCACCGCAGTCTCCGGGGAGGGAAGACGAAGTGGAATGGCCGTCTAATCTTGTCATAGATAGTGCTCTCATGAACAGTGTCAACGAACGACCGTTGTCGCCAGGTTCGTTGCAAGACATGGAGGAGGAAGAGGAACATAGGCTCAGAAGTCATGATATCGAGGCTTCCACCCTGACACCATTGTTGAGGTCAATATACGTGGGAATGACATAGCAACAAGAAGATAAATGCACTATACACATGTACCAGACAATACCCATTACTACGTAAACAAGATTTTGGACGTCGTTGATTGAAAAATAGAGCAACGTATCTCACTACGTTGGTAGCTAGCCATTGCTCCATTCTTTCGAATACCGTTCCGTACAAGACAGCCAGTCAAAAAGCATCTGTGTTCGCAGTTCCACCGTGTCTCAGCGCAGAGTCACTCCGCCACCTGTACTTTCTTGTTCAAAAGCCGTTCAAGCACAATTATCAGTGAATATTACCCCTCTCTATTCCAAGGTTGCCAACATCTTCTCGATGGCTTCGATGCGAGCAAAATGGTAATCGATCATGCGGAGGCGGCGGCGTCCATCATCGCCAATGTCCTCTCCTTCCTCAGCGAGATTATCGGGGACGTTGGCATTGACATCACAAGCTTTACCAGCGAGCTCACTCCCGGCAATGTCGCTGAAGAAGCAATTTTTGAAAATTTCTTCCGAGCACGTAGAAGGACACTTCTGGGGAGGAACAAAGCCTGGGCCAGGACTTCCGCTTCCACCACTGGGAGTAGCCATCGAAGTTGGGGCAAGGGTTGGAAGCACTAGAGAAGAGCTCTCGCAAGTGCAACCACAGTTTCCGAAGGTGATATCGAACTCTTGTTGATAAGAGCTTTCGTCTACATCGTTGACAGCACTCATAGCAGACTTAAAGTAGCCTGTACTGATACCATCCAAGAAGGCGAGGTAGGGAGTGATACCGTCGTAGTTCTCTAAGTTGATGAGAAGATGCCCCTCGTCGAAGTTGCCACATGCATCGTAGAAAATAGCAGCAAAGGGAGGAACTACAGGTTTCGAGCAACTGGTGTGAATTACACCGGCCAGGGTGCCGGGATCTTCGTCACCATACGGGATGAAAAAGGGGTAAATGTTCGTTCCCATCTTTTGATCGAATAAGATCGTATGCGTCGTGGGATCAACGGCAGCAAAGCAGACTTCAGTGCCACTTTCAACGACAATCGTATCGAAGGAATCGGAGCAAGGGACTCCACTGAGTGGTTCCAAGACGCATGCGTCGACACAAGAAATGAAACGGATTTCGAAGCCGGTCGGTGAGAAAGTTGAGCCTCCACTCTTCTTGGCAATGTTGGACGTTTGATCATAGATCTTGTCGCAAGTACTATTTTTGGCTGCAATATCAGCATCAAAGGTGAGCAATCCAGCTTGTCCGTTGCCAGCCTGATAGGCGACCTTGAGAAAGCTGGCTCCCCCGTCACAGCAGTACATATCCTTGGTTTCTTTCCAACTGTCGATAGAGGCGGGAGGGACAATAAGATCTCCGGCAGCTACACCACCCGACTCTTCGCACGCAGAAAGGCAATGATCCTTACATCCGGCCGATCCCAATTCTTTCGCCGAGAACTTGGAAGACGACAACGAGGAGGGGCTGCGACCATTCTTCAACAAGCGGCGAAGCCAAGATTGGTTGTTTTCTTCCCTGGGAGAAGAGGCCACGGCGACAGTAACTGTAGGAGTTTCTGAGATGGGATTATGGGAAGCAAATCGGGAAACGGGTTCCTTGATGCCATGTGGCTTCCCATGCACGGCCATGGGAGTCGAGAAGAAGGCGTAGGATGCCAACGAAAGAATGGTACAAACGAGTTTCATGATGTCTTGACGATGATAAAGACGATTGCAGGCAAAGTCAGTCGGAAATGCTAAGACAATGACAAGAAGCGCAGACTATTGCTGAAGAAAGCTAAGTAAAATGATGGAGCACGTCACAAATTATGGGAAAAGGTGAGAGTGAAAATCGGACTTCTTGTGCGTCAAAAAAGCGGCGGCCTATTTGAAATCCGTGGATTCATGTGATAGTATCTATCATGTCTACTATGAATAACTATTGGCGTTCATGTGACGTCAAACATGACTCAGCAGACTCAGGACTCTTCTCACCCAAAAATTCCTTCGCCGCATCAAGCCCGGGGATTCCTTTTATGATGATGTGTCGTTCTTGCTGCGTGGTATGAAATACAGTCGTACCGTTCTTGTTCTCAACATCACCTCCAAACGACACTCCTCCTGGTTTCGCTACCAATGCTCTTGCAGTCAATAGCGCGATTTCTCTGTCGTCTAAATGAACAGAGCGCCCACTACATCATCTTGCTATTGAAGGATCTCATCTGTGTAAATAGAAGGGATCGGTTTGTTTTCTACGAGTTAAATTGGAATGGTGAACAACTTCAATGTTGTCTTTCAGCGTTTCTTCCAGAATTCTTTTGCTGTCAGTCCTCTTGATGGTGGTACGGCAAGGAGTCGGATTTTCGGCCTCCCCTCTCGGGCAGTATATATCAATATTGTCATCGACGTCAGCCAATGAACGCCACATGTCTTCAAGGCTACGGTCCAGTAAAATGAGTGATAATGACGACTTCCGAGTTTCGGAGGTATCGCCATTCAAGTCGACGTCGCCATTCCAAACATCCTCCGAGGAAGATTCTTTGCCTTCGCTTGTAGGGAATACAGCGAATCAAAGCGATAGTGATGGATCAAATGTGCAGTCGACAGTAAGGCGCGTGTTGGATGAAATACCGTTCATCCACTTGTTTTCGGATCTCGGTCGGAAGAAATTACCCCCTATCCAAGTGGACGATGTCAATGTATTGTTGTACGACGTCTTTTTAATTGTCAATTTGGCACTTTCCATATCTTTCTGGGTAACGCACCGACTCGATTTCTCTTTTATGCCCTCGGCCTTCAGTGAGGGTTGTTTATTTTCGATTTTGTGGATTGCTTCGGGACTGTATCACGGATCTTTCCTGAACTCGGCCATGGACGGGCACTTTCCACTTGATGATGAGAACGGGAGGGGTGGACCCAAGGATGCAGCGGCTCTAGCCTTCAATACGTACATCAATGCTATCAACTTACGACTGGTGGCAGCTTTGCTTGGAGCATGGCTTCAACACCGAAAGGTTGGGATGGACGCAATGGAAGAGTTGATACCTCTTGAAATTGGATGTGGACTGGCACTGATGACACTATGGAGAGCCCTGCATTCATCCTTCACCCCAAGGGTGTAATATTGGAAGTGGTATAAGTGGAATTTTTGCGTCTTGTAGAGTGCCTCTTAAAGCTGTATGGTCATAATATTTTGGCGCTGCAAAGGGTATGGAAGATTTTTATGACGACGCATTTACGCAGAAGAGTCTATTGATACTACTATGGTACTAACAGTAAGTTCTCCTACTACAGTATTTGACACTGACAGTGAGTGCAGAGATGTCAAGGTATATTATATATTGCACTGCCGCAAGTTGGGTATGGCGTCAAGAAACCCCTGCCTCTATCATCACAACATCTCGACGGGAGGCACTACGTGATCCGACATTAAAATAGGCTCAAGCCAACGAGGGGCGGACGCGTCACACAGGATACAACTATAGAGCGAAAGCATCCTATTATTGGTAGCGTCGCATGATTCTCGAATCGTCATATTACTTGTAGAAGTACGACACCTTGCCCCGTTGGAGATAGTATTATTTCTGTACCAGAGTACTACGTGATTATGACCGCTGAGACAATGCTGAGCTGGTAAGCAATCTAAAAATCTACACTGAAAAGATTAGCTTGCACCAAGTACGTCCATGATTGGGACGGATCCAGGGATACTTTCAAAGGCGAAAAGACTGGCCATGGCGATCATTGCAGCTCGTCCGTTCTTCACCTCAACGATCTTGTATCGTTCGTATTGTTCCGCAGAAAGCTTCTTCTTCAAACCGAGGTAATCGAAGTTCAAGTCACCAGGAGTCTTGGTAGATTTTCCTCGGAAGTTGTCGCCAGAATGTCCAACACTTTCACCCTCGCAAATAGAAATGAACAAAAGAATGCCAAAGAACCAAGCTGGTTGCTCCTTTGCGAAGGTTCCGAGAGCCTTTGTCCAGTCTGGTTCGTCAGGGAATCCCGGGAATTTCAATCCAAGTCCCAATCCACCCTTCGTAACGACAAAAATATGTTAGTAAAGTCCAGAGAACGAAATTCAAAACATTTATATCGGCATCCATCTTCTATCCTACCTGGTGTGTGGCCCAGACACCAGTCCATGCAAGCATAGCTTGGCGTCCGTGCTTGATTTCGGATTCCTGCAAATATTGAATATCTGGGAACATGTTTGGGAAAGTATCAAAGCTCTCGCCGGTTCCAAGCTTGGCCAAGTTAAGTGGGTCGAAGGGCTTTCCTCCAACCTCCTCAAAGCCGGTGGCCTTGAGGGCCGAGGCCGTGGATTGTGCAGGTTTCTGCACAAACGCCGAAGACGACGCTGCGAGGGAAGCGAGAAGGGCGGCGGTGAATTTAGTCATGGTGACACTTCTTGTACACAGAGTGGAGTATCAACAAGTAGTATCAAATCACGTTACTACAGACTACGACGGGTACGGAGTAGAGGGATCCAACTTCAGACCTCATCAAACGTCATGAACGCCTCGGTATGGTGGAGAAACGAAACAAAGGATTTGCTTCAACTTGACTGATTCGACTGCGATAGCTAACCTCAAGCCCTAATAAGGGTAGAGTTTACGGTGGTCTTTCGTCATGTTGTTCACTGTGTCATACTACGATTGTACTGTATTACTACGTACCGTACTACGGCACCGTAGCCACACCTCGCACGTACGATTGGTCGCTTATCGCATCTGTAATGCTCCGTAGTAAAAAAAATACACAGTAAGAGATGAAATCTGGATCTAACAATTAAAGTACAGGCTTGACAAATGCAACTTTATCGACGCCCCAAAACACGCAACGCTTGTTCAAGTCGATCGGCTGCAAGATCCGTGTCTTTGTCTTGGAGAGCGGCCAAGGCGAATTGCGTGAGCTCTGTTGCATCGGCCAATTCGGCCTTGGAAACTTTGTTTTTGTTCTTATTTCCATTCCCGAATCCAAAGAAGGAAGGTTTCTTAGCTTTGGGAGATGATGCCTTTTTCGATGGAATATCGTCGAAATCGTCGTTGCGGGAAGGAGGAAGCGTGGGTTTGGCTGCTGCTGCTGCTGGAGGCGGGTTAAAAGTCAAGGGTGGTTTGTGAATAGAAGGGGGTGGAGCCGTAGCTGGGGCAAGAACTGGTCCCGGGTAGGCCGGCGGTGGAGGACCGAGCTCGACTTCGGTTCCTTCTTCATCCTTGTCGTCAACAGGTGGTGGAGGCGAAGCAGGTGGCGGATTTTCCACGCTGTTTTCGTCGTCTGGTAAAGTGTCTGTAGCGGGAGTCTTAGGTGAGGGGTCTCGAGGAACAGCATCTCCGTTAGCTTTGTTTACTGGTGTCCCGGCTTCTTCGCCTTCTTCCGTGTCGTCCTCAATTTCCTGATTCTCATTGTATCCACCAGGAGTGGGTTTTCGTCCATCGTTAATTGCCTTGAGAATTTCAGCAGCCTTCCATTTCGAATATTTCGCCTTCTTTTTGATTTCAACCAGTTCCTCTGATTGATCGTCATCTTGATAAAATTGTTGGAGAATATCGAGAAAAGATCCGGCGGCATAAAAGACTCGAGCGGTGTTCTTGGTAGCGTCTCCAGTTCGATCCTCCAAATCGGCATTGTCAAAAACTTTGTTGGCGAATTTGGTGCACAAAAATTTAGCCTCATCTCTGGTGAAGGAGTCCATGACTAGCTTCTCGCCTTCAAGATTACCTAGCAACTGACCCAAACACGACTTGCCTTCGTCACTGACGGCGAGTGGAATGCCTAGATGAACGGCGTATTGGCGACAGTAATACGCTACCAACCGAGATTCGGGATTAGTCTTATCCTTGTCGAGCTCCTCTGCACGACGGACGTAAGGTGTGACCTTTTTCAACTCGGGAGGAATCTTCATGGCGGGCATGGTGATGGGCGACGGTCTTGTTGTGTTATCGTGGACGTTGTTCCCACTTCTTTAGAGTTGATTTTTCGACTTCGTTGCCGCAAAAGAGATGCTTTTCAATCACAACAGTGATTGATAGAGATGAGAACTAGAAGAGAGACACGATCGTCAAGAATGTAAGACAGTTAACAGAATTGATCAAGTGAACTTGAATCAAACCGAGCAGCCTATGGAGAAGGGGGAAGACGATGATGTTGTTGTTGCACCGAAACGGTCGCTTTTGCCGAGTCCCGTTGTATTGACTCCGTTACTTAAATCCCTAATGATCAATTTTTCGGTTAGTCAGTCGAGTCGAGTCGTGCCTGTTGCGCATCAGACGCCTGATGATTTATCATACGTACTACGTACCTGTAGTATGATACCTGTACACCCATGTGAGACCTCGCAGCGCCGCCGGAATTCCAATACGAACATCCGAGTTTGAACCATTGACTATCTATCCACCAAAGGTAACTATCGACAAGTTACGAGTGCTGTTTCCAATTTTTGGAAGCTTCATTGCTGATTCCGGAAGACACAATAAAAGAAGAGTAGACCCTCTCACAAAAAAGCGAACAACAAAAAGCTACTCTCTAGCTACGTGTACAAAAAAGAGTTGGAAAACATTACGCAGTACTACATCGACACAATTTCTAAATGGGTCCGTCATTCGGAGACAATTACGAGGAAAGTGGTCGCCATGGCGAGCATGACTTCACCGGTGGTTTCCAAATGATGGGAGTATTGGGGGCACTGAAAACGGGAGACATGCACATCGACATGATCATTGCAATGACGGTGCCTCTACTCCTCAAGTTAATCTTTGATCAACTTGGAAAGGTCGAAGATTATCTTGGATATTTGTGGCAATCATGGGTCGGCTACTTTAGAAAGTCAAGTACAGAGTTCGAGCGATACATTTGCTACTCCACCACCCGGAGCGTGTGGGGATATGTTCACAGTACGGACGAAGACACCCAAAACTCTGTCTTGATGAAGAGCATCAAGCTTTATTTGGTGCGTCTGCTAGTTGCAGTGAAAAACCCACTTGCTATCAGTGGATGTCACGCTCACAACATTGTCTTCTTAACGTTCAACCTTTCAATCAAAATTGCAGGATCAAGTTGTCAAGCTGAAGTTGAAGTTGGCATATCTAGAGCTTACGGAAACAAAAGATAAACACTGCAACCGTGAATCCAACGTGTATGACGACGACGATTCTGGTGAGGGTAGTGATGAAGGATATGGTTCCCGCAAGACTTTGGCAGGAATGCTCAGTCGATACCGAATCGTCAATCGATTGCCCAACAACCTTTGGCACGACTTGGGAGAGTATGGCACTCCGCCTGGGTCGGTTCATCTGCAGATTGCGGAGGTCAATCAAAAAGACGATAATGGTAGCAAACAAGAAACCAAGAGCAACAAAGTTAACTCCACAACATTCCATTTCAAGTCGGTGGTGGATGGTGCCATTGACGCTTTCATCGACGAAGCATACAAGTGGTACATGAACGAGCTTAAAAAACTAGAAGACCACTCACGTTACTATTATGAAATGAAAGCGCCAGAAAGCAAGATCGGTGGAGATAGCAACCAAGATGACAGTCAAGGCGTTATTGCCTACAAAAGGTACAAGCTAAGTAACCACAAGACGTTTGACAGTCTCTTTTTTAAGGAGAAGGAAGGATTGCTAGCCCTCGTCGACCATTTCAACGCCAAGACGGGTAAATACTCCATTCCTGGATATCCACACAAACTGGGACTGCTCTTGTACGGACCACCAGGAACAGGAAAAACTTCTCTGATCAAGGCTTTGGGAGAGTACACTGGTCGAAGCATCGTCAATATCCCCCTCACAAGAGTGACAACTAACAGCGAGTTGACAAGCGTCTTTTTTGATCAAAGGTACGCTGTAGACGGATACTCAGTCCCTGTGAAGCAGGAATTCAAGGACGTGATCTACGTTATGGAAGATGTGGACGCCGCCAGCAACATTGTGAGACGACGTGATGGCAAGATTGGCGCCCGCCTCGTGGACACTTCGTCTATGGAGCTTCCCTTGGCGAAATCTTTGTTTCGACTATTCCTTGAAAGCGGAGCAACTGAGTGCAAAGACGTTGTAGAACTTCTACTAACGAAAAGCGCACGGTTGAAAGAGGAGTCAGAAAAACTGATGCCAGAGGTGTTGGAATCCATTTCACGGAGAGTGACTTCCTTTCCAGCCCTCTCCATGATCGACGGTTGTATTGAGGACGCCAAGTTAGCTCACGTTTGCAAGGGCGCGATTGAAAAGAGCTCCCAGCAAACAGAAATGTTTCGCCAACTAGACGAGATACTCATGACGCATGCGACTGCCATTCATAATCTCATTGAATCTGGAGCGGAACTAGATCAAGCATTTGTCAATCATTTGCTGGGCGAGAATGAGACCATCTCAAATGCCAGCTTTTCAGATCACAAGCTTCAAATCGCGGGACAGTCCTCCGGATACTCAATTAGCCACCTGGATTCACCAGCAAGCAAAGCGCAAACAGAGTCGTTTGACCATGAGTTTCAGTCTTCCAACTCAAGTTTCAATGCTGGCGGCGAAGCGAAAAAGGGCAAGGGTTCTCTCATTGGTCCGACTCTGTTCAGACCCAACCCTGATCAGCTTTCTCTTTCGGGGTTGCTGAACGTTCTAGATGGAGTTGTGGATACGCCGGGACGAATCGTCATCATGACAACGAATCACCCGGAGATGTTGGATCCCGCTCTGATTCGACCGGGTCGGGTCGATAAGAAGCTTGTGCTAGGTTTCATGCGATCAGAAGACGTGCTTTCAATGCTAGAATTGTACTTTCAATCGGAACTTACGGAAGATCAAAAGTGCCGTGTACACAATGCTGTGGGAAGAGACCGGATGGGGGGTGCCAAGCTCACGCCCGCCCAAGTGGAGCAGCTAGCAGCAGAACACGATGTCTTGGACGACATGATCAAAGCTTTAGAAGATATTACGTAAAAAATAGAACCCAAAGTCGATAGGATGGTTGTGTCGGAGCAGACTACGTCTTTAAAATGAGATAATAAGGAAAATCGGTAAGGCTGCGTAGTAAAAGTCTGATATTCTTCGTTGTACAGTTGTTACAAAAGGAGTAGCTCTGGCTTGGAGATGTAGCGCTTAAAGGCGGACATGAACAGAGCAGCGGTTGCCTCATCAATAACTCGACGATCCGCGCTCAGTCGCGCTGTCATGATGGTCTTTACAGACGGCTTTGGTTGTTCCACGGCTCCGTCGATGTATGGAGTTGCGACAATACGCCTCGTCCCTCCTCCCACGGCCATAATAGCGGCCTGTGGAGGATTGATGACGGCGCTAAACTCGTCAATGCCAAACATTCCGAGATTGCTCACACAAAAGGTTCCACCTTGGTATTCTTGTGGCGATAACTTTCCTTCCCTCGCTCGACCCGCCAGATCTCTCACTTTCTCTGTGATTTCAGAAAGTCCCAGTTTGTCCGTATGTGGAACAATAGGAGTAATAAGACCTCCCGGAGTAGCGACTGCAACGCTGACATCAATTGAATCCTGTAGCTTGACTGAATCGGTCTTGGGATCGTAGGTCCCGTTGCACTCTGGCACATCCCGCAATGCCAAGCTAACGCATCGAATAATGACATCGTTCACGGACACTTTGACGTCATGATTTGCGGCCAACTGTTTTCGCAATTTCAATACATTGTCCAATTCGACTTCCATGGAGGTGTAGTAATGCGGCACTTCTCGCTTACTCTCGGTCAGTCGACGGGCGATGACTTTTCTCATATTATTGTTGGCAACATCCTCAAAGGTTCCAAAGGTTTCCACTTCTGGTAGAGGCAAGTCTGTTAGTGAAATTTTGGAAAGAACGCTTGGTGCCGGTGCGGGAGAGGGCGGAGCTGCAACAGCGGCCGGTTCTGGTTTTGCTGATACTTTCAGTGCTGGCATGGGAGTTCCATTTTGAATTGCCAGCAAAACATCTCCCTTGGTAACCCTTCCTCCTTTTCCGCTTCCTGTCAAACCAGTGGCATCCAGGCCTCTGCGAATTAAAAATGGTGCAAGATAATTTGGATGAGATATTCTGGTCGTTTTCTTTGTCAGGCAATCAGGAAATCAAACGAAACCGACATGTTAGGACTACTACTAATGCTACTCACTTGGACTCTGCTAGAAATCTTGCCGATGGAAGCAAAATGCTGCTTCCCGACTCTCCGCCGACGGTGGTAGGTGCCAACGAGGAAGTTGCTTTTGGTTCCGGTGATGCAGCACCAATAGTTGGCGACGTGGCGGCGGCTGGTGCATCGGCATTCCCTTCCTCCAAGACAAAGTCAGCAAAAGCAGCAACATCCTCCGCATCTTCTACGATCACTGCAATTGGACTGCCAATTGGCAAGTCGACGGCGTTCGGTCCTTCCTTGAGAATTTTCGCTAGAATTCCGTCATCTTGCGATTCAAAGTCCATGGTGGCTTTGTCGGTTTCGATGCTGCACAGCACCGATCCTGCAGAAAAAGAATCGCCCTCTTGGATTTCCCATTTGGCAATGGTTCCACTTTCCATGGTCGGACTGAGTGCGGGGAACGGAAGAAGTGTGTGCATGGGATACTCTTTCGTGGACATGGGTGTCGAGTGGAACGAACGGTGTTGGAGTGCTGCGGGCGAATGAAATGTGGTTGAACCTTGGGATGACACGATCAAAGTGGGAGGGAAGCTCAAGTTGTACTTGTTGGAGGAAGAGGCCATCCAGAATCCACGCCGACTTGAGGAAGCGTTGCGGTTGAGGATGGTTGAGTTCCTCGTAAGGACGGCGATTTGGCTACACATTTGCCGATGCTGGTGACGAACACTCACTGCTGCCGAGGACATGGTTGACTAATTTTCTCGTGCCGTTTCTTCGTCTATACTTCTTCACACAAAGAACTGATCGATTTGTATGTAGTGGCCAGGTTCGAAACTACTGAAGAGATTTGAAATGGGAAAAAATATCCGGCAGATAGCACGGAAGAAC
Source organism: Nitzschia inconspicua (assembly GCA_019154785.2). Lineage (NCBI taxonomy): Eukaryota > Bacillariophyta > Bacillariophyceae > Bacillariales > Bacillariaceae > Nitzschia > Nitzschia inconspicua. The sequence goes on along the minus strand of JAGRRH010000013.1, from coordinate 3,384,910 downwards.
ACACAACAACAAAGGTTGGTTCCTATCTTCCGAAGGAGAGAGCTTAGTGGCCGTGAAGATTTTTTGATGATCACACACAGTCAGTCATGAATACTATGTACTCCGAGTATGTGTTGTTGTGCTTCTTGTGCTTCGCCTACCTCATGCGTGTTACCAACAAGAATAGTGAGGGGCAAAACCCATTCCCCCGATTTTGAATTTTGCTTGATTCGTCATCTTCCCCAACTTTGTTTGACTTTCAAAATGGTACCCTTGCCAGCGCGCGCAATGACTACTTTCAACAAGAGCAACGGCATTTTGCATCATTATTACAGAGATCGTGGTCTCTCCCGTCTTTTGTTGTTGTTGTTGTTTTTGTTGTCGTGAAACTGCTGCTACAAGTTATAAAACGTCGTACTACTGGTACCTACCGGTAGACTAAATAGTAAAACAATAAATTACTTCGTACTGACTGTGAGTAGTGTAGTCCATGGTACCTGGCCTGTTAATGCATCATCAACAATCGACACTCCTTGGTTCTTGAAAACCTTCCCATCTCGTCGACAAACTACGTTGAATCATTTTCCTGTGTCATACCATACCATACCATACCATACAATAGTAACACCATGGGAAACGAGCTCTCACAAGAAGAACAGGATCAGATCCTCGAGGAGGCGTACAATTTGGAAGACCAACAAGCCGACCTGCGATTGAATTCCGGAACAGCTGCTCCGAATTGTCAACCCAAGCACACGCAAAAGGAACAGATGCGACGAGACAAGTTGCGCGAAATGGACGAAGGAAAAGACACATTGGATGATAGTGGAGGGGGGAAACTTCCCAATAGCGTTCACAAGCACCGTCGAGCATCGTCCACGTTGAGCGACCGGGAGGAACAAGAAGAAAGACGAAAGCGACAACATCACTCCAACAAGAACAATAACGAACCAGAAATGTCCGCTGCCGAACAACAAAAGAAGCTTAGTTACTTTCAAATGGCTCGGTTGGGATACCAGGAGCTGGTCAATGCCATTATTCGACCTCCCCGAGCTGACTACAAGGTGAGTTTTCTTTTTTTTTGGTGACTTGTTGGTACCGCAGTCACCTCTTTAGTGGAAGGCTGGTTGCACCGTTGCACTAAACGCCTCTCAACTCACACTCGTTTCTTGCCTTGCCTTGCCTTCCGTCAAACTCTAGATGGAAGCATTGGGACCACCAGCCTTTACATTCTGTGGAAAGCGGTTCACCCGAACCGATTTCACCTTGCGGACAAAACGTGGATTCAACTTGGAGTGCTCCCATTGGGAACCTGTCGAGCGGACAGCAGACCGTATACCCGTCGTTATCTATATGCATGGAAACTCGTCGGCGCGCGTGGAAGTCCTCCCACAGCTGTCGTATCTGCTGTCGCTGGGAGTAGCAGTCTTTTCCTTTGATTTTGCTGGTTCTGGAAAGTCCGACGGAGAATATGTCAGTCTGGGATATTACGAGCGAGAAGATCTGGCATGTGTGGTGGCCCACTTGAGAGCTACCAATGTCGTGAGCACCATAGCCCTTTGGGGACGATCTATGGGTGCCGCCACGTCGTTAATGTTTGGGGATAGAGATCCCAGCATCGCTTGCATGATTTTGGATTCACCGTTTGCAGATCTGACGCAATTAGCCGAGGAAATGGTGGAAAAGGGAAGAGATCAAGGAATCGTTGTCCCGACATTTGTCGTCAGTGTTGCATTGAGAATGATCTCAGGATCAGTCAAGAAGCAGGCCAACGTCAACATTAAAAACATATCCCCGATTTCTCACGCAGACAAGTGCTTCATCCCGGCACTTTTTGTTGCAGGGGAACACGATGATTTCATCAAGAAGCATCACGCTGAAGCTATTTATGAACGTTACGCCGGTGACAAGAACATTATCATTGTGGAGGGCGATCACAATTCTCCACGTCCAAAATTTATGTTTGATTCGGCATCAATATTCCTACAAACGTGTCTTCAAATTCCAAACAGCTGGGCTCTACCAGTACCGCCTTCTATGAATCTTATGTGTCCTCCTTGGTATTTCGAAATGTATCACAACAGGAGTCTACGATCACCACAACAAAATGGCCGGAAACCAGGAATGCAAGCAACAAATGGTGGCAGAGGGAAGGCCGGAAAGGAAACTAATGGAAAGAGTGGATTCGAGGGCGATCAAATGGGCATGACGCAAGAACGACAACGAGAAATACAAGCGTCATTGTTTAAAATGCTCGGACAAGCGGATGATCCAGTCAGTGAGCCGGCGACCAAAGATGAAGCACCATCAAGAGGCAGCAAACAAGCAAATTCTGTCCCTCCTCCCCAACATCAAAAGCCATCATCCAAAGGACCCGTGGAAGTTATTACTGCCATACCATCTGATGAAGCTGGTTAACACATTGCTGCCGCTGGGCAAGTTTATTGATGATGCAATGATTGTGCTTCGTCGTTAGCTAGCCTTGCAAGGTTAGAATGAATATTAATTCTATACAACATTATCCCAGAGACTATACTGACTGTGAGCACTTTTTCAGTAGTATTCCTTTTGGTGTGTTGACAATTTTCGAGAATCGTGTGCGCGTTTCCTACTTTGTATTGGAAACCCCTGCTTGTTGATGCTTGATCCTTGGCCTGTTATTTTCCCCATCCCATTGTGCAGCACATCAAAGGCTTGTTCCACTTCGTCCTCGTCTATTTCATGGTCCTTCCCTCCCCTTGTCATGGTGCTTAAACTATCGTTCCGACGTAAGAGGTCTTCTGCGTATTGAATTAAGTACTCGCCTCGACGAGTCGTTCTTCCGCTTGTCGTATCTTTACTTCTTGTTTGCGTGTGAGAGTCCACACGAATCCTTGAGAGCTTCTCATACTTGTCTCGTATTCTGTTTTCAATGGCTTGTTTCTGATTCCGTAGTACCTTGATTTGGTTTTCAATGTCACGTTTCGCTTGAATTCTGTTCGGAGGAGTTTTGGGAATGTTTGTTGTTCGACCGCTTTGATCCACGCAAGCAACGTCGGGACAGCTGTCCGCTATGGATGCCAGATCTCCATAGTCGGAAGAATTACGGTATTTTGAGACAGTCGTATGGAGTTTCTCGGTAGCGTCATACTTCTTGCTTTGCAATTCCATCAGCATCAAAGGGCTTTGAACCTTGTCATCAGAGTATATTGGTTGAATTCCCATTTTTTGCTGTGTTGTATAAAGCGCACCCTCCTGTTCCTTCGTAGAGACGGTCCCTCCTGCTTTCTCCAAGGTACGTTCCATTTCTTCCTCTTCGGTGGATTCAACGTCGAATTCCTTGGAGGATGCAGATGATGCGGATCTCGATTTTCCAATCTTGGTGGCTGCACGGCTCCAAGAGGATCCCGAAAAGGCGTCCTGCTTGCCTACGTCATTCCTGTCATGCGTTGATACATTGAGTTCAGCTTCTGGTACTTGACCATGGCGTTTTCCTGTCAGCAGTGGTATCAAGAATAAGAGAGAAATCAAGATGGCCAAGCCGGCCATCACAAATACAGCAATCAGGCCATAGGTACCCCGGTCATTGTTACCGTTGCCATGCTTGATACTAACGTTGTCCCTTGAATAATCGAATTGGTCAAAGAAATTTTGATTGGTATTGTTCGGACGAACTTGAATCGTCTCGACGTGCGCAAAGTATGGTTCGTTCAACACGAGTAGTAACTGACGGAGAAAGTCCCACTGAATCGAGAAGAGATCCAGAATTTGTGTCTTGACATCTTTCAAGCTGGAACCTTCCGAATCGATTCGATACCGAATGGTAACCTCCAAGGAGGAGGACAGAATATATAGTGTTGTTACACTGGCGTTGTGATGCGTTTGAGTGACAGTTTCAGCAATGCTTTGCGATAGAACGGTGGTTCGCACCTCCCAAACATTGATGAAGGGATCGTTATCCAATCCTTGATCCAAAAATACTTGACATGCCGTCTCCATAGTGGCGAGTGCCAACAAATCCATCTTAGATGGCACGTACTGTAATTGCAGAGGCACAGTGACGAGAGCATACAGTAATCCCTGCTGATTTTGATGGTGGGAGGCATTTTGAAGATTCGTATGTTGGAAATTTCGTATCGTATCTTCCACCGTTACTTGTTGCGCTTGAGTAATTACAGAGAGTAACATTGTAAGCAAAAGAAGCGTTTGTCGTTGAAGATTTTCCAACATCTTCGCCATGGAAAAGGTTTTCTTTGCTACAAAAAAATGATACTATCTTGATGGGATATTGTCAGTGTCGAGGTACAGCATTCTTTGCCTGTGCACGCATCTATGGTGGACACAGTAAAAGAAAAGACGTAGCAGAATAAAGACAGAACCGAAGGTCGAAAAGGAGTTGCCGGTTAACGGGAATGTGCCGACCGCTTCCAAGATGAGACGGAACGTCGCTTCACCGATAGTATGACAACCAGTTCGTTCCTCTTGGGTATTAAGGTTTTCTGAGAATTCATACGCTGTTCTTTGCGATCCAAGGTCGGAGACTTCTTCTTAGCCATCTCCTTTCAACTAAGAAATTTCGTTGTGTTTCTATGGAACTATGGAATGTTGATTGAGCGAAGCGACACATGCCCATTTGAAAAGTGATGAACGATTCAACGGAGACGTGACGAAAATTCGGTCCAACTCATGAATACCGTTTTTGATATCCTCATTTTGTGAGGAAACAAGTGTCGCCCGTCGGTGGTCAAATTTTCACGAAGTCTAGGCGCAAACACTTATGCAACGCGGGAAGTCCTGTCTTAGGCACGCCGCGTGTCGGCGGCAACTCATCAAATTTGTTAGGGGAGAGTAAAATTTCCATCTCGGATCGATGACGATGGTCATCTTCCGATACCCTCATGTAAGAAAAATAGCACATGAAACAACAGTTTAACTGCGGCCGAAATCACTGGAGATAGACTAAACAAGATATTTCACATAGTCTTTACGTAGTTCTCGTATCCTCCGCGTACTCTTTCTCTTTCACCAACCATCACTCAAGGTGGAAGAAAAGTATTGCGTTCACATGCATTCATCGGAATAGATTATTTCTGCTCTCTCATCAATCTTTCAACACTCCACACTACCCTACAAAAGACACCGGGGTGTGTGTGTTGAGAGAGGCGAGAAAGTGTTACACCGACGGAGAGGAACCGCAACAACATTGATATCAACTGAAAAAGAAAGCATTACCTGTGGGTAGCGTTCTAAATCTACCACAAAACAAATAGTCTTCCTTCGACTCTCTTCATTGCCATTTGACTGGCAACCGCAGTACCGTCCTATCAGCACCATGAGACACGACGAGGAAGCACCACCTCCGGCAGAACAAGGGGCCATACTGACTCCTCCTCCAGTTGGGAAACCATCTGATAAAGCGCCTCGAATGGCAGTCGAAGATTCAGCAGCGTCGTTCATTGAATCCGTACGAAAAGTCTTTGCTCCATGCGTCGGTGTCGTTGATGCCGCATCCATTCTAATGGGAAATTGCCGTTTCAGCAAGGATTCTTTTGACACTGGAGAGGGCGGAATGGCCAACAGACTCAAGACGGGTGCTATGCAGAAGTCCGTCCAAAAGAGACAGGGCGAAACGCTGGAAATCCCCGCCAATGGAGGCTTTGACGATGATGTCTCAGCCATTTCGGCCCACACCTTGGAAGAAATGGAACGATCAAGACAAGCCAAACGAAGTTCCAGAATGCAACTTCTGACACCCACGAACACCGGTAGTACCAGCCGGAGGCCAAAGGTAACGCCCCATCGATCAAGACCTCCCGGTACCGCTAGGTCCGACTTCAAGACAAGTGGTGGTGCCATTACCAACCACCAACTATGGACCATGCCGCAGCCTCATCTAGAAGAGGAAGGCTCCGTTGGAGTCTCAACGTCCGGGTCGTCCAGTGCCGAAGACGACCCGCCTAGAATATCGGCCCGGGATTACAAGTGGAACGGCAGAAAAAGCCTCAACATGGCACGACGAGCAGCATGAGCTGCTATCATGTGCACACCAGGGGGGCGCCATTTGGATCGAACGCACGGTCTTTGAGGTGCGGTCCTTTTCTTACATTCCAACAACTACATATACAATCTCCTTGTCTTTTAATGTATCATCTTGGGTGGATCGTTTTCATCAGGCTTTCAGTTGGTTCACTCTCCCAAATCAAGGAGCGGCGATTCGTCGACAGCGACCTTCGTTGATCTTTGACATTTCCTTTTCTCCAAGAACTCTAAAAATTCAGTGAACATATCTTGCAGCCACACAATCATGCAACCTTTCTGTAAAGTGATGTTCCCTGAACCGTCCTTCTTGAGATCTACTACGTAAATCCTATAACTCGTTAATATTTACACTCAAAAGCCTCTTGATAGGGAGTAAATGAACTAATTTTACCATTGAATTATGATTCGTTTTAATGTAACGCCTTAAATGTAGAAGGCCCTGTCTCGATCCTCTCCCACGGCAGCGCCTCCCATGACATTACTAATTGCTCCTCGAAGTTGGACGTCAAGAAAGTTAACAAGACAAAATCACGCAATTTGGACCTTGGCTATTCTTGCGCTTCAAATCCACACATAGAGAATTCAAATCCAGAAGGAAACGATCGCCGTATGGATGCTTCCCAGTGTTTTGCAACTTTCCTTACATGGAACAAATGCATAAAAACACAAACAGTCTGAGACGGCGCAAGATTAAAGTTATTTGGACGAAGCCAACGATGTAAAAGGGCTGCCTGGACGATACTCGTAAATGGTTTCGGAGCTTCCCCTTTCGTAGTCACTGCCCCAGCTGATGGATCGCGCTCGAAAACGATCCTTCCGTTCTCCAGCTGGAGGGGCAATGTTGAAGCAATCCGACTCTTCCAGGTGAAGATTGATTTTCTCCACGATAAACTTTCCTTCTTTGTATTTTTGGCTAGCCTCATATGCTTTGGCGTAGGTCCATCCTACCATATGATTGCAACGTTTGCAGAAGATATCGCATACCGAATGAAGACCAGTTATCAGCGCCCTGTCCTCTGCTGGTCCAATGGTTACATTGACGCAATGGTCAAACAAGTAGGCCCGGCCTGTGAAAGGAAAAGAAGCGGAAACAAGGATATTGTGAACAACAAAAGGAAAGGATATGCTACTGCTTGCTGCATTCCAGTACCATCACATACCGTGACGACCATGAAAGCTCTTGGAAATGATTTCGTCGTGATTAGTCAGATGCGTCCGACATTGAGCGCAAGCGTATATCTGTGGCCCATCCAGGTACACCATGGAATCGTTGAGTTTTCGTGCAGACCGTGATTGGGCCTGTGCAGCTGAATCCCTGAGAGATCGGCCAGATTTTTGGGAGGATCTCCTCCCCGGACTGGTGCTAATCTGAAGGTTGCCTTTTCCATGCATGCTAGAGGGACGGTGATGTTCGCCAGAAGACCGACAGCGTCGAATGACAAGCGAAGTGGGAGATCGAGGAGACACAGCGGAATGCTCTGCAGAGGATAGTCTGGGTGACCTGGCGGAACCAGGCAAAGTAACGGGTGCAGCCGCGGACCCTGTACGTGGAGAGCGAGCGGCCAAGGAAGAGGCCCTCATGGAACCACCAAGTCCATTGCTTCTGGACAAACGATTCGAAGGAGCTGGAAAATTCGGAAAGTGCATTAGAAAAAAGTAATGAGAACTGGAACCAAAAAAAAGTCACCTACGGGCAAACGGCATGCGAAGCCACACATTGTACTCACTGTTTGCGTTGGTAGTTGACATCACCGAGGGATAAGAAAGAACCAGAGAGTATCTTCTAAATCATGCAAAGAGTTCTTTCTCGGGACGTGCCACAGTGGATGAGGAAGATGGATGTCAATTTCTCGAATGGAAGGCGTGACAATTCTCTTCGTAACTCAGATCCTGTCCTACTTTCTTTGAACCGTAAAGCAACCAGCAGATACAAAGAATGAGATTAAATCTCCAAAATACAACGACATTCGTGTTGATGGAAAACAAGGTACGAGAATTTGATGCGCGATGGAACAAAGAAAAGAATTCTGCGCAAATGCAATACAACAGCGAAGAAACTGCAAGGAGGAACAAGATACCGAGATGTTCTTTCTTGTTCAAAGGTCATGATTACTTGTAACTTACTACAGTAATGGTATTAGAAGTAGGACTATTAGACCGTATAGGACACTTTCAAAGGAAAAGGAACAGTTGTAAACTCGAAACTTCCAGAGAGTATGTCAACACTTCGTTCGAGCGGGCGATTTGCAGACAGGGGAAAGAAGAAAACGAAAGAGAGGTGTCGTCAATCAATCCAAAAAAATTGTCCCTACGTCGTATGATACTCAGAGTGCCATGTATCATACCGGTACCGTAGCGACCGTACTAACAGAAAAATTGTGTGATGACGCTGATTGATTGATGTCGAGTTCTCTTATGTACCAGTTGTACTGGGGCATACTTGCATGAATAGAGTTCTTTTCCCCCAGAAGATACCTTTTTCAAACGGGGAAATAATGCAATAATTCTACTCCGAGTACGTAGTGCAACGTGGTACTACCGGTACCTACCGTACTCAGTAGTAGGGGAGTACGGTAGTAACTTCCATAGTCTATGTACTCCGTAGCGAGAGAAAAGAAGTTCTCATAAAACAATAACCTCAACTCTCCGAAGAAAAATAATCCAAATTGCAACATGAAAACAGTTACCGCAGGAGTCAGCGGGTTGAAGCAGGCGTTTCGTCATCCAGGGACGATACTTCTTGCGCTACCGGTAGTTAGATTACCAATGATGGGACGATGAGAGAAGAAATCATGACAATACAGAACAACAAGATAGGGCAATTTCCCTTCGTCTCAACCTCCTTACTCCTCGTTCCCACCTTTTCGTATTGTATCAAACTCCCAGTCTCGTCCCTCCAGATTTCCATCGCAACTCTCTGTCGCCAAAATTGGTCTCGCTTTCCACAATGGCATAGTCCACTATGCTTGTCTGTTCTTCCATCAGTTCTGGAGACGAATAGAGCGAGGAGCGAATTTCAGCTTGCCATAGACTGCAAACCGTAATGTTGTCACCAACTTCTGAATCCTTTTTGTCTTGGTTTCGAAGACTTGGAATTTTCCATTGGGCGGAATCAATGTCGCCAGAAATGTGGCGCAGTGTTACGATGGTGTCAATGCATGGAGAAAGTACCATGCGAACGTCTTTTGTCGTGGCAACCACTGAGATAGGGTCACCAACAGTAGAAGTTCCAATTCGAAGTGATTCCAAAGCAAGGGCCGTATCGGATGCCACGGCGACTTTACGGCAAGCAAAGAGAAAGAGGAAATCACACCAGTAAGATATTGCAAAAGCACAATACTTTTCACACCATTCACAACAGCAATGTACTAACTGGTTTGAAGGATTGCAGTTGTCGTTGCGTTCCGATGTCCATTCCCGTAGTTGCCGCTCACTCTGCCAATGTTGGGATCCCGCATCACAATTGTGTCGAGATCGTCGATGATAATAGCCCCGCCAAATCGTGGCTGTTCTTGAAGTGGTTTTCCCAGCATTCCCAACAGATCCAATAACAGTTCCCGGACTGATGCCACGCGATGTATTCGAATTCGTTTGAGTATGTGAGGATTCCAATCTTGGTATCTGCCCCCCTTACTAGGATCTTCTGTCGCCTCTTCATTACCAACCCGTCGGCAAGAAAGTGGAAACTCTTCTTCGTCAGAGGTGGCGGCTTTTGCACTCGCCGGTGGCACTGCTACGGGCATGTACATAGTGACAGTTGTACAACGACACATGTTGGTATCTAGACACAGACAAGGAGGTGCCATGCTTGTCTTGGAATATGCGATATCCATGGCCAATGATGATTTTCCCGATTTTTCAGGTCCACACAACAGAATACAGCGTCTTCGTTTCCGATTGTGATTGGTTTTCTGTTTATGGATACAGCTGCTGCCGTGGTTGTTGTTGGTAGTGTGTAGTAGTAAGGCGGGGTGATTGGTAGTATTTTCGTGTGATAGACCCCTTAGATGCCTTGTCTTAATACTTGCGTCGTTTTCCGATTCGCCTGGGCCTCTATTACGCCCAGTGTCGTTTTCCAAAACATGGAGCAATGATCCTCCGATCGTCGGCAAATGATACGGCGGTGGCTCTTGCATCGCCATTGAAACCGACCGTAAATGTAGTTCTTGGACAGAGTGAGGTCAAAGGTTTCTTCCAATACACGATCTGATAAGAAGAGTAATCAACGCAGCTGGTGGACCTGTGACACCACCATCACTCAACAAGGATGAGAAAAGCAACGACGCCGGGTTTTCAATGTTTTACTTCGTAATGTCGTAACGAAAAAAAAGTGTGAGAAGTGATGCCGATAGAGTCGGGGAGGTTGTGAGTAAAATAGGGGGGGAACCACGAAAAAACCTCTAACTAAAATAAAACATTCACCCTTCCCCCTCCCCCACTCATACACTACACACGAATGATACCTACGGTACCGGTACTCCGTACGACGTAAAGACTACCGTACTACTGTATTACTTATTATTATACGTGCTCTACCGGTACCGTAGAATTCTTTGTTTGCTCTCTCGTGCAAGTTCCGGTTGCATTACTACTCTAACTTAACTCGCAGTTCCGAAACATAATCAGGTAAACAGTACATCATGAAAACATGATATTGAAAGAAGGGGCGAAAAAAGTAATTTAACAAGTGAGAGAAATTTGGTTGCTACGAAAGTCAAGAGGAATATAGCTCTGCAGTCCAACTTTACAGTTAGTGTATGCTACAACCGTCCTACTTGTAGCACTTCCATTCGCCGCAGTAGTTTGCCGTTGTACAGCTTACTGACTCGGTCATCCCCAAAGGTCTTAGCAGCTCCTCGAAAGAACTCACGTTGGGCATTGTAGACCGTCGTGGCAACCTCTCCCGTATTGAAATCGTCCAATCCCGACGGCCGTTCCACTGAATAGGTGGGAATATCTTCCAGGTCCCGAAAGAAGCGAAGTGTATCTTCGTCCCACAAGACTTGTCCAAAGACGGTATGCGTGGCATCTAGTGACGGTTGGGACCGAGTGGTAATTCCGAATGTGGGCAACACTTCCAAATTCCTGTGTGTCAGCAGTCCCTTGTAGGAGTGGGAAATGCGCGTTCCCCCCCCACGATCAATCCAAAGATTGGCCGGTAGCACGCGATTGCCGTACGTCAATGCCGTCGTTCCGGCCACATCCTTGACGCGCAAACTCGGAATGTTACCCCCCATCAACAACCCTGTCTCTTGGTCGAGCGAAGGAAAGGTGGACCTACCATAAGATGGATATGGATTATCGAGTAGTTCTTCGATGTCTGCATTGGTAGGTGTCTCTATATAACTTAGAAACTTTTCCACGTGGTTCGGTGCTTGCTTACCGTATAGACCAATCTTGATGCGTTGAAACAACACGGTGTTCTCAAAACTGCCGTCGAGGTCGTCTCGGACATAGGTTGAACCATCCTTTCGTGCTATCCGCACGTCCATGAATATTTTGTCGGTTATCGCAACATTTTCCGGCATGGATGGCATGTGAGTTTTGACATCACTCGTGTTGTCGACTGTGGCCGCTGATGCTGATGCGGGAGACAGTGATACCGATCCAATGATTGATGGTAATAGTGGAACGAGCTCCAAACATGCTCTTCGATTCAGTTGTACCAGCGCTTGTGCACTATTACATACAACTGAAAGATACATGATGGTATTCTTGAGGATCCTCATAGTTACGACGTATTTGTGTTAAGGTGGGACGGCATGGACAAATTATTTGTTGTTGGACGCAGGAGGAAGGATGATAAAAGATAATGATGTTGCTGATCGTTGTTGTTGTTGGATTCTCGATTCTCGGGTTGACGAATGATGTCACGAATGGTTCCTTTTTTGATTCACGATCTCGAACCTTGTGTAAAAAAATCTACCGGCACTATTACCGTATTCCAACGTCGTCGTAGTACAGTACAGGCACGGTGGAACTTCGTATTGCTCCTGACTCCTGAGTAGTGCCGGTACTCCGTACCATGTTTATCATGACAAAAATGTAAGGTCGCGAAAATAAGTCTATTGACTATTGATGTTAGCTACCGGTAGGTACCTACCGGTAGTCGCCTACCGGTAGTTCGCTCCGTATCTAAGGAGTTGGCCAACCGCCGGGTCCCTTACAGGCGGCGAGGCAATGACGGGAGGCAGTAACTGGACGCCGCTCCAGGAGGGAGATGATATGTGTATGATACAAAACTCATAGGGGAGGAGAAAAATTCATCCGGTGGCATTGAGGGTCAGATGCGAGAATTTGTTGGTATTGTGCTGTGTATGTGGTCTTGTCTTTGGTGGCGGTGGGTTGTTATGGTGTAGTTGTGGACAAGGATGTGCTTGAAGCAGTGTTCCCTATTGGACGAAAGAATTTGTCAATAGGGCAAAAGTGATGAGATTGTGAACAAAATATAATATAACGAACCTTGTCTTGGTATTGGGGCTTAACCGAGGTTTGTCAGAGCCTTGGGAACTAAGAATCCATAGACGATCTATCAGTGCAATGGACGAAGAGGTACTCCCAGTCCAGCTGTGGAGCATTGGTTTTGGAGGACCATGCCATATCTGACATTACTCATTCATGAGGTTTTCCGCCTTTCCACCACCAGTTCTGAGTGGTGGGAAACAGATTATTATTACTGAGTGGAAGGAAAGCTGTTGCATGATTTGCCCTGCCCCCTTGAGGCTTGGCGAGTCCACTTCTCGGATGAGGAATACAATCGTAGGTGGCAGCTTGGATAAAATTTCTTTTTGCTGTTAGTTTGTAGAATGCAATGGAAAAATTACACTACTATTCTATTCCGTAAAGTATAATAAATATATAAGTATTTATGTTACAACAAAAATAGTACTCTACTACTAGCTAGCTATTAGCTAGCTACCTACCCTAGAGAGATTGGTAGTCTACCGGTACCTTGATGTTAATTCTGTCTATTTTTTCAGTACGATGTACGATAGCCCACTTTTTGCCGCGCAAAGGTCGACTCCGACCGAGTAGCCTACCGGTAGTTTCATTTCTTTTTTCGAGTGTATGCCCATCACATCAAAACCACACCGCGGGGCGCTTGTTGCTTTCAACTTTCAAACGTTCGTAACTCCTTTTTTCAAATTCCGAAGTAGTAGTATTTTGTATTTTACAGTAATACAGCCAGAAACTCCCCAGGAAATGACCAACGTTTTTCAAAATGGGGCATGGTGACACCGCTGATAGCGAGAAGTATCCTTTTGGCAGATTTCTCGGCTATGAGATTTGGAAACGCGATCCGACGTCGCCATGGATCAAAACTTTGTGGGTCGCGTTGACGGTGACGGGGCTACTTTACATGATCTTTTCTGTCACTATTGTTTCTTACTTTTCGGGAATAACGGACACCTGGGACCGCCACCATGAACTCCCAGAGAACAACCATCCGGTTGTTGCAATGCTCGCATTGGTTTTGGCCACGTTGGGTCTATCCATCTTCCGGGCACATATCATCGTTTGTGTCTCTTTTGGCGTGTACGGCCTTCTCATACTCACGGATGTTCTGTTGGGGAATGCTCAAGACGGCTACAAGAAGACAGATGTTCAAAGAAAAACACATCCCTGGCCGGAATCGTGGACAACGGAAAACATCACATGCTACAATGAAATGTTTTGTGAGCCCACGCGATGGGGGCGGTTTCTGAGACGACCTGGCAACACTCTTTCCAACGTCACATATCTGCTATCGTCTCTGTGTATATTTGATTCCAGCCTCCGGTCGGCCTATTGGATGAGTGACCTTGTTTTCGCGGTCATGCTCCTCGTCTTGGCTGTGTTTTCGACTCTGTGGCATGCGAGTAATGCTCCCTGGTCACAGTACGTCGACATTTGGTCCATGGATTGCTGTATCCTCTATTTGATTATACGATATGGCTGCTTGGCAAGTCAAACTGTCCTCACAACGCTTCTTGGGACGGAGTCAAGTATATCGCAACAACTTTCGACATCGGCATGCGTTCTGATTTACTCCACTATCGTGGTCGGCTTGGGGAAAAGCTATAGTTACAAGTACCAGAAGAGATGGCTACATGGAAATTGTCCCTTTTCGGGTCGAGCACGATTACTGGGGAGAAGCAATTTTCGAGGGAGAGGACAAGAAAATGTCCACGTAGTCACCGTTTGCGCTTTTGCGGCGTTGCCAGTGATCTATACGGGCATCCCGACAATTATTCAAGTGCTTGTGATTGGATCAGTGGGGTCTACTGTGGCTGCTATGTGGGCATTTCGGACTCTGGTTCTGGGATGGACCTACCGATTGTTCGATCGATGGCTGCTTGACGGCTGCGTTCCGATGAATTATTTTGCTTCTGGCCGACAACCAAGCTGGTTTCGTACCTTTTGTGCTGCGATCGTCTCTCCCACCGCTGTGCTTCACTTTTTTACTGGTCTGACTCTTCTCACGGGTTACGTGCACTGTCGCTCCGTAGAAGAGTTTGTATCGATATAGCAGCTTGACGGATCCGAAGTTCACAAGCATTGATGAATGGAGAAGAAAAGGGAAGTATATTCTACGGCATGATCTACTAGTGGCTTTTTTGGAAGTAATGATACTTTATTTCTTTGAAAAGAATCCAAACGGATTGAATCCTCCCTTATTATCGTACGTTTCCATCAATGTGTCAAAATCTGGCTGATTCTTGATAGGATCCAAATCAGGGTCGCCACGGACAGTAGAATAATTGTCAAATCCATTTTTAAAGGCCTGTTCCAGGTTCATAATAGACTGCAGCATGTGACGTAAAAAGACCAGTAGGCATGAGGAAATTTCGGGTCTTAGTGACAATGACGCCGACACGCAGGATGTACCTACCTCATCCAGATTCCCCAACCGAGCATGTGCGCAGGCCATATTGTAATGTGCCGCTTGAAGTTCAAAATCATCCAACGTCATAACACTCTGAGACTCAGTTCCTCCAAAAGCTCCTCCGACAGGACTGGGACCCGAAAGTGACTTGGTGCGTAACACATCGGGTCGACTGCCAGGAAGCTTCATGCCCTTTTGAAACGCTGTGGGAAGATTGAGAAAAGAAAAGAAAATTTCATGAGTTGATGATCTCTGCATTCGGATCGTTTGTCAGTGTGTAGTCACACGTTTTGTTCGGCTAATTTTTGCTCTCAATTCAATACATACCAATTAGAGCTTCCTCAAAGTTCCCTTCTTGCATCAATCGAAGTCCCAAAATCTCGGCTTCGCGAAAGGTGGTAGGATCTGGAGTGTCTTCATAGGTCATCTGAATCGATGTGGTTGCCGTCTCTGCCGCTCGGTATGTCAATTTCGGTGTACTTGACGTCCGTGGAATGGTATATCCATGACACGCTGCTGCCATGAGAGCTACCACAAGCCAGCGTCCAAGCCGCGTTCGCAGCGTCGACGATCTTTTTCGAGAATTCATGAATTATTATGCGGGTGATCCAAAAATCCTACTCCGTACAAGAGAACAGCCAAGTTCGAAAGGAAGCTTATTCACAGTCAGTGAAAGCAACGAAAGAAAAGGGGATTCTTCTGGATTTCTGTTCTACCAGCTACTATAGTAATGCTGGTACAACATTACTTCGTATTATTGTAATTTTTAATTGTGATCATCTCGAGAGACTTCGGGAAAGGTTACAACAAGCTGCCTCCGAAAGAAGGTGAGCGTCAAGACATCGCATCATTGCGTAGAGTACGACTACCGGTACTGTAGTACAACGTACCCACTACTAACGCAGTGGTACGAGTTTTACAACGGTAGACTACCGTACTGGTATCATACGTCGTGTGAAAAAGATCGGCAACTTTCTCTGACGTCACCAACAAATTGCGCGTCCAACGAGCCGGACGACATCGACCGTTATCAGGAAGGTCACACATTCCTTGTGAGATCGCTGAAGATCATTATTTGTGACACGATCACTACTCCGAGTGTGTACAACAACGGGACTTTATCATACGACGTGAAATGAGTTGTAGAAAAAAAAATTAGCAGTAAATGAGTTTGATGCGTCTTGTTTGATCAAGAAAGATGGAGGAGATAGTGTGTCATATTATACTACATAATAGTACATTCTAACATCACGTCTAAGGAATAATCAAGACCAAGACATCTTGATGACCTAAAAACTATGATGCCTAGCAATCATCCCAGCAGCTTCCCAAGGGATCCTTCCAGAACGAGACTGTCGATTTGTAACAGCAATCCTGGACCCTCCTCTGAGGAACCGCCGCCATCGACTCTCACAAAGAACGTCACTGTAGAAGTTTCTGGAAGTCGCTTCTGTATCATTCCTTCTCTTTTCAAGCATATTGAAACTCTTCATTGGAAGCGAAACGGTGATACGCTCCGATTGAATGCCGACCCTGATGTGTTTGAAATGATTCTACAGTATTTTATGTTCTCTAGTCTCCCGGACTACAGTGGCCTTTCCCACCTAAAAGCATCAGAGTTGCTCGAACTGATTAAACCCCTAGAAGGCGTGGCAGCGCAACGCCTTACCCAATATGTAGAGCACTATATTGTTACGACGCCGGCACCAGCCGCAACTTCTTCATCCTTTCTTCGAAGACGACTTCCCAGCTTTTCTTCCATGCCTTCCCGAAACAAAACAAAAGCTTCTCAGAATCCATCAAAAAATAGCAATGTGACTGAAAATCAGACAATTTTGAACCAACCGGTGAAAAGCAATGTCGTGGCCAATGTCCCCTCCCATTTCCGAGCCCAAGCCCAGCATTTTTGGAGCAACAAGTCACAGTCGTCCTTGCCAACTTCTGTAGTTCGCAGCAACTCATGTTCTTCCGATGGATCCATTTCAAAGCTATCTCAGCCGTCATCGCATATGGGGCTTCAAGGACAAGATGAAAACATTATGTCTCACCGATATTTGGGGGAGGATGATGATAGTACTATGGTCGATGGCCCACAAACTCACAAGACGGCTGTGGAACCGTTCCCTTTCAACGACGTGCCCCCTCCTCCATCGTTCTCACAAGGCCGATCGGAGAACTTTGAGTTTGTGGGAACATATCCTACTACGGTCCCATCGACACCGACCAAAATGTTGTCCGAAACGACAACGCACAACCACATCCCGCAACCAAAACCTCAAGTCTTGGGAAATAGCGAGATGCAGCTGACCTCCGGTAAGTCGGCATCCAACAAAAAAGTAATGGGATCCAAGACACTATTTCGCAACGTCTTTGGTAGTAGCAACAAAGGTGATAGAGGTAAACGAAAAATGACGCATGCTGACTGGTGCTCCTCAGAGTATGTATTGTGAGAGCATTTCCCGGCTTGCCTCGTCTTCCATGATTTATTTACATAGAGCCTGAGAAATAGCATCAAGACAACCTCACGCCGCTCAATAAGTTGTTAAGAGCAGTCCGTCTACCAGAATAAACTAAGCCATCAGTTACTTCGAGATCGCTATCTAGAAGATTCGCTTGACTCTTCACATGTGTCGCCGCCTTCGCTGGTATCGCTTGCCTCGTCATCACCGTTATCTGAAGTTAACCATCTCGATAGATCAGTATCCAGAGACTTCAACTCATGGCGATCCTCTGCGGCCAGCACTTCCTTCAGGCAAGAAATGCAACGTTTGTACAAAGGAATAACTCCTCGAACGAGCGATGTTTTGACGGTAGTCTTGGCAACTTGTTCAGGATCAGCGATCAGCCGGCGCAACCGCCTAAATTGTCCAATTTGCCCCTTGCCTTTCAACAATGCAATGGCTTGGCCATCTTGGCCAGCTCGAGCCGTTCTACCGCAACGATGAACGTATGTTTTGCTCATAGAGGGGAGGTCGTAATGGATGACGACACGGACTGAAGCCAAGTCCATACCACGAGACATACCATCCGAACAAACCAACACAGTTACTGAATGATCATTTGGGTCGTTGCATCTGTCCATCAACTGCGATCGTTGGTGCTGGTTTAGCGTAGAAGAGAATTCCATTGGTGGATCGCTGTATCCTGCTGCTTGCCACAGTAGCTGCAGCAATCGAGCCAGTCGATGCGTCGATTGTAGGCTGGATGTGAACACGACAATCATTTCCTTCTCTCTAGTGTTGTTATTTGCCCTTTCTTGAAGCCGTTGCAGCAATAGCGCCAACAACACCAGTGGCTTCTGTTCTGCTGTACATTCGACAAAGTTCTCTTGCAGCCGCTCAGGCATCCGATACAAGGATTCTTTAGCGTTTTTGCTGCCTCCTTCCGAATTGGTGCGTTTCAAATGGTGTGCGTTGAAATATTTGGGATTAGTGAGCTTGAGAGCAGCCAGCTTTTGGGGGTCTTTTGTGAGTGTTGCGGAGAAGAGCATCTTTCTTAGTTGTATTTTTTGGACGATGGACGACGCGTTTGATGTCGAATCATCATACTCGGATCGTCGAAAGGTAACAGGCTCAATATTGCTGCTTGTAGTTCCCTTATCAGATTGTGGCGGAGCATACACATTGTCCAGGACACGATGGATCCAGCCATGATATGACTGACTAAGCAATCTGTCTGCTTCATCAATGACCAAAAATCGCAGATGCTGCAATGTGAAACCAGGGGTGTTGTCCAAATGATCCACCAACCTTCCTGGAGTACAAACCAGAATATCCACCGCACTCAGCCCACCTGCGGGAATCTTTTTTCTGGCTTCTGAATTCCGCCCTCCTGTGTACAGATCATCGGCCATGGCGTCCAACTCCATTTCCAAATTTCCTGGATTCATGACATGTCGCAAATGTGGCAGACACGGATGTTGAAAGCCTCCTGCCGTATCATCATCCCCTAGAATGAGGGACTTTTGTTCCGCAGAAAAATCAGTCTGACCAATGGCCAAACCAATGGTTAGGTTGGAACCCTGGCTGTACCGTTGAAAGACGGCATGGACCTGTTGTGCCAAGTCGCGACTGGGCAAAATTACGAGTGCTCGTAATCGCTGTACGTTGCGATGGGCCAAAGCATTCAATACGGGCAAAACGAAGCTGAGCGTTTTTCCCGATCCCGTCGGAGCGGCACAGCACACGTCTCGCGTTTGTAGAGTGCCCATGTGACGTTCGGCCACGATAACATCGGGAATGACCAAGGCCTGAATGGGGAAAAAGTGATCATACCCATCGCGCTGCAGGTTTTGGAGTAAAAATTCGGCTAACTTCCATCGCTTGGCTGCCTCGGCAATGGGTAACGTAGTCATGAAGAAAGCACGTTTAATTTCGTCGGTTGGATCAAAGTCGTTACTGCGGCTGATATTGTTATCTTTGGCAGTGGTCTTGATTGCTTCATCAAAATCACCGTCTTCTTCGTTGTCTTCTTGAATTATTTCTCCTGTTATCACATCTTCAGTCAGATCTAAATCATCAAAAGCTTCGGCCGTCAAGTTGTTGGAAATATTTTTCTTGGACGATATTGCTCCGTCAGTTTCCGGTGCAATCACTTGAAGGACGGCAGTCGGAAGAGCCTTCTTATTGTGTTGGTGAGATTTTGTACCTGGAGAATCATTCTCATTTCGGCCTTCTTGCGCTTCTGGAGATGTCCCGTGATTACCATCTTTTCTCCGGCGTTTCTTTGATTCCGTTCGACTGTGTAGATTAGTGTTGTTCGTTCGTGGATTCTTTTGCTTGGATTTACTATTCGATGACGGTTTCTTCGCGGTGCCTCGATCTTCTTTCCGCGGATCATAGTGGTGTACTTCAAACATTCTTAGGTAATTTTTATAGCGGCAGAAGCGTCTACGTAGTCCCAAATAGACGTTAACCGTGAGATGAATACAACATCAAGAGCGCTATCAGTTGACAAAGGAGACAATGTTGTACGGAATAGTTCGCTACGGGCATGGATTACGTCGTACCGCAGTACAACGTAGGCCTTTAGTACACTGTGATGAGAGGTTGGTTGAAAAATGAAAATAAAAATTAACATGGGAGAGATTGAAGATGCTGTTTTATTTTCTTTGACTGGTTGGGGAGGAACAAAACTCATCATAATAATATATAATAAAATATTATTGAATATTAGTATTTTATAATTATTATAATAGAGTAGACTCTGCTACTCTTTCATACTGGTAGCTCTCTACCGTAGCTACGACTGTACCAGGTACGGTACCTAACTCTCTACTACTACTACTACTACTACTACTACTACTACTACTACTACTACTACTACTACTACTACTACTACTACTACTACTACTACTACTACTACTACTACTACTACTACTACTACTACTACTACTAGGTACTACTACTACTACTACTACTAGGTACTACTACTACTACTACTACTACTACTACTACTACTACTACTACTACTACTACTACTACTACTACTACTACTACTACTACTACTACTACTACTACTACTACTACTACTACTACTACTACTACTACTACTACTACTACTAGCTAGAGTAGTAGAAGAGAGTTTTGATTCCCACACTCTTTTCTCATGATCCACAATGCACAGACAATAAAAATGCGTACTGAAGCAAAGCTCGGATCTCATCAAAGCTTGGACGATAGAGCAGCAGATAGAACGAAACGATGACAAGTACAACAACAGTTTCGCCAGACGACACAACAAGCACCGAAGACTTTTTGCCGGTATGGCTGGGCGACGACCACATCAATCCATCCTGGATTACAAAAAAGATTCCAGAATTCAGGAATGTTATCGACGCTACTGTTACGGATATCAGCAACGCTAGTCGCAAAGGTGATAAAGTAAAGAATGGAGCGACTCTGTTGTTGGATATATCCTTTGGTTACGACAATACTTCCTTGACATACAACAACAAGACTCTAGTCATCAAACAAATGCCTGCCTCCGGGTTGCCGTTAAGCCAGCAGCTCGGATTGGCACGAGAAGCACACTTTTTCACTCGATTGGCATCGAGAATCAAACTTCAAAATGATCGTAATGATAGAGACAGCATTGATTCCACCACCTCCCCGTGCATACCCAAAGTTTACTACGCTTACGGTAACATGCAAAGCGGCACCAAGTTTATCCTTATGGAAGACCTTTCCTGTCAATACATCGACTCGGGGATCTTGTTTGGACCCGGTAACCCCAACAACTGGGACCGTGACCTTCCTGCGAAAATTGCAGCCGCCTATCCAAAAGCCAAGCCTCCATCGAGCTACGAAGTTGCCAACGAAACCTTCCTGGCGATAGCCCAAGTCCATGCTACTTTCTGGAAGGATACCAGCCTGTTGAGCGACGACTACGATTGGTTACGTGGAGCCGCATGGATCAATGGCAAACAAGAAGAGTCATGGAAAAAATCCCAAGGAGTCATTCAAGAAATGTGGAAGAACATGGAAACAACTATTGAAAGTCGGATTCAATGGGATCCCCTGGTTAAGACCTTGACCGAAAAGGCCATGGCAGGAATCTCATGGGAGGCGCAGCGAAAGAGATTAAATCCCTCCAACCACTTTACCTTGGTCCATGGCGACTTCTGGCCGGGAAACATCATGATTTCAACCAGCGACTCGTGTGATTTGCGTCTGCTGGATTGGGAGATGGTTGGCGTTGGCAGCGGTCCGCAAGATCTTGGTCAATACATCATATCCAATATGGATCCCGCAGAACGACGGGAATGTGAAATTTCATTGATTCAGAACTATTACATGGAACTAGTTCGGCTGGGAGTGGAGTTGAAGTGGGAAGAATGCTGGAAGGAATACCAAGTGGGCGGGCTAGAGCGCTGGCTATGGTTCTTGGTCTATTTTTGCGCACAAGAAGGTCCAATCTTGATGTGGGCGCAATTCTTCCACGATCAAATCAAAGAATTTGTGCATGATCACAATATCCAGCCAGGAGACATTACGCAACCTAGACCGTAAAAGAGGATATGTGATTTCAAGGTCTACATCTGTTGATGAAACTTTCTCAGCTATAAAGATTATTTGATTGTTTTCATTATTTCACCTGCCATCTAATCTCCTACAAGGTGTTTAGGGCTCGTCCCACATGTATTCGTACTTGAGAAGCTCTGCTCCCTTTGGAATATCTTTGGTGGCGACAGCAAAGACGTCAAAGGACAAGCGGTGACGTTCGTAGACCGGTGAGTACTTGGGACGTCGTCCATCAGGATGAGCAGGGATCCAACGTCCGATATTGGCCTCATCCTTGTTCTTCACGGTACGGATCAAGTACGATGCTCCTACTTCGACCAAGGTACGGTTGGTTCCTTCAGCCATTGAATCGTGCCCAAATTCATCAACGAAGGCCACAAAGTCCTCAATGACAGCCACTCCACCATATCCGATATTGTCACGAAGGTTGTCAATAGCTTTCTGCGACAGAGTCAACGAACTAGCCAAATGTTCCGGCATGATATAGGATCCTGCAGGAATATCGACTTTGGCATAGACATGAGTCGCTGTGATCTTCTTAGACTCCCCTTCACCTTCCCAGTCGGCCTTAATTTCAAAAGGATTCTTCTCCTCGTTTTCAAAGTCATACTCGAAAATTCTCTTCTTGAAGTCTAGATGACGGTAGGAACATTCAAAAGGTGTAGGTTCCCTACGGCAGTACAGAGTCTCCCATGCCTTTGGGGCTACTTGATAACCTAGATGGGTAACACCATCAAAGTACGACAAGGCCCTGGCCTTGGAATGAGTTCGAAGAATGCGTGCGTAAATCTCGTAGTCGATTTCATCGGAAGTAGCGTAGAAGAGACGACGACAGGCGCTTGACTTGCAAACAACCATAAAAGCTCGAGGTTCGTTAAACCCGCAATGAGGGTCCTCGTAAACGAACATGGCTTCGACTTCGTCCAGGGCTTCCAAATTCTTGAAAAGTGCTTCTCTAGGCGCATTGTATCCGATGTCTGGACGAGGATCCAATATGGTGGGAGCACGTCCAATTTGAATAATCATAATTCCATCATCAGTCAGCGATTTGAGAATCGATTCCAAATGCTCCGTATCATACAGGTCCTTCGAAATTGGGGAGCCCGTTTGCGGCTCAATGGCATCGACAATCACGACATCAAATAGCTCCTCCTCGGATGCTGGCTTTAAGGCCCCAGGTCCATATCGTTGCATGAACCATCCCTTGGCGTCCTCCACAACCAAGTTGGTGAGCGGATCGTCGAAACAGTTAGCAGCTCGGCCAATCAAATCGGAACAGTCAGACATCATCGGGAGATGAGTCTTGACTATTTCAATAAGTTCGTCATCGATTTCTACCATGACAACTTTTTCGACAGTTTTGTGTTTCAACACTTCGCGGAGTGTTGCCCCCTCGGCTCCACCGACAATGGCCACTCGCTTTGGATCAGCGTGACTGAACATACCCGGGTGGACTAGCGACTCGTGATACTCATGGTGAGAGCCAGAGGAGGATTGCAGGACCCCGTCCAAGAAAAAGTATCTTGTTGGCGAAACTATTTCTGAAGTAGTCCATCGAGGATCGCCGGGTTGCAAATTGTGTTTGATGGCATCCTGATGCGAAGGCGTTTCTTCAAGACCCACCAAATCCCAAATATCGACACGTTGTACCTTCGTGAGGGTACTGACAATCTGCTCCTTAAGAGGACAATCGATGGGAGACCAAATCATCTGGGACAGGTCGGAATTATGATCCAAAGCGGCATAGTTATCATTGCTCTTGTCGTCATTCTTGAGATTGTTCTTGTTGCGGAATCCTCTCAATTCGTGGGACCACTGCATTTCAATGTTGAGTCCAATGCCAAAGAGTTCCTTGATGGTGCTGACAACCGGGATGAGTGGCTTGGATCCACAAGTGAACAGATCCAAGGTGATGACACCTTCATCGGGCCAGGTATGGAAACTAATGTGAGATTCTAACAAGACTCCAACACAAGAAACACCCTTTGGGATCAGTTTGTGGCAGTGGTACGACAACATGGTCAAACCAGCCGCGCTGACAGTGTCAACCATGGCTTTGGCAAGTCTTTCCTCCGAGTCCAAAAAGTCACCCTCGATGCCTTTGATGTCAACCAAGAGATGCTGTGTGGAGAGGAAAACATGGTTACGTGAGATATCAACATTAGTTTGGAACATGAAAAACAGTAGCTTTACTTTTGAACCATTCAACTCACCTGCCCAGCGGGTTCATGAAGATCTTCATCTGGATCAAAGTCGTTTGGTTGTGCCACTTGCACCGATGTGACAGGGGGCAAAGGAGTTGCGGCAGGAACAGCTGCAATGGGAGGTGATGCAGTCGGACCGAGTCCAACTCCGATTCCAAAGGAAATTGCCATTGCAATCACAATCACCGAGACAAAGACGCGAATGTCGACTGCATAACGTGCTGTGTCGTCATGATGACGATGGTTTGCTTCTGCTACCATGGTGATGTTTGCTACTGTTGCTTGCTTTTGCAAGTTGTGAGAACGACACCACAATTGATCTGTGTCGACGGTGTCATAGAGTTAGTAAATTCACGTTCTCTTTTTGCAGTCAGTCGTTTGTTTCAACATTTTTTGTTTGACTGACAGTGAGTCGAGAAAACGGATGGGAATAGGTGCACGTGTCATCATTGGGATGGTACCGTTTTTTGCTGCCGTTGAGACGAAAATTGCACGTGGATGAATGAGTCGACCTTCTATCATAAGGGGTACTTCGTATGTACTGGTAGTACCTACGTCCCACTACCTTACGTACGTCCTAGTACCGGTATTACTGTAGTACTGTAGTATGATACTACGGTACTACCGGTGTACGGTATGTACAGGTGTACGGTACCGGTATGTGGTAATGCACTGTCGTCTGATCGTCTGTTCGGAGTTTTGGCTAAGAACATCGTAGGTAACAGTCCCTACCGGTCGTACGGTACGTAGTACGGTACTCTTAAAACTGAAAACAACGTCGCACAACTGCGAGTACGTACATACCTCCTACGTAGTACGTACGATAAGAACCAGTACAGGTACGCTTTTTTTACAGGTTAGTAGTACCGTACTACCGTACTTCCTGTTTACAGTTATTACAGTAACATTGCCAAGAAATCAATTCTTTTTATGGACCATCGGAAGAGAAGCCAATCTACTGTGGTGATGGGACACAAAAAAGTCCACATTTCTTCATAAATTGATTTATTCCTCGTCCGACCAGTCGAGCTCCTCAACCATATCTTCCTGGTCCACGCCACCAGTGGAGGCGTCCAGCAAAGCAGAGTTACTTGCCGAGGTTCCATTTGTACGCTTCTTCTTAATCTTTTTCCGCTTCCCGTTTCCTTTAAAAGATGACTCGGTTTCTACTGTTTCTCCATCAGCCTTCTTCCCATCGGAAGTCTTCTGTTGAATTGGCCGACCAGCCACTTCAAGTCGTTTTTCCTTCTCCAACGATTCCTTGTGTCGCTGCCCCATGCTGGGAGCCGAACGCGGTCTCAAAATCTCCAATTGCTTGATATCCTTGGGACATGTGTCAGCGATTTGCTTGTTGTTAGGGTTGACTCGTTCATTCATGGCCCAGGTGGAAAACTTATGACACTGTTCCAAGCATCCTTTGGCATACGTGCGCCAACGAGCTTGTCTCGTTTCTTTTGAAAACTAGATGCAGAAAAGAAAAGATTGGAGAGAAATAAAACAAATCAGACTTGATAACATCCTTCACATCTGGAAGAGAACCACATATTCTTGTTGAATCCACGCCGTACCTTTTTCAATCGTTGCGATATGCGAACCGCAAACTCGGGAAAACCAGCCGAATATTGATATAAATCGATCTCTCTGTTCAGAAGCACAAAAACTTCGGACACGCACATTTCCAACTCTTCCATGCTTCGCAAAGGATTGTCAGCACGAAGCCGCAAGGTCAAGCGGATCGGCTGGACATTGCTACTGTTCATCTTTTTGGGTGGTTGAGACAACTCCGACAAGTCAAATGCGTCCAACAAAATGGAAGTTGTAGGCAAGAAGATTTCTCCCGCAGCAGCAATCTGTTGTAAGAGACGGACGCAGTGGAGCCGCAGTGGGAGATATCGTGCAGAAGGTACAAGTCTTGCAAGTCCCAAAATGACCTGTGTCAACGGGAAAATTAAAGAGCGAAGGAGTTGATCCTCTCCACCAATTGACTGCAAACGTTCTCCGTCATCTTCACAAGATGACTGGCAAGCCTCGGAAATGACAGCAACCCACAATTTCAAGCAATGCAGATATTGCCAGCAGTACACAGCCTCCGTGGTTTTCTTCTGCATAGCTGCTCGGAGATGTAATGCCAGTTGGCGAATGTACACAAATGCATGCTGATATGAGGAATGGTAGTCCAAGCTGTACAACTCCACGACGCAATTTCCCATAAATGTCAATGTTGGAAGGGCAGATGTCGCAGATGACGATGTGGCAAACTTGGCCCGTTGTGCATAGGCCAAGTACGACTTCTTGAGGCAGTCTTCGATGAAAGGAAATGGTTGGGTCAATGCTAACTGACGCATGCGGAGAAAAGAATGCAGACGAACTACTTGGTAGTCCTCTGAAGCATCAATGGGTGCACTCCACAACGCAGTCAGTACCTTCAACAAGGATTCGGCAAGTCTCGGGAATGGTGTCAGAAATGGAACATATTTCAGCAGGGCCTTCAGTACAAACACTAACAAATCTGGTTCTTTTGCTTCAGATAAGAGATGGATTGTTGATTTGAAAAATGCGAACATTATCGGTTTTGCGGTTGGCCATCGTTCTGCCTTTTCCATCAACTTAGGGTTGATAGGCTTGTTGGGGTCACAATCAATTTTGGTTGATCCTTCATCACCATCCTGTTTCCGAAGGAGATGGTAATGAAATTCATCGTGGCACTTTGTGAGTGTGATGACCATGAGCCGGTCGAACACGTCTGATGATTCAATTGAGTAAAATTTCTTCTTTGTATTGGGTTCACCATTATCATCGGTAAGATGACAGGCCGATCTGAAGGCGTTGACAACTTTCCGAAGAGGTTTGATTCCATGAGAAGTAAACGCGCCATTCTCCAGTTTGGCTAAAAGAGATGCAGTCAGCATTGTTTCCGAGCCATCTTCCGACTCGTCATCCCCTTTGCCTTTGCGCGACCTCTTTTGCGGCAGAGGATCCTCGTCATTCTCTTCTTCCTCTTCCTCACCGTAACCCAAGAGACCATCTTCGTTTTCTTTAAGGAACTGGTGAAATTCAGGGTCATTCTGTTGCAATTTCTTCATTTCTTCTTTCATCTGTCGTTCGGCTTCCGCAATGTCATCATCGTCGCTTTCTTCTGTGGGAGAGGTGTCTTTCTCGTTTGCGCTCATTTTCGTTGGTTGCTCCTTCTCGCGAAGCTTGAAAGGAGAGCATTTTTCATTCCCGTTTTCGTTTCCCTCGCTATCTTCATCTTCGCCGGAACTCTCCATTCCTCCCTCTTGATTCAGAATATCTTCCGTTTCTTCGCTCTTCCCGAAAGTTTCAAAGAAACTTTCCATATCCAAATCTCCGAGGTTCTTTTCTGATGCGAAGTCCGCATCCTCTCGTTTCTGAAGTCTCTCGTCCATGTATTGCGACGAGACGAAGTCTACTTTGGATCGCTTATTACCGTTGTCATCGGTATTCTTTTTTTTGTTGCCGTGCTTCCGTTTCAAGGATCCATTGTTGGTAATGGTACCCTTTTGCAGTCGAGCTTTGACGCCCCCTTGCGCCACGAACTTGCGAGTTCTCTTTGTTTGTTTCTTGCCCACCATGGTGACAACTCAATGGTAAACAGTCTACGACAGTACTGGCAGCTGGCAGGATGTTGTCCGATCGAACAGATCAGTTTCGACCTCTAACTACCGGTAGTGCTGTAGTACAGTTCGTTTTTCCTTTGTCACACTCAACGCTCAAATACGTAGCAGTAAGTCGTAATAAAAAATACGACGTTTCTTCTTTTTTTTCACTGGCGGAGAAAGTTCGACGACGTACTACGTGTAGAAGTACAGACTACCGGTACCACCTCAGATCGGTATGACGTACCAGGTACACAACAAAAACAAACTTTCGCCGTCTTCGAAATTGGGCCTTGAACTACTACGTATCATAGTACTTCGTAGATCTTCTTTGTGGCTGCGAATAGGGATATTCCTGGCGCGTCACAACCTCAAACTGCCAAACCCCCAGCAAGAAAAGGATTGGTGGTTCCACGGAAAAGTTATGCTCTGAGGTGTGGCATAACGCAAGGACCTTGATCTTGAGGCAAAAAAACAAAGAAAGCGGTTACTGGAGTCAAGAGAACAGGAGGATCCAGATGCAGAGAAACGGAGAATGCTTTCGGCAAATGCAAACAGCCAAAAAAATCTCCCAAGTCTCCTGGTCTGTTCCAGGTGCAGGCCAAAGAGAATAAGCATGAGACAGATGTGCAGTTACAAGAAGAGGGAAAAGAACATGATTAGGACGAACAAGAGAAGGAAGACCAAGAAGAAGATGAAGTTTTTTCCCTGCGGATGTTTATTCCCTTGAAGATTCCTCCAAGGGAAAGTAGGAGGATTCAGAATAAATTTGACGTACCTGTTGCTAGGAGGAGGCTTCAGACTACCAGTAGTGTTTGCGAATTCGTAGCTGTTGTGAGTCCGTAGTCTAGCTAGTTGTTGCGAATTCATTTCATGCGTAGATAATAAGAGTAGTGGAAGCGGAGGTAGTAAGATTGGTGAATTAGCAATCAGGGGATCTAGATTGACTAAGTCGACGTAGCCTGGTACTCAATCCTCCTAGAGCCCTTACCGCCCGACTTTGGTTCGGTCTGCAGTTTCACCCACCTTTATTATCCCCTCCCACTCTTAAAAAACATCGAAGAAAACATCACCATGGCCCTAAAGAAGAGCCAGTGGCAGAGGTAGAGGAGGTCGTGGAAGAGGCGCAGGCGGCGCTGGATTCTTCCCATCTCCATCACCATCTTCAGTAGCTTCTCCCTCTCCATCTCCAACTGCAGGAGTTTCAGTGCTGGATTTGGATGCAATTGCAGCTGCTGTTGCTGCTGCACCTGCAGCCACTGCCTCCAGCAGTCCTGGTGTTGATCCTTCTGGCTCTACAGCTAGTTCATCAGTGATGGATTTGCTTGCTCCACATCACTTTCGAAAGAAGGGAAAACAATCTTCCAATGTCACTCCACAGGAGGATCTTATCCTTGTAGGAGCCTACACAAACGTCTCCACAGACCCAGCTGTAGGCAATGATCAGGCGTATGACAATCTTTGGAAAAGAACGCATGCACAATTTGAAGCAATCTATTCAGAAGCGAGTTTGTCCCGCCTTGTGTGAGAACTTGAAGAGTCTTGCAAGTCGATGGAAGTGTCCCATCCGGCCTGAGTGCCAAGAGTTTGCCAGTTTCATGAAGAGAGCAGAGGACAATAGACTCTCAGGTACCACTGACGATGATGTGGTGGAGAATGCCATGAATGAATGGCACCAGTTGACAAAGACAAAGTTTAGGTTCAAACAGTGCTATGATCTATTGACTGTAATGATGCCCCAAGTTCACATCCATCAAACCTTTGCCAGACCATGCTAGGACCGTGGATGTTGATGACGATGGCGATGGAAAGAAACCCCCTGCTGTCAATGTCATTGGAATCCCCATGGGGGGGGGGGGGGGGGGGGGGGGGGGGGGGGGGGGGGGGTAAAGAGACCTGTTGGGTGTAAGAAAAGAAAGGCATTGGACAGTAAGAAGCAGCTGACTGATGATACATATTCCATTGCGTCTTGCCAGTGCCAAAAGTGAACTCATCGACACACTTGTCTCCCAAGGGAGGGAGATGGTAGCCCAAGGCATGCCAATGGCAGCCTCAATGAAAGACAAGAACTGACTCCGTGACCGGAAGAACGCCATTTTGGAAAGGATGGCTTGTACAAAGGCCAACATGGATTCCCAAGCAACCTGCACAAAGAACATCACCCTTTATCAATCGATTGGGTTGGCAGATCGTGTCCAAGCCAAATTGTCCAAACTTTGGGATTTGGTAGCAGAAGCGGACTGGGCAGAGGAAGAGGAAGAGGAAGCAAAGGCAGAAGAAGCAAAGGATTTAGAAGGCAATCAACAGGTCAATGAGGATGAGGAGGATGAGGAAGATGCCAACGACTTGCTTGACCTGTCTTACCAAGGCAATTGAGGTGCCAGACTATCTACAAAGTAACAAATGATTGCTATTTTCATTACTGATACGCTGGATATGCTCCCACACAGGCTCTATTGTTCTGTCAAATGCTCTGCAACAGCCATCTCTTTTGACGTCTGCAAGAAATCGATGAAAGTGTGGGGAGGAACACCATTGGCAAGAATCTTCAAAGGAAGCAGTAGTCTTGCCTCCACGGATCTGGTTACTTGTGATAAAACACTAGCTCTGGTGTGTTCATGACATCCTTCAGAAGAACTTGGAAGGGGCCTCTGCTCATACAGAACTTCAAAGGAAACTCCTTTCCCAAGAGTGGCGATACTGCTTGGAGGAAGTTACTCTGGATGGCTTCACGGGCAAGTTGATACCCAAATGGGTTCCGTGCGAGAGTTCTGTGATCGATCCTATGATCATCCTCCTGTTCCATATCTACAACCATGACAACAGTGTCTGCACGCAGTGTTGCAGCCACCAGGAAGTTGTAAACTGCAACACCATCATCTTCATCATCATAATCCAATAGCTGGTGGAAGAGAGAATCTTGGAGCACTCTCCTGCCATGGTGAGTATAAATAAGGTGCCGCTGCTGCAACTGCAACTACTGTTTTTGCTATGTCTTTTTTTTACCAACTAGTGTAAGCTTTTTTAGTAGTGTAGCCACTTCGAAATGGAGGAGGTGGAGGTGGTGGTGGTGGTGGTGGAGTGAAAGTTCGTACCGAGAAAATCTAGCTCCCGGATTTGTCTCTGTACTAAAACTACAGTCTGCTAGTGGTAAGGAGGATGAAGTGCTACAGATTTACTTGTACACAACTGAACCAAAGGATTTCGAGCTGATTTTTGTTTATTTTTTGTCATCTTTAATGTAGTACTAACATGTAGTAGTATTTCTTTTTCTTGCTTTGATGAGGGACCTTATCGCAAAAAGCATCCACAAATCTTTGCATTCTTGTGCTAACATGTATTTTTTCTTTTTTCATTTGTTGTACTTGCTTTTAACATTGCTCTCTAATTGATGGAACCACCATAACCACCAATGCATGGTCCACAATAATCCTTAGGATAGAAAGCAAGAACATCAGAATCTGGTTCCGGAACACAGAAGGTCTTGTATCCATCACGGGCAGAGTAGTGACAGACAAACACACGGTCCAAGTCTTCACCACAAGGATAATCTTCAGCAACACAGAAGTGACCATCCCTGGCATCGGAGCTCGGTTCGTTAACAGCAACAACACTTTCCTTCATGGCAGCTTCCTTGAAGGCTTCTGCTGACTCAGCATTCATCTTGTCTTGCTCTTTCTTTGACAGGCGGCGGGTAACTGGCTCATCTTCTGGTGGGCATGGGTCAACACACTCAAGCTTGAATGTGTACTGAACAGTAGAGCATGTAGAGTCACCAGAGGCTTCACAACAGAGAGGGACTTCAGCATTATCAACAGCGGGATTGAAAAGTGCTTTGTCACAGTCAACAATCCAGATCGACACAATAGAGATAGGTACATTCACCATACATTTGGCAGTGTATGTGGCAACTTCAGTAAATGCTTCCACATTCTCAGTTTGAAGACATTCAGTCTCACCAAATCCACCATTGTGGTATTCCACATAGTAGCTGGTGAAGCTCTTTTCAAATGTATTCACAACTTGGAAGGTGACAGTGTCTCCAGTTTGTTCAGTGATGATGATAGGAGGAGCACCATCCTCAAAGAGGGTGCCTCCTTCTGATGCAACCAAAATTGGTTCTGATTCTGGGCACATGGTAGGAGCAGGAGAGGCTGTTGGGAGAGCAAATGGAGGTGCATTGTGGCCATTGTCGATGTCAAACTCTAGACAGGCAGACAAATCCTTGATATAACCGTCTGTGGTGATCTCAATGGATGTCACATCATGAACATTTACAATGTAAGACTTGCATTGCTCTTGAGTCTGTCCATCAAAAAGCGGTGGATTCAATCCACTTTGTGTCTCGAAAGGCTCACTTCCAGACTCAACTGTGTAGACAGTGAAGCTAACAATTGTGGCAGGGCCACATATTTCAAATTCTCGAATCACAAGAGCAGTGAACTCAGGGAATGAGAATGTGATGGTCCCCAGAGTGGAGGTTGAAGAACCTTGAGATTCTGGTATGTAGAGCATCAGATCTCCAGGAGATGTAGTCGCATAAAGCTCAACGTAGCTAGCAACTTGATTTCCAGCCATATCAATTGGAGCATAGCCATTATTTGGATTGCTGCTGACTTCAGTCACCATTCCAATGGTGAAGTTGTAGTTCCAAGAGTTGACAGTATTCGGGAATTGTTTGTTGATGTTGGGGTCATTGACGTCATCAAAAGTAACAATTGTCTCTTCACATTTGACTTCAGTTGGGGAGTTTGATGGAGAGGCAGATGGGGCAACACTTGGGGCAGCACTGCTTGTTGGGCTGTCAGATGGGGCACTGCTGGGGTAGAAAGATCCACTTGGGTTCTCACTGGGAGTGGAGCTCGGAGTATCACTCGGACTGGTAGAAGGAGCACCACTTGGTCCAGCAGATGGTCCAGCAGATGGTCCAGCAGATGGTGAGGCTGATGGTGAAGCACTAGGTCCTGCTGATGGACTGGAAGAAGGTCCTGCCGATGGACTGGAAGAGGGTCCTGCCGATGGACTGGAAGAAGGAGATGCACTGGGTCCTGCTGATGGACTCGCAGAAGGAACAGCAGAAGGGCTGGAAGAGGGGCTTGACGAAGGAGAGGCTGAAGGACCTGCAGATGGGCTTGCTGATGGGGCAGGACTATCAGTTGGAGCCTCCGATGGAGCACTGCTTGGGTAAAAAGATCCACTTGGGTTCTCACTGGGAGAGGAGCTTGGGGCATCACTTGGAGTAGCTGATGGGCTACCACTTGGGCTGGCAGAAGGAGAGGCACTTGGTCCAGCAGAGGGAGAAGCAGATGGACTACCAGAAGGTGTTCCGGATGGGCTAGAGCTGGGGCCAGCAGATGGTGAGGCAGAAGGGCTGGCACTGGGGCTAGCAGATGGTGAAGCAGATGGTGAAGCAGATGGAGAGGCGGATGGTGATGCAGATGGAGAGGTAGATGGTGCAGAAGAGGGGCTTGCAGAAGGAGAGGCAGATGGGCTAGCAGAAGGGGCTGGACTGTCAGTGGGAGTCTCAGATGGAGCACTGCTTGGGTAGAAAGATCCACTTGGGTTCTCACTAGGAGAGGAGCTTGGGGCATCACTTGGACTGGCAGATGGGGTACCACTTGGACTGGTAGAAGGAGAGGCAGATGGTGATGCGGATGGGCTAGCAGATGGAGAGGCGGACGGAGAGGCTGATGGACTAGCAGATGGACTGCCAGAAGGTGAGGCAGAAGGGGAAGCTGATGGACTAGCAGATGGACTAGCAGAAGGGGTGGCAGAAGGGGTGGCACTTGGGCTAGCAGATGGACTGCCAGAGGGTGAGACTGAGGGGGTGGCACTGGGGCTTGCAGATGGTGAGGCAGATGGTACAGCCGAGGGACTAGCAGAGGGAGAGCCAGATGGAGAATCACTTGGGCTGGCAGATGGAGCTGCAGATGGGCTGGCAGAAGGGGCTGGACTGTCAGTAGGAGTCTCAGATGGAGCACTGCTGGGGTAGAAGGATCCACTTGGGTTCTCACTAGGAGATGAGCTTGGAGCATCACTTGGGCTTGCAGATGGGGTACCACTTGGACTAGAAGAAGGGGAGGCAGATGGTGATGCAGAGGGGTTGGAACTAGGACTAGAAGAGGGTGAAGCAGATGGGCTGGCTGATGGTGAGGCTGACGGGCTTCCAGATGGTGCTGCAGATGGTGCTGCAGATGGTGAGGCTGATGGGCTTCCAGATGGTGAGCCTGATGGGCTTCCAGATGGCAAAGAAGAAGGTGATGCAGATGGATTCCCAGATGGGGACACAGATGGGCTGGCACTTGGGCTTCCAGAAGGTGAGGCAGACGGTGAAGCAGATGGTGAAGCAGATGGGCTTGCAGAAGGAGTGGCAGATGGAGCATCACTTGGGCTTGCAGAAGGAGCATCACTTGGGCTTGCAGATGGAGCTGGGCTATCAGTAGGAGTCTCAGATGGAGCACTACTTGGGTAGAAAGATCCACTTGGGTTCTCACTAGGAGAGGAGCTTGGAGCATCACTTGGACTAGCAGATGGGGTACCACTTGGACTAGAAGAAGGTGAGGCAGATGGTGATGCAGAGGGGTTGGCACTAGGACTAGCAGAAGGTGAAGCAGATGGGCTGGCTGAAGGAGATGAACTTGGGCTAGCCGATGGAGAAGCAGATGGTGAGCCAGATGGGCTAGCACTGGGACTTCCTGAAGGTGAGCCAGATGGACTGCTGGATGGAGAGGAACTGGGGCTTGCACTTGGGCTGCCAGATGGGGAGGCAGATGGACTTCCAGAAGGTGAGGTGGATGGGCTGCTACTAGGGCTTCCAGATGGAGAGGCAGATGGAGTGGCAGATGGAGCATCACTTGGGCTTGCAGAAGGAGCAGCAGATGGGCTTGCAGATGGAGCTTGGCTATCAGTAGGAGTCTCAGATGGAGCACTGCTTGGGTAGAAAGATCCACTTGGGTTCTCACTAGGAGAGGAGCTTGGAGCATCACTTGGACTGGCAGATGGGGTACCACTTGGACTAGAAGAAGGGGAGGCAGATGGTGATGCAGAGGGGTTGGCACTAGGACTAGAAGAGGGTGAAGCAGATGGTGAGCTGGATGGGCTGGCACTTGGACCGGAAGAAGGTGAGGCAGAAGGGCTGCCGGATGGAGAGGAACTTGGGCTGGAACTGGGGCTGCCAGATGGGGAGGCAGATGGGCTGCCAGATGGACTTCCGGAAGGTGAGGCAGATGGGCTGGAGCTGGGGCTTGCAGATGGAGAGGCAGATGGAGAAGCAGATGGAGCATCACTTGGGCTTGCAGAAGGAGCAGCTGATGGGCTTGCAGATGGAGCTGGGCTATCAGTAGGAGTCTCAGATGGAGCACTACTTGGGTAGAAAGATCCACTTGGGTTCTCACTAGGAGAGGAGCTTGGAGCATCACTTGGGCTTGCAGATGGGGTACCACTTGGACTAGAAGAAGGTGAGGCAGATGGTGATGCAGAGGGGTTGGCACTAGGACTAGAAGAAGGTGAAGCAGATGGGCTGGCTGAAGGAGATGAACTTGGGCTAGCCGATGGAGAAGCAGATGGTGAGCCAGATGGGCTGGCACTGGGACTTCCTGAAGGTGAGCCAGATGGACTGCTGGATGGAGAAAAACTTGGGCTGGCACTTGGGCTGCCAGATGGGGAGGCAGATGGGCTGCCAGATGGACTTCCAGATGGAGAGGAAGATGGAGAGGCAGATGGCGAAACAGATGGAGCATCACTAGGGCTGGAAGAAGGTGAGGCTGATGGTCTTGCAGATGGAGCTGGGCTATCTGTAGGGGTCTCAGATGGGGCACTGCTTGGGTAGAATGATCCACTTGGATTCTCACTGGGAGAGGAACTTGGCTCATCACTTGGACTGGCTGATGGGCTTGAAGAAGGAGACCCAGATGGGCTGGCTGATGGGCTCGCAGAAGGACTGGATGATGGGGAGGCACTTGGACTGCTTGTGGGTGCATTGGTTGCACAGGTTAGGGACTCAGAACATGCAATGATGAACTCATAACCACATGTACCAACATTTGTAGCAGGGCTACATGTTTGAGGCACAGTGACAGTTCCAGCTTCGTGATTGATGGTGGATGAATGGACTGCAATTGTTACCTCAGCCATCATGTTTTCTCCGCAGATTGCTGTAATAGAGCTTGTAGTGAGCAGTTCAGTACCAAAACCTTCAAAAAGTTTGCATTCAAGGCTGCCATCCTCTCCAGTGTAAGACACAGATACTGCACTGATATCAGTGGGCCAGGTATCCAAAATGTCAAACACAACAGAAGTTGTTGACATGGACTTCACCATGATAGGATTCTCATCATATATACAAACAGGTTGTTCCGTCTCAAAATCAATATCTGCCAACTGCACAATGGGATCATCCAAACATTCTGGAGCACTTGGTGAGCAAATTGGTACACAAGGGATGGAAAGGTGATAAGCTGTGTCATCTTTGTCAGTACAAGTACCAGAACCCATGTAAACAATAACAGGTGCAAATCCACTTGAACAAGAAGCTTTGTATGAAGCAGACTGGCCAGGAAGTAAGGCAGGGGATTTACTGCACCCAGATGGCATGGATACTGTGACAGGAGACTCCCACTCATTAGTAAGAATAAAAGCAACTTCATCCACATTTTGAACAGCCAAAGTGACGGCACTTTGAACATAAGGAGAGCCTGTTCCTGTGGTGTATTCCAACTTTGGATCAGCAAGGTCTGCTGGAACACAGTATGGGGTAACAGTGGGGCTAGCTGAGGGAGATGCAGACGGAGTGGCAGAGGGAGATGCAGACGGAGTGGCAGAGGGAGATGCAGACGGAGTGGCAGAAGGACTGGCAGAAGGAGCATCACTAGGGCTGGCAGATGGAGCTGCAGATGGGCTGGCAGATGGAGCTGGGCTGGTAGTAGGAGTCTCAGACGGAGCACTGCTTGGGTAGAAAGATCCACTGGGGTTCTCACTAGGAGAGGAGCTGGGAGCATCACTTGGACTAGCTGATGGAGAATTGCTTGGACTGGCAGAAGGAGAGGCTGAAGGAGAGGCTGATGGGCTAGCGGATGGAGAGGCAGATGGGCTGCCACTGGGGCTAGCAGATGGAGAGGCAGATGGGCTGGCTGAAGGTGAGGCAGATGGGCTGCCACTGGGGCTAGCAGATGGAGAGGCAGATGGGCTGGAAGAAGGAGAAGCAGAAGGTGCATCACTTGGGCTAGCTGAAGGTGAGGCAGATGGTGAAGCAGATGGTGAAGCAGAAGGAGTGGCAGATGGGCTGGCAGAAGGGGCTGGACTGTCAGTAGGAGTCTCAGATGGAGCACTGCTGGGGTAGAAAGATCCGCTTGGGTTCTCACTAGGAGAGGAGCTTGGAGCATCACTTGGACTAGCTGATGGGGTATCACTTGGACTAGCAGAGGGAGAGGCACTTGGGCTTGTACTTGGGCTAGCTGATGGTGCTGCAGATGGACTACCTGATGGAGATGCAGATGGTGCTACACTTGGGCTGGCAGATGGTGCTGCACTTGGGCTGGAAGACGGAGATGCAGATGGGCTTGCACTTGGGCTGGCAGACGGAGATGCAGATGGACTACCTGATGGAGATGCAGATGGGCTGGCGCTTGGGCTGGCGCTTGGGCTTCCAGAAGGTGAGGCAGATGGTGAAGCAGAAGGAGTGGCAGATGGGCTGGCAGAAGGGGCTGGACTGTCAGTAGGAGTCTCAGATGGAGCACTGCTGGGGTAGAAAGATCCGCTTGGGTTCTCACTAGGAGAGGAGCTTGGGGCATCACTTGGACTGGCAGATGGGGTACCACTTGGACTAGAAGAAGGAGAGGCAGATGGTGATGCGGATGGGCTAGCAGATGGAGAGGCAGATGGGCTGCCACTGGGGCTAGCAGATGGAGAGGCAGATGGGCTGGCTGAAGGTGAGGCAGATGGGCTGCCACTGGGGCTAGCAGATGGAGAGGCAGATGGGCTGGAAGAAGGAGAAGCAGAAGGTGCATCACTTGGGCTAGCTGAAGGGGAGGCAGATGGGCTGGCAGAAGGGCTGGCAGATGGACTAGCAGATGGACTAGCAGATGGTGCTGGACTGTCAGTTGGGGTTTCAGATGGGGCACTACTGGGGTAAAACGATCCACTTGGATTCTCACTAGGAGAGGAGCTTGGAGCATCACTTGGACTAGCTGATGGGGTATCACTTGGACTAGCAGAGGGAGAGGCACTTGGGCTTGCACTTGGGCTAGCTGATGGTGCTGCAGATGGACTACCTGATGGAGATGCAGATGGTGCTGCACTTGGGCTGGAAGACGGAGATGCAGATGGGCTTGCACTTGGGCTGGAAGACGGAGATGCAGATGGACTACCTGATGGAGATGCAGATGGGCTGGCACTTGGGCTGACGCTTGGGCTTCCAGAAGGTGAGGCAGATGGTGAAGCAGAAGGAGTGGCAGATGGAGCATCACTTGGGCTGGCAGATGGAGCTGCAGATGGGCTGGCAGAAGGGGCTGGACTGTCAGTAGGAGTCTCAGATGGAGCACTGCTGGGGTAGAAAGATCCGCTTGGGTTTTCACTAGGAGAGGAGCTTGGGGCATCACTTGGACTGGCAGATGGGGTACCACTTGGACTAGAAGAAGGAGAGGCAGATGGTGATGCGGATGGGCTAGAAGATGGAGAGGCAGAAGGAGAGGCCGATGGACTAGCAGATGGACTGCCAGAAGGTGAGACAGAAGGAGATGTAGAAGGTGATGCAGAAGGACTGGCACTGGGGCTTGCTGATGGACTACTGGAAGGTGATGCAGAAGGGCTGGCACTGGGGCTTGCTGATGGGGACGAACTTGGGCTGGCAGATGGGGAGACAGATGGGCTGGCAGAGGGACTTCCAGAAGGTGAGGCAGATGGGCTGGCACTGGGACTTCCAGATGGAGAAGTTGATGGAGAGGCAGATGGAGCATCACTTGGGCTTGCAGAAGGAGCAGCTGATGGGCTTGCAGAAGGAGCTGGGCTATCTGTAGGGGTCTCAGATGGGGCACTGCTTGGGTAGAATGATCCACTTGGATTCTCACTGGGAGAGGAACTTGGCTCATCACTTGGACTGGCTGATGGGCTTGAAGAAGGAGACCCAGATGGGCTGGCTGATGGGCTCGCAGAAGGACTGGATGATGGGGAGGCACTTGGACTGCTTGTGGGTGCATTGGTTGCACAGGTTAGGGACTCAGAACATGCAATGATGAACTCATAACCACATGTACCAACATTTGTAGCAGGGCTACATGTTTGAGGCACAGTGACAGTTCCAGCTTCGTGATTGATGGTGGATGAATGGACTGCAATTGTTACCTCAGCCATCATGTTTTCTCCGCAGATTGCTGTAATAGAGCTTGTAGTGAGCAGTTCAGTACCAAAACCTTCAAAAAGTTTGCATTCAAGGCTGCCATCCTCTCCAGTGTAAGACACAGATACTGCACTGATATCAGTGGGCCAGGTATCCAAAATGTCAAACACAACAGAAGTTGTTGACATGGACTTCACCATGATAGGATTCTCATCATATATACAAACAGGTTGTTCCGTCTCAAAATCAATATCTGCCAACTGCACAATGGGATCATCCAAACATTCTGGAGCACTTGGTGAGCAAATTGGTACACAAGGGATGGAAAGGTGATAAGCTGTGTCATCTTTGTCAGTACAAGTACCAGAACCCATGTAAACAATAACAGGTGCAAATCCACTTGAACAAGAAGCTTTGTATGAAGCAGACTGGCCAGGAAGTAAGGCAGGGGATTTACTGCACCCAGATGGCATGGATACTGTGACAGGAGACTCCCACTCATTAGTAAGAATAAAAGCAACTTCATCCACATTTTGAACAGCCAAAGTGACGGCACTTTGAACATAAGGAGAGCCTGTTCCTGTGGTGTATTCCAACTTTGGATCAGCAAGGTCTGCTGGAACACAGTATGGGGTAACAGTGGGGCTAGCTGAGGGAGATGCAGACGGAGTGGCAGAGGGAGATGCAGACGGAGTGGCAGAGGGAGATGCAGACGGAGTGGCAGAGGGAGATGCAGACGGAGTGGCAGAAGGACTAGAAGAGGGAGCTGCACTTGGACTGGCAGATGGGCTTCCAGAAGGACTGGCAGAAGGACTGGTAGAAGGAGCATCACTAGGGCTGGCAGATGGAGCTGCAGATGGGCTGGCAGATGGAGCTGGGCTGGTAGTAGGAGTCTCAGACGGAGCACTGCTTGGGTAGAAAGATCCACTGGGGTTCTCACTAGGAGAGGAGCTGGGAGCATCACTTGGACTAGCTGATGGAGAATTGCTTGGACTGGCAGAAGGAGAGGCTGAAGGAGAGGCTGATGGGCTAGCGGATGGAGAGGCAGATGGGCTGCCACTGGGGCTAGCAGATGGAGAGGCAGATGGGCTGGCTGAAGGTGAGGCAGATGGGCTGCCACTGGGGCTAGCAGATGGAGAGGCAGATGGGCTGGAAGAAGGAGAAGCAGAAGGTGCATCACTTGGGCTAGCTGAAGGGGAGGCAGATGGGCTGGCAGATGGGCTGGCAGATGGACTAGCAGATGGACTAGCAGATGGTGCTGGACTGTCAGTTGGGGTTTCAGATGGGGCACTACTGGGGTAAAACGATCCACTTGGATTCTCACTAGGAGAGGAGCTTGGAGCATCACTTGGACTAGCTGATGGGGTATCACTTGGACTAGCAGAGGGAGAGGCACTTGGGCTTGCACTTGGGCCAGCAGATGGTGCTGCAGATGGACTACCTGATGGAGACGCAGATGGGCTTGCACTTGGGCTAGCAGATGGACTACCTGATGGAGATGCAGATGGGCTGGCACTTGGGCTAGCAGATGGAGATGCAGATGGGCTGGCAGAGGGAGCTAAAGATGGGCTGGCACTTGGGCTTCCAGAAGGTGAGGCAGATGGCGAAGCAGATGGGCTGGCACTTGGGCTTCCAGAAGGTGAGGCAGATGGAGCTGCAGATGGGCTGGCAGAAGGGGCTGGACTGTCAGTAGGAATCTCAGATGGAGCACTGCTGGGGTAGAAAGATCCACTTGGGTTTTCACTAGGAGAGGAGCTTGGAGCATCACTCGGACTGGCTGAGGGAACACCACTTGGACTGGCAGAAGGAGATGCACTTGGTCCAGATGATGGGCTAGCAGATGGAGAGGTGGAGGGGCTGGCAGAAGGGCTGGTGCTTGGGCTTGCAGATGGAGAAGCAGAAGGGCTGGCACTTGGGCTTGCAGATGGGGAAGCAGATGGGCTGGCACTTGGGCTTGCAGATGGGGAAGCAGATGGGCTGGTACTTGGGCCTGCAGATGGAGAAGCAGATGGGCTGGTACTTGGGGCAAGTGTTGAACAGGAAAGGGATTCAGAGCAAGGGATAGTGAACTGAAAGGTACATGTACCAACATCTTCAGTTGGGCTACAAGACTTGGGGACTGTTAGGAACACAGATTCATGACCAATGGTGGAAGAATGCACTGCAATTGTTACATCAGCCAACATGTTTTCTCCACATGTTGCTGTGATGGGGCTAGTTGTGAAATCCTGATTACCAAGACCTTCAATGAGTTGACACTGGGGGCTTCCATCCTGGCCAGGATAAGAAACAGATACTGCAGTGATGTCAGTGGGCCAAGTGTCAGTAATTTGGAATACAACAGAACTTGAAGTCATGGAGTTGATCATGATAGGATTGTCGTTGTAGATGCAGACAGGGGCCTCAGAATTGTAGTCAATGTCAACAATCCCCACAAGTGGCTCATCAAGACAATCTGGAACAGCTGGTTCGCAGATGGGTGTGCAAGGAATTGACAACTCAAAGGAAACATCTGACTGATCAGAGCAGGTTCCAGAACCA
Source organism: Nitzschia inconspicua (assembly GCA_019154785.2). Taxonomy (NCBI): domain Eukaryota; phylum Bacillariophyta; class Bacillariophyceae; order Bacillariales; family Bacillariaceae; genus Nitzschia; species Nitzschia inconspicua. Next base: position 3,343,331 of record JAGRRH010000013.1, on the reverse strand, counting down.
AGATAAACAGTAATGAATGCAAAGCCATTGGCACAAGAGGAGGTGAATAGACCTGACTCTCCTGAAGCCAGACCAGAGGCTGTAGCACAGACAGAGGAAACAGCAACAGCGACATCCCCAGCGCTCCACTTATTGGTGACAGTGAAAGATACTTCATCCACACTTTGCACTCCCAAGGTTACAGCACTTTCAATGTAAGGGGAACCAGTTCCAATGGTGTTCTTCAGTTTTGGGCCTAGGAGGTCAGGGCTGACACATTCAGGCTCAGGGGGTGGATTACACATCACACTTGTGCCACAAGGAACAGTAAACTCATAACCACAAGTTCCGACATCAGATGTTGGGCTACAAGTTCCATCAACTGTGATGGTGGACGCCTCAAATGCAATCATAGAAGAATGAACAGCAATCACTACATCAGTCATTCCTCCACTGCACATGGCAGTGATGGGAGCAGTTTTGAAGTCTGAGTTTTGGAGATTCTCAATTAGATCACATGAAGGATTTCCATTCACGTCAACATATGAGATGGAGACTGCAGAAATGTCTGCAGGCCACTTGTCTACAACCTCAAATGTCACAAATTCATCAGACATAGAATTGATCATGATAGGATTGTCACTGTAGATACAAACAGGAGAATCAGCTTCATAGTCAATGTCAGCAATCTGGACAATGGGCTCATCTAGACATGTTGGTGTGCCAGGAGCACAAATGGGGGAACACGGGAGAATGACTTGGTAGCCATCTTCAGAGGAGCAGCCACTAGCACCCAAATAGAGAGTGATGCCAGCATACCCTTTGGTACATGTGGCAGTGTAAGTAGCCGATTCTCCCAAATCCAAGCTGGATGTTTCACACCCACTGAAAGGGAGAGAAACAGTCAATCCACCATCAGTGCTCCACTCGTTGGAGACGGTGAAGGTGACCTCGTCCACAGCTTGAACTTCCAACGTCACAGATGTGTCAATGTAAGACGGGACTTTGGGTCCAAATGAACTCCCCAAGATTGGAGCAAGGAGAGCGGGGTCCACACATGCCTCGGATGGTGCTTCGACAGCAGTTTGGCGGGAAACAAGCTCGCGTTCCCCACTAACCGTAGCTTCAACGGCCTCGGGCTCAGTGGTTTTGCTGAAAAACCATCCGCCAAAAGCACCAGCACCAGTGGCTCCGGACAGGACAGTAGCTGCCGCAATTGGCAGAATGAAACGCATTTCGATAGAAGTGGTTTAATTCGTAACAAACGTATGCTTTCTTTGGTTGTTCGAGTACGCAGTAGGATATTCCTTGTTAGTTGCTATCGTTGAGAACTAAGATGCGAAACAAGGAAAGGTTCGAAGTTAATGCGAAGAGAGGGGAAGGCAAGGCAATCGCTTGGATCAGAATCGCACTCTACCGAGAAATGATTCGGATCTCGAGAAAGCACTTGCTGACGACGAATGTCTCTCAAGTTCCATGACCCGTGGTCTTGCAATATCTATCTCAACACTTAAACAAAATTTCAGCGATATTTCTATGGGTATTTCGAAAAGGTCATTTCAAACTAGTGGAATGTGAATCTATTCGTGATTTTTCTTTTCGTAATAAATGAATAAGGACCCTCAAAACCGGGATGAGACGGACCGGTGAAGAGGATTGCTACTGATTCCCATCGTGGATGTCGAAAAAGTCATCTTCTGTTCTATGTAGCTGCTCTCGTTAAATTACGACGAAAACTGCGAAGTCCAATAGCTTCTACCGGTAGAGAGAGCACCCAAGTGGTGGAGAGATGTTCCTCAAGAAACCTGTCCGATGACTCATAAGCCTTGAGTCGTCATGAAAACATCCCCTGGGGATGATGGATTCGCATTCACAGCTGAAATGGCCTTTGGTTGTTGGCATGCGAAAAAGAGCCCGTTTATTCTTCCTACGGTACTTTCGGAGGGGAAAATTTGATCCCTACTCAATCAGATCCCTATTCAGGTCCTATTCAGCGAAATAGAGAGATCTGATTGGTCCAAAGGGTTTCCTTGTCTGTTCCTACGTCATTTATGCTATATATGTACATGAATATTTCAATCTAGCCCTAAGTAACAAATTATGCTATATCCATACACTAATATTTGAACCTACACGAGATCCGTCTGTCTGTCATTCTACTTTAGTAGCATATCTCTGCGGTCTGCCACCGATTTCCTCGCAGTCGTCTTCAATCATACCGTGTGAATTTCTCACACTTTCTATTTTCTCGCAAGTCCGCACCGAAGCTGCAGTTTCGAACGCAGAAACCACGAACGACAAGTACTCCGAGTAGAAACCACGCACAAATTACACGGCCAACAGTAGAAAACCACGCACAAAACTACTACCTAGCTAGACATGTATTAAAAGCACTACGCATGCTCACAGTCAAAAATATATTTTTTATTCATGTAACACGGTAGTAACAATCACGCATAAAATGACGCTAACTGTAAAACAAGTCTTACTGTATTATTGTTACTGTGGTAGTTTTTGAAGAAGCCAGTTCAATCATCCATAGTCATACATCTGTGCTGCTATTTCCTGGACCGGGGTCTGCAGGCAAGACAGGATATGCTTCTTTCTCTTTTTGCCCCTGCAGTTATTTGCCATCCAATGGGCAACCTCGTGAACAGGGTAGTAAGTAGGACAATATTCATCCATGGGCATGCCTGCTTCACCCCAAACAGACACTTGGGCAACACTGTTCTGAAAGGACTCCTGTTTCCTGGCACTGTAGTACAACTTGTGGACCACAACATGAGTAGCCCCTGGCGGCAGGCGGCTACCTCCTTTCATCCAAGCCTTGATTAATTCCTTCACATCTCCGCATGGCTCCTCCACCAAATAGTACCTTGGGTTACCCAAACGGTCTGCATACTCCACCACGTTCTCGTGCCCAATGATACTTGCTCCAATCACATGTATTTTGGGACATTTGCCAACCCTGTGCCCCGGTTGCAAGCAAAGTGTGCATGTAGGTTTTCTCTTGTTGGAATCCCTCATCTGGTCCATAGTTCTTTCATTTCTGCTTCGGTACCTTCTACCGCCGTTAGCCCAAGTGGGGTTCGATTTCTTCAGAGCAGCGTGTTGGTTATCCATGCTTGGACCTTCATAGTCGTGCTGAGAATATGCCTGATAATTTTGGGAAAACATTTCTTGCGAGGGCATAGTTCTGCTGAACTGTCCAAGATATCCGTGAAGTGCATCTTATAATGACTCGTTATGGAATTGTTCCATATTTCCATTGGCAACATCAGCAAGCTTCACAAGAGTGCCAAGAAAGAGATCCTTCTTGGTCTTGTCCCTCACCTTATCAATTGAGTTTACAAGGTCTCGCGCTATGGTGTGCATTTCACTGAGACCGTACTCTGCAGATGGACTGTTAACCAAGGCCACAGTCTCTGGTCTTGACCCTGGTGTTGTTGCAACAGCTTCCTGCTGTGGAGACACCGACTCATCCCCATCTCCGAAACCACCATCCTGCATGGATAGATCATCACCTTCCAGGGGGTGGTCATCCAATCTTTGTATCTGTTCCCAAGAATTGCCTTTGTTTTCTGATTTGCCCAGGGATGTTCTTTGGTGCCAGCGGGCGCCCCAGTTTTCCCTACAGAAACCACCCTGCACTAGAAGCAGATGTGAGCACTGCGTAGTTCCTCCAGTGGCGACCCAGACAGGACACGAGCAATGTTCTGCTGCAGCTGGAAGTATCAGGTGAGTTGACCCGTCACAGTGGGCAAAGCAATGTGACCCACCATGATTCCTACTATAGATGAGTGTCTTGGCATGTTTGGCCGCTTTTTCATAAAAAGAGAATCCCCACGAAGACAAACCTTTCAAGGCTTTGATTGTACTTTCGCATTTGGTTGTAACAGCCCGGCCCTGACACTTCAGGTGGTAACCTGATATGTAATGGCTTCTCTCAGAGCTTATATCAACATGCCTTACCATGAGGCTATTGATCAGGCTGACTGGTTCCATGACTAAGCTGCCGATCCTGGCGACAATGGAGGCATGGTTAGCTTCCGCTGGGGCATTGCCGGGAAAAGGGCTGATGCGGGCGTAGTGCTGGCAGAGGCGAACTGGGCGTCCGATTTATCGATATCTGTAGGAGTGGCATCATCCTCTATATCGTCTAGAGAAGTGTGAGCTGTAGGAGGATCTGGTGCGTGCGCTCAGGCAAATTTCGTGGTGGCAACGGCGGGGGGTGGAGGTTTGCTTGCTAGCATTGGAGGAACGATGGTGCTACTGTCACCCTGAAGAGGGGGGATGGGAACGATAGTGCTACTGTCACCCTCTGGAGGAGGCATGGGAGGGGTAAGGTGCGGTGCCGGAGGGTCTGAAGATCGAAAAGAAGGTGTTTCAGAGATGGTTGAAGTCATGGTGGAGATTAGTTAGTTCGTGTTGTTGTGTTGTTGGTTGTTTTTGTTTTTTCATCGTTTGTTGGTACTGTGGTTATTGTTGTGGATGATGTTGTATGGGACGATGGCGAAAGGGATTTCGGTAATGCAGGGGGGCGCGAAACATTTCTACTCCGAGTGGAAGTCTAATTACTCAATTATTTGAATTGATTAAGGTCGCGGGAGAATATTTTAGTTCCCTGGGTAGGACGTGAATAGGGATTTGCTTGGGTAGGGATCAATTGATCTCCTTTCGGAGTATCATTTTTTGAGCAGAAACGAATAAAGGTATCTGATTGTAGAACTGCCCATATGCCGTACTGTTTCAAGATATATATGATACCATACCGGTATGGGATGCGCAAATCGCATCTGCATTCCGTCTAACCGTCGACGGTACCCTTCTAACCGCCGACAGCACTACGATAGTCAAACCGGCAGGCTCGTTTTGGGAATCCGGCAACGAGGGTGAAACTTATTAACTGTTAAGTGTATCATAAACTGGAGTACCGGTCGGAAACAATAATGAGTGAAGGAAGGTCGGACAGACCGCTCCGAATTACACTCACAGTCAGGATGGAACCGTACGGACGACGGATCAGACCTTCCTCAAATCTACTCCAGTACGAAGTTTAAACTACGTACGAAGTTTTTTGACATCGCCCATCTCTTTCGACTATGTCGGCACATCATCGGACTTTCGGCACTTCTTGACGCCTGCTCTGCGGAATCGCCTTTGTCAGCACATCATCAGAACATCACCAGTCATTCCTGACTAGACGGCGATAGCCGGGATTCTGGTGGGGAGGGTTTTGAGGAAGAAGCCGCTCTGTTGAACGAGTCTGGAGGTGTCTCGCAGCCGAAAGACGGTACATCCAGGCTTTGCGTCCAGGGCCTTGGGCAGTCTTCTTCCATTGTTGGTGTGAAAAACGCTTCTATCAAGGTCTTCGTTGCATGGAGGAAATGCAGAGGCAAACCTGCAGATGTAACTTGGATGGAGATTGATGGCGACAATCTCATGGGCTGCATGAACCAAGCCTTTGTGTGGGCGTCAAAGGCCTGCGTGCCACATGTTGGAATATCTTGCTTTGATGAAAATCTTCAACCAACCAATCCGTCAAACAGAAGATGTTTGACCTTCAAAACTCTTGGGATATATATCTAGGTCAACGTTTACAAGCATCAAGGACCGTTTCCCTCACCATGATGATTTCAAGAAGCCCGCCGATGCCCCAAAGGAGCAGGTAACACCTTGGTGGTGTGCCATGAGAAATTCGTTTCTCAAGAGATGCAAGAAGTTTCAGGCAGCTTATGGAGATGACGTAGTGTTTGGAATTGAACCTGTCGTACCTCTATACAAAAACAACAGTCTTGCTATTGGCCCATTTATTCCTGGGGATCCATTTGCGGCTGTTGACCAGTAGTCTGTTTTGCTAGAGAAAGTACAAAGGCAACTAACAGGAAAGGCAAGAGTCTGGAGGAGCGCTGTTGGCTGGTATTCATCGGTGAGGCTCTGGCCAGAGGAGGAGAGGTGCGTTCTCTTAACTATGATAACTGTACGTTTCATCAATTTACCCATGTCCTTGACACACAGTGGACTGAGATGAAGACGGTCAACACGTACGGCATGCCTTTTGTCCCGGACAAGACTCATTGAACCTCGCACATTTACCATGCTTTGGGATCTTAGTTTTTAGTGGAAGATGGACTCCATAGGAACATGGAGGAGATAAGAGGGATGCAAAATGTTGTTTTTCAATCATTGCGCAAAACCGGCAAGTCAAGTACCACAAAACTTCTTACGCAGGCAAGTCAGAAGTGTCTGCCGGACGATATCAAAATCCCAAAAGACACCGTGACAGAAAACTGGGCATTGACCAATTGCCTTGAGATCCTGCAAATTGCTGTCACTCAATTGACGGAAGCCAAGGAGGCAAAGGAAGAGTTGAAGCAGCTCAAACATGGCATGGTGAGAGGTGACGGCCTTCGGCTAGCAGCCAAACTGGAGAGGCGAGCTCTGGACATGCTGTTTGTACTCAAAGGTGCTGATCCAACAACTGAGTGGATGAAAAAAGGCAAGAAGCCAACTGTAGTCTTGGAGGACGGGTCCATGCATATAAAAATGAGCTGATCAAAAAGCTTGGCCTTGACAAGCATCATTCAAAGATTGCACCTAAGGACCAGCCTCTCATATTCTGGAATGATGCAAATGCTCACACAAGTGGAACCCCACCAGGACAGCAATCCATAGCTCGGCTTCTGCGCAAGAGTGCACCAACACCTGCTGTTGATGCCTCAAGAACCGCCGCTGGTGACACGGTACCAATGCCGGCACATGCAGCAGGGCAGCAAACATGGACATCACCGGCAATAGTATCACCGGCAATAGTATCACTGCAGAAACCAAGCAGATTGAAACCATGCAGTCACAGTCAAAACAAAGAAGGTTGAATGGTACGGATACTGCTCTGGCTCCTGCGACTGACTCTCTTCCAACAGGAGAACTAGCTGTCATGAAATATCTCAACGCCAAACACAAAAAAATTGGTGCCTTGAAAGATGGTCATATGGTCTTACCCCGCAACAACGTTGTGAAACCAGGATTGGCGGTTGGACTTTGTGGTTCATTCCCCAATCACTGCCAGATGGAAGGGCTTATGAGGGCAAGCAATGCCAATGGTGTGGTAATGAAACACCAATGTGGAATGTGTGGGTATCTCACTTATGGAGCCCTCTGTTGCCCAAACAATGTGGATACTGGATCTTGCTACTACTGTTCTAACGGGTTGATCCGTCCCAAGCTCGGCGGTTAGCCAACACTCCCGTTTGGTTTACGATTATGTTTTACATAGAGATTAGGTACATGTCATCATAACAATTGCTCACTGTCATTCGGTAATGGTGCTAGGTAGACTTCCTAATCTGCTGAACTGTAAAGTAGCAGGTGAAGTGACGTTGACGCTAACCTTTAAATGTTCAAGATGCGGCTCAGAACTCACAGTCAGAACACCAGCTGCAGGCACGCCAGCAGCTCACTCAATATAGGCCCCTGAGCTCAGTATGGTGCTTCGCGCTCATTTTGGCATTTTTTCCGTCTACCAGAATATTGGGGGGACTCGGAGGAGGAGTCACTTTTGAAAGTGCGCCCTGTGGATTGCGTGTGCGACTGTGGAAAGTGGCAGGCGAATGGAGTACCGTGTGTGCATGGTATGGCATACATTACACAGCAAATGAAGTGGAAGTTTGAGGACGTATTGGATCAAGCCGTTGACGAGTACCACAAGAACAGGACCCAACGGGAACTTTACCGTCAAAACTTTGTGCCCGTTTGGTGGCTCTTGCTGGAACCAGACATGATAACATTGCCGCCTGATGTTGCTAGACGGCAAATGTAGACCAAAAGCGGTGAGACTGAGAAAGAATTCCCATTATTCCTATGAACCAGAAAAGTCACCAACGATTTGCAGCCGTTGCCACCAGCCCGGTCACAATGTAAGAGCGTGCGAAAGGAGAGAGGCACTTAAGAGAAGAAATGCTGGGAATGGCGCCGTACCAATCTCCCACAGTGTCTTGTGAGGGACTTGGGGAAATACGACTAGTACTTAACAGAAAAGGGACAAGGAGAGCGGCAGTTGCGTTTTCTGTTCGAGATGTGAACAAAGATTTGCAAAAGGTCATTATAGTGTTTGGACGGGGTTATCATTACGTTTAGCGAATTGCCAAAGGATATTATAGGGTTTGGACGGGGTTTTATTGCGTATGGTGTAGTAATAAGTGGTGGTTATTCATTATTGTCCTTTTGTTTTTTACAGTTACTGCAGAGGGTCATTGGGGGTTAATAGTCTTTCTCCTTACATTGACTGTAATAACGTGGATAAAAAACATTTTGAATTTCTTAAGGCTATCTGTTAGTAGCCTCTCTCTTTCACAGTTTTACAATCGTACTACTAGCAGTAATAACTGTACATCGAAATAACTGTAAGTACATTATTTTATTTCAATTATTCTACAATCATTTGAGTCAATTCTTCGATTGATGCTCACAGTCAAATCATTACCGTAGGCCTTAGAGTGATGAGTATAACCAGACATCGTAGTAGTCATAAGCGACGATAGTCATTAACCATATTTACTATTCTCCAAGCCCCAATCATACCGGTCACTTGGTCATAGAAAAGATCTTGATCTTTCTCAGCAGTTTTGAGTGCATCTTAACTAGCTACCGTAGTGGTGCTGCTCAAGGGAATAATTGCATGTTGTGCTGTGTTGTGTGTCATCTCGTCACAAATGCTCTCCAGGAACCATGTCACAACCAAGTTACCCATCTGTTGAGTCAATTGTTGAAGATGAGTTGAAACGGTACAAGTCTTTTCCACCTATGCCATACAGGAAAATGCTCTCCAGTGGAAATAAGGTTTCCAATGATCCTCTGAAGTGGTGGGAAGAAAAGGCTGCCTACCTTCCCATCATGTCCAGCTTGGTCAAAGCTTACCTTAGCATTCAAGCCACCTCTGCTCCCTCTGAGAGAGTTTTCAGTGTAGCTTCAAGGCTAATTGAGAAGAGAAGAAACCGGCGCTTGAATCCTGAGTTGGCCGGAAAGATGCTATTTCTTGCTGAGAACTGGGACTTGCATATGAAGCATTTGCTTGAAATGTTGTTGACAGCTGCAGAGCAGCAGGAGGAGTAGCAGCTGAAAGGGAGTAGACTTCCTGATGCGAATTGAACAACTAAATATAAAGAAACAGCCACACATTAAATTTCTAGCTGCGATGCTACGACCAGATTATGACTGGGCTGTACCGAGATACCGGGTGTGAATGCGTTATGACCAAGTTAGCACCAAGGTATTGTCCGGGGCACCCAAAAGATCATATGTACTATTGTATAGACAAATCATCGTTGTATTCTCCTTTCGATTATTGTGGATGGAAGTTCCGTTGCTCGGGAATCTGGGCTGCTCATCGTTCAATCTACAATGATACGTGGTACTGTAGTATTTGTTACTCTGAGTACCAGGTACATCGTAAGCTCTTTTGAGTACCGTACGGTATTACGTACGACGGTACGTCGTAAAATGTTCGAGACAGGAGTTTGAGGATATACAAAAAACTCGAAGATGCGTCACTTCTTGCGACCACTTCACTATGAATAAAATTAACAAAAAATGACTGGCGGGCATCCGCGGCCTTACATTCGAAAAACTACAGAAATGTGTGTTATTCTATGACTTGACGTTGTAAGCAAAGTGCTTTTGTTGTAGTTATACCTCGAATTGACACTGCTGCTGCACCAGTTATTGCCGAAACAACAATCGTCTTTGAATCAAATTTGACACCTAAATTTGCACATACTTCACTGCAGTACCGAACATAAGAAGTTATTACAAAATTTTTCCCTGTACCACCAGGTTCTGATAAAAAGCAGATCATTTGAGGTCCTTTGTTTATTTTCTCAAGAAGGTTCTTCTCCGTATTAAGAAATCGTCTTTTCGATGCTCCGATCTCTGACTCATTGCCACGCGCTTTCTGGTATAATTTCAAGACAAATGACGCAGTCAAACATTCAAACGTATGTTGTTGATCTTCATCATTCCCAAATAAGCACCGTGCATATTCTCTGATATTCGACAAGGTACCGGTTGCACCAGGTAATCGAATTCCGCCAAGTGATTCAACAATACTTGTAGTTTTCCTGTAAAACTGACAATACTCTGATAAGGCTGTTGCAAAGTTTGGATTCCCAAACGATTCTGTCCTCCCTTCCAACGAATCCCATGGCAACCTCACCTCTGATGACCCTCCTCTAATCAGCCAAGAAACCAACACAAATGGGACCCAGTCTAAACATCCAGCTGTTGTTATACTTCCATCCCCAAAGACGAAGCGACCACGTCAACGAATCCTCATTCAGCAAACTCCATCTCTATCGTGACATCCTTTTTCACTCACTGTTTACTACTTCGTAGTACTTCCAAACAATTTACTCACTGTTAATGCCGTATTTCAGACTAAACTAACTGTAAATGATGCAATATTATGATTACAATGAATGTTTTCGTTCAAGAACCACGTCTGCGTATGATCTACGTTATTGGTATGTACAATCCACGCCGGAACTCGACGCCTCCCTCTATGATAGCTATGATAGAGCTCTAGTACGGAGTAGGTAGTAGAGCTCTACTACTAGCTAGTAGAGAGGTCAGTTTAAATAACACTAATTTTTTCGTATTACGTATTCCAACACTAACAGTAGTAAGGGATGTTATGACTGCTGATCAGTCGACTGCACACCCTGTGCCACAATTCTGTACTGTTGTACGTAGTATTACGTAAGACCGTTACGTCGAATCCAATACACGTTAAGACTTGTGATCATTCATCGTTGAAGAATGTAAATCTCGATGGCATAGTCGCACCTTGAAGTATACTGTATCTACCTGACTCTTCCACCCTATTCAACCCAATATATCAATCCAATAAGAGGGCCCCGGTGTCTGAAATCAACCGATATTTATAGAAGCTAGTGTTAGTTTGAATGGCCGTGTAGCAACTCTCATCAACTTCCATGTACAGCAGGGTACGAAGACGTGATTAGCATCTCGTCCGAATCTTGGTTCGAATTTCGGATCAGCATTTCAAGTCTTCGTTTGGCTTTCTACATTGCAAATGTAAATATGGTCAAATTGGACAACTGGGAGACCAAAGCAGAGAAAGCAGCACAACGCCGAATAGCTGCGAAGGAGAGGAAACAGCAACGAGATCAAAATCGCTATTACAAACTACTGTCACAAAGTTTGATATCTTTTCTCGATACGATTCCCGCCACGTGTGACACTCCGTTAGAGATCCACCTATGGACCGACTCTAGACCAGAGAAACCAGCCGATGATCTGCAATTGCCTGTTCCATCGGCAAACAACGGCGCATTTGTCGCCCCGTCAGAGACCTTTGCTCCGTCTTCGCAGCGAAGAAGAACTAGGTTGAGATCCGACTCCGATACTAGCACAGGAAGTTCGAACCGTCATTCCACCAACAACGCCATAAACCAAGAACGCTTGTGCAGCGAAATCTTCTTTTATGGATCCTGTTCCATCGAAAATTCCCAGAGGAAATCAGCGTCGAAATTGAAAAAGAAGAGCAACAAGTGCAACGGCCTGCTGGATACCCATGTGCTGGATGAAGGGTGATCCTAGGGCATGCATCCACCGGTGCACGGAAATATCCGTCCCGAGTCGATTTTGATCAGGAAGAAACTTGTTGGTGAGGATACACCACTTTACCCAAATCTGGCTCTTGGGAGATCACTCCATGATGTAATAAGTTCAACGCGAGAGGAAAATTGTATTTCCATCGAGGCCGTGGAAGCCGCGCTTCAGACATCCAAAATTGCAGCCGAAAAGGCGCACATCGTTAGTCATGGGTTGCCTCCCATTGATGAGGCATCGACCAAACCTATGATCAATGCCGTGTACCATCTCCGGTATCAATCCAAAACTCTCCAGAAGCTTTCGGAAGGAATTGTGCCATTTCTACATGATCATACGAGCAGTATCGGGAGCATTGTCTACGTTGTTTTCAAAGGGGTCCTTGTATTTGATCGGTACTGTGGTGGATTAACGCTGTCCAAAGCTGATCAAGAGCGGCTGCTGAATGGAAACCAAGGATCAAGACGACGATCCATTTCTCTCGGACAAGATCCAAGCCTCTTGGTACAATCACAAGACCAAGTCTCGTCTTTCGCCAGCATGTCCATTCCGGAGGAAGTACGACACTATCACCAACAAATGGTGACGTTTCTTCCAGCGCCGGTGTTAGAATACTTGGTTATGTTTTTAGGAGACGAGACAGCAGGGAAGCTATCTCTAGTGTGCAGGAACTGGTACAATACGATCGGCAAAAAGTCGCCAGATCTCTGGAAGAAATTTTGTATCCGGAATAAATGGCCAACCTCGCTCGAATCGTCACTCTCTGAGGTGACTCCCATCATGGCAAGAAATCAGTTCTTGTCCCATTATTCGGCAGCAAAGATGCTGAGGACGTTGGCTTTAGGTCTCAGATATGTCGGAGGCAACAAATGTGTGGAACTTCCACCCGATGTAGCTCTTTGTGAAGATAGCGAAAGTGAGATGCTCCAAGTTCTGAAGGTTTGGTCGCCCTGTAGAATATTGGTTGCCCAAAAGGAGCGATGTCTTTTGGATTTATTCGACGTCGTCGATACTGAAAATGGTTCCAGGCGATTGCGACGTGTCGTCCGGCAGAGGGTTCCTTGCGATGTACAAACTCAACGGACGACGGTCATAGATGTCGACCTGGACGACACTCTTGTTGGGTGCGTACTGGAGGGCCGGAACGAAAAGTTTTTTACAACATTCCCGAGACAATGTTTGCTGGAGTGCGCAGGCTGTGGTAAGACCAATGAGCTCCGGTCCAAGGCTGTCACAACTTTTAATCTGTCTTCTATGATCCAGGACTTTTGTTCTTGCAATCTTCTTGAGGAGACCAAATTGCGATTCGATTTCCATGAAATTGCTTCAATTGACCTACAATCGATTGACAGCTGTCATGCGTGCGGGGAGGGTTCATTTTTATTTCAAACCACACTCCTGATTGCTTACTATCAAGATGAAGCTGCTCTTCACGCAGACCCCATGTCCCTTCACGCGCTATTTCATTTATCTTGTTTGTCCGGATCGATCAAGTGTTTTAGCTTTGAAAATACCGGCCTGGGAGTAGACGACCGCATTTGTTCAGATTTTCGGCGAGGAGTCGACTGTGGAAATCCGTTCGAAGGGTTTGTAGAGGACCCCAAGAGAAGCACTATAGCGACATTATGTACGATGAATTCGTTCATACAGCATACACATCTTTCCCCTGATGAGCAGATTTGTATCGCGAAAACGGACCGGATTCAATTGAACTTCAACACAGATTCCGACTACAAAATAATTCTTGGTTCCGAGCACACCATGGTTGCCGAAAGATACTATTGCAGAAGAGAACATGTGGAAAACGAGGTTGACCCTTCTGTAGAACGGCCGGCAATTGGAACTCTCCGGATATTTGGATTGGCATTATGTATTCCGAGGTGTATACTTGCTGCTATGGATCTTGGGTAGTGTACCAAACGCGATCGAAGATACGAGTAATCACGAGAAGACTACAATTTTGAAGCTTTTTCATCTGCCATCACTGCTGTTGATCGCTGCGGAAAATGTTCCAGAACTCCCTCACCTTTACACCCTAGCAGGAAATGGATCCACGGCGCTGAAATCCGACAGTGCAACTCTACTCGTGACTCCCAACCTTTCAAGGGAGCAAAGTTGGAATTAGATTTCTGGTCTTCTAAGAAGCAAGAAATGAGAGGCGCCAAAAAGAAAAAGAAGTTGTCCAAACGAAGAAGCAACAGTGGCGTAGATGGGTACGCCCGAGGTATGAGAATGACTTCATCGGTTCCGCAAGAACTCTTGACGATATGAATGCATGACATTGCAAATCCCAAAAATATAGACGGCGCATCAGTCTTGCCTACCCTATTCAACCAAGTGTTCTGGTTTTTGTAGAGGGATTTTATTTTGTTTCATGGGAACCACGTGTGAGGAAAAATGGAGATATCCTCAGAAATTTATTTGCAAACGCCAGCGAACCAATTTGCATGCATCGATGCTGCACCCTATTGTACCTTAGGAATGACGACAAAAGAATCACACGGCAACCTCATCAGCACCCTAGGACGGGGACAAAAAAAACAAGTTTGATTCGAACTTCGCCAGTACTGCTCTATCCACTGACTGCAATGTTGTCGGACTAGGCCACGACGCTCGAAAAGGCTTTACCAAGGGTACTTAGAGGGGAATAGCATCTGTCGACCATGCGAATTCTTAGACGACTATTGCAGTTCACTGTCTGCACGGCTCTCAACATTATCATCTTTTTCTCTTTTGAGGGACTACATCACGTGTGGGGCAGAAAAATGAAATTTTGTTGGATAACAGTGTACACAGTAGCTGTTGTTGTTTTGGAGGTCTGATATTTAAACCCGAACCATTATTTTCTCTCTAGTAGATTCTTCCGGAGAAGAGGCATCTTGCAACATGTGAGGAACCAATGACTCGTTCCCTTCTAGTTCGAATTTGTCCTTGGCTGCGCTATCATTTTCACTGTCAGTGGTGGAGTCATTATTGGAGTCAGTATTTGAATGTGGATCAGCGTGATTGCCTGAAGATTCTTGTATTACCAATGCATCTCGATCGACCTCGACAGACTCCCCACCGTCCATCTTGCCAACATAGGAGGCTGAAGTGGCCTCGTTCGCTAGGTCCACCTTTTCACCCGTTGCTTGATTTTGACCATCGATTGAGTGGGAAATACATTCTTCTGCCTTACCAACCTTTACGGGCTCGTTCCCTCCAATCACCGTGGAGTCGCATCCTTGGTGGGCCTCTGTAAGTTTCGAACCGATAGCCTGCGACCTCTCCTCGCACTTTCTATCGATGTCATCAGTTTTCTTCATGCCAGCTCTAATTTCTTCCATGACTTCTCCATCGTGGATTTCATTGTTCGACACTGTGGAAGATTTCGTTTCCCAACTCAAACGACTAAAGCTGGCCCTCTTCGACGTCTTGTCAGTGCTCTTTCGGGGACTAAACAGAGTCCAGATACTCCCTCCCCGTTTCTCCTTTTCGGTTTGGTCACCACCAGTGATGTTGTGGTTCGAAGATGAGTTGTTGTCATCCGTTTCAGTGAGGTGCTCCGCATCTACATTCTTTTGTCTTTCACCATCTGCTTCCTGTTGGTCAAACTCCTCGTCCTTCCTTCCGAAACTGTAGAAAACGCTTTTCAACGCAGCTCTTGTGGGATTTCTCAACTTCTCGAGTTCATGCTCAAGGATTCGAATTTTGGCATCTTGCGTCCTGAACTTCTCTTCTGCATCGCGGACCTCGATCTGGACTTTTCGTTCCAATGCAATGTTGTGCTGCTTCAAGCTCTTAATTTGACGTTTCAAGCCATTTACATATTCTCCAGAATCCATGGACAACACACTATTATTCAAAGATTCCACCTCTTTTTCCAGGTCTTGCTTGTGACTGACCAAATCAGACATCTCGCGCTCCAGATCTAAGATTCGCTCATTTGCCTTTTTTAATTCCTTCTTTGTTTGGTCAAGATCTCTTTTACGTTCTTTTCTATCTTTGAGAAGTGTGATGTAGTCGGCACCCTCCTTTCGCGCTCCTAGCTCCCATTTGGCGTCATTGAGCTCCTCCTGCAGGTCCAAAATAATGCCTTGTTTTTCTTTCAATCTCAGAGAATGGTTGTAGTGAGCCTCTTTCAGTTTCTCTTCGAGTGCTTGGTTTTCTTCATCGAGTTGTCGTAACTGATCGTTGATGGCCTGAAGCCTTGCTTTCTCAGCCTCTTCGTCGACTCCCTTCTTGTGGCTTGACGACACGAAACCATTCTCCGAGGCATCCAACCTTTTTCCCCGCAGCAACTTGTCGACCTTCTGTTTCTCTTGCATGATCCTCATCATTTCTGTTTGCATGAACGAAATTGTTTCATCCTTCTGTTTTAGCTTCTTTGCGGACGTTGCTTTGGTTTCCGAAAACTGTGCCTCAAGATCCCGTAGCTCAATCTCCCTCTCTTGTAGATCCTGCTTGACCTCTTCATTCTCAATGAAAACTAACGCGATTTCTTCCTTTTGTCTACGACTGTGATCCTCGTGTTCAACGATTTTGTCGCGGAGGTCAGCAATTTCGACCTCCAATTCATATACATAATCCTGTGAAAGCCCTCCTCCTTCGATTCGGTCAGGTCTTTGTAATGCCAGTTCCAGTCGTGTATTCTCCTTCCGCAACTCCTCCAGTTGTTGTTGCAGTCCTTCCTCGTGAGACTTTTGGTCTTTCGTTATCTCTTCAATCTTCTGCCGCAATGACTCGTTCTCGTCATCCAATTCTTGAAGCTGCTTGTTGATTCCAATTTGGATCGTCTTGATCTCTTCGTCACGCTGTTCGTGCATCGCCTGCTCTTTGGCGAGCAGATGCTTAGTGTACTTGTTCAAACGATCGTTTTCTTTCGATAGCTCGGAAAGTATTCCCTCCAGGTCTTGGAATCTTTTGGGAGCTGCATTGTTTCCATTCTCGACTGTTTCAACGACGTCCGGTGACGTAGAAGAGTCACTTTCTACCTTCGACGCCATTTCCTTCTTCATCTCATCGATAATATCCTCCATTTCTTTCATTTCGTCTTCCATGTTGCAAAATTCTTCTTCCGCTCTTTGAAGCTTCAGTTCCAGGTACTCAACTTTGTCGAGCTGTGCATCCACTGCATCAGTCAACTTCTTTATCAACCTGTCCTTTTCTTCTAATGCTCCTTCGCATTCATCAAGTTCCTGCTTTAATTCAATCGTCTCGCTTAATGCCGTTTTCAATTCCTCACGCATTTCATCCATTTCCGCTTGATCGTGATCACAGCAATGCTTTTTCTCCTGCTCCGCTTCACAGAGTTGACGACGAAGGACAGAAAGCTCCTGCAGGAGGGCCTGATTTTCTCTTTCCAATCCAACGATGGCAGTATCTCGGAAAGTTTCTTGGTATTGTTTGTCCACTGATGGGCCAGTGGCGGACATTCGAATCTCTGTATCCAATGAGGGTGCATCGGCCTTTTTCCTTCCACTTCGAACGGAGCGAGATCTTATGCTGTCAACACTCTTGTCGTCCCTAGTGGGACTCTTGACTCTCTCCCTCGATTTGCTCCGAGCTCGTTTTACCTTTTTGGTTCCACTCCGGACAGACCGCTCTTCGTCGTTAGTACCCTTGGCCCCACGACTATGAGAAGACGAAGATAGTGATTTCGTCTTCTTTTTCTTTATTCCACTGCTGGTTGACCGATCTTCCATTTCTTTCGGTGTGGATCCATTCAAAGTCTCTTTCTCAAAAAACGATGACAACGATTGCGAGCATAAATCATTGCCACTCTTGTTTTTGACAGATTTTGGTCTATTGCCACCGCTGCTCTTAACAGACCTATCATCGTCCACAGCATCAGCTGAAGATTTTTTTGAGCTTTTCATTTTGACGAGTTTTTTGTTACTCTTTGTCTCGCTACCGGAAATAGACGGGCCAGGCTCGTCACTAGTCGCTGTCTGTTTTCGTAGACCCAAACTTTTGCTACTTTTGAGGACTTTTACCTTGCCACATTTGGCTGTAGCCTTTTCGTTTTCGTTTTCATTGTCGTTGTCTTTTTCCATGATTGCTTCTTTGACAGCACTTTCTTCTGCCGACGCTGTCAAGATAACATTCGTAGAAGACGCCGTTTTATTCTTTTTGAGGAGACTTAACTTTTTGACCTTCTTTGCAGCCTTGCCTGGGGGGCTCATCAAGCTTAGTGACGATGCTGGCTGTGAGTGCGCTTCTGCTCCGGTTGATGATCCCGTGGGTAGCGCACTTTCGGGTTGTTGTTCTGATGGTCCTTTGGCAATTACATCGGGGATTTCGATTTTCTCTTCTTCCATTTCATCTGGGACGGATATTCCACTAATTACAGATGAGGCATCTTCGACATCTACAATTTCCTGTGGCTTGTTGAAGATGGGATTTCCACCCTCCGTGCTGGTCGTTTCGACCGATGCCGCACCAACACCGGAGTCTTTACTTCGAATGGATCTCTTCACCATAGATCGCGTCGCTTAACCTAGTCAAATAGTTTCGACAACGATTGATGTATAATTGTTATTCTATTTTACCGGCAGAGGAAGAAGAAGTAGTGGTAGGTGCTTTTTCCTGGTGGTGGTTTTGGTTGCGATGGAGTAGTTTGCGTGAAGTACAACAGATCCATCGTGTAACAACTTACTGGAGGAGGCTGGAGGTATTACTGTAGTCGTTCCACACCTCTGAAACATGAGCCCAAGATCGAAACGGTGCGACAGGGAAATGTCTCAGTGCCAAGACACTCATTTTTTATCTTAAATCTGTATACCAAATCAGTCATCCATGTCTGAATAGGACATTTTGAAATTCCTACGAAGTACCAGTTCATTTTCTTTAATAAAATATAGTATTAATATATATAATAAAATAAAAATAATAATACTTTACTGTTAGTAGCATGTATCGTATCTGATTACTGATTATGGTACCTGGTACGGTAGTTACTTTAATAGCTCTACGACGTACGACATCCGAGAAAAGAAGATTCTTTTTTCTCGTATGCTATGTCATACGTACGTGGTTATCATCGGAAATCTGAAATCTGGTTTGACATGTGAGTTTTCTTTGGTAGTAGTTGTTGTTGACATTGTTCCGGCTGTTATTCATCTTCTTCATTGCAACACCATGATCGTTCTGTTCTGAAGCATTTTTCACATCTTGGTCAGTTCTTCATGGTACCGCCAATGGAGAAAAGTCCCGTTCTCATCCTCCATTGGAGTGATAGGCTCGGACGGGACAACAAATTGAAAGAAAAGTTGATACCACTCGTCGAGCAACAAATACGAAACGAATCCAAGCTTTTGATCCTACCCAACCCTAGCCCGGATTGTTTGTGGCTGACGACGACTCAGCAAGCATTGGAGGAAGAGGCCGAAAACAACTTTCTTATCAAATCACGGGGAATACCGCCTTCAAGCGATTCGAAGGAAACGGAAACCATCACGGATCAATTCACCGTCGCTGAAAGATCGCAATATCTTCCCAGAACCTACAACAATTTGGTTGACGTCTCCGCCTCATCCGAGTTTGTTCACTATCAATGAACGTGTAACATTGGTAGAAAGCATGTTTCAGGGTGTCATGGTTTCCAACGAGGCCATGCAGCAAGATTTTCCATTGGTCAGTGACGAACAACACCGTCCGACCAATTTGCGGTACTTTTTGCAGTCGAATGGCTTGGTCGATACAATTTCGCCAGTGCACATGCATGACAAAAAAGAACGCATTTTTCGAGAAGCTATAAAGACCTTTTTTCAAATGACGCCGCCATTGGAGGATATTGAGGACTACTATGGCCCGTCTATTGCCATATACTTTGCCTTTTTGTCGTTTTTGGGGGGATGGCTCGCCATTTTGTCGATTCCGGGGATCTTGGTCTTTGTGTTTCGGCAACTGCGCAACGATACCATCGATACGGATGAGTACACTCCCTTCTACGGACTCTTTTGTTTCATCTGGGGAATCTTGCTGTGTCGATTTTGGGAACGACAAGAAAATCTATTGGCCTACAAATGGGGTACCATGGTGTTGCCACAAACCTTGGGAAACGCCGAGAATACCTTTGTGATAGATAACAGGGAAAGTCGTCAGAGACCACAATTCCGAGGATGGGTTCGGATATCTCCAGTGACTTTCCAGGAAGAAGTCTACTACCCGTCCTACAAACGAAAGTTAAAATATATTGTGAGCGCCGCCGTGACATTGTTCATGCTGTCAATCGCTTTTTTCATGATGATCCTCTCCCTAAATCTGCAAGGGTACATCCGACCCAAACATGCCTGGACGCGACATCCTTTTCATTTTAGGACGCTGGCGGCGTTTGCCGACGAGGGATCGATATTTGATGCCAATTCCTTGAATGCCTACATCCCTGTCGTGCTGCACGCCACATGCATCTATTCTTTGAATCACGCCTACCGCCAAGTTGCCACATGGCTGACCGAATTTGAAAACCACAAGACGGAGGATGCCTTTCAGAGCTCCTTGAACTTCAAGCGATTTCTGTTCGAATTCTTTGATTGCTTCATTGCTTTGTTTTACTTGGCGTTTTACGAGCGCGACGTGGAACGTTTACGAATGGAGTTGGTGGCAGTTTTCAATGTCGATGCTCTGCGAAGGCTTGGAACGGAAGTTATTCTCCCCTTTGCCATGAATCGCTGGGGACAAGAGACGAGTTCCCTAGATATCCCAGGAGGCTCGAACTTAAACGTTTTCGAGCCTTTTGATGTCTACATGGAAACTTTGATCCAGTTTGGATATGTGACATTGTTTGCCAGTGCATATCCCATGGCTTCTGTGGCCATGTGTGTGTCCGTGTGGATTGAAATCCGTTCAGGGCTGTTCCGCTTTACGAAATTATACCAAAAACCACTGGGTGAGCGAATCTCGAGCATTGGAATGTGGAAAGATTTGTTGAAAAGCATGGTCTGGTTCTCCTGTTTGACAAATTGTCTCCTGTTTGGATTCACTAGTGACCAGATGCTTCAGTATCTACCAAGTCTCTTTGAACAAACAGAAGATGGGGAGACATTGCTCGCAGAAGGAAAAGGTCGACTGGTCGTACTCCTCGTCTTCGGGCTGGAACGTGTCCTCATTTTCACGGGGCTGATTCTGAGCAGAATGATTTCTGACATCCCAGGTGAGCTTTCGATCAAGTTGAGACGTCGACAGTACCTGTTGGGCCTTCGTTGGAAGCAAATCGCCGAGACGAAGAAAAAGGATTATAAATTTCCCTATTCTCATCAACGAAAAGTTGTCTTAAACTCGTTTCAGATTCACCATGGGTGAATGTTACCCGTAAGTTTCTTTTGTCTTCTACATAAACAGTAATTTAGAATTCTTGGACGCGTTTTTTCAAAATCCATGAAAAGTTTCGAGGAATGGTACGCCACTTGAACCTGCGGTTGTCAATGGATTTGTCATTCACACGACATCTAGGATCCTACGGCAAAATCCGCATCAATTACTACGACAAAGATCCGAGGCCAAAATGCAGGAACGGAATCCATGGGGCTTAGTAGACGAATGTCGGGGCCTCAATTTCAAAAGGACTTCTTCCATTTCAGATCAAAGTAAGTCCTTCGTCATTCCAAGACTTGCATTCCTCCAAAGCCACACCTCGTCCCAAACCCTGGCCATGAATTGTTCTTAGGTCAAGCTTATCACAATGTCTTCCTCCAAAGCAACACCTCGTTTCACCTGTCCTACATACATCCCAAACGCTGGCCATGAATTGTTCTCATGCCAAGCTTATTACCATGTCTTCTTTTTACTTCTAGATCTGTACCAAACCTGCCTTGACTAGGGGCTCGACCAAATCTGCCATTTGAGGTAACCGTCCCGTGGCCAACTTGCTGAAGATGGTAATTTCTTGGTCCATGATCACTTCAAAGGCCCCCGTCACCACATATTTGCTCAATACTTGGGGCAAGAGCAAATACAGAAAAATGGCGCTACACAAAAGAAGAACAAGAACAGACGACGACGAGGGGTGTAAGATGGAGTTTCCAATCATGTGACATTGTTTTCACATCTTAATTTTTTTCTGCCAATTAAATACTCACATGGGCATGGCGTTCTTCTCCACCACATTGGTATACCATGAGGGCGGTTGTTGCATTCCAATCATTCGAAAGGCATTACCACCCAGCATGGCCAAGACTATTCCCGCCAACTGCATCATACTCATCACTTTGAGCAAGAGCTCCACCAGGGGTGGTGGCGGATAATTGTCTCCGGTAACCTTGCCACGAAGTTCGGGAAAATGGTGTTCTAAGAATTCCCGCACTTGGACAAAGTTTCTCTTTGAGCCTCAGCTGGCACAGAAGAGAATATGAATGGAATGTTCAACATCGTCTTGAGTGGCATCAACAACATCAGCAGGAACAGTCTGCGGCAAGAAACACCAAGGAAAGAGAAATATTATGTATCGTCAGACCAGACGAGTTTGGTCAGAATTTTCAAAATGGAACACACAACACATCCTTCATAGCTCTCATGCGGCACGGAACGAACACAATACGGCGACGACAACTTTGTCTGCGTGTGAGACGACAACAACAACATGGACAGACCTCTTGATCTTCTTCAAAGGCAACCGTCAAGTGCATGCAACCCAGGAACAAAACGCCCAGCAAAAGGAGAAAGGCTACAGTTCTCGAAACACTCGACTTAACCATCATGATGACAAATTGTGTAGAGTCTATTCACAGAGAATGAGACAAGGTGAATAATAATGGAGATGCAAGATTTAAAGATGCCTACAACAAAACTTGGAAGTACAGTTCTTATTATTACCGTAGGTACGGTAGTACGATAGTCTACCGGTACCGTAGTCTCTACCGCAGGTACCTACCGGTACCTCTACCGTAGTACCAAACTACCGTAGGTTCCGAATCGCACCTGTACCGCACGGTATGATACCGTAGAAGGTATTGCCGGAGTCTAAAAGATAGATTTATTATTATAAAATATATAGTTAACTATGATAATAATTAAACTTTTCAAAGTCAAGCTCACAACCTTCTTTAGAGATGACGATGCATTGTCGCACCGTACCGTTATCATAGTCGTATGAACAGTTACCAGTACCGGTAGGCCGGTACGATCGTAGTTACTTCTTACCAGGTACGACGCCACATGTTGTAGTACAGGTAGTACGAGTTTCTGTCCAGAGCAAAGAGAATCATCATCATCATCTTCATCATCGTCATCATCATCATCTTTCCTGCTTCCTCCTGTGTGAGCCTTGCATCCCCAGTCGACCAAAACTAACAGTAAAGTAATATTATTACATACACCAAGAACATCAACATCATGTCGACAAGAATTGCGCTAGCAAGATGTGTGAGAAGGAATCACATCCGGCTCCATCCGTTTTGTAGGAATCAGTCGACACAACAGCAACAACAACAACCATTCCAACGACATCGTGTCATGATCCATGGGACATCGTCGCCAGTTATGAGTTCGACATCGCATCGCCGATGGCACGTCGTACCAGCTCTCCAAACGAGCAAACAGCGACGACCATTCTCATCATCTTCTTCTTCCTCCTCGTCTTCGACAGCTAAGCCCGAAAGCAGCAATAAGGATCCTCCTACCCTATCGAACTTGATCTTAGCCTCTGGTTTATTTGGATTTGTTACGGCTGTCTTTTTCTACAGCATGAATTCCGTCGGTCGAGCTGACGGTGACGATGACCCCCTCGCACAACTAAAGGCAGAAGCCCACGAGGCGTTGCAAGACGCACAACAGAAAAACAAAAAGAAGCTGACTCCCGAAGAAATTCAAGCACTGGAAAGTGGCATGAGTGGTGGACATGATGGACTTTCCGGCGGAGAAATGATCGAAATGGCAGTGGGCGCACCTGCAGATATTGCCGCCATTGAGGAAGAGGCCAACTTGAAAGTCTTTCAGTTGAAGAATCAACCTAAAGATGATACACCCAAGAAACCATGGTGGAGATTTGGATTTTAAGATAAAACCAGTCGTAGTTGTGCATGGCAGGCAGGATTAGGCAAGAGTCATGGCCACGAACTTAGTTTCGGTCAAGATTGCGTATCCTATAAGACTACGTAATCTACCATCCGGAGTATCATCGTTGTTTGTTCAATTTTAGTGGATATTGCAGTGTTAGATTTTTACTTTTAATATTATTTGTATTTTTCAATTGTGATGTGATCACAAATTCATAAGTGTCGAAGCTCCAAGCTGGAAGAACATGATTAACTGTAACATAACACAGGTTAACAGACCAAGACCTGAATGGGATGATTTCGACTCTTTTGGGCCCGACCTCTTTTTCTTCTTCTTTTCGAAACAGCGTTTTTCCTGTAAAATTTTTCATTCCTTTTTATTGCAAGCTTGGATCGTCCACTTTGGCATATTTGCACCATTTTTGAGACGGAATATGAGAGGCCGGAGCAATCGGCCGACGTTCTCGTTCGATCGACACGGAAAACAAATACAGGAATGAAAACCCAACAGCGACGCCTGCCATGGCAGTACTACGTTTCCAGTGCTTTGGGTCAGCCCACCAGCCTCCATAAGGTGTCCAGACCTGGTAATATGTGCGTGATGGAAGGGTGATAAGAATCCAACAACAACAACAAACAACAATCAAATTAAATGTATTTTATAAGAGATCTCGCATCCCATACATTCGCTCTGGGTGCAACGTAACACAACAATAATAGGAAGCTCTCGCGGGAAGTTCGCTCACCTTTGGCACGTAATACCATCCACCTCCTCCCATGGTCAAGACAAATCTGACACGTGAAGTGAAGAATAGAAAACTACGACAAGAAGACTACTACCGTCGAAGCAGTCTTGCAACAATAATAACGTTTCGTTTTACCGGTATTGTTATTGCAGTAGCGGCTGTGGGTATGTACGACAGTATGCACGACGTTAGTCTTCGGTGTACCAGGTATGATAGGCGTAACAGGTTTGTGTTGCTTGTAGTGTCTGTCGCGTTGCGTCGCCTCTGTGTCAGTCTGGCCGTTGTATAAAAAGTTTCATCCAGTCCCAATGAGGTCGAATCACGAATCGTGGGCATACATCGAAATCTATCCTTCAACATCCTCCTTCCAATACCCTGAAACCTATCCTTGCCCTATCTACAGTTCCCAGTTTTACGCCAGAAAATCACGACAAATAGATGATCCTACCAGCAGGATATGCTCTTTCCGCCCCTATAGCAACTATCCTCTTGACCGGCAATGTGATCCTACAATCAACGACGTTCATTCCGAGCACAGAAACAACATTTGAATTTGGAAATGGATCGTCCGTCCGAGTCGAGAATCCCATGCGTATCCGAGGTTTGCCAGACTTGGTAGAACCTCATTTTCTTGGCGCCGGCGGTGGTGGTGCCGTATTTTCATACCAACGACAATATACGCAGAAGGAGATGGAGCATCCAAGCGAAGACAAAGTTGTGGTCAAATTTAGCTGGTTACAAAGCGCCGAAAGTGTTCGAAACGAATGCAAAGTCCTTAACGTAATGGAACAACATCACATATCAGGTGTGGAGCGCTGCCTTACACAGCTCGAAAACCCAGAAGATCATCGGCGAGTTATCATAATAATGGAACCTGTGGTCGACGATGGTATCAGCAATCTAAACGAATTGTCCACAAAGGCCGCTCTGACGGCCACCAAGACTTTGATGACAACTTTGGCGCAAATGTTGGTGGCTCGAATTGTTACTGCCGATGTGCAACCGCTCATCTCCAAATCAACTGGGAAATTGATTTTAATAGACATGACCGAAGCCAAAATTTTGCCTGAAGGAAAGCTGTCCGACATAGACGTGGCTTTGGTCCGAGAGTTTTGCAACGAAGTGATAAGTTTTGTTCCAGGAAGTTTTGCCAGAATTTCATCAGCAACATTCTACGAGGAATTGCATCGGATAGAAGCCGAGTCCCATGAGTTTCTCGACGACAATGTTCGCACAATCATCGAGAGTCTTATGGCAATCGAATGACTCGTCTATTGTTGTTTGCCATTTGGAAGCAGCAACTTCCCAGTGCAGTGCCAAAACATGTGTTTTACTCGATACGCAAATTTTATTTAATACTTCGTAATCAACCAACATTGCAGAAACCCCTCTACGATTAGAAGTTCACTTCCCAGAACTTCAATGTACCAGTCTTAATCTATTGGTACTTTTCGGCTTCCTTTTGATCATGTATTCCTACAACTTGT
Source organism: Nitzschia inconspicua (assembly GCA_019154785.2). Lineage (NCBI taxonomy): Eukaryota > Bacillariophyta > Bacillariophyceae > Bacillariales > Bacillariaceae > Nitzschia > Nitzschia inconspicua. The sequence goes on along the minus strand of JAGRRH010000013.1, from coordinate 3,317,519 downwards.
GCCCATAGAATGGAGCTAGACGTCCGGGATGAGTAGACGCCTGAAATCCGTTCATCGTCCCCAGAAAAGCCCTCATCGTATAGATTATCTTGCTCGTCTAGGACTGCAAAGATAGATTCGTATCGATTCTTCAGACGATGACGACCCTGGACTCGGGTGTACTTTTCCAGGCCACGAGTGCAGTACTTCGTCACGGAGGAAGAGCCGGAATTCATCTTAGCGACAAGTGCCATGCTGCTCTTCTTCATCCGTGAGAAGTCTTCCTCTGTGAACCAACAGGCCAGTTGCTCTTCCTTAGTGTAAGAATCGCGTGAGAGTGTTGGTCGAACAGATACTGTGTCAGCAAAAGAGACAAACTTCAAAGCCTCTGTCTCTTCCGTCGCCAATGTGTTCACGGTGCGATCAGACTTGTTGCGGATTTGGATGGGACACTTTCTAACAACATTGAGAAAGCTAGAAAAAGATGTAATCTGTACAATTTCAGTTATTGTTCGAGCCTCTTTGTTGGAGGTACTGTGGCCGTGTTTGTGTTCGAGGTTAGATTTCATTATTTTTGATTGCTTTTGGGTAATTTTGAAGGGGAAAAAAATAAGAATTTATGAAGGTACACTACTACAGTTGCTTCTCACAACATCGAACAGTGTGCCAAATAGATAGAGAGAAAGAGGTGTTGTCAAACCAATCATAAGTGTTTACGTAGTTTCTTTATGTGCACTTCAAAATAACCTCACGGTCAGTATTGTTTCGGTTTTATTAACAGTAAGTGTTCGTGTAATACGGTAATTTCAGAACGTGTCTGTGACTCTTCCCGAACCCCAAGATCGGAGATTTAATGTTAGGTTCGTCCTATGTTCAATGTAGTCAGATGATTCTTTTCGATGCTTCTATTTCTCCCCACAATCCATCTCAGAACAATGTTTCTCGATTAGCTGAAGAAGAATTGTAGTACTCACATGTGTTGATAAAAACGCTGGATTAGGCCTTAAGGCCTTTGGATGTAAAAGGTCAGTGCAGAAAGACTTAATAACAATACATATACTGACTGTGACATCGATTCTGCATTCCATGGTAGATCCTTGTGTAAAATTTTCACAGAGGTCTACAGTTTTGTTCTCACTTTTCATTCTCTTTTCGCCCTTTTCCTTTTCTCATTCCTAATGGATGGGGATCGCTGTTGCCCTTCTTTGGGGATGTCTTTTCCGTCGCTCAAGCTATTACAAGTATTTCTTTACGATTCTTTTTGAAGAGAGAACCTTTCACCGCGCCAGGTATGCATGTTAAAAGGTTAGTACGGTATGTATCATGCTACGGAATTGCACCCTACCAGTAGACCATGACACTTCATAATGTGGATTACTATCATAGTACCGTCCAACACCCTCCCATAATCCACAGTTATGGAGCAATGTATGATACCCTCCCATGCCCTTTAGCCCTCTTCATTGGACACTCATTACGGATTCTTTATACTGGGTTCTCCCAGTCGACAATGAGGAATCGAAATCGGTTCTTCTAGGTATAATATGAAGTCGTCATTTGGCGTCACAACACCGAGCTACGTTACTAACCCTCATGTTAAAAGGTTATACGTATCATGCTACGGAATTGCACCCTAGACCATGAGACTGCATAATGTGGATTACTATCTTATATAGTACCGTCCAACACAGGCAAACATCCTTCCTTGATTAAACGCAAGTTTGAGAAGCATTTACGAAAAACGTAATGACACTTGTTTTTTATTTGACTGTGAGTTCAAGCACCAGAAGAAGAGAAGGAGGACTTTGTAGGTTCTTATCCAGGTAGAAACAGAGCAGTTTCCTCGCTACATCACCAAAGCTGAAACGGGGTACTGTCAAACTACTGAGTAGGAGGTTCTTTAACAGCGAGCCTGAACATTTTTTGCAGCTGGAAAAACAGCTAGCCCGTGCTTCTCCTTCATTGATCAGCCCGCTATGATACTACGTATGAATGAATCCCACTGTTAGAGATTAAGTTTTCAAAAAGTAGCGCCTTGAGGTGGAAGTACAACTCAACAACAAAGATTCGATTCTGAGTCATAATAATTACAGTTAATTCAACGAAGGATGAAAGAAATCATAAATAAGATTCTGGAAAGTTTTTGGCTCAGTTTTTCTAGAATCCCCTCTACCAAGTTTCCTCCATAATTTACTTGTAATAAGAGGAGATGTTGGAAAGCGATTTATTCGACAGTGACCTCAATTGCTCTGACAATCTTTCGGGAGTCCAAGGAACATTACATTGTTACTATTTTTTTGAAAGTTGCGTGCAGTCCTCTGGAACCTGGTTACTCCAGTTCTTTTGTGGGTGTTTTTTGAAACGATAGTAAAGTGATCACCGGACTAGTGCTCTCGAGCGTGGATATGCTCCTCCATTCTTTTCCACCTATATTTCTAGAACTTAGAAACAATTGTTTCTGTTGATCAAGTGGGGGCGCGTTCAAGATTACAATCTCTCGAACAACGAGGCGCACAGTAATATAATGTATTGATTATGTGGTGCAAAGGTTCTACCATTCCTACCTTCTGCGATAGGAGATTTGTTCTGAGGAATGCGTTGGAGAGTCTATTTCTCTTGGTATTCCTCGATCGTAGTCCTAAGAAAACGCAGTCCAATGTTCTGGAGCTATTTGAGTGATATTGATTTAGTCGAACAACTAAAGGGAAAATTGTACAAGAGGGTTCATTTGAGTAAATGCCTTGGCCATTAGGGCTATCTCCCTAACCTTTAATGGCATCTGGATAAGAGAGAACAAGAGACCATTTCCATCGACTGCTCCGTTAGTTTTGTTGTCTCCTTCGCTGAGACCCATTTGCAATTTTTTTCTCTTCTTTCATTGTGTTTCAGTCTGGTCTGTTTTCACAGTCAGTGATTCGCCATGCATCCCCCGCTTGCCCTCGAGCGATCGATGAGATCTTGATGCATGAATGTCCGTCCCTCACAAACAGTTTTCTTTTCCAGTCATCAATAGCACCTTGTTCTCAGCATTGGTGAATATCAATTTTGTAAAAATGTTTATTCAATGGAATCAATATAAGCTTTTCTTGTCTTTTTGATAGGTCTCGGCTCTTGCATCTACTCAGTACTAGTAAATCGTAGGTATACTACCGTCAAGGTGGTATTACGATATAAAATATCTACCGGTACTCGCATTGTGTAATAAAAATCCTCCTACGACTCCTAGTCTACCGTAGGTACGTACCCCCTGGTACTACAGCTACCGGTAGTACCGGCAGAAATACCGGTAATATTGCTACTGACAGTGAGTATGGTAGAATGATGGTAACACTGGATGTTACCGTGTAGGACATAGTACATACCCTACATGCATGCACACTCGTAGACTTACCTACTACGGTAGCTGTAAAGAAAATCAAAAATACTCTGTCGGAAGTCGAAAAAAAAGCCAAGACAATAATAATATAATATCGTCGGAAAAAATACTTTAAGACAATATCGGCAATGGCCTTGTCAACACTTTTCTTATCTAAAGTCGACTGCATAATTCTCCATTGTCTATCTACTCCGTATGATTCGGCCATAGCCGGCAGCAGACTGGTTGGAACTTGGAACGCTCATCTCCTCTGTCTAAGGCAGAAGGACCACTTTGGATGTGGCCTTGGGTCTGAAACTTTGAAGTTACAGACATCGTCGATTCTTGTTATCAAGTGCCACTGATAAAGCGCCATTAGCGGATTCTTGACTTTCATTTGCAATATCGGACCTGGTGTTGCTCTGAATGTCGATAGAATGGCTTTATATTCAATCATCTCGAGTGGTCTCGTAGCTTGTGTGTCTTTCCCTTCTCCTCTAGTCTCGGCGAGTCGGACTTTGGCAACCAAATTGTTCACCAACTTTGAACGTGTTGGATTTCCATGGGCAGGAGTTCCAGGCATTTCGACCCAGGGATGGCTGTTTGGTAGGAAAAAGGATATGGCTTTCTTATAGTATTCAAGCGAGGAAGCTCTTCCAGTTGGCTTGTCATTGTCTGTCGGATTAATCTTTCCGTAAGCTTTTAGACAAAGATAATTATAGACATGTTTGGGTTTGAGCTGCAGCAATTGCGCTTTGGTAAATTTCATCTCTTTGCCCCGATAAAAACAGCCATGGGCAAGGCCCATACTCCTCCTTCATGGGCATATCCCACATGTCTTCCCCCCTTCATCCTCCATCATCGTCGGCTCTTCATCGTCGGCCATTGTCGATATCGACAGCTTGTAGCTTGTGTTTTGTTCGTCATAGATTGTTGCTTGTGTGTCTTCCGTCAAGAGATGTTTTTTGGCAATCAACAAGACAAACGAGATGATTATTTGAGTTTTTCCACCGTTCCAATCGAATAACGAGCATTACGTAATACAGTAACATTAAATTTTATCAATCGTTTTGTGTACGACAATTCAGTGCATTTTAATAGGGGGAACAAAGTAACATCTTTACAAAAAAGGCATACTCAAGAGGTTACCAAATTGGCGATTGTACGGTTTCCCTGTAAGTGGAATTCTCGTACTCATACCCCTGAGTCTTGCGCACAGTACAGCTGTGGACTCACATTACCCGCCAATTATCCAGTGGATGGTTGGGTCATACCGTGAGAAATGTGACTTTGGTAACATATATACTATAATGTTCCGGTACCCCGATAGTTTTCAGTTAGGTAGTTTCGACATTGCATACACGCTCGCGCTAGTCAAACCACAGATGCATGAGGTTTCCCGTGGCTTGTTTGGAACGTCATCGCACAGTTTCACTGTCAAGTTGTCACGAAAAAACTTCTTTGACGTGAAGTGAAACACGCACCAAGGATCAAACTGTTGTCATCGCCGTCTGCGCAATGATCCTATTTGTTTTAGGTGGCGCCGCACAGATATCTCCTTCCTAGAAGAGTCCAACGTCTGGAAGGCAATGCGCCATGGCAGCTGCCAACGTCTCCATCAGAGGAACTCAACTGCATGTGGACGGCAGCTTTAATCCTCGATGGGGAGACGGAAACTATCCCCGTTTGTCGAAAGTGCTGCACGATGCCGAAATTTTCAGTGTACGCCTCTTTCAAGTCAACTTTTCTTGTTTGGATCAAGCCTTTGTGACGTTGCTAGGAACAGTTTTGAAGAGTCGCGTGTGGGATCGCATTTACTTGGCGTATTGCAGTGGCACAATGCCCGACTCGTGTCTGAAAGGATGCCTGTTGACGAAACAGCTAGAGGTGTACGGACCAACGCTGAACTTGTTGCCAATGTTGGGCCACGCCTTGACGAAAGTCACGTCACCAATGGAGTGTTTAAGATTACGGACTCGTCTTCAACAAGACGATGTCATCCCTGTGATTGAAGGATTAAAGGCCAGTGTTGGATTGCAGAAACTCTATTTGACTTGTGCCTTTGCTGACGAAGAATCAGCGGTTTTGCTCTCGACTGGACTGGCAGAAAATCAACATTTGCAGCTGCTAAGTCTTTATAGCTGCGAAATGGAGAATGAGGTGTCGATGGAACGTATTTTGTTGGCGCTGCGATATCATCCTACCATTACGACTTTGGAAATCCGAGACAATAACGCTTCTGGCATGACAGCGCTTTCGTTGCTGGTGCAGCATACGACCACCCTCGAGAACTTGGACCTTTACCTACCACCCGTCACCATACAACAAGTACAGGTGCCGCGGTTGAACTTGGAGACATTTTCTGAAGCTCTCCGAGAGAACACATCTATCAAATCGTTAGCATTGGCCAACAATGGGCTTCGATGCCCGGACATCTTGCACTTGAGTTTGGCGCTACAAAGGAACAAGACTCTTCAACGACTAAATCTACAGGGAAATCTCATTTCGGACGAAGGTATTCAAGTATTGGCGAGGTCGTTGCCTCACATGTCGCTGAAGGAACTGTGCTTATGGAACAATCCATTCACTGCCACGGGAGCAGAGGCTATCTTGGAAGGCCTGCGTCATCCAGCCACCACTCTTCAGGCAATCACCACCTTTTCGAGATACCCTTGCACTGCTGATATTCTATACTACACGCACTTGAATCGTGCTGGACGGGGCTTGTTGTACCGACAGGCTTGTTGTGATGACATTGACGTCAATTCATCCATGGAAATGGAGGACGATAACCACGAAGACTACAACGACGACGTGACACTTGAAAGGAGCAAAGTACCGATAGCACTGTGGGCGACGATACTTGGACGAGTCAACGAACAGCGGTGGTCAAGTGCGGAATCTGCCAGCGTGATCTACACTCTACTGAAAGAGGGCCCAGTCGTTGTGGAAAGTAGGTAGACATGTTGGTAATACAGAACGTAACGCGCATTTCATATTTTTACTGTTAGCAAATTCTTGGAATTATCTTGCATGGAAGGCCGCCCATATTGTCGTCATGAGTTGTTACAGTGGTAAGGTCATTTCTTCCATTGTTATTTATTGTTATTATGTTTGAGTATGCTTTGGGTTCAATGCTGTTGAACGTGGTATGAAATGAAACGGGCGATTTTCGAATTGTACAGCCGATGTGGATGTAGTTGAAGTTTGTAGCGGCGAGTGCGATAATTTCACTGGGTTTAGTGTTGAAATTATTAGTGGTGTGGGAAGTTTTAATCGGATTTTTTCTCGTCAGAGTCGTTTGCAACCTTGCTAGTCGCTCCGGCAACAGGCAAGTTGGTGTCAATGGGCATGTAGTGGTATAACGATGGTGCTCCTCCGGTGTGCAAGAAGAGCACATTGGATCCCGGTTCAAAATAGTTGGATCGGACCAAGTCAATTAATCCGGCGGCTGCCTTGCCTGTGTAGACAGGATCCAACAAGATGCCCTCTTTGCGGGCAAACAAGGTGACGGCTTCTTGCATGCCCTCGGTTGGCAGACTGTAGCCAGGACCAACGTACGCATCTTTGACGACAACTTTTTCCGTCGGCAGATCGAGAGTACCGTCACCTGTCGCAAATTTCAAGGTCTTGTCGGCGAGGGCATGAATGTGGGCGGTTTGGACGTCTTCTGGATGACGTGTACTGATGCCGACGACTTTGATGCTACTGCGAAGAGCATACATAGCGGCCGCGAGTCCTGCGTGTGTTCCACCACTGCCACTTGCTGTCACCAAATAATCCATGCGCGGTAGACTGGTGTCTTCAAAAATTTGGTTCTGTCGTCGGAAAAGGTACAGAATTTGTGTGAAGATGAAAGGATACCGTGTTAGAAGGACATGGTCAAATTATGGTAATTGTTTGGTCTTTGTCCTTTTTCTGTCATTCTCATTGTTCATTTCATGATTCTTTGTTTTGTGACAGTTTTCATGTTCTGCCGTTTGGTTGTTCCATCTCACTGTCGTTTTTTTTTTAATCTTTTTCTTTTTTCTCACCTGAATTTCTGCCGCACAGGCACAATATCCCAAGGCGCCAATTTCGTTGGAGGCCCCTCCCGGCACACAGTACACGTTCCGCCCTTGCGCTTCTCTCAATTCGGCCGCCATTTCTTGGACCTTTTGCGGAGCCTCACCCAATCCTACCACGACAATTTGTTCGGCTCCTAACAATTGGAACAAGTAATTGTTCCCAGAGGCGTCCTTGTGGTACGATCCGGGGACACGTTCTTCCAGGACCAAGATGCATTTGAGATTTTCTTGGATGCATGCCGACAGTGTGAGACGGCAATGATTGGATTGAACGGCCCCACAGGTGATGATGGTGTCTGCCCCCTTCAAGAGGGCATCGGCCATGGCGAATTCCAACTTGCGAGTCTTGTTGCCTCCTCCGGTGAGGCCGAGTTGATCATCGCGCTTGATGAACAAGTTGACGCTTCCACCTAGCTCTTGGCTGAGCCGGTTCATTGGTTCGATAGGGGTGACATAGGGAGTATACTTGCGACGGGGAAAGCGAGACAATTCCATGGCGTTGGAGATGGTGACGATGAGTATTGACGTGATGAAAAAAATATAATAATTGAGAACCGACGAAGAACCAAGACGATGGCAATGTTGTAACAGTAAGTGACAACGGCGACGACGACGAAGACAGTACGTGGACACTTGGGCGGTGTTGATAGTTATGGTACGATTTTTGGAATGTCGTTGTTGGATAGGGTGTGGGTGGTTCATACTGGAGTGGATCCGTACTACTGTGGTACCAGGTACTTGTAACGAGAAAAATAGAGTAGCGTAGCGGTTCTTGTCGGTTGTTGGGGTTTGGAAAAGTTACGTGTTCGTTGTCATGTCAACACCAAGACATAACTACGAGTACCGGTTCTACCGGTATCATACGTCCTCACATACCGTAACACGTACCGTATATACGACGCACGACAGTACGACAAACGGATTTCGATCGCCCGTTTGGAACAGAACACAGTGTGTACTGTGTATTATTGTGTATTGAAGACAACCCTCTGAAATAATACCGAAATACCATTCTATTAATTATTTTATTGTTATTATTTTATTCTAATCGTTGATACACATATTAAAATACATATCAATCATTAGTCGTACATGATAATAGAAATCCCATCATCGGTTAGATGAGAAAGGAAAGATGCATGAAAGGACGCAAAACAAAATTAGGGACGATCGCTATCTCGCTCTCTCGTTTCCGAATGGAAACCTAAGAAAACTATTGACTGTCTCATTTTTATTCGGAGTTGTAGTGCCATTGCTTCATCAAAACATCATCATGACTGTTCCCCATACTGTAGTAGTGAAAAAATAACGGCTACCTACTTTTGGGCATCCTGTTGTCATGTTCAAATACGTGCTCTCTGTTAATTAATCTCGCCACCTCAGCCGATGTTCCATTATCCACGACTGATCAAACAGAACAACAACGACACGACGGAAATGAGTTTTCTTCTACTTCCATCGGAATCCGAACAACGTTTGGAAAAATGCTGAGAAAGCGAAGGAGGAACAAACAGAACGAAGTGATGAGAGAAGAAGAAGTAGAAGAAGAAGAGAGTTCGAGTCGTTGGACCCAAAAAACCAGTAATACTACTACTACTACCGGTAGTACTAGTAAGTACATCGACGACTGCACTCCGCTGTGATATGTTGTAATGAAGGATTGACTGGTGACTGGTGAATAAAAAGAGGATCGAAGAAAGAATTCCTGATGCCTCGAGCTATCCTCGCATTTCTTCTATCCAACTCCAAGAAGCAAGAGAGTCCGTGTGAAACCCTGTGAGACTCCTTGAAAAAAAGAACGAAACGTTCGTTTGTGGGCGAGTGTGTGTTTGAAACAACAGAAACGTTGGGAGTTTTCGAAACAAAAAGACAGGTGTTCTGTGAGCAGAAAAGAAGAGACATCATTCATCATTCATCCAAACAGGCATCAAGCACGAACAGAAGGCGAACAACAACAACAGCAACAACCACCTCGTTCGTTCGTTCGTTCGTTCGTTCGCTCACTCACTCGTTCACCACATAGTCTCTCTTGCTTCATTATCGCTAGCCACGATCATACCTCTAGTAGAGTGTCCTTTATTCCCAAGCCAAGGCCAGCCCATCAACAGACTGTCTTAACTTCCGTAATCACAGTCAGTTAGTTTGTCGGTCTATCTATCTACGGTAGCCCCATAGTTTGTTGTGATACAAATTGGGTCCAAACAAACCATTGATCGTCGGAACCGAACAAACAGTCGTCCTCTATCATCTCATATCTCATCCAATATCCAATCCATCAAGACAACAAAAAAAGATGTCGGATCAGCAACAGGAGCAGGAACAAACAAATGTCCGTACAAACATGACCTGTCAAGTTCCGGTACCAGTACCAACACCAACCTATGATGAGTTGAAAATTCGTGATGGACCCATCTATGCGCCATTGGCACCAGAGCGAAACAAGTCCAACGAATGCCTTTTAGAATACGAAAGACAACAGCAACTTCTTCAACAAGCAAAAGCCGAGAGAGAACAAAGCAGCAGCACCACAAGAAACAGCACAACATCCACATCATTCTCTCCAGATCCTCAATTATCGCCCACCACATCCACATCGCAACTGGATGATTACTTTGCTCCTCACAAACCCGCTCCCCTCAAAGCAGAAACAACGGCTCTCCTCATAGTAGACGTCCAACCCGAATACTGGTCTCATTGCCCCGCCGTGCGAAAAGATTTTCCAGAATTCCCCAAACGTCTCCAAAAAACTATCGAAATTTGCCGCCAACGTCGGGCCAAAATTATATGGGTAAGAGCCGACTATCGATACAGCCACTCGCCATGGCTGTTACAGTTTGAACGCATCCGAGGTCCTCGTAATCTAGGAGAAGTCCCCTGTGACCCCAACTCACCAGAATTCACCTGGGAAGACTTTGCCACACCACAGGGTGGAGAAGTCATCATTGCCAAATCATCCTGGAGTAGTACTTCCAATACGGCATTGATGGACATATTGCGAGTGGCAGGGATTGAAACTGTCTTGGTTTGTGGATTGATTACCAGCGTTTGCGTCCAGCATTCCGCCTTTGGCATCTTCGAAGCGGGATATCGGACGCTGTTGGTGACAGACTCCTGTGCTGACAGGGGCAAGGCACGCCACGAAGCGGCTCTAGCCTTGTATGGTGACTACATGTATGAGCTCATCACCAGCGAAGATTTGGAATCGGAAGACACGGGTTTGATTCCGGCAAAACCGGTCTGGCTCATGCTCGATTCCAAAACAAACATGGTTCGGGCCAATGCCTTTCCAGTGGCGGCCCATACCAACCCCTGGACTCCACCAGCTCCGGTACTGTTGCAGTTGCAGTCCGGCGCTGCTTCTGCCGACCAGAAGGCGACAACAACAACTGTCATGAATGCTGTTGCTAGAACCAACTGCACCATTAGGAGCGACAGTACTGTCAGCACGGCATCCTGCAGCAGCAGCAGCAGCAGTAGCACTGTCAGTTCGGCGTACAGCAACACCACTACCGAATCGGATGATCACCGCGACGAATCCTCCTCAAGACCCCACAACTTCAATGTCATTCATGTGCTGTAAGAACGACAAACGTACGTCGTAAATCGGGAAAAAAATAGTATATGTGACTGGGGACAGTTGTCCTCTTGTACTAGAACAGAGCACCCAAAATCATCATCATTAATAACGTTATAGAGTTGATAGTATTAATACAGTTCCAGAAAATAAAAAATCAAATTAGAGTCCTGCATAACATTGGAATACACAATACCATATTGCAATGGTTGTTATTTTGCCAGACCGACAATATTATCTTCGAGATTCGAGACAGTAGGTGTTGTATCAGTCACGAGACACGAGACAAATATGTCGATTTCAAAACCGCTTGCGCCGTTTCACTTTGCCTGCGTTGTTGCTGTTGCTGTGGTTGTGGTTGTGGCGGTGGCCCTTGTTGTTTCGTTTTCCTTTTTTCTTCCCGCTGACACTTGTGCTTGCATCAAATGACTCGGAATAATTGTTGTTAGTATTCGTATCAACAACATCGACTGGTCGACTGTTCTGCGACAGCTCAAACAGCGACCGAAAGCGTCGCACTCCCGACGAAAAGGATGGTTGTTGTGCATCATTCCTCCTGTGCTCATACTCGTATCGGTGATAATCACCCAACACCCACCCGTAGATAGGCGTTCCGTTGTCCGTCCATCCATACCCACTGTCGGATGTCACCAAGTGCCTACTTTCGTCTTGTTCAAATTCTATCCGATGGTTGTATTTCTTGACCGAAGAAATGGTGCACCATCCGATGATGTGGACATGCCTGCCGCTATCCACCGCTGATTCTCCATCAGCCGTTTCCGACTGATGGTTGCCAATGTCGATGAAATTACCAAGACCGCTCACCCCCGCAGCCCCACTTTTGGATTCCAAAACGTAAATCCTCTTTCCCAGCAGGGCAGGAGGTAGCGGATATAGCCTTGTTTCGATGGACTTGGAACCATCCACTACAGCGCCGGCCCACGGCTCTTGCAATTCAAGACCAAACGTCCCTTCTTCCCATCCTCCCCATTCCATCGACACGGCATGTTTCCAGGATGGCAGTGCAATTTTCGAGGTATCACCCTCGTCAAACGCTTCACCAAGCTGTCGCAATTGTCGAGCCAGTTCCTTGAGAGCGGTCGGAGCCGTTGGAAACGGCGAAGATCCCCATTCACACGATGGGAGGACGGGTTCTCCGACGGGTCGATGAAACCGGAACGGTACTGGTAGCGGGCGACAGTCAGGATGTATCTCACGAAACACGTGATCCCTTTCTCGCTTTTCCCACAATTCCCGTTTCTTGGCCTGTTCTTCCAAACACTCAGCCATGGGAATATAGAGCTGAGACGAAGCTCCTTCTCCCAAGGATCCAACCTCGGCATCCGATCGCGACAACAGAGCCTCGACAGTAGACAATGCTTTTCGACGACGATCCCGTTCCTTCCGCTCGCCTTTGGAAGGTCGACATGCAGAATTATCCAAGTCCATACCACACTTTGCTTCGGCAGCTGCACGCAACAACTCTATTGTTTGGTACGCCCGATGTTCCAAACAACTCCATAAAGATAAGAGCTCTTGTAAGGGTTTCTTCCAATGGGCAGCCCATAAGCAATCATAATGTCGCTTTCCTTGTATATAAAACTGCCGTATCCATTCAAATTCTAATTCTTGTGACACTAGATTCTCAGCTTTCCAAATTTTGGCCCCTTTTTTGTTGAAAGATTTTTTTAACGCAGTCGCTCTCTCGATCCAATATTGGACATTGTGCGATTCTCTCAATTTTCGAAATGTACACGAGTATCGCACTCCTGTCGAATCATCATTTCCCGTTGTAAAAACGACATGTTGGTGATGATGATGATTAAAGTCGTCCAACAGGTAATAGGCCGATCCAGAGGGGAGACTGACGGCCACAGGCGGTGTTTCCGGAACCAGAGCCGCTTCAATGGACGATCCTTTGCGACCAGAAGATGCATTCGGTCCTTCGGCATGATGGACCACACGCAATCCTACCCACCAATCTTTGGAAAGGGATGATTCCTTGTTGGTCTTGTTTTTGACTTTTTTGGAGTTTGGCGTTTCTAGGGTTTGATACACGGCAATCGTAGAATAGTGCTCTAAGCTCGAGTCCGCATGCCAACTGACGCAAGTTTTTGCGTGACGATCGTCCGAGTCGGACGGTAGTGCCATGGTCGGTTTCAAATCCGTAGTATATACCATTCGATTGATCAAACAGATATTGAAAGAAGGATTCATCCCCTTGCAAGGTGGAGCACCGCAGGCCCGTCGTCTTTCATTCAATTTGTGCATGTGGATTGCGGAACGCTGGGACATGAGTGCCCCGAGCTGCCGAATGGCTTTAGTGCTATCGTTACACTCAAAAGGAGCTGCAAACATCCGCAGTCCCAAGTATTTGTAGCTGGTGCCTGGTTCTCCAACCAGACATCGTGTCACGTAGGTCTTGGCACATTTTGTACCCAAACCGAACGGTTGTGTGACATCCTGTCGAAATTCGCCCCGGTCGTTCATGGCGTTGAGAGCGAAAGAAACAAATGATTCGGTAATCTTATGCTTTTTCTGGTCATTTTTCCCGGAGCTCTTTTGTTCATCGAATTCTGATTCGTTATTCGTTTGTCGACTATAGCGGTCTTGTACTGGATCTGTCTGTAGAATTAGCGAATCACTCGTCGGTTTTTCTTGTTGCAGTTCTTGAACACTGTCGATCACAAATCCCTCATAGGGGCCATCAATGGCCGCTTGAAAGGATTCTCGATAGGGCGATTCATCTCTCAAGAATCCGTTTGATGGTTTGGATAGATTAGAAGGAAACGGTGGAGGCAAATGAATAATAGAGGACATTTCAGAAGATGGCACTGGCGGTGCAGCGGCTTGATTGTGCGTTCCGTCCACATTCTTTCGTTGACGGTGTCTGGACTTGGGCATGATAGCCTACCGTCTTCTAACGGCGCTGCTGCTTGAGGTGGCTTGCTGTGTCAATTGCTGTGTCAACTTCGCATTTTCGACCACAAAACTTGAAACAGTTCCTCGTCGATGATGATAATATTTTGTGTCCCTACTTTTTTCTTGCGGTCCGCTTGCGGACCGCAGAGGGAAAACGGTCATTGGGTCAAGGAAAACGGTCATTCGGTCATTTCTCTTACGGTCCGCACGCGGACCGCAAGAGTCCCTCTTTCAATTCTCCATAGTAACGGATCACATCCGTTGAAAAAATTTTCAAGGATGCAGTACCCCCGCTCATGCCTAGAAGAAGAAAGTTCAACCGTTAAATCTACGTTTTTTTTAGTATTAACATGGAGTAGTTTGTGGTTCTTATACCAGCAGGTACTGTACGGCGAGATGTCACTACTTCGACACCGAGGAGGAGCAGTCATAACTCGAGTCTTTTTATGGGTCTTTGTTTTGACACGTAGCAATGGTACTAAAAACCTGTAAGCCTTGCGGTCCGCGTGCGGACCGTAAGACGTTTTACGTAGCTGCCTTACAAAAGTGAACGTTGCGGTCCGCGTTAGGGGACCGCAAGAAAAAAGTAGGGATATCCTCCGGAGAATGATTGGCGCTCAAGCTACATACGTACCGTAGATTCGACGTGTATGATACCTGGTACGACAGTACATGTACCCACCGTACCTGGTACACGTACCGGCTATGTACCGTACTTGATAGAGTCCATAAATCTCTCTGGCCTACCCGCCTACCCACCTACCCTACCGTACCTGTATATAGAGCCATACCTTCGTACCGGTAGCTACGCTAGTACATACCGGTATCTACCTTCCGTACTCGGAGTACGACGTACTGTACCTACCGGTACGGTAGGTCTATAGGTACTTCAGTAGCATAGTGCTGTACGAATGAACTGTACGAACAATTGTACCGCTATTAAATAAAATGTAAATACACTACGGTAGCTCTACTACGGTACCGGTAGAGTAGAGACCGCTACTAAAACAGTAAAGTATCGGTAGACCACAGGTACGGTGTTGGGTACTACCATACCTACTGTAGTGTATACCGGTAGTTGTACTACGTCGTAACTGTAAAATTATCGGTTGGTGGCGCGCCCGTAGGAAATGCGATGACCGGGATAGAGTAATTATTCTACGGGACTTCATAAAAGAATTTCCTTTCGTGCAGCGGCAGTTGTCGTTGGAAACGTAAGACAGGATTCAACGAATTGCTTGTGAAAAACTGTTGTTTGTTGCCCATTGCCCATGATATTCCACCGTATCTAGCCACGCCTCCCGCAGCGCATCCCTATTACACTTTCAACAACGGGAGAGTCGTAGAGATAAAGCCTCACCAGAAGAACGTCGTTTGCTGGATTCCTCGTTTGATTGGCGCATTTCAAACTATCATCAAGAGTCGTGTCGCGGTCGTATCCTTCACCAAAATTTCTGAGAGGCCACACGACGGACAAATCCAAAAGTATGTCCCTCAGTTGCGACTTGCTTCAACGCATCCTTACCGATACTTCATCTTTTCTTTCTTCCATTCCATTATCGTCCTACATGACAAGCATCGCTTTGGCTTGTTTTCTTTGGTTGGTCGGGCTTCTTTGCTTTTCGACTTCAGCCTCATCGTCTGATAATAGTTCGAAGAGCGCTTCCAGAGTCGAAGCCTTCCGCCACATTATCCAACGACACATTGTGCATCCGGCCGACAAACACATTCGAACGCCTCTTCAGACACTTCTTGAATCGTCATCATCTGTCTACACCAGCAGTAACTCAAAGTCGTCGTCCTCATCCTCCAACAACAAGAACAATCGAGTAGACTCTTCCTCCCCCTCAAAATCCACAAACCTCTTTTTATCTGCTGAAGCATTGGAAATCGCATATAGGGACCTGGCTCCACCTTTCAATATCATCATGGACTCCGAAAATAACCCCGATGTGGCCAATCACGCCGATGGAAGCACTGCCAACAACAATTCGATGCCGTTTATCCCGGAGTCCGACGTGACCCACTTTTGTTTTCTCATTCACGGACATCGAGGACTGAGCCGTGATCTTGCATATTTTCAAGCCGTCATGCAACGATGGGCATCGGAGGAACTCAAGAAGCAAAAGCAATCAACAGGAAACGAAAAAGTTGCTTTCAACGGAAATTCCAACCTAACGACCACCGAAGTAAAGCGCACGCACGATATGGTCGTCCACAACGCCATTTGCAACGAAGGAAAAACGCAGGATGGTGTAGAAAATGGAGGGGAACGATTGGTCGAAGAAATGAGACAAGTCATTGAAGCAGAGATGAAAAAGCGACACGCTGCTCTCAACCGAGATGACCCGGATGATAACAATCCAGCCACCAACGAGGACTCGACCAAGATTTACGACATAACCATATCCATACTCGGAAATTCCTTGGGAGGGTTGTTTGGTCGATACGCCATTGCCAAGCTCGTAGAAAGATACTGTGTCAAGGAAAACCCGGCCAAGTTTGATGGTAAGGACAAGCCAGCACCCGCGTGGATTTTGGATGGCAAGTTCCGACTTCATTTGAACATCTTTTGCACGACCGCTACCCGCATCTGGGAGTGAGTGGACATACATGGGTCCGCATACCTCGAACGGCAGAGATTGGGGTGGCCCATGCCTTGGGACAGTCGGGCAAGGATCTCTTTCGCTTGAACAACTTGCTCCACACCATGGCCACGTCTCCGACATTTTTGGGGCCACTGGGGTCGTTCCGCAAACGAATAGCCTATGCAAATTGTTATGGAACGGATTTTGCAGTCCCAGTTGGTACAGCAGCGTTCTTGTCCGAAAATAGCACCTACCCGCATCATTTCCTGGACGACTACCTTGTTGACGAGAATGGCATGGTTATTGCTGCCCTTCACACGCCCGCCAAGAATGACGATAGAGATGAGGCAGTGGAAGAGCATTTGGACGAGTTGCACGAAATGTCGTCGTCTCTTGACAAGCTGGGGTGGAAGAAAGTGTTTGTCGATGTCCGAAAAGAAATGCCATCAGTGGAACTTCCGAAATCGCTAGGGGAGAGATTGTTGCGCCAAAAGAAACAGAATTCCGATCTAGAGATCGCCAACTCTTCAGGTAGCAACCACAGCAGTGATAGTGTAAACGAAACCACCAGTGACGATAAAATCGAGAGTGGACAGGGCTTGCAGGCACTGAAGAGGCAAAAGATTGTCGCGTCAAAGGACATCGCTAATGCTGTCAGGATACCAGAAGATAATCGAGTGGCGCTGCCACTGGGGCACAATATGATTGTGGCATTTTCACGCAGCCGCCTCACCACCTTTATGAACAAGGGGGGTCGCCCAGTGGTCGATGCGTTGGCCAAGGAGTTGGTAGATGATATCTTTTCCTGGGACGGGAGCAACAACCCTCCTCCACTGACTATTGCCACTCCTTCAACACGGCATGCAGGAAGCCCACTGGTCCAATCAAGTCCGGTATGCCTGCCAACGACTACATCATGATTCCAGGCTAATTGATATGATTCTTGCTGGATCTGTTTCGATTTTTCTTAACATCGAAATACTACCTAGTTCATTGTCACAAAGGGCATTCAGCGGTGATGTATCTAGAAGCCAACTCTCAAGCTTCCATCAAAACGCTAGCGGCTTTCACTGTTGTGAGCGCGAAGTAATAAATCCATGTTATTTCATGCCGTGGTAACCATTGCATGAGAATGCACTACCTTCTTTCAATTTCAAGAGATCATTGTTCATGCCTTTTGGTAGCCATTCCATGCGAATGTAATCACTGGGAAGAGCTGCAACAGTAGGTGGTTACGAAGCCCTGGACAAGCTTGTTGACAACCACTATGAATTTCACTTCTACAAAATTTTCCAACTGAACAAATCCTGAAAGCAGCGAGGGAATAGAATCGTTCTCTTGCATGCTTGTTTAAGTTTGCCTGGGTTGGTTCCGAACAGTACTAGTGGAAGCACCGTTTCTTCATACGTCAGCTTCGCGCGCTGGCACGTCGCACATGACGCCAAAAAATCTCTTTTAGACAAAAATCGCTATGGCACTAAGCTCCTCGAAATGCGGCAACATGAAAGCATACCGCCAAAGAAACATCACCTGTTGCTCTCTAATAGCAACCCAACCGAAGTTGCCCAACATTTCAGAAACTGAACAACTGAGACCCAATTCACAACTTGGCGTTTATCGAATGGTGATTGCTGTTCAAATCCCGTCCGTGCTTGATTGCAAGCTCTTTGGATGAGGGAGTGGCTAAAACAAGACAAAAAGGACACGGGAGCTAATGTTGTATTCCAAAATGATTACTTAGTAGTAGTTTGTATTGTTGTAGTTCATGTTAGAATGCATCGTGACTTGTTTTCGGATTTTCTTTTTTCTTATTTACTGTTAACCTCGAAGTATTTTTTTGTTTGTTTCCAGCAGAATCCTGGAGAAGAGGTTGCGCCAGGAGCCAAGAGCCTCGTCGAGGTGATCTTACACTTAGACTTGGGACACTTTTTGATCGCGAGTCGAACCCACTGACTAACTGTGAACGTCATTTTGCATTATTTTGTGTGAATTGCTGCTCTAATAGTATGTCGGAATCGTTTCTCTGATATGACGTATTCACAGTCACGTCTGGAGAACTTTTTAGTACCGTCGAAATGGAACTGGAGTGCGGGTAAACTATTTGCTACTCAGAGTAGGAATTTCGATTGTACCGCGAACGTGACTAAAACTAAAGTGGGAAGCAGGAAGCAGGATAATACTACGTACTTATTATGATACACGATGTTAATTAAAATAATCGCAATACTGGTTTACTGTTGTTAGATAATTAATCCTGCTTCTTGCCTCTCTGAAAAAATTACTCCTTCCAGTTAAGCGAGTACATACTACGTTGTCTTTGAATCGGTGCAACTGTTTTTAATACGATTATTACGAGGTATGTGAACTGACTGTGAGGTGCGAAAGTCGTATTGATCTGTCTCTCAAAAGAAACTGCCCCCCTGGAATTATCATCCTACAACAAGAAGGCAACGATTTTTTTTGTTTTTCGTGAAAGTTCAGAGCTAAAATAGCTACAGTTTTTTGCATCTTCTTCATCATTTTTATCGTAGCACTCACCAAAACAAGAAAGACAGCCGCGATGACCCTGGCCATCAATATCCACGGTATGGACTTTCCAAGCAGATCGCAGCATGAAAATCCACACACAGTTGAGAATTCTGTGTCAAAAGAGCATGGCACCATAACGGAAAAATCGTTTGAAATTTCGTCCAAGCGAGTGGAGGATATCCGACCAAATGATGACACTGGAGAGGATACGCGAGAAACGTTTCCCTGGTTCGTGTTGCGGGCGTCAAAGGAGCGAGAAGGCGGGATCCATCATCTGCCTAGATTCAACGCATTTCACGTAGACGAACAAACTTGCAAATTAAACCACAAACAGCCAAATCAAGAAGCATTCAGAAATGATGACATGATTGAAAAAGTGCAATATGAAGATGGGGAACAATACGAAGGTTGTTCTAGTCCCCGTTTTTTTAGTCGCTTTGTCTTGACTTATGGTCCGATCGGAGCTGGCGTAGTTTTTTTTGGCGTGGCCTATGGCATGTGATGGACATGTACCTATTTCCTGATGATCTTCTCCAGAGTGGCTGGGTTAGTTTGCTAATGGGCCTGGGGACGGCTGTCGCATGTCACGCAATTTCCCAACTGGAATTCCAGAAGAAATGGAGTATAGGGACCAGAAACAGCAGCACACCCAATCTGGTATTGTACGGAGTATCGGAGAGATGCTTTTCACTTCTCGTAGTCTTTGGAGCGGTGAACTACTGGCGTGGAGTATGGATACTGTGGGATATGCTGGTACTAGTCGAAAATCAAGTCGCTCAACAATGGACTTCTCTTGCTGTTGGAGCGGGAATGCTGTGTCTATTGCGTTCGTTCCGTTCCACCTTTGCCCCACCTATGACATACATGAACGACGATGATGACAACTTAAACGGCCTCACGCTGAAACTTTGTGATGACTTGTGGTGGAAACCATCCGCTCCTAGGGACTCTAAAAATCAGCTCACCAGAGAGCAAACAACTCTATCATCGAGTGCTAACACAGGGTGACTGACTCAAACTGCAACTTATCTCAGCTTCTATTGTGGTGTTTTTGTTCCCATTCTTCATCACTTCCCTTACATCATGATGATCTTCTTGCGGTAGAAGAATGACTCCCCCAAAATCCAAAATATGATGTTGATTTTTTTGTTTGCTCCATACATCGTTGCTGATTCCTTACGTTAACCCCCGAAGTCTAACATTGTTGCGACGGGAAAAATCGGAGATTTGTAGTAATGTAACAGTAAGTTCGCGTTTTATTTACCTACTACTCGGAGTACGGTATATCATACGACGTACGTAGTATAGTTCTTGTAAAGGAAGCTTTTTATGGCTATGCCTACTACTAGCTGCTGCCTACCAAGTTCGATACTAGCTACTACTAGTAAGAAGTTGGTTCACCCTCCCAGCCCATGGGGGCAAGATCATTCATAACTGCACCATTCCTTGTGTTTTGTTTCGGTGAGACTGCGGGAGCTCCAGGTGGCGAAACCAGCGAACGTTGAGAAAGCGATATTTCCCACCGATGCACCAGCTCACTGGAGCGCCAGGAGCTTGCTCACCTCTCCCTCCTATGCAGTTCTAATTGCTATAAGAAACCACACTTCAGGTTGTCCTAAATCAAGGATGCTGACCTAACAAGGGAAATTATGAGTTTATTTTAACCTGCCTCTGGAGGGAGGTGATCTGTCCGATCACCTCCTCGCATTAGCGATCTATCCGCGATAGATCAGCGATCTGTATTTAAGATCCGCGATCAAAACAGCGAGGTCTTAAGGAATCTATAATTCTGACCATGGTAGTACCTGGTCTGTGCGTCTTACGTCACCCTCCCACACAGTGCGTTCATATTGGAGCACGATAAGGCTTGATACGACGGATATTGAGGTTTGAGCTCGATGGTAACCGTTCCATTGGTGTGGACGGTAGTGATACGGTAAGGGCCTGTGTAAGAAGGTTTGAGTTTATCGGAGAACCCCAATGATACTTGTTTGAGCACTTTTTCATCAACCGCATAATCATGTTTGATACGTTTCGCATTAGCCTTTAATAAGTTTCGATCGATCATTCCTTGTCGATTTGTAGTGAGGACAGTGATGTCAGTTTGCATTGGGATGTCTAGGAGCATGTCTCGATGAAAGGCTAAAGCGCCAGGGGAAAGATCTCCAATTGCTCCGCTACTTGCGCATCGGCAAGCGTGCATGGCGGTCGCAAGACAACGACGAATAACACGTTTTCCGTCTTCAAAACTGCGTGGGTTTTCTTCTGGTGTAATGACGCGTAGAATCAATCCAACGGACTGATGGATTCGTTCAACAATTGAATTGCCCTGAGGATTTCGTGCAGTGGATGAACGGACTTTGATGCCGAGATTTCTTTCCATCACGATCATGGAAGGTGGATTTACGCTTATGCGGTTGCGACGTTTATCCCGAAACGACGAACGCTTATTTTTCTTGTCATGGTGGGAAGAACGTTTTCCTTTGACTTGATTATTATTATTGTAGGAAGATTTTCTGTTGTGGATGAAAACCTTCCCATGTTGCAGGTTGTGAGATACTTCTCCACCCAAGAAACGATCCACAACAGAAAATCTTCCTACAATAATAATAATCAAGTCAAAGGAAAACGTTCTTCCCACCATGACAAGAAAAATAAGCGTTCGTCGTTTCGGGATAAAACGTCGCAACCGCATAAGCGTAAATCCACCTTCCATGATCGTGATGGAAAGAAATCCAAGCCGTCGGACAATGATTGTCCAATGCACGGTCCCTCTTGCGGACATGATTGGGAAAAATGCATCTTCAACCCACACTCTCCTAATTACAACTCCAAGGCCCGCCTAAGAAAAAGACAGATGCACACATGGTGCATGAAGATGAGTATCAATCTGATGAAAACGATCAATCCCAAACTCAAGATTCCCCGGATGCTCATTGGGTAGACGCCATATGAGCAGTACGAAGAATGACCACAACATAATGGTAACGAAACCTATCAAATAGACTCACATTTACCGGTCGACTTGATACCTCTCACCTTAATGTTAATCAAAAGTTGGAAAGGAAAAACACTTGACCGTCCTCTTTTATGTCTCATTGATACAGGATCCACCTACTCTTGGATCAAAACAAAGTCGCTGCCTCCAGGCGTCAACGGTACCACAGTCACTCCAGTTTCCAGTCAGACACTCGCCGGGAAACTAGAATCAAATCAAGTTATATCCAACGTTGACGTCACATTTCCCGAATTTCATCGCCAACGAACCGTCCACCAACGAACCTTCCGTTTAGTGAACAATCACATGCGTTACGACGTCATCATTGGCAGGGATATTCTAAAGCATTGTGGTTTCAAAGTCGATTTTGAAAATGACAAAGTTACGTGGGATGACGTTAATGTACCCATGCGACCTTTTCCAAAAACGAGTAACGAATTTGCGACGAACCTATACCTCAGCCTACATGAAGACAAAATTGACGATCCTCTTGACCATAATGACGAAGTCTTCTTGCTCCAAGAGACTACTGAACAAGCAGAAAGAATCGAACAAGAACGTAAACGTGCTCTGCATTCTGAAGGATACCGTTCGAAAAACATTCTATCCTCCAAATACGAATTTGTGGACGCAGACACCGTGGCACAAACTCAAAAACACCTCACCACAAAACAACAAGCCGAACTATCAACCCTGTTAAAGAAATACTCTCGGTTATTCAGCGGAGAATTGGGGGAATAAAAGGATGAAAAGGTTCACCTTATAATTGACCCAAAAGTAAAACCCAGCCGTTGCCGTCCTTATACAGTCCCAAGAAACTTGATGAAAGTCTTCAAGGAAGAACTCGATCGACTCGTCCGCATCGGTGTTTTAGAAAAATGTGGACGCTCCGAATGGATAGCCGGAACATTCATCATACCAAAAAAGATGGACGTATCCGTTGGATTTCGGATTTTCGAGCTCTCAACAAAGCGCTTAATTACTACAAAGGAAATTTTCTCTTCTTCATCTCTTGTTTACCAGATACCTACCACTACACTTCAAGATGAACAACCATCCTACAGCAGCCGCCCTAGTAACTAATGAACCCATCATTCCCATCATTCCCATCATTCAAGAAAAGACGGAAAAGATTAACAACGGTGCCGGACGTGACTACCGTGACTACATCGAGCTCACACGTTACGTCAATCACGAAAAACGAAAGGAACGAATCATTCCATTAGATAGCGATGATAAGGAGTCCGTCCTCCGTCTCATGAAGGACTTTGACGATGTTACGGCAAATTCCCGCCTGCACCTCAATACGGCACCTCTTCGGTTCCAATATTTTGCCCGATGCTTGATCGGAGCCAAACGTGACGATTGGCAAGCTGTCATTGACAACAAGACGCAAAACACCATTGAACACTTCAACGAAAGAATCGCGGAGTTTCTAGACATGATTTTTGTTCCTACTGATCTCATTGATCAAAAGAACTACCTCATGAAGCTCAAAAAACCCTATAAACTCTCGTGTACGGAACTGTCCTCCAGACTACGCTACATTAACAGTCTGATGCGCTGGATGCCAGGCGCTAATAATAACCCGCCGTTCTCAGAAAACGATTTGAAAGTCATGTTTTACAGCATGATGTTAGAACCGTGGAAACTCAACTTTGTAACGGCAGGAAAAGATATTGTGAATTCACAGTGACCTAACAAGGGAAATTATGAGTTTATTTTAACCTGCCTCTGGAGGTGATCTGTCCGATCACCTCCTCGCATTAGCGATCGATCAGCGATCTGTATTTACAGTTAAGATCCGCGATCAAAACAGCGAGGTCTTAAGGAATCTATAATTCTGACTATGGTAGTACCTGGTCTGTGCGTCTTACGTCAATGCCAACAAAGCCTTTTCGGGCGTGGATCAGGAATGCAATCAAAAATATACATATTCGGAAGCAGATATTGATTTTACGATTTTTACTGCTCGAGTAAAATTCGATCGAGTTTTACAGTTATTCCGACAAGACGCGCGCGCGACATCATAGCAAAACTACTTCTCCGTGCCGCATCCCCCCAATGGGAGCCGTTAAGTTCTCCGCCGGCAAAAATCTCCGTCGGTCTTCGCCGGCCAAATACCGAGATCTGATTCGTCGAGACGGTGTCATCCGAACGAGCCAGCACCCCCAGGCCCTTTCCCTAAGTAATTTATGTTATATGCGGTCACTAATATTAGAATTTCCATCATGTGCGTCTGTCTGTTCTCCCCGATATTTTGTCACATCAGTGATTTCTACAACCGGTACCTACCTACTAGCGTACCTGTACGTAGTAGCACGGTATATTTTTCCATGAACAATTTCATACTTCAAGTACTGTAAAGAGTATTCTAATTGTCGCCGTTTATCACAATTCGGATTTTGGACAGGCGGACTGAATTCAGTCCCCTGGACGGAATTCATTCCCTTCATTTGACGAAGTTATCTCCCTCTAATGTCAGCCAAACGGACCGTTAGCTGTTAAAACAGTTATTTTACATCAAGTACTTGCATGGGTATAATAGGTCGCGGTTTAAATTGTCGTTGAGGCAAGAAAATTGGCTCCTGAAGTGCAGACGTGTGATGGTCGGGTGAAAATTTCTTGGCAAAAATATTGAGAAATTTCATTTGAAAATCAACCATGAGGATTGGTTCCGGCGCTATCTGCACTGTGAAGCTCAGCAGGATTCACCCATCCAAGCACATACGCAACAAATATCCTAACCACACAAGGAAGGATGAGATTGTTGGTGTCCGGATCCTTAGACAGGAAGAAAAAATAGTCCACCGAAAGCAACAGTTGTCCGTTGTTTTTGTTCATGATGAGTTTAAGGATGATGGAGGACAACACATTGAACTCTACTGCGTGAAGAGATGGGCCCATGTCACAGCGGAAGGAGATGCCAATCTCTTCTTTGATGTTCCCCCCCCCCCCCTGCAATCTCGCCAACTGGATCGGAGCCTGATGACATAAATCCACATCCAATGATCGCTCGGATGGCAACAACAGTGGGACCTCTTTCGGAATCGGACATTGCCGAAGCTCGGACCCTTGTAAATGATGTCGATGATGACAACAGGCCTGCTCCCGAGAACATCCCGGCTAGGAATGAGTCAGTTCCCAACATCTTCAATGCGGCTTGGGGCCACAGTGGCTCATGTAACCGAAAAAAGACGGGTCCAAGAGATTACAAACCCCGTCTTGAATTTGGAAACAATGAATCCATGCCGACGGTCCTCAAGATCTTTGAGAGCTTCTTCTTCCAGTCTTTTATTAAGAATGTTATCATTCCGGCAACAAACCAGACAATGCCAGGCAATCGGCCTCTAACTTATGGAGAGTTCCTTGTCTTTATTGGGCTGTGGCTACTCATGGCAACAATCGTCGGTCCTGAACGTAGAGACTATTGGAGCACCAAACCGATTGATATGTTTGAAGGAGCTCCATTCCGACTCAGCCACTACATGTCAAGGGCAAGGTTCGAACTAATCCTTAGACATTTGAGCTTTACAGACAAGCAAGCTCCTCCCCTTCTAGATCGGTTTTGGCAAGTCCGACCGATGATTTCTGCCTGGAATGATAACATGTCGAGGGTCTTTAGTCCGGGCTGGATTTGTTGTCTAGATGAGTCAATGTCTACTTGGATCAACCAATACACATGTCCGGGGTTTATGTTTGTCCCAAGAAAGCCTTGGCCCTTTGGAAACGAGTACCATACAATTTGCTGTGGCATTTCCGGCATTCTTTTTGCAATGGAGCTCGTGGAGGGCAAAGATCAACCCCGGCAGTTAAGGAACGAGGAAGACAACTTTGGTAAGACAGTCGGCCTCCTCCTCCGGCTAACAAGATCCTTGTGGGGCAGTGCCAGAGTCCTTGTTCTTGACAGTGGATTCTGTGTCCTGAAAGGCCTCATTGAGTTAGCCAAGAAAGGAGTCTACGGTTCTGCTCTAATAAAAAAGAGGAAATATTGGCCCAAATATATTAGAGGAGATGAGATCAAGGACCATTTCAAAGACATGCCGGTAGGCTCAGTTGATTCTATTGGAGGTAACCTAGATGGGATTGACTTTGATGTGTTTTGTATGAAGGAACCGGACTATGTGATGATGTTGATGTCAACGTACGGGACAAACATTCGGATGGGTGAACACAAGAACCGAGATGGCGTTGAAGCCTTCCAATATCCCGAGGTTGTCCACAACCATTACCAATACCGGCACCAGATTGATGATCACAACAACAAAAGACACCAGCCTATTAGTCTTGAAGTCACATGGGCAACGAAGACTTGGGAGAACCGAGTCTTTGCATATCTCCTTGCCACCACTGAAGTCAATTGCAATCTGGCGTCATCCTTTTTCATTGGCGAACCTCCACTTCCAAGTCTATCCTTCCGGAAGGAGCTAGCAAGAGAGCTACTTCTCAATCCTTACTTTAATAGGAATGTTGCCACTGATGAAAGACCAAAGAGGAAGAGGACTTGTTGCGAGCACACATTCACGACATTGCGAGCATATACCAAATGGCAAGGCTCGGACATCATCCCATCGTCATCCATTTATCCGCAGAGAATGTGCAAAGGAAAGCACAGGAAGGTCCGGACTTACTGCAGCTGCAGTCCTGGGGTGGTCATGTGTGAAGAGTGCTATGCTCAGCACAAGCTGGAGATCGATGGTCAGTGAGCGCCATCGTCGGAAAGATTGGATTGGATTCAGTCCATGAATTTTTCGAATTTTTCGGTCTTGTAAAATGCGTAAGCAGCACCTGGACGTTCGCCTCAATTGGCGATCAGGCTGCACCACAGGTATCTCTACTGAATTTCGCGTCTTTTTTATATTTGGCTTTATGTGTGAAACTTACTCCGTATTTCCTAGGATGCTAGTCACATTTAACTTTAGACTGAATTCATTCCAAATTGCAGGAAAATACCCGCAATACGTATTTATCGTCTTCAGCGTTATTTTTTTTCTCCACATCTCCAAGTCAGCGCCGACATGCAGTTATCGTACCTACTACTAGAGCTTTCGTAGTAGCACCCTACGTATTTTTCCATGAACAATTTCATACTTTATTAGAGTATTCTAAATTGTCCCCGGTTTATCAAAATAGAAGTTCGATTTTTACACGTAATATTGTTACCGTAATACTAGAGTTGGAAGATCGACACGCAACATTTTTTTTAGTTGACTTATCATTATCAGCCCTGTCTCATGGGCTTGTACCATAGTCATACAAATGTTGCGATATCTCCTGGTCAGGTTTCTGCAGGCAGGACAGGATGTGCTTCTTCCTCCTTCTGGCAGTGCAGTTTGTTAAAATCCACTGGACAACCTTGTTGACTGGATAGTATGCAGGACAATGCTCTTTTACAGGCGCCGCAAACTCTGCCACGTGGTTATGCCCGATCAAAGTTGCTCTAGCTTCGCTGATCTTGGAACATTGAACAATTCTGTGCCCTGGTTGTAGACATATAGAGCACAGGGCTGCTCTCTTGCTGGATTCCTTCATCTGATCCATAGTTCTCTCATTTCGGCTTCTGTATCTTCTACCTCCGTTAGCCCCGGGTGGTTTTGATCTTTTGAGAGTAGCTGTTGCCTCAGGCTCATATTGGTTCTCCCCGTCTTCCTCACGATGTGAGATCCCCCGGGATACCTGAGCAAACATGTCTTGTGGGGCCATGGTTCTGCCGAAGAGGTGCAGATATGAATGCAGTGTGTCCAATATGGGCTGAGAATAAACTTGCTCCACGTTCCCAACTGCAACGTCCTTAAGTTTGAGAGCCGTGCCCACCAGAAGGTCTTTGGTGGTGTTGTCCCTAACCTTGTGGATGCAATTGGCTAAGTCCTGAAAAATGTGGTACAGCTCTCTGAGATAATACTTCCCAGATTGTGCACCTCTATAGGAAACAGTGCCTGCCCTGGACAGAACAGTCACTTCTTGAGAAGTGGCTGCATCCTCTCTGTGCGACGCCTCTTCGCCTACAACCCCACAGGCCCTCTCCCCCACGGACACCTCCTCCTCTCCGACTGAGACGTCATCATCACCGTAGCCACAATATCTCATAGATGCATCATCATGAACCTGGTGCCGCTTGAGGTTACAGAGAATCCCTTCTTGTGCGCAAATTTCCTGACCGAGTCTCTGAGTTCTCCAGAGGAAGTGAAGGTAGCCCCAACGCAAAACATGGACGATGCCTCCATTGCAATTGATTCAATGACTGCAAGCTGATCCGCAGTGTAATGGTTGTATGCTGCAACTATTGGGTCTTGGGTAACAACATCGGCTGCCAGAGCGTCGGGGGAAGGGGCAATCTGAGAGTTGGCAATGTCAAGACCAGTAGCTGGACTGTTGTGTACATAAGCTGGAGAATGATTGGCTGTAGCAGGGGGGGGCTGCGCCAGTGCCCCCAGCATCGCACATTGGACGAGGCATGGGAGAAGTAAACTGCATGGACGGGAGGGCCGGAGAGCCGGGAGAAAGGGTTTCAGGGCCTGTCGAGGACATGGAGTCGTATTGATTGATGCGAATGTTGTTGTCCATGATGATATCGTTATGATTGTTGATGATGCGGTGGATGATGTTGTTCTCGTTGTTAGTGATGGGATTGTTGTGGAGGTCGGTTGAGATGAAGCTAACTGATGAAGCTGTTCATCAGCGAGGTTGGGTATGGCACGTAAAAAGGACTGTAAATACTGTACTATTTGTTGTCATTGGAGACGAGATGACGAAAATTTTGTCGATGATGGAGGGAAGAGAGAAGTAGGATGTTGTTTTTCTGTTTTGTGTTGAGTGGCATCATTGTCTGTGCAGGCGCGTAACGTTTCTTTGGTCCCGTTGCGAGCAATTTAGTTCCGTTGGAAAATTTAAAAAGCCGGCGCAGAACGACGAAGTACTTTGACGGCGAATAACTTAAGTGACTCCCCCCCCAATGAATCAACAGCACTCATCGACATAAAACAACCAAGAGAGTGCAACCACGACAGAAGGCTCATGTACAAAATACGAAGTACGGAGTAATAATGTTCATGTTTGGATTCATCCCTTGATGCGTCGTGGGTTGTGGAGTTCTGGCCTCAAAGCAGTCTGCTTTGTGCCAATTGGGAGGGCCTTACAGTACCGTTCTTTCCGTCGGTTCATTCCCAATCGACGCTTTCATCTTCCCAGTGCACTTCCCCTCTCGTCGACTACTCTACTCACTCTGAGTATGATATCAATGATATCTCCACCAGAAGAAGAAGAGAGCGAGGCGTGTGTGAGTTCTCAGATGACCAATTTTTCCGAGACGCTTTCTGGTTTGATAGGCGTCAGTGGAATATTATCGACATGCGACGGTGATACCATCGACGGTACACGCGTCGTAATGCAGAACTTTTTGTATTCGAAAGACGTCGTAACCCAAGTCAAAGATCCTATTCCAGCAGAACCGATCGACTCATCATTGGGGTACTTGGCTGTACAGGTCGCTGATCATCTATGTCAAATTCCACGCACATTTTCTCTTTCGCAAAAGAAGAAACAGACGTGGCAAGAACTCCAAGTAGCTGCAGGAAAGTTACAGCTTGGATGCACTTGTGAGTCTAGCGCTTTGGCCCTTTCGTTGGTTTTTGGAGCCCTTTCCTTGCTGCAAACACACTATGAGAGCATTGAAAACTTGGGGCTGGATGCGAAAGCGGCAGCCAGTGCCATGTCGTCAACGACAAGTCGTAATAAACCTTTGCGACATTCTGGGCGGCATATATCTATGGCGGTATTGCGGAGCTACTTGATTCATGCAGCGCATACGGACCTGTTAAGTCTTCAAATCCTCAATCATTTCGCCAAGGCTTTCAAGTTGGGTGGAGACGACAGCATTGAAGACGATATCTCCGCCGGTGCGATCAGGCATGCTATGCGAGACGTTAGGAAGTCAAATGACAACATCTTGATGGACGAAGAGGTCGACAGCAATCAGCTTAACTTGTTGAAACGAAGGATATCTGGAGCATTTGCCTTGGCTTGTCAGTTGCAACCATGGACGATCCTGTCTCCTGAAACGTTGGTGGAGGCTGCAATCCCCCTCGAATTATGGCACGCCGCCGAAGATATATGCATATCTGCTCATAAGGCATCTCCCGAACCGCTTCTTCCTCAAAATCCCTCTCATGAGACAATTTACTCTCAACAGCGGCAAAAATATAACGCTCAAAAGAGTGTCGAGCGGTTGATTGACGCGGCCATTGAAGATCGCATGTACCGTCGTGCCGACGCCTTGGCAACAAGCTTATACGACGCTGGTGGTCGATCACGATACGTCGAAGCTCGATTTAATCATGCTTGCGAAACAATATCCAAAGTCATTTACCGACGGCAAATTCCCATTGTGGATAAACAAATAGAACGCATCGACAAGGCAGTAGCAAAGGTTCAGCAAGACGAATCGAAATACGGTCCAGCTGTACAGCCTTCCACACCCACGGATCCCAGTCAAGAGATTCGAAAGTATGCTATTGAGAAACTAGAAGAAGCAGGAGATATTTCGTCGGCCAAACGATTGGCTTCTGTATTTGGTTTGGATTATGTTTACGACGAGCGAGCTATACTTTTGGCGGCTGCGATGAGAAGACGACGGTATTTACAATTTGATGATGTCCTCCCTGGAGCGGTTCCCTCATTGGTGACCACTCCACAAGAACTGAAGAATGTCTTTTCACGATTACGAGAAGATTCACTTCGCCATGGTCCCTTTGGGTTTGATGCAGAATGGGACGAGGAAACCCAGGGAGCTGCCGTACTGCAGCTGGCCAATGCCAAAATGGCGGTACTTATTGATGTTCCCGCACTGCTGGGAACTGAGGACGGAGTCAAAGCCATGAAATCCACTGTTGGTACTCTGTTCAACTGTACCAACTCTGTTGTGGTTGGTTTTGCCTGCCGACAGGACTTGCAACGATTGCGCGCGAGTCCTTCGAAGGTTCGTGCGTATCCGGAAAGTGCAGGAAGCCACCATTGCCATTCCTGGCTCTTTGGTACCAGAGCGGTGGTCGATGTCCAATCATTAGTGGGTACTAAGGAACCAAAATTGTTCAAGGCAGGACTTTCTCGAGTCTGTCAACACTATTTCGGCAAACCCTTGGACAAAGCCGAACAGTGCAGTTTGTGGTCCGGACGACCACTGTCGGAGCACCAACGAGCCTATGCCGCATTAGATGCCTGGGTTTGTGTCGCAATCTACCAAAAAGTGAATTAATGATTCCAGTTACAAACTAGATGAAAAAGTCCAGAATTGTGTAAGAAAAGAAGCGAATCTAACGCATGTTTTTCCAATAAAGATGAATGTGCATGGATTTCGAGAATCCTAGTCCGTTGCACTGCACATTTCAATGTACTACAGTATTTATATTCTGTTTCTCATCTCTTTGAGTGGATCACCTTGTTGTGGTAGGGGAGCTCAAACCAGGTTTGTCAGATCCTGGGAAACTTAGAATCCATAGACAATCTATCAGTGTAATAGAAGACTACTTGTACAACTCAAAGTACGATAGCACTCTCTACTACGGTACTCTACTATCGTAGCTAGCTATGTACAGGTACATAGAGCGTTGCCAAAACCCCAAACCGACCAAACTTATGGCCGCTTTTGAAAGCGCTCATCTCTTTTTTTTCTAACAACTGTAATAAGAGCTTTGCTTTGGGGAATGGAGAGATTTTTTAGAGCGACCAGCGCGAGCACACAAATTATTGCGCGAAGGGTCGAGCAGTCGAGCAGCATTGTTGGAACAAAGGAACATAAAAGATGAAAACAGAAAAAGGCCGATCGTGACTGTTACTATTTTTTACTGTAGTACGTAGTACTATGTACCTGGTACATACTTATCAATCTCGTTCAGCCATACGGTGCATCCAGCTGTCAAATAACCGCATCCTAAAGCGAAGCACCAACTGTAAATCCAGCGAGAAATAGGACGAAAAGACACGCCGTATTATTTTTGATGTCTTTCTGGTTTGCAAGAGAACACAACATCACATCCACAAAAAAAGCAATCATTCTATTTTATTCTTGCATTCGATCAACGGGGAGAGAAATTTCAACCATAGTATATCCAAGAGGATAAGATTGAACCTTAAAGCTATACCATACGTTCACAAAAGAATAGGAAAGGAGCAACACCGTAAAAGTATGAACTTTCCGGCAACCGCGGCTCTGGAGAAGCTGATACTACTATCACCGCCCAATCAACGAGAGGACACTCGAATACACAACGCAGTAAAGCCGTCATCATTCAATCTTCATGATTCCGTAATGAGTTCTCTGGTGCATAATAGCGAGGATGTGCACAGCACTTGTGAGAACGAGGAAGAACTTTCTCTACCGTCCTCGCCTCTGAGCTTTCCACTTATCGAGTGGTCCTCCGTTGCTAGAATGGCAGATCACGACAGCACCATGTCATCATCTCATCGATCATTGGCTCTGACAGAGGCCTCCAATTCTTCCATTTACTCCAACGAAGATGCACACTTCTTTTTGAACCATTGGTTGGGAGGCCAGACCAGTGACAATTCCTCTTTCTCCACAAAACAGCAATCGCAATCGCCGCACACTGAACAAACATCGATCTTCGCCGCTTCTTCAAATTGCGATTTCCACGACAGCAAACGTGGTCGTCTTGTGCGGTCCATCGCTTTGGGATCACGGCTGGCACTTCTCGATACATCTTTGGACATTGTCAGTGATAAGCGACTTTGTCATTCCATGACCTCATCTCATCGCCGCAACTGTACACTCGGCTCAAAATAATCGGAGTACACTTCCTCGGGAGGGAACGACTACGCGAGTAACCGGAAGCCTCGATCCACCAAAAACAGTTTTGTACATAACCGGTTGGATCAAAACCACTAATGCTTTTTTTGTACATCAGAATCTCGCAACAGAACGAGCTGCGACTCGAAGAAAATATTTTGGAATGCTCTTGCCGACAAGTTGGAATGGCCACTTTTTTCTATAGGAATGCAAAAATACGCTTGCATACAATATTGCTAGTCCTACAACACCATTTAACAATTAAAATCGTTACTTCTACTACAATTATCCTACAAGCAACACACCAGCTACGATACAACAAACACTTTACGACGCTGGCGATTGATGATGATAATGGACGAACAAAATCTTGCTAACTGAAAAAATGTACTTCGTTGAGAGAGAGAAACTTGCAACCGTACGACACAATATTTAAGAATTCGTTCGATTGCCATTGAAGAATTGAAGAAGCATTCTTTTCTTCTGTGCAACCCCCAAACTGACGCACAGAAGAATCAAAGTAGTTGCTTTTTATTTATGGGGTTTTGGTGGAGACAATGGGGAATATCGTGTAAAACGTCTTGGCGCGCGTAAGAATTCCCAAGCGAAGCATATCATAAAAGTTGGTTTCACATCCTCGTATGTAGCTCGTACATTCGAACATAGCCTTCGACAGTGACAATAGATTCTCTTGTCACTTGTCACTTGTCACAACACCTTACTCGAACTGAACGGTGTGCTACTAGCTAGTAGGTGCAACTTCCGTAATACAACAGTTGAGTCGATCTCAAGATCTTCGTCTCCACCCAGTCTGTTGCTTGCCCAAGACTTTTGAACCATGACAAGGGAGGAAAAGAAGAAGCTTTTGGGCGATCGGTACGAGAAGGTAAGCCCAAGCATAGAGAGAAGGATGTTGGATCGTCAAAAGCACACTCTGTATAACGATGCCTCCTTCCGCACGTTCCTTTTCTGTTCTTCTGAAGTATACAATTCCTATCGACTCAGAACTCGCTCGGAGTGCTCGCAGTCATTCTGCTGGTATGTTGGGCGGATCGTCCAGTCTTGGTAACTTTCGCGTCACCGGAGACGCAACAGCCGGGGGTTTGACGAAGGCCATCAGTGTTTCGGGCAGCTCTCCCGCCACTTTGACGCCATCTGAATTGGGACGGCAAGAGCTGTACACACAAGTTCCTTTTCAAGCCGTCTTTGGTTTGCAACGCAAAGAGCGCGAAATTTCAAAAGCCTTTGCCAATTATGCCGCCGATTTGGATGTCGCCTCGGCAAAAGACTTGTCGGACAAGGAAAAGAGTCTTCGACAATCCCAAGCCAGTATGATTATTTTGGATGAAATTGAATTTGATGCCCAGGTTGTAACGACACCGTTGGTATTTGCAATCATAGTGGCATCGACGTGTCAGTTCTTGGTGGGATACAATACAGGCGTCATGAATGCACCCGAAAAAGTGGTCTTTCCAGGTCACAGTACGACAGCCTGGGCCATGGCAGTGGCAGCCTTTGCCGTTGGCGGGCCATTTGGGGCGGCATTGGGCGGTAAAATGGCCGATCAAAGAGGACGGCGTGGCGCTATGTTGATTGATGTTTGGATCTTTTTGTTCGGAGGACTGCTGCAAACGATTGCGCAAGACATTCTGACCATCATTATCGCCCGTCTCATCATTGGATTTGCTAGTGGCTATTCCTCAACTGTGGTTCCCATTTATCTTGGTGAAATGGCTCCTCCCACATTGCGTGGGACCCTGGGAACATTGACACAGTTTTGCCTTGTGATTGGAATTCTTATCGCCGATCTCATGGCGTTTCCTTTTGCAACCGAAGGCGGATGGAGAGTGCTGTTTGCCGTCACAATGATTGTGGCAATCCTCCAGCTTCTCATGTCTCCGTTCTTGCTTGAAAGTCCCAGATGGTTGTTGAATCGAGATCCCAGCTCTCTTCGAGCTCGATACATTATCAAGCGCCTTCGTGGACTGAGGGACGAGCACCAAGTTGAACAGGAAGTTGGTAATTTCATCATTGGAGAAACGGCTCAACATCAGGATGAAGGAACCCAAGCGAGCATCTTGAAGGAACTATGGGCGCATCCGAAACGACGAACTCTCTTGCTTTCGAGTCTGGTTTTGCAGATGGGCCAACAACTCTCCGGAATCAATGCCGTATTTTATTATTCGACGTCATTTTTTGAAGGAATCATTTCCAACCCTTTGATTGGCACTACCATAATTGGAGCCGTCAATGTTGCTGCAACTTATGTAGCGCTCTTACTCATGGACTCATGCGGACGCAAGTCCTTGATTCTGTGGTCATCAGGTGGCATGTTCCTTTCCTGCATTGTTGTGGTCTTGTCCTTGCTGGGTTTCTTGAACAACATATTGGCGTTGGTTGCAGTCAATGTCTATGTTTGTTGTTTTGAAATTGGGCTTGGTCCAATTCCCTGGCTCATAGTTGCAGAAGTCATTGAAGGAAAGTATGTGGCCATTGCCATGAGTCTATGTTCTCAACTCAATTGGGCCTGCAACTTTGTTGTCGGAATGGTTTTCCCCTATTTAAATCTCTATTTGGGACCCTACTCGTTCGTTCCCTTTGCCTTTGTCCTAGGCTTTGTCTTTTTTTATGCGCTCTTTATCTTGCCAGAGACCCAAGGCAAAACACCGGAAGAGCTGGTGGCTGAAATGGCAAGACGGAATTCCCAAAGCATGGTCTACGAAGTCAATGAGGATGAGGCAGGTGCAATTGACTTGGAATGGCGAAAGGCTATGGAACAGCTCATGAAAGAAGAGCAAGCACAGATGAACAAAGGAACGTATGATTATGGCTTTCAGCCCATCGACTCAAATTCTCACAATTTTTAACAAGTTGCGGCTAAGAAAAAGGTGGATAGCATTTAAAATACTCGGAGTAGTTGTAAAAATACTAACAAGCACTGTTCTTCGTTCCCTATTCACCGTCAGCTGAGGATATTCGAATGTTGAATATATGACGGTACGAGTACCTAGCTAGAGTAAAGAACTGCTGATGTACTCCGTATGATAGAATGTAGAGTAGCACCAACGTACATAAGTACGTACAGGTACTACGGTAAGTACATTCAACACATACTTGTTGTACCGATATTATCTTACTGTTAAGACATACGACGTACTGTCGTATGATACTTACTGTCGTAACAGTTGCTCCGAGTAGTACGTAGTACATTATTAGAATGGTACGGTAGTACTGTTCCGTACCAGGTACTACTCGGAGTACTACGAGTATTCAAATTTCAACCGTACTCTACGTGATGATGGAAAAAAGAAAATGTAAAAATATGGAACCAAGACCAAGATAATCCAAGATGCCGCTTCAAGAAAGACGATGCGTCTTGATTGCAGTACTGCTGTATACTTTTGTGTCTTCTTTGCTATGGTACAACTTTTCCACTCTCAAGGATACTAGCGAGCTTCGTCTAGTAACATCCATCGATGACGGAAGTCCAACGACAACCGCCAATTTCCTGGTACGACAGGAAGATGTCTGTGACACATCCATCAAAGACTTCCACTATAAACTACAATCCAAATGGGGAAATTTGGATCGAATGGTGCGGCGAAACTATTCCCAAGCCAGGGTCAGCGGTGGAATTTTTCTCTATCCTCGACAAACGGCAATTTTGTCGCATTTGACATGTCGTATTCAACAAGAGATATTCTCATTCTCATCATCCATACCATTTTCAAGAAAAATGGAGATGACCATTTGCGAGACAGGATTCGGATCAGGCCATTCCATGGCATTGTTCCAAGCTGCTATTTTGACATGTCCCCTCAGAAATGACAATACAACACCTCGTCTCAACACTACAATCGTTTCTTTTGACAAATTTGACCGGCCCTATCAGTTACCCATGTGGAATCATTTGAATCAAACAATCCACAAGGAAGGGATACAGCACAAATTCGTTACTGGGGACAGCTGTAAGACAGTCCCACAACGATTGTCTTTGGGAGAGTTTCACTGTGACATACTTCATGGCTCCTCTCTCTGTCCAACTGATAATATCGATTTGGTGGCACATTCTTCCTGCGGAACATTGCTAACATCGACCGCCATGGATGAATTGAATGATAATGCGGTGTACTTTGGGCCACGGGCCCAGTGGAGAAAGCTACGAGAGGGAGGCTGCATCACTCCACCAGTATGTTTTCAAGAAGATAAACTTCAATCATTGAACCGAGACTTTGTCTTTGCCAAGGAGGGGTCCAACATTACTGGCAAGTTCTGTATAGCAGTCACGACCGGCAAGTGTAATAAAGGGCGATCTAAATCGGCATCGGAAGAGGTTGATGAAAAGACATTTTGCTCTAGAATCGTCCAGAATATAATGTCCAGGCTTGAGTTGGAACGCATTTGTCCACTCTATCGAATTCCAGTTCCGCCATGACAAATCATACAAATTAATTTATCCTGCATAGCAACAAAGAGTAGAAGGTCTCTGTGGAGGATAGTTACCTAGACCTTTACTGGCTCGCTCTTCAAGCAATTGACATTACTCCAACACATGGTAGAAAACGTTGGTTCTACGCACCTACGCACCTACTAGCGTTAGTCCTACGTACGAAGTTCCGCCAGTAAGGTAGTATTATACTACCGTACGTTGTACCAGTTCGTCGTATCATACTTAAGTACCATACTGCTACCGGTACGTACGGGGTAGTACCGTACTACTATGATACCGGTAGTAGAGAGAGAGTCTATTCCAATGCTTTTCAAGTCGACTGACTCATTCAACACTCACCCCGCTAATACAAACAATATAATAATAAAATAATAATCATAAAATAATATTATGATTGTACAATATAAAAATGGTAGAAAAATAATACTCATGAATAATGAAATAATAATAATATTATTGTTATTATTTACTAGAGTATTTATTTTGTGGTGGCAATTTTCGAGAGCTATGTGATAATACATTTTTTATTGATTGTGATGACTGTGAAGATACCGACACGTCATTTTGTAACTCGTCGTATCAATCCGTTTTCCCAACAACTTGCATGTGCAACTGTGACACATCGGCTCACCTGAAAACGACACAAGATTCGTCTCACAGAATCGCTTCGACCACTACTCGTTTAGGTTGAATTGCACCAGGGAATAGCAATACTATTGTGCGGATTGATTCGGAATTTAGAGCCCCTTTCTACGCTTCGTGTAGCATCATGAGATCTGTTTTCTTTTCCTCTGCCGTCCTGCTATCCATCGGGTTGTGGTCGGCGTCCGCTTTTGTCCTATTATCTCAAACATCTCCAGCAACAACAACAACAAAAGCAAGAGCTTTGACAACTGTATGTCATGCGCTCACAGTACCTGGCATGTGGGGCTCTGGCTTGAATTTTGGCAAGGGTGATTTTGCCTTTTACCGAAGCTTCGATGCCTTCATGAAGCCCTTCACACAAGAGGATCGACAGGCCTTTCCAGAAGTATTTAATTTACCCAAAGGGGTGTACGAAGTGTCATTGACGCGACCACTCGGTATCATCTTTGAAGAAATTGAAGCTGGCAAAGGAATCGTGGTGCAAGACTTGGTGGAAGATGGACTGGCAGCACGACAAGGAAAGATTCAACAAGGTGATATTTTGGTCGGCATCACCGCCGTAAAGATTGTGGGAGCCAAGTGGGAACGGCGATTGATTCCTGCCCGAACATTTGACTTCGATACTGTCGTCGGAGCGATCGGTTCCAACGAACCCAAATGGGGTTGCAACGATGTTGTATTGATGTTTGAGCGACCGGGCGAAGCGGATTCAGCTGCCGTGGATGCCTTCATGGATTTCTTTGAGCCACCGTGAGTTTCAGTTTTTGTTAACGATGAATGTGTAATGAACTTGTGAATACCTATCTTGTGGTCATCTCGTGACTAATCTGTTGAACAAATGCTTTCTCATACTCGTTAAAACAATATGTTAGGTTCGACAATCCATGTACGTGACGATACGACGGAATAAGTGGGAGTCCGAGGGTTTTGGATCTGTATGCTCACATTTATGTTCTTCTTTTGCATTTTTCCAACAATCAGGGAAGCAACAGCAATAGGAAAAAACGGGGAGAATTGTGTGCCTGCAAGAATACGACAGCAACACAGCACGTCCGTTGATGCAAGCGTGAACAATTTAAAATCCCACCTTGTACTATGTACTTTCAAAAGATTCGCTATACAATCGCTTAACTACTGCAGTAGAAACTACGGTGGACGAATAGCATGAGGCTAGTCGTAGTTGTAAATGTCTTGACTCGACGCAGTCACACCGTTCTTGAACTTTCCCATCTACTGCTTCAGAGACACCCCACGCAATCGTAATCTACTGTAGTACCATGTCAAACTACTCCGTCGTAGCGCCGCTTCTGCAGTGAATTTCAAAGAAAAACATTAATAACTACTAATCATTGACAATCTCAGTAGTATTCAATCAGCAACGTCTCATGGTACATGGTAGTAGTGATGGCGTCCGAGATACCACGGAAGGACTATCGGTTGTGCTTCGTCGGAATGCGACTTTTTACGTTACAGTCACGTCGTAGGCCTTACTGTTAGTACTACGTAGTACTACGGTACGTTAGTAGACTACCGCACTAACATGTGTAAGTATGTACAGTTAGGGTTGTTTTGATGCCGCTCCCAATTTTAGTTTCCTCCCCCTCTCATGTGTCACAATCCACACTGACCACTACGACCAATACGAGGCAGTCTTTCACGACCGCGACGCACAGCTTTCCTCTTCCTTTTTTAGTGGACAGACTGCATGTGTGAATTCCTGCCTCTCACAGTTGGTGCATTTGTACTTTGACAGTAATTAGTTGAGCGCACGTTCCATCAGTCATCTTTTGATGTTTCAACGAAAAACAGGGTCGTTGCCGACTACGACTTCCTCCCTAGGTGGTGGCACCGGCAGCCATGGCAACAGTGGAAATTTTGGTTTGCCGTTTGGACAAAAACATGGTCCGGACGGTTCTGGGCGGTCTATCAAGATGGATGCTCCCGTTGTCAAGGCCTGGAAGCAGTCGAGTTCGTATACAAAATATTCTTATTATGCCGTGGCATTTTTCCTATTGATGGTATATGGTGGATATCGATCGCTGAGACACTGGAATGGTATGTGCGGAGTACAAAACGAAGTTTGGATTTTATTTGTCACGGTGTTGTTGATCATCGATACGTCTTCCTTACGTTGTTGCTTCTATTTCTTCCCCACACCTCTCTTTGGTAGCATCGATTTGGCTGACCTGCCACCAGCAAGAGTGTACGCTGGAATTTACTCCTCCCGGAAGCCGAACGATAACGGTAACATTTGCCAGGACCCAACTCCACAGTGCCCAAGCCATAAAAACAGACAGTTTTGGCAACTTTTTGGAGATTGATAACGACAAATACGAACCTCCACGCAAGAATAAGGGAAAGTCTTACGGCGTCAACAAGTACAACAAAAAAGGACCAGACGAGCAAGGACGGTACCGAACCTATCGCATCAAATTTTCTGAAAGTAGTCCCGAGTCTACCGAACGAACCGAAGAAGATGCCCCTGATGGAAACTTTGGGCCAGTGAAAAAGTACTTGAACCAAGAAGAAGATGGTACCTACAGTTTACATATGCGCCACTTTGGTTTGAGCCAGTCGAGGACGCGAGTGCGGGCCAATGTCAACAAAGTCGACAGTTACATCAAAAAACGACGCCAAAAATTGTTGTTAAAGGAAAATGCAACACTGCCGTGGCAAGGAATATTGTGTTTGGTCTTTGGTTTAATGGGATTCCTCTTGACCTTACTGATTGGGCAGTTCTATGACGAAACACCGAAACGACAAGGTGGTCCAGGAGCGAGGAGGACCGGAACTGGCGTGAAGTCTGTGAAAAATCCCACCTTTGTTTACGATTCCGGTCGCCCCTCCAAATATCCTCCAGGCTATCAATATCAAAAGAAATACTAAGTTCTAGCATGTTCATTCATATAGGTAGTAGGGTGTGATTATGAAGAGCCTCTCGCTGCCGAGGATCTTCCGACAGTGTCCTCTTTGCTTCCACTTTTTGATTTTCTTTTCCTATTGCGAGCGACTGACCTTACGTTGATGTCCAAAGGTTTCTTTGTTGGCTTCTCGAATTTTATACGTGATACGGCATCGTCATCGAGTTTCTGAACAACTTGCAAAGCTAGTTGCCCCCTGTCGTAATCAATACCGTCAAAAAGACATTCCACATAGTCACCAGCAGATATGTCTTGAAGTTCCTCGCTGATCAACCGGCCGATTCCGACCGG
Source organism: Nitzschia inconspicua (assembly GCA_019154785.2). Taxonomy (NCBI): domain Eukaryota; phylum Bacillariophyta; class Bacillariophyceae; order Bacillariales; family Bacillariaceae; genus Nitzschia; species Nitzschia inconspicua. The sequence goes on along the minus strand of JAGRRH010000013.1, from coordinate 3,276,399 downwards.
TAAATCTTTTGACCAAATCGGTTGAACATATACCCAGTTCCCAGTCTTAGATGCAGCCTTCACAAGACCATTGACCTTTCGTCCTTTGAGAGACAAAACGTTAGCTAAATTTCCGCCAATCTGTATCCGGAGACGACTCAATTTCTTGTGAGATTCCTCTTCCTTCTTGATTTCTTTCGGTTTCAAACCTTTGACTAAGGGGTTTGTGGTCACTCGTAGTTCTTTGGAAGTGTCTAACACAAACACTTTGACGTAGTCACCTACATCAATGATCTTCCTTTGAAGTCTTGGCCGTTTTTGGGAAGTATTGGTGGTCCGAGGCAATCCCGGGTTGTTCTTTTCAAGTTTCGTCTCCGCAATCTGTTTCTTTGGGAGATATTCGTCGATTAGGGATTTCATTGTCAGCATATCTTGATACTCCTCGTCACCTTCCTTTACATCTAATGTTTCCCCAGTCTCAGGGTCACAGAAACTTATTGATCCATCTTCATTTTGAACAAACAACCTGGACATCTCATCATCCGAAATGTCTTCATCAACGTCACCAGACTCGTCACTATTTTCTGAACAGCCATCATCGTCGTTGTCCTCATCTTCCATAATATCGTTCCCGAAATTTTCGTCGTCTTTTTCCCCGCTCATCTCAAAGAACTCATCTTCCTCTTCCAAGGCAGATAATTCTCCAGTTTCGGGGTCCTTGTACATAAGATTGCCATTCGAATCGACTTCGAATAGGTGAGAAATGTCTTCCTCTACTTCATCCTCTTCCACATAGACATCTTGTCGCAGAGCCAATAAAGCATCAACAGATTCGGCCAACATCTCACTCTCACCATCATCCACTTCTTCATCGTCAATACCGATGGTGTCATCAATTTCCACATCCCAATCGTCCTCTTCCTCGTCCAAAATATCGAGATCATCAATGGTGGCAGCAATCAACTGCTCTACATCATCATCTTCATCATCGTCCTCTATAAATGAATTCATCCTAACCTTTTGGGACGATGGACTGTCATCGACAAACTCTAGAGCATCCTTGTATCGAAGTGTCGCAAGTACTTTTTCAGATCCTTGCATACCAGGAATTTGGCGCCCGACACCGAAGTCAACCATAGCCTGACCCTTCTTCATCTCAACAACTTTTGCTGTAAAGGGACCATCCCCCATTTTCAATTCACCGAGTAAGACTGCGGGCTTTGGGAGCAGAACTCTGTTGCGATCCTTGTATTTCAATTTGTCGCGGACTGTTCGTGGATCGACCGTCAGTGTCAGCAATGGAGATCCACCGTCTCCTATCACATCATAAGAAAAGACAGCCGCTGAAAGAATGCTTCCTTCCACGATGCGACCTGATTCCAGATCTTCCTTTCGAGATACCCTCAAAGCTGCCGACAGGGGCAAGTATGAGTAATCTCGGGTTTCTGTGTTGTCATCGTTCGATGCTTGCACGAGTGATCGTACATATCCAGTATGGGTCAGTGTATCTATATCACCATGATCACCGTCTCGTGGAAGACGAAATTGCATCATGGGAGCGTTAACCGTTCGACCTTGTGCCTTGCGACGCGAAATGGGTGCCGTCAGGTACAACATGGATTGATCTCGAAGCTCGTCCGTCCGTTCGTCCAATACGACTCCGTACGCCTTTTGCACCTTTTCGTTAAAGAGTGATGTCATCATTTCTTGACTTGAGGCAAATCCCAGGGCATCCACTTGTCGTTGCAATGAGCTCTTGAGAAATGATCGGTAGTTGCGTGCCAACGACGCGAGGGAGATTTCAATGGCGTCGGCAGCATACCTTTTGAATGCCGATGAAGACGCTGACGCCTCGACGGGACGGCCAAATTTTTCCAATAAGAACAGCAAATTCCATCGCACCATGGACAATCGGTCCACATTTAAAATACTGCAAGGCACTAAAAGTGGTGATCCGGATCGACGGCGCTTTTTCCAAGCTTTGCGTGCCAACGACAGATCGCCCACTTCAATTTGTACCACTGTGCCAGGTCGGAGGCAGCCATGCTCCGTTGGGGGCCGTTTACTAGCTGTCTGCGGTAGAAAACTTTGATTGTTGGTCATAGATGCAGTTTTGGTGGCTGCGGTAGCATCTTGATTGATGATTACCAAGTCGCCATAGTCGTTGCGATGTTGGCGGAATGTAGCGGAGTTTTCACTGCCATAAGAATCGTAATCATTGTAGAAATCGTCTTGTCCATCCGTCGCAGAGAATTCAGGCTGTGTTTCTGACAGAAGTCTGAAAGAGAAATCGGAACATACATGTTTCTGATAGCGATATCGGCCTACTAATGGTTGTTGTCGAATCGAAAAGGCAAGCCTGCGCTGTGGTTGGAAGGCTATGGTGACGCCGAAAAGCACAGCTGAAAACAGAACGAGACTGCAGTGAGCGGGAACCGAAACAGGCAGCATCCACATCATTATGATGATGCTTGTAGAGTACCTCCTATTGTCGTCCAGAGAGAAGAGCGGCAAAGATGAAACCCTGCGTCCTAAAAACAAAGTACTAGCTAGTAGACGAGTATTCTTTCTCAAGGTCGTCGGTTGTGCTTCTTGTCGTTTGATTCATTCGAAAGAGGTGATGGGTGGAACCTGGAACAGCGACCAATCACTTCCATCACCGCTCGAAGCGGCGCCAATTGAAAATCGGTTGGCCATCCAACGAAACCGGAAACACGGCCAGTCTTGATAGTTAGAGCGCGAGTTACATCGACACAGTTTTGTTTCTGTGGCCACGTCACCATCCATCGTCAGATGTTTTGGTGGCGTACCTTAAGTAGAAGTGATACGGGCGCAGGATGCTTTGACATCTCGTCGAAACGTCCGCAACTCGAGAGAAGACGCCCCTCACATTTTTTTCGATTTCTCGTCATGAGATGCTCCTTTTACAGAAGAGGGTGATTTTTTTTCTTTACAAAAGTATTCCAACTACCATCCAACACAGTTCTATGAATTCCAGTGGCGCCATTGCTCTTCCATACGACCAACATCATAAGTAACATCTTAGATCTGAATAGAACGAAGTAAAGGAGAACCAACATGACCGTCGTGACAATGAAGAAAGCCGCCGTTTTGTCATTCTTGACAATGTCCTTCGTCTTCTTCAGCAGTGATGGATTTTCTTTTCCTCCGACTATTTCCACTGGGAGAAAAACACCATCAGCTTCTTCCTTGAAATCATCTTTGTACGCCTCCAAGTATTTGGTGGAGATTGACGACTCGAATTTTCGAGATTTGTTTCGTTCCGAACGGCCCATCCTCGTCGACTGTTGTGCACAATGGTGAGAAAAGAGAGGAGTGAGATGTGATATTATAATGTGACACGAGGGTAGCACAGTATCAATGACGCAGTTTCCTACTGTCTTAGATGCTACTACTCCCAGAAGCGTCTCAATACTATTGTTTAATCTAACTCCTTATTAGGTGCGGCCCCTGCAAGTTGATTGAACCCGCCTTGGAGGAATGTGCCAAAAACTGGCACGATAATGTGACCATCGGCAAGTACGATGTTGAGTCGGGAAATGATCAAGTCAAGGTAGAATTGCTCATGAAGGGTGTCATGCCCCAATCATTGCCCGCCTTGATTTTAATTCACCGCAATACAGTGTTGGCCACGCACAAGGGAATCATACGACGTGCCGAGTTGGATTGCCTCTTGGAGCAACATGTATTGGGCCAAGAATTGGTGACATCTTCCAACCAGGAAGTAACAACAACACCTCGTCAAACATCGGGATTGATATCGTTTGCAGGAGCAGGTTCCGGTGACGAATACATGCTCAAGCAAGTTTAGACGTCACACGGAATGACTCTGTCATTGAAATATAGAATGAAGCTCCATTGCTGGCTTCAGGAGGAATACAACAGCACAAAAACGCAAACCAATGACTAAACAGATTCAATGATGACCACCCTTCCCAACCGACGAAAAAACTCCATGGATGAAATGAGCTCTAGGTGGGACGGGATTGCAGGCGCCCTCACGGTTCCAAAAATATCCTCGCATCACAGGGCACCGTGTTTTCACTCTATTGTCCAAAGGTTGCTGCTGTACATCTATTCACAAAAAAACTCCATGAGAACATTGTACTCAGTAGTAGATTTCGACACAACCTCTACCTTTGAACTTCGACGCCTCTTTTTCCTAAACACAATTACAATGAATTGAAACTATTTGCAGAATTTCAAACTGTCAGTTAGCTCAAGTTCCTAACACCTGTTTGTTCAAGAAGAAGGAAAACTCATATAGCTGGATCGAGGGTAGTCTTCCTGTAGCATCCAAAAGACACTACCGGTAGGTATCGGAGAGAAGCTATTCATTCTCGAGGCTACCTAGCCTTTGGAGCGGTTAACTACTAGCGCGGAGTGGTATTGTTACTACGGCACATGCTACCTACCAGTCGAAAACCCGGTCGCTCAACAATGGACGTCTCTCGCCGTTGGATCGAAAAAGCTTTTTCTCTTGCGTTCGTTCCGTTTCCACCTTGCTGTTGCCTATGGCACTCCTTACCTACACTGCTATGATACCTCACAGATGACGTCGTTTCATACGCGATTTTTACGATTTTATACTCGGAGTAGCTCGTGATGAGCAAATGAGCAACATTCGGATGGAGAAATATCGATACGTCATGTTTCCAAAAATGAGATGACATCCTCATTTTTAAGCATCACTTCCTTCACTCCTGAATCACGCCTATTCGTGACTTGAAGTGATGATGACGGTACGGCCCAAAGTCTTCGTCATGATACGTGGCGACCAAAGCGATGCGATCCAACTTCCGACGAATGGAATACGAGAGATGTTGTGCCGACGGATGAGCCCCACCACGCTGTTTCCGTCGAAGATGATGATACAGACAGTATAGAACTAGTAGTAGGGGGAATAATAATGTACGATTATCAATTTGTAATAGCACATTACTTCATTGTTGTTCAATCCGAACGGTCCACAAAGTTTGCCGATACAACTCCTTGTCGAAACATTGGTTTGTTCTCGTGGAATCATCCAAGCGTGTTTCGTCACCAGCCATTGCAATAGCAACAGAATATAATCATGGGAAAAGGAGGAGATGCCAACACACTTGCCAACTTGAGCAAGGACCAAACCAAGAACTTGCCCAAATACACTTGGGCCGAGATTCAAAAGCATCGAACTCCTTCTGATGCTTGGATCGTTTACCACAACAAGGTATACGATGTCTCCAACTGGCACGAGCATCCCGGCGGTGCCGTCGTCTTCACCCATGCGGGTGACGATGCCACAGACATTTTTGCGGCGTTCCATGCTCCAGGTTCGCAAAACATGATGAAGAAGTTCCTCATCGGCGACTTGATCGTCGAAAGTGTGGAGCACAAGGACGATAAACAACGCGACTTTGAACGGGCGTATCGTGATTTGCGTGCCAAGTTGGTCATGATGGGCATGTTCAAGTCCAACTTTTGGTTCTATGTCTACAAGCAAAGCTTTAACTTGAGCATGTGGGCGTCAGCCATGGCCATGATGTACTTTTCCGACAACATCGTGGTTCACTTGGCCGCTGCACTATGGATGGGATTGTTCTTCCAACAATGGTGAGACCAAGATAATATGTGCCTGTTCGTCGAAACTGATTCATTCGATAACACGCGACATCCATTCTCACTCCTTTTTTCTATTCCTTTGCAGTGGTTGGTTGGCTCATGACTTTCTTCACCACCAAGTCTACAAATACCGTCGATACGGAGACTATTCCGGCCTTTTCTGGGGAGGAGTCATGCAAGGATTCTCCGCTCAATGGTGGAAGAACAAGCACAACGGTCATCACGCTGTTCCCAACTTGCACAACTCTACTGCAACTGCCCAAGATGGGGATCCGGACATTGATACCATGCCGGTTCTTGCTTGGTCGTTGAAGCAAGCTCAAAGCTTCCGGGAATTGCGATCTGACGGCAAGGATTCCGCCTTTGTGAAGTTCATGATTCGCAACCAAAAGATCTTTTACTTCCCAATCTTGTTGTTGGCCCGTCTCAGTTGGTTGAACGAATCCTTCAAGTACGCTTACGGCTTGGGAGCCGCTTCTGAGAACGCCGCTCTGGAACGCAAGACACGAGGATTACAATACCCCATAATCGAAAAGGTCGCTATTGCCCTTCATTACGCCTGGTGCTTTGCTTTTGTTTCTGGATTCGGACGGTTCTCCCTGGCCAAGTCATTTGGTTTGTTCATGCTCATGACCTGCTCCTGCGGATTCTTTTTGGCCATTGTCTTTGGTTTGGGACACAACGGTATGGCCGTGTACGATGCCGATGCTCGACCCGACTTTTGGAAGTTGCAAGTGACTACCACTCGTAACATCATTGGAGGACACGGCCTTCCACAATGGTTCGTCGATTGGTTCTGCGGTGGATTGCAATACCAAGTGGATCACCACTTGTTCCCTGGCATTCCACGACACAACTTGAAGAAGACTCACGCGTTGGTGGAGTCGTTTTGCAAGGAATGGGGTGTCAAGTACCACGAGGCGGACATGTACGATGGTACAATTGAGGTCTTGCAATGCCTGGACCGCGTCGCCATGGAATTTGTCGTTGACTTTGTCAAGGACGGTCCCACAATGTAAATAAATAAGCAATCGGTGATTGTGTTACTACGTACACACTCATAAATTAATGAATCTCTATGTCCCTTTTAGCTGGTGGAATCCCTCTAGTACCTACTTCCGGTAGTAGTGCTACGTAGTATGATTCACTCGAAGGAGTAGTTTTGCGTTTTACAGTTATTAGGGCCCGTTCAATTCTTCATTCTTTTCGTCGTACTGTCAATTTTGAAATGTGACGTACGCGCGCTAGCCCATTCAATGTGATGATAATCTTCAAGCTACTACAGTCTCTCCCACCAACGGAAAACCGGAGAATTCTTGGAATGTCCATGCCGGATGTGGAATGGCACTTTTGCCGTTCCACACGACTCTGAGATTGTTCTCGAACTTCGTTCGTTGATTGTGAATGTGCTTTCTAAAACGCTCGGGGAAACGTTTCGACGAGAACCCGTCCCAAAGCAATAGAGTGAAGTCGTCATACTTGCAGCCAAGAGAGAAGAACCATTTCAAAAAACGAGTTTGAAAGTGTTGTGTCATCAAAGAAATTCGGAGTCGAGCTCACCGTACTCGCCTCAAAATTCATGTCGTCTTCACGTCTTCACATCCATTTTACTCACATTCATTTTATTATAACATTTACACACTATTACCGAATATTTTTTCGACTTCGAAAAGGCAAACACAAAGCATCTCTATTTCAGCAAAGCGCCGAGACGGTACGACTAGTAAAGAAAACCCTTCCATGAAATGACGTGGAATACACTCTTCACCAAAAGATTCCCTTGTCGCCTACCCATTATGGGCGCTCCCATGGCAGGGGTCTCCGGAGCAAAACTTGCCTTTGAAACGTGCAGAGCTGGAGGACTTGGTTTTATTGCTGCCGGACACTTGAACAGCAAAGAAGCATTCAAACAGTTGGAGCACGAGATTGAAATCTTCAAGGAACTCGCGGCAAAGGCAAAAGCCAGTGGTGATGAGGGAGGCCAATATCCTCTTTGTATTGGATTCATCAGCCACAGTACCTTTAAAGAAGAACTGGGGTGGAATTTCGTGCAACATCTACTCGAAGATTATGAGCCTGATGGTACGTAATGTCCAAGGGATTTTAAGTATTCAGGGCATTTTCCAGAAACGGATTTCTCACAAACTTTGTCGCAATTGTTGCAGTGATTCAATTTTTCGCTCCAGCAGTCTCTTACCCCCCACCAGGGGTCAAGGCCAAAATCAATGTGTCCAACACAGTAAAATTGTGTCAGTCTTATGGATGCAAAGTTGTGGCACAAGTTGGATCGGTGAAAGAAGCTATAGAGGCTTTGGACTGCGGTGTGGACTGCATAGTCGCCCAGGGATCCGAAGCAGGAGGGTAGGTAAAATGATGTAAGGATTGTCCAAAAGAAATTCTCCATTGATGAACCTCATGCACCAATCTTTTTTGGTTTTCTTTTTGCAGACATGGCATTAGGAGGGATCTCGGCAATGGGACTTTGAGCTTGACATCAACATTAGTCAAAATCGCAGAACAAAAGAAACGAAAGATACCTGTACTTGCCGCTGGGGGGATTATTGACGGACGTGGCTTGGTTGCAGCGCTTGCATTGGGTGCCGACGGCGTTGTTCTTGGTACCAGACTGTGGGCGTCCAACGAAGCAACAGGGCCAAATGCTTACAAGATGGCATTAGTTGAGACCAAGAGTTGTGACGATGTCGTACGGACTCAAGTATTTGATATGATCAGCAATTCCTACAATACCACCAAATGGCCCGCTCCATACGATTCCTCCGGCGTCTTGCGAAACCTCATGACAGACGCATGGGATACCAAACTTAATGAGCTCGAGAGTGAGATTTTATATCCATCCAACGGAAGCAACATTGCCGCGAAGTTCAGAAAGGCAGCTGAAGGTCAGCGTCTAGACACTGCGTGCGTTTACAGTGGACAAGGTGTTGGGGAGATAACGTCAATCGAACCGGCGTATGGCATTATTCAGAAGATTCAAAGAGAGGCTGCCGAATCGATGACAAGATTACAAAGGGTTTGTCTGCCACGTGACGATTAAATCAGATCTTCACATGGGGAAGACAATCGGTTTGGGACATGATCACAGTGGAGGCCAAACCATTGAATCTATCGCTTTATTTTGCCTTAGGTGATGCTGCAAACATTGATGTTCAAGAAAATTGCCAAGAAAATGGGTCATGCGACAGCTATGATAGAAAATAACTTACAAACTTATACAGATTATGATCCAAGAGGAAACAGTAGTAATCAATTATTCTACCTTCCAAGGCCCACGATTCGTATATTTACTTGACGGCGTCTGATGTCCTATGTACTAAGAACGACCTTAGATTTCGAATCTTCTTTCTGGTTCTCGCCGGTGTACTGACGTAAATCGACACAAACCTTGTAAAGTTTTGCCACTGTTTGGCACCCATATGGCATACCGTCGTGTCGAATCAAGCTCCCGTGCGGACAATCCTTCGTTACACAGGGACTTATCCTCCCCACCCAAACGATGGGTACCGTTTCTTACAATACCGCTAGAAATCGTCCAATCAATCTCCAAGCATTCCTTTTCGATTTAGGCCACTAGAAGTAGCGACAATAAGAGTGAAGAACAGGTTAACTTTAAGTTAATGCTACATTACGTACTCCGAGTACAACACAAACTATCGTACTACAGTACAAGTAAGGTAGTATCAATACTTTTAGTACTCCGAATTCTTGATAACAGTATGCTATACCACCGCGCCAAACCATCCAGTTGTAGCTTTGGTAAATCGTTCTTTTTCCTTCTAAAACAAAAAAATGGAATCTCCAATGACGATGATCGTATTTCCTCTCGAAACGACTTTTCCCACAATTTAACGCCATTCGTACCAATCATCTATTCATCTTGCAGAACCCAAGGAGGGCATCCCACAGCGGGCAAGTTCTCCTGTGGAGCGGCACAGCTTGCCGTCTTTTCGTCCCAGGTATTCATTACACAATACCATTCTCCGTTGTCAGTGCGCTCGATCACATTTTGCTTGGCATCCATGATACGGAGCACGGCTCTCCATTTGCCACAAGATGGGTTGCAACAACGAATCCACTCGTGTGGTTCTTTGGAGCTCGATGCAACTGCACGCTTCTTTCCTCGGGTCAGAGTTGGAAGACGAGACTCATATTGCTCGTTACATTGCAAACGACGGACCCAGACGCGCAAGTGCTTGCGTGTCCGAGCATCAGCCGCGGACTCGGGGGTATGAGCGGCATCGTACTCTTCTTCCGGTGCCGAACACCGAGCTCGCTCCGGATCGTTCTTGTTCATGCTGCAGTACCACTTTGGAGGAAGTTTGCGTTCATCAACGACCCCACGGAGACGTCGCCACTTTTTGCACTTGTCGCATTCCACCCACGTCGCATTGGAAGCACCGGTAGTCTGACCAAAAATGCTGCCCTCGTCGCGTTCTGGGATATCATCGGCAGAAGAAGTTCCACTAATCTCTCGAGAAATAGTACCAGAATCAGATGCTTCCTTGGACAACGTGTCTTCTTTGGTTCGAGTGGAGTATTGATTGCGTCCTCTTTTCTTTTTGTCACCTGAACCTTTGGATTTTTTCTGCTTTCCGGTAACGACAGGAGCCAAAATTGCTTCGTCGTCATCTTCGTCATCAATTCCATTGTCATCTTGTGTCGCACTGGGAATCTTGGTGCTGGTTGCGCTAAACCCCAGCCAGTTGTGCTTTCTTGCTGCTTGACTCAAGTAGTTACGATCTAGGCGTACGGCATGTCCCTTGTACACGTATTGCTGGTCATCGTCATCCGTATCCGTGTCTACTATGCTCCCATGAGCACTGTACTGATCTTCCTCAAGAGCTTTTCGCATCTGTTCATTGACAGCTTTTTGGGCTGGCGTCAATCCTGGTGGTTCCAAATGCGCGAGATTGTTCGTCGCAGCCATGGGCAGTTTTTTGGCCTGCTTTTTTGCTTTCTTTTTGGCCAGAGCAGCTGCCTTTTCTTCCTCCTGAGAATTGTTCATGGACGAATTTCAAAATGAGAATACATGGAACAAACCGTCCAACGCTTTTATGTTGTATTACATCCGTGACAATACTCACCTTTTTGCGCTTTAGTTTTTTGGCCTTTTTCAAGGCCGCCATTTCCTCTGCCGAGGGAGTACCTGCACCATCAACGGAGGGAGACTTTCGCTTCTTGCGAACACCCTTTTTCAAAGATTTCACATGAGCAGCTGACGTGGCTCCTGTCGAAGAAGAGTTGGTACCTGGAAAAGCCGGTCTGCCAGCTGAGGGAGCCGTCGAGGAACCCATTCCGACAGAAATTGCATTCCCTCCGACTGGAAAAGCCGCCGTCGACGAAGCTGTAGTTGAGATTTTTGCTGCATTGGAAGACCCTGACAGTGGTTTTCCACCAGTTCCACTTGGTGTCGGATCCATGATGTTTCAATACGACAATGCGACCGTTGAATGTCAATCTTACTTGTTCAATGACCGTAAAATTTCTCGAACGCGTCGACGATGCAACAGCAACAAGAAATAGACTGAAATCCTGTCAACACAAGAAAAGTCGTGCAAAGACAACAACAGAATAGTTAGAAACGAAGATGATATGTATTTTTGACTCAAGACTAGTGTTCAGTTATTGTCACCGACGCCGAAAATCATCCCTCCACTCCAAAACTGCATTTGATAGTTCCACACACACCAAAGTAACACAAGTAACACTAGTACTTTGTACGTCGCTACGGGCCAGCTACCACAGCTGTTCAACAACTGCACACACAACCTCCATTACTGACCAAATAATACTTTCAAATTAGATCAACCAGTCACAATCGAACCTGACGATAAAATGGGTTCGGTCCCGATGCTGCTGTCGTCTTTGGGATGGCGATGACGATGCTGGGTTACGATAATATCACACCGTAGGCGTCAACGACACCATCAACAAAATAATAAAATAATGATGAGGGAGGGTGGAACGTGTTGTTGTCATCTTTTTCAATACACGACAGTACGTCGTGTATCCCCTCATTACCGTATTCATTATCTACTCTAGCTAGGTAGTGTACTACGTAGTAAGTCGTAAGGGTCCATCGTCTGTCCTTCACATATAACTTGTAATGCATTGGGTCTTGGGTAAGAAAATAATAACATACCCTTCCACCATAATACCATTCATGGATTTTTTCCCCTTTACATTATTTTTTTATTTTCTTCTGTTTTTTTTTGCAGTTAATTATTTACGACGTATCATAGGGTTCACGAGTTCGAGTTTTCGTGTTTTTGTTTGACAGTGATGAACACCTATTTTAGCCCTCATTACAAACTTCCAGTTCAATCTTCGGAAGATAATCCAGTTGTAGCTACGTGATTGGTGAATTTGCGAGTCTGTCCGCGCTTGGAATTCTACTGTCGCGCGAAAGTACGTTAATCAGTATCTTTGGTGCGCTCGCTTCGCCATCCAAGAAGGCGAAGCGGCGCCTATTTCAATAAGCTGCTTCCCCGACGACCGCAGAAAAATAGTTTTAGATCATCCATCTCGTGGACGATCGACAAAGCCTTGTCGTCCAAAAAAAACAGAGACTCGACTTTCCTCCTCTCCTCGATCCATAACATTTTTCCACGACCTCTTTTCATAGCACCATCATGTTTGCCACATCTGCTGCCTTCAAGGCTTTGGCCCGCCGAGAGGCGAGCCGTAATGCCAACATCAATGTCCGTGCCATGGCCAACCTGGCCGCCTACGAGGACTTTGGCAAGAACGTATTTACAGGTTCGGTCGCAGACGAATACTTGAAGAAGCACGGAGCCTCTGTTGAATTGTTGAAGGATCCTTCTTGGGTGAAGACTGCTCCTGATACCGTTGCCAATGCAGTGTTTGACTGGTAAGTAAAAAGGCGGCCAATTCTTGACGATAACAACTAATTTTCTGCATCAAACGTCAGTCTGCCCGTACCAATGGAATGTAGGGAAATGTGAATTTTGGCGTTACCCATAATTCATTGGTGACTTTTTTTTTCTAACGAGTGTACACTTACACGATGTTATACATTCTTATCTATTATTTGTATTCACCCAATTTGCAGGGCTATCGACCGAGGTGTCAATGTGTATTGCCACTGGTTCCAACCCATGGCATCCAGTGGAGTTCGCCATGGTTTGACCGGTCAAGTCCAAAATATGATGTTGAAATTCGACGCTAACAACGAAATCCAAAAGGACTTCAAGGGAAAGACTCTGATCAAGGGTGAAACCGACGGTTCTTCTTACCCAAACGGCGGCCTTCGTGGAACTCACCAAGCCGGAGGTTACCTCGCTGTTGATACTTCCTCTCCAATCTTTTGCCGCGGAGACACTCTGTTCATCCCATCTGCATTTGTCTCTTACTATGGTGCTGCTTTGGATGAAAAGACTCCGCTTCTTCGTGCCAACGCTGCCTTGGACAAGGAAGCTAGCCGTCTCTTTGCCCTCTTGGGTATGGACACTAGCAGCGGTGTGCAAGCCAACATCGGTTTGGAACAAGAAATCTTTCTCATCCCTCGTGAGGAATACTACCGACGACCGGACTTGCAATTGACCGGACGTACCATCATGGGAAAGAATGCCCCACGTGGTCAAGAAATGTGCGACCACTATATGGCTCCACTTTCCAGCGCCACTGCCGCCTTGGCATGCATGCAAGAAATTCAAGACGAATGCTGGCGCATAGGTATTCCATTGAAGACGCGTCACAGAGAGGTCGCGCCAAACCAGTTCGAATTTGCTCCTCTCTACGGAAGCAACACTACTCAAATTGACCAAAATGTCATGGTTATGCAAATTATTGAGGAAGTTGCTGCGAAGCATGGACTTGCAGCTCTGCTTCAAGAAAAGCCATTCAACGACGTAAACGGATCTGGAAAGCACAACAACTGGTCTATTGCCACTCGTGATGGTGTAAACGTGCTTGAACCTGGAGATGTTCTGAAAGCCACCGGGAACGACGATGCCTTCCCTGTCATCATGGCTGCCATTGTTGCCGCCGTTGATGAAAACGGGGATCTAATGCGTGCTGCCATTGCCAGTCCAGGAAACGACTTCCGCCTGGGAGCCTGTGAGGCACCTCCTGCCATTGTCTCTACTTATCTTGGAGATGATATGACCAACTACCTTGAGGCTTTCATGAACGGAAAATCTGCCAAATACGAGCCTGGTGTCAAGACACTTGATCTTGGAACCCGAGAAGTCCTTCCTTTCCAAGTTCCTGCTGAAGATCGTAACCGAACTTCTCCATTCCCATATGGAGGTGCTCGTTTTGAATTCCGTGCTGTCGGATCTGCTCAAAACGTGTCTTTGGTCAACACTGTTCTCAACACCATCGCTGCTGAGAAATTTGCTGCGTTTGCTGAACGCATTGAAGCTGGCGAATCGCCAGGTGATGTTGCCCGTGAAGCCCTCAAGAAGCACTGGAAGGTCATCTTTAACGGAGACAACTACGATGAGGCTAACCAACAGATGCTCACCGACCGAGGTCTCTGGCGCATTGACTCCGGTGTAGAAGCTATTGCCCAGCTTACTGACAGCAAGAACATCGCTCTTTTTGAGAAAATGAATGTCTTCAACGGAGAAGAACTGGCAGCCCGTCAAGATGTTTTGCATGGCCACTACATTGGAACCGTTGAAATGGAAGCTTTGACCATGATTGACATGATCAATCAGCATGTCATTCCATCCGTTAAGGCGGCTGGTGTTGGTCCTTTGGCTGAACTGGAGGCTTCCATTCCTAAGTTGAAGGAAGCTCTCAGCGCTATTCATGCAGCCAACTCACCTCTAGAGAAGGCCCGCCTTGCCCGTGTCCTTCGTCTTGAGACCATGATTGACATCCGCGATGTTTGCGATTCCGCTGAGGAAGTTGTCCCTGCCAACTTGTGGACTCTTGCCACTTACAAGGAGTTACTCTTCCTTGACTCTCACACCGTGACCGAACCAGAATATTTCGGAGAGTAAACTTTTTCAGTAACACTCGTTTGATTGCCAGATGGAGTGCGCCTTTCGTGTGGCTCAGTCAAAATTGATAGGTTCAGCTAGATTTTACTGGATTTTGGGTCCCCAACTTTTTTTAAAAATTGATGTCAGTTTAGTCTACGCATGCCATACCGTAGCCGATATAAGTGAATTTTATCTATGCCAGCAATCCTCTAACTTCACAGTCAGTAATTGTTCTCTGTAATAAAATAACTCGTTGGAGCACGAGCACTCCGTCTTTCTCGCGACCGTTGGCAGCCTATCCAACAAATAAATAAAAATACACAAAGCGACATTTTCCGCTTGCAATTTTTGACGTCATCATAGATACTAACATACGATCGTATGGAAGATAACAGTAGGACAACGTATGTACATGCACAACCATAGAATATTATTTTAGAGACAGATTTCAGCACGACTGTTTGACATGTTTTTTCTTTCTAGCTAGTAGAGACCTTCCAAACCATGCAAGATGCTAACTTGCCAGCAGCAAGGGGCTGTTCACTAGTGATTTTCTCTTTTGAGAGCACTAATCAACGATTCCAAGTTTTTAGTTTTAACTCTGACAGCTACATCACACAATTGAATAAGCTCTTTGTCACGAAGGTAAATTTTTTAAACCGTAGAATATTCCCGAGAAAGACATTTCAGCAATCAGTACTTCGACTGTTTGACATGTTTTGTCTTTCTAGAGGCCTTGGAAACCATGCAGAACGCCTACCGACAGGCATCACCCATACGAGTGAGATGAGCACATGCTGGTCATCCAATGTTGTGGTTGGCAGACATCTTCTGGAAGTGAGTAGCGGCTGCTGGGACAATGCGTTTGCGTGTGGCCATGTCAATTGCAGATGGGAAGCACGCATAAGTGAATCAAAAAGCTTCTTCATAGAAGCATTGTTCTTTGCGACACCACCGGGAACAACAGGGAACGTTTGGAGATCAAATCGTATGATGAAACCCTTGTACATGATCTGAGTGAGTGAAAACAGATCATGTCAATCTTGGAAGAATGCCATTGGCACGTCATTGGTAGGCTTGCACAAAAATCAATTGAAAGGTAACGTTGCTGTCCCTTTCTGCACTTTCAGTGCAGCAACAGCGACATCTATTTCATCTAACAAGAAGTGGTTTGTAGTAGCCATGGTAATGGCAAATGACTTCCAATGTATAATGACAGGGAATGACAGTGGCAATGGCAGTGGCGTGCGAATTGCAATGGCAGAACTAGCCTTATTCTTTCACAGGTTGTATAATTACAGGCAATGGCAGTGGCAATGGCAGCAGACTGGATTTGCGATGTATGAGCGATGTATAACGACAAGCAATGGCGGTGGCAATGGTGGTCGAGTCGCATTTAGCTACAATGGTGGTGAAAATGCCAATAGCTGTGGAAATGAGCAGGGAGCAGAATCGATTTTTGCGTGTATTTGAATGTCGATTGGAGAGTCAGCAGGGCAAGCCGGCAGGGTCAATGAGGCTGACGTCAAAAATTGCAATTCGACTCGTTTTTACAGTTCACTAACGAGCTCGTTTTTCAAACGCTATTTTCGAGCTCTAACTTTAAATATGTTAGCAAGATTTCGTTGGTGTTGGTTTAGCTAGCTAGCTAGCTAGCTAAGAGTAGTCATAATAGTTTTTGTGTTGTTGTTATTAGAAATGAATGGTGAATCTTTTTGATTTTCTCTTCTTGAGATGATTATTTGCTACAAAAAGTCAATTTCCTTTTATTTACAGTTTGTATAGTACTCCATTTGATTCTTTGTTCCCCTCGCCTCTTTCTGCCTTTCTCGGAACCCCCTGAAATACCTTATACATCATTCCCTGCCTCAAACATTTGATGCGCCTGTTCAAATGAAGGGTATGCTATCCAATTTTCCTTTTTCTTCAACCCTCTTCTCGACCAAGTGCGTCAAGTATCGGAAATCTGATAAACGCTCCTGCATATTTGTATTTGGCATGTCATCCTTGGTCAAACTTTGCGTCATTTCTCCATTCAAGATGTGACAAATGCTGGTCATGTTGCCCGTGCCACACATGAAATTCCAACAGTATGTCATGAAGCAGCCAGTAAATGTGGAATCCAGCTTTGCACTTTTCATCAATAGTGAGCACAAGGATTTATAAAGGGAAAACCCCAAGGCATCTTTACCATTTTCACTTTCCTTTGTCATTGGCCTATGCTTGAGTCGTCGAGAAAGTGAGTCTTCAGCTCTTATTGCAGTGGGCCAATGTGTTGTTTGTAACCTTGGAACAGATTGAAAATCCCTGCACAATTATTGGTCTACTGCCATCTTCTTTTCTTATTTAGACCATCCACTCAATGAAGTCTTGAATGTTCCAGTCGTTAAGTTTAACAGGTGAATTGCTGGGTGCATTTGATGGAAATCGGCGAATGGCGGCCTTTCAGAACCAATCAGTTATACCATTTCCATATTGAACAAATTGCTCCGTAAGGGGATATTTGACTGATGCATCCGTCCTATCCCGTGACTTTTTTGAGATTGTGTTTGTACGAAGTACACGGGCAGCCTCTTCAGCATCAAAATTAGAGTCTTCATCTTAGTGATCAGGCATGGTAGAGGGCGGAGGGCATCAGGGAAGTCAGATTAATCGAGTGAAGTTAATAGAGTAAAGAATCGACTGAAGGTGAGAGTAAAAATCGAAGATGAAGAGAATCGAATGAGAATAAGCGGAATATTCCCCGACGCCGCCTCAGCATTTCTGCAATCCTCAGGTGCGTTGTCCCTTTAAAGGTACTACGGAACTCTAGCTAATACACCGGCAATAAATAGTAGTAGTGGCGTGAAACGAAGTGTTTAGGGATAGGGCGAAAGGCTGTACCTATGGCGGACACACGACGTGGTTGCCGAAGTTGGAGTTTGCACACATGAGCACAATGCCTTTTAAAAATTCAATCGACATTGTGTTGCATGGTGTTTTCAGTGTTTTGAAGGAAATGAGACGATGTGATGAGTGTCCTGCTTGCAACTATTGGTTGCCTGCACACCTCTGGCCCCTTACAGTTGGTATTAAATATGTACAGTTGGTTATTTTGATGACTGGATGAAAGGACAAAGCACTGACTGTGATATCAAATAACCACACGAACATAATATGTTTCAACAGCACTACTAAAAATGAAAATCGAAACAAGAGAATTTCAAAGTTGATGGCGAACCTACGACACATTACAGACTTAAACAATTATTATTTTGCTCAGATCATAATCTTTTTTCTGAATTATTATATTTATAATCTCCATGATCAGGAAAAATGATAATTTGATTAATCAATCTCTTCAATTGTAGGTCCTCCAGCCGGGTCGTCAGAGGCAGGAGCACCTCCAGCACCAGGCATGCCACCCATGTCAGGCATGCCACCAGCACCTGGCATGCCACCGGCCCCGGCCATTTTTTGGAGGATGGGCATTGCAACACCCTCCAGAGCTTTCTGCTTCTCCTCATATTCTTCCTTCTCAGCAGCAGGGTTGCTATCCAACCAAGCAATAGTTTCATCAATCTTTGCCTCCAAGGTAGTCTTGTCAGCAGGATCAATCTTGGCAGCAACTTCCTCTCCACCAATGGAAGTCTTTAAGGAGTAGCAATAGTTCTCCAAACCATTCTTGGATTCAATGCGGTTGCGATTGGCGTCATCCTCTGCCTTGTACTTCTCAGCTTCTGAAACCATGCGTTCAATCTCATCTTGGCTGAGGCGTCCCTTGTCATTTGTGATGGTAATCTTGTTTTCTTTTCCAGTGGATTTCTCCAGTGCACTAACATTCAAGATACCATTGGCATCAATGTCAAAGCATACATCGATTTGTGGCTGCCCACGAGGCATAGGAGGGATTCCATCCAAGTTGAACTTTCCAAGCAAGTTGTTGTCCTTGGTCATGGATCGTTCACCTTCAAAGACTTGGATCAACACACCAGGCTGGTTATCAGCATAGGTGGAGAATGTCTGGGTCTTCTTAGCAGGAACAGTGGTGTTTCTTTTGATGAGGGTTGTCATCACTCCTCCAGCAGTTTCCAAACCAAGAGAAAGAGGAGTGACATCCAACAACAAAAGCTCAGACAGCTTCTCAGATTTGTCAGCACCACTCAGGATAGCAGCTTGGACAGTGGCGCCATAAGCAACTGCCTCATCAGGGTTGATAGACTTGCAAAGCTCCTTGCCATTGAAAAAATCAGAAAGCATGGATTGCACCTTTGGAATACGAGTAGATCCACCAACAAGAACAATCTCGTCCACCTGGTTCTTGGCAATTTTAGCATCACGCAACACCTTCTCACAAGGCTCCATACATTTCTTGAAGTAATCCATGTTGAGATCTTCAAATCGAGCACGAGTGATGGTAGCATTGAAATCAATACCATCATAAAGCGAATCAATTTCAATGTGTGCTTGCGTAGAGCTAGAGAGAGTTCGTTTGGCGCGCTCACAAGCAGTACGGAGACGACGTAACGATCGCTGGTTGGAGGACATGTCCTTTTTGTAGCGACGCTTGAAATCTTGGAGGAAGTAGTCCACCATTCGATTGTCAAAATCTTCTCCTCCAAGATGCGTATCTCCAGCAGTTGCCTTGACTTCAAAGATACCTTCTTCAATGGTCAACAAAGAAACATCGACTGCAGACAAGTGAAAATGAGAAACAGCGAGCTTCGTGAGATTTCACAAGGCCACAAAGAATGATTCAACTGCCATAATGGTTCAACAATAAACAAAAAAGACGGAAAACAATGCTTTTGATCATGACTTACATGTACCTCCTCCGAGATCAAAAATCAGGACATTCTTTTCATCTCCCTTCTTATCGAGTCCATAGGCAATCGCAGCTGCTGTTGGCTCATTGATGATACGGAGAACATTCAGTCCAGAAATCGCACCAGCATCCTTGGTGGCTTGACGTTGACTGTCGTTGAAGTAGGCAGGTACAGTCACCACAGCGTTCTTCACTTCCTTTCCAAGATAAGCTTCGGCAATATCTTTCATCTTACCAAGCACCATGGAGGAAATTTCTTCGGCCTTGAATTGTTTTTTCTCGCCCTTGTATTCAACCTCGATAATAGGAGTGCCTCCTGGACCAGACACGACGGTGAATGGCCAATGGGTCATATCCGACTGCACAGCACTGTCAGTGAACTTGCGTCCAATCAAACGCTTGGCATCAAAGACGGTGTTGGCGGCATTCATGGCGGCTTGCGACTTCGCGGCATCTCCAATCAAACGTTCAGTCTCCGTGAAGGCGACATAGGATGGGGTAGTGCGGTTACCTTGGTCATTGGCAATAATTTCGACGCGATCATTCTGCCATACACCAACGCAGGAGTAGGTTGTACCGAGATCGATACCGACAGATTCTCCGGTGACTGTAAAGACGGGAAGACAACGGCAACAAGATAGTGAGTAACAATCTTTCAAGGGGTGACTGTCGATGGTGAAAGAAAAGGCAACGATGATTTTACGAATGGCGAGCGTTCAAGTCTTGTCGTTGAACCTTCCTACCAACCATATGCATCATCTCACAGTCATTAACGTGGCAAACACAACCGATAGCTGCGACTTCTGACATTGATCATCTCCCATTCATTCCACCAAAACACCGCAGCATTCAATGCTTCATAACGATGATATTCCTCATGGACTTACCACTCATGTTGTTGTTGTTGAGATTTTTTGTGTTAAAATGGCCTTTGTTCGGGAACAAATGAACTTGTTGTTGTTGTACGGTGCGTTTGTCCAAAGTTGACTTTGGTTTTTATGAGAGATCGGTGCGATGAAATTTGTCACTGTTATTTCTGTCGTACTACTCGAATGGATTTTGTTGACGCGCGGTTACCCTTCGCTCGCTTTCGAAGAGGATCGATTGGTCAAAAAGAAATTCGAAGAGAAGGAGGCAATCGTGTCAGATTGAAACACGCGAGTAAACTCTCGGCGGACAGACTACGCAATGGAAGGTTCTCAATTTACCTCTAAGGGTAGTGGTATTTCATAAATTTTCCGGGCAGTATGATACGGAAGGGGAGGGGGTATTCGTATGTACCGGTAGTACCTGTACCGGTAGCACAGGTATGCCATGTACCAGGTACGGTACCGGTACCGTACCTGGTACCTACCGGTAGTTTGTTTTACTGTGAATAGCGTACCAGGTACGGTAATTCGAAATATTATACTACGTACTACGTACGTACCGTACTGCCGTACCGTAGCTAACTACGGTAGATATATCCCTTCGTGGTCCACCCTCTAACCCATTAATAATTATGGGTTATAAATTTATTACTACGTATTCTACTACGTTCAGGGAAAAAACTAGCATGAAAAACGTTCCAATGAGAGTAAAAGATGTGCTGCCTGCACATCAAACACACCCTGATAACATTAGCTACCTTTGGGAGAGGCTCAAAGCCATTTAGCTTCGCGACAGCGCGCTCATAGGAGCAGTAGATGCAAGCTTTTTGGGTCTTGTCAACCAAGACTTGAAGATCTGATCTTTTTCCTTTGATTGGTCTTCAGGAAGAGATGGATGCTTTGCGCCCGTGTGACGGCGCCGTTTTGTGATACAGGGAGAAGATGTTATGGCCATAATAGCTGCACGGATGGCAGCACTTTGGCCACCTGCTCCATGCCGGCATGGACAATAGACACAATGTTGATGATATTGTTGTCGACCCATCTTGAACTCAAAAAATTCTTTTCATGGTGCATCACATGCTAGCAATTGAAGCGCTTTTCATCAATTGCTTTCATCTCCCTCTCAGGATAATTAGATCTGTTTCTAGACATTTGTTGACTGGACAATGCTGTTCAGAAGTCTATCTGGCCACAACAGCTCTGAAACATGGAGGAAAAGGTTGGATTTCTTCATCATGAACCAGTGAATAGGTTGGATTCTGCACGACCAAGTGGTGGACAGTCTGTATGAGAGGTGTATTTATGGAGTACCGAGGCGCTGTGGCCTCAACATCAGCAGTAGCAGCCGTTGGAGACTCCATTGTCACAAACATCGAAATTTGCAAACGTCGATTGTTTCTACTTTAAAGCCATGAGGTGACGAAAATAAAAAAAGGATTGATTGGACAATTCTTTACCTTGTCTGTTTCTGTTTCTCAACTAGCTACTGGTCAGGCTACTAGACGAGACTTGGGTGATTAATCCAAAGGAATACAGTGCTGCTGATTAGGCTTTGTGCCTCCTTATTAAGCCCAACATGTACGCAGCATCATGCCTTCAAACAAAGAAACAAATAGGTTCAAAAGTAATGTAGCAGAATGTGATTTTTCAGGTTGATGGAAATCTTGAATGACTGGGTCGGTGCTAAAAGGGTGTTGTTTGGAATTGTATTAACGATGCCAAACAGCTCACCAAAAGATGCTTTTGAGGCTGCTGGGGTGAGTTTGATTGCCATCACATCTTCTAGCAGACGACCACAAAGGCTGCCGCAATCATGTTTGTACATTTTTTGTCTGAACAACAAAAAGCATTTGTAAGTGAGATAGAGTATTGAAACCATTCATTCAATCACAACAAAAGAATTTTTGTTTATTTTTTGAATCCAGTCATTTCCTTTGACATCTACCTCTTGGCCATCTTTGCAAACATTCTTTTGCAGAGTTACAAACTTCTGGATCAGGAGAGTCTCTGCAATGAACACAAGTCGGCGGTTGCAGAGGTCCCTTGCACTTTCCTCTTGTTCACTTCTCTCTGTGGAGATGGGGAATAAATCCAGTCATCCCTGCGCCATGGTCTCCCCAGCAACTGCGATCGGCAATGCATCTGCAGGTCTCTTACGATTGACCAGGAGTGGAAGCGGCATAGCTACCAGAAAGTTTGGTGCTTGTAAGTGACGCCGCATGTAGGGTTTATCGTTTGGAAGCGGAGGACAGTTCAATCATTGGCTCTCCATTTTTCATAACAACTGTTGATGGACTTTTCAAAAGATGATTTTTACAGTTACTAACGGAAGTACGTGGTATTATTTGAGTTCGAAAGACAACCGTCCAAATCAAAATAACGGCTGGCTTCAATCACTCGTCTTCAAAAGACAATCAAGGGTCCAGTTAAACTTTTTCGCAGCAACTGATATCCCGTTTCTTTGCAGGGAGTGCTGAATGTGATGACATGTTTCATAGACCATTATTACAATAATTATGAGAGCTTCTACATTAGACCTTGAGCTCCCTTCGTATTTTTTGGCTCTTTCCTTGGACGTACCAACCCCCAATCTTCATTCATCATATACCAACAACAATCTCTAAAAGTCCTTGAACAGAGCTTGCTGTTGTGGTGCTAGATGGGGCTTGTTGGAAGGAGGTTCATTTTCGACATGTCGGTAAGAGTCGAAATGAGAGGCATCCATTGGATCCCGAATGCGTGGGACCCATGGAGCTGGAATTTGCTTCATCAACAGTTTTTCAACATCAATGACGTTGAACCAGTAGTGATCACGGACATCCATGTCACCACGTGCCAGACATCCATATCGATTGGCTTGTCGTCGGACAATCAATCGCTGGATCAAGTCTTGAGCTGGCTCACTCACCATGCCTCCAGGAGGGAAAGAATACTTGACTTGCACAATCCTCTTGAAGAGACTTACTTGATCAGTACCATATGAGTAAAAGGGAGATCGTCCAACAAGCATCTCATAAATCAAAACACCGAAGGCCCAGTAGTCGACACCCTTATCATGACCCTTCGAAAGAATAATCTCTGGAGCTAGATATTCGGGGGTACCACACAAGGTGTAGGTCTTGTCTGTGACAACCTTTGCAAAGCCAAGATCTACAAGTACACAGTATCCTTTGGCATCAATAAGAATGTTCTCAGGTTTCAAATCACGGTAGCAGATACTTCGGTAGTGCAGATGCGAAAGCGACTCCAGGATGCAAGCAGCATAAAATCGAGAGTTTCCGTTAGGAATCCCATCACGAGTCTCCGTGTGGATAACAGAAAATAGTTCACCACCTTGTACAAGCTCAATCAACATGTAAAGATGGCGGTCATCTTGGAAGGTCGAGACAAGATTGACAACAAAGGGATGTTCGATTGATGCCATAATGTTCTTCTCACGGATGACACCGTCCACTTGGTGATGACCGATAATCTCACGCTTGCTCAACTGCTTCAAAGCATATGGGACTCCTGTCTTTTTGTGGCTCACCAGCCATACCTTTCCAAAGGTCCCAACACCCAAGATGCGGAACTTAACAAGGTCTTTGTACTTAATTGACTTATTGAGAGTTGCACTCATCATCATGAGCGGTCGACCTAGACGATTGATATTTCCGATCACACTCTCAATGTTTCGTCGTGTCAAGACACCACACTCGGTATCATTTTGGACTGTAATTGTAAATGGAGATGGTGATCCTGGTTCTTCCTTGAGCCAACTGTCTCCAAAGTAGTCGGCATCCATCAAAGTATTGATTTGACCATTGCTGCTTGAGATGTTGACGCGACCTTCCCGAATAATATAAAGGTTTGGCTCAAAGGGTTTCCCCTCTTCTGCTAAAATGGATCCAGCAGGGAAAGATCGCTCCACCAAGAGCTCAGTAAGACGAGCCATCTCAAATGGCTGAAATTGAGAGTGGGCAAAGATTGGGACGCCTTCGAGCGTTCTCTTCTTGGCCGCCATATCAATGAGGCCTTGCAGAGGGCCCAAGATCTTCTCAAAGGTTTCACGAGATAGACACAAAGTGGTGCAGTTGGTAATGGCTGTAATGTTTGCGGAACGGGCATCTCCTGTAAGCAGAGCACGTTCTCCAAACCAGTCGCCAGGTCCGAGTTCCTGATCAACATACTGACTATCACCAAATCCAATATCATGCACCTTGACCTTCCCTTCTCGAAGAATGTAAAAGACTTCACCAACATCTCCCTTGTTGATGATTCGTTCCCCTTCTGGGAAAGTGACAGAGGTCAAGGCATCAGAAATACGGAGAAGGTTTTGTTCATCCAGTTGTGACAAAAAGGGTACCTTGCGAAGGACATCATGGATATCCTTTTGTTGACTGGCGTTGTTGTTGGCTAACATGTATCGAAACGTTCTTTGATCTACCTTCCACAGTCGGCACGTCGTATTGGCCAAGCAAGTGGCGGCACGAGGACAATTGTAGAGCAAGGCTAGCTCACCAAAGGAGCCACCACGGCCACAGGCGCCTACATGATTGCCATCAACGGCGAAACTGACGTGACCTTCGTCCACCACATAGAAAAAGTCGCCGATATCTCCTTGTTTGATGATAACAGTTCCGGCTGGAACCGTTTCCATCACCATGGCATCGATCAAAAGACGACGTTCCTTGGATGACAATGATGCGAAAATAAAGTTGTCGACCAGGGAATTGTCGATGAACTGAATGGCTGTATCCGACTTCGGGAATCGGGGTGTCTCAAAGTTTTCAGTCAAATCAATCTTTTGTGCAAAAATATTTTGACCACGTTGTTGTCGGACTCGTCCATGAATGTTGATGTTCTTTTCTCGTTCAATGGCTGGTCCGTCTGTTTCCATGTCTTTGGGTCCTCCACCATTGTGTGGTCGAGAAGGAGGAACGGGAGGATCCTCTTGCTGCAACAGCATTTGGGCAAACAAAAATGGAATGAGAAAAAGACAAGGTCTTTTGAATGAATTTGCGAAGGGAACGAAAACGGGGGTAGCAAGAAGAGTAACAGGGGACTAGCTAGAGGTAGTTGTCGCGGCAGAAAATTACCACATCGCGCAGTTTAGCAGTAGAACGAAACGATAAATTCTGGTCTTGAAACATTGAACTTGCCATGGGATGTGGAGGGGAAGGTGCTCCCGGTGGAGCTGTCTCCACCACCGACTTCTTGGGTTTCTTCTTGAAGAGATTCAATCCCTTCATAATAATGTTGACAATGAAGTGATGGTAGTTTAAGCAGCGATATGTTGGTACACAAACTGAACAGGCACAGCGAAGTATGAAGCAGCAAAGTGGTGGAGCAAAACACCCCACTACCGTACGACGTTCTCCGTATTTACAGTTATTATTATTAGCAGTTCCGTTGGGAAGTACACCCGCTGTCTAATGATTGCGCGAGGATCAGATCGATGACACGAGAGGGATCTTTTTTATGGCGAACAAACGAGTGAAAAACACACTATGACCTGCATGCTGCATGCCTGAATATCGGTCATGATAACTCCCCCGGTCATAGAAGATTTACCCCTCCGAAGGTTCCCAAAAGTGGCAGCTTCAACTACTGAGAGTGTAAAAAAATGAAGCTATCATACGTACCGCGGAATTTGGCGGGACTGGTGAAAAATCTTTAGTCATGGATGGGATGTCAGAGGAAGGGGTATGTTGGCCCCGTTCTTTGGGGAACGAATACGACGGAGGTGGACGGCTGCCGTCGTTAGTAGCAGGAGGTGGTGGCCCCGTCTCTGTTGCTTCGTTGCTTGCACAGATTCCCATGGTTGTTTCTTTGGCCCCTTTGGTTTCCCTTGATCTCATACACAACCAAACACAAACCCGAAAAGAGACAGGTTGCGAGCGCTGTGATTTGTGATCCTGGTGTACTACGGGTATGATGTGAATTTGATGATGTGAAAACACATGCTAATACGAATAAGACTGCATTCACAGTCAATCAGATGAATCCTGTGTCTATCGATCGCGATGGCAGCAAAATCAAAATGAGGACCTAAGCATTTCCTCGAGAAAGATCTACTACGTACTTAATGGGTAATTTATGCGCGACCAGAATTCACCAGTACAAAAACATTTGCATGAGTTCCTTCGTCTTGTCCTTTTTAACTGTGAAAAAATTCAAAAAACATGGTCTCATACGCTTAGCTAACAGTAAACTGTAATAAGTATTTCAAGTAATTCGGTCATATCAGGAGAACAACAACAAGCCAAAATCTGCGCATCATCTGAACAACAGCTCTCTCACAGTAACGATTTACTGTTAATAGTAGCATCTGGCTACCGTAGGTAGCAACATCCCTTGCGTCGATTCCTCTCATAGAAAAAGGCAATGATGAGGAACCGAGAACGACTTTCCGTAGGTCATCCGCAAGTTGCAACATGTTTCCTGACTGGCATCTTGATTGGTTTTTTTTCATCTTCCTTGCTTTTTTTGTCGGCATCCTCGTCTCGACTGCTGGAAAGCAATTATTGCACCGACAATAACCCTCGATCTGGCATTTCATCAACGCAAACAAAGTGGAGTATTACGAATGCGCCAACATCATCCAGACTCGATACCGGATGGAAGACGATTCACGTCTTTTATGGCGATCGATCCCATATTTACGACTCCACTTCCTTGCCTACCGCATATTACATCGCAAATACTTGGTTCAGTCAATACCGACAAGATGAGCTGGTCAGTCGATTGCTGTACGGCAAACGAAACGGATATTTTATAGACTTGGCCGCCAACGATGCTATTCGAATATCGAACACATATGCACTTGAAACTAGTTTCGGGTGGGACGGCCTCTGTATCGAGCCCAATCCAGTGTATTGGACAGGGTTGTCGTATCGAAAATGTCAGTTAGTGGCCGCTATCATAGGCAATCAAACTATGCAAGAAATTCAATTTCGTTTTCCAAAAGCGAAGGCACCACAAGGTGGCATTTTAGGGGAACACTTCGACAACAAGAGTGATCGGTGGAATGAAGGACACTCTCGATTTACTGTCTCACTATTGGATGTCTTTGAGATGTTTAACGTTCCAAAAGAGATTGATTATATCAGCTTGGATGTAGAAGGCGCAGAAGATCTTGTGATGTCGTCGTTTCCATTTCACTCGTATCGATTCAATCTGATGTCATTGGAGCGCCCCAGCGCTACTCTGTCAAATTTACTCCTGTCCAATGGATATATGTTGCTAAAGACGATCAAGAACGTTGACTCCTTGTGGGCTCATCAATCGATGCTGGACGATATTGATCGAACCGCACTTGACGTGATTGATACAGAAAACTACAAATACAGAGAAAACACAAGTCATTCCAGAGTGGCACCCGAGGAGAAATGAAGCACGAGTTCATTACATCGTGTAAGGAAAATTTCTACTGTGCTTCGGCTCTTTTTTTACAGTTTATTTCCAGCAAAGAAGTGGTTCTAATGATATAAAAACCATCACCAGACCAATAATACCCTTTCCAAAATTATAATGACTAGTGCAAAATTAATAACATCCTCTGGCAATTTGTAATGGCTATGGTATAGCTTTTTCGTGGAACCAATCTTCGTTCACATCTGGGTCATCAATGTTTGGTGATGTTGTTATTGAGGATAAACGGGAATTATGTTTACAAGGGGCAAAAACTGGTGGTCATTGCATTAGAATATATGATGACCGTTTTAGGAATTGCCAAAAAGAATGAGGGTTGTTATCACAGCTCCAACGTCCCCTTCACTAGCAAGACGCTTTTAACCCGATCGAGTTGGATCGTTGTTCTGGACTAACTGTGTAAACGTAGAGCTCCATCGAATTTATTTACTGTCAATGTTGAACTCAACATACCCAGGACACTTGAAGTCCCATACTAATTCCGTTCAGCATCGCTTCCTCAAACATCGAGAGCCACCTTTATTATGTTCAGTGCAACGCTTATGAAAGAAAACAACATACATGTAGTAGAAACATAAAAATGATTTATAATATTAGTTGTTGACTGGTTCTTGTTGCTTGGATGCATCTCTCTAGGGGAACAAAGATAAGTCTCCCAATTTCTTGTGCTTTGATTTGCTATAGCTCATATCCGGACTATATTCAGGAGAAGCACCACTTACTGGGAGGCTGGCCGGAGCACTGACAATGGTTGGAGAAATGGGACTGATGGGGGCATAGGCTGGAGCACTGACACCAACAGGAGGAGCACTGTCACTGGTTGGAGTAGTCAGATTGATTGGGGAACTAACTGGGGAACTGACA
Organism: Nitzschia inconspicua; assembly: GCA_019154785.2. Lineage (NCBI taxonomy): Eukaryota > Bacillariophyta > Bacillariophyceae > Bacillariales > Bacillariaceae > Nitzschia > Nitzschia inconspicua. Next base: position 3,247,873 of record JAGRRH010000013.1, on the reverse strand, counting down.
CCAACAGGTGGAGCACTTCCACTGATTGGGGCACTGACACCAACAGGAGGGGCACTGCCAATTGTTGGAGTGCCCAAGCTGACCGGGGCACTGACACCAACAGGAGGGGCACTGCCAATGGTTGGAGTGCCCAAGCTGACCGGGGCACTGACCGGGCCACTGACACCAACAGGAGGGGCACTGTCAATGGTTGGAGTGCCCAAGCTGACCGGGGCACTGACCGGGCCACTGACACCAACAGGAGGGGCACTGCCAATGGTTGGAGTGCCCAAGCTGACCGGGGCACTGACCGGGGCACTGACCGGCTCACTGACCGGGCCACTGATACCAACAGGAGGGGCACTGCCAATGGTTGGAGTGCCTAAGCTGACCGGGGCACTGACCGGGGCACTGACTGGGCCACTGATATCAACAGGAGGGGCACTGCCAATGGTTGGAGTGCTCAAGCTGACTGGGGCACTGACTGGACCACTGACATCAACAGGAGGGGCACTGGCACCAACTGGGGCCGGGGCACTGATTGGTGGAAGTAGAGTTGCTTCATTGAAGCACACATCAGAGTTCGCTGAGACTGGTGCCACAGCACAAGAAGTGCCAATGTTGAAATTTTGGACAGCTGTTGGAGCATCTGATAGACTGCCACAGACTTGGGTAAGTGTTTGACACTGCATGTACCACTTGATACATCCTTCATCCCACGATCTCAAACATCCAGAATCAGCACAGAGGCAATCATAGTTCTTGCATGCTCCAGGCCGTTGTTGTTGTGCAGCTTCAACAGGATCAGTGTTGAAAGGATTAGGCACTGGTGCATGACCACATCCGACAACACAAGGATTGTCTCCTTGAGAATAGTCAGGCTCACAGATAGAGGAGATACCAGGCTCATCAGGACATCCAGGCTCATCATCATCATCATCACCAGGTGGAGGAACTGGACGAGGTGGAAACCCAGGTGTAGGGCCAGATGGAGTACTGTCATCATCATCATCACCCCCTGCAGTTGGAGGGGTGGGTCCAGCAGGGCCAGATGGAGTACTGTCATCATCATCATCACCCCCTGCAGTTGGAGGGGTGGGTCCAGCAGGGCCAGATGGAGTACTGTCATCATCATCATCATCATCCCCTGCAGTTGGAGGGGTGGGTCCAGCAGGGCCAGATGGAGAGCTATCATCATCATCATCATCATCATCACCACTGGCAGTTGGGGGAGTGGGTCCAGCAGGGCCAGATGGAGAACTGTCATCATCGTCATCATCGCCCCCTACAGTTGGAGGGGTGGGTCCAGCAGGGCCGGATGGAGAACTGTCATCATCGTCATCATCGCCCCCTACAATTGGAGGGGTGGGTCCAGCAGGGCGGGATGGAGAACTATCGTCATCGTCATCACCACCTGCAGTTGGAGGGGTGGGTCCAGCAGGGCCAGATGGCATACTGTTGTCATCATCATCATCACCTGCACCACCAGTTGGAGGGGTGGGTCCAGCAGGGCCAGATGGCACACTGTCGTCATCATCATCATCACCTGCACCACCAGTTGGAGGGGTGGGACCGGCAGGGCCAGACGGGGCACTGTCATCATCATCACCACTGGCAGTTGGGGGAGTGGGTCCAGCAGGGCCGGATGGAGTACTGTCATCATCATCATCATCATCACCTGCAGTTGGAGGGGTGGGTCCAGCAGGGCCAGATGGCACACTGTCGTCATCATCATCATCACCTGCACCACCAGTTGGAGGGGTGGGACCAGCAGGGCCAGATGGAGAACTATCGTCATCATCATCATCACCACTGGCAGTTGGGGGAGTGGGTCCAGCAGGGCCGGATGGAGTACTGTCATCATCATCATCACCCCCTACAGTTGGTGGGGTGGGTCCAGCAGGGCCAGATGGAGTACTGTCATCATCATCATCATCACCTGCACTTGGAGGGGTAGGACCGGCAGGGCTGGATGGAGTACTGTCATCGTCATCATCACCCCCTGCGGTTGGAGGGGTGGGTCCAGCAGGGCCAGATGGAGAACTATCGTCATCATCATCATCACCAGCTACACCAGTAGGTGGGGGAGGTGGGCGACTAGTAGGTGTTGGACCAGCTGGACCAGTAGGGCCACCGTCATCAGTGGGAGGAAGTGGGCGACTTGGACCAGTTGGACCAGTAGGGCCACCGTCATCAGTGGGAGGAAGTGGGCGATCTGGAGTTGGACCAGTTGGACCAGTAGGGCCACCATCATCAGTGGGAGGAAGTGGGCGATCTGGAGTTGGACCAGTTGGACCAGTAGGGCCACCATCATCAGTGGGAGGAAGTGGGCGATCTGGAGTTGGACCAGTTGGACCAGTAGGGCCACCATCATCAGTGGGAGGAAGTGGGCGATCAGGAGTTGGACCAGTTGGACCGGTGGGAGGTCTTGGACCGGTGGGAGGTGTTGGACCACTAGGACCAATACCACCTGATTCAGTAGGAGGTGAGGCACCACCCTTCTTACCAGCTGTGGCATCAGGTGCAGCAGTACCCTTCTTGCCAGTTGAATCATCATCATCACCACTCTTCTTGCCAGCTGTGGCATCAGGTGCAGCAGTACCCTTCTTGCCAGTTGAGTCATCATCATCACCACTCTTCTTGCCAGCTGTGTCATCAGGTGCAGCAGTACCCTTCTTGCCAGTTGAGTCATCATCATCACCACTCATATTTAGACTATCACTATCCTTCTTGCCAGCTGTGTCATCAGGTGCAGCAGTACCCTTCTTGCCAGTTGAGTCATCATCATCACCACTCTTCTTGCCAGCTGTGTCATCAGGTGCAGCAGTACCCTTCTTGCCAGTTGAATCATTGTCATCACCACTCATATTGAGACTATCACTATCCTTCTTGCCAGCTGTGTCATCAGGTGCAGCAGTACCCTTCTTGCCAGTTGAGTCATCATCATCACCACTCTTCTTGCCAGCTGTATCATCAGGTGCAGCAGTACCCTTCTTGCCAGTTGAGTCATCATCATCACCACTCATATTGAGACTATCACTATCCTTCTTGCCAGCTGTGTCATCAGGTGCAGCAGTACCTTTCTTGCCAGTTGAGTCATCATCATCACCACTCTTCTTGCCAGCTGTGTCATCAGGTGCAGCAGTACCCTTCTTGCCAGTTGAGTCATCATCATCACCACTCATATTCGGACCACTTTTCTTACCACCTGGGCCTGTGCTGACACCACTTCCTCCACTACTTCCACCATTTCCTCCACTACTTCCACCACTTCCTCCACTACTTCCACCATTGTTGAGGTCATTTCCACCAACACCTCCGGACTCATAGCCGTAACCATATCCATAGCCACCACCATATCCACCACTTGATGTTTGTGACGCGTCAGATGGTCGCCTCTTATTCGAAAAGGCTGCAATACCGCCTATAGAGGGATCTTCCATGGTATCAGACAAGGCACCGAACACGGTAGAGGAAGATCGAGCAAAGCTAAGTTTTCGGCGTTCTTCCTCGCCAGGAACGGTCAAACGGTCGCAGTCATTGACTGATTGACTAATGCGCTTCTTTTCCTTCATCAAGGCACGGTGTCTTTGTTGTAGGGATGTTGAGTCGTCATTTGACTGCTTGTAAATGGCGGCATCGGAGAGTGCCAACAGTGACCATATCGTCACAATCATAAGATTACTGGATCGCAACGTCATGATGAAATCGCCAACAATAGCGGTGCGTATCCTTCTATGACGATTACCGTCGATAGGACCGTTTCTTGATTATGTTCGGTCGATAACGGTTGCTTTAGCTAACCACGTTGTTGTGGACCACAAGGGAACAATATGTTGTGTGCAATTCAGCTTCTCGTATTCTAGGTTTCGAGGGCAAAAGTGCTACGGATATGGGAGAACGGGATCCTCCGATGAGAAAATCATCTGAAAATTCGTAGCCAGGATTTGTTTGATAGGTTCAAAACAATGCTTGGCGCCCTCCAAATTCTTAGGTTGCCGCCGAGGCCAACAGACAAAGTCTCACCTGGCTCGACGTTGTTATCAAGACTCACCAAACTCTTATGTAGCGAAAAATATGCCTCCGGACTGGACTTATAAGAATCATAGGCGCGAACCCATGAGGGCCATCCCACATCGCCACTGTTCAATCGGATGTGATTTCTAAGTACAAGAGCGGGAAGGCTGGTAGGTGCAAGTGAGGTATAGTGACTTGCCGTTGTGTGATCGCGCGGAGAAGAAAATCCAACTGGCAACTCCAACTACCTGGTAGTCTACCCTACTGTCACTACGGTAGCGCCGTAGTACCTGTACGAAGTCTTTAACGAACGTGGTACTTTCAGCTGGTGCGGATAGCACTTTCCATCGTCATAGTAGACTATGACGTAGAGGTGGTCGTCTTCGATTTTTTGTTGTTGCATGCGTACTTCGGAACAACCAACCAAACAGCACCCACACAAACATCTGACGTTTTACGGTGTGCCAAATTCGTCATTTACAGTTAAATAGTTCGACCCAGAGTAATTGACAGTGACAGACATGGGAATAACAGCCAGAATCCACTTTCAAGGACGTCGTTCCGAAGTTCAACATAAAAATATTCGCTGTTTACTACGGAGTAAAAAAGTAATAAAGTAGTAAGTTATTCCCTCGCAGTCTACCGGCAGTACCGCTGTAAAATACATACCGTACTCAACTGTTTAGTAAGTGCAAAAGGGTAGACAACTCGGAGTAGATCTTAAGACTGCAACGTGAATGAGCTGCAGTTAACTGTAATCGACTCCATTACTGATATATATGTTCATACCGTAGAAGGGTATGCCTTTACGATCCATGAGATACGTCGTACTTACAGTTAGTATGATACGAATACACTACTATGCTGGTATCTGGTATCATAGCCAGAGGTGTTTCCCGCGACGCAAAAATGACAACATACACACAACATCATGATGATGGATGCTGTTGTTTTACACAAACGATTGTACCTACGACAGTACCCGCCCATACAGTCGAACTATCGGTGTATCTGATACGTGCTGTGTGTCGTAGACATCGTCTGAGGATTTCGCAATGTGTCCTTCCAACGGCGAGAATTCTCTAACAGTTGACTGCTTCAACCTTTTCTTTTGCTAAACCACGCGATCGCTCTCACCACCACTATGACAGGGACGGATGCTGCAGCAGCAGGAGCGTCTCAAAATGAGATTGCAGACGTCCTTCAAGAACGCCTCATCGATTCCGAATACAAGATTTGGAAAAAGAACACGCCATACTTGTAAGATGCTTGTTGAGTGATGGATTTGCAGGTCGAGCTTTGGAAATCGCACCTCTCTCATTGTATATCGTCTTCCAATTCCATATATTCATTAGGTACGACATTGTCATGACCCATTCATTGGAGTGGCCCTCGTTGACTTGTCAATGGTTGCCAATTTCCAAAAGTGTCGGCACCAATGCCTCGGAACTGTCGCTTCTCCTTGGAACCCACACCAACGACGGGGAACCAAACTATCTCATGGTGGCGTCTACCATTGTCGCTACGAATGATCCAGTCGTACCCCCTTCCCACTCGGACAATACTTCCTCAGCAGCAGCTGCGGCTGCACCTCCCCAAGTACAATATGACGAAGATCGACAAGAAGTGGGAGGTTTCGGACATGCTACAACAGCAACTGGCTCGTCTTCTTCCTCTGGAAGTATAATTGGAAAAGTCGATTACAAAATGAAAATTCAACACGAGGGAGAAGTAAATCGTGCACGGTACATGCCACAGAATCATTTCATGATCGCCACAAGAGGGCCGTCCCCCGAAGTCTTTGTCTTTGATCGATCCAAACATCCCAGCAAGCCAGAAGCGGGGGCCGTCTTTTCGCCCCAAATCGTGTGCTGTGGCCATTCCAAAGAAGGGTACGGGCTGGCTTGGTCCAAACTCAAAGAGGGATATTTGCTAAGTGGAAGTGAAGACACAACCGTCTGTTTGTGGGATGTGAACTCCAATCCTGCGGCCGGAGGCAGCGGTAACCAGGTGCAGCCATTGTCAATTTTCAAGGGACACACGGCCGTAGTAGAAGACATTGATTGGCATGCCAAGGATTGCAATTTGATTGCCAGCGTCTCCGACGACCGCACGATTCGCTTGTGGGATGTACGGAACGGTACTACGAAGGGACACGAACATATTGTGGAGAATGCCCATGCCGGAGATATCAATGGAGTGTCTTTCAACCCCGTCATGGAAATGACGTTTGCCACGGCCTCGGCCGATAAGACGGTCGCCATTTGGGATATGCGTAATCTCAAGCAACGTGTCCATACTTTGGAGGGACATACCGACGAAGTGTACATGGTGGACTGGGCTCCATTCAACGAGAGCATTCTTGGATCCTGTTCGGCCGATCGACGGGTTGCTATTTGGGATTTGTCTCGTACCGGCCAAGAGCAGTCGGAGGAAGATGCCGAAGATGGACCACCCGAGTTGTTGTTTTTGCATGGCGGGCATACTGCCAAGGTATCGGACTTTTCATGGAACGAGCAACATCCGTGGGTAGTGGCAAGTGTTTCGGAAGACAATGTGCTTCAAGTCTGGCAATGTGCCGAGGAAATCTATGCGGGAGAGGACGATGACGAGGATGATGGAGACGAAGGTGCAGACGGATTGTTGGGGGAAGATGAGTTGGAGTAAGTCGATCAAAGTACTGGAACCAGCCTTACGCACAAGAAGAACGCGTGGCAGTAATCTTGGAACATACAAAAAGAATTGCTTCATACTACGTAGTATTATCGTTTGTACTATGGATGATGTCGTCATTGAAAACCTTCATCTTCAAGTTCGCTAGAAATTTCCAAGTCTCCGTCCTTTTTCTGTTCTGGAAAATCATAGTTCCCATCCGTTGAAAGAAGGGAAACAGCATCTTCGAGGTACCGCCTTAATTTCTCGAGATCTTCTGGATCCGAAAGCTCGGATGGTGATTCTGATATCACGCTATCACTGTAGTCGTCGTCGGTGTCGTCATCATCTGAGATGACCGCCAATTTAGACACAATGGTGGAGATGTCGGAATCCATAGTGATTGGCTCGACTTCTGTGAATTCAAATCCAAGTTCTCGTGATAGAGTCTCCATTTTGTCGGCATCTTCCTCTTTTAAGATAGACACCACCCTTCCACCACTTCCCCGAACACTGCCTCGTTGTCCCACCCGACCCACCCGACCCGCCAGGTGGACGTACTCTCTAGGGTCTTCTGTCGGCAGATAGAGAGTGTAGACATGTGTGACTGAAGGGAAATCCAGCCCTCTTACCGAGTTGGGAGTAGCAAGCATGACTGTGGTTTGGTTGTTTTTGAATTGTGCCATCATTTCCAGTGGATTGACTCCCGTCTTTGGCAACAGGACGCAAAGCTTGTGCTCACCCCACAAGGCGTCTCGCAATGGCGAGATGGATTCTTTGGCCACGGCTTCATCTGGAAAGAAAACCACCACTCGAGGGCGCTCCGCATCCTCCCGTGGATTTTGATCGTACTTTTGTAGCTCCTTTCGCAACAGTCGGGTCAATACTAGAAGCCCAGACGTTTCATTTCCCACCAAAACACGTTGATGCTTCAAACCAGGGTCCAGGCAAACTCCCAAATCTCTTAAAGAAGCTGTCTTGGGTTCAACGCCCACTGGCATGTTGATGTTTGCGTCGGTCTCCGTAACAATGGGGCTATATCCGGTGGCCGTAGCAATATAGCTCTTTCCTTCTGGCAAGATTCGCGATTTCACAACAAGATTGCCCAGAGCTTCGGTGACCGAGGCACCCACCATAAACGAAAGACGTGGATTTTCGCGTTCGTACGGAACGTAGTCTCCCTCACGTAAAGTGCTGTTGGTGTCAAAAATGGCGGTCAGGGTATCGGGAGAGGTCTGTTCCAAGGCCAAATCCGCTTCGTCAAAGACCACAACACGTAACTTAGCGGGAATCAAGTCTCCATCAGAGATCACTTTACCGACATATTCGGGCATTGTAATAGCGACGTCAGTTTGCAGCTTCAAACCGAACTTTGCTTCTTCGTCGTCCAAGATGCATCCTACCCTCACGCCTTTGGGGCCTTTGTATTTGAACATGTTGGCTTTTCCTCGAATATCGGTGGGGTCTTTTTTAATGGAACCGCCGACCAACTCGTACAAGAGCATGGCCGTTTGGATTCCAAGTTCGCGTGTTGGTACCACAATGAGCGCCAAGGGGCTCTTTACGTCCTTGCCCGACTTTCCCAGCGTTGAAAGAGCCGCTCCAGTAGCAATGGCCCCTCCGGCCCGCATGGGCTTTTTCGTGTTGGTTTGCACTACTGGCGATGTAACGACGGAAATCCGTTCGACCAAGTCCCCAGAAAAGTCTCCCACAGATTCTTCCGCTCCCACCCGGATGCGTTGTCGCGCGAATAGCGAGTCGCTCAAGGTGGACAGTAGTGGTACCAAATATGCCAGCGTTTTCCCACTTCCGGTCGATCCTGACACGACGATGCCTAGGTCTTTGTTCGATGATGATGAATCTTCGTCCGACATGCGTAACCGTTCGTCCAACGACGTCGATTCGACCATTTCATCGGTCGAGTTCAAAATTTGATTGACAGACTCCATAGTGTTGATTTGAATGGTCGTGGGAAAAGAATAGTTGAGAGCATCCAATCGATCTACCAGCCAAGGCGCGGCACCAAGGCCTCTCCAGGACATGCGTTTTCGTTTGAGCTTCTTTTCCTCATTGCTCATAATATTGTTATTGTTGTCCTTGTTGGATGATCCATAGAGTCGATCAAAGAGTTCATCGGATAAAATGCCTGCTTCGACAAAATCTTGACTTTCGACGGCTTCTCGTAGCAGTGTTTGCAACTCGTTCAAACCCAGAGCCTTGACATCACTGCTAGAAGAGGATGACGAACCTTCTGATTGTGGATTGGACTGACACATCCGAACGGAGCTTGTAAAATATTGTTGGTGGGGGGATCGTTTCTGTCCAGATATGGTGTAAAGTTGTCTGATAAACGGTTGGTGATGATGCTGCGTCGACAGTAGGTTGATCGGTGGAAATCGAAGATTAACGACTGGAGGAGCGACGACAAACGCATTCGACGTCAACGTTGATGATGGCGACAATGATTGTTGATACCAGCCCCAATTCAACAAACAGAGCAATGATAACCACTGAATTTTATTGATCGGCATTATGGCTTGCAGATGGTTCAAGAGCGTTGTTAAAAATTAAATGAAGTAATTGAGAGTGGGTGGTGTCTCTCCTGGGAATATGGTGCAACTGCAATGATGGTGTGTCGATTTCTCCCTTTTCGGATGTGTTTTGGTTGTGCAGGACTGATGTCTTTTATCGATCGATTTCTTATTATTGTTCGTTCCTCGTCAATCTCAACATCATTTTGAACACTACTACTTCCAGTTACAGTTAGTAGAGTAGCTACTAGCTAGACTACCTACTTTTTGTCGTCCAGAGAAGTCGTGTGCTCTCTCTGATTTGATCGGAATACAAAAAAGGTATGATAGGTGATACGACGATACGACAGCTCTTCTTCCACGTGGAGCAGATCAACTATAAATGACTTCTTCGAATGCCAAACAATGTTGGGAATGCTCATACAAAAGATACACTACCCTACTACCATGACGTGGGTCGCTCCTCGGGCCTCACTCACAGAAAAGCAATAAGGGAAGGTCCGAAAAAACAATCCAGTTGATGGATGGTAATAACGTTCCTCCCTATTTCAAAACATAAACGAAAAGTGCCACGGAAAGAAACACGACCTAACTCTGTTCCTTCTGATACTTTGGGAAGAAGTGGCCGCTGTTATAATCTTTATCGGGGCCAATTTTATACTCACTATACCACATTTCATAACTATAGAATGATCCTGTTGGCAGCTGCCACTTCCCGCCGAACTATCCACAGCATCTGTACATCACATTCTCGACATCAAGACATCGCTCATCGATGGCTGGCCAGCAAGGTTTCGGCCTTGTCGTTAAACGCCAAAAAACGCAAGGGCAAAAAAATTTCTATGGTTACTGCCTACGACTATCCCTCGGCTGTGCATGTGGCCAGAGCCGGCATTGATGTAGTGCTGGTGGGAGATTCTGTAGCCATGGTCGAGTTGGGCCACGAAACGACCCAGCATGTCACCCTCGATGCCATGATTCATCACTGCGAATCGGTCAAGCGAGGATTGGAATTTGCCGGATCTGGATCCATGCTCATCGGGGATATGCCCTTTGGATCGTACGAGTTTGACGATACCGATGTGGCTTTGCGAAACGCTTATCGTTTCGTCAAGGAGGGTGGATGCGATGCCATCAAATTAGAGGTGCGTGCTGCAAGGTGTCTGTATATTATGCGTGTGCATGCCTTGAAAGCGGACTCGTATTCGGAGTATGTGGTTGTGCGGAAAGGGTTCTTCCAGCAGACCTTACTAAATGATCGAACGACATTGACTGTCAATTTTTTAGGGTGGAAGTGAAAGCAGGGCCAAGACAGCTAGGAAGATTGTGGATGGAGGTGGTACGTTCCACAGGAATGAAGAATATGCCCATTGAATGTGTGGTTGATACAAAGTACTACGTATATCAATCCTTTTTTTCTCTGATTCTACTTCAGTTGCCGTGCTGGGTCATGTGGGCTTGACACCCCAAGCGATCAGTGTGATAGGAGGCTTTCGTGCCCAAGGTAGAACAGCTGTCAAAGCGCGGCAAGTTTTAGACGATGCCTTGCGGCTGCAAGATGCTGGATGTTTTGCCGTCGTGTTGGAATGTGTCCCGGCCAATGTTGCCACTGCGATCACTGAAACCTTAGAGATTCCTACCATTGGGATTGGTGCGGGTGGAGGAACGTCCGGACAAGTGTTGGTCTTCCATGACATGTTGGGTATGTTGAGTCATCCCCATCACGAACAGTTTGTTCCGAAGTTCTGTAAAAAGTACGCTCAGGTGGGTCATGCTATTCAGGACGGATTGAGTCAATTTAAAGCCGAAGTGGAATCGGGAGTCTTCCCTGGAGAAGAGTATTCGCCCTACGTCATGACGGAAGGAGAGAAAGAGGCCTTTGACGTGCTATTACAGAAAGATGCAAAGGAACGACAGCGAAAACACGACCTGGCTGCCGAAAAGCTGTCACAGGCAGATGAGTATGAAACTCTCAAATTGTATGGTGCTGATGGGGGGAGCGATGACAAGGGGAGATGATTGAAAGCCGAATCTGCTCTGTTTTTTCATGTTGTCACCACTTCAATCTCTCCGACAATTCAAAGCCACTACACAAAGTATAAACCCAAAACGACCAAAAACGCAACTATTGTGATCCAAAACACGACTTTTTTACTACTCCCAGCACTGACGGCCTTTTCCTTACTAGAAATTATGGTAGAATAGCAGCAACGTCACCATCACAGTGTCCGTCGTGAATCTGCCGGGCATTACATACCAAACGCTGCCGGCACGAGGAGTTGACGATTGTACTGAGTGGCGGTGTATACCGAAGAGAAGGATGGCAGTGCTGTGCAGGACATACGACAGTAGTAAAAAGAATTTCCAGACCCAACAAACAAGCAGTATTAAAACCAATAACGACGAGTATTTGCTTTCAACAACCATCATAAAGAGTACGATGAATGTTGTTTGCCTCGTAGGTTAAGAATTTAACCATCCTTCTTGAAGGCAATGACCTGTTCAATACCAACAGCAGCTTGGACAGTAACGGTGACAGTGTTCTCTCCGCCACTCCAAGCGTCTCGGATTTGTTGGGCCATATCCTCGGGATAAGAAGGAAGATTCAAGTCAGTCTTTTGGTTTCCGGCTTCGTCCATAAGGGTGAGTTCGTCTCCGTCAATGTCAATGACTTCCCAGTCGGAGCGGTTGACAATGGGGACGGTAGTTCCGTGAGTAGAGGGGATCATATCTTCGTACTTCTTTCCAGTGAAAATGTCGGTTGCGACAAAGTTACACTTGGCGTGTCCGTGCTTTCCAGTTTTGGAAACTGAGATGGAAAGAACCTTGCAAGGCTTGCCCTTGATCATCATGTATCTGCGGTAGTAATGGTAGTAGTAGTTGTTATTGTAACAAGGGAGAGAAAGTGGGTAAGAAAGCCAATCATAATGGAGAGATGAGTAACAAACAACATTTGCCGTTGTCATTTTCGACAGCACGGATGAAACTAAACGACGTGATATCGCTATTCATCGTCCCATCGCGAGTAAAAACTACGGGAAAACTCTGGTGGAACGAATCCGGAAACAGATCCAGAAACAACATTCTTTGGTCTTACCCTCCCTTCTTGATTTGACCAGCTTCCATAGGAATGGTGGAGGAGGCACCGGCATCGGCGGACTCAATGACAAAATCGTCTTCGTCTCCCATGGTTGCAGTTTATTTCTTTATTCGACTGAAGGTGGGACAGTACTTCCTGTTGGTTATCAGGTGGAACTACTGTGTGCGTAAAGATTTTGTGCCGTCTGAAACTCGATACAACGTGACGGATGACACACACAACCCAAAACAACCCAAAAAAAAATTATTGCGACACCCGAACGCTTGGCGGTGGCCAAAGCGGTTGGTGGCGGTGTCTTGGGATTTTCGAAGGAATCTGGAATCGTGTCTTTCAATCGAAATGTGTGGCTCTGATGAGGCGTTTGCAACGATGGACAATGGACAGACTTAACATGTAAATGTGTAATACGGAGTAGTAAGTACTGACGTCGTGACACGGTACGATAACGAGTATCGGTCCTACTCCTTCTACTAATGATGGTACGATAGGCTACCCGGTAGGTAGCAGCCGTATTGGAACGGGCTGACCACAACCAATCGTACCCTTTTCTTTCTCTTGGGTTTTTTTTACGACCACAGTCCCAATCCTGAGACAGTCATTCACCTTCTCCCTTCTTTAGCCATCAAGCTACACCGCAGTAGAGCTATCTGTAGGGAGGATGGTCATTCCAGAGACGCATGATGGTTGCTTGACACTTCGAACTTGACAGTAGTAGTGTCGCTGTCATTATTATTATTTCTCTGGAAAGAGTATGATATATTATTATTAGTACGACTGTTCCTACAGAAAAGAATAACACCGTAATATCGACACAAAAGCAAACGGTTTTCATTCGATCTGTCGATTCATACCCTCTCTGTGGAACAACCCGTAATTTATACATTGCACACAGAATCATTATTTATTTCGTTTTCACGTTGTATCCACACTCCACAAACCATGCCCCAATACGACGAAATTGAAATCGAGGACATGACCTATGATCCTGAAACGTGTACCTACTCGTATCCCTGTCCCTGCGGCGACCGCTTCAAGGTATCGTTAGAAGATTTGTGGGACGGTGAAGACATTGCCGATTGCAATTCCTGCACACTGTACATTCAAGTCATATATGAGAAAGAAAACTTGCCGCCACTCCCCGACCATGATGACTCGGACGACGACGACGACGGCAACAAGTGTAACGAATCGGTCCAAAAGGAGGCTGACAAGAACGAAGACGAGATGAAACAGGAAGATTCCACCGAAACGACTCCCAAGGAAAAGGACGACGTGACTCTTGCAATGGGTGATTTGTCTCTAAATAATGCATGCATGGGAAACGAACAAAAGGAAAGCGGCACTCCTGCCGCTGCGGCATCATAAGGTACTACAAAACTTTCTGGGAGCCCTCGGTGCTTCTATCACACATCCGTCCAAAAGAGGTACGTGCGCGACAACCGGTTGTTTTCAACAACGCAAAGCTTGGCCAGCTAATCGGGTAGTTTTCAATAAAACCACACAGCCTGATCCGTTTAACCGAGCAAGAACAATGGTGCAATCTTGGAACATACAAAGACTTTTCTGGAACCAGTGGAATCCAAAGTCCTAAAATGGGGCTTTGGGTCTGCTCGGCGACTTTCCTTGGGTCTGCTCCTGGATTTTGTGACACGTTTTTCTTTCAAATGCCGAAGTATCCAACTCACGATGGAATGTCTTGCCGCTTGTTTATGTATACGAAGATAGATGCAGCCTCGAGAGAAGAGCCACAACATGAGATGAATACAGGATACAGGATGTTAATAGAATATACATTATGTCGATGGATTGATGGGGGGTCGGGAGGGGGGAGGACGAGTTGGTCATTTCAAGTTCACAGCGTTGATCGTTTGCATCATCGTTGAATCTGTTAAAAAAATGGTGTTTGCAGCACCACTGCAGTGAAAAATTTGTAACAACAATGATACTCTACGTTTGTGTACCATGGCCATTTGCCAAACCAACTTTGCATCGGTATTTTCTATCATTCGTCGACTCCCGCAACAAGTGCCATGACAGCACAAACTGTCATAGTCTCAATTTTGTGTCACTCTCATGCTCATGCCAATGCCATTCATTCTATATTTCATAACGAACACTGCCTTTGTTCCTCGTCTGATCGGTGGTGGAGCATCCTTTCAAAGTTCCCTGACAACATTATTCTTGTTTTATCCAATATTTCTTCCCCACCGCTATTATTTTTATTCTTTTCTTAGAGTGATTCGTTGCTTTGTTGCATTTATATATTGGGTGCTTTCTCCGTCGGTTTCTTTTTCTTCTTGTTGACAGTACTGTCCGCTGGCAATTCAGAGACATCCAATTCTTCGCTTAGATTCGACCAGCATTGATCACCATCGTCATATTCAATAAAAACAAAGTCCTTGTTGGAGACAAGTGTCTTGGTGACGACACCATCGTAATACCGACCGTTCTTCCATTTGACGCGGAGTCGCTTTCCCAAGGACGACCCCTCTGCGGCATTAATGTTGTCGTCGTGTTCGTCAAGTACAACAATATCTTCCTTGTCGACGGTAAAGGAACGGAACGAGTTGAGGTCCACCCAGTTCCTGTCCCATCTCCTTTCTGAAATCTTACTATCGACAATGTAAACAAACACCCAACACTTGGTCGGTTCCCTTCTTTGTCTTTTGGTTGACTGATACTTTTTGAAGATGGCTTCGTGAAAGTGTCCATCACCAAAGCGTTCAAATATTAGAAGTGTGTCCACCTCGATGTCACGTTGATTTTGGCTGGTGATTTCTATGAGTCCCTTTGATTTCTTGTTACTGTTACGTCTTCGAAGAGAACGGCGACGATTTTTGGTACTATCGTCGTAGTTTGTAGGAATTTTTCTCCGGGACGTGGGAGGTTCTGAATCAGCAGTAGCCGGACGTTTCTTTTGTGTTCCTCGTTGAGAGGACCGAGACGGATGCTCATTCGTTTCGACCTTTGCGGGGTTGCGTCCAGTATCTGCATTTTCATTTTCTTGCGTTATTATTTGTTTCGAAGAAGGATATTCTGGTTTGATCATTTCGACCGACATGGCCATCCTCTTGTCGCTTTCATCGGCCGAATCCCATTCATCTTCGTCCTCGTGGTCCTCCTCCTCCTCCTCGTCCTCCTCTTCTTGAATCTTGACCAATTCACATTCGTCACCATCTTTCAAGTCGGAGCTTTCAAAGACACGAATGTTGGTCCTGCCATGTACCACAAACAATGCATACTCGGAGATGGAGCCTTTTAAATGCATCCGTCCACATGTCGTGGCGACTATTTCTCGTACCGACAAAGGGTCTGTACGATCAAAGCTCAGTATTGTGTATTGACGCTTGTACTTGGCCTTGATACGGACACAATTGCCTTTTGATTCATCACGGATTTTGTCTTCCGCCATGGTGCTCTGTGTGAGGTGGAGCAGAGTTTATTGACGATGATTTTGCAGTTTGCAGCTATCAACAGTCAACGGTGATTGATGACGCTGATGGATATCTGTCCTCCCCCTCCCTACGTGAGGTCCCTACGTAAGGGTCGATTTGCCTGCCGGTTCAATAGAAGAAGGTAAGACAACCGCAGCTTGAGCTAGAGACTAGTAGAGAGTGAATATCTTCTTGTTCGTCGCCATATCATAGAAGGCTGCTAATAAGATGTCTTACCCTTCTCTACTAGGTAGTAGAGAGCAATGGCAGAAAGGTCAAAAATAAGACAATAGAGGCAATCAACCGGAATTCCACCGTGCATAGACATCAGAAAGAAGCTGCTGTTTACAGGTACTCCATTTTTGCTGGTAACTGTTGTTACTGTTATTAATATAATATAATATTATTAACTGTTATTAATATAATATAATATTATTAACTGTAATACTACGTATAAATTACAGATAATAATAATAATGCAATCGGCCAAAAAATTCATCATCTTCGCCGTCTCGAACTACGGGTGTAGTAGCAGTACAACGCATCACTTTTTCCTCTCAACTACCACTACGACATATGATACCGTACCGTATCATACGTCTGTAATAGGTAACGGTAGCTACCGTAGACCGAAGCTACCTTTGTAAATGGAAGTTCGAGTATTTGCCATCGAAACATCAATAACGGAAAATCAACTCTTGCCCTTCAGCATTGCAATTAATGTTAAATTAACTGGAAATCTGATTTTTATTACTGTTAGGTTCCTAGCAAACACGTGTTATGGATAATGCGATTTTCCATGATGAGTTATTCATGATGTGACATGCGTCGTTCCTGTTGGATGACGCTAATAGAAAGATCACTGAACATGGGGGAAACATCATCGACCACTTTGAACAAGCGAGGGATATTGCATGGCTTGCTTTCCATGACATCCAGTCCGGCCTCTTTGAACTTCATCAGTTCGCTCCGTTCCAGATCATCCACCACCGCCGCTGTCAGAGCACAAATAGGTTGCCGGACCCCAGGGCGCATCGAATCCTCCCACTCTCGAAGCCGTTTGGTCGCTTCGAAACCATTCATCACCGGCATGTCGATATCCATAAAGGCAATGTCGTATATGGCCTGTTTAAGCTTTTCCACACCTTCGGCTCCATTGGCTGCAGTGTCGACAATAAAGTTCGCCTTTTCAAAGGCACGAGAGACTAACTTGCGCGTTACGTTGCTATCATCGACAATCAGAACCTTGCGTTTCATGGAGCCTTGACGCCAGCCATCGAGTCCACTGTTCATACAGTGATATCTCAACTGTCGAAGAATGGTCAGTGATGCTTCTGCGTATTGGGTCAAAATGACTTCCTGTTGCTCGGGATCTTCTTCCATTTCAATCATTTCGGTGGCGGTGGCCTTGAGCTCCTCCAACTTCATTTCAAATTGAGGAAACATGGTAATTCTTGCCTTCATGGGACCTTTGCGGCCTGTGAAGTCGCTGTGAGAAAAGGAACTAGCATGTGAACCGCTGTTGTGGATACTGCGAATGCTGGTCTTGGAAGTTGTGGACATAGAACTCCTCGACTGCTCCATGGCCTCGTTTCGTGTGGAAGATACAATCTTTCCATCTCGGAATTCGGCAGAGGAGTAGATTCTCCGTTTTCTGTTGGAACCAAGTTCGTCGTCCGAAAGGGCCTTAGTCGTGTCTTTGAAGTGGTTGTACACGTCATCCGTGTCTCCGTCGGCTTCCGATGCCAACAAACGAGCTGCTCTATCCATGAACTTGCCGGTCATGTATTCCCACGAGGAGGCTCTTTGAACAGAACCCACCCGATCGATGTCAATTCCAACCGAACCAACATACTGAACGAGCATGGGCAAGTCGTCACGAATTTCATCCGCGACATCGCTTTCTAGAGCGGCTAGCAAATCTCCGCGCAACTTCAAATTGACATACCCATCACTTCCCCTATCATCCGAACCGTCATTAGAGTCGTAAAAGTACTTTCGGAGTGATATCAGCTCATCTTCGTCGAATGGGATTCGGCTCAGCCAGCCAAGCAAACGGAGGTAGGCATTCTGGGAAGGAATCCCTTGAACATCGTTCATGCTTTGGACAAAATCGGGAGTCAGGTATTGATTCTGAGAGCTTGATGGTCCCCCCATACGTGAACCTCGACCAGACATTTTAGCAACTCGATTTGATTCCATCCATTGTAAAATCGTCTTCATCTGCTCGTCTTTCCTTATCCGGAAACATTCTTCGTTGCTTAATCCTTGTGCAGAAATCTTCAGAGCGCCAAGTGCGACCATGGGTGGTCCTGCTTCAAATCCATTCATTCGTTTCATTGGAACCCAGCGGTTGGAAATAATTCCTGCGATAATGTGACACTGTGCGGCTTGACTCAGGCAACAGTTATCCACATCAAGCTCTTCTAGACGTGGGTGCTGTGCGAGAGTAAAAGCAAGAGCGACAGCACCGGAGATTTTCATTATGTTTCCGGAAAGTCCAAGGTATGTTATTGAATCACATGCAACAAGACTTCTCATGAGACTGTTGACTCCGCGGCTTCCAATCTGGTTGAAGCTCAAGTTTAATCGAGCAAGACATTTCATGCTCAACAAGGAAGCAGCGATGAGTTGGCAACCTGGGTCGCCAATAGCGTTCTTGTCCAAGGTCAAGCTGACGAGGTTGTGTTGAAGAAGTTTGTTCATCATTGTCTCGATACCTGTGTGGGCAATCCCATTGTTCGACAAGCGTAGTTCTACGAGATGTCTGGGGCCTCTTTTCGAGATTGCCCTCGTCAATTTTTTGAGCCCATCATTGTGAAGAGCATTGTTAGAAAGATCTAAACGATCCAAATTAGGCATAACTTGATTGGTGCCAGTGCCTTTTGGAATCTCTTTTCCTTCCAGAAAGTCTACAATCAACTGAATTCCTTCAGATCCGATGTTGTTCGATGTCAGACTCAATTCTCTCACTGGACATTTTGGACCAAGACCTCGAAGCAGAAGGCCGACAGCATCGGGAGATTTCATTGCTGAGCCAAGATGAAGAACTTGAAGACCGAATTCCTTAGTATAGTATTTCTCGTTGCCTTCACCTGTTTTAGAATTGCCAAACATGTCGTTTTGCTCTGCGTGGAAATCCTCTTCACTTCTTTTATCAGATTCGTCTCCCTCGAAACTCTGTCGTCTTTCGGATACACTATTTTTATCGGGTGATAAAGCAAGTCCCAGCTCCGGCGCCGCCCTTACGGAAACATAGTTCCCAGACATGATGATTCCCCGAAGAGGAGCGATGCCTTTCCTTTTTCGCTTTCTCAAACCTCTTGCCAATGACAGCACGCCTCTGTCGCTAAGCCCGCAAAAGCTCACGTCGATTGTCCTTACTGGAGAACGGTCCATTGTAAGTACCTCGCACAGCAAATCCACCGAGTCGTCACCCATGTAGGTGTAAGAGAGATTCACAACTGAAATGGAAGGTGGAGCTCCAAGAAAAGAATGACCCAAGGGACCATTTCTGCAGTTTATCAGCTCTGCCATGTATCGATCCAATGCATGATCTAATCCCTCGCCCGAATTTAAAGCTCGAAAAACGAGCGCGCATAAATCGTCGACAGTCAAATCTCCAGTCAGAATCATGCTCATCATCCGTATTTCACTTCTAGCCAACCGTATCATACCCAAGTCCAATCGAACACCTTCCCTCACTTCTTCCAAGACGGAAAATGGATCAAAGCTTTCTTTTTTCTTACCGCTCACCCGTTCCATGATTTCTTGTTCGAGCTTGGCAGCCGCTTTGTTTTGACTCCGGCTTGATGTTCCTCCTGCAGCCGCCGCTTTCATCAACTGAAAGAGAGGATCGTCCAGCTTGGTATCTATTCCTGATGCCGCCGAAGCATTTTGTAACATTGCCTGATAGGCCGCAGCATCTTCAGCAACCCAAGGTATTTGGTTGCTACTGTCTACAGATCCGGAGTCGGATTGTTGATCGTCTACATTCTCGGTTGTCACTTTTTTGGCTTGTCCCGAGAGCTCTAATCCTACCACTTGGGCTGCTTCCACGGCCTGTACCAGGATGGCTGCTATTCTTGTAATCCGGTTAATCACAGACGCTGAATGTTGCATCTCTTCGTCCACCACTTGTTCAAACAATATGATTCCCGGGATAGGTTGCTCTACATACGAAACTGCCTTGGATACAAGCCATATCCAATCCCCTTCGATTGTTCGGCGTCGAATATAAGCTTCTACTTCTGGTCGACCTTTATCCCAAAAATGAGTCTTGATTGCTAACAGTCCAGGCAAGTCATCCTCGTACACTGCATCATAGCTAAGGCGCCAAAAATCATGGGAAAAGAACAAGTGATGAGATCTGACTGACGCGTAACTATGAGTCTCTGTCCGACAACATTATCCGTCACTTACGCTGAAGTCATTAACAAGGCATCTGGAGGGAAGCCCGTCACCGTTTTTGTGGCTTCAAGTATCATTCCTAAAACAAATTGTTTAAAAAATAAAACAGACAAGCCAAGGTGATTTTGAGATTTGTACGACAGTAACATCAGGGTTCGTGCCGGCCAGTTTCTTCCGGACGTACCGTTTTGTGCCATCGTTAGGTAGTGTTCTTCGGGTCTAAAATTTTCTTGCTCTTGCTGTGCCATCATATGTAAAAGCGCTTGCATGCTTTCAGCGTCGTTAGGGTCCATGCCTAACATTGCCATTTCTTGAAGGACATGCGGAGGTATTCCACCACCAACTCCACCAGCTTGTTCCCCAAATTCGGCAGCCTGTAAGGCTCGTAATAAATTTAATTGTTGTTCTACATGGGAATCTCCGCCGGTGTCCATCGAGAGTGACGCTTGAGAGGCTTCCAAATCCATCATGTGCTGTTCAGCAGCTTGTTGGGCAATTCGACTTATACTGTTGTCGCCACCGCCATTCCCTTGCTGCCGTTGCAAATCCCTGGCGACAGCCTCCTGCATGGCCGCTTCCGCGGCTTTCATCGCGGCTTCCATCATTTTCCGAGCGGATGTGGAAGAAAAATCCAGAGTGTGGAGAAAGACTATTTCGAAGATTGTGCCAAAATTAGGCGTTCTTCTCCTCTTTCAATCTCCAGCAAAGCCGGCTCCCCAGAACAGAAGGTGCCGCTCCGCTGCACTACTCTTGTCTTAATACAAGAGGAGAGTGTAGTATAAAGATCGAATGGCAGTTCAGCCTTTTCGTACTGCAGCAGTTGATGATGTACGTCTCTGCTTTTCGAACTTGTTTCACACAATCGCTTTTGATAAGGCAGCAGTGTCTCTGAAGTGGTTCGAAGGGTCTTTTGTGCAGTGGAGCGTGATGGTGTGTTGGAAGGAATGATTAAAGGGGGAGGGGATTTTCCGTAGCAAAGGAACCGCATATTCGGATTTCTTCCCTCTTTATTAAGAAAAAGCGAACGAACAAAACTAACACGAAGTATTGATGATGATAAATAAATGTTATTAAGTACTTCGAGGTACTACATAGTAACAATGATAAGAAAATAGAAGTGCCGCAGCCGATATCAAGAAATAATATATAATATCAATCATTAACCAATATCTAACTAATAAGAAACGAGGACTTTTTCTCAGGTTATTGCGTGAAAGAACTTATATAACAATCATTATTTTTTAAGGTGCATTCCAAGTCGATTTAGTTTCTTCCGTTTTCAGCCCGTCTCACTTTCTATCTTCTCTACTGTCGTTCTTTGTTGATGATTCAAAACACAAAGGTTCGTGTTGCACGCTCCTATTCCGAATTGATTTTTTCGATGTTTATGTTCTCACGTTTTCGTCTTCTAACACTCTCAATTTCGTGCACAATTAATCGTTTGCTGGTCCAGACGTCCAGACTCCCGTGCCGGTAGTCAGTACGAGTACCGGTACAAGGAGTACTACCGTAGGTCGTAATTCATACAGTCAGGACCCTGGTTTTAATAAACCCTAACCTTAAGTACTATGTTTAATTTCCCCCTAGAATGATATCCCTTTTCTTCAACTGAATAAGGTTTTTAAAATCGGAAACGAATAACTCTAGCCCTAACGATTCAAAATTCTCCACTTTTTTCTCCGGTTTGCAGAGTTCTCCGGTTTTTTCAAAAATTCTCCGCTTTGTCCGTGAGTTCTCCGCTTTTTTCAAAAGTTCTCCGCTTTTTCAAAAAGTTCTCCGCTTTTCAAAAAGCGGAGAACCCTCCAAAAAAAAGCGGAGAATAAAAATCGAGGACTTGAAACTGAGTTTCTACCCCCCTCTTCAGCTCATACCGCATACGAATTAGGTACCGTCTACTACGGTACTAATAACGTGGTACCGGTAGTAGTAATACTTCGAGCGCTACGCGTTCAAGCAACTCTGCCGTTTAGTCCTGCAGAAGTCTCCTTAATACCTACCGGTAGTTCAATCCTCTTCCATAATATAGCATCTTGGTCAAGATCCTGGCCTTGGCTCCCTCGCCGGCCCTACTCTCTACTAGGCTTGTTCTTCTTCCTGGCCATGTTCGTCGAAGCAGCACCGTTACTTCTTGTATGTGCGTGTATCACGTTGGCCCGGTCCTGCGAGAAAATCAGTACGGTCTTCCAAATTTTTTTTCTCCGCTTTTTTTCTCCGCTTTTTTTCTCCGCTTTAGAGAGTTCTCCGCTTTTTTAAAAAGTTCTCCGCTTTTTTAATTAGTTCTCCGCTTTGTCAATGAGTTCTCCGCTTTTTTCAAAAGTTCTCCGCTTTTTGAAAAGCGGAGAACTTTTTTTGCCGGGACTGCATGACGTGTCTCGTGACCAAAAACGGCCGTTTCTTGTGCGAAAAAGAACTAGGGATAGAAGTAAACCATAAAAGACTGATTGAACAAAGAATAATTTTAGGGCTGTTCTAAACCGGGGTCCAGTTAACAAGGAAAGAAAAGGTAAAAAAAAATCTATCGTACGTAATAATAATTACCGAACGCACGGTCGTCTGTTTCATCCTTTCTACTCTCTACCATAGTACGACATTAATAAGTACTGGTAGACAAAAGTGCGAAGAGTTGACCTGCCGTCCTGGTACATGCCATAGTAGACTTCCGGTAGTGAAAGTACGACCTTAAATTTGCCGTGGCGGAGTCGTATGCACCGTGTCCACTCTGGAATAAGGAATACGTAGTATTAATATAACAATTTTTTGTTGTTGTTTCTATATTAGAGTTGTTGATTCAACACGTCTGCTTCCGCCTGATAGAAGCTAGCCCGCTAGCTAGGGAGGACAGAGCATTTCAATGGCTCAAGCAAATCGATGCCCAATGACCTCTTCTGGCAGCACATTCCAAATGATGAGTAAAAGATTGTTTTATCATTGACCAGGGCAAAAATATCCGGGCCCACATTTTCGTTTCTAGTGGTATCCATCCACACGGCCAAAATGACCAGCCTCTCGGAAACGGTGTAAGTAATGAAACGCCTCTTTTTCAATGGGGGTCGCTATGATCCCAAGGTCTTCCATGGTCAGAATCTTTCCATCTTCTGGTTGCAACTTGTAACCCTCGGGAGTCAGAGCGGGAAGGAAATCCTGGCTCCACAGTTTCGCGATATCCTCATTCATCAAGACAAATGATTGGAAGCTCAAGGCCTTGGCCATAGCGTTGAAGGCTGGCTTGGGCAGGCGCAACACACTGTATTTGGTGTTGAGTTCGGTTAAATCCAAGACAAATTGAGCAAGTTCGGCGTAGGTGTAGTCCGATGGACCGAAGCAATCTACTGTTCGCCCAGCAAACTTTTCTGGATTATCAGTGATCCGAGAAATAGTCTTGGCAACATCAACTGCCCATACCGGTTGTGTCAGGGAAGTTCCCTCATCCAAAACTGGCACTACGCCATAAATTTTTGCCATATTGGCAAAGTAGTGCAACAATTTGTCCTCAGTACCAAACAATTGCGTAGGACGAACGATGGTAGCCCAGGGATAAATTTCTCGAACTGCCTGCTCTCCCAAATACTTGGTACGAGCCCATTCCGAAGGGTGATCCGCAGAAACGCCAGCCGCCGATACATGGATCAAATTGTCCACTTGCATTTCTAGACAAAGCTCGGCAATTTGCTTGGCAATACCAACATTGACATCTTCAATAGTAAAATTGGTTTGCCATCCTACATAGGGGAACTTGCTCGTTTGAATGGGCTGTCCCGTCGGGTACGGCTTGGAAATCATGTTAATCACAATGTCAGCATCGGCGATCACCTCCTTCATTGAATCGACATCTCGTGCACTGTAGTATACAAAGCGAGTGTGTCCCAAATCAAACATGGGTTTAATATCACGATGTTCAGCCTCGTCACCGCGATTTCCTACGTAGGCAAAGGCGCCGTTTTTGCCTGGAAAATGAAAAAAAGGAAATTCGTGAGAATTCGAAGTACTTCAAGTAACCAGCAACAACTGGTGAAACTCATAGGCAAATACTTGCAAAATGAACATTTGGACGACGCAATTTCCAACTTACCGAGTTGATTACACACGTGTTTACCAAGAAACCCAGTAGCACCAAATATGGCCACTTTCACTCCGGCAATCGATGCTCTGCCACCTGGACCACTTTCGTCCAATCGTCGCTCCGTCACACGAGGAAGAAACGGCTCGAAAGCAAAGGTCCGACGTCCCAGCTGCAAGTTCACCGAGCGTTGCAAGGTCCTCAACATTGTTATTGTTGGAAAGGGGGGAAAGGGTCAAAAGATATGTAACAAAAAGAACTTTTTGTACCAGTTGGTATTTGCCTGTTGACGAGAGATTGAACACACACTCCTACGATCTCGGCGCTTCTGGATGTGCTCTTGCTGCTGGAGTCGTCGAACTGGTTAGCATGTTCGTAGGTATGATTCATACTCTACTACAATTTTTTTTAATCTGGATTACGAGTACGTTTACTACCTACCTGTAGTAGCTACCGGGCTACCGGTAGAGGTAGTGAACGTGGTAATACAGGTAATAAAGTACCGGTACGATCGTACCTAAGTTCTACGACTGCGGTTACTCTGGACTCTGGACTACCGTAGTGGACTTTGAGTCCGGAGGTCCGGTGTCCGGTGTCGTAAAACGCACACCAACGGTTGTTCCTTATGATTTAGGTACTTCGTTTTTCTTTTGGCTCTCTTGGATCTCTCCCAAGTCCCGATCGATCCAGTACTTGTATCCCAATGATGTCTCTTGAGAACATATATTCATAGAATTCGACATTTCTCCCTGAGGATCGATCCAACTTGAGCAATAAATGGATCCTTCCTTGCTAGATCGTTATCCCCGAGGTCATGTTAGTTTTGAATTCGAAAAAGCATTATTTCATTTCCTTCTTCGTATCGGTCGCAAATTTGATCTTCGTTGCTCGCCTCGGACGGATTTCGTCCTACTTATCTCAATATCCCCGTCAACGTAACATCGTCCCCTGGAGTGCCCGGTCCAAGTTTCGGATCCAACAGCTATTTTGGGGGGTGATGAGCACCCAATCCTCCGTTTCCTCTCTTTCTTGGATCCCACTGACGCCGAACAATTTTGAATCGGGTCCAGTATCGTCGCAAGGGTGCCGACTGGCCAAGGACCAAAAATACTTAGAAGCGGTGCTCACGCAATGGAAACAAGGTCAGTCTACGGAAGATGATCTTCCCATAGAAACAGCTACCTTTAGATACTTTGATTCACAAAAGTCGCCACTACATGGTCACTTGGTACGACCAACGCAAACGTCGTCGGATTCCAAGGAACGACCAGGTGTGTTGCTATTTCATACAGCTGCTGGGCCACAAGACGTGTTTTTGTTCCATAAAGCATATGTGCTGGCAAAGGAGTTGGATTGTGTCGTGTTGATCTGTGATATCTTTTCCGATTTCAATGGGTGGGCTTGGGGTTCAGATAGAACCCATTACAACCAAGTCCGATCGGATTTGGAACAAGACGATTATCGCTTGTTGAGGTTTCGAGTAGAGGCCGCCATTCGTGCATTGATAGGCAGTAATGCTGCTCTGAATGTGGATAGTCTCCGCCTTGCAATGCTAGGTTGGTGCCTTGGTGGTCAAGCGATCTTGGAGTTCCCTCGTGCGGAAGAAATGATATCGGGCATTGACTTTTCTGTTCGGGTCCTCGCAACCTTTCATGGCGTTTTCCGCCGGGAGACGCAACTAATGCTTCCAGCAAATATGAAACGACAAGATCAGAAGGTCATAATTTGTAACGGAAGCGACGATCCTTTTGTTACGAAAGAAGATGTTGATTCCGCAAAAGCCTACTTTGAAAGTGCCGGGTACAAAGTGGAAATCGCCACCATGAAGGACGCCAGACATGGATTTAGCAATCCAGCTCAGGCCTTCAACAATAACGATTCGTTTGATTACAATGAATTAGCTGCAGAGACATCGTGGGCAAGGACGATGAGAGTGCTGATAGATAGTTTGTCATGATAACTCTGAATTCAAATTAAGTACTGCGGAGTAGAAAGATGGCATTGTTGGAAGAGGAAAATCCTCCAGGTAGCTAGCTACCAAGGGAAGGCGAAATGATAGCATTAACAGTAAAATAGAAGCTGATTCTTCATCTTACTTGCGCGCTCAAGCCAAGTCATATCAATCTGTCCATCTTCTCGAGAATATGAAGTAGATTCAAGATCCAAAATGAAAATTGTGCAGAGTACGACTTTTTACAGTTAGTACGGTAGTGTAGCAGTACTTGATTGTGAATGAAGTTATTGCGGGGAACGAAGTACTCCGAGTAGTATTCCTGAATCATCATCATTTTGCCATCGATGAGATTGCTCTCCTCTTTCCGAGCCTTTTAAATCGGTTGGCATTCCATGTATCATGTTCCGGACAAACCGACGTTTGACTCTTGTATTTAGGTTTTCCTCGACGTTTCAATTTTTTGTTTTCTTATTCCATCTCACTATCTCCCGTTCGTTCACAATTAATATGATGAGTACTAAACCTAGTGCTAGTATTACTTCCAACAAGGTCCTAATTGCCGGAAGTGGGGTGATCGGTACTTCGACTGCCTTTTTCTTGGCCAAGGAATTTGGTATTTCAACGACGTTGATTGATCCGTCTGGTTCCATTGCTCCGGCAGCCTCGGGCAAAGCAGGAGGATTTCTGGCGCTGGATTGGAATGATTACTCCTCCGTGGGACCATTGACAAGACGGTCCTTTACCTTGCATCAAAATATTGCTGACCTTTTGGGAGCGTCCACAATTCAATATCGACGCTTGACATGCGCCTCCATCCGAGTCGGCGATGGTAGTGGACGGCCAAAGGGACGAAAGTTGGAGGGTATTGAATGGGCCGAGGGCGATAATGCCATGGCCAACGCACGAAGTTTGGGGGACGAATCGACGATTGCTCAAGTTCATCCCAAAAAGTTCTGTCAAAGAATGTGGGAACATGTACAGTCCTTGACAAACGAAAGTTCCTTGGTGAAAGGTAGTGTGGTGGAGGCTGTGTATGAAGTAAAGGACGGCAAGAAGCAATTGGTGGGAGCTAAGTTGGACGATGAGACTGTGTTGGAAGGCGATGCGTTATTATTTGCCTGTGGACCATGGACTGCCGATAATATGTTTGGTACAAAGTATCATAGGTGAGATGAAACAAATGTAGGGATTGATAAAGTTGGCACTACGAGCGCCTTCTCATCTGCTCCTTTTTGATCAATTTGTCAAAGCCTCGTGGTACCCACCACCAAGACGTTGTCTCAATGTGTCTTTTTCTCAGGCTTTGGAGATCCTGAGGTATATGTGAGGCCCGATAATACCGCATACTGCACTGGTTTTCCCGATCCACCGGTCCGTGTCACCGAGCGACCCGGCCAGGAAGAAGTCCGCAGCGATGCCATTGCCAAAATTCAGAAGTCGGTCGAAATGGCCTCTTCCATGTCCGATGATTTGTTGCTCTCGACTGTTGAAGATGACGTACTACAACAAGCTTGTTATTTGCCCAGTACAGCAGATGGAAGTCCCATGATGGGGGCCTTGCCGGATCAACCTCAAACATTTGTGTGTACGGGACATACTTGTTGGGGCATTCTCATGGGACCTGCCTCCGGAGAAGCCATGGCCAACTTGATTGCCAGGGGAGATTCGCCCCATGTAGATTTGACGTCTTTTGATCCTGCCCGATTTGGAAGTTTATCCATGGTGCCACAATCAAGTCGGGTTTGATTGGTACGCAGTAAGAAATGTACAGCGTGCCGTTGGTGGTGGTGTTATTTAAAACGAAATCTCTAGAAGTAGTTCAATGGTTTTTATTTTTGAAGAACAACTTTTTTATACTGTGCAAAAAAAGTGATTTAATTTTGTTGATTTTGTAACAGCAATCTTGTGCTGTCCAGCAGCCATGGTGAAAACGGAGGTGTCACGAAACAAGTCTCATTTCAAGCTACACTGTCCCTTCCCTGATTCGATTGTGTGTGTGTGTGTGTCCTTTTATCACACATTCTAAGAGAAAAGTGGTTGTGTGCCGCCCTTCATGGCAAAGTTCATGGGACTTCCGCCGTCGGCGCCACCATCTTGGTCTTCCAACGGCATGTACTCGGCCAAAATTCCTCGTACTTGTTCCCGCATATCTTCTCGGGTCTTTTGGTAATGCCAATATCCAACCCCTGCAAAGGTGGCAGTGATCAGGAGGATGGTCCATCCAAAAGTGTGGGTAGATACTTGGCCGCTGGAGGGTGCGGTGCTTGCCGACGAGCAAACTCCCTTCTTTTCGACACAGGCCACGGAATCGGAACAAGAAGAGCATTGTTCGCAAATCTTGGGTGTGGTTCCTTCGGCATATCCCGCACAAATGGCATGGAAGACAGTAGAGGCCGTCAGTTGTCCTCGAATCGCTGCCGTGTTTACAAATGCAGTAGGAAGAACGACGACTCCTCGCTCTTGTTGTGCCGAGATTTCCAAATCCAAAAATGCGTTGGGTGCATCCTTCTCCAAACCTCCGCTGTCACTAATGCATCGATTGATTTTGTCGCCATCCACCCCGGCGTGTCGGTAGCAATCTTGGACACAGTCTTCGTTCATGAAATAATCGGGAGTGTTGCACCGATCCATAAATTCCGCAATGTAGTTCCACCAGATTTCACCGACTCCATCTTGCTCTCCATAATGATTCCAGATACACAAACGGCGAAGAGATTCCTTGACAACATCGGCACCCGAGATACCCTTCTCCAAGTCATTGTCGGGATCGGTCGCACAGTATCGTCCGTTGTTGGTGCAAAGGTTGTAACAATAGTTTTCTCCATCGTTACTAATACAATGAGTCTTGACTCCGTCGTAAATGTACATGTGAGGTGTAAAGTAGGCACGGTCACCGAGGGCTTTGGCAATTGACTTGAAGTTGCGAAGGAAGTTCTTGCTGACGACATCACTGGGAGTGCTCCAAAGATCATATTCGACTCGATCGTCAGGGGATGGCAATGACCACGACATCTCCAATTGGACCGGTTGATTGCTCATGAGTTCCTTTTTTACCTTATCGGCATCGACTTTGAACATCAGGAAGGATGGAATAGAAATGTCCGATCCGGAACCATCATCTGCCATGATGGGTTCGGAAGTTTCGCAGCTGGGATTGTCGCTATTGGCAATGCAATTGGCGTCGGAACAGAGGCAAGTATTGTCGGCGATAATGACTCCAGCAGCTCCTGTGCGCTGTGCATTTCGGACCTACAGTAGAAAAAGGCGAAAAGATAATAATATTCAAATGTCAGTTTTCATTCAGATTGAGAAGGTGGTCAGTCACCCATGTGACCATCACAGTTTTTCAGGAACCCGTTGGGATAAGTGAGCACACCTACCTTCTTGACAAAGGTACAGCCACCACGATCGACCATGAGAATGTATGGGGATTGCCATCCCAAAGTTTTCCCCTTGTCGTCTCTGGGATATCCCTTGGTAGTATCAACATTGGGATCGCATAGATCTGAGTTGGCATAGTAGACAGTCTGAGCAATCGATCCTCCATATGGTGGAACACCAAATAATGCCTCTCGATGATCGTATCCATCCTCCTTGAAAAGACTGTGAGGGATCTGTGTGTGGTTGTAAAAGTAATAACGGTGGTGAAGTAATAAAGCAGTGTCAGAATGCAAAAGGTTTAATATCAGTCCCAAACAAGAGTGGAGAAAGTCGTTGAGAATGTTGTTGTCTTGCAAAATAAGGTCAAGTGTCCCTCATTGAGAAGCATCTTAACTACCGAATCTGTCTCTCATTGCTGTCAGCTTGATGTTCCATGGGTCCATGGAGTGTTTCCCAAGTACATTCGAGTTGAATTCAATGACAGTCAAGTGGGGGGAAGGCCTCATACTGGAAGGCGGAAGCTATATCCATGGACGATGCCTGTCGTGACAATCTACAGCACGTAGATCGTGGTACAATTTTTTACGCGCAAATCACACGACTTGCGGTCTTTTTTTCCGTTTTGGACGCACACACACACACCTCTTGTCGATCGTTGTTGCGAAAGAACTTACATGGATCATGAGACGACTAGAGACATTGTCCGGAGTCTTGCCGACAACTGATGACAGTGTCAAGAGGAAAGAGATGAACGCTGTTGTTTTTTGAGCAACCAACATCTTGTCTTTTTATGTGGACGTATAGTGATGATGGTCTCTTGTCTTCAAAAAGAATAATACGAAGAAGAAAAAAAGTGTGAGCACGATCGCGAGTGCCGTGCGAGCCTTTCGACGCAGAAGGAGGAGGAATCATGATCGGGCCAGTATGTTCGAATGTTGTGTGCACGACACCTCGCGTGCAGAATCAATTTTTCTTTTTTCACTTGACCTCGGTTCGATCGATCTCAACGAGTGTCCGGGACTACTTCGTAGCGTTCAATTTCAAACCATCCTACGGGAGTTTGGCTTAACAACAAGGGGTGAATCACGAATGGTGGTCGCAGAGCCGCAGAGGAGACCTCACTTCCCCTTCACACCGTGTATTCTACTTTTCGCCCGTTGCATTCCGTTTAAAGTACTGTCGTAATACTGGCAGAGTACCAGGTAGCATACTACCGTACGACTCTACCGGTAGGTACGGTAGCTAGGTAGTAGAGGTAGTAGGGAGAAAGTGCATTTGGAGGCATCTTCGAATCTTTTATGATACAACCCGACACAACACACACACAACACAGCAACCACTTCGTATGTACTAGCTAGTCTACCAAAGAGAGAAAGGACAAACCGACAGTCAAACGTCTAATAACTGTAAATACTTCGTGTAACGAAAAGAAACCAAACGAATATATATCCGAAAATCGATGCGATCGATGTTGTTGTTGCCTGTTTCAAAAAAGTTCTCCATATCAAAACTATACTGCACTACCAATCAAAAATCATGGACTGTTCGACTTTCTCGGCGCGACGGAAACAATGCCACGACGTATATGGAAATCGCGGAGAAGAATGTTTGAACGAAGAATTGACCGAAAAACGATGCCTGTCTTTGAAACATTGTCCTCGCGAAGCCAACGAATACTACGGAGACGCTCCCATGACGGTGCCAAATAATGGTGGTGGGAGTGGTGGTGGTAGCGGTACTAGTGTCGATGATGACGATAATAATGACTCGCCATACCAACATCACAAGGCTCTTTGCGCGTCGTGGGCCGAATCGTTTGCCTATGTCGACAAAGAACTGGAATATGGGCCGAAGACTGTCCGTCATCATCAAGACGCACGTCAGATTGTCATGAGAGATCCCAAACTGAAACAAGAATGTCGACAAATTGCAATGAATTTGGCACGATGTCTACGAAGGAAACGACTTTTTTCATAAACAAGTGAAAAGAAAATGCTATGGAGATTGGTGGTTGAACCATCTGGTGGTGGCATGCAACGTTTGATCAGAAAATGATGTTCCGGTAATCACGTTATGGAACAATTGGCCAGGATCCTGTTGTTGTGGCAATTATTTGGACTCCGAAAAAAGTGTGTTGACATGAGGAACGCAGCAATCCTTTTCGATGCATTCTAATCCAGAACTATGCCGTGTGAGAGAGGTAGTGTTGTCGCAGAAGCTCGGCATTGTACCGTTCGTCGCTTTCCATCATGGGGTTCTTGGATAGACAGCTTTCGGAAAAATCCATTTTTATTTTTGGATCGTATTCTCTCAATCATCGATGCCTCGATTATCTTACAACAGCTATAATGCCAACCTGACCATTATTTCAATTTGAGGAACATGCAGGCGAATACTCTACTAATACATGTAGAAACAGGATTCATTTTAATGACAGGACACACATTGTTGCTTTCGATGCATACAGTGACTGGGGGGAAACAAAAAAAAATCGACAAGTAGCCTAAAAGAGAAGCCTCGAAGACTACTGAATCAAACAGCACTGACAGTGAGTTTCACTGTTAAGCAGCAGTAGACTATCACCGGTGCTGCTACCGGTAGTTGTACCGTAGTATGATTTACAGGGACTGCTCGTATCGTACAGGCTACGCAAGATTGACGGTGGTAGTCGATCGGCATTTCAGTGTCCACAAGAGATGGGGATAGTGTCTCAATTTGTCCATCACGC
The DNA here is from genome assembly GCA_019154785.2 of Nitzschia inconspicua. Taxonomy (NCBI): domain Eukaryota; phylum Bacillariophyta; class Bacillariophyceae; order Bacillariales; family Bacillariaceae; genus Nitzschia; species Nitzschia inconspicua. The sequence continues at coordinate 3,215,630 of JAGRRH010000013.1, read as the reverse complement.
ACACTCTCTCAAATTCCCCCAAAACTTGGCTCCTACTCCGGTAATAGAGAAGAAACCAACATGCACCATTTGGAACGAATGACTTGGTTGCTGCTCAAGTCCACAGAGGAAAGAGGATAAGCAAAATAAAATAATAATCATCAACTGCCACCTTGCAACTACTATCTACCGCAACTGCGCAAGTGAAGAGAGGAAGGGCCAACTCTAGATATCAGTCATGTCTCCCATGAGGATTGCATTGAGCTGCCTTGCTGTCCTTGGGTCATTGTCCACGAGGGCAGGGGTGGTAGACGCATCCGGCATCACCTCCAAATTGAATGTTCAGGTTCGTTCAGAGAATCTTGCGTTTCTTTTCCCGACTTCTCTAGTGAGATTCTGCCACTGCAAGTTCTCATTTCATGTCATCTCACTCATATGATTTTCACCCACATTCTCAAAAACACCCAAACAAATCAGCTACCGCAAGAGTTGCGACGAGATGGCGGATACGACCATCGCGAAGCTCTGTTTGGATTGCCCCCATATGGTGGATCCATTCAACAAAATGTGTACTATGCCGACTCGGTAATGTGCGACAGCAACGAAGACTATTCTCGAGGTGGATACCCTACTCGTGATAATGATTCGACGGGACAAATGAAACCATGGGTCGCTCCATTTATCCTGATGGTCGATCGGGGAGACTGTACCTTTGTGAAAAAAGTACGCAACGCCCAAAAATTGGGCGCCGCCGCAGTTATCATTGCCGACAGTACCTGTTTGTGCGATGCTGGAGATTCCTGCAAGTCCGATGCCGAACAGTGCGAGACCAAAGAACCCATCATGGCCGACGACGGCAGTGGCGCGGATATCACCATCCCCAGCTTTCTCATGTTCAAACAAGATGCGGATCCCATCAAGGAAAAGCTCAAACAAAATACGATTGTGCGCGTGTCCATGTCGTGGGCGTTGCCTCGTCCAGATGACCGAGTAGAATATGCCTTGTGGACAACACCCAAAGACGAAGTCAGCCGTCCTCTGCAACAGAACTTTCGAGAGGTTGCCAACGCTCTAGGAAAACACGCACAGTTCACTCCACACATGTATCTCTATGATGGTATCTTTGCAGGTTGTCAAGGAGCGGAGGGTGAGAATCAATGTTACACTCTATGTACCAACAGTGGTCGTTACTGCGCCTCCGACCCAGATGATGATTTGGACAGAGGAATTTCTGGAGCGGATGTTGTAACGGAGAGTTTGCGTCGACTGTGCATTTGGAAAGAGTATGGAGATATCGATGGTGTGGGAATGCCATGGTGGGATTATGTCGGCGAATTTTTGTACAGATGTGACAGCGTCGACTATTTTACAAGTGACGCTTGCATAGAAGATTGTATGAAACGTTCCGGTATCGATCCTGAACGCATCAAGCAATGCATTGAAGACTCTGGTGGCCTGAAAGACAATGTCGAGAATTCCATCTTGGAAGCTGAACTCACCGCACGAGAAACAGCAGGTGTCGTCATCTTGCCATCTTTTTTCGTCAACAATGCACCCCTCCGTGGAGCTCTGACTGTTGCCGAAGTCTTTGAGGCGATTTGCGCTGGGTACGCAACCGGGTCCGAACCGACCGCCTGCAAGAAATGCAGTACCTGCGATGATGTTCAAAAGTGTGTCGCGCAGGGACACTGCCCCGGTGCCGTGGACAGCATGGACACGGTCTCTGTGCCGGTCTTTATGGGAACGTTGTTGGCCGTTGTAATCTGCTTTGGACTCTTGGGGATTGTTCAATGGCAACGATCGCAAAGACAGATGCGAGCACAGGTTCGAGGTATCATGGCCGAATACATGCCCATTGATGCCAACAATAAGGTGGAATCTGTTGGAATTCCAAATGATGATGAGGACGAGGACTTCAGAGTGGAGATTTCGTAAGAAGTCGAACGTCCCAACATTTTAGCATGACCAATCCATGAAATTTGTAGAATAAATCATAACAATCACTTCAGTGTACGTCGCTAGGACGGCATGGTGTTAGATTGAACTTCAAGCAACACTTTTTGTTAAAAATGAATAAGAGGTGAAATTCATTCACATCATTCTTTATAGCTAGGTGGCTGAATTGCGGAAAGCCCTATTTTTATCTCTTATGTCAACTTCGAGTGCACTTTCGATTGATTAAAAGCAACGAAGCACGTCACACATCAATTAGTTCAGGAAAATCCAGGACGACGTCGTTCTTTGACAATACTTCGTTGCGATCGCTGGGCGTCCAAAACACTTCCACTGCATTGACACAGTATCCGTCGTCGACGAGGCAGTCGCTTGCGATGCTTGCCAAGACCTCCTTGGTCTTGGATATGGAGTAACCAGCGCCTTCAAAGCTAAAGCAAGCGGTTAGATATGGTAGAACTTAAGTTTGCTATCGATTTCCCGAAATAACTCTTTTTAACGTTTCCGTCACTTACTTCGTAGAATCTCCTTGAATTTCCAGCACAAGGGTGACAACCACTAATGTGGGACCTCCATCACTCTCATCCTCATCCTCGGGAATGTATTCCTGCAGTGTGGAAAATTCAATGACGACGAAAGACTCATCTTAAGTAACAATTTTCCACATCCAACAAGCTCCCGTATCAATCCTTGCACGCACCTTTTCAAATTTGACCGCCTCATTGTTGGCTAGATCATTGTAATAGCTCTCGGCTTTTCCCGCATCTTTAGTACTGAACCACTTGCTTGAACTGCATGCCGCCACCCAGTCTTCCGATTTGCGCATCAAATCCAAACAAACGTTATTGGCCATTCGCGCCAAGTCTTCGTTGGCATCACTTTCGTCGGTGGCATGACTTTCCAACAGTCCAAAGATGGAGGTATCGGATCGATCGCGACTTTGCAGGGCGACAGAAATTTTCCCCACCGTAATGCCCTTGCCTAACGCTCCCTCTTCCTCGAAGATTTTGTCAAAGAGAAATTGTCGTGTGGAGGAAACGTGTTTACTAATTTGAAGATTGGCCTTCCACCTGTGGTTGGTTGAGAGAAACGACTTGACTGGGAGTGTCAGAGTCAGAGTCCACGCCAAAATGGCTACAAGATTCAGGGCCGATCGTGCCATTGTCTCTAAGAAATCTTGTCTCCTGCTATTTTGATGATGCAGATGGAAGACGCTGCTCAGCCAAAGTTTGACAACGTAGGTACTTGGTCAGTTGTCAGTTGCGTCCATTTTGGATCCGACATCCACAACATCAAGGAGAGCAAAAACATCAGGACGATTGAGGTGCGGTCCGATGTTTGATGTGTGACGTTAGTTGAGTCGAAAGAGTCGATAATGCTCTGTGTTGCTCGCTTGCTCGCCCCGCTTCACCGTTACGTTGGCTATTTCAGATGATAAGCCTCCATGTCACATAAGACAAAGAACTCGTAGAAACCTTTGTAGCTAGCTAGGCGATCGTTGTTTCGGAGTCGGCGCGTCCACTTGAGGATGTTCGTTGGAAGCAAACTAAAATTTTATATGCTGCTACCACCTTCTGTCTTTGTGACCAGAGACGATCAAGAACAACGTGTTAACAGTAAACAGAAAAGCACTACTACCGGTACTGTCACACCCTATCACTACCTCGTAGACAATACAGGGAATATTGTATAGGATTTGTACACTGTAGGAGTCGCTAGTAGAGTCACCATCCTGCAGCTTGTTCCAGGTGCTGAAGCGAAACGTGTCCGCATAGATTTGAGAGACTACTTCGTTTCGAAATCAACCGTTTTCACGTTCCACCATGGTCTCTCCCTTGATGAACTTTGCTCGATCGGGGGATCGGCGTAACAAACGATCTCCCGTTGGAATGACAGTGGTTTCACCCTCCGAGTCTGTATCTCCGCTCGATTCGAGGATGACTCCTACACGAAAAATGTTGTTTCAACGACGACGCCTTTCCTCACAATCTCGAAACGGCGCATCACCGTTGGAACCCGTACAGATAGTAGAAGATGAAAATCGAGATAATGTTTCTATAGTGAGCGACCATATGCGACCGTCGTCCGCACATCGACGAAGCAACGACAAGCAAATGCAGCATCTGTACGATCGATTCAATCATATCCAACAAGGGTTAGGGACCATTGATGAAGAACGCAATGAACTTCTGGAGAGGACCAAGAAGTTGGAAAAGGAAAAGAAACTTATCCAAAAGCAGCTTGAACTCCGGGAACGCGAAATTCTGACCCTGGTCAAGCGGTGTGCATCCCAAGAAGAAAAGATGCGCGAGTCCAGCAAGTTACGATCAGAAAATCGAGAGCTACAGCATCATTTAGATTCTGTCAAGCGCCGGCTCAATGAAATAGACGACGGAAACGAGGATCTATATAGTCTGAAGAAAAAATTGCAACAGTCAGAACTCGATCGAGAACATTTGCAAGATCGGTTGTCTAAACTGCAACGAGAGCACGATTCGGTGACAGATACGTTGCAAGAGTGTTTGGCCAATATTCGTCAGCTTACGGACGAGAAACAGCAGATTGAAGAAGAACGGAGAAGAGAACGACGACGGGCCGAGCTGGAATTAGAAAAGCAGCACCTTGCTCATGTTGCAGATTCCAACAATCTAAAAGAAGACATTCAAATTCACCAGTCAAAAATACTGCAACTAGAAAAGATCCTCCAAGACAACATGTACACCAACACGGCTCTCCGACGCGAGAAAGCGCTTCTTTCGCAAGGGCGTCATGGCGAAGTTCAAGAGGTCATTGAGCGGTATGAAAGGCAATTGCTGGAGATGCGTGAGATAATCGACAATTCCGCCCGAGGACGAGATGAGGACTATGAACGAGAACTCTCTCGGATGAAGGGACAAATCGAAGATGCTGTTAAGGAACAAGAACGACTTAAGGCTCAAATCAGGAGTGGTCAGCGTCCTGATAACTCAAATATTGACTTTGAAAAGGAAATGCAAGTGCTGAAAGAGAAGCTGGAAGCGAGAGACAACCTTATAGAAAATCTCGAGACTGAATTTTCGGGACAAATGGAGGAGCTTATGTCAAAACAGAGCAGCCTGGACCAAGTCGAGGAGGAACGAAGAATCTTAGAAGAAAAGCTAAATTCAATGAGGAATCTGGAAACCAAACATGCAGCTCTTCTCGACTTCGTTCAAATTCTAGATTCCAATCTTGCAGAATTGACCAGCGAAAATGCTCACCTGATTTTGGAGAAGGACACCATAGAAGAGGAGGCCAAAGGCTTGCGCAAACATGCAGAGACTCTGCAACATCAGTTGGAAAGTCTACGTTCAAATCGCAAAGCTAGAGAAAGTGATTTTCGAGATCTTTTGGAGGCAGAAAAACATGAATTGAGAGCAGAGCTTGAGGAAGCTTTGTTGAGCGCAAAGAAAGAAGTTGCCACCCTGCGTGCAGACCTGGATACCCGAGGAGAATGGATCTCCATGTTAGAGAGTGAGTTGCAAATCAGTCGCAGAGAGATTCTTGAAAAAGAAAAGGAAATATTGAAGATCGGAAACGAGATGCAACAACTGCGGTCAAAACTTACTGCTGCTCTTAGAAAAGCTCGGGCGGAGATTGTCTCACTAGAATCAGAAGTCTTTTGCCAAGATCAAAATGTAGCATCCATCGAGGGACGACTAGACATTGCCAAGGAAGCCTTGGAAGGTGTGGCAAGGCTCATTGATTCTGCAAGCGTTGTTGCCGATGCAACAAAAGGGCAGGTGAAAGATAGCACCCCATTTACTCAAGGAGCTGATGAAGATTCGATGGATGGCCATTTTGACCTTGAATTGAAGCTCCAAAAAGTTAGAAACGAGGTGATTGTGCTTCAAAAGGAGGTTCAGAGTCTAACATCTGAAAAACAAAATCTTTCGAAAGAAGTGGAGACCTCACAAGGAGTCATTAACGGTCGGGATGATCAGATTGTAGCCCTACAAGACGCAATCCTCCAATACAAAAAGCGCGAAAGGAATATCGAAAAGAAGCTGTTGGGGATGAGAAATGGTATCAATGCACAAGCTAGCAATATTGACTCTTGCAATGACCTTTTGACAATGACATCCTCGCAGATGGAGTCTCTTGCTTGTAACAAAAATGTAAAAGCGGAATCAGGTGAGGTCATTCACAATTACCAACAGCGAGTAGAAATGCTAGAGAAAGATCTTGCTGCAGCTGAAAAACAGAAGGGTGAACTGGTGAAAAAGTTGGAGGAGAAACAGGAATGCATTCGCACCTTAGATGCAAAATTATCTGGAAATGAGAGAGATGAAAGGGACCTTTTCTTAGAAGGGCAACTGAAAGAAGCATATGCTCAGCTTGGTGTATGCCACCAACAATCAGAGCTAATAGAGGTTGAGCATGCTGCCAACTTACTACTACAGTCAACAAATGAAAGCAATTTCAAAGAAATGCAAAATCAGATTGAAGTCCTTGAGCAGCAAATTCAAGATCTCGAGGCAGAAGTGAGAGCCAGCAAAGAAGAGTTGGCTCTTCAAAACAAAATCGCTTCTGAGTTGAAAAGTAGAGTATCAGAGTGTGAAGAGGAAAAGATGGTTGTGCTGTCCAGATTGGACGAAAAACAGGGAAGTTTTGATCGCCTTCAAAATGAGCTGACATCAAAAAATCAAGAGGTTGTAGAGCTCCAGACTGAACTCCAAAATACTCAGGTGGTGATTTTGGAAAGGGATAATCGCATTTCTGAGCTGGAATCTGTCCAAGCAGAGAATTCACGTGCCCTTAAAAGATTGAATGAAGAACTCTCAGACGCCTGCATCAAGATAAAAGTACTTGAAGAAAGCAAGCAATCCACTTATTCAGACACTGTTGGAGGGGGAAAGACTTGTGTTCAAACAAAGACAGAGATCAAGGAACTTGAAGAAAGAATCCAGATTTTGCTTGTGAGTCAAACAGAGATTGCAACTGAACTTGAGAAATCAAGTCAAACTTTGAAACAAGAAAGATTGGCTTGGTCCACCAAGGAAGACAGATTTGAGGATGAATTCCAATCCTTGAAAGCAGAGCTAGTCTCTATCCAGGGGAAACTGACAGAGCGAGAGGTTCGAATAAAAAAGCTTGAACTTGATCTTGAGAAAAATGACGAAATGTATAAGGGCCTTGAGGGGACATTGGAGCAGGCTCACAAGACAATAGAGTCACTGATGGAGCAAAGACGTGAGATAAACGAAAAGTGTCTTTCATTAGAAATACAGTTAAGTGAAACTCGCAACTCACATGAAGAAAAATATGCAAGTCTGGAAGCGCAACACCATCAATCAATTGAATTGTTGGGTGAAAAGGACCGCATGATTGATTCCTTGAACGAGCGAGAAAAGGAAAATGTCCTGAAAAGTGCATCTCTTGAAGCACACCTCACTGATGCCCAAAATGAAATACAGAAGCTTGAATTGGAGTTCAAATCTCGAGAGGAGCACGTCCAAAATCTGCAACAGGAGATCAAAAACCTTACTAGCAGCGAAATTGAGATTTCATTTGTTGAATCAGAAAAAAGAATGGGTAGCTTAGAGAGTCAGCTAGCAAAAGTCACAGCCAAAAATGAAGAACTACAAAAGTGCCTTGATACTCACCAGACAAGACTGCTGGAAGTGGACAAAAAATTGGAGTTGGCTCAACATGACATTGTTCAAAAGAATGATGACATTAAATCAAGAGATATGAAATGCAACGAGCTCAAGAAAAGGGTTGAGGAACTAAATGAAATCCTTTCTTCCCGAGAGCAACATTTGATGACAGTTGAGTCTGAAATTGAATTTACGAAGAGGGGATCACATGAATACAACGAAAAACTTCAGGATCTTGAAAGGTTGAATAAATCACTTGAAGAAGCTTTGACAAGGACAAATGAAGAGCTTTTGCAAGAAAAAAATCGTGTCAAAATTCTGGAACAAAATGCTCAGAATGGTTCAGAGGAATTTTACGATGATAAATCAGCAGCTGAGCACAAAATCAGAACACTAGAAGATGCACTTCAGAAGGAGATTCAGTCACGAAATGGTTTGGAATTAGATGCCGTGACAGTTTCTGAAACATTGGCGGCGACACAAAGACAAAACGCTGAGCTTGAAAGGAAACTGGAAGAGAAGTGCCAAGCATTGAATATTGCGAAAGAAGAACTCCTCGAAGTAAAGACTTCCAGATCCACTCCCAGCTTTACTGAAACTCAACATGGAGAAAGTTTAGAAGCTCAGTTGGCGAAGCTAACAACAGAACTAGCTCTGCGGGACGATGAAATCAGGGAACTGCGAGTGGTAGAATTGAATGACGCTGAAGAGACAATAACATCACTGAGAGAAGAAATAAACTATTTGACCGAAGAGGCCCTTCAAAAGAATCTCGCTTATACGCTACAGCAACAGTCGCAAGTGCAACAATTTAACATGCATTCCGAAGCAATGGTAAAGACAATCAACTCACTAGAATCCTCGAAGCGCACACTCGAATCAACCATTGAAGAACTTCATGATGCTATATGTATCCGAGATGACACCATCAAATCTCTTCGAGAAACTCTTTCTCAGGTAGAACAGCAAGAAATGGTAATGGCGGATGAACGTAATCTACTCTGTGCAGCTGAGGAGGAAGGACGAGAAGAAGTGGAAAACCTGAAAGACGAGATCGAACTAGCGATCACACGAGAAAAAGAAATGGCCGAAATAAAACTCCGAAATAAAGACGCGTTGCACAAAGAGGAAATGGATCATATCTTGTCACAGCTTGAGGCCACCAAGAAAAAGTTACGAGAGTCCGAAGGCATGCTTGAGATGAGAAGTAATCTTATGGGGGAAATGGTTGATCAAAACAAAGAACTCGAGTGTAAGCTAGAGAAAGAAGAAACTGATCTTCAGAAAATGGAGTCAAAGTTTTCTGAGGGACAATTGGAGCTTGAAAGGTCGAAAAAGGATCTCAAGAAGTGCCAAGAGGATCTTCGTCGCAAGGAATCCAAGCTGAAAGAAGAGCGTGAAAATAAGGAATTTGCAGAAGAATCTCTGCGAAAACTCAAGGCCAAATACAATGAGGCTATTAAGACGAGGAAATGCGTGACAGATCTAGAACGCCAGAATGCGGAGCTTCGAGATAAGATCCGACGTCAGGAAGCATTTCTGCACAGGAAGTTAGAAAAAGAAAAGATCGAGCGCGGTAGACTCACCCCGAACAAGGGTATCGCTGGAATAAGTCCCGCCAAAAATGTGATGTCCACCAGAACACCGACGAAACAAGACGGAAGTGGTGGGAGCGCCGGTGGACGATTTCCTCCGCCAGGAACATCAAATGCATTCACGGTTCCACCGAGAGGCTCAAAACTACCTGGCCCATCAAAGTCTGCTGTGAAAAAGACCTTATCGCCGTCATCCAGATCCAATGTTCGAAAGAGCGGCATTCCAACAACTTCCGATAGATCCGTGACGTCCGAGTTGAGCTCTTTGTTGCGAACACCTATTCACAGCAACGACCAAAGAGACGATTCTCCTGTCGTTCCAGGCTGGGAAATGGAGCTGGAATAAGTTATACAGAGTTCGTAGTAATTTTCTACTAATGGCAAAGGGGGATCGGTGTAAAACCTTTTAGCACTCATACGACGTAGCTCTTCAGACGAAAGAGTGCACTTGCTCTTGGATTATTTCAACACATAAATGCAAGGTAGGACAGTTACGGAACTGCGATTACCTAGCTACGGTAGCTAGACGTAGTAAGACGTAATGCAATGCATCATGTTGTACCTGAAGTAGACTACGACGTATAAAATAAAAAAAGTAGCCGCAATAAACTATCGTAAAGGTAGTCTACCGTACTCCTCCGAGCGCCGAGGGTAGACCTTTCATTCAAAGTACCGCGGCGTACAATCGATCAACGGGACGAAAATCAAATACTTCGACGTAGACTACCACTTTATTAATCATACAGTTACGACAGTGTAAAACAGTCAACAAGTCGTATCGAAATCAAGTACGGTGGCAATTTTCGAGGGGAAATCTGTTACCGGTTTTGAGCAACCTCATCTACCAGCCGAGAGCATTGTCATTTTGTCATTATATTACTTCGTCGCTCACTATCGTAGTTATTGACCGGTTTCCACTGCGTTCGATGGCCACTCGTAGCTACAGCAATGATTGCTCCCGATGGTACGGTTTCTGTTCGGAACGTGGAATCGGCGTTGGACTGGTACCAGCGATGCAAGCGACGAAGTCGACGACATCACAACAACAACGAATCACCGGATCTTCCCTGGTGGGCTGAAGGATATACTGTGAATAGAGAGGCTACTGCTGCTGCTGCTGCTGCTGTAAACAAAAACATGCTGAATCCAGCACTTCGATTTCTATGGGGTGCTACCAGTGGGATTGCTCCGATAGATGCCGCTTGGAAACAAGCAATATCATCTTCAGTGAAACGACTTCTATCGATGGATACCGTTGTCGATCCCTTGACGGTTCCACCGCCTCCGCCGCCCACAATCCTTTTGGAGGGGCCTTCGGGTTGTGGCAAGACATGGATGTTGTTGACTTTGGCCGCTCGTTTTCTAGTGGCAACGAGGCCATCTGCCTGGAAAGAACAGAGTGTCGAAACAGAGAACAAACACACTGCCACGGATTTTGACGCTCAAAATAGGACAGCATCGTTGTCCCATTCATCCATGATGTTGCCCGAAGTCATATTCATGGACTCTAACTTTGACTTTTGCATCTCCAAGATGGCTTGTATCATTCGTTGCACCTTATTACGAGAGTATGATCGCATTGCCAAGAAGGATGGGAATACTTTTGCGTCCGCCAGCAGTACCACCGTCAGGATGGATTTCGACGTCGATGGAGAGGAAGAGCAGAGGCTCATGCATCGGGTAGAACAAGATCTAGAAGAATGTTTGTCGCGCGTTCATATCGTGCAAGTGGATTATGGATCTACCAACTGGGTGCCGGTGTTGGAAGTACTAAGGCATCAACTGGCGCTACGAAAGGTTCAAGGGGTGAATTCGCAACAGCAGGAAGGAATGCTTTCAGATTCTATGGCACCATTATTCACTGACAGTTTCATGAAACCAAATGACACGCCGACATTGCTGTTATGGGATGGATTTTTGGAGGACGTTGTTGGCCGGAATGAAGATATCAATCGGCGAGAAATATTCCTTCAAATGTCGCGCCTGTTACAACAGGAATGTCACAGTTTGTGGTGGGTACTATCGGCAAGAGGCTCAACTACAGCGGCAAAACATACAGGGGCCAATATCAAGGGGATTGGGAAACGAGTCATGGAGTGGATGCACCAGCGGCAGCACCAATATCCAGCAGCGAATGTATTGCCACGAGAGGCGGTCCGGATACAACTAGATCGTCTGGTTGGAGTTTCTGTATCCAACAATGCTGCCTTTGCAGTATTGACGGAGAGCATTGCCACTGGTAGTACCGATGGCAATACCTATTCTACTTCCAATGGGACGAAGATTCCCTATTCGCTGTCACTGCAAGGCATTTTGTCGTAAATGGAAGAGCGGCCGTGATTGCAATTCATTCACACAATAGGTTCTCTCTGATGGTACGAACACCAAAATAAACAGTAAATAGCAAGTTGGTGTCAGATGTCAGATAGCTCGACCTACAAAGTTATCAAACTAATGTTGACATTATTTCTTTTTTTTTTTACTCCTCCTCTGCCGTGACAATGGAGAAATAACGATGTGTGCCCCCTATTCGAATGGTGTTGGGTTCCAGAAGCTTCTTCCATACTTCACTGGATTGTTGTTCGTCTTCGGCATGCAATGGATCTTCGGCAGCAGTCTTTCGTAGCGGTGCAGCCGAAACTCCACGTACAGTGTCGTAGATGTGACTACTACAGGACAAATCATCTTCTTTATCATCATCCTTCATCATTTTACTGTTGTTGTCACTATTCGTTTTTGAAAACTCCGTCACTTGTTGGATCATATGCAACATGTTGGCAAGATCCTGACTTAGAGCCTCTCGTTCATCATCACTTTTGTTGTGTACGTCAATCAACGCTAACCGTGACAATCGATCGAGATCCTCTCGCGGCAAAGGGGGTTGCTTCGAGTCTAGTTGCAAGTAAGAAATGGACCACGACGGAGCAGGGATGTGTTTCGGTCTGGGATACTCGAATTCTAACGACCTGGAATTGCTATCCGAATTGCTTGTGTCGCTGCCAGAACTGAACCATCGAACAGACCGTCGGAAAGAACGACACAAAGTACGTGTCTCGGTTCCGGTTCGTAGTGGACACACCCACCTCTGGATACTGCAAAGATGACGCCGTATCATGTTGGTTTCTTCCCAATGCACTTGGAGTAGTAGTTGTAGGTGGAAGAACAGCACAAGAACTGTTTTTCAATTTTCATGCCACGGTAGTCTCTTTTTATCACGCTACCACTACCGTTTGATAGCTAGCTGCAGAAGACGGTAGGACGTACGACTGTAAGGATAAGGACAGGACGTAAGTACCAGGTACAGTACGGTAGTACGGTACTCATTCGTAAGACAGACCGGTTGGCTACTTGGCTTGCAACCAATGAAGCGAGTCAGATAGCTTGTCGCCAAGAGTTGAACAAGATACGTAGTACGTAGTAATAGTGGCAGATATTCCATGTTTCAATCATATTCAAAAACTACTAGTCGTACAGGTATCATAAAAACATCATCTAATGCATCACTCCTTGACTACGATGTAGTATCCCAAAAATGATTGAAGGATCATGAAGAGATCTTTTGACGTGCTGGAGACATAGGGCTTTTGGTAGCTGCTGGCCCCCTGTTTCGAAGAAAAATAAGTAATACTTGGAATGTAATCTGCCTTTGTAATTCCAAAAATGTGTGCTCCAGAGTAGTACCTGTAGTCAGTTGAACAGTTCTTATCTTTAATCCAATCGTGGGCTGATTGGGAAACTATGGTTAACGTACCGGAGGAGAGTGTATATCCTTCTACCAGCTTGAATGCCCAACTGGTACCTTTCTTCATAATGACCCTGGCTACTAGTACTAAACCAAATTGATCTCTTTTATGCATTTCTCCCAAGAGAGAAAGTAATTGTAGGACCACGAGTGGAGAATGTGCCCCCAAACCACTTCTGACTATCACTCTAGGTAACAGAAGAAATGGGGGAATGATGTTGGCTGTGGTGTGTGTTGCCGCCTTGACACCACAAAAGTTTCACAGCAACACCAGCGACTCTTGTTGTAAAAGCTACTCTCCTTGGTATATTTAAGTTACGACTTACTCTGGATGATGATGCAATCATTCAATTTTTTAGATAAAATAATATAGTTTTGTTATTACAGTTATATTTGATTTTATGCTACGTATATACCGTAGTATCATAAAGAAGCCTGTCCAGTTTAATTACGAGCATTCCTGACTGTCTAGTCTTATGATAGAGGGTTGACTATCAGTACTACGCATACGACTACCGTAGTACGGTACGGTGGTGCTTCTATCATACCGGTTACCAAAATCTTTCCGACCCGGTCGACTATACGACAAAGTAGTGATGAATGACACGACCGAAAATTTGCTGAAACGGATGCTGCAATGTGTCGCTCCGACACGGATTGGACAAAATCTACCTCCCGCCGCGTCCACCTTCCTGCTAAAAATCGAGCCGTTGAAATATGTCGTGTGCCGCGACGCGGTTGCGGCGCAGCTACTATCGCATGGTGTGTTGTTGTGACTCTCATCACACACACACTCCCACACTCGCACCATCTCCGAAAACGACCACACATTAACTTCCGCGGCAACGGCATCCTCATCAACTACCACTCCCTTGCATGTTTTTTGTGGTAGACGGTGACATCTCCCTACAACATTCCATTCATCTTCTTCTCCTGTCGATCAAGACTACAAAGGTTTTCTACCCTGAAGACCTCGAGATCTTTTGACTAGCTAGCGTTTGTCGTACGTCACAATTGTGACCGTTATCACTGTGAAGATCTTTTCGTGATCGACATAACATTCACAGTTACCATGAGTAATCCTTTTGATCAATTTGCCGTGGATGTTCAAGCAGCCTTGCCTTCTGCTCCTCCTCCTGGCCCCACTGGAAATGGTGACGTTGGAAATCCTTTTGCTACTGTCTTTAATGACGCTCCAAACCTAAGAGGCCCACCTCCCCCGGTCAACAAACCAGTCATGAATGCTCCTCCCATGGTCATGAACGGTGGATCCATGAACGGAGGTGCTGTTGGATATGGTGGAGGATATGGACAACCAGCTCCTCCAACAAACCCAATGAGCATGTACGGGGATCCTAATGCTGGCGGTGGAATGTATGGACAACCTCCTCCGGCTCCCCCACAAGAATCGTCGGATCCCTTTGGTGGCGGCGCTTATGGAATGCCTCCACCACCACAAGGACCTCCTCCTAGCATGTACGGATCCATGGGTCCGCCACCCGTTGCTGCTCCTCAAGGACCTCCTCCGCCATCGCCAAGTCCGTATGGTGCTCCTTCAGCGGCCATGCAACCTTCGCAGCCATCTCCAAATCCGTATGGAGCGCCTTCCAATGCCTTGGTTCCAAGCAGCAACCCAACTCCCAACCCTTATGCTCTTCCACCTGCTCCCTTCCAAGCTGGAGGTGATCCGTATGGAGCTCAACAACAACCACCACCTCCTCCTCCATCCAGCGATCCGTTTGGTGCCAGCACCTATGGAGCCCGTCCTCCGGGAAATCCGTACGGAGCACCACAAATGGGTGGACCTCCTCCTCCTTCCAGTGACCCTTTTGCCTCCTATGGAGCTCCACCACCACCGGCCCCACCAGCTCCCCCCGCCAATGACCCATTTGGAGGATACGGCATGCCACCAGCATCAGAGAATCCTTACGGTGCTCCACCACCAGGACCACCTCCACAGCAGCAGCCTCAACAAGCTGCGAATCCATATGGCGATCCCTTTACCGCCGCACCTCCCCAAGACCCCGGTTTGGGAGCGTTGGTCCCGTCCAATCAACCCTACCAGCCGTATGCCCAGATTCCACCACAACAACAAAATCCATATGGACAACCACCGGGAGCACCGCCAGCTATTGCCAACGATCCCTTTTCGGTCTTTGAATCGGCACCAGCTCCTGCTGCTCCACCTGCCCCTCCTTCCCATGCCTTGGTTCCTTCGCAAGGTCCTCCACCGCAACAACAAGCTCCTCCACCCGCTTCGGACGGCGATTTATGGGGAGATCTTGGCTTTGATGCCCCCCCTTCCAGTACTAAAGCTCCAGAAGGAGCCTCGGTGCAAGAGGAAAAGAAGGAAAGCGGCGACCTGCCACCGGGTGGAGAATTTTATGATGCTCGCATCTTCACTCCAACCTTGGGTGTCATGTTCTTCAAGCCTCAAGAATTGACCGATTCACTCTTTTTGAATACCGATCGTGGCATTGTGGATGCACTCAACGAACGCCCTGTAGTGGCCTTTATCGTGGAAGGCTCGTCGGCGCGCTCGGCGGGTGTCGAACTGGGACATGTCTTACTGAAGGTCAATGGCGTTGACGTGAAAAATCCCAAGGAAGCGTCACGACTCATCAAGGAGGGACCCCGTCCGCTCCCTCTCATGTTTTACGTGCCCAATACCGATGTGGTGGTGGCCGAAGGTGAGCATATGGTCAAATACGATACCAAGGAAACAACGGCGCCCAACTCTGCCAAAGACTGGAAGCCCAAGTACGTGGTCATTGGTGGAATCATTGCTCAACCTTGGATGATGAACATGTACCGAAGCAAGTCCGAATACGATATTGCCGTCATCGAAACACAAGCAAGGCGTCCCGTTTCGGTCAAAGTCAAACAGTTCTCGTTGCAAGGCGCTCGGATCCAGAACGACTGGCAGGGACCACAAATGGTCAAGTACAAGAACAAGCTGCACCCTTGGAAGTATATTGTTGTATTGCCCGTGGCCCGCAATCCCATCAAGATCTCTTCACCCAATTTGGCACAACTCAAGCCGGTGCACGAGGGGATTCGACGAGTGCTCTTGGCACAACAGCGATCCCGAGGGGGAAATTCGCACACCGCCGCTCCAGTGTCCAACCGTGATCCATACTCGCAACAGGAATACAATCAACCTCCTCCGCAACAAGGCGCTCTTACGCCTCATCAACAGCAGTATCCGCAAAATGCTGGTTATGCTCAGCCATCAGGATACACCGGTGGATATTAAGAGGGATGTTAGTGGTGGCGAGCTAAGGAAGTCACGATTGATGATGACACTGCGGGCCAGAAGCATGATGCCATGATTCCAAGTAATTCTTCCCTTAGTAATTTATGTGAAGTTTTATTACGTTTTATCAGAAGTGAATAGGAGGAAGCTATACTTTTGCGTTCCATGTCGCTGGTGATTCTTGTTCTTGTGCAACTAACTCTTTTGTCGAGCGCTTTCTTTTCCAGCACGTCGGCAAGCACTGAATGCCTCTTGGAGAGCCAGTTGGCGTAGTAGAGGATTAAAGTGAATCAGCAGGAGTGTACTATCTGTAAGTAGTTCGTAATTCTCAACGCCATCACTTGCTTAAGCTCTGAAGAAGTGGAAGACGATGGACGATTTTGAAAAGATCGCCAGAACACTTCAAACGTTGAATGAGTTGTGATTTCCTCTTGATTTTCGAAGGCCTTCAAGATCGCATATATTCCTTCCACCATTCGATACGTAATCAGCGGCCGACTGAATGTACATCTATTGCATTCATATCAACGCAGATGATCTCGTGGTGTCGAAATCACTTTGATCCTCTGCTGCCACTCAAAAGATTTTGTTGCTCTTTCACAGTGTCAGACATGGTGAAAGTATGTTTAGTCAACTATAATCCGTCAATCATAAGTCATTGTCGCTACGCCATAGATGAGTTCGGATTTCATTTTATTGCCTAGTCTACGACGGTACCTCTCTTCGTTATTTGCGTCTCTTCGAAAATGGTAAAACTCAGGGATCAACACGAGAATCCATCCAGCCCAGTCAGATCGAGCTTTTGGTGAACATGAAATGTCCAACGACAAGAAATAATGTTTGTTTGTGAGAGTCGACAAACCTGAGGTGTAGCGGCAAACTTTGTGTCACATTTTATGATGTAGGAAATTTAATCTTTCCAAAACAATATATAATATATATATATATTATAGTATTATGATTGTTCGTACTACTCTCTCTCTACTCTACTAGTAGAGAGAGGAGTTAGTCAAAGTACTCTACTCTCTACTAGCTAGCTAATTTACAGTTAAACAGTTAAATAGTTTTCTCATGACATTTATTTGTTACTGTTAATTAGGTCTCCGGTCTCCCGAGTATCGGGTAGTATCCTCTCGTCACAGTCAATAATAATCTGTCTTTCGGAGTATCTTTTTTCGCAATCGCTATAAAATACTCGAGATAAGTAACGTGACAGTGAATATTTTAGAGTCATGCTCAACTTGAGACGACAACAACTCCAAGAAGTGGTTCGGAATTTTCGGCAGGCCACTACCAAAAATTCCGCAGCACGTTTCTGCCGTTGAATGGTCAGAACGAGGCAAAAGATAGACTGCGACACGACCAGGAAGCTGCTACAGTAGTAGTAGTGTTGGCCTTGTCGGTCAATGAAGATCGTAAATCGAGCTTCAAACTCCACTGCTGAGTGAATTTCGAACTTGGGAGGCGATTGCAGTAGAAACATTTTAGGTGTAGCCAGCATCATCACTTGTGACGTTTATCTCAAGACCATGTCGTATCTACAAGACAATCAATCGGTCGGAAGCGAGTATTCAGAATATACTGTGGAGGATTCGGAACAGGATGGAGACGAAGGACCAACGCATGTTGCTCATCTGCCCCAAGCTCTCCATGCTAGTGACTGCGATGACGCTGAATACAATCACGATCCTTCGTCTCTCGTTCTTGATGCACATGCAACCCCTAAAACGAATCGTTCCCCGCAAGATTCTTCTGCAACATCTAGCGACATGAAAAGAATCTTGCGCATTCAAAACAAACGCATCCAGATGTTGCTCCAATCTAACAAGGACAAAGAAGAGCGGTTGCAGCACCTCGAACAAGAGGTACAACGTCAGAAAGTTCAACACAAAGAGGGAATTTACTGGTTGCAGCTGCAACTCGATACCGCTCAACGAGAAAAAAATGCCGCCGAAGAACGCATGGCCGAGTTGCAAGCGGATTTGCAAGAAATGGTCAAAATGAAACCAAAAGATGATGCACCCAAAAATGATGACGATGGGGATGCTGAAGACAACGAGCTGCGCCAGAAATTGCAAACCTATGAGACGAGCTTGCTTGTAATGGAGAATCAACTGGATATGGTCAGAAAATCGTATGGAGAAATAGTGAAGACTTTGAAGGAGGAAATTGTAGACCTGCAGGAGGAACGATCCCGAATGGAGGTGGACTTGTTAAACCAGCTTTCCACACTTGACAGTAGAAAGAAACAAGCCGAACTGGAATACGAGTTGCGACTCAATGAAAAAGATGAAATGATAGAGCTGATGCAAATGAATAGTAGGGCGAAAATACCCCCTCTGGCGGATGTCAGACATTTGGAGAAGGAAATTGAACAGCTTCAAACGTTGAAGGAACAAGCCGAGGAACTAGCGCAAAAGGAACGAGCGGAAGCAGACGAGGTGATTTATTGGCTCAAGGAAGACAAGGCAAAGCTAGAACGACAGCTGGAGACCTCTAAAGACGATTTGTCATTGCTGCGGTCGGAAATCAATTCGAAAAATGCTCTCGATGTGTTAGAGCGAGTGACGCAAGAACGAGTGGAAATTAACAAGTCATTGGCGCGACTTACCTCTGTCTGGGAAATGGCAGACACTTCTGTTACGAGCTTGGAAGAGGCCATCGAACGACTTCGTCCAAAGGGAAATGCAAAAGCCGGCGGTGACCGAGAGAGGATGCTGTCCATCCTGGAGTCTGCATCGCTATTGCATGGTCAAATCAAGGTCTCTCTGCTGTTGATTGAAGTCAAGTTGCGAAACCAGCTGCAATGCTTGAAAAGTGACAAGTTGACCAACACGGGAGATGTCGCCCCTCGCGACGAGGGTTTGACTAGTACCATGGAAGAAATCCGAATGGACGCTTTGACAGCATTGAGCCAGGTGGAAACAGCGCTATCCAATCAAATGAAGCTGCTCAAGGAGTCGGCCCTTCGAGAAGCAGCAGAAACCAAGGGAGAGCTTCGAGAACGAGGCAGAAAACTCGAAGAGATGAAGGAAGAGTACCGTAGATTAGAGGCGGAAGTCGGTCAGCTAAAAGATAGCAACCAAGGCTCAGACTGCTTTGCCCCAGCTTGGTCGTCCCAGGGTGAACATTCCGATGATAAGAAAGAGAATGTCCAGACGATTGCCATCAGTACCCCTGTGATGAACCAGTTGCACGAAGAGGTGATGAGGATTGTCGGGCGAATACAAGAGAAAAACAAGATTATCGCGTTGTTGCGAGAAGACCTGGAAGAACACAAAACAAGAGAAGAAAATCTTCGGAAGGAATTGAAGCGTACCCTGAGAGCAAATCATGCCACCCAGAATGTTGCCAAAAATTCTCCTCGTACACCAACAAAGATGTATTCACCATCCGATATCTCAAAATCGAAGACCAAGAAGTTGAGTCCAGCAGAGAAGAAGCAATTGTTGTCGTCGCCTTTGACTTTAACGTCTCCCACCAGGACGCCTATCAAGACACCGGCGAAAGTGAAGGATGCGGTTTCCGCACGTTATGGACCAGGAAAAAGTCCAGTTTCGGCAAACAGTGGACTGTACACGCCAAACAGCAGCATCAAGCCTCTTCAGCCAAGTCCCCGAGAGATTTCGAGGCCCCGACACTCTTCTGCCAATCCTTCTTGGGTCCCAAATGATGCAGGGGTTGTGAATACGGAATAATAGGCAAAGCAAGAGAGGCTACGAGAAATGCATGTGCATCTTCACGGCAAAAAGAAGTTAAAAAATAACGTTATAGTGCTTTCTTTATACACTCCAAATGCCCTTCTTGTCACCGTCCTGGTTCCATCGCTTCCCTTCATTCACATAAAGAACCGCGGTAGCTGGTTGTATTGCGCGTCGTTTAACGAGGCACGTGTTTCTTGCAACTGTGCCAAGAGCTCCCGTTCTTTAGTCTGAAATTCTGTTCGCTGCAGTTCAAGCTCTCTGTCTTTTCGCACTAAAAGCTCCTTCAAATCTTGAATGGTGGTCTGGAACCCTTCAATTGATGGGATCTCACTATCATCTGACGATGATCCTGTGTACGAGCCATCGTCCGATGAGTTACATAGGCTTTTGCTGAGACGCCAACTATCTTTTGCCGGTAACGAAGAATTGGAATTTTCCGTGTATGGTGTTTCGAAATTGCGCACTTGATATTGAATGGCTTGCATTCGTAACATAGCCATTTGCCGTTGCATCCTGTAAAGCGCTTCTTGGAGAGAAGACATCGACAGTTCGTCATCCTTTGACAGACGCTTGTCCTCCATGGAGTTTGATATACCATGTATAGATTCATTTGTAGCCGCCAGCATTAAGGCGGAAGACTCGATACGCTCCCATCGCTGTTTGAGTTCCTCGTTTTCACGGAGAAGCCTGGTGTTTGTCGTTTCCAACTCGTTGATTCGGCGACGATAGATGTTGGTATTGTGGTTTTCGTCCAAGGTAAACTTGACAGCACTTTTGTTGCGATCATTGAGGCGTTCCTCCAGGACAGCCACACTCGCCATCAGCGTTTGATTGTGTTGTTCCAGCTGCTGATGCTTTTGCAAACTAGCGGCAGCATCTCGCTTGTAACGTGATTCCAGTTGTGTCAAATCAGAAGTGAGATTGGCAATCAAG
The DNA here is from genome assembly GCA_019154785.2 of Nitzschia inconspicua. NCBI lineage: Eukaryota > Bacillariophyta > Bacillariophyceae > Bacillariales > Bacillariaceae > Nitzschia > Nitzschia inconspicua. The sequence goes on along the minus strand of JAGRRH010000013.1, from coordinate 3,194,850 downwards.
TTAAAGGACTTTGGCTCCTCCTTTGAATTGTGAGGATGATTTTCATTCTGAAAGACTTGTTGGATGGCATCTTGTTCCAGTTTCTTGAGTTGTTCCGCTGCTTGTGAAAAGTGCACATCATGCGTTTCCAAATCAATTTCCAGTTCGACCACCCGTCGCACCAACTGCTTTTGTTTCTCCTTTAAATTCCTTATTTCTTCTTGTTGCCGCAACACTTGGTATTGCAATCCGATAGCATGTTCCGTTTGCTGTTCCAGTTGCAACTGCGTGGCCGTGAGCTCTTCTTGCGATTCCTTCAATTGATCGGTCAAGTCCGGGTACAGAGACGTCTTTTGCTTCATGGTGTACTGCAACACTTTCAGGGCCTGTTTCAATCCCTTTGTTTCCATTTCTTTCTCTTGCAAGGCTAGACTCAAATTTTGAAGTTGTCGTTGTTGCTGCTCATATTGTGGATCCTTCATGCTTTGTGATGTTGGTCACGTTCGCAAAAGAAAACAGGAACCGGAACAGAGACGAAAATAATGGATTATGACTCTAATTAGAGTGGACGATTATCCCCGACTTGGATGAAACGGATGGCGATTTGTTGCGTCTCTGATTTAAGTGCCTTATCAAGCGAAGACCTATATCCCCTCTAAGTTGTATCCTTGTCAGCTCCATGTACACTAAACTCCGAGATGTTACAGAAGATTGTCGATACTACTGTTCATCCCTTCATCCTCTATTAACTGTAAATCGTCGATTATTTTACGAAACAGAAAAGAAAAACTTGGCGACGACACAGGACACCTTCGATTTCGAGATTCCATCTGAATAGTGACGATACATCCTCGCGCATGTTCAGTATTGTCAGAGCATCGGTACGTCTGTCTGGCGTCGTTTCAAAGGACCACCAACCAAAATTAAATAATCCAATCGCGAGTATCATCTGGGCCCGGAGATCACCTGATTTTTTTCTTTTCTTTACACGATAACAATCCTTTCACCAACATCCACAATTGATTGGACCATCCGACCAGTTCTTTTTCATCTGCACCATGTCCAAGAAGAAACAAAGACGACAGGCGGCCAAACGCGCCGCCAAGCAGAGAGAAGAAGACAACAGTAGCAGCAGCGATGATCATAACGATGACGAACCAGACTATGGAATGGCAGTCGATGCCATGGTCCAGAGTGACGACGACGAGGAGGAGGAGGAGGAAATTGAACAAGTGGATGAGAAAGATGAGAGTACTGATGAAGATGACGCTCAAAACAGTGATAGTGATGACGACGACGACGACGACGAAAATGAGGAAGTGGATGTTGCAGCGGCCTTGTTTCAAGGCTCCAATCCACCCGCAGATGAAGATGACGACGATGACGACGACTCCAGCGACGACGAGGAAGACATATCCAACAAGCAGACACAAAACATGACTATGACTCAACCATCCACTTCAGAACCTTACACGTTTGATTTACGCAACATGCTGGCGATCAGCACGGATCAGCTGGCGACCTCTTCGCTCTATTCCAACAGCAAGAATTCATCACAGAACATTATTTCCATTCCTCTGGAACACCCATCTTTGGCGGTGAATGAGGATTATTTGCTGCAAGCGGCCACGTCTGGGTGTACCCAACTTATTCGAGCTTTGTGGCAATTGCCCACGGAACAAAGTGATGCTGGACCCTTGGTGACGCTGCCCTCATACGATGAAATACGACTGCCGCGGGCGTTGGTGAGTTCTGTCGAAAACCTAGGTGGACTCGCGCGACAACCACTATCATAGTATAAACATCATTGGAATATCGTCCCGCCCCCCAACCCTCACGTACTTGTTGCACCCCCTCCTCCTTCTCCTGCAGGCACCCCCACCGCCCAAACAAGAAACCAAATGGGAAAAATTTGCCAAAGCAAAGGGCATTCCCCTCAACAAGGAGAAGCGATCCCGCAAGGTCTTCGATGAGACCACTCAGACATGGATGTACCGCCACGGATACGAAAAGGCCAATAAAAAGGACAAAGAATGGCCCATTATGGAAGTCGGTGCCAATGATGATCCGTTTGAAGATCCTTGGGAAAAATTGCGTGAAGCGAAGAAAGCCCGCGTTGATAAGAATATTGCCAGTCGTATGAAAAATGAAGAGAAGGCCGGCAATCTGGCCAAGGGTGCTACCAATCGTGTCATGAAGGGCAAAGAAAATGCCTACAAGGCGGGCAAAGAAGGCGGGCGCACAGATGTTGTACTGCCTGTGGGAGTTCCCGTGGACTTGAAGGATGGCAACAGTGCCGCCAATGCATCCAAATTGCGTGGTAAGACTTCGACAGTTGCTGCCCTGACGGCAGTCCAGCGATCCACCGCTTCACTTGGAAAGTTTGATAAGATGAGGGAAGGCGAACCGGAACGGAAAAAGACACTCACAAAAATGAAAAAACGCAAGTATGAATCTGCCACCGACAAGAAGGTGATATCGACGGAAGGAGAGAAGTCTATGAAGATTCTAAAGGCCGTCATTAGTGGAGGCGGAGCCACAAAGGAAAAGGCAATCCGCAAAGGACAATTGGCGCGGGGTGAGACGGCTTATGATTACGATTACGACGATGGATTAGGCGCTTCGACTTTCAGAAAGAAAAAGGGTCGTGCTGGAGCTGGAAAAATGAAGAAGATGACCAAGAAGCGAGTTAAGTAGCTGGGTGGATTTGTTTGGTAACATCATTTGATAGATGCATCAGATTAAGAAGATCCAAGTTTCTAGCAGCTGCTTGATGCAATACGTCGTACTATCCAAAATCGTTTAACGTACACTTTCAATAGGACTAACTTTAAGTCTACTCGGAGCGGTATTTCTATCCAACAAGTGCCCGAACTATCCTCTCTTTACAAATAATTCTTTTATTATGGGTAATAGTCGGGAGTAGTAGTAGTGTTGGATGATCAGAACCACGCATCGAAAATCAAAAATACACTACCTCATCATAACTACGGAAGTACGGAGTAGAACGGAAGAAAAAAACGATTCGAGGATACCAGCAGTTCCAGCAGTTCGAGTACAAAAAATAAGAATTATAATAGTAATATATCACACATTTTATACGGAGTATAAATAATATTCGACTTTCCTACTCCAATTGAAAGCACGTGCAACAGTGCAACATCAACTTCGATTAATTCCCCATACCCGTATCATATGAATTTACTCGCACTACAAATTTCATGTCAAGAACAACCAATTGGGCCCCATAGAATCATTCAACATCTAGCTAGTAAGTTGCCGACTCGGCAGTGGGCGTGCAGCTTCATTCAAGTCCAAGATCGGCCGTTCTGCTTGTACTAGTTACAATCAGCAGAGTTGTTTGCAGGCATCATGTCTGGAGTTGCTTTCATGTTCCATGCTCGATGCAGTCGTTTCTTCGTTCGATTTCGACTGTCCAATCGGCACTGCTTGTCACCTTTTCTGGGAAGCCAGTGTAAAAATTTAGATATGAAGTGTTGACGAGGAATTGTTGCAAAATTCAGTCGCTTTAGTCCACACACCAATCGTTGTTGCGATTGCCGTGATGGTTTGGTCTTTTTAGGAGTCAAACGGACGCTGTTACCGTAACTGCTACGAACTCACCCAATTATTCTTCGGACAAAATTCCAGGCTGCAGGGATACCGCATTTAGGAAAGAAATGGTCGAGGAAGGCTCCACTTTGCCTCTATCCTCTTCTTTGGCCACACAATACGTTCAAGAATTGCTGGGAGAGAAGATTGTGTGTACCTTGGACGATGGAAGAACTGTCAAGGGGACGTTTATTTGCGTAGATCGACTTTCCAATATTATTTTGACCAACAATGTTGTGGAAGAACGTACCATTCATACTGCTGACTACTCGCAATACAAGAAATCATCCTTATCACCGTCCTACATTGACACGCAGCTATCGATGAAAAGGCATCTTGGTCAAGCCATGATCCCAGGATCGCGATTAGTCAAAGTGGAGCTTGAGGAAACGACGCATGAAAAGATATTGAAGAGCCTAGCTAGAGAATCGTCATAATGATATAGGCTAGCTGGCATGACAGGGGTGAAACGATGCTATTTCCGCCGACAACCGCAGCTACAAATTGGTGCCATGTCTATTTTTCGACTACTCTGGGTTGCATTGACTCGCCCCTACCAATGTAGGGGCCGGACGGGTGAGTTCAACTTCTCATAGATAATACTTGGTACGGAACTAGACGGTAGCAACTCCAATAGTAGTTGGCAATCGAAAGTAGACAAGCTACAAAAATACCTACCAATTCTACTACGGGTCTACCTACGGTAGTTCTACCGTAGTTTTAGTCGTACGGATGTATGATACGGAATACGGATTGCATTGTTCACAGGCCCGTGCGTTAGTTCTGAAAACCTTATCCCTAAGAACCGAATCACAACGAACTCTAATGGTCCACTGGTCTTCAGATTCACGTTTCGATTAAATGCCACCCTTCCGTTGAGCAAGCCCTAACAATAATGACGGAATGCAAAGGAACCCCTAATGAAACTTTCGTTAATACATCCACGTCTCAAAATTTTTTTCGTTTGAGGGCAATATCCGCAAACAAAATTCAAATATCCGCAAACAGGTTATTCCAATAACCTTATATCCGCAAACGATCCGCAAACAGGTTATCGGAAATCTCAATATCCGCAAACACGCAAACAACTTGCCAAACGGGGGAAAACTTCCCCCACTATCGATGATAGGGTTAAGAATAGTGATTCAAAGTATTCATTCAGTCTTGTTCACACCCTAAACGCCCTACTACTTTATTGGAAGTTAGCCATTATTCTAGTTCATCTTCTAGCAATACATCTTCAACGAGAACATGGTATAGTGGCTTATCAGTTTCGATTTGGTACTGGCAGATGACGCAGATAGCTTCAAAGACTGACTTGGACTTGTCTATTGAATGTCGGAATCGGCAGTCAACAGAATGAAAATTCTTGATGAGTCCATTGAACTTCTCGTGTCTCTTGAGCGCTCTTGCTTTGAACCGTCTAACTGGACGACTGTCGTGTATATTGGGCGTGCTGCAGTGGTGGATGTGGTCTGATCCAGCATACCCTCCATCAGCAATGGACATCTTTTTCTTAGCAGTGAGTATAGCCTTCAACCCATCCTCCTTAAAAATCTTCAGATCGCACTTGCCCGCAGGAAACGGACCGTTCATCCATACAAGTCGATTCGAGCCTATAGATATTCCAAGCTCGTAACAAAGTCCAGCATGGTTGTATTTGTGAGAGAAGTAGCTTGTGTCTTTGGAGAATTCCTTGTGAGTTGGCTCTTGGATCCAACAGTGAACTCCATCGACTGTGATAGCCCAAATATCGTTACCAAAATTATCCTTTGGCCAGAAAATTTTCTCCGATTTAAGTGCCGCAATCCGATTGATCCAAAACCAAATTTTTCTTCGACTCCAGCCGAGCCCTGCTGTGCTTCCATTTCATATTGGCTCCTTTTTCTTTGACATTATTGCTTCGGTCTTATCAATGGCATCGCCATCACGTCAATTCTTTTTGTCAGCTTCAAAGAAGAAGTCATCAATGCCCCCTTCACTGTCAATCCGAACATATCGAGCATTTGAATAGTAAATTTTCTGTTGGACGTCTCAATCAAAATTTAAGCGGAAGCACAATCGATGACCCTCATAGAAAAATTCTTTCAAAACAACAATGCTTCGGTGGTCTTTTTCCTTTGGCAAGCCTCTACTAGGCTTCATGAACCGAGTAAGAATAGTACATTTTGCCCCAATGCCGGGGAACGGTCTTTTTTTCTTCGCCATCGTCACACGTTCTTCGATCGCAACAAAATGAACTTCGTACTAACAGTAACTGAAAGTACTACAGTACTTCATAAATATTGCAATATTATTTTTCAGATTAAACAAATATCAATTGCTAATATAAATTTATTCGGTCAATTACATATTGTTTGTCTCCCCTTAAATATAGAGGGGCGATTCTCCCCCGGCATATCCGCAAACAAAATTTCGATCCGCAAACATATCCGCAAACGATCCGCAAACAAAATATTAACCCGCAAACATATCCGCAAACAAAATTTTGAAATCCGCAAACACATACAAAAAAATATACACGACTGGGTTCGATAATTTTTGACAACTCTATTAGGGTTAAAAAAGCAAAAAAAGGTTTTACAGAATTAGGGATAGAGGTTTTTCGAATAAGATGGCAGAAATATTTCACGCTGGAGCAAGTCAATTAGGGTTAAAATCGAAATTATGGATTCAATATATTAGGGACTAGGTTTACAGAATGTAACGCACGGGCCAGATGCTGTACGTCGTAGGTAGTATCATACGTAATAGTACGGTAGGTACTCCGTACTTTCTACCACGGTACGTATTATCGTACCTCTGAAGATTTCAAACTTCGTACGGATATGACGTCAACATGCAACGAGGCGATCTCACAGTCAATGACTACGACGCTCACCCCGAACAGTCGTGTCATCACAATCGACATCTGCGCATGTTCAAGGTGGTGCTTTCCATGTATGTTCAATGTACCGGTACTTGTCGTACCTTATGTATTCTTTGTCCACGGCAAGCACGACAGTTAAAAACTGACTGTAAAAGCATTCGGTGTTGTTTTTATGCAATCCTTGTTTTAACTGTAAATCGTGGCTCTCACCAAAGCTGCATTAACAAGCCAAAGAGATATTCCATAATCTTTCAAGAAGAATCCATACAGTAGAAATAAAAACTTGAAGTAACCATGTCGAAACTAGCTTTTCTCCCTCTCCAGATCCTCTTGATCGCAATCGATCTTTTGGTACGTCGCGTGTAGATCCATTTTTTGCTCGATTTGAGCTTGCCGCTGTTGATTTGACTCCAGCCTCAACTGAAGACATAATTCTTTGTTCTCTATGGACTCATTTTTCTTTCATTGCCCATTAGATCTCCTTTTTGACATTGGGATGGATCAAAGTGCTCAAGAAGATGTCTGCTCCAGTACCGGTGCGATCCGTTCCTGTTGCTGACGATCCATCTCACCGCGTCCGTGAAGAATTCAAAGGAAAGTTGGCCATGAAGCCTTCCAACGGAGCTTCCACCCTTCATGAAATGGCTGCAAATTCATTCAAGACTCACGCCAACGAGGTATGCATGCGGAAGCGAGTCTTCTTGGGATGGAAGGATGACAAGAAAAAAGTGAAAAAATTTGCACCCGACTTGATCGAGATGACTTACGCCCAGGTTGGAGAAAAAGCCTACAAATTCGGAGCTGCTCTTCGTGGAATCGGTGGATGTGTTCCTTCAGACGCGAACACTACCTTGGATAAAGTCACGAAACCTTGCCGAATCGCGATCTTTGAAAACACTTGCCCAGAATGGATGATCTCGGCGCTTGGTGCCTTTTCACAATCGATTGGTGTTGCCACTGTCTATGCTACCTTGGGAATCGATGCCGTAACAGAAGCTGTTGTGGACAACTCCATTTCTGTTATTGTTTGCAACAAGACCAATGTAAAGTACTTGACAGAGAAATGCAAGGACATGCCGTGCCTCAAGGTAATTGTATACACAAATGATTTGATTTCTCCTGATGACACAGTTGATTTACCAAATTCGCCTCCCAAGGGAATGCAAATTTACTCGTTTGATGAGTTTGTAGAACTTGGAGATACTACCAAATTCCCTCTCACAACTCCCACCCCTGAGACCACTGCTGTTATCATGTACACATCTGGATCTACCGGAAAGCCAAAGGGTGTTGTCATTACCCACCAAAGTACTTTGGCAGGTTGCTCTGCTGCAGAATATGTCCTAGCCTTGAAATCCAGCGACAAATACCTTGCCTACCTACCTCTTGCTCACATCATGGAATTAATGTGCGTGCCATTGTTCGCAACTTGATTGATTATCCAAGTCATTTCCCCTCTCATTCCTTGCTCCCCCATTTCTTTGTGCAGGGTTGAATTTGTTGTTTTGGCAAATGGATGCTCACTGAACTATGCTGACCCCAAGAGTTTGACAGCTACTGGTGCGTATCCAACTGGTGCCCTGGAAGTTTTTGGACCTACACACATGGTTGCTGTCCCCAAGATTTGGGATACAATCAAAAAGGGTCTATTGGCAAAGGTATCCTTGTCTAGCCCTGTTGCTCAAGTGTTGGTGCACACTGCCCTTCAATGGCGTACATTTGCTGTCAAGTATGGCCTCGATACTCCTCTGTTTAATGCGCTTGTCTTCAAGAAATTCAAAAAGGCTGTTGGAGGAAATCTCAAGTGGGCACTGTCTGGAGGTGGCCCTCTCAATGGTGAAGTGCAAGAATTCATCCGAGTTGCCTTTGCTCTCCCACTGATCCAAGGATATGGTCTGACTGAGACTTGTGCTGGATTGACTATTCAGGCTGAAGATGATGACCGCCCAGGTGTTGCTGGACAACCTATCCCAAGTTGCGAGGTCAAGCTGGTTTCAACACCAGATGTTTGCGACAGGGGTGGCCTTCCTTACTTGAGCACTGATCGCAAGGATGTGGATGGAAACCCAGTTTGGGGACGAGGAGAGGTCATGGTCAAGGGTGGAAACGTTACTTCTGGATATTACATGATGCCAGACAAGACTAAGGAAGTTTTCCTTGAAGATGGATGGTTTGCTACTGGAGATATTGGTCAGTTCTTGGAAGATGGTAGTATCAGGATTGTTGATCGCAAGAAGAATCTTGTAAAGCTCAAGTCTGGTGAGTATGTGGCTTTGGAGAAGATGGAGATGGTCTATGGGAATAGTGACTTTGTGGATGCCATTTCTGGTGGAATTTGCTGCTATGCGGATGGTGATATGGACAGACCAGTGGCATTGTTCCAGCTCAACGAGGTCGTTGCTATGAAGTGGGCCAAGGCCAATGGGGTTTCTGGTGATTTTGAGGCCGTGCAGAAGTCCAAGCAACTGTATGACGCCGTCATGAAATCTTTCAATGAAGAGCATGCAAAGAGTGATCTGAGCCACATTGAAAAGATTAATGGTGTGGTCATGCTTACCTCTCCATGGACCCCAGAAAATGGTTGCCTCACTGCTGCCAATAAACTTCAGCGTCGTGCTGTCATTGAACAATTCAGCGTTGAGTTTGAGGGTGTGAAGCAGAAGGGAATCTTTTAATCACCGGAATCTCTTTGTTTCTACTTCGTACTTTCCTTGTTCTCTTTCTTAGCTCCACTTTTTTACTACTATTCTCGGCACGGAGCACCAGTAGTTTTACCTATTGCATGATTAAAACATACATATAACGTCTTATTTATCATCATTATTTCGTTTCTTGTTCAGACAGCCATGACAACCGAATCAGAAAAAAACTGTTGTAAACCTGGACAAGTGGTTAATGTGTCCGAACGCTGTCCGACCTGATCTTCCCCTCACATCCGACTAAGCCCATCATCATACTAGTGACGACTCATGTTCCAAAGAACCCATGGGCATGAGATGAACCGTCGATGGTTTCTTCGACATGTTTCGGTTCATTTCGACTGTGCTTCCGGAAGTGGCCTTGTTCCGGTTAGCTACAATTGTCGCACTGTGACTGTACAATGTTCCGGTGTAAGAATGATCCTCGCCCATGATACTGTAGGGGATGGCATCTTCGGACCCATCAGCGGACGATGCTGTATACAAGCATGTCGGTTGCAACTTGCGCGCGTCTCCCTCATTCTCCAAAATGGCACCCCGATTGATCATCCAGTTGCGCCACACCAAAAAGCGGATAAAGTTGCACAGCAGGCAAAAGGGTACATTCAAACCGACCACAACCACGAGCAGTCGTCGTCCCAACACAGCATTCTCGTTGCCAACCACAAAGCCTTGATCTTGGGATCGTGTCATTTGAATCAGCGTGTACACGGCACCTGCCAACGCAAACAAGATCCAGGCAATCGAAACGAAGGTCATGAACTTGATGGTAGTGTCTCGTTCCTTTTTCATGAGGGACAAGTCCATTTCAATTTCCATCTTGGGCTGTCCTGACAAGGGTCGATTGGGCAATCGGACAATGGCGACGCGTTCCCTTGTGTAGGGTTGGTAGATACGAACACGTTTGCGCACAACATGACCGTGCGGGTTGTTGGGATGCGGATAAACAGCGTATCCGTGATCTTGATAGCTGAGCCGGCAGCATAGGACTTTCATGCGAGACGATTCATCAAAGATGACATCACCCAACGTCGTTTCCCCTTCGTCCAAGTACCGTCCCAAGAAACGTCGTCGTTTGGGAATGTAAAAGACGAGGTAAACAGTGAAGAGTGTCCACAAGACATGAAACAACAAAAATACAATGAGGATGTCCATGAGAGACATGAGTGGTTCATCGTCGCCTTCAACTTGTTGCGAGTAAAAGTGAGGTCTGTGATAGGCCGTGTAGATGAAGTAAACCAAGACCGCAAGAAAGGGGACCGTGGAGAGACAGAATCGAATCATAGATCCGGTCACCACCCGGTCGCTTCCTTCGGGGAGTAACGTCATGATGGATATTGCTTGCGTTTGGTGTTGGGCCTTCAATACTGGTGTTTTTTAACAAGCTTGGGAAAGGGTCTGACCAGAGCAAAGGTAGTATTATGGTGATGATTAGAGCGGGAAATTATACTGAATCGCTCGTTGGAAGAACAGTGTCAACGTTTGAATGTTAGTGATGGAGTACCGGTAGTTGCTTGAAGATGCGTCTCTCGCAACAGATTCCAGAGCTACTGCGACTAGTAGGAACGTCACCTGTTCTGGAGAACCTATGTTACTTTCAACGCGATATGTAGATCAACTCTCTACTCACCCACTCGCTGAAAGCAATGAAGAACTACTCTAGCTACGGTAGTCTATTGTCATTCCAAGAGAGGGAGATGTCCATGGCCGAAAATTGTTGGAGGGAGTTGCTCGTCTTCCTCGGATGTTTATCAATCTCATGGCGATGTTTTTATGTTTACGGTGTGCGACAGAGGTGCCGACCCAGGAATTTCAGGTGACACGTCTTGCTCGCACAAGCATAAACATTGAACACAACATGTGAAGAGTAGTGTCGGGACTCCAGCAACTATGATACGACGTACAGTCGAAGGTTACGACGTATACGGTACGAAAAAGTACTACCGGTAGGTATTTAATACTACGTACGTAGTACAAAACAAAGCACCGGGATAGAAACTACTACTAATACTCTAGAGCGATATTTTTTGCTCTTCCGCAAGTGTAATTTCCAATTCTTTCTGTTTTCGATTGCGATTAACCACAGATCATCGCAGACGATAGTTCATTTGTTTGGTGAACTTTGAATGTCGGCCGTTCACCGAAAGGGTAATGCTAATGTCCAAGTCCCGCCGGTTCTTTTTGTTCGGTTTACACTTGATTTCCCCCGCTATTGTCTCTCCTGTGCAAGTGACCAAGCTTTCTGGCAAATAGAAGATGGTTTGTTTCCAGTGCGTGTATCGACAAAAGGGAGATGTGGAAAATCCAATCGGTTTGTGGACCTGTGTAAAGGCGCATTCAAAGTACGCTACCAACCCATGTACGTAGTCGTTCCGTAAGGCTTTCAGTTCAAAGGACGCTTCAAACTCGACATCCTCCTTTTTGCACGTCAAAATATCCAAATGCAAAATAGGTGTGGCATCCGTGACGATGGACTTGCCATCAATCACGTCCACAACGGGCTCTTTCAAGGCAATGTTCCGAATGGGAGACATGTCAAAGCCGTACACGTTACTCCAAAAGTCGACTCGGTCTCGTTTCACATCTCCATCTTCGGCCGCACATACGTACATGACAGCCTTGTCGGGAAAGACAATACCGTTCTCTTTGACCAACCATTTGTCACGGGCAAAAATGATGCTGTCTAGCATGGACTCGTACAACAAAAAGTAGCCCATCCATTCGCTGACAATCACATCGACTTCAGCAACAGGCAAATCGATTTCTTCAATCTAAAATAAGGAGACGCAAGGTGTGTCGCAGTGTGTAAGACCAAAATTAACAGTGGCAGGCAATTGCAACGTTTTCGCTCCTCGTTTTATTTTTTTTTAAAATTTTACACACCTTTCCTTTGATGACGGTGATCTTGTCGGAAAATCCATTCAGTTCGACAATTTGCCGTGCCTGATCGGCAATGGAGGAGCAGTCCACCGCATATACATGCTTGGCGCCGGCTTGGGCAGCAAACATGGACAGAATGCCTGTTCCACACCCAACATCCAAAATGATCTTGTCTTGGAAGAGATACTTGTTTTGCATAATGGCCATTTCATACGTCTTGGTACGAACTTCGTCCTTGAGCATTTCTTCGTGAATGGCATGATGTGCGTACGAATCGAAATAATAGTCTTTCGAGGTACGGTCGTCCGTACCATCGGCCGACACCACCGAAAAATCTACAGCTTCGATGTTGTTGTTATTGTTGTTGTTGCAGGTTATTTCCTCACCGGTCAAAGACTTTCCCGATTGTACTGTTAGTTCATCGGTAGTAGATGGCGATTGACCTTCCTCAACCACGGCCGCACGCAACGGCAGTCGACGTAAATGTTGGGATTCACCATCATCACAAGAGGAGAGTTGTCGTCGCTTCGCCGGTGGTTCCTCATTTTTAAAAGTTTCACTGGAGATTTGCCGTGCGTTGATGTGTTGATGGGATGACATATTACAGAAAAATAGGCAAAATGTCATACGATCTGTTCTGCAACAATTACGGTAATAAGGAACAAAATAAAGTCGACACCGTTCGTGATAAACAGGAGGTTGTGTCTGTCACTGTAAAAATACAACTGGAAAGGCCACAGCAATTCCTGCTCGCTCCCTCCAACCAGGGAGAATGAGGCCCTAGACAACAACAACGAGAACAAGGAGGTCTTTATCGTTGCAGCTCCAATAGCAACAACTGAACGATACGACAAGAAGTGAGTGAATGAATGATTGAAAAGTTGACGAGTCGACACAGCCACAAAGGCAGTGGGGGGGAACTTTTTCTTTGGATTGGAATCGCTCCATCACTCGGATTTTTGTCGTAGCTCGTCCTCACCAGTCGTAGGCGCTTTTTTTCTTTCGTGCCGATTCCTCGCCAAAATATTTATCGGGAGTTCGATCAGCCGGCCGGAGGAATAAGTTGAGTGGTCGCGAATCTCCAAATTGCCCTTTTGAGACTTGCGGGAAACTGACCGAAATTTACTCTTCACAGTTATTTTGATCCGAAGTACTACGTACTCCGGAGTCCGGAGTGAACCAATATAGGCATTGTCAACTTTTGTTTTGTTGTTTGCGATCCACACTACCGGCACTCCACTACGGTAGTCTACTGTTTATTACCACGATTATGAATCAAAAAATGACAATAGTACTCCGGAGTAGCTATCGATAGAGACGTATCAATAAGTGAGTAGTAGTAGTAGTACTACTACCGGTAGCTAGTTGCTGTAAGAAGTGGACTGCCGTACTACTGTACCTACGAGTTTACTTTCGAATTCGGTCGTATCGTCATGTGAAACAAGTCGTATACGTCGTATTCAAACACTCTAACACATGAATTTTCACACTGCACCTGTCGTACGTACGCGACAATACCTTCCTTGCGACGATGTAGGTATTTTCACGCTCTAGTAGCTAGTGTTAGAACAGACATTGAGCGACAGTGAAGACACTTTCAAGGGCGTTGAAGGAAAGTAAAAGTCTTGCTGTTAGTTCAAGTGTTTTCCTGCATACCCAATATTTAGTACGTAGTAATTGTTTTACAGTTAGTAATTGTTTTTACTGTTATGTCGAACTGCCACTTTCTAATGATGATGTCAATGACACTTGAACTCAGAGTAGATAGTTGATACGTAGTAGTCTCGCTGAAGTTTTGACGACGACTACAACAAGCAGTACTGGAGTAGAGGACGTAAAATAGAACTACCGTACTTCTTACTGCGTAGTACTCGGAGTATGTAAGTAAGAAGCAATTTGGGTCGAAAATAGCTTCTCGATCGAGATCACCATTATTTTTGAAACACTCATTAGCTACGATGGTGAATTTTGTAACATGATGATGGAGCGTAAACAACGATTCATGACTAGGAATATACCGTGAGAAACGAAAGCAGGGTGTTGTAGTTGTTGCGCACAATCCACATAAAACTTGACACTATGACATGGCAACTACGTTTGGTTCCACAGATGATACTCAGTAATAGATAGGTTCCAGACACTGCACCGCCGCCGCAAAACATCAATGATTCAGTGCGAGAATCATACAATGACATCCACCATCAAATGGGAATTTCCCCTTCTTAGGTTTAATCGCTCATCTCGTGGGTTGATAGACGAAATGATCAGTTCCCGGTCTTCAATGGACAAATCGGATCCACTGGATCGTTCGCGAGACTCACGTCGTTGCAAATCTAGCATGCCGCTATCGTCCAGCAAAAAGTCACCCGAGTTCTTGCGCTTTCGCTTCAAATTCCAGTTGGATGGAGAAAGAATGTAAGCAAGGCCTTTTCGAATGCGACATTCCATGCGGAATTGAAAGGCCATCGCCTCTACAAAGCCAATCGCCATCAGGTGGCTAATCGGCAAGTTGGGACGAGAGCAAAGAGATTTCTTGCTGCTGCTCCTGCTGGAAGAGGATTGGTCGTCGTCAAGACTAACAGGAGAGGCAGGAGCATGGCAACTCTCATTCTCCAACTCGTCTACGCCCGTCATGATACTCAACCCACTGTCCATGGGTTTAGCAGGTGACATGTGAAGCCTAGAAAGTTGTTGTTGTCTCCGTCGTTGACGGGAGGAGACAGAATCAGTACTGCCATCCTCCGAGTCAAAACCTTCTTCCACTTCAACAATGCTGTCCAGTACCAGTGGTAGCGTCGAAGAATCCGAGCTAGCATGACTCTCTAGCGTCGTAGTCGCTCCCATTGATGGAGACGAGATAGCTTGCTTCTTGGGGGTGGCAGCAGCAATAGTATGGTGGTCTGATATGCCAACAGCCGAAAACATGCGTTCTCGCATAGTCACAAAGAACGATGCCATGTAATACATGACACAAAAGATGAGCACAAAAAGGCCTTCGACGGCCTTCAACATGATGGGTCGAGGAGTGTTGCCTGCGTGAAAGGATTTTTCCTTTCGGGAATATACTTGATCTCGGTTGGCGTGATGTCCACCGTAAACTGAATAGAATTCATCTGTGACGCGAGAATAGTTCTCAATCATGCGTTGACAAACGACACGCTTTTCAAATTGCATTGAAAACTTGCGACCTTCCTCCGACATGCTGTTGCGACAAACGGAATCAAGAACCAGACAAAGGGTGCTGCTGTAGTATGCCTCTACATCACCATCTTGACAGGCAAAGCCATTCACACCATGATTGACCAAGTGTCCAGAACATCCTGCTTCCACAACCAATGGTAATCCCGAGGCTGCCGCCTCCAAAGTGACATTGCCAAACGTCTCAACAGCCGATGGAAACAAAAAGACATCGGACGATGCATAGGCCGTCGCCAAATCATCTCCACTCATCCATCCAGCAAAGGTAGTGTTCGGCAAGGTCTTGACTTCTTCTTCGCAGGGTCCAGCACCAACGATTAACGCACGGAAGGGGATGCCCTCTTGGGCCAATCTTCGTACCACATAGCAAAAGATATCAGGACGCTTTTCCGGCACCAACCGTCCCACCCAAGTCAGGACCACATCGTTAGGCGTGAATCCATACCGTTGTCGAAAGGCTTGCGAACGGTGCTTGGGTGAGAAACGCTCTAGATCAATTCCTCGGCCCCACACTTGCAAGTTGGTCGCTTGATCCATCTGGGATGTTTGACACAAATGTCGGTGAATAAAGGGAGTGGGTACATACAAAGCTTGTAGGAAGTTGTACTCGTGCTTGAAAAAGGCCGACAAAATATGCTTTAGCCATCCTAGTCCCGGATAATGGGTCATGTATTCGGGAATGTTTGAGTGATAGGTTCCCATCAAGGGCAGTTCTTTGGTGCGAGCATATTGAATCAAGTGCAAACAGGTGCAATCGGGGACTGTGATATGTATCAACGTCGGTTCAAAGGCCTCAATACGCTCTTGAACCGCCGCCGATAATGAGAATCCCATGTGATAACTGTTATCCTTATTGTGAGGGTCGTGCAAAAAGGGAATGGGGATGGAATTGTCTAGAAAGATGACTGTACGGTTGGGATGTTCCCCATCCATGTGGGTATATTTCATGTTGCCAGATTTGGTTGATAATATACATACGGAGTATCCTTGTGCTAGAATCTCTTGTTCGATTTTTCGTATTGTCAGTGTGACACTGCAGGGATGGTGGCATGTTTTAGTCGGGGCCAAACGTCAAACGGAAGTGAATTACAATGCAACGCAGACAACGTAAAGGCAGGAGGAAGAACTAAGGTATGAGTACAGCAGTACAACACAGTAGTAGTAACACCAGCTGATCAAGCCACAAACTAATACCCAGATGCGAAGCTCAAAGATAGATGCACACATTCATTTCTCATTGCTTACCCATCCAGGACGTTATAACATGTTGTGTAAATGAGAATGCGATGTTGGTGCACCGTGAAAAGCGATGAGGATGGACTGGAATGCATCTTGCTACTTCTGGGTGATCTTGCTGTGGTGGCGAGCACTGGACTCATTGGTGATTCAGACATGGTAGTAATCCGTAGTAGATGATGTTTTGCGTTCGTCGATCGTTTTGATTGTATCTCACTGATTTTTCAAATTCAAGCAACAACCAATGAGAACAGCCGCCATGCACGGAAAGTAGGGATGTTTTGTTTTGTTGTTACTTGTTACAGCAAGTCGTACTTGCGAGAGAGATTGCTTTGGAAGAGAAGACGACGACTCTACAGATAAAATATTAAAAAACAGAGACTTCGCATGGCACGCGTTCGTGCAGTGATGGCGGATTCGGTTCCAGCCAACGGCGCAAGAGCACGTCATACTTTGTTCGCGAGAATGGTTTTTTATTAGAGGATTATTTTTTTATTTATTTCGTCGATTGGGATCATTTTGTCCTCGCCGAAAGCTACATAACGGCAGGGGCTTCGTAGAGATCTGTCTCGTAGATATCTGGTTTCATAATTCAACAATTTTAAAAATCGCGAATACACTCTTCCTAAGAGGACCCAACCCTCAACGAGCATTGGAAATGTCGATATTCATCGGGCTTCATTGAACGCTTAATTACAATAGAATGAAACACCTACATTCCCGTAGCTTTGCGAAAGGCTCGCTGAACGGAAGCTATTCTGTTGTTCTTATCACTTCGCAAACGGCAAGCTGTGTACGCGTGGAAATTACCGAAGTCTCTTTAGTACGAGGTATACGACGTACTACGTACCGTAGGTAGTGCACCGTTGCACCGGTAGGCTACCGTACGGTACTACAGGTACTGTACCGGTAGACACGATGTGCGGTGGTCCTACCGGTACCGTACTCCTGTAAAGCATATTACCGTAGTGCTGACTGTGAACAAAAAAAGTGCGGAAATTGGATCAAGAATTGATTCGAGAATACGGCCGTACGACATTGTCAATTAGTAGTAGGGGTAGCGAAATCCAGTCACGAAATTGATGTCTGGACTCTGGTCTGGATAGTACTTACTGTTAAGACGTAAACACGGGATTGTGCTGCGTGGACGGAGTCTGCTATCATCTTGACAGTGAAAGAGATTCCATAGACAGAGATAAACCTTACGAAGTTCATTCAACACATCAATCAGTGGCAATGCAACTTTCAACGTCACATTGTGAAATTTTCTTGAGTATCGTCTCAGTATCTTTGCTCGGAAAGCATTCTTTGATCTGCCCAAACCGGCGGTGGTGGGTCGAGTTGATTGTCCCGTCTATATGATTAGTATGTTTGCCTTTATTTTTCGATGGAACTACTACTTGCTGTTGGTACTAGGACTTTAAATTGTGTTTTCATTCCTGGTACTCCTAAAACAGGTACTGATTGGAAATTTCTGGAAGTCTTGATTGACTTCTCAAAATTTCCAAGACCTGTTTGTATCCACGTGAATAGTCATCAGAAGAATGCTAACTACTACTGTTGAAACATATGATAAATATGTATCAACGTATATGAGAAATAAGCAATCAATCACTGTCCGCCAGTGTTCTGAGAACAACACATCATGATTTCGCATCAAAGAATATGATACATGTTTTCTCACTGGAGAACTTACTCTAGGTACCGTAGTCGTACCGTACATATATGAAGAACAAAGAACTTTCGCAACCATGAGAACCAGATATCAGGAATCTCACATCACCTGAATGATTATCATCAAAAAGGTAAAATCACACAAACAACAACAGATCAGAGCTCACTCTTTAGGCCATATGAGTTTGTCTTGGAGAATGTGGCTCTGTTGATGCTCCGATCCAAGATGCTCCAATTCAGTTGTCCTAGTAATGACGGGACTGTGTCAAGCTATCAACCACAGTTTCTTCCTCTTTAGTAGGATAGATCGTCTACTGTTGTAGGATATTCTTCTACTAGTTATTCTTAGTGTTAGTTTCACTAATTCTCATGTACTTCCCGTGATGGAAGTATTATTGCTTCACTTATCATTGTTAGTGGTAGTCTGTTGCCAAACTCATAAAGAGTGAGCTCTGATCTGTTGTTGTTTGTGATTTTACCTTTTTGATGGTATAGTTCCAACAAGATTGATTACAATCTGGCAACAGCAAATGAGCATGTGCCACAAGCCAAAAGAAACATCCAAACCATCAAGGAGAGTGTTCGCGCAACCTATCATAGCTTCCCTTTCAAGGCTATTCCAAAATTGTTCATCAAGGAACTCATGGCAGAAACGGCAAACAAACTTAATTTCTTTCCACCAAAAAAATGGTTTGTCAGAATATTACAGCCCAGAGAAATTCTCAGTCATCAACGACTGGATTATACTAAACACCATACTATTCCACAGTTCAGTTTATGTTCAGGCTTATGATGTGCCAGAACCAAGAAATTCCCAAGCAGCCAGGTCATTGGACTGCATTTATCTACGTCCAGTAAATAATTTATAAGGTGTACATGTCTTGTACCATTTTTGGTACAAAGGGAATAATTACCAGAAGAAAAGTCAAAGTCATACCAATCACAGCATCTGTGATTGAAGCAGTTGAACGTCTAGCAACAAGGATGGAACTATATTTTATGATTCCTCTTGGATCGCAGGAGTGGATCACACACAAAACGATAACTTGACAATATATGATGAAACCAATTGTGAATCACAACAATCAGAAACCAATGTCGATCTTGAGCCAGACTACAATGCTGAACAAGATAATTATGATGAGCATGGAGACTCTCAAGAAAATTTGATCCAAGAAGAACTATCCTATGCAGATCAAAGCATAGATGACAAAGACATTGATGAAGAGGGAGATGGAATAGACCAACTTGACCTCATATTTCAAGAAAATATTGAAAATGAAGAAGAAGAAGCACAAAATGAAGAAACCAAACATGATGCAATATCCAAAGGAAGCCTTTGAAGATCAAGACAATCCCATGTATCTCATTGATTACAATCTTATCGAGAACAGAAGGGAAAGAACTACAGTCAAAGGCACTATGAAGTTCTCAAATATGACCTGCAAGATGCCAGAGTCATCGCAATGATAATGTTAGATCAACGTGACAACACTTATGCAATTGAATATGCTAATGTCACAACTTACAGTCTCAAGACAGCTATCAAGAAGTTTGGTAAGCAAGCTACAAAAGCTGCACATAAAGAAATGAAGCAATTACATGACTGTGATTGTTGGGAACCAATACACCCAAAAGATCTCAAAGAAATTGAGATGAAATGTGCACTCAGAACTATCTTCTTCATAATCCAGACGTCCAATGGTGACATCAAGGGTAGGACCTGTGCAGAGGACAGTGTTCAAAGAAATTGGATCGGCAGAGATGAAGTTTCCAGTCCTACAGTGTCTACGGACAGCACTATATTTACTGGGATGATAGAAGCCCATGAAAGAAGGGATGTTGGAACATGTGACATACCCAATACGTTTGTTCAAACTCATCTTGACAAACAAGATAAAGATGGTAACAGAACCATCATGAAACTAGAAGGACCTCTAGTTCAAATCCTCTGCGAGATTGATCCAACATATACAAAATAACTAATCAACAATGTGAAGGTCAGAAAGTGCTATTTGTGCACCTCAAACAAAACCTAATTGAATATGGATTTGAAATCAATCCATATGTGTTGCAAACAAGATGGTGAATGGAAAACAAGTCACGGTGACATGGCATGTTGACGATTTGAACGTCAGCCATATGCAACCAAGTGATGTAACAGAATTCACGCAATGGGTCAAAGCAATGTATGATAAAATCGGAGAAGTAAAATAACTTGTGGAAAAGTACACGAATATTTGGAAATGAAACTCATCTACAATTCAGATGGTTCCCTAACAATTGAGATGTCCGATTACATTCAATCTATGATTGACACATTCCCAAAGAACTCAGAGGGAAAAGTTTTATGTCACCATGGAATGATAACCTATTCAAGTTTACAAAAGACAGCAATAAGCTAGAGAAGAAAAAGGCAGAACAGGTTCATACTACTACTGCTCAAGGGTTATTTGCATGCAAACGTGCAAGACCTGATATTAACCCAGTCATTGCATTCCTCACTACAAGAGTACAGGAACCAACTCAAGAAGACTGGATGAAGCTTGTCTGTATGATGAAATATCTACTCAAGACAAAACTGGACAGCTTAACATTAAAATTATCGAACGACATGATCATCAAATGGTATGTCAATGCAGCCTTTGCAGTGCACCCTGACATGAAAAGTCAGACAGGTTTTACTGCTAATATTCAGACAAGGTGCTCCAATATGCACGAGCCGAAAACAAATATTGAACACAAGAAGTTCAACAGAGGCTGAACTAGTCGGTGCAGATGATGCAGCAGGACCAATGTTATGGACCATGAGATTTATGCATTCTCAAGGTTACAAAATCAAGACGGTTCTTTATCAAGACAACAGAGCTGCAATACTGGTGGAAACAAATGGCCGTGCAAGTGCAGGAAAGCGCTCTCATCATATTGACATCAGATATTTTTTCATCCACGATATGAAAGAAAAATGGCTAGTCACAAATCACTATTGCCCAGACAAAATAATTGCAGACTATGTGACCAAACCACTTCATGGAAGTAAATTTCCAAATTCCGAACAATTATCATTGAACTACGTATTAGCAAATTCTCCCAAAGCTGTCAGAGTACAGACACAACGTTTAAGGTGCATTGCAGGGGACATTCCCCTTCGGGTCTTGACCAATCCAATGTTTGCCTCTCGTCATAAATCTATTTTATGGCTATGCCAACTACTAGCTACCGCATAGTTCCGTATCTAAGAAGTTGACTCACCAGCCGGGCCCCTAGGGGCGAGGCAATGCAGGGAGTGACCGGGGCCACTCCTTTTCATCTCATGGAGGGGAATGTCATGTGTGATGAGAATGAGCATAAATGATTGTTGGTTATTATGGTGGTCGTATTACTGTGGTGGCTGGGATGTGGTGGGGAGGCTGGTCTTGCTATTGTGGTCGTTCTTGCCAATGTACTATTGGGGGTTGCGACCCTGAAGTATGTGTTGATGGGGCATGTTGTCAGTGCTGATGTACGTTGTCGTGATGCCCGCATCTGTGTTGGTTTGCGTGGAAGTAAACCAATGTTTGTATAGTTAAACTTCTTGGAAATTTGTGGACGAGCGCAAAAAATAGAGGATTGCCTGGATAAGGCAGGTGCATGTTCATGTCTCAGCAAAAATTGGAGAATTTCATCATTCTGACATCTATAAGGATCTGCAATAATCGAAACTTGGCCAACGTACGCAATCGCAACTGTGGTGGTCTATTCGGAATCGAGAACTATCGTTTGTGAGTCTGCTGGAACGAGCCGAGACAGTTCCATTCATTGTGTAATAGTAGCGTGCGAGATCTAGGACTTTTTAATGTCTTCACTAGTCGTATAGTTTGAAATATCATTTTCTTCCTCATTTCTCGTCGAAGTACGATTCAATAGCCTTTGTTATGACTTCCTTGGTCTCGGTTGTGAAATCCTGCGTTGTATCAATCTCTGCCATTGCTTCGGGAACCTTTGTACTGACGTGTTCCAGTAAATTCCGAACCAAGGTATCACCTTCGACAGATCCAGGGAGCATACCGCTGTCGATGCTATCGTTGAAGGCTCCGGTGGAGGCTGCAAGCATGGCCACACAAGATTCGGAAAGCTTTCGGGCGCCACTGGCCGAAGGTTGGTGCATCGCCAACAACCATGCTTGCGCATTTCTCATTTGCTTCTTGGATGCGGTGGTGGCGACATCGGCACCGTCCATGCTCTCTGCTTGCGACAGATCCAGCCGTAGCCCTTCTACCACCCGTCTCATGGCCGCAGCATCGGCACGGGATACGGTATCAGCACCAATGCCAATTCGAGTAACACTGCGTTGGAAATCCATGGCCGGGCATCGTCCAGATTGTTCTAACCGTTCGTCAAGCCAGATCTGACCATCCGACATACTAATTAGATCATCGACATGCTGCAGCACCAAACGTCGCATGCCTTCGTCAGCAGATGGGACTGGGATTTGGATCTTGCGTAAATTAGCAGCTGTGAGTGGGATTTTCTTTTGTATCAAAAGATTGATGCGTTCCTTGACCTTGTCTGGACTTTGTTCAAAATCTTCGGGGGAAAAGATTATCTCTTCCTCGTTCTCAGACTTCATTTTCGGGATGGACTGCAACAACAAAAGCGTGACGCTCCCTCCACCGCGATTCTTCTTGAATTGTGCTGACCGTTGAACCAAGGACGAAAAGAATGCTCGCATTTCGGACGAAGCGCCACCGTCGCGGTCCCCCTTCACGACAGCATCCACACCGAACTCATCAACGAGGACTCGTGTGGTGGTGTCCCAAATCTTCTTGTGCTGATCTATGTTGTCGACTATAACTAGTGTGTCCAATCCCTGTTCTTTGGCAAAAGATTCGGCAATAGCACAAGCAGATGCAGCCACGACGGTAGCTTCTGCTGCTCGGGAAGCATCATCTTTGTCAGAATCTTGGCTCATCACCACCACAACGTTTTCTTCAAGCCCAGCCGATGCCAAGAGACCTTTGACTTGTTGCCTTTCATCGGTACCGCCCGTCGCTGCATAGATACACTTCGTTCCTTGCTGAGTTTGAATAGACAGAATATCCGTGACATATCGTCGAATGTCTTCCATGTCGTGTCCGATGAGGAGCATATTCTGACCCTTTCCAATTGGTGCCAATGCGTCGAACATGGTCACGCCCGTCACAAGTGGCTTGTTGATGAGAGCAATGTCCTTGACTTGGGGGATGGGAGCGAAAATTGGTCGTTCAAAGGTGTTGTTATTGTCGATGATGCTGCTAAAATCGTTTTTGGTTCGACCAAAACAATCGATTTGTTGGAGATTGTCGACAGGAACTTGGATGGAAAGCAGATTGGAAAACACAGTCACAGTCCCCTCCGCAGGCAATGAAGATTGCCCATCGTCTTCGGCATAGACAAACACAACAGGTGGACGATGCACAATCACCACTCCTCGCTGCCCGTTTTCAAACTGAACTTGTCGACCAATCAAATCGCCACCTGATAAGGTCAGTGGGAAAAAGAAAAAAAAGTGATGACAAGGTAATATTCATGTCAGGCTCACGGCACAGCTCGAATCGAAAACATAAACACATAGTATTCACGACGACTTACCCAAATTATTGGAAGTCGCCTTGGGTTTGGGCAACAACTGCGTCGTGTCGACCACTTCCGGATCGAAGAAATCTGTAGAAAGATCGTCATCGACTCGAACGGCTACCAGTCCTCCACGAAAGGCACTAATGATGGGTCCTTTGGCAATTGGTTTTCCGGCAGCAGACCGTTCTGTTTCGGTGGCAGACGTTTGTGGCGGATCCAGGATGTCTTCTGCCACGGCCATTTTTAGTGAGGTTCTGGTGGTAGTGGAATAAAATGATACTTGGGATCGCGGAACGGATGTTGGAATCGACGATACTAGTGAATGATGTTGTCGGTGTTGATGCTGAAGTGGACCCATCCATGCGGATGTAGTGTGTCCCGCAGTTGCAACCATAGCGGTAAAGGCGGTCGACCGGAATTTCATGGTGATGTTATTGTGGTTGTATGTGATGGGCTCAAAAATTCGAAGATTCGTTGTCGAAAGTCGAAGAGATTTCGATTTGGATATTGTTGTTGTTATGATCCGTCCAGAAGATACTGCAATCATGTAGTAGGACTTCCACTAACAAAAGCTGTCGTCTGTCGGAGGATGAAACAGAACTATTATACCAAAGTTTCGGAATTGGTGGGTGTAGGTGTTGCAGATACAGTGCGATTCAATAAGAGAGAGGACGGAATGCTAAAGGAGAAATAAAAAGTGAAAAACTACAGTTGCAACAAGCGAAGAGACAAAAAAAAAGGAAAGTGATGAGTAATATTTTTTCTGTACAGTTGCTCGGTCGTCAGAGCATTCACTACCATGTGTTTCTTGTCGACGATTCCTCTCTCGAATTCCATCGTAAACCTGTCCCCTGTATCATACGTACGACTTAATGTTAGTATGTTAGGTCCTATGACGTCACACTTCGTTTTTCCATCCTTACTCCGAGTACGGTAGTATGATACATACTACGGGTACCTACACCATGCGTACATCGAAGGACTGAACCTGTAGTTACCTGTTGTAAGTACTACCGTATTAACAAGTACTCTTGTTATAGAGCGGATGTTCTGCTATTTGTTAGCTTTTTGACGTTGAAAAAAAAGCGAAGATGACAGAGTCCATTATTATTACTCATTACACGAAGGTAACCGGCAGTTTCAAAGTTGATAAATTCCGTTACTTAGATCTCGGCAAGAACTTAACGCTTGTCATCATTGATTGAGCCACTAACCGAACATTGTTCCCGGTCCAAGATCTCGAAGGTCTTGGTCATTCATAGCATTCAATCCAAGCTCCCGGCTCAGCTTCTGTCTAAACGGAGAATTAGCGGAACTGGTCCACCATTGCAAAAAGTCCTCAAAAGAGACACGCCCCGTGTGGTGTCGATCCATCTCGGAAAAAGCCTTGTCAACTTCTTTCTTGGACATTTTGAAACCAAGAACAGCAGCGACTTCTTCGATTTCACTCTTTTCTAACACTCCATTCTGACTGATATCAATGGCGTCGAAGACGTCGTGGATATCTTTGTAATGCGCCGACTTAAGTTTTTCTTCAATCGTTTCGGACATCTTGCCTCCGTAGCAAGTTACATACTTTTCCGCGGCTTCAATTTGTTTTTGCTTCACCTTGGCGGACCACCCCAATTCCTTCGCCATGATGTCAGCCACCATTGGAATAGCCTCCAACGCTGCATCTTTGTTCAGAAAGGCCAGTCGCGTACGACGACTGAGAACATCTTCAATGGTACAGGCATATTCGCGACACGCCCAAATGACGTCTGCATCAATGTAAGGATAACCTTCAACAAGAGCATTTCCAAATTTGGGCCATCTTTTGTTGGTAGGTAGAGTTAGCTCGCAAACCTCCCAGGCACGTGCTCCATACGTCTTGACCAAATGTTCTGCAACAGATTGCGACATGTTGTACTTTTGGATCAATTCAATTGATAGTGTTTTGGTGTATCCTTCACCACCGAAAAGCTTGGTTTGTAAGGTGGTACATTTGGGTCCATCTATTCCCACGACTCGGTCCACTACTTCCTGGGCCATTTCTCTCCAGGTTGTCCATTTTCCACCCGCAATGAAGATTACTCCAGACTCGGGATTTTCCGAGATCACATGGTCTCTCGAGACTGGAGCATCTGGAGGTGCGTGGGGATCGGCAGCCAATGGTCTCCACCCTCTCCAAGCGCTCAGAACGTCGCTTCGGCGAACTTTGAGATCTGGCGTGAGATATTTACTACATTCGTTCAGCAACCATTCAATTTCATCTTCGGGAGGATGAGGACTGGTTTCCGCGGGGCCCTTCTTGTCGGTAGTACCCACCAATGTATGGTCTTCCCACGGCAACATGAACAAGAACCGTCCATCGCTAGTGTTAAAATCTAGCAGGCCCATCTGAATTAACAGAAAACGATATCAGAGTTTGACACCTCACGTTTTATGAAATGACACCATAAGTATTTCGCTTTTCTCCAACTCACCTCGTTGGGACAGTAGTAACCTGGCAAAACAATATGTGTTCCCGACGCACCATGAACAGCTTTTGGCATGGCTTCCTTCTTCTTTTCGTCAACTTCCATTTCTCGTAAGCTATCCGTAAAGGGGCCACCGGCGAAGACTACTTTCTTGGCGCGAATTTCAAAGACCTTTCCAGTCATACGATCCAAGGCTTGCACTCCCACCACCTTTCCGGTCGATTCATCTTTGATGGTGTCAATCATTTCGACATAGTTGGCAATTGCAGCTCCCTTTTCGGCGGCGGTCATGGCAATGGCCAGATTAGTTCTAGCGTCGTTGTGTTGCGCTTCGTAAAAGACTGCGCAATATTTGATATTTTTTTCTTCAAGTTGCGGGAAAACTTCCTCGGCCTTCTTTCTCGTCAAAATGTAACTCGGTGGACACTGAAAGAAACTCAACGAATCGTAAAACTTCAACACCATGGGTGCCAACACGGGAAAGAATCCATACAGTGGATGATTGAAAGGCGGTGGGGAGATGTGCCAAGAGGTAAAAGGCATGGCAATGGGGATCCAGTTGCACAAGTGTTTGTTCTTGTCCATCATGAAGTGTCGTTCTTGATGACAATGAAACACCATCTTCATTTCCGAAATAAAATCTTTGACCGTCACAATTGGACTGGAGAAGATTTTGGGTGACAGTAGAATGGCTGTGGCGGTAGCCATGTACTTGATTCCGGCCTAAAGAATGAAACGGTGTGTAAAGTGTGAGTTCCACTGAAAAGCAATGCCCGCCATTCAAACAACTTCATGCGACTACCAGGGGGAAAACGCACCCAAATCAACTTGGTGGATCTGCTACTGGTTTCCGAAGCAAAGTCTCCCCGCTCGATACATGCAGTCTGCAACCCACGTTGGGCGGCATCCATGGCAATGCCAGCTCCAGTAGCACCACCACCAATCACCAAAATGTCAAAGGTGCCGTCTTCCCTGATGGTCGGAGATTGCAAACGCCGAATTTGTTCGGCCCGCGAAGGTACTCCTCGGGGACCTTCCACCTCTTTGGGATCGGAAATGACGCTGGTCACCTCCAATCCAGGATCTCGAGACGACGATATGGAGTTGGATGTGAAGGATCGTCGGTACCAACTTTTGGATCCACCTCTTTGTTGTTGAGATGAGCCGCCCCAAAAGAATGTGCGACGGGCGATTGGATGGGAAACAGGGCGACGATGATAAGACAATCCCACCATGAATGACTTGTTACCAGTAGCCGACACTGGCACGGACCGAACAATGGAACGGGAGGCAATCATGACGAAAAGTTAACAGAAAATGGAAACACAAGTTGTCGTGGAATGACGGAACGGTATTCTCAACGGACAACAAATTGTTGATCTTGGTACTACTACAGTATTGCTGTTTGTTGGTTCTGCCTTGGAGACCGGATACAGTGTTGACACACATTAACAAAGACAGGCCGATCAATAATTTGCTGGAACAAACAAAAAATAGAGTAGTACGAAGTCCTTTATCCAGGAAGAGAGAAAACACGTTTGTCTGCTCATGGATTTGTTCGTATACTGACTGTGAATAGGTAACAGAAAGTATACTTCGTTCAACGGTGTGTTATTAACTGTTAAGTGTTTATGTGCGTTGGAGACGTCCTGTAGGAGATTCTTCTCGGGGAGGGGTGATGACGATGCGATTCTTGATACGACAACAACGACTTCGTCATGATCATGGTATCATACTGTCGTAGAATAGTACTGCGGGTGGTCTACGACGTATGTATCATACACAAGATGAGAGAATGCATGCATTCATTTTATTCGTTCACAGTCACCATGTCACCATCTGTCATCTGTGTACTCGTATGATACAACGTGTGTACGTAGTATTAATATGATAATACGATACAATAATATTTAATGAATGCAGTCCCGAAAATGATTCATGAATTCGCCTTCGCACTAGCTAGCTAGAGATGATGTTTGTCCGTCTGTCTACCGAGAGTCATCGGGTCACAAAAGAGAATGGCAGCCTTGTATCGCGGGCAGTAATTATTATTACTTCGCTTCCACGACGTCTCAGCCTCAGCAGCTTCCTGCACTAGAGTATCGAATGATTCTTCCGTATTTCCTTCCGTGGGTAGTGGTGGTGTTTGGGGTAATCCCTTCATGGTTTTCAACTGTAATGCTGCATGGGCCGGGGTAGCGAGATGTTTTCGGTTAGTCCCAGGACTTGGTTTAGCAGATTCTCCACCCGATAAAGCACCGGTTGCTGATACTGACAAATGTTGCTTGGGTTTTCCGGAGGATGGCCTTGGGGAAAATGAAGAAGTGGGCGATTTTTGCTTTGACTTACTTCCCATGGATGTGGAACGGGTCGGTTCGGATGAAGAGGGTTGATAGGATCTCGCGGTTTTAGCTAAGTTTCGGATGTATTTCTTTGTTGACATTGTGATGGGGCTTTCTGACGCGACGTGAATTGTCTCTTCGTCGTGCACCGCTTCATCGGGTTCTTGAGATACAATGCCAGAGCTTCTCTCCTTCTTCTCACTTGCCGATGTCGCTTCGAAACCCTGCCCTTCAGCACTTTTGAATGAATCAAGTGCACTGTCCAAATCCCTTTCCGGGTCGAAGCTGAAGCTCGAGTCACTTTCAAAAGGCACCATATCTGTCATGTCTCCTTTTCTTGTATTATTCAAAAGCTTGGAATTTACTTTTCCCAGAGCCTCCTTTGTTTTCTGGAATACACCGCTAGACTTTTTCTTCGGGGACAAAGTGACAGCCGACTCGTTCTTTGAGAACGTGCCGTGAGGTGGGTCAGTCATCATCATAGATCGGAAGTCGGAAGCCGTGGAAAGCAAAATGTATCGCAAGGTTTTGTCACGTATACGTCTAGATCTCCTTCTACTAGGCAAAAAGACTGCCACTAGCTAGTCGTACCAACAGTAAAGAGAAGACCAAATTTAATGGTGGATTCAATCTCAGCAGTCTCCAAGGAATTGTGCAATCCGTGACCTTCGTCGATATCTATTCGAACGTACTAAATACGGTACGTACCTCCAGACCTACCGGTAGCTACAACCGGTAGTAGTACCGGTACTTCACAGCGGTTGAAGCGGTGGGAGGAACTTGCGACGTACAGATCTGTAAATACTTTTTTTAATGTAACTGTAAGCAAAATACTACTCCGTACTTCGGCATCTTTGAACCAGCGGAAAAAGTGTGTGGGAAGAAAATATTATTATTTTTTATTTTATCACTTGAATCGAGCAACAAAAACAAAATATTTATACAGGCGCACTCATATCTTTCTCGCTACTGACTATGAACCGTCTCAGGCATCTTCCTCTCTTGATTACACTGTTAATGAATTTCGTTGAGGTCATAAGAAAAATCATTTATGAAACATCGTTTAACGACTTGCTTACGATTACTAATAATAATTCAATGGGTTTCAAGATCAGGTATGATACGACCACAATCCAGCATAATTGTTTTCAAAGTACCACTGTTATTTACTTTGAGTCAGTTGATTAGGGTTTAAAGAGTAGAACTTCGTAATTAATGAAAGAGTACCGGTACTTCGGACTACTACTAGCTAGGTAGTAGAGAGGAGTACGTATTCTAATGGGATCATAGAGTACAATGGAGCACACTCAATTTGTACTAATGGTACTCGGAGTACGTACGTACATACGTTGTATTATCTTTACGACGTTCTGCTACAGTACTCGTTTGTGATTCGGGGCCCGGCTGGTGAGTCAACGAAACTACCGGTAGCTAGCTAGCTAGTACCGTAAATTGCGCTTGATACTCCCCTCCCTTGAATAAGCCTCCCCTGTGCACAACTTGTACTTCATTAATTTCTCTGACGCGCAACGGACGGACCATTTCTGTCGTTCCCAAAACGCGTCCCAGATTTGGATTTTGCAACAAGGTGAGGCAAGATTCCGTCTACGTCTTCCCTTCATCCGTCACGTGACTGCTTTCCAATGTCGCTTCGCTTCACATCGTTCGTTCCAACAAAACGACGATTGACAACGAGACCTTGTGGCCTCATTTTCAGGATAGAGAGTAGCGATTTCGGTTGTAGTTGCAGCTACCATGAATGCTGTGGCACCCTTGTGGGATATAATGCAGTTGTCCGCTTCGAAAAACGTGTTGTAGAGACTGGTAAGTCGATGTTTCAATGATAACATTGCTGTTGATTTCTCTCACTTTCATCTTTCATTGCATAGGAGAAAACCAATATGCCGTCATCGGTGCTGCCCGATTAGTCCTTGATGGGATCGATCAATGTCTTGTGAGGAGGCTTGATAGTATGTACCACAACGTACTAAATCATTTGGACGGACGCCTCGCCCAAGTCACAGAGAAATTTTCGGATTCTACTAGCCAACACAACATCGACTGCAACACAACTAACAATGGTGTTTGCTCCGCAATAATCATCGATCGCTATGTCCTTGGTGATGGAGTAATGAATGCGCTCTTAGATGGCGTCAATCTAGACTCTAGCGATGAAGAAGTGTAATCATAACTTGCTATAGTAGATTATTTATTCTTCTGGGAAGTAGGATAGATCAGTTTTTCACCAGGCATTTTGAATGATATGTGCTCCAATTGAATTCTAAGCCTCAACAACCCAATGCTGAACATCCTCTCTGGAAGGAGTTGGGATGTTGCCACCATCTTGTCCAAAGCCAAGCATCCACTCCCACCATTGAGACTTAATTTGATCTTTGAAGGGCTTGTTGACGTCCACATCAATGGGTTGAACGACTGAAGTGCAACCCTTGGGGATGAGCTTCAATTGGACACCGACACTGTCCAATCTCGCTTTCACAGTGTCGGAATAGTGACATCTGAAATGGTCCATAAACAAAAACTGGAGCTCCATCCGCCCTTTTTGGATATGAGGCACCAAACACTCATCTATCCATGTAGACATGTTCTCGTTGTCGTGCCAGGCGGCGTGTTGGCAACAATGAGCAAGTTGGTTAGCATTTTGACTCACTGGAAGCTCGCGAGTTGCAATGGTGCCTCGAGGTTCACCTTTGAAGATGATCATTGGTTTCAGCTTGGATCCGTCTGCAGCGTCT
Source organism: Nitzschia inconspicua (assembly GCA_019154785.2). NCBI lineage: Eukaryota > Bacillariophyta > Bacillariophyceae > Bacillariales > Bacillariaceae > Nitzschia > Nitzschia inconspicua. The sequence continues at coordinate 3,163,554 of JAGRRH010000013.1, read as the reverse complement.
GCCAATGAAGCTGTGGCTCGGGTCTTGTTGTAACCAGACTGTCTGACAGTCACTGAGTGTTTCCCCTCAATTCCAAGGTTGATTGACCAACGAGAGAAAGCGGAAAAGGAGTCTGGTCCATGTTGATTATGTAGATTTTAGGCTCAAACGCCGAATCATTTGATACTGTTGTTGTTTCGGTTTTGAACGAAAGTTTTCGTCGACTTGGCATGCCCTCACCTGTAGACGACAATATGGCATGCCAATGACAACTTCCTCAATTCGAGTGCCCATCACATAATAAGCTCCTCTAAATGAGTAATGCTGGACTTTTTTCCTTTCCCCAACGACAACGAACGGTGAGTTTCTGTCCGTTACTCATGAGATGATGCAACGATGTGATGTGACGACACATTTTGTGCATTGGAAGAAAAGTAAAATTGATGCGATGTGATGATTGATGGTGACTTTTACACTCGCGACTCGTGACTGAAGTTGGTAAAAAAGGGAATCTGAAGTTTGAAGGGAATCCGGACAAACAAGAAATTCAAAAAACCGTTCGAAATACGGTTTTTACACTTGCGTTGAATACGCCCCCTGCCTACAGAAATCATGTACGAGCTGTCGTTCGGGGGAGGCTTATCAAGCGCAATTTACGGTAATACCGTAGTTAGTTAGTGCCCGTACTAGCATGCGGAACCGGCAGCGAGAGGAGCAGAGAGCGAGCGACACAAAGGAAACAATCATCACCAAAACCACGCTGCACAAAGCCTTCCTCCCGTCTGCTCCTACCGCACACTTCTTTTTTTCCAGAGGAGTTTCCAGAATCAACAATAGTACCAGAGGCCTTCCCCTTTACTCCCTGCTTTCGCATTTGCTCCATCATAATTTCTGTGTTATCGGTCTTTCTGTTTCGGCACAACGTCCACGCACCACCTATACAACTCTCCTCTACCCAAATAACATCCAACAAATTAAATTACATTACACTTGAAGTATGGCCGAAGATCCATCTAACGCCGAAGCCAATGGCGGACAAGGAGGCGGACAAGTGGCACTGCTAAGTGACCCTGTGGATGTTATTATTGACAAACTACTGAGGTAAGCACACGAACGATGGTCGATTTCGTCGTCCCATCACCATGGTCATCGTTCAGAGAAGCAGTGGAGCATTCGTGGTTATCGTGATTGGTTCGATTTTTTGCGTAGTCGATTTCTCGTAGAATTTTACGCAATCACGAGCGGGACTCGATTTTTGAGCGAGCAATCTGATGCCCTCATCATAGTCTCATCTCTACCAGTAGTTCGGATACACACCCAGTCTCCTGTTAGTGATACCACAACTACTACTTACTTGATCAACATGATACTTATGCGCACTACTCTTCTCTTTATCTTCTTCACAGCGTCCGTGGCGCTCGACCCGGAAAGCAAGTCGACCTTTCCGAAGCCGAAATCAAAATGATTTGCCTTCGCTCGCGTGATTTGTTGATCGGACAGCCAATGCTCCTCGAACTGGAGGCACCCATTAAGATTTGTGGAGATGTCCACGGGCAGTATTATGATTTATTGCGCCTCTTTGAATATGGAGGATTCCCTCCAGAGGCAAACTACATCTTTCTAGGTGATTATGTTGATCGTGGAAAGCAAAGTTTGGAAACTATCTGCTTGCTGTTGGCATACAAAATCAAATATCCAGAGAACTTTTTTGTTCTTCGTGGAAACCATGAATGTGCATCCATCAATCGTATCTATGGATTCTATGATGAGTGCAAGCGACGATTTGGAATCAAGCTCTGGAAGACGTTCACAGACTGCTTCAACTGTCTTCCTTGTGCCGCAGTGATTGACGAAAAGATTTTCTGCATGCATGGTGGATTGAGTCCAGAGCTTACCAGCTTGGATCAAGTAAAACGTATCGTGCGACCTACTGATGTACCCGATACCGGTCTTTTGTGTGACCTCCTCTGGTCGGACCCTGATAAGGAGATTGACGGATGGGGTGAGAACGATCGGGGCGTCTCGTTTACCTTCGGGGAGGATATTGTAGCACAATTCCTGCACAAACACGACCTGGATTTGATTTGCCGTGCTCATCAAGTCGTCGAAGATGGATATGAGTTTTTTGCAAGACGACAGCTAGTCACCCTTTTCTCGGCACCCAATTATTGTGGAGAATTCGATAACGCTGGTGCAATGATGAGTGTCGACGAAACCCTCATGTGCTCCTTTCAAATCCTCAAGCCAGCCGAAAAGAGACAGCGTTTCTCGTACCAAGGAGGAAACCAACGGCCGGGAACTCCTCAACAAGCCCAGGGTGGTCGTTAAACACCCAAACTATCACCATTCCGAGCGACTATCGCATTCCCCCATCTTATGTTATGATTTCTTGGAAAGATGACGGCGAGGAGTCTCTTGGCTTGCGCTGTTTGTTACAACCTGCGAGACACTCTTTTCTTGTCGTCGTCTACTGTAGTATTTTTGTTTGACGATGCGGAAATAGGCACTTGGGAGTTTTGCGATGGAGGGTAGGACCACATGCACCACCCTCGCCTGAATTGTGCGAGGTACAAAAATAATTATAATGAACGACTAGTAGTAAGAAAAATAGGAACAACTCATAGCATGCTACTACGTATTTCTTAGAGAAGACGATGTCGTACGGAAGGTAGATTCAAAGTACTACGGGTAATAGGGAAGTTTGTTGCAATGGGTTCAAGATTCCGGTCCGTTGATTCATTCGGCTGAATCGACTTCCACCAAGACGGGACACGGGACACGGGACTTCTAATACTCTAGTAGAGCTAGATAGCTAGAGGGGGTATTTAGGTACCTAGGAGTATGATAGTCATACGGCTGCGCTGCTGCATGGCTACAAAATCAACTGACATGGTTGGCAACATGGCGCACCCTCGTTTTCATGTTCATTTCCTGATTCTTTGCATAGGTACCGGTATTGCTACCACCATTAAAAAGCTACTACTACAAAAAATAAAAGCCTTGTTCGGAGAAAAAAGTTAAGGAAGCCAGCAGAAAACACCAGATCGTTGATTAAGACTGCGTCGAAATTCTTCGTCGCTGCCCCCCAGGGCTCATGATTCGATTGATTAACAAAGGGAGAGATGTTTCTGATGAAAGCCCGCAAAGTGATGGTGTATTGAACGATACAGACGTTGGCATCGACAGATCAAAAGAAAAGAGGAGGCGGCTGATCGGGTTTCGCCGGACTGCAGAACCGCATAGTATTCTGCCACTCCTCAGATTGCATCCAGACATTGCCGAGCGCATACGACAAGTCGTTGGATCTTTGCTAGAGGTGGTCTTTCTTTCTTGCTGCACCTTGGCATTAGGATACTTGATCAAGCTGACTAGTGTTGACGAGGAGGAAACGATCCGCGAAGTTCAAAAAGCTAGGCAAGAACTTGGGCTTCGGCTGGCAAGGTCCATACGAGAGTACAACGAGGCCGTATCTTCATGACGGTTGGCGGAGACGTTTGCATTTTGTGTTCCACAAACTCTTGATGGGATTGATGTTATACCTAATTTTAGAAGCATACACTCAGATGCGCTGTTTTTGACTTGCTGGTAGAATTTGGCTGTTGTCACACAATCAGTCCTAACTGTCATCTTGGCATCGTTCATTCCTTCAAATCTAGAAACAACATCAAGGTAGAGGGGTTTCAATTTCCGTGCGGCTGCTGCCTCGAGAGTGTCAGAAGCGGACCAGGATAGCATTTCTTGGTCCGTAATGCGCTTATTACGCACGCCAAAATATTTCAACATTTCTCGCCAACAGGAGGATTCCATTATGTAGCGAACATGGGCAGAAAACAATCTATGAATTCTCTGACTATCACTGACTATCCTCGGTAATGACAACATCAACATTATATTTTTTTACCGGCTGATTCAATGCATACTATCCAGCATTTCAATAATCCTCTCAAACGACGGTCGTTCATCCGGTTCCTTTTTCGTGCAAGCCTTGATTAAGGCATGAAGCCCCGGTGGGCACCATTTAGGGATTTCGGGGCGCTTGTCCCGATTCAACACTGCCAAAGCACACTGAATAGCTGTCATGCCTTCATATGGACATTCTCGAGATAGCAACTCCCACACGATGATTCCAAAACTGTACACGTCAGCTTTCTCATCGTAGCTTCGATTGGCCAAAACTTCGGGAGCCATCCATTGAACAGTACCGCAATTCCCCGTCATGCTGCGAGTTTGAGCCTTTAGACGACTCAAGCCGAAGTCACAAACTTTGCTATTGTAACTTTCGTCCAGCAACAGGTTTGCAGATTTGAGGTCTCTGTGCAGCACAGGTGGCTTTCCGCCATGCAAATATGCCATTCCTCTAGCAGCCCCACAACTCACTCGCTTCACTAACTCAAATGGCCACGATCCTCGAGGTGGAATAGGAGCAGAAATACGCGGAGCCCCAAAACTACTGGGCGGAGCTCCGCGATGGTCAGGCAAGTAGAGCGACATCGGCCAAGAACCTTGTGGGGTTCCATCAGCAGCTACATACGGGGGCATGAGTGGGAGTCTCAGAGCATCCCAAACCGAGCCATTTGCTGCCAGCTCAGTAATGATAGCACGGTTGGGAGGATCCACACAAGCACCCATATACAGACAAATGTTGGGATGTCGCATTCCTTTCAAGAGATTGATTTCAGCCCTAAACTCTTCCAAGATGGCTTTAGCAATGTGCGTGTTTTGCGCCGAGCCTGTCAATATTTTTACGGCGACTGGTGTTCCCCTCAAAGAAGCCCGCCAAACTTGACCAAATCCACCTCCTCCAATGACTTCTTGAAGCTGCAAGTCATCAAAATTGATGTCAGACTGCAATGATAAAGTGGCGTTTGTATCAATTTCCAAATTTGGTCGTTTGTGTGGAATACTTTTGCGTGGGTCGTTGCTCGGAATAGAAATATCAGATCCTTCCGAGCTATCGTAACCACCTTCATGAGCAAAAGACAGATCGAAATCTTGATTCTGAGCATGAACGAGCTGCAGATCGTTCTCTGGTCTCACTCCCCAATGGATCGACGAATTTCCCGTTTCCATTTCCACCAGCCGCAGTTCATCCATGATGATTGACCGTGGTGGGGCCACGTGATGAAGTGCCGGCGAGTACTCGCCTCCTTGGGCGGGAGCCAGCGATGGAATGAATGGTATGTGATGGGGTCCATCAGAGAATTCATCGTCGTTGCCGTTCGGAGGCAGCAAGGCAGCATCGTCAAAGCTTCCTGCGTTGTCAATGACCTTTCGCGCATTACCAATCACCGGTGTCTCTTCATAATTACCTGGTGTTAGCACTAGTGACTGCTGATGCCTGCTAGACGCAGCAACGCTTCCGTACATAGCAGCATTGTGAGAATTGTGAGAAGAATACGATCGAACAGATGTAGCATCGGTGGCATCCTTCAAACTAATCGATTTTTGTGATGATTGAGAAGCTTGCGAATATCTTCTCCTGCGATCTTCCCCGCTGCTGCTGTTCTCACCAATGGATGGGAAAGCGGAAATTTCGGAGGAATCGGTGAGCACTCTTGCACCGATCTCGAATGCTCCAACATCACCCTGTCCGATTTTAGGTATAAGCAGCGGTGACTCTTCCGGCGGAGCTGGTAACAACGGATTACTCTTGGTACCATTGTTGCTGTTACTGCCATTGTCACGAAACACAATTTTGGCATCTGGCGTTGATGGCACTCTTTGTCGTCCCGAGAGCGACGCTACATTTCGAGTGCCCACTGGTGATTCGGTGCAGTAATTTTGCTTTTGCTGGTGTGGTATTGCTGCAGCTGAATATCCATGACTGCTATGGCTGTTGAAAGATCCAGTAGGGCTTAGTCCTCGTTTTGGCATTCTGGGTGCGGCCGAGCTTCGACTGAGCAATTTGTTGGGCGCTGGGCTCTTATAAGTTGGGTTGACACCACTGATATTTGGCGACTTATTTCCCATTGCCGAAGCAGCAGCAGCGGTTTGTTGTGACAAATAAAAATTGCTACCACTGGAGTTGCGTCGATCTCGACTTCCCGCAGGAGAACAGTGCTCCTTGTTGGAAGTGCGCCGCAGTCTACTATCTTGGGTCTGAAAACGAGAATTGGATGTTTGGCCTTGATAATAGTAAGATTGCTGTTGATATCCGTCTTCGAATGGATCCGGGGAATGATGAGCACTCGATGTGGCACTTGGTAAAGTCATGCCCGGCAACAATCCATCCGAGGGGATCAACCCGATACCATCTTGAATTGGTTCCTCGTCATCACTCCACTCGTCCGTCTTTTTCTTGCGCATCTGTTGTTTTCGTCGTTGTCGTTGCCGACGTCGGTACATGTAGGGACTTGAGTGATTGTGAGCGTTTTCGGCATCTTGTTGTTGTTGGTGATGCTGATGCTGCGCATCCGAGACAAAGTGCAGCACTACGGCAGAGACCACCACAATGAATCCAAGAAAAGCAAAGGCCGAGACTTGCCATGGTCCACTGGCAGCGGCAAAGGTCGACTTGCCGATCGTTTGATGATCTAAAACTGGATTTCCAAAAACATCCTTCCAAAGATCGGGTCCACCTTGTCCATCTCCACTCGCCGCTAACAAGGGTTCCTCCAGTCGTTGGAGCCGCTCGTTATATGCGGCACGAAGATTGAAATAATAATCGGCGTTGTTGTTTGCTATATTATTGTTGTTGTTGTTGTTGTTGTTGTTGTTGTTGTTGCCACTGCTGCTGGGATTTCGATCCAGCGGATCTTTCGGTTTGTTGTTGACATTTCCTCGAAGCCCAAACCCACCCACATCGTTGTTATTGTGATCGTGTACGTTGCCATCACCGATGCCGGTAATGAAATGTGGCGTTCGAGGGCGTTTCCCCATGGTTTCAGAGATGAACAGGCAAAGCAGAGAGAGGACACTACCGTTTTCTCAGACCAAATTTGAGACTGTGTGAAAGCAAACAAACAATGGGTTGAAACGGATGCCAATTATCTTTTTTTTTGCAGAGGGTGCAATGTGCGTTTTGTTTAGATCTTTTATCAATTTCTTTGATGATTGATGATGTTGTCAAAGATCCAGCTGCTGCTCCTCCCCTTTCAACTTTTTTCTCAGCACTGTGACAATGAGCCAGAGGTACAATCCGCAAAGCTATCCTATTGAAGCAGTTCAGAAGCAATCAGACAGCCACGACTCCGCTTCTCTGGGTATGATAGATTCTCGGCGGCGGAGGGGTTTGAGTTTTAACTGTAATAATAAGGCCCAAACGACTTCACAGTCAAATAATGCACTCCACAAAAAGAACGAATACTCTACTAATACCGGTAGCTACCTACGGTAGCTACGGTAGCTACTACTCCGGTACTACCGGTAGGTAGTAGAGAGACGACTTGTGTACTCGTAGTACGGTAGAAATTACGTTGTTAACCAGGTATCATACAGTTGTTGTTATTGACAGACCGGAAAAAAAAACTTCCTAAACGGACCAAGACAGAAACAGTCTCCTTCAACTCTCGCTGTCATCAACAAAACTACCGCACTCACATAGGTGCCGTACTGGCTGTAGCGCTCTGTACTACTGTACCTGCAACTACTGTATGATACGACGTAGCACCAACAGTAAAAACTACGATTACGAACCGGTACATAGAACTTCGTCGAATTTTGGATCCTAACTCGGTTGCGTTTTTGGAGCGATCCATCTCCTTCTGGTCATTTGAGAGAAGTCATTGTTCTCTATTCCAATCCGATCTGTTGGTCGTGACGACGTTAAGTAGAGTGCGTTAAGAATATGTCTAAAGCCCTGGCACATTAACGAACTTCAGTTCTACGACCTCGATTTCGAAATGCCACCAATGTCTCGCTTTTGACTGACTGACAACGAAGATTATCGCAGTATGTGCGTGTGTGTGTGTGCGGACGTTTTCATCAAGGAGAGAGAAAACGCAAAACTATCCATCTGATGACGACTAGACTACCGTAGAGCTAGCACCACCAAGGGGGGAGAGAGTAGTTAGCAGTAGTAACAACATCAAGCATCGCCAATTGCGTACCAGAAAGGCTCTAGTGTTGCCGCTTCTATTTTGGCTTCTACTTCTCGTGCCCCGACGACTTCTGTCTTGGACAGAGATAAAAGCCTTTCTCGCAAAATAGCGTATTTTGTTGTTGTGTGGAACAGTGGACATATCCTTGTCTACTTCTGTCACCTTAAGAGGCATTGGCTACTATCTCTAGAATAATTCTCTATCACTACTGCCTTGTCATCCACTTTACCTCCATCAGATCCCCCAATACGCTGCCGAAAGCATAGTGCTGCGCTACACAGACGATCTGGAGTATATAGATGATCCCAACGAACGAAGATAATCTCAAAAAAGGAGATCTCTGACGTTTCGAATTACACTACTGAAATTGGTCACTACATCCAAGGACCTTTTTACCCCAACAAACCAACCTTTCTTTATCATGGGTTTCAAGATTCGTTTTTCAGAAGACATTAAGGAATTTGTCGTCCCCCGACTGGACGATGACCAAATCGATGATTTATTTTACCAGGAAGATGAGATTGGTGAAATGAGGCACACCGCCTTTATGATTGAGTGCGGATTAGAGGAAGATCCTCCTGATGGTCCTGATGTACCACCTATTCCGTGGGGACATGCCTTGTTGGCGCAGCAACAAGCATGTTCTCATTCTGATTCGTCGGACGATAGCAAACCGTTCGAGGATAGCTCGGACTCGTCCCGTCGACCGCCATCCCGTCGACCGCCACCGCCGCGGTCAAGGTCGACCGATGATATTGAAGAATTGGAGGCGGAATTAACACCCAAGACGCCTCAACGGAGGCGTTTGGTGGTGGCCAAGTCTGGATCCCTACACGCCATGAAAACGTCGCCAACTTCTAGAAAGTTGCCACCTCCAAGGTGTAATTCCAGCGACAACATCGCAGCGACCGATCTCAATTTGGCCTTTGCCAAAACCAACAAGGCGTCGCCTCGCAGTGCCAAGAAATTTATGCGATGCAAGTCAGGTACGGCTCATGGACTGGAAGCAATGGCAGCAGCCGCCATGAAAAACATTGAAGAGCGAGAAAAGCAGGAAGCTTCCGCCCGTGGAGACAAGCCGCCCATTAGTCCTACTCGAAAATTGACCCGGGCCAAGTCCGGAACTTCGCACGGAATGGCAACTGCAGCAGCTGCGGCCAGAAAGGCATTAGCTGAAAAGGAAAGCAATGATCTCCCACCCAGGTCACCGGTTCGACGATTGGTGGCAACGAAATCAGGGACCCTTCATGGCATGCGAAATGCGGCAGCTGCGGCTGCTGCAGAAGAAAAAAAGGACGAAATGCCAAAACGGATTGCTCCTGTTCGTAAACTTGTCGTCGCCAAATCCGGTACGCTTCATGGTATGCGAAAGGCGGCTAACAATGCCGATTCCTTGCGACCGCCCCGCCCCGAATCTCCACGCAATAATACTAGCATTGGCAATGATCGATGGGACAGTCCAACCTCCGAGAAGAGAGAAGTGGACCGTATCGTTTTCAAGAATGGGAAAAAGACGACCATTTACAAGGATAGCATTCCATCCTCACCCTTTAATGATTCCGAAATACCTCCGAGACCACCCGTACGTCGGGGATGTTCCACATCGACCTCCAGTTGCGGTTCCAGTGATATTCTTTCTGAAATGGCGTCTTCTGATGACGACAATGCTAGTAATATTTCCATATCAACAAACGGCAGCGAAGAATTTACCTCTCCTATTAAGCCAACAAATGATCGTAAGGTGTTGACGAGCGATAGAAAGGTGAAATTGAAGAAAACGACTACCAATGACTCTTCTAGTTCGCCCAGCAACATAGAGAAAAAGAGCAAGACGACGTCTGTCAAACCTTTGAAAGCAAGGAGTGGAGTCACGGCATCGCCGTCGTCGAGTCCTGTGGTACGAAAAGCTTTAAAGAAATTCAAGGCAAAGAGCATAGGCAATCTAGACGTTCCACCAGCGTTCCGGAATCGATGAGGGAATTGTGTCGCTACTTTGAAAGGGCGAAACGCAATCCTGTCTTGCTTTTTCGGGGATAGTAGACTGTGAGCGTGGTGATATCAACAGACAGAGTAGAGAAAAATGATTGCATGGCTTCTATTCTTGTCGGCCTGTTGCATGCTGTTTTGTAGTGAGCAATCTGCTAAAGCCAGTGAATTTCTCACGCCACATAGAAGAGTTCTTGAATACCAGCCTTTATTTTACGACAGTAGCATTAACAGTAAGAAGTGGCAACAACTCCTTTATCATGACAATTTTACCCTCGTTGAATCATTGGTTGTAGTTTTCGTCTCATTTTCCAGGCTCGTTTCATTGATGAAGCCGGAGAGATTTTCCAAGTCACAATTGAATGCATGATTGATTGGCGCCACAACATCCTGCGTCACAGCGCCTGCCGCAGCCAAGTTGTGAAACCACGCGGGAATTTCACTCTCCCGTACTCCCAATCGGGTACATGCATCGTAGGCAAATGTACAGCAATTTTTCCTCAGCAAGTCGTAGTCAACTCCCAAGTACTCGGATGCCATTTCACGTACGACTTCTCGACCATCTACTGGTACTGGATTGCCCCATTTGCGATGTGATCCGTCTCCCGAATATTGATTACGTGTAGTGAGGCGATTTCCGAAATCGATCGTCTGTCGGTATTGATACCCGGGAGAATGCTTTGGCATGCATGTGAAGACTCCCGTCAAGCCCTTGGTAGAGTTTGCCCCGTAGGCATATTCAACGCCATTGATCTGTGAAGAAGAAAAGAAGGGAGACAGAATGCGAGTCAGTTTTCTTGGCATTGAATGAAATCGAATCCAATTCATTAACATGGCATGCAACGTGGCTCTGTTACTCACTTCAATCCCGACATGATAGGCTCCCGTTCCCATGGAATGAAGACTGGAATTCAGTGCATTAAAGCACTGTCCCAGTGGGAAATAGCACCCAAAGAGATCCAACTGGGTGTCATTCTGTACCAAGTCGTAGACGTGTAGCTTGATGCGATTGGTCTTTCGAAGCAGTGCCGTCATGGCCGACATGGTATCGCGGGTCTCAAGAGCGGAAGGTTCTGTTTTGACAGCAGACCGCATATGTTTGTCTGTTGCTGCTGATCTGACGAAACTCTCTCTAGAATCAGTGTCTTCTTTTTCCCGTTGCTCGTCGGACGGTTGTCGAATGTGTAATGACAGTCGTTTCGGGACGGTATTGGAATGTGATTTGATGGTTCGAAATCCATCCCCCCCTTTGGAAAGGTTTCGGACTTTTTCGGTATCGGCGTGACTGGTGATGCCATTGGTGAGGGGCGTGCCGCGGCCTTCCGGAAAAGTCAGTTGGGAGATCTCTTCGTCTTGACTATCGTTGGTAGGAGTTGTCATGACGGTCCCACTGGTGGCAGCAGTGATGGAGCAAGAATTGGGGCTTCTGGCTTTGGAGGTCTTTTTTTGTTCGGTAGCGTACGTTTCTTTGGTGATGCTGCCACTGAGTATGCGGGATGGTCTGCTCCGCCGACCTTCTTTCTGCGAGATTCCCTCACTACCCAACGACACCAAGTCGCGTATGGTATGGAAACGGGACTGCTGTCGTCGCGACGGATGGTTGCTACGGCCAGCACTGCCACTTTCTATGCTGTTCTTGGCGCCCGGCTTGGGTGAGTCGTTGGTTCCCTGACTTACTTTACTATTCGTCCGACGGAGAGTGGGGAGAAGATGTCGGTCCAAACTATTGTCAATCGATGATACAACCGGATTGTTGGGCCTGGTCACGGAGGAAGAGACGGAAATGCTACCGTCCTGCAGAAGGGATTGTTGTTGGGACTGTTGTTGAAAGTCTTCGCTCACAAGTGCCGTTTGTCGGTGTCGAAGTTTCGTCCGTTGGTCGGTAGTAGAGGTGTTGGATGGGCTGTAATGTTCTTCATCATCATGTTCCTCCACTTCTTTGGCGTTGGTCACAGAATTGGGTTTAACAGATAGGATCAGGGGTTTCTTCGTTTTGGTAGTACCAGACGTGTGACCGCTATTTTTGTGAGTGGGAGGAATGGATCGTGCCATCGGTGTGGCGTTGGTGGGACGGTGCGGTCGATGAGGAGGCGGAGGCGGTGGCGGCACCGCTGGCACATGCGTGCTTTCAAGATAATGAACATGATTGTTTCCCGGTGTGGTCATGCCGGGACGATGATTGACAATCGTTTCGAAGTCTTCCTCTTGGATGGTATTCAAACTGTCGTATGTCTCTACAGCGGGTATTGTTTCTTGGTCATCCTCTTGGTCAAAGGTGAATCGTTTGCCATGACGTTGTTTGATGATACGAGACACATAAGATCGATCTTCTTCTCGTGCCGTTTGTGTTTGTTGTTTGATTGGTTTGGGCTGCTGCTTTTTTGTTGTGGACACGACTGCAAAGGAATCGGCACAAGTTGTAGCGATTCGATCGTGCAGTAGCTGTTGGCCCTTGGTGATGTTTTGTGCCCGGTTATTGCTGTTACCAATCGAAATTCTGTCAATGGGAAGTTGTCCAATGGAATCGGGTTGGCTTGATCTCTTCCTTGGACTTGTCGAGCCACTGCGACTGGACGATCTCGAGGGAAGAGTGGGCGACGTCAACCACCGTTCGACCGATTCGACATCGGAGGATTGGGGAAACATTTTACGATTCCGAGTGCTGCCGTTGCTGTTTCTTGGAGCTGACAGAGCCGGAACGATTCGATGTTGGTTGTTGGTGTTTGCAACTCCGTAGGAGCCAGAAGACTGTCGTCGTCGCGGCATCCTGACACGTTTAACAGACCAAGTATGGGACGTGAATGTCGACTCACTCACGCAATCACTCAGTCCTCCCTCGATGTTTATTTCGAACCGTATTGATTACCGGGTCCAATGGCTGTCTTTTGTCCGTTCTACGGTTGGAGCCAAAATTGAGACTTGTAACAACAAGGGCACACAGAGAATTTGAAGTGGGACGTTACTCCTTTGTAACCTCCTGTCTTCTCCCACTAGATCCGGTGCAGCTACAGCTATCCACTCGAGACGACAATGTAGTATCAGTAATATGACGTAATAAGAGATGATACTCCGTACCGGTAACTAGCTAGTAGAGTACGATCGATGATTACGCCATCATGATTGATTGTTTTTTTTCTTACGACTACTACTAATAAAGCTCTCTTGTTTGTCGTGTTTGTTTTCGTTGTCGGGTTCAAGGCGTCTCTGCTGGCGTTTAAAATGCCAATTTCGTCGCAGGCCGAGCGGCCGTTCAACGCTACCACTCATAAAAGCAAAATCGCCGAGGACAAAACTCTGGGGCTTCATTCTTACTACGTACTACGTAGTACGGAGTACTACAGTATTTTTTATGTTCCTTAACTAACCACGGGTACTATCATACCGTTCCTAACATGTAAGAAAGCGTTACAATCCATCGAGTCAATCAGTAGAGTAGGCGCGAGTACGTCAGGTCCCATCCTCGATCACGAGGGTCAGTTTTCAGATACCGTGCATACACGTACAACAGTGATTAGGTACCGGTATGTATGGTAGTATTGTACGTAGTACGAAAAAAGATGAGAAGCCCATCACCATCACGCCTTGGAAAGAAAAAATTCTCCCTCGATGCCATCACCTCCCTCCCACTCACAATCGTGTTGCATTAACACACATCACATGACCGTCAGAAAGAATCACTCCCGTCTCTCTATGTACTACCATCACTCAAACGATCTGATAATAATGAAATCATAGATTCATCCGAGCTTGCGGAAAACAAACAACAAACAACATGAGCAACTCAGAGAGAAACAAGGTGCGAAGTTGCTGATCTTTGTCGTATTGAAAGATAATAGTATCATAGTATCATCTTCAAAAAACAGGATTATGGATGGAATGTATTATTCTCTTACCAGTCATATTCCATTTGTTCATCTATCGATGTCATTTGTACGTCATACCTGCCGTTTATCCATACTATATACAACAGACGCAACACGAATACTTTAGTCAACAATTATCCAGCATCCTTTCCACAGAACAACATGTTCCATCGTCGTGTCGGACATTGAGTGCCAGCGACGCGAATGCCTGTCGAACGATCCTCCAAGAATATCCCCAATTATTACGACAACCATTGGACTTTGGTCACCGGATAGGCTACGGTGTTCACAGTCATCAACCCGTGTATCCAATCCTACAATTGTGCTATCGACAGGCACCGATCGATTTGATTCGACTGGCATTGAACTTCAACAGAGACGACCATCATGGAGAAGAAGAAGAAGTAGTAGTGGAAGAAAAAGAAAAAGAAGACCATGCCATACCCTCCTACTCCATTCTGTCCCTTTCCGACAGGGATGCCGGAGGCTATACAGCCTTGCATTGGGCGTGTTGTGGAACACTCACCCAGTCTTGCGTAATCAAACTTCTTCTGGATCACTATCCCACAGCTGCGTACCAAATGAGTTTTGGCAATCGTACGTGCTTACACCATGCCTGTGAGAATGGACTGGCGGTAGAAGCCGTGGACGAATTGCTGCAAAAATGTCCCCATCACGCTCTGGAGAGGGATCACTGTCAAAACATTCCTCTTCATTTGGCTTGCGCTAGCGGGCCATTATCGCAACTATCAGTCATACAGCGGCTCGTATCACTGGAACCATCGTCAGCACAAGCAACCAGTCAGTTGGGGTGGAGGGGTGAGGAGAGTCGGACGGGAATCGTCTATCGAAGCATACCACCCTACGATACTCGTGGCATGGGATATACGCCGCTGCACTATGCCTGTGGAGAGGGAGCTCCCTTGGACGTGGTACGGTACTTGGTCCGTCAGTTTCCGGGTGCCCTGGGACTTCCAGCAAGTTCGCAGGCCTTGCCCTTGCATTGGGCCTGTTCGAAACGATTCCCAACCTTGGATGTCATTTCCTTTTTGGTAGCACAGTATCCTCGGGCATTACATCTCTCCACCACGAATGGTTGTAGCGTCGCTTCTGGCGGGGGAGGCACGCCCTTGCAGCTTGCGGCCAAGAGCCGACCGTCACTCCCTGTCATTCGATTTCTCTACCAGCAGTGCCCGACCGCATTGGAGGGACCCAGCAACAAGAAGGACACAGGTTTTTTAGCGTTGCAGTATGCCTGTTGCAACGGCGCCTCTTCCGAGGTCATTGAGTTTCTAATGGAGAAGAGCAACATTTCTCAGTCTGTCGCGACATTATCGGTTCGGACCGGAGAAACACTCTTGCACATGGTGTGTCGCAACAACGTCTCCCATTCTTTGATACCTGCCATGTTGACCCGATTCCCCGACGATGTTGCTGTCATGTCGACCAACACCGGAGATTCACCGCTACATGCTGCTTGCGAGGCCGGTGCTTCCATCCAGAATATTCAACCACTGGTCTTGTCCAAGAATGCAGATGGTACAATTCAAATGCCCAACAAAGATGGAAACCTACCCCTGCATCTATTGGTCCAACGGAAGCAAAGTCCCGTAGATGTTGTGGACTTGCGGGTGTGTCGATACCTTGTTGATCAGTTTCCGGGATCATTGATAACTGAAAATTTGAACCACGAAACACCATTCGACGTGGCTATTTCCATACCGTTTCGAAGCGAAGGAAGTGCTGTACAGTGCACATGCTCTCTACCTAAGAAGAGAAAAGTCGACCCGGTGGATTACATGCAACTGCTGGAGGTCCTGACCCCCCCTTTGCCTGCATTTCAGAACAGTCGTTCCGGTCTTCCGCTACCTTTTCACTATTTGGTGACGCGAAGTAACAAACTGGCTCAAGTCGAGATGATGATGGAATTTCTCTTGGACCATTTTCCCAAGGTTTGCCACGAAAGGAATCTATCCGGCGAGCTGTTACTGCATGTGGCGAGTCGTATTCCAAGGACTTCATTGGCAATAATCGAATGTTTGTTCCAACAAAATCCGGATGCCATCCAAATACCGAATCAGGAAGGGCTGGTGCCCTTTCAAGTTGCAGCGGTTGCTAATACGTCCCAAAGCGACTCGGCGGGAGAACTCAGTGTGGTATACTTTTTGGTACACCAATCGCTTTTTGCGTTCGAGAATCTGGCATCACTTCGGGACCGCCTTTTGTGCACCAAAGTTTGTGGGAGCGATGATGTGCTGCCATCGACATCCTGTGATGGACAAATCCGCATGGCATCCAATGCTGCATCATCATCTTCTCTGTCTCGTACGTTGAAGGAAGTGTTGGACGAGCATCATCGTGCAATGGACCTTCGAATTGATGAATTGCAGCGAGAGCTTCAGGAAGTGCAGTTGGAGCTAGAGCGACGTGATCATTCTGAAAGCTGTGCGTCCTGCTGTCGGATCTCCTAGAGGCAAGCTTTGGGGGGAAATGCTAAGCACCAGCAGCGTAACTCCTACGGAAAAGAATTCGAGGAGGGGAAAAAGTGAGAGAGCTTACTCAACTCTAACAAATAGCAGAGAGAACTAGTAACAATGAGACTACAATACAAAATAAGATGTCGTGAGTAGTGTCTCCTCTCCTGCTACAACATTGACTAAGAACACCTTTGAGAAGGGCCTTAAACAAGTACTAGAGTATCAATCACACGTCGTAGAGATCTGGGCCTCGCCTTCATTCGGGACTCATTTCTAGCTAGGATGACGCGAAACGCGTACTACTTTCTGTTACTGTTAGTACGATTACCGGTGTACCGGTATCGTACATATTCATAGTAGATCGGACGCGGCGGACGACGGACGACTACCGCGTAGAAGTACGACTACCTAAGTCGCACCGTCGTACCGTATGTGATAGTTGTTGACTGTGATGAGAGACTGCTGTGATCTTGTTTTTTTTTTTCCAGAGTTGTTTCCAATTGCCATCAATCACAACCAGGAGGGACGGCCTTGTCAACATTATCGGTCTCTCCCAGAAACTCTATACGTACCAACGAGAGTATCCATTGATTTTCAATTTCATTCATCCTCTAGCTAGTGTTTGTGTGACTACCGTATGTCGTCGTCACAGCCTCTCGATTTTGCGGCCCTCTTGTCGAGAGATTACCGACCAGCTAGGTTGGCTCGGATTATTCCCAAGGAAAAGGGAATTCTACGCAAGACGACCCTTCATCAAGGAGACGACCATCATCATCATCATCATCATCATCATCACAACAAAAAGGCATATTTTTCAGAGTATTCCGAAGAAGAACAGGCCGCAGCTGATGGCAGTGACAACAAAGCCGGTATCGCCACCTCTGTGTCGTTGTTATCCAAACTCGAACAAGACGAACGTGCCAACCGTTTGGTCTTGCAACTCGTGGCCAAGACGCCCACATACAAAAAGCACATTCAAAAAGACGACGAAGACGAAATTGATGCTGCAGCTAAATTGATGTGGACTGATCGTGCCGATGCCGATCTATTGAAATACATCCCCAAACCGCCTGTCACTTCGATTGTTGAAGAACAATCGGATGAGGACAACGATACTGCTCCGCGAAGCAAGAAATACAATCATGGGTTACCGCCAGCCTTTCATCAAGTTGAACTGGCCGATTGGGAATCTAAGATTGACTGGGAAGGGTACAAGGAGAGCACGTCAGATACAACAACATCAACAACGACAGCGGCTTCCAAACCAAAACAACCGGATATAACGAGCTCCATATCTCCCAACGATCCCACAGCTTTGTTGCAAACACGTCGCAATCCCTTTTTAGAAACATTAGATTTTGATAATCTCATCTCCATGACGAGCTCGTTGGAGGACATTCGCAAGAAGGCCGACGCTGTCCCTCTCATTTTGGAGCTGGGAGTGGCCGGACAGTCCATTGCCAAGCATGTTCTCCCCAGTCATCGTCCAGCCCCGTATGCAAATTCCCACGAGTATCAAGCGCGGATGGAGGCCTCTTTGGGAGGGGAGATCAAATCCACTGCCGAACTCTCAAAAGGAACATTGCATGCCAACAAGGAAGATCTCGAACGGTTGATCGAACAACGTCAAAAGAAACGTCGACAAATGGCCAAGGACAAGACCAATCGTGTAACAGAGGCCATGGGAACATTAGGCGTTTTGGGAGGAGGACGCGGTAGAACCATCACCAGCTCCTTGATGGGACCGGGAGGTACGGAGCGCACAGGGCGTCCCTCGCGTCATGTCGGAGCAGGCTTGCATGAAGCGGAGTACATTGAGCAGCTGGACATGGTGACAAATCACGTCCTGTACAAAGATCTATCAAACACCTTATTTCGAGAATATCATCGACCCAAGATACCTTACAGTATTGTCCGAACGACTCTCATTTGGCAATTTTGTATTCGATTCCTACCGACGGGAAAGAAAGGTCCCGGAACGCCCTCCGCCGCTGCCGTCGGAGAGAACTCAAGCAGCTGGGGACAAATGATGGGCGCACATGCGGGTGCGGTCAGTAAAGCCAAATTACGGAGCGAGGCGGACCTTACCCCCACCGAAGGAAAGTTGGTTGTGTTTGAATATTCAGAGGAACGACCTCCAATTCAATTGACCAAAGGTATGGCATCCAAAATTGTGACCTATTATCGCGGGGACAAATCCCGATGTCCCGTTTCGGCAGGAGGAGGTGATCGACCGACTCGGCGAAAGCGACAAGGAGCAGATGTGCAGTCTGAGAAGAAGACCAGCGATAACCGAGACTACAAGGTAGAAAAGCCTCCACGATTCGTTGGGCCTAATGCAGAGACGACCATCACCGATTGGGTCGGTAAAATGCCAAAGAAGAGCAAAGAAGACCGGAACAATGAAAAGGAAAGCATTCATATTCTACCGGAAGGTGTGACCGAAATTTTGCATCCCAAAACGCACGGACCCTTCATCGGAGAGATTGAAGATGGCCAATCTGTTACTGGGCTTATTAGCAATCTTTTTGTGGCCCCAATTTTCCTCCAAGAACCGGAGTCCACCGACTTTTTGATGATCTTGGGACGCAATAGTGGGCAATCTATCCCAGGTCGTCATGAAACGTTGAGTGTGGTGTTGAGAGAACTCCCACCTAGCATCTATACTGTTGGTCAAACGGAGCCTCGTACCCGCGTTTTTGCCCCGGGCACGCAAGGTGAAAAGAATTTTACTGGTCCTTTCTACTCCTTCCAATTAGCTAAGACACTCTCTCGCTCCGAAGCTCAATACGGTCATGGGGTCACCTTGGAAGAACTGCATGCCAAGGTTTTGCCGAATCACAAAAATACAATGGCTACGTTGCGACAACGGATCAAGCACGTTGCGGAATATGATAAAAATTCAACGCTGTGGTCATGTAAACGGATTGGTGTGGACGACTATCCAGGCGTTGACGCCCTAGGCAGGTCCATCGCACCAGAAAGTGTCGCGGCATATAACACGGAAAGAGCCTGTTCGCTACGAATGAATGATTTGGGTATTCAACAACTCTGTCAGGGGCCGCATGGTGCGGCTAGCCTCGGAGTAACCATGGTCTATCTAGCAGGACAGGTGAATGCCGTTAGAGAACTCGCGCGTAAGGTTAAAAAACTGGGAGAAATGTCCAAAACCAACAAGACAATTCGATCCCTCCAAGTCCGATTTTATGAAGAAGCTTCACAAGAATTAGAGGGGATGGCGAAGGCACTTCGGCAACGACACGACGTTTCGAGATTTATCTTTGAGGAACTAGAGCTTTGCCCTTGGCATTTAACTGGAGAGTTTATCGATGTTCATAAAAAGGGGGAGGGTTCTGGTATGATGAAGTTGACTGGTCTTGGTGACCCGACTGGTATTGGTGAAGGATTCAGTTTCCTTCGCGAAGCAGACACGAAACCAAGCAAAAATGTCGGAGGGGCTCAAACTGCGGAGATGAAAAAGATTACAGGTACAGAAGACGATCTGAGAAAGTTGACTATGAAGCAGATGGGTCGTATCCTTAAGTCGTATGGCATGGCCCAAAAACAGATTGACACTCTCAAACGTTGGGATCGCGTCCATGTTATCAGAGACTTGTCAACCAAAGCTGCCAGTGATGGTATTGGCGACGGTCTTGAACGATTCGCTCGTGGAGAGAAAATGAAACTGAGTGAACAAAAGCAAATGTACCGGGATCGTATCAACGTCATTTGGAAGCGAGAGATCGCAGCTCTATCAAGAGATTCTGGAGATGGAAGCGGTGGCGGTGATGGAGGTGAAGCGGCACGAGTTGAAGAAGAAGATGTCGCAGCCCGTGCAGCTCAAAAGAAAAAGGAAGAAATCGCGAAAGAGGACTCCGACTCGGAATCAGACGACGACGACTTCGCTGCAGATCTGGAAGAAGAAATGATGGATCGCAACGAAGCAAATCAACTTGTGGCCGGTCAAACTGGTGGTGATTCCTTAGGACAACTTCGAGATGCTGCTCAGGACACAGACTTGAGCAAAGATGCAAGGGATCTTGCCGCTCTCATGCGTCAGAGAGAGGAGGAAAGAGTGGCTCAAGAAGGATTGTCTGCATTAACGCCCGCACAAAGGACCGCAATGGAAGCCCCAAAATACAACAAGAAAATCATCCGAAAACGAATCACGAAGACGTATCCTGATGGACGAACGACGACAACATTCAAGTTTATTGTGCATCCACAGGAAGTTGGGCAAATTATGGCGCGTCTCACGAAAGAGGCCGAAGAAGGAAATCTACCCAGAAGGAGTCCGTTCCGTCCCGATTATCAACCAGATGAAAAGCAAATTGGCCATTCTTTGTTTGAAGACGAAGACGACTTTGAATTTACAACTCGGGGTGGAAGAGCGCTTGGAAATAAGAGGCGAGGAACTGGTCGAAGAGGACGAGGAGGAGGAGCTCGAGCTTTGCCCCGCAAGAAAGATTTGCACTTTGGCAAGCTAAAGAACCGGGTCGACAACGAGGAACGAATGAAGAAGCGGCAGCGCGAGGAGGACGAAATGGAAGGTAAGTACTTGTCTTGGTAGTAAATCGTGATCTTGATGTCGTCGATCTCACAATCTTTTTTTTTCACTTCCAGTGTACCAATCCATGCAAAGAAGGCAGGGTACCAGTAATCGCAAGGAACGTGGGTCCATTCGTGAAAGACGTCCGCATGTCATTTTCGCGAACCGATTGGAAGAGATTCGGAATGCAGCTGAAAGTCGTCCGTCATCTGGGGTGTTTCATAAACCTGTGAATCGAAAGCAATTCCCCAAGTATCACGAGATCATCAGCCATCCCATGGATTTGTCCACCATTCGAGATAAGATCCACAATTTCAAATATCCAACAGCTGATGCTATGCTGAAAGATTTCCAACTGATGAAGAGTAATGCTTTGAAATTTGTAAGTGCATTCAGAGTCGTTTTGTGTTAAGATGGTGCCGCATGGTGTCTAATGGGATGTTTTAATGTCCTTTTTTTCAAAAATATTTATCCTCCACGACAGAATGGGGCTGATTCTGTCATTGGTGCAGAGGCGTCCGCAATTTATGATATGGTGTGCAAGCGGGTGGAGGCGAACAGAGCAGAATTGTCGCATCTAGAAGAGGCTGTTGCCGATCAAATGAACACAAAGCCACCCAAAAAGAGAAGGAAGAAGGGTGACCCCAAACCCCCCAAGAAATCGTCTGCGTCCAAGACTGCAGCCTCTTCGTCGATCGATCATTCGATTTTGGATGGACTGTCCAAGGAAATCAACCTGGATGACATTGACTTTGACCTTAGCGACGATGACAGTGATTAGAGGAGTAGTACTTCGTAGGTAAGCGATCGTACTATCACAGCGGAACACTATTTTAAACAGTAGGGACTTCTATTTTGCTTACACACAGCCTTTTTTATCGCACGATTTTTGTTTGTTGCTAGTCTTCGTCTTCGCCCTCCTCATCGTCATTATCTTGCTCCTCACGCTCCTTGAATTCCTCCGCTATACTGGTGACAATTTCCTCCATGATATCTTGTCCCTTAGCCATTGCAACTTTTTGTTTCAAGTGTTCTAGGATTTTTTCTTGTTCGCTATTTTCTTGCATCAATCGTTCGATTTCTTCCCTTCCCTGCGTGAGAATTTCTTTGAGTTCTTCCTTTTCTTCTTCGTCGTCTTCTTCTGGTTCTTCATCATTTTCCTCTTGTTCATTCTGCCGTTCAATTTTTTCCATCAGGTCATCCTTTTGCTTGATAAAGGCCTCCGCTTCAGCCTTTAGTTTCGCTTCGGCTTCTCGTCGGAAATTGTCTGCCACCACCAAATCGTTCATCAATTTGAGTTCGATTTGAGACTTTTCCTCCACCATATTCGTAATAACCTCCTTCAAGGATCTTTGGACGGAATCTTGTTGTTGTTGTTGGAGTTGGAGTTGATTTTCCAACATGCCCATGCTATGCATGGCCTTGCAGAGTTGTGCTTGCATACGCAAGACGTACGACGAATCGTTGCTCTCGGGTGTGGCCACAGCTTTCATAATGTCATTGTACACATGCAAGGACGGGCCAGACAAAGCGGCGCTGCCCGATGGTGTTGGAGAATGTTGTTGTTGTTGTTGTTGCTGCTGTTGTTGTTTTTTCATATCCAAACTCTCCTTGGACTGTCGATAATCACGTTGTACCGTTTTGAGTTGTTTGCGGATGGCCTCCAATTCTTGAATGTGTTGTACCTTTTGTGACTGCAACAGTTGTTCGACTTGAACACGTTGGAGTTGGGTGCGTTCCATTTTCTTTTTTTGTTCCTCCAGTTTGTTTTCAATCAACTTGATTTGTGTCTCCCGATCACGGATCATACCCTGTAAGAGTTCTTCCTCCATGGTGATGAATGAGTTTTTGTGTGATTTGTTTGGTGTAGAGGAGAAAGAAATGATACTACTTTGAAGTAATAACAATACCGAGATGGAAACCAAAAAAATAACTTCCACACTTGGTTGAAATGGGATAAACAGGAATAATGGTTGGCTTTGTGTGTGTACCTGGTAGGAAAGTCGTTGTTTCTTTATTTTTATTGTTGTATCCAATGACTTTTGGCAGAAACTCTAGTAGAGTTTAGATACGGTAGGTAGTTGCTGTATCAAAAAATGACAAAGTCGATTGAGTTTTGCAGAAACTTGACGGTGGTTTAACGTTTTGTAGCTGACAGTATCTACAGGGAGGTCACTGCTGTAGCTCTTAGACACACCGGAGTTGTTGTGTTGTTGTACTTGAGGCAGTCTGTTGCTACAAAAAAAATAGTTTGAAGGGAATGATGAAGATGGATTTTTGTATCAACTTCCCACGGCAACGTATGCACTGTACTACGTCGTAATAGAGCTACCGGTAGGTATTTGTTGTTTTATTACGGTCTGTTGATGAGCTTGGTCATGACTGGACTGACGACGACACGAAGGGGGGATTTTAAAGGAAATACTGTCGTACTCGGAGTATTACGTAGTATTATTACTAATTTTTAGGGAGATGCCCCATTTTCGGCGAACTGACGTGATTGACCTACATTTTGTTGGGTCACGAGCTGTCATTGACCGTGAGAAAAGCAGAAAAGCACTACCGTATTACGAGTATAGGTAATACCGGTACCGGTACCTATACCGGTACCTACCGGTAGACTACCGTCGGGATGTTGTGTATGATGATGATGAATACAATATACATAATATTATATATATATATTATATATTTATAAAATAATGATGATGAATAAAAATATGAATAATGACCCAATTTGTGTCAGTCAACCGTGCTTCGTACATTCGTGAAGTGGTTGCTGTGGCCGTTGTTGCAGTAGTAGTGATGAACCTTCTACCGACACAATTATCTCACATAAAATAAAAAAATACCTCACAGTCGGATTTACACTCACGACAAGTTCAAAAGTGAAAGAAGACATTATCATTATTATTTGTTCTTCTCTTCTATCGACACAGAGGTCACAAGATAGATTGATCGATCGATCGGTTTCCTTGACAGAACCGGCGCATTGTAGCAAAAGCGAGAGAGAGAGGCAGAGAAAACATCATCATCGAACATAACAATAATAGTATCGACTCGCAACGTTCACCGACAAAATAGAAGTGATCGATAGCGAGATACGGATTCATTATTGATTTTTTCTACCGCAACAATACTACGACCACAGAAGAAATGTTTGGAAAAGTCTTTAAAAAGACCGAGGACGGTAATGCTGCTGCTGCACCTCCCGGTACCCCGTCACCCTCGGATACTACCAGTCTTGGTGGTGTCGCGGCAGCAACAACGCCGGGTGCGTCGGATCCCGACTTTGTCCCACCCCCCGATGCCGTCAGTTTAGTACAACAAGACATCGAAGAAGGAACACGAGGCGACCTCGAGAAACAGGTACGAGAAAAGGATGCCAATATTTCCAGTTTGGAGAAACATCGTCTCGAAAAACACCAAGAACTTGCTGCCTTGCAGAAGGAATTGGAAGAAGAACGCCTTCGACAGATGAAGGAATCCATCTTGCACCGGATCGAGGTGGAACGCCTCAAACGTCAGACCAAGGCCGTCGAAGAACGACTCGAAGCACTCGAAAAGGACATGCAAGATAAGGATGCTATCTACGAATATGCCAACCTCATCAAGGGCGTCGCACCCAAGGGCGGGGTCGACTCACAATACGTCATGAAGTTGCAATCTCAACTCGCCAAGGCCGTCAAAAAGATGGACGCCACAGCTCATCAAATGGCACAAGTTGAACAGTCTTGCGAGGAAGTGGTCAACTCCTTGAAGAAGGAGATATCGGAAATCGTCGAAGATCGTTGTCGGACCGAACTCGAACTCCGGAAGCAACTCGAACTTCTCGAAGAACAAAAGGAAGAAATGCAGGCAGAATACGACGATCGTATCAAGGAAAATCAAAAGGAACTCGAACGATTGAAGGAAAAAGTGTCCGTCGAGACGTCCGTTGCCGATCTGGAAAAGGAATTGGAAGAAACGGAACAAAAACTAGAACAACTCAACAACATCCATGAAATGCAGGAACGGACGATTGAAGAGCTAAAGGAGACACTGGAAAATGGCGGTGGCGAGGCTCCGTCGACACCAACAGACGAGAATGGGGAGGAGTAAATTAACAGTAAGAAGAGAATGCAGTTATATTATATATAAGTCAAAATCAATCAACCAATCAATCAATCATGGAATTCGTACTTGTAGTGGTTAGTCAAGGATAACAATACACAGTGGTAGTAGACTATTCTTATTGTTTCTTTTATATATAATTACCATACTTTTACAAACAAACACTCTAGCTTTAATCATGATGATGTTGTGTGACGAGGCCAGGTCTGTGATGTTCCAGCAATACGTCGTATTACGACTTCTCACCGTGAAGGGTTGTCGAGTCGGCGGTAGCAATACAAAACTTCCGCAGACTAGTTTTTACAGTTAGTCGTAGCTGTATATCATTCATCCAGTTCCCTTTCCTTCTTACTGATAGATAGATAGGTTTTACTTTTGTTTTGTACTTTGGTGATGTTCCAATTGTAATAGAATCATTATTTTGCCCACCACTGACTCAGTTGTTGTCGTCAAACGTCTGGTCCCATTGATCGGCCAATTCCACCAACTGTTGGGCCAAGATCCATTCGTAAGTCGTTTCATCCGATGTCACCACCATTTCCTCCACGTTACGATTGAGATGATGTTCCAATCGAGCCAAGGTTTCGTCGTACAATGGCAGCGTTTCCAATGACCGAGTAGTAGTAGCAGTGGTAGAACTTTCATCTTCTTTTACTTCTCCTTCGGGTTGCGAACGAATCTTCCAGTGGGGAGGAAGAGATGGATAACGCGCCATATGAATGGTAACACGAGCATTCAAAGTTGCCGATCCTCGTTTCAACGTGACCTTGTAGGAGCGAACAGTACGACAATGTTTCTCGTCGTAATTAGTATTGTCATCATGAACATCCTCATTAGAAGCCGTTTCTGTATTTGATAGTAGTATCCACGATGTCAACTTCACCTTGGATGATGATGACGAAAGAGCAGCAATATGTTCATGTTGTTTCGCTATCATGGCATGGTGTTGTGGCAATGGATGCGTCCGCCGTGACAAAGCGGCTAGGATCCATGACAAGGTCGCTGTGGCCCGTACTCGCTTGATCAATGCTAACACAATTACCTTGGTAGAAGTGTGCATCTTGGCAGGCATTTGTTCCGATGGAGCAATATGCAACCCCGCTAGGTAGTTGCACCATTGATACGGCTTGCCGATATGGTTGGAATAATTCAATATAGCAGCAGCACTAGCAGCAGCAGCGCCGTTGATGGGCGGCGACCACTCTCCAACATCTCCCGGGAACAACTCCTCAATGACACTGCCCATATCAAAGTCATTACTTCCACTGGCCGTGACCATATCGGGAGAATACCGAAAGGTGACGGTCATGTACTTTTTGGGATGATAACTGACGGTACCTCCGTCGGAAATTGTGGGGACGGGGACTTTGAGAGACACGGCCATGTCACCATTGTTTGTATTGGTTGTGTCGCTAAAAATCTCCAGGGCGGGGAGACTCTCTGCCGATACCAGTTGGTTATTTTTGACGGTACCAGTATCCTTTTCCTGCTGTTGCAATCCCAAAACGTCCAAACAGGACTGTAACTGATGATACAATGTATACAGTGCCTTGGGCAGTTGTTTGGCCAAATCCAGACGTTCCTCACGGCGACTGCCTACCAGTTTGGGTGTGACAGGGAGTGTACTGTGAAAGAATTTCTGCAACGGTAGACTTGCCTTTTCCATCTCGGCAAGTTTGGCCGGTAATCCTTGAAGTAGTCTTTGTTTGGCTCGTAACAATTCGTGTTTCGTTTGCAATTCGTCGTTGAAGTGTTGTAGTTGTTTCTCCAATGTTTGTCGTTTCTGTAGTTCTTGATTTAACTTTTCCACAATGACGGTACGTTGTTTCGGATTCTTCCAATCGGACACGTCGAGGTATCGTCTTATGACGTTTTCCGCCTCGTCTGTCGATACTTTCGTCCCGCTGATGTCGTCGTTGTTGTCAGTTGTTGTTGTTGTTGTTGTTGTTGTTGTATCCATCGCAGTGTCGTTGTGGTTACCATTTCCCGATGATGTGATAGGAGCAGAAGAAGTAGCAGATGTAGTTGCCGCCGCCAATTGGTACAATTGGGACGTTTCCACGGTACTGTTCATCAAAGTGGAAGGTCTCATAGAGGCTTGATTCAAGACGTGTTGATATTTCAAGTTGTCCAATTTCACCTGTTGGTGCCTACCCTGCTTGGCTTGTCGTTGAAGGATTTTTTCCATGGTTTGTGCCCGTTCGAGGATTTGACGTTGTAACCTTTTGAGTCCCAACATGGCCATGGACGCGTCCATCAATACGGACGAGGACGATCCCTCGTTTTCCAACACGTCCAATTTGTCATTCAACGTCGATATGTACTGTTGCGTCTGATGGGCTTGGTCTGCTTCGGAGGGAGATGTTTCCATGAGAGCGACAGTAGCAGTAGTAGCAGTCGCAGTAAACGTAGACGACGACGTTATAGCAGTAGTTGTATTCGTATCGTCGTCCGGTTGTCTTGTTCCGACTCCATCGTTTGCTTCGTCCAGACGTTGGCGTTTCTGGGGAGGCGAATGGGACGCCATGTTTCGCTGCTCACAGTGGATATACTACTACTGTAGCAATTGTTGTAGTAACTGTAAGAGCGTAGACGACGTGTTATATATGAAAAGAGTTTAAAAAAAGTGAAGGATGGGACCGTACAGAATCGTTTTTTATACAAGCAAATAATGTTGGTACTTTTTTTTATTGGACAAACACCAAAAAGGGATGATGGATAATATGAATGATTTTTTGATTTTCATCGAGTGGAGTACGAAAATCGTAGTAGGATGATGATGAGAGGTGTGAAAGAGGCATGTTTGAGATGTGAAGACTGAAAGACTCTTTGGATTGACTGTGATTTTGACTATGATGTGACTGTGAATTAACTGTAACTCCATTCCTAAGGTACTCATTTAATGGTCGTACTAGTCGAATTCTCAACGTATTACGTACTGTCGTAGTGCAAACATTTTTTTGGTACAGCCGACAGCCGACTGTGTTTTATCATCAATCATACAGTCCACAAACAACAACATCAACATCACAGTCAACAACAAACCTCTCTCCATGATGATCGGCATTGGTGTTGTGTGTACCTTTTTTTAAAATACAAAAACAAAAAACGCGATAAAAAAGGAAGTCAAGAAACCACCATGTTTTCCAATCAATCGGCCGAATGGTCCTTATCGATGCCGGTTCCGGCCATGGACGCTGTTCGTGGCGACCGTACCTCCTCTCGTTTCTTGGTCGGTACCAGTTCGGTCCGTGCCAGTGAAGACAACCATCTGCATCTGTTGAAATATTACACCGACGCCAATCAACTTGCATCGACGGCAACTTTGTCCCATCCCACTGGACCTCTCCGACAAATTGTGACGTGTCCGACCGACAAGACGATCGTATTGACACTGGCAGAAGAAGAAGATGATGCTGATGATGCTCATACTGCTACTGCAACAACGACCGGCGGATCGTCCGTGACCTTGTGGAAGATCCCGTTGGAAGTCATGGAACAAGACGATCCAGATCTCGATGATGAAAACAATAATTATGACGACAATCGTCATCATGACAGCAATGACGATGATGGAATCAATTCTGTAACACCAATGGAACAACAAGCGCAACTTACAACAACAACGACAACAACGACAACGACGACGACGACGTCCTCTTCTCGAAACAAAAAAATCGTACAAATAGCTTGGAAGGGAGGATGGGACAATGAAGATGTCACCTCAGCCTCGTCTCATGGAGATGTCTTGATATTGCAAGCCGATGGATCGTTAACGCAATGGGATGTCGCCTTTGGAGCGGCAACGTCTACCCGAAACAATCATCAAGCGGTGAATCAAAATCAAAATCAGCAACAACAGCAACAACATCAACATCAACAATGGACCGAACCTCCTCGTATGGCCTGGGATCCTCATCATACCGACATTACTGCCGTGTCAACGGGGACTATGGTCCAACTGGTAGATTGGAGAGAAACTGGCATGTCAAATAATGTCAATGTCTTGAGCTGTCCCCACCATCGATTTGGTGTCACAGATTTGGATTACAATCCCAACAAGCCACACATGTTGGTCACGAGTGGTAAAGATGGTCTCATCAAATTTTGGGACTTGCGCAAGACTTCCAATCAAGCCTCGTCCTACACCGACGACGCTTATACTACTACGAATCGAAAACTGAAAAAGATGCACCCTCTCTTGGTGGCACGGGGTGGACATTCACATTGGGCAACACGCGTACGTTACAACCCATTTCATGATCAACTCATTCTCAGTGCTGGCACAGATTCCATTGTCAACTTGTGGCGTATGAGTACCATCTCCAGTGCCCCGCTGGTCATGCTGGAAGAGAATGATGACGACTACGAGGAACTGGACGAGCAACAACAACGACAACCAAACGAAGAGACGTACAACGAATCGAGCCAGTATCATCGTTCGTATTCCAATCATTACGGCACCAAGGAAAAAGGCGGTACCATCGGAGAAGGTCCCAACGTACGTGTCTCACGGTACGAGCACATGGATTCGGTACAAAGCATTTCTTGGGGAGCCGCCGATGCTTGGATCTATCTCAGCGCCTCCTACGATGGCAAGGTCGTCTTGAATCATGTACCCAGCCAAGAAAAGTACAAGATTTTGTTATAAAAAAAAAACGACTACTACAACTACTACTACTACTATTGTACTTACAACAGTAAGTATTATACGACACAACCACCACAACCAACAATACTTACAGTTAGTAAAAAGAATATTGTAAAATCATAAAATTATAAATATACTCTCTATTTCATTTTAGACTACGAATCAAAGCTGTAACTACCGGTACTACCTACGGTAGATCTTGCAGTTGATAGTCTTCTACTACTACTACGGGAATAGAGAGAGAAATAAATCAACATGCACTTTGTGAGGCGAGTGATTTGTACCATATTCCTTAATCTCTACTCCGGAGTTCGGAGTAATAATAAGGGGTTTTCAGTGTTACCGTGTAGTCTTCACTTGCTTCGTGACTACCGTACTACGGAGAACGTATTAGGCCATAGGTATTTTGTGTGAGATTCAGACGCTTGTTTTTGTAGTACCGGTCAAAACTGCCGGTTCTGTTCTGTAGTATCTCTATGCATACGACGTATGATACGAAGTCGTATCCGACAGTCACCAACTGTACCAGTAAGGTACCTGTACGTATTCTTTTTCCAAGTCTCTCTCCCTTTCAAGTTGCTCCCATTGTACTGCAGAATTCGAGCATTCCTACGACCGAGGCAGCACATCTAGCTAGAGGTTACACCAGAGTGACCTTTCCAAGGTGTATGATAAGTAGTGGCGAGTGTGGTACAAGTACAACTACTACATTGCTGCCCTTGTTTTTACTTCGGTGACATACGAAACAACCAGTAAAGCAAAGCAAAGCAAAGCAAGGAAGCAAGGAACAGTTGTCACAATCACCACCACCAGTATGGGGTCGCAGGACGATGGGGGTTGGGACGTCGACCATCAATCGATTCATTCGATGGATGAACTTTCCGCCATTCAAAATCTACGAGTGCAAGAGGGCTTTGACGCCGTTCATTCGAGCATCAGTCGGAGAGAAACAATACGCAATTCATTGGCTGCCAGAGCTGCTACTGCTGCTACTGCTATGTTCTCTTGGAAGAACAACAACAACAACAGCAGCAGTAGCAATACCAATGCGGAAGACAAGTTGTTACAAATCATAATGTCTCAAACAAAGGGGAACAGCGAGTCATCTTTGGCGGTAGGAGGACCTCCCGTTTCTCCCTTGTCGAGAAAACGGTCGTCTCCGAGACGACAAATGGAAGAAAGTCGCCTGGAAGGCAAACAAACCACCGGTAGTAGCAATGGAGGAAAAGGAGGAAAGCACAAAAAAAATCAATCATCATTGTCCTCCGCTCCCACCACTATTGTGCTAGACCGAGACGATGCGGACGACCAATCCTTGGGCAACAGCTCTCGCAATAACAGTCAAAATCGAAATCGACGCACGGGTACCAAACGAGAAAAAAGTGTCAGAGCAAGTCGGAGTACCGGTCTAATGCGAGAAGAATCAGAACGATCCGTTCGGTCTCGATCGAAACGAAGATCGAAATCCCCCAAACGATCTTCCTCGGTCAGTCGACAACCTTCTGTTAAGCGACCATCGTCGATGGTGAATACCTCCAATCGACGCCGTAGCAGCTCAGTCGGTCCAGGCCTTCAGTCGAACCTAATTGATGACGATATAATTGTCGCTTCTTCCGGACGAGACCCTCGACGGCGACCAAAGGGGGACAATTCCCGATCGGCGCGACGGTCCACTTCTCCGCGTCCCAGTAAAAGTCGGTCCAAGGCACTCCAAAAAGTAGGCAGCGACAGAAGATTGGACAGGCTCAACAAGTCCCTCAACGAACTCGGTGTGGCGGGACTGTATGCTGAAGACAATCTCGGTCTTCGACGTCGTCTCTCGGTCGCATCGGCTGGGAGCGATCGAAAATCCAAAAACGAACACCGAGGTGGTAGACGACCAAACCAACGACCGAGGAGTGCCGAACGACAATCTACCGCCGAGCAAGTAATGAGTATGTCATCCGCAAATGATTCCAAGTCGTTCTTGGAATCGGCTTTGGATAGTTTCATGGTCGATATCAATGCAGGATCCAACCACACGGGATTAGCCGAATCGACTCATACTGGAGCGTCCAGCCAAAATTCACACTCGTCATATCCAACGGGCAGTTCCATGGTCAAGACCAAAAAGACCAAGCTGGAAAAAATCCACGAATTGCAAGCCAAATGTGATCGGTACAAAAAGGAATGGTCAGACGCGACCAAAGACAAGCGGTATTACCGTAAGGAACTGGATGCCAACAAGTTGCAAGTGATCTCACTGACCAAAAAAGTCGAGACGCACATAATGGAGACATCGATTTTACAAACGAACCTGTCCGAAGCCTTGCAACAGTTGGAGAAGACTCAAGAAGAACAACGCCAGGAACGGACGGAACTATCTAATACGGCCAAGGAATTGGCACAAGCAAGGATTGATCATGCCAAATCGGTCAATGATTGTCGGGAACTACAAGCACAAATGGATCGAATCGAAGAAGATATGAAAGAAAAAGATCGAACAATACAAAGCTTACAGGAAGAACTCAAGGCTGCCAAAAGTACCGTTGAAAATCTAGAAGCCGACCTCTTGTACGCCGACGAACAAATAACCAAATTGGAAGATGACATCAAGAGGATCGAGGAAGAAGTTGCTGTGTACCGTGAAATCGCCAACAAGGAAAATGGCGAGCAAGATGATGAAAAACTCCGAGAAGTCCGCGAAGAAATGGAGAAACGAATGTTTGAAGAAAAGGAAAAGCGACTGGAAGAAAAACAGAGAAAACTCGAAGAAAAGATGAAACAATTCGAAGAAGAGAAGGAGCGCTATTTAAAAGAGCAATCAAAGAAACAAGAAGAACTTAGGGAACAGCTTGTTGAAGAAGGTGCAAAGCTAAAATCGCGTGACGAAGATAGACAGAAACTTGACGATGAGATAAACGATCGATTGAAAAAGTTGGGAGATGACAATACAGCGTTGCAAGGACGACTAAAGAGCGAGCAACTAGACGCGGCAGCCAAGATGAAGAAAAAGGATGAAGCCATTGAGCAACTCCAGAAGGAGGTTGCGAAACTCAAAGAGGACGCCCGAACCACAGGTGTCGACGCACTGCAAGAAGAAATCGAAATCGTCAAGACTACCGCGGAAACCACTCAAGCAGAATTGGAAGATGCTTTGAAGCAGAACAAGATGCTCCAAGAAGAATTGTCAGAACTCAAGACTGTCAATACCGAGATGAAGACTTGGGTTGTCACATTAGAGGATGTTACGATTGATCAAAAGAAAATTATTGAATACGAGAAAGGAAGGATGGAAGAATGGCGCAAAAAGGCTGGTGACTGGTCGACGCAAACCCACAAATGGAAAGAAAAGGCAGAAATGTGGGAAAAGAAAGCCAAGAGTCTGGATCCCAATGCCACACCGGAGGACGTCAACAACGATCTTGGAGAGGCCGACCCACAGGCTCTGTTCCTTGCTGCGGCCGTCGAGAAGAAAAAGGCTGCAGATGCACAAAATTCAAAGGCTTTGTCCACTTGGAAGTTTGGCGGAATTTTCCAGAAGTCATCAGTAGAAGTGACAGAGGAAACTCAAGGTCGTATCGAAGAGCTTGAAATCGAAAACACTAAGCAGGCTGTTGAAATCAAGACACTGAAGAGTGAAATTGTGCAAATGAAGACCACGTTCAAGGAGGAGATCTATGCCAAGGAACAGAAGTGCGAACAGTTGCGCAAGGAAAACGAGACCCTCGAGGTGAAGAGCACTAATCTCTCTAAGGAACTCGAGTTGGCTCGGCGGCTGAATCAAAGCATGGACTCCGGCGACTGTGAATAAGCAAGTTCGCGTTCAATTACTTTGTATACTAGAAGTTGTAAATTATTTATTTTTACAGAAAGACTATTCTGTGCCACGCTTTTTAAAAGGCAATAACAGTTGTTATTATATACACAGCTTTGTATAAAAGTACAACAGTAGAAAACAAGATTTCTTGTGTTTACTAGTACTACGGTAGGTAGTACCGGTACGTCGTACCGGTAGGTTGAATTTACGGTAGTCTGCATACCCGTAAATTGCGCTTGATAAGCCTCCCCCGAACGACAGCTCGTACATGATTTCTGTAGGCAGGGGGCGTATTCAACGCAAGTGTAAAAACCGTATTTCGAACGGTTTTTTGAATTTCTTGTTTGTCCGGATTCCCTTCAAACTTCAGATTCCCTTTTTTACCAACTTCAGTCACGAATCGCGAGTGTAAAAGTCACCATCAATCATCACATCGCATCAATTTTACTTTTCTTCCAATGCACAAAATGTGTCGTCACATCACATCGTTGCATCATCTCATGAGTAACGGACAGAAACTCACCATTCGTTGTCGTTGGGGAAAGGAAAAAAGTCCAGCATTACTCATTTAGAGGAGCTTATTATCGGATGGGCACTCGAATTGAGGAAGTTGTCATTGGCATGCCATATTGTTGTCTACAGGTGAGGGCATGCCAAGTCGACGAAAACTTTCGTTCAAAACCGAAACAACAACAGTATCAAATGATTCGGCGTTTGTGCCTAAAATCTACATAATCAACATGGACCAGACTCCTTTTCCGTTTTCTCTCGTTGGTCAATCAACCTTGGAATTGAGGGGAAACACTCAGTGACTGTCAGACAGTCTGGTTACAACAAGACCCGAGCTACAGCTTCATTGGCAGACGCTGCAGACGGATCCAAGCTGAAACCAATGATCATCTTCAAAGGTGAACCTCGAGGCACCATTGCAACTCGCGAGCTTCCAGTGAGTCAAAATGCTAACCAACTTGCTCTCTGTTGCCAACACGCCGCCTGGCAAGACAACGAGAACATGTCTACATGGATAGATGAGTGTTTGGTGCCTCATATCCAGAAAGGGCGGATGGAGCTCCAGTTTTTTGTTTATGGACCATTTCAGATGTCACTATTCCGACACTGTGAAAGCGAGATTGGACAGTGTCGGTGTCCAATTGAAGCTCATCTCCAAGGGTTGCACTTCAGTCTCAACCCATTGATGTGGGCGTCAACAAGCCCTTCAAAGATCGAATTAAGTCCCAATGGTGGGAGTGGATGATTGGCTTTGGACAAGATGGTGGCAACATCCCAACTCCTTCCAGAGAGGATGTTCAGCATTGGGTTGTTGAGGCTTAGAATTCAATTGGAGCACATATCATTCAAAATGCCTGGTGAAAAACTGATCTATCCTACTTCCCAGAAGAATAAATAATCTACTATAGCAAGTTATGATTACACTTCTTCATCGCTAGAGTCTAGATTGACGCCATCTAAGAGCGCATTCATTACTCCATCACCAAGGACATAGCGATCGATGATTATTGCGGAGCAAACACCATTGTTAGTTGTGTTGCAGTCGATGTTGTGTTGGCTAGTAGAATCCGAAAATTTCTCTGTGACTTGGGCGAGGCGTCCGTCCAAATGATTTAGTACGTTGTGGTACATACTATCAAGCCTCCTCACAAGACATTGATCGATCCCATCAAGGACTAATCGGGCAGCACCGATGACGGCATATTGGTTTTCTCCTATGCAATGAAAGATGAAAGTGAGAGAAATCAACAACAATGTTATCATTGAAACATCGACTTACCAGTCTCTACAACACGTTTTTCGAAGCGGACAACTGCATTATATCCCACAAGGGTGCCACAGCATTCATGGTAGCTGCAACTACAACCGAAATCGCTACTCTCTATCCTGAAAATGAGGCCACAAGGTCTCGTTGTCAATCGTCGTTTTGTTGGAACGAACGATGTGAAGCGAAGCGACATTGGAAAGCAGTCACGTGACGGATGAAGGGAAGACGTAGACGGAATCTTGCCTCACCTTGTTCCAAAATCCAAATCTGGGACGCGTTTTGGGAACGACAGAAATGGTCCGTCCGTTGCGCGTCAGAGAAATTAATGAAGTACAAGTTGTGCACAGGGGAGGCTTATTCAAGGGGGGGGAGTATCAAGCGCAATTTACGGGTACTGTCTACGATACGTAGTAGGATTTCGACGGTCTGGCCGTCTGGCGAAGAGAACTGGATGTGCGCGCGCCAGTTGGCACTCAAACCGTCACAATATCTCTCATTGTTTTTGCGAAATCGAATGTCTCGGTTCTTGTTTGCAAGTTGTCACACTTTCGTTCACCATACGAAGAATCACAACAGAGTTCAATATACAAAATGGCAGCGGCAGTTTTAACAAGCCCAAGCTTGGATGAGCAGCATGCTCTGTCAGGAAAGGGGGCGGAAGATGCCGTTGAAAGGTTGAGGGCCAATGTGAATCGATACACCCGGGCCAATGATCGCAGAATGGTCCTTAGAAGCTTGAAAGATGCTGAATCTATGTTGCAAATCACACTGAGTACTCCCATTCTTCCACCCGATATCTGTCTATCCGAGTTGGAAGAAGAGTTGGTTGAAGAGACAGTGGTTTTGAACAATATCTCCTTCAAGCCGCTCTCGACTGTCGAAAGAAAGGATGTTTTCACCCACGCTGGTATGAACAGTGGCTGTCTCGTAATCCTGAAGGGCCTTACAGAAAGGTTGTGCGATGAAAATTCTGCATTATCAAACGAAAATGAACATCGCTTGGATGGCAAGACCTTGTATGAAAAGTTGGTGGCTCGGTTGGCCAGAACATCTGCGGCTGTCGACATTGTGGAACATCTCAATGCCTTGTTGGGAAGTTCAGATTTGTCAATCAAGCACCTTGCATCAGGTCGAAACATCAAAGTGACCACTACTCCGGGTATCGCCATTACAAAGAGCAGCAGCTATGGAAGCTCTGGTTATGATACCAGCACCGAGGACAAATCCATTCGTTTGAATCTGTACGAATCGAATGGAGATGTTCACATGTCCATGGATTTGACGTTAGAGATCGGCCTCTTTCGCACAAGCGACACCCTAATGACTCGACCCTGGATCACGCTCAAAGCTTTTCTTCATGAGCGTGCTAACCTCACGTCCGGCGAAAATTATCGTGCAGCGAAGATCAAGACACCAAGCTTGTACTAGATTGTGATGAGGAGATAGCTATTTTCTGTCAACGATGTAGTTTACTGTCAATTACTCCTCTTGAGCAAGATTTGTCCTAATTGTAGTCAAAATTCGATACAGTAATTCAAATTAGCCGTGTAAGAATGTTGACCCTTGGGTACAAAGTTGGGAAGTTTCAACTATTTGTTTCTTGCCCTCGCAACTGACTTTCAAACTTTCGCGTCCACGTCTTGAAAGCAATCTTCTGATAATAGTCATGCAAGTGTTTGTCTCGGTCCCATTGATGCGCTACCGGACTGAGTGTGCCATCCCAGTTGTACACTTTATGTGTGTTGGGATCATAAAAGCCCCATTCGGCGAATGTCTTGGTCCGCAGGGCACCAAGATTGTTGATGATGCCTTTGCCTTGTTCCCACACTACCAGTTTGGAGATTGATTGGCTGTTAGCGAGTTTGCCACTGTAGTAGAGATAATTGTGAAAGCCTTGATCTGCGCCCGTCATTTTAATGTCAGTTTCGTCCCATTCATTGACCATTGCTCTCAAATATGTCTCTATAGCGAGCTGTTCTCCCATGGTCGATCCACTGCAAATGGTTGGTTTGTCCCGCAAGGCCTCCAAGGTTTCTTCTCCATACGACCGGAGGATCCAATTTCGGTTCTTGGTGGATTTCCCAAGCCGTGTCACATCAGCATTCTCACCGAAAAAGTAGAGCAACCCATTTTGATTTCGGGGCAGATTGGCAAAGGGATTCGTTTGAAAGAAACTGTCGCGGGCATCCACTAACATGATCCAGACATCGGGGTTGTAATACTGAGCCCAGATCCAGTACCACTCGTATCGCAAAGTAGCTACCACCCTTCCAATCCTTGGATCCTTGGCCTTTTTGATGACTTTTCCTTGCTCGTCTTTCCACCCATAGACATCGTTGAGATGACACATTTGGAAAATGTCAAAGGAACCCTTCTTGGCGATGCGACCAGACGGCGTCACGCCATCCGACTCATAACAATCGAGTCGGTGAATGTACACGACCAGGTTTTCCTTTGTTTTGAGGTATTCCAACACATTCTTTTCCAATAAGGAATAGTCAGCAATGGCCAAGACGATATCCCCATCAAAGCCCGTGTCCCGCAGGGTTTCGATGAAGCACATGTAGTAGGCCAGGCTGTATCCCTCTGCGTAGGCCATTACAACATCTTTATCGGGCCGATGTTTTCCAAAGGCCGGTTCGGCCACGACCACTACGTTAGGATCTTCCAACATCCAGGTGGGCTTGGGAAATTGCGACGGTGCCGATACTTCGATCTCGTGGGCGATTTCGAAAAGTTCCGACGAGGAGGTATCCATGTCAATTTTGGGATAGAAGTTCGGTTCGGCCGACACCAGAACGGTGACAAGGAGCAGTAAAAAAAGATGAGTCCGTGCCATAGA
The DNA here is from genome assembly GCA_019154785.2 of Nitzschia inconspicua. Taxonomy (NCBI): domain Eukaryota; phylum Bacillariophyta; class Bacillariophyceae; order Bacillariales; family Bacillariaceae; genus Nitzschia; species Nitzschia inconspicua. The sequence goes on along the minus strand of JAGRRH010000013.1, from coordinate 3,125,479 downwards.
TGGCCCTATCCACGAAGTGCTGCTCTGCAGGACCGTCATAGTGATAGGTTATGATCGCGGTACTCTCTGCTAGAGTCACCTTGTATCGCCACTGTAGCGAAGATGATTTCACTTCGAAACAGTTCTGTTGATGAGAGTTGAGATCAATCGGAAAAGAAAAACAATAATGGTACTTTTAACTTGGATTTTTTTCCAAGAAAAAATAAAATAACAGTAGATAGAGGGAATGATGTTTGCGGTCATTTGCTATGACTCGACTGATACGAACCAATTAAAAATGATAATGTTGTGAAAAGAAGAGAAATGTAGATGATGATAACTCAGATTATAATCATTACATTTCTAATGTAAAAGATGGAGAAAAACAACATGAAAAACCAAAAGATGAAATCTGACCGAATGACGTAAGAGGTGACGTAAGAGGTGGATCTGAAGTAAAGAGGAAACCGGTACGTGAATCAAGGATATCACGGGACTGACTCTCGAAGGACACTGATACACCTCAACACTCCCTCTCAAGCGTAGATGCAGAAGGACTGAGACTAGCACCACCAGAAAAACTGCTACCAAAGAGATGGCATGGAAGCAGAAAAAGAAAGGTAGTGAAAGAGAGTAGAACTGTAGCGTGATAGGTAGAAGTCCTGCTGTAGCAAGCTTGCAGTGAAGCAAAAGCAAGAGAAAAGAGGGGGACAGACCAAAAGGGCGTAGGCACATAGGGAGGCAACTATAGCAAGAGGAAGGTAGACCAAAGAAACAGATACATCATGAGGGCATAGTTGATCGTAGGCCGCAGTAGCAAGAGGAGTGAGGTGGGCGATCCAAGAAAGTAGAGGATCGTCATCATCAAAGTTCCATGAAAGCTGAGATAGAGCTTGGGCTGCATCGATGGAGAACAGAAAAATCAGCTGGAATAGGCCCAAAAACAGGCAGGGCGCGGAGAGCAGAAATGACCAAAAAAATGGCAGTTCTTGGAGGGGGAATGCTGAAGGAGAAGTTGGACGTAAACATTCTCGTGCAGGGGGTAGGACAAAGACAAAAGAAAGTTCTTGCCATGGAGCAGAAACAGGACCCAAGGACAGCAGTAGAGGAGGAAGCAAAGAATGCTCCCTCTGGAACAGAAGCTGAGTGAGGGGCAAGCAGGGCCTGAAAAAGGAAGAATGCTCTTTTGGAGGGATGAAGCTTAAAGGGGATAGCCATGGAGGAGCAACAGTAGTAACATGCTCCCTCTGAAGCACAAGTCCAGCAGTGGGAAACAATGAGGAAGCAAAGGGGACAAGCTTTCTCTGAAGCAGAAGTCCAGCAGGGGACGGCCAGGGAGGAGCAACAAGGAGGTGCTCCCTCTGGGACCAGAGAGCAGCAATCAAGGATGGGAGGCAGGGATAGAAAGAAGAAGCTGGGGCGGGATGCAGAGAGCTGGAGGCAGGAAGCCATTTCCAATGGGAAAAGACTAATGAAAGGAGGGCAGTGGCAACTCGTAGCATGGAGTCGAGATCAAAAGTAGGACAGGGCCGCTGATGGGGCCAGGATGGGGGAAGATCATCGACAAGCTTAGCAGAAGGGAGAGGCTGAAGTGATGCAAATGCAGAAACTCTGGAGAGAAGAATTGGCCAAAGGATGACAACGTGGACAAGAGTATGCTGAAGGGCTGAAGGGACAGAAACTCTTGAGGGCAAAGACTGCCAAAGGATGGCAAGTGAGACAAGAGTAGCAGGCTGTAGAATATCCGGGTGCGCTTGTCCATGGAAGGTAAGCAGGAAGCAAGGGATGGGTGGAAGAGAGCGAGCACCATAACAGACTGGAGCAGGCAAGACATGCTGTAGGCAAAGGACTGGTGCAAGAGAACAAGCACCACCACATGGGATAGACTTGGAGCTGACAAAGTGGAGGCAAAGTGGTAGAAGTGATCGATCATGCAAGGTGTAGGCAGAACCCGAAGTCCGGACGGAAGGACAAGGGTGGCAGCACATGAGGCAGTCAAAGAGGAGTAGGATCAAGGCAGATAACAGACCGATGGATGGGAGAATAGTGTCCAGAGGCGTCCAAGGACCAGGAGAAAACCAATAGGAAAAACACCAGGGAGGAGCAGGGGCCAAAGGGAAAACAAAGGAGTGATCCCAGGGTGGAGCAAAAGGAGGCCAAGGAAGGAAGGCAAGGGAAGGACAAAGTTTCATGGTAGTGGGGCATGAAAGATCAGAGAAAACTGCTGAGGAGCACAGAAGAATAGGCCTAGTATGGACAGGACAGTGTGCAAGGGCAGACTGACCAAACTCAGAAGGCAACTCAAAAGGCTGGTAGGCAGAAACAGAGAAGTCCGAAGATGTGCAGCAAGAGGAATCAGAAGGGGGGGGATCATGAAGACACAAAACTGAAGCGGCAGGAGCAGCGGCAGCTGTATCAACAAGGGAAGTTGCATCTGTGGCTGTAAACGTCGAAGGCTGGGACGCAGGATGAGGAGCCGATGGGACAGTGCCAGACTCAACGGAGGGGTCGGCAGAAGGCTGAAGGTGGTGAGCAAGAACAGTGGATGTGAACGAGGACACAGATGCAAGTGCAGCTCGAAGATCACCACTAGTTGGGGAGGCAAGGATGTTGGAGGCAAACAAGGACACTGCTTCGAGTGCGGCTCGTAGATCTCCATCGCCAGTATGGGGGATGGCAGATAAAGCAAAGGGGACGTCGCAGCCAATGGAGGCATGAACGTCATCGCCATAGGTGGATGCAGTAGAGACTCGAAGTGGAGCTCCGTCAGAAGGCAAGGTGGGAGCTGGAGCAGGAGAGTCAGGGGGCGCAGAGGATTCAACAGTCGTTATGTCAGTGAGGGTGGCACGGTTGTCGGGAAGGCTGCGACGGTTGGCCGAAGAGATGGGAGAGATACGGACATAACCAGAATCGGATGCAACATCGACGCAGGAGCTCAGGGCCTGTGGCCGGCGACAATCGTCTGCGTACATATGATTCATGTGAGCAAGTTTCCGCTTCTCAGACAAAGCGGGGGCGGAAGCAGGAGTGGAAGCAGTGATGGAAGCAGTGATGGAAGCAGCTCCGAGAGCGGCTTGAAGATCAGACACCATAGTACGGAGACCGTCAAGAGCAGAGGCGTCTTCAAACTCGTCATCAATATCAGACTCAACACGAAGGTCTTCCGCGCACGGGTGAGTCATGGTCGCAATTCTTCGCCTAACGATGAAACCGGGCCAGCTGGAAGAGTCAAGGGCACGACTCCTTCAGCAAAAGCTTTCTGTCAATCGAAGTCGGGGACAAAGATCAGAAAGGTTGAGCGGTGCCCGGCTCAACTCGATTCCGATACTTGGTCTACACAGAAAGCGTTCGCGAGACGCTTAACTGCTGCAGGCAGGGTGTGGAGCAACACCGAGAAGATCAAGCGTAATGCTTGGGCTCGAAACCTGAAAAGAAGAGAAATGTAGATGATGATAACTCAGATTATAATCATTACATTTCTAATGTAAAAGATGGAGAAAAACAACATGAAAAACCAAAAGATGAAATCTGACCGAATGACGTAAGAGGTGACGTAAGAGGTGGATCTGAAGTAAAGAGGAAACCGGTACGTGAATCAAGGATATCACGGGACTGACTCTCGAAGGACACTGATACACCTCAACATGTTGTAATCATCACAGTCAGTTCGTACGTCCAGTTGGTACTGCGAGTACGGTTGTTGAACGTTTATCGTTTTTTACCCTGGCCCCTGGCCATTTCATTTGCATTGACATAAAGAAGTATGGGCATTGTCGTAATATCACTTGCACCAGTTGAAATGCTAATCAGTATACGTCGCAGGAGGATTAGACGGAGCACTACTGATCCCTTGAGCAACATGAGGTTGATGGTATCACCAGGAGATCGAAGACATTTGTTCTAGGTGGAAAGTACAAGTGCTTGACCACTGGCAGTGGAACTGCTAGCATTGGTTTGTTCTCTAGAAATGGTACTGGCACTAGTAAAAAAGCTGAATGATCAGGAACAAGTAAAAATTGTGTTGCTATGGTTATTTATCTTGGCCCACTGCTGCTATGACCTCCGTAGTGTTGTCCATATTTTCCTCGTATAATTCAGTATCGACATGGTCCATCTTGGACTTGCCATCACTGTGCAAAACTCTTCTGGTATCATGTTGACTCGAATTGTCTGAAGAAACTTCTTCCTCCGTATCGACAGAATCAATTGCCGTTGCTGTTTCGTGAATCGACTCCTTTCCTTCCAATGTTATGTCATCATCACTGTCTCCTGCTTCGTCGTTTCTTGATTCTGAAATCAAACCCGTACTGTTGAATCTTACATGCTGGTCAAGAATATCAACTTCATTCACATTGACCGGAACAGGGTTTCTTTCCGAACCCTGTTCTCCAGACAGATCGCCTTCTTCCATCATAACCGTCTTGTCGTCATTGGACCGACCTTCCAAACTCCACGCATTGCGTCGTCGTCGGTCTTTGGGACGCCAACAACAATAATGCAATAGGCACCCCGCGACAAAAATACCTGTGAATAAACCAAGGATAAAATAGACGACAACACGGTTGGTATTGGAATTGCTGCCATCCCCAGAACTCTTTGCTGCGGCGTGTGCCAATCCGATATTGTAAGCATGGGAGGTCGAAATCATCATCATAAAGAGTGACAGAAAAAGAAGTTCCATGGTCCGCATCATCATCGAGGTAACGTGTTCTTGTTCTTGATACTGATGCTGTTATTGTTGTCGTGCCTCTTGGAATCTCATTCGATCGCTAACATAATGTTGTATACGAACAACATCATGAGCATCATGAATGATGTGGGATCTCGGTCATTTCATTCTCTGCTGACTTTTGTTCTCATGATAGGCGCGGGCGAAGCCTTGTGAAAAGATTAGATGCGATTAGATATAAAAGAATAAGAACAACATGGTCGAGACGAAAATTGCTCCTGAGTTTGGTAGTGGTGGCAGGAACCCGCGGGGATCTTTTCTGAACTGTCGTATGCTTTTGCTTCCTACCAAAAGCATGCGTCTGCATTTCATGGCGATAGACGGAAGGTGATGTGGAATGTTCGAATGTTCGCACGGAACTCGGCAAATGCGCGATGAACCTTCTTCCAATAAATTCGAAAGTACGACAGAAGTACGACTGAATCCGTATTGACGACTCTGACAGTGAATTGGATGCGACGAGTTACTGTATTACTACTATTATTATTAGGTATATACTAATCCGACTATTTCGCATTTCCATACATCAATTTCGTACTACTATCGTAGCATCACCCTACTACACGCACGAAATCCGCTCCATGCATTAACTGTAAGTCATTCTCTTTCGTGTTGTACCGGAGTACCTAGGTAGTTGCTCTAGGCAGCAAGACATTTGGTTTTGGTTACGGTTTCTCTAGAGCTTTTGACTTGCCTACCTTTGTACTACCGAAGATACACCAGTAATCTTTGTTGAATCAGAAACAACACAATAATTTGTACTTGACATACATAAAACCATTCTGAATATATTATTTTTTACAAGTACCACCACTGTGAAGACCTTGTAACTGTGGAACCACAGAGTATTGGAACACCTCTTGAATCACGTTTATTTCTTTAGGAATCCTGCTCCTCCAAGTGCTGAAAAATCAGCGAATAAGTCACAACAGTAACGGCCGCGGATGGGATGCCTCTCGAATACGCCACTTGCCACCCTCGAAACAAGGAGGGGATACTTTGCAAAAACCCATGGCGTTGCGACAGTTGAAAGGCATGGCTCAAGTTGGACGCCGTGCCACTTTGAATCCATGTCTTGCAGGTATCGAGTGGCAAGGCCCACAACCAAAAGGCCAAACCTGCAGCGGCACCGGATACAACAATGCTGGAGGTGGAAAGTGGTTGGGGATAGGAGGAGTCATTGTGTTGCATTGGATCCTCCCAGGGCAGTGGGTGACGCTTCAAAAAGGCTTGGGTTTGTGCCATGGCCACAAAGAAACATCCACATCCGATCGAATCACGCAAAACGGTACTGCCCAGACCTCGCCACAATCCCGAGACTCCGTAAGAATGAATGGTGTTGCGAATGACGGCAATGGGTCCCAACGAGTTACGATGGAGCAGCCGATTGCCACCCTTGGACCTTACTGGTTGCTCATTTCCAATCTGAGCAATCTGTTGATTGCGCACGTATTCCACGGGTGTGCAGAACAGCGCCGCATTGACAGCCCCACCCATGCACCCCGAAACAAAGCGATCTGTGGTCGTCAATTGATACGGTTCGAAATTTCCCAGTTTGTATCGTTCTTGCGTATTCCATTCGACAATGGACGTTTCCGTGACCTTGTTGATGGTAAAGATGGTACTCTTGTACACTGCTTGAGCCGCCAAGGGCAAAGCCAAGCCCGTGTACATAGCCCGAGCACCGCCAACCTGGAGCGTATGTCGCAAAGTCCCCACAATTCCCATTGGTTGTACCGCAGTGGAGGCCATGACCGTGGATACTGTCCCAGTGGCAGTCACAAGTGGAGCCGATGATTGCATCTTGACGCGCAAGACGTCGAAGGGATGACAAACGGTTGTGGAGGTCATGCCGGCAACACTTCCAGCGAGGAGCGAGTTGCGGACGACGTGGTTATTTGTGGTAGAGGATAATGAATTACTTGCCTTGTTAGTATTCACCGTAGCAGTGGAGGATACTGGAGAGGTCATGATGATAGACGGTCCTTCTTGGCTTCGGACCGGGTCGCTGACGCTCTGCTGCTGTGGTTTCAATTGGTTCCACTGAGAACTGCTCGACCGGCAAGGAGGTCCACTCTGGCTGGTGGAGAGCAGTGTCGTTCTTCCGTTGGTCCAATATTCTTTCGATTCATGAAAATCAACAGTGCTGGGAGGATAACAATGGTGGATCTTGTTGTTGTCGTTGGAGGATCGATCGGCAGAGGAAGTGTTTTGGATCAGATCATAACGATCAACCGTATTTTGTTCTACAAGACGAGTTCGGACATAGCGGTGAGTGTACATGGTTGATTGGAAAGAAAGGAGAAGAAGATTGTGGCCACCTACATGATGCCTCTAGTAGAGTAGTTGATTCTGTTCTGTCGGAGGCGAGAATAGAAGATTCAAAGAGAAAAGAAGAAAAGCAGAAAAGAAAATTCGAAAACTGAGGCGGGAAGAATTGAAAGGCAGAAGGCCATGGCTCGTCGGCAAAATCTCGGGCCAGACCTACGTAATTTTAAACATACATTAGGGATTCAGCTAATAGTTTGTTGCTACGCAGTATGATACGTCTTCGATCGCAGCACGGTCGTACCGTTACAACTACCGTCATACACGAAGACGCAATTTTTTTACGTTGGCTGTGACTACCGAACCGGGGACGGTAGTCTGCTTTCTGCTTTCGAATATTATTTTTTCTGATTCGGTAAATTGAAGCTGTTTCGTAGTGTTTTTTTGGTGCGGGGATCATAACTGCATGTTCTATTATTATGATAGTACAATAGCATTTCCAATTATTATATTTCTATCTTCACTACGAATGTCTATGCCGGCAACTCCTGCAGTCCCAAAGCGTCCATAATCTTCTTTAGAGAAGCTTGAGCCACCACTACAGCCTTTTTGGATTCATTCAAATACTTCAAGACTTCATCTTTTCCACCACCGGGATTGTACTCCCCAAACTGTGAAATAAAGGCCATACTGTTGGACAACGTCATGGCCGAATTCCAATCTTCCGTTGCTTGAAAGAAGGTTTCCAAATCGATGTCACCATCCATGTATTTGACCTTGTCAAACACCTTTTCAATTTGAAAGAGCGGATCCGTTGTAGAACGCAAGCCCAAGACACGGCCTTCAAAGGGAAGAGAGGAAACGAAGGAACAGTATAAGCCTCAACTGGAAGGAAAAGGAAAGAATGACAAGAAACCCATACACACACGGGACCCATCCGGAATCTCCAATAGAAAGTTTTGAAATCTTTCTTTCTCCACTATTCCATAGATGCGTCGGTACAGCCGTACAGCGAGGACTCACGAATAGGTTCGGCATCTCGTTTGCATTCACCACCGTTCTCACGACACGTAGTTGTCGCCTCTTCAAAGTTGTTGAGCAGTTCGGTAATTTGCTTGTAGCCAACTTGAATTCTCTTCAATTCGTCAGGAGTAGGAGGACCGGAAGCCACGGCCCATGAAGGGGATGAGCCGGAAACAAGGCTGGAAAATGCAACCACAGCGGCACCTCCAATCATTTTTCGTCGAGAGAGCTCATTGGTCCCTGGTTTGTTGTTGTTGTTGTGCGACGGCTGTGACAGTGAATGAACGGCAGGAGATGCTGCCGCCAACACCAGCAGAAAAACGGATACGGCTCGGATCATTATCATCTATGCTCAATTCTGATATCCTGTAAGATTGTCTCGATTTAGTTTATTCCTGACGATGCAACGTTACTAGATCCCTGAAATCTGAAAGGCCTACTGCGGAGTGCTCGTTCTGTCGTGTGTTTCTCTTTTTGGGAATGAAGATTGCGAATAATGGTGCGATGCGATGATTGACGATCGACGATTGATGATAGGTTTGTTCGTATCTTTTTACTCCAAACGCTACTAGGAGAAAAAATACGACTAGACTGCAACAATACAAGGTATCGTGGAATGATAAAAGTGTAATGAAAAATACGATTATTTATAGTTGGTACTAATTGTCTGTCCGTTGCGCTCAAAGTAATTCCACGTGGAATGAATCAACTTCGAAACTTCACAGCAGGCCTCCCTATTTTCGGTGGGCACCGAAAATACCTCAAATAGCTATTTTCGGTGCATTTTCAAACCTCAAATTCGGTGCACATTCGGTGCACGCTATAAAATGCCTTAAACGTCAATGTTTTGTCTATCTTCTACTAGAAGTTTTATTCCATTATGTCTCTGATCTTCTTATACTGCTTGCAGTGCAGTATTGATTCGAGGGAGAAGTCACTTAGGCTTTGCGAGTTGGGATCCTTCGTCCAATTGATCAAGGAGAAGTTGGACTCAACACTGCTTGTACTTGGCATAATCATGCAATGGCCCCACAAAACATTCTCAATTGTTCAAACTCACTTCCAAGTTGACTCCAACACTTTTCAAATGATTGAACAGCACAAGATGCTTGGGCATCAAGCAGCATTTGTGAAAATCCACTTTGCTCCTTAAATGCTGGACGCAACTTACGAAACTGCTCATCAATGTTTTCCACCTCTGCCTCTGAAAATTTGTGCCCAAGTCGAATTCTTTGATCTTCCAAACAAGACACAAAGTCTCTCGAAAGTACTCCACACAATTCAAGGGGCAGCACAGGAGGTCAGTGATCTCCTGAGTGATTGTCACGCTCAGCGCACACCTTAGATATTCCACTGACCAATTGCAGCGAGAAATTTGCAATTGTTGATATAATGCAGTCATGTGCCTCCTTATCTGCATCACTGCTGCTTGATCTTAACCCATCCATAGTTAACTGGACAAAACTTCCTACTTCATCAATGGAACTCGCAACCTCCTGTCTCAGAACACAATAGTTGTTTAAGTGAAATCCATGTAATGGATCATTGTTAACAGCAGCCAAGAATGAAATGGATTCCTCATCTGTCGTAGGGCCTTTGATGTAGCAGCATTCCTTGATGTCCTGTTTGAGAGCAGCCAAAAACTGTCTCTGCTCGCATACAAGAGTTCTTGTCCCTTGCATTGCTGAAAAGGTTTTTTCTGTGCGCTCCACTAAGCCTTGAATTATGATGACAACTAGCCACCATTCCATTGAGGGTGTACAGGCTGGTTTCTTTTCAAAGAAGTGTTGAAACAGTCTGATACGGTCTGCTTAGGGTTAGTCACCTCACTTGTAGATGGATCCCTTGTTGATACTTCAAGGCCGTTTTTCACTATCCATTCCAAGTTGAATTTCTTGGCTTTACCTTTGCGTTTTGATTCCGCCATTGTTCAATGTGCTGTAAAGGGTAACAAGTAACAAGTACTGTCGTAAACAAGGTACCGGTAATTATCTCTTGTGTTCGGCGTTAACTGTAAGGAGTGGTTCTATGATACGTTCTACGGTAGTTTTTCTGCGCTACAAAACACGGTAATTTGGTTGGTTTTGTTACGGTTTCGTCTGGCCTTTGTACGTGAGACTTCAATCAGCACCGAAAATAAGCGATTTTCCCAAAAACTTAACAGTAAATTCGGTGTTTGCACCGAAAATAAGCGATTGCACCGAAAATAGGGAGGCCTGCTTCACAGTCACAGTAAACGACTGACAGTGGAAAACGTTACGACTAGAGTAGTACCAGAGTAGAGGTATGAGGTATCATACTCAGATCAGAGCAATACGTCGTAATGTCTCAGGCTGTTCCTATTTCAGCCGGCTCAAGCCGCTGATTCTAGCTGATAACGGCTGTATCATAAGGATTTTTCAAACCATCTGCTATCATTCCACCCTACTTTCGATGGCAGCAAGCAAACAAAAGTTTCTACCGGTAGTCAATTACACCATTCCAAACATGGCTGCCACCTGACTCGCTGGGTCCATTGCTTCTTGTTGCTGTGGCTGTAACTCCTCTCGTGCTTGGACCATGGCATCTTCCATGGAAAGTCCCTGTTTACGCAAATGTTTGAACCGATGATGAATCATTTGATGGATAGTTCTTGGATCATTTGAGTTGGTTGGAACAGAGACGGTAGCAGAAGTCGATTGCGTGGAAGGTGGGCGCTTCGCAGTGACATTTTTTCGTTGCAGAGTCTTCTTTTTCTTCTTCTTTTGAAGACTCCCATCCACTAAGTATTGCGAGTCCATATGCAAGGCACGATAAAGAGATTGCGGAGTGTTCGTTCCAATGTTTTCATTTGCTTCAGCAGAGGATGGGATTTCCCATGGTTTTGTGTCCGTATCAAAATGCAAAATGTACGTTTCTTCGGAGCCAAGTTCCTCCTTCCATTTGTTGCTACCGAACCCGGATACAGGAGCATTGTATCGAGGGGCAAGACAAGCCTCGGAGGGAAATTGTTCCGGCCACGTCGAAAAGTAACTGTTAAGAAACGCATCGACATCCCATATTGTCGATTGTGATTGCGAGAGGAATATTTCTTGTTGTTGATATTGTAATGCCATGTCGTCAAACACTGTTGTCGATGGGCTAAGTACCATGACATTGGTACGGAATTGATCCATAGAATCCTTGCAGGGAGCGGCTGCTGTCAGCGCCATTCCAGAAGGAGAAAGATCCAGCAGCGGTGATACATCTTGCATCACCAAACAGTCAGCGTCCAGAAACAAAATGGTGTCGTATTGCTGGAGGCCAAACAGTCGTAGCTTACTCCAAGAGGAGGCTCTTGTTGGAGTGACCGATGTATCAGTAGTAGCGTGGAACGTTTCTTCCACATCATTAGAGGGCGGATGCGGCCAATCGTCCACAGTCAAAATGCGAGTACACAAGTGTGGACAAAGTAAATATTTCAAATCTGTTGTTGTAGTTGTTGTTGATGATGATGATGGTAGGGTTTGATTTTTTCTGATATCAACGACCACAACTTCCGGTGGGTATTGTCGCTGCACCTTCCCCCCCCTTGTTGACTTGACGGACATTTTTGCGTATACTGTATAGCAATGTTTGAATGCCCGGCAAATATCTGTCGGATGTGAACATTGTCATGATCGCTTTTGGTCGAGGAGGACCAATCATTGAGATGCCAACCTTGGATTCATTAGACGGAGCGTTCATGTTGTTTATTTACTTCTATACTTTTTTAGTATGATGATGATGACGATGATGAGATAAACGACAATGTGCTCCTCGCAACTGGAGGTGATGTTATTGATGGAGGTATGGGACGGAAACAACAGCAACAGGGTGGAATCGATTCACTTTCCAACAACTTATTTTTTGGTTGTTACCATTCATCAATCTCCACTTTTGACACCATAGATCAATAAAATAAAAAGATATGCATACTTGTTCACGTTTCTTCGATGCGTCGTCGTCGTTTGCGAAGGATGATTTTATGATGATGATGGCTTCGGTTTCGACCCTCTCCGTTTTTATTTTTGACGATCGATCGAAGATGGATACTGTAAAGTCGAGTCAGTCAAGTCTTATTGGTGTCAATCCAAATAGGGTTCGAGTACTTAGCCACGCCGGGTTTCCATCCTCCATCCTCCATCCTCTACTACACACGGTAAAGTATCGTCACTTTCAACTTGCAACTGTTCCTCATCATCTTCCAAAAGTCTCCATCACCTCCAGAAAAAGCAAAACGGTGTTCAGTTACTTTGACAACTGCACGTCCCACACGCAGTCAAGTTATCCCTTGCTGCTACTACTAATACGACTATACAACAGACGAGCGAAGACCGATTGGTTCGAAAACATCATCATCATCAACATCATCATCATCACTCACATTCCTTTGTTGCATCCGACCGACACTTTCTCCACTCAAACTTCTTGGTTTGGCGTAACCATTCATCCGCATCCAGTAACACACCATGCAAAGCGGTCGTGGTATCACCAATTATCAGAGCGATCAGCCATCTCACTCACTCAGTGGCAAAACTACAGAATTTGACGATCAACTCTTACAACGAGGCGTTGTGACGGCACAACAAGTTTATTTGGCCAAGGGTGCATCGGTGGAACAAGCGGAGCGATTAGCACAAGAATGGAAGGATAGACATCACAAGAGTCCAAACAATGAGATCGATACGATACGATCGTCATCACCATCCTGGGCTGCCAAGGAATCCTCGCAAGATGACAACAACAATGACGATGTCGACGACGACGATGACGACGATTCATTCCTAGATGACGAGGAAGCGGAAGATGAATTCCTCCAACGGTATCGTCAAGAGCGAATGGAACAATTGAAAGAACAGCTGCAACAGCATTCAGGTATAGCACACATTACACGTCAGGAATGGATGACAGCCGTCACTCAAGCTTCCGAACACCAGTGGGTGTTGGTGACAATGGTGGACGGATATTGTCGGGATCGCGTTCTACAAGAATTACATCACTTTCAACGGCAACAACAAGACCGATATTCATTGAAATTAGTCACCATAGATGCCACAGATGCCATTCCTAATTGGCCAATCGAACGAGTCCCCACACTCTTTGCGTATCATCACGGTACCAAACAACACGAATGGTTTGCCAACACTCCCGGAGAATGGCCAGGTAGCTTGTCTTGCTTGCTCCAACAAGAGTGGAAGATAACAATATAACACTACTATACTAGCTAGTATGAAACACGGTGGTAACGGATTTGGATTCTTTTTTCGCACACTACCACTCTACTACGTCGTACCTATAGTCCCATCTACCTGTGGTCATCATCAGCAGGAGCCATCCAGGGTGGAAAGTGGAAAGGGAACAACAAGATATTATTCTTTTATTGTGTAGTACGAAGTACTACGGTAGTCGTATTTTACTACCAGTAGTACGTATATTACGTACCGTAGTAGTAAGATAATATTATGGAGGGACAACAATGACATTGCACAGTACAACACGACACACGCACATTCTGAACATCCACGAAGATCACACAACATTTTCATACACGACATCTCTTTTTATGATACCTCTTTTCCTTGCCATCACAACAACAACTACCGGCAGCTACCGTAGTCGTACAATAGAGATGACCGTATACGTAGCAGTATTATTCTCCTTACACAAAATACATCCACAACAACAATATACCACCAAATAATACAGGGAAGTCTAGTGTGTTTTATTGCCATGTCCAGTTATCAAAATGCCGCTCCTGGCGCCAAGAGCCTCAAGTTTGCCAACGCGTTGGATCCTTTTGCGGGGTTTCTTGGGAGAGACCAGCAGCAGCAACAACAAGACACCGTCGAAGTAGAACCGACCCTCACGGAACAGTTGGATAGCCGATTGCGATTATCAACAAATCCAATAAGTATGACGCCACAATTACAAAAACAAGTTGTTGTATCTCAGCAGCAACACCACCAAGCATTACAACATCAGCCGGTACAACAACAACAACAACAACCCAGTCCGGCAGACAATGGATCTTCCAACGAAACAGAGACTGGCCAATGCACGAAAAAGGACAGTAACAATAACGAGGAGGAAGACGACGACGACGATGATAGTGATTTTGGCAGCGACTACGAAGATGACGATGCTGCCTTGCAGGCCTTTCGACAAAAACGACTGGCCGAACTGAAACGAGAACATCAGCAAGCAGCCGAACATTCGGCCAATGGCCACGGGCAGGTTCGTATCATTTCCCAAGACGAGTTTCTGCCCGAATGTACCTCCTCCAATTACGTCGTAGTTCACTTTTTCCACAAGGAGTTTGCTCGCTGTCAAATTATGAGTCATCACTTGAAACGCCTTGCGCCGGCCCATTGGAAATGCAAATTCGTGGAAATTGATGCCGAAAAAGCTCCCTTTTTCGTCGCAAAGCTTAAGGTACAGACGTTACCAACCTTGATCGTCTTCAAGGATGGGAAAGCCGTTGACCGATTGGTGGGCTTTGAAGATTTCTCAAATGACAGCAAAAATCCTGACGAGTTTCCGACCAGTCAATTGGGATATTGGTTAGAAAAGTCGGGTGCCATTGAGTATGACGGTCCCGGCAGTGACGAAGAGCAAGACAACAAAGCTAGCACTGGTGGAAGGCGTACGATTGGAGGCTTGAGCCAATATGCGGTATATGACGAAGACGTATGAAAAAGGAATAGAGTTCTCCATAAATAGCTACGCTCGTCTGGTGTAAAATCGCAAATTTTATCTTACAGAGAGATGCAAGAGAAGCAGCGATCACACTTGGAATACCATAGAGTGTTTCGGTGTTGCTTCTTCATACATGTTTTACCTCGAACCTGGTGGATATGATACAACATCATGTTCTATTTTTATCTACCATACGAGGTACGGTAGTGCTACTACCTTAGGCGCTCTGTCCGTCGCTCGATGATAGTTCCACGTGGATGTACTGTTGGCGAATGACGACTGTCGTCACAACGTATCATCATCCACTTCCTTCTTCCTTCTTCATCACACCAAGGTTCTACATTTTTTTCTACTGTAGGGTACGAGCGAGATTTGTGATGTTATTTTTTTGTATATCCATTCATCATGATCGTGGAACGATGAGCATAGCATCGACTCATCGTCCATCACCGTTAGTAAAGTAGGCCATAGTTTCTTTAATTTCCTTTTCTCCTTTCAATCACGGCGTACGTCGAGTTGATTTTTGGATAAACAGTGAAATATCCGCCATCACTGTCACCGTCCGTCCGTCCGTCTCCATAAGATCATCCATTCCGTTGGAGGTGAATAATCGTCATCGACATGAAGACATCCGTGTTGTCTACATCAACAAAAGAAACCATTTTTCTCACGGCCATGTTTGCGGCATGGATGGCATTGAAACGTGGTAGTTGTGGCACTAGCAGCCAATGGATGGTGCAATCCTTTGCCTTTCGCCCATCGGTGCGGCAGCAACGACGTGCCACATCCTCAGCTTTGTCCGCCAAAAAGGCGGCAGGAGGTGGTGACAAGAAACCTCAAAATCCCTTTGCATCTACCATTATTTTACCCGAAACGGGATTCTCACAACGCGCCAATGCCGTGGTGAGAGAACCGGAAATCCAACAATTTTGGAACGACTATGATTTGTACCATAAACTCTCCGAACAAGCAGAAGCGGCCGATGCACCTCGCTTTGTGTTACATGACGGACCGCCCTACGCCAATGGCGATTTACATTGTGGACACGCCCTGAACAAAATTCTCAAGGACTTCATCAATCGCAAACAAGCGCTGAATGGCAAGCAAGTCCATTACGTGCCGGGTTGGGACTGCCACGGATTGCCCATTGAACTCAAAGTCTTGCAAAATATGAAGTCTAAGGAACGAGAAGGATTGACCCCCGTGACGTTGCGAGAAAAGGCAGCCTCCTTTGCCAAAGAAACGGTCGAAAAGCAGTCACAAGCCTTTCAACGGTACGGAATTTTTGGAGACTTCGAACATCCCTACTTGACGTTGGATCCCAAATTTGAAGCGGCTCAAATTCGAGTCTTTGGAGAAATGTTTCAAAAAGGATTCATCTTTCGCGGCCGCAAACCCGTCCACTGGTCGCCGTCGTCACGAACGGCATTGGCTGAAGCTGAACTGGAGTATCCCGACAATCATGTTTCGAAATCAATTTATGTTGCATTTGAAGTGGTGGAAGCGTCTGACGCGTTGAAGGACTACCATTCGGACGAGAGCCCCGTCAAGGTAGCTGTCTGGACCACTACTCCATGGACCATGCCCGCCAACTTGGCAGTGGCTGTCAACCCAGAGCTTTCCTACTCAGTGGTGAACCATGTCAAGACGGGGAAATTGGTGGTCGCCACGGACTTGATGGACACAATCGCGGTACGTGTGTTTCATTTGTGTCATTTATTATATCAGTCGTTTCGAAATAACATAGTGTGGACCCTGACACTTATCATTTGTGTTTCTCAGAAAAAGTTGGAGTTGCCCGATGAAGAATCGTTTGAGGTTCTTGTAACAATGAAGGGTTCCGAGTTGATTGGAACATCGTACACACATCCCTTGTATGACCGAAAGTCTCCTGTTCTTGCTGGTGGAGATTACATCACGACAGAATCTGGAACAGGACTGGTCCATACAGCCCCTGGCCATGGTCAAGAGGATTACCAAACCGGACTCAAAAACGGATTGGAATTGCTAAGTCCTGTAGATGATGTTGGAAAGTTCACCATTGAAGCTGGTGAAGAATTTGTTGGATTGAGTGTATTGGGAGAAGGAAATCAAGCTATCATTGACGCTTTGAAGAGCGAGGGTGCCTTATTGAAGGCAGAAGACTACGGACACAAATATCCCTACGATTGGAGAACGAAACAGCCTACAATTTTTCGAGCGACGGATCAATGGTTTGCCAGTGTCGAAGGATTCCGAGACGCCGCTATCAAGGCAATCGATACCGTAAGTAAACACATTTGTGCAATCCCATTGCCAGCGAAAAAGTACATGCATGCGGATGAAGAACATTTCAATATCCTGAGGGTCTGATATACAACTTTGTTGTTTGATGCGACAATTGAAATTCGAGCTTTTTAACCCTGACGCATTCGACGATTTAGATAAAAAGTGAACTTCGTTTAATTTTTCACTAACTCTTCACCGTACTGTTCCTCTGTCAACAGGTTCAATGGGTTCCAGATGTTGGAAAGAATCGTATCAATGCGTTTGTATCTGGTCGCGGCGATTGGTGCATTTCCCGACAGCGCTCATGGGGCGTCCCGATTCCAGTCTTCTATGACAGGGAGACAGGAAAGGAAGTTTTGCTAAATGACAGTACTTTGAATCATATTGAAAAGGTGTTTGCGGAACAAGGTAGCGATGCATGGTGGAAACTCGAAGAGAAGGATCTCTTACCCGAAGAGTACAAGGACGAAGCAGACAAATGGAAGAAGGGCACGGATACGATGGACGTGTGGTTTGATTCTGGATCCAGTTGGGCTGGGGTAGCTAGTGCTCGCGAAGAATTGAGATATCCTGCCGACATGTACCTCGAGGGAAGCGATCAACATCGTGGATGGTTCCAGAGTAGTCTCTTGACAAGTGTCGCGGTCAACGAACAAGCTCCTTACAAGACAGTTCTGACTCACGGCTTTGTGTTGGACGAGAAGGGCTTTAAGATGTCGAAGTCCCTAGGAAACGTCATAAATCCATCGCAAATCATCGAAGGAGGCAACAACAAAAAACAAGAACCTGCTTATGGGGCCGACGTTCTACGCCTTTGGGTTGCGTCCGTCGATTACTCAGGCGATGTCAATATCGGACCCAATATTATCAAGCAAACATTTGAAAGCTACCGAAAATTACGAAACACCGCTCGTTACTTGATCGGAAACCTCGCTGATTTTGTGCCCGAGGGAGAGCCAGGATCTACGGCAGTTCCTTACGATGAGCTTCCCTCGCTGGATAAGTGGATGTTGGGCCGACTTGGCTCCGTGTTGAGAGAGGTAGACGAGGCCATGAACGAGTTTCAATTTCAAAGAGCCGTTCAGGAACTACTGCGTTTCACATCGGCAGAAATGTCGAATTTTTACTTGGACGTTGCCAAGGATCGCCTGTATATATCAGCAACGGATGATTTCCGAAGAAGGAGTTGCCAAACCGTAATACAGGCGTTGTTGGAGGGTTTCGCCAAGGCGGTCGCTCCAATTCTCCCACACATGGCAGAAGACATTTGGCAGAATCTCCCATACGCTACTTCCAGCAAGAGTGTTTTCGAAGGCGGATGGCCATCTCATTTGGCAATGTTGAAGGAACACGGCTCTGAAAAGTGGGAACTGGTAAGACAAGTCCGCGATGATGTGAACAAAATGCTGGAAGTTGCTAGAAGCGACAAGCTTGTAGGTGCCTCCTTGGATGCTGCTGCTTTTCTATATGTCGAGGACGATGACAAACGGAAAACGTTGGAAAGTCTAGTCGGAGATGAGAATCTGATAGTTCCACCCATCAAGACCAATGGCGTGGATGAGCTCCGAACGGTTCTGATGCTTTCACAAGTCCACATCATGGACAGTGCCGAATCCATTTCGTCATCATGCAACGAAAAGTATATATCTACATCGGAGACATCCAGTGGATGTATTGTTGGGGTATCCAAGGCGGCGGGGCAAAAATGCGGCCGATGTTGGTTCTACGATACGAATGTTGGAAACCACGACCACCCCCACAGCGACGTGTGCCAACGATGCAACGATGCCATATCATCTTGGGAAAAGACAACGGGACAAACATTTGTCCGTCCCGCTATTACCGAAGAGGAACAGCAACCTGTAGCATAAATGAATATTATTACGTGATGAAGAATTACCGTCGATCAGCTATTCGAGTGTGAACGGGGCTTTTAAATATGAAACATCGTTGATGAACGGAGACACTTCCCAGTTCTTAGTTTTGTTTTCGAGAACCATTGGCTCGTGCCCCCTGAAAAAAACCAATTTCTATAGAAATAGATCTGTTGACATTTGTGAACTGAACATTGGTGCAGCGAACGATCTGTCAGAGAACACGAGATGCCCCAAGCCCCAAAAGTGGTACTGGGCAGATGAGGGTATGAGCTGTTGAAAATGTTCATCAGGCAAGCTTTCCCTTTGCCTTCGACTTATCATGAGCCGAAGTCAACGAAGAACCTACAGAAACGTAATGTTTTATCATAATATCTGTGTCTAAGCAACGACGTAATGGACTGTCAGACTTTTTTGATCTCTTTCCCGTCAGAAACGTTCACCAGGAAGGTTGTTGGCCAGGAATCCACTTTCACGCTATTGAATACATTCCAAATCCTAGTTCCTTCTCGTAGGCGTTGATCTCATCGATAGAGAAGATTGGGCGAGCGGCTTTAATACGAATCTTGCAAAGGACTGCGAGCCTCAATACATTCCCAGTGACAGTCACTGGTCCGATGTCATACACGGTTATCGAAGTGAGAGGATTTATAATTTCTTCACCCCCATCGCTTAAGAGCAAGCGAATAGCCGCAGCAGCGCATCGAGCTTTTTGTAGTGCTGATTCTTCATTCATTTTGAGGATTATCTTTGAACGGACGAGTTC
The DNA here is from genome assembly GCA_019154785.2 of Nitzschia inconspicua. Taxonomy (NCBI): domain Eukaryota; phylum Bacillariophyta; class Bacillariophyceae; order Bacillariales; family Bacillariaceae; genus Nitzschia; species Nitzschia inconspicua. Next base: position 3,105,876 of record JAGRRH010000013.1, on the reverse strand, counting down.
AAGTATTTTTTGCACTTTTTCAGGTTATGGCACGGAACATTCTTCGTTAGGTCGACGACATTTCATATTGATATCGATTGATGCGGCATGATCGCATGCCGCGAGGAGATATCTCTGACACATGATGTATGGCATGGTCCAGTCCGAATCCATCAAATCATGATATGACAATCTCCAGACTTCCTTGACAGTGCCAAATACCGGCCTTCCGTTAACTTTGGGAACGTTTTCTTCGACAGATTTCCCAATTTTCTGTGCTTTTTTCAAAACAAGGAGCGTCCCATTTAAAAACACTCACCCAGAACGCCATGTGCGTCTTCAATGCAATTCGATAATCGTTTGGATTTTTTGGGCTGGCGTCAGCAAAAAACTTGGTTGCTCTCCTTCAGCAACAGGCCAAAGCGTTCGCCCCAACGCAACATCTTTTTGACGATGGTATTCATTGTATCGAACCCTTCCTTTGAGTTCCAGGAATGGAGGGGGGTGGGGATGTCCGAAGATGCGAATTTTCCCACCAAAGTGCCAGACATTCTCAAATTTTTCGTTTTGCGAAGTTGAAAGCGCTGGAAACTCCTTTTCGTTTTTCGAGAAACTGTAACCTCTCCATTTGCACTGCAACCTCTCTGACCAGGAGGATCAATAAAATTGTTGTCAACGTTGATTACTCCACACTTTATGATAGACGCATGTCACAAACTACGAAGACGTATGACTGCAAGATGAAAAGAAACCAAAGCAAATGAGAAAGGTCGACGTAGTCGTGCGTCGCATTCATCACATAACTACTACAGTTCGACGTACAATTAAAACCTGTTATGACGAAACTGTAAGTACGAACCTAAAAAATAATACCGTGCCGACCTACCGGTACTCCAGTATGATACAGTTTCAAGTGCCGCCAGGTATGTACGGTAGTCGAGCGTATCATGACATGACGCCATGTTTTTCATCTCCAATCCGTTAATAGTACGGAATAGTAATATTATTATTTACGACGTACAGTAAGATAATAATAATATTATTAATAAAAATACTGTAGTACGACGTAAATTTCTTCTAGGTATCAAGACCTTACCTATTCACAGTCAGACGTCTGCTGGTAGTCAAGCTACCGGTAGTGATCTCTCTAGCTATGATACCAGTAGAGGATTCAAATCTTCCGCACCGTACATCCTGTGAATCATGTCTCGTATGATCGCCAAGACGATCGCTACAGCGCTGGACGCTGCAGCACTGCAACGTCCGTCGCATCTTGCAGTCGTATCTCCCTTTCAATCATCCACAAAAACTACCACTGGCAACAGCATCACGGCATCTTCAACATTCACCTACGAGGATTTGCGACGAAAGACCAACGAGCTGGCTGGATTCTTACAGGCTTATGGCTACGAGCGCAACGACATCATGGTCAGCGACTTGCCGAACATTGCTGAAAATCTCATTTTGCAAATTGCCTGCAATCGTTTGGGCGTCACTTACGCCACGACCAAGAATCTCGAAGGAATGGCGAAACTTCCCAAAGTACGAGGATCCGTATGTGCAACGGGAGAAGGCTACCTCGCCGATACCAATTTGTCGTTGCCATATTTGAGTGGAGAGTTCCTCATGCAAATGGTACATGGAGACGGCTTGGACGAATTCGGACAAGAGTCCTACGACCAGGAAGATGGTGATTCGCTAGCACCGCATGCGTATTACAACAATGCGGTTCCATTCAGCAACGAAGAAGCGTTGAAACTCGGCGAAGATGCGGCATGGGAATTGGCCATGGTCGAGCAAGATGTGGTGTGCATCTCTGTCACATTGTGTCACGCTTTTGGTACGGGGTCGGCAGTGTGTGCGGCACTGCAAAGTGGTGCCACCATGGTATTGCCATCGGTGGGTGGCATTCAGGGATGCGGCGTCCCCTCAGAGCGGGCTAAGGCCACCTTTGATGCGTTGGAGCAAGAAAAGTGCACCTTGCTCTTTGCAGATACGCACACGCTCAAGGCGTTGGCAGAATATGACAAACCCGAACGTCTGAGTCTCAGAGGCGGCGTGTGCAAGACTGGCAGCGGGTCTGACTTTTTATCAGCGACAGTCAAATATGGAGGAGTGAGTCTAAAAACGATGGGTAAGAAACAATAGCTGTACGTTGTATTCCATTTGTCAAACTAAGGTGGGGGGGGGGGGGGAGAGATCCTGCCACACAATTTTTATCTGTTTAGCTGTCACCGAGCGCGCCTATTCTGCCAAGACATCCTCAAAGCCGCTCCCACTCTGGAGACCATAAAAGGCTTTGAGTTGTCCCAATGGTCCGTTCCCTCGTTCCGCTGTGGTTGCTGCATCGGCTGTATTCATGGAGTCACCCATGACACCAAAAATGCCGGCCCGTTTCCGAATTTCGTCCAGACGTCGTCGCTGCAGTCCAAAGTCCGTCGCCGTGCTATCTTCTGGTGCGGACGATCGAAAGGTCACCACTTGATCTTGGGCGTTTATGACAAATTCCAACTGGTCCAATGTTCCAAACAAGTCGTTGGGGCGTTTGGCTTGTACAACCAGATGTTGATTGCCATCTTGTTGGACAATATCACAGGTAGAATCTGTCACAATGGCACCTTTGAGTCGGGACATGATTTCGTCGGCACTATAAGAGCTTGGAAAGGTCCAGGGTGGAGAATAGAGATCGATTTGTCGGACGTTGGAGGTAGAGACGCAGGGAGATTTACTGGACATGTTGCATTTTTCAATGCTGTACGATGCTGGTGGTGAAGTTGGAGTAGCTGTTTCATCGGCCAAACTTGGATCTCCTCCCAGAACCATGGCTCCCGTCAGTAGGATTGTTGAAACAAAGGCTTTTCTGGAAAGTTGTTCGGAAGGATAGCTGGGTGGCTGCTGTAGGCCAACTCCGTTGTGGGTGACATCTCGAATTTGACGTCGTTGCTGACTACTAGTCGTAGACGTCAAGCCTTCTGCAAGAAATGGCAGGAGCCATGCTATGGTAGCTGTGTGGAAAGCTCTCATTATGCTTCGACGACAAGTTGGTACTCGCAACTGTTGTAGTGGATTGGACGAATCCAATTGTGTGTTCACTGTCAAGTGATTTTTTACTCTATCCAATGTCATCATACACACGTTGAACGTTTGGCCCTGCCATACATCGTTCATGACGTCATTGTCATCGACCGGTTCGACTTGTCATCACGTTTTTCTTTCGTCGTGTGTCCGCGACTGGCTGGCTGGCGCCCCTGCATCACCATCCACTTTCTTTCGATATATTTTGTGTTAATTCTGGTGCCTGCTTCCTTCTATTGCAGTGCAATTGACTACGGTAGCTACTGTCGTAGTGGTGCCATTGTCTTCTTCCATTGACTACCGGCACTACCGTTAGTCTTGTCCTGTTGTCATACTTGTGTTATTGGCACTCCAACCGAATGAGGCATTCCACAGTCCAATATTTGAACTAGCGATGACGGGAGGACAGTGGCAACAACTACATCCACGAGATGTCGTCGTCGCTGGCGCCGAACAATCCTCTGTGGAAGTTTCAATCAGGATGAATCCTCACGGTTCGGCCCCAAGCAGCAGTGATAGTCCCGCACCAATAACAGTGGCTTCTACTGACGAAGACTCTGCGAGACATTATAATGATATTATTAATATGTCCAACCGGACTCTCCAAATTACAATAAACGAACAATGGATCGAGGGATTCCAAACTATAACGGAAGAATTCCAAGACTTAATTGTGGATTTGGTGGAATCGCTCCTGCATCCCTTTTTTATGGATCCCGACACGTTGATAATTTTTTCCACTGGCTTGTTAGTATTGGACCGGTTTGTATCCGTACTGTCCAGTTCTCTGGACATGTTGGTGGCCAGAGCGTCGGTACATGGATCAATCACTTCCGTCGGTGGTGCCAGTCAGACAATCTTACAGGCAATCGAGGACCTCGTGAGGGACGCCAGCTGGGGACTCTATTTTGGCGACAAGAGCATTACAAAGCGTTACAATGATGGAGCAGCTATCAACAACTGTCACAGTTGCAACAACAATACGCTTAATTTGGATTGGCTATTTCCATGGGTTGGTTTCTATGGCGACAATTCAAACATGACCGTGGACCAGATGGAGGTTTCGGTACTGGTAACCCCCGTGATAGTGATGGCTGCGGTGGGAGCCTATTTCGTCAATACGTCCTATTTCAGTACATTCATGGCACCAATCTACAGCCGACTCATGGATTCCCACAGTCTGACTACCGAAGTCTTGTTAGCACTGTTGCTTTTACTGTTCGGATTAGAGACGGTGACGGCCTTGAGCTTTTTTTTGCTGGGATACAAGTTACTTTCGATGCACGTGCTGTCAACCGTAGGTGAAGACGGTATTGGGGATGACGTGTACAATTATTCTTCCGCCTTGAATTCCAACGACTCTTCGTCGATTTTCGACGAAGCCAATATTATGTTGGTCTTGTCGACCATACTGTGGCTGGTGTGCGTCGTTACATCGAAAGTCGTCCGTATGGCGCTATATCACAGCTTAGGAGATTGATGTCGGAAAGGACGACCAACCTCCCCACACCCTCCTCTGCTTATTAGATGCAGTGATTGTGCTCCCCGTCCCGCTACTATGAATACGACAGTACGGTATGCACCACAAAAACTCCAGATGATACCCGTCTTGAAGGGTATAAAGTGGTTGACTAGCACTAGTGAACACTTTTCGACAGGACTGATGCCTTTTATCCGCACTGGAACTTGCTGGTTGACTCCACTAGCCATGGATGCAACTTCGGCAGAATATTCCCAGGCCTTCGTCTCCTGCTCCACGACTGAAACGGGTATGAAGTCGATGACGGGTTCTCAACTAAAGTTGAAGTTATTTTTAGGGTTATTTTCCGACTGTACACGACAGTCGCAGTACGATAGTACAATCTTGTCTGGATCGTCGTTATCCTTTTTTGGTGTATTTTAGTTCCCGACAGTATAATAATAAAGTGAGCCATCTTTTTGGAATGACCCATAGATCGGAACGGCTTCTGATTCGACCACCAAGCTACTACTACTTATACTACTCATGAAAAGTGAAGCTTTCCAGGGAGCAGCAATAGATGCAGTATTCTGAATCGAATTCTTACTCCATTCCATCCCAAAAGACTCTTCATCCCAAAAGACTCTTCCATCTCACAATAGTCTTTTTACAATGATTAGCCAACCCCTCTTGCGAACGTTGAGGCGGCAAGTGGCTTCCAAGGCAAGAACGACGCCAATGATGCCGGTCCAACGGCGGTTGGTCGTTTCGGCAGTGGCCTCTTCCTCTTCGTTTTCGTCATCCTCTGATCAGACATTTTCCCCATATTTGGTCGCTGCTTCCGTCTTGGCGATCGCCGGTGCGGCAGCCCTCTTTCAAGAGGAATGCAACAACAATCACAAAACGGAGTGTTGTGGTATCGTTGGAGTGGTGGCCACCAGAGATCATGCCGATGCTCGAGAATTCTTATTGGACGGGTTGACCATTTTGAAGAATCGAGGCTATGACAGTGCCGGTATCGCCACCGTATCGGCAGATGGCGGGGAAATGAGCATTACCAAGTTTGCATCCGATGGTGACAAGGCCGACTCCATCGAACTCGTGGGAAAACATTCGCATTCGTTGGGCCACACTTTGGGAATCGCCCATACCCGATGGTACGTCACGAACTTTGAAAAGATATTATTATATATAATATCACAAGATACTTCGTGTCTCCGTCACTCACTCACTCACTCACACTCAACTTGTCTTTTGTTTCTTTTAGGGCCACCCATGGAGGTAAGACAGACGAAAACGCCCATCCTCACACCGATTCGTCGGGAAAGATTGCTCTGGCCCACAATGGAACTTTGACCAATGCCAATGAACTCCGTCGTGAATTGCAAAAGGAGGGACATGTCTTTACATCTCAAACCGATACCGAAGTCATTGCCAAGTTGATTGGTAAATACTACGAAGAGGGCAAAGACAAGAAAATTACACTCAAGGAAGCGACCGAGCTGGCTCTTAACCGATGCGATGGGACGTGGGGATTGGTGATCATTTGCTCTGATAATCCTCATGAATTGGTAGTGGCATGTAATGGTAGTCCCTTGGTGATTGGAATCGCCGACGATCGGACCTTCATTGCGTCTGAAACGTCGGCCTTTAACCGATACACAAAGAATTTCATCAGCATGAAGGATGGGGAAATTGGTGTCTTGCATGCCGACGGACGGACATTGGACTTGAGTCGCAAGCAGATTGCACCTGATCAAGAAGTTAAATTGTCTCCCGATCCGTTCCCTCATTGGACTCTGAAAGAGTTGATGGAACAACCCGAAGCGATTGCCCGATCGCTAAACTTTGGTGGACGCATGTCGTACGATCGGGTGATCTTGTCGGGACTGGATGTCAACGAACAGAAAATGTCCAAGATTAAGCACATGACCTTGAGTGCTTGCGGAACGTCCCTGAATGCCGCCAAGTATGGAGAACGGGTCATGAAGCATCTGGGGTCCTTTGATAGTGTACACGCATTGGATGCCGCCGAAACTAGTGTCAAGGATATACCTTGCATGGACAACGTTGAATCTACTGGGTTGATTGTCGTTTCGCAGTCAGGAGAAACCAAGGATGTACAACGAGTAGTGGTTAATGCCATGGAAAAGGGCATTACAGTTTTGAGTGTCGTAAACGCGGTTGGCAGCTTGATTGCTCGAACGACCAAGCTGGGAGTATATTGCAACGCTGGAAGAGAAAACGCTGTTGCTAGTACCAAAGCGTTCACGACACAGGTCACCGTGTTGACTTTGATCGCCCTTTGGTTCAAGGAATGCCGGGATCGCATCGCAGGACGTCCACTGAGCGTCGAGGTTGGACGGTACAAGGATTCCTTGATGCGACTGCCCATTACCATTGGAATGGCCCTAAAAACGTGCGGCGATCAATGCAAAAAGGTGGCGGAAAGACTCAAGGACAAGGAACACTGCTTTGTTCTTGGAAAAGGCTACGCCGAACCCGTAGCATATGAAGGAGCCTTGAAGATCAAGGAAATGTGCTATCTTCACGCAGAAGGGTACAGTGGTGGTGCCTTGAAGCACGGCCCCTTTGCCTTGATTGAAGACGAAACAGGCAAATTCGGTGCCACACCGATCATCATGTTTATCCTGGACGATCAACACGCACAGCACATGCGGACCGCGGCCGAAGAGGTCAGGGCCCGAGGCGCGGAACTCATCATTATTACCGACAAGCCGGAATTGGCACTAGATTTGGATGACGATCCTATCGTCATTCCTTCCAACGGGCCGATGACGGCATTGACGGGCGTAATACCGCTGCAATTGATCGCCTATGAGCTTGCAATGTTACGGTACGTGTCCATAATAAAAGATATCGTTTGATTTGAAGGGGTCCAATTACTGTCTTATTCTCAACTTTTCTCCTTCGTCTTTTCGATACAGTGGCATCAATCCAGATACTCCTAGAAATCTTGCCAAAGCAGTAACTGTGGACTAAAAGACTACCACTGCAAATAAAATAGGGTCATAAATTCCACTATAGTTGTTCCAAGTCGTTTACATATTATTATGTCAAGGCTATCACTTCTTCTGATTACCTCTATTAGTACGAAGTATTCAAAAATTCAGAAGTAGCGCTGACAAACGCTCGACCTGCTCGCGCCAATTGACTGTGAAGATAAATTTCAAAATCAAGAAGTCGCCCACCAACGCAAGATTTGAGAGATATTCGGAGGAGGAACTTTTATTCCACCATGACAACTGCAACGGATCCAATCATCACGACAAGTTTGACTACCAAGTCCTTTCACTACTAGAGCAGCATTAACTGTAAAGGAACGCACCCAAGTCTACCCCCAGCTTTGGTCGAAGGTTGAAGATGAAGAGAAGAAGCATTCTTGTGGCTCTCCTGACGACAGCCGGAATATTATCCTCCCTTTTCTCGATACGTTTCCATCACCACGTTGTTGTTGTGGACACCCGACAACTTACCAGCAGCAACCAAGGATGGGAGCCATACAATAAATGGCATACTTACAATGCCACTTTTACTGCACAATTATCCTCCACAACATCCAGCAGTAACGCGTCGCTATGCTTCCCCTACAATTCCCAAGACTGGCTAGCGGGAAAGAGATTGGGCAACGCAAATATCGGAAATAAATCTGCTTCTGTGAATACTGACGAGTTCATCCAGAACTCCATTCTCAATACTGAAAATCTTTTCATTTTGCCTCATGGTATTGGATCCAAACGTTTGCTGGAACAAACAATATGCCACAAAGAATCCAACTTTCTCTCCTTTGATACGATTTCCAATGAAGTTCCCGTCCAACAACTAGCTCTACGGCTATTGTACATGGCAATTCACTATCATCAACACCATCCCGCAATGGAAGAGGCCGTACACCGCCGCAGGATAAATCTTTCGTGCCAAGAAGACCTGCAGCACTACCAACTCGGATCGTTTGACTTTGAATGCCGGAACGCCAAATTCTTGGTTGTCCCCATGAAACACCGAGGATTGGGAGCCGTTATGCGAAATGATGCGGCAACCGCACTCATGGCCGGAATCTCCACCAATCGAGTAGTCCTATTTATTAATGCCTCTCCAGTAGGACCGTCGTATATTCAAGCGCCGTGGTCATGGTCCTCTTGCCCACGACAGGACAAGCAATGTTTCTTTCTTCCAGACTCCCCATGCATCCTTACCATCGATGAACTACAGAATGCCACTGTTCTCACCAAGGGAGAACGACGACAGCTCTTCAAGACGGGTCAAATAACCTCGAAGAAGAGTGAGGATAGAGTTGTGATCATGGACATGTTCACTCGACCTCAGCGAACGCCACCTACCTTTAGAGAACAAATAGTGGGAATCATTCAAAAATATCTTCTGCAACCGCTCGTAGAACAAACTCCCAACGACCAGGATCCTCGCATCCTGCGACTCTTCCAAGCACTTGACTATATACAACAAGACGACGAGAGTTTACAGGTACAAAATAAATCTGTCTTTGGGTATTTTGGAAGAAAGTCAACGGCACATCATGCTATGATTCTGTATGCTATGCGACCCAACCATTTTTACGCTCAGCGATTAGAGCAATGGATGCAGTTGGCGTTCACCGACTACAACAGGAACGATCATTTGATGTTGGGAATGCCCATTCGAGCTTCTGACAAGTGTGGGTTGGAAAGTGAATGTCCCTCCTTTGACTTGTACATGAACCTTATGCAAACTGTTTGGGACAAGCACAGCAAAAATGTCGAGGGTACCTCTACCATGGACTCGTCTAATAGAATGGTCAGTATAGTTTTCACATCGGAATCGGCCGTCGTCCATCAGGAACAAAAAGATTACCAAACAAATCACAATTTGTCGTTTCCTTTGGTGGAGGATGGTAAAAACAAAGGCTCTCTTCACGTTCCATTTGATTTCATCACCAACAGCTACGATCTCGTGCAAGACAGTGGTGACCCCACGAAGTTAAATGACGGTGAAATCAGTAGCAAAGAAGAGATCCTACTTTCCACCATTGCATCCCTACAAATGCAATTGAACTCTGATTATGTCGTTGGAAATTGTTGCAGCAGCCATCATATACTTTTGGTGGATCTGTTGCAAGAGGGGTGTGGCATCCGTAACAATCATGATGTGTCACAATGCATGCAGGACCATGAAGACCAGACGTTTCGACTTTGTTGTGCTTGGTCCAAAACACCTGCATGCTTGGAGAAGCGAGAAAACAGGAAGGAGATCTAGAAATCACTCTCCTAGAATTCGCATGATAAAGATCGTCTAAGCTTCAATACTAGCCATGCTCATTTTCTTATTAACATGAAAGTGAACCCAAAACCAATACCAAGGCAACTGAAAAACGCTAATGAATAGTTGTCCCCTCATCTTCTTTCACCTCTTCTTTCTCGAAGGTCAAAAAACGACATTCATAGTTATATGGGAGGTATTTGAGGCTAAAGACGCCAATGTCGTAACTGTTCTTTTTCGAGTTCCAGATGGTTTGTAGAGCATCCTTCTTTTCTTGCGACAAAAATGGTAGAAGCGTCACCAACACATCGCTGGCAGATTGGCCCGATCCAAAATCTTTTTCAAACCATTGACAGACACGGGGTAGCGTGATGTTAACATCTTTGGTACCCTTTTGCTTGATGGAAACAGTCAAAGCTACAAAGTCTCGTGTCACTATGTCCAGTTGCTCATTCAGTCTTTCTGGCTTGTAGAGTGGAACCCGGGAGGTTGGCATACTGAGAGAGCCAGGATTCAAAGCAAAATTAATGCGAAAGTCTGCCTTAGTCAAGGCAAATAGATAATATGACTTTGGGAGAACAAATCGTGAAAGGAATTGAGACGGATTACTCATTTCAGCTCTGATAACGTTATGCTCCAATTCAGCCAGCGAGAAAATGTCGTCGGACACTTGAAAGGCTATTGTATTGAAGTAGTTGATCCACTTCAAGCTCGAGTCAGGAGGGCTCAATACAATGTAGGCATGCATGATAAAGACATGATAGACGTTGAGAAAAAACGCCAGGCGCTCCTGCTCATTCAAACTGTAGGCATCGGCGACCTTGAGTGCAGCGACACAATCTAGAAAATCACACAAGTCCGAGTCGTCCGGACCCTTTGGTTGCAAAGCCATAACCTTGGCCAGCGCCTCCTCCGCAAGACCAAGTGTCTCTTTTGGTGATATCGCACATTTCGTTCGGAAGCTGAGTTTGCGACAATTCAAAATACGACGTTTCTGACAATCCCACATCGTAGACTTGTGCAAGAACTCCTCCATAGGATCGTCGACCTCGAAAAGGTGATTAGTGAATGAACGGGATGTGCGGTGGGTTGCCTTTGGTAGGCCATTGACAGTAGTCATCCATGAGTCTCGGCTCTCCTTCGAGGAAAACATCAAGTAGGTAACTCGACCGAATGTTTCGATTTGTAGGTAAAAAAACGATGGTAATTGTGGAGCGTCGTCGCCCTCTGGAATAGATACATTAATGATGCTGGATATTGATATTCGATAATGAATCTTGGACCTTTCCATGTGATGAAACACAATTTCTTCATCTTGTAACACAACTCTTTCTTCAATCCAATGTCGGTCGCTCAAGGCACGGGCTACAAATCCTGATAGTGTACCAGGTATTCTCTTTGGATTGCGATCTTTGCTGGAGAGAAATCTTTTGTCAAAACTTGTCAAGCCCTTCTCGAAACGGTGTAATTTGTGCACCTTTCCCGTCTCGACATGTGCTGCTGCATATTTAAGTCCCAGGATCCTTCGTATTCTCTCTTCACTGGATATACGATGCGAGAAACGATCGTCCACTTCTACCAAATTTGGCCCCCCGAATGCCTCTTCCACCATTTTCGCTGTGCGGAAAAACGTTAGATCAGTCTGTCTCTTGCCATTGAAAGCATATACAGTCTGATACTTTCCTCTCTTCGAATACATGTCGATCCAACATGGACAAAACTCGTCAATGATTCGAAGTACATAATTGTGGGGCGACGTAGACGTCAAATTGATGTCGATTATCAGACTCTCTGGAAGCATCGCTTCAGACTGGACAGTGTCAAAGAATTCTAGTTCATCGTCCTCCACACCTTCGTCCAACGGTGGCAGGAATCCAGCATCGCCCTTGTTAGTCTGCGAGAGACCTTCTACTTCTGTCAATTGATCTTCGCTCCATTCACTGCCGCCATCGTCATCGATCGATCGATCATCAAAGACGGGAGCATCATGTCCCAAGAATTGCAATTCTACGCTTAGACAGTATTTGTTCGTCGCCATCGAATGCCTGTCTTCCTTCAGATTATTGGGTACTTCGTACAGTACAATACTGGCGGAAGAATCACCCCAGAATGTTTGCAATGAAACATCTTTGCCAACAGGCAGTTTGACGACGGACCAGGACGGAAAATCAATGTACATGGAATGAAACGACATGGAATAGGTATCCGTCGTATTCCAGTCAATCTTTGTCTTGTAGGCCTTCCGATCTCTGGCAGATTGAGGGTCTTCTTCTAGCTCTTCCATAATGTCCGGTGGAGTTTCACCGGGAGGCGTCACTACAAGTCTTTCAAAGAATGTTGACGCCGGGAAACAAATATGAGCCCTCTCCTTGTCTGCCGTTCCAAAGGAGTAATGCAGCGCAGGATTGAAGCTTTTTGTCATTTTCAAAATGATATTACACAATCCACTTGCAATCAGCCCGAGATTCATAGGATTAGAAATTTCCATGCCAGCCATGAGAGTCCCTTCCGGTTGGTATTTGAGTTTCCCTTGCAGTTGAATGGAGACACGGCGTTTCTTTTTTGAGAATAACCGTTCGTGCCAAAACGGGTCGTCCTGGGGCGGATCTTTGGGCCTAATGAGCAGTAATAGTTGTCCCACAAAGAGTTCCGTTTCGACGGGGATGGGTGTCTGTGAATTGAGAGCAAACGGAGTAAAATTCCCATCCATGGAAAGGACTCTGGTTCGAAGAGTAGGGAATATCCTGTTTTGAGAACTGATATCTCTGGTTGTGACGACTGGCGGGACCATGGAAGGCAAGGACAAAGTCCGTCGCATGGAAGAACTCCTCTCACTGCTTGCAGAACCACTCGTCTGTTCGTTTGTCGACAATACGACGAATCTGCGATTGTTTCCGTTCGATTGTTTCTCAGGATCGTTGTTTGTCATGAATTCGATAACCATGGATCGATTTTCTGGCTGAGACCAGACTGCCGATGTCGTTAATGTGATGGAGCATCCACCTGCTGATACGAATTTCGCCAATCGGTGCTGTGAAATGTTTGTCTCGTCGACTGGGATCCCTTCTGCGACCGCTCGCTCCGCCGTTTCCAAAACTTCCGTATTGTTGTTCAAACAGATTGTCGCATACGATGAAACTGTAGATGATGTTTCTCTTTGCGAACCAACGGGCAGTACTATAATAGTACAAGAGTATGGCTGTCCTGCATGCAAGCTGACAGTCGCTGGAGTGTGTTCCGAATCCAGCTCGAACCGTGACGGAAGGATTTTCGACAAGAGCTCTCCATCCTCCGGAGGAGACGATGAGTGAATCACAGCCACAGATGCCTCCATCGTCTCAATAATATTGGAGGCCATAGATGTTATCGACTGCTTTCAATACCTGTGCCTCGTCTCTTTCACAACTTCCAAGACGTCGAATACGAACAGAAAAGGCTATGGGAGAAGGATTAGAGTTGAGACGACCATCCTAACTCTATTCTACTAAAGCAGTAGTAGTCTACTAGCTAGCACGACCGTAAAGATCAGATGATGGATGCTGCTGGCCTTCGCACGGTGAAAACACGTATGACGTCATTACGTTAAAAAGCGAAGTGAGTCCGTGAAATGTGACCTCTTTTGGGTATGATCTATCATTCGTCGTGCGACAACGGTAGGAGCTGCAACTCTTGTAGTGGCTATGAGCTAGCTAGCATTATTTACTGTACAGTTTCTCCCCGCATTGGAAGGTTACAATTCATTCTGGCTACCAGAACGTGATTGTTGCTTTTTCATCTCCCCATAAAGTAACGTCAGATTGATGCGACGATTTTTGTATCCCTTTTGGAACCGAAAATGATCAGTGGTATGGAACAGCGCTGAATCGAAAATAACCGCTCGATTCTCTCGGTAGGGAATGGTCACATTGGCGAAGTTGGATGGTGCAATCAATGTGTCGTAGACAAAGTCTGTATCTCGGTTGTACCGTTCAAAGTCCCAATCTTCGGGTGGTCGAACAGTGTACACGATCAGACCTCCACTATTCGGATCCAAATTGGCCTTATTTGGTGTCAGCCACAAGTTGACATTAACGGCTGCTTCGTCGGCATGCAGGTTGATTCCACCGTAGTCTGAATCGTATTTGTACGCCCACATGTACTTGAGGGGATGATTCTCAACTATTTGTGGCAACAAGTCGCGCAAGTCCAATGACAACTGTAATAGAATGCGTTGATGAAGTCCATCGTCAATGTACGCGCCAGTATACCCACCAAACCGCTCGGGTAACTTGGTTTGGTACCACACTGTCGATTCCCACATAATTTTTTCCTGAATCAGCTTGAGGGCTTCTTTTGACAAGACATTGTCCACCACTACAATCCCGTTTTCCGCCCATTCCTGTTGGATTTCCAACGGAGAGGGACGGATGTCATCACTAAATATGGGAATCCGAGTCCCATCATCCCGACGTTCACTGACAGGAGGGACGTGCAAAGCTCGATTATAGACGTTCATAATTCCATCTTGAAAATCTGTTTGTTGAAACTGGCACAATCCCATGGTGGCTTGGAGTTCCTCCAACGGAGGTATCCTCTTCAAGAGGCGTTCATAAGTGGGCGCAACCACCGTGCCAAAGAATTCGGCCTTTTCAGGATCCGATGTCATCAGTGCTGTAGCAAGGTACAGAGCTTGTTCGTGGTCTGCTCGTAATTTGTATTCCGATGTGTATGTAGTACCTCCCCCCAGGGATATCTTCCGTTGACTGAGTCGATTGATGCGTTGTTGCGGATCGGGATTGCGACTACTTCGAAGAAAGGTTTCTTCTAGAAGGGAATGGGCCCCATCAAGGTCTATCTTTTGGAGCATCTCCAAGCTGTCTAGCAATGCGATTTCGTCAGGCGACAGCGATGATACAGATGATATGTCGCTGTCATGGCGATGTTCTTCAGCAGCGAGGGAGAAGATTGACAACACCGATATCCAAAAGTTGGCGAGACAAAAGGACATATAGCAGGAGATACGAAGCTGAATCATGTTGCTGCCCAGTGTCTTTGACAGTCACGATTGTAAGATGAGATGAATGTACTGTCCAATGGTAATATTATTATTATGATTGTTGTCTGAAGCAATGATGATGTTCGCTATGAGTTTAACTGTGAAGATCGTGCCATTGATCACGAGAAAAGATGATAGTAGTTGATTGCAGGATTTTCTAATGAACAATCCATTCACTGTCAATCCACACAATCTGAAATCCATCAAGGAATTTTTTTGATAACTGCGGAGACGCGCCCGCCCTGATGAGAAGCAGATTCTCAAAAGTTCCAAGTGTTTGAGCTTTGAGCACGTATGATACATACATACCGGTATGATACTACCGGTACTTCGAGTTGATTGATTCGACTTGTTCGACCAATAGATGACGTCAGCGTATCTTTTCTTTCGGAGATTGATCGATCGAAATCTACGTATTGAGGGG
The DNA here is from genome assembly GCA_019154785.2 of Nitzschia inconspicua. Classification (NCBI taxonomy): domain Eukaryota; phylum Bacillariophyta; class Bacillariophyceae; order Bacillariales; family Bacillariaceae; genus Nitzschia; species Nitzschia inconspicua. Next base: position 3,090,630 of record JAGRRH010000013.1, on the reverse strand, counting down.
CATGATTTCATGCATCCTTCCCTCTCTACTAGAGAGGCAAAAATAGGATGACGTATCATACATCCACAACATTCATCATCAACAAGTCTGCTGACACAAAATCAGGACCACTACCGACTCAACGACATGACAATGAAATCCTTTCTCCGCTGTATTGCGTTCTTGGCTGCCATCTCCGTCACTCAAGGTTTTTTGAGTGTTTCCCTCTTTCCCGTCTCTAACGGCTCGTCTTCACCTTCCTCCGCCCTATCGTCTTCCACCATGTCGGACGTTGCCGAAGTTAAAGTCGGAGACAAGATCCCATCGATTACTCTCATGGAGGGCGTGGGCGACTTTGAAAAGAAAGAAGTGGATATTGCCGAATTGATTGCCGGTAAGAAAGTGGCCATCTTTGGTGTGCCGGGAGCCTTTACGCCAGGTTGCAGCAAGTCCCATTTGCCCAGTTTCATTACTGCTCAGTCGGAACTCAAAGAAAAGGGAGTGGATCTGACCATTTGCATTGCCACCAATGACCTTTATGTGATGGAAGCTTGGGGTCGAGAATCGGGTGGCAAAGATGCCGGTATTGTATTCTTGAGCGACTCGAATGCCGAACTTACCAAGGCCCTTGGTCTGTTGATGGATGGTGGTATTATGCCAAGAACCAAGCGATTCTCATTGGTAGCCGACGATGGCGTCGTCACACACTACTTTTCTTCCGCTGAGCAAGCTTCCGACACATGGGCACCTGCGGTGCTTGCCAAGCTTTAGAGGAAATGAAACAATTTACGAAATGGTAGATGAGCCGGCTTGTAAAATAATTTGATGACACTCGAGATTAACGCAACACTTTCTTATGTTAGCACCACAAGTTGTGGTCGCCGGTTCCACAACCCTTTTTAGATTGTTACGAGTTTTTCTTCTTGACATCTATCCTAAAAAGCTTGATGTGTAGTTTTTCGCACAATTGCGATATGGCCCGATTCGCCCAAAAAGAGATAGCGGCCAAATAGAAAACATCCAATGCCCACTCGAGCTGTTGCTTCATGCCGCTGGTCAACCAATCATGTTGGGCATATCTTAACCACAAACTGGCAGTAAGAAATGGGAAAATGGCCATTTGGAGACTGGCAAATGCCATACGTGCCATGCTGAAGACAATGATTTTGATGGTAATCAAACAAAAGGCCAAACCCAGTGCCAAGGTCGATTGTTGATTAATCACTACTCCCACATACGACAACAGCCACGGTCCCAAGGCTAGTTTGGAGACTGCCGAAAAGAAGACTTTGATATCACCCCCCACATGCTCATAGACTCGAATGTACGATAATGTGGTCAAACCAATGATGAGAAAAACCCACATTATCGCCGCCACATGGCGCACTTGGAGTTCGTGCAGTCCGCCGGTCCACCAGAGGAGTAAGGACTGCACAAAATTGGAATCGTTAGCATCGCTCAAGGTGACGACACGTTGTTCGTAAATTTCCCGTCCGAACAGTCCCGTCACCAAACTCCACAGTGCCATTCCATACGTTACCTCGGTGACCCCTACGTTGCCGGTAGCATGCGGCAAACTGCCCGTGTAGTACTCTTCCCACTGCGCTTGAAAAAATGCCGTCTGTAGGCTGCATTGCAACGTGACCAATAGTACCGGAGGGAGCTGGACAATGCATTGGATGGCTTGCACATGACTGACATTGCCTAATGCATCAATTCCATGATCAAAGAGTTGTCCCAGTGGACTGGAACTGTTGGTGCGTCGCGCCTGTTTGCCATCCATACAATCCAAGGTGTAATAGGCACACAAGGCAAAGGCATTCCAAAAGTACAACCATCGAGGAATGGGATTGTCGGAAGAGTCGTGGTTGTCATCTTGGTGGTTCAAAAAGTACACACTCAACACGTAGCTGATCAAGCAGAAACAACCTCCAATGGTGGTCACTAGATTGGGAGCCAACCATAGAGGCAAAAACTCGGTCAGTTGCGTCCATCCAGGATTTAAGAACGTATCCAGGCTGGTGTAGGAACCAGCCTTGTACTTGTGTTGCGCAATTTGTTCGCACCCGTCCGGTGTCAAAACTCCGTCCATCGCTGTTGTGGCGCTGTTTTTGCTGGCAGTTGGTTCGATCAGCCACACGTGCATTTTGTGCTGATCCTTGGGGGAGGATGTTGTTTGGGATGTCATGTTGGTTACTGCCGTCAAGACAAAACAAAAAACGCACGCTACTAGCTAGAGGCCAAAGTAGCAGCAGATTGTGTATCGCCGTCTCAGAGATTGAGATGGGAAACACGTTTTCTAGCAGCCGGATGACGATCACAGTATCAATCGCAATGCACTGGTTACAGGCAAATGCTTGAAGACAAAAAAATAATATGGTGTTACAATTGATGCTCAAGAATGAATCTTCGCCTGGAGCAGCAGAACTTTGCAATCAGATAACCCTTGATGTTGTTTGTGTCATCCTTCATCGGCAAAAAGAGAGCGGGGATAAAGGAGCGATTGTGATGGCATGTGATAAAACAGTATGTAGCTGTAAATTGAAAATGACGTATTGTATTATATATTGAAATCGAAAACAATATAATATACTGTAATATAGTATTGTTTTATTGTGTATTGGAAACATTATTGACTCCATCTCATGTCAATCTCTGAAATGCTACGTAGCGGAGGCAGACTGTGTTCACAAGGATTCTCTCGGAGTTATGAATAGAGGAGTACCAGTACCGGAACCGGTAGTATACTACTGCTCAACTGCTTTACTCCGAGTATTATGTATACTCGTACTATTTCAGATGAGCTATCATAGAATCTGGATCAGAAGTGATGATGATGATGATGATAACGTGTAAACATTCATTATTTTTCTACTACAGTACGTCTACCTCGCATCTGCTTTCAGTTGCGCTAGCTTTGTATTCCATTCGTCGATCTGAGCATAAATCGTCTCGGCGGTCAAATCGTCCTTTGCCAAGCAGTCCTCGAGGACAAACGGACCTTGCTTGGTCCGTTGCAGGAATGTGGTTGTGGCTACCGAGTCCAACTCGTAGGCCACATCTCGAATCAGGGACCGCACAAATGTCCCACCGCCACATTCCATGTCAATCGTGAACTGGGGCAACTCGACACTGACGAGGTCTAGGCTGTAGATTTCTACTTGTTTCGACTCAATGACCAAGTTCTCGTCCACATTGCCACTACGAGCCACCTCGTACAGCTTCTTACCATTGACACGCTTGGCAGAATACAAGGGCGGTACTTGTTCGATCTTGCCACGAAACATAGGTAACACATCTTCCAGCGCTTCTCGAGTGACGTGCTCCCACGGAGCTTCCTTGACCACAGTGCCGGTTGGATCCAAATCCAATGTGGACGTTTCCATTCCCAACTTCCCCGTGGCGCGATACGCCTTACTACCGCTCAAATAATCGTTCAACAGTTTGGTACCGTGTCCCACACCAATCACCAGAACGCCCGTCGCTAATGGATCCAACGTTCCACCGTGTCCCACCTTGACTTTGCGTGCCTTGTTGCGACGGCTGCGCATAGGTGTCACTTGGGCGCCACGGTTGCGAGCGTCTCTCTCTAACATCCCACGAATGTAGCTGACCATGTCTTGAGAGGTCCAATTCAAGGGCTTATGGACAGCCAACAGGCCTTCCGCAAGATATAACGGGATGTCGATGCTGTTGCCGTCCATGTTTGTAGAATTGGTCGTTGAAGATTGCGATAGGTTGTCACTTCTTTCTGGTTGTTGTTGACCTTGTTCGCTTGTAGCGCTCGAGCTGTATAATCTATGGAGTCTATCGGCGTTCCGGACGCCTTGTTGTGATTGTGCAAGTGGTTTCGATGAAATTTTATTCCAAAGGGTGATAGGAAGTATCAAGGAGGTTGAACTCGTCGCGTGGATTTTGGCCTTCTGTACGGTTGTGACTACTGGGCGGAATGCATGGACTCTAAACGTCTGCCCGACAGGTACTGTGTTTCTCGGAAGCCAGCTGTTCCTGACGAACATGAGGGATATACTCAATGCCATGATCTGACGTGCTTGTAATGTTTTGAAGGGCCAAGTCGTCGACCTGGATAATGGTACATGTACAGAAAAGTTCATTTCCTGTGATTCAATATCGAAGAGCTCCAATATATTACGGCTGCGATTGGTATTTACTTTTTATTCATTAACCTCGACGACAGTGTTGGAGTTGGTAATGCCGCGCTGGGAAGACAAAGACAATCGATCGAAGAAATAATGTGGTGGGATGAATGAAAAAGTGATGGGTGAGGGTGGTGGTAGTTGAAAATGATTTGACGTCAAAAATCTCTAACTCTAACTGTGTGTTGAAGTTATGGATCGAAGGACGAGCAATCCGACTGTACCGCTAGCTATCATAGCTACCGTAGCAGGACGCCTACATAAAAAATAATCTACTTCACAGTCAGGAATTTACTCCTCTCTACTAGCTACTAGAGAGGTAGTAGAGTACTTAGTAGTACAAGGGAACGAGTCACCGAACGTCGTATTGTATCGGTATTTCGTCTCTACTTCCGTACTAGCTGTAAGATTCCACTTTGCTTTGAACTACTCATCCAGACTTTATGGAATGATAATGGAAGCTTTGTTGGACAACGATTCATAGTAGATGTTCGATCTGATTTGATCCATATCCGCACATGCAGCAGCCCTATGGAGTTTGTCATGGAAAAATGAGCTTGAGAAATGCCATTGACGGATCCATCGACCTAGCTTCAGCAATGTCTTCGTAGCTGCAATGAACCAACAGCGACAGCAAAAAGCAAAAAATGATCAGATGGCTGGATATCTATGCATATGCGTGGAATCCAGTGCTATAGTCAAACGTACCGGATTGTATTTCGCTCCTTGGTTTTGCATGTCTTTTGGCTTTGCAGAGCGAGCTTCTTTAAGAACAACTCAGCGGCCATGGTTGTCATGATTGCTGCCTCATTCTGAACAATTGTATTGTCAGGATCCAACTTCATAGCCTAAGACATCAAAACAAAAACAGTTAGAAAATCCGTGTGAGATATGCACTATGCACCGTAGATGAGAATGTACCCGTCCTGTCCGGTCAATAGGGCGGCTCTGGACAATAATTCATCAACCCACTTTTTTGACAGTTCGAAACGGTATCGTTAAACCTGCCACAGCTGGAGCTCGTCCACGTCTTGCATTGGGAGGGACAGCTGGTTTTTTGCGAGCCTTCTTTTTTGGAGGAGGAGCAGTAGATGATTCTGGAGTCGAAGGTGCGTGAGAGGTCGATTCCTCACCAACAGCTGAGGATTTGGCATCGTCGTCCTCATCTTCAATATCGTCGTCTTCCTCCTCCTCCTCATCGTCCTCCCCTTCATCGTCATCTTTGTGCTCTGTTGTACCTGTCGCGTGGCTCATGTCGTCGTCACCTTCGCCCTCGTCTGGTTCCACTTCCTTGTCGACCTTGGACACAGAAGTGTCCTTGGATGATTCGTCGTCCATTTGGATGCGTCCAGTTCTTCCACTGTTATGATTACTGGATCTATCGTGTAGCTACTAGAGACGCTCGGATGATTAACTGTCAACAGTGCCGTAAGTAGTTTGATACTTAAAGTAGCAGAGAAAGTTGTCGCAACAACGGCAAAAATCAAAAATCATTCCCTCACACTTTCTCGTAGTGTTGCGGCTACAGCCGCGATTATTACGACAGTACGTCATAAACGGGACTTAAAAAACATTATTTGTGAATGGAACTACTGTCTCCGTTGATATTGTATGATAGTAGCGACCTTGTTGTTCTTCAAACAACGAGCTCACTTTGTTACGCATTGGTTCGAGAGGAAACATGCCCTACTACCCACAACTTCTCGTAGTTTTGTGAGCATTTTCATCAGCGTTTGTTTCGCTCCTTCCTCGACCACGATGCGTTTTTCTTTCAAAATTGGCTGATATTCAAGTTGTTGGTGCTATTTCCATATGCGGTAACACAATATACTTTGTACATCAAGGACGTAAAGAATATATATGATGTATCAATAAGATAATAGTTCATCACATAGTATTTTCTTTTCGGAATACGTCTGAACCAATTTTGCTACGTTGGACACATCGTTCAGTCCCAAGCGAAGAAGGACAACCTACAGCAACATTCCTCATCATCTTTATACTTGCCGCAAATTCTGGTGCAGCTCATGTAGCAACTATTATATTCCATACATAAGTCACAGTCACAGATTGAATGTTTGTTTTGTGGTAAGTGTCGCATGTGTATTGGTGAGGTGCACAAGATTTCCACCAAATGTTTTGACAAAAGTCGTCACACTACTAAGCGTTGAAACAGTCCAGGCAACAATGAATGTCAGAACCGTAAGTTTGTATATCTGAACAATCCAAGCAAAACATTTTATCACAAATATCACAAATGTCTCGAGGTGGACAGCTGCCATTACCGCATGAACACATAGCACACTTGGAACATTCACCTCCATCATTGTAGTTGGGGAAACAGTCAACGTGATAGGAATTGTTGCAAGAATCGCAGCTGTGGAAGTCTTCGAAAGTACCACAATTTCCTCCTCGATTACATTGGCAGTAACCGCATAACGCGCACTCTCTGAAGTCTTCTGGCAAACACGTATCATTGATGCAAAAATGATCATCGCATTGGTCGCATCTCACAATGCGTGTGCATTCCTCACGGCAGCATGAGACCTTTTCACAAACCTTGCACTTCCCAGGGTCTCCTATCACTTCATTAATACACCAGAACTGACAGCGAGTCACTTCACAGTCGTCGCAGGTAAAAGTGTAGTCTTTTTGGGGGTAGAAAAGGCTGCAGTCATGGCAACGTTGTTCCCCCTTTGCCTCCATGACACATTCGACGCACTTGAGGGACGGTACCGTCTCACTATGAAAGATACAGTGTTCTTGCTTTGTTCCTTTCTCGACGTAAGTTACGACAACTCCCTCGATGATCTTTCTTGGTGTCTCAATGTCTAGGTATCCATTCCAGACCATGGCAGATGGCTTCATCTCCATTCTGTTACCATGTTGGACACAAAAGAATGTGTCCAGATGAAATTTTTTGCAAATGGTTGGCTGGGTTTGCAAAAAAACAAGAATTTCCTTGGGATCCAAAAACGCCATGATTTGGTGTGCCACAATCTCTCCCAGGAGAGACGATGTCAAGAGGGCGCTGGCGTTGTTCGCGAGACATGGTACTGTATCGTTCACTGCCTCCACCAAGAAGCGCTGGCGTTTGATCGGTGGAGGACCTTTCGCTGCCGGCTTTTTGTCCATTTCTCCTGCTTGATGAGTCGGTTGGGACATATTTCTAAGAAGTAATTGATATGCTTGTAAAATGTTTCGTAAGCCGCTGTACTTTGGAACTGCAGTCGAGCAATGACGATGAGATGATTTTTGTGATGGCATCTGGTGTGAAGAGATTAACTGTAAACGAGGACAAAACAAAAAAACGAGAAAAACCGCCCATTCATTAAGGGTGAGGGTTGATCATTGCATTCGTGATTCGAACAGAACGACTCCGCACTGTAATACCGTAACTACGTATGTACTCTCTCATAGTAAAGACAGGTCTACCTACCATACTCGTGTTACCTACAACGGCTACAACGTATTTACTGTTAATTGTACGAAATTAGTAGTAGTGACAGAAAGTACGGTAGTATGATAATAACTCGTGCCTTTCATCAGTACGTCCGTCACTCGATTTCTCCACGTGTCGCTTTTCGGATCTTCTTCGATCTTTGCAGGGCTTCTCGCAATCTCTCTTTCACGCCATCCATCATTGTGTTTTTTCTGCTGCATCGACACAGACTTGCATTTGATTCTCAACGAGTTCCATATTTTATTACTTCTGCATTTTGTCATCTGCAACAGTTCTACTACAGTAGTTTGCATTCGGTACTGCTGTAAAATAAATATACAAGCATGAGAAATTTACCTGTGCAGCAAACGATAGTGTTGTCGTCGTGGCTGCTGATTCTAGGCAGCTTGTGGCATCCGACCGAATCGTCCCTCTTTGGGTTTCGACATCGTTCAACAACACAGGTACCATTGCCCTTCCAACGGGAATCTATTACCAGCGATGCCAAACAGTTGCTACACCGAAATAATCTCTCTCAGCAGCTTCTCGGATTGCGTGGTGGTGCAGCGTCCGACAAGAAGAACAACGGTAACGGAGACATTCAAGGCCCGTGTATCGGCATTGATTTGGGAACGACCTACTCCTGTGTCGGTGTGTGGCGAAACAACCGCGTCGACATTTGTCCCAACGAACAGGGCAATCGCATCACACCGTCCTACGTGGCATTTTTGAAAGACGGGACCCGTCTGGTCGGCGATGCCGCCAAGAATCAAGCTCCACAAAATCCAGCCGGGACCTTTTTTGATGTCAAACGTCTCATTGGACGGAATTACAACGATGCGACTGTTCAAAGCGACAAGAAACTCTTTCCTTACGATATTGAAAAGGATCAACATGGCAAACCAATTGTACAGGTGCCCAAGGAGTTGGCCAGTGGCGGAAAGACCCAATTTACGCCCGAAGAAGTCAGCGGCATGATCTTACGGAAAATGAAGGAAACGGCCGAAGCGTACTTGGGACAGCCCGTCAAACATGCGGTGGTGACAGTACCGGCGTATTTCAACGATGCTCAGCGACAGGCAACCAAAGATGCGGGGACTATTGCTGGATTAACGGTGGAACGAGTCATCAATGAACCAACGGCTGCGGCCATTGCCTACGGCTTGGACAAGCAAGATCGAGAAGAAAATATCTTGGTCTTTGATCTGGGTGGTGGTACCTTTGATGTTACCTTGCTCTCGATTGACAATGGTGTTTTTGAGGTATTGGCGACGAGCGGTACGTAACCTAACTGATGCATTTTTGGGTGCTGGATAGATAATGTTGTTGCTTTTTGGACGACAACAAGTGCGCTAACGTCACTTCTACACTTGTCCGTCTTCCGCCGACAGGAAACACTCATTTGGGAGGAGAGGATTTTGACCAGCGACTCATGGAGTATTGCATGAGTCAATTCAAACGCCAGTCGGGAATAGACATTTCAGACGATAAGCGGGCCAAACAGCGACTTCGAAAGCAATGTGAAAATGCGAAACGAACGTTATCGACCCAGACCAGTGCAACCATTGATTGTGAGGCATTGGCCAAGGGCGAAGACTTTAGTACTACTATTTCTCGCGCCAAGTTTGAGGAACTCAACATCGATCTATTCAAAAAGACACTGACACCCGTTACGCAGGTGTTGAAAGACAGCGGGTTGAGCAAGAACAATGTTGATCAAATCATCCTCGTAGGAGGATCGACTCGCATTCCCAAGATTCAGACAATGTTGTCAGAGTTCTTTGGAGGAAAGAAGCTGAACAAGTCGATCAATCCCGATGAAGCAGTGGTACGTGTAATTGCATCCAAACATTGACTGGATGCTGCTAATGAGGATACTTCATGACGCTTGGCTTCTGACGAGATCACGGTAGCCGGAGTAGTTACCGGGTCCAACTACCGTGTATCTCTTGATGTGAGCAGTCATTACAAATCTCTGAAGCAGCCTACAAATCATCCGACTCAATTGAAGTTACGACCTTTTGCGTGTATCTGACGAGTTTTCTCTCTCTTTTTGTCGCCTCCTAATTAGGCTTACGGAGCTGCCGTTCAGGGTGGAATTTTGAGTGGCGATGCCGCCGAAGCCACCAAAGATGTCCTTTTATTAGATGTGGCCCCATTGTCAATGGGAATTGAAACTGCCGGTGGGGTCATGACTACTTTGATCAAGAGAGGGACAACGATCCCCGTGAAAAAATCACAGATCTTTTCTACATACGCCGATAATCAACCAGGTGTCAACATCCAAGTGTTCGAAGGCGAGAGAGGCATGACCAAGTCTAATCGTCTGTTGGGTCAATTTGAGCTATCTGGGATTCCTCCAGCACCAAGAGGCGTCCCTCAAATCGAAGTTAGCTTTGACGTCGACGCCAATGGTATCCTCAGCATTTCCGCGCATGATAAGGGTACCGGCAAGCAAGAGTCATTGACCATCACCAGCGAAAAGGGGCGACTATCGGAGGCCGAGATTGAAAGGATGGTGCGCGAGGCTGAGGAATTTGCCGAGGAAGACGCCAAGGAAAAGGCCAAGATCCAAGCAAAGAACGATTTGGAAGCTTACTTGTACAATCTCAAAAATTCCATCAACGATACCCTGCAGGGGAAGTTGTCAGAAGATGACAAAACAACGTTGACAAAGGCGGTAGACGACGGTCTGGTATGGTTAGAGGACAATCCAGCTGCTGAAAAAGACGAATTTGATGCCAAGCAAAAGGAAGTAGAAGGAATCGCGAATCCCATCCTGAAGAGAGCGTACGAATCCAGCGCCGGTGCTGCTCCCCAAGGAGACGATGACTTCCTTGGGGAAGATCTAGACGGCGTACACGACGGGCCTACAGTGGAAGAAATGGACTAATTTCCTTTTGACACCTACGGGAATATGATGTATATGGGCTCTAGATAGAATAATTGCGTCCACAAAGTTACTCAAACGCTGATATTATTTCTGCTTCCATCTTGATCGCCTCTTCCAATTCCTCTTGCGTATTGGACTGTAGTACGGAGACCGCATCTTTGTCAAGGACTTCTGCGGCATTTTTTTCGCGTGTTATAATGACAGTGGGTAGAGGAGAGCGCCGAAGATAGTTTTGTAGCTTGACTTTCTCGTCGTCTAAAAGTTCCCCACTACACCCTTGGTCGGAGGGCGGCAAATGCCCCAATGAGGCCATCTTATCGTTCCGAGGAATAGCATCGCGGTCGTAGGTGGGGAATACATGTATGTTAGAAATATCGGAAAACAAAGACGCCATACGGTTCATCAATATCGACACGGATACATAGCGATCGTGTCGTTCGTTGTCCAAGCCTTGTATGCTGGGAGGATAGGATACGGCGATGGCCACCTTCTCTTGCTCAGGAAGAGTCAGCAACTCACAGACGGACGTCCAATATCCAGAGAGGATATCACAAACATCCGTCGAGCCAATGATTCGGTTGAGAATTGTCCCGCTCCCTGGCGACGTTCGAGTGGCAAAAGATTCCATCGCCCTCATCCATAGTGTTCCGTCTACTGTCGGTGCGGATTGCTTCATGGATTGATAAACGTCGGCGTCAGTTTTTGTTCGATTGGATGTTGCTAGAACAATGGCAGGTCCCACACCCCTCCCAACCAGAGTGGCGTTGATTCGGTTCAATTCTGGTACATTCTCCATTAGGAAGGAGTCTGACTTGATGGAGTCGAGTTCCTGTACAAACAGTTTGAGCGTGTCCACGGGAATGGATTCGAATACCAGACAGACTTTGTCTGCCACGTTGTTTTCACTGAGTTCGGCCATGGTCGTCCATAAGGCTGCCTGAAAGATGTGTGTTTCAGCAGCGTCAACGCCGAGGACTGGTACCTGTTCCACTTCCAAATCCCGCAGTAAAAACTGAAAGAGGTTAGCCTTGCGTTCTTCACTCAGTTCATCCAGTGGATCAGGTTCTGTTGTCGATGAGTCGGAAGCACTGTGAAGAAGAATGGATGATGATGGTGATGATGATGTAAATCGTTCGTTTGCAGCTTGGTATCGCATCGAAGAAGATGATGCAACCTTCACAGGGGCAAAGGCTTCGCACTGGTTTGGTAGCCACTCAGCAATGGATAGCAAGGAAAGAACGACGTAGAGCCATTGTGGCACGAAGTCGGGCATTGTCGATTGTCAAATCTATAATATCAGTGTTCGGCGTTGGATACAAAGATTATGATAAAATTCCTTCCTTCTTATGATATATGTGTTCCTTTCGTCGACGAAGTAAAGGGACTGTGTGGGAGATTTTCTAAGATTGATGTTTCGGATTAACTGTAATCCAAGCCATCGAGAAATTGTGATGGTTTCAATCGATTTTCCACGTGTAATTCATTCATGTTCTCTGGACGATAGCCAGACGTGCAATCGAGCTAGTCGAGCATTCAATATTTTTTATTGTTTTTATTTATTACTCGGAGTATATTTTTAAATTTAAATCCGTGGACGATCAAGGTTGGAGGTTTCATTTGCTCGACAGAGACAACCACCACGACACTCTCAACACTCCTTCATTCTTTTTTTCTTATCGTAGCAAGTCAATGCTAATAAACAATTCTTCCTCCTGCTACAACGTGGATGACCATGCCGGGTCAGCCGCCACCTCCACCACGACACAACGGTCCTCCCATCATTCTCAATGTTGCTGAGAAACCGTCAGTAGCACGCGCCTTGGCTGGTGCCTTTCACCGTATACCCCAATCGCGGGAAGCTGCGCCGATGCGTCGAGAGGCGGCCCAAATCTTTACCCACGACAATGTTTGTTTTCCCTACATTTTCTCCCAAGGCCATGGGGATACTGGTCCCAGCCGACCGCACCGCATGATTACCACGTCGGTACGTGGACACTTGGCTAGTATCGAGTTCGGATCGGACTATGGATGGAGTCGATGCGATCCAGTGCAATTGTTTGAGGCACCCATTGAAATCGTTTACAAGGATGACATGCAGCCATTAAAACGCATGTTGGAACGACTGTCCAAAACTGTGGATGCCGTCATATTATGGTTGGATTGTGATCGAGAAGGAGAAGCGATTGGGGATGAAGTCATGCAAGTGTGTGTGGGGGGAAATCCGAGATTGCGACCCTACGTGTATCGAGCCAAGTTTTCAACTGTCATGGACGCGGAAATCCGACGAGCCTTGTCGACACTGGGACGATTGAATGACCACTTTGTACAAGCTGTCAATGCTCGATCAGAATTAGATTTGAGGACAGGAGCTGCCTTCACCAGATTTCAAACCTTGCGGCTGCAGAAGAAGTTTCACCTGCCAGGAAATGGCAACAACGGGGGAGGAGGATCTTCGGGAGTGATATCATATGGGCCGTGTCAATTTCCAACACTTGGATTTATAGTAGAGCGATGGGCGCGAATCGAAACGTTTGTCCCGGAAGATTTCTGGTTTTTGGAGTTGACGCTTCGGGTGCCACAGGCTGAGATAAACAACACTCCCAATGAAACGACGACAACAAATAGGAACAACAACAACAACAACAACAACAACAACAACATTCGACCGATTGTCTTCACATGGAAGAGAAATCGATTATACGATCGTATGATTACGTTAGCATTGTATGAATCGTGTATGGAAACACAAACAGCTGTTGTAACCCAGCTGTCAGGACGACCCAAAAACAAATGGAGGCCAGTTCCATTGGCAACGGTCGAGCTACAGAAACGTGCCTCTCGGTATCTGCGTATCGGTAGTGAAACACTCATGTCGGCTGCCGAAGATCTGTATCAACAAGGATACATCAGTTACCCGCGTACAGAGACGGAAAAGTTTCGTCCGGAGTTTCAACATCATCCGTTGATTCAAGATTTTGCAAATCTGAATACCGGTCCTTTTGCAGAGTAAGTTCTTCTCATCACTGAAAACTCTCCACACAAGTAGACTCTTAGTCGCATACCTTACGCGCTCTCGCATCCATTTTCTTTCGAAGCTACGCAAACCGGTTGCTCAACGAGAATGGTTTCCAGAATCCTCGCGCTGGGCAACATGATGACCAGGCACATCCACCCATCACGCCATGTAAGGCAGTCGATCCCGCTACAATTGACAATCCAACTCAGCGAAATGTATACATATTGGTAGTCAAACATTATTTGGCATGCTGTTCGAGAGATGCCATTGGTAGAGAAACTACATTGACAGTCCGAATAGCGTCTGAAGAGTTCACTGCCAAAGGGCTCATGATCGAGCAAAAGAATTGGCTTGAAATTTACGAACCATGGGAAAGATGGTCAACTGGTCAAGGAGAGTTGCCAGCCCTGCAGATTGGAAGTCGTGTCACACCAAGTTCTCTTCTCATGAAAGATGGAACAACCACTGCCCCTCAACCCATTTCCGAGACGGAACTCATTACGCTCATGGACAAATGCGGAATCGGCACCGACGCCACTATCGCCCAGCACATTTCCACCATCCAGGAACGCGATTATGCAACAAAAGACCACAGTCAGCGATTTCTTCCAACGCCTTTAGGTATTGCACTGATCGAGGGATACAACAGTATGGGATACCAGTTAAACAAACCGGATCTGCGACGAGAAACAGAACATGAATGCAATCTCGTTGCCAACAGCCAAAAGACCAAGGACGACATTGTCGGCCCTATTCTAAACAAAATGAAGGATTGCTATGTGGTGGCTACTAGAGATGCCCACAAACTTGACGAGGCCATGGCGCGGCACTTTCAAAGAATCGGTGCAAGTAACGACACAACCGTCTTGCAACGAAGCTTTAGTGAGTGCGGGACTTGTCAAAACCAAATGTCGCTAAAACAAGAACGCAACTCTCGCGGGGGAGGTGGCAATGATCGACGCAAATTGCTATATTGTAATACCTGCCAAATTGGTTACATGATGCCAAGGAAGGGACAGATTCGTCCGAAGACGGATGAAAACAACGCAGAATCGCCTGTGAGATGTCAAATATGTAATTTCCAGGTTATTTCAATTGCTCGTGGAGATGGATATGAAGGAAATGGGTACACACTGTGTCCAAAATGCTACTCTGACCCTCCAGCTAACCACGGGGGCGCCAGTAGCGGAGGAACTTTCGCTTGCTTTGCATGTACTCATCCAACATGCACGCTTGCCGGGGGGACCCAAGGTGGAGACGTCGAGGTCTTTGGTTGTCCCTTTTGTCGAGATTTAGGGAATAGGGGCGGGAAAGTTTTGCTGAAGAAGAACACAAGAGGATACGTCTTATCTTGCTCGAACTACAGTTCTCGAGAAAAGTGTGCATTTACCATATGGTTGCCGAAGGCGAGTCAAAGTGTCTCAGTGTCAGAAGACGACGATGGCATCTGTAGAAGGTGTTCTACCAATGGTCAAGTAAAAAAGGTATCATTCGTGTGGCGATCTGGTGGGGTCCCTCCGCATCTGGGCCGTGAGACGACAACGTGCATACTTTGTGACACCAGATTCCGTGAAGATCTTCAAATACAAATCCCGAGATTGGATCAAGTTCGTCCAAATAATCGTCAGAACAACAGTGGTCGGGGCACTGTGGGGAGAGGCGGCAATAATTCTCATCGAAACGAGGGCGCGCATGGTGGCCGTGGCAGGGGGAGGGGAAGAGGCGTGCCGAACAGGAATCACACCAATAGCAGCACAAATGGCCAAGTTTGCTTTCGATGCAATCAACCAGGGCACTACGCGAACGCATGTCCAACGCGGACCCAATAGTTGAGGTCACCTGAAAATTCGAAGTCAGGGTTGACGAAAACTTTAGGCCTTCAAGAAGTAGACGCTTCTGGCTATGGACATCAAACATCAAATTATCAATTCATAATGAGTATTTGAAACGCGTTTTCTCTCTACCGTAGAGTGACCATGAGAATATATTTTTTTTAAATTATGACTGAGTGTCGGCGTTTCAGTTAGTGTGTTACGGCCACAGCTGTGTTCACTGCTGTTCGACCACATGGATTGTTGTTTTTGCGTTTTTGCAGATTCAATGTTGGCTTGAATGATTCTCCAGTGGCGTTGAAAGACTCTTCAAACAATTATTTATTATTTGTGCAACAAACTACGGTTGGAAGAAGAAGGATGTTTGTTTGTCGTTTCAATCTTTGAGAAAAGGGCCCAAATGCTGTCACGGTAGCCATCCAATCCAGAACGTGCATCTCATCTCTTCTTCAGCAATACTACGCCAGGACAACGTCTGGCGGATCAATACTGTCGGTTGCCGATGTTAGTGACAGCATGCTCATTGTCTGGATAGCGACATCACGATAAACACGGTATCTTTTAAACTCGCGCATTTTCAATTTTTGAAATTCAAAATCTCATCACGGTCATCTCGAGTCCATCTAGCTCGTTGTAAATATTATTGATCATGGTAACCGACTGGACACTTGCCTCACATTGGACTTTGGTGAATTTGGTTCCACGCCGTTTGCATTTGCAAGACATTTCCTCGTCTCCAGTAGTGCTGTGAACGACCTTTCGGACGCTATCCGTATATTCCTGTTGAAGGGTGTCATCTCCCATGGTCCTTCCAACCACATTGAATGTGTACCGCGAGGGAAAACTCAGCATGGCATTGAGAATGTTCCCCTCTTGTCGTTCGTCGTCTTCTCCGATAGGGTCGAAATTTCCCATCAAGGCTTGTACTTTGTAGTTGAAGCGTTCCGGTAATTCGGCCGAAGTTTCTGTTCGCTGTGAAGACGACGACGAGTCGTCGTGGTCGTCGTCCACCAAACCTGGTGCTTGACGCAATGGATACAAGTTTCGGCGCCTGCTGGATTCAACTGCAAAGCCATTGATCCCGGCCAGACAAGTGCCAAGGAAAAGGAGTCGTTTAACTGTAAGTGAAAACGTCATAGTGGGAGGAAGTTGATAACAAGGGTCCTGAGTGCAACACGGCTTCATTACTTGCTACTAAATATTGTACTCCATGTGATGTTTCTGTCATCTGCATGAATATTGTACGTCGCACTGTCGTGTTGCTCCGAGACGGTACTGCTCCGAGTACCGGGCAGTGCGTCATAGACTACTACGCTACGGAGTACGAACGTATTGGTAGCAATCTGTGTTTCTTGTCTCTTGTCACACTTGTCTTCAGCCGTGGACTCCAGCTCGAGTAGTCTCCAGTATCCAGCACTACGACTACTACCGGTAGTAATTGTAAGTCGTAGTGGTTTGGGACGTCGGGACGTCGGGACTCGGGACTGGAGCTGTAGGCGGATGGAGGACAGGCATGTAAAGAACGATTGACTACTATGAAGAAATTCACGCAGTTCATCATGGATGTGAAGTGTGAAAGAGGATTTGAGGATGCCGAAAGTTGTCACGATTCCTGCGACTAATAGCTGTAAAAGTAATTCTCTGTAATACTTAGGCGCGCGCGGTAAAAAACGCGCACCTTATTGGGCGTCTTGTCCCAAGAAACTGAACTAACGAAAAAAGAGGCGAACTGGTTTTTTAATGTCATTTAATGTGTGGTTGAAGATTAAGAAGTTAGCTCGAATTCTTGGGGCTCATACGCCCAAAATAATGATCGTGTCTAAAATAAACATGGTCCAATGAATAAGTATGAGTTTTTATTTGTTTGGTAAGTATTATTACGTACGTATTACGACTAATAAAAGTACTTCTTGACAAAGTCAAGTACTACGTATTTACAGTTACGAAGTCCTGTGGCTTTTCCTCTTGTTTCGAACCTGGGTAACCATAGAAGTCCATTTCATTTGCAGCCCTCGCCTCTTTCTGCCCTTCTCGGAAACGTCTGAAATGTCTAATACATCTTTCCCTACCTCAAACATTTCATTCGCCTGTTCAATTGGTGGGTTTGCGATCCATTTTCCCTGCTCTTCAACCCTCTTCTCGACCAATTGCATCAAGTATCGCAAATCTGATAAACGCTTCCGCATATTTGTACTTGGCATGTCATCCCTTGACAAATTTCGCAAAGGAGGATACCGCTTTTGGCGATCCCCACACATCCAGTATTGCCAGGCTATTTGAGAACAACTATTTGGAAAGGTAAAATCTTGCGGTACAGGATGTATGCGTCCGCCCCATATATGCGAACCCCACATAGGCGTCATCGTTCCTGCTTCATCACCTGTCAAAGTTTCTTCCTGTTGAATGGCAGGAGTGGGAGAGTTCTTAAGTGTCAGAACTAATTGATAGAGAGCCGAATTCTCCAAGCAACCGTTAATCATAGCTTCCAAGCCATCACTGGTAACTGTTCCAGCCGTCATCGCTCGTTTCTCGATCTCGTCAATCACTCCCCGAATTACTTCCGGTGCTACTTTTTGAATTTGGGGCACCACATCACATAAGATTCCAGCAATACGTCATGAAGCAGTGTGTAAACACATAGTCCGGCTTTGCACTTTTCATCAATAGTAAACACAAGGCAAATTCCAACGCATCTTTGCCAATCTTCACTCTTCCTTCGCCATTGGCCAATGCTTGTGTCTTTGTTCGCTGTAGTCCTCGAAAGTGAGTCTTCAGTTCCGATTGCAATGGGGCGATGTCTTGTTTGTAATCTCGAAATAGATTGAAAAGCCCTGCACGACGACAGTTATATGTCGAATAAGTTGGTGTACTGCCATCTTCTTTTCTTACGGAGACAATCCACTCCATGAAGTCTTGAACGTTGAAGTCCTCGAATTTGACAGGGGCATTGCTGGGTGCATCTGCTAGGAATCGACGAATGTCTGCCTTGGCGAACCCATAAGTTATTCCATATTGAATGAACTGCTCTGTAAGGAGATGTCGTTTGTTGTCGTAAAACCATTTTAACATTTGAGCGATAGAACCGTCGTATACATCCCGTGACTTTTTTGAGATTGTGTTTGTCCGAATTACACGGACGGCCTCTTCGGCATCAAAGTTCGAGTCTTCGTCTGCGTGATCGGGCATGGTAGAGGGAGGAGGGCAGCAGCGAAGTGAGGGTAATCGATGGAAGTGAGCCAAATGTGAGGATAATCGATTGAAGTGAGTCGGGGGGTTGTTTAATCGATTTATCGATTGACTGTGATGTGTTGTTGACGTGATGAGAAAAAAAATCTATTTTTGTTACTGTTACTACGTAGAGTCTACGACGTCCATTGCAGAGGGAGGAAAAGGTTAGGGGTTAAGGAGCGCGGTCCAAAATTTTCCCAACATTTCCTTCTATAAATAATTAACTGTAACTGTAAAATGAAATCCCACACCTCTACGCACTCTCTCTATCTCTCTATCATAATACGACGTATTTTAGCTCATGCACAGTCAAAATTTACGCTGTAATAAATAGACTACCGTACTTCATGCGCCTTGTTCACTTCTGCTGACCGCGTATCATAGAGTTCTGGAGTAACGGCAACTGTAAATACCGTACTTACTGTTAGCTGTAGGTAATTTGTGAGTTTGTCGAGGCGCCTTTTGTGGATTCGATGAGGTTCCGCGAAGTAAAAAACAATCCTTTATTTACATAGACTAATAAAGACTACTTCTGCATGTTCATACTACAGTGCGTCGTATGACTTATGAGTACTCCGTACGACAATCTTCTCTACTCACGCTTCTGATAGCGATAGAACAGCCTTCACGATGACAAAAGGTGTGATCCTTAGCAATAGTGACAGCAGTCACCACTGTGAAAGCAGCGAAAAAGAATTGATGAACAATGGTGATGATATCATCATCAACGAGCAACTTCCAGCCTTGTTTTCAGGCTATGGGTATCATTCTCCTCGCAGGGATGTGTCTGCCATTTTTGTCTTCGATTCGCTGGCCTACTTCGCATTGCTTATAATGCTGATTACCTACCGTCTCGATATTGTAGATGGCGTCATCTGGCAGTTCGTCGTATTGTTACTCTTGACAGCGATATATGGATGTTTTCTGTTTCAGAAGGGTGCAAAGCGTTTCCGTTTTCTGGGATACATGCTGACATACTTCGTCGCTGTCGCTGTAGCCATGTTCCCGGAGTCAATTATGTTTAGAGTATTGGTAGTGACAATGTGGTCATTGCAATTAGCAGCACTTGTGCTTGATTGGCATATTTATTCGTCTAGTTCGACCGAACTGAAAAGAATGGAAGCAGATCTTTCAGAGGAACAGGTTGAGAAAAAGATATGGTTGGTGCGCGAGAGAAGAGAGTTGTGGCTACATCGGATGGCATTGATCTACAGTCAGTACCTTTCTATTATTTCATTGATTACAATAGTTCTGAAATAAAAACTCAGTTTCTGGCTATGACCCGTAATTGTTGCTGACTGTGAACAAAGTTTTGAAGAATGGAAGATGATCTTTCAAAAGAGCAGGTTGAATAAAAGATATAGTTGGTGTGCGAGAGAAGAGAGTTGTGGCTACATCGGATGGCATTGATCTCTACAGTCAGTACCTTTCTATTATTTCATTGATTACAATCGTTCTGAAATAAAAACTCAGTTTCTGGCTATGCCCCGTAATTGTTGCTGACCGTGAACAAAGTTTCGAAGAATGGAAGGAGATCTTTCAGAAGAACAGGTTGAGCTAAAGATATGGTTGGTGCGCAAGAGAAGAGAGTTGTGGCTACATCGGATGGCATTGATCTACAGTCAGGGGTACCTTTCTGTTATTGCATTGATTACAATCGTTCTGAAATAATAACTTACAGTTGGTTTTTGGCTATGCCCCGTGATTATTGCTGAACCTAGTTTTGTCAGAGCCTGGGGAATCAAAAACCGTAGATGATCTAGCAGTGCAACGGAAGGGATGACATCCTGATTCAGCTGATTTTCAAGTGGATGGGGACGGTGTTCTTTCATTGAAAATACTACTTGTGTTCAACATTGAACATGCAAGGAATTTTTTATACATCGTACAATCTGCCCTAGTAGTTATTCCCACCTCCTTTAGCTATTTTTCTAAGACATTGCCTTATTTGACATTTGGTCTGAACTGTTTCTCTTTAGTGAGCTTTCTCCACTTTCTAGAAACAATAGTGGGCAAAAGAGTACTGAGAGGATGGGAAGCTGTTGAATGATTTGCGTTGAGTGGGTGAACCACCAGTTTCTCTTTGCGAGGTTTGTCCCCTTTCCAGTATGAGTGGTGGGCAACAGAGTACTGAGCGGATGGGAAGCTGTTGAATGATTTGCTTTACCCATTTGGGGTGAGGTAGGTAAACAACCAGTTTTTCTCGGATGCAGAATTGATTGCAACGGGTAATGGAGTTCTAAACTGATTGTTCTGCTTTCCAGATCTCTTTTACACGAGTCTTCATGTTAGTTCCCACGGAGCAAAGCTGAGTGTTTGTGGGACAATACTGGAAAGATCATCAGATCCAGATTGTTGGCATGTGGCATCAACAGAGCTCGGGACATCAGTACCCAACCCTTTTCCTCACAGGATCACATTTCATAATTGTATTCAGCATCAATGTGATGTCCGGTATCGTTGCCTGGGATAAGAGGAACAAATTATTTGTAGTTCTCTTTTAGAAGCAGCTCCACCAATAGAAAGATTTTGCTCCTCAGATACGGGTTTCAAGGAGAACTTGTTGTCTTAGGTGTCCTGATCAGAACACAGTCAAACATGTCAACCATGTATCATCTGCATCTTGGGAAGCAATTGTAACGGTTGTGGGGCACAGAGATTGTACCTGTCCTGGGAAGAGATCCATTTGTGGTTTATTGGTGGTGCTCGAACACCAGCCATTTTTGATCTCACCCTCCACCTACCAGTAGCTTTTGCATGGATCGGGTCTGAAGAATTTCAATTATCCTATCTTCCACATGTTGCTCAAGTGCAAGATGTCATCTACTGTTGGACTCCTGATAGGCTTTTGTCTCATCGTCCAGGACCCAAATTTCAAATCGAGTCATGTATGTAAGCAGTGACAAAACCATCCACAATTTTACGCCTCACTAAGGTATGTTGAAGAGACGAGAAGCAAACGCGTTGTCTTCGACCACCCAAGCAGTCTAATGAATTTCTCCTACTACAAGTGCTTCCTACCGCATAACACCCAAATTACAGTTTTCCATCTTCTTCAATCTACAACTAATACCGCCTCGAGCTAACAGTAAACAGGTTGCTACCTACCCTAACATTTTTGAGATCTACCTACTGTGGTCGCATCTCAACAGTTGATACTTTTTGATGTGTTTCTAAACAGCTATCATTTCCAATAGATACTCTTGCCGAGTCATCTCTACCCATGCTCTTTTCCAATCTACTAGACGTAAAATATCGTTCAACTTTGATCGTTCCCAGCCGAAATATGGAAATATCACCGACAAGTCCGTACAAAAAATGGGATCCAAATATGTTATAGAAAATCTTATTCCCTTCGAAAATACCCAATTCTTATTACAAGTTTACGCAATGCGATGAAAAATTACAACTGAAGCACACTGCTCAGTGAACAGTGACGACATTTGAAGCGATGATGATAAAACAATGAGGTAGTTGCTGTCGATGATGGATGCTTGTGTGCCGACCTTGTTAAAGGACCTGTCCCGTCCAACTCGCAACAACAACTTGATGGTGACGGTCTGAAAAACGAGATTTTCCAGTGAATTTTCTTCAGACCTAAGTGCCCGCCTTGCCAGTTGCTTTATACATGTGCTTGATCGGCCGCGGGGGCACCACTTGGTTGAGCGGCCACGGCCGCCTCTAAGGCCTCCAGTCGTTGCATAGCCTGCCCGTACTTGGATTTCCATTCTGAAACTTCCTCTTCTAGCTCCGAAATACGACTGCGAATTCGCTGCCGACTGGCAGCCGCACTCTCTCGATTTCGTACTCGTCGAGCTTCTCGTCGCCATGCGGCTAGTTGTTCCTTGCTCATGGGGACTTCTGGGTCGTATCGAATTTGAGTCTTTTTCTTGGAACTGGAAACACTTTCAGAGTCAGAGGCCGATGCAGCAGCTGCAGCAGCAGCCGCTGCCTTGCTCGCTTTGTTGGCATCATCATCAGCCGTTACCTTTCTCTTCTTCGGTGGTTTCTTTTCCGC
The DNA here is from genome assembly GCA_019154785.2 of Nitzschia inconspicua. Taxonomy (NCBI): domain Eukaryota; phylum Bacillariophyta; class Bacillariophyceae; order Bacillariales; family Bacillariaceae; genus Nitzschia; species Nitzschia inconspicua. The sequence goes on along the minus strand of JAGRRH010000013.1, from coordinate 3,068,065 downwards.
ATTAGTACTGGTAGCAGCAGCTGCAGCCTTGCCCTTTTTAGGAGCTGCCGCAGCTGGTTCGGCAGCCGTTGAAGCCTCCCCTTCCGAACGTTGTGATTGGATAATTTCCTTTCGGCGTTTTCTCGCCTCGGCCGGATCGGTAGCCATCGACACCATGGTGACTTGTCCAGAAAAAGGATACACTTCCTGGTTTCACAATAAATTGAGACTTGTTCTGTATGCCCAATGCGACAGGTTTCTGTTTCTTTTTGTGAAAGAGTTAAGAAACAACAGGTCCACGTGGAAGTGTTGCTTCAAGTTGCTTTCAACGTGGAGCCGAATAATTCGCTGCTCATGAATGTTATTCGATTGCTGACACTAATGTAGTTCCTAGAGGCCGCTAAAGTAGTACCAAGTGCGAAGGATGTTGTGAAAAAAGATACACGGAAATTGAAAAATAGGTGTCACATGAAGATTCGATTGACAGTGAATTATTCACTGTCTCAACATTTCACGTAGTCTACTAGCAAGCTATCATAGCTACCGGTAGATGTAATACCTCTAGAGTAGTATTAGGACTACGACGTATTATTCACGTCACTCATTCGCTTCGTTCGGTTGTTCTTCCCCCAAGAAAAGCACCTGCTCCTACTTTCCGCGGTACCGCTGTTTCTTTCCCACAAACTTTTGTGTGAACATGACGAGCTCCTACCAAAACTCAGTGCCCGGTGAGTTGACAGCCTCTGTTTCGGCGGTAACGGAGCCTGGAACCACCACCGCATGGACACCGATTGAAGGTCATGAGAACGGACGTATGGGTGGCAGGACTAGTCGATTCCTGTTGGCAATGGGAGTGACTCTCTTCCTCTTTGTTGTATACACAGGTCTTCTTCCCAATAACGTTTCTTCGTTGCGTGGCAGTGAAGTGTCTCTGCTGCAGCAACCACCGTTGGCGGATGCAGCTCCGGCCGATATGCCCGAACCGGACTACAACGGCGAAGGCCGCTACGATTGGCAAAAGTGCAAGGCCTCCAACGATCCCGATTGTTGGAAGAACGAGGGCGATCGTGTCGGTGGATACTGGCACAATTTTGGATTGCGCATGAAGTCCTTTTGGGAAAACTTTCGTAAGACTATTCACGACTTCTTCGCGGGTGGCGGTGATACCACCCACGAGGCGGTCGAAGAGGAGACGGTGAAGACCGAAAAGAAGAATCACAACAAGAAGAAAGGTGTTCCTGAAACCACTGTGAATGCCACGGTGACTCCCTAGGTGGGGTAGTACTGAATGTCAAGGGTATCGGAAGACGTGGATGGCAATTCGTCAAAATTGCAGAAGTTTCCTCACAGCTTTGTGCGAAGGGACTCCGCTACATCGAAGTCGAGAACTACGACGTTATGTTAAACATCTACAAGCAGCATAAAAAAGTAATCAGTGTCTTATTTTTATTCTTTGTGGTATCGTATCGTACCGTGTCTTAATTTTTTAAGATTCTTGAGGCCAAAAAAGATGTATGCGATCCTCACTCACAAAGTGTCATCTTATTTCCTCTCTTTTATATGAATAGCGTGGATATGTGCAATGTTTTTAGGAAATAAACCAACCGCTCAGTATCAGACGACAGCCAGTTCGGGCATGTCTTCCATAGCCGCCATGACATCCACGTTTTCAAAGGTATCTCTCAAGAACTCTCCCAAATCCGTATCTTCGTAGTTATGAGATTCGGCCACGGATGGATGCTGGTCCTGTAAAAAATCTTCGGTGCAATCGTCGCTGTGACTGCTGCCACAACTGCTACTATTATCCGACACTGACGACGTCGTGTACTCAGTGATCGTGTCCACGGGTTGTTCAGCTCCATGCTGCCATTCGCAATCCGCAAAGGGAAGCGGTTCATGAGGCTCATTCATCATCTTCATCATCAAGATGTTGTCACGGTCATCGAAGTGGCAAGAAATGCCGTGGATGCTTGTTTCATCATGTCCCACAGAGTTTTCAGCTACATCAGCACCAGGAGGGATCTTCGCTGCTGGAAGAATTGTGCACGAACACACAAAGAGTGTGATGATGCACGATTAAAGTGGCAATCCTTTCAAGGTGACAGTCGAGTGTCGACTGAAAAAGGATGAAGCCGGGATAAAGTGCTTTGGTTGATCTAGACACAGGCAATAGGTCGAGAGATCATATTTATGTGCTGGTGTTGCTGATACTTGTGAAAGTCATGGTAGTGTTGGGCAACCGAAGACACGTCTTGCGTGAGAGAATGACCGTGATCATGAGGATGAATTCCGAAGAGCAAATCTTGCGTGGCAACATCGGAAGAAGGAAAGGAGGGAGACTGTGGCGGAGAAACGGTCTGAACATGACCTTCCGGAGAGGCCGGACGAGACATGTTTCCTCGGAGTTCCATGAGGTCTTGGCGAAGAGCCGTAGGAGTGAAAGATGCGCAATCACTTGCATTTCGGCTTCTTTCGAGATCGATGATCATCTTTAGGGCCGCCGCATATTTGGTCTTGATTTCGTCCACTTCGATCTCGAGTTCCGTAATGCGTTCGCGGTTCTTTTTGCGAGACATCGCAGCACTTTCACGATTGCGAACACGGCGGGCTTCCTTCCTCCATTTTTTGAGCTCCTCACGAGTCATGGGTACACCAGGCTCGTACCGAGACTGCTTCTTGATACCAGTGATGTGAGGTCTGGGCTTGGATGAAACGGGCTCAACAATCACTTCAACAACGGAAGAAGAATCTTCGATTTCCGAGCTTCGAGGCCGTTTGTTGCTCTCCGGGTCGTCTTCGGTAAAGGAGGATCGCTTCTGATTTCTCATGGCGATTCTCCTCTTGCGAGCAGCATCTGCGGTGCTGTCATTCATAATCGATAGAATCCACAAAGAAAGGGACGAGGTTGTCGCGTGCAAAAAAGGAGACGGCTATGATAGCTAGCTAGTAGGATGGCTTTTGCAAAAAAGAAGACAAAGCCAAGGTTATGGGCTCTATCGTACGCGAGTATGAGAGAGTGATTTGAAAAAGTTGACTGCATCACGATATTTGCTTCACACAGGGACTATCGAAGAAGTTCACAAATCTTGGTCTCATGACACGAAAAAAGTACTGAAGTGTGCGATTTGGCTGAGCTGGCGAACTCACGATTCGAAAGAATTGAAATCGACACGCGGCAAATTTCCGACGGACGAAGGATGCACAAGGCACTTGTCGTACTCGGAGTAGTACAGTACGGTAGTTTATTGGAACAGTACGGTAGTACTGATTACTGATACGAGTACCAGCTACCAGGCACGGTATCTGGTATGATAGCGAGTTGGTACTATCGCAGTACCGATATTACCGGTACCGGTAGTCGTAGGTCGAAAGTACAGTACCGGTACCTGGTACCCTGGTACTACGGACTGGTACGGTAGGTATGATAGCTACCGTAGATGAAGGGAGAACCTGCTGCTTTGGAAACATTATGATGATGTATTAGGCCTTATACCTCGTACTAGTATTATTTTATAATAGCTATACCCATTCAAACTTGACTAATACGTAATATGTAATAATGTTGTAAAGAATTTCAAACAATGCTAGAACCCCTCAATTTCGGCATCAATCATTCATACGGTTGCCTGCTCCGGATCGGTGACGGCGCTTGCTTCCTTGGTCTCAGGTTCCGTACTAGTCGCTGCAGCAGGCAAAATCATTGTAGGGCTAGTGAATCCAGCGGGTGGCTTGTCTTCACTCTTTTCGTCATTGGCCTTTTCACGCAGGGCCTGCGATCTGTGGGAGGAAATCCATACCAACGATACGGGAACATTGAGACGGAAAAGCTAAAACAACGTCAACAGAATCCAACTCAATTATCACCACTTACGTTTTCTCGGCAGCCTTCTTGTCACCAATGTCAATCCATTTCCCAGTTATTTCGTCCTTTTTCAAGAAGCGGCCCGGTGGGTCCCCGTTGCGGATGGCACGTACAATCACCCGAGCCACCGATGGCTTTTGTACCTTGGGAGCTCGAACGTAATCAGGTCGATGGAGCGCCACAATGTCTCGAAACCGCTTGTTACCCTTGTGATGATTGGTCAAACCGCCTCTCCCGCAAAGAATATCTGCAAGATCAAAGAAAGCAAGAGTTTTGTGAGCAGTTGAGTGATTACAAGAATGATACCGTCCACAGCTTGCATCACCCCATACGGACCATAGTCAGTGACCAAGATATTCCCTTGTTCATCGACGGCATTGGGTGGAAGCGACTCGGTAGCAACTTCATCCTCTTTGGCCATCTTTTTTCCTTTTTTCGTCTTGTTCTCTTTGCCGGTGTCTTTCATACTAAGAGAAAGGGGGATGACACCAGAATAATCCAGTTGGACAATGGGAAGGTTGGTACTTCCTTTTGTGCTGGACTTGGCTTTTTTAGAAGCGGGTTCGCCATCCGCGCCTTCGGTCATGTCCTCTTTGCGGATGCGCAGAGCCTCTCGGAGTGCAGATCGATGACGCTTTTCGGCATTGGAACGCTCTCGCAGTCCCTGGGATGTCTTTTCGGCCGCGACCTTATCTCCCACGTCTCTCCACATGGCGTCCACACACTTTTTGAGAAAGCGCCCGGGGGGATTTCCTTGACGAATGGCACGAACGATACGACGAGCCACATTGGGTTTATCCATTTTGCTGGCCTTGATGTAGTCAGGGCGGTGCAGAGCAATAATATCCCGGAAGCGTCGGTTTCCAGGATGTCCATTGGTCATGCCACTAGAAACAGAAATGAAAAGGGATCATAAAAACATGGATAAGTCGGCGTCTCATCTAAACAGTTTTCCATACCTGCATATCATACACGTGATATCAACTTACCCTCTACCAAATAGAACGTCATGAGTCGTCGGCGCTTCAATAGGGATTTCCGATGGTTTGGCCAAATCGGCCGACAGGCTGGCCATTTGCGCCGAAACGGATGCATCGCTACCTAATCGATGGATTTGCTTTTCCATAAACACTTCAAAAATAAAGACAACAGCGAATTCGGCCAAATCTAAGATGTCCATTTCGTCCCACGTGTTTTGCGAATCGTCTTGGGATAATTGAATGACGTAACGAGGGTCCTTGTGAATCACCTCAGTGCCGTTGCTGACATCCACTTTGCTCGAGACCAACTGCAGGGCGGCTACGGCACGTTGGAGAGAATCGTTCGTTTCTCCCATGACACTTTGAGCCGCCACCATTAGCAGGTGTTTGTTGCCACTTTGATGTTCGTAGGCCATGTTTTCCTCCCACGGATACTCCGTGGGTAAGAAGAGGACATCGCAGGGACGGGGCGCCGAATGGCGTTCCTCGTCTGGTTTGGATTGCATTTTGCCAAAGAGCGTGTCGATGCCCTCCTTTACTTCGGCGTCTTGCGTTTCATTGGAGATTTTCTGGAATTCCTTTAGAATCGTTTGAGCAACGACCTGCTTGGCCTTCTCCTCGTCAAGCCGGGTCCAGACACGGTTGACTTGTTCAAAAAATCGGCCCCCTCCTTTCAAGAAGGGTCTGGGTACATCCTTCAAACCCGATAGTTCGTACTTGCGTCCGTTCAAGATCAATGACATCAAGCGAGAGGCGATTTCTTCCACCTCTTCTTCGCTCTTGGGCAAGTCTTGAACAGATTTGTTGGCATCTTCTTGTTGTTTCTTCCAAATGTAAAAGTGCATACGGATCAAATCATACAACAACATGGTCCCGAAATGCGATTCATTAGCTGCAACAACTACATCCCGATCGCATGGAACGTTTGGATCCGGTTCTGGTTCTGGTATCGGTACGGCCGGAACAACCTTGACTACTGTTTCCTTGGGGGGGATCGAGGTTGGAGCGTCTTTGGTAAGATCAATGTATTCGGTGTCGGCAACAGTTTTGGAAACATCCTCGTCCTTGGTGGTAGCTGTGGCCTCTAAGGCCTCGTTTTGGGGGGCTTGATCTTTGCCTCGTGTCGTGGGCATGATGGACTACACATTGCATTAGCAAATTTGAGGGGAGGACAATACAATGCGAGTAGAAAGAAACAACAAGTGTCGTTGAGAAAGGCAAAAGTAACAGAAAAGGTTTTTTGGTTCGGACCAAAATTTGGAGGCAGGAAGTTGCAAAAATCAAAAGACTTTTCGAATAGTACGGTAGTATTGCTGTTATAGACTTACTGCAGTAGTGGTTAGAATCCTTTTCTGTCACAGTGGGCTAGGAAAGATCCTTTTGTGACAAAGTGGTTGTTGATGGTATTGTCGTGTTCAGTCTCGAAAGGTAGTGAATGAAGAAAGACTGAAACCAATCAAGGAAGTTGTTGATTGAATCGAATCCCTACCATCAATGACTTACCGGTATTGCGACGGCAGTCACGATGAGCGAAGGAAGCATTGATGATCGAATTTTTTCTCCCGTGTGTGTTTGTGCGTGCGAGTCTGTGATGAATGATGAGAATTTCAAGATTGAAGATTGAGAGATGGTGGGCGAGAGTGATCGACTCATAGAGGTGGCGCCATGTCAACGTACAGCGCACTACATTTTCTACGTCAACAGGAATCTGAAGAACCTTGGATCGCGAGTCAGCACACCCTGCGTTCCGTTTGATTGTATCCCTAACTGTATCTTTGTAAAGGTACTACCTTAGGCTGCGCCAATTCATTTTATACTCTCTCTAATAATATTTTTTTCAATTTGATGGATTTGATTTTTTTTCTGAAGCCGACAAAAAATTCGTGACAACGTCGAACACGTGATGAAACTCCAGCTTACTACCTAGCTATGATCGCTTCGTCAATGATGGATGGATGTATCTTCGTAAAATGACGCTTCTCTCCTCGTGATCATTTCTTCCTAGTACTTTATCATCATGCCCCGACGCCCAAAACAAACCTTTGGAGGCCAAACTGGCTCAGGGATCTGGTGGAGGAAACGGTTTGCCGAACTAGAGACCGTGGATGATGGTAATGATATTGCTGCTTCACTGTCAGTAGATGATGTCAGCAGTGAAGACAATAGTGTGAGTGAAGAAAAAGAGTTGACTGTGAATGATCCTTTTTCTGCAACGGTTGGAAGGTGTCAGGTGTTGGATAGTGAGGAGGAAGAGATTGGCAACGATGTCGAAATCTCTTCTTCTCCCACAGCTATGCCAACATCTGATTTCCACCAACACAATTCTCAATTGCAGCAATCAATTGGATGGGATGATGATTTGTGTCGTCCAATTTACTATCAACACAGTGATCTAGTAGTCTCAAGTGAAGGGGATGACGATAGCGATGGTACAGTCGTCGAAAATGAAGATGGACAAACACAACAAGAAGAAGAAATTCATAAAACCAATGAGGACATAAAGAACAAGGATCTTCCTTTGCCCTTTGTTTCCGTTCCAAAGAAATCGCATAAGAAACAGCGAACCTACGGAGATCGCCAGGCCGTACGCCCTCCCTTCTCTTTGGTCTTGTCCCGACAAGACTGCTTCTCCCCAGAACAAAAGGAAGCAAATGAAGAGGAAACGGTGGAAAGTCAAGATGGAAAAGGTAGAAGGACCTCCAAAAGACGATTCGCAACGACAAAGACAATGCCCCATACCATGGACTCGTTGGTCGGTCTTCCCTCGCCGCAAAATAGTAATCATGTATCGACACCACAAAAGAATCGCCGCGTGTCAACGTCTCCAGACATGGACAGTGACAAAGATGCCCACGGCACTGGACAAGATATCTTCGCTTTCGACACCACCAAGTCGACTAATCAAGCCAAGAAGAGGGCCCGACTGGAACGGTCCCTTATTCGGGAACGAGACTTCTTCAAAGAGCTAGACAAAACTCAGAAACTCAACGTAGAGGATGCCGCGTCGACACCAACCTCCCCCGTTGCTGTAGAACCTGTCCTCCGAGCACCAAAGTTCGTCTTTCGACCGAATCTACGAAAATCCAAAAATGTCATTCACAAAGCATAGGCTTCAATGTCAAGAGGCCGCCCCCTGATGACCTCTCGTTAGAATGAAGCAACAGTTAAAAAGGTACTCTACAACTACGAACAGAACAGAAAGTTAGCTATGACACACACCAATTGTCTTGCTTACTATAAGTAGTAGATGTTATTGCGGCAGAGCTTCTAGACTCTTTTGTACCGTGCTAGCTTGGGCTTCAAGTTCGGCAAGCTCTCCCCTCGCCTTTTCTACCACTTCAGCAGGAGCCTTGTCGACGAAACCCTTGGATTGGAGTCTTCCGGCTAACTTCTGGATTTCGACTTGTAGTTTTTCTTGCTGCTTGGTTAGACGCTTACGTTCCTTCTCGGGATCGATCAGTCCCGACAATGGTAAGAAGGCTTCCACCCCATCTTGAATGACCAGTTGCACCGATTCATCATTCATGGCCGCCTTGGCCTCCTCGCTGCCTTTTTCGTATACAGCGACCTGCTCGGGATCCAACTTGGCCAAGGATACCAGCGACCTGAGTTCTTTTTCGATCTCCCCCTTGAGCTTACCCGGAGCGACCACGACAGCGCTGATTTTCTTCCCTGGTTCCACATTGTATTCCGCACGGGCATTGCGAATGCTGCGCGTCAATGCCTGGAAGCATTCAAACGAGGTGACAGCGTCACCGCTTGCCACCAGAGGCATTGAATCATCCATCTGTGGCCAATCGGATAGCATCAAAGCGTGGGCTGGTGCATTCTCCGCCGCTGAAACTCGTGGAAGATGATGCCAGAGTTGCTCCGTGACATACGGCATGTAGGGATGTAGCAGTCTCAAGATTGTATCTAGGACGTAGACGAGAACACGCCGAGCAGCCTTGGCTTCTTCGGGGTTATTGCCACCCGCTCCTTCGTACAATCGCGTTTTGGAAATCTCAATGTACCAATCTGCATACTGATCCCACATGAACTCGTAAATTTTACTTCCAGCGGCACCCAACTGGTAATTTTCCAAATCTTCTGTCACACTTTTGACCAAGGCATGGCATTTGGTGATAATGTACTTTTCTGGAAGCAACAGCTTGTCGAATTCTTCGCTAGTCATGGGACCTGACACAGCGAGTTGAGCCAATTCCTCGGCATCAACATCTTTCAGAGCGTTTCCTGTGACGAATTTGCAGGAATTCCAAAGCTTGTTGGCAAAATTACGGTTTGCTTCGATTTTCTCCATATTCAATGGAATATCCTAAAGAAGACAGGGACGATAAGATAGCTGTTGATTCAAGAAGGTTCACACCTACAGATTCTCCCTAAACTAACGTACCTGTCCAGGAGTGACTCCCGTCACCAATGAGTATCTAAGACTGTCCGCGCCATATTGTGCGACAGTGTCGAGGGGGTCAATAACATTACCCTTGGTTTTTGACATCTTACTGCCATCGGCGGCTCGAACCAGTCCATGCAAATACACCACACTGAAAGGACTTTTCCCGGTCAACTCAATTCCCATCATGACCATTCTTGCAACCCAGAAAAATAAAATATCATATCCAGTTTCTAGACAGGAGGCAGGATAGAACCGTGCAAGATCCGATTCCTTGTCACCTTCACTGTTTGGCCAGCCAACGGTAGCGAATGGCCACAAGCCCGAGCTAAACCACGTATCGAGAACGTCGTCTTCTTGTCGTAGAATCACATCCTCTGGATGGCCATTTTCTAAGGCTTTGCGACGCGCTTCTTGCTCGTTACGAGCGACCACAAATTCGGCTTCTCCACTTTCACCAACGTACCAAACAGGGATACGATGGCCCCACCACAATTGCCGTGAGATGCACCAGTCGTGAATATCTGTTAACCAGTTGTTCCAAATTTTGTCGAATCGTTGGGGCACAATTTCAATATCGCCATCTGTGACGGCTTTCAAAGCTTTGGCACCCATTCCCTCTGTCTTGACAAACCATTGACTGCTCACAAGCGGTTCAATCACTTCTCCACCCCGTTGTGATCGGGGCACACGTTGCGTGTGAGGATCCACTTTGATTGTCAAATTGGCTTCCTCTATGTCCTTCCAAAGCTTTTCGCGAGCATCGAAACGATCCAAGCCGTTGTAGCCGCCAGCATTTGAGTTCAATGACCCGTCTTTGTTCATAATGTTGATGATAGGGAGATCAAACTTCTTTCCAATGGCGTAATCGTTCGGATCGTGACCGGGAGTAATTTTCAAGGCTCCAGTACCGAATTCCATATCGACGTACTCGTCAGCAATGATGGGGATCTTTCGCCCGTTGCTCATGGGAACGACAGCTTCTTTTCCCACCAGGTGTTTGTATCGCTCATCCTCCGGGTGCACACAAACAGCGGTATCTCCCATGATTGTCTCTGGACGCGTGGTAGCGACGGGCAAGTATTCTGAATAGGCACGATCGAGTTAGCAAAACGCAAAAACGTATGTTCTTAATGGCAAACCACTGCTGTTCAAACTCACCATCACTTCCATCTACGATATACTTGAAGTAGTACAATTTGCCCTCTTCTTCCGAATATTCGACTTCCAAATCACTGACGGCCGTTTTGAGCATTGGCGCCCAATTGACCATGTATTCGCCTCGATAAATCAATCCCTTGTCATACAACCGCACAAAAGCTTCCGATACGGCATTCGACAGATCATCATCCATAGTGAATCGTTCTCGACTCCAATCCGCGGACGCTCCCAAGGATCGTAGTTGTCGTGTGATGTGGCCGCCTTGTTCTTCTTTGTATTGCCATACTCGCTCCAAAAATACTTCTCGACCGACTTCTTCTCTCGTAGTGCCTTCGGCAATGAGCTGTTTTTCAACTTGTAACTGTGTCGCAATTCCAGCGTGATCCGTCCCTACAACAAAACGAGTGTATTGGAAAAAGTTTGAGTGAGATGAAACGATTGAAGTTGAAAAACAATAATTCCCTTTGAAAAACGTACCAGGCAACCACAACACGGGCCGTCCTCGCATGCGATGAAATCGTGCTAAAATGTCTTGTAGCGCCACAAAAATGGCATGGCCCATGTGCAGACGTCCCGTCACATTTGGTGGAGGCATGGGCAAGACGTACGGTTGTTTCGTTTTGTCGCTGTTTGGTTTGGCATCGGGCAAAAAGCATCCAGAGGCCTCCCACCATTGGTAGATTTTCGATTCAAATTCTGACGGTGTATAACTTCCCAATCCGAGCTCGATATTTTCTCGATCGTACGGACGAACGGGTGACGAGGGAGAGGAAGAAGAGGATGCACTGGTTGCTTCTGTGGACAGCGATGCGGCGGCAACCGTAGGAAACGATCTTGTCAGAAGTGTCATCCGGCAATTGGAGTGCGGATTGGTGCTGGTACTTCGACCGAGAAATGATGAGGTGGTAGACAGGGCCCAGGAAGGACGACGAACTCCAAAGGCCACCGCCCCTCGAAAGGGTGATGCCAACATACACATGGCAACCATGGCTGTCTTCCTCGCCGACGAAGAAGAGCGTTTTCTTCCTTGTTGGAATTGTTTCGACATGCGGAACGTTTTTGTTGATTGCAAACTTGAGCAGCAACGACCGTGTGGCCGGAATGAGAATCGCAGCTGCTGTTACCGGGACCTGTGGTGGCCTTGAATGGAAGGGTACACAAATATGGTGGGGTAATAATACGATTTTCGCTCCTACGTCGTACCGGTTTTCCAAAGAAGATATCTCCGCTCGGCAACGAAAGTTGATTATTACTGGATTATCCAGAAGGACAAAAAAGGGAGAGGTGATAGATTTTCGGTGTGCTGTTGGGCAAACGTCACCGCGGGCTCGTCTGGCCGTCACAATATTTGACCGAGTCCTCGTGAAATTTGACTACCGTACTGGGGGTATCTTACAACATACGTACCGTCGTACGTACGACGTACGACTCATTTGTACTTACGTACTTACCAGGTCCAGTATTTTGATAATGTACCTTAGTATGCTACGGTACTTACCAAATACCAAAGACTTCCGGTAGCATTCGGCAGTCGGGAGTCGGGAGGATGTCATACGTACGACGTACGACAGTTATTTACAGTTAAGCATTTTTCCGTGACTGACTGTGAACCTTGATCCGTGACTTTGACTGTGATCTGTGATGAGTTGCTTCGCCTTTACTGTTAGCGGTGTTCTCCTTTAGAGTGAACTGTAAGTAACGGTACCTGTCGTAGAGGATGGACGAAGAAATAATACTACGGTACGAATTGACACGAGCGGGATCTTTTCTCTTTTTTTTTTAAATCTCTTTCACCCTACTCTACTACCTAGTAGAGCTACGGTAGCTACGTCGTAGTAGAGTAGCAATCTTTCTCCTTTTTTTGACGCTCGGACACACACGACCTTCGTATTCTTTTAACTACTGGTATTTCATCGTCGACAGCGACAACTTATACTCCTCATTTCCAAGGCAAACTCTACATTTCACAACACCCCCACCATGGATAAACTCTTGAAACTCGCTGAACAGGCTGGCATGTCGGAAGAACAGGGCAAGACGGCCGCCGGAGGGATATTCGGTTTTCTCAAAAAGCAACTCAAAGAAGAGGATTACGCCAAGTTGACGAGTCAGTTTCCCGAAGCCGACGCCTTGGCCACGCAACAAACGGCCAGTTCTTCGGCGGATTCTGGTAGTGGCGGCCTCCTCGGTGCCGCCATGGGAGCCTTGGGCGGTGGAAGTAGTAGTGGTGGATCCGGTGGTAGAGGGGCCGACCTAACCACACTTCTTGCCCAATTGGCAGGCAAGGGTGTAACGCCCCAACAGATTCAAAAGTTTCTACCCATGGCGGCTCCTCACATTAAAAAGTTGACGGGAATCGACGTCAGCTCGATGCTGGGAACGCCGGCCGCGGGTGAAAACGCCCCTGCTTCCAACAGCAGCACAAACGCCACGGAAGGAGGAGAAACAACCAACAGTTTGAATCCCATGGATATGCTCAACAGTTTGACCGGTAGCGGTAGTGGTGGAGGCAACAGCAACCCACTGAGTTCAGCCATGGGCATGTTTGGCAAGTAAAAAAATAAGTATAAAATAACATCATCATTATTTCCAAATGGAAATTTATCGAATCCGCGACTGTGACCTGCAACCGTTCACCACAAAAATTGCAAGTGATTCTGTTCGTTCCATATTACAAAGATTGTTTTGAGAATAGATCCAGATGTCTGTTGTACGACTACGCATTGTATAATGTACTACAGTGTATCAATCAGAATGATGACTTTCGTAAACTAGTCACGAAGAATACGATGTCCAAATCTTTTGGAATTTCTCGCCATGCGACCGGCTACGGTGCAACCCAAAAGAAAAGAAGTAACCCCGTGGATGTACTGCTAGTAGTCTAGGTATTAGTTAGAGTGTAGTAGAAAAGATCCCGAGACAACCGAGTCCAATGCCCAATGTGATGCGAAGGAGCCCGTCGTACAATTGACCAAGAAGTTATTTGGGATTCTTCTGCCGCTTTTGGTCGATTTGGGATTCATACTGAAGATGACAGAAAACAACAAGAAACTGAAATACGTAGTAGTTGTAGTAGTTGATTGAAAAACAGTATAGAAGATTCACATTACTAGCTTTAGGAAAACTAGTAGAGTCAAATCCTCCAAATCAATGAGCCGCTCCTGCTTCAGAGATCCGAAGGAAATTTGGTCATGGATCATGTTGCAACTTGATCCATACAGATTGATGCAGCCGTTGTCGATCCCTTCGTTTCCATCATTATTTTGTCATTTCCAAATTCCCTCAATCCGTCTTGTTGGTGCTGGTGGCTTTGGACGGCGCTGTTGCCGCGCTACCTCCACTGCGTCCGTGAACTTTGTTGAATTCTCGTTCAAACATGGACAAGGAAAATAAGAGGCCTCCACTCAGGAACGAGAGTACTGCCATGTGAACACGAGCCACGCCGGCCACAAACCCCATCATGGTCATCACCAACAACAGAGTGATAATGACACGAACAAACGGTATCAAAATGATACCGCCACCGGGTTGCATGATTTCAGAAAAGAACGAAGTCATCCTTGTAGGAAGATTGTATAGAGAGGAGAAGAGTAGAATCGGTCGCAAGATTAAAAGTTTCCTGCTGCGTCGACGGCGGAAAACGTTGAAAGTACTATAATACTACTCCGATTATGAATGTTGTCAATTTCAAATCCGACGATGGACGAAATAATAACTGTAAAATAAAAAATGAATGACGAGCAGTACGGATACAAGTACCGGGAGTACCGGACCTGGTACATACGGAGAACTTTTTCTGATTTTTACGTACCGGTAGTTTTACTGGGTACTGTTGTACCGGTACTGTTAATAATACCGGTACTCGTACCGTAATTCTCGTGGTCAATACTCTACACGGCTGACGCGAGGCCGCATAGCCATAGCAACCAATGATCCATTGGAGTATTGCGAAGACTTTTGGGCGTCATCACAAACCCGGGTAGGGTCTACTCCATTGGCTCTACGGAGCAGGAACTTACTGTCAAAATAATGCTACAAAAAATCGAAAGAAAATGATAGATCGACCTCTTCTTTGACCCTATTCTTTGTCCCTCTTGTTAGGTATTCGAATACATAGGCATTCATTCGGGTCCCAATCGGCAACAGGAAAGTGCCAGACAGTATCCACGTTGTCATTATCGCCTGGGACAGGATTACCTTGAATCTCGCGACTGTAGAAATCAGCCGTTCGAAAGCCGATCTCCCGATCTACGCACTCGTCATTGACAAAAGCCGAGAAAGTAAAGTTCACCATGAAGTTGCTGAACCAACGTCGAAACAACCTTGGTTCCAGTAACGACATGGCGTGGTCTCGGAGTTTGTCATTGGACACTAACATGGGACGGATCCCTGGCCACCGCTGTTCGGTGTTTCCCGGTGGAATGTACTCTTCGTTCATGGAGACACTGGCGTACATCCAATAAAAGTCGTCCAAAAGTCCAATTGGAACGACGCAAATTTTGCCTTGCGCAACGAGATCATCCCGAATCTCTCTCTCATCCTTTCGCAGTCTTTGACGGTGTCGACGGGTGATTTGGATCGGAAAAGAATCCTGCATGTATCGTTGCGGTAACACAACCAGGACATTTTCACCCATTTCTTCCAGAGCATCCAGGACAAACTTAATTTGGTGGAAGTTGAAACGGCCTTGTTCAAAATTTTGCATGTAGTATCCAACATTGGGACCATCGATAATTGCGGTAAACGGTGGACCCTCGCGATCTTGTAACCATTCTCCAAACAGTCGCAATTCAGTAGCAACTTGTCCGCCATCCTTCTTTTTGTGTCTCTCCTCATAAGATGATGCTACCAAATGCAGTAGTCCATCTTTGAATTGTCGTTTCTGGTCGTCGTCCAAGCCAATCAGCCGGAGTTTGGATCCACTCCTGCTGCAGGTGCCACTACTTTCGTCAATTCGGACTCTACTGACAATGAGCTCGTTGGGTTCAGCTGGGTCCGAAAGGGTCTGGAACGACTCAAACATGTTCATTGGTTTGAGGTTTGAGGCGTTGTCTGATCCTTCGAAGCCACGTTGAAACGAATTATACAACAGTTTGGCGGATGCAGAGGAAATTTCGATAGAATTAAGCGCCAGCTCGGATGCAAGTGTATCAAAAAGCGCTGGTCCTGAAGCGTGATGATAACCCAGGTCAGTTACCTCCGGGATATTATCAGCTTCGTGTCTGTAAGATCGAAAAAGGTTTTTAGCGGCTGGTACACTGAAGACATTTCCAAGAGCGTTCTTGCTACCCGTACCTAAAATATCCGTTCTCTGCTACGCATGCAATCAACTGAACATAAGTTTCTGGTTGCAGTTGTACATACTGGCCTTGTTTCATCTTGACAAAGAGTTTGAAAGCAGACGCCAGGTCTCCTCGATCGAGATATGCTTCAAATACCGGTGCATACGTTCGCAAGCGGAGATCGTCGCTTTTCTGCAAAGCAAAGTGATCAAAAAAGTTAGAAAAAATCGTCGCGGGATGAGACAAAGTAGCACACGCAAGTTCCCACCTGACTCGCTTCAAGAAGTTTTTCTGCCTCATTCGGTCTACCTTGTGAGACCAATACTCGAACATGAATCATTAAAGTCTGTTCGGATGGTTCAAACAAAAAATCGTGGCACAACGCCACTTCGGCAGCCACATCGATGGAATCATTCGTTTCCTCTGTACGAGGAGATGTTTCACCCGATAGCCCATCCAAAAAGTCTAACACTGATCCACCAGAGTTACGCGTAAGACGTGTCGACAATGAAGACAGTCTTCTGGCAGATGGAAGAGAAAACGTGGAGCTGACATAGAGGTAATTGTGAAGGACTGATTGGTCCATTCGGTAGCCGGCCTCCTTGAGTTTTTGCCATGCCACCTCTAGGGGAGGAGCGGTAGAGAGTTTGGCGCACAAGCTTCCTACTCGTACCAAAGCGTTGCTGGCGACGTCGTATTGTTTTTTGGTCCAGCCGTGATGTTTCATGAAGGTTTCTCGTTGTTGGTGCAACTGACCTGCGAATAGGTTCTTGGAATCAACAACATCAGAACTCGATTCAGTTGGCGAGCCATTATTGCCTTCTCGTAAGGCCTTCCGCAGCATATCTAGACTGATATCAACACTCGTATCAGTAGATTTCAGCCATTCAATAACTGGTTTGGCGTCTTCGTCGGTCAAGGGGTTACTAGTGTGCTGGCGTAGAAACTTCGGGTCTTCCAACACGGAATCGAGCATTTCGAGATATTTTCCATGAGGGGTGTTGTCGTATTTCGGCTTTGAGGGAGACAATATATCAAAAATGGGCTCATTGTCGCTCTTTTCTTTGTAAAACGGCAACAGAGGAGATGCGCCATTTTGTTCTGCCTTGAGCTGTCGGTTCTTGGCGACCAGAGCGTCCACTTGTTCAAAGAACGAAGCCATGTCCGTTCTCGGTGTAGATGCCGATGATTTTTTGTCGTTCTCTGAAATATCTTCCTGGGATGATGTTGTTGGTTCTGAATATAGTGAAGGCGGTCGCCTTAAAGAGCGGGATATTTGCGCCGCATTGTATGGTGTTGCGCCGTTCTGACTTTTCTGTTTCTCCTGTTGTTTGCTCAAATTATCAAAGAACTCGTCCAAAGTCAGTCGCTTCTTTTTTTTCTTGAAACTAGCTGTTGGAGTATCTTCTGCTTTTTTCGAAAAGCATCTTATAGATGATGGATGCGACGAAGATGATTGATGATGCACACTCTCAAACAGGCTGATGCAGGTCGATGGTCGTCCATAATATGTTGGATTCGATGGATTAGACAACGGCGCATGACGTTGTCGGGAATAGGCTCTCCGCAGAGATGTCGCTTGACGTATGGATTGCATGAAAGTTTGTAATGTTATCTTTACTGTGCCGTCTAACTTGTCCCAGTGGCTACTCTCTAGTAGTGGTAGATGTTGAATGGAAGTTTTTTTCGATTGTCGCTGGATGTAGCTTGCAACAATGTTTGGCTCTCTGTCGTAAAGAAACGATGGGAGATGGAGGTCTAAGAAAATGAGTGGTGGAGCTGGATTGATCAATCTGAAACGGCTACACGAACGCGCGCAAGGTCTCCAGAATTATCCATGTCGCAAAAATGATGTTACCACTACTAAGTAATCTGGAAGGAAGAAAAGCAACAGTCCGTTTATACAACGGATCATTAATGACGCTACTTTGTGCAACCTGTTAGTGCTACTCATCCCTTGGATTTAAGCATGTAGAACAGGGTTAGGAGTTGGCACCATAGCATTATTTCTCACTGGATTATGGCTTGCATTGGTAGCAAGCTGCCATACAGGAATGTGCTGGTGTGATTGCGCATGCGTTTGCGCCGCATTCTGTGGATAAGATTGATGTGGAGGATGGTCATGATCTGTCGTTGGAAAAGTTACTGCTGGTCCTGGGGCTGCGGGAGCGCAATTGTCGCCACCGTCGGCAGGCTCGTTTGTAACGGAAGTCGGCTGGTGTGGTGCCCGAGCTGCGTGGTTTATGGAATGTGTGGAGACAGTGCCTGTTACGGCAATGCGCTGGATTGTATTTGCTGATAGTTGTCGGCGTGTTGAGCTTGAAGGATCTGACGACACGGTCGCCGCCCGAGCTCGTTGAAGCTTTTCCCCCGCTTGACGTATCAAATTCGCTGCTTCTTCGAATCTAGGTCCAGCTTGCTTGATTCGTGCCGCCATTTGGATGAGGGAAGAGTGGTATCCCCGTATCTCTTCTTCGGAAAGTTCCTTGATTCTGGATCCTGTCAATTTGAGTTGGTGCCGCTTGGCAAATTTCTTGGCCCAAGAGTCGCTCCCAGTAAAATGTTCCAATGCTCTCCTTTCCTTTGGATCCAACATTGGTTGGACACGATCAAGCTCTAGCAACTTTTGTTTTGCTTCCAATCCCTACGATTCGGTGAAGCAAAAGTGAGTGAGCTTGAGAAATAGCTTAACCCGGATGACTGTTCAAAGCGTCCACAGTGTTAGTCAATCTCTTACCTTGGCAACGATAATTTTGGTGGTCACTGGCTGTCTTAGATGTTGTGGCCGTCGTTCATTGTCTTCGAAAAATATCTTTAATGACGATGCCAATCGATGCATGGGATCGTACATGTTGGCCTTGAGCTGGCCCGAATTCGTCGCCCGTGCCACTTCAATGGCCCGTACAGCTGAGACCTGACGTCAAAGAAATTCGAACTGACTATGAGTTAAAGGACGCATCCAACGTCAATGACGGGACACATGCCTGCATACCTTGGTCCATTCTCGGAGTGTATTTTCAGGAATTTTAAATTTCTTAGCAACGGTCGGAAGTTTGACTCCAGGAATCTTCAAATGTTGTAGCACTTCCGACTAAGACAGACAGCAAATGAAATAACAGCGCGAAACAGTGCAGATATTGAGAAAACGTATGATTCATCAACCCAAGTACAAAGGCAATAATGCATCGTACCTTGAAATCGTTGTCGTATCGGCGCCGTGGCTTCTTTGATAATCGTGAATGGTTGGAGGCATGTCCTCGAATCCCCTCTTCTTCTCCCATGTCAGATGGAACGGGAATTTCCGAAGTATGCTGGTGATGTTGTTGAGTCGTATGATGACCTGCATGTTGGTGTTCATGATGTGAATATGGCTGCAAATGCTGTACCTCGTGAAACTGACGTTGTTGAGGGGCATGCTGCAAAGGTTGTTGCTGTTGCTGAGAGTGTGATAGAGGCTCCAAGAAATCGGAAGGAAAGGGTTGAGCAGAGGGGTCATGGTGGTGTGGTTCCGAATGATGGTGCAGTTCCGCTTGGTGGCCGTCATTTTGATTGTGAACATTGTTCTCTCTGTCAACGGAATGTTGCTGCTCCACAACATTCATATTCTGGTGGTGGTAACTGGAAGCAAGATGGTCGGTTCGTGAATCTGCTGGTTGATGAGATGGGATTCGCACTTTGTTATTAACTCCAATGGGCACGGAAGAGGCTTGCAGCTCGGATGACATTCTTTCGTACCCGCGATGAATCAATCGTGAAAGATACGAGACACTCACAACGATGATACCGGTAGTTTGGTTACCTGTACAACTACTACACTCGTATCATACCTGTAGCATGTTTGGCGTTATTGTGGCCTCGTCAACGATGGTGGCAATTTTTCCGATCTGCAGAGAGGTAAAATTGGATCGACGGTTCCTTCACTAGTTTACGGCGCATATTATCGTAATGTACGAACGTAACAAAATGCCATAGCAAAGTCAGATTCACTCTGACGTGTTTTACTTACATTTACAGTTTTATAATAACAGTAAATACGGTAAAATGTACCTACTCTACCGGTACTAGCTTTTACCGTAGCTACCGGTAGCTAAAAGAGCCAGGGGTTGCGAGACCAAAAAATAATAATTAATAGACCAGAGAACCTCTGGGGCCTGATACACAGCCGTTGCTGTATTCTCTCTACTGTCGTATGATACACTCACAGTCAATCATATAATAATACGTAGATAAAAAATATACTAACTGTAAGTACCGTATAATAATATTATATCTACTAGCCGTTTTCAGTCATGCATGGATTCTTCAACTGATGATGACTTCTGGAGCCACTGCCTGAGCAGGAAATGCTGAAGAAATAATCAAGTTTGGTGTGGCGATCGAAAGATATCCGTTAAATGAATATTGATATATATCGTCCAATTCGTTCGTTGAATCTCAGTCCTATATAACCCCCATGTAAGAGAAGGCGATACAATCAATTATTGTTGTGCAGGCTTCGGTTCCAATTCTACTTTTTTCATGACTAGAAAAGGCACGACGTGGACTTGTGAGACCTCTCTAAAACTAGTTTGCGCTCGAAGAGTTCCATTGTAGTGAATCATTCGGACGCATCTCTCAACCTTTCTCACAAATTCCGAAATACACATTACATTGATTCTCACACATACCCTTTCAAATCTTCTATCGTATTAAGATTTCACAAGTTCAAAAGTCTAACAAAAATCTACCGATTTTCAAGGAAACAAAACTACACCAGAGGATATCAACTAAAAAAATTGTCACCATGACCATCTTTCTGAAAAACCTAGACTTATCGACGATCAAACCCAAAACCAGACGAAAGAAGACAGTCAAACGCACCCTGCCTATTTCGTTTCCCATCAAGCTCTTCCAAATGCTGGAAGAGGTTCAACAGGAGGGAAGACAGTCGGTTGTGGGTTGGAATCCAGATGGGAAAACCTTTCAAGTGCATCAACACGAACGATTTGTACGGGAGGTCCTCCCCAAATATTTTAAGCAAAGCAAATACAAGTCGTTTCAACGCCAGCTCAACTTTTATCAATTTCAACGTATAATGTCTGGGCCACTGGAAGGTTCCTATGGGCATCACTGCTTTGTCAGGGGCAACCCAGAACTATGCAACAGAATCAAACGAAGTCCAAGTCAACAGCCAAATCAACAATTGCCATCTTCAACATTGGTGGAACGGCACGAGAGAAGTGTCGTTGAGCAAGCACTAGCCAAGGATTATCCAACAAACACACTGGATATCCCCTTGGAAGTGGCCGATGTGTCTCTAGAATCATCTGTGGACTTGGGGAGGATTTCGGAGCTGCTACGGAACGACATTCGAAACAACAATTTCATCAACAATGCAACCGCACCATCATTTTTAACGGACTTTCCAAGCGGTAGTCGTCCCGAGGCCAAAGACTTGCGCCTTTCCTTTGTTGGCAAGACATTTTTCGCCATTCCTCTAGAATTCACGGGTATATAACGGGAAACAAGTGTGTCTAGTAACTCACCTGTGAATACAAGCGTGCACACATAGAGATAAAATGTTTCAATCCTAAAATTACAAAAGCGATCATACAATTCCAGAAGCAATTTCGGTGTTTTTTAACTTGATATTATCTTGTCTCAACACGCTGCTCGTCCTTGTTTGCCAAAGTTTCTCATGAAGTAAACAACAAACTCCATCCGAATTCTCGATCTCGTTTTCTCACCTTCTCCCCCAAAGATTATATCTTAAGCTTGTAGCAACTGTGAACATTCGGTCCATAAACCTTTTTTCTCAGCCAATGCAACTCGTTGTTTCTCATTGTTTCTTGACGGATTTTTCAGTATCTATTCCTGGAACCTCCCAAGATTCAATCACTTTCCTCAACTCCTGAACCTGAGATCGGCGCAAGTTCAGACACTCTCGCAGCATATTCCCACTGACATGAGGTGGGATGCGAGCACAAGTTTGACACCAGCCAGTCTTGGTGCAAACCTCGTTTCCCGTTTGGACGCTTGGCACCAGAAAGCCGCATCGCACACATACATCACCAGGTTCAGCTTCGCGGAAGGGTCCGAATCGACCGGCGGTCCGTGACATGCCCGCTCCCAAGACACTTTGCGCCGCAAGTACACTCAAACCAGACTTTATGTCCCAGAGTTCTGCAGCTTTGCCGCGCAACTCAAGAGGAAATTCTCGTACTAAATCGAGCCGGATTTCTTCAGGGTAGTCGCGAGCAGCATTCAAGCGTAGACGGTGTTCATCTTCTCGCTCTAGCTGCCGTCGCAAGTTGTGGAAGCGATTCTTGATACCATTGTCAGTTCGTCCAGGAATAATCTTGGACATTTTGGCCCAGTGACTGCCAATGGTGTTGTAAAGATGAAAGATGGTGGAGTCTTCCACGGGCGACCAATCGGTGACCTTGAGACGTGGGTTAAGATGATTAACGTATCGCTCTCGGCACTGCTTTCCTGTTCGCTCGGGCAGGCTCTGGGCGACTAGTGACCATTTCATGGGCATTCGCATACTCTGCACAATACTCAACAAGAGAGTGTCTTCCTCTTTAGTCCATGCTTTTGGCCCGGTCTTTCGTTTAGAATTAACTGAGGTATCTCGATCAAGAGCCTTCAGGCTTTCAGAACCCATTTGAGACGGGTGAAGACTGCTGGGAACCATCTGAGGAGGATATCCATATCCTGGAGGAGGCCCATGAGAAGGATGGAAGCCACCGTAGGGAGGAGGACCTCCGCCATAGTGATGAATATGAGCTGGAGGAGGATAGCCAGCACCCGGTGCCCCGTACGACCTTGCATATGGTGGATGTAGTACTTCTCCCATTCGAGGTGGCCCGCCAGGATGATGCCATCTGTCATCGGGAGACACAGTGGTAGCACCCTGGGGACCCTCGACCCCATACGGATGCGTACGGGGACTATCTGTGTTCTCAATAACATGACCAGTAGCCGGCGAGACAGGTGGAGGTGCACCCGATCCCGACATCATATGTGGCCCATCGTGCGGACCTCCGGCAGGACTTGATAGAGGTACGGAAATGTGTGTTGGTTGTGGAACGGTGGTATTGCTCTCCCCAATCTTGACCCATTCGGTATCACCATCTTCGTATTGCAACAAGTGCTCACCAGTCGCGTCATCGTACTGCTGAACGGATCCAATATACCACTTGTTGTTTACCGGCCAGAACACCCTCACATTCTTCCCGATCATACAGTTCGAACAGAACCTTTTCAGAAGAGAGAAGAGAAGAAACCAAACAGGGAATGTGTGAGAGGAGGTGATGCATCGAATTAATGACACGATTTTGTGTTAAAGCACGTAGCGTAAAGCCCCGTTGATGCGATACTCAGGGTCGGATGATTTTGCATTTTATCATAGCACATTGTTGCCTGCACAATTTTGGTGTCGTGTGTACGTCGTATGACTATAGCCGCCAAAAAAGGACCTTTCCATTTTTCTTGAGCCACGCCCCGGCTACAGCATAGGCATATAGGTACGACGATTCTCATCAACATCCCATAGCCCATCCCTATGGTATCTTACCTGGATCTGAGTGACGGGGAGGCAGGAATCCCCTTCCCGTCCAAGTTCTCATCACAGGCCAACAGCGGGACGTTTTCTGCATTGCAGTTGGCACATCGATCCCCTCCGCAGGAAGCTGTGTTGATGCTTAGGCCGATGTTGGAGGGCATTATGATGATGTAGTAGGATACTGCAGCCAAGTCAAGTCGCCAGCATCAACATACCCAAGGATCAACGACTGTCGTTCGAAGGAATGTTACCCTTTTTGGATGTGTGTTCTTGCTGTTGTCCTGTGAACGATGTCGTCAAAGTGCGTCTCAGCGTCAGTTCAGATCATGAACGACAACAACCGAACAAGCAAACTGGCCATGAAATTTTCATCAACAACAGCCAAACACGAGAGGGCAGGCTCGCATTTTCGCCGTTGGGTCGGCAAAAATGACCTAAATAATCCAGGAAAACGTACAGACCGTATTCCCAACTTACGACTCTTTCGATTCAACGGAGTTGTCCATGGTTCTTGGTTGCGTTTCTATCCATCGCACCCCTCATCTGTGAGTAGAACGCAGAGGTGCACCTTCTCACACAACTTACAAAAATTGATGCACCTCCAGAAAACAAAAATATGGTCGAAGAAGAAATAACAGTGTGTGCGTACATACGTTACAGCAAGATCATTTCATACATCGCCACACAAGACAATCAATTGTCACCATGAAAAGTCTCACATCATTTTCCGCCGTTGCCGTCTTGGTCACTCCCACCACGTTCGTTGTTCAGGGCCGGCAATGGCATACCATCATTGATCATACCATCTATCGAAAGTCAAACATTGACAAGCGTCGCTTTGAGCTCACGATTGAACAAAATCCATTCTTTTTTCCTGGCGATTCCTCCGTGGAAGAAGAATCGCCAACCGTTTCTCCTGGAATCAATGCGTGGGTGACATTGAGTCCCACTCTGGCGCCATCGTCGGTCCCATCCGACATTCCTTCATTTACTCCTACGGAGTGGAGTATCGAGCTCAACGGAGGATGTCGCCAAGGCCATGAGCTGTTCGAAGTGCACATGTACGATAGTTGGGGGGACGGGTGGGACAACACAATGCTCACCATTTCTGGCATAGAGGATCAAGATCCTACCATAGTTCTTCCCAGCAACTTTATGACACGGACCACCACATCTCGTAATGGAGATGCCATGGTCAAAATATCTAGAACCATTAATTTGGACGATCAAAGCATCTTTAATCCAGAAAAAGCCAACGATATTGATCCTCTGGGAGTTGTTTTCCAAGGAACTCTGCAGCGAGGATCGCACGAGGTGACGGAAGTTTGTTTCTTGCCGCGACGATGCTATCAAGTGACGGTAGCTGGAGGAGAATTTCTTAACGAAGTATCATGGGACATTCGGCCAGGCAACTTGGATGACAGCGAGCAACTACTATTCGAACCCATTCTTGGTGGCGGAGCACCGGCAGGATGCACATTCTCTCTTCCGGACGAGAATGGACATCATTTTTGTCCCAATACTTGCAGCGACACGTTACTTCCTTCTACTATGATGACACAATCGCCCAAATTGCTTCAAAATCTTCAACAAAATCATGCCTACGGATCTGATGCGATCAACAAAGTAACTGGAGAGACCGTTTCAACCACACTTGGAACAACCCGGTCATCCTACGGACAAGGAGGCGTCGCAGGTGGCATTCGGAAGGGCTCAACGGCATCGTCCATTCTGAGAAAGTTTCGAAGCCCAGAGGAGAACAATAGCAACTAGATGTAGTTGATAGTAATGACGTAGTGTACATGATTACTTGACTATCTCTTGCGCAATGCCCGCCGCCATTTCAAAGTCACGAATCAAATCATTGACATCCTCTAGTCCAATACTCACACGAAGGAGCCCTGGAGGACTTGTTCGTCGTTCTGGAGGTTCAATGCTAGATCTATGTTCAATGAGCGTTTCGGGTCCTCCGAGGCTCGTGGCACGGTGAACGGTTTGCAAGGCTGCCGCAAAGGCCATTGCCGTTGCTTCGTCATCAAATTCCATGGAAAAGACACCTCCAAAGCCGCCTTGCATTTGTCGTTTGGCAACATCGTACTGCTGATGAGATATCAGCCCTGGATAATACAAGTGGCTGATCTTCATTTGCTCCTTATTTTTTTCCAAGTACTCCACAAGTTGCTGGGTCGTCTTACATTGTCGTTCCACCCTCACGTGGAGTGTTCGCATCCCACGTAACGTCAACCAAGAGTCAAAAGGAGAGGCGACAGCACCTCCCAATTCTTGTGCGTCGTTCATGGCACTGACCAACTCGTGGCCGCGAGAAGTGACTGGAGAAAGCGTCACTACACCCAGCAGTGCATCCGAGTGACCAGCCAAATACTTGGTCCCAGAATGGAAAGAGACATCAGCCCCTAGCTTTTCAAGACAGAGAAAGAGAGGGAGATCAAATAAAAAAAAGGTTGTGAGGAAGGGATTCTTTCAGGCCAAAACCTGCAAGACGTCAGGCGCACCCATTACTTCCTACCTCGAGAGGTCTCGTCAAGATGGGAGATGCCATGGTGCCATCGACGACCGTAGTGATGGTGTAGGAGGACCGTAAGGGTTCTACGGCTTGGCAGATTGACTGAATATCCAAGACGTGGCATTTTGGATTGGAAGGACTTTCCATCCACACAATTACATCATCATTCGAATCGACAGATTGGATTGCCTCGACAATTTCCGATACGTCCCTCATGTTGACATGTCGAGCATTTACTCGGTGCTTGGAAAAGACATTGGAAAGCAAAGATGACACACCATGATACAAGTCGTCTGGGAGCAATACCGTCAGTGGTGACGAATGAGCAAGGAGTATGGAAGTGACGCCCGCCAAACCAGAGGAAAAGGCATACGAGGTGATGGCCGTATCTTCTCGTCCAGCCAAATTGATACATTCCAATTCAAAAATTGCTTTTTCGAGCTGGAGTCGAGTCGGATTATCCATGCGAGCGTAAACAGAGTCTCTGAACGAACGAAAGAAAGAATCGACGAAGCAAGGTTTATAATGGCAGTGGACAGACACGGTCATTAGTTCCAAATGTTTCTTACCCGTCCCGATAGATCCCATCCGCTGGTCGCGTGTAGGTTGTCGCTACATGGAGAGGAGGAGCCATGGGGAGATTGTCTCCTTTGGTATCCATTCCAGAATGTGAAAGAATTGTGGCAATGGCGGACGGATCCTTCGCTTGCCTTTCTGCCATCATGGCGGCTGCCCGTCGACCAGCTTCGGATGGCGTCAAAACGCTAAAAGATCGCAATGTAACCGCTCTTGCAACGTGTGCGGACCTCCGGAAAATGCTGTTTAAGATTACCATCGTGCAAGAATGGATGGTACGTTGACTGTGAGTCCGATACGTCGCAGCAATAATAATAATGGAGGATGAGTTGATGAGGAAAACGACTCAAAACGTGGAGGAGGAGATGATTCTCTATCTCTCTCTTAAAATAACAGTCGTATGTTGCGTCGCGTGATGCGGACTCTGTCAGGATCTTTGAAATGATCAATCATGCCGATGATGCATGAAAGGTGAACTACTGCACTAATCCAGCACTAACACAACGAATAGCCATATTCATTTTCCATTATTTTTGTGTTTGTTCTATGATACAATGTCGTACTAAACAAACACTTAGTATCAATCCACTACCGTAACTATTCCAGTACTACGGTAGTCTACTATCATTCCACGAAACATAAACACGGTTAAAAACACAAACTCGTCAACCCCACGACTTCAAGTAATAATGGTAGTGTGTATGATACGTCGTAGTACTAACCTGCTCGTTTTGTACTACAGAACGCTTTGGACCAATTCTTCGGTTTCCCTCAAAACACTGTCAATATCGGAGTACGATTGAGAAATCATAGACGGCGGGCCGCCACCGAATCCTCCAGCGTTTACGTAGGGTGGCGAATGACGACTGGGCGAGGGAGCAATGTAGGCAGCAGCTCGGGGAGACGGCGAGTCTACAGTTGTCTTTTCTTGATAGAAAATGGCCGAGTTCATGGATAGCGGGCTGGGACGAGGCGGTTGATGGGGCTGTTGCGTCGACAAGGGCGGTACCGCTTGTGCATAATACTGTGGACTGCCGGTACCATTGGCTCTGGGTGTAGTAGTAGTAGTTATTGCTGTATGATTCCCCCGTCCCGTCCAATGGCGTCGTCTCGAGTCAAACGCGGAGTTCACGTCTTTTTGCAGTGTTGCCATCATTGTTTCGCGTTCCGATTCCCAATCGTGTCGACGCCGCTCCAATTCCTCGGCCTGTCGGGACTGCCATTCCTTCTTTTCGATTTGGATCTGTTGTTGCAACTCTTCTACATTCCGTTCCAATATCTTGCGTCGGTGCGATTCTCGTTCGTAATCTTGCGTGACCCGAGCCACGCGCGACAAGGCCTCCTGCAAGGATTCGTCCAGTTCTTCTTGTGATTTGGCATGATCCTTTTGCAGTTGTGTCATTTTTTTTCGATGTTCCTCCTCGATTTCTTCCAGCTGCGTCTCATGCTGATGTTGCAGTCGTTGAGTGACTTCCTCGAGTTGCGTGATGCGTTTGTTTTCGTGTTGTTTGGCCAATTTCTTGAGCGCCTCGGCGTGTTCGGCCTCTATCGTTTGAACAGCAGCGTCCCGGTCGGCCTTGACCTTGGCAAGTTCCCGCTTGTGTGCTCGAATCAGATGTGCCCGTTCTGCCGAATCCCTGAGTCGTGCCAAGCGGTCCGCAATGGCCGTGTCTAGTGTGGCAGAAGTAGGGAGGGGCGTATCGGGATGTTGTTGTTGCTGCTGTTGTTGTTGTTGCTGACTGCCAAAGAATTGTGGCGAGGAGGCAATGTTGCGTGCGAGTCGAGCCTTGGCCATGAGTTCGGCCTTCATTTTGTGCATGGTCTCATTTGCTTTGCGCAAAGACTTGTTGAGTCGATCGATTTCGCTTTCACTGGATGACTGTACTTGTTCCAGCTTTTCTTGCTTGGCATCGAGTTGTTCTTCCATTTTGTCCAGTTGCGACTGAAATTGATCCCGTTCCATGGTGACATTGGCAAGTTGAGCCTGTAGTTGGGCGATTTCCGTTTGCAATGCGACATGTTGCGTTTGTAAGTGGGCCACTTCAGCCGCCAAGTCTCCCTTTCCGGCCAGTGTTTGTTCCAAGTCGTCGTTCAACTTATCTAGCTGGGCTTTGAGTTCCTTGTGACGGTTGTCGGCGGCCAATGTCCGATGGCGTAACTCCTTGTTGGAGCGGTTTACATCTCGGAGTTGTGCCTCCAAATCGATTTTTTGTTTGGTCCAAGTCTGTTGTGAGTTGACGATTGTTGTGTGCTGCGATTGCAGTTGCGTCAGTTCTTGTTTCAGTCGTTCGATGTGACTATGATCGTCGTGTGACTTTTGTTGGTAGGTTTGTATTTGTTGACGCATCTGTTGCTGTTCCTGTTGCCATTGCTGCTGTTGTTTGGTCAACTCGTCGTTCCGTTGATTGGACTTGACCAGTTCCTCCTTGAGGTGTTGTAGTGCGTTCAAGGCCGATTCATGAACCCGTACCACTTCGTCACTGGTAATGTTCGTGTCGGCGGCATGACTATGGACCGTGTGAGGAGCAGAGGAACGATTCTGGTGTTGATGATGCTGCTGCTGCTGATGTTGTTGTTGGGATGAGACACTGAAACTGGACAGGATGGAAATGTTGGGATTGTTATTGGGATTGTTATTGTTGTTGTTGGGATTGTTTTTGTTATAGACATCCTTTCGCGATGTTGTTGCTCCCGTATGGGTTGGTATGCGTGGCTGTGCCGTGTTGGGAGATGCCAAGCGAGATTGTTGGTTGGAAGAAGCTGGGGAACCGTTACTATTGGTGGGGGTGGTATCTCGTCTCGGTGGAGAAGATGGAGAAGAAGATGCGTGTCCCAAGGTGCGTTTGGCCCGTTGTGCCAAGGACCGATCTTCGATACATTCAAAAAAAGTGTCATCTTCTCCTTTACCACTGCTAGTCGTACCTTGTTCATCGAAAAGTACCTCCTGAATGGGAGGAATATTGTTCTGCTGCTGCTGCTGCTGTTGTTCGTGTTGTCTCTGTCGTTGACGTGTCATGGACAAAGTTTGTCTACTCGTAACCGTTGGATCATGTTGTTGCTGTTGTTGATGATGATGATGCTGATCTTCGGAAGTATTCGATGACAATGCCATCATGAGCGAGTCGGAGGGACGCGAAAGAGGTGATGGTGGTTGAAGTGCCAGGCTTGGCAAAGTCTCCATACCTGCTGTTGTGGTTCCATCGACTGACAAGGACAACAAGGTGCTGTTCAACAGAGCCTGCGATGCCGATCCACCGCCATCTCCTTGTAGTTGTTGAAGCTGTTGCTGCTGATGGTGATGATTACTAGTAGCACCAGCAGTAGTAGTATTGTTTTGATATGAAGTGGTTTGAAACGTCGGAGGAGGTGGCCGATAGATGGCTGGTATAGGAGTGGGATCGTCCGAAAAGCCATCGTCATCTCCATGATTGTTGTTACCATGGTTGTTGTTGTTGTTTTCGTCATTGTAGGAAGGACCTGGATAATGATACTGATACTGCTGTTGCTGCTGCTGCTGCTGATGTTGTTGGTTGCGATGGTCTTCCATCTTGGCTGATAGTGTAAGGATATTGAACCCTTATGATGACTGACGCTTTATAATAAATCAAAAAAAAAAAACAGTTCACAGTACAGCAAAAGCCTACCCGTACCCAAGAGGTACTTCACTGTATGATAGACAATGGACAGAAACAACAACAGCAACTACTACAGTACGTAATAATGATGATTGATGATTGATGAAATAATAGTGGGAACCAGCTAACTGTAATTGGCTTCATACACAGTACCGGTAGACACTACAGACAACAAACAGTACGTAGCCGCACTAGTATTCTACCTCTAGTAGGTAGTAGTAGTTTCCCTTTTCTCTTCTCTCCCTACTCCTCTTGTTGTTGTTGTTGTTGTTGTTGTTGCGGTGCACACTACTATTCACTGTAGCACTGTAGAGAGACATGCATTGCAGCATGGAACCAACCGACAACTCCTTTTTTTACGTACATCCAGTACTGTTTTTTACTTCGAAGTAGACTTTTGCGTCATAAAACTGTTTCATTTTTTTTATTTTTTTCAAATCCAGCCTTGCCGTTGCAAAATAATGCCAGACTGTGAGGCACCTTACCTTTGCCATGGAGGTATGATATGTACGAAAGATAGTATAATAAATAACCAAAAATGATACTACGGTACTACTCCGTAATAATAACAGTAAAGTGGTCTGCTGTCGTATGATACGTGAGATGAGAACCATGACATCACACGCTCCCAAAACATCATCAACAACAACAACCACAACAACAACAACTTCATCAATCTTCGACTCGTTCAACTTCAAACACACACACATTGGACTGCCACCACCACCACCACCACCATCATCATCATCACCATCATGAGGAGTCGACCGTTCTTGTTGTTATTCCTGTCGACTTTTGTCGTACAGTTGTTGTGGACCGCATGTCAAGCATTTACTACCGGAACCCAACTGGGCCACCACCAGCATGTGTTTAGATCTCCTCCTCCTCCTCTCTCCTTGACAACGACAAAGTCGACGACGAAAAGTGTCAGAATACCGTACCATCAACTTACTACTAGTACTACTTCTAGGAGAGTACTCACAAAAAACAATATCAATCTTTCATTCCAACAAACCTTATTATTATCCAACCGAAAATCGATCGCTCGACAACTGTCTCCACAAGCTTTTCCCGAATCGATTTCCGACGTAACAATGTCCCTCTTTCGGTACGATGGCAATGTCCCCCTCCTGTTAGCCTTTGGTTGGAACGCGGTTCTCTTTCTTGCCTTGCGTTCTAAATTACTCAAGGTATTGACACCCCCAGGTTACTTCCATGCCTTTGCACTCGGAACGTTGCTATGGAACACGTTGGGATGGAGGGGATGGACACTCTGCGTTTTATATCTTGCATTGGGATCCCTTGTCACCAAGGTCAAGTTTCAAGAAAAACAAAACATGGGAATCGCCGAAGGACGGGATGGTCGACGAGGACCCGAAAATGTATGGTACGTCGTGTCGTGTCGTTTCGTGTCGTGTGTTTTTGTGTGTACGTATGGATGTCTACTTCGTATGATGAAAAGAGAGAGCTTTCTATCATGCGTCGTACCATACTCTACCAAATGTTGCATCCTTCGTCTTTCCAATTCTTTCTTTCCCTTTCTTTCTCTCTTTTCTCACATCACACACTCAACTGTTTTGTTTCTCCTTTTATATTCCATCATTTGTGTAGGGGTTCGGCCGCCACGGGTCTTCTTTGCGCCGTGTGTTCCGTTCAAGGTCAAACCTTCTTGGGAATTCCTTCGGAGATGTACGTACTTGGATACGTGGCGTCTCTCGCGACGAAACTATCCGACACGTTCGCGTCGGAGATTGGCAAGGCGTACGGTAAGACGACCTTCCTCATTACCACCCTGGAACGGGTCGAACCGGGTACGGAAGGAGCTGTCAGTTTGGAGGGCACACTTGCCTCCATAGTGGGTGGTACGCTCATAACGTTATACGGCTTGGCAGTGGGCTTGATTCCGACCGCAGCAGTCCCCGTATCTGTCGTTGCCGCGTTCGTGGCGACCAACGTAGAAAGTTGGTTGGGTGCCACCCTCCAGGGCAGGGACGATCTCAAATGGATCACCAACGAAGTGGTCAACTTTTTCAATACGTTGATTGGTGCTATACTAGCGATTGGAGCAGGATTGGTGTTGCTGTAGAAACAAACAAAATAAAATAAATAACACAGTAAATAAATAAAGGGGAAATTGCAATATCACCAGGAGCATCCGCGACCATTCAAGGTATCACTTAATCCCAATCCCTAAAAATGATGACTCGGGACTCAAGTTCCATCAGTTCGCTTGTTACTCGCCTCTTTGACAAAGTGGAGACATTTTGTCTCCAGTTGAGACATTTTGTCTCCAGTTGAGACATTTTGTCTCCAATTGGAGACAAAAGTAGATTCAGAGACAAAATGTCTTGAGACAGAGACAAAATGTCTTGAGACAGAGACAAAATGTCTCGAGACAAAATGTCTCCAGTTGAGACAACGTTCACCTCGAAGGAAAAGGGGAACCCCCAAATACTCACGTACAGTTAACCATTTGCAACAAGTACGGAGTACATACATCATGTCTGATGAAGCATGAAGCGACAACAACCATCTTTTTTCGCTACAACAATGGCGAGATCACGTGAAAGAGGCTTTCAAGAGAAATAAATAGGGAAGCTACAGGCTTTGTTGGCGGTCGTGGCCACCACTGAGGAGGTGGAAGGGAAGGAATCGAGTTCCAACAGAATCCAACTTCCAGCAGCATCCTACAGCAACTCGCAAACTGAAGCAAGTCTTTGTGTGGTTCAACGAGGACCAAACAGCAACTAGCAACCGAAGAATTTTTTCGTTGAGGATTGTTTGGATATCCTTTCCTCCGATCGATCATTTGTTGGCTTCCCATCTTCCAATCAAGAGGCCATAGAAGGTTTAAATCATTCTCATTTCAGATCTTTTTCCGGTGTTGGATTTATGCTTTTATTTTTACATCGACCGTCGCAATGGGATGGGGAACACCTACTAGTCGTACTCAAAAGAACAGTAGTAAATGATTTCAATGGGCGATGCCAAGGGAGGGGAACAAGCGGTGGTGGAAGAGGACGTTGGATGATGCAAGCTTTAAGCAAGAGTGCCTACAACTGTTCCGAATGATTCATTGAATAAATCCAACAAACCCGAAGATAGTGCAAATATCAAAGCAAAAGCAAAGCTTCGTAGTTTGCTAATGAATAAGTCCTCAATGGCACCCTATTCAACAATCGAGCAAATCCACAAGAGATAATCTTTTTTCAGTCTTATTTACTGAATGGTTTCAAAACAAACTTTCGGAGCCTGAGGAAAGCACTTGCTTGGAGAAAGAATTTGTCGCATTCGACCCACCGGCCTGTGAGAAAGAGATCTTTCCAAGAAATACTAGTGCCCGTGGCGAGCTATTTTCGGATGGAAGGTCTACTCGAAAGATCATGGGAGAAGATGTGTGTGAAGACTGGAATAACAGCAGGACTCTCTCCAACGCAAGTGGTCCAACTGCTACCTAGTTTCAATGACCAATGTCCATTGGATGCTTTTCGCAATAATCTGTACAAAGAAAGAAAAAATTGGTCGCAAGACGTCTGAAGGCAGCAGAAACGCAACAAGAAAGGAGCAACCTACTTTTTGAAACAGAAACAGCATTGAAGCTAGCTACAACAAAGAAGCTTGGAAACTACTACTACTACGTAGTATCTTATATTACATCATTTGTTCATGCTGTCGTTACTCTATTATTAGTTTGGCTGTTAAAATTTCGAGAAGATGGATCATTCTACTATCGTTGTACTTGGTAGGAGATAATTATTCTGTAAACGCAGTTACTACTGTTAGTTTATAGTAGTAATTTTTTTTTCGGGGAGTTGTACGAGAGCATTTTGGGGGAGTTTGCCTTTGTCTCCAATTGGAGACAAAAGTTGAGACAGAGACAAAATGTCTTGAGACAGAGACAAAGTGTCTTGAGACAAGAGACAAAATGTCTCCACTTTGTCTCCACTTTGTCTCCACTTTTGTCTCCATTTCGGAAAAACGCTTTCGAGGAATTCGAGTCCCGTGAAATTGGAGAATAGAAGATCGGAAATTTAAGGGTAGGGTTAGATCGAAAACCGTCAGAATTCGCGGATGCTCCAGACCCCAATAACTTTCTCCACCTTTTTCGTTATTTCACCAGACCAAAACTATTTCACCAGGGCACAAACTTATTTCACCAGGCCCAACCTGCGCGCATTGTTACTTCACCAGGCACAAACTTATATCACCAGACCCTACCTGCGCGAATTCTTATTTCACCGGAAACAAACTTATATCACAAGACCCAACATTCCCAAATTCTTATTTCACCAGGGCACAACAATATTTCACCACTGCCACCGATGCAATTTGTTATTAGACGAATGCTACTACCACCCGTCTTTCTTTGTTGCAGCTATCTATCTCCGTTGTGGCCGTCTCTTAGCTGCGTCTACGCATACCTCTCGTTGTTATCGCCGTCGTATTACCAGCTGTTTCTTCTATCTGAGCGGCAGTCTCAGCAGAATTATGTTGCCCCCACCAGGACGTGTTCTCCGCACTTGTCCTATCCCATTTGCCAACGATCCATGCCGTTGTTCCCATCTTTCTGTTACGAATGACTTAATTTCACCCTTGGCGGGTGCAAACCACCTGTCCACTGCTTTGGTGGATTATCTCCTGCACCGCTCAATATCAATGTCAAGTAACTTGCGAGACGATGTATTGATTGGTTCCTCCAATTCCTTCAGCTACTTTCAGCTCATGAACAAAAAAAATTCAGGCTCCTTGGACCAACACGAGGCCATGAGTGTCAATTCCGCCCGGCTTCAGTATCAACATTACAGCCGCAAACGTTATGAGTTTATTTCCCCCTGCTGTAGCCACAACCATTTCTTTGCGGTCAAGGTGATATTTGACATTCAGGACCCTTCCATCTTTTCCGAAGTTTGTGTGTATGATTCATTGCGCAGAACTGGACGCAGAACTGATGCATTGAATCGCCATGCTCCCCCAGCCCAGTACCTGTGTCAGCTTCAGCTATTTCTTGCACAGTTTTGTTTTGTTGGACTCCCTCAAAGTGAGGTGCTTGCGAAAAACCCTGAGTACATCCTCCGAAATGCAGTATACGCCCCATGTCCAGTACAAGAAAATGGACACGACTGTGCCTTGTTTGCTTTTGCATCGGTCCTTCACATAGTCCACGGTCATGCACTATCTGCTGTCACCTTTACGCAGCAAAATATCTCTCAACTGAGGGATGGTTTGAACACAGTGCTTGCCTGTAACAAACCTGATGTGAACACTCCAGATCCGAAGAAATTCCTGTCCTCTACATTTTTGCGGTCGTTCTTCCCTTGTCTTTCGGAGAAACAAAATGACGACGTTTTTCTCAAGTTACTGTACAAAAAGTCGGAAAACGCCTCGCCAGAAGGAAAACAATCCAAACGAAACCCTGCAGAAGGAAAACAAGCCGACGAAGTACTTACAGAAGTCGACTCTGCTTATCGTCCCGTTCTTGATGATCCTCAACCAGAAGCTGACATTGTATCGGACCCTTCAGTTGCTTGTAGTCTTCCAGGTTCTGCGACAAATATTGTCGAGGTCCCTAGAACGCTGGACGACGTGTTCACGTCAATGTTTATGGATGTGCCTACGGTATTTGAAGACATGTCACAAGTCGACCTGGCCATGGATAAGTATGAAGAATCATCGGGCGTGAGAGTCATTATTGCAAAATCATGCAAGGGGCGATCCAGGCTTTACTTATGTGCCTCGCATGAAGGCTGTTGTTTTCGAGCAAAATTTGGGAGCAAACAAGGTATGGATAACATAATGCTGAAGAGAGCATTTTGTGTACCTTATCACAGCGGTCCATTAGTTCCTGGAGGAAAGAGACGACGTGCCCCAAAAAGACGACTCAGGGGACGACTCAAGCAAAGTGTTGAACTTGTTATGTCCGTGAAGGAAGCGGACCCAGTTCCAAAGGATGTGATGAGGACAGCTGCCAATCATCAAAAAAAAGATGTGACTTACAACCAGTCCTTTCGGGCAATCCAGGAAGTACGTTTTTCCAAGGCTGAGTCACAGCTAGTGAGTTTTCAGTTGATCCGTTCCTACGTTGATCAATTCCTGGAAAAAAACCTGGATTCGACAGTGAGGGCTGAGTGTGACGGGAACAATCACATTGAGCGGGTAGGAATTGTCCCCGGTATCATGAAAAGAGCAATGCGGTTGGTACGACCTGTAATGTCACTGGACGGTGCCCACATGAAATCAAAATGGGGAGGCACTTTGTATGTTGCATCAGTGAAGTCTGCCTGTAAAGAAATCTATCCAGTTGGATTCGCAATTATGAACTGAAATGAGGATGAGGCTGGATGGTTGTGGTTCCTTGAACTCCTACGTTCTACAATCGATATTCTTGTAATGGACCATCCCAGAGCAAGAGTGGCATACAAGTACTTCTCTTTCATCTCGGACCGGCAAAAGGGACTAGTAAATGCATTGCAGAGGGTTTTCCCAGACAATCATCCCTGTTTTTGCTCAGTTCACCTTGCCAGGAATGCGGAAACAAAGGGTGGCAAGAAGATAGGAAAGTTAGTTCACAGTCTATCCACGACATTTTCCGGATATGAATCCAGGCGATGTTGGGCTGCAATCGAGCAAGTTTCTCCCAAAGGTCGTGCATACTTGGAA
The DNA here is from genome assembly GCA_019154785.2 of Nitzschia inconspicua. Lineage (NCBI taxonomy): Eukaryota > Bacillariophyta > Bacillariophyceae > Bacillariales > Bacillariaceae > Nitzschia > Nitzschia inconspicua. Next base: position 3,031,470 of record JAGRRH010000013.1, on the reverse strand, counting down.
GGTATACCCAAAGAACAATGGGAGGGAACTGCGTGGATTGAGAATCCATCACTCCCACCCAGGTTTGGAATAGTAACAACAAACATGTCAAAGTCCGCCAACTCCATGTTGGAAAAGGCACGTACTGGAAGTTGGTTGGACTGCATCGACCAAATCCTATCAATAATGTTGGAGAGAATTTGTACCCTTCGGCAAAAGCACAGAGGCAGAAGTGGTGTCGTTGACGAGATGCGTGGAATATTGGAAAAACGATGGAACAACTGTGCTGGCTTCCAGGTCTGGGAACTGATCGAGAACGGAGGCATCTTCAGAGTATGTCGTACCTCAAGGGGTCCAACAGAACCAGAGCGAAGTTACGTACTTAATATCCAGGAACAAACGTGTGAATGTGGAAAATGGCAAGATCACGAGGTTCCATGCATTGATGCGATTGCATACTACAAGAAGATCGAAAATCAAACACTTCAGTACATCATCGATAATCACGTGAGTGGACAATACAAGTTCGAAACAGTAAATGAACTCGTGAAGGATAACATCATCCCAGTATGTCTTGAGACCATCTCTGCGGATGGAACTACATTGCCACCAAATGTAGTGAAAAGACCAAGTGGCCGCCCCAAAAAGGTTCGGTTGAGAAAACGTACACGTTTTGCACACGACCCTCAGAAATCCAACATTCGGTGTAGCAGGTGCAAGAAAACAGGGCACAACGTGAGAACATGCTTGAGGAGGGACGGAGGGGGCAATACAGATCTTGATCTTTCATGAAGGTAGACTTGTAGAGTCTAATGTGCAAAGCAACAAATTTGAATGAATGTAATATGACATGCACTACACATACATATTGAGAACAACGAGAGGTATGCGTAGACGCAGCTAAGAGACGGCCACAACGGAGATAGATAGCTGCAACAAAGAAAGACGGGTGGTAGTAGCATTCGTCTAATAACAAATTGCATCGGTGGCAGTGGTGAAATATTGTTGTGCCCTGGTGAAATAAGAATTTGGGAATGTTGGGTCTTGTGATATAAGTTTGTTTCCGGTGAAATAAGAATTCGCGCAGGTAGGGTCTGGTGATATAAGTTTGTGCCTGGTGAAGTAACAATGCGCGCAGGTTGGGCCTGGTGAAATAAGTTTGTGCCCTGGTGAAATAGTTTTGGTCTGGTGAAATAACGAAAAAGGTGGAGAAAGTTATCGGGGTCTGGTGATATTGCAATTTCCCCATAAATAAATAATAGAAGATATGTATTCGTGTAATGATATTATATGTATAATAACAGCCAGTTCATAACACACTTCGACGACTGTATGATACTACGTAGTACTACCGGTAGTCGTTGTACCAGGTACATACGGAGTTCTGATCCGTTTTGCAGTCGTGCCTTTTGTGACAGTTTTTTTTCCCGCTTTATTTGGTTGTGATGAGACACGTTGCGAATTCCACAACACAGATATGATGCAATACGTAGTACACTACCGGTACTTCAGTACGGTACGAATCGTACTACGGTAAGTGTACCTGTACGCGACTACCCGTCGTACGACAAAGTGTCGCACGAATTTTGTGGCGCATGGGTGTAGGGCTGCTGGATTTGCTCACAAAACTCACAACTCTTGCAGACAGCTCCCCTGTGTGCATGTCAGGGCAGCATCGTGTTTTGTCAGGTTGAGCATGTGATGTTCAAGGGGATGTGGTGGGAGGTCTGGCAGAGCTTCGTAGGCATGCATTATGTCTCGAGCTGTTTCCGTGACGGCACAGAAGAAGGGAGGGCTGTCTACCCAGCCCGTTGGTAGCGTCAGGCAGAGGACGACGATGAGTTCGTGTTTGGGATCACTTCGAGGAAGAGTGTAGGCGAAGTTCCATTTTCCGTCTTCGCATACGCGCATGCGCCAATAGCCATCTTTGATATCGATCTTTGTGAGGAAAAGTGGGGTGTTTGGGGGTGCTGTAGCCATGTGGTGGAGGATTCTGGGGATTACATGGCCTAGCTCATGCATGCTGTGAGGCAGTCCCATGGTCCAAAATACGGCTAACAACCCCACCCACCCTTAAAGTCTCCCCACTGGCGGCAATACCACACAAGACAAGATGTTTCCGCCTGATCCATGACTTATCCTTCTCCCTCCACCACTCTTCTGGATCTTTCTCCCCAGTCAATGCTTTCTCTGACACCACCACAGTCCCTCATCACAGCATGCATGAGCTAGGCCATGTAATCCCCAGAATCCTCCACCACATGGCTACAGCTAGGCCATGTAATCCCCAGAATCCTCCACCACATGGCTACAGCACCCCCCTTTTCCTCACAAAGATCTATATCAAAGACGGCTATTGGCGCATGCGCGTATGCGAAGACGGAAAATGGAACTTCGCCTACACTCTTCCTCGAAGTGATCCCAAACACGAACTCATCGTCGTCCTCTGCCTGACGCTACCAACGGGCTGGGTAGACAGCCCTCCCTTCCTCTGTGCCGTCACGGAAACAGCTCGAGACATAATGCATGCCTACGAAGCTCTGCCAGACCTCCCACCACATCCCCTTGAACATCACATGCTCAACCTGACAAAACACGATGCTGCCCTCCTTCACCATCCCCCCTCCCCTCTGCCTTCACCCCTCCCCCCGGCCCTGCAAGAAGTCTATATCGACGACTTCATTGCCCTGTGCCCCGCACAACACCTAACCCGCCTCCAACATCACAGTCGGGCGATGCTACACGCCATCCACGACCTCTTTCCACCACCAGACATCACAGGAAGCACAATGGAAGACCCCATCTCCATCAAAAAGCTAGCCAGCGAAGGAACCTGGAGTACAACAAAAGAGGTCCTCGGCTGGCTACTGAACGGCCAACAACGCACTTTTTCGATAACCGACCAAAAGTTCCAAAAAGTCACAAGCCAAATCTCTACGCTACGCCGCCGGCGTCGAGTCCCCATAAAAGACCTCGTCAAACTCCAAGGAAAACTAAAATGGTTATCCAATGCTATCGTTACTGGCAAACCACTCCTTGGGGAATTAGATATGTTCCTCCACCAGCACCAACATCAAACTTGGGTCACCCTACCCTCCAACATCCTCATACTCTTACAGGACTGGCATCTCCTCATACAGCAGTTACATGCCAGGCCCATTAGTTTTCATGAACTCCTCCCAACCTCCAAACCAGCATATCAAGGATGGGCAGATGCCAGTACCTCATGGGGGGCAGGAGGAGTTTGGTTCGGGGCAGCACAACCTCTCCTCCCAATTGTCTGGTCCCTCAAATGACCACCTGACATCATCCAAGCCATACAACAGTCACACATCTCCATCAACACGTTAGAGCTTTTCACCATCCTAGCCCATCATCTTGTGCTTGAGGCAGCTGTTCCTACTGCCACCCTCCACCATGCAAGTGTTGCCATCTGGTGTGACAATACCACAGCAGTTGCCTGGGCAAACAAACTCCGCAGCTTGTCCTGTCACTTCGCCCACCGCATCCTGCGCCTCCTCACCGTGAGACTCCTTAACAATCAGGAGTGCCCGTTCACAGCTACACACATTACGGGGGAATACAACACCCTCGCGGACATTGCATCACGCAAACACCCCACAAAACCCCATGCTTTTCTCACCACCTTCACCTCCTCCTTTCCACCGCCACAGTACAGCTTTTGGACACTGTGCCAACTGCCAAACGCAATGCAGCAACAGCTCTTTTCGTTGCAGCGACCACAGCCACTAGCCATGGAGTCATTGCTGCAACTGAATCTGAACGATTCCGTTTTTGGACGCATTGGCAAAACTTCCTCCAAAACACTTTCCCAATGCACCAGCCCATCCTTTCAAACTACCCACTGCCAACCAGACTCGCCCTGCTGGGAGCCTTCGCTGCATTTATTCGGGCTGGCCAACACCAACCAGCAAATAAGCAAGTCTCCGCCCAAACAGTCCTACTGGCACTGCGTGCCATTTCCCAGACCCACATGCTGGATGGACAACCAGACCCCCTGGCTGACGAAAAAGGCCAAAGGCACATCATTCTCAAACGCCAAATTGAGAACTACCGCAGACATGATCCTCCCCCCAAACGAAAACTAGCCCTCCCACACCTCGCCATAGAGTACCTCAACGTCACCCGCGCTGATAACAATCCGCTCTACCAAGCCATTCACGACCTCTGCACCATTGCTTGGTTCTACCTCCTCCGTGTTGGAGAGTACACCCAGACAACCCAAACAGCCCGTCGACGCACAATACAATTCCGCCTGGAAGATGTCACATTATGGAACCACACACAGGTTCTTCGCTCCACCCTACCACTCCAGACCCTGCTCTCTCAATGCACAGCTGCCACACTTCGTATCTCAAATCAAAAGAACAGCCGCCGCAATCAAGTAATCCACCAGGAGGCCACCCGCGATGTCACCTGTCCTATCGCTGCAATCATCCGCTGTGTCCACCACATCCGCCAACACACGTCCGATCCAACAACCATGCTTGGCACGTATTTCACTGGCCACAAACATGTTGCAAAACAGGTCACGGTAACGGACATCACCACAGCACTTAAAAACACCGTCCAAGTCCTGGTTTTAGCACGCTACAACATCACTCCGGCTGACATCTCTAGTCACTCGCTGCGCGCTGGGGGTGCAATGGCCCTTCACCTTGGAGGGGTCCCAGCTCACACCATAAAAATCCTCAGACGCTGGTCCTTGGATACATCTCTCCTCTATATCCAAGAACAAATAACAGGTTTCTCCGCAGGACTCTCAACCCAAATGTCCTCCACACCACTCACTCCGAATGCTGCAATCCAACCAACCCTCCGCCTCCTAAATTCATAGACCCAAGAGACCGCCTTCCTCAGTGACCTCCTGCTTATGCTTCTGCTTGCTTGCTACACACTTCCTTTCATCATGGGCCACACACGCATGCTCAACCATGCGTCCATATGGGGGACAGTCGTACAGTAGCTAGCATCATAAGCACCCAACCCCATAAGGGTATGGGGTAGGTCACTGAGTGAAGCCCACTACATACACTCCCTTAGTGTCCCACCATTGTCCTTCCACAGCATGCACACAGAGGCTGTCCCGTAACCCTAGCAAAACAAAATTCATGGCTATCGCTTTGAGATAGTTGCACGAATTTTGTGGCGCATGGGTGTAGGGCTGCTGGAGTTGCTCACAAAACTCACAACTCTTGCAGACAGCTCCCCTGTGTGCATGTCATCTTTGACCCACCCTTTTCTCTTCCTAGTACTCCGTCCTCCTCAGTTTCCGTCTGGGGGACAGTCGTACAGTAGCTAGCATCATAAGCACCCAACCCCATAAGGGTATGGGGTAGGTCACTGAGTGAAGCCCACTACATACACTCCCTTAGTGTCCCATCATCGTCCTTCCACAGCATGCACACAGAGGCTGTCCCGTAACCCTAGCAAAACAAAATTCATGGCTATCGCTTTGAGATAGTCGCACGAATTTTGTGGCGCATGGGTGTAGGGCTGCTGGAGTTGCTCACAAAACTCACAACTCTTGCAGACAGCTCCCCTGTGTGCATGTCATCTTTGACCCACCCTTTTCTCTTCCTAGTACTCCGTCCTCCTCAGTTTCCGTCTGGGGGACAGTCGTACAGTAGCTAGCATCATAAGCACCCAACCCCATAAGGGTATGGGGTAGGTCACTGAGTGAAGCCCACTACATACACTCCCTTAGTGTCCCACCATCGTCCTTCCACAGCATGCACACAGAGGCTGTCCCGTAACCCTAGCAAAACAAAATTCATGGCTATCGCTTTGAGATAGTCGCACGAATTTTGTGGCGCATGGGTGTAGGGCTGCTGGAGTTGCTCACAAAACTCACAACTCTTGCAGACAGCTCCCCTGTGTGCATGTCATCTTTGACCCACCCTTTTCTCTTCCTAGTACTCCGTCCTCCTCAGTTTCCGTCTGGGGGACAGTCGTACAGTAGCTAGCATCATAAGCACCCAACCCCATAAGGGTATGGGGTAGGTCACTGAGTGAAGCCCACTACATACACTCCCTTAGTGTCCCATCATCGTCCTTCCACAGCATGCACACAGAGGCTGTCCCGTAACCCTAGCAAAACAAAATTCATGGCTATCGCTTTGAGATAGTCGCACGAATTTTGTGGCGCATGGGTGTAGGGCTGCTGGAGTTGCTCACAAAACTCACAACTCTTGCAGACAGCTCCCCTGTATGCATGTCATCTTTGACCCACCCTTCCCACCCTTTTCTCTTCCTACTAGTACTCCGTCCTCCTCAGTTTCCGTCTGGGGGACAGTCGTACAGTAGCTAGCATCATAAGCACCCAACCCCATAAGGGTATGGGGTAGGTCACTGAGTGAAGCCCACTACATACACTCCCTTAGTGTCCCATCATCGTCCTTCCACAGCATGCACACAGAGGCGATCCTGTAACCCTAGCAAAACAAAATTCATGGCTATCGCTTTGAGATAGTGGGGGAAAAAAAGAAGAGAAACGAATTCGGAAATAATAAAAATAATATAATAAATAAATTCAAGAATACGAACAATGTCGTATTTGTACTGTTTACTCTACCTCGACGCAGTCGTACCGTCGTCAATCAACACCAAACCATTATTATTTTTTCTTTCATCAGACAACAAAAACACCGAAACCACAACATCATCATAAAAAAGACCAAACGAAAACTGATTGCAACAAGAAACTAACAGTAAACAGTAAAAGGATTGGCAAAAACGACGTACAACTTGCAGTCGTGCCTTTTGTGACAGTTTTTTTCCCCGCTTTATTTGGTTGTGAGACACGTTGCGAATTCCACAACACAGATATGATACAATACGTAGTACACTACCGGTACCGGTACTTCAGTACGGTACGAATCGTACTACGGTAATAAGTATACGCGACTACCAGTCGTACGACAATTACCAGAGAAAGTGTGGGGGGAAAAAAGAAGAGAAACGAATTCGGAAATAATAAAAATAATATAAAATAAATAAATTCAAGAATACGAACAATGTCGTATTTGTACTGTTTACTCTACCTCGACGCAGTCGTACCGTCGTCAATCAACACCAAACCATTATTACTGTTAGTAGTAGTATTATTTTTTTCTTTCATCAAACAACAAAAACACCGAAACCACAACATCATCATAAAAAAGACCAAACGAAAACTGATTGCAACAAGAAACTAACAGTAAGCAGTGAAAGGGTTGGCAAAAACGACGTACAACAAGTGCAACAACTACCTAGGTAGCTAGAATATCTCTGACTGTGAGCACACATACACAGAAACACATAGACACACAGACACACATTGGAATATGGAAATTGAATGCAGCGACTGTGGCGCCTTGGTTCCGGAAAACCACATGGACTTGCATCAACTCCGTGGTTGCAGATCCAGGCAGCAATGGCGACAACGAGGACAACAACAACAACAACAACAATCGTCCAACAATAGCAATAGACTTGATATTTCGACATCCCTCGCCCATAATACTGATGAAGGAACAACCACAATTCTGTCGTCTGCACCTTCAGCCAATCGGGAATCCCCAACCTTTTTGGATGGTGAAAGTGCCACGCAGACTAGCAGTGATGACGATGTTGATCATTACGATGATGACCACGATGATGATGACGATGACAGCGTCCAGTTACTCGACTCACAAGAAGCGATCCGTAAAATGCGAATTCCGAATCAGCAACAGACGGAGAGAACAACGAGCACTCGACGGACGGGGACACTGCCAGACACTGCTGTAAATGATACCAATGCCATCATGATGGATTGTGACGACGACGATGATGACATCCGTCGCCGTGACACTTTGGATGCTCGTCGTCAACCACAACAACGTGTCATCTCAAACTCGTCCGAAGAAGTAGAGGAAGTGGAGAGAGACTCAAAGCCTCCAGCTCGGCGCCGTCGTCGGGTCCACCGTCAAAATTCTCGGGAACGAGGCCAACATCATCAACAAAAACAAAAAGAAGATGATGTTATTGACTTGTCAGGCTGTAATCCATCGGCCGTTCCAGCTGCTGCTACTTACGCCGCGCCATTAATCAATTCGACTCGTGATCAACACGCGCTTACTTCAATGGCAACAGGAGCTGCTCCAGAAGCTGCCATCTCTGTAGATGACAACGAAGACGATACTGCCAATCAATGGGCGTGTTCCAAATGCACACTTCTAAATCCCAACAATCGAGCCACATGCGAGGCATGTGTCAATCCAAATCCGAACTATGTCCGTCCACCTGATTCCAGTCATCGAGAACAGCTGGTAGACGACGGGCCATTCTTTGGGAATCCCTTTTCGTCTCGGGGACGTTCGTACCGGCAGGGAAGCACCAGTTCCGCGGTTACCGGTCCGTCATCTCCGATCGGCTACGCTGGCTTGGGGGGTCTCATGGGCGCCGCCGTTGGCGCCGCTGGTAACTACCTTCAGGGCCGAGACCCCATTCGAGGAGCACTGGAGGGGGGAACGACGGGTGCAGTTGGAGGAGCACTTTTCCACCAGGCCATGAGGGTGGATGGAGATCGCGGCGCCCAAAACCGCACGACAGTGTCCCACACATACGCTGCTCATCCGTCCCAAGATATGGCTGCAGCACGGAGTTCGGCCGCCATGGGAGTAGCAGGATACCCTTCGGTTACCACTTCGTCACGAAATAGCTTCAATGGATCTCGTCCTCGATCGAGTTTTCGAATGGAACGATTCAACGAAGAAGGCAATGATGTCACAATTATTCACGGCAGCGACGGTAGTACGCGAATGATGCGACGACGCAACTCATCCAGTCATCCACGAATAGCGGCGCTACGTGCCGAGCAGCAATTGCAATTGTTACTTCAGCATCACGCTGCCATGACAGCAGCGGGAGCAGGGGGGTTTCGTCATGGTGCTGTCGACATTGACAATATGAATTATGAACAGATTCTTCGCGCTTTCGGAAATGGTACTGAAAATATGGGCGCTGAAGAAACACTCATCTCGCAATTGCCTACTCACAAGTTGAAAGATCCCAACAAGGAACTTCCCGAAGATGCGCGCCAATGCAACATATGCTTGGAAGACTTTGTTACGAATGATGTTCGCATGTGCTTGCCATGCTTCCACGGCTTTCATGAAGATTGCTGCCAGAAGTGGCTCCGTCAGAACGGCAAATGTCCCGTGTGTCAACATCGGGTGACCGCGGACCAATACTAAACAATGCAGGGACGACACTCATAGAAAAGAGGTAACGTCGACAATAAAATAATAAAGATTTTGGCAAAGACGCTATAAGTGTCATTACCATCGAACATTCAACGTGAAAATCATCCAGTATCACTCGATTTCTACTTTCTAGAGCACTCAAATCAGTCCAGAACGGCCATGTTGGCTGGAGGACGGCTGAGTGTTGAAATAGTCCGAGGTGAAATCAGAATCGTCCATCGAAACTTGGGTGAACTCATCATCGCTTTCTTCCGACATGGGTTGAGGGGCTCTCTTTAAAATACTGGTCGTAGTAGTGTTTGAATCAAACGATGAAGGAGGCGGCTTTTTGGCATTCTTTGTCTTTGGTGTCTGTTTCGCCTTGGGCTTTTGGTCTTCTACCTCGTCGTTGCCACCTTGTTGATGAAAATACGATGCAAACGGCGAGGCTGTAGATGTAGCGGAGGAGGTTACATGTGGCGACAACGCAAGCCTGTAGAATGATGGCGGAGGGGGCTTCTTCAAAGAGCTTCCGGCTGCGGATCCAAGGGAAGCCTTCCGTTCCAATTCTGGTGGCAGTGGGACTTGCGAGGATTGGTATGCCGACGAAGGCAACGAGTAATTCAGGGAGTCGGCCTCGGAGAATATGGATTCTTCGTCCTTGAAGGAGCTACCGACCGAACTCATTTTGCTTGGAATGCTGTGCTGATCCATGTCTGTTGCGTGAAGACTCTGATGATCTTGACGATTCGACGAAGATCGACGCGAATACGAGACGATCTCGTCCTTACTGTCGTCGTACGTCAGCTTCCTGGGCAGAGGCTTTGACTGGTATATTTCCTTCGACAGGGATTTCATGGAGTTTTCGATGCTTGGGGATCTAGAGGACAATTTGCTGTTGTATCCGTCAAGGTCACGGACATACGTGCCTTTGATCATACCTTCTCTCGGAGATTCATCACTGACTGCCCTCGCCTCGGGGAGCGACCAGTGGCTGTTGCTTGGATCACAGAACAAAGCGCGTGAGCTTGGAGGTAAGGTGTCGTCAGTTTTGAGCATCCACCGGAATGAGTCAGTGAAAAGAACTGGAGCTGGATGGATGATTCCAGAGAATCCGCCATCGGCTATTTCTCCCTCATCATCCGAGTGCGAAGTGTCTTCGACGGAAGTGTCGCATCTCACCAGGTCCTCTGTTGCCATATCTTCCTCCTTGTAATCCTTGAGGTACTGGACTGTTGCCTTGAAGACAAAGCTACTGAGAAACCCGAGTAAAAGAGCACCCGAAGCCAAGATAAATGCTCCTTGCTCAATCCGAGATGTAACACTGAAACATTGAGCATCTTCTTCCTTCAAAACACCATAATAAACCATCTGCGCAAACATATTCTTCAAATTATCACAGTAGGAGTTGATCATGACATTTGAAACTGGACCCAATTGCCTGGCGATGGAGGAGAATTTGAGGTGCAATTTGTCCAGTTTAGATTCAAGATGACGAGACAGTGAACGATACACTGATCGAAAGTATTATACATACCAGCTTGATACAAAAAGGGCCACCAGGTACACGTCAAGGTATTGCCAAGCCTGCACTACTTCAAGTCTGAAGGCCATCCTCTCCTTCTGAATTGGTGTAGAAGCTGCAAACCACTGTTTCAATAACATTACAGTTTGGATAATTGGGACAAGAAGCAGTGTGCAAAGGAATAACAAGGAAAGAATTCCTAGTCCAATGTATGCCTGTGCTGTGCCCAAGTAGCTTGCCTGCTCGAACAGCAGTCTAACCACACTAAAGATGCTTTGATATCTAGTTGCCTCCTGGAAGTCTTGCCCAAATTCCACTGCTACACCAACAAGACCAAAAAGCTCCAGTGAAAAGGAAGGTATGATGCAACCAACAACAACCAAGATCATCAAGCAGGGCGCAGACAGAAAGATTAGCTTGTTCACAAAACATCTTGGGACAAGCTTCTCTGTCTCACCCCTATGAGGCCTGCTGAACTGGTGTGTGTAGAGAGAAATTCCTTGAACAGTTTCAATGACTTTGATTGACTCAGATCTGGCAACAGGAATCTCTCCAAAATTGTCCTGCCGCTTCTCCATATTGGCTCGGAAAATTTGAATACCTTGACTATGATTTGGAATGGGCCTGGATGAGACAGAGGTGTTATTGTCAGCTGAGGCAATGCCTGTGGCATTAGTGCAAATTTTGCGATGGTAGTGGATGATGACATGGGAGCTGATCTGGGAGACTAGCTGAGCTAGCATGTTTGCGTAAAGACCCCAGAGTGGGATGACCATCATTTCGACAGAGTAGAAGTCTTCAGGTAGATAGGATGTATCAGGACTAGCAGTTGAGACCTGGAAGGCAGCAATACTTATCACCAAGACAAAAATATCAATCATGGACCATTTTGCCAACCAATCCAACCACAAGAGTATGGACCCCCTTCGGTCGACTCTTACACTGGTTGGGGGCATGAACCAAAGGAGAAAGGTCATTATTAGCTTTGTGTAGGGCCAAACTCCAGAGAAAAGAAAGATTAGAATAGCCAAGGCTCTTCCACCAGCATTCCAGATGTCAACTGTCGATCTTGCAATGGAGAATTCAAACAAATTCTGTAAAGTGAAACTCTCTCCAGCAACTTGCACTTCAATGTTGACAGTGGCACCAAGACTCAAGTGACCACTCAAGAAGAGGCCAATGTTCAGTATGATGATAGCTGGGATTCCGTATCTTGCAAAAAGAGGAATATCTCTGCTCTTGAACATTGACGTTGTTCTAGAATTCAAAAGGTCTTCTTCGAAAGCATCTTGCTTTTGTTGCATAGCCAGCCTCTTTATTTGGTGAGGTGGCAGTCTTGCAACCCATTTTTTGTGACGTCTGTGGACAATGAAGCGGATTCCAAAAACAACTGAAGAGAGAATAACAAGCCCTGCAATTGTAAGTGCACCCAAAAGGGCAAGATAGCTGCTTGCATAATCAGTATCTGGTGCTTCAAATGCTTCGTACTGCACTGGTGTTGCTTCAGGGTCATAGTCAGGATTGTGTGGACAATTATAAGCAGCATCAACCAGAAGACGGTCAAGTTGAACTTGGATGAAGTTTCCACCCAACATCTCAGTGATGTAGCCTAAAAGGGAGTTGGCAACTTCTGTTGTCTCACTTTGTGCAGCCGGATCTGAAAGCAGGTCAGTAAATTCTGACATTCTGGGACTAGAACAATTCAGGCACTGCGCTGTTATCATCAGCTGATCAATGGTTGCTTCAAGACTTGTAATGCCAGCTGTTGTAGGAGATCCACGTATCCTAATCCCATGGGAATTAAGAGGTGGAGCAGGAATTGTTGCCAGCCAGCAATTCAAATTGAACATATCCCTCAATGGAAACCCAAAGAATCTGGATTCAGCTATCTTTGCCATAGTTGAAAACAAGACATGTGCATCAAAAAGCTCCAAACTGAATGACATTTCATTTCTTATTTGAAAGTCATCTTTTTGGGGGAAAGTAACAAATAGAAGTCAATTCTTGTGAGAGATGGCTCAAACTCTTATTGATAGCTTTATTGACAGTTTGACTCATTCCCTTACCTGCGCCATCAAAGTCAAGTAACAACTTTGTTGAGAATTTCAGTGGTTCTTGATTCACTCCAAAAGTTATTGTGTTGTTCAATTCATATGGTTCTCCAATCACTCCACCAAGCAAGTCAAGCGGATCCCCAATGGTATTGAGATTTTCAATTTTTGCATCAAATGCTCTGACTCTGACATTGGCATCTAGTGTTCCAACCTTGACCTTTGTCCCTCCACTGAAAAGGTCACTCTTTTGGTACAGGGTTCCTGGTTCATTTGAAAGTGTTTCTGTTAAAGGTACCACAACTGCATTGTTTAATGCTGACACACCTGTAGACTCATCTGTCTTGAAAACATTTTGGATGAATCCTACCATAGTTCTGAAGAGGTCACCATAGGGAGAAAGACCACTTCCTCCAAGTCCTTGGGCAATGGTTACAGTCCTGAGCAAATCGCGAAGATCCACTGATCCATGATTGGAATCAGAAGGAAAAGAAGCACAGCTGTTTTTGGATGTCATATGGTACTCCATCCAGTTATTGATCAAGGTCCTTATGGTAGAATCAAAGATCTTGGGAACAGATTGAACAATCTTGGCTCCATATTCTTCCAAGATAAGTTTGGTACTCCTGTCTGCAGCACCTTGAACATCTTTTGAATGAAATCCCTCAATAGATAGAATTGTAATAGACTCAGGCCTGAGTTCAAGTTCTGTCAAACTAGCACCCTTTGCTGCTGACATGAGACAAGGCAGAATGTTTTGTAATTTCAACATAGACTGCAGTTGCAAAGATCCCAGAAGTTGCTGGTCGAGTGCCAAAAACATGGATACAGATAGATGCACGTTGGAAAGCTGTAGATTGATTCTCAAGTCTTGTTTGGCCTGTTTGCCATGTGCAATATTTCTAGTACTGCTTTCAGATCCCATCAGTGTAAAAACAAGCTCGAGCTGAAGTTTCTTCCATGTTATCTCATGCTTCATAGTCTGTGGAGCAAGAACATTGAGGATGTCCATGTTAGAAATACTATCTAGACCAATAATATTGATTCCCATGAATGAAATTTCCGTTCCAGCTGAACCAAGATGGAGATCGTCAAAGAAAAGAGAGGCATACCCTTTTTCCCCCAGAATAGATGATCGGAGGAGGGAATTCACTCTCATATCATTTCCATTTGACCCCAGTGGATCTGGAACAATATCGTTCAAATACTTGACAACACCATTTATTCCAGATAATCCCCATTGCCCAAAGGTAGATTCCATGGAGGTGAAATCAAACAATCTCCCATTATCTCCAGGGATCAAGAGATTTTGGCTAAACAATGATGTTGTAGAGTTTGAATTGTAATTTGTGTGTGCTTCTGCTGTAACAACAATGCCCATTTGTAGGGCCAAGAAGAGAGCAAAAGCAATTGTTTCCATAGACTCATAAGACAGGAATGGCATATGCAGGTTGGATAAGGAAGATGATGCCTCTGAAGCATCATATGCAGGGTTGTGGGGACAGTACATTCTGCTGTTCAGAAGCACTGAATTGATGTAGCTCTGGGTGGAGTTGCTTTGCACAAGGTCCTGACCCAACTTTGCAAGTGCCTCCTCCAAAACATCTGAAATTCCATCAGCTTTCAATAATCCCAGTATTTCAGGAAGTATCAACAAACTTTGGCTAGAACATTCTGCACATGAGACATTGAGCCTCATAGATGTTGCATCAAAAAGGAGAGATTGGATGGCAAAACCTGTGTTGATATCATCTGTGATACTGTCTGGAACAGCCAAGATGCTTAGCCAGCAGTTTATGTTGGTGATATCCCGCAAAGGAAAGTTGAATAAGGCTCCTGAATCTATTTTTGCCATCAATTCAACCCAGACTTCAGACTCCGCAAGCTCAAGAAGAATATCCAGTTGATTTGACACGTCCAATAGAGGATCTCCGTTTGTTTGGAGCAGAGCCTTCAATCCTAATTGAAGCTTCTTGTTGTCAGCTCCCAAAATGGCATGGCTGTCCAGCTGATGAGCATTTGTTGAATTTGGTTCCAACAACTTGACTGGAGTACTGACTGTATCCAAATTCTCCACACTAGGATCAAATATCTTGAATTCAAGTGACTGTAGCCCAAACTGAGAGACTGCCTTGGACATTGCCAACTTCATCACGTCAACAGGAAATCGCAATGTGCCAACGTCTCCTGACTGAGTTTTTGTGAATGGTGCCACCACCATTTCATTTATTTGGGGTCTTCCTGTGTTTGGATTAACATCAAGCATTGTAGTATCTATGGCCTCCTTCAACAAAGGTGGTACGTCACCATGGGTCATCTCATTGGCATCAAAAAATGTTCTAAAATCAATGTAGCCTCCAACGGTGTTGACCTTTGGACAGATACTGTTTTGGCTCTTGCTGCCGTAAGCGTCCAGAAAATGTAAATTGATCAAGTCACGGATGCTTGATTGAAAGATATTTGGGATGACATGACGCAGAACTCCAGAATACATTGAGAATGCAGCACCTGCAGCATCAGTCAAGACTCGATTGAGGCCAGGAGACACAAAACCAGAGAAATATGTCTCATTGACAAACGTTGGTTTTATAGCAAGGCCTGTAACTTCAATAGTATGGACCACCGAGAGCAAGCAAGGAAGGAAATTTTCAGTGTAAAACAAAGACCCTAGCTCCAGAACAGCAAGTGTCTCTTGATCCATAACTAACAGAAAAGAAGATTCGGCATCTACTTGGTCGACGGTGAATCCCATGGAAATCCGTTCTGTGACTCCAGGGGATGTAGGATCATGTAGAATGGCATCATCCAAGGTAGACGGCTTGATGTCCACCGTCAAATCCAGTTCAATCATCAAAGAATTCCACGTAAACTCATTCTGTATTGTGTGTTGTCCGATGTTGCGGAAGGAATTGAACCGGGTGAACGAATCAAGGCCAAAAACACGGATTCGATTCAACGCAACAGTGAACTGTGTAATGCGGTCGTGTCCTTCAAACAGAGGGGGCTCCGACATTGAAAGTGTGGATGCGTTGACCGTAAAAGCACGGTCTTCGTCCAAAACCAGTGATCGCAACATGACATTAATTGCAAGGTCGCCACCCGCCGTTGTTGCCCCATCAGGATTGGATACACTTGCTCCTAGGGATGTGCCAACAAAATGGAGAATTTCGTTAAAAGCTCTGCTGACGGCCCCTCCGGCATCCTGCAAATTCAATGCAGCAAAGTCCGCTGGAAGATTCAAATTCTGTTCGGGGTATAATGGATTGGTATAGGATTCGCCAAGATCATCTGAGTAAGGTTCCAGGTTGCTGTCAGCGAGCTGCACTATATTTTCCACCAAGGTAGTGCCAATTTGAGAGAGTTCACTGCATGCGACATCACCAATGGCTCCTTCTACCACGTTTCGAATTAGTCCCTGGAAAATTTCAAGAATTTCCGAGACCAAATCTCCTTCGAAATCCATGCGTTCGATCCGGACATCCGAGAAACAATCTTCGATGGTCGATTCAACCGGCGATGCTTGATCAAAGTCCAAACTAGTGAATTTGATAATGGAAGACGCTGAGTTGCCATTGGTGCGAATCTGTACCCATCCGTCACCCGAGAGGATGCCATACTTGTAATTGTACTTCATTTCGCAAGTAAGATCGAGACCGTACATGGCAATATCTACCTCGTGAACGGTAGAGGACACATCATCATGGGTAACAGTGATATCTCCAACGGAGAGATCGTAGCATGTGAGGTTACGAATGTTCATGTTGAGGGTTGCAATTCCAACCTTTTGCGAAACTTCGTATTCGTTGGGGAGGATAATGTAGGCATTTTCAAATATCTCATTCAAAAGATCAAAGTCTCCGATGGCCAAGTCTCGCTTGGAAGTGACTTGCGGAGCAAAAAATCCCACTAAGGATGGCACCAATGCCGCCGTCCAATAATTCTTCATGGTTGTTTCGATAGATCTTTTTCACACATTCAAAAGTTTATGTTACTTTTTAATGGATTGCTGTTGACCGACTGCAAGAAAACGAATCCCTTTATGAAATCTAGCGGAAGAAATGATTGATGCAATACAAGATTGATGCAGATATTGCTCGATGCCTATTGTGCGGCAACATTATTTCTAACTACCTTCATCATCCATTCGGAATGATGCTCTCATCTCAGTCGGACGAGTATCTTCACGCTTTTCATTTTAGGATACGTCGTCATGGCACTAAATGGGATGATTATGGCATTCCGCGCTTCTAATGGTTGTGTCGTGGTTATTTGGTCGCAGCCACGAGAAGGTCTGCGGTACTTCTTTATTAACTGTGTCCTTTTAGCTTCCGTTGCTGCGTCATTTGAAAGGCGAGAAACATCGACGGGATTAATCATTCGGAAGTATGCCATGTTGCATACGTGTCTGTCGTAATTAATGGACCTTTTGGGGTCATTTTGATAATACACACTACCCGGAGTACGATATCACCTATGATACGACACGAAGTCCGAAGTACCAAATAATCCATCACTAGAGTATGACCTCATCCTTATTCCACACTACTGTCATACTACCGTACTCATAGAAGATAGAAGTACTGACAGTGAGTTTTCTTGGTATTTTTTTGGCGTACTAGCCAGAGACCTATCGAGAAAGCTTAAGGGTACAGACTCCTTTCATTTGTATTTCTACTTTGAACCACGAAGGACCACTAGTACAATCATCTCGAGATTCAACTAGGAAGCGGTTGATCATTACGAGCTTAGGCCAGAGAGAACCCAGTTAAAGCAGTCGTAGTGGTGAGAGGACGAATATTCCCGCCGAAAAAGGTGGAAGTGGATCTGACGTCGACGTAGGTTCTCCTGAATCCACCGCTACCTTCGATCTTTTGGGTGCATCTACCGGTAGTCTAGATGCTCGCTCAAGACTCTGTCGCAAGCAAATGTGACATTTTGCCTTGTTAAATCGCTTTAAACAAGTTTCGAACCAAAGTAAGCGACATTTTCCAGGAAAGCAAGAATGTTCTTTGATTTTCAATATGTACGTCTAATATGATTCTGAGCTCTATTACTATTTCTTGCCCACAGATCGACTTTTCTACGTGTCCGGATCAGAAAAAAGATGCGATCGACTAATTGCAACAGGAGTCAAATTTGCCTCTGAATCATCATATGAACAAGCATACCACCTCCTATCTTCGGGCCGAATCATACTTAACTGTAAAAGAACGAACTCCGCAGCCATTTACAGTTAATCTGGGTGATAACAATAAAGTTCCGCAAGTTGGAAAGGAAGCCCTGAAATAGCCATGCTGCAGTAATGCAATATTGTGTTACCCTTTGGTCTTTCAAGACAAGACTGAAGTGAAAGAAGAGTGGGAGATGAGGTGAGATGTTCCTTTGTGTAAAAGTTATTTTTGGTTCAGAGCGGTGCATCTCAGCAATGTTCCTTGTCTTTCTGTTTGAGAGTCAACACACAAGCTGGCCGAGCCGAGCACGTAGCTCTCAGAGACGTTTGAAATGAACCGAGTCCTTAGAGAACTAACGGAACCGTACAATATATTAGATCGCCACCGTCCCAGACCAAATCCTGGACAGCGGACAATCAACTCGTTTGAACCAACTTTGAGGCTTGACAAACAAAGCTTGTCATACAGAGAAAAGAACTGCCACCACGGGGTTTGTCAAGGAACAGCTCCAAGAGTGGAATCCTCTCCAGGAACAACCATGTGGCCCACGTCATACCATGGTAAGATAATGGAAGACTCCGAAATGGATGCCGATTCCAATTCTTTGTCCGTGGTCTTCTTCGCAGCCAAGGCACGCACCTTTCAAGGATCCTGAATAACCACAAGAAATCAATCCACGAATTGTGCAATGATGTCTTGAGGAGGAGATACTGTTAGGGTTGAATGCGCCCGTACAACGGAGGGTTGCGCCCAAGGGCCATACCAACTCCAGATGCTTGGACTCTCGAGGGTGGCTTGACCGGTTCTATTGCAGTCCCTTCCAAGCAGTGTGTAGCAAAGTCTATTCTCTCGTCATTGATGCAGCAACAAATTTTTCATAGAGCGACTGATAAACATCAACTTACTTTTTTGCAAACGATGATTCTTTCCATTCAATTGGCCGATAAGGCGGAGTGGTGCAAAAGATCCACGAGCAAGGTTCAACAGGACTTGGGCTCTCCATGCAGCACTTTATCGTTTCCTTGGTCCGGTCGATTGTTTAGCGATTGGGATTTTTGTCTCTCAAAAAAAAGACGAGGCATAAAATGCTTGCCCATACAGTTTGGATGCACAGCAGAGCATTCCTCTCCTCTCGACTCATCATTCTGCTCTTCAACTAAAGACACTGCAGTGCATTGTTGTGAATCCTGTTTGTGTGGCTGGTAGAAATCTCCATTATACACTTCAGTTCCAGATGAAGGGATTGACTCCAAATTGATTTCATCCTCATCAATGTACACCTCTTTGGCGAAGCAAGTAGAAACATCCAATGCACTGTTGCTAGAGCGCTCTTGATTCTCGCCACTGTCACCACGCAGGAACCAACGAAAAGTGTCCGTGAACAAAACCGGAACAGGCTTTATACTTGAACCTGACAAAAGTGATGGCACAGAATTGTTGTCATCTGTTGCCTCCTCTAAAGCATCAGTTTGGATTGTGCTTACTTCATCTTCCATCTTCTTTTCAAGTTGAGACTTCTCATAAAGATACTGGTTCACAGCTTTTGTAACAAAGGTATTGAGCAGAGCAAGACAAACAGCACCGGCTGCCAATATGAAAGCACCCTCTTCAATAGATGATTGCACACTGAAGCATTGTGCATCTTCCTCTTTCAAGAGACCAAAGTAAACCATTTGTGCAAAGAAGCCCTTCAGAGATTCACAATATGAGTTGATCATGAACTCTGATACAGGTCCAAGTTGCCAACTGGCAACAAAGATAGCAATGAGATAAACTTCCGCATATTGCCACGCTTGAAGCACTTCTATTGCTGTTGACATTCTGGATCTTTCAGCCAATGTCAATGGAGAGAACCACTGTCTCATCAAGGCCACTGTTTGGAGGATTGGGACGACAAGCACTGTCAGTATAAAAAGTGCAGACAGTGTGCCAAGTCCCATGTAGTCCGAAGGTTTGTCCAGGAACCTTGCTTCCTCCATGAGAAGTTGCACAACAGTGAAAACACTGTGGTAAGTGATTGCATCCTCAAATTTCTGTCCAGATTCCACAGCCACTCCTATTAATCCAAGAATATCCAAGGAAAAAGAAGGCAGGGTACAACCAGCCACGACAAAAATGACCAGACACAATCCCAGGGTGATGACAGCAAAACTGACCCAATGGGGAACAAATAGCTTCTGGTCCTCCCCACGATGTGGTCTTCCAAATTTATGCTTCCTTAGCATCCTCTTGCCACTATAATTGTCTTGGGACTCAAAGTTACTTGTTCTTATCAGGTCTCTTGATCCCGTGGACTGGAGGTGGTGGTGGTTTTTGAAAGCATCTCTGGCATTGTTGTAGATCCTTCTGTGATAGTGAATGATGAAATGAGAGCTGATTTGGGATACAAGCTGGGCAAGCATATTTGCATACAATCCCCAAAGTGGAACCACCAGAAGGTCAATGCTGTAGAATCCTTCTGGTAGGAAAGCAACATTTGGACTTTGGATAGATACCCGGAATGCAGCAATGCTAATGACCAATACAAAGATATCTATCATGGACCATTTAGCCAACCAATCAAGCCAGAGGAGGAGAGACCCCCTCCTTGAAATTGAAACCCAATTTGGTGGAGCAAACCAAAGCCCAAGTGTGATCAGCTGCTTAGTGTATGGCCAGATGCCAGAAAAAATCAGGATCAATACAGCAAGTTCTTTCCCCCTGCATTCCAGATATCAATGGTTGATTTGGCCATAGAGAATTCAAAGAACTCGTCAACATGAATGGTTTCCCCTGCAATATTGGCTTCAATGTTGACAGTGGCTCCCAGGCTAAGATGTCCACTCAAGAATAATCCAATGTTTCCCAAAATGATAATTGGCATTCCCCATTGCACAAACATTGGAACTTCCTCACTTCTAAACATTGCCTTTGAGCTGGCGTTCAATTCAGTCTCCATCTTGTGTTCTTTCTTTTGCTGTCTCTCTAAGATTTTGATTTGATCTTGAGAAATGTGGCTAAGCCACTGTTTGTGTCTCCTCCTCACAAAGCATCTTATAATGACCACCAAAAAGGCCACCAAGACCATGAGCCCAAGAGTCACACCGCCAAGTAGCATGAGGAAAGTAGTATCTGAATTATTTTGAGGTACCTCAATCGGTTCATACTTAATAGAAGTTGCAAAAGGGTCATATTCTGGACTGTGGGGACACATTCTTGCAGCATCTGCCAAAATCCTATCAATCTGTACTTGCATGAAGTTTCCACTCAGAAAGTCAGTAGCAGAAAGAAGGACGGAGTTAATGGTTTCAGTTGCCCCATAGTTTGCCTCTGTCGTTGTAAGTAAATCTGCCCATTCAAGCATCCCAGGACTCGAGCATTCCACACAGCTGACTGTGAGATTCAGTTTAGAAACAGTTGCTGAAATTTCCTTCAATGCAGCTGTAGCTTCTGACTCGGTCAGCCGAATGCCTCTTGAGTCCAATAATGGAGCAGGTATTGTTGCAAGCCAACAATTCAAGTCAAAGATATCACTCAAGGGGAACCCAAGAAGTCTAGTGTTTAACACCTTTAACATAGCCACTATGATGATGGTGGCAGTATCAAGATCAACGCTAATATCAAGGTCGTTCTCGATTGTGCCATCTTCATCACCTGCAATGGCAAAGAACAATCGTGTAGAGAATCTGAGTGGTTGCTCATGGGTTCCAATTGTTGCTGTATTGTTCAAGAAATAGGGTTCAGTTGACACAATTTCAAGTAGCTTCAAAGGCAATGAAAGAGTATTCAGATTTTCAACCTTGGCATTACTTGCTCTCAACTGAATATCGGCATTGAGACCACCAACACTGATTGTTGCTCCAGTCTCAAACAAATTGCCATCAATGGCAATTGTGCCTTCCACACCAGATTGGTTCAGAGTGAGTGGATCAATCAGCATTTTGTTGATTTTGGGTATTCCTGTGGTGGAGTCGAGCTGGAGGAGCTCAGTGTCCAGTAGGTTGCGAAGCATGGCTGGAAAGGGTCCATACTCTGAGGAACTGGCATTGAAAAAGTCTCGAAAGTCAACAAAGCCTTCCACATCAGTCGGATATAGGGGGCATGAAATTTCCATGTCATTCAAGAAGGTAGCAAGCACTTGTTTGTTGACAAAATCACGAACAGACATTTGAAAGATGTTTGGAATTGCATTGGCCAAGGCACCACTGTACATGTCAAAGGCTGCTTCCACAGCACCTGTAATGACTCGGTCAAGGCCTGGAGACACAAATCCAGTCAATGTGGGGATGTCTATGTTCTGGGGATCCACAAATAATCCAGACAGCTGAACATCGTGAATGACGGACATGAAACATGGCAATGAGTTGTCTATGGACAGCAATGAGCCAAGTGTCATTCCTCCCAAGGCCTCTTGATCAATGACGAGATACAGTGACGCCTCCACATCCACATTTCGTACTCCAAAGTCGATCAATATGCGCTCTGAAATGCCACTTGAGGTGGCGTCTTTCAAAACTGCATCTTCAAGCGTGGATGGTTTGATGTCGACTGTGATGTCGAATTCCAAGGTAAAAAAGTCCCAAGTCAATTCATTTTGCAGAGTATGCATGCCAATGGGAACAAGCGCATTGAATCTTGTGAGCGTGTCCAGTCCAAACACCTTGACTTCATTGATGGTAATAGTTGACTGGGTCAATTTGTCGTGCCCTTGAAAGATGGCGGCATCCATTCCCAGCTGATCGAGATTGATGACCAATGCACGGTCCTTGTCCAGGAAGTTGGATCGGAGCATCACATTGATGCCCAGGTCGGAGCCAGTGGGGCCGTCAGGGTACGGTACCTCACTTCCGAGTAAGCTGTCTACAGCTTGCAGGGCTTGGTTGAACAAGCCACCAGCAATACTGTCCATATCTTGCAGATTGAGAGGAACCAGATCGGACGGAAGATTGTCAGAATCTTCCAAAAAGAGGGGATCGAGCAAGTTGGCTCCGACATTGGAAGTTTGATATCCTTGCAAGGTCTTGTCTGCAATTTGAAGCATGTCTTGAACAAAGGTAGTCCCCAACGACCCCAATTCGGAGCACGCGACGGCTTCCACCTCCCGTCCCACCAAATCTCGAATCCACCTTTCGAACCATTCGACAATGTCCGAGAGAGTGTCGCCATGAAACATCATCCTGACAATATTGATTTCCGTGAGACAACTCTGAACACTGCTAGTTGATGGGGGCAGTGTCGTAAAGTCGTCGGAAGAAAACCTCAATGTAGTTGCGGCAGAATTTTTGTCGGTGAAGACTTGGGCGACACCGTTGCCGGACAAGAACCCGTAATTATAGCGATATTGAACCTCACATGTCAAATCTAAATCGGAAATGTTGACCGTCACGTCAATGTCAGTGTTGGTTTTGGTGTGATCTAAGACAAGGTCGCCGATGGCAACGTCGTAACAGTCGATGTTGTCGACCCAGAGAGTCAATGTGATCAACGCGACTCTTTGCGACACTTCAAACGTTTCGGGAATGGTGATGGTGGCACCCTGAAACAATTCATTGAAGCGATCAAAGTCGCCATTCCTAGCGGTTTGTTGCAGTTGTCTAAGTAATAATATGTCTTCCGTGTCATGATGCCGAGCATGTTGGAGTTGCTGACTGTCAAGTAAACTGGCCAATGCTGCCGGTAGAGCCATCAATAGGCACTGTAAAAAGAAGAACTTCATGTTGCGATGCTTGTCGACGAAATAATAATAATGTTGTCAGCGTGTACTTTAATTCTACTGTAGTACAATGAACTTGTTCGTTTTGTTGTGACGAGTCGATCATTGTTTCGATCTCTCTACTTTCTTGATGGATCTGGAGGTGTTATTCTTGATCGTTCGAAGCCCGATCGATCTTGTCCTCTTTCAAAAAGCGGATGAAGCAATCCAATCGGAAGCACGACGCTTCCACATCGGCAGTTCGATCGTGTCTTCTCGTGTACTAAACTGTACTACCGTAGCTGTAACTGGAAGTCGTAGTCTTGTTTCCGATGGGGAGAATTACGATGCCTACTACTCGGAGTACTATGATACTGTAGCTAGCTAGCTACCTAGAAGCGTCAGAAAAGACATTTCTTGTAATTAATATCTGGTGAAGCCATAAATAAAGCATTTATGTGTATAATTTGAAGTAATATTCTTCCTATCACGACTCGATTTTTTTCATTCTTCATACCGGTACGTAATGTACCTAGCGGCAGTAACGAGAGTGAGGTAAAACGGTAGTACCGGTAGTATGTACGGTAGTGTGTTGATGTCGCACGCCGTATCATAGATCTCTTGTACCGGTTATCATACACTCCACTACGGTATTGAGTACGATATCGTAGGGTAGTCCACCTTACCGTACTCGTACTACCGTAGCTACCGGTAGTAGAGAGGCCAGTAAAATCGAAGGACTGGACAGGTGTACGTAGTACTTACTGTTAGCTATGATTTAAGCCTTACCTGTACAGTTACCGGTAGTATAAGATAGTACTTAGTATTACGGTAGTCTCTCTACTTCTCCGTAGTACCGGTAGCTAGCCACGGTAGTAGAGTACGGTAGTAAATTACCGTAGCGGAGTACGGTACTACGGTACGGTAAGTGCGTCTTAAACTCGGAATACCGTATCAAGGACCGTAGTCAAACAATTCTCTAGTTACTGTAGAGAGTAGAGAGTTGTTTTTAAGTGTTACTCCAACGCTCCATCTTCTACTAGCTAGCTGGAGCTGCTGCCTGTGACAGTGTAAGAACTGGCATTCCGCACCGAAAAGTTGTTTCACTCTGTACTAGTCGTATCATTGAAAAAAATCCTACTCGGAGTACTACTGGATTACTATGGTATTAATTTATGAGGTTTTGAGGGGTTAGGGCACAATCAATTTAGGGTGGACGAAAAGTCGGCGACTGGAGTCAGCCAAGATTTTCAGTTTTATCGACAATATCTGAACCAAACATAATAGTACTAGCAGCAGCTTTCTCTCCCATCATCACACCAACACCTGTTTACTGTTAGGTGAAGGAAATCGTATCTTCTTGTGCCGCAACGACTCGTCGACTAAACCGGTCCACCATTTCACGGACAAGGTCCTTGAGATTTCCAGTGATCTCGATTATCACTAGCGTTCTTCAAGTAGACTTCCCCGTATCCACCAAATACCCCACTATTCTTAAGACGCCTCAACAAGGGGATCAAGAACTTGTCGAAGAAGGCCAATTCGGCATTGTACCATTGTGTAGCCGGATCGACATCAGCGCGGCGAGCATCCTAGGCTTGATACATTTCTTCGAAGAGCCGTTCGTTCCACTTTGAGATAGGTCTTGAAAGATTGCAGACAGTGTAATGTATCGGCAATTTGCATGAGAGCCTCCGCAATGATGGTTGGTTGAAGATTGCGCTTTTCGTCCCAATCCATAAAATGAGTACGTCGCACAAAAGACTTGTTCCAATTGTAGTCTCTATGATCCTTCATGTTCCGGTCCAAAATGTCTGTGGCAATCACACAATTGACGAGGCACTGGCGGAAATCGTTGCATCTCGGTAGAATCGTATATATGGCAGATCTAAGATCCTCAAATTCGTTGGTCATGGGCAGCCACCAAGCAATGTCGAAAGATTTTTTGTTCGCTTACACTGCGGTTCTTGTACAGACTGGCTATGGGAGAGGACTCCTTAATCAGTTGCTGATTCGAGACACCGACATGATCCACGTCATGGACCATGGCGGCAAAAATCAATGCGAATGGATCGAGTGGGTCCGATCCCATTGAAAAGGTCTTTTTTCCACCTCCTTGGCAATATCTCCGGTGGATCGGGGTTTGCCATCGAAGCCCGTCACAAAGCCCTCCGAGAAAGATTTCATTTTGCTGATCATTTGATCCATGATCCGTACAATGTGAGAGGCATGCTCGGAGGAGTGAAAGGCGTTTGAATTTTCTGTAATCTTCGTCGTTTTCCTTGCAGATAGACGCGCCTTCGGTTTGGTCTACACATCATGAAAGAAACGCTATGAGAAAAGATTGAATGAACACAACAGACAAGAAAGACATTACATCATTGTTTCGCTCACTAACCCTAGAATCTCGGCCGTTTTCACTGAATTATACTTTCCGCTTGTCATCATCTGGTAAGTTGTGTCTACAATTTCGCCGAACAAATTGATACGCCCATGTTCCTGTTTTCCACTTTTCATTGCATCCGGTTGAATGTATCCACTGTGTACCAAAGCGCATAGTAACTTCCCTTACCGAAATGCTTTTGAAAAGTTCGGATATCTTTCTACGACAATCACATGCAAAAAGCACCAAAATGGCGGCGTGGTCACAATCATTGCCATTCGAGCCAATAATGGCGCCAAAGCTCTCTTCTTCCATCTCGACCTGCGGTATACCATAACGTTTCGCGACAATATTCATTGCTCGTTTCACCGTGTCCAATATATTGGTTGTATCCTCCTCACTTTTATCATTTCTCCACGTAGCCAATCCGCGGATGTCAGCAAACATTACAGTTGAGTTGATAAAGGTGTCTGACTTGGCGTTGACACCGTAACGCGCTCCGGCAGCGACCGAAGGATGGCCTTGAAATGCGGGGTAGCTGCTCAGGCGTTAAAGTGAGGTCCTCTTTTGAGTTTGGGGAGAATCCTAAGAACTCTCCGACCTTACGATCCGCCAATAGTTACAGGGATCCAATGATTCTTCCCAGTTTGTGTCTGGCTGCCTGTAGGCATGCTCCAGAGAGCAATGAAAGCTGCAACAGCTGCAAACAAACTCGCAAGCCCGAAAATCAACATCAGCTTGCCCCATGAAGAGTTGTCCTCGTACAGTGTAGCAGTAGGGTACATGTACAACAAAAATGGGCAATGCTCGTACTCCATTGACTGTCCTGCAAAATCCGAAGGCATCTCCAGCAGTTGAGTACCTCGTTTTGTTTGGGTCATGATAATCACCAGATCCTAGATATACTGCTTGATTCCCTTCGACCATGGTAGTGAATTGCTGGTCACAAGCATTTTCGACCACGCACACAATCTCACCAACATTCCCTGGCAATGAGTTCTCAAAAAAAGTGAACCCACTGCACTTCTGTCATCAACAAAGCCACTATATTATTTGCTTTCTCAAAAGTGCTGAAACTGGGTAAACGATAGTGCTGATTGGGTCTGATGGCGTCTTGAGTACGGGTTCCTGCAAGTGTCTTGTGTGGTGAATTGGTCTCCAAGTTAAGGACCTTGCTTAACACGGACGAGCGACTATCGATGCATGTTTCAATCACATCCCAAAAAAGATGCGGGAAAGGAGATTGAAATTGATCATCTTTGCTTCTCGTGGTGCAGGATATGTCATCCAGATCGGTTTCATCCACGATCAATTTCCCATTTTTGTCCAGTTCGTAGATACTGCCAGCGATTCCAATGAAAAATCGACTTAGATCCCCAATTCTTGCTGATCTTCTACAGATTCATTGGAGTCTGGATCTTCTTGAAGCTGACGCATATCCGATAATGCGTTTCTTGCCTTTTCGGATTCCCATGCACGAGTTTCTTGAATCCAGAAGGGGTTCTCCACTACAATTGTTTCCCAATCACGACGATTCTCGATATTCACCACAGGCGCAAACCCCAGAGTTTCAGATCTCATTTGTTGCCGAGCTGCCCAAGCTTGGATAGCGATGTCTGGAATGGTGACTTGTGGCCACATCTGTCCTGATCTGAGGGCATTCGATGTTGTGGCAATACTGAAAGGGTCCAATATTAGCAACTGGTCATGAATTTGTTTGTGAAAGTTCTCTGCGATTTGGTCTGTATACTCGACGAACTAAAGGAGGTAGACAAAAAAGTTAGACTTTCCAGGATTTGTGGGGATATCATTATGAGGGGGGGATTACGATAACTTCCATTCAAACTGGGGAGAAACACGATACCGCCTTTTCATGATACTCTGTATCATATGTATGATAGTATCAGAATGTCTTACGAAGTACGGGAGGCACGTACCGGTAGTATGGTATGACAGTACGAGCTACCTGCTGGTATGATAGCCCGGTAGGTGGATTCGTGAAATTCACAGTCACATTCAACATGCCCAACAGAAGGATCTTGCCTGTAGTACTACGGAGTAAATTGAAAATGAGTCCAAAAATCGACAATCTTACGTTATGTTTCATGAAGCATGAAATGAAAGTTATCAGCATGCTTCCTAAGGAATTGACAAAATAAATCAGCTGCATTGTCAAAGTGTCTGCCAACTGTCCGTAGTACTAGACATTTACGGGTTCTGAGTCGCGCGAGATAATTGCTCCAGAGTCGCGTTTTGCAATGAAAGGGCTTCGTTTTCCCCTTCCAACTGAGCGACTTTTTTCTTCGTGCTGTACAGCTCATCTTTGTGCGCTGCTTGCATTCTAACAATTTCGCTCCGCAGCTCGGATAATTCATCTTCCAAAGTTTGGTTTCTTTCTTCTAAAGTTCGAATGCGAATATCATCCGCAGTTTCATTTTGTTTTTCCCCAACTTTTAAGAAAGGATTCCACTTGTTCTTCTTGCCCTTTCCCATGGCGGCTTGAAGAAGCAAACCTTGAGGAGCATCATCAACTACATCCGCGGAGTCCATCGAGTTTCCGTCGTAACTCTCCTCACTCCAAGCCTCAAGCTTCCGTTCTGCGCTCTCGGCTTTTGCTTTCCATTCGTAAGTTCTCTCGGTCCATTGCTTGACCTTTTCGTTGAGAGATTCGGTTTTCTCGGACAGCTCTTTGACATGATTCTCAAGTACACGGATAGTGTCTACCAGAGAATTGTTCCTCGTTACAAGATCCTCGCGTTCGCCCTGAAGCTCGTCGATCATTCTTTGCGCAGACATAAGGTCTTCCCGTACAGCAGTGGCATCAGCACGAGCATCAGCGAGCTTTTGCTTCGCAGAAGCGAGATCGGGGGCGTCACTAGCTGCAATGTGACAATCGACTTCTCGTTGAAGCTTCGTAATGACATCGTCTTTGGCTTCAAGCTTTTGGTTGTAATCGATTCTCTCACTCTTGATCTTTCCTTGTAATGCCTTCATTTCAGCATCCAGTTCCTCAATTTGCAATTGCGGCACAGTGAGAGAATTTCGGAGTTCTTCTTCCAATTTCTCGATCTTTTGCTTTTGAGCCTCCACCTCCGCTTCTTTCTCTGCAAGAACCTTTTTCGTCACATGAAGCTCAGCCAAGGAAGCACCACCACCGCTGCCACCTACGTCGCTTCCACTTTCTAGTCTCACTTCTAATTGTTGCATCTCAAGAAGGAGTTTTTCGACTTCGTCCTCTGACCTTTCAAGTTTTACCTCCAACGCATCTTGTGTATCGAGTTGCCTTTCGATGGCCTGCTCAAGCTTTTCAATTCGTTCTCGTTCCTTCTCTAGGGTTTCTTCTCGGAGTCTAATTTCCTGGAGAAGTTCGTTGCGCTCAGCCAATGCTTCCTGCAATTGAGCCTTGGTACGAGAGAGGTCAGAAGATGCCTTTAAGAATAGATCCTTATCCTCAATTTGCTCCCTCGACATTACCACCATTCTATCCAAAGCTTCCGCAAGCTGCTTTTGCAAGAGCATAACTTTGTCTCGATCATCTATTTCCAAGGGAGATGCGGTAGACATTAGAGTATTGCTGAGCGTATCCTTTACTTCGGTTGTTCGAACCGTCCCAGTTGAATGATCGATGGATGGTTGGACTTTCGATTGAAGATCTGCCCCCCATGCTTTCTCAAAGGTGTCTTCGGTCGACTGAATCTCACTCAAATCATAGCTAGGAGGTACCGAAACCATGGATAACAAATCATTGGAAGAATGCCTTTGAAGTCGTCTTCCCGTAGCCTCATTACTACTGGTGGAGAGACCTGACGCCGAGTGACGCCGTTCTTTTCGTCGAAATGGTCTACTGTCAACAGTGGATACAGTACCTACGTCGTTGTTGGTGGAACTGCCAGAGCCAGAATGACGATGGTCTTTTCGACGAAGTAGAGGATCGGCATCGTCGGATTCAAAGTGTGATTTTTTGCTACATGCGGAACGAATTTCGTCTGCAAGACTTTCCAAAGAGGCAATCACGTTGCCATCACTGTCACTGTCACAATCCGGAGGTGGCGGGATATCAGTCGTCGACTTACTACTTCTCCCTTCTTTCTTGGTTTTGCTCTTTCTCTTGCCTTTGGATCCCACGGACTTCGGAGAGAATGCTGCACCACCCCTTTCACCAGAAGCAATGGAAGATGGATTCCCTGACCCAAATGAAGAGTCGTCAGCCGTATGATCATCTCTGTTTTTTTTCTTCCTCTTCTTTTTGTCAGATTTCGACTGTGTTCCTTTGGTCGACACAGACGGTGAGTCGGTCTCGTTGGTGTCTTTGTTGTCCTTGGATATTTCTTTTTTCTTCCTTCTTAAACGCTCCTCGCCTACTGGCCTCGAGCTGGAACGGTTTACATCAATGTTTGAGAACGACTTGGATTTACGGAGAGAATCCGCAAGCACCTTTTGCTTTCTTCCCGACCTGGAGCCCGACCGAGATCTGTGGGATTTGGCATGAGACGTCTTGCTCGAAAGATCCGTCTCTGTTCGTCGTCTTGATTTGCGTATTTTCTTCTCCAATACTGCCTCCTCTTTTTTCGATCCCTTGGGTGATTTTTTGGACGACGCTTTTGGACTCACACTGTCGCCAGTTCCTAAGGCAGATTTTTGTTTGGATTTCTTCTTTTTCCTCTTCTTTCCTTCCAATTTCGAGTCGGAATTAGATCGCTCAAGCATGAGAGCCTCCAGTCGTGACTTGGAGTCGATACTTTTTCCTAGAAACATGCCTCCTGTGGTCATGGCCATTAACGACTGAGTATCATTGTCTCCCGCACCTCCACCGGAGAACCCCGTTTCTTCAAGCTTTTGCAACTTGGCACTCAACGTCGTAACGCTCCGTTTCTTGCGCAAGATATTTGACGATCGTTGATTGGAACTCTCAGTCCTTCCATGCCCCGAGATGGAAGCCAGATCTCCGGAACCGGACGTGGTTACTTCTGCTCTTGCACGAGGAGACGTCAACAATTGGGCAATAGATTTGGACTTGAACGGGTGTCGTACGTTCTTGTTATTGCTCCTGGATCCTTCTCGTGGTGCGCTCCACTCGTCCCAGTCGTTCATGGATTGTGTCGAGCCTTTGGCAAAAAAGACCGAATCGTCAGTGGCAGTGGAAAAATTGATCGTATCTGTCGCAGCAGTAACAGCAGCGGCTGCTGCAACAGGAGATGACTCGGCAGGAGGATCGCCATCTAGGTTCTGGGAGCCATACCGGCTGCCGCCCCTCGTTTCCTTGCGTCCGGCGTTATCGCCGTTCTCCTCATCGAGTCGCTTTTTGCTGTTGGATCGGAATATTTTCATCATGGTTGTTTCTGTGATTTTCTGTGTGTTTCTAGTCCAAACGAATTGAAGCCAACCGTGCACTTATTGGGAAGAAACTAACCCTTAATCACTTTCTGTAGTGTATGAAAACACCCCATGCAAAAGGGAGGCACGTTGCATTGGAGAACGTCTATCTATTGGAGTTGTTTGGCGGTGTCACCTCAAAATCAGACTTCACTGTCAGTGTTCCGGGTTGCGATTATCAAAAATAATGCATACCTCGTAGCAGAGGAAGTAAAATACACGAGTATGTTCAATGTGAAAAGTCCTCACAGTCAGTAGAACTACGGTACTACCGTACTCATAGTTATGACGTCGTTCGGGTCTTTCGTCACTTTCGTTCTCA
This sequence comes from Nitzschia inconspicua, assembly GCA_019154785.2. Lineage (NCBI taxonomy): Eukaryota > Bacillariophyta > Bacillariophyceae > Bacillariales > Bacillariaceae > Nitzschia > Nitzschia inconspicua. The sequence continues at coordinate 2,999,768 of JAGRRH010000013.1, read as the reverse complement.
GGCCTCTCCAGGCTTTCCCTCTATGATGCGTTTCCGGTTTATCGTGTTTACAGTAGAGTTACAGTTAACAAGGAAATTTTCGGTATGATACTTACATACTTAACGCGCAGTCAAGGAATTTTGGTTGGGGGAAAAGAGTACCGGCAACGAATGTCTGTCAGTCGGTAGTGGAGATATTTACCTTTAACCTTTCTCATGTTCAACAATGTGTCGACTGCACCATCCCTCACACATGTGTCAAATCAAATAGTACCGTACGACTTATACGTAGTACTAACTGTAATTACGACAGTAACTGTAAAGTGTACTGAAGTACTGTAGTACTTCGTATAGCCTACGGTACCTAATACGTAGTAATTCACTGTAACTCTCGTTTCTGCTTTCTCTCTCTCGATTGATGACAATCCTACTCTGCCGAAACTCCTCTCTCGATGCGAGCAAAAGCAATCTTTGATTAAAAAAGTTCATCATGAGACGGCTCATGGCGGCGGTAGCATGGCCGGTCGTTCTGTTGGTATATTTCTTGGTGATGTCCGCTGTGGTGGTGATTGCCAAGAAAGATCAAAAAGTGAAATTGAAGGTGGACATCCGCAAAGAAACGTTGGTGGGTGCCCCCTCTTGCCAACACACTTTCACCCAAATAGAGCTGCTCAACTTGGTAAGTTGTCGTAGTTCCATCAGTGTGAATAAATATTTGGAGTCACTGTCAGTACGACAAAGTATTCGATGAGTATTTTGTCGGTGGCATTTCTTAACGGGGAATCCCCCCAAACCGGTGTTGTGGTTGGAGTTTCTGCGAGGAAACGTAAAAACGATGCGATCCCTCATCCGGTCTCATGTGTGCTCTCTCTTTCTGTCATAACGCAACAGCATCCAACTGCACCCATCATGATCCATTCCATTCAGACCACACCCGAGGAGACAATCTTAACCAAATCGGAATCTGGTGCATCGGACGGAAGAAAATGGGAAGACCACTCCATTCCACAACAAATACACGTTTCCAAGTTGCCATCAGGAAGTGTCTCCCTGGGACCCGGACAAGTCGCCATCGTACCCGTAACCTTTCTCCCAAGGTTTCCCAATCTTGAGGAAGACGAACAAGCGGAACAACGGAGGAAGTTACGCAATAATCGTGATGATGATGACGACGACGACAAGAACAGGAACAGCTGTTCGAACGCCCCTGTCGGTGACAACTACACATTGGAGGACGACGACGGAGACGATGGCCAGTCTCCGCCACCCATAAGTATCACGGCACTGCATGATCTGGTGGATCTGGTGGGAGATAAGCGAATTTTACGTACCATTGACAACAGGAGACTATTGTCCCATTCATTGGATCCATCGTATCGACGAAGGAACAACCTTGATCCATCTTCTCTGCCCGAGATTTGTGAGTTTGAAGTCAGAACGACGGTGGTCGTCGACACTTCTCGAGGAGTAGTCAAACTACCGATCACTGCCTCAAGCTTACGCGACAATTTATACCAAATTCCAGATACCATCCTATTTCATCATCCTAGCTTTGAATCGGATACGAATAATTGCGGTGCTACGGGGAAAATGGACACGACAAAAGACACGTCTACAGGTCCACTGAACAATCTCAAGCCTAGGAGAAGTTTGACAAGCTTGTATTCGATGGACAGGGTGGTCATATTAGATACCCTTCATGCCAACGACCATCAAGTTGTGAAAGACGGCGCGTCATCGACAGCAGGATCCAAACTCCGGATGGAACGGGAGTGTTATGACCTGTACTTGTCGAATCCCATGCCGGATCGAGAGCTGCAGATAGTAGAAGCTTTGATATCCAAGCCTGACTATTTGAGCATCAAATTCGACCCGGGAAGGGTGACAGGGGTACCCGACTCGAATCTTCTGGTTCGTAGCAATGCTTCGCAAGTGATACGGCAGTGGTCACAAGAAGGACCACTGTACCTTCCACCGGACTCGGATGACAATTACATCTTGACGATCTGTACCGCTTTTCCTGGGGAAATCGAGCGGGATCAGGGATCAGAAACCTATCTGGATGAAATGACAAAGTGGATCGACAATGGGAACCAAGATGGGAATTTGGGGTTCTTGCAAATTCGAACGGACGGAGAAACATTATTTATTGGGTTGGAGCACTCAAGCGATGTTCCATATCTTTCTCTTAGAAATTCCTCTGTGACTGTAGATCTTGAAACAAATGTCAGCGGCGGAGATACGATGAACTCTCTCAGTGCTTCAACATCACTGTCAACTACAGCCACAACATCTTCGAGCTCGCTGCTCAAGCCAGTTCCCGACCATGTCGACTTCGGCATAATATCACCTTCAAGCCAACCGCGCCATGTCGATATCTCATTGCAGAACAAATCTCCGGTTCCTATTCGAGTAATGAGAATTTCAGCGTCATTGCACTCTGACAACGAATTTTTAACAGCAAATGAGATGGAGACACTTGGTCTAATGGTATATGTGACGGTGGCATCTGATGATGGACAACACGATGGGACTCGGAAGCTTGACTCTTTGGTGATAGGTCCGGCAACATCTTTGGAAAATGCACTGACATTGAGTTGTTCTGTGGATTCAGACCGGTTTCTTCGGGGTGCAAAAAAGGATGTATACATCTTGAATGGCACCGTGATTATTCGTGGGACAATGGATACAGAACTTTCTTATAACGAATGGCTTACAGCGACGATGCTGAATCCATACCGCGATGATCATTTAATGATCGAGTTTCCCTTTACAGTGTCAATTCTGAACGGCAGAATCGAGGCCATCATTGAAGGCTCGTCTCACCCTCAACCAGAGCTATTTGGGTTTAAAACGTGGGATTTGTCGGGTCAGTCTGTTTCGCATCTGTATTTCCCGATGAATCAACACGTTGCCTTGCAGGATCTTGACGGCGGCGCTCGATCTCAAGTTTTCCTTGGATCCAACCAGATTCGTCACGACATTCGAATTCTCAGCAACAATGCTATTCCTCTTCTACTTGATCAAGCTGTCATTGACGACCATGATGAACAAAGCGCAGGGACGAAATCTCTTTGTCAACGATTCAATGTTTCGACGGTCAAGTTTGTAGAAGAATCTGGATTGTATCCAGGCTTTTCTGAGCTTGGCTTGCTAGAGCTGACGTACAAGTTTGGGAAGACTCGCAAATCACCAATGCTCTTCGAAGGGGATTCAAGTGGTATCATACAATGTATGTTGAAAATATCAACAAGACCAGTAGAGGCTGGATCCCTTAATTTGCCTCTCTGGATATTTCCTGGCCATTTGGAAGTACCTTCGATGTTCTCCCCCCAGCAAGAAACCCTATCGTCTTCCTCAGTTGTGTCCAATGCTCGTTCTGGTTTTACCAGTCTTCTGGATTGGTGTAGGTCTTCAACAATCGGGATGACATTCCTTGAGCTACTCCGTGCAAGGTCAGAAGACAAAAAGGGCTCAAAAAGTGATTCTACATTGCTGTCAACGTACATCAAGCGTATCACGCCTCAACTGCTCATATCTGCACCTAAGTTTCTCCCAATTGTATTGCATGCGGGAGCAGTGGATCACGGTGAGGTAGCAAAGACCTCTCTCTACCTCACCAACCGTAATCCTATTCCAATCTCAGTTTCTATCAATGTGGGAGAGCTGGAAGGTTCAGAAATTTTGTTGAGCAGAGAAGGGAGTCTTTCTGGAGGGGATGGTAACAGCCTTTGGGATTACCTCCCGGATCAGGGAAGTGGTGACATCGTCGAGAAGGGAATTTTTGAGGGCCACCCTGTTGATGGTATTATTGAATTTTTTCTTTCCAATCGAAAGGCTCAAGACTTTCTGTCCGGTTTCAGTTTCCGTGATTCCATTTCTCCTCATAATCCGTCCTTGGAATGGTCTGTCCATTTTCGTACCCTGTACGAATTCCATTCTAGGGCTAGCTTTCACCGAGCACCATTTGAAGAATCACCAAACGCCGATAATACCTCGGAAAATGGAGCAACAGTACGTCCATCGGAGTATGACTTTCGCGGAAACAAGGACGTTGAATTGTCTAACCCTGCTGAGGGGGCTCTCATTATGGCGAGTGACAGAAAACTGGTGAAAACGCTCAACAAGGTTGCGGGGCCAATTTCTGGCGCTTCTTCAATTGAAATTTTAGTCCCACCAGGCTCAGAGGCTCGATTTCTTGTCCAGATTCGTGCGCCTCGGAAAGAGGATCTTGACAGTGATATCAGCCAGCTGTTGGGAACTGGACTAGTTCTTTCGACCAGTCTTGGGGATGTCATGCCAATCTTTGCCACTTTTGAAGCCCTCCAGGGTCAGCTACAGGCAACCGGTAATTTACAAAATCCATATGCCGACGATGCCTTTGAATTTGGCCCACCGATTTTACGTTACAGCAATATTAGTGTCATCAGCTTGCCTCCGCAACTTGACTGGAATCCAGAACCCAATTCACACGACATTGCCTGGGAGGATTCGGATCCGATCAACATTCCGCCTTATGAACATTTGTCAAAAGATACGGGAAATGTTGCTTCGCTGGTCGCTATGGAAGGCCAACGAGGTCAATCAGGCATACCTCTGTACTTGAAATCTACCTTTACTCGCAATATGCGACTGATTAAGCTTGAAAGTTGCAATCCGTGGTTCCTCGTCAATCCTGTGACTGCCCAATCTGAAGCAGAACATGAAAAGTATGGAAACGATGGGGTCCTTGTTGGGTATCTCAGGGCGAAAGTGGACTGCTCTGATCCCGATTCCTCAATGTTGAATGTGCCCTCATATTACCAATGTCTTTATAATTGGCTGATGAATCGATTGACCCTACAGCCAGAAGGCTGTGGCCTTGGGCTTCTCTCAGATGCAGGAATCGATCTTAGGCGAATCGAAAACATAAAAATTGCATTGCGGCATGGCCTTATGGCATGGCCTGATGTCTACAACGTAAATGAGACCTGGAAAGGGCTTGCAGTGGATTTTAGACATGACAACATTGTGAGGAACCTTGCCCATGTTAAGACCGGTCGTTCACGCAATGAAGGGGTCATCGCCGACAAAGTCTTCTACATTACTCTTTTGAAAGCGATAGAAGTCAGTACGAAGTATGGATACAACTGGCTCAGCACTTCGCTGACCGCTACCGTCGAGTACGATTCCAGTGCGAACTCATCAGAAGTTGGTCAAAACATTGAACAAAAGCAAAACCTTACTCTACCAATCCGCAACTTAGCCTTGAAAAGTACTATTTCACCCCCACGGTTGTTTCGACCGAAAAGTAATGCAGTGGCATCGCACCAGTTTCCCCCAACTGCAGTGAGCGACGTCTCCGAATCATACATTCCACTCTACAATCCCACAAATGTTCCTGTTACAGTGAGGATACGCGTTCCAAATGTTGCTGCCTTAAATTCCAAACCAAGTGACGACGAACGGATCTTGCTAGGAAATAGCGGTGGCACCTTTATTCCAGCGCCGTACGTTCAAGATGGGAAATATTCATCCGTTTCAAACCAAACCTCGCACAATTCTTGGTGGGAAGGCGAAGGCGCTTTCTTCTTGTTAGACCCTAGCGGTGACATGATACGTTCTCGACACAACATTACTATCAGGACCGGAGCTGGAGGCATAGTACATCTAGTGAACCCCTCTCTTGATGCTCATGTGGGGGTACTGGCTAGATGTGGTCGAAGATGCGGACTTCGAGACGACAAGGAGCAGGCGGGGGACCACAGCATAGCCTACAGTCCTATTGGTGCATCCGCGGCTGCTGGAATTACTCTGATGGGAAGACTACGCAACAGCTCTCCACATGCAAATATTGCAGCCGAACCGGAACCAAAACTCCTTGCCGGAGGAATCTCAGTGCCAGGAACAAGCGGACCATCAGCTTTTGCAGTGCCGTACTCTTCATTGGATGATGTTGTCATCCCACCATTTGGTCACGGTCACGTAGGTCCGATCTTCTTCAGACCGCCAGGATCTTTCAAAGGTATTGGATGCAGCGTCGCCAGACGAAGTGGGGCCAAACTTGTTGGGCTCGAAAACGATTTATGCAAGGCCAACACCTTTGAATCGCTGATCTATCTCGAGAATTCGATGACAGGGTTGGAATATGTCGTGTTGCAAGGGCGCAGTCTGTCTGAGAGAGTTATCTTCGTCGATTCATTGTCTCCTGGAGAGAAAGATGTTTTCGCGACTATCGAAAACCATCATGGAAAGCCAACATTGTCTTTTGCTTCGAAGTCGGATCTGACTACAGCTCCGGGACAACGCACTGCGGTTGTAAAAGAAGTGATCCTTCAAAACGATGGAGACACGGTCGTTGAAGTAGCGTTTGTGGGAATTGAAGGTCAGGTTGTTGGTGGCTCTAGTTCTCGATCTTGTTCTGCTGGGAATTTTGAGCTCCGAGGGTGCCTTTGTTCTTCAGAAAATGAGGGATACTCGCTTCAACCGGGACAAAATGAATCTATTTTTGTAGAATACCGGCAAGATTGTTCGAGAAGGGTGGAGTATGCGAATCTAGTGGCTGTGATCAGGAGTGAACCTCTAACGCAAACCTCGGCGACAGGTGACCTGTTCCAATTTCGGTTTAAAAGACAAGAAAGAGCTTTTTCCACCAAAGAAGTTAAGCTTCAATTGAGCTTCACAATGGACGACGCTCTCTTTGCATCATGCGCACAGGCCAGTTCCAGTGCTACTGGAGGGGCGAATGGGTCCCTTATCTTTCACATGTGCTTACTTTTGACTTCGGTTGTTCTCCTATGCTTCGCACTTCGGGCTAGATTTTATGCCATGCGTGGTCTGGTCCGAAAAATTTCCACACACTTGACCTATGACCAAGCAAAGAAAGCAGCGTTACGACGGAACAGAAGTCATTGGAACGCCGCTTTCCGATGCCTCGCTCGTGCTGATCCATCTTCCGCAGAACTGCAGGGTCTTGGCCGCGAGCAGGTGCGTCAAGTTGTTTCTGGTTTATACAAGGCCCGAAGAGTCACACCTCCTTCTTCGTTGAATAGCATCAGCACAGTTGTCCAAGAAAGGCGGGTATTGGCTTCCAGCGTGGCAAGAAAACGAACAGAAAAAAATGCAGTAGGTGGCAACGAACGAATCCGCACACTCAGTGACGCCATTTTTCAAGACACAGTCACATCAGATGTCATGTCGATCCGACGCCACCTTCCAACTGGCATTGTATGGCGAACGGCTTTTTCACGTGGGATTCTGAATGAAACTTCGACCAGCGCCATATCTTTCGATTTGAAAACCAAGGCTCTTCAGAAGCAGCGTGACTTTTCTGACTATAATTTCATCGTATCTTCTAACATTGATTATCAACAAAGTGCCACCCAGTTGGAGGAAAATGAGTCCGCAAACGGTGGAACAAAGATCAAGCACGAACATACTGTACGCTCCAAGGGCAAGGTTCGCCCTGCTGAGAAGCCTGTGATCGAAGGACAATCAATAGAGCCCGACACAGGAGAATCGTTGAGTGTTGTATCGACCTCAGAATCCGAAGGTACGATTCCTGTTAAAGTCAATAAGAATACTGTCTTCGAAAGCAACAATCTGATGGTCGATGAGGGCGGCAAGGATACTGGGAAAGAGAGTGGTTCAATCGTCTCCCCACCCACAAAAACACAGAAGGACAGAGTAGGGTTGTTATCCAAAGCAAGCCTGAATTTACCGGGTAATCGATCACCTGCCAGAATCGAGACAGTATTTGACAATGAGCCGGAGACTTCAAATCGACAGAAGAAGGAAGACAAATCGCATAAAGAATCCAAACCAATTCCTGAGGTCAGCGACACTGGAGATTCTGTCTATGCATTCACAAGAATTGACCCTTCTATCAACGAGCCGCCGAAGCGTACCCCTTACAAAATATCTAAATCTGGAAACGGAAAATCGAAACCTAGAATGCAAAAATCAATGGAAGTGAGATCTACAGACGAAGGAGTGAAGATAAAGTCAAATGGGAAGAGATCGCCGCCAGCCTCCTCTAGTCCTAATTCCATTCGACCGCCTCCTGGATTGACTCCACCCCCAGGATTTGGGGGGTCTCCTTCTAATGCTCTTCTGGCGAAGGCAACGGGACGTGATATCACGATTGACGCGTCAATTGACAATCTAGCTTCCTTAGAGTCCATGCTTGACGCAGCTCTGAGCAAACAGGCGGAAGCCGAACTTCAAGCCGAATTGGCCGCCAGTCCGGCAGTACTGCCCTTTTCATCAACCAGATCAAACATTGGTAGCGGTGATATTTTCTTCCCCAGAAACCTCAATGAAGAGTTGGCTCATCCCTCAATGTTGCTTGGTACCGAAAATCAGTTCTGCTTAGCTCCGCCGGCCGGATCGCCACTTGCGACTCTTGATTGTGAAGCCCTTCCTGTCGCAACAAATCCTGCCAACGCCTTCCAGTCGCAAGACGTATCAGCTCCTGCTCTACTGAACGAGGAGAGTCAAAATGGTTTTGACGTAATGGATTTTCTAGATAGTATTTTGAACGAAGGCGGGCCATTGGAAGATTCTGAAGAGCCCAGTGTTCCAAATGCATTGCTTGGATCGATCGGAAACTCGACGCCAGTCCTAGCGAACCCTTGGGCATCAGAAAACAGATCGAGAGCCTCGGCTTACGGGATAGCTTTCAATGAAGATGACGATAGCATTAGCAATGATTCAACAAGCTCGCAAAAAATCGAAGGAATATCTGAAGAATATGATTCTGCTGCAAGGCTTGGGAGCAGCATTCCACTTTTGACTCCTGCGGCTATTTTAAATGCCACTGGAGACAGCAAGGAAGATGAAAACGGCACTTCTGTCGCCATTTCATTCTTTTCCGATCTAGTTGACGAACAAGACGTTTACTGATTCACCTTAAGTCCTATGCCAAAGTTTAAAGCTGTTGTGCTTAGAAGATTAATTTGCCAATGGTACCATCTCTCGAGTTTGCAGAATGAAAACTTTGATTCATCGAGCGGACGGAGTTTGATTTTGTCAATTTCGACCAAAAACTTGCTAGTGAGCTTTGCGATCCGTCGAGACTATCTTTCTCGTTGTCTTCTCCTAAGCGCATCATAGATATATCAGCAGCAGATCTCATTCCTTTGGTGGAGCCTCTTCCGATGGATGAACTGGATCCAGCACCACACGCAGCGGTGAGATATTTAGCCTTCCACATCGCCGCCTCGGCTTTCATTTCATCCAGTTCTTCTTCGAGGGCGCAATTGGTAGATTTCCAGTGATGAATGTCTTCTTCCAGGATTAAATTTCTTCTACGGGCCTCCTCCCACTTCGTTCGCATCATACGCCCCTCTTCTTTTGCTGCCTCAAAGCCATCCGAACGATTTCGCATCTGTTGTCGCAAAAGATACAATTCTCGCTGCATTTTCGAGACAGCTTCAACCTCATCACTCTGTAGTCCATCATGGCTGGTATCGGACGTGGTGGGGGGGACCTCGTCTTTGTTTTCATTAATTGTCGTGCCATTTTCGTCTCGTTCACTATGCAACACTTTTGGAAGGACCTCATTCTCTTGGAGCAACTTTTTGATGTCTTGGTGTGGCATTTTGTTCATGATCGGCGCTGTTTTTTCCTTCCGATAAAGCGACCTTCTCTCCAAGTCCGACCCCTTCGTAGACTTCAAGCCATCCAGTTCATGTTGACTGTCGGAATGATTTTGCTTATCAATCGATTTGTCCCCGTCCCCACCTCTTGTCATGGATGCAATACGACTTTCAAGTGTGAAAATGTCGTCATACACCTTCCGCAACTCTTCTTGAAGCTCATCGACCTTGTCAAGCTGGCTTTCTATCGCTTCTTCAAGAACTTCGATCTTGTGGTCTTTTTCTTTGATTATTAAGTCCTGATCTTGAATTTGAAGCCTCATTTCGCCTCTCTCAGTGATACTTCTCTGCAACTCAAGTCTCGTTTTTCGAAGTTCACGATTCAACCTGGAAATTTCTGCCGTCCCGGCATTTTGACCAGCCCTGACAACAAGGAGTTCTTCTTGCAAAGAATCAATCTCCTTCTGCAAGTCTGATGACTCTATTGGATTGAATTTCATATTATATCTGGCTCCAGTGCTCTGTGCTCTCTCGGACCTGCGGGATAATCCCGAACTTTGCCGTTCAAGAAGAAGACGCCCAGATGCCGGAGAAGTTGCATTCATAGAAGAACGACTGAAATCACTGCTAGATCGTTTGTTTACGTCCATCTCCGAGTGTTTTTTCTTGGGGGATCTTGACACCGAAGCGGTACTTGTGCATCGTTTGCTCGATCTTGAACTTCGAGAGTCTTGACTGGTGTCGTCTTGACACTGCGATCGCTGCGATTGGGTCCGTCGAATCTTTCCAGTCTCATCCACGGTCGTTCGAAATTTAGAAGCACTTCGACTGCGTCGGTCTTGCTCCTCAATTTTTGTTGCTGACTTGCCGTTCATTACAGATGCCTTTTTCGAGAGACCGACGGCATGTCGACACAAATTTGGTTGCCCTAACGTCGTCGCTGGACCAACAGATTTGTTCCGTTTCTCCTTTTTCTTCTCACAAGACTTGGATGGTTTGTCATCCTCCTCCGCAATACACACCGATTTGCTTCGCCCTGCTTTCTTCTTTTTGCTCTTCTTTTCCTTTTTGGATTCTTTTGACGATTCCTTTGCCTGTTTGCGACCTCTCGATTCGATTGATTGATCCACACTCTTTTCTTCATCGAAGGCTCCAATAATGGGGAGACTGGAATGACCATCAAGGGCGAGGCTAATTCGTCGTCCACTCTTTTTTCTCGAGGAGGTTGTCGTTGCCCTCTTGGGCGACACCAAGATAAATGCATTTCGACTTGCACGAGAATCCTTGCTCATAGTGGCACGCTTGATAGACGGACAAGCCGAAGCCGGTGAACGCCCATCTAAAGAAGCAGTAATGTTGGAGCAAAATGAATCATCGGCAGTTCTAGAAGTGTTGCTGTCGTTGCTGATAGAGCCCTTTCCAAGTTTATCGTTTCCCTCCATGGTATTCGCCAAACTCGATCCAACTATCGACTTGCGCTTCATCTTTTGCCCAGCCAAGTCGTCTAATTCTTCAGTTGAACGACGGATTCTTCGTTCTCCCGTCTGTGTATCACGCAAGTAGGAGGGGGATGGGCTCCGGTGTTCAGCCGCTTCCCGGCTAGGTGAAAACAGTAAGTTATCGGACAACACCCGCTGCATTGCTCTTCAGTCCACGATTTTGTTGTTTGAGTTCCTTCACTTCATAAGATAGCCTTCCATTGTCACTTGAAAGAAAGTACGGACAGCAACGGATACTTTTGTACTGGGTTGGGAGGGCGTCGATGGAATGTGCTACCGGTAGTTGTTTTGTGGCATGAAACAAGAAGAGAAAAAACGTAAAACAGAGGCAACATCAATCAGAACAAAACAAAAAAAACGGAAGCCGACCAATTCGAGCTTGCGGATTGCATCCCAACTTTACTACGTAGTACTACCGGTACTACGAAAGTACAATAGTGAGATTTATTGTCAGGGATGACTTGTGCTGCTGTTCGTATTTAATGCTGTGACCAAAATTCAAAATACTACGACTAGAGTATGTGCAACGAGGTGATAAGAGTACTAGAGGTCATAAATAAAGTAGTACTTAGAGATACTCGTGGTGAACAATCATGATGATGATGATGCTATTATTATTGTTGCTTCGTTGGAAGCCCTTTCAACTAATAACCAAAATAACAATTCGTTAAGTAGGAGAGTCCAGAGCGTCTCAACCAACCAAGAACAAGTCACAGTCAGCTCCCAATTCCTGGGGACATCACACACGTGAATCAAAATCTCCCAAGACTACATTCATGGAATTCGGCCTTGACGGGTCTGGAGAGTGGAGAGACAGATTTTTTATTCTTCCCCCTTTTTTCTGACTGTGAATGATCTCACAGGCCTCACTTGAAAAGATATGATACACGCGTCGTGTGCAAGACTCACCTCAGGAGCTCGAGGATCTCTTATTACTACGTATGAATATATATATATATATATATATATATGAAAATGCAAAGAAGAACTTTGTAATGAAATAAAAATTATAAATATTTCATTTGTTGTTTTATTATAATTTTTCATCAACAAGAATGTACTAATACTCTCTACTAGCGAGCTTAGTACCGGTAGTAGACTAGTACGAACTTTAAGTACCGTACTGGTAATACTACCGGTAGTACGATAGCTCCTGTTCTTCCTCTTGTTCTGATTGTTGTGTTCATGAAAGAAGAATCCAGTCGTTGTCTTTCATCCTTTTCACTCTTCTGCTTATCATCACTGATGCAAAAGAGAAAAACAATCGATGCAAAAACAAGATAACAGCATGGTGCGTGAATTGCGAGAGGAAGGAAAGGGTCGAGGAGCAAGTGAAAGACCTACAACTAGAGACTAATAATAGAAGTATTGTTGTGATGTTGTGATGTTGTGATTGTCATCGGTCCAATTTGTTTATAACCAATTTGTTTGCCCATTTGCTTGTACAGTCCAGTAGCAGCGGCAACAACAGCAACAACAACAACAGCAATAACAGCAACCATAATAACCATAACAATCATAACAACAATGGCGGTGACGATCCAGGGAGAGAGAAACGATTTCTTGCCGATCCGTCGTTGAATAATGGTGTGGCAGCTTCAGCATCCAACAGCGAGACAGATGAAGAGCGGTCGAATACAAGTGATACTCCAAGACGACCCTCCACCTTTCGGCAGGAACGACAAATGAATACAATCACACTCACGGATGACGATGACACCTTATCTGCCTCCTCAACAGCAGGACCTGGGGCCTTTCGAGTGGCAGGCATCAATGCATCGACCCGTACTATGTCTTCCACTACAAACAGCTCTTATGGATCCTCCAATCAGCACCAAGAAAACAACAACCAAGAAGTCACGGTGGTGGCAACCCCACTCAACGTCATCGAGGAACGTGACTTGGCACGACAAATTTACGCAGAGGATTACCGAGAATTGGAGGCCGAGCGGTTGCGGGTGGAAGCAGAACGACTTCGGATTGAAGAGGAAAAGCGTCAGTTGGAAGAACAGCGACGTGAACTCCGAGATCGGGAGGAACAGCATCGTCGGCAGAGCAGTCAAGGCGGAACGACGACAGCTGCCGCCATGGCAACGGTAGCCAATGACGATACAGAAACTATCGATGGAAACACTGTTGTAACAGCCACCGTTGTAAGCATTGATGCAAGAACTGTATCCGCTACATTGCCGTCAGCAGAGCCTATAGCTGCTACCGCTACTCTATCGGGGTCAGGTGCCTCAAGAATGTCACCGAATAATGGCTCTAAGAGTGGTCCCCCCATACTATCCAACTGCACTCTCCCTTTTGCCTCACTGTCAAGAATGAACAGCAATGCCAGCTCTGTCACAGATACGTCCCACATGGCACCCAACAACGAGCACATACAGAAGGCACAGTCCACCAGTCTCCATCGCAAGACAAACAGCAGCGGAAGCGGAGTGTTTGCTCGTCTTTCCGGAGCTCTTCGTTTCAACAAGCAAAATAGTTCTTCTGACCTTGTCGCACGATCAGTATCCCCTCCACAATCAACGTCATCTACTACCGGTAGACTTGATAATAACCATGGCCATTCCACCATCACCTCAAACTCATTCGACCCAGCTTTGAATGGCTGGACATGGTGCTGGAAAGAAACTGAGGTTCGAATGCCACTCCATTGTCCAGCAGTGATTGTTGGGGACCCTGAAGATTGTTGGATTCGTTACAGGTGTGAGATCAACCGAATATTGGAACAAGATTACCTGCGTTGGAAGTCGGGAGGCAATCCTGTTTCCCCACACTGTGAATTGCCAGAACCACTTCTTGGCTACACTGTAAATTTTGAAACCATGAAACAAACTAATTCCACGACTTCATACCAACGGGACGTAAACAGGTTTTTTCTGAAACCTCCACCGCAGGAAATGAGGCCCGTAAACAATGGTCCACCATTGAAGTCGGTGGACACTGGGGATGAATTGCCCCCACCGGTCCCGAGAAGCTCGGGAGGGTCCAAGATCCCTGACTACGGTGCTGGTGAAGGTGTGGTATGGAGCTGGCATGAAACGCCCAGTCAAATGGGGCGTCACGATCCTGCTGTCGTTGAGTCCCATGCGAACCATTTGATTCGGTACTCAGCGGAAGCCACCCGCACTTTGGAGAAAGCATATCAATCCCGACAAATCGGATGTCGACCAATACCTGGTTACTATGTCGACTTGACGGTCCGCGGCAGAGAAGAAGTCTCCGCCGCATCATTGAATGGTGCCCGCAACAAGAACATCATCTTGAAGTTCGTTCAAATTAAGGACTCCACCTCCTACGAACGTGATGTCTATCGACGAGCATACTCGGAGTGACCAAACTATCTCGAAATTTTCACACCATAACGCTATTTTCGCATCAGCAGTCTCATTGTATTGAATAATAATATTATATACTCTCTACGTTGTACTTCTACGGAGTAGTACGGTAGTACGGTAGTTGATTGGAACTGTCTGCAAATCTGAACATTGAGAAGAAACGGAAGTAACAGTTAACTACGTACGTTATTACTCGTACCGTAGTTTCAGTTGTGTACGTTCCTATTTCACAAATCGCGTGTCGTGTACGACAGAAGTGTATCGTGTTCACTCTCTCTACTACGGTACTTCTACGGTAGCTACCATACCTACCGGTAGGTAGCTACTACGTACGAAGAACTGCCGTAGCTACCTAGTAGAGAGGGTATGATACCGGTAGTAGTAACTCTTTGACTGTGAGGTATCATACCATGTGGGTGACACTCACTCTCACAGTGCTGTAAAAAAATTACCGGTAATCATGTCTATCATGGATGATGGGGGAAAAGAAGAAAGACTGTGGCTCATTTCACTCTCTCTATTATGTACAGGTATGCCTTTTGTTGCGTGCCTGCACTCGTGCGGTAGTTGTATTAGTTGCAGTACGGTAGTCGTATTACCTATACGGAGTAGTATAAAGAAAATAGAACGAAAAATGATGTACTATTTCGTGTACCGGTATTAGGTATGTAGTATATTAGATTCTTTCATTTCTAATTGTACCAGTTGTAGCTTTATAACGACCTGACCTCTACCGCAACTGCTGGAAACACTTTCTTCCTCTTCACCCTATCTTACACTCTACGGTAGTCGCTCGTCAAGCAACTGCCTTTCTGCTGCACAGACCTGTCACCAGTCTGCTTCTTTTCCGTCAGTTGGCCTCACAACCTCCAAAAAGACCATTATTATGAAGATCATTTCGGTGGTGATACAAGGACTGTGGCTCTGGTCGATAATGTCTGGTTCGGAAGGGATGACAGAACCTGCCGACAGCCTTACTTTCCATGTGAATATTCCTTTACAGAACGGCGGTAGGCAAGAAACAAATGATGGACGTATTAGTAGTATTAGCCAGAATGATGTTATGGCTATTGTGGAAGAAATGATCCTCAGAATGATTCAATCTTCGAATGTCAACCCACAAAAGCGACGACGCATGGAACAAAATGAGGAATACGTCAATTTCAATGATCTTTTAGACCCAAGCTACGTCGATGATGATCCTTTCTATGCTATGCTGGGTTCGCTGCTCCAACAAGGAAAATCATTTATCAACGGCGATGCAGTGGACGGTCCACTATTGATCAACACGTTGATGAAAGGTATCTTGCCAAGTGACGGCGACGATCCTCTCAAATTTCGATGGGAAATCCCCAATGGTGGGTACCAGCTGGAATTGCCTGGCATTAGTCCTGTCATCTTGAAGGCTGTCCACGTTGGGGGCATCGATACCTTTACCATGGTAAACATTTTGAATCCAACCACTGATGATTCGAAAAGCATTCAGAATGAGGTCACTATGGATACGTTGACGTTAGACTTGGAATTGATGGAGATGACAGGAAATGCTGATTTAATCATTGGGCTGGCATTTCAGGATGTCGTCATTTCGGTTCCGTTGATGTTGGCAGTGGATCGAACGGCATTGAGTGACTTTCCCGTTGGAGCATTGCTGTTTTCAGAATATCTTATGACATGCTTGAATATGGCAGTAGACAACATTGAAATCACCGGTCTGGATATGACCTTTGGAACAATAGAACAGCCAACCACGTCGTCAACAAGCCAAACAGCCATCTTCCAACTGATTCAGACCGTCTTTGTGTCGTTGCCCGCCACAGTGCCTACATTCTTCGACGCCATCTTACGTCCCATTGTCAACAACATTTTGCAAAATAATGAGGAAGGAGCATCTCTCTCATGCCCAAATTCGGCAAGTGCCACCACAAAAGCCAATGAATTTGTCGATTTACACAAACTGCTACAACAAGGTCTCCCTTCCTTTCTGAAATCCTTTGTGGACAGCGTAATACTCGCCATCGATCCCACGACCGGACTCCTCTCTATCAACAGCATCTTCATTGAGCCTTGGACGTTCAATCAGTCAGGTGTCGAAGGAATGCTTTTGTTTGGCGACACTGGATCCACTCCACTGATGGACTTCAACTCCGGCATTTCTGTTGGAGGATTGCAAGCTGATATTCAGCTACGCATCGCCAATGTGACCATTGAAAATTTAGACACAATGACAATTCCGCTAGCGTTATTGGAAACCGTGGAGGGTAGCCCCCTCTTCCTCAATAACACTGCCACTATTGGATTACCACTTGTAGAGAGACCCTTAAGGTTATCCACATCCATCTTCATGTCTATTGATACAGCAGGTATGTTGCGCAACTGCTAATTGAAGGTGTACCAAATTAGTTTGAAAATGACAGGACTGACATTTCTGACTGCACTAAAATATTGCACAGATGATGGGGAGATTTTGAACGAGATAAACCTATCTCTTGGAATGGAGGCCATGACTTTGATCTTGACTGCATTGTTGAAGATTGTGGAAGGCAAACTTTGGGCATTTCCCATCAGAGATGTCACCAATCTCAGTTGTTGGCTTGCCACTATCCCATCTCCTGTCCTGAATGCAGGAGGGGTCAGAGAGGACAACCAAGAAGTAACTTTGGGAATCACACATTTCTCTGGCTCCTTTAGAGATGTGGATCTGGATGTTTCCTGTTTGGAATGCAACAGCCCCAGGATGAGTGAATGGATAGATATCATTCAGACTGCAGAGGCACAGGAGAGCTTCAAGAAGAGCATGGAACACATGATAACAGACTTCATGGGACCGTTATTGACAGATCTTGTGCAGTTCCAAGCTGACAGAATACTGAATGAATCGCCATTACTATGTCCTCACAGTCCCGACTACAACCCAGAGGCTGTAATAAGTGAATTCCAGACATCAAAGTATTCCCAAGCATCTGATGTTACCTACCTGATGCTATATGGGATTGTGGTCCTGGCGTTAATTTTCCTCACAGTAGTAGTAATGTCCATTGTGAAAGTGGTTGTAAGAAGGAGGCACCATCGGTTTCTTTCTAACATTCCAAAGGATCAAAGAGCAAGATTAATGCATGCACAAGCCAGAGACTATGCAATGGAAAAAGAGCTGAATGCTTCCACCCAATCTCTGTTTCGAAGTCCAGAAATTCCATTCTTGGTTCGATGGTGTATGCCAATACTCATTTATGGCAACATTGCTCTATTTCTTAGCGGCCACTTAAGCCTTGCTGCTACGGTAAATATTGAAGCACAGGTGGCTGGAGACATTATCACAGTTGATGGCTTTTACGAGTTTTCAGTGGCAAAATCTACCATTGATATTTGGAATGCTGGAGGGAAAGCCCTGTCCATTCTCATTCTCATCTTTTCAGGAATTTGGCCTTATGCCAAGCAGCTTATCACTCTTGTGGTTTGGTTTCTACCTCCCTCCGTATTATCTATTTCCAGAAGAGGGTTCATCCTCCTGTGGTTGGATTGGTTGGCAAAGTGGTCTATGATTGACATTTTTGTTATTATCGTCAGCATAGCCTCATTCAGAGTATCAATCCAGAGCCCAAATGTTGGTTTTTTACCAGAAGAGTTTTACAGCATTAACCTTTTTGTTGTACCTCTTTGGGGATTGTACTCAAATATGACTGCACAGCTTGTCTCTCAGATGAGCTCTCATTTCATCATTTATTACCACAGAAAGATTATAAACAATGCAACATCTTCTTTCAAGCACAGGCATCAGCTTTCTGGCACTCCTGGAATGCATGGAATGTTGGCTTCTGGTGCAAACTCCTCAACAGACCTTGGAGAACCCAAAGTGCTCTGGAGGCATCTGTTTGGACGTCCACACAGGGGAGAAGAAGAAAGAGTTACTGTGAAGTCTTGGGTGTGCTATCTTTTGGTTGCTCTCACAACCTGTACAGTTGTGCTAGTCATCACAGGTTGCATTCTCCCATCTCTTACTGTGGAGATTCTGGGTATCATTGGAGTGGCTGTTGAATTTGGTCAGGGCTCAGAACCTGCAACAACAGCATATAGTGTCTTCACTATAGTACAGTTGCTCTTTGAGGTGGCAAAATTTGTTCATACTGCAGGATCATATATTGGACTTGGAGTTCTTAGTTGTCTTTTTGTGCTCACTGTATTGGTTGTCCCAATCATTCAGTCCTTGGTCTTGCTGAGACAATGGTTTTCTCCCATGACAAGGAGACAGAGAACAAGAACCTCCATTGCCAATGAGGTTCTTCAAGCCTGGCAGTATGTTGAAGTATATCTCCTGTCACTCTTTGTTGCTTGTTGGCAATTGGGTCCAATCTCAGAGTTCATGTTCAACACCTCTTGTGGTCAGTTTGATGGCTTCTTTTCCCAAATGGTACAACTTGGCATCCTGCAGCCAGAAGATGCGCAATGTTTCAGTGTCCAAGGCTTTATAGAGCCTGGGTCTATATTACTTGCTGTTGCAGCACTGATTCTAGCTTTTCTGAATACTGTGGTCAACAAAGCGGTTGCGCAGTACTTTTATGACCAGAAGATTGAGCTGGAGAAAGAGCTTATTTCAGATGACGATGTTGCTGTTGATAATGCAGAATTGGTGGAGCAACCACTGAACAATGGGTCTACCACAATGATTTATCCGGTCCCTGTTCTGTTCACGGATACATTCCGATGGTTTGTAAGAAGTGACTTGAAAGACTTTAAAGAATCTCCAGCTACCATTTTGGATGGGATTAGCGAAATGAATCCTCCTGAGAAAGCAAAGACAGAAGCCTCTAGTGAGACCATCAAAATCACGGACAGCGTAACGACAGGGGTGGAGAGCGAATTGACAGAGCCAGAAACGTCCAGAAAGAAAAACAAGAAGAAGAAAGAACAGGTTGACGAAGGCAGCACCGATGGAAAGAAGAAAAAGAAGGCGAATGCAGCAAAACAGGACGTCGGTGGTGAATTCAACAATGTTCTTTCCGAGAGCGTATCCATGTAATTTTGAAGGCGCCCATGTTTGCCTATTTTTCGTCGAGGTGCCAACTAGGATTACGTGTTGAGAATGGAAGTATCCGGCGTTATCTGAGTTTAAGCATACTTTATTAGCATGATTTTTGAGCTATCTTGTCCTCTTTTTGTTGTGGCGGTCGACTAGATCGTACTCCGCGTTATGCGACCTAGCAGGATGTGCATCATCAAAATCACATACTCCGGAGTAGTTCCCAATAAAAATATGAAAGGAGCACAAACTGAAACAACGCCACTTCTACTCAAGAAGAATAGAATTGTTCCTGAGCAACAAGTCTGGTCCACTGCACGTCATACGTTCTACGGTTCATGTATTTGGTATTTTTAGGTTACCACGATACTCGTACTCGTATGTACAAGAAAACCGACATCCACAAGTAAAATGGCCCAAATCGCGACCAAAGGTCACTGAGGCACTCTTTAATCGGTCATTCTAATAGATAGCCCACATTTAGTAGCTCTTCTACTAGCTGGAGAATAGAGCCGGATATTCTCAATCTTGCTCTTCTTCCCAAAAGTACCCTTTAATAACACGGCTGCGACTGACTGTGAAGCCGTCCATTCCTCCCATGCCTCAGCCAACACTGATGGTTGGTTCTTGCACAAGAACAACGACAACAAGTGAATTATCCAAGAACAAGGTAGCTGTCGAAGACATTATTGCTTAATCGGTAAAAAAGAGGTGATCTTTTTCCGAAGTCAGCGGAGCGCAACTTGAAAATGAGTACTCGTCGAGGCTTGCGGTCGAAAAATGATTCGGAGGAAGACGACGACGAAACGTCGGCCATGGCCTCTGTAGTAGGACTGTATCAAACTTCGCCCAGAGGCAGAAGCGACGACGAATCTGGTGAAGGTGGCGGAAGCAGCAGTCGATCTCGCTCCAGATCGTCCTCCGTACTTCGCCGGATGCTTGGCCGTAGCAACAAGGAAACATCAAAACAAACGGACGATGGAAGGAGCGTCGCCAGTGGCACGACCAGTTTGGCAAGCGCGAGCACTAAAAACACCAAAATTAAGACAATAAAAAAGATCAAGAAGAGCGACGGAAGTTCCCGGAGGAGTAGTTCCTGCGATCGAACACGCAGCAGCTCTCGAGACCGTACCCGCAGCAACTCTTGTGATGGTACCAGGAGTAGTTCCCGAGACCGTACCCGCAGCAATCATTCTTTGTCTGGATCCGTGGATGTGGAAGATGACGGGCCCAGTACCTCAGTGTTGGACAAGAAACTGCGTAAGACGAACAAATTGAAGTACAAAAGTCGTCGCATCAAGGATTCAGGTGGTGTAGATTCCGATGGAGATTACGGGGCGGCAGACTCTGACGGAGATACTGGATCGATTGATGGAGGTCGATCAATAGGAAGTGAGGGTGTACTATCGTCTCGTCGGAAAGTGCGACGCAAAAAGAAGCCAAAGAAGAGCAACTACGCCGATGATGACACAGTAGGATCAAGCAAGGCTTCTTTAGGGGGGAGCGTTGAATACCGCAAGACGCCCAGAATGTCCTCAAAAGATAGAGGTACGCATGATACCAAAATCGGCGCCATCCCAGCACCACCCATGTCACCAGAGGGTGAAATGCTCAAAAATGAAATGGATAGTTTATTCCCATCTCCAAAATCAGAAAAGAAGAAACTTCCACGGGTGAAGAGGAAGGGGAAGCCTGAGATTTCCGACATTTCCTTCGAGAAAGAAGAGTTCAACCCGATTGTCGACCGCACTCCAGGAGCTCGGCCATCGGACTACCGTAAATCTCACAGCAGAAGCAACCAGGATGCCCCATCAAAAGGTCGACCTCCCCTCCCGGAGAGATCCGCAAGTCACTACAGCCAAAACCATGACAGCGGCTTGAGTAGCGATGCCATTCCCCAAGAGATGCCATCCAGCAATCGCAGCAATAAAAGCTTCCGGAGTTGCGGCAAGGGTGGTGGCGACAACGATACTATTTTGTCAATGACAGATACGGTGTCTTCCGCAAACAGACATTTAGATGATCAACGAGAGGAAACAAAGGATCTGCAAAAGCAACTGACGGCGGCACTTTCAAAAGTTGCTTCGTTGAATGAGGAATTGAGACTACAGGAGGGCACAGCCTTGAGAGCCGAGGCACACTTAGCAGAAGTCAGGGCAGAAAAGGCTGAGCTTCAAACAACATTAGTTACTATGAAAAATGACTCGATTGCAAAGGACGATCGCATTGACAAGCTACAGCAAATTGTTGAAACACAACTCGATACAATCGAATTCTTGGAGGTTCGACTGGAACAGACAGAGGATGAGCTTTTCAAAATGGATGACGAGCTCAAGGCACTGGATGAGGGAGGATTTTTGGACCAGAGTGTCCACACCAAGAATCTGTTGAAGCGTAAAGAAACAATCCAACAAGACAAGGAAACAAGGAAGGGCTCCATTCGTGTCCAGACCGAGGAATCTCGATCCGTCCTCAACGAATCAAATAAACGCTTGCGTTCTGTTTCTAATGTCGATGAGCTGCATCAGCGGGAGGCAAAAATTAAGGCTCGCGAACAGAAACTGGATGATTGGGAGAAAAATCTTGTCAAGGTAGATGTGCAATTGAGAGCAGCGGGTCTCGAAACAGAAGAAGAAAGCACTTTCAAAGTAAAATTGCAATTAATGGAAAAGAGAGAGCGGAGAATGGAAGAAAACTTCGATGCTTTGCTCCAAGAGAAGCAGGACCTTTTACAGAAAGTCCTGTTGCTGGAAAAAGAAATTAAGGATTCTTCGTTGGTGAATTCCACCGACGCAGAAGTTGTGGCTATGAAAAGCAAAATCTCGAAGCTCGAGAACGAAAACAAAGTTCTTCTTTCCGAAATTAAAGAACTTAAAGGTGCACAAAAAATTGACATTTCTAGAATAAAGGAACTTGAGAGTGACAAACAAGATCTCCGAGTCAAACTGGATCATGTGCGCTCCACTGCAATAAGGGACGAAGAAGAACATCGACTGAAAGTGACATCGATGGAAGAAGAGCTCTATATATTGCGTGGGGGCGACTCTCCTGGCTCTTCCGGAGATGCCAAGGTCATCCAAAAGTTGAGGGATGATGTGATGGAAAAAGATGCACGAATTTCCAGCCTAGAGGCAAAACTCGAGCAAGCTGGAACAATCGACAATAGAGACGACAATGAAGGTAAAGACCTTTTGATACGAGAGTTACAAAACCAGCTGGTAGCCGCCAAGAAGGAAGCTCACGATCTAAGCTCTGGGGATCATGTGAAGCGCCTAAAGGCAGAGGTCAAGACTTTAAAGCAGGGATATAATGATGTCAAGAAGCGAATGAAAAGTGCCGAAATAAGCGCACAAGGTGCGCTCAAGCAGAAGAACGAGTCGTTGCAGGCCATGAAGAATGACATCGCAGTATTGAAGCGAAACTTGGAGAGACTAGAGAAACGAGAAAAGAATCTCAAGATGGACGGATCATTGAATGAGGGAGATTTGCGAAAGCACATAGAAGATCTTGAAAACGAAGTTGATCACTGGAAGGCGACCAATGCAGATCTCGAAACTGAGTTGGAGCTGTTAAAGGATGAAATTACTTCGTTCAAGAAGTCTGCCAAAAATAGCGAAAAAGGGGACTTTGATGACGATGACTCCGTGGGATCACTACAAAGCATGAATTCGTACATGTCCGAGCATCAAGGGATGGAAATGTCGAGTCACTCTGTCTCAAATGGCCTATTTTTTGTATCTGACTCCACATCGGTCAGGAGATCGATCAGCATTGCACCACCACCTCCAGAAGAAGAGCCCTCTACTCCCAGCCAAAGAGCTCTTCGCTCTGTGTCTAACTTGTGGTCCAAGATGAGGAACGAACCCGCTCACCAAGCCAACCCGGCAATACCGTATGTTGCTGGAATCTTGGACGATGATTAGGTGGCTTTGAAAACACATTCTGAGGATTAAATTGCTCCGATTGCACTTCAGAAACACTATTAGTAGTAGAGATTTCGTGAATCATTGATAAAAAATACTGAGCCATGATACGTCGTATACCATAGCACGACAGTACGACGTAGACAACGTAATACTCTACCGGTAGCCTACGACTGTAGCTACCACGTACAAACGTTGTACGTAGTCATCAGTCATCAATAGGAGGGTATTATCGTTCTTTCCGTTCATAATCTCAGAGTCAATAAAGAGAGGGCATGGCAATCATCGACATTTTGCGACCAACCAACAGAATACAACTATCTCAAACAATTAGACCCTAGCTCTAGCTACTAGCTAGTATTAATAATAGTAGACTACTTCATTATGTCACTACAGTTTATTCGTTCTGTACGACTCATCTACTGTCGTACGTCGTACACAATAAAAGACATCACACCCCTCATCCCCAATTGCATCATTGACAGGTACCGACCGACTGATTCTGAACATGCTCATACGTTGCCATTCCTGATGGCCTCAAGCAAGGAAAAGAGGACCAACAAGAACAAAAAGAAGACCGAGTGAGAGGCGCAACTCGCCCTGACTTTTAGAGGGATCGCGAGAGCGTGGTATGGAACATCAAGTCTTATCGAACATCTATTTTTTTTTGAAATGGCCGATCCTGAAGCTGCCTCCCTTCCGACGCCAAGTCGGCGGCCGAGACTTTCCGAAGCCTTTAGTGACGATCTTCGCCAAAGTGTGCATAAACTTGAGACCACGCGAGAAGTAAGATCTAGCATGAATCAGCGTCCGAGACTCTCGCATGCTTTCACCGACGAACTCAGAAAAAGCGTCCATAAATTGGAAATAACCCAAACAAACAAATACCAGGCGCTGCAACGTCCTAAGCTCTCGGAAGCCTTTACTGATGAGCTTCGAAAAAGTGTTCATGATCGCCAAAAGAAGGCTCAGAAGAAAGGATTCTTCGGTCGGCCAAAGCTGAGTGATGCACTTACTGACGAACTTCGACAGAGTGTTCATGAACGAGAAGAAAAATCATCTAAAAAGAAGGGACTATTTGGTGGTTTTTTCAACCGTAAGAAAGAAAATTCATCAGATTCATCATCCAAGCCCGAGCCATTTCACATGAGTCCTGTCAAGGAACAAAAAACGCCTTCGTCTAGCAGTAGAGGAAAGATCTCGTTGAAGATCGACCAATTGCAACCAGTGAATCTATCGCCATCTGACCCAGGAATAGCTAAGAGTCCAAAGCCAAAAAAAAGAATTGTGGTGGTGAAATCACCCGTCCAAAGCCCAAGAACACCTATTCGAAATCAAAAGGACGATGCCAACAGCAACAAATATCTCCCCTCAGGGTTGGTGGATACCATGCGACAAAACTTCAATCGATCCCCGAACCTAACAGAGGATGAGATATCCAGGTCAGAGAGAAGGAACGATGATAGTTCGAGACCTGCACAAACGCAGTGTGGTAAAGCTCCAGAGATGGACGAGTCGTTGGCTAGCTACGCCTCGTTCTCTAACGAAGAAGTTCCGCAGCATACGTACAAGGCATCGAAATCTTCGAAGAATCTGAATCTAAATAAGCAAGGAAGTGATCGAAGATTTAAATCTCGTTCAACCTCGACCTTTTACAACGATACCAGCAATTCGGAAATGAAAAGTGCAGTTAGTGATTTGTTTTCTCCAATTGCAGGTAGAGGTTTATGCTTATCGACTCACTCTCGATCTGCCAATCGATCCATCCTCGATGAAGGCTCACAAGCTTGGGGTGACGACAATCCGAATCATTTCAAGGAAAGCGAGGGTGATATTGATGCCTACAGAAAAGACTGGATCCGGCTCATCAAGGAGAAGAAATCACTGAAAAACAAGCTTGCCACAAGTCGGGCACGGAATACGCTACTTGCACAACAAGTGGACGACTTGAATGCCGAGACAGAAGATTTGAAATCCAAACTCGAGCGGTGGAAGGAGAAGACAGCTAGGTTGACTGAACAGCAATGTTCAGAAAGGAGCAAGTTTGACAATGCCATTGATTTAGTGACTAGAGCAAGAGTGGAGCTCACCAAGACGACCAACGAGAATTCCAAGCTCAAGCAACAAAACTTTGATCTGGAAACTTCTATTGCTTCCAAGGACCGCCTGGTCGAAGATCTTAATGAGACCATCACCAGGCAAGCTGATATCATTCACAAATTGAGCAACAAGTTAAAGGATCAAGAGACAACTCTTAGGCTGTCCGACGACGAAAAACGTAGGCTTGAGGACGAAGTTGCCGTTCTGATTGCACAGAGGGAGGGAGATGAAATGAGAGACACTTTTCGACAATTGGAAGAGGAACGACAAAAATTCTTTTGGCAACGAGAAATGGATCTTGAAGCCAAACGAATCGAGCTTGAAAAACAACGAGATTGGATACTCGAGCAAGACAGAGTTCGCCACGCGAAGGATATGGAAAGGCTAACTCAAGATGCCATTAGAGAAACAGAGATTGATAGAGAACGACAAACCATTCAAAAAATGATTCACCAGCAGTTGGAGGACATGAAGGAGGCAAATCGTGAGCTCAGGGACAAGTTTGGTAGGGAGAGGAACGAAATTGCGGCGGAAATGAAAGAAAGGGAAAACGACATTTCTCGACTGGAGCGTGAGATCCTGGAACTGCAAAAGCAGCTATCGGTTCAAAAGCGGTCCAAGAACGATATTGCTTTAATTGAGGAGAAAGCCGAGTCCGCCAAAGACGACCTTCGAGATATGAAGAGGCACAAATTGATTCTTGAAAAGGAAATAACGAAGCTAAAGAAGAAAATAAAAAAAGGTGGGACGAATCCAGACGGCTGGAGAGAAATAATTTTTCCTGGTTACCGGGGCGTTTCCTTTGGATCGGAAGATTCGGAGGCACTTGCTGGATTTTTGACAATTTTGGTAGAAGAAAAGGGGAAGAAATCAAAAAAGGCCCAAAAGGCGGCGATTAAAGTTGAGAGAATACTCGAAGATCGCGAGAGAAAGCATCGAAGAAAGTACAAGGAGGGTTCTACCAGAAAATCGAGAAGCTTGAAAAAGTCAAAACCCGTGGATAAGAAGAAAAAATCAAAATCGCGGTCCAAGAATAGGGGTACGTCCCCTCCCAGTAAGGTAAAGGCAAAGAAGCGCAAGAAGCGAAGCTCCAGGGATAAATCGAAGTCGCCCAGTAGTGATAAGGGAAGAGGAGAACGAAGAAAAAAGCATAATATAAAAAAGTCGAAACACTCCAAGAAAAAGCACAGAAACTCCAGGTCGAATGATGAATCCGTTTACATTGGTAATAAACTGACTTTGGACGAGGAACTCGAACTGATGCTGCGAGAAACGGCGGGAGTTGGAAGGGATGTTGACATTGACGATACATCAATGCTGGTGTTCAAACACAACCATCATCGGCAATCGTCGTTGAAGAATCGACGAAGTGTCAGCCACGGCCCTTCAAGTCGTCAGCTGTTGAGCCGGGATCGATCCTTCGATGATCCTCGACGACGAAGTCGTTCCAACCCACCACCCGAAATCGTGCTGCAGTAGCATTCACAGGAATAGGTCGACTTTGACAATGTATCACAATGGCTTCATATATCCCTAGCTATTTCGGTCTTTGTTCACCCACGTAACTTCGTAAAGGTATGAGAACCACCGTTTCGGTTCGATATGTGCCGTCCACAATCCCATGTCTTTCATTATTTCTTCCATATCCCATCCCTGCCGGCCTTCTACAACCTGTGGCTGCTGTAGCAACGTTGATAGCTTGTAATCGACCGGAGTAGCGGTCAACCGCCAATCCCCATAATGTAAACCCGGAATGGTGTTGTCTATAAAGTTCCAAATGTCTTGGTCGGGTGTATTGCCATGTAAGGAAAAGGTAATGACAGCCTTGCCACCACTACAGCCATTATGAGGGAGGCGTAGAGTGGCAGCAATCGTCTTTAACAAATCTTTGTGATACTGGGGATTATAGATGCAATCTGAGACCAGAATCAGATCATAGGAATTGTATTGGCCCTGGCATTCTCGAACCAAGAATGAAGTTGACTCGTCTTCCTCAATTTCCACGCTTTCCCCCCAGTTGTGCGGAGAAACTCGAAATAACGACCTCTGCAGAATATTGGACGGCTGCTTCGAAACCGAATACAGGATCTGTCGCACATTCCGGTATTGCTTACCATCAGTAATATGGAGGAAGCATGGTGAGAACGTGTTTTCTTGTGATAACAAATGTCCCAGATACAAACTGGGAAGTGCCGTTCCGGCTCCCAGTTCTAGACTGCGCCATGTTGATGACGAGGACGGCGACGAAGACGACTGCGAAACTGTCCACTCTTGACAGTTTCGCTTCAGATAAAGACACATGGCAATGGACGAATGCCACAAGCGATTGCCATGTCCCGTACTTCCAACGTCCATCCAAAAGGAAAACGTGATACCTTCCAAGTTGTGAATGGTCTCTTTCGAGAGCATCAATCCATCCTCGTCCCCATCATTATTATTGGTTTCTGTCTCTTCTGCCGTTGGTATCGAAAACAGATGATTGGAATTACGCGCGTCTTGAACCTCCCGAAGATCGTCAACCTCTTGCTGCCACAGTGGAACCAACCATTCAAACGTGTCTTTGGTGATTATACCATCGTCAAGTAACTTTTGTAGGTCCATCGTCGAGCAAAATTATTGAAGCGGTTGATCGGTGAAACCGTGTCGACGACAAAGCAACATACAAGTCGTAGATTGATCGAATGGATTGGAAAATTGCTTTGATGAGAGAAGTTGTGGTGGAAACTCTTAACGGTAGGTAGAGAATGTAACTCGTGACTTGACCTACGCACAGTTACTGTCAAGCCAGTGAATGATGAATACGTCGTAATGAATGTGACTCGTGACTCGATGTAATTACCGCTACTATTACCGAATACCTCCTACCGTACTACAGTAACAGTTTACTACGTTAGCGGTATTTTACAGTGGTATCTTGGTGATGCAAAAACTGACAGTGAATGGTCGAATCCGACTGCGAGAGAAAAAAGAAAGAAAAACAGCAGCAATAATACTATGTAACTAGAGTTACCAGCAGCTCACGAGGAAAAATAATCCTCACGGCCAAAGCTCACATTACATTCCACACTCCACTACCATGGGCACAACCACAGAGGACAATATTACACGGCCGTTGCCCACCAACAAGGACGATGCCACTCTTATTCAGGAGGCAGACGAGCTTTTTGCTGTGGAACGGCTCTTGAACGCCTCCGATCTACTCGAACAAGTGCAAGACAAGGCGTTGCTTCAAGATCGTCACCACATGATGTTACGGTGGGCAGTGGCAGTCCGAAAAGGCATAAACGATCTCTTGCAGGATCCCGAAGAAAAGACCAACGCCGAAGAAAATCCCTGGAAAAAACAAAGCGAAACTCATGGACATCGGGACTTTTTTGTGTACTATCGAATCACCGAACAAAATCAGCTCATTTCACGTATTGACTGTGCCATTGAAAGCAGTCTGTTGATCCCCATCTTGGCCGTCTTCAACGAATCTGACTTGTACGCCACTTGGATGCCCTCATGGAATAAGCCCATCAAGCTCGGAATTTCCCAAACCCGCAAACTCAAAGAATCGGGACGAGGAAACCAAATCATCCAAGTCACAACATCCCTCGCCTGGCCCTTTTACGACCGCGACTTGATCATGCACGTCGTGGCAGTGGACGTCATCGACGAACAACAATGTATTGCTATTCATGCCATGTCCGAGTCTCATCAGGATGATCCCGTCATTCCGGAGCCATCCCCCAAACAGGTACGCATCGATTACGATTGCAGCATTTTGATTCGGGCCTGTCCACCGGATCATCCCTGCTTGGCCAAATCAAAGCACGAGTATCCAGAAGGGGAAGAGTTGCTCTTGTTCAGTTTGGAAATGAATGCCGACCCGCATGTCAACGCCATTCCACAGAGTTTGCAGAATTTTGTCACACGTACAGTCATCGGACGCTTTTGGTCCTCCTTGATGCATGTTGCAGAAGATATACGAGAGGGAAAACGGCCACAACACAAGGAGGCGATCGACCAAAAGCGTGAGATGTATGATTGGATTGATCAACGGATATCTGTGATGATTCAGAGGTTAAAAGAACAAAATGGCAGTGATCATGGTGGAGGTGGGAGTGTTCCTGCAGAGCAGAAGTAATCCGTCTATAGCATAATCTCAACTCACGACACACGATCTAGAGGCTTGGATGCAAAAAACTAACTGTAAAAATGAAATTCTCTTCCACAACAAGCTTAGAAAGAGTTGTAACCCCCTCTAATCTCCATTACTCCGGCCCAAACTCCATAACTCTCAAAGACAATTGTTTTGTAAACATCAGCTACAGCTCTCGCCTTCCTGGAGGCATTCCGGCAATGGAAACCAAGTCTGGAAACGTGGGAAAAAAGGAGAAATTGAAGAAAAAAAACGTTGTGAGATCGTGCAACTTGCATTCGCCATAACAATCCCCTCCTTGTACTCTGCGTCCACCTACTGATACAGTACCGATTACCCTTCGAGTCCGGCAAGTTGTGCCCTAAATGAGTTCCATCGATGGATACGGTCTCTCCATCTGGCAGGACCCGAACATGATCCCAATTCACTTCGGTATCTCGAAAACTTGGCCATCCGTGGTTTTTGCTTTCTTTAATGAAATCATCCCAAGATCGATCCCTGGGGGCCGTAAACAACGGTCGTCCCTTCCAACCTGAATCGTAAAATGTCACTGGTTTGTCGTTTTCTTTTTGGGATTGCACATCCTTCAAAAATGTCGTTGTTTGCCAATATCCGGAAAACTCGGCCCATTTGCGATTGTAGTTGCAAATGCGATCGGCCGTATCCCAATCGCAATTCCATCGCAGCGATTTCTGGACGGGATTTTCCGAAGTGCCATGGGCCTTGGGTTTCATGATTTCTTCGCTCCCAGGTACGCAGGGTTCGCTACATTGACCACCGAAAACGACGAGGAAGTGATTCCCCAACAATACTATCATAACAGTTAATGCGAACATACTGGCAGAGTAGCTATTCATGATGGAAATGACGTCGGTCCAAACCAGAACTGCAGCGACCGGCCGTGGATAAAGATATTCTTATTGAACAGACGGGATGATTGGCCTCTTTGAAAAGGTGTTGACTGGCCCGATAGACTGATTATGTTGTTGTTGTCTTTTCTTCGGTTGTTGTTGACGTTGTTGACAGTTGAGTTGTTCAATTTTCCACACGCCGGAAAAATAAAGAGGTTCTTCGACTCACAGTCAGTGCTTTGGTGGCGTTGATGGTCGCGATATCGTGAATCGGCAGATTCTACTCTAGCTACTCGTAGTAGAGAGAGATGAATTTCGAAGACGACTCGACCGGTATGTCGTACCATCCTTGTTCCACAAAGCTACCGTAGGTACTGGTCTTAAGTGTTACATATTCGTACTCACGGATACTACTTCATGAATTACGAAGTACTCCGGGTATTAGTTATCTCCTCGATTGTACCCCTGTTGTGTGGACCACCTTGTCGTGGTAGGGGGACTTAACCCAAGTCTGTCAGAGCCTGAGGAACCAATAAGAATCCGTAAACTATATCAGTGCAGATCATCCCAGCGGTGGTACAAGCTGCTGCTGTCTCATGCATGTCATCATGCATCCAAACGGAAAGTTTGTGTGTAACTTTTATTTTGTCAGAAGGGCGGGGGCTGAGGTAGAGGAAGAGTAAGAAGAATGCCTTCTTACTGCCTGTGATTCCTAATAGTCTTGTGATGATGCGCGCTGGCATTTCTGTGGAAGAACGGACGTGCTAACTCAAAAAGGTGTCAAGTGAAAAGGGTCCGAACTTTTTCATTTGGAAATTCTGCTGGTGCTTTACATGGAAGGGTTTCTTTCACATTCTCGTTGGATTGAACTTCTACCGGGAATTGATGATTGAACGCGACTATTCCCTCATGATGCCATGCATGAGACAGCAGTAGCTTGGCTGTATCACCTCTGTGACGATCTCTTCCGTTGCACTGATAGATCGTCGGTGGATTCTCATCTTTCCCCAGGCTTTGACAAAGCTGGGTTAAGCCCCCCTTTCCACGACAAGGTGATCCACTGAGGGGGGTGAGTTCACAGTGCCTTTTTTCACTAACAGCATTCGTGGCGTTATATGGACAGCAGAAGAAGCAAGGGGTAAGGAGCTATAGACACGGTGCCACTATATAGACAGAAGAAGCAAGGGGGATGCAATTAGCTATAGACACGGTGCCACTTCCAAAGGGAAGAGACTTGTTCCAGATACAGTGCAATGGCAACTCGAAGCATTGGCTCGGGAGCAAAATTATTCTTCCACTGTTTCCAAAGCGAAAAGCAAAATTCGAGAAGGGAACGTCGACTGAGAAGGTGCCAATTGCGTGGTTCTCTCAAACCGATTTGATGATTCATACTGTATAGTCGTAGTGCATTTGAGTTCCTGGAATAGACAGCGACGCAAAACGTCAGTAGTAGTTTGATTTGAAATGACTCCATTTTTACGTGAGAAGACAGGGAGCCGTTTGTACATCGTCCGTTATCATAATCAACTTCTTTTACAGTGAGAGAGCGTCTTTTGTCTTATGAGTCCGGGATAGGAATAGAATACTCCGTATGATAGAGAGACACTTCGCGCAAATAGTCCTATCTTCAAATCTGTGGCTATCATCGCGACTTTTCGCAGAAAACAGAACCGTCGTCTTTCGTTTCCTCACAACGGGGCATCGAACCAAGCAATGTCCACCATACAATGGACGGAGATATACTCTGAACAAGCAACTTGGCGACACTACACTACACATAGATCAAAGAAGTTTGTGATACAGTTGAAGGTGAGCAAACAAAAGAGTAACAGAGAGGAGCTTTTGTAAGAATGAAATCTATTTTATGGCTATGCCAACTACTAGCTAGCTACCGGCAGTTCCGTATCTAAGAAGTGGACTCACCCGCCTGGCCCCCCAGGGGGCGGGGCAAATTATGCAACAGCTTTGCCTCCACTCAGTACCCTGTTGCCCACCACTCAGTACTGGAAAGGCATAAAACCTCACGAATGAGGAAAAGTCCAAACCAGTGATTGTCAGATATGGCGTGGTCTTACAAAAATAATGCTGGGAAGGCAGCAATTGACCACATAAATTGTGTTGGGTGTGTTGATATCTTTCACCTGTTGCAACCCAATAGGGCGGATTGTACGTGTAAAAGAAGCCTTCCATGCCAAGCACCAGTAATATTTCCAATGAAATATTACCGTCCCTTTGCACTTGACACTCGGCTGAGTTATGATGCCGTTTCTTCCACAGAAATGTCAGTGCCCATCACAACTCTATCAGGAATCATGCATTTAGCACTCTTCCTCCTCTCCCTTAGCCCCCTTCCGACTAAATAAGAGAAACACAATCTTTCCGGTCGGCCACCGGTTCTGCATGATGCCATGCACAAGACAGCAGTAGTTTGTACTACCGCTGGGACGATCTCTTCCGTTGCACTGATAGATCGTCTGTGGATTCTTAGTTCCCCAGGCTCTGACAAACCTGGGTTAAGCCCCCCTACCACGACAAGGTGATCCACTCAGGGGGGTAGAGAGGAGCTTTTGTATGACCAACGAACCATGACCGGTCACCAAATGTTAGAACGTGTAACAACAAAATTTTGTTCAATTTTTTTGGTCGGAACTTCGTTGCAAAAGAATACAAACTATGGGCTGTTTCAACAGTAAGGACAGTGCCCAAGTGAAATCGGAAATCTTCCCGATAAAAAAGTTTTGTTGGCACTGAGAAAATTTCACCTCGTTCTCGAGTGAGGTAACAAAGGAGTCATTGCGCGGGACGGAAACATTGCGGCTGAAAGGTCGTTTACGTCCGTAAGATAGATCCCAAGGTCCGGTCCCTCCAGCAGTACTATCGCATCAAGAAAGAAACTGCCGCCGGCTTCACAAAGGCTACGGGTCAAACACGAAGGATGGAATCGATCTTTGGAAAGAATTCCAACAGGAGAAAGGCGGATTCCCATGGGAGATGTTCAACAATGAATACCTGGTGAAAATCGTGAGTTATGGCGCATTCACCTACATTCAAATGGAGAATTTCGTTCAAACTTTCCATCAATTCAGTAAAGCTAATCGACATCAATGAATATGTTGTTGATACGTCGCAATTCAGACATGCGTGATCGTCGTACAGCTTTCGAGCTCACATTGCGATGTTAGCAATACTTCCATGGTAGCAATAATTCCCATGCATAAAGGAGAGGGCCCGACAAGTATTGCTACCATCGCAATGTGAGTTCGAAAGCTGTACGACGATCACGCACTTTTGGATGACAGCTGTTGTAGTTGGTATAGCCTTTAAAATAGACTTTCTTTATGAGAAGACTGTAGAATGCGTCACCAAGTCAAGGATCACAGAAGATCAAAGAAGCCTCTGAACCATTTCCAAATTACATTGGAAGAGGGAACAGAAACAAACATTGACAGAGCAACCAAGCGCAAATATTTCTCATTCTTTTCACAACGATCTCCGGAGCATAAACACAAGGACGAGTAAACAGACGTTTTTGCTATACCACTTCTCGTGTATCAGAAGATACTAGACCCTCTAAGTCTATCGAGAGGGAGGTGGTGAAAGATTACGACGCTATGTGATTTTCAATCATCATCTTTGATGTTTGATTGGCTGAGATTGAAGATGATGCTAACGTATTGAGGGTTCATTCAACAATATGATCCTAAAACTTAGGAAAATAAAACGATAGCATTGGCTCCTTTTTAGTACAGAATGCTGAAACCTCACAACTACTACGTCGTACTTGGTCTCATGGAGCTAGCCAGCACCGTGACGATGTTTCTCCGCCAGAATTTCTGCAAATGCCTTATTGCCACCTTTGACTGGCTTCCACTTGCGCTCCACAGGAGTGACCTCTTGTTTC
Organism: Nitzschia inconspicua; assembly: GCA_019154785.2. NCBI lineage: Eukaryota > Bacillariophyta > Bacillariophyceae > Bacillariales > Bacillariaceae > Nitzschia > Nitzschia inconspicua. The sequence goes on along the minus strand of JAGRRH010000013.1, from coordinate 2,965,432 downwards.
CATGATTTGTCATACCCCAGCTGTGACATGAGTTCCTCCATGACCTGATCAACTTTGGCGCGGATTATCAGAGAAGCGTGTTCGTCAAATGGGGTCGCTTGAAGGTTGATGATGACAAATTTTTGGGCCAGTAATGGCAACGATCCAACCGGGTTAATTCGCAATGACGTCCCGAGACACAGCACCAGTTCTGCATCTTCACACTTTTTCGTTACCAAATCCAGATCCAAGACTGCATCTTCCCAATCCAGCAAAATATCATGCATTTTATAACCACACTCTTCACAAAGTCGACCCGTTGGCTGAAAGCTCAATCCATCCACTTCGTTGTCTAGAAAGATTTCGATACCACACTTGGGATTGCTGCATTTTTGGGTAAACACGCATCCATGGACAGTGGAATGAGAGTTTCTACTCAAACCGGCGCGTCGATGCAAACCATCCACATTTTGCGTCACGACATAGTCGATTTTTCCATCCTTGGCCAATTTGGTGATAGCCAAATGTGTCAAGGTAGGCCGTGCCTTGGCAAAATCAATGGACTCTGTTCGTTGGGACGATGGAATGGAATCCTTCGTTACTTGATGTTTCTGGTTTTCATCCAGTTGGACAGGCCGCTTTCGCTTTCGACCATTTGCGCTTTCGACTCGTTTTTGCTTTTCGAGCGTCCAAATTCCACTGGGGCCACGGAAATCTGGAATTCTGGCTGCCGTGGATATTCCTGCTCCGGTGAGGATCACTGTACGTTTGGATGCTTGTACCAGTTTGGTCAACTGCTTCGACTTATTGTGGAGAGAGCGAGCGGTATCAAAACTTTCTGGCAATCCGACGACGCCTTTGTTGGGATATTGCGACAATCGAGAGGCGTAATTTCCAGACATGATGATGGTGATGATGATGAATGATGACAGGGATGAAAGTGGAAGGTTGTCGTGTTCAATGTCGGTCTTGTTGTCATAAAAACATAAAAACGATCTCTAGCTACTGCGTTCATACGAGTCGTACGTCGTACGGTCGTCATCATACCATAGCTATCGTACCTGTACTCATGTACGATCGTACTTATGCTTTCATCGTCATCATAGTCAGAGTACGGTAGTACGATGCAAAGTACCAAGGTAGTAGGAGGATCTGTAAACGTTCATCATGTGTCCCAACTCCCAACCCCAAGATTCATCATAGGGAGATATCATACGTCGACTGCCGTAGAAGCACGGGGAGTGACCATCGGGACATTTTATTGATCGCAATCTCCAGATAGATTCTTTATTGCTGAATGGTCGTATCGATGCTGGCTTGCCGTGCACTTAAGTGTAATTCATCCGATGATATTAATGAAAGAGAAGAAAATTCTACCGGTGGTATGATCAGCAACAAACAACGTGACGCTCCAATGCGCGCACCTCGTTCGCAACGGTCGTGTTAAAAAACAAGGTTCTGTTGTCTGAGTGAGAGGCTTTCCCTTTGCAATTCTTCGATCCACCCTGTTGCGGTCATAGCACTTCAAACACTCTCAATCACAGTCACTTTGTTGTGGTGGAAGGATCCTACACTACCACGCGAGAAAAGCAACAATTGCATTAGCGGAGAAAATCTAGAGCTCACTCTCTCTGTCTCCGAGTGGAGTTAACAGCAGTCCTTGACATCATCGACAAGATTAAGCTCTTTCTTTCTTGCAGCTGAGAATCAGAATCACCGAAAGTGACATAAATCCATTCTTCCATTGTGGACAGAAGAAGAAAAGTTCGACCCGAGTACCGTCCAACATGAGCAATCCCTTTGGAAACAGCGATGTCGAAAATGGCAACAATGGCGATTTTACTATTGATGACGATGATCTAGACAATGTCAATATTGAAGGTGCTGATATACATGACCAGCTGCCCACTCCGGAAGAATACAAGGCCAAAATGTTTGGCGGCACTGCTCCCTTTGCTCAGTTCAGTCCCTCCAAAGAGGCGGCCGAATTATCCGAGGCCGGTAGTGTCTACGGAGACGACCGAAGTGTTGCAATGCACGATCAGTTGCCAAACGTTGACGAGTACAAGACGACATCCCATCTACAACGCGAAAAGGGATATCGAGCTGGTTTGTATACCTTTTTGATTCTCCTTTTATTGACGATCATTATCACGGGGTGAGTCCGTTTGAAACTAATTTGTCCAAAGCCTGTACGACGGAGATTGCTGAAACTCTGCTTAACTCGCCCTTTCTTCATTTATAGTGTTACTGTCCCTCTTGTCTTGAGATCCGACGAACAACAAACTTCATCGGCAAATGCAAATGCCAGTGGCAATGGCTCTAGCAGTGGTGGGAACTCGGGCGTACCGGGCCCAGCACCCACCGGGCCCTCACCACCAGATGGAGGGACACGATACCAACAAGCGATTGATTATCTTGTGGCAATCGGAGTGAGTACTCGTACCATCCTGGAACAAGATACAGGGTCGCCCCAATACAAAGCGGCTTTTTGGATTGCGTATGTTGACGAATATCAAATTCAAATTCCCAGCGGTGTGGGGGGTGGCTCAGACAACGAGTTACCTATACATACACGGTTTACCGAACGATATGCCTTGGCTGTCTTCTACTATTCCACGGGAGGCGAATCGTGGAAATACTCCATGCGATTTTTGCAACCCATTGATCACTGCGAGTGGTATCAAGATTTCATTACTACGTCTGGACAAATTCTGCGTTTGGGTGTGTCGGAATGCAAGGATGTGGGATCCGGATTCGAGGAGAAGTTGGTACACAGTTTGGAAATGCGTACGTGAACAAGAAACGGTGTTTTTGAAAATTTCGCCAGAGTGGTACCCAGTGGTATGATACGTTCTCATTCTTTTTCTCGGTTTCATTCCAGCGAACAATGGACTTGCTGGAGACTTGCCCAGTGAAATTCAACTGCTCCATCGTTTGACAAAGCTAGCGCTACCGTTCAATGCCAACTTGACGTCGGAGAAATCACTGGATGGAGTACACATGTTGGTATATTTGACGGATTTGGAGTTGCAATATTGCTCCTTGGTGGGTCGAATCCCAGACTGGTTTGGTAATCTACGAGCTCTCACGAATCTTTCACTCGGAAATAATGCCCTTGACGGTCCACTTCCGGACAGCTTTTTCAAACTGACCAACCTTGTCCTTTTGGGTTTGGATGATAATGGCTTCACCGGACCGATTGAGCCGTTTGGAGCATTTACGCAGCTGGACAGCCTTTATTTGGAAGACAACGTCTTTACTGGAGAGCTCACTGAATCTCTCATTCGCTCGTGGGGCAAAATGGTTGAATTGGATTTGAGCACCAACAAGCTGGATGGCCCTCTTCCACCCAACCTATGGTCCATCACAAGCTTGCAAGTTATGGATTTGAATGGCAATAATTTTGTTGGACCAATACCAGAGATCAGTACTCTTCACGACAATTTGCAGTTCCTATCTCTTTATAACAATAGGTTGGATTGGAGAATCCCTGAAACCATCAACAACTTGAAGAACTTGGCACATCTGGATCTTTCCATTAACAATTTGGAGCTTCCATTCCCACCTTCCATGTCCCAACTATCTCTTCTCAGATATTTGTTCACAGGTGAAAATCGATTTGTAGATCACCGTATTCCGCAATTTCTAGCGCAGTTGACGAACCTTCGAGAGCTGTCGATGAAGGAAAGCAGTTTGACGGGGACGATACCCACCTTCCTAGGCAATTTGTCACGATTGCAAGTACTTGATTTGGACCGCAACAAGCTCGAAGGCCAGATCCCGGAAGAGTTGGGAAAATTGACTGCCATTCAAACACTGATGCTGAATCGAAACAATTTGAACGGAACCATCCCCGAGTCGTTTTCGGCTCTGAGTGCATTGGATGTCTTGCTGTTGGATGGCAACGACATTGGAAGCACGGCCGACGTTATCTGCGCCGATGACTCCCGGAAGATGATTACCCATTTCATTGCCGACTGCGCCGGACCCAACCCTGAGATTGTCTGCTCTTGCTGCACTCTTTGCTGCTCCGACAGCAATACTACATGCAACAGCTTCGATTGGCGCATCAACCTGGATCCCATTTGGGAGTATGGATTCCGACGAGTCGTGTATTCGTTCAGTCAGAATGTACTCCCGCCTGCAGGTGGATAAAGGTTCCCTATTTCAACTACTACTTCATTGACAAGCAAGATTTAACTTCAACACAAGTGATCATCTTCGTTATGCATGTAATTAGTATACATTGCTACTACTTCTCTACGCAGTAACTTTCACATTCATCAAATAGAGCCTCAACAGTCTGTAATGAAGAAGCAAATCGATCTTTTTTGGGTTCTTCGCTACCGTCGTACCACGACCCGGTCGATTCTACATCCCCCGACGGATCCAGTCCGCATAGAAAGGGTATCACTCCGGACCGATCAATTAATTGTCGTGTGGGTGCCGAGGCGTATAAGTTGTAACCCAAGGCCCGCGATAGAACCGTGCAGGGATCTCCCGGATGACAGGCATTTACCCTGCAGTGTCGTAGCTTCTTGGCCCATGCAATCGACAGCATCCGATCACATTGCTTGCTTTGTCGGTACGCCGAGTCGTTATCATAGCGTCGTCGCTCGAACTGCAAATCGTTCAGGTCCATATCTCCCGCCCAATTAGAAGCAACATTGACGACTCGTGTGGACGTGGTAAAGGCCGTCGAAAAGGCTCGTAACATGAAATGATATCCTAAAACATTGGAGGCAAACTGCTTGTCAAGGAGTTGAAGAACCACAGTACCGTCCGACATTTTTCTCGGTCGCTGGACGAACTGTTGTTGCTGTGGACATTCGGCCGCGTTGTTCACCAAGATACCCACCTTGACGTTATTGTTATTGTTGTTGTTGTTGTCATCCTGTAGAATTTTGCGTTTCATTGTCAGAACACTCCGATACTCACTCAAATCGCACGTCTCATAGATGACGTCAATGTTTGTTTCCTCTCGTATTGCAGCAGCCACTTGGTTGCCTCGTTCCTCATTGCGTCCCACCAACACTAGTCGATAGGAAGAGAATGAATTGGTTGTTGAGTTCTTTCTATGATGTGCAATTGATTCTGCAATAGCCTTGCCGATGCCTTGGGTGGATCCCGTGACAATGTCAACTACAGCAAAGGACATAGCGAGAGGAGACAAGTAAAGGATGGTGCAAATGAATAATATTATTATCGTGCTGCATGCTGAAATCGCTTGCATCGCTCAGAATTGGGAAATGGGAACTTCAGCATTTCTCCAGTACCGTCATGTATGATACAGTCAGTCTTTCAGCAATAAAATCTTTTGTTTTATTATGTACTGGTCGCCGAAGGTTTCGATCAAAAGTATCAAACAAAAAGTGGTGCAAATCCACTGCCTGACGCGCGCCCACCCAAGTCGCAAGGGAAGTGAGGTGAGCGTTGGGAAATGTTGTGTTTTCGTCGCACTTCAGAATGGCGCAAATTTCCATGAAATGCGCAGCACGAAAAGAACACTACGACGTAATGCTATGATACACAGATTGACTGTGAGTCATGCTAATGGTGTTGTGACATTTTAACCGTCTACTACTCCGTAGTAATTGATCCCCCACGAGAACATTATTTTACAACGATGGCCTTACACCTTGATATCGAGCATCGAACTCAATTTCTTGGAGAAGTTGAGGATCATTCGCCAAGAATTCTTTGACCTCGGTCTTGTAGGTGCGAAAGATCTCCAAGAAGTAAACCATCAAATCCTTTAGTAAAGGAGAATTGCTGGCTTGGAGTTTGACTTTCAAGTTGCAAAGTATTGGCAGAACAATCTCCATCATATGTTTCAAGCTGATTTTTGACAAGAGACGGTTTTTGGCTGCGGTTACATGTCGTGTAGCGTTGGGAAGATTTGGATCTTCCAAAGCGACTGCTTCAGTGTCTTCTTGAATCTTTTTCACTTTGATCGCTTTGTGAGTTAGAACGTAAAAACTGTCTGTCAAAACATTCCATGCGCTTTCCCAACGAGGAGATCCGACTCCGTTATTGGGCGGCGGGCCTTGGCATGCTTTCGACAAATCACCAGTAGATTCAATTGCTCCTCCCAAGACCTCTTTTGCCAATCGGGCTGTCACCCCTATTTTCTCTTCATCAGACAACTTGGAAAGTAAGAAATCATACATTTGGCGTCGCTTGCTTTCTCCGCCTGGCCCATTGAGATTGATCCCCTCGAAACCTACAGCGATACCACTTCCACCATCTCCTTGGTTTGCTGCCGCGATGTAAATGGGATGAGCTGTGCAACGATTCAAAACAAAAATTGATTCCACAAAGTGGTTGAAGAAAAGTTTTGGGTTTCGCACCCATAAAGGACCAGACAACACTGTCTCTGCGAGACTGGCCACTTCCACGTCATCGTCAGAACATGCCACCAAGAATCGATGAAAAAGGAGACCTCTCCATTTGATATAATCTTGGAGAAGAAGACTAGAAAGAAGAAGCACAGCATGTTTTCGGACTACCGCAGCTTGATCCATTAATAAAAGAGATTCTCTCGTCCCAGTTCCATTTTGAAGGCAAGAAGCCATAACCGGCAAGTAGCGATCGGACATGTTGGTGTATCGGACGCATAGATCTCCGAGAACCAAAAGAGCATTGCTTTGGACGGCAGGCTCAGTGTTGGTCAATGTGGGATGTAACTCTCGAGCCAAAAGCGTCAGAGATTTTCGAGCCAGAGTCTCGTTTGTCAGACAAAATTTACCGAGGACAGTGAAGGCATGTGCGCGAATGCAAGTAGGAGTTTTAACCTCACCCATGCATGGAAGGCTATCGGAAACCATGATCTGAATCAATTCCTGCAGACGCTTCGACGGAGGAATGTGTACAAACGGCGGGGAACTTTGGTTCTCCTCTTCAGGATTGAATCCAATTACAGACAACTCTCCCGCAGTGAACAAAGCCCGTAACAAAGATGGCTCTCGACTCTGGATAACTCGGGAAATTGGTATCCCGGAATCGCCATTCAAAGACAAAAGGAAGTCTGACATTTGTTCTTCACATCGATCAAATACGTTTCCAACCCAGAACTTCATATCATCTTGTGTGCCATGTACAAAAGACAACTCCCGCAATGCCGCAATAGCCGACCCAAGAGAATCGGGTGGCAGTGAAAAGCTGATTACATTTTCAAGGAGTGTCGAATGGCATTTTTCGGCCTCTACACTATCCATCGATCGTGCAGACTTGCTCAATAGGGAGAGACTAAACTTCAGTGTAGTTCTCAGCCACGTTGTTGTAGGGGCATTAAAGTGCCTCTGGAGCATGACTTGCCACCCACGTGCGCAAAACTCAAACTTTTTGGATTTTTGTTTGGGGTTGACACCATCAACAGAAAGGAGCGAGTCGATGAGACACCACACCCCTACAACTTTTGACTCAGGAAGACTGTCATGTTCGAGCGTCTCGTTGGCAACACTTGTAATCTGTCTCAATAATTTTGAATTGATAAGATTTGGATTTTCTCTTATTATTTGTGACAGAGCCTTTTGCAAAGCCCGAGTGGCGCCCTTGGAGGCTCCATGCTGTCCACTCATATTACCAATGCTGGAGAGGACACGCCATGCAGCTTCTTGTTGATTTAACGACCCGTGTGTGTCATCCAAAATCGGCGTTAAAACGATTTGATGAAACAACTCCACAGCCTTGACCGACGTTTCCTCATCAAGAACCATTGGTAACACATTAGACGACCAAGCCTCTTCGATCAATCCAACGAAATACGGATCAGAAGGAGAGTTTGTAAAAACATGAAGCAGTATCGTCAAGGAATCGGCGGCTGCTCGACGCGTTAGGAGACTGGCATCCTGACAAAGATTACATATTGCTGCGAGGTGAAAGTCCGATATTTTTTGCTTATAAATCCTTAGTAGCTTTGACAGAGCCACCACAGACGTTTTTCGTACGGTTGCGGTGTCATCCTTCATAGCTCGCCTCGTCAATGCAACTAGCAGTTGCTCTACGTCTTCGTCGTTCAACGCCGTCTGATTGTCATTTCCCGTCCCTTGAGCAGCAGACGCAGCACATTCCAAAGACGCAGCAGCTGCAGCTCGAACAGAAGATATGCGATCTACGAGGCGACCCCGCAGACTTCTCCATAGGGCCTGGGGGAGAGTGGTTTGAGAATTGTTGCATGATGTGGGTGATTGATGTTCATCGTCATGATCGTCGTTGTCGTCTTCGTCCTCCAAGTAATCATGCATGTGTTCATCCAACCAATGCTGAGATAGTACTTCTCCTAGTAACTCACATGCCACCAGTCTGTGAACCGAAACTTTGGAATGACAAATCTTGAGCAAATATTTGAGAAAATGAGTTCTATCTGTGTGGGACATCCATGCCAAACAGGAGAGAATCATCTTGACAGTACTTTTACGCAATGTCGCTTTTTCCAACCCGCTTCTTCCAGTAGCAAGCTTTTGCAAAAGGCCAACAAAGAGGGCTTGTATTCCCCTTGGTTTTCTTTCGTCCGTTGCCATTGTCCCGACTCCAGAAGTTCGAGTATGCTTCTTTTTTAAAACTGGACTTGTCATAATAGTGAGTCCATCCAAAGACTGCCTTCGTCTCACTGATGCGCTTCTAGGAGTCTTGACCAAGCTCCCCACATTCGAACGGCGACGTCCCTTTTGGCTAGGCGTTTTTGAAACGATACTGGACCTTGTATCAGCGTTAGCCCGTTCCCAAATCTTTTTCATCAGCAATGCGACAACTTGACCAGCCATATCGTGGGAGTGTTGCAGCCCTCGCTCACCGTTCGGTAAGATGACCTTTTGCTGCAACAAATGCATGAGACCCCGTAGGACCGCAATTGCCGACTCCTGGCGTTGTTGTTGGAATCTATTTTCATTTTCCTCCAATGATTTCCCGGCAATACATTGTACTAGAGATTTTTGTCCCTGCTCTAGAATGCATTGAGCGGTGAAAGTACCAGCCGCATCACCTCCTTTGCTTGCCACCAGAGCGGCTGCTGTCCCCATAGCAGAAACGATAGCATCTAACAAGATTTCCTGACTCTCCGATGACCAACTGGCGAACTCTTGCTGTTGCGCTATCTTGGAGACTTCAAGAGCCACGAGACTACCCAAACTCAAAACATTTTCGTCCTTCGAATCTGAAGTAACGTCATCATCTTTGATTTCTTCAGGATCGTCTTCCGCCAAGTCTATCGTATTGGCTCTCCACCGTTTCTTTGGAGGGGATTTGCTTGGAGATTCTCCTTCGTATAGACTTCCTGCTGCCAAATGCTGTGGCTCTTTGGTCGACAAGGCATCCTTTTCTCGTCCACAGCACTCGAGATTCCACCGTCGAATCAACGCTACTAGAGCTGTCAACGGTCCCAACTCCACTAGGCCACTTCCAAGTGCCCCTGGACGACTTAACAAGTGAGCATACAGTCGACCTGCTTGAAGGGATGGTAAAGTGAGTGACAGTGCTGCTTTGTTGTCGAGAACTTCTTCGTTGGCATCCATATCTTGAGTGGCCGGTAAGAGTTGTTGGGTCTCTACCCGAGCATTGAGCAGGGGTGTCACCACCAACTCCAACAAGTCCGAGACTCGTTGGTCGGGAAAGAGCGTGCGAATGCTACTAGTAGTAGTGGTAGATTCGCATTTGTCAATACTCTTGCTTTCCGTGGTGTGGTTGGGGTCGATGTTTTCAGCCTCGACAGCGTCATTCTGGCTCCTCGAATGAGCGTGTTTTCGGTGATACTGAAGCTCTTGCTGTAACTGTTGATATAACTTATGGCACAACTGACCTTGGCGTTCCTCGAGATCACCACAGGCATCATTGTAAACGAAAGATTCGTTGTACAATTGCATGTCTAGTTCCTGGTTTTCAGGAGAGGAATCCAAGAGACTTTGAAAAGTCTCCTGCAGAATTGGTAATGCTGTCGTCATGGTTTCCCCAATCAGAATCTTGTTTTGATGGCTCTATTATGAAAGAAATGGGGATGTCAATACGACGCAGTCAATGCTCCACGCAAGGATACAGAACCTGATCTGGAGTGATGACGATAATGATGCTAAGATTTGTCTCTTGCTGGATCAAAATACGTTCGTGATACACTACTGCACGCAGTACAAACTGTAGCTTCTAAAATACCGGTAGTACCACACTCTATGTGCCTCCAACGCCGCCGTTTTTATTTCACAGTCAGTGAAATTGACTGTGATGATGAAGGATGGAACTTGCACCGTCGTACAGAGAATGTACCGTGGGGGTATCATACTGGTACTTACAGAACGATATACCGTACTACATGTACTGTATGTACAACGCAGAATAATTACGTATGACACGATTTGAATTCAAAGTAGAGGGCGGCAGGCGCGAGACCGTCGAGGACATTGCTCATTTGGAGATTGGAAGATACGGTTTCACATTTCAGCGAACGCTGTGGGTTCTGTTCATAGTTTGACTACCTAGACTAGTACGACTGTTATTAATCGCTAGCTCTTCCCTCTTGCGACACACTAAAGCAAGTACGGTAGTCGATCTAAGAATCAGCTTATCATTTACTGTTAGCGTGCAAGTGACTTTTATGACAAAGAATTAAGATCTAGTCAAGATAGAGAGTAGTGACCAACATGTCCAGTTCCTTGGCTTCCTTTGTGGCCTCTATGACAGTATTAGATTCATGAAAAGCAAAGCTGATCAATTGATCAGTTTGACTCAATAGGTATGAGTTGCAAATTCGACTGGCCACATCTAGGGACATGTCATCGTTTTGTGGCATCGTGACAATGTCCTTGACCTTCTTCAGGAGTTCCTGCGACTCTTTGGTTTGTCGAGACATGCTCTGGGGGAGAACCACCGTTAACAGATCGTCTCGTTCGGCGCGAAGGGCGCCTCGGATGGTGGCAGCGTGTGTACCACCGGCGCCGGAAGTGTAAACATGATTCCCACTGAGTACCAGAGCATAGGCTCTTAAAAAAAGAGTTTTGATTGGAAGCAAGAGCGACACGTGAACATGTGAGGATGGCAATCGGAACAAAGTTATAAATCGTGTCTCTGGGACCTGGGACTGCCACAAGGCACAAAAATTCCCATCGGTTGATCCTTTCAGTAAAACATACACAGATACATAAAATCAAAAATTTACAACAACGTACAAAAGTTCAATAATTTGCTGGTGCAGGTACGAACAGTGTCGCGTTCCCAAGATGCAGTATTTTTGAGGACCTTGTTGTTGTATGGCTGCCAGCTCCTTCAAAATACTAGTCACACTTCGTTCTTTTTCTTTGAGTCGGATTTGTGGATCACCTACGACCACTTCCCGTTGTGGGCTGATGCCCTCAGAGGGATCGTACTCTCCTAGACCGTCGTATCCGTCGTCCTTTGCTGTGGTTTGCAACGCCGATAACAGTTTTCGCCCTCCTTTTGGCTGCGTTCGCAAAGGACCTTGAGGGAGATGAGACAACTGCATTCTGCAAAGATCAGTTACTAAGCTTCTCGGAGAAGTAACAAAAGATGAGACTGGAAGAGCAGCCATTAATGTCCACAAGCATACAACATATACCAACATCGACCTGGGGTTCAGCATTCGGATATTACAGGAGCGAGCTGTAGCACTTGCCACACGCCGACGGCGACTGCGCTTAGCTGGATTTGTCATGCCAAAAGCACTGAAGAGTAGTTTGAACAAAGCTATAATCTGCTCGAATCACCAATGCCCAGTAATAACAACGGCGATCGATGGATGATGCCGATCTTTTCCAGTCGTCGGTTGTCGATTGTGGGAATCTGATCCGAAGAGGGCAGATGACAGAATTCGTGCCTTCCACCAATCACCTGAGAGTGTCCCAAAGCCATAACCTTACCAGAATTGGAAGAAAAAACACTGTACTGTCTGTCATAGCCTTCTCCAGTGAAATGAATGCGTCGTACTGCTATGGACTCGGAGTACCGTAGCCATGAGAAGTACATCACTTGGAATCATAAACTACATAAAAAATATTTCATCCTTCTCTCTACTGTAGTACAAAATCGGCTAATGGATGCAAATACTCTACCCACAATTATGTATTTACTGTTAATTCCTTCATTGAATTAGCAACTGTGCTTCACACTCCAGTATAATACTACTACTAGTCGTAGTCGAAATCTCCATCATGCCACGTAGTTGTAGACGCGGTGATCGTCTAAAGTGCGCTCCAAATATTCGCGTTCGATTAGACTTTCAATACGTTTCTTGACAAATTGAGGGGGAGGGTTGAAGCGGACAGAAAGCTGACGCGTCACTTCAGCGATCAGATCATTGTGGCCCAGGGATTTGCGAGCCTTCATGATACGCACAATGGCGGCTTCCACCAGGTGACGTCGGTCCTCTTCTACGGGAAGAGGAATAGATCCGTTCACTGCTGAAACAGCGGCTGAAGCAGCGGCCGAGGCAGGACCGGAGGCAGCATCACCTCCCTTGCTCACAGATGACTCCTTCACTAGTGGAATTCGTACACGCTTCAACTTGCTGGTGTATTCAGCATTGAATGTGAAGATATCATCGTCAGAACTGATGCCTCGTCCACGACTACCCTTGCGCAAGATTCGATGCTTCGGGGTGCAAAGAGAGATCAAGTGTCGACGCAACTCCGAATCAGGAATATGTGTCTTGGTTCGAATCTGACCGAGCGTCAAGGAATCATAATCATTGAATAGAAGCAGAATGCACATTTGATACGTGGAAACAATAAGTTCATGACGGTGATGGTTCTCCAGTCCATTTCCAAAGGTAGCTTTTAATTCGGCTGCACCTGCCGACGTTTGCCACGATAGCTTTCGCCCTGTGTGTTTCTCTAGATAGTATTTGGTGTAACGATCGATGGCATCTTGTACTTGGGGAGGCAGGGTGCAAGCGGGCACATTCTGTGATGGCCAGTATCCATTGGTCAATACATCAACCTCGATGTCAACCGCCTTGATATTTCCGCTGGTCTCGCCTGATTGCTGCGACTCCTGGTTTCGCTTGAAGGACTTGTACGAATCTTGAAGATCTCGTGAGATTCGCATGTCATTGAACATTCCTTCCAACTTGCTCGTGAATTGGTATCCGCACTCAGCTTTGAGTTGACTGACCATCGCTCGTTCGGCATCATCACTGACGGATCGACCACCCAGAAGACGTTTCGCCAAATGCTGTTTGTAGAAACTCTCGAAAACATCCTTGTCCGATAGATATCGAAAGATGACAATGACACGGTTGAGTTCTTGCGTGATTTGGTCTTCGGTGGCTCCCCTCAAACCGACACGTAGAAGTTCGTCAACATAGACAGATAAGCAAGATGCAGCTCGAGCATCCACATTCAAAAAGTCTTCAAACGATTCTCGCATTCGTTTGCGCGTCTTCTTTTCTCCACGAAAGCTGACATCCACAATTTTGTCGTATCTTTCTCGCATGGTCAAGACTCCCTTCACAAACGCTGGTGGGTCTGACGCTCCCTTTTCCTGATCGGAAATCAAAGCTTTTCCATCAGCTTTGATACGTTCCGCAAGTGCCTCTCGCAAAAAGTCTACCGACGACGGTACACGGACAAAAAGATCGTACATGTCTCTCATCTCTGTCAATTTGGTGTCATCTTTCAACAGAGCAGCAAAGCCTGACATCTCCATATCAACTAATGTTCTGGCGTGGCGGTCTATCAATTCGGTTTCAATCATAGCTTGTAGTGGTGACTCTGTTGTCAAAGGCAACGCGAGAGCATTGGCCCGGTCTTTTTCTTCCTCTAGCCATCTGATTGCTTTGATGACATAATCGGTGGCTGTGTTCCGACTCAAGAAACTCAAGGACTCGACACGATAAAAATCTTGGGTTTGTCCCAGAAAGGGTGTCTCAAAGTCGATCTCGTACACATTGGAACTATCTGCCTGCCCCAACTCCAGCAACATAGCCACGATCTGTTTCAAAATAGTGCGATCATCGGTCAACCTACCATCTCGTTCGTTGGCAACAGCCATCATCAACAAGTCGGAAGCTCGTTCCTTGACATTAGGATGTTCCCAGACATCCAAACGGAATAGATGAAGTCCAAGTTCGTAAACGGGACGTCTTCGCTCTTTGAGAATGTATGTCCGATCCATATACATGAGGATGTCACGAACCATAATCATGGTGATCTTGTTGGGATCAAGAAGGAGAAGAAAAAAATTGTGTCAGCAAATTGAACTTTTAGCTAGTTCGCTTTCTCGCCTCGAATTATATTTTCCATCCCAATTTAACAAATCTCACCTGATGTTCAGCCCATGTGATCGAAATTTCTTCCAAGAGTTTCGAATCTGGCACTTCTTCCAATCGCTTGGCAGTTGCCGTCAAGTGTTCGTGGAGTTTTTGGGTAACCCCTTCGTACAACAACGTCCCGTATTTATGCAATACCAAGTTGTATGCATTCCGATACAATTCTTCAAAACTGAGTTGGGAGGCATTGCGGTTGTAAATTTCATCAATGGCATTGGCCAAAGCACCCCAGGTTTGTTGGGCAACGGTTTTGTCCATCGGCACGTGGGCACGAAATGGCTGTATATCAGCAAAAGAAAGAAAAGAAAAGTGGTTTTGCAGAAAAGATTTGAGCTGTGTGTTTGTCCTTTGGGTCGAGCGATTACAGGAAAAAATAGGAATAGGAACAAGCGAAAGACAAGAAAACAAACGACGCGATCCTTCCAATGCGATGAAATTTCATAAAAGAAACGAAAATATCTCATAAAGAGAAGACGGCCGTGGTTGGATAGAATCAATTGTTGGGAGCCCGAAGAGTAGTTGTATAGTTGTTGTCACGATAAACCCAGTTGCCGCCTGCAAGCAAACAACAAGAGACTCCTTTTACTATACTTACTTTTATATTGAATCGTCTTCTGGTGTCCGCCATCTTTGGATGATGAGAGATTGAGATACAAAAGATGACTCCAAACAACAATTGTAGTCCAGCTACGACAGTATTCCAAGAGAGAAAGTGAGATTATTGTCAAGTGTATCGGTCATCAACTGTGGTTTGATTTATTTTTTAACTCAGTGCGTTGATAATTGTACGGTACGTCGTATTGCATCCAGTCACAACGTTCAAATGTACCGTACTGGAGTACCGGTAGTAGGTGTGCTGCAGCGTCCGGAGTCCGCAGTGCGGAGTACCGTATGTATCACACGAGTACGGGTAGTAGCACGAATCGTACGAGCGTCCATCAAACAAAAAATAGGAACAAAAAATAGAATTACGTATTCATAGACTCTACTAGTCTAGTAGTAGTCTCTCTACTAGCTACTCGGAGTAGTATTTTTAACAATCGTACGACTAGCTAGGTAGAATATTGAAAAACAAAAATAATGTATAATAAAATACTGCAGTACCTGTACGATGTACTATGACTGATACCAGTAAGTTCGTATGATACCGGTGGGGGTATTTCGATAGTATCATACGTACTACGGTAATTTGAAAGTGGTATGGTAACGGTACCTTGATTAACTGTAAACGACGATGAAATCCCTTTCACTGTCAGTCGTGAATGTCACATCTTCACAACATCTCTGTAATCATACAAGTTCAAAGTACGACGTATCATACGACAATACGACAAGTACTGGATTTTTGAAGATTTTTTCATACACAAAAAAAAATCCTATTGTTCCAAAACCAATGATCAATCTCTTGCTTCCGCCTTCCCCATGTCGTAGGTCAACTCCAGTCTATTTAATACAGTAGCAACAACAAGCAGAGAAAAGCCCAGCAATACAACAGATACGCAAGACTACACAGAAAATAATTCTCTTGAAAAAGAGAACTATCTCTACTAAGTATACTTTACAATTTGCTAGAGTGAATTTTACCCAAAAGATCATCCCTTTATTGTTCCGTCGTGATGTCCACTGAATTTGAAAACTCGAAAGATGGCATTGTAAGTCCTCGACCGACAAGGAAAGTCTCTATAGGTGTTCTTATCTTGGTTCTTGTAGCTGTAGCGGTGACGGTTGGCCTAGTTGTTAGCGGAAATAACAAGAAAGAACGAGATCAGGCAGCTGCATCGTCATCATCATCCGTGTCCAATTCTGGGATAGCCCCTTTCCCACCACCGACCTTTTCTCCAACCAAACCAGCCGTAATCACGCCGTCGCCCTCCAGCCCCACTGACAGCCCCACCATGGTTCCAATCGGTTCCTTAGAAGTCACCGAGGCTCCTTCCATGGTGACCACCGCAGCCACACCTCTTACGAATCCACCAACATCAAGTGCAACAGCAACGACCATTGCTCCAACTTCACTATCATCTACATGGAGCAATCCAGGCGAAACCATCAGTGGTACCACTCGCAACGGCATGGCCTTTTTGCGATGCGCCAATCCCACCAACAACAAACAAATCGTCCTCTTGCATGGTGCCTCCTTTAGCAAGGAAACGTGGGAATCACACGACATGATCTCCAAGTTCTGTGACGGTGCCCAAATAGTGGTGGCTCTGGATTTTCCTGTCAGCACGAACTATCAAGGATTGATGCAAGTATTAGACGATCTGCGAGTAGGTGATGGTATGGAACCAGCGCTTATTTCCAAACCAGTCACCTTGGTGTCACCATCTGCCTCGGGCTATGCTATGGTCAGTTGGATCATGTCTGGTACCGATCTTTCTGTGATTCCATCGTACATTTCCGAGTGGGTGCCCGTGGCCACCGGGTCCTTGGTATCGGCCTCGGACGAGCAAATATCAGCCTTGCAAACACTTCCCAACTTTCGCGTCTTGGCCATTAATGGCAACGACGATAGCGCGGGGGGCAAGTACAGTGCTCGATTGGCAGACTTGGCCAATGCCACGGCAGTCGCGTTAGTGGGGAGGCATGCGGTGTATCTGCAGAGTCCAGACGACTTTGTGCAAACCATTCTAGACTTTTAGATACGTTGGGAGAAATAACTGTATAGAGTTACATGGAATACTAAAATTACATTCATAACGGCATCTGAGAAGAAGAGGTAGATGCAGCAATAAGTCACAGTATGGTGTTGTTTGTTTTTCCACAGCTTCTATCACACTTTACATTGGAATGGACATTGCCAGGCACAACAAGACCCAACCAAAGATTCCCAAAGGCTGACCGATACCGTAGACTTGTGGAACTGTTTTCAATGTCACTTCGTTAGAAAGATCTCCCATGTTGGTCGCCAACCATGGCATGCCGCGTTTGCGCTCGTACAAATCCCAGCGATGGCCCACCAGGACAAACAGTATTCCAGCGACGCTTAATAACAATGCAATACCACCACCGATACCGATCGATGTTGCCCATGCCACCATTAGTCCATAATAGAAGTAGCTCCACTTGGTGAAACTTCCCAAATTACCGGTCCAGAGTGCAGGCAAGACAAACATGCCGTACACAGGTGCCATGGCAATACAAATGCCCATGCAGCAAAACTGCTGTATCGTCAACCCCGTGACTCCAAACGGCAAGAAGCAATTCAAAGCCATGAAAGTCCAGCCCAATGCCAGCCAGATGGGAGTCTCCAGGATGGTCGCGACAAAAGTTTCGGGGACCCATCGAACTTCCGCCAGCAGGCTAGTAAACGTCTTTCCGTCCAACGTATAAAATTTCACTTGTTCCAAAACAACAACGGGTTGACTACCTTGATCAAAAGCAAAGTCCAGTGCCATATGTGCCGGTACGATCAATAGCATTACCGCCAAAACGACACACCAGCTTCTTGATACAGTCGTCCAAATGGGCAAGTACGTTTGGTACAAATCCGCCATAAGTACAGCATTGGTTCCAATCCAAAACAAAACTATGCCCAAAATGAGCAATGGTGTGGCCAAATTCTGGACATAAATTTGCGAGCTACTCTTTGCTCTGCCTTCCTGCTCCCACGACAGTCCCATTCTTCGGTTGCGTTGGAACATGTAATGCGACACCAATATGAAAAGAACTGCAAAAAACAGATATGTATTGTGTCAGGTTGGGCACAGCGCAAGGAATTAGGACATGATGTTGTCGCATGCTTATTTCTACTCACCTCCAAATAGTGGAATATACCAAATTTTCTTGTTTTGCACCATCCAGTCACCAATGGAAAAGCAGGTGATCAAGACGAAATCCAATGCCAAAACCCACGTGGCCTTCTTTTTGCGATCCAAGTCTCGCTTTAGTGTCGCTTCTCGAATGGGGAAGGCCAGAATGGGTCCAACACAGGCAGCCAACAGGAACATCATCACATTCCAAGCATTGATGTATAGACGAAACCCTCCAAAGTTGGGATCAAAGAAAACGCTGATACTCCAAATGGACGTTCCTGCCAACAGGACTTTTGGCAGAGGAAAGGCGGATTCGAGGCGGGCTTGAAACTCGGATGTCGGTTCGGCATTGTAATATTGCGCGGCAGTG
This sequence comes from Nitzschia inconspicua, assembly GCA_019154785.2. Classification (NCBI taxonomy): domain Eukaryota; phylum Bacillariophyta; class Bacillariophyceae; order Bacillariales; family Bacillariaceae; genus Nitzschia; species Nitzschia inconspicua. The sequence goes on along the minus strand of JAGRRH010000013.1, from coordinate 2,947,056 downwards.
GCCGAGAGATTACCTTCGGCATCTTCGGCATTGCCAGCCCTGGACGGATGGTATTTGGGATCTTGTGAGTCAAAGGTGCCGACCCGAACCAAATCGCGACATCCACTTTCGTGAAAGACTTGCCCACACAGCATCATTTCGGCAGCGGCAAAGGAAGTAGACGCTGCGTTTTCGGTATTGCGCCCCTTCGCCACTTGGGACGGTGGGTCCGGAATGGCAACATAGTTGCTGCTGTTCTCATCTTTAGGAGCGTCGATGCCAACGGTATCGGCATTTTCATCTTTGTCACCTCCAGCATTGTTTTCGGCCACACGTCTTCGCAGCACGGCCGCACCATGATTGTCCCATTGGCGTTCCATCATCCAATAGCCGACGAATGCCGTTGTCAAGCCAACCATGGACAGGACGGATCGGAAGCCCAAGACTACGACCGCATCGGGACTGATCATAAACGTCTCACCGTCCATTCTGGTGTTTGATTTAGAAAGCTGATATTATGGGACGCTCACGACGGAGATTTGTCTACTTTTAACTACGCCTATGCGAGAATGCTTGGTCTGTCGACGGAGAAACAATGTTATTCTATCGACCTACCGGTAATAGGTGCGTGTGTTTGGAGACGACATCAAAGACGAAAAACAGATTCTTCGTGAAAAAAATTTAATTGTGTGTGGGCGACGACCTCGGGGTAAAAAAAGGCGCGGATCGGACGTTTGACCGGCCGGTGCACGTGTGTCGATCATTGGTCGCGCCAGATCAAAACACCACTCAGGTTCAGGATATTACTAAAAGCACATTAGGTATTAATGATTGTGAATAATCCGAGTTTCATTGCTTTCTATTCCGCACAGACGGATGGGCCATACTTTTCTGGTATCTCCTACTAGCCCTATAATAACAGAGAGTGACAAAAATTATTAGAATGAGAAACAAAGCAATAGATTGCGAGAAAGATATGTTCAGCAACCAACACAACCACAACATGAAAAGAGTCAGAAATAAAAGAGTTGGTTTCAATGACTGCGTTATGGCCCAATGTGGAAGAATTTGACTCCGTCCACCACACTGGGTGTCTCAAAACAAATGTACACTCTTCCCGGCAAAGGGAGGAGGGTACCAATGGCATCATCAATCTCCTTCAATGTATTGTTGTGTGAATACTCTCCATCAAAAATGACAAAATGTTGTCTGCTAACGCACAGCTTACCTAACATCGACAGAGGCCGCAGCCAAAGCGCTTTGGATCTCCGGTTGTGCTGCAGTTGTAGATGATAACCATTTGTTTCAATACAATTGTTCAAAGCTTGCAGCTGGAGGCGGCCACACTAGATGCTTGCGACAAGCTTTGACTTGCGGCGGTTCCGAGAGCCATTGGTTCACCGCTGCTATTGCTTGATCGTTCCCCGCTTCTTCCCAGCTGATGTGCCACCGCAGACTTTTGCTGGCCAAAATGTCCTTCCAATTGGACGTGACGTTTACCCATCGTTGAAAGCTTTGATGATTGTACGTGGCCACCTCTTCTGCTACAGCTTTGTATTCCACAATACTTTTCAAGTGCTCGTCCAAGAGCTGACGAATCATGGCGTACTTGGGATCATGAATCAAATTGACAAGCTCGTCAGCATCATGGGTCAAGTCAAATAGCATGTTCTCGACTTCCGTGCCTGTGCCCCATACGACATATTTCATGGCACATTCAGTGTCAGTAGTTGAAGCTTTTGGAGGGTCAAAGCCAAATGAGACACAAGGAAATGATTCAACAATCAGAAACCAAGACATGGCCGTAAGGTCCCCATGGTACTGGGAAACAACAAAGTTGGGTCTAGTATTGCTTGCAGTTGGAGCAGCTGTAGCTCGGATGAGATGGCCTTCCTTCACTAACTGTGTTTCACTGTAATAGTCGCTGTCAATCAGGGGCAAGAGGGAGTGACCATCCAAGTCGGAAGGGCGTTGATGCAACGGCACCATGGCCAAGTCCATGATAGTGGGAAACAGATCAATGAGTTGCGTCGGATGTGGTACAATTTGATGATGCAGCGAAATGTCTGGTTGCTGTTTATGCCGCCTCCTCCTCCGAGGGTCATAAATCAGTAACGGTACGCTGCTGGAGGCATCGTAGGGGGCTTGTTTGTAAAATTGATGGTGCTCCATTTGCATATCGCCATGATCTGACGTGACAATGAACACTGTATTGGCTGCAACCTCCTTTGGCAAATCTTTTTGAACAGCATCTACATATCGGCCGACCATGGCATCAAATTCACTAATCATGGCATAATAAATGCGTCGAATGCGGCGTCGACGTTCAAAGTCGGCAACAGTGTTGGTCGATGCATTCACCGCCACACAGCCCTTGAGCATGGATGCTTGTAAATCGCAAGGGTGCATGTCTTGGGGATTGATCCATTCCGGGACCTTGATCTTGTTGGGATCAATGGCACCGTAGTATCGCTGGTTGGTGACGTATTGGGGGTGAACAATGTTCATTCCTTGATAAGCAAAGAAGGGTTTCTCCGTTGACTTTTTTGTGTGATTGGTGATCCAGTCGATGGTTTCACGAAGACTTTCCCAATCACCATGCCAGTAATTGGATTCGATACTGTCATCTTGCTCATGAACTACGCCTTCACTCAAACACATGTCAGTTTCTTCCCTCCATCCTCCATTGGATGGAATGTCGTATGGAAAGTCGGTATACATGGTCCAGGCATCGAACCGGACATTGGAGGAGTGACCACCTGTCACGTAGTCCTGTTTGCCACTCAGATAGGTTGCGTAACCATGGCGCTGCAGTATGTCGAAAATTGTATGGTTGTAAGAGGGATCTAGACCTTCAAAATTGTTCCAAACGCCATTTACCACGAACGGATCGTTGTTCTTGATGCGTTGCTTGTGACGAATCTTATGAGCGTGCTTTCCTGACCAAAAGGTGGCTCGGGACGGACAACAGACGGGAGAATTAGAGTAGTGCCGATAGAACGAAACGCCACCGTTATCTTCGAGTTTGCGCAAGTTGGGCAGTGGAATCACATCGTCTTGATATCCTCGTTGCCACGTTCTGCCATCAGTGGATTCGCACACCAAAAAGATAATGTTGGGCAGAGGCTGAAAATCGACATTCCTAGAGTGAAGCGGGAAGCGAGAAGAGGCAACGGCAGCGTCTTTCAGTAGCACTGCTGAGGCCAATAGGATGGAGCTCTTCATTATTAAAAAAAAGAGGATGGTGTTGATGATTCTTTGATACGCATGGATTTCGTTTTACAATTTTCAGTGGTCAACAAAAATTGGATCTTTCCACGGTCTGTCACTGTATCATACCGTCTCGCTTCTGCCTGTTGCGGAGGTCGGTAGGTAGATTACTACCGTACTATTAGTACATCGTAGTCTTACTTGTGTTCCGTCTTCTTCAAGAGGAGGACGTCCTACTTGTTGGAAGGGATGATGACGAGACACAAACCCTAATGAGAACAGGAACCCTGATGGAGAATGCAGAGAATGCAGAGAAGCATTCGGAAGCGGTAGGTCGCACAGGCAAGGATTTGATCCCAGAAGCGCCTGGTCGCCGCACATATGCTGATGTCCTCCGAGGATGCGAGGGCCCTAAGGCAAGTGCAAACATGGTAAACGGAATCATTGGTAGAGACAAAGGTAATGTCTCCCGAGGATGCATGAGCATCGCAGACGGAGTAGTCTCTGCGAACAAGATCGGAGACGGAGTAGTCTCTGTAAAGAAGAGAAGCGCGGTTAGCGCAAGAAAGAGTAATATCAAGAAAGGGACAGAGGATGCTGTCACTTTCTTTGATTAATCCAATTTACGAAGAGACTCTGACTTTACTAGTTACTCTCGTCGTAGATCATTGTGTTTGACTCGTCTTTGACAAAGCTATCGTCTAAGGGACGATAGTGGAGACGAAAACAGGTACAGTCTAACATTAATCAAAGAAAGGAAGTAATTGACTAACGATGACTGAGAAACCCGCTGCAAGTGTTACTTTTGCGCCGACGACGGCACCGTCGGCGACAGCAGCACCGGCACCAGCTGCAGCAAACGGAGCAGGCAACAATGGAAACGGCGGAAGTAGCCGTCACCGTGGCCGGAACAGGCACCGCGGTAATCATGTTCCCTCCTCCACCTCTAACTCTTCGAACTCCTCGTCCTCATCCTACAAAGGGGATATACCTGGCATGAACGGACACGTGTTTCAGGTGTACAGCGAGTCGAGTGACCCGAAGCAATTCTCGGAAACGTGTAATGCCCTCCAACAGTATGTTGAGATCAACATGTCGCACTCCGGAGACATGGCTCTCCTTTTCTCGGAATTCAAGACTCCAACCCTACCTCGGCCACGCAAGGAACCGACTGACGGTCTGGATGCTGACGAGCTCGAGGTTGAGCTCGCTGTATGGAAGAACAAAATCAAGAAGTTTGGAGAACGCTGTGACACCCTGGAAGACAACCTTAGGGCTACGTATAACGCCATCTGGGGACAATGCAGTGTTGCAATGAGGAACAAGCTCAAGTCGCTTCCCGATTTCAAGACCAAGGACTACGAACGCGACTGTGCCTGGATTCTCAACAGCATCAAAGGCATCGCCCAACGTTTTGAAGGAACACGGGTGGTGAACTTAGCCATTGCGGATGCCATTGCCGCTTTCTACAACTTTCGACAAGGTCCAAATGTTTCTGTTCCGGACTTTTACCAAGAGTTTTGTACCAAGCTAGAGATCGTTGAACACTACACCAAGGACCAACCCATTGGCACCACTGTGGCACACCTTGAACAAAGTGGTGACAACAAGACAGCCGCACGAGATCGTGACGTTGCAATCCTCCTCCTCCGTGCGGCCAACCAACGAATTTATGGCTCTCTGGTGGCCGACCTTGAGAACCTCTACTCTCGTGGCGAAGATCAATATCCAACGAATCTTGCAGCAGCCTACAACATGCTTCTGACGTACCGTCCTTCCATCGTTACGCAGGCTGTTCACTCCTCCAACGTCGCGATGGCACCGGCACAGGGCCTTGGCCTCACTTTTACTCAAACCGGCACTGATCTTGCCCCCATCCCGGGCCTGGACGGCACTCTGAAGGAAGCCATCCTCTGTTTCAAGTGTCAACGCAAGGGCCACTTGGCCAGGAATTGTCCTTCCTCCAATGGCATACAACTCCTTCAATGTGAGCGCCATTTTGTCTTAACTTCCACCTCCTTTGGCCGCGGCGGACTCATTCCCGAGAACTGGATCCTCATTGACAGTGAGTCCACCCTCTCCATGTTCAAGTCCCGTCATCTCCTCACCAACATCCGGCGCGCTCGCAAGCCCATTCGAGTTTGTGGCACAGGTGGCGACATTGTCAGCTATTGGATCGGCGACCTTCAGGGTCTTGGCACTGTTTGGCTTGACGACCGGTCCCTTGCCAATATCATTTCCTTGGCACACCTTGCCAGCGTGTGCCGTGTGACCATGGATACTGCTGTGGAGAAGGCATTCCGAGTACACCGCAATGATGGCTCCATTCTCCTTTTCCGCGAATACAAGAACGGGCTGTATTACCATGACTACACAGACCCTTCCTTCGTTGAACCGGCTCCGCCCCCTGCTCTGCCTGCGCCGTCCTCTCCCGCTCTGCCTTTGGACCTTCCCGCTTGCTCTCTCCTCCAGACGGTTCGAGAAAACAAAGCGCGCTTCACACGACGTGAAGTCGATGCCGCTGATCGTGCTCGTGATCTCTATGTCAAACTCCACCGCCCTGGACAAGACCAATTTGAGGACCTCCTTGCGCATAATCGCATCCGAAATTGCCCCATCACTGTGGACGATGCTCGCCGTGCCATCACGGCTCGTGACGGTGTCTCGGCTGACATGAGTCCCCGTACTATTGTGTCTGGTCTCCCAAACCCTGACTACACCCAAATGAAATTGGAGTTTGGCAGTTATGTCCAGGTCTATGACGACCCTCGGCCAACCAACCGCACCAATCCCCGCACGATTGGCGCTATTGCCCTGAACCACACCGGGAATGCACAGGGCGACTACCATTTCATGTCTCTGGTCACCGGCTCTCGCATCTCTCGGGCCCAGTACACTCCACTTCCCATCACGGACGAAGTCATCGCTGCTGTAGAGGGTATGGCTGCCGGTCAGGGTCATCCCGTCATTGGGCCTGATGGCCTCTTGTTCGAGTGGCGCCCCAACCACCCCTTCGATCTTCCCGCCGACCTCCAGGATGTAGCCGTAGACAATACCGCCTTTGATGATCCCCCTGTCCTTGTTGATGATGGCGCTGTGGAGCCAGATTTTTTCCCCGCTGCCGATCCTGATGCTCCTCTCGCTGACCCTCTCCCTCCTCAGGATGATTTCCTGGACCTTGCCGACAACGCCGCTGTTCCAGCACTGGATGTGGACCGGGACAATGTCCTGTTCCAAGGAGCGGATGTGGAAGTCTTGGAGAACCCAGCAGAAAACCAAGGAGCGAACCAAGGAGCGACTCACACGGCGGATGCAGAAGAACAAGACGGCGCGGATGTGGTCAACACCACAGCAGAAAACCAAGGAGCGAACCAAGGAGCGAACCAAGGAGCGAACCGGCGCTCGGGAGGGCCCGCCGATCATCTCCCACCCGGCGGCCCAGCTTATGATCTTCGCCCAAACCGAGTACGCAACTATACTCACCGTTTTGGACATGACATCCAGCTCCTGCAATTTGTCTCCACCTCCCTTGAAGCTAAGGCCACATGCGACCACATTGTTGGTTACATGATGACCCAAATGACAGCCACAGCAGGCATCAAAAAGCACGGACAAGCTGCTGTGGATGCCCTTTTTCGCGAATTTGCCCAACTGGATGACAAGACGGTGTTCGAGGTTCTAGACAGCCGGACCCTCACTCGTGAACAACGCCGGGCTGCACTGCGGGCTGTCAATCTGATAAAAGAAAAGCGTGACGGTTCCATCAAGGGGCGTTCCTGTGCTGACGGACGGCCGCAGAAGGCACTGTACTCAAAGGAAGCAACAGCATCCCCCACTATCAGCATCGATGCGCTTCTCGTGTCACTAATGATTGATGCAAAGGAACAACGTGACGTCGCTATGGCTGATGTCGAGGGAGCTTTTCTTCATGCATGGATGGATGATTTTGTACTCATGAAAATTACCGGACAGTCCGTGGATATCATGTGCAGCGTGAACCCCGCCTATGCTAAGTTTGTGGTCATGGAAAACGGTGTGAAGACACTTTATGTCCGCCTCCTCAAGGCCTTGTACGGATGTGTAAAATCCGCGCTCCTCTGGTATAATCTTTTTGCTTCCACCCTCATGGATATGGGCTTCGAACTTAACCCGTATGATCCATGCGTTGCAAACAAAATGATTGATGGGAAGCAATGCACTGTTGTATGGTATGTGGATGACAACAAGATCAGTCATGTTGATCCTCAAGTCGTCACCGACGTTATCACGGCCATTGAAAAACACTTCGGTAAAATGACTGTCACCCGCGGTCGTCATCACAAGTTCCTTGGTATGGATATTACTTTCAACTCCAACGGAACTGTCAGTATCCTGATGGAAGAATATCTGAAAGGGGTTATCGAGTTTTTTGGTGAACCCATCTCATCCTCCGCCAGCAGTGCCGCGGGCAAGGGATTGCTCAACATAAACCCGGACTCACCAGCCGTGGCTCCTCAGGAGCGTGTCGACCTCTACGGCAGCATCGTCCCCAAGTTGCTTCATGTGGCCCTCCGCGCCCGTCCTGACATCCTGCCCGCCGTTGCATTCCTCTGCACCAGGCTGTCTGACCCACGTGAGCAAGACTGGAACAAACTACGTCGCCTCCTGCAGTACATCAATGGAACCATCTCTTTGCCTCGAATCCTTGGGGGGGGAACACTCACCCGGTTGAAGACATGGGTGGATGCGTCCTATGCCGTACATCCTGACTTCAAGAGCCATACTGGCGGTGCGGTGTCCCTGGGACTTGGCGCCTTCATGTGTAAGTCCCAAAAGCAAAAGCTGAATACCAAGAGCTCGACCGAAGCTGAACTTGTTGGCGCCAGTGACTTCCTCCCGGCAACTATCTGGGTGAAAATGTTCATGGAGGCACAAGGATATCCCATCACCGTCAATGATTTTGCACAGGATAACGAAAGTGCCATGAAGCTGGAACTCAACGGTCGTGCGTCTGCTGGGCAGAAGTCTCGTCACATCAACATCCGTCACTTCTTCATCACCGATCGTGTAAAGACTGAGGGTCTTAACATCATTCACTGCCCTACCGAGGAAATGTTGGCTGATTTCTTCACGAAACCGCTCCAGGGAGCGTTATTTCGAAAATTTCGAGATGTCATTCTTGGACACAAACCACTCAGCTCCCTTTCCGTCCCTGTCACGTCGCTGCGTGAGGAGCGTGTTGGAAGGGATGATGACGAGACACAAACCCTAATGAGAACAGGAACCCTGATGGAGAATGCAGAGAATGCAGAGAAGCATTCGGAAGCGGTAGGTCGCACAGGCAAGGATTTGATCCCAGAAGCGCCTGGTCGCCGCACATATGCTGATGTCCTCCGAGGATGCGAGGGCCCTAAGGCAAGTGCAAACATGGTAAACGGAATCATTGGTAGAGACAAAGGTAATGTCTCCCGAGGATGCATGAGCATCGCAGACGGAGTAGTCTCTGCGAACAAGATCGGAGACGGAGTAGTCTCTGTAAAGAAGAGAAGCGCGGTTAGCGCAAGAAAGAGTAATATCAAGAAAGGGACAGAGGATGCTGTCACTTTCTTTGATTAATCCAATTTACGAAGAGACTCTGACTTTACTAGTTACTCTCGTCGTAGATCATTGTGTTTGACTCGTCTTTGACAAAGCTATCGTCTAAGGGACGATAGTGGAGACGAAAACAGGTACAGTCTAACACTACTCTCTATCTACCTAGCTATTAGATTACTTGTATCATACATGCTAGTCTAGAATGAAGCAAGGTATCATACAAGATCTTAATCCGTACAGTAGATACACGACTTCATTATTACAAGCATTCTACTACGGAGTTGGTTTTTTGCAGAGCATTATTATTAGATAATGTGCATTTGTCACATGCTACTAGTAGAGTAATTGAATTAGTACAGGTACACCAAACCATAAAAAAGGGTCCAAAACAGTGTGAAAGAGAGTCCACTTTGTTGAATGTTTGCAGTTGCATAGGACCACGCTGACTGTCTGGTGTATGCCTTCAGCTGAAAGTTCATTTTAAAAGCCCATATCAACACTAAAACCAACGTGTGCAGGACCAAAAAGCAAGCTAGGACAACAAATGCATTTACCAGTATGAGACACGAGGCGAAACGGTGCCAACCAACACCGCAACGACATACCTAGACCGGCCCATCCTGTCAGTCCGCAAATCCCAGCCACGCATCCCGAGACGATTCCCATGACAGACCGCACCGTATCAATACTCTGGGCATTGTATCGGAGTGTTGTGATATCTAACACTTCCTTCTCGTCACTTGCAGATGCTGTTGCCGCAGTGGGCGCATCCAGGTCAGCCATGGGGTCCATCATGATGAAAATTGGGGGATTGGTGGGGATTGAACTGAAAGTTTTCTTTGGTTATGTCGAGTTGTCCAGTTGCCCAATGGATCGAGTGGGAGACAAAAATATTGTAATGCTGTTGTGTGCCAAAAAAATCAACCTTTCTTCTAATGTTGCAATATCTGGACGATGCTGAACCATCACGAGAAAATGAAACAAACAAAAGATGGGATCAGTATGTGCATGGGTTGATTGTTGTGACGTCAAGTGCGTGGAACAGGAACGACATGATAATGGTCCCTTCAACGACGTAAAGGAACGGTGTTTCCCTTCGTCGCCTGGAAAGCGCACATTGCCAATTCCATTCGGCTGTTTGCTTACATGATGATATTCCAAGAGGGTTTCTAAAGACAGAAGTTCGTCGCTGTATGGACTGGACTGTCGATGGCACATAAGATGGGACAGTAATAGTAGTATGACAACGACGGGTTCAGTGGTTCAATCGTCCATACGTCCGGACACACTCACAGTGATTGAGTATTGACTTTGACTGTGAGTACGACGTAGTATGTATGTCACACGTCACACTGTCCGTCGTCCCTGTGTCGTGTTTCTCTGAAAAATCCTTAACCCTTATAAGCGAATGTGCCATCACTTCATGATTCAGTCATTCGATTCCGAGAACAAGAAAAACAAGAACTATGAATCTCACAGGGAATTGTTTCTTTTCATGACACAGTCGGATGATCGATCGAAACACAATCCCAGCAGCCAGATGCTATCGTTGGCAACATCATCCTTTCAGGCGACACCCATTGTTTGTCCATTCATTCAGATCTTTATCCATTCCCCACCATCACATTGGACCACCAAGATGACGACCATTCGCACTCACGGTCAACGTCGCACGGTTCGGGCAAGGTTCGGGATCTTGCTTTCGATGGTCACCATCAATTTGATGTCTGGCTGGATTCCGATCGTCGCAGCATTATCTAATAGGGATCCTGCTGTCACCGTCAAGGTCTGTCAAAACAAACATTGCTGCAAGCGTGCCTCCAAGAATGTTGACGTCCTACAGACGATGAGCAATTTCTTTCATGACGACGACATCCGCGTTGTGGAATCCTCGTGCTTGTCGCATTGTGATATGGGACCAAATATACAAATCGACTTACCCAATGGAACTTCAAAACTACTGCACCACATGACCGGTGCACAAACCTGTGCTGTACACCTAGCAACACTGTTGGCAAATGAACAACAGGAGTCCGTAGAAAGGTCAAAGCTGGCACCTCACAAGGTACTGGTCGCCGCATCCAAAGTTATGGAGCAAAGTCAAACTTTGCCTTTGACGGAACAAATACGATACTTGTCCAGTGTCATCTCCAAATTGGAAACATCCGACCTTCAGCAAACTGCTGCCAATGCCCATGCTCACGCCCTACGAGCTCAAGCCTACGCCGAACAAGGGATGAGTGAGATTGCCATTCACGACGCTCAACATGTGGTACGAGACTTGGCAGATGTCGCGACATCCACGACACTTACTGTCGCCTATCGAACATGGGTCGACGCCGAACAACAACAACAGCATTTTCACGATGCCGTTACAATCTTGCAAGAATGGTACCATGCACAACCAACGTATAGGACCAAATTGCAGAGAGAAATTGAAAGCTTGGCCCAAAGGTTATAGGAACAAAGAAAGACTATATAATATACAATTTCTAGGTAGTTTTTTTTAGCGTTTGTGCAGTATTTGATCAAAAGATCATGTCTTTGTCCGAACTGAATGACTTTTCAATGAGAAAGAACTTAGGTTTTACCGAGACAGCTTCTTCCTTGACTTTGGGTTGACGCCTATTGGAAGAAGACGATCCTGTCTTCTTGGAGCGCCGTTGCTTTTGTTGAGTTTGTGGTTTGGGACGATCGTCCTTGTTATTGACACGCCATTCCATAGGTAAATCGGACACCTCCATCGATCCACATTCCCGTTGGAATCGACAGGTCTGCTGTATCAGTTGCGGAGGAACCGATCGACGAATCTCGTTCCACACCAACTCACCCACCATACCTTCTTCGCAACATTCTTGAAAGACTTGTAACGCCATTCGATTGCGGACGTCGCCTTTCGGTACTAGGTTGGCAAAACACTTGAGCATGGTGCCGTATGTGACGGTATCACGCTTTATTCGTTCGCGAGGCATCAATGCGAAGGACCCTACCGCAATTTTCAATGCTTCGCGCTGTTCTTCCTGCGTCGTTCGTTGCGCCGAAAAGGCACAAGCATTGAGGACCGTATTGTACGTGCTGGTAGTCGGTTTCAAGTTGGATTCCGGGCTTTGCACATGCTTCTCGTGCAATCGGTCAAGCCATTCCCGAGCTCTACGAGCTTTGTACGATTCCTTGGATTTCGAGAGAGCGTCCATGACGCAATTGAAAGAATACACGTCGGGGGCAATGTTGGGATCGTTGGATTGAATCATGTACCCTATCAGCTCCTCTGCTCGACTGGCCGCATTGGGCAACTTCGACTGTGACCAGGCGTGTAGCACAGTGTTGAAAGTGACAGTATTGGCGTGGACTTTGCTCATCGAGTTATTTTGACTTATGTTCCTCATGTCTTTGACGACCCTTTCCGCCTGTAATGCCGCGTTTTTGTCACCACAATGGCTCCAACATGAGAGAACCGTGTTGTAGGTGACCGTATCAGGATGGGCATCAAAATCAGAACTATCCTCTGAAGTGCTGATCTCCTTCATTTGTTCGAGGATTTCCATTGCCTTCTTTCCGGCCCGTGGGTCTCTGGATGTGGCCCACGCGTTGATGCAAGCGTTGAATGTTACCGTATCTGGTCGAACTATTCCATTCTTTTGTACACTTTTTTTGCTTCGTCGCCCAGCTTTGACTTCTTTGGCTTCGACTGAAGTTCTACGTATCATCCTAGCTAGCAGCGCTTCGGCTCTCTCGGCAGCTTGTGTTGAACCCACTTTGGCAAATGCATTCATCACTACAAGGAAAACCAATGAGAAAATTGCAAGCGAGAACATGATTTTCCACGTCCACCATTCGCAAAAGGCGACGTACCTGTTGCATATGAGTTTGGCGTAGGACGAACATTTGCCAGCTGACTCTCTTCGAGTCGGAGCAAAATCATTTCGGCATGCTCCGCGCTTTCCATGGTTCCCTCTTGAGCCCAAGCATTCAAAATAGTGTCACAAGTCAGTACATTGAGATTTTCTTCCGCCAACCCCGTCTGCATCAATCGAAAGAGAAAATCTTCGGCGGCTTGAGCTCCGCCATCGTTAGGGGATCGAGCATGTGCATCCAGGATGCTAGTATACGTGACGACATTGGCAGGAATGCCTTTGGATTTCATTTCCAGCAAGATATCTTCTGCCATATATCCAGCACCGGGTAATGATGACCTTGCCAGTGCATGAATATACAAGTTGTAGGCTTGCAAAACTGACGATTCCATCATACTCAGTAATGAATCCTCTGCCGGCTCGTCCTCCGCAGCAGGATCAGCCATCCCTGTTGAGTTGATACTTTCCTCTTGTTGCTGCTCTTTTTCATACTCATACCATTGATGAAGTCGAACTGCCACCTCTTCAGCCTTTTTCGGTGCACGCTTACGATTTTTCGTCATTTCCTTGCGGACGTCTTGCATCATGAGAAAAGACTTCTTTTTCCATCTCATTTTAGAAAAGCGAGGGACACCCTCGTCCTCTTTTTTCTTGTTCTCGTGCAACGATAATGTCTTGTCCCCTCCAATCTCTTCCCATAGCGAGGTTGGTTTCTGTTTTGCTTGACGAGGATATTTGATGACTGACTTTCGTTCAGGTTCAGGCTCGTCTTGGTTTTGCTGTTGTTCTTTTCTGTCGACGTCATCGTCTTGAAGATATCCAATTATGTCATCGTTCCTATCGGAATCGTCATGATCCTCGCCATGGACAACATCGTACGCGTCACTGGGTTGAGAATAGAGTAACATTTTCCTCCTCGAACGAACTGTGTTCATTACATTGTCATTCGTTTTCCTGGACGATGACAGAAATGTTGGAATGAACGATGATGAAGAGGTCTTGGTTGTCGTTGATTTTGATGCTGATGTTGACATTGTTGGTGTGCAAGTCCAAGCTAACACCACATTGCCTGCCGAGAGATCTCGATGCCTCTCAGGCCATGACAACAACACTAGAAAGATTGAAAAATATCGAATCCTTGTCATGGTCCTCTTTCCTCAAGCGTCGGGGTTATGTATGCGGACGGTTGGTGTCGTCGAGTATGGAGGAGCGGATGTGATATGATGATGTGATGTAATATATAGCAGTTGTTGGTTGCGTTGAAGATGATCGATGGGACAGGTAATTTGAGATTCTTCTGAAAAGATAGTATACGCGCGCCAGTCGTTTCATGAATTGTTCGAAAATGAGCTGTCTTACTGTCAATCGTAGTCATGCATTCGTGTTGTCGTATTGTTGCATCCTTGCGTTTACTTCGTTCAGTAAACTGTTATTACAGTTACGACGGTATTTACGACGTATGTATCATACATCATAATCCTTTTTGGTAGGAAGTAGCATTGTACCAAAAGTTCCAAGTCAAGAGCCTTGATGATGCAAGATTGCACTGGGTGCACCACCCCTTTCTTCTCATAGTGATGATCGACACAACAACAATTCTGCCGGTTTGGAACAACTTGTCCCTTCCAAATTTCTGGGACGGAACGAACGGAACGAACATTTGACCGACTGGCAAGATCGTCCCTCAAAGTTTCCAACAACGTATGTCTATTCAGAAAAGATGGTGAAACCATCCAAGTCAATGCAACCCGAACAGGTGGACGAGGCAGCCCTACGAGCTGGTCGAAACAAAAAGAATTCCATGCGTGATGGTTCAAATTCGTTTCACAATTACATGGCACGAAAAATTGCCGTGCAGCGACAACAGTTTGGTCTGGTGCTACCTCCACCGCCGCCACCGAAAGTAGAACCACGAAGTGAAACGCAACAACTCCAGGAATTTGTGCCCAAACCACCACCTGGTAGTCCTGGAAAATCCTCCCTATTGAAACGAAACGTTTCTGAGTCGCAACAGCAGCCATCCGGATCCTCGCCTACTCCCAAAAAGCACCGTGCCATCACCTTTGAACTCGGCACCAAACCGCCCGCCCACGGCACCAATGGTGATGGAAAACGAAAAGTATCGGCAACCAACTCCTCTTCCAAGGCCCGATCCATGTTGTTGCGACTAGGAAAGAGACATGGTCATGTCCAACAAAAGAAGGAACGCATCCAACAGCTGCAACGGAAAAGTTTGGAGAGTCGAGGCGATGGATTGGAACAAAAAGCGAGACATGAACAAAGGAAGGAGATGGAAATGGAAATGGATGGAGCCACCATGAATTCGTCTTTCGCATCTGTGGATTCCAGTGGTTTTCGTCGGACGTATGAGACTCCTCGTGATCTTCCCTTGGCAAGGACCATCAATGATGCTCCCTCCACCTCGGATCCCCTTTTGAGTTTAAATGGTTCAACTGTAAACGATCATGATACTTTACTGACTACAAGAAATGTTGTTCCATCTACGCATGCACAGCCACTGACAACGTTTATTGATGCATCCCAGCAGATAGAAACATCCAATCTGGAACTGACGTCCCCTTCAGTACGACTGAACTTTCGGCCCGATCTCTTCTTTTACGGAATTGTCATCAAGGTACAAGGCTTTACCGATCCTGATGAACACACTCTTCGACGGTTGATCCAAAAACATGGTGGGGATTATGAGACATATGAAACCACTCGCGTCACGCATATCATCGCGTCTGCCATGTCGACCGCCAAGCAAAATATTTACAAGAATCAACGACGGCCGACACCTGTTTGTGTTCCAGCATGGATTGTGGACAGTGTCAAGACAGGAGTGTTACTGCCCCATGGAAAGTATCTCCTGAACAAAGAGCAAAATCAACAAGAGCTGAAATCCATGTTTCATGGAAACGGGCAGCCTCTGCCAATTGAGAATTCGGTATCCAAACCAACTCCAACAAGACAGGTCATTCCAGAAATCGTCAAACCATATACCAATTCCCCGTCAAGGAGATCAGAAATCGATGTATCGATGGTAGAGTCGCCGTCCACAGCTGGTCAAGTCAAAGCCATCGTTGAATCTGCTTCCGTCACTCAAGATCCGGCCACACCAATAATTGGCTCTAAGGAATCGAGGGGTAAGACCAACACGCAATTCATCAACGGAAAGATACGAACGGTAGGAACGGACCCATCCTTTGTCGAATCGTACTTTAAATCCAGTCGGTTGAGTTTTATTGGAAGTTACAAGCAACGGGTAACAAACAAAGGGAAGGAATTTCACGACAATGACGCACCTTTGATTCCAGCGGATGCCAAGCGCTTTATCTTTCATGTCGACATGGATCAATTCTTTGCGGCAGTTGTGCTCCGAAATTATCCGGAATTTCGGAATAGACCTGTTGCTATTTCGCACTTGGGAATGGACAAGGGACAGCACGTACCGAACGAGAGCAACGTGAGCTTTAAGAACTCAACCTCAGAATGCGCCACTGTGAATTACGAAGCGCGGAAATATGGAATTAAGAAAGGCATGTTTCTCAAAGCCGCGTACGAGCGATGCCCAGATTTGATAGTGTTGAAATACGATTTCGAAGGATACGACGAAGTAGCGCAGCAAGTGCTGGAGATATTGGAGGCTTTTTGCGCAGATCCAAAGCATCCAGGTGCTGTCGAACCGATATCATGCGATGAATATATCATGGAGGTCTTTGTGGACGCAAGCGGTCAAGATGTACATGAACATGTGATAGCGCTGGCTGAGAAGGTTCGAGCGGAAATTTATGAAAAAACATTGTGTACTGCCACGGCAGGTATAGGAACCAACAAGTACCTGGCAAAACTGGCTTGTGATAAGGCCAAGCCGAACGGATCTTTTGTCGTCAAGGACCATACTAGCTTACTTTCGGGGAAACTCCTTCGTGATATGCCGGGGGTTGGGTGGAGAAGCGAACCGAAGTTGAAAGAGAAAGGTCTGATTCGTGTTGACGATGTTTGGGACTTGGGTCTCGAAGGGAAGAGGCTACTTTGTGAGATTATGGGAGCCAAAAATGGGGAGAGAATGTATAATTTTTGCTACGGACGAGATGAAAGGGATGTATTACCCAATGCGGAGCGAAAGACTGTAGGGGCGGAATGCAACTACGGAGTGCGATTTGATGGGCCATATGGGATTGATCATTTTATGATGGAGTTGGCGAAAGAGGTGGAAAAACGCATGTCATGCATCGGTGTGAAAGGTTGCAAAGTCACCTTAAAACTCAAGAAGAAAAAGCAAGATGCGAAAGAGCCACCCAAATTTCTTGGACATGGCCGATGTCACAATTTATCTAAGAGTGGGAATCTGAAGCAGGCGTCAAGGGACGCTGCTGTTATCGCATCTCTGGGAATGAAGCTCTTTCAGCAGTTCGGAATTCGCGACATTCACGACGTGCGAGGGATGGGAATTGTAATGAGCAATCTCCGTGACGATGTCAAAGACACAAAGACAACCAATTCTGGACTACAACAGTGGCTGACTAATGCAGCCTCTACAAAAAGCCCCGACCTTTTTTCACATCGAATACGAGAGGAAGAAAGTAGTCTGGTCCATGATTTATCAGAAGACGCGATAATCCCTAGGTACGATGAAGGCAGCATCACCATTCCAACCAGAGAAATGGCAGGATTCGTACGGAACAGAAACGATAGAGGTTCATCGTTCTACAAATCCCAGTACGAGACAAATCCACAAGACCCAGTGTCGATTAACCCGAAGGATGCGCTCTCTAAGCTAAGCAGTACTGCCGTTACCGTGCCCAATTCCATGTTAATGAATGAGAAGAGACTGGTGGCACCCTTCCGTAGAGTGAACACATATATCGAGGATTTGTTGCCGTTGAAGGAGTACCTGCAGAAACACGAAGCCATTACCGAAGGCAACGCCTTGTCAACATGTCTTGTCTTTTTTATTATTGTTCATGTCGAGCGCCCACAAGCCGTGCGGCCCATGATTCGAATGATGGTGCAACAGCAATGGCAAAGTAATGCCAAGACGATTGTATCCATATTGGACAAAATAAATGTGTTTTTGAAAGGAACAAAGTTGGATAAAACATGGCTTTTGGGCAAGGGTTGATGTAGACATGACTTCTCGTCAGTCCGTCACCCGATTGTCCTTGGGCAACCTGGATCCAGTTTATCCATGTTAACTGTAAGTTGCAGACGTCGATCTTTCTTTCTTGGCGTAGGAGATTCTCTAGCAGCTAGCCAGGAAGCGGAGTTGCTCTCTTCTAGCTAATCTCATTCGACCATACATCAGCAACACTGTGGTTTTTATGGTGAATCCAACACAATGCAGATGAAGAGAAAATGAGTGTGTGTGGTCGGGAAACACTGTGATACATGACACGGCAGCAACATTAAGTCAGCACTTTTCTCAGATGTCGTGCGTCGTAATCTATAGAATTTTACTCCGAGTATGATCTATTCCACTCGTTCTTCTCCTCATTACCTCAACTTGACATTCTTATCTGTCACTGCGAAAACTGTGGCTGCTGCTCCCAAAGACGCCCCGACATCACCATTGTAGGCGGCTATGGCCATTCCTTGTGCCTCGTCCATTGCTCGCTTTCCAGCCGCAGCATCGTCCGGCCGAGGACTCAAGTGACGTCCGTAGAGCACCCGTTTGACATCGTCGTACTCGTCCAGAGCCTTGCGATCTGCCGCGTTGCATGCGACACCGCACGTGCCCGGTTGCAAGGAATCCAGCTTGGTGTAGAGATTGACATAACTGACCTTGGTCATGAGCAAATAGTATCCTGGACCTTCGGACCCACATTTGCAAAAGACATAGTCTTTCTTGATGCCATTTTCTGTTTCTTGAATGAAACAGGGCTCACCTTTTGGGCCCTTTTGGCTCGGCTGATACCACTGTGGATGATGCATGGGGTATCGAGCGTACTCACTGTCTAGTTCGGGTAGAAATTTGATCATGCTCCGGTTGATTTCGGCTTCCGGTTTACTGATGAGACAAGACATGGTGATGATATGCGAGACAGCGCTTCGCACTATGAAAATAATTCCACAGCAACGAAATACTGGCGGAAGAAGTGCGGGAATCGGAAGATTGCCCTCTCAACGACACAGCACAAAAGATGAATTTGGATCGAATGAACTTCACGCTCGACAGCGATACTTGGATAGCCACAGTCTACTATCGCACACTCGATGTTAGCAGGGTTTTAGGGAGGTGAACGTTGATCATGTTGTTGTCTCGTTTTGTTGCCGAAGCTTCGGAGAGCAGAAAGTGACCATGTGCCGGCAGACAAAAAAAGGAAGTGACGATTCACCGACCACCGCGCGCCTACGCCTACTATCACGATACGAAGGTACTTGGAGTACGGTAGTAAGTCGTAGTCATAACATTATTACTACGGTAGTACGACAGAGTATAATTGAGAGGAGAACGAAGTCAAAATTGGTCGCTAGCTTAACCGGCCTCTAGAAGTAGTGATGATCTGTGACCAATGCAATATGTTCTGTAGCCTCGTCTTCCTCCTCGGAGCCTTGGTACTCCATTTTTTCCTCCATAGTGAAATAGTTCTTTCTTACAACCGCAGCTCCAAAGTCATTGGCATCACTAAAGAGTAACAGAGGCTTTCCTTCTGAAATATCTGCCTCCATCTCGTGTACAAAATCATTGTCTATGCCTCGTTCTTCGTCTGGCTCGTCATGATTGGATTCCACCATGGTGGAAGATTTGACCCAATTGAACAAAGCAAATACTGTCGCACTGCCCATTATCAAAGCAGCTCCGGCCAAATTCATAGCGTGGAATTGAAAATTGGAATTTCGACTGGAAGATATAGAAGCCAAAAGCCATTGAGGAATAATCTTGACTTGTCCCACCAATCCCAACGCAACGGCAGACGTCAAGAAGGTCAAAAAGGTGCAATTGACTTGGAATACCGAGATGAGCAAGGCACCACCCATAACTCCCCATTGAGTAGATTTGGTAAGATCCATAAAGGCCCCCCACCATGGTTTTTTGGTTTCATCCCCGCCCTCCATGAGACACGCCATTATCAATCCAACTACCGAACTAACCATCAATTTGATGGACGTCAATTCTACCGAACTGACCGTTCCTCCCACACGATTGTCTGGTCTCATCAACTCGGTACAGGCCAGTCGAAGTGTCGCCAAACACAATCCCAACAAAATGGGCGAAATCAAATTCACCGCAATGGCATAGAGGGGTGCAGTCATGGTCGATTCGCTGTTGAGCTGCCACCCCAAGACTACAGAACCACCCACACATCCCGACAAACAGATCATCTCGACAAGAGCGACGCTCTCTCCGTTGATCCACCAAGCACTGAGAACCGTCCATACCAGATCGGTAGATTGCAGTAAAAGGTGAGTGGGTGCCGGTACCAAGTGTAAACCTAAATTGGTCACCGCATACTTCAACCCAAAAAGTGTTCCGATAGGAAAGCACCACCGGAGCTTCCACCAAAAATGGGGTCCAAAGATCCAGGAAGGAGGACTTGAGTTGGGATGATAACAGCATGAACACGAATCTCCGGAAGTTTTGTTGTCGTCGTCGTGAGAGGAAACACAGTCATTATTGTTCGCACTCGATACCGAATATTGCTGGTGATACTTTTGATACTGCAGCCGTAAATGTCGTCCCATGAAAAAGTGGTTGAAGACATTCCACACTGCTAATAGCAGAGACACTACACCCAGTTGAATGCCAGCTGTAGCAATGGGATATGGGTAGAGAGTCTTCTGAAAGAAGAACTTGTTGTAGATGGGTACTAGTGATACAAACGTCCAATAGATAAGGACAGAGAGAAACACCATGCAAGGATAGGTCTTTCCGAACCGTATTCGTCCCAAACCCCTGTAGGATTTGCGTTTCTGACGAGACGATTGATGACAATGACAGGCAGATGTCGTTGATTCGTAGTTGTTGTCAGGATGCTGTCGCTGTCGGCATGACCTTGCCGGGTGAAGAGGTTGTGATGCAGAATTTGCCGTAGTTTCGGCGATTGGACACTGATCATCGTCATTCTTAGGATTCAGTGGAAGTGTTGTGCAATTGTTGGTTCTAGCGATATTCATGGCGATGCTCTGATATGATGACGGACACGGTGTCATGTTTTGTTGTTGTTCTGAACGAAGAATTGACTGTGATTTCACAGTCAGTTCAATACTGCTGGAGAAAAAGTTTCCTTCTATTTTTTTTGACGCGACAGAGTACGACTACCAGCTCTGTAGCAACCTAGTAGAGTACGGTACGGTAGCTACCGTAGCTACGGTACTGCGTCTTCCTCCGTTTTTCTTTTTTCTCGAGGTTGACCATGACGTTTGATGCATGGAGATTCATACACAGTCACGTGGTTCGTCGCTTCGCATTTCCTTCTCTTCATGACGTTAAAAAGGTCAATGTGCAGCTCATGGCGAACGCGTGTCCTTGAAGCAACGAAGCAACCACCAAAAAGGACCATACGTACTAATACATCGTAGATACTTTCAATACATACTATAGTATGTTCACAATACTCGTATCATACAGTTCGACGTTTTATTAAAACAGTAAATCCGATTATTATTTGATCCACTTTTTTGGTTGCAGCACTACCGGTAGTAGAGTAGAGGATATTTACTCCTGTATTATTATGAATGCTCCCGCACACAGTCAACCGACAACCGACGTGCCGCCGGAAAGGGGAAAGAGAAAGGGGAAAAGAAGGGAGAAGGATTCCTTGTTCCAGGAATGTATCCAGTTAAGAAAGGAACATCCCTGTGACATGTTGGTTGTCCCTGGATAGGTATGTATGATATGTCATACTTTTACTTTTTACTCCAGTACTACGTAGAATATACGTTAATACGGAGTACCTAATAGAGTAGTACCGGTATTTTCATTGACAGTGACAGAAGATGCACCTCTGTTTCCCCCATTCTGAACCCCTCGTGGGATGGGACATGGGACAACCAAATTCGGCAATCGAAAATTTGGATTTCTTTGTCGAGCAGCCAACTGTAAGTAGAGATGGATTATTTTATGTCAAGGCGATTTCCTTCTTTTTTTTTTAGACCGCTTCGGAAGCAGCAGTATTTAGTGCAACAATTTGTTACACCAGAGAGATTGAAATAGTAGCAAGCACGTGAAGAAGTCGATAGCATTTGTGGCTATAGTTCGTGTCGAAACCGCTCCCGCTCCCGCAGCTGAGCAACAAATACGACTGCATCGAAACCGCTTGTCATCTCCCAATCTCCATCCTAGAATTATTGGAGAAACACCAACAATTCTCATCCATTGACAGTCAACGGTGTCATCATGGGAGACACACATGGAAAAAACATCAATGACTCGACCGACGACAAGAAGAAGAAGAAGTTGTCAAAAACCGCAGACAGTGCTGATGCCGCAAAGGAAAAGAAAAAGACAGTCAAAACAAAGCATCACAAGGAAAAGGAGGTCGAAACCAAACCCGTCGAGACTCCTGCTGTGGTAGAAGTGGCGGAGGAGCTCAATGATACGACGGAACATTCGGACACTGCCAAAAAGACTAAGAAAAAGGCCAAGTCTGCCACCAAAGCAGTGCCGGAAGACGCAGCAGCAACGGTTGAGGAAAAGAAAAAGAAGAAAACCAAAAAAGCAGAACCGACAGATGGTGATGCCGCGAAATCGCCCTCTCAGCATGAACATGAACACGAATCCAAGCTAATAAAGAAAGATAAGAACAAGACGCCGGGACTCAAAAAAGCCAAATCCAAGGCCAAACTTGATGTGATTCACAAAGAGGAGACCACTGCAGTCGAGCCGGTGGTTGAGAGTGGTGTGGACACCGAGGCTGCACATGAACCACAGGCAGATGCCGACAAGAAAAAGGTCAAGAAAAAGACCACAAAGGTGGCTGCTACCGAACATGCTACCGCATCAACCGAGGACAAGAAGGCAAAACTCAAAAAGGCATCAGATCACGACAAAAAGCTCAAGAAGAAAAAGAGTAAGAAAGACGTGACCAAAGAGATTATTGCAGAGGAGGCTGCTGCTAAGGAATCTGCTACATCCGCTGTGACCTCTGAAGCTAAGGCTTCCGTAGAAAAAGTACACGGAGAAGTAACACCGCCGGAAGATGAACCGAACGGTACTACAACGGAGGGGACTCCTGCAGTCGCTGCTTCAGACGAGAAGGTGGCTGCTACCGAAGATGATGCTGCACCAGTAGAGGAAAAGAAAAAGGCTAAACTCAAAAAGGCGCCAAACCACGATAAAAAGCTCAAGAAGAAAAAGAGTAAGAAAGACGTAGCCAAAGAAGTTGTTGCTGAGGAGGAGGAGGAGGAGGAGGCTGCTAAGGAATCTTCTGCACCCGATGAACCTACCAAAGAGATCTCCGAAGCCGAGGCTTGCGTTGATGTTGTAGTAGACAAAATACAAAGCGAAAATGAAACGAAAGATGTCACACCTGAAGGAACTCCTGCAGAGAAGGAATTTCCAGCCAAAGAGGAGCCGAACGAAGGTCAGAACCCCAAATCAGCTACAGAAGAAGATGTTCAACAACCGACGGAACACGAAACACCAGCAACGGCGAACGAAGATTCAAGAGAACTAGAGAAATCTTTGGAAGTACAAGGTACTCAAAAAACATCCGTGGAAACACCCACGGCACCACCAAACACAGAGATGGATGAGGAAGAGAGAGCCGTCGATGCGGGAACAGTTCAACCTCCACTTGCCGAAACTGTCGTGGAAACTACACAGGTGAAGGAACCAACAGGTGAACCGTCGGAAACATCAGCTGGGACTGTCGAATCTCAAAAAGCAGAGGAGAATCAGGCAGAAGTGACAGAATCTGAAAAGAAACCATCAGACACTCAACCTGACACTCCTCCTCCTGCCGAGACCGTCACAGATCCAACGGAAGAGAAGGAAACAAAAGGTGAACCGTCGGAAACGTTAGGCGAGACTGTTGAACCTGAAAAGACGGTGGAAGCTCAGCAAATGCCCGAATTTGAAAAGAAACCATCTGAACCTGACGCTCCTCCTCCTGCCGAGACCGTCACAGATCCAACGGAAGAGAAGGAAACAAAAGGTGAACCGTCGGAAACGTTAGGCGAGACTGTTGAACCTGAAAAGACGGTGGAAGCTCAGCAAATGCCCGAATTTGAAAAGAAACCATCTGAACCTGACACTCCTCCTCCTGCCGAGACCGTCACAGATCCAACGGAAGAGAAGGAAACAAAAGGTGAACCGTCGGAAACGTTAGGCGAGACTGTTGAACCTGAAAAGACGGTGGAAGCTCAGCAAATGCCCGAATTTGAAAAGAAACCATCTGAACCTGACACTCCTCCACCTGCCAAGACCGTCACAGATGCAACGGAAGAGAAGGAAACAAAAGGTGAACCGTTGGAAACATCAGCTGGGACTGGTGAACCTGAAAAGACGGCGGAGGCTCAGTCGGAAATGCCCGAATTTGAAAAGAAACCATCTGAACCTGACACTCCTCTACCTGTCGAGACCGTCACAGATGCAACTGAAGAGAAGGAAACAAAAGGTGAACCGTTGGAAACGTTAGGCGAGACTGTTGAATCGGAAATGACGGTGGAGGCTCAGCCGGAAATGCCCGAATTTGAAGAGAAACCATCTGAACCTGACACTCCTCTACCTGTCGAGACCGTCACAGATGCAACTGAAGAGAAGGAAACAAAAGGTGAACCGTTGGAAACGTTAGGCGAGACTATTGAATCCGAAAAGACGGTGGAGGCTCAGTCGGAAATGCCCGAATTTGAAGAGAAACCATCTGAACCTGACACTCCTCTACCTGCCGAAGTCGTCACAGAAGCTGCGGAAGAGAATGAAGCAGTAGACAAAGCTTCAGTAACACCAGCTGGGACTATTGAATCTGAAAAGACAGAGGAGGCTCAAGCAGAAGTGACTGAATCTGAAGAGAGACTAAAAGATGGTGAAAACGACACTCCTCCAACTGCCGAAGTCGTCACAGAAGCTGCGGAAGAGAATGAAGCAGTAGACAAAGCTTCAGTAACACCAGCTGGGACTATTGAATCTGAAAAGACAGAGGAGGCTCAAGCAGAAGTGACTGAATCTGAAGAGAGACTAAAAGATGGTGAAAACGACACTCCTCCAACTGCCGAAGTCGTCACAGAAGCTGCGGAAGAGAATAAAGCAGTAGACAAAGCTTCAGTAACACCAGCTGGGACTATTGAATCTGAAAAGACAGAGGAGGCTCAAGCAGAAGTGACTGAATCTGAAGAGAGACTAAAAGATGGTGAAAACGACACTCCTCCAACTGCCGAAGTCGTCACAGAAGCTGCGGAAGAGAATGAAGCAGTAGATAAAGCTTCAGTAACACCAGCTGGGACTGTCGGATCTGAAAAGGTAGAGGAGACTCCAGTAGAAGTGACCGAATCTGAAGAGAAAGTAAAATATGCTGAGAATGACACATCTCAAACTGCCGAGGCCGTCACAGAAACTACCGAAGAAAAGGAAGCAGAAAACGAACATTTGGAATCGCTAGTTGAGACTATCGAATCCAAAACGACAGAGGAGACTCTGGCAGAAGTTGCTGATTCCGAAACGAAAGAAAGGGAAGTTGAGAAGAAAGAGGAGTTGCCAACTTCTCCTTTCAGCGAAACAAAGGAGGATGAAGTTGTTATTGCCGAATCAGAAGAGGTAACTCCTTCAACTGAGGTCGAAGAAAAGCAGGAAGAGAAGGAAGAATCTCCACACAAGACGGTTGACAATCCTGAACAAGAAAGAGGTGCGGATCCAGCACGAGATTTGAAGGAATCGAATGAAGGTTCGGGAGCACCTGAGGCTGAGGCAGGTACTGATGAAGAGGTTGAGCCGGTATCGACAAATCCAGGAAAACAAATAATGGAAGATATTGTTCCTGATGACGAAGCAGAGAAGCCAAAAAGTAGTGTTGCAGAGACATTGTATGCACAAGGCGAACAAGAGGATGACGACGGTGCTCCCAATTTCTATGTTCCCGCAGATATCGCCAAGGAATTGGAATCGCTACGTCAAGAGCTGCAACAGGCGTCCAGGGAGAAGAATGATCTACAGGAGCGCCTGAATAAGACGGAGGACGAGCTCAAGGAGAGCCAATATCACATCGAGACCTTGGAGAATGAAATTGAAAAGCAACTGGAAGATTGGAGTCAAATGGCCGACAAAATGGTAGATGCCGACGCCAAGATCAAGATTTTGATGCACGAAGCACAAGAAGTCGATGGGCTGAAGGAGAAATTGATCGAGTACGAAAGGTTGAAGTGTGAACTGGAAGAAGCCAACAAAGCACTTTCTTCGATCAAAGAAAAGGACGGAGAAGAGACTACCACTTCAATGCGGGAAGTTCAAACGACGGAGTTGGAAAAGAAATTGAACGAAAAAGACGAAGTAATATCTTTTCTGCAAAAGGAACTTGATCGCCACAAGAATGGCGAGACTGCTCCAGCTACCAAACTGGATTTTACATCCTTGAATACTTCATTATTACGTTTCACGGAAGAAATATCCTTGGCCAAATGCGAACTAGAGGAAGCCCAAAAGAAAATGGCAATGCTGTAGAAAGGGTTCCCATATGTGGCTGTTGCTGCCATTTTTCCCGACACGTCCTCCATTGAATGGCATGGCGCAATTGAGAAATAAAATAGGCTGTATAATAGGTAGCACAAGTATAATAAATGTTATCCTTATCTTCTGCTTTTTCCAAGTTTGAATCATTTCGCAGATTGATTATGGGTACTTCATAGTTCGAAAAACAATATCCGAAGTAAACATGATAGGAACTGCGGACTAGGTACCTGTATCATAGCTACCGATTAGTACCGGTAGAGTACGGTAAAGTATCATAGGGACGGTAGTTCGAATGCATTTGGTTTGACTCATTCGATTCATTCGACCTGGAATGACGCCGTTTGTCCTTCTCCTCGTCGTCACCCCGCATTTTTGTCTCATTTTCTCCTCTGGCGTGGCAACGCGTTTGTTATTACGGCGTTGGCGGCAACTTTCTCGTCATCGTCATCTCCCGTTTGTCGCTTTTACGAGTATCGACCTTGAAGGACAAACAACACAGCACCAAGGATACACATTCGTGTCTTTCCTTTGTTTTCTCCCCAACGAAATACTTTCCTCGAATGTTTTTGTTTCATCTCACGACAACCTCCTCCTCCTGGTAAGTCACCATGGTGCTGCTGTTTTTGTATCCCACTACTCTCTGTCATTCGTTTTGCGAACTGTTCGGGAAATTCGATCCCCCAACCGCCGAATGCTTGTATTCGTGACTGAAGATGTCTGAATGTTGCGGCTAACACTCTCTACTTCGATGGATGGCTCGACTGCGACACAATCTAGCGCCCTCCGAGTCTATCAAACAGAGTGAAACAGAAAAAAGCGAAAACTCAAAAGAAGGCTCTGGTATGCAAGCTTCAAATACTACTGCTACGCTACCGGTACCCTCTATTAATTACGGAGTACTACCGGTAGTTTATTTCATAAAACAGACTGAGCTTCCGTGTTGGTGTTCCTGAAACAGCCACAACGAATGACATACGTGATTTGTGAATTGTTCATTGTTGTTACCTACGTCGTAGTTTCGGCACTGTCTTGGTTCCTCTTCTAGAATCATATGCATACACACACACACACAACTTGCAGCTGCTCCATTTTGCTGACACAGCCACCACCTTCCCCCCTCTTGCTCTCTCTATCTCTCCACTGTAGCCATTTCTACCTCCCAAAAGACACCCGACCTACAAGGACGGAAGGCCAGAGCAAGCTGAAGGAAATAATACTATTTTAGGCACAAACCATCCACGTTAGCATGTCGGCCTATGCACTCCCTGGCTTGTTTCCGCCTGTGGAGGATACAAGTAGCAGCAGCACATCTTTCGGAGCAACATCCACTTCGACGACGACACCCTTCACATCATTGGCCAGTGGCAGGGCACTTCCAGCACCGTTATCATCATCACCGACAATAGGAGGCAAGGCGGGGATAGATCAGCAAGAGTCACTGTCCACCACAAGCTCAACCAGCTCGAACGCTACCACTGGCTCGGATCATGATCAAACGCACAGCAAGCGCAGCATCGGGAGCACATCCACCCCCCTGCATTCTTCGTATGCTTATCTACCTCCCCTCAAGTCTCTAGATGACGAGTTTGACTGCTCCAGCAGTAGTACCAGTAGCGGTATGCTGGGTATTGCCATCAAGGAGGCCAAGATCGATCCTGTGCGACTGGTGCAGTATCTCACTGGAAGTAATTCTTCCACGAACAAAACGATGCGACGGAGGGGGCCAAAAGAGCGCATGACGATCAATGGCACTACTGGCTCTCCACAGGGCTCTCCTGTCCATCGACGATCCGTAGTGGATGTCAGCAGCGACAAATGGGGTGTCCGCAAGCCTCGCAACCCCCACAATGCTCATAGCAGCAAGTCAAGTTCCAACAGCCCCCACAATGAGGCAATTGAATTCGAACTCTCCATTACCTTCCAAGGCCGCAGATATACAGCAAAACGAACCATGCAATGCATGATCAAGTTACGCGACGATTTGATTCGAGAAATGAATACTCGGCGGCATTGGTTAACTCGACAAATGCCACCCATTCACACTACCGCCACAGCATCCACTGACGAAGAGTCCTCGAATAGTGATACACCTCACACAATACCTCCGACCATCGAAATCCCAGAGATCCCCACACTCAACCTCAGCGATAATCACCACCCACACGATCCATCTTCCTCCAGCCATCACTCTCGAGTAGGCGGCATTGGCTTTGTCGGGAGAGGTTTCACTATGTTGCACGCCATGGTGACATCGTACGTTCCCGTCATGGACCGATGGCTTAAAACTGTCATGGCGGTCGTTCCGCAAGACTCGGAATGCTTGCTCAACTTTCTCTGGGAACCTCCCTCCAACAACGAGAACGCAAATGAGCTGGTTTCCTTTGGCAGCATTCTTGAAAGCAGCGGTAACAACAAGAACCAGAGCATCAGTATGGGATCCATCAAGGAGCTGGACATTGAAGAGGAGGAGGAGGACGATGCGTAGAGTGATCGAGCAGTAGTCCCACTTTTTTTGTCCACCTCGTGTGTTACTTGGCTTGCACAATTTCTTCCATCTCTCCCTTGCTACGAATATTTTTTAACGCTACAGCTATGCTATTCTATGACTTCCCACTATAACTTCATTCGAATTTTCTTTACTATCGTTTCCTTGGAGGAGTAGATGTTTTGAAGGAGAGCGGTGTAAATTTCGAATGGCTCCGAAAATGTAATCAGGAACGTCGTATGTCGTAGTAGTTTATCCCAAGTAATGACCGGGTGAATTATCATCGCGTACATCTCATGCCTTTTTCTTGTCCAATTCCATCATGGCCCCCAATCGTTCCACCAAAGGTGGATGCGAGTAGTGATACATACTGTACCATGGATCGGGACACATGGCCCCCAAGTTCTCCAAATGGATCTTGCATAATCCACTTTGCAGCATCTGGCTCATGCCCAACTTGACAGAGAACTCATCGGCCGCAAACTCGCAGTGTCGTGAAAAGATTGTCAAAACAAAGCTCAGAACCTTATCGACCGGCGCCCACAACGTTTGGAAGAAAAGCATCAATGCAATTACTGTGGGAATGGATCCCGATTGACTGTCAAATCCAAAGGCTGCATACAACTCTTTTGCGGTGTAACATTGCGAAAAGAAATAAAAGGCGGCGCCAAAATACACTTGCGTCACACAAAAGTTGGTCAAGGTGTGTCCCAGCTTCCAGTGTCCCAATTCGTGTCCCAGGATGGCCAAGATCTCGTCGTCTGAAACTTGTTCCATCAAGGTATCAAACAGAACGATGCGCTTGTTGGATCCAAAGCCGTACATGTACGCATTGGAGTGGCTGGAACGTTTGGAACCATCCACGACAAACAACTTTTTGAGGGGGTAGCTGAGCTTGTCGGCCAGTTCGTAAATCCTCGTTTTCAGAG
Organism: Nitzschia inconspicua; assembly: GCA_019154785.2. Classification (NCBI taxonomy): domain Eukaryota; phylum Bacillariophyta; class Bacillariophyceae; order Bacillariales; family Bacillariaceae; genus Nitzschia; species Nitzschia inconspicua. The sequence goes on along the minus strand of JAGRRH010000013.1, from coordinate 2,917,419 downwards.
TTCCATCAGGAAGTGGTTCGTACTTGTTAAAGAGGGGCATGATGAAGACCGGCACAATCGTCATCATAAAGACAGAAAAGACAAACATGAAAGCCCATACATAGAGGTAAAAGTATTCGCCTCCCATCTGAATTTAGAAAACAGTACGTCAATGGATCAATAGTGTGTGAGTCCATACTTCCATAACACAGAAAGAAAACTCCCAAAACGACCACACCTATCAAACCCCTACCTGAATGATTTTCAACAACAACGCCACAAAAGGACCTCCGATTAAGAATGTCAATGCCAAAGACTTGACTTTGTCGGAAAAGAAGAGTCCATACGTCTGTTTGTTGAATCCATGTTTCCTTTCAATTCCAAACGTGGAATACAACTCAAAGGGCAAGGAAGTGACGGTGCCAACCAAAGTGATGAGTAACAGAAAAATGAGTGTAATCTTGATTTCATCTTCTTGTGTATATCCCAAGTAGACTTGGCCCAAATGCACCGATACATCCCACATGTATGGCAAGAATCCCAACAGCAAAAAGACGACGGATTCCAAGGTATCATACGTGGAAGCAATCATTCCAAAGTTGATCTTGTCGAGTCCGTACGATTGGGAGGACTTGAATTTATCTTGGAGTTGTTGCAAAAGGGGTTTTTCTGCCGGAGTTGCAGCATCCGCAGCATCGCTGTCTTCTTTCTTTTGTTTGTATCCCTGAGCGTCAATCTTGGCCACAGTCGTTTCCAGTTGTTTCGGGAATTGTGTCTGTTGGTAAGCTCTTTTTTGGCGGCCATCCAAAAGCTTTTCCAGGACATAGACGACGAGAGTGAAGGCAATGGTCAGGGAGAGCGACCAGGACCACAGAGATGGTTCGTTTTCACTGGACTTGGAGCCTATCCCCCCGTCCCAGTTAAAGCCACCGCTTTGGGTGTAGATTGGTTTCCACGGCAGCTCAAGGTTTGGCATGTCGAAATGTTTGTGAGTGAAACGAGTGTCGAAATGTAAGGCGATTGCCGAAGGAACTGTCACTCGCTGTGATTTGCTGATGTGTGAAAGGTAAGCCAAGACTGAGTTTGATGAGAGATGAGTGAAAGTTACAACAGAGAGTACCGCTTTTTGTACGAAGTCTCCAAATCATCAATCCAAAATGGATTCGAGTAAAGTGAGATACGGACGCCAGATGGATCCCACGGCGACGTTCGAATCGACATTTTTCGTCTGTCCGACTACCAGGTCATGAGCCGTCCGTCCTCCTGCTGTATTTCTCCCCTTCTTTCCCCCGATTGGGTCTTATTTACGGCGAGGTCATCTTTCCTGGAAGAATTCTGTGACAATGGTGTAGTGTTTCTCGTTTTGCACCATCGTTTAATCCACCAGCAAGCGAACGGAAAGTAAAGGAAAGGAAAGCAAAGCCCCACTCAGGAGCATCCTAAGTTTTGAAGACGTAGTGGCCAGTCGGCAAGGTTGTGTGTCCAGAATCGAAACAAACACGAACAACAATTAATTGCACTCTCTCATCTTTCTTTCTCACAGTCTCAATCAAGCCAAGAACAGCAACAATCCGCCCTATCAATACAACATACAACATAAACCTGATCGCTTCATCGAATCGTCGGTAGAAGACGACGAAGTGACAACAAGTATTGCTAGAAACGGCTACTGCTTTAGTGCCTTTCATCGCTACTTGAATCATCATCATCATTCATCATCATGTTCAACGGTTCGACCCCGACTGGAAATAAGGATTACTCCAAAGTCAATTTGGACGACTTCTCAGACGATGACAGCGATCTGGGAGATGAGGGAGACTTCGTCCAGCAAAGCATTCGCAATCAGCAGGTACGTGCTGTCTGCCTACCATTGGCGTCGTCTATATTCAATTTGCTTTTGTTGAATTGCCTCAATATCGACATTCGACATCTGTAATGTCCTGCCTCTCATGGTGGGATCGATTCATGATGCGTCCTTTCATACAAACCGATAACTATCACTCATACTGTCATTTTGTACCCCCCATGCACCACTTATAGCAACTCATGAAACAGCAAGACGAAGGCTTGGATGTTTTGTCTCAATCGGTGGATCGGTTGGGGCAAATGTCAATGGCAATATCAGAAGAATTGGGTCAACAAAATAAAATGTTGGATGCCATGGAAACAGACTTAGATGAGGCAGGCGAAGAGCTTGATTTGGTCACTCAAAAGACCAAGGAATTGATAGCCAAGGCCGGTGGAATGAGCAACTTTTGTCTCATTGCGGTGTTAAGTATAGTGGTGCTTTTCCTTTTCTTACTCTTGCTGTATTGGTGAAGTGAAATTCAACAATGTTGTCAAGGTTTCCTGGAAATATACTCCTAATGATAATATACTAGAGTATTAATAACAGTAATATTATACTATGATAGATGTCATATCTCAATGGAAAAGTAGAGACCGTAAACTCAAGTTTGACAAAGAAACTTTGAAATCCATCTCAAGCTTCGCTAACCATACCAACATTGCTCAAATTTCGACTCGGATGAGAGTACATGAGACGATTTTGGTGAGGCTCGACAATGGCAACGACCAATATCAAGTCTTGCACTCCGTGTATTTGGATTTGGATGACTATCGTGACAGATTTTGGTAGAAATGACCTCAAATCTTCCCCATGTCACTTCCTATCACAGGATGCTTTCACAAAGAGTAAACACAACATCATAATATGCGGGATGCAATATGAAACGCTCTATTATTTTTAAACGATGGAATCTCTGACACAGTCAGAATGACTCCATTATAATGTCTTGGATCTTCCTACCAAGACTTACTTTGAAAGATCTGCAAGCAAACATATTATATAATCTCTGTCTAACAGCAAGTTCTCAGTGGATAAAAGTTTCAAAACTGGCATGATAACTGATTGTGTGAACTTGATAGATCTCCCCAATGGGTCCAGGGAGCTTCAAAGTGTGGAGTATCTGGACACCTCTTACACACCTCATACACAACAGCCGGCAGAAACTTGTTTAGAAAGCAAACCTCTGATACAATCACCAACAGGATTCAATAACTTGAACAGAAATTACATCCATAAAAACTAGAACGGGGTATTTTCACCTTTCCAGTGCCTCATCTTCCAAAGGTGTCGTGATTCCTGGAGACCTGTTCATCCCAAATCCATCAAATAGAGACGAGTAAATTAGTTGCATGTGTGCTCCTAGCTAGAGGTCAAGACACCACAGGTACTTTTTGTCCTTGATCCCCTACTTTGTTCATACTTGGAGTGAACTTTTGAGCCTGGACATGAATGCAAAGGCGATCCCACTCAGGAAAACATTGAATGAAAGATTATTGTGGCTGAATGCATTTGACGCTATTTTATGACTTGAAGCACAGTTCACGCAGTCACTAGTACTAGTCATAATAGAGAATAATATTGATGACAGACATGCAATTTGTTGCCCTAAATGATATCACTTTCTTGGGGGCAAATGGCATATCATAAGTTGAGCTCCTTATATGGAAACTCTTGAAAGGATGGATCTTGAACTTTTGTCAAAATTGTCCGTTTTTTTTCTCCACTTGTGTAAACTGTGTGTGATGATGAATGCTCGTATTTTTTATTCGTTTGTGTCGAAATAACTGTAAAGTTGTCAAGGTCCTTTTAAAAAACTCCTCACATCATCAACCACAGAGAGAGAGAGAGCCAGAAGACCGAGAAGGCGATCTGCATTTTTACGACGCAAGTTGAAGCCGCCGCCTTCGCGGGTTGGTGGCGTTGTTCTCTTTTCGTCCGGCCATCCAGGAAGAGCTGAAACGCGTTGTGACTCTATAAAATAAACGTCGCAAAGCTCTCACAACTACCGCCTTTCAACGTACGACAGTAGTAGTACTACCTATTGAACTCATCATAGTGACCGAACGTCATAGCAGTAGTAGTAAAAAAAAAAAAGGTGGTTTCGCTAGCTTCTTCTTCTCCTCCATCACTGTGCAATGTGCAATCACAACACCATCATCACGTCCAAACAACATTCACAGTCAATAAAGAGAGACATCAACATCGGATATTCACAAATCTACCATAATATACAAAATAATACTAAATACACCTTCTGCTATAATATTATACTACTACTGTCACCATGGAGCATAAACAAGATCTTGGGCATAAAGAGCTGCGTCACAAACTGAACAGAGACGATGATGTCGTCGTACAGCCTTCTGACGGCAGTGGTGAACCAGTAAGAATAACGACAAATTCAACAACGCTGGAACCGGTCGACGAACAAGATGTGTCCTTTTTCCATGATTTCATTGCCGGAGGTGTCGCCGGATCTGCTTCTGTCGTTGTCGGACATCCCATGGACACTTTAAAGGTGCGAATGCAAACATCCAAAGGAAACGCTTCCATGTGGTCGTTGGCGACCTCCTATGGCGGTCTCCCTTCTCTATTTCGTGGAATGGCCGCCCCATTGTCCACAGCCTGCGTCATCAATGCTATCATCTTTAGTTCCTATGGATGGTCATCACGAATGTACGATGAACACATTGGCGAAGAAATGCAAATGCTGAATGCAGCAACACCTCCCGCCATTCATGATTCCAGCGTCAAGGCTTTTACTTGTGGATCCTTTGCCGGTCTTGTACAAGCATTGGTAATTTGTCCGCAAGAGCATATCAAGTGCCGTTTGCAAATCCAACATGGCAAAGGTAGTCCTGATCACTTGTACAAGGGACCTCTTCAAGCGGCGAGGAATATCGTCCAACTTCATGGCATCACAGGATTGTACCGTGGATGGTGTATCACCTGCTGGAGGGAAGTACCAGCTTTTGGAGCGTATTTTGCCTTTTACGATATCTTCAAGGATCGTATCAATACATTCTTTGCCAACCAAGAGTTACGCCAGCAACAGCAGCAGCAACGGAGAAATTCAGACAACAGCAGCAACAACAACATGACACTGAACCTACCAGGTGAAATTGTTTCAACATCGTCCTTGGAAGACATCCCCCCAGCCATTGCCCATCATCATCACACTTGGTTGTCGTCTGCTTTGGCAGGCGGTACTACTGGTGCTCTGACCTGGGCTATGGTCTATCCCTTTGATGTCATCAAGACGCAAATTCAAACCATGCCAATGACGACGGATGCATCCGAACGGAAAATTTCTGCCGTCACCCGAAAACTAGTCGCACAATACGGATGGCAACGCCTGTTCCGTGGATTGACGGTAACGTGTCTACGGGCCTTTCCCGTCAATGGAATCATATTTCCAGTGTACGAATACACCTTGATGCATGTTTGTGCCCTGGAGTATTGAGTTGAGGACCGTGCGACTTTTATGGGAGGGGGGTTGTTATTACTGTTAGTAATTATCATCATCTTTTTGATGATCAATGGGAAATGTTGTGCCTGCCAACGGTTGATTGATTCCGCTTTCATTCTAAACCGAAAATACGAAAGCAAAAGTTTCACGGTGGAGATTGGCGGCGCACAATCTTTTAACATCCGATTTGCTTCCCATATCATGATCCGACATCCATGACCGGTGACGATTGAAACGATGGAACAAAACCAATCTCCGACCACATTTTGTCGATCCTATGCTTTGCTACTTATAACCAAAGTGCCAACAATAGTAGCAAGTTTTCCTGTTGTCGTGAGAATATTTTTTTTGTAGGACAATACAATAATATCATTCACAGTCACCATGCATGATTTTCACATACAATCTATTTTATAGTCATTGGTGCATACACCAATAATATAAATTTCTTGCCAACGTTTATTCATTTTTTGTTAATTACAGTTAATAATTCATTGACTGTGAATCATGCATTCATGAGAGACACCAAGGCAAAGTACAACCCAAGACATTGGCAACAAATGGCGCAAAGCATGAACTGGACTCCCACACAACGTGGCAAACAGCATCTCCACATTTGGAAGCATGCGGAAGCATCGGACCCCTCCACTGTTCTAGAAATGGTATCATCCCAGATATCCATGATTCCATACCATCCAATAAACACACCGTAAAAGAGTGTCACGTACTCCAATACAGGGGAAAAGACCAGCCAATCAATCAGAGTGGCAGCCAATGTAATGACGAAAAAGAAAAGGCAAAGGCCAATCAAAGTTCCATTGGGAGAGTATCTTTTGAAGAGAGAACCAAAAGGGAGATTGGGAATTGAATTTACTGTTAGGTTTCTTTCCTCCAACAAAAAATGAAAAAAAGAGAAAAAAAAACAACGTACCTCAGGCAAATCAGCAATGCGGCCATGAAGATACCAGCTGCAACGGTCGCTCCAATTCTACTTCCACTCAATGCAACAAAGACTCCACCCCAGAATGCCACTCCCACATATCCAGCAGGGATAATGAAAGGGCGAAAACCGCCACGAAAGTTTGTCACTCCGCCTTCATTCTGTAATGGTGCAATCCAACAAATCATCATGAGACCACAAACTCAAACACACCAAAATATCATCACAAACCACACGAGGATTCCTTGTCGCACACACGACACGACATACGTACTTGATATACTTCAATCTTATCTACCGAACCACCTGTCAACCAAGCAGCAGAGGCATGTCCCATTTCATGAATAAAAATGGCAATCAACTTCATGGGCTTGACCACCACAGTGTTCATGAAAATCATGGTGAAGAGGGAATACCCTCCATAGAGGCACAAAAAGATAATATCTTGGGTATCACAACATGATTGTAGCTTCCAGTCCACCATCTTGGCAAAATGATTATGAATTCAACGCTTGTCGTCTATTTGACGATTTTTTTTCGATATCGGGACTTTTAGTTATCTAGACTGTGGCTCTGACAATCCAGACAAGGAAAACGAAATCAAAATGAACAGCGCCGAAGAGATGGTTGTGGAATCTGCTGAAATTTGGAAAGGCTCGACGTTGCACAATCAAGAAGTCGAAAATCCGTCCACAGATTGCAGCTTGAGTTACAACAAGAGCTCGTCTAGCGTAATCAAGATATCGGTGAACGAGACAGCAATAACACAGAGATTTGTTTGTGGAGCTTTGTCGACGAGAGTCTTGTTTGTTTTCCGTAATACGTCCGAGACTTCCGAGTAAAATAAAAAATGTTCATGTGTGTTGACTCTGACATCGATGAAGGATCGAACCCCAAAAAGAAAAAAAATATCGGTCATCCTGGATTCACTCGACCATAAAACCCGGTACTTGGAGTACATTATTTACAGTTAGGTAATTTGAAAATACGGTACCTCGCATCGCAGTACCAGGTATCATACGGCTGTGTGATTTGAGTGCCCATCAATCGAATAATCGTGACTCAAAGTCATTCATGATTCGATTGCCGTTAGGCTTTCCTCTTTCTCTCTCTCTCATCAACTGTAAACTGCGAATGTCGCAAATCGACTTTGGAGTCAAGCTGCATGCAACCGCATCCTCCTGTCTCTCTAGAATACCTGCGATAGTCCAATCTGAAAGCTTACTTGTGACGCAGCGACTGCAGAACCTTCTCAAGTCCTGCTTGTTTATCGAGTATCATCCATTACTGGTACGTAGGAAACGGGATGAATTTCGGGCCGTTTCCATTCTATCGGTCGTAGTGCATTGTGGAATGCTCGACAGCAGCCATCTTTCTCACCATCACTCTCATTGCTCTGTTTGCTCTCATAGTCAAGATGGGACTTGTCGGTCAAATCATGAGCTTGCCAAACATGCTCTTTTGGTATGGGGCTTGGTTTACAGGTAAGAATGTATGACGAAATCTCCATGAAGATATCATGTTGTTTTCCGTTCGTTGATCGATCTCACTGTCAATGACAAATACACGTTGTTTCCACTTCCCATCCACACAACAGCCAGTGTGGCTCGCCCCATCGCTCTGGCAACCGTACTTTGTCTTTTGGCGAACCCCAAAGCTGCACAAACTAAACTTAAACTGTTTGCCACCACCTTTCAATTCTTGTTCCTATCCAAGGACAAGAAATGGAAAAAAACCGCCGAAGATCCAGCATCCTTTTTCAAAGACGGCGAGGACGATCCAAAAGTCACCAAAAAGACAGTTATTTTTCTACGACATGGGGAATCGACGTGGAATGACACCTTCAACAAGGGTGATCGCAAGTTGAGTGCCTTTATCATGGGATTTTTTCCTGGCGTTTTCAAGAGTTTTGCGACGGAATGGTACTTTTTGGTCAGCGGACAATGCTACGAATCATGGTTCTTCGACTCGCCGCTGTCGGCCAAGGGAATTTCCCAAGCCGAAGCCGTTGCGAAGTTCCTTCGCGATACCGATCCCAAGTTTGCGACGCCCAAGGAAGCGCGGCTGTTGAAACTCATCGTGGGGGAAGAAACGGACGACAACAATCGCAAATGCCAATTGATATCTAGCAACTTGCGACGGGCTATTTCTACTTGCAGTATTGCGTTGCAAGATCGACTGGATAAATACGCCAAAGATGACAAAATTCTCATTTTGGAGGAATTGCAAGAAGCGAGTATCAATCCAGATGCCTTGTCGATTGCACCAGCCAAGGCTCCTCTGGTGACGGCCTTTACCGATTCGGATCGTGTCAAGGAGATTTACTCCACCCAGTCGGATACGTCGTTGAATAAAGGGAACAAACCACTCGATAGCAACGGTCTCAAACGGATGCAATCCTTTTGCAAGCTGTTGTTTGATGGGGAGCATATTCCGGCTCAAAACGTCCTGTGTACTGGCCATTCCTACTGGTTCCGTGCTTTTTTCCAAACATATCTACCCAAAGATTTTGAGCATGTCTCTAAAAAGAAGAAATTGATCAATGGCGGTGTGGTTGGCTTTACAATGTGGCATAAAAAGGCCGACAATGGCGATGACAAGTACATGATTGACCCGAAAAGTTTGGTTATCTTGTACGGTGGATTTTAATACAGAAGTGTTACAAGATGGAGAGAATGTTATTACTACGGAATCGAACTTATTATTTTAGTTTGCACTCATTCATTGGATCAAATTGTAATATAAAGTAAGACTTGTACGCCGGAGTTCCGGAGTAGCAATAATGACCGAAGGAGTTGTTGTGTGTGCACACCTACCGGTGGGTAGATTGGTAGAAGAGTCTTGTACTCATTTAATTTTTGTACGACAGTAGACTACGGTACTCCTTCTCCGTACTACAGTAGGTGTATGGATACCATCTGATTGACTGTGACTGTATCATACACAGTAGTGACTGTGAAGATTTAAGATGCGTTCGCGCCATAATTTTTTATCCCTCTCTTCCTAACGCACCCAATTCCGCAAGCTTGCAGTCGCGTCGTGCCGCGCTTTTCGACTTCGAGCCAAACTTTTTACGTAGCATAACTACTACCGATATAGTCCGTGCATCTACCGTCTAGATGAGACATTCTGTCGCCTGCAACACACATTTGCAGAGGAGGCACGACGGAATAAAAAGAACGGAGGATCACCAAACTCCCATCTTCCGCCATTATTATAAAAAAATGGTCGTACTACAGTACTTGCAACCACCAATCACTCAATAACAATAACGACTGGACACACCGGTTGTCCACCACCAGCCTAGTTTAAGTTACGCTACCATCTATGTAATAGGACCATGAGTTCTAGGAGCACTAGTGACAATCGACAACGAAGACGCTCACTCCGTCTTCAAACGACGATGGAAGACGAAGCTCCCATCAACCACGACAATGAGCGCGATACTGTGGTTGGTGCACCCCAGAGATCGTCAAAACATGGAGAAGTTGCTAGGACGACCAATAGAAGATCCTCTCGCAACGCAAAACAGAACAATCCAACGCCCCGACGATCGCGTCGAACCGGCATCAAAAGGAAACAAGTTGGAAGTTCAACGAAAGCATCTCCTACAAGCCGATCGTCTACAACTAATGTTGCTGCAACGTCCACTGCCAATTCCAAACGCAAACATTCTGCGTTGCAAGTATCTACGAATCAACAAAACCAGCCATCCGTTAAAAAGTCCAAGACGGTTACTCCATCACCTGCAGCAGCAAACGCAGCCTCTTTTGGGTTTACAACTCCCCGACTCAGAGGACGGAGATCCTTATCGACACGATCTCGCAGTGGTCAACAAGAGCTACTATCAAAGGCTGTATTACCACCCGGTGTAGTCGATCTGTATCCACCAAATTGTCCGTCGTCTTTAGAATGTTTTTGCGACAATTGCAACGGCAATGCCCAAAATTGTTCCTGGGCATCCTTGACTTCCGACTACATTCGTGTGTACGGCCACGAGCACTGGAATATCTTGCGCCGTCTAGAGTGGCCCGTCTTTGGTGCATGCCAACCATCGCGATACAATTGGACAACTTCTGCAGACAACAATTCATCGCCGTCATCTACTAGCGATGTAGAGTTAGAATCAAATCAAGTGGATCATAACGATACCGTTGTTGAAGACGACGCAGATGAAGACGACCATAGTCATGCATCCGTTGCATCCCCCACCTCCCAACGAGTGCCTGTGACACCACTTCAAGGTCACAACTATGTTGACAGAAACATTTGGTACCAGGCCCAACGCCCGGACCAGCATCATTCTCCTACCAAAAAACTGTTCCCACAGCAAGACTTGCCCAAAGAAAGCAGTGCCTTTTTGAAAGAATTGCATCAACCTGAATTGACACCGAAAATGAGAGCCATATTAGTTGATTGGATGATTGAACTTTCGGAACACTTTCAATTTGGTCCCGACACGTTGCATCTGGCAATCACACTAGCGGATCGTGTCTTGGCCAGCGGACCCTTAAGTGAAGAGGGAGCCTTGGCTGCCGATGACGAGCTGTGTGACCGGGAGGAGGACGAGGACGAGTCTCGCAACCAAGAAAATGACAACGAACTCATCAGTCTCGGAACCAAGTGCTATCGCATTCGACGATCGCGGTATCAACTGCTGGGTGGCACCTGTACTTGGATTGCATGCAAGTTGTTGGAAACCAACCCACCTAAAGCCAAAGACATTGCCTACGTCTCGGACGGATTCTATTCTGTCAGTCAAGTCAAATCGATGGAAAGACGGATTTGCAACGCTTTGCAGTTCGCTTTCTTTCAAGAGCCAACGCCGTACCAGTTCTTGCTGGAATTTCTGCGAGCTAGTCACGAGGGTGATCTGGTCGATAGCGACCAAGAACCATGCAGCCACAGTTTTTGTGGTATTCAACCCGTGACGCACTCGAAACTTACCAACATGGCCAACTACTTGTTAGAGCTGGGACGAATGCCCTTTTCCCCGACCACTCACAAACCGAGCTTGTTGGCGGCTGCCTCTGTTTATCTCGCTCGTTCCGCTTTGAACCTCCGATCGAAACGACCGGATCCATCATGCGATCTTGAAGGGGTTTGGACGCCCAGTTTGGAGTATTATTCGGGTTATTCCAAGGAAGATTTGAAGGAGACGGTCTCTGTGCTCCATGCTTATCACATGGCAGCCGAGAGCTTGACCAATCTCAAAGCCACCTTTGTCAAGTATCGCATGCGCAAGTACCAAAGTGTTGCCTATCATACGGTCGTTCCAATGATGTAGAGAGCCTTCGACAACTTGTAGGCCGGCTAATTTAATGCGCCAACGCATTGCAAAATTAAAATAGAACATGCGATTGCTTCGCAAGCTACTCTACTAGACTGCACTTTTGCCAAGAAGAACAGAACAATACTACTGGAAAAGATCATGAGGAATTTTTAATACCAAGTATCGGGTACATACGACTTAAAATACGTAGTAAAAAGCATCTTTTCTTTGCTGTAAACACCAGTGTGGTACCTTGGAGAATCAAAAGGTGTACCAAGATAATCCTATTTGCTCCCTGTATCATACCGTCGTAGTCACTGCACAACAGTATCATTTTATTCATTATACTCGGAGTAAATGATTCAATTCTCTCCTTGGCTACTAGACTAAACTTTTGTGTTAAAAAAGATGTCAACCTTTCGTGTTATCAACCTCGGCGTCTTATACAATAGTTCCACTCCATTCGAATCCTTACTTTCTCATTTTCAACAACAGTGACTTGTTGCCCTTGATTTTCTTTTGCAACTGCAACATTCCAAACAGGAGCGCTTCGGCAGTGGGAGGACATCCTGGAACATAAATATCGACGGGCACGATGCGATCACATCCTCTCACCACAGAATAGGAATAATGATAATATCCACCACCATTGGCACAAGATCCCATGGAAACGACCCATCTTGGTTCGGGCATTTGATCGTACACCTTTCGTAACGCGGGTGCCATTTTGTTGGTCAAAGTTCCAGCTACGATCATCACGTCCGATTGACGGGGAGAGGCTCGGAACACCATACCGAAACGTTCCATATCGTATCGGGATGCCGCAGCGTGCATCATTTCGACGGCACAACATGCCAAACCGAACGTCATCGGCCATAGCGAACCCTTGCGGGCCCAATTGACTAAATCGTCGACGCGACTGATCGTATATTCCACATTGTCCTTGACGGGAACTTGGTCCAACCACTTGGATTCAAGTTTCTCAATATTATCCAGTTTTCCGAGCTGTTGAACGAAATTTGAAAGAACAAAAAGGATGACGCTTTTGTCAGCAGTGACTACTACGACAAACGGCAACAAAAGAAGGTCTATCATTCTCTTATTATGAATGAATCTCCGGGTTATTCATTCGCAACTATGGTACTACTAAAATACTACTCACCGCTGATGTTTCGGACTGGGCCGTTCCAGCCATGGATCGCATTGCCAAGGGACGAACCAAGTTGGCCCTTTGAAGCAGCGGGCGGACGATAGAAGACAACATCTTGTGAACGTAAAATATGATGATATTCGATCAGCAGCACACCTTTCTGTTGTGTGCTACGACGTTGATGTACGACACCTTCGTGCTGCGGAGAGGTGCCGCTGATAATGACAAGGCAGCGACGGAGAAGAATCGACGGAGGCTGTGTTCGTATGCTACTTACGTATGCTCGATATGTTGTATACAAAAGCACAGTTGAAAGTTGAAGCTGAATCTTTGGGGGATGACATCCCCCCTTTGCTCTTTTTCATGCGAGTTAATGCCGTGGCGTATTTTTCTTTTATTCGTTTCGACATCACTACTTTTTCCAAAACTACTGAGCTGTTTTCCTGGATCACGCTTTCATCCACCATGGTGCATCATCCCCCCCAACGACAAAAAACAACGGCACTTTGGTGGGGTATCATTGCCGTCATTCATTTCTCCTCATCCCTGGCCAGTAGCTTTGTCATTCAACCTCGAATATGGGAGTACAAGAACCGTCATGAGATCGGCTACGAAGTGGCCCATTCTATCTCCTCTCGACAATCCACTGCAACCGTGATAACAAATCAAACCACCATGGATTCGAATATGGCATCCAACTTCTGTGAGGAAATGAATAGAGAAACAGCCGTCACGACAAAGGAATCGGGAACTGCAACGTCCGTTTTGTCGAAAACGTCTGACGACATCACCCCTATTTTGCTGTTGAACGGATTTGGGGTCGGATCGTTTCACCAACATCGACTGATACCACGTCTGTTGGAAACGAACAGTGAAGACGTACCAAATCAACAATACAGACGCACCATTTATTGTGTAGACTACCTCGGACAAGGACGGAGTTGGCCAAAGGATTGCCAAGATGGTCGTTCCGTCAGTGAACAGGGTCTACAATATTCGGCCGAAACATGGATCGACCAAATCGTCACCTTTATCGAACAGGTCATTCTGACAGAACAAACGTCGAACAAGGTTCATTTGGTTGGTAACAGCGTCGGTGGACACTTGGCTGCCTACATTGCGGCCCGACGGCCCGATTTGGTGGAAAGCATCTGCTTGTTAAATCCAACTCCCGTATGGGGCCTCAACTTGCCTGGATGGAGCGGAACACTGCCAGCACCCATCGTACCCAAAGCCATTGGGCGGTTTCTGTTTGATCGGATACGGGATTTAAAAACAATTGAACAGTTTTTAGAACAAACGTATTCGCGGCGTGAGGCCTTTACCGAAGAACTGGTAAGGTGTTGTGGTGGCTTAGTCGATGAATGAAGAGTATGATGTAAATTCATGTCTCAGTCGTACTATTGTTTTGCAGATGCATCAAATCCGCGGTTGTACCCTGGGAAATGGAGGGCATGCGGCGTTTGCTTCTATACTGTGGTCGCCTCCACTGAAGGTCACTCCAGATAGTACTCTAAAGGAGAACTTTCAAGAATGTTTATCACAAGTTCCCTGTGATGTGCTATTGGTGTTTGGCAAGGACGATCCATGGGTAAGCCAATCGTTTTGTTTGTACACGTATCGCATACCCGGGAACTTAACGTTGCGTCCATTCATTTCTACTGCAGTGCAAACCGGCTTTTGCTAAAAAGATGCTCCAAGCGCTCGACCAACGAGAACCGCATCATGTCCACCGATATATAGAAATTGAAAATGCTGGTCACTGTCCCAACCACGAAGCTCCGCAGGCGGTGGCACATGTCATCCGCACCTGGATCGCTTCCTCCAACCGTAGCAAAGATCACTTGACACTGGTAGATGTTGGGAATAACGGTCAAATCATATTCCAAGAAGACTGGGGTGAAACGAGTATTTCTGAACGGAGCGTCCATGACATTAATCTGGGAATGATGGATCGATTGGCTACTACATTCATCTAGGTAGGTACGGTAGCTGGAACTTGCGTCATTGATTGACTGAGAACGAAGTTTCGGATCAAATTCTTAAAATTCAAAAAAATCGTAATAATAATAATTTTAAAAATACGAAGTAATAATACCGGTACTCCGTCGTACAGACTACAGAAGGAAGTACCGTAGTATCTTTTTCGTTGAAAGTTAGTCCTGTGGCATTCGTGACAAAAAAGCTGACGTAATCGGTCCCTTGGATGCGACAACCCGTTTTCGCGATCCAAATTTGACATGAAAACGAACGTCAAACGTCAACTTCGGTAGCCACCCTCACTCTGACAGGTAACTTGTCACATCATCATCGTCATCGGATAGTGTGGTAACCGTAGTAACTACTACGTAATAGTTAGTAGATAGCAAGCAACTGAAGGATTTCCTCATAACCAAAGACGACAATGAAGCTGAACTTGGGTTCCTTGTCGACTGGCCTCGCAGCGGCGGCATTTCTTCTTTCAGAGCCTTGCCTGGCATCATCACGCGAACACTTTGGAATCTCCAACGGACTAGCAAATGTTGTCAACCGATCGCCCGCTTTCAAGCAGCGAAACAACCTAAAGAAGTCTACTTGGGCTGCTGTCCCCAGAGGAGGCTCTGAATCTGCCCCCGTTTCGACAACCGATGCCGGAAATTCGGCGGGAGAAATGGTCGTATCGGCTGTCAAGGGACTGTCGTCGTACATGGCCGGTCCTAAAGCCGACACCCTCTTGTTACTCTTGACAACTGCGTTGAACACGCCCTTTTGCAAGATGTTGGGTACTTCTCCCATCTTGGGTTTCCTTGCGTTGGGTGTCCTTTTTGGACCCAACGGATTCTCGTTGATCAAGGATGTCCACACTACTGAGAGTACGTCGTGAAAAAAGCGTTGTGATCATGTTAGCTTCACCTGCTGTCGATATGCACCGATGGATCTGACCTTGATTTCTACCTTTGCAGTGATGGCGGATATTGGTATAGTCTTTTTCTTGTTTGAGATGGGTATCCATCTTGATTTCAAGACGCTCATGAGCATGAGAAAGGACGTCTTCGGACTAGGTGGTAGCCAATTCTTGGTGACAGCTGTTGTAGTGGCTGTCATCGCCAGCTTGTGTGGTCTTTCTTCTGCTGCACAGATTGTTCTGGGAGGCGGTTTGGCATTGTCCAGTTCTGCCTTTGTCTTGCAGTTGTTAAAAGACAAGGGTGAAATGAACTCCCAGTTTGGAAAGTCTTCCTTTGGTGTCTTGTTGTTGCAAGATTTGGCTGTCGTTCCACTTCTTGTTGTGACACCCATTCTAGCTGGTGGGGGCGGTGGCTTGGGAAAGGCTTTGGGCTCCGCTGGAATCAAGGCAGCCATTGCTTTGAGTACAATTGCAGTCATTGGAAAGTTCCTTCTCAAACCATTCTTTGATACTGTCAGCAATGCCAAGAGTCAAGAAGCATTTGTGGGTGCCATTCTTGCAACTGTCCTTGGAATGTCCTTCTTGACAGAAGGTCTTGGTTTATCAAACACTTTGGGTGCATTTTTGGCAGGAGTCTTGCTTTCTGAAACGAAGTACCGACATGACATTGAGCATGAAATTGCTCCTTTCCGTGGTATCCTTGTAGGCCTTTTCTTTTTCACTGTTGGGTTTGAAATTGATCTGGACTTAATTACTTCCAAGCCTGGACTTGTTGCATCCATTGTCCTTGGCATCGCCTCTCTCAAGACAATCATTGCAGCTGGTGTTGCCCTTTTCTTTGGATTGAACAAGGGAACTGCAGCTCGTGTTGGGCTCATTCTCAGTCAAGGTGGCGAATTCGCGTTTGTTGCTTTCCGTCTTGCACGCAGTTATGGCATTTTGAGTGATGAAATGACCAAGCTTATGCTCACTTGCGTCAGTCTCACCATGGGCCTGACACCATTCCTGGATGACTTTGGTGCCAAGTTGGCCACTAGTCTTGAAGCCCCTCCTAGCAAGAAGAAGGCTGTTAAGAAGAAGAAAGCTTAACTAGTTTGGCATGCTATGCAATGAGAATGCTACCATGTCTAAGTTTGTGGTCTATGCCAATTAATGTTGTTATCCCAAATAGAAGCTACTAGCAGCAAACATAAAACTGAAGAATATCCTTGGTTACTATTGAAAAGAGAATATTATACGACACCAATGCAATTGCTATCACGGTCGTGTCTTTCCGTCATATTTTATTGGTGATGCTCTTCAACAATTCTAGACAAGTCTCCAGCACATTTCAAAGGAACCACCGGATCGCCGTGGTGGGAAGGGTAATCCCCTTGTGTCACCTCATATGGCTCTTCTCCATCCCCACCTCTTATCCATGGGTGAAGTTGCGCCTCGCGGATACTCATGCGGTCTTCGGGATTAGACTTAGTCAAGCAGGATATGAACAAAGTGGCTTCACGAGGCATTTCATCCGTGTCTCTTACGCGAAAGGGTGGCTTGTTGTTCATTCTTGTTTCTAGCAAAGTCGGCCTACCAAAACAACAGCATCCCACCTCTTCCATCTCTTCTGATGCTTCTTTTCCATTATGCTTTCGCAAATACTGTGAAATCGTCGAATTAGGCGGCACACCTGTCAGAATGACTCGCAGGGTCCATCCAACTGAGTAAGCGTCAACTATCATTCCATAATCGGCCACACATTCCGTCAAGGCAGCATTTTTCTTTTCAATGTCTTCCGCGGTCTTATTCCGGAGTTTATTTTTAATTTCTGGTGCGGCGTAGGCTTTCGTACCCAAGGCACTCATAGACCGGACCTTATGCTTTGTGGTCGACATGCGTTTGAGACGATTTTGCAAGAAGGAAGTTCGCTTTCGCCGGTCATTGGTTGCGGTGTCGCTATTTTCCCCACCAGTTGTTGCATCAGCGTCTTTCCTAATTTTTTCAAGATCGTCGTCCTCTTCTCTTTCCGTTTGAATCTCGTCCAATCCATCCAAGTTGGAAACGTACGACACTCGATTTCGGTTGCGAGGCTGTTCTGGGCCATCCTGTTCGATGGTGTGCGATCTGAGGGCGGCTGCCGTTTGCTCAATAAGCGCCATGTCATCAGCGTCAGATCCGTCGATTGAAATTGTATCGATCGACGGTGGATTCTTTGGTCGGGGTATTTTGCTCTCAAGAGCAATGCTGTTGCGCAAATGTCGAGTCTGTCCTTCGACTTCTGATGCTTCCAGCGCACGGGCAAATCCAAAATCGACCAACATCATTTTCCACTTATTGCGGGCCACCATCTGCTCGGCATCTTCCTCATCACTCCAAATGGCCAGATCTCTGCTGTAGTCGTAGTACTCTTGGGGAGACAGTTCAACGTTTTCCAAAATCAAGTTGGTGGGCTTGATGTCTCTGTGCAAAACGGCTCGACCGTGAAGGTAACTGACTGCCGCTACCAATTGTCGAGAAATCATTCGTGCCAAGGGCAACCCAATGGCACCTCGCTTACCGACGATACGTTGCAAATTGGGTCCCCGCGCCAGTTGCAAAGCTACCAACCGGGAGGTATCTTTATAGACGGGAAAGGCCCGAATCAATCGAATGACATTTGGGTGTCGTAATTCGGTCAAGATGGAAATTTCTCGTTGGGCGTAGACCTTGCCCTTTTCTTCTTTGATTTCAATATTTTTTAAAGCGACAAATTCGTCGTCCAACTCGTCGACTGGAGGCGTCCTGAGTCGGCCCATCCAAACCAAACCGAAACTGCCCTTTCCCAAGACCTCGATCCGTTCGTACAAGTCTTCCGCCTCTCCAGGCCAATCTTCTTCTTGAAAGACATTTTGGAACATGTCCATGATTGTATATAATGATGTTTGTTTGTTTGTGCGTCACAAGATATTGGAGTGTTTACTATGTTTGAGAAGTTCTTGGTTGTTTGTTCTGTCTGGATTGTCGCTGTGTGTATTCTATCGTTGTGTGTATTCTAGATGACTATCGCTGTTTGTGCCTGTTGGCTGCACACTGTAGCGACAGCAGAGCAGCACAGTGCAGTGCAGTGCAGTACACACAACAAATAAACAATCACACTGTGTATGACACTTGTGGCAAAGGAATCGATCAACCAGGAAGTTTGGTCTGGTCTAGAGGTCGTTCTTCATACAATTCTCGGAGGATGCCGCATTCGGCTGAAAACTGCTTGCAGGATTGAGGATGGAAGGAGGAAGAAGCGAGCGCTGCTGTATCTCGGAGGATTTTTTGTCGGTCAGAAAAAAATTGGTCCGATGCATTCGCCACCTAAAAAGACTGCTTGACTGCTTGGACAATACGGTAATTGTATCTTCAAATCTGAGCGGGCAGACGCGAGCGAGGTAACAAGCAGTTTTGAGATTTGGGGGAATGGATCTCCCAAATCAAGAAACGGGGTGGACACACACGTCGTCTTTCGACTTGTTCTTTCATCACACACGATGATGGTGATGAGAGTTTGATGAGATGATGATTACTACCTACGGTAGACTAATAATACACTGATGATGAAGTGGTGTTTCCATGTTCCTATTTTAGAGATAATCAAAACATTCTCATCTTGTCGGAAAGTAGCAATCTCAGTGACACCTTAATCACAATGACCACAGCAGCAACGAATTTCTCCTTTTGTTGTTGTAGGCTTCTCGTTGTCTTTTTCGCAATCTGGTATCGCACCTCGTCTGCGTTCTCTCCAACAAAATTCCAATATCAACAGACGGTGCATACACCATGCACGTCTTCGATGTTTTCTACAGTTCTCCAGTCTGGTATGACAAGGCATACGATATGCCTACAGAGCAGTAATGAAAACGATGGCGACAAATCTCCTGAAAACTCTTCCAGCACATCAACGACAACCATGGCGGACTATTCCGACAACGAAATCGAAGAAATGAAGAACCTGATTGTCTCGCTGAGCATGGAAAAGACGGACCACGATCGACGCACCCGGGTGAAGGAGGTCTTTGTCGAAGCATTGTCTAGGCCGAATGGGATGCCACAACGATTCAGTAACCTGTTTGATTTGGTCTTGACGCAAGTGGGAGATCAAGTCCAAATGCAAGCCAAGAAGAAATTTTTTGAGCAACAACAGCAGCAACAACCGGAAGATATTTCATCATCCGAAGAGGATGGAGAAGTTGCTGTGGAAGACGGTGAATTACGGATTAAATCACCCGAAGAGTTGCAGCTATGGGCCCTGGTCGATATGATGGTGCAAAGCAAGACGATTGTAAAAAAACGCAACGGTGAACTTGGAAGCAAGGGGACCTTTCAATAGTACGGTAGTGAAGTGCCATCGCTGACCGTTTTTATGTGCGCACGTGATTAAAGTAGTGTTGGTGAACGAGTTTACTGTCACCATAATGACGTTAAAATGTGTTTTTCCTACCCTTTTTGGGTTCTACTGTCGTGTTTTGAATTAGAATGACATTTGTCGAGATTTGCCCATTCTCCGCGGTACCTTCGTTGGATCGTATCGAGGCGGACGTTTCGGTTGCGGTCCCCGCAGTCGAGGATCGTCATTCTTGTGTTCCTCTTGATAATTATTGTAGTCTCGTATGCTGGAGTGCGTATCTTCGTAGCCGTACCGCTGCGCTATTGAATTTTCGTCGTCATCGCCTTCTTGACGCAAGGGGAGGAAATCGTCGTCCATAGAAATGTTGCTGATCCAAGGCATCTTCTGCATGCTTTTGCATTCGATTACGGCTTCCGGGTTGTCATCGCCAAATGGAGCATCGTCACTGTTCTCGTCTTCTCGCTTCTGTGGTCGGAGTTCGGAAGGAATCAAACAGGCCGTTCCCATGGAGAGATACTGCATTGCACTTTTGGTGGTGGTGGAACCACTGCTACTCTTGTTGTTTCTGGAACTATCGTCTCGTCCAATATTGCGTTTCTTCCCGAAGAAAGAGGATTTGGGTGGGGTCAAGCTTCGGCTGGGACGGTTTCTGTTTCGTGCAACAGAATTGAAACTACCGTTGGTGGCCTTGGAAACGGTTGGCTGGTGATTTCGCTTGGAAGGATGATTCTGGGGTTTGCTGTCAACATGCTGGATATTGAAATCCCCTGCTCCCCCAAGAGCAAATGGATCGAATACGGCGTCATTCGATGACATTTCACCGTGTTCGGCCACCACATACAGGACCAACGGCCGTGGTGCCGACCTGAGATGCGCAACGATTTGTCCCCATCCCTTGGTCGTCAGTGGCATGTTCCGTAAATTGGCAATCCCTTGCACTTCGCACAAAACATCATTCACGAATATTTGTCCCTGCCGTCGAATCTCCCGACCATCGTTCGGCGACGTCTCCACTACCCTCACCAAGCCGTCGTTGGGATCGCGGTGCAACTTGATCCCGAGGGACGAAGAAAAGAAGATGACTTTCCGTTCCGCCATTGATGGCTGGTATCCCCGATCGTTGCTCATCATCGTTCGTTTGAAATGAGTACGTCGTATTTCGATTGTTTTAGAACAAAAGTTCGTTTTCTCGGAAGTAATTTTTGCAAATCGAACGAGATGATGCTTTTTCGTTTTTGATACCGGTACCACCGGTACCCATACCCATACGACAAATCGAAAAAACTAATGGGGAAACCGGAACGGTCAATATTATTATTTGATTCGCCACTGTGTTCATCAAGATGTTCCTCTTTCAAGATTAAGCCACCTGGTATGATACAGTGTGTAACTACCGTACTACGGCCTACGGCCTAAAACAGTGTGTCATAAGAATGAAACTAGGTAGGTATGTACCTACCGTATCTATTCCTCCGTTTTTATTATGGTTCTTAAATTTACATTACAACATTTGAAATTGCCACCTATGACAATAGTGGCCCTCAGTACAACATTTGAAATTGGTGCTTTATCCCTAATGAAGCAATATTACTTCGTCTGTCTATCCATCCTTTTTTTATGTTCGCCGCAGCAGGGAGAGAGAGGCTCGCTCTTTTGCTTTCATCGTCATCATCATCCTTTCCTTGCCTGGTCTTTGTATCGATCGGCTACGTGCACAACAAACACCCGTGAGAGTCCCTTTTGGTAGAAGCTGCGGTTACACATCAAGATGAATGCTCTACGACTTTCTTCTAGATTTGCAACACGAGTGGTGGGACAAAGTATTGTCGTAAGACCTACTGTTGCAAGCAAGAGTTTTTTTCACTGTAAGTCGTCCACCCCTCACGCTGTAATAGCGGCGTTATAAAATTGATTACGCAAGTTGCGCATCACTCGTGACTGAAACGAAAGCCGAGCAACAGTGAAATGGCACATTGGATTTTGTTCAACCTATCCGCTATGCTATTTTACCCTTCCTTTCCAAAAAAAGTAAACTCCTCTCATCGAATGCGTCTTCTGTTGTTCTGCAGCTTCCACACGTGCCTTCGCCTCGTCCGGCAGTGGCCCACATGTTCCAGTCCCAACTGGCGTTCCAACATTGGATGATTTGGGCAGTGTTGATAATGCCTATTATGACGACCGTATCGACAAGGTAGCCGAACCGGAACGCCGTGCCTTTGCTTACTTGATGCTTTCCGGTGTCCGATTCGCGTATGCATCTGCCGCTCGATTGTTGGTCGTCAAAATCGTTGCCTCCTTGAGCATTTCTGCATCTGCTGCTGCCTTGGCCACGGCCGATTTTGATCTGAGTGCCGTCGAATTCGGAGAGACAATCACTGTCAAGTGGCGTGGTAAGCCCATCTTCATTCGACGCCGCAAGCCAGAAGAGATTGCTGAAGTCCGAGCGGTCCCTCTGCAACATCTTCGTGACCCCGAGACGGATGAAGATCGTGTTCTGAACGACGAGTGGATCATCGTCTTGGCCATTTGCCCTCACTTGGGTTGCGTCCCTGTTTCCAATGCTGGAGAGTACAATGGATGGTTTTGCCCGTGCCATGGGTCCCACTACGATATTTCTGGACGTATTCGTAAAGGACCTGCT
Source organism: Nitzschia inconspicua (assembly GCA_019154785.2). Classification (NCBI taxonomy): domain Eukaryota; phylum Bacillariophyta; class Bacillariophyceae; order Bacillariales; family Bacillariaceae; genus Nitzschia; species Nitzschia inconspicua. The sequence goes on along the minus strand of JAGRRH010000013.1, from coordinate 2,894,881 downwards.
CCTTTGAACTTGGAAGTGCCTCCGTACAAGTTCTTGGACGAACCAGAATGCAAGAGTCTGTTGATTGGATAAATGCAATCAGGACGACGAAGATGACTTGCAGTGGTCGGGACTTGCATTTGTAGTATCAGTTTCCGAAGCATGGATTGAATTTATTAAATCATGCTGAAGGAAGTGATTCAACGTAGTATATTTATTACCTGATTTGAAAAAATCCTACTAGTTCGCTTCCAAATAGAGAATCACAAAGACTACTTCTAATCAAAATCTTAAATTATGCCGCCGTCAATTCTTTTACAAAATGCTGCTGGAGCTGCTGCGGCGCTTGTCCAAGAGGGCCTCCAGCAATTGGTTTCGAAGTGTCTCGCCCACATGAGGGATTGGTTTGCCCCACACAATATCCGAACCAGCTTTTCGCATCAACTTGGCATGATGATCCGGATGCATGGAAACACCAATCAACAAAGCTTTCCATTCAAGGCTACAGGCCATTGCCTTGTCGTTTCCGGTAGATGGAGACTGCCAAGAATATGAATCCGCATGAAATTGGTTCATTAGATCTACAATGGCACCAGTCAAGTCGGAGCCACATTGTGGTTCACGGCATTGCATCCGGCGATTCTTGACAATATCATGGTGAAAGAAAGAACCCGGCTTGGTCACTGATAGAAACGTGTTTGGGTGCTTTTCCTGCATGTCAGGCATGCTGGCATTCCACGGGAGGCTGGAACGCTGTTCATTACCATTTCTTTCAGGGCCAGTCTTGCCAGTTGGATTTTCAGTTCCAGGCTCTGTCTTGTGAGAACCAACGTGCGGGGACTGAGGGAAAAGGCTCTGCTCAATAATAATAATATCAAAAGCATTGCCTCGTTCTAACTTGGATGGAGAGGAAACTGAGTGAAATGTATCTAGTTCTTTCCATTCATCCTCCGGTACAACAAGGGATGCTTTGACAATTTTGAGCGCTCGCTCAGCGTTTTGTGCCGTCACGATATCTGCGGTGGGAAACATAGACGACATGCTCTTTTCGAACAGCAATAGTATCAAGGGATTCGGATCCACAATCAAGATTCTTTTGACCTGATCCTTTGAGAGCTCTTCCAGAGCATCCGAAGGCAAGGAGGATAGAGAAACAGGCCTGTGCGAATGGTTCGTGTCATTCTCACTGTCTACGTCCCCTGAAGACAGTACGGGCAAAGAGAACAACGCTCTCTTTCGATAGGTTTGAGTGACCGGATCCATCGTAGCTTGGTTGTATTTTTCGGCTTCCATGGGATGAGTGGTCAAGTACTTTTGGGCCAGCCTGATGGTTTCGATCTTGAGCCGTTCCAGTTCGTTGTCATCGTACCATACCCGTTCCACCGCGTCTTCAAATTCGGTGACGGTCACTCGTGGATCGAAGCGAACACCCTGTTTGCTGTTCCTCGAGCAGTGTACAGACACTGAGTCATCTGAAATAGCAGAAGTCGACGATGCGGTAGAACTGCTTGTTTTTCGGATGAGAAAATTCTTTTTGCTTCCATGAATCATGGTCAAGCTGCGATTTGATTCGGTCAGGTTGAAAGAATTGTTTAAGTAAGAAGGATTGCTGTTGTTGGCAAACCATCCATAACCCTTCCCATTCGATGTGGTTGACGATGACATGCCACTGTAACTGCTTTGTCGCAAAATGGGCACGGGCGTAATCAACGGATACATTCCATGCATACCACCAATGTTCGGCGATGATCTGTTGCTGTATTCACTACCATTTCCATCCAATGCATCCACGTTTCTACTGCGGTTGACGTCCGAGGATGAACAAAACCGCCGCAGGGGGCTGGGAAACGGGGGCAATGAACTGCCGTCCAAATCCAGGTGAACGTCTTCGACCGAACGAAAGCGACCGCAAATGGTCGATTTCTGAACATAGTCCCTGGGTGGTGCAAACATACGATAATCGATGGGAACGTGCTGCATTGAGGCCGTTTGGAGAATCGTTTTGGACGAGGAGAGTTTACACCCGTGGTCCTGTTCTAGGGCAGGTGGCTTTTGCTCTCGAAAAGGCTCCCGCCTTGACAGCAAAGGATAGGTTCCGTGACTTTGAGCTCGTAAACGATTCGGATCCTGATGCTGATTGAAGTAATGTCCAAAGATGGATCTTCGCTGATTGCTTTTGGTTTGGGCCAGTGTGTCACTCTGCGATCGTCTCGCTGAAATGGGCACAGGTTTGGGCATCTCTGGGGGTGGAGGAGGAGGCCTTGAGGCAGAAAAGGATGACACCGACCCTCCAGCCTCGTGGTTGCAGTCCTCGGATGACGCAATAGTACCATCCTCCGGAAGTTTGGATAGGGACGGTGAGTCAAGCCTAATGAGTGGAATGATTGGTGGCTTTCTTTTGGTATGCAGAGGCGTCCGAAGGGGCGGCAGATTGTAAGCATTGGCTTCAATTCCCTCATTGGGATCGTTTATGGGTACGAGCTTTTCAGTCTTGGAAAGTGAGGTAGGCATTCGCAAACGTACGTTACACTCCACCGTTGTAGGATCGATGATTTCAGATACAGAATCTGGACTGAGTTTCATATGAGTCCGTTGCTTTGTATTGGGTACAACTTGGATACTATTTGTTGCCATTGACGACATCACTACTGCTGGATCATTAGATCTCGGGCTGTTGAGAGCCACAGCCATCATGATTTTTGGCAGCGGTGGAAAAATAGTTTGTGTTATATGTGTCGAAGATGGTGGGTGGGGCGATCGCAATATGTAACAAGGGTGTAGACGTTATCCAAGAATGAACAATTCAATCTCATACAAGTAGTAGAGTTCACACGAAAGGACAGCACGGCCAAGCTCTTACTAAGGCTTCCCCACGACACTCCTGCGATGCCAACCAGAAGCCTGTAAAAGATACCTTGCGTTGATGAGGACGGAAATGAGAATCGAAGCAGTTGTATGTTATGTTTTGGGTTTTGGAAAAGATTGATTGACTGTGAAGATTGTTCATGTAGTAGCGGTTGCGTGAAAATGATGAGTCATGCAATCATCGAAAGGGTCAGAGCAGACTTATTAACTGTCAATGCACTCGTGACGCTCGACTATTATTTACTTTCCGAAGTCTTTTGTGTTTGTTTTTGGACCTTTCTTTGATGGGTTGGTTGATCAGCCGTCGGACACCCGCGGCAACAGAACACACTGTCCGTCCAATTATCATACATCCTCCATCCGCAATCCATCGAACGACTGAAGAACGCTCAACGAGAACTCTGTACTTAGGCCTTATAAGGAACAGGAACAGTAAAACAGAAGGCATTGAAGTCGAGTCTGTTCTCTTCCACCATTGGCTGATTTAAAGGCCGATCGATGAGAGAATCTTGTGTCATACTCTTTATACCTACTACTCAAGCATACCAGTAGTAGCTTGCTCTCTACCACGGGTTACTACAGTACGTATGTAGCAAGACCTAAGTAATTCTAACAACAGCAAGCTTCCACCAAGTATACTACGGTAGTCGTACAATATTCCATTATTTTTAATTTTATCTTAAAGTAATTGTTGAAGCATCACATCCATCTCTACATGGCTGCTGTCGGTCGAATGACCACCCCATCGGCCGGTATAGGAAGAAGACTCATCTTTTTCCACTTCACATCTTCGTCTCTCTCTACACCTACTAGGTCAAATTCAGCAATGTTGCGCACCAGCATGGCCAAAAAGACTTTCATTTCCGTCATGGCTAATCGTTCACCCAAACAACGCCGTGCTCCAAATCCAAAAGCAATCCATTCTCGAGGTGTTGTTTCTGGATTCATCCATCGTTCCGGTTTCAGGCCGTTGATGAGATCCATATGACTGTCGGTGGTGTCAACTCGAACAGAAGGATCTTGATCATGTGTGGCGCGAATATTGCTGTAAATGTAATTCTTTTTCGGTATCTGTTGACCGTCTACCACGAGTGTCTTTTGCGTTTGCCTCAACTCCATACCAGAAATTGGCCGAAGGCGCATAGTCTCTCGAATAAACCCGTCGAGATATGGACAATCCTCGTCCAAAGCTTCCTTAGACAGAGCGGAGCCGTGTTTCAGAATGTAGGCACGTTGTTCCTCTTGTAGCTTATGTAGAACATCTTTGTGAAGACCTAGTAATAGCATGCAATTGACCAACGTACTGGAGCTAGTTTCAGATCCAGCAAGAATGAGAATGAGGCCATTGTCCACCAACTCTTGGTGCGTCAACGTGGTGGCGCCGTCCTCATCCCTGGAAAAGAACATTTTGCTCAGGGTGGAGTCATCGGGACCGTTGGTTTTCAAATCTTCTACTTTGGCTTCAATGACAAGTGTCAGGAACTCTCTCGCTCGACTGGCCTTTGTCCCTTTCAAGAAAGGAATTCGAAACGGCATCATAAAGATAGGATTAAACAATCCACTCAACCATAGTCGGGTATTCTCGTAGAATTCTTCGATTTCATCTTGGCCTTTTAAATCCAAGCCCAAGATCTGCCTCCACGCCACATCCAAAGTGAAATCGTTGCAAATTTTTTCCATGGTAACAGTTGAATTGGCTTTGGCCGCGAGAATGATTTTGTCGATTTGCTGGCTGGCAGCGCGTTCAATTGCCGGAACCGATTGGACCAAGTTGGCGGGCGACATGGCTCCACCTACCAAGCGTCTCAAAAAAGCATGCTTTTCCCGATCATTTTCGTACAGGACACTCTTATCACCAAATATGTGACTGAAGTTGGGAAAGCTGTTGACAAATTCCAGTGTGCCAACGCCATCTTTCCGAAACTCGCTTTTCAAGGCCTCCTGAATATCCCCTATGCCAGCGACACTGACAATTGGCATACCAAAAGAATAAAATCGAAATAGGTTGGGTCGGCCGAGACGACGAAATAGCTTGCTCATGAAGGCACCCGTGCCGTAGGAATCGGTTCCAGAAAAATAGTTTATCCCTAACAAAGGACAGCCGTTGCTTTCTTTCGGAAGCGGTACATCTGGATAAGCCTTGTCGGGACTCGTTCCCGGCCACTGGGTAGTTTGCAATTAATATGAAGATGAGAGAAAATGCCACAATGAGAAATACAATTTGTGAAACGACATCAACGACCACGTACGAAGATGTTGTGACGGAAAAAAGCCACCACTCCCAATGCCATCGCAATAATGGCCCTTTTCATGGCTAAAAAGGGCACTTTCAAGACACCTGAAGTCTTTCTGAGGGTACTGGAAGTGGACATGAAGGGAAACAAGGAAAGACGAGATGGTTTTGTCGAACGCTGAACAGGAGTCTCTGTCCGCGAGCTGCTGATGGTCGGCTTTTGAGACGATTGCTTGTGAGCACATCTTCGCACAAGGGGAGCGGTCTGAAATGCATTTGAAAACTCGACGAGAAGTAGTAATGGCACCAAAATGGCGACTGCAGGGAACTTCATAGTTGCGACACGATGTAGCAGCAGTTGGCTGAAAAGCTAATGTCACGAAGGCGATCGAATGTACTTGTTCATGAAAAACAATGTTGTGGAGAAATCATGCGGATTTCATTCTAATACACCGTAACAACTGTTTACTTCACAGTCAGAATAAGGCCTAAAAGATTTCGCGACTACTATGTGTATTGTGTATCATAACTACCTAACTGTAAAAAAATGCCATCTCTACCGTAGTCATCAGGAACATCATTCACTGTCACAGTCAGTATGATTATTACTTCGAATTAATTGTAATAAAACACACACTATTATTTTAATACTATCACATTTACAATTGTTTACGGTTAAAATTTTGCCTCGGACATAGTGAGAAGTCCAACGTCCCCCTCCTGCATCACCCCCCGGCGAGTAATTTGCAAAACTTCATTCACAGTCAAGAAAACTTCAAGAAGATGTTACACTGTATTAGTGATGTATTACATTCAAGATATCACACTTCGAAAATGGTCGTAATGTCTTGCAATGTGTCTTGTTCTGTCTCTCTCATAGTGAGAGTTTAGCGGTGTCAATTGCAGTCTATGAGCCTACCTAGTCCACGGAGTGGAATCATTGCTAGTCTGTCGACTGTTACACGACAGTTTGTAAGTCGTTCTAGGGTTGTAGCTAGCTATCGAACATTAGAAATGTTTATTATGGAAAAGAAATGTTACATGTGAGCTGAAACTATAGAAGTTACAGAAAACTCCAGCTAGTAGGCCAAAGAAAGCACAAGCAGGTAATTTGAAACGACAGTATTGTATGACTGGAGCATTATTTACTATTTACTGTTAGTTTCGGGATCGTTGATTGGTTTTTGGAGTGATCTATTTAATGTGTGTAAAATGTTGATAAAACGGCTGAACCTAGCGTGTGTCGTTGCTTGCCATCTGTTAGTTCAGTGAATGAATGAAGAAGGGGTTGTCAATTACCCCCATGTGGGTGACGGCCTCTTGAAGGGCGAACGCGGTAATGGCCAGCATGGCCACTCGCCCGTTCTTAATCTCAGCCAACTTCATCTGATCTTGACCTTCCTTGTCGGCAGGATACAATCCCAATGGATCAAAATTCAAGTTGCCGGGAGTATAGGTGGGGTTGTTGCGAGACTTTTGGAGCTGAATCAAATCAATGGCGGCGGCAATAGTAATAACACCGGCCCAGTACACAGGAGAGATCTTGCCCAAACCGCCATTCAAGACACTGGGGGCGCGGTCGGTAGCATCGACAATAGTTTGCCAACCAAAGGCATTGGCAAGGGTTCGGTCCAAGAGTTCCGAAATGGGCCAACCGACAGCTGCCAACATGGCCAAGCGCTGTAGTTGTGATGGAGTAAGAAATGGGGGATGTGAGTGACATTGCAGTTGGATAGATTTTTTGAATTTCCAACAGCGTCACCGTATTTGATTTATACTTACCGCATGCTTGATTTCGGCTTCCCGGTACAATCGCAAATCTTCCTTGTTCTTGGCGAATCCGAATGGATCGAAACCAACGTCGCCCTGGTAGGTTCCATCCAAAGCTTCGGGGCGATCCAACCATGGAAGGGACTGTGACTTGTCAGCAATGGCCTTGTCAGACATTTTCAGTTGCGTGGATGGCATGGTCTTGGTTGTGGGTGCTGTAAAGGCCGAGGTGGAAGCGGCCATGATGGCAGCGATAGAGACGAGCGGGGCAGTGAATTTCATGATGAACGTGTTTGTCTTTTCTTGTTTGTTCAGATGCTGTTGTTCTCTTTGTTAGAGTTATTGCGTCTTTTTAGATATTATGAGATGAAGGTCATGCCAAGAGGGAGAGACGGATCTCCTCCCACTCTCAATCGTTCTGGATGCTGACCAAGATGTTTGAAGTGGCCGACATGCACGGTCATGGAAAACACCTTCCACGAACATCCTCGCCACTAGCTCTGTTGCTGCAAACATGGCGAGGCTGAGCTAGTCGCTGACTGTGAAGGGTCGTCTCGGTGTCTTGAATGAATCAGTGAAGAAACAGTTGGAAAAAGCAAGATGATGGGGTGATGAGAAAGAGGGTGCGTGTCACCGACTATCAATAGTCCTGACGGAGTGTTGTGATGAGTTTTGTCGGACGACGATGAATGAATCAGTCGTGCTATGCTGTTTGTGCGTGACTGACTCATCCATTTCATTGGAAAGTTTGTTTCCTGACTCGTTCGACCCCTTATTTTTCATTCCCTTCAGATTTTATCCCCTCTTTTTTTTTCACCCCATTTGTCAGGCCATACCCCGGTATTGATCCATCATGGAAGTACTCCGGAGTCCGGAGTATGATTTATTACGGATACTCTCTACTGTCGTACTCCAACGTCCCAGCTCTTTGTCCTTTCGAATCCATTGTTTGAATTCGACCATGACTACCACTCCAGGAAACGTTCATCTCACGACAAAAACAACCACGGGTGTTGCTGGTGGAGCAGCTGGAAATGTTACCGCGGAGGACGATGATGTCCTTTCCTCCATTCGCGCTGTTCGGGAGCTGTTGGATCAGGAGTTTGGTGGGGGGCACCAAGCCTCCACCAATACCACCCCTGCGACACCAACCACCAAGAACCACTGGAAGACGAAATTTTACCAACTGAAACAATCTCACTACGATGAAAAGCTTCAATTCGAAGCCAAACTGGAACAGCAACATCACCAATTGCGGCATCTCGAACACAAGTTGGAACTGGGACAACAAGAGGCAGATTCCGAACGGGAGATGCGCAAAACACTGGAAGCGACCTTGGATTCCCATCAAAAACATATTCAGATACTCACCAAACAACTGGATAAAGCGCAATCTGAGCGTGCTCAGTTGGAAGTAAAGCTGAAAGATTTTACCGATGCGGTCGAAACGGGCCGAGATTCGTTGCAAAAGGAGCGGTCCACATGGGAGGAACTGGTGAAACAAATACGAATCGAAAAGGATCATCTATCACAAAAGCTCGGCGAGGAAGAAGCAGGACGACTCCGGGCCCAAGCTTGGGCCAATGAATTGCAAAAGACGGTGAAATTACAACATATTCGATGGCAGGAGGCACAAAGCAACATGGAAAAGTTGCAGAAGCAACATGCATTGGAAGTGGCCATGGCCAAGAAATTTTTGCAACAAAAAGTCAATGTATTGCAAGATCAAGTCAAGAAACTGTCACAATCGGCAAGTGCAGCTGAGCGTAGTGCTTCTTTGGAAAGTGATGCCAATGTCAAGCTCTTGCAATCAAAGGTGAAGCAGCTCGAAGAGACAAACACGACCATGAAGAACGAGTTGGATCTCAAAACCAAAGCAGCTACCGCACAAACAAATTATCACGACACGTTGAAGCAACAATACAACGAATGCCAAGCTAGCAACATCAAACTGTCAAAGGAACTTGAAACCGTCAAGGCAGAGCTAGCCACCTTGAAGTCACTGGACAGAGCGCATCAATCGCAAACCACAACCATTCCACAAACGGCTGCGCAAGTTAAAAGGGCTAATCTCATTCAACGCTTCGAAACAGTCTTTACCCAAGACCTCAGTGCAATCGAATCGCTACAGTCGCAGATTAGTGTCATGGAAAAGGCTCAGCCGTCCAAAAAGGTCAAAGAGGGTTTGGCAGAAAAGAAAAAGGCTCTCCAGGAAAAGAAACAGTCTCAAATCAATACGTTGGAAAAGATCGAAAAATTGCAAGATCAACAGGTCCAAGCAATCCAAAAACAATTAGATGAGGCTGCTGTCAAATTGGAGGCTGCGCGAAAGGAATGGCACGAGTCCGAGGAACGACTGTCGACGACAACGAATGTTCCCAACCAAAACGAAAAGATGCAAGCCAAGGCTGACGCCTCCGCGTCTGCCTTTTCTATCGCCCGGCAGCAAGTGCAATCCATAAAGGTGGAATTATCCAATTTGCTGTCGCAGCGTTCCGAAAATCGGGGTCGGCTGGCAAATTTACGTGATGTCGATGACGGAACTTATGGCAGTAGTCCCACAAAGGCAACCACCGATAACGCCGCCTCTGCGGCTGCTGGTTCCAACATAGCCCAGCCCTCGACAGCTCCCCAAAAAAGAGCCAGTCAGGAAGCCAAACAACGGTCCAAACGTCAAAAGACTACTGCAGACGAACCGTAGCCAGGGTAGTGCATGAATACTGATACGTAGTAGATAATAATGGAAATCAATTAAAGATTGTGGGAGGTATGCAGGGCAACTTTCAATAGAAAATGAATGGAAGATTGAAAGAGGGGACATAGCAGGGGTGTTTCTCTTCACTCACATTCATAGTACGACTTTTATGTTGTACTTGTAGTCTACCCCAAGCTTTTTCTTATTAATACTTTTATTATAATACTATGTACCAGCATTCTAATGTATCATCTCGTCTGCCCCTTCGTTGCATCATGGGAACTGTTGTAATCTTTCACCACCTCCCTGTCGATAGACGTAGCTACTCTAGTATCCTTTCTATCGATACACAAGGAGTGAAATATGTTTACACAATAATCACTCTTAAACTCGACCAAATCTAATACTTGTGCTCCTAAGATTAGAATGAGAATGTTTGCACTTTCTTTCACGTCAAGTGTTTCTTTTCTCGAAGATTTCTTTCTGACTCTTCAAAGATCTCTTTGATCTTCTGTGACTGTGAATTGACTGTGATGACGTAATATGTATCAGATGTTGTACAAATAATAATAATAAGAGGAAAATGCGGTTTTAGCCTATCGCCAAAACTGGATTTCCCGCGCGATGGCTACCTATCCATTCGCCAAAAAAGGTTTACACGCCTTAACCGTTCGCCAAAAAAAGATACTCCCGCTAAAATTCCGCGTTAGCCAGCACTACTACGGGTAAGTTCGCGCTAAAAATTCGTATTAGCCACCACTGTAGCTACGTAAAGTTGCCGCCATCTCCATGTACGAAAATTTCTCCATCCCTCCAACCGCTACGGGTAAAGTTCGCGCTAAAAATTCGTATTTAGCAACCACTTTAGCTACGTAAAGTTGCCGCCATCTCCATGTACGAAAATTTCTCCATCCCTCCAACCGCGACACTGACTGTGAATGCCAAATGAATTTTTTTCAACATTCGATAGCAAAACAAAAGTAAATTGAAAACCATCGCATCTTCAGATCATTCATCGCAGATAATTCACGATTTCGTTCCTGTTACAACAACAGCAACTGCTGAGCATGAATCCAATACCGTTTGCCGACGACCCCGTGCGCGGAAAACCCATTTCCCTGGCCATGGGAGACGTCGAAGGTCTCGACCGTGGCCAATGGTTGTCCACCTCTCTCGTTGACTATGTCCTGCAGACATCACTGGCTGGTAAGCTCCCTGACCATGTACTCATTGGATCTTCCAACTGTTCGACGTACTTCCATACGTACAATTCGAAACTTCGCAACGAAGATGATACCCATTGTGTGCAGCAAATGCGTGATGGACTGCAACCCCACGCCAAGAGTCGGTACAGATTCATTTCCGCAGCTTGCTACGATTCGCATTTTTTTGTCGTCGACATCACTTTCGACAATCGTCAACCAAACGTTTTCGAAAGGGTGAACGTGTTTGACTCCTTGAGCTCCACTGCCAGGAGGAGGGCAACCGCTGTACTACATCAGGTCCAGAAATTTCTTTCTGGCTTTTGTTTTTACAAGCTCGGCCACCACCAGTCTGTCCTCCAGGATCCGGACTACATCATGCAGATGGCTGAATTCAGACACTGTCCCGTGCAGACAAACGGCTACGACTGTGGCCTCTTTGCACTCGCTGTCGTTTGGCACTGAATGGAAAGGTACGCTGTACATAGCGACCGTAAAATCAGCCATGGACAAGATATATCCAATTGCGTTTGCGATCACGGCGGACAACGAAAAGGCCAAGGATGGGATTGGGTCTTACGGAACCTAGATGCCGGTTTACCAAATCTCACCATCGCGCACTACAGAGTGGGATGCGCATACAAGTTATTTCTCCTCCAGTCGGACCGACAAAAAGGTCTCGACGAGGCCTGTAAGGCATGTTTCCCTGCCAACCACCACTGTTACTGTGCCGTCCACATTCGGCGGAACGTTGAAGGCAGGCATGGGAAGAAAATTGGTGCGTTGATACCGGGGTTGGCGAAAACAACTTCCCTACCGGACAGGGATGCTAAGTTGGCACAACTCCGCCGGCAATCCCCCCCCGCCTATGATTTCGTCAAGAAAATCGACCCAAAGCAATGGATGGACTCTGCCTGGCTGCAGGACGACACATTGCCTCCCCGGTACGGGGTTCGGAGCTCCAACATTTCTGAATCCACCAATTCCATGTTCGAGCGTGAGCGGAGCGGAAATTGGTTGGAAGCAATTGATGGGATATTGAAGAAAATGTCCCTTCGCATCCAAGCGTCACGCGAGGAGTACGAAAGAAAGACTGGTGTGGTGGAGTCGGTTTACCCACAAATCCTTGACCGTTGGGAGAAAGGTATCGGATATAGAGTGGTGGACTCCGGAGGCGATGGTCAAAAGTATTCCGTCCACCGGATCATTGAAGGGAACACAGGTTCTAACCAAAGCTTCACGCTTAATTGGGTGGATGGAGTGTGCGAGTGTGGTGTGTGGCAGATGCACGGCATACCGTGCGTGCATGGGATGGCATACTTCAGGTGGCGAAATGATTGGACATTGCAACAGGTGGTGCAACAATTCGTAGAAAAGTGTCACACGTACGATTATGAACAGAAACTTTATAGTGGAAGCTTCGTTCCCGTTTGCATGGACATGTTACAACCGGACCAAACGACGTTGCCGCCAGATATTGAAGGAAAGAGAATGGCTGGTAGACCGAAAACAGTGAGACTGCGATTGAGATCCCGCTACTCCCATCGGCCAGAGAAATCACCCATCGTGTGCAGCCGTTGCCACCAGCGCGGTCACAACGCAAGAACGTGCCAACGGAGAGCGGCACTTGCGAAAAATACCGGAAATGCAGATACGGCACAAAATAGCAACAGTGTTTTGTAAATAAATGGTAACAGCAACTATTCTTAACCCTTTTTGTGAAAAATTCCGTCGCAGTAGCCATTTGATATTTGTCATCGGCTATTTTCGTCTTAAAAATTTTGGTGCGGGAATGTCTTTTTCGGCGAACGGTTAAGTTCGCAATATCTTTTTTTGGCGAACGGTTAAGGCGTGTAAACCTTTTTTGGCGAATGGATAGGTAGCCATCGCGCGGGAAATCCAGTTTTGGCGATAGGCTAAAACCGCTAATAATAATAATCTGTAAGCATGAATGTATGTATGATATGTATGAAATGTAGATTTCCAACAGCAACAATGACATCACTTCTTTTTTATCTCAAAAGTGAGGTCGACAGAAGCAACAACTCACTCTCTCGCAGTCTTTCGGCTGTTTCTTTTACTTTTATTTCAAACAGTACACCAGCTGTATCTATTGGTGCTGTCCACGATGGCAAACAAATCTTCAAACCCGCCAAACGTAGTCGACCTCTCTGTCGAAGAATGCGTCGTTGTTTCCAACTGCAACAGCAATACTTCTTCCGTCAAATTAAACTCTACTGACAACAACGATGGTTTGTTGGAAGTGTGGGGCGCTGCCACGTCCATTACCCAAATAGGAAGTCGAAAAAAGAGACGCAAACAGAATCACTCGACTTCTGCGGCGTTGGTCGACGCCATTGATATGACTCGCGGCACCGCTGTACCCAATCAAACTCCCATAGAACGACAATTTGCGGCCTATAAGCAACACTTGGGACCTCTCCGTATGGAGTTCTTGTCAGGGACCGATGGGGACGAGTTCCTAAAGACCCATGCCTTCAGCCATATGAGTTCTCCCAAGAACTCTTCCAAGGTTCAAACCAGCAAAATCCGCCAACTTCACCGCGAACTGGTGCAGTACGCCTTGGACTTACCGGCCACACCGCAAGGATCGATCTTTGTGCGAGCCAATGAAAGTCGTTTGGATTTGGTGAGAGTGCTCATTACTGGTGAGAGCTTCCGCAGCACAATCTCCGTTTTGTGGCATTGTCAAGCCTCATTTTTGGCTTGGAACTTTTATCTTTTTCATCTACAGGTCCAGAAGGAACGCCATACGCAAATGGTTGCTTTTTCTTTGATTTTTTCTTACATGACTATCCCAACAGCCCTCCTCAAGGAAAATTTTTGACGACTGGAGGTTCATCCGTCCGATTCAATCCAAATCTTTACCAGTGTGGCAAAATTTGCTTATCCTTGCTGGGAACATGGGCGGGGCCGAAATGGATCCCCAACAAGTCAACGTTCCTACAAGTCCTTATTAGTATCCAAGGGTGATTCTGGTTGAGGAGCCCTACTTCAACGAGCCTGGGTACGAAAGACGAACAAACGGGTCAGAGCAGCAATCAAATTTGTATAGCAAAAATATTCGAAAGCAAACCTTGAAGTGGGCCGTGGAAGATCCACTCCGTCGATCACTCGACATTTTGGAGGTGAAAGAAACCACTACTAATCGAACCATGAACCACTCATCCTACCGTTACGGCTCAAAACCCCAGACCAACTCGACGCAGCGATTTTCCGAGTTTGCTTTCGTAGTGGTCATGCATTTTGTGCAAAAAGCGGACGATATCGAGTCGCAGCTACAAGAGTGGACGGCTCAAGACCCAAGCCTCAAGAATCATGTGCAGACAGTCCGTAACTTGTTACAACGAGCCATTAAACAGAATCACAACTTTCAATCCGAAGGATATCTCAAGGCAGCTGCTGCTTGCGGTCCCCCTAATGACGCCAAATCTGATGCTGGTGCATCCGCCGTCAAGAATACTCTCAAGACAGCCGAGATCATTGAGATCTTGTAGTGCTTACGCGTAGAAAGAAAAAGAGGAGATAATCGGATAATCATCGCCACATCGTATCGTTTATTTTAGGCTGTGACTGGCCTCAAATATGACGTATGGTTCAGAACTAAAAACAGGATGTACATACTGCCGAGTCGCCGTATCCAACGATTGGGACAGTTTGAAATAATCACAAGCAAGAAAGCAAAGTTACTAGCATTCAACAGCAATATCTAATCCATACAGATTATCCTATTTCTCAATGAAATACCTGCGACAAAGAGCTCGCAATCATGGGCGTACCCAAGTAACTTACAACAGCAGCTACGACTACCACGGCTCCAATTTTCATATATGCCTCGGCAGTTGTGTCTGTCGCCTTTGTTGCGTTAGCACCAGGAGCGCCTTTGGCAAGCTTTTCTGGGTGTGCCGTGGCCTTCCCAATCGGAGCGGCAGTGAAAGCATCTCCTGCAATGTATGGAATCATGTCGCTGAAGTGTCGAACACAAGAGAAAAGGTTAGGATCGGACATCGGCTGTCTACCAAAGTGCATCCATTCAAGCGAGACTTACCCAACCAGAGTCTGCCCTGGAACTTTCGTACAATTATATCCTGCTTCCTGCATGGCTAGCTCCGCGAGAGAGAATTCCTTCTCTTTGTATGGAGTCGCCCAAGACTCAGGCAGTGGGACATCAGCATATCGGTCTTGTTTCAGAATGGGAATTCGCATAGCAAACTTTCCGAACATGTACTTCTTCATGACCTTCATCTTTGTGGCATCTTCTCGCACTTCCCTGGCATGCCGTGCGGCTTCAGTTGTGGCAAGTTTGCGCTTCAACTTTTCTGCTTGTTCCCGTAGTTGTCTTTCCTCTTCTGTCTCTGGTTTGATTTTGCTGAGGTAGAATATATCCACCAACTTCATCCAAGGACCAGTAAGCGACCAAACAACCAATCTCGCAGTCCACTTAATTATCCAAAACCAAGGCACGAAAACACAAACAATTGCCAGTGCAAGACTACCAGTTGCAATCCAAAAGGAAAAGTACGACTCTTCCCAAATAATGACGTTCTTCACAAAGCGAATGCCTCGGCAAACGATTCCGAGCATTAGTTGTATGGGATAGAGGGCGGCTTTCATGGGGTCAATCGAGATCCCGCCTCCAACTTTTGTTCCAATGTCTGTATCCGCTTCTCCGATCTCCTCTAGTTCCTTCAGCCTTTCTTCTTCGACCTTTTGCGCTTCAATGAGATCTCTTGCAGCCTTCTTCTGGGCCTCTTCAACCCGATTCACCCATTGTTCCATTTCTTCCTTGGCCGCGTCAAAATTTTCAAAGGGCTTGTAGTTGTGTGGTGGAGCCAAACTGTCACCAAGTACAAGCTTCCGCAGCAGCTCTGCGTAAGAGTAGCATCTTGTCCAAACATTTTGAGAGTTTCGACGCCATCCCATGACTGCGATCAAAAGCCATGCAACACTGGCGAATGTGAACGAAGGAATCAATTGAGGAAACTCAACCAGGAAAATCGAGACAACGAACATGTTGAAAGAATGGATTGGAAGTTTGAGTTGCTTTCCGAAAACCTTCACTCCAAAGTGCCCGCGCCAGAGGAGGAGAGTCATCAAAGCATCCTCGATATAGAAGAGGGAATACTGGAGAGATTGCAGTTCCTCAACGTAGGATTTCAACGTAGAAACGCTATAAACCTCTTCGTCATATTTTCCAAAGCACGTCTCTCTGATTACTTTGAAATCTCGTTTCTTCTTCACGTTAACGTATGTTGGAAGAGGTGGAGTTAACGAAGACAACACCATCTTCCGTTCATCTGGAATATCGAGCCGAAGGCGTATTGTGATTTTTCCAACAATTTCTCGTTCTCCAATTCTTGCACTGGGATATAGATTGTAGCTGAGGACATATTCTGTGTCCTTTCTCAAATTTGTGAGATTAACGGAAACTCGCCCAATGAGGTCGTGATCATCGATTACCCCTGCATCGAAATCGTAGACAGCAATGTTCAAAAGACTACTGGGGTGGTTCATGCGAAGAACAAAGGCCCGGTTTGACCATGGTAGCCATCTTGGACTCAAGCAATCGTCAATGACGTCTGTTCGGCAGGTGCAATCCTCATACAACAACGACACGAAGGCATCGGTCTTGTTTCCCAGGAATGCGCCGGTGTCCATATTTGGCAGGCCATCAGCACCTAAAATTTCGACGTAAACCTTCGCCAATTCACCGTAACCAATATCTGTCCAGTGCAGTGACGGCTTGAGGACTTCGTCTTGCAATGCAGCATCCGTCATCCATTCTGTTTCCTCCAATCGCTTGGGATCTGGTCCAGGGCGGACGCGGAACTGTAAAATCAAGGAGACGATTCAAGAATATGAGCGATCCGGAGGAAGGTGATTCCTAAAAATTGATACAAAAGAAGAGACGCACCTTGATGGACCCATCCTTATCCTTCTTTCGATTCCAAGTTGTCAGGGTTTTCACAAAGCCAGTATTCGCCTTTGGATGTTCATACGACGCCACTCCCTTTGCACCTTTGGTTTTGGCATAATCTGCCATGAATTTGATATCGTATTCAGTAGCGCGACGGCATCGGAGGACCAGAAAGCCAGGAACCTCCTTATGTTTGGATCCCATGGGAGGTTGTAGCTTGAACTCCATCCGTTCTCCCTTGGACTGGTACAGGGTTCTGGGATTGACATGGACCAAACCAAGAATTTCGTCTTTTCCTAGTTGATCGTAATCCTTGACGATGAATTGAAGTCCATCCTCAACGAAGAATCGTTCCGACTCGACCGTCAGCAAGAACAGAGAACCAGTTTTAAGTGTCCAAATGGGGTTGAGAGTCTTCTCTACATGTGATGTTCGATGCACCTCCTGGAAGCCCAACATTGCAATGACAAACGGATCCGACGATTTATAATCTCCAATGGGCAAATCAAATCCCGACACAATCTCAAAGAGCAGCGTTATCTTCTCATTCTTCGGCAACCGAATGTCTCCCAAAGCAGCCCGCAAGCGCCCTTGTTGACGTTCCTTTTCTAATCGCTTTTGACGGTCAATTTCTTGACAAAAAAGTTTGGCATCTTCAATGGTGTCAAAAATGGTATCCCGCTCTTGTTTGACATTTTGAAAGCAAATCAAAACGTGAACGGTCCGTTTCTGTTGCAGTCGAATGGTGGTACCGGTGATGGGAAAACTGTATTTTGGCTTCCATCCTACATATTCTTTCCCACCGTGATCGGCCACCTGAGCCCTCTGTACCGAATCCATAGAATCATCATTCACGGACATGTCGTCGTCATCATCATCCATATATGGTTCGTCTTTGATGGAGTTTCCACTACCATCATATTCCATGGCACTTCCTTCGTGCTTGCGAAGCTTCACGAAGGCTTCTCTCTTGAATTTACGAGAGAGCTCTTTGGAAGCAGGTGCTAGAACTCTTTATAGAGTTGATGTAAAGATGTTAAGAAATGAGGAGAAAAATCCACCAAACCAGGAACCTGTCCGTAGCAAAACCACCACTTACCGGACGACGCATTCTTCATACGAATGAGCTTCTTGGTTTCCTGTTTTGCTGTCCGTATCTTCCAAATAGGGTGTGACACTATGAACTTCTATCGACACAAGACGACGATTCTTGTACCGATTCAAGACACGCGGTACAATCTTCCCACTGACACTGTTGAGTGGAGGTGGCGAGAAAATTTCCCAAGTAATGGCACTGACCAACTTGCGCGAAAAGAGCTTTTGACCGGCGGTGGCACGTTTGTTCTTGGCAATCACCGCTGCCGCTTTAGTGGCGTTGGTGGCTTTGTCCCAGTTGGCATCGGCTTTGGCCTTGCGTTGACTGGCCGCGACTGCGGTTCCTTTGGCGGGCTGCGGGATTATTGCGGGACCCTTGTCCGTTAGACCATTCGGCTGCTTCTTCTCATCCGAAGCAGAAGCTCCTGCTGAGGCTGCAGATACATTCAAGCTATTCTCCTTTTCCTTGGCGACGGCATGGCCGACCACGTTGGCAAATCCCTTGGCCATGATTGTTGACAATGAAAAGAAGAACGGAGACGGCCTTTCTTTGTGTTGTGTTGAAAATCAATGTTTACTAGAGGTATTGCCCTACAAAGAATCTTTTTCGGCAGAATGATTCTCGTCTCGACTTCACTGAAGACGCTTCTTGCTTTTGGTCTTGTCGCGTAGGGTGGTTTCGCACAACCGATCAAACGTGAGAGAGAGAGAGAGAGAGAGAGAGAGAGAGAGAGAGAGAGAGAGAGAGAGAGAGAGAGAGAGAGAGAGAGAGAGAGAGAGCGTAGAGACAAGGTTTGCCACACACGGCAGGCGTCGAAATGATTACC
This sequence comes from Nitzschia inconspicua, assembly GCA_019154785.2. NCBI lineage: Eukaryota > Bacillariophyta > Bacillariophyceae > Bacillariales > Bacillariaceae > Nitzschia > Nitzschia inconspicua. Next base: position 2,876,277 of record JAGRRH010000013.1, on the reverse strand, counting down.
ACAATTGACTTGTCTACGACTAATAGTGACGATTCTCTTTGTGGGCGCACCGTGGCGTTGGCTTGGAGAGAGGGGAAATCGAGGTTTTGTAATTCAACTTGTGTTTCAATTCTGTCTTTTTTATATTAATTGTGTTTCGATTTCAAATCTGAACCACGCAAACAGAATCGAACCAAAAATCTGGAATTGAAACTGAAATCTGGAACTGAAACGACACCACTCTAGAAATTCAAGTAGAATTTGTACCAGAACAGAATTGAACTGGAAATCCGGAATTGAGATTCAAATCTGTAATTGAATCACTGAAACAGAATTGAAACTGCCAAACACATTGTTCAGTTCCGTATTTGCGTTTCAGTTGAAGCTTTCAATTTCAATGCCGTCTTTTAAGTAATTATCACTATTTCCCCTCTCTCCCTTACGAAGATCGTGTAAACGCGATACAAAATCAAACAGGGAGAAAGAGACGAAGATAATGCCGAAAACCGAAAAGAGAACATGGTCGAATTGAGAATGGCGGGACGAACATTTTCGTTACGGTACTGACAAATTTTGGGAGATTAGATTTAACGGTGGGTCCCGCTGTCCCGTGTTACGGTTTTCCAATTACTACGACGTAACCTGTAATACGTAGTAAAACGTGAGAAGTGCAATTGTCATTTTTTTCTTTTGTCTCTCTGGCTAGCTACTACCTAGTAGCTAGCTAGAGAGAGTAGACTCTCGGAGGTCAGAAAAAGAACTCGGTGGACGTAAGAAACTCACCATAGACGTCTACCGGTAGGCACGACAATCCAGTTGTTACTGGGGAAAAAATTACTGAAATACTACAGTACGTCGTGATTGTTTTGTAAATTTGAAACCATTATTTTACTGTTATGTCTCCCAGCAAATGTCATGCCATTTTACAAATCTCGTGGTGCTCGATCGTAGCGAGCACGTCTTCAAATCGACGGGCGCATCGTTGCTTCGATTCTCAATGACCGAGCTTCTGAATTCGTCCACCATGACGCTGGAACTGTTTGCAATCCAGGCGACCAGAGCAAAAGAAACAAGCTACTAACAACATCAAGCGTCCAAGTAGGGCTACAGTATTCTTCGTTTGAGAGTAGGATGTTGACTTTTGATGAAAAGGCAGTGAAAGTTACGTTGTACGATGCGTCGTATTCTGTCGTTAGCTTTTTTGCAATCAATAGATTGTGACCTAGCTTCTAGCTATGATAGTACGTGACAAACGGCGCTCATTTTCTTTGGAATCCCAAAAAATTCCTCATTTGAAGTTCGCCTCACTCGATTTTGATTCAAAGACATTTGCAGTCCCTCTTCAAATACTTCGTAATAGGAGAGGCATACGACTGCTATGTGAAGGAAGATGGTTGTGTGTTTTGCGTACGACGTGTGTGAGGTGAAACTAAAGAGCTTCAAATGGCCGAGTAAACAGATTTTCGACTTGGCAAGTCGAATGATGGTGAACATACAAACCCAATACGAGAGTCGCTCTTTGCAACGGCGGAGATAGATGACTTGCAACGATTCGACCATAAACATTGAGAAAGGGTCGCTTCCGATGTTTCACAGTGCTGACCACTTGTTGGACAAAACTGAACGCTCGAAAAGCATCTCATTCGAGAGAAATTGAGCTGTGCTAGACGACAAGGTGGATCCATGACCATTGTAGTTGGACGGGAATATTACGATCAAAAACATCCCGTCAGCGCGTCTCCGCGAGAATTGCCACGAATCTCAATGATCCAGGTACCTTTCGAGACGAACAGACTGGAGAAGCAAGCGAGAAATTTGAATTGAAGCTCCTGGCGGCTAGTTAGAAGTTGACTTTTTCTGTGCGTTCATTTTCCATCGAACCACACCTGTGAACTTGCATTTCAATTGTAAAAAAATATTATTCCCTGCTAGCCAGCTAATTTTACACGATTTAGCATTGTTGAAGACTGTTGGCCACAGCTGCTGGCATTCTGCTTTCCTTGAGTGATTCCATCCAATAAAATCCTCCAAAAAAGGAGAACACCATGGTCGTTCCCAAGAACTTTGGAAAATGTTGCGGTGAAAAGACTGTCGACCGAACCACATCGTCCATCTTGGATATGTCCCCTCGTTTGATTGCGTGTGCTGTCCCATGAAAGGTCGACATGAACCGAACTGCCTGGGATATCATCGTGTTCTGTTTTGTGTGAAAATGACTTTTGAGGAATAATTTTATCGTTCAATTGCTTGGTGTCTGCAACAAGAGAGCGGAAATCTCTTCGTCGGAAATGATGAATGCGAGAAAGACGATGTCTTTGGCGGGATAAATCAGAAAAAGTTGAACGGTTTCTGAAGCAAATTGTAGCAACGGAATTGTCCTTCACACCACAGACAAGTGTTGTAGCGATTGTCGAACGAGGACGATGTAGATTCGTAGATTCACAGTCAAGGATGGAAGTGCACAAAAATGTGAGAAGAAGGAGTCCACCACCAAGGCGTGAAAAAACCCTTGGCCATCGCCACATGTCCCATGGTGCAGTGATGACGAGCCCGTTTTAACACGTCGGCATGACGTCATGACGCGAAAAAGTTGAGACTCGTGACTCAATTTTTGCTACCTACCGTACTACTAAAACGTATGATATCTACGGTGCCTAGCGAGTACCTACCTACCTAGCTAGAGAGCGAAGTCGAAATAACTGTAAAACACTTCCAGTTAAAGTACACAATACGGGGAGGAGTAGTAACAGTAAATAATAATGGAGTAATCTCTATCATAGCTTGATTGGATGCGAAAATGCGGGGGTATGTGAACTTCATAGAGCAAGACAACTACCGTAACATTATTTTAATGGCATCGAACGTCGTAATGATGACCAAGAAGTTCGACGAACAACAAAAACCAGAACGTTGCACAATATGTTGTATGGCTGATGATTTGAAAGAACTATCATGTCAATGACTGGTGCTGTAGTGTGGTGCCGAAGGAACGATCCAAAAGCTTTGTGAAAAGGGATTATATTCTACTAGTACGAGATACTGGGACATCCAGGACGTCCAAAAATACACCCTAAGACGTAGTAGAGTACGCCTATCGTAGTAGAAAAACGACGAGACGTCTTTGAAGTGTTTTTTCTTCTCGGTTGGATCATTGCAGCCTGAGGTGTAAATTTTTGCACAACTTTGTTTGTTTGTCATTCATGTCTTTCTTTCTCCAACTAACTGTAAAACACAGAATCGTCACTTTTTTGGTTGCCACACTCCTGTTGCACCGGGATATCTCTGACTAATGATGTTGGTTCTTCCAGCAAAAGCTTCTCATAAAAAATAATACGAAGTTCTAATCGATAGCAGCTGGAAACTGCCAACTCGAGTGCTGTCGTTGTCACAACGGTTGGTTTGGTTCTTACTTTTCTCTCTCGGTCGAAACTATCATCAAATTAGGGAAAAAATTGTGCGTCATATCAAGTAACTTTTTTGCACGGTGTATGTTCTATCCACCACTATTACGGAGGGTTTCATGTTTCTCGTGGACGGTAGTTTCTCCGTTGTTTACAAACTTTGTATTCCTCTTTGTATGATATGAATGGCATAGTGCAAGAAGCTACCTAATCATAATATACGTTCGACGCACCTGCCAGTCTGCCAGTACAAAATTCTGCGAGTAGATTCAACACATGAAAAAGAGAAAAAAGCGATGGAGCTTTCATGATGATGTCACAAAAATTCCAATGCGTTTGGGCAAAGAGCATGCCTCCGCGCACTGTCACTGCACGGTACGACGCATTCAAGATGATGGTAGGGCTGTGCGCCCAAGAAAATTCAGATAGGATGTCACTTTTTGATCGTACCTCCAGATTTGATTACTGGTAGTTGCCGTGCACATCTCCTCTACCCACAGTCGGTAGATATACTTGCACCCTCTGTAGTTGAGAAGATTTTCTGACCACCACCACTTGCGTTGTGATTCTAGTATCACAAAAAAGCAACACTTGCTTCTGCAATCTCCGACAACACTACTAACATCATCATCGTTATTTGTTGCAAAGCAAAAAAAAAGCAACGTTCACGGCATCAAACCCAAACTCCATCAATCAATCAAGCAAGCAAGCAAGCAAGCATCGACACCCGTATCCCGTATCCACCGTTGATTCTTTTCTCACCTGCATAGAAAATAACCCCAACGATTGCAGCACATAATCATGAGAATTTTGTTGATATCCCTCCACCTTTTGGCGTCAATGGTGATTTCAACACTGTCGTACACCCTTCCGTCAACAGCGTCCTCCTCCTCGCGAGCAATGCAGGAGATTTTGAGCAAGGCTCGTCGACTGGAAGACAATGGTGCAGAAAACCAAGCTGGCGCTCAAATGGAAGCATTTCTAATGGACTATTCTATGAAGCTGATGACATGTATTCCCGACCAAATCTTGACCGATGCCGACTACAATGATCATTTTGGAGTGGTCATTTTCCGTTTATGCCCCAGCAATCATTGCTCCGATGACAAGGGATGCAGCTCAGGATATGCCGACTTTGCCATCGATGTCGGAACCTACGTTGAAGCGTTCATGAAAGATCAGCAAGACAACATGAACTGGGACGACAAGTTCGACGGGGGAAAATTTGGACAGTGTACCGAATATGAAGACGACGATAATGGTGCCACTGGTTATTTCATTGGACCTGGTTGTACCGCGGATGGAAGTGGTGTCCGCATGGCCGTTTTTGAAGACAAGTACTGCTACCAAATGTCACAAACAAGCTTTGAAACCATTTCCAACGGATGGGGTCTTCCATTCTCAGATGGAGGTCTGGTCTCTACGAAATGCACATCGTGCATCGACAACGATGGTGCGCTACGAGACATGTGCCTGGACTTGTACGAGCTCGCTCCGTACGGATGTGAACAGGACTTTGATTTTGACCACTACTACTACGACACAAATTTCGAAATGTATCGATATGGAAAGGACCAAACTGGCTGCACAAAGATCGCTGTCATGCAAGCGAGCAAGCCAGCTATGAAGGGTGCTGTGTGGCAAGACTTGATCATCTCAGTCATGCTGCTGATCACAGCAGCAGGCGGCTTTGCCCTTTATTCCGTTTGGTGGCGAAAACGTAAGTGGATGGTTCCAAATAGATTTCGAGTGATTGTCTCCCTACTCCATTCCATGACACTCATTCGTCCAACCTCCTAACTTTCATTTCACAGAGAAAGAGAACCTGGAAAAGATTGAGGATGAAGATGAAGACGACGATAGTGCCTACCACCAACACGGCGACGAACACGACGATGGTGAGCTAGTCCAACATCCCCACGAAGGCTACCAAGGTGTGGAAGACACCAACGGGCAAGGAACCCTGGCTTAACAGCTGAGGATGGATATCCCGCACCGCCCTCTTTTCTTCATGTCACTTTGAAGGACTCGTGATGCTGGAATCGATGGTGAACAGTCCAATGACAAGAACCAGCAGCAGTTGTAGTCGTGGTGAGGAGTGAAGTGGAGCACCCCATTTGTATCTGTCGTTCGAATACGTTGCCAGTCCTACAAAAAGTTTCCAGGGAGGAGCACATACTTGTTTGAGCGGTCCGTGTTTCTTTGTCTAATGTAGCTCCCCTTGCAACTTAATTTGCCAGATGAAAACTGTACAACTAATCCTTTCTTTTTCATTGGAATTGAAATGTTGCCTACACCAGCAACATGAGGTTCCAAGCAACCCAACCAAACTATTTTCTTTTTTTAAAGTCGACAACATCATTTCTAGACCAACTTATTATTTTCTTTGGGCTTAGAAGGAAAGCCGTCTCTGAGGGCCTTTCGTCACTAGCTATGATAGAAACATTAGATATTGTCGAGAGGGTTTGTTTGCGTAGTGACATTCTCTCAATTGGCCCTAGCCATACAGGAGTATACGGTCAATCAAAAGCAACTGCTGTAATGCGGCAGTAGTCAGCCATAATGTTACCAAATGAAGCAACTAATGATGTGCTACCAACTCAGTAGCGTTATTTCCACTGCCGGTACGACTAGGACATCCCAAGCCTCATGAAATTTCAACATTCTGTAAAAACTGACTGTGAGTAAAACAGGCAAACCGCAAGGCAGCTCCGACTTTTGGAGAGTACTATCCACCACTTGGTCCAACACCTACTATGGTACAGCACCTAGGTACTCGTATTGCTCCTGTACTCCTGTAGTGTGATTACCTACCGGTACTCGGGTGTACCGGTACTACCTAATAAAAAAGGGGTAAATGCGGTTTTAGCCCATCGCCAAAACAGGATTTTCCGCGCGATGGCTACCTATCCATTCGCCAAAAAAGGTTTTCCTGCATTTACCGTTCGCCAAAAAACACATTTCGCATTTAACCGTTCGCCGAAAAAGACATTCCCTTTCCAAAAGTTTTCAAGACGAAAATAGCCGATGACAATTGATCAAATGGCTACTGCAACGGAATTTTTCAAAAAAAGGGTTAAGAATAGTTACGGTTACCCTTTACAAAACACTGTTGCTATTTTGTGCCGTATCTGCATTTCCGGTATTTTTTGCAAGTGCCGCTCTCCGTTGGCACGTTCTTGCATTGTGACCGCGCTGGTGGCAACGGCTGCACACGATGGGTGATTTCTCTGGCTAGTGGGAGTAGCGGGATCTTCACCGCAGTCTCACTGTTTTCGGTCTACCAGCCATTCTCTTTCCTTCAACATCTGGCGGAAAGAACGTCGTTTGGTCCAGTTGTAACATGTCCAAGCAAACGGGAACGAAGCTTCCACTATAAAGTTTCTGTTCATAATCGTACGTGTGACACTTTTCTACAAATTGTTCCACCACCTGTTGCAATGTCCAATCATTGCGCCATCTGAAGTATGTGCCAAACGACAGCGAGTGCAAAGTGGCTGCAGTCGTAGCCGTTTGTCTGCACGGGACAGTGTCTGAATTCAGCCATCTGCATGATGTAGTCCGGATCCTGGAGGACAGACTGGTGGTGGCCGAGCTTGTAAAAACAAAAGAAAGCCGGAAAGAAATTTCTGGACATGGTGTAGTACAGCGGTTGCCCTCCTCCTGGCTGTGGAGCTCAAGGAGTCAAACACGTTCACCCTTTGGAAAACGTTTGGTTTACGATTGTCAAAAGTGATGACGTCGACAAAAAAATGCGAATTGTAGCAAGCTGCGGAAATGAACCTGTAGCCACTCTCGGCGTAGGGTTTGCACATAAGGAAGTACGTCGAACAGTTGGAAGATTCAATGAGTACATGGTCGGGTAGCTTATCAGCCAGTGATGTCTGCAGGACATACTCCACGAGAGAGGTGGACAACCATTGGCCAGGGTCGAGACCTTCGACGTCTCCTATGGCCAGGGAGATGGTTTTTCCGCCCACGGGGTTGTCATCAAACGGTATTGGATACATGCTCAAAATGTTCAGCAAAAACGAAGAGAGCATTTGTTGTTGTTGTAACAGGAACGGAATCGTGAAATATCTGCGATGAATGATCTGAAGATGCGATGGTTTTCAATATACTTTTGTTTTGTTATCGTATATGTTGTAAAAAATTTCTTTTGGCAGTCTGTGTCAGCAAATTTCGTACATGGAGATGGCGGCAACGTTACGTAGCTACAGTGCTGGCTAATACGAATTTTTAGTGCGAACTTACCAGTAGTAGTGCTGGCTAACGCGGATTTTGAGCGGGAGTATCTTTTTTGGCGAACGGTTAAGGCAGGAAAATCTTTTTTGGCGAATGGATAGGTAGCCATCGCACGGAAAATCCCGTTTTGGCGATAGGCTAAAACAGCATTTACCCCATAAAAAAAAGAAAATACCGGTACGGAGTGGGTGGGTATACTACTGCCTCTTAACATGGAACCTCTATGGGACTCCAGTATACACTACGACGTAACTGTAAAGAAGTATAATAATAATGCCTACAACAGTAAAGTGCTGATGGACCAGTATGGGCTGTACGTCATCCGCGGTTGTCCTGACACCTCTTCCACAACTTCTCTTTGATTTACCGTAGTAACCGTAGTACCTAGCTAGTAGGTACTGACAGTGAGAAACACGTCCTATCAGTACGGCAGATTTTACCGACAATGGGGGTACTGTACTACGGTACTACCGTACTAATCTGCTACGTATCATATGATGTCGTTCCTTTTGTTCTTCGAGCGGCACGCAGCAAAATGCATGATGAAAGTGGACAGCTGCGTCGTTCAAATTGTTTAGCAGTTCACCCAGCTCGCAATTTGGTTCGAATTCTCCGTTCGGCGGTTGATCATTCTATTATCTTCAAAAACATAGTAAAACAATGATCATCGAGGTGGCCAGGGCTCTCCGTGTTCGCACAATGTTCAAAATTCTGCATCACGGCAGTATGAAAAATGTAGCGAATGCACATTTAAGTCTGACCTCAAGCCAGGAAACTAGCTTTTGAGATGGATTGGTTGGGTGGCAGACAGACTTTAAAAATTTCGATTTTTCAGATTACACCATAGTCCGACGCCCATCTAAGCAGAACGCCAACAAGCGATGCAACATCCAATAAATATTTCCATCTTGCTTAGAAAACTCACACAATCCAGCGAAGGTCGGTGTCAGCCTTGGACAGTTCCAACGGCAACGGCTAGTTCTGCGCGGCAACCCAATGCCGAAATTTTCTCCTCTTACGACAAGTAGATCGCTACTCCTACAGAAACCTATCGCCACAGTTTTTCCACAGCACGGATTGTTGTTGTCGTTGTTCCCTCATTTGCTTATAATATTTTTGCTTCTCCGTAGCTTCAGTTGCTTTACAATATCACCATGAAGCTTTCAACTGCATTCGTCGCCCTCACCACTTTGGCCAGCGCTGCTGCCAAATCTATCTCCTCTGGAGCCGCCCAAAAAATGGTGCGTTCCGCCCGTAAATTGGAGGAAGCCGCCCAACAAGAAGAAGACTACGCCTTTCTCGGATACTACGAAGCCAAGGTCGTTGGATGTACCAAGAGCTTGGAATCCCCTATCATGAACGAACAAGGTGAGTATGAATACGAAGCAGTCCTTGTTCGTCTGTGTCCTTCCGAAGCCGGTTGCGACAGCTCTTCCACCGGAGGCTGCAAGGGAGGATTCGGAGACATGCTTGTTGGACTCTCCACCTTCGTTGAAGCTTACTTCGAAGACCAACGAGACAACATGCAATGGGATGATAACTTCCAGGTTGACAAGTTCGCCAAGTGTGAACAATACAACCCTGATGAGAATGCCGACGACGCTAACAGGGGAGCATGGGAGAACTACCAATTCTTCATCGGACCCACTTGCTCTGACGATGGCTTGGGCGTCAAGCTTGAACTCTTTACTGACGAGGACTGTACTCAGGTCTCCGAAGTTGACTTCGAGACTGTTTCCAATGGATGGACACTTCCATACGGAACTGGTGGCCTCATCTCCACTTCTTGCAACTCCTGTACCGAGTACAACAACAACGGAGAACTTGAACTCCGAGAAAGCTGTGTTCGATCTTATCAAAATGCCCCGTACAAGTGCGAAACAGGCATGGAATACTACAGTTACTTTGGACAGAACGTCCAAGGATGTGAACTCATTACCGCCACATTCCCAGCTAAATCTTCTGGATCTGGTGGCAAGGTCTTTGGATGGATCGTCCTTGCCCTTGTCGTTGTAGGGCTTGCAGGATACGTTGTTTGGTGGCGCAAGAAGAAGGCCTCTGCCTCCGAGTAAATCATCTGATTTCTCAACGAGTCCTTCCAACTATGCGCAAAAACCGACGTCTCTCGTAATAAGAGAAGAATTTGTTCTCTCCTCTCCATTTCTGCCAGCTTAAAGAGAGATCCAGAGCAACCGAGCCTCATCCAAGTTGGGCTCTTTCGTTCGCACCCTCTCACTTTGACGGTTTGATGTTATTTATCAATGTGACGATGATGTGTGATCAATTGTGCTGCCTGCTATACGTAGTCAGTTAATTCAAATCATAACAACAATAGTGAAACATATATATAATAGTACCTAGCTCTACGGTAGTATGATTTTCTTTGGCTCTTTTCCCACCACCGAAGCAAAGACAATCGCAAGCTCTACTAGAAGAAAGCACCCCTCTGATCTATTACTGAAGTACTTTGTATGGATGTGTAAGTATTATAAACGATGACGAAGAGAGAATGGGGCTTACAGCACCCCTCTGGTCTATTACTGAAGTACTTCGTATGGATGTGTTGAGTATTATAAACGATGACGAAGAGAGACGCCCCCTTGAGTGGGGCTTACAGTTACCCGAGTATTGGTGCTTTACACGGAATGTTTCTTTTACTACTCCGAGAAAGTCGTACACGTACAATCCGCCTTGTTCGGTTTCAACAGGTGTCATAGCTAGAAGATATCAACACACCCAACACATTAATTTGTTTACAGTTAATTGCTGCCTTCGCACCCCGATCGCGATCGACTTTCCACAACCCTGCAGCGGAACGAATCAACATTCCTAGTCCTTGTCACTGTTGTCTAGCAATTTTGATTTGCAACTAACAGTAGCGAAGAGAAACATCTTTTTACATTACTTTCATACTTATTTCAAGTCAAGAAGACATGGCCGACGTCTCTTCATCCTCAAGTTTCATAGTGGTAATTCAAAGGAGCGTAGGCACTGGTGTGTTCCTCACGACGCGATGTACACCACCAGGTAACAGGTGTCTTCATTACCGTACTACTGGAAAAGTATTTGCTGTTCACATAAATTGAGGAGCTAAGAGTGCATTTGCATAATTCTTCCTAGATTATGGCGGGCACTGCCATTTCGGCAGTGGGTTGCCCATAGGTCAGTCCAGTTGTCAAATCATTTCATCAGACATGCTTCTTTCCAATGGAATATGGTATTTTCTTTTACATTAAATCTGACCACAAATGCTTCACGGTTTCTGCACTTGTTTCAAGGATTGTCTCATTCTGTTCAATGATTCCACTTGCAGTAAACGACAGCAATTGCAGATCTTCCAGGTCCTGAAAGGCTCGAATCGCATCTAGCTGCACTTGTTTCTCCGTTTTGAGAAATTTATTCACTTCACTGGTGCACTCTTGCTCCAGCGTTTCTCGGTTGAGGCCAGCAGATGTTTCTCCTCGTATCCTAGATGACAGCCACAAAAGGACTAGTGATGATCGAATAGAGCGTTGCAACGCAGCTTCGTACGTCAAATATTTGAAGGCACCAACATTTCGTTGCGAGATTTTGGATGTCAAAAATGTTTTAACCAAGAGATCGTAGCGTGCTAACTTGTTCGAGTAGCGAATAACAGTTCGAAACAGCCAGAAAATGACTGATACAACGGCCAGGACGTCCAGCCTAGAGCTTTCAAACTTGACAGAACTCAGAACGAGTACGAGAGTAACAACGGAAATCATGTCGAAAAGAAATGCATCCGCAGGGCGAAACACCAGCTTTGTTTTGGGCAACACAGCCAGTAAATTTGACATCGGAACTTGTTCAAAGAGTCGAATTTCCAGCTTTGAAGGAGGGATCTTGACCTCCTCCTCGGTAGGCTGTTCAAATCCTTGAATATCAAACATATCTGCAAACTCGCTTACAATCTTCGGGGGCGTCATCTTCTTCGTATGTTTTATCAGAGGTCGCCACACCACTACAACCTCTTCGTACGTAGGTTCCACCAACCTTGATTTACTGAATACTGCTTTCAGGACTTCTCTTCTTCCAGCCTTGGTGAACAAATCAACAAGGTTGCTGATTCCGACACGCTCTAATAGCTGCATCCTCGGAAGTTTTTTCTTGTCCATTTTTCCTTCGCTGAAAATCCGAGCATCGTATTCGCATGTGTATGTGTTTTTGTTCACTTCTTCATACATGTCGTGTTCACAAAGAGAAACAGTGGCATTTTTGATTGACTTGAATTTGTATGGCTTCGTACTTGTCGCATTATGAGCATCAGTGGTAGGATCGTCGTAGTTGTACTCGCATATAGTGAAAGGCTCCAGAGCATCGTTGGGGTTTGGCGAACCTACAAACCGAATTTTGGAACCACCGTATCTTCCCAATCGGATGCTGCCGCTTCGTTTGTCCAATGGACCATTGGACGATGAAGAACTGGTTTCGGCTTCGTTTTCGTCTCCATCGTCACCCAAAATTCCGTCGATGGTTGGGATCACAAAATCATCATCTAAGTTTTGTTGTCGTACTATGGAAATAGTTTTCTGGATGGTTGCTACCAATTCTCTCAATCGTAGTCTTTTGATCAAGCGTGTGGACCATCGCCGAGTTGTTTGACGTAATTTCCAACTCTGATTCATTGCCATTCGGAACAGTTCCGCTTCGAATTCATCGATTTTGTTCTTGACCCACGCAGCCGACCGTTGGACTAAAGATGCCTGCAAATAGTCGATTTTTGGTAGTAACAGTCTCCCCCTTGTGATTTCTTGGGAGTATCCTCTCCAAAACACAAGGACTCGTCCCTCGAAAAGCAGTTCATCCACCTCCGAACTACACCGTAGGGTCCCATTATCGTGAAATTTTTCTGGAAAAAAATCAAATGCGATGGAAGGATCCAACTGCGATACATCCGGTAAAATACTGAGGCGAAGTAAGTATCCTGCATTCAGTGAATCACACAAGTCAATGTCGCGTCGAGACAGCAGCTCATAGCCCGCATCTTCCAAGGACTTTCGAAGGACAGCTGCGACGGGTTCAGCTTGAGCAGTAACAGGTAAATTTTTCTTGTCCAGATCAATTTCTGTGTTCTTGTCCATCATTTGCAACAATTCGTCATTGTCTTGATCTATCTGTCGCCCATTCGAAATCCCCTTTAAATAGCACGAGTTCATTGTGAGTCGTCGGGCTTGTGCATGATAATACAAACCAAATTTATCCAACAAGCAATTCGGGCTTTGGTATAGCTCCTCCGGCAAAATAGATGGATCGGTTGGAAGTTTGCTGCCAGATCGAGTGACAACTCGGCAGACCGGTGGGGTGGGAGCCTCTCTGAATAGGTCGACAGCTGCAGCAGTGGCGTTTCGAACAGCAGGTGGTAACTCATCTAGAGATAAGATTTGCGCAATGTTAGAAAACACGTCCTCTCGTTCTTCTTGTGTTCTGGGCTCTTTTCCCTTTTCATCAATACGGAAGATTTTTGGTTGACTGTCAGTGAAGGTGATGTTTTCATCGATGGAAGAGGATGCTTGACGTATCGATATCCACGGTCGGTGTTTTGCACCAGTTATCGACAATTTTGATGGCGAGATTATCGCATGGAAAGGTGCAAAGTTCCGCTCCAACAAGAATGGCAGTGAACCCTGCAACACCATCACCACCAAGACAATGATCCATTTGGACCAATTCTTATTATTCCATGTCATCATTTATTTGCCTCAATTTGATAATGCTGTCGCCTTTAGCTCTTCCTACTAGTCAACTCCTCCTTCTGCCTTGTTACCCTTGTTTGCAGCATGGACCACTCTCCTACGTCGAGGCGATCGCTGTATCCCTTCCCATGAAGCAAGCGTACGGTGGTTCTGTTTCACTACGGTAGTCAGAGCTTACACCGTAGTAGCACGCGAAGTGGTCGTGTCGGACACGTAAACAAGTGGGAATTATTATTTTGGCCACACTACTATTCCAGAAAGGATTTTAATAATGCAGTAGCTATTTTGGTGCGTCCTTGCATGTTTTACTAACAGCACTGTGCAGATGAAGCATGGACCACGTTTCGATGCTTGGTGTGTGTGTGTGAGTCCTGAGATTTTATGAGACGATGTCGTTGTTGTTCCCTGTTCCCCGTTCACCGTCAACTTGTTGCTGTTCAGGGTTCAAGTGAGATCGAAGTTTCTTCGGTGTACCGGCTACGTGCTATCATACGGTAACAGGTACGCGGTCCGCAGTATGCATGTTACGTCGTGCTCTCTATACCATTTTTGAACTATGGTAGGTACGGTTCACGGTATGACGAAGAAGAGTTTGGACTTCATCTAACACGTCGTCAAGTAGCATAGATGCAACAAATGACCAAACTTGCAGATGACTTGAACAATACTGATGAATTGGAACAATACAAGCATCTGGACAGTGATACTGACCGTGTTTTCGCCTATCTGAAGAAGAAAGGAGCAACCTACTGCGCCTTGTATCATGGGGTTCGTGGTACTAGTGCCGAACTAGTACCACAGACCCAGAAGAAAACTAAAACACAAGTTGGAGCTTCTGACATGGCTGATTCGGGACAACTAATCTGGACCGAACGAATGGATTACATTGGCAATCAAGGCCACGTTCAATGTGAGGTCCTTGCGGACTGTGTCCGCAATAATTGGGAAGGCAACCTGTGAAAGAATAAGGCTTGTTCTTACTGATGGTGATTCCCAGGAGCTGACGCAGCTGTATGCTGCCATGTCATCGGTTTTCACGAAGCGTGTTTGCCATTGTTGTGGTTGGCACATTATTCACCTAGGATGGAAGCAGCATGTAGGTTCTCTCGGCAGAAGTGAAGAATCCAAAGAAATTGCCAAAAGAATCAGAAGTTGGCTATACTCCTTCATGAAGTCCATCGAAACATTGGACGAATACAAAGCGTAAGTTATTTTGCATTAGTGTCAATTTGCAGCACTACATCATGCAACCGTGAAACTCAAACATTGCGACTACTGGACCTGTTTCTAAATAGTTCCAAGGCTCTCCTCTTCTCATATGTGAATTCAGAAGAGGTCGTGAAAGTAATTGGTGATGACACCGCTGACAACATTGTCACCTTTCTACGCTCCAATGTGGCTCCCACAGTTCCAGCGTCTATGAAGTCCATGAATGAGGGGTGATATTCAGTTGGTTCCAAATCCGAGGACAAATTCATGAGTATGACCGGTGAGGATCTGTTTCTTTACTTTCAAGCATTGATGAAGAATAAGCTTTCCATCCTCAATTACAACATTGAACATGTTGAGAAGGCAGAAGCCATCATGGAGAAGCATCAGGGAAACGTGGTTGGAATGACAAAGGAAATGCACAATTGTAGTGCTGACTTTTCCTTTGTCAGACCAGGAGATGAGACTTCAGATGTGGCAAACCCAGTTGGTTCTCACGAAGTGTTAATTCCATTGTGCAAAGAGCTTACTCAATTGTGTGATGTAGCTGGCAAAGATAAAACAGCAAAAACAGCCAGAGACTTGGAAACACTGAGTATTGCTCTCAAGGAGGAAATTGCTAGTGAGCAGTCATCTCCTACTGGCAAGGCAGTGTCTTGCATGTTTTCCAAGGTTGCTGGTAAAGAGAAAACATGTCAAACAGTTCAAGTACTGATTGCTGCAAAATCACTGTCTTTAAAACTCTGTGGTTTTTTACAGTTAAAAAAATATTTTTTTTACGACTTACTGTTAGTACACATGTCACGATGTATTAAAATATAAAATATAATATTATATTATTATTATATTTCGTGTGCTATAATAATTTTTACTGGTGTCTTCCATACGATGATATGGTAGTATCTATGATGACGTCATATGGGTCATGCGGACTACGGTAGGGATCCGCCTTTTTAAGAGTACTTACTGTTAGTAACGGTTATCGTACCTGGTACGTAGTACGTAGTATTTGTCTGCAGGTGACTACCGTACGTACCGTACAGGTACGAGACTACCGGTATTATTTTTGTACCGTGCTCGCAGTGCATATTACGTTTTCTTTCGTTCGTAGTACCTGTACAGGTATGTACTTCATGAGTACGGTACGTACAGAAGTCGCCCATCTCGGCCTGCCTATTCTGACTGTGAGTGTAGTACGTGTAGTACGTGGTGTTGTATGATCGCTTGTGAATCCCCTTGAAGAGAACTTTTGATGGGAACTTGTTAACAGAACTTCGGAGAATGAGATATGGATAATGTCTCTCTACCACTCTTAACGCCATTCACAAAAACAGATGCTTCGCCACAGCCCATTCTTGAGGAATTGAGGAATCCTTTAACTGTAAAGAACGAACAAAATACGACTACGTTAGGAACATTCCGAACTAACAGTAACAACAGAAAGTGCAGGTCAAGGGGGGAATAGTTGAGTGTCCCAGCAAAAATATCAATCCCAAATAATGATTGACAAATGGACCGGTAGGTACTCGTGCCGTTTTTTTTTACACTCTACGACGTCTACAATCTCATCTTCAAATCTAGAGTGAGAAGTGAAACCAAGAGGGGTCTTTTTGCTTCTTCTCCAATACTTAACGTAGTAGAACTTGAGCGATGGGATGTTCGGACATCGAATGACATGGAAGCAATTAAACACGCACAAGAAAATAATGGTCGGAGCACCCGTAAGCAAAAGAGAGGCATTTCACTCTGGCATCACAGTCAATACTACTGTTGTGGCAAGTTGTGGCGTTTGTTACAGTTATTACTCCGAGAACGGTAGTTACTACCGTGGTCGTATGATACATACGCATCACAACGCATCGCAACACGCAACAAGCTAACTGTGGTTCTTTCATATTATACTCATCTGCTGCTTTGTTAGTTCACTTTCCACTGTTACGTACCACAAGCCCTCTTCTCTCTAGATTAAAGATAGTATCGTTGTTGTATCACCGAGATTATCCGGTTGAAAGGTCACCGACATTATGGCCGACGAACAACATCGACAAGCGCTTTCCGCTTTTTCCATGTTGGTAGATGCTGCTAACGCTCAACAGCGTCGATCCAATGAACTCGCAGCTGCTGCTAAGGCAGCTAGTGCTCCTCCAACTGCGTCCAACCAAGAAGCCATTCCGAACAAGACTCCATCCAACGGACTATTCGGTGTGGGTGGTGGCATGACTCTTGAAGAACGCTCCGCGGCCCTCAGACAGGCGGCTCTTGCTCAATTTCAACAGCAGCAACAGCAACAGCAGCAGCAACAACAACAAGATGTTGCCAGTCATTACGAGGCTATGGAAATTCAAGAAGCTCTTCAACGTGAATTGTTGCACCGCGAGGCCTTACGTCGTCAACAACAAGCGGCCGCCCTCATGGGATTCTCCGGTGGCGGGGGTCTGGGAGGTCTAGGTGCCAGCAATAACAACTACACTGCGGCCCAAGAAGCAGAGTACCTTCAGCAATTGCGCTTGGAAGCGTTAGTGCAACAGCGTCGTCAAGAAACACTGGCCCAACTCGCCTTGGCTCAAGAATTGGGCATGTCACCCGATATGCAATCTATGCTGGAAGCCGAGCAGCTTCGTCAAGCCTTAATGATGCGACAAGAAGCTGTGCTCGCAAGCTCGGCTGCCGCTGCCTCAGCTGCGAACAATGGGAGTGGGGCGTTTGGGGGCAGCGGAGGAGGTATCGAGGGGATCCTCGCTTCCCTACAACAAGGAGGCGGTGGTGGCGGCGGAGGCGGAATTACCGAAGAGGGCATCTTGCAAATTTTGCAAGAACGCGAGAGGCAACAAAAGTTGGCCTTCCTATTGCAAGCTCAACAGCAGCAACATCAACATCAGCAGCAACAAATTCTACCACAAGGCGTTGGATCATCGTCCCTTGTTGCAGCATCACCGGTACACAGCATTGAACGAGCGGATCTCATTGGTTCAGTCTTTGCCAAATCCAATTCAGTACAGACGGCAGCTAACTCTGTGGCTGCCACAGAGGAACGAGAGCGCATCCATGAACTTCAGCAGCAACTAAGCGTCGCAGCAGCTGCCAAAGTTCCAACAACAAAGTCGGAGCAGCAAACAGCTCATACAGCCATTTTGGGGAGTCAGGATGGATCCAAGACTACCATCTTGCCATGTCGTGCGCGAGGAATGCCAATGGACCACAATGTCAAGGTAAGAGTGCCGATTGTAGGGTTCAGGCACACCCGACATTTCTCTGTGTATCTTGCTAACGTTCCAAAATGTGTTTTCTTTTTGTAGACAGCCTATTTTGTCATTCCAGAAGACATCAAGCATGGGGCGGAACTTTACTGCTCGTACTTTGCGTGCCGAAATGCCGGTATCAAGTTTCGCTACTGTGTCTACTGTAAGCTACCTGTGGCCAAAAGAAACTTTGCCAAGAGACATCGTCACACTGGCAAAATCTCTACAGGCGACCTTCCTCGAGACTTTGAAGAGGCTTCTGAGGGCGACGAACTTTCCAGCTCGGAACAAGGGAACGCTGAAATGAAGGCACCCGCTCCCAAAAAGGATCCCACCAAAGAAACCACTGCTATCCAAGAAACAACCAAGCAATCCAAACCAGCTCAGTGGGACGCGCAAGAGCTGTTGAATTTCTTATTGGCCAGAAATGTGCAAGAATTGCAATCTGATGGAAGTACTGGCACCACCACCAAAAACAATTCTCCCATCAATGCCGAGATTTTGGAGCAGCTCATTCGGAAGAATCAGGGTATCTGGGATCAATTGCTCTTGCAACGCCCCCGGACTTCGAACGATCCTTCGGCAATGGCCTCGTGGCTGTTGGAGGTCCTTCGTGTGAGCGACGTGGAAACGAGTGGGGTTTCCTCCCCTCCAACCGCTGTTACTGCACCCGCTCCCGCTCTAGTTTCTTCGTCTTCTGGCAAAGTTGCGTCACCCAAACTCAAGAAGGTTGATTTGAAAGAGAAAAAGAAGAAGCTTGCTTCAAAAGCCGCTAGCAAACCAGCCAAGGGAGGGAAGGCCGCAGAAATAAAAAAGAAGAAAGGTTTGAATGTCATGGCCAAAATTTCATCCAACGAAGAAACAACCAATACGGATCAAACTAAAATGAAAGTGGAAGTCTCTACAGAAAAGCTCTCTGCTCCCACTGAAGTACAGAAAGAGAGCAAGGAAGAGGAAAAGGCCATCATTGACAATTATATGGAAGAGAATCAGGACACGGATGAAGAAACAGAGGCAGAGAATGATCTCAAAGCAGAGGAAGCTTTGCAAGCAGACGATGACATGAATGACGATTCCTCTACATCAAGTGAGGATTCTGTGGATCTTCGAGCCAGCAAGAAAGCTAGAACATGAACAACACATAGGCGTTTAGGATAATACTGTTTGAACGTGCCGAAAAGGAGCATGAACGACATGTTTTTGGACGTTTGACTTTGCATAATAATATCTCCAAATGAATCTATTCATGATTACGTCTCAATTGAGATATAAAGTAGAGTTAGTCAAAGTAGTGCAGCATTGTTGCAAACTACAAATAACCATTTCCCGCTCTGTAGTTCTACCACGTGCTTCCACAAGAAGAATGCTCCATCGCAGTGACAAGTCCGTACTAGCACCATACTGGATTTTCTTGAGTCATCCGACGGCGATGGCTGCGGCTGCTGTACCAAAATTCTTGCATTGCACTGCATACGTTACTATGATATTGTCTTGAAAAGAGATTTTATGCTACAGCTTACAGTACAATTTCAAAAGCGTTTTTTTTGGCCAAATCCAATGCTGGTCAAATTGCTGCTGCCTCTGCAGCCTCCAAAGAAAAACGAAAGCGTATTCAGGAACTCCAAGATCCACTTTTCAGCCGTACTGTCATACTAAAAGTAAGTCATAAGCGTCACGAAGGCTGCCAAGGTTTTACGAAGCATCTACAAAATAATATGTGGAAATCCATGATGAGGCTATAGTCTTTTGAACGGAGGAAACAGAGACTATCATCTTGCAATATCGTACAGGAGGAACGCCCATGGAGCGTAAACGAAAAGTTACAAGTGAAGGATTCTGCAATTCGTATGTATATGAAACAATCACTACAGTATTATTGCAATCAGAACTCGAAAATATTTCATCTCGACCGCTTGTCGATACGGAAGGCAGCCATCACTCTACGGAGCTTATTATTGCCGCTCGATCTTGTTCTGGAATCCATCTGCGATAGTCTTGCCCGTTGTAAGAAAATCCTAATTTTATCTCCTACTAGAGAAGCATCGTGCTTCCATAACACGGTATCACAGCAGAGCTTCCCTTGCTCCAATCAATGCATGTAGAAGCCAACAACGGAGGTGCTGGTAAGAACAGACGCCATTGCTTGCTTGCTGAACATTCTCATATCCTGGGAAAGAGGGCTCTTTGTATTTCTCGATTCCCTTGCACAATTTCAGTCCCCCCATTCACGCAAACTTGTTTTCCATTAGCACTCAGCATCTTCTTCATCGAAGGCCATGGTCCTTTGAATGGTCCAAAAGTCGTTGGGCATATCTGCCGTCGTCCTTGGAAGAAAGGGGGCGGCACGAAAGATGGAAGACGTTTCTTTGCATCGCCAAGGGGATAGTTCCGATTCTGATGATAAGCGAGGAGTCGTGGGCGAAAGAGTACTTCCATTCTTGCTGCTAGTGCGAGGAGGCGTCATGGGCAGTTCCGGCGCTTCTGCTGTTGTTGAGGATTTGGAAGTGGTATGAACCGGTTGGGTAGAGTCCGAACTTCGTACTCTCATCACCTCGATCGTTGTGTTGAAAGAAATAAGCTGTTCCGTGGCGGATATGGATTGTTTTCCTCTCATTGTGACTCTTGCTGTTATTATTGTTTGTTCGATCTTGATGACTTTGTTTAAACGACGATGCTGTAAAAGTCGCTTTGTTGAATTGGTAACAGTTCTGGTTTGATTGTTGATCAGGTTGTGACACAACATGGAACCCTTCTTCCTGCTGAGAATAAACTTCACGCAAAGGGACCTACACTGAACCTGTCACGTGAGGAACTTCCGTGTCTTCTCGAAAAAGGAGTTTAATTCTTGGCTTCTCGCTAACACGCGTTGAATGGACCCACGAGCCAACGAACCGTTCTCCACTACCAAAGGTCATTAAAGACCCAGTTCAAATGTACGCAAATGTACCAGCCCAAGATGGTTTCATGCGCCGAATTTATTAAGCTCCAGTGGCGGGAAACGAGCCTGTCAGCAAAGCGCTCCTAGTTAAGTTCGAAACAATCCGATTTGAATTTCCGAAATTGTATGTCCCGGATGCCATTCATCGGCGTTAAAACGTTTGAAAGGAGGGTGTCCGGTGTCGTGTGAGTATCCCCATCCTTAAATTGTAAAAATAAATCAACAAAAAATATTGTTATAAGATTCTATATTCCTTCGAGAATTTCCGACGAAGTGACATCATCATCGTCGTCGTTTCTTCTTCTTGTGAGAAAGTTCTAAAAACAACAACGATGGTTGTGATTGTCATTGACGCGATTGCCTGTCACAACGACCTTTTAAACGTTACCTACTCGTTACTGGTATGACGCAAAACGACGTCTGCTCTGTATGTATCTCTCTTGACGACGGTTGTTGGGCACCACGTAACTCAACGTTAAACAATCCAGCTACAAAGTACTTCTTTTCAGAAGATACTTCCCAGTGAGAAACAAGATAAAGTGTATTTGTCGTACTACACTCCAAAAACAACATCCATCGACATGTCGACGTCCATTGTCGTCCGCTGCGTCCGCACTTTGAGCGAAATCCACCGCACATCGATCGCATTATGGCGACGCGACATCACCTTTCATCAATTTTTGGAAACCAAAGTTTTTTCTCCCGAAACCTTTCCATCCATCTTGGCCGTTGGCATTTCCCTGTCGTTCCTCGACTTTTGTGCCGTCCTGGGATGGAAATATCTGCAGAGCGGCGGTGGTAGAGCAGTGGCTTCTACAACGAGAAGTACTGTTAGTCGAAGGTTGACGACGGTTGGTACTGCGACAACAAGACCGAAAGCGTCAGCGAGACATCCTGCCTATCAATTCATGGGAGAATGAAAATGACAGAATGACCGAACCAATCGGAATGGAGGACCACCAAGCCTTTGGCATTCAAAAGGCACGCTTTGCATCTTTATATTTTATACCATATTGCAAGATTGCCTCCCTAACGGAGAGATGATGTAAACTAGTTAACAGTAAGCAGCGGCAATGATTTGGCGCATCAAGTTTTCATGAACTTTTGTAATCACCAGAACTTGGAAACGCTTGATACCATGGTGAAATATGGAAAGCTCCCCACCACGGAATCTCTCTATGCAATTTTTCTTGGCACTTACATTCAAGGCCGCTTGAATGCGACAACTCCCTACCGTAGTCTACTACCGTAGTTACGGTAGCTACCCCACTGGTAGAGCCCTTTTGGATTGCGACGATTGTTGTTTACAGTTATTGAGACTACTTCTACGACGTATCATACATAATACTTCGTACATAGTAATACGACTGTGTATGGCGTACTCGTACTACAGTATCGACGGTGCACCGATGATGGTTGTAGTCCTCGTACTACGGCTCAAAAGTTGGCCCGACGCGCGCCAGGTTCGTCGATTTTGGGCGAACGACTCCACGAGAGAATGAATTTGTCGGAGAGTTCATCTTTTTGGGGTTGTATCATAATATTATTGTGTCGTATTCTTCGTCTTCCGGCATCGTCTTGTTCACTTTCCCTCTCTCTGAAACTCCTCTACGACGTAAATGGACAGCAGCATTTGTTCTTAAGCAAGCTATATTGCAAAGCAATCTGCAACACGAGCAACGATTTTTTTGTGTCAAGAAGGAAGCTGTGCACAACAACAGACTACAATCAACGCAACATTTTTGAATCTTTTTTATTAGGAGGATAGTAGATCTCAAAACTCAAGAAATACCACCATGGATGTCTTTTTGCTTGGAACGTCGATATCTCTCAGCGCATATCTTCCCAGGTTTCTCTTTGATTCAAAAATGGAGCAAGCTACACTCTTTTTGTCTATGGGTTTGTCTCTAGCGCTCTTCAGTCTCACTCTTTTGGAGGCAATGCCCAAATCGACATTGATGTTGTTGAACTCGGAGTCCAGCTTGCGCAATTCCTATTGGCTACTACTGTCGGCTCTGTCGATACACATACTAGTAGTCTTGCCCAGCTTGGCGGGTGCCTCGGTGGCGGAGTCCTTTGGAGACTTTTTTCTGCCTATCAACAGGGACCGCGACGACTGCAAATATCCATTACTCAACTGGAGGAAACTTCCTTGGTGGATTCGATTCCTGGTAGGATTGATCCAAATCGTTTTTCGAGGCATTCATCGAACGATTTGTTTATTTGGGGGGAAATGGGGGTCTTCGTCGGGGACTTCTTCGGACCTGGTAATGACTATCCACGACGAAAAAGAGCTGCATCTGTCGACTACCTCCTCAAGCGATACTTTCGCGGACGGATCCTTGGTCACGCCGTCTCCTTCCAGACGAGCGTCGTCCATCGTGTCACTAACATCTCCCTTGAATAGCAACAATATCCGACGACTGCAAGAACGACGTAACGTCTTACTTACCATGGGATGTTTGACGGGCATTGTCACAATTCTGATCGCGTTGAGCACAATTGGACCAATGATAGTCCAGCCACCGGCGGAACGCGAGACCACCACACTGTCTCGTATCATATCTTGGCTTTGTGCGGTTGGTTTACTTCTCTCATCATTACTCAATGGCTTTGGCAGCGTCTCCCTTCCCTTCACCTATCTGTCGGGAATCTTCCTCAAACCCGTGCGACAGGAAACGGTTACCAAAATGAGTTCGGAACTGAGGTCCATGCAAGAAGCATTGGCGAAAAAGCGCATGACTGTCAAGGAATTAAGTGTGGAGATTGCATCTCCGACCTCAAACTCGACGACTACAACAGCATCGCGCTCGTCGGGTGTTTCCATTAATGGCGGGCGTTCCTCCATGTTGGCTTTTGGCAGTCTAGGATTTGGGAAGAATAACACATCCCACACATTTTCTGATATTAAAGAAGACATCAAGAATCGACGACAAATCTTGCAAACCGAAATTGAGTTTCTTGAAGATTTGATACGGGAAACGTCGTTGGACATTGAGGAAATGAAGCATTCGCAGTCTATGGCAGTAGCCGCTCGCACCAACACTGGCCGACTCAAGTCATGGATTGGAATTGTGTTTTCAATGATTTTACTGTTGCGGCTACTCAATGCGGGTTTCTCCATTTGGACGAGCTCGACAACTTGGAACGTTAATACACTCCAAAAAATGTCACGAAACGATATCGTTACCACAGCCTTACTCTGGTTGACTGGCCGAGACTACATCTCGCAGAAGCGATACACGATGCTGTCACAAATGGTTTCGTTGGGACTGACGGCAGTACTGTCCTTTTCGCAAGTCCGAATGTTCCTCAGGACAGTGGCAGTAGTGAACCGTAGATTGAGTTCCTTTTGGAAAAAGTGCTGGTGCGGGGCTGCGGGGGCTTCCGGGAGTGGAGGCAAGGTTGATTCTAGGGATTTTTCTGTCAGCTTTCACTCGCAAGTAATTTCTGGGTTTTTGGGATGCTACTCGGTCGCTTGTATCGTACTGATCAAAATGATGCTACCCACCAAGTTCAGTGATTCCTTTTCGGCGGCGTTAGGAGAAACGGACATTTTCACCATCCATTCGTCTATGGTGAACGTGGTCTTCTTCTTTTCGGCGGTGATCAGCACGTCCATTTTGGGCATGTTATTGGGAATTCAGCGACAAAACAACTTGCGGCATGCAGCCGCAACTGCCGATAAAGTATACTACGGACCAGATGTGTAGCAATTCCATTTGTTGGACCTTCAATCGGGGATTGATTGACGGTTGAATAGCTTTACACCTCTACACTACAATGGGTGAAGACACAATTTTGAATCCTACGACCATTTATCGCTTTGTCGTACTAGTAGCAACGGCGATCTTTTTTCTCAATTTCTCGTTGTTCCTCATCATTTTCCTTTTAGCTGACGATTACCTTCGAAATGCATATAACTTCCATAAACTAGCACTAACAGTAAATGATGTTCAACCTACAATCACCAAAAAACAAGCTAACAACAGTTACGTCGCACCTAAAACTATCTTCCGCTTGCAGCCTTGGTGGTTTCTTCCTTCAATTTTTCCAGCTGTAGTCGTTGTTCTTCCGACAGCTCCACATCCTTGGGAAGATGCCTACCAAACGAAACGGCATCAATATTTTTGGAATCCTGGTCTAAGGATCCAGTCGCTATCGACTCTTTGGTTCTTGCCGTCTGCAACAATTGGTCCACATATTGATTCCAACCTTTGTAAAATTGGTCCAGTTGGGCTGGATCGGTGACCTTTTTGAAGAGCTTGAATTCCGACTTGACGTATGAATCCCCGAGCTCTTTCATCTCATAGGGTAAGTATCGTCTGTGGGCTTTGCGAATGCTCCGGTACAAACTCAGAGCAGCATCCTTCCCCTTCGTGGCTGCCGCGGTGCTGGACATAATACCACGCCGCGCTTTTGCTTTGTCCTTTCTTGATAGGTTCACCGTAACGAGAGCAGTATTGTGGTAGATTATGAGATTGAATTTCTGAACAAACGGCAGTCCATATTATTGTCACTACGACTAGTACATGTGATGAGGAAAGAGAGAAGTCGGAGAGAGACAATGTTCGCTCTTTGCGTCATGTGAGGGGGGGGGGGGGGGGGTGGCTCGTAGTTTGAGGGTTTTTGTTCGTGACTGACTAATTGACTATGAACGATTGATTGATTTTGTGGTTTTCCGTTTTCTAACTGAAAATTCTTGTCGGCTGATCTGGAGCTATTCTACTACCACCAGAAATCGTCCTTTAGTCGAAAGAGCAGAGGCAGGACAGCTTTTGCTTTGTTATACGTCGTATGCAACAGTCTGCAGTCTACAGAAATCCACCGCCGCAAGATGAGCTTTGAGCTTCGGAGTTCTAAGAAGAACATCACTCGTACAACTTCATTGTCATCATTTTAGATACTGTGGTACTCGTCACCTATCGCAGAAATATCCAACTATTCCGTATCTACAAGAAGATCGAACAGATTAAAAGAGAGAGTCTGAAGGAAAGAAGTATTTTGTACAAATACATCAGAAAAGGAAACACTCACGGACAAAGCACCAAGAAAGCTCACTCTACATATTTTTAAATTATCTTATTACCAACTAATAAGAAATATTACGTGAAGGAGTAATAAGTCCAACAGTACGAACAGCTGTACCGACTATCTCTTTCAGTTCAAACACATTTCTCCCCTGGAAGTATCTAGAGGATGCACTGTGTTGGTTGGTAAACGTCCAGGAGGTGAACAGTATGGAAATGGATGCCGAGCATACGTCATGACAGAAGTGACACCACCGTCGCAATTTCAAACCGGAAATTTCTCTACCATTGCTACTGATCCTTGAGGCATACAAGCAACTGCGGAATTTCCATAAAATTGTGCGGTTGTCACACGGTAACAAGACTCTACAGTTCGTCTCTATCCGATCGATGCCTGTTTTTCAGAATTTGGTTCATTTCTTCCTCCCCCAAGTCCCGCCCCAGTTCGGCAATCTGAACTTCGTATGCCCTTATTTTGTGTTCAAATTGACTTCTCGCCTGATCCGATAGCTTGTGTTTGCCAGTGCGATCATCCTCCAACTTTTGTTTTGCGTTTTGGACGACATTTTCCAGTTGTTGCCTCCGCTTTTGTCGAGAAGCAATTAAATCTTCGTGCGATTCAATACGAGGTGGTTCACCGAACACCACATCGATAGAGGATGCAAACATCATCGAAGCAACAAGGATGGCGGAGGTCGGTGATCCCGAATACGGTTTCGTATTCGCGGACATGGCGAGTTTGGACGTGGCAAAGGCGAAACAGCCAATCACCAGTAGGAACAGCCTGAGCTGACCATTTTTGTGGCAAATATTAACCATCTTGGTGCTTGCGGGTCCAGGGGTGGAAAATGTTGTATCCGAATGCTTGCAATAATATAATTGATTGATTGTGTGTTGTGAGTTGTGAGATTAGGTAAACTCACAGTCGGGACACAACAATTGAGTGAACATGGCTTGAGAGAGACTGGTCAACAAACAACATCATGTCGATCGATCGAAATCCGAATCGATCGTATCCATGAATGACGTGTAATGACGTCATGAGTTGGATGCAGGCTGTGATCGTAGCCATAGACCATGCTCGTAAACTCGTAAACTACCTACGGTAGCGATTATCTCTGTGTAGCTTGTTTGATAAAAACGTTGTGGTCTACATAACTAATAACAGCAAGCTTCCCTTTGTTTCCAAAGGTACGACTAGTACACCATCAAGTTTGATGTAATTGCTTTCTTACAGGAGGCAGGAAAATGATTCGTTGCCATGGTGATTAGGAAGCTAAATTGAAACAAGCTTAGACTTCATTCATTTATTTGAAACGTTGCGATCTGAAATCAATTTTCACCGGGATTTTGCCTTTTCCTCTGCCAAAATGAACTTCTCGGACGCTGCCGTCATGACGGTATGATACGATTCGAGTAGTTGTTGCATTTGTTGCTGCAGATTGGAGACACGGTCATTCAAGGAAGCAAACGTTAGGCGCAACGTATCCAAACGTTCTTGATCTTTCAGAGATTGCGTATAGTACGGAGAGGTCACAATGGGTGCCTGCGTCACTTGGTCCAAGCGCATGGTGGTCGATCCAGCAGTTGATGCGGATTCTTTTGTTTCGTTGGTCAGCAATTTCAAAATGACGTCCAAATGATGCATGTCGCATTGCAGTTGCGATGCTGCGGCCAGAACTTGTTGTCGTTTGTATAATAATGGTTGTTGTTGATGCGTCAAGGCAATATCGGGATCAAGCTCCTTCAACAATTTCAACGATTCTTGCCATGTTTCCCGAAAGGCCACTGTTGTATGACTGTCAATATTAGCTTGAAGGCTGTCAAGACGAGAAGAGAGCTCCTGCACCGAAAGTTGCGGAGGTGATATCAATGATATTCGACCAACTTTTGCTTCCAACGCGGCCAATCGACTTTCCAAGGATGCCGATGAGGGAGGAATGCTCTCTAATGATGGAGCGTTGGAGGACATAATCTGAAAGTACAAAAGGTGTGGGAGGAAGGGTGAGTTTCCAGCCAAAAGTCACCGACCTTTCCGCACAAACTAAATCATTTTCCCTTAAAAAAAGCAAAAAAGCGTTATTCCTTCGACACTGGACGGAGACTAAAACGTCTGCTTCTGAACCCAAGGCGAAAATGTTGTCTGCAAAATCTCGGACATTTTGCAGTTTTCAGTCTCAAGATGTTTTTACCACTTTTCTTCCCGTGAAATCACATTCGCAACCCCCCTCGGGTTCACCCATTACTTACCAGTTAGCTATTGTGGACGGCCGAGATCTTACTTTCTAAAAGTTATAGTGCGATAAAAAGAAAACAGAGGAAAAGAGGATTGGCTTTCAGAGGATTGTTTCTTCATCCCAAAATGGAAAATGATCAATCACATCGTCGTGTTGTGTGCACCACCGCACCGCGGGTGAAAGAAGACGACGCACCATCATACGTACTACTAGTACGTAGAAAGACGACTACCGTACCGTACCCTACCGTAACACTATCATACTACCTGGTACATACAAGTACAGGTACGGTACGCTACAATCGGAATTTCCGAATTTCAGTACACCGAACAGAAAAAAGAAGTACGAAGACATCACACTTACTGTTCACACTCGGGACTCATTTAACAATGCTTCTGCCAAACCTTCACTACTTCTTCTTGTGCTTCACCAATACTCGTACCAGTAAATGGAAGCATATCTACCGGAATGCTGGTGACTTCTGTTTTCAAACATTTTATTTACAGTTAATCATGCAACAGAAAAAAGTCTCTTTTTGACTTCCGTTTTGTATTGTCTGCGTGGAACTTGCATCTGAGGAAATTGTGGAATCCCCGTGCAATTGCGAGTGGAATCACTTTCATCTGGACACAGTTCGCGCAGCTCTTGAAGTGAGGCTTTCATTTGCTCTGTATCTAGATTGGAACCATGGTTCAAAATCTGCTTGTAAACTTGAATTTCAGGGCACATGGCATGGCAAAGATTCCTCCAAAATGCCGATGATCTCTCCTGTCCTAGAACATTTTCTGTCGCGGTGCGACGGGAAAAGACGGTGGAGTTCTTGGTAGATTGAAATTCCTTGCGACTTCCTTGATTTACAGGCCGAAAAAGTTCTTCCTTGCTGATTGTTGACCAGTCGTCCGACAGGTGTTCTGTTCGGAGCACTACCAGAGATGGTTTTCTGAATGTCCCATCGTGCGAATTATTGGTGTTGTCGAACAGCCGTGAGTGATAGCTGTGCAAGGCCATCCAGTAATACTCGTAGTTGTACCATTCGTGATACGAGAATTCGCGTACTCCCAGAACTGCAGCCCAAGCCCGCTCAGGGCAAGTCATGTTGACAGGTTGCTCGGCAGAAATGGTGGTATTCCACCATTGTGGCGTCAATCCTTCCAACACCAAATCGACAAAATTGTTGTAACATTCCACAAATAGCATTCCTCGTTTCCACTTGAAATGGTTCTCTTCTCGTTTGTTGCGACGCACTGGAATGATATCTTTTTCGAACTGAAACCAACTTTGGATACGCGTTAATGGATTTCGGATCGGTACGAGGTACGTGGACACCGGGACGGTGTTCTTTTTGGCTTTCGGACTTCCCACCTGGCGACAAGTGTCTTTTTTCAAGTGAAAGTAAAATGTGTTGGGTAGAGGTGGATCTCGTGGCATTCCCTCGCAATCAGCGTACATAAGACCTAAGCCGCACGAGAGGCTTGATCCAGCGGCCTTGCCGATGTGCACCAAGCATACTGGAAAATCAAAAGAAAAATTTGAATGTCGCATGGAAGAAGTTACAAGGCTGGGATGGTCTAGTCGAGCCGTTTCATTAGCGTCGTTGTATATTCGCTTTTCGATGGGGGCAAAAATCTTCTCGTCTATATATTTTTTGTCGTCGGAGTCCAGAAGGATTGCTGTATACGGCGTCCTGAGGCGATGGAATCCCCAACATGCTAAAATGACCAAAAGAACGACGAGATGATTGGCACCTGTCGATGACGACAATAATCGTGATCTTCCCATTCGATTCACGTTTTCTCCCTCCTTTTGGATGTCAAATATGATTGAAACGTTACCATCAATATGCAAGAGAAAGATTGAGGGGTGGTTCAATCACCTCATATTGAAATGGATTTATATCTGCAGAAATGTTGTTCGAATCGCTGGCGCTTGGCAATCAGAAGGAGTCACTTCGATCAGGGGATATGATCCTTGTCTTGTAACGCCCCGAAAAAACTGTGGTGTAGATGTTGCGATTGTTGAAGTCGTATGAGCAGAGAGAGAGGCTCCAATAACTTTTATACGTAGTACTGAAGTACCGGTAGTAATTTAGAATCGTTTGCGACAACAGCAGCAAACCCTGCTTCGTTTTCACTGTCAATTTTTTTTCGTTGACACTCAAGGTTTCAATCCCGCCAATGATTGACTGTGACCGGGAAAATTGAAGGTTGGGCCTAATGACTGGATAAATTCAAAGCCAGAGAATAACATTACTGTTTAACGTATTTCAGCCACAAGATCGAAAAATACAATCGCCCCACATAATAACACTTCGCAATCTTAAGAGCAAACAGTCATGCAGCAGTCATCGATGTTCATAAATCCTTGTCTACAGTGTATTTATTCTCTTTTTTGTCCTCATCGGAAAAGACATTGAACATCATGGACAAGAAGAGTACCGGTGGCAGCGTACTTTGCCTGTGAAGTTTACTACCTAGAGCTACTAGTAGATGTACTTCATCACCAGACAGACCGGTTCGTAGTACTTTTCCACAAGCTACGATTAGTCCGCACAAGAGTACGGCGGAAGAAACAAGCTGCCGTGTGATTGTTATACAGTACTTACACACTACAACAAACAAGAAAACCCGTGTAATAGAGTAGACTCTACTAGATAGCAAGATTGCAGTAACTTCATCTTGATTAGCTGTCTGTTGTCATTCGCACCCCGTCCAACACCCGACCGTGGAAAATATGAACTCCTCGTTCAGTGACAACGAAGCAAATACGGCAACAACCAAATGGAATGTATCTGATTCCTTCAAAATAACAAAGCAAAAGTTGCGTGTACCGTCTCGGGACGAAATCCGTAAACGCCAAGAGGAAGTGAAATCACCGTCAATAACCAGTGACGCTAAGTCTTACCTAAAATCCAGACGGCAAAAGGCCCGAGACGAACGACGACAAAACATCATGGGTATTCTAGACGACAATCTCGATCGCCTTGAAACAGAAACTTCATCTCCTGTCAAGGCAAGCCGAAAGGGCGAGTTGCACAATCCAGCCAAAATATCTCGAGAGTCAAGTAGCAGTCCTGGTCGAACCAGTCCCAAGGGAATTCTCAAAAAGGAAAAGAGCCACAGTCGGCTTAGGGCACTCAATCCATTTCGACAAAAGAGCAAGACAAACGAGTCTAACAACAGGGATTATCTGAAACGCACCAAATCTGCTCGCCGAGCAACACAGCGTCGCAAAGAACAAAAGGAAGCTATCAGTAACCTGAAGCAAAACAACAAGGACAAGAACTACGAGATGCAAGTAATCTTGCAAGAAGTCTTGCGCAAGTATCCCAAGGAGCGATGCAAGACGTTTGCGGATCACAAAGAGTTTGCGTTTGCCGAACTTGCCATCCAGAGCAACAAAAATAAGGAACTGCATATGGACGCCAAAAAGTTTCAAGATTTGAAATCCATGCTAGAAACTCACCTGGCAAATACTTTGCGAGAAGATGACTCTGTAGCAGAATCTACTAGAATCGACGATTGCGAACACAGTCGTTCCCATCCACGGCACCAGGGCTGTGATCGAGATCGTGGTTCGCCGAATCAGAAATCACGAGTTACAACTGATCCGATTGGCTTCAGCGATAGCGGTCGGTACTATCAACCAAGTCAAGCGTCTCGCACTTCTCCGAGAAGCTCCCCAAGGGCACTAAGTTTTAGCTCGTCACCGGATACCAGTCCGAATCGCAAACGATCTGTCGTTCCGTCTCCTCCACCACTTTCGACGTCGCACCGTAAGAGTTCACTCAAAGATCCCAGAAGAGATGATGTCACTTCTTCGCCATCCCCGCAGCCGAAATCCAGCCAATGTCTCCAACTTCCGACTCCTCGCACATCTTCGATGCGTCTTGGCCCCTACATCGAGAAGGATGATAATACCACCACGACTGAGAATGATGATGAGTCTACTCTGGTCCCTGTTGTCAAGCTTACTTTGGTGGATCCGAACGGCCAAGTTGGCAACTATACTGGTACCATCGATGTTAACACTGGTTTGCCTCATGGAAGTGGTAAATTGGAATACGAAGATTTTGGTACATATCAAGGGGACTTCATCCAAGGAAAGTGGAGCGGGTATGGTCGCCACATCAAGCCGAATGGTGATATTTATGAAGGAAATTACTTCGAAAATGCCAAGCACGGAATGGGGGTGTACCGTTACCGCGACGGAAAGCGAGTATTTGAAGGAAGATACGTCATGGGCCAACGAGTTGACGGCAAGATGACGTACGGAGATGGATCAGCTTACAAAGGTCAATGGTATGATGGAAAGCGCCATGGACGAGGAACGTATCAGTTCAAGGACGGATCAGTTTACAAGGGAGAGTTCGTACGCGATGTCATTCACGGAGTAGGGCAACTCTGTTGGCCTGACGGAGCCAAATATATTGGGGAGTGGAACGAAGGCCACCGTCATGGACAGGGAAAAGAGTTCACAGCGGACGGAAAGCTCCGGTACGAAGGGAAATGGAAGGAGAGCGTTCCAATATCGTAACAATTTTGATTTGAAGTATAAACACAAATAGATTTCACCACACTCCCATGTTGTTTGCAGTTAGTCGTCGCACATAAAGGTAAAGATGCTAACAACTTTGTTTGTATTTCAGTCCCTGTTTCGATACGGAGAATTCATCCACGTTCATAGCTACCTCCAACTTCGACATACGGCAGTACATCAGCTGCCTCTGTGCTTCACAATGTTGACAACTGACAAAGTATTATCAGCTAGTTAGAGCTATGCTTTGGTCGAACCTGCTCTGTTTCAGAAAGATATTCGAAGAGGCTCTCGTAAGTGTAAGTGTAAGTGTTATTCTTTTATTGATGCGAATTCACAATGATCGATTATTTGTGGGGATGCTTCGTTGAAGCGACGGCCAGACTCTGTGCTCGTTTGGGCTTTCTTATTCTTGATGGCTTCATTTGATTTTTTTGTGTACGACTTCTCAATTTAGAATTTAGGGTTCCCATGCCACTTCTACTGCATTTAACTACTTCGTGACATGACGAGAAACGAGAAACATTTCCTCGAGATGTTTTCTGTACGGTATCATCAACTGAAATGAATGATAGCACATGAAACCACCCACCAGTAAACGATGAAATAGTATTGATTTTCAATACAGACTAAAGACATTCTATGCCACGATGAACACGACGGATGGTACGGATCAAGACGAAGTCGAGAGAAGAGAAGAAGCAGCAGTGACGATGGAGAATGATGCATTGCCAGCCCGCAACGACATTGAACAGGCTCGGATTCCGGTGGAAACCGACGAGAATCCTGAAAAATGTCTTGACTTCGAGAATATCTTGAAGAGATCAATAATCATATTCGGACATTTGTGTTTCATTGGGTTTGCAGTCTCGGCAAACTTCATTTACGAATGGTCCAACGATTCGGGATGGACCGTTTGGTTCGCATTAACCAACGAGAGCGTAATCCAACATCTCAAAACTATTTTATGGCCGTGGCTGTTGATATTGCTCCCCATGGATGTATTGGCTCGAAGAGTTTGTGTCCGGAATGGCCTTGGGACCGAACAGAAAACATGGTATTTCCGTTGCATCTCAAAGAGTTCGTGGGTTAGCCTGTGTCTGGCGACGACGGTGGCAATGCTTTCTGCCATGCTATTCATTTCCATATTATTTACAATATCTCTGTACAGCGGTTCCAAGTCTCTTGCGGTTGACATCACGATTTACATGATATGCGTGATTGCTGGAATAGTGCTGCGGATTCTATTTATGAAACGAGAAGCGGCGATGGTTTGGGCCGCTTTTGTATACTTACAGGGCGGAATCATCTGGTTCTTCACGTACTTTTCATATTCGGAGGACGTGTATGAAGGATTTTGGTTACAGCCTGATCACTACAACCACACCTCGGAGGGTGACTAGAGTAGAGAGAGGAGAATTATCCTCAGTGATGCGAACATCAACTACTGCCGTTTCGTCACACTCAGTTTCTGTCATTCTCCGGCTTTTTATACATGCAAGTTAGAAACAAAAAATCCCGTCATATCTATTACTGCAGTATTTGTGAATCCTCTTTCCATGTCCGTACAAAGTCCATTTGCTCTTGGGTCTCGGGCGAACATGCACTCTCCCGTGACCTTGCCGAATAGCTTCGAAACAAACGATTGGTTTCTATCAAGGCTTCCTCTCCAGTTCGATGTGTGTTGCGAACCAACCAACACCCTACCGTCATCCCCGTCCGTCCAATACCACCCCGACAGTGAACGTATACGCCATCCCCATTTGCAATGCTGGCATCGATCGTGTCCAAGATCTTCTTCATGGTGTAATGCGAGGACGGGACACCAAAATCGGGAATGGCCAATCGATGGTAATGAATAGAACAGTTGCGCTTGGTGGCTTCTTCTTGCAGCAACTCTATGTAACTTGGCTTTTCTCCGTTTTGTGTCAAATCGACAAAGGTCCGAATACCACACTTATCCAGATACCGGCCTAATTTTTGTTGGGTGGCAGTCGAAGTTCCCGCACCAGGATACTCTCCCGCCAGTAGTAGCGGTGATACCCAATAGGTGCAGTCGTTGGGACGTTGGATTCGATTTTTCTCCTCGACATCTATGGCCGACATGTTTTCGTCTTTTGACAATGACGCCAGTACTGTTGTTGTGTGATACGACGAACCGGTGACAGGGAACGTCTCTGCAGGAGGTTGGGCTGAATGTGTTGGCAACAAAAAGAATGCGTCTGCTTGTGGTGGTACAATATTCCACTGGGAAAAGGTACTTGTTAAAAGGAAGGCTATGCAACAAGAATGGAAACGGTGGTTCGTCATCGTTCCATTCTATCTACTACGTAGATCAGTAGTTTCTCGTTACCAGGAAGTGGGAGAAAACGTTGTTACTACTGTTACGAACAATAACAAAATAACATCCGTGTATGAAAACAAGAGTATCATTTTATTTGACTGTGACTGTGAATTCCGTCCATGACAATGTCGGTATCATGTATCATGGTACATTTGGATCAAGGTACCAACGTAATAACTGTAGATAATGATGTTTATCAAAGCCACTCGTTGTTTTATTCCGCGCTCCATGATACATGATACTGGTATTTCATGTTACTACACAGTACTAATAACAAAGTAAAAAAATACTCCCTTGCTGTTAATCCACATAATTTCATTCATTTTTATCGCTTTCGCTCCTTGTAAAAAAGTAGGACCCTAAAACACGGTGTAGTGGAACTGCTAGCTAGCTACTCTAGAGAGAGAGAGAGAGAGAGAGAGAGAGAGAGAGAGAGAGAGAGAGAGAGAGAGAGAGAGAGAGAGAGAGAGAGAGGAACTGATCAAACCCCAGATGTGGGTGCATCTCTCGTTGTATGATCGCATCGAGTAATAATAAATTATTGGCATATCATTCACCAAAGTGAATCTGTGATGACACTGTGGTCGTCGTCGTCGATGCCCATGGCAAAACGATGGAATGTCCTTCTTCAACATAAAGTTCTAATGGTACCATCACCATCTTCGGCGCGATCCAGTTCCGTTTGGATTCGAGTTCAAGCGGCGCGAACGACTTCTCTCGCGAGAACATGGGACCGATCTCTATCCACCATTGCCTGCAACCAAAATTGGACTTCATCGGACGGCTCTCATGCAACAGTATTATTTGCCTCGGGAGGTCTCGATCCTTCGAGGAAAAGGAGTTGTACAGGCTTCAGATCGTTCAGTTCTCGTGGCAGCGACAACAGAAATTCCAACCGACGCTTTGAGTTACAAGCCCTCCCCTTCTCGGTATCTCCCGAAGAGGCCTTGCAGTCGTTTCGCAAATGGGCCGAGGACGAACAAGGTTTGCGCTATTTGATGAGTTACCAGTCCGTTCGCATCGGTGCCGCGTACGTTCCGGTATGGTCCTTTGATGTTAATATTCGGTTTTCACACGGAGATAACTGGAAACCCGAAATGTTTCGTGTTTACGACCAGGTGGGGGGTGGAAACAAACCGCAAAACGTCATCTTCGTTCCAGGTCTGTCCACCTATTCGGGATTCTCCTATCGTCGATCCTTGATCAATCCGGTCCACTCCACTACCTTGGTATTCATGGGTGACCGGACGGAACCCTTTGGAGGGTGGATGCTCAAGGATATGATCTTGAAACAAAGTGGAAATCCCATTTCCGTCGTCCCGGATGCTTGGACATCAACTCATGGTCATGCCTTTTCCGTCTTGAAAGAAGATTTGCAAGACATTGTTAATTATGAATTCCACGGCAACGACCCACCTCCAAAGGTCCAAACCGAGCTGGTATCATCGCGAAGAGTATTTCTACCAACTTTTGTCATTGATTACAAGATACTGGGCTTGGAATACCGTGCCTTTGTGAGTGGATGCGATCCCAACGCTCCAGTCGGTGGCGTATCACACCAGCTCTTTGGAAACAACAATTTGTTCAACGACCCTGTTTTCCACCAATCGTCGCGCAATTTTTTGACCCAAGTGACTACCAGCGCAACGCAATTGTTGCGGCGATTCAACTTGCCGGTACTTGTTTGGATCTTCCGGCCTTTTGTTACAGCCTTTTGGTTTGTCTTGTTGAGACTATGGGCCGCCTTTCCTGTTATCGGTGCAGCGGGAGGAATATTTGCAGGATTTCGTAAGATTGTTCAACCATGGATGGATAATCGCAGGGCAACAGCCGAATGGGAACGACAACGAGAACATGAATCTAAAATGACCGACGATAAGGATGTTCGCGGAATGAACGACTTTGAAGACTTGTCAGGGTCAGCCCAAAAATATTTTTACCAGCACAAGGCACAAATCTTGCGATCGCTTTCTGGAGAATTCGAACATCAAGAAGGCGACTACGACTGGTACTCTGATTGGCAAGGTAGGTTATGATTTTGGCGTTTATTTTCTGTATATTCGACCGATTGGAAGCCATTCTCACCAAGGTCGGTGTGTTGAACTACAGCTTGGGCACGTCAGCAGTGGGAAAAACAGGCTCGCCAACAACAACAGCAGCAGCAGCAGCAAGCGTACCGACAAACGTACCAACAAACTTATCAACAACAGTACCAGCAGCAAGCCCAACGACAGCAGCAAGCGAAACCAAAAGAAGAATACAAATGGCCATTTAATCCAGACGATCCTTATGCGGTGCTTGGGATCAACAGGAACGCAACAGACAAGGAAGTTTCCGATGCATTTCGTAAGGAAATGCTAAAGTATCATCCCGACACACAACCAAATGCTTCGGAAGCGCAGAAAAGACGATACACTGAGAGATCAAAACTTGTTTCTGAAGCATATCGCAAAATCAAGACATCCCGCAAAGAGTCGTCTGGAGGTGCTACAGGTCGACGGAATTTCTCTTCCTTTGCCGCTGCTGCCAATTTTGATGTTTCGAGGTACAACCCTGTGTGGTTAAAGCGTTACCAACAACAATATTCTGGCACTGCCAACAGTAAAGCTTCCGATGATTCAACCAATGGGAATGGAGAAAATGATATCCGTGAACAATCTGTTGAGGACTATTCTGCAATGTCAGCTGATGATTTAAAAGCGATTGTTATAAAGGCTATCCGTACTCAACAACACCCTCGCCAAGGTCAAGCTGCTGTCAGTGAGCTGGAGAAACTTGATGAGAACGTTGGCAATCTATCCAGCATTCAAACATCCCTGATCGATTACTGGATGAAATTTCAATCGTCGCTTTTAGAGCAGGTAAAGCTGTCCAGGTCGAGGGGTGAGAGTGATAGTATGGCTGAGGAGAAGAAGCTTGAGTTGCTCTCAGAAGCATACGAGGCAGCTATTGCTGTCACCAATACTTTGGATGCGATGGATAATCCCAGCAATCACCATTACGAGGCCATTTTGAGGGCATGGGCCATTACGTGCGAAATGGCTCATGAGATGGGCTTGAACCAAAAAGATATCGTAGTTGGTATTCCTCAACGCACTCAGACCATTCTGAATCAGCAGCCTAATCCATCCAATGAATCCTACAATCAAGTGATCCGTGCTTGGGCCTACAGTTCCGAATATCTCAGAGGCACTATGGCCGAACAAATCTTTCAAAAGATTGATTATCCGGATGGCAATAGTTTTCGCATGATAATTCGAGCCCATTCCCTTAGCAGAGAGACTCGGTCTGCTTTTCAGGCGACAGGTCACTTCATGAGAATGATGCGTTTGTTGGAGATGGGGAAAGAAGACATGCAGCCTAATTCGATAGAAGATTATCACACTCTATGCAAAGCTTGGGAGTTTGCCCGGGACAGAAACGCTCCATCAAAGGTGGTTACCGTTCTCAACATCATGAATATGGTCTATCGCCAACAACTCACTGAACTTCGTCCGGATACTAACTGTTATCGAAGCGCTCTTCTCACCATGTCAAAGAAACACACCGTGGACGATGTCGGCGAGTTGGTTGACGACATTTTAAGAGAAATGAGAGAAAACAATATACATCCGGATACCGAGTGCTACAGGGCCGCAATTATTGCTTGGAAGAACATGGCATTAGCGAAAGATAATCCAAATGCTGAGGAATGTATCATGCGGACGCAGCAACTATTGAAAGAAATGACCGAGGAATTCCATCGCACTACCATTATCACGGTCCAACCGACAACAGATGACTACAATCATGTATTGGAAGCACTGAGCCTATCTAAGGACGCCAGAGCACCCGCGCACGCTGAAAAACTCCTTTATGCCTTGAAAGCAACATCATCATTGTCTGGTGGTCCAAATCCTGCTACCTATCGATACGTGCTACTGACTTGGTCCAACAGTAGATCCCAAGAAAAACTAAGCCGCGCCTCCAAGCTCTTGGAAGAGCTTGTGCATGAGTGCCGTGTGCATGGCGAGTGGCTGGAGGATTCAACCGCCAGAAAATCACTTGTGGATGCGTTTACTGCATTCATACGCGTCTGTGGACTCGCTGGGTCCACCAACCATAATGATTATTTTGATCGGACCCAAACCATGACCATCGCTTTGCGTTGTGTCGAAGATATAAAGCACATGGGACTGACCCCCGATTCTGGAACATACGCAGCCCTGATTGAAGCATGCGACCACCTTCTGCCTCGCGATGGACGGGATCGACAAGATGTCATGGAAAGGATCTTCCGTCGTGCTTGCGATGAAGGTTATGTAGACGCCAATTTACTTGCTCAATTTCGCTCCACAGCACCGGCGTATCTTTTCACGAAACTAGTTGTAGCAAACAGTATCTTGGTTGAAGATGTCAAAGCAGTTCCTCAATCCTGGACAAGGAACGTACCAGGATACAAGGAAGGAAAAAAGAACATTCCCCTGAGTATTCAAGGAACTTATAAGTTTACGAAAGCTGCTGCTGAATACCGAGCAAGAAAACTTCGACACAGGACGAACCAGAGGATCTTACAAGGAGGAAGATTAAACTAGAGATGAAGAATTACTATGAATACAAACTTGTATAAGATGCAACAAATTTTGGCAACGATTTCCGTTTGAAATGATGAAGTCGAAGCAAAGCATCGACTTGCCAGCAATTAGCTTTATTTACGTAGAAGATGCATTCGAGGCTAGAATATCGCTCTTGGTGACGACTCCTGGTGATTTCCATCTTCCTGCACAATTCCACGGTGTCGTACTAGCTGCATCTGTGAATGCGCTTTTGGCGATGGAGGTTGCCATGAGTGGAAACACCGATGTCGCTGGTTTGAGCTCCACGAAAGATGTCTACGTACAGTCTAGGACGGAAATGAAGAAAAGGTAACAGTCGTTGCCATCATTGGTCAGTGGCAAAAACAAAATCGAAAGAGGATGACAAAGAAACAACGAAGTGTAAATGTCAGTCCACGGAGACCAAGATTTTGTGACACGGCTGAGAAGACAACTCGTCTAGTGGTGACAAAGAAGATGAAGAAAGAGTCGAAATGATGAACTCGTTGTCCCAGCCGTTTCCGAAGACGCTGCTGCTGCAGACATGAAAACAAAAAGAGTATTCATGGGGATGGAGCGACAATCTAAGCAACATAGGCACATTACTTAGCAGTACAATGCATTATACTAGCACCTTATTACAGGCCACCAGCGATTCGAAGTTTTGTCCCACTGCAATACTGACTAGCATCTGAAAGGAAATATTCAATGGCCGCAGCCACTTCACTGGGCCGTCCAGCTCTTCGTGCCGGAATCACCCCTGACATTACTTCCAAAATGTCTGGTGACGCCAAACCCGTATCGATTAATCCTGGCTGAACGATGTTGATTCGAATGCCTTCTAATGGCAGCGTCTTGGACAATCCAGCTACCATGGCCTCCAAGGCAGCTTTGGACATGCCGTAAGCCAATATTTGCGCACTTTCAGCCGAAATGGACGAGACACAGACAATACTCCCGCCACTGCCGCCGCGGCTTTTGGCGGCCCGCTGGACAAATTCCTTGGTACAATAAAATGGCCCACACGCGTTCGTTTGATAGTCACGCCACAAGATTTCGTTTTCGATTTTGGTAATGTCCTTTTGCATGGGCTCCATTACGCCGGCATTGTTGACGAGGCCAGTGGGATTTTGTGAAAAGCGCGTTTCAATGTCTTGAAAAAGCTTCAAGACTTGATCGGGTTTCGAAATATCAGCTTGAAACGGGACAATTGTGCCAGCCGCGGAGGTGGATTCTTCCACCACTCTTTGTGCGGCTTCTTCGTCTTGACAGTAGTTGAGTGCAACATCGTACCCCTTTTCGGCCAGCAATAGACAAGTGGCGCGTCCGATGCCCCTACTGCCACCTGTGACGAGGATCAGCTTGTTATTGTCAGTGGACGACGAGAGCGCACAACATCGGCAAACGATTTGGATAAAAACGACCGCTGGTAGAAAAACTCGACCAACTATCATGATGTTGTGATGACAAGGTACAACGAGCTTTCGCGAATGACAAATACTTCGTAAAGAGCAGCACCGTTGACGGGGGATGCGTCGCTGATGCATCAATGTCTTCACACGGTTCTCTAGCTACCGTAGTCAACCATCGATAAAGATTTCACAGTCAGTGTGAGTGATTTTCTGCGTATCTCGGTTGGAGCCGAGTGGTGTAGAAAGATACCCCGGGAAATTAAATGATACTGCAACGTGCTGGTGATCGCCGGACAGTCATTTTGATTCTAGATTATTCACAGTAGTTATATAACTGTAACTGTAAGTTCAAAGTACTGTTGTTGATACGTACCACTTTAGCACCTTAGCACGGTAGTAGAGAGTACGGTACTACATTAACGTCGTAGTGACCAATAATGCTCCTGTCTCATCAATTGCCAGCGCTTTTGTTCTCATTCTGTCGTAGTGTAGAGAACTCCCTAGCTAGTACATGTTGTTCTCTATGGTTGCTTGGTGCTGAGGTAGTCTATTTCATTTGATTGCTGATGATGTTGATCTAGTTGGATGGCATTCATTTGTTGTGTTTATTATAATAAGATTATTACAACAGTATTCTATAATATGCTTTATATGTATACGTCGAAAATTCTAGAATACTGTTTCCTTGCCAATCCGTTTGCCATTCATAATGAAACTGGTGACTACATTGACAAATCGCGATCGTCCCTCAAGCAGGTGGACTGCATGGTCGGCATCACTCAAAATACTCCAGGTGCGATCGCTGCCACGTCCCAAGTTGGCAAATAGCTCTTGTTGTACATGCAACGGTGCATAAGGATCCTGGTCACCCACGACCTACAATGGGAGGAGTAAGGGTTGGGTGGTATGAGAAACGGTTTCGGTAAGATATTTTGTGATTCTTTTCTCACAACACGACCATACGATCATAATAATATGACTTACCACCAAGGTTGGAACATGAACCATTCCTGGGTCGCAATTGTTGAATTGATACAAGTGCTTCCATTGAGCCTTGATGGGATCCGATAAGAGTGCCGCTTCCGCAAAGTTGGTGGCGGCCTTTGGCGGAATGGTCCCTTCAATAGTAAAATCTTCCACCGCGGCATCAAAGGTATTCTCTACATCGCCAACATACTCTCTGTTTTTAACGTAGAGCGGTTCGCGAGGGTATCGCACCATGGGATCAAAAATGCTTCCATAGAGAATGAGTCGCGAAAACATGGGTTTTCGTCGTTGGGCTGCTAGCTGGGCCACCAAAGCACCCTGCGACCATCCCATGAGACTGATCTTTTCCGGAGTGCTGCATTTGTGT
Source organism: Nitzschia inconspicua (assembly GCA_019154785.2). Classification (NCBI taxonomy): domain Eukaryota; phylum Bacillariophyta; class Bacillariophyceae; order Bacillariales; family Bacillariaceae; genus Nitzschia; species Nitzschia inconspicua. The sequence continues at coordinate 2,834,071 of JAGRRH010000013.1, read as the reverse complement.
CGTGCTGCTAACCAACTCAGAACGGATTCGACATCTTCCATGCATCGATTCGGCTCGACCGTTCCCGTGGCGTCCTTGGGCGTTCCACCAAATCCACGAAAATCCATGGCGTAAGCGGTAACATTGCGTTCATTCAAGGCTTCCATGAGTGATCGCGATTCGATGCCCTTGGCGGCATTCTTGGGTCCGCCCAACAGGTGATAGACAGGGACGCTGGACCAAGTTCGACCGTGTAAGAGTAACAGTACGTGATCGTCGGGTCGTGGCTCGGCACCACCCGATGTTTGTTGCTTCAAGCCGTAAACGGTCAACGGATGGTCATCGCCACTGGCAGGAACGGTAAAGACATCCAGGCCATCCAGCAACAGGGACCCTTCTTTTGTTCCCAATGGTGTGTCGGCAATGGTCATGGTGCAAGTTGTTGTATGGGATGAAGAATGGTGTCGCAACCAGAATGATGAATGTGTAGCAAGGTGATGGTTGAATGATTTGCCCCTGTTGTAATTAATACTACGATTTATTCGTCGGGTCGTCACCGAGATTGTAGACTGCCAACGTCCCGGCCGGAAGGCAGCTGTATAAAGTGACGGTCGGAATGCCATGGCGATCGTTATAAGGATGAGCAGTGGTACTATCCGCGTTCTACTGGAAGAAGATGGGCCGATATTGATTGGGCGCATCAGCTAAAATAGAGCCTGACAAAATTTGTCTCCTTGGAAACGATGATGATTATCGTGGAATCTTCTTTGGCCGCACCAATATTATTTATTTCGATCCGATGTCAAACGCCAGCAATGAGGGACGTCGTCTCGCCACTACTCTTGTCGCTTGCTACCGTTCACCAGGAAACCCTATTTTCTCTACAGCAGGAACGCGACTGTTTTAGGTGCGGCTACCCAAAAGGAACTGAAGAGCGATGATTTGTATGTTTCGGTGTGATGTGATTCTGTACTTCAACCAACGATAGCCATCAATAGGGCATACTGAGCCATCAATACCAACAAACACGACGTCGTATGTATCTCAAGCTATGTACCGTACATACGTCGTACGATACCAGGTACGACGACTGTACGACTATTTAAAGATAAAATAATTAAAATAATACGGAGTATGAGACGACGAACGAACGAACGAAGAAAAATAATGTGGAGATCTTTCGTGGAAGGAAGGAAGGACGACGAATGCCAGCTACCGTGTCTTATTAGTGATGAAAGACGACGAACAAACGAACGAAGAAAAGTAATGTGGAAATCTTTCGTGGAAGGAAGGAAGGACGACGTTCACAGTCAGTTGACTGTGAATTGTGACGTCACATGTTGAATATTATGAATATTTTATTATTTTATTGTTATATTTATTTGACTGTGAATGTGTCCTTCATTCCTCATGGCCATCATTTTCACGACGACATCATCTTGTTGTATTCCCATTACTATTATACTACAGTAGCTATAATAGTACAAACTCGATTGAAATAGGAATACCATATCATAGTTGAATAATAGCAAGGCGAAAAACCTTAATTTACCTTGGCTACTTCTTTCCCAAGCCAAACAGTCCTTTCATCTTGTGCACCAATTTCGATCGAACGGCATCCAGGTGTAGTTTCACCATCATACGAAGTGGACGTGGGAAAACGATCGAGTAGATTTGTGACAAGGGATTCCTCCATGGAAATCCAATACCGGCCTTGTCTTGAGGGATTTTGTTTCTTGCATCGGTAGTGATGGTTTGGCCTAAATCATCCACCAAAACCAAAGTCGGAATTCCCTTGACTTTGTACTTGTTGGATAGCATTTCTCCTCTTGCTCCAGTGGCTTCTTCCGGTGGCAAGGCTAGCCAAGGCATGTGGGTAAAGTACTGGTAGTGTGAATTGACGTCGCGACATCGTGACACCCATATAATTTGGAACTTATCCTTTTGTCCACGGCGCTTGTTCATCTTTTGATAAAACGAGACAAGCTCGGGGGTGAACTGCCGACAGGGTCCACACCAATCAGCACTAAAGTAGATACCAATCACATTCTTTCCCTTCAGAGCCTCATTGGTGTACTGCTCCGAAATTTGGGCACTGGTTTCATCGACCAGTTTCAGTGATTGTAACTTGGGTCCAAATAAATCAATCAACGGTCCTGCCTGAAATGGTTCTTCTTCTGTTTCCAATTTTTCTTTTTTGCTGTCATCTGACTCTGAAGAAGCTGCATCCTTCTGCGACTGTCCTGTCACGGAAGACTCCTCCTTTGTTGATCTTGTAGCCTGTTCTTCATCATGGGCAGAACTTTCGTCGGTGGTTGCAGAAGTCGCCGATTCAGGATCGGCAGCTGTAACTGTTGCTGTTTCCTGTCCAATCACGATGTGTTCCGACAAGAAACACGCAATGTGGACAGTCAAACACAGCAGCAGGGTATAATATCTCATGGTGATTCGGTCAACAAATAGTACGTTTTATGCGGTGACAGAAAGTGTAGTTCAACAAAAAGTGGTTGTTGTTGTAAGGAGTTCCAAGCCGAAACGTATGCTCAGTCTCCGAAGTCCGAAAAGTCACAGAATCGCTTGTTTGGTACTAAGAACGACTTTGCTGCTATCTTGACCCAAGTGAATGCCGTTGGTTTGCTTTCGAGGACGCCGTGGAAGCTTTTTGAGGCAGATAGTGTGATATGTTTAGCGACTTCTTCCGCAGTAAACGTTTTATCTCGACTGAGTTGATGTGTCCCGATTTCACAAAACTGCGCAATTATTCACTACGGTACGTGACGATGAAGAAAGATCCGCGAGACAAACGCTCAATGGTTGTCACGTCAAATAGTGGCACGAATTTCCGGGGCATGAACAGACCAATGTGAGTCCTGGATCTAAAAATCATCGGCGATCCCTTAAAAAGGACGAATGCGACTATGGGAATAGATAGAATTGATGTATTGATTATTGTTTGGAAATTTCTCATTTTTCTGATTCACTGTCGCTCGGCACGTAACTTCTTTGATTCCTTTTCCCATCCGCATCGAGCGGATCGTTCAGAATTCACTCACTCACCAAGCAGCTTGAGGTCTTTTGGAGCTGCGGTAGGGGGGGGGCATTCAAATTCATCACTAACTTCCTCGTTCTGGAACGTAAAGCACCGCCGCGTCCTTGAAGTCATCGATAAATACTTCACAGTGTGTCGACCCTTCTTCCACCACCCGGAATCGTCCAGTAGCATCACCAGCATTTCTGTTTATCATAACCGCAAAGAAAAGCAATCATCATGGACGGCGTCTCGATCGTCTACATGTCTGAAGTGATGGGCAAACACGTGTGGATCAAGTTTCCAGTGACTTTGGAAAATGGCATCATTTCTTTTGAATTCATTCGAGGTTTGATTACCAAGTATGAACAATACTTTCTAGATGGGAACCCCAACAAACCGATTGAACACCAACATTGGGTGGATTTCGGAAATAATAATACGGGATACTACAATCTAACGGAACAAGAAGACACAGGATATTTGCTTTGGTCGCAGGAAGATGCAGACGCTGCACACAAAAAATTGAAGACAAGACCAAAACGCAACCGCAAAACGATGCCCGCATCAGCTAATGCAGGTTCTAATGGAATGGTCCTCCGTCCTATCACTACACGTGCGACAACAAATTCATCTCTGGCCGCTGTAGCAGTAACTCCCGATCAAAGCCACAAACGAAAATTGGATGTACGGTTAGTGTCTGCAGCACACCGCAATGCTAGAGCCAAATTGGAGTTTGGTTCTGCCCGCTCCAATTATCTTGATCCAGAAAGCAATGAGATCAACAAGGAAGAATTCTCACAGTGGTTGAAAAACATCCATAAAGGCGTCAGGGGGGATGCCATATCTCCGTCCAATTATAGAAGTGTCATGAACCGGGCCAATGATTTGATCACAGGCTCCGGTGTTATCTACAAGAATTGGCCTTCCGATGTGCTCTTCCATGAAGGAAAAACTGTAACATTAAAGACAGATTTTGATGACTTGTTGCGAAAGGCCAAGGACCATGAGAAAATATACGGTGAGGACAAGGGGCATGGTTGGTTGTTGCGTCACCCTATCAAGAAATTGAAGCTTTTCAAGGAATATGTGGAACAAAAGCGCTACGAGTACGCACACCCGGAATTGATTGATTGAAAAACTGTTGGGTGATTCATTTCGGTGGGTTTCTGTTTTTTTTGGTAGGATTAAATGGTCTTAGCTATTTCATCTCCTTGTATCCGCACAACAACCGCACCTTTACTTGTTGTATACCAATCTTTTCAAAATAGTTGTCGTAGCCAGTTGCAGTGAATGTCAAATAATACTATTATGGATTCTCAAGTTATGATACTCTCAAGTTGTGACACTTGTGTGGCATAAATGCATTGAATACCATTGAAAATGTAATGTTAGAATCTACTCAGAGTACCTACTGGTAGTACCGGTAGCTACTACGGGGTACCCTCTCACTAGTAGTACCGGTACCCAGGTAGTACCGGTGTCGTATGATACTCGTAGTAGAAACAAGTTTTGAAATACGTCGTAATTGACTTACGACAACTCAACTACCAACGGTAATAAGGTACTTTGAGTACCAACTACTGGTAGTGCATGTCTGGCCGTCACCAGGAGACGTGCGATCGACAGCGGGCAATATGACGTCACAACCCATCACGAACGCCGTATATGATACAAATTTCGCTCTCCCGTTTCTTCCCCAACTTCCAACTCATTCACTGTCACTGCTGTGCCGACGACTTACTCTCTGTCTGAAACTGTCGGCAACAACAGGCACAGATCAATCCAGGATATAAGCTCTATTCCTTGGGGAAACAGCGAGGCCAGAGTTCGACACAAAACTTTCAATAAGCTACTCTGCTGGAAAATGTTTTCCATAGTACACTTTGTTGCCGTCGCCGTCTTTTTCCCCCTGTCTGAACGATGTGAAGCGTTTGCTCCAGCCTTTGCGTTTCAACAGAATGTGATTGTTCCCTCGTCATTTCCTACATGGTCTTCCGATCGCAGGAGAATTTGTATTCGTCGTCGGGACACGCAACTATGTATGGCGGAAGTAGAGTACAATCCGGAACGGATTCGAAATTTTAGTATCATCGCCGTAAGTAGAAGCAAATAAAGGATCCTTGAGCGAGCTTGACCTTTCCGGAAGGAGCATCCATTTTCTCACAGTGTGCCCCGTCACTTGAAAATTCAGCACATTGATCATGGAAAGTCCACATTGGCCGATAGAATCTTAGAAAGCACAGAAACGGTCGCCGCCCGAGACATGACGGAGCAGCTCTTGGACAACATGGATATTGAACGAGAGCGTGGTATCACCATCAAGTTGCAAGCGGCTCGAGTGTTGTACAAGAGCAAAAAAGACGGTCAAGTTTACACACTCAACCTTTGCGAGTAAGTTTGGTGATACAACACTTTGTGAATGAAATTATATCGAAAGGGAGGTATCACAGTTTGGAAACTCATTCATTCTTTCTCTCCTATTGCGCGCTTGCAAAAATAGCACGCCTGGTCATGTTGATTTTTCGTACGAGGTTTCACGAAGTCTTGCCGCTTGCGAAGGAGCATTATTGGTCGTAGATGCATCACAAGGAATCGAGGCCCAGACTTTAGCAAATGTCTATCTCGCCCTTGAAAACGATTTGGAGATCATCCCAGTCTTGAACAAGATCGACCTTCCCGCGGCGGAACCCGATCGAGTAGCGCAAGAGATCGAAGAAACCATTGGACTGGATTGCTCAGACATTGTACATGCCTCTGCAAAGGCTGGTATTGGAATCGATGACATTCTTGAGTCGATTGTTCGGAAGATTCCTCCTCCCCAAGCTAATGTCGACAAGCCATTCCGGGCGCTAATTTTTGACTCGTACTATGACAGCTATCGTGGAGTGGTTGTTTTTTTTCGAGTGGTTGACGGAGAAGTCAACAAAGGCGACAAATTGCGATTTATGGCATCCGGAGCTGAACACGAAGTAACAGAAGTGGGGGTTATGACACCGAAACAGGTCCAAGTCGACAAACTTCGAGCAGGAGAGGTTGGTTATATTTGTGGTGGCATAAAAGATGTCCTTGATGCTCGAGTTGGTGACACCATGATCCTTGCAAAGGCATACAAAGAAGGGAAGGCTTCCGGGAATGAAATCGAACCCCTCCCAGGATATGCCGACAGTATCCCCATGGTGTATGCAGGAGTTTTCCCTGTTGATGCTGACGATTACGAGACATTGCGAGATTCTCTTGGCAAGCTCCGCTTGAATGATGCTTCGCTCAGTTACGAACCAGAGACGAGCGGAGCAATGGGCTTTGGTTTCCGTTGTGGATTCTTGGGGTTGCTTCACATGGAAATCATCAACGAGAGGTTGTCACGCGAGTACGGATTGGATTTGATTATGACCGCACCAAGTGTCGTCTACAAAGTCAACAAGAATGGAGAAGAATTCGTCATTGATGCGCCGAGCAAGATGCCTGATGTAACACGCGATCATCAGACAATGGAACCATATGTCAGAATGGAAATCCTTACGCCCAGCGAGTACAATGGCGCCATTATTGAGCTCGGACAGGAGAGACGAGGAATTTTGATTGATATCAAGTACCTAACGCCAACACGCTCCACTATCGTTTATGAACTACCTCTTGGAGAAGTTATCACTGACTTCTTTGACCAACTAAAGAGCAGAACAAAAGGATACGCCAGCATGGAGTATTCCATTTTGGAGTACCGAGAGAGCGACCTGGTTCGTTTGGACATCAAGATCAATTACGAATTAGCACCGGCGCTCGCTTGCGTTGTTCACAGGGATAACGCACAATCTGTGGGCCGACGTTTAGTCAAGAGCTTGAAGAATCTGATTCCTCGGCAGATGTTCAAGGTTCCGATACAAGCGTGTATTGGTGCCAAAGTTGTAGCATCAGAATCCATATCAGCAATGCGAAAAGATGTGCTAGCAAAGTGCTATGGCGGTGATATCACGCGAAAGAAAAAGTTACTTCAAAAGCAAGCCAAGGGAAAAGCAAAAATGAAGGCCATTGGAAAGGTTAATGTGCCACAAGAAGCGTTCATGGCGGTACTAAAACTAGAGAAAGAGTAAATTAATGCTAGCAATGATAGAGTGTCAGAAAGTAGTCTTCTACTAGAGGATTCGCATAAATCTTTATTCACATCTACTAGAATAGTAGAAATCGAAGATGTTGTAAACAAAGCCTTGGTTCAACACCCTACCGTAGGTAGCTACCGGTAGCTACCCTTTGCTGTTAGTACAATCGTACCGGTAGTTAACAGTACGTCGTATCGGTAGATCGATAAACTGACTGATCGTCTGGCCGTCACAACGAGACGTGCATTTGACCGCAAGGTGGATTCATTGGTCGGGTGTATCATAGAGGATATCATCCCGATGACGACACGCATCATACAACACAAAAAGTTTCAACCAAAAAAAACGTTGCGGCAAGCATTTTCTGTAAAACAATGTCCCCGACAGCCCCTTACCGAACGCTCCTTCTGGACATGGATGGAGTCCTTGCCGAGGTCTCCAAGTCGTATCGCGCGTCGATACTGGAAACCTGTCACAAATACGGTGCCACTTCCATCACCTACGACGTGATTGGGGATTGGAAGGCCAAGGGTGGGTGTAATAATGATTGGAAACTCTCGTTGGACTTGATCAATAGTGATCCAAATGGGCAAAAGGGGTTGACTCTGGAACAGGTCACTGACACTTTTGAAGAGTTTTACCAAGGAACAACGGACCGACCGGGTTTGGCAGATACGGAGAGTTTAATACCAAGCAAGGCAGTGCTGCAAGAATTGCGGAAACGAGCGAATGGAGTTGGAATCGTGACCGGACGACCACTGAAAGATTGTCAAAAGTTTTTGAAATTACACGGACTCGAGGACATGGTTGATGCGTGTGTCTGTATGGAAGATGGACCGCCCAAGCCAGATCCCTTTCCCGTTTTAGAGTGCTGCAAGCGTTTAGGCATTGAACCATCGCCATCCGTGATTTTAGTAGGTGACACACCTGATGATATTCGAGCTGCAATAGCTGCTGGGTGTAAAGGAGTGGGTGTAGCAACTCCCGAGGCAGCGGAAGAGCGAAAAGAAAAAGGTGAACCGTTCGATAAGACCAAGCTCTGTTCGGCCATGAAAGAATGTGGAGCGGACATCATACTGGAACCTGGATTCGACAAGCTTGTGGAATATTTTCCAGAACCCAACTAAAAGAATCAAAGATAGAGCGGAGTCATCTAGTATATGTTTCTTTTGCAAAATAGACAAACGTTTATGTTGATCTCTTTCATTTCTAAAATGGAGTGTCGTGCTTATAGATGGAGATTTGAGTCTTTTGTGATTCTTGTTACTGCTGCAAAGACCATATATGATCATGAAGGGTAACCGTTCCGGACATCTCCAACGATGGTAGACGAGGTGGAGTCCTCCCTTCAAGTACAACAATTTTCTCACCGCAAATGAAGCGAGAGGGGTTTCTAACCCTAACAGTATATTCGTGCAATTGCCGGTGCTGAGCAGCTGTGGAAGGGTTGTTTCTGGTTGTACAACCATGAAATGAATTGATAGAATGTACAAACATCTATTATTACACTAACTGTTATTAAAAGGTACACTTGCAAAGTAGAGATATTCTGGTATTACTACGGAGTAATGCTAGTAGAGCGCGCCAGACATTCACTCGTACACAATTTCCACTGGCAAATGGCGGAGAGACTTACCTTCGACTACGGGTCCGTAGTAGAGTCTACCTTTTGCTACGATACCTACCGCTACTTGAAGACGACAGACGCCACAGTACCTGTACGGTAATACTGTGCGGTAGTCCACCGGTACAGGTAGTCGTACTGGTGCACCTTGTACACTCTCGTACCACCGGTTAGTTCAACGCATAAAAAAGTTCGAGCCAATCTCTTTTCTTTGACCTTCCATCCCAGAAAGGAATTTCTGACACGTACCAATACAAGAAGTCGTAAATAAACAAGGCTTCTGTTTGTTTTCTTGCTTCCATTCTACGACTCTTGACATCAAAATATCGTCTCCTATAAAAGTTGACAGTGACGACAAAACAACAACAACAACAACAACAACAACAACAACGAAGACTCTGAAAGGCACTGGTTTGCTTGACAACCTCTGAAGCCTTGAGAGTTAGCTACCCAATATGAAAACACCTCAAGATGATGATCGGACGTACTACGAGGTGCTGGAAATATCCCCCGACGCCTCTGAACTCGACATCAAGAAAGCCTATAGACGTTTGGCTTTGAAGCATCATCCCGATCGCAACGGTGGTAGTTCCGAAAGCACGGAACGCTTCAAAGAGATTGGAGAAGCCTACGACTGTCTGAGTGATCCCGTCAAAAAACATGATTACGACGCCAGCCTCCGTCAGCATCAATACGAACGAATGCACAGTGGTTTCTCCCGACCGGCATCCACTAATTCATCGCCGCACGCGTCATCATACTACGGTGGTCGTGCTTCGAATCGCGTCTTTCCCATGGCTGGTTATACCCGACGACCACACGATTTTGACGCCTTTGCACAGTTCGATCGCAATTTCGGACACGATCCATTCTTTCAAGAGGCTTTCCGGGACATGGACGAAGAATTTTCACGACGCTTTCAATCTTCCAAGACAACAACCCCAACCAATGACCAAGCTACGTCTGCAGCTACCGACATACAACCTCAACCATCTACTAAGGTTAAATCAAAGGAAGGGTGGATTCCGTGGCTACTTCGACAGTGTGGTGTCGAATTTCAAATGACCTCTTATGTGTCCAATGGACGAGGTAGCGTTACCGCAACACACTACTCCTCTTCCAACAAATCTTCCTATAACCAAAAACAAAGTTCCGTATATCGCGATGCCCAAGGGAGACAAGTCCGAGTGCAATCCATGGAGCGCAATGGCAATCAAATCGAAGATACCTATGTGAACAATCGATTGGTGCAACGCAAAATCAACGGCATTGTTGAGCCCATGGAACGTATTGGGAGCTGACACAATCATGGTGAGGGCATCTGCTGCCAATCATGAATGCATACTACCGATACATTGTCAAGCGGAAGGCGGGAGTCCCCGCTATATTTTCACCCTTTCATTTTTTTGTTGATATAATCAGTCCACTTTCAAATCGTTTCTGGAATCTATTAAATACTATTAGTTGTGTTGTAGCCAGTATGTCTTTTACATGGAGCGTTTCCCGTCAATGCACTTACTTATAAAGATTGCCCAGGCTGATCACAACCACACGGGTCCTACCCACGTTGCGAATTACCAGCACCCTCCCTATCTTCCAGGTCTTCCTCGTCACATTCGTCGTCGTCCATAAACTCAGAATCCGAGAGACCCTCTCCATCTGTCAAGTAGAGACACGAAGCAGCTGGTTGGTCCTTCGGAATCGACAACAGTGTAGGCGGCTTGATGCGATAGTTGTGATCAGTCGTTTTGGGGACCTCAATAGATACCCGCTTACGCGCGTTGTTCCTTTCTTGGTTGCCCAAATCCCTTGACTCCTCCAGACAATGCTCCAGCTTGCCTGGATCTTCTTCATCACAATCCCGGCTCTCCACGATGTGCGTCTTTTCGGAAGCCACGAGAGACGATGGTGTTTGAGTAGCAGCGCTGGATTGAAGCAAGAGCTGTGTTTCCAACTCACGGATCCGTCGACGCAACTGCCGTTGATCCTCTTCCATTTCTCGTAGGCGACAACGGGTATCTTGACAAATGGATTGCATCAGAAAACACCGACGTTTCCAGTACTCCTCGTCACTGGGCGGGTCAAAGTCCATGGGAATACGACGAATTTGGGGAAGTTCTACCATGGGTACTACCGATGATTCCTTTAGAGTATGAAATGGTGGTTGAAGTTGTCGTTGGTGACGATAATGGGAGGTGCCCTGGAAAGAAATGAGTCTTTGACGTTTGAAGGCACTCTCATGATGATGATGATGATGCGATGGGTAGTAGTAGCAGCGACGGTATTGATTGTAGTAATCATCGTCTCTAGTGGACGATGAATACAGACTGGTCCCCCCACGGAGCCGCCTAGCTGCATCAACAATGATGCGTTTTCGAGCTTCCCGAAAAGTAACCTCGACTCTCCCACAAGGTTTTTGGTTTTCTTGGGAATAACTGCCACCTCCAGCTTCACTTGTAGACGGCCGCAATGTAAAGGAAGTATTCAACATGATCGTTACCTCCAATGAATATCTCTTTTATGACTACCCACTTCCCCTTGGTGCTGATGTTGCCATCGACCAGTCTACAATGGCAATCAATACTACCCTGAGCTTCTCCACGCACAAGACAAAAAGGTGGAGAAACTTGGAGATGAAAATAACTATGTCTTTGTTTCTCTCCTCGTGCGGAATGACAGGAATGGCTTCTTGTTCACACTCTCGTATCACATCTCCCAACAACAAAAGAGATAGGCAACGGCGCACCTATCGAGTTTGAAATAAAGTGGGAGGCAACGATATATTTTGAAATTCGACGGGCGCGAATTTGATCGCAACAATTCATATGCCTCCTTCGTAGAGCACATGGAAGATACACGTAAAGTAGGGAATGACGCGTGGAGTTGGACACACCATCGCATTTTAGTTCGCTTCAAACGCTTGCCCACGCGAAATTAAAGGGGGGAATTCAATTTCTTCATCTCCGTGACCGCCAATAATGGTTCCGAACCAGGTTTTGCAGAATAGCCAGTTGAAGGAGAACCAGGACTTGCTTGATTGAACAGAGAAGAGGGGTGTTGACCGAGTGAAGGGAAGGTAGTAACGCTCCGTCAAAATCCTTACAGTTAATACCTCAAAACATGGTGTCTATGATGACTGACTGTTGGGTAGACTGAATCTTCCTTACTGAGAAGAAAGTCGTTCTACCTAGGTACTCCGAGTAGCTACCAGGTCTCTACTAGGAATTGATTATCTTTCATATGAGCAAATTGCAAAGTCGTTCTACCTAGCTACCAGATCCAGGGGTAAATTGCATTTTTTACTGTTTAAAGGAGGAAATTGCAGTGCTATCTATTAAGCTACTTCAACCATTCAGAATTCGTGGAACGAGCATCGTAGGATTCGGTCAGAAGATAAATTGCATCATTCTATTTCATTAGCTATTCGCATACATTTCGCATTTCACTGGATCGCTGGTTCTGTGCTATCAGATACTGGAGTAGTTGATGGTCAGTCAGAATGGATTTAATTCGCTGTGAATTTGTGAGAACTGGAGAGTTTTGAAGCTTAGCAAAGAAAATCATGCGGCGTCGCCAGTTTCATGGATTCGTATGCGTAAAAGATCATCGCATGAAGGGGTGCGGATCGCAACGCCATCTTCGCAACATACAATGACCCTTGCGACGCTTGAAACACGGTCGCTTGGACCATGCCGGCAACGGCGCCGGCCGCCAAGATGCGCGGCGTCGAAACAGCATTTTTGTTCTCGTCAGAAGTTTGTGATAGCGTGTCGTACGTAGAAAAGTAAAGAGTGGCGGCCAGAACATGGCGGCCAACCAGCGAAGACGAAGTCGTAGCTGTGGTCGGCATCCACAGATTCGGTATGTTGGATGCTGCCGCCGGTCGTTGCGATGGATTCGTGGCCAGCCGGATCATCCCTGTCACTCCGCCCGCCATGGCAGACGATGACAAAGCGGTTATCATGTCTTCATTGCCACCATTCGGGGACAAGTATTGTGTGACTGCAACTTTGGTGCCAAAAAGCAGTGATGTGGTGGATGCTGATATGAGAATAATGGTGGAAGGCTTGGTGGTCGATACAGCGAATCCTGCGGTCGGTCGTGCTTGATGAGTCTTCAACAACTGAAATCCAAGGGAAGAATCAGCTGCAGCTGCATGACCTCGAACCATGACATTGTTGTTGCTGTGCGGAAATATAGAAGGAAAGACTGATGTTTTCTTTCGAAAGTGTCCTCCAACCAAAAATTCTCCTGCGATAGCACCAGCTCCTGCAGCCGCCATGGCCTGTAATGGTTGATAAGGAATGGATCTACTGGAAATATCATGACTTCGGAGGCCGACAATTTGTTCGTCGTCGACAGTTGAAAACACCGTTTCCTCCGAATAATCTCCCAACGATTTCTGAATCTTACTGGAGTTCTCATTCCGTAGTTGGATATCCCCTGATTGCTGCGGTTGATAGGGTGGTACAATGATGCGCGTTAGTGGTAGACCCGACAGAACCCTTAGGAATGCCGGTCGAGGATCATCTCGCAAGGCATAAGAACGTGCCAATCTTGCTTCGTGGCGACGATAAATTGTAGATTGATTCATGAGTGAACCGAAGGGAAGGAATTGCTCCGAGCTGTAATTCGTTGATGTAGCAGTGATTCGAGGAGGAGATGATGGGGATTGCTGTTGTATAGAAAAAGTGGTCATAGTAGTTTTTTGAGGTCTTGGAACGACTTTTCGGAAGGAACTGTTGAAACTTGGAATGTTGAAACTTGGAATGTTGGATGCTGTTGTACGATTGGTCCTTGTCGAGAGTTATGCTGATGAGATTATGCTTGTTGGTGTTGGCAGAGGTCTTCAAGACGTGATCATACTCCGGAGTACGGTAGATGGATGTGATTGGAGATCGAAGATCGTAGCAGAAAACTTCGCTTTCTGTTCTCTTTTCACTAAAAATGCAGATGGAATTGGATTCGCGGGGAACAAACTGACATCTTTCTTTATCTATGCCCGATGGACCCTTGATGCATTTTCACAAATAGAACACATAGTTGTCAGAGAAAACTCCGTTGAGTGAAACTGGCAGACGCTCGTACGTAGGAATGATGACTCAAATTCTGCGAGCCTATGGTTGATATCCCTACTTTTTTGGTACCGCCCACTTTTAGTGGGCGGTAACGTAGACTGTGTACCAGAGATACACAAATCCTTACCGCCCACTACCACTGGGCGGTAAGGGTTTAACGAGGATTGAGTACTAGGCCTACGACGATCTAGTCGACCTAGTCAATCTTGAGACTACGTAGTACACTTCTGTATTTTCGTTGTAACGATTGCTACTTCACCAATCTTACTACAATCTTACTATCTAGATATAAAATGATTTCACAACAACCTGCTAGACTACGGACAACAGATACGTGAAAGTTATTCCGAATCCTCCTCCTCTTCCTCCTCCTCTTCCTCCGAGGAATCCTCAAGGGAATCAATGTCCTCAGGGAAATAAACGTCGTCATAGTATTGTTCTTCCGTCTCCTCCGCCTCTATGTCGTCCTCATCCATTTTATCCCCCTCTTCTTCGTCTTGTTGGTCTTCCTCAACCAGTTCGTCCTCATCAGGTTGCTCTTCCTCGTCCTGGAACTGCGCATCCTGGAACGGACAAGGCGACTTGGACTATTGGCATTTGCCGAATTCTTTCTCCGTTTAGCCGCTTCTGGATCCTCCTGTTCTCTCGACTCCAGTAACCGCCTTCTTTGTTTTGTTGCCTCAAGATCAAGGTTCTTCCGTTCATGCCACACGTCGTAGCATGACTTTGCTTTGGAACCACATATCCTTTTCTTGCATAGGCACACCATGCATGTTCTGCACATAAACGAACTGTTGCTGGACACTTCTTTTCCGTGTAGCCGTGACTCCTCCGGCACATCCTTTTTGGAGACGAAACACAGTATGCATTTCCTCCTTGCCCCTTCATTCGCCGTCTTTACCAGTTCATGCACCAGACCTGGTTTGTGCTCGTACCCAGGAAAGCTCGAAGTTCGCAGTCGCTGTAGGAACGGATCCTTGACGAACTTCTCCAGCGCTCCACGTCGCATCGGCCACACGTTGTTTTCCTTGTACTTCTGGAACTGCTGGATGAAGACTGCATTTGCTGGGCTGTCACCTAGTAGGCACAACAAAGGTACTTCTTCTGAGGGATGTGAGTTCAGCTAAGCTTTCCATCGAAGTTTTCCAAGTGTAATCCTCAATGCTTTCTGCGCAATGAAGCTTCCTTCTCACCTGCGCCAACGATGGTGGCTCTGCAAGTGTTGCCAGCCATGGGGCGATATCAAATACGGCCTGGTGGGCTCTCCAGGCGTTCACCAAAATGGCGTCCATCATTCGAAATACATATTTGGATTCGAAACTGCCTTTTGAGTTGAACGCAACTTTATCCGACAGCTCCGTGTTCATATTGAGCCCCGGTTTTTGTTTGTTGTACCGGTGCTGTGCTGAGTGCTTGTATAGCAACAGCGGCTTCGTAGGCTTCATCGTCCCATCTGGCATGGTGATGAGTTTAAGATGCGCAAAGTATAGCTTTGCCCGTGACTTAAGGATGGCTCTCTGTGGGACCGTTACCCAGGGGGGAAAATCATCATCTATCAAGACACCTCTCCTTACCACGTGCTCCCCATGCAAAAATCCAAGCAGTGGGGTGGCAGCTGCACACAGAACCAATCCGTGCGTCATTCGCTTTCATGGGGTCTGGCGTCATGTTTCCGAAAGCGTCTAGACAGTTTTTGTGTCATCAAATACGAGGTTATCCACCTTGATCTTGCTGTTGGTGGTTGTGGCGCACCCATGATGATGTTGTGGCGCCCCAGGAAATCGTGTGGCGCGCCATGAATAACCCGAATCCCTATTGGGGGCGACAAAAGAGATATTTTCCTCAGTAGTAAGGCCCGTAAATGAAAAATTCGAAGACGGAGAGATTTTGCTTTTGTTGTGTGCAAGCGATCCGTAGCTTTAAAAGAGCGACAATAACTGGAGGGAAAAAAGATATAAGTAGTTGAAAAGGGGCTCTTACCGCCCACTCGAGTGGGCGGTAAGAGTTTTTGACTCGATCGATCGTAAAGCTTACCGCCCGAAAGTGGGCGGTAAGAAAAAGTAGGGATATTATTCAATGTGGCAGTCTACTGTTTCCAAAAATAATACGTATGATACTACTCGGAGTACTAACTACGGTAGTATTATTATTAAACTATTAATACACACTAAGTAAAACTATTACGGTACCGTAATACGACTTCGTAGCCTACGAAAGTATTATTTGCCATAGCGAACTAACAAATAAATTCGATGTAGTAGAACTAATAACTGCAAGTGCTGCAATGCCACTCCCAACTTTTTCAATTGGCAGTCGACTTGGCCCGTCCATTACCGTCCCTGGACGTGGCCGATGTGGCTTCTAAAAAGGGGTAAATATCAAACGCTGTTGCCTTCGTACTATACATGATAGATCGCATTTGGACGAGGTTGCCGGCAACAGAATTTGAAAAATTGCCTGTTTACGGAAGAGAATGAAACAAGTAGGGTGAGGAAACATGCGTTTCTATCGAGCCGTTCGCGTCGGAATATGCGATCTTTCACGGACATACCTGCTTCTACGGCGCGATCAATATCTTGAACCCGAATCTTTCCATCGTTGTCTTTGTCAATCTTTCGAAACACATTACCCAGATATCGCGCTTCGGTTGGTGTCATGATCTGGTTGACTGTCTGCAGGGCTTTTTTGACTTTGATATTAGCCAAAAACTTTTGAAATGCAGATCGTTTCTCGCTCTCCGAGAAGAACGATGACGACGAGAACTTGTCGTTTTCAGAAATGCTACGCTTCTTGAAGGGCATTGGTTTTGGTATACCCGGTGGTACCACATGCTTGGCAATCCACGGATGTTGCATAGCTTCGTTGGCCGTCGGGCGCTTGTCAGGGTCACGATCCAGCAGCTTGGTCAGAAAATCAATAGCTTCTTCCGATACATCATCCCACTCGGGCGATGGAAATTCTAGTGGAGCACGCGCTACCAGTTGTAAGGTATCGTAATCTGTGTCTCCAGAAAAGGGTGCGAAACCACATAACAAAATGTAAGCAATCACACCAATACTCCACATGTCCACCTTGTACGTGTAACTGTTCAGTAACACCTCAGGGGCAACGTAGTCTGAAAATTACCAGGATCGTGAGAAATTGGAAGAAAAGAATGATGAATGTGCAATTTTCTAACTGTTGTCCATGGTAAAAACGTACATGGCGTCCCGACCCTAGAGCTCATTATCCCAAATGGAGCATCGTCTTTCCGTGACAAACCAAAGTCTATGATTTTGATCTGGGCGTTGTCGCTCTTGTCTTTGAGCAAAAAGTTTTCTTCGTGAAAGAAAAGTGTGAAAGATCGAGACAAAATCGTTAGAGACGTAACAAATGGTATTGTTTCTGCCTCGACGGCGTTGCTCACGTACCAGGCTGTAGGTAGACCAAGACAAAACAATGATAATTTGAGGTTGGAAGCAGGATTTCACACTCAAAACCCAAGCGACCCATATGTCCCTGAAATTCGCACGCACCTTAAGATCTCTATGAACAATATGCTTTTCATCGTGCATATACCGAATGGCGTCTAGAATGTCCCGTATCAAAATAGCGGCATCGTCCTCTTGAAAGTGTCCCTCTGGAGATTCCGCCTTTTCCACTGTGCCCGAACCAGGGTAGATAGAATGAGAGACGATCAGTATTTTAATGAAGTTGTGTTCATGAATAACCTCAAATGCAAAGGACAAATGGACTCACACACTCTGTCGTACAGTTCCCCACCAGTACCTGAACGATTAGAAAAGAGGAGCGGATTGTTGGATGTCAGCGCTTTTTGTTGTTGTTGCGGAATGTAAGCCTGTGTACTTCTCTTTCCTTTTACGCACATAGTTCCGTCACCAAATGAATATACTTTTCGTCTTCGTAGACGTCAACAAACTTGATAATGTTGGGATGGTCGACCGATTCCAAAATGGTAATTTCGCGCCGCAAGTTCTCGAAGTTGTCCACCTTTGACTTTTTTATAGTTTTGCAAGCAAGCAATTCTCCCGTTTTGCGGTCTTTACATTTCCGGACTTTAAAGAACGAGAACGAATGTCGATCTTTGTGAGACTCTGCGATAATCATTCTATTTTACATCATCAGACAAAAGGAAAAGGAATGCCATCGTACCTGTTCCGTAGGATCCTGAGCCCAAAATCTCCAATATTTTATACCTAAGAATTGAGACATGATGGACATGAAATAAGAAGCGGCATTCGAAATTGTGCTAAAGAGGATGCAACATCGACGACGATTGCTACTGTACTATCCGGGTCGAGACACCGGAAGTTGCAGCATAACTGGACTAACTTTTCCTTAACATCTCGCAGTTCCTCGGCCACCATCAAATCGAACTCTTCATCTCCCTCGTACTCCATCTTGATGAAAGTTATCAATGCTACTGAGAGGACGATATTACTTAGTTGTCGTAACTCTCTGGACTTGGAGATGATGATACGTGTTGTCGGAAGTCGTGATGATCTGTGATCTGTGGGACGTGCTGTGGAGTGTGGAGGTGAGGGTTGGGGCGAGGTCTTTTCCTTCAGTCATTCCAAGAATGAAGTGATCAAAAAAATCTTTTTACGTACGCTACTACGGTAGCTATCATACGTCATAGACGTAAAATAGTCATATCCTTGATTTTTGTTTTACTGTTTTAAGGTTATAGCTACGCCTACGACAGTAGGTTCAAACGTTGTAGACTTACAGCTACTGAAGTACATACCGGTAGCTACCGGTAATACTCCTTTAGCTACCGGTAGAGAGGTAAAAAATAGGTCTAGCAGTGAGTCTTTTTTCATAGCTACGGCTACTACTGGCCACCAACTACTACCCGTAGTTCTGCATTGAATATGAGGAGGTTGGCTCGCCCGCCCAGGGGGGGGGGGGCAATGCAGGGAATAACCAAAGGCCACTCCTGGGAAATGTTTGCTGCATACTAAAAACTCCTGTGAACGGTGAACCATTCCATCTGGCCGAGTGAAGGACAAGATGACTAGGTAGGATTGCAATCGTGGTTTTCTAATTGTTTGTGTTGGTTTGAAGATGTTTCGGGACAATTCCTCTCCAACGACAATGTACGACAAGAATCTGTCAGAAACTATCCAAAAGTTCAACCGGACGCCAAATGACGAAGGTAATTGTCTACGTGTTACTAACTGTTGAACATGAATCTTTTTGAGGCAGTGACTTTCCTCTCCCAGCAATGAAGGCATTTCGAAATCATCTTGTTGCTACATTTCTCACATGTCAAGTGGAGAGGATGACCATGGCAACAACTATTATGGAAAACAGCAATCGTCATACAAGAACAGGTACAATTCCTTCCTTTCTTACACAAGCAGAGTGGTAACTAGGACCATGATAGCACCGACCACGGCGCCGATGCAACGAGGAAATGGACTGCTGTCGTCGGGCATAGTAACATTGACGTCAAAGTCATCGTCTTCAGTGGGCATCAAGGTGCTGTTGAAGTCAAAATCATCCTCTTCAGTGGGCATCAAGGTGCTGTTACCGGCGACATCCCAATCTTCGTTTGCTGGCTCTGAAGTTCCGCAGCAGATCTCGCCCTCAATGGCAATGGGTTCGCCTTCGTCTGCGACAACGTTGGCAATGGGCGGTTCTCCGTTGGTTTCACAGAGGTAATCATCTCGTTGGGTCGCCCCATCGCCGATATCTCCCACAATTTGACCTCCCCTTTCGATACACTCTTGTCGCGTGATCTCATCGCGGTCAGCAACAGAATCGTTGTCTTCTTCTTCTGCAACGACCTCGTCTTCCATTCCACAACACACTTCTCCTTCAATGGCAAAGGGTGGGGTATCTTGAAGAATATTGGCAAGGGGAGGCTGGCCGTTACTTTCGCAGACGTATTCCGGTTGAAAAATGGCTCCATCACCGATGTCGCCAACAATGATGCCATTGTTCTGCAAGCATTCTTGACGGGTATATTCGATACGGTCGGTGGCAGGAGGTGGAACGGGGGTCGCACCTCCGGGACAACACAACAGGGTGTCCTGTCGTGCCGGATCAGATGCAACAGTTCCCAGCGCAGGCAGTTGATCGATGCATCCGGCAATGTTGTCAACAAGAACTCCTCCTTGCGCGTTACATTCTGCTTCGGATATTCCAGCCTCAGCATCTGAAATGCCACCACCTTCAGCAGTACTACAGCAGACTTCTCCATCAGTGGCAATCGGTTCTCCATCCGTGGCAACGACGATATCGATGGGGGGCATTCCGTTGGACTCGCAAAGATAGGAAGGCGAAAAGATGGCACCGTCGCCAATGTCACCGACCACTTGACCCCCTTGATCGATGCACTCTTGACGTGAAAGTTCGCCGTTGGCAATGGCGGTGATAGAAAGAAATAGGAGGCTGTGATAAAGCATCATAATTTTAGTTGTAAAAAGGTAGCACTGTATGATAGAAACTTTGTTTTGAAGTAAGGTTTTTTTCCAATTTTATGAAAAGATCAGCTGGGGGGATTGATGGGAGATGGTGCAACAAAAACCAAAAAACAACTATAACTAATACAAGTACTACGTACTCGGAGTAGTAGATAGCTGATAGGATAGGTCGAAGTGTATACACTGAATACACTCAAATACACAGGAACAATATTCTCAATTCTCGATGCCACAGTTCTCCTAGTTCTCCCTTCCTATGTGTTTAAGACGTGCAATTCTTTAAAATTTCCATAGTCCGCTGAAATTTGATTGGCTTGAAGTTGAAAGAAATATCAATTACACGTCTGAAAAAATCGACGGAGTGCAGAAAAGAGGATGCCGAGAAGCATTTCGTTCCAGCGAACTTCGGACGAACGGCGCACAAAGGTAGGTCATCGAAATCGCGATGGTTTTGACCACATCTTGTTCCGTTTTTGGAGAAATCTCACCGGACTGTGACTCTGGTCTCATTGTCTACTGATAACATTCATAATAGCGGCAAATCGGAGTATATTAGCAAGTCGTACATTGTACCACTCCGCTGATGGGAAAGTAGCGACGACGAGTTAATTTGTTGTGTGATAGAGCGGGGTGGACAATTCTCGCTTTCGTCATCACCGTCAAGAAGCGGTGGGCCGCGTGCGCAGGCCGCCTGTTTGCTCTTTTCATCGGAATTCGAAGTACCTACGGTAGTAATCGGCATGTACCTTGGAGTGATCTCCAAGGTGCAGGACCCAACAAATGTTGTTAACGTTGCGGCTTGCACCCAACTCTCCCGCGCTTATTACACTGCAGTTTTTTCTTGCGATGCTGTTGTCGTTGAACCTCGTTGATGATCCGCAGGGAGCAGACAAAGATGTGGAAATTGTCACCCGACCGTCACATTCCGAGGCGTTCTCGATTTAAATTGTACATACTGTGAAATCTGCTGGAGTACATGATTTGTGAACTTCGCTTGGATGGGATCATACTTCAAAATTGTCAAGGCCTTTCAAGACATTTCACCGAATGTGACGAGCAGTGGTTCGTCTTCAGGCTTGGGAGATGCAATGACACTCTTGCATCTCCAACCTTTGGCACCAGAGCTTCAGAGGCATTTCCCTTCACTGTTGATCTGGACTTGCTTTTTGATCACGTCGCCTACGTCTTTGTTGGACATGAAATCCCAAATATCGTTTGAAGCAACAACGAGCTAACTGTCGGTGTTCGGTTGACGTTTGTGGATTTGTGACAACAACTTAGAGGAACGTATATCATCGGCTGTTCTTCTGGAGTAAGATCCATTGCTACTTCCTCTTCCGGCGCCCTATCCGTCTTGACCTTGCAAGACTTGATAGTCGAAGTCACTGTATGCACGAGCTACAGACAATGTGTTTTTCAAGGACGGGTCTCTGGCAATTTTGTGGCGGACAATGATATGATTGTCTCGTCCATTCTGGTCGAGAGTCGAGAATATTCAAAGGAACAACGTTCATACCCGCCTTTTCGACACGGGCTTGTTTCGATAGAGCCCTCCTCTGATTTGTTGTCGAATTGAAAGTGGCTTACAGTTAATGTCATCTTTTTTGTACATGGATGATGACTGGTACGACTTTCGCCCGTGTTGGCCGTGATGATGGAATCCTTTGGTGGTGGTGTGGTGTGGTGGTCAGTCAGTTAGGGATGAATATACAGCAATTTGATCCGCCCTCCAACGTCTCTTTTTTTTTTTGTTCAAGCTTGCATCCGTAAGGGTTTCATTTGCGTCCATCACCTTGACACGGCATTCATTTTCTGGCCTTTTATATTCCGGTTGACAAATCGCCTTCTTTGGACTTGGAGTTCGGAAAATGGTCCTGGCGGTGAGCGTATCCATTTCCCAACCAAAATAGCCTCGGCGATTTGGCGTGGATAGAGCTGTCACGGGACCTCCACCAAGATCAGAGATGGTCGATGGAGTTACGGCCACATCATCGACGGTGTCGAGGTCAAGGACGGGGACTGTGATGTCATTCTTCGTCATTATTGTGTTGGTTGTCGTTGTGTCTCCGAAATACGATAATTCGTATTGTACGTCGTATGTATTTTATGGCGTATTACTGAAGTTGGAATATGAATACGACACAGTGTAATACCATAATATACTCCGTCATAAAATCACAGCGAAGCAGGCATGTTCTTTTTCTTTTCTTTTCTTCGTCGTATTCTCTCCAAGGCTTCAGGTGCCGAATTGGTCCCAACACTACGACGTACTCACCTCTTCCAGTCTCTCTTGCTACTCTAGAGAGCTAGTAGAGCTAGTACTCTACCGCATTACCATGGCACAATCTGACGATATTATTAACGGTAACAAAGAAATCGACAGTTCTTGCAAGAATGTTATCTTCAATGGCATCTTTCCTCAAAATGTCAAGGAAAAGTACCATTTGAAAGAGGTTTTGGGCCAAGGAACCTTTGGCATTGTCCGACGATGTCAAGACGAGGACGGTAACAATTACGCACTCAAGACGATCCTCAAATCCAAAGTACCCGATCCGAATGTGTTGAAGCGAGAAATCGAAATTATGCGACAAGTCCACCATCCCCATATCGTCCGTCTGTTTGATGTCTTCGAAGACGACAAGAACATATTTCTGGTGACGGAACTCTGCACGGGTGGAGAACTGTACGACCGCGTCGTTGAAAAGACAGTATCAAACGAACTCTTCAGCGAGTACGACGCAGCACGGATCACCCGCAACATCCTATCGGCAGTCGAGTTTATTCATAGCAAGGGCGTCGCGCATAGGGATTTGAAGCCAGAGAACTTCTTGTTGGAGGACGAATCAGACGAGGCAGCGGTAAAAATTATCGATTTTGGATTGAGTCGGTTTCATAATGACAAAGGCTTAATGAAGTCTCGGGTGGGGTGAGTCTTGGAATGGAACACACTGAATTCACGAAACCTGACTGTTGCTGTTTCACTGACAACAGGTCTCCCATCTACCATCTACTGTAATCGCTCACAAATCACAGAACCATATACTATGTGGCCCCGGAAGTTCTATGTACGTACGGTAGTCTACTTGTTGCTCATTTTGACCACCACTTTTTTAACATTCTTTTTGCTGTGCCCCCAACATTTTGAATCACTAATAATAATGATGATGATGATGATGACGATGATGTATCCAATCACTCAGCGGCTCCATCCTATACGACGAAATGTGACATTTGGAGTGTAGGTGTCGTTACCTACGTTCTTCTTTGCGGCTACCCCCCATTTAACGCTGGGAACGAACGCCTGACCTATGATCTCGTGACGGATGGCGATTTGAAATTCCCGTCACCTGCTTGGGACCATATAAGTCCGGAAGCGATTTCCTTCATTCAACGCCTCATGACGAGAGATCCTGATAAAAGACCGACGGCCACAGAAGCCCTGCAAGATCCTTGGCTGAACCAAGAAAAGGTTCAACCGCAAGGTTTCGACAAAAAGGTGACATTCCTCCCACGCAAGTATCACTCAACCGAGTCGAACGAGGACAAACAAGTGAAGTACACCGATACGGAAAAACAACGGGCCTTTCAGAAGTTTCTTAAAAGATTCAAGGTGCGTCTGGCATTTACAAACGGTGCGGCGCCCTTCTTGTGTCGTAGTAAAAAGGAGATGCGTAAATGTTCTAATGTCGCCTCTCATTGCAGAATCGAAAAGAGTCAGCGAAATGAGTCAATGCAAAATATCGATTCAACGAATTATTCTCCACGTTGTACTACTAAATATACTGTAAAAAAGTCGTCAAAAGTCTGTACTTAAATTTTGCTACCGCTCACAATCTCCTCACAAAGGGCGGTAATGAATTCTCTCCTCTCTGCGGTAATGTACGGCAAGGCGCCGTGCAAAGTGGAAACAGCCACGACCACAGGATCACGAGGATCGTTTTCTTTGCCAGGGGATAAAGAGAGCGCCAAGGTCAGTGCTTGCTCTGACAATCGAGCAAGCGCATCACTGAGGGACCTCACAAAAACTTTCTCCATTTCTCTGTTTCCGTGACCATCAACGTCCATATGAGATAGTGCGTCTTGAGAGACCAATCGCATCTCCCGAGCCCCAACCATCCCTGCTGAAAATATCGTTTGGTGAATCCCACGAGCAACTTTTCTGAGATCGGATGGTACAGCTATACGCCTTTGTAGCTCCAACCCCAGACTACAAATTTCAGCTGCAGCAATTCCATAGTTGAAATTGCTTTCTGTCCACCCATTCATTGGAGCGATGTGAAGGGAGAAATCCTTCGTGGCTGGCGCATCAAACTGGAACTCGGCAGATCGATCAGGTATAGCTTCCCACCAGGACGGTTTAATTTGAGTTTCAAGCCTGACAACGCTACTTGGTAAGGTTCGAGATTCTGAAACCAGCTCTCGTGGGAGTTCTTGTGGGAGCATATCGGGCGGCAAGGGATTTTCCAAGAGATTTTCGAGCAACAAAATAAATTCTGCCCCAAAAAGTCCAGTGTGGCGGAGTACGTTTTTGAATCGATCGTTATCAGACAATGTGCCTCCGACTGTTTCAGCCAAATTACAAACAAGAATGATGCATCGAAGAGCCCACATCAAGTCTTCAATGTCGGTGGGAAAGCTTGAACACATCCTTTGAAATATCACACTGTACACAGACATAATGTCAAGGCAGTCAGTTGCAAGTTCGTTGCCACCACTGGGAGAGATGTTTGATAACAAGCTGCACATCAACTTGAGGTGTCCACGTAAAAACCTTGGAGCTCGAATGTTGGCATTCTTTAGGGTCGAATCTCCCTGACTCGTGATCCGAGCATCTTCTCTCGCATATCCATCAGCCGCAGTTTTCAGCGAGTGACAAATTCTTGCGTCGATCAAAAGTTGAGATCCGAAGGGCTGCATTGCAATTGTCTGAAGCAGTTCGCAGACGTCTGTGTCCAAATTTTCAACAAGCCTAAACAATTTGTCAAGGAGGGAAGGTGACATGCAGGAGCAAACGAATGATTCTTCTGCTGTAGGAGCTTGTGCATAGCTAACAGAAAGAATTAAAAAGGAGAGGGAACTTCTTGCCCACACAGAAATATGTGCCAAACAAGCACCATGGGAGACGATAAAACACGACAATCGTGCTAGACCTTGTGCTGCCCTTATGAAGTCAACCGTATGCTGCTTCACAAACTCAGCTTCCAGAGAAGCCGAAGACTGCAAGAGACGAACAAGACCACTACCCAAAATGTTTGAGCGCACGTAACGATTGCTTGCTTCGTCCACCTCGTCTTGGCCGATACAAGAGGAGTGAATAGCGCGCGCTATCATTGCAGCAAGTTGGATGAGACCGCTGGGGCTAATCAAACCATCTTCCATAAGAGCAGATATGAATTCAGATAGATCCAAAATGGCTTTGCTCAAGTTTTTGGTTGCAGCAGATATCAATACAGCATCCATTGCCGAATTTCCAATGACATGTGTTCCGATGTCTAGCTTGCGCAAGATTGCTTCCATCAAATCTTGGGCTCCACCTGCATGAAGCCATTGATGATTTTGGCCCGGAGAACAAAACAAGACGGAGTGGTATCCTTCGAGAGCATTGCAACAGTACGTGGTTGTGCATATAATCAAGCTGATGGAGTCAGTAAGATGTGCCATCGCGCATGTCCTCTCAACCAAATGATTCCACTCTTCAATCCACCTATTGGTTTCAACAACGTCGCGTTTCATCCCGTTCTTCGACAACCAGGAAAACACTATTTTCCCATCGACAAGTTCGTAACTATCAACAATGTCAGGTGCTCCACTCAAGTTGAATTTGGCATGAAGCAGAGCTTCCCTTGGCGGAGGAGTCGCAACAGGATTCATTACTTCAAGTGGGAGCATCTCAATTAGACTCTTCATGTTCGCCTGGTCACTCTTGTACAAGAAGGAGAGAAGGGATACGCAGGCAGACGGGCTACACTCCAAATATGTGTGAGAGACAGGTGTACGTTGACTTACACTGCCAATTAGAAGGCGGAGTTCAGAGGAAAGCCCCTTCAGCACCCAGGCCGCACAGTGAAATATTTCAGTTCGATGAACATCGTCCAAAGCGACGTCATCCCAACTGAATAAGCTTTGCAGGCTTCTTTCCCAGAAAGATACCTGCCGTAATTTCTTGGAAGTATATGCGACCAGTTTCGTCGAAACAACATCGTCTAATCTTAGCATGTTGTAGAGCCTGAAAAGTATTTCGTAACACAATGACGCAACACTGGCTCCTTTTCGTGAATGGAGAACAAGTAGCTTATGGAGAAGTATATCGACGATTGCGTCAAAACAGTTTTCCACAGAACCAGAATGGTGATTATGTCGTGGAGTGCGCAAAGGAATGTCTTGGCGCAAGCCAGGAAGACCCAATAGCGTTTGAGCAATGCCATTGTCCTCAATTCTTCCTTGCCTGAGGTCTGCAACAATCCAATTCAGAATCACACGTAGAATTTCATGTTCGATTGGAACGTGTAATCTGTTGGCCGAAAGGACGAGCCTCTTTGAAAGGGCCATAGAAAAAGCTTTTGCCGCAATCTGGTCTCCAAAGAATGTCCCAGAATTAGGGGTTCTAGCAACGGCCTGGAGCATTCGGTATACCAGCGACAAGGCTGTCCCGGAGATACCAGCATCATTGGAATCAGTTGATGCGTCAAAGCCAATATACTCAACAATTGCAGAACGAACACGCCGTGAATCGGTTGTTGAAAGAAGTAGATCTGTCAATCGAGAAGCATGTACATCAACCGATCTGGGATCAAGAACTACGATGTTCGCCTTGCTGGAAGGTATTTGCTCAAACTGAAGAACCGGACACATTATGAGAGGCGGAGACTGGACTGCGCTCAAAGCTGCCACGAAAGTGTCCTCTTTTGCTGCAGAAGTACAAAGCACGTCCAGGGTGGTCTTAATGGTTCTCTCACGCCAATACACGGAATCATCAAAGGAAGTCTCGTCAATGTTAGACAAGAGAAATTTGGGGAATAATGGCTTGAGAAAAGCTTGCTCCTTTACTGAAATACCATTGTATCGCTTCTCCCCAGCTACAGCCCCAGCAAAAGTTGGCGGTGTTGACCCGTAAAGGGCATACGACAAGGCCATCATCTTTGCTTGATCCCCAAACCATGGTAACACTCCTTTTGCGCCGTCGAATTCCGTGAGGATCGCACAGAGAATTTGCAAAAGATCACCGCGCGAAGATGACAATAATTCTGCAAGAATTGTGAAACCTGGCGACTTTGCCAGTGGTACTGATGTAGTTGGTGTTAGCTGCGTGTTCGCGTTCACGATGTTGCTACTTTCCATTGATGTTAGATGTGGAGTTGTCGCCGCAGACGTCGTGAGGTTGGCAAAGTCCCTCTCAGCCTCCTGAGCGTCCATTTTGCTGGAAGGACTTATCACTTTCTCATTGAGAATTTCAAGATCAAGGATGCTCATGGAGTCGGTACCACAAAGGGTTTTTACCGCAGGCCTTGGCACTTCATATCGTACAAGAGCAGCGTCGACAACGGCTAATGCTTTGGCGACAAGCCTACTCTGATCGCCCAACAATCGAAAAGGTAGAATCCGGTTTCCATTCAAGCCCAAAGCTCGGGGAAGGACGAAATTGAGAACGTATTCCATGTAGGGCGTGCAACCAGTCCTTGGACGCCAACTTTCTCCAAGATTCGAAGGGCATCCTACTGCACAGACCAAGGCTTTCAGCAATTCCAAAAAGCCTTCAGTTGCTGGGTACCAACCAGTCTTTGCTTCAATGTGTTCCATCTCATACACGATCCCATATAAAGGATCTTTAGGTATCTGAGTATTGGCGTCTTCGTTGAAGCTGGCCAGTTCCAAAGAGGAGGGGGGGAATTGCACATTAACCTTGTTATATACACCTTGTGTGGCGACAAAGTACCGGTCCAGCATAGGAATTGGTAGCAAAGAGCAGGATTCCAAATAATCCCAGCCGTTCCTCCCCTGTTTTTCAAGAAATGATTTCGTGTCTGCGTCTTCCTCCCCAGATGCTGGCTGCAGTAAACTGGCAATAGTGGAAAAGGTGGCACCACGTGTGCTTGATGGGAGCGGCGCCAAGGCCAGCTTGAAAAGAACAACCAGAGTTTCATCTTCTCCAATGACAACGCCACCATTGTTCACTTGTAATGTCAGTGACAGGATCTCGCGACGAGCTTTTGCACTGTGTAAGGAAGTATTCATGATAACTGCTAGATGCGATGCGATGTTTACGAGCGAAGACTCTGATAGACGTTTCCGTTTCTTTTTCGCTGCCTGCACAGATGCTGTTGAAGATGCCCCGCCGCCCTGTTGATACGAGGGAACACCGCTGGAGTTGCCCCCTGAGTAGATAGATCCTGATACATCGTAGTAGTATGAGGTGTCAAGATTCGAATGTGAGGAGCTTGAGCTTGGCTTTCCGAGTGCGTTCGTGGTCTCGTTTGGGCTGAGTTCTTGGGCATACCAACGCAAGTTGCTTATCAAGGCTGCCCACCTATACTTGACAGAAAAGCTGGATTCTACGCTTCCAGAGTCGGCCTTCAACAATTCGAAGACAGCACAGGCGGAGATTTCATTGACAGACAAAGCAGCCAACCAAGATAAAACAACAGGTGCAAGACTTTCATCCTCGGCAGCAAGAGCCATACACTCTTGCAGTATTTGGCTTGGTATCAAAGATCCCGTTCCCTCGTCCCTTGACCAAAATGGCCTTGCGTAATGCCATCCCAACGAACACACTGCAGTGGCCAGTGCAAGGAGATCGTCCAAACAATCTGGCCGGTTCATCAAATCGACGGAACTGGGAATTTTTTCCTCCGAGATGTGGGATGTGCTTCCCGCCCAATGTTCAAATCTTCGCTGAGAATCTTGCTCTTCTTGGCGGAGCTTGAGCTCTTCTTCCTCGTCATTTTGCCATCTGTGGCGAGATATCGGAAGTGACCCTTCATCCCCAAGTTCATTCATGTACGAAGCGAAAAATTCAGCAACTATAGCCAGACCAAACTCGGAAACATCACAAATGTCAGATATACCGGCACTTGTAAGTTTCTCCAGAAACGGAAGCATTGTTAGCCGACAAAATGTAAAGGAGTGGACGTCCATAGCTAATTCCAAACCAGCCCTGGCTGTTTCTCTAATTTCCTTTGGGAAATAACTAGAGGGACCACGTGGGGACGCAATCAAGGAAGGGGCTGAACGTAACAACAGCGCAAAGGAACACGCCAATATACCCCATATGTCCTGTCGTTCCCAAGAATTGCGAGCATCTTGTTTGAATCGCTCATGAAGAGATCCAATATTTTCAGCTGACGGCTGGCCGGGAGTGAGCAACATATTTCCTGAACCAAAAGAATTCGGAGCATGTAGCTCTCGATTATAAAGAACTTGCTTCGAGTCCATGGCAGCAATGGCAGCGGCAATCAGGAGTGATATGCACTCCATGAGCTCAATCTGACCCGAAGCGCTAATCTGTTCCACCAGTTCTTTCTGCCAAACAAAGAGATCTTTTTGCGGCCACGAGAAGTGCTGAGATGTAGAGTGCGACCATGAAGGAGCGCTGGAATGATAATCTGTTGCTGTCGGAACATCGTCTAATGCACTTGGCTTTTTTGCGTCTTGCGAAATTCCATGTATCAAATCGATCAACGATGTGACTTCATTGGGCTCAAATTGAGTATGATATGCAACAAATACCAAAGCCTCTGCGGCCATCTGACATTCTTTTTGGCAAAACATTAAATGAAGCTGAGCCATACTTGTTGGAACAGCACTGTTGCTGTTGTTGCTACCACCAAATGTCATGTTGACCGGGGACACAACAACATCGCGTTGCAGAACGGCAATTCGCTGACCGTATTCCTGAATGAGGCTCATCAAGTTGTCAATGAGCCCTCCCTCCTTGAGCAACACATCTGTGGCTCGAAGAACATCTGGATCGTCCTTGATGCGGTGTTGAAGCAAGAGTAAGATTGATTGAAGCTTGAGGTGCCGTTCGTAAAAGTAAAATCTACTGGCAAGCTTAACAATGGAGTTGTACGGCGGAGACGGTTGAACTTGATCCATAATGCGACGGCCATCGTCGTGCGAAAGCAAGCTTTCAATGGCGTCGAAGTCTTGCGACACTTGCGAATACAAGGACACGGCATGTGCTTCCGAAATTCGAAGATCCGTTGCTAGAAGGAGAATTTGTTGAAGAGTTTCTTGATTCAGTGTTGCTACCTTGGTTGGCATATTCTCCTGCTCTAATCCTACTACCGGCTTCTGTACCAACTGTTGGCGCAAGGCACTGTTTGGTGGCGTCCAGTCGACCATTTTGACTTGTAGCAAGCCGCTGGTAGCATTTTGGGCAAGAAATGTAGATAATTCTTGACTAGCAAAGGTCGATTCTCCCAACGATGCACATTTTTGTCGAATGCTCGTCCAAAGACCCAGATTCTCAAAGGTAGTATCAAATTTTGGCACAGTCAAAGTCACCTGGGGTAGGGGAGGCGCTGAAGCCGTCGATGTTGTTGCCGCTACGTTGAGTGCGTTTGAAGGGGACGGAGCACTCCCAAAGTTGAATCCTGTAGGTGCTGGTGCTGCTGGTTTGAGGGATTCCGCCGATGCTGGTGTTGCCGAGGTGGAAGTAGCTGGAGCATTGACGCCAAAAGAAAAGGTCGATGGAGCTCCTTCCGAGCCAGGTGCATTAGCGGTAGCTGCGCCTGCGCCATCTGCCGCTCCTGACGACGGACCAGTTGTCGGGGCCTGACTTCCTCCAAAGCTGAAAGCGGGTGGTGGAGCTGGAGCTGGAGTAGTCGTGGACGATGTACCTGGAGTAGGAGCTGCTGCGGAAAAAAGATTATTTACAGCGGGCGTTGCTGGCGCCGGGGTGCTAGATCCGGCAGCACCGAATAGGGGTGCAGTAGGAGTAGCACCAAAAGCTGGTCCACTAGTAGCAGCTGACCCTCCCGGAGTTGGCCCTCCTCCTCCTCCTCCTCCTCCAAACGAGAATCCAGTTGACGGAGCCGGTGTGGATCCAAATGAAAGCCCACTGCCCGAATCCGGTGCCGGTGCTGGCGGAGTATTGTTGCTGCTATCATTGTTGTTGCCACTAGTAGCTCCACTAGCTCCACCACCTCCAAATGTCGATGAGGACCCAAACTGAAACGTCATTGCGGCTTTTGCAGGAACGGTTCCACAATGGCGATAGCGACGGCGACAATGTTACTGACCAAGAGACCGAGAGAACGTCTTGGTTATGCTGATTGCGATTTCAAAGTATCAAGGAGTACGTCGTACACCTAGCAAGGTTCAAATAATGTGTATGACACGACGTAGAACGAGCCATCAACTTCAGTGTGATGATGATGATGACGGAAACGCGAAATTTTCAGCAAAAAGCGACTCGAATCAAAGCGGCACAGTCAACAATAATAAAAAATCAAAACAGTTTGACGGCTTTGCGGCTGTTCGGGCATGAAAATATTAGGGTTGAAAGGAAAGCGGGGTGTGCAGAAAGACCGTCTCGACTTGCTCGATTCTATTTTTCGATTGCTGTTCGACCTATACGACCAAACTATGTAGGTAAAAAATAAATCACGTCCAACGAAACAACGAAACTCTCTCGAAAAAACGTCGTACTACGTACGACGGTAGTAGACGAAAGATCTTTGGTTTCCGAAAAAATCCATGTGAACGTAATGCGGTATGGTATTGACTGTGAATATCCACGTCCACCAAGCCATCTATCGACAAAATTAATGAAACCAAACCATCTTTTCCAACTACATACACTATACATACGTCGTATAGGAGAAACACTTTTGCCAACAAGCATGGAAAATAAGCCTCTTCGCATCGCCTGTCTTGAACCATCAGCGACCGCCATCTGCTTGGAGTTGGGATTACAGGACTGTATTGTTGGAGTGACACATGAATGTGGACCCGTTTTGGATGGGATCGAATGGACGCAACAACAGCATGCGCGACCGCGGGTGTTGACCAAGAGCGGGTTGACGGAACAACAGTCTCAGTTGGAAATTCATAAGGCCATTCAAGAAACGTCGGAAGAGGCTCAGAAGAAAGCAAACGCTTGTCAACCAAGAGATGCCATAGTAGAAGAAATACCGTCCATGTACCCGTTGGCGCAAGAGGAAATGGAAGCTGCCAATCCAACGATAGTGTTTACACAAGACTTGTGTTCTGTATGTGCTCCGACGACAGCAGACGTTCGAAGGTGTTTGTTAAAGAGCAAGAAAAATGGTAGTGGTGGTGATGGTGCGGTCCAAGACGCAGACGCCGTCACTGTCGTTGCCCTACAACCAACCACTCTCGAAGAAGTAGCAGAAACCTTTGTGACGATTGCCACCGCTTGTGGTGTGCCGGAACGAGGCGAGCAACTCCAACAGGAATTTCTGGGTAAGCTACAGCAGTTACAAACAGCTATCGAAATAAACCGAGATTC
The DNA here is from genome assembly GCA_019154785.2 of Nitzschia inconspicua. Classification (NCBI taxonomy): domain Eukaryota; phylum Bacillariophyta; class Bacillariophyceae; order Bacillariales; family Bacillariaceae; genus Nitzschia; species Nitzschia inconspicua. The sequence continues at coordinate 2,801,362 of JAGRRH010000013.1, read as the reverse complement.
TACCAAACCCCTCCCAACGATCTTCATTTTGGAATGGCTCGACCCACCTTTTGATTCCGGCCATTGGACGTACCAAATGATGAAGTACGCCTGTGTCGAAACGGCCCGACCGAAGACCACCCACAAGGCCATGGAGATCCGATGGAGCGACGTGTACCAAGCCGATCCCGATGTGGTGGTTGTGGGCTGCTGCGGTTTCGATTTGGAGCGCAACGTTCGGGACGCTCAATCCAAATCAGTGCAATTCCAAAACCTTCGTGCGGCCAAAACTGGCCGTATCTATGCCGCCAATGGAGATCGGTACATTGCTCAACCCGCCCCCTCCTTGTTGCAGGGAGTAGCACTATTGGCCCAGTTTGCATACGAAGGAGAATCGGCAGTTCTCGAGGCGATTGCTAGACTTGGATACGACACAATTGGTTGGCAAAAAGTCAATGTCACGGTCTCGAATGAAAAGTCAGATTTGTTGGAATATTGCAAGTCTCACAGCTGCGATGGAGTTATTGATGATATGGAAGATCTCGCCGGCGATGGAACCGGTTTTGCCGAGTTGCACAAAATCGCATGCATGAAGGGAGAATTGACCTATACCGATCCTGCTACTGGTTATTATGTATTTACAGAACTCGCTCACAAGCAGCGAGGAAAATGTTGCGGTTCGGGATGTCGTCATTGTCCCTATAGCCACGAGAATGTCAAAGACAAAGCCTCCAAGATTCAGCAACCCTCGATTCTTTATCGATCACAAAGGAAGGGTCCGTCCCATATATTTTCCATTGATACACATCCAAATGTCAAAGTCTTGTTTTTCAGTGGCGGTAAAGATTCGTTTTTGACCATTCGGTCGTTGGTGCGAAGCTACAAGGACGACGAACCCTTTGGTCTCGTGCTATTAACCACATTTGATGCGTCCACTCGTGTGATCGCGCATCAGGAAGTGAACATCGACGACATCATAAAGCAAGCATCCCACTTGGATATCACTTTGATCGGAGTCCCATTACGCCGTGGTAGCGGGGAGACGTACATGGATCGAGTGCAGAAAGGATTGGAGGTAGTACAAGCGAGTCTGCCTTCAGGAAGTGAGATCACGGCCTTGGTCTTCGGAGACTTGCATTTGGCTCACATCAAGGAGTGGAGAGACAAGGTTCTGTCCCAACTTTCCTATCGATTGGAATATCCTCTCTGGAAGGTTCCTTATGCTACGCTTCTGGAAGATCTTGAAGCGAGCCAGGTGCGATGTCAAATATCCGGCAGTAGCTGCAATGAGGTTCCTGTTGGCAGTTTCTTTGACCGAAACCTCTACTCCGAGTTAATCTCGAGAGAAGGTAGTGGTAGTATTGATGGATTCGGTGAAGCTGGTGAATTTCACTCCCTTGCTAGAGTGTTTGACGTCCCTCGAGAGATCGCGCTGGGATTGTAGGAGTAATAAAAACTGTAACACTAAAATGACGTTTTCCCATAAAGATCAAATGGTGTATTGACGTGAAAACCATGAATGTCTAAACATTCGACGTACTTTCTACGACCTTATTATTGGTTGATCAGAACGTCGAATTCTATGTAGGAATGAAGAGATGGAGTGAGCAAAAGAAGCGTGCATGAAGTTTTTTTACATAAACATCAAATGAGGAGGCAATTCAGCGACCTCTCCTTGGAACAGTGACTCTTACACTGGAAATAAAACGAAAGAATAGGGCACCGGTAGACTATGATACCGGTAGTCGTATGGCACGACGGAGTATCACATCGCTCTCTCTTGATGAATCATGCCACACGCTTGCTCTAACACTTTGGGATCCTTTTCCCTCTTGATTTTTTTGAAGTCTCAGACGCAAAAAGTGCATTTGTAACACACAACGAAGAAATCGACAGTCGTTTATGTTATCTTCTCCGCTGTTGCCACAATTTGCTTGCTTTTCAAGCGAGAAAGAGGAGACGGATATTATTGGTAGTTCGTAGAGCCGTTCAAAAGATTCTCCCCAACAAAAAAAGCACGTCCGGCAATACACGGTATCCATGTCTTGTTCTTCCAACGAAAAAATGGTTCCAGACATGAAGAGTGAGCTTTGCGAACTCCGCCGTGCAGGAGAAGAGTCCGAGATGAAGTATCGACAAGAACTCTCCAAACTCCGATCCGATCTTGCAGCGCTCCAGAAGGTTCTGCGTGAAAAGACATCTCGTACCCGTATGCCGCTCTATCAGCAGGCAATTCGTGATATTTTTGTACAATCAAAAGCGGGATTGGTAACCACCAGTGGACTACCACAACCGTATGTGATCAAGATCCAAGCGCAGCTCTGCCATTCCCTCCACTCGAATGAAATTTATAGGAACCAGCTCCATATGCTGGAACATCACGGTAAAAGGTTGACCAGGCACCTTGGAAAGCGAAAAGAGGAACTGAAGAGTAAGAATGGTGACAGGAAAAAGTTCCTAAAACAACGTCTAGAAGGTAGGACGATGGATTGGCAACATCACCTGGAGGAGCTTCAAAGAAAAACCGAAGCACAACAAAGTGCAATCAACGAGCTTCAAAAGCAGTTGAACTTGGGCAAACTTGCTTCCAGTCCCACCATGGACGACGATACAGACAGTGCAAGACCCCGTTCGCAAGTTGGCTCGTTCTCCGTATCCGTGAAGAAGCTCGTGGGCGAAGCTTCCGTCCTTGGCGCCAAAATATCTGTCGCACCGCCACTGCTGGATTTCACCAAAACACACCTTCCACTTTCCCTGTTCAATATGTGGATCAACCTTAAGAGGAACAAAGCCAACAAACAAAAACTCGAAGAAAGCTTTGCTGAATTGAAAAGTCTCCAAGGATCACTAATTCTCAGTGACTTGTCCATGGAGTCTTTTCACGACCAAAGCAGTAGCAGTGTTAGCTACATGATGGATGAGCATAACAACAGTTTCGGATCGACAGAAAAAGTGGAACATTTCGAGAAACGAAACAGAATGGAGTCTGCCTCAATCTGTTGGCCGGGATCGTCAATATGAAGCATGACGCCGACAGGAGGGTGTTGCAACGAGGATTGCTCCAGTTCCGAGTTGCTGATAATCTTCTAGAAGTTATCGTCTTCGAGTCTCCTACAAAAGATATGAGCAGAACTTCTAGTACTGCTATCAGAAAATCCCTTTTGACCTTTGCGGATGTGACCCTAATAGAAAAACTCTGAAGGAGCCATCAACAGAAGCCTTCGTGTATACGATTTTGTTAATTGACCTTATTCATGAGAGACTAGAATACACAGAAGCGTCACTTCATTGCCTGTCGTGTAGCTCCTTGCTCATGTAGGGGCCATCCAAATCATAACCCAGCTTCCTGTAATAGTGGCGCGTTCCGACACCTGAGATCACCAAGATTTTTTCTGACCCATGTTCTTCTCTTGCGATTCGTTCCGCCTCCTCCATTAACAGAATGCCAAAACCTTGGTGTTGGAATCGAGTAGGGTCGCGAGCAGAAACCGCTACTGCAGTTCCATAGACGTGCAATTCTCGGATGATGCTACAGGGTCGTTCTGTAATCTCTGATAAAAACGCGCTGGAAGGGTTGGGCTTTCGAAGTCTCAGAAGACCAATCAAAATATCTTGCGTCGGATCTTCGTACGACAAAAATGTTTCCCATCCTCCGTTAGCCACGTAATCTCTCCGAATTAGCTCTACTTGATCTGGAGTCACGGCAGAATGAATTTGCTTCATTCCTACCTCCCGAGTTCGAATATCTAGACAAGGAAGATCCCAGTCTTGCAGTTTCTTGAGTGCCAATTCTCGTAGATTGCCATGTTCTACCCCACTACTGACCAACGGCATCGGAATATCGCGTTGAATACGATACAGTCTGGTCCAAGGAGGGACCAAACTAAGAATCTTCGCTGTCAACTCCACAAGCTGATCTGGTGTATAATTTTGATATCTACCAGTCTTCCAAAGTTCATAGAGACCGGTTCCTCGAATCACTAATGTGGGATATAATTTCATCCCATCGCTGCGGAACAACGGATTTTCAAAATACTCCTTGAAGCCCTCCAAATCGCGCTCCATTCCCATGTTTGGCAGGTCGGGCATCATGTGAGTGACGACCTTGAAGCCACAGTCTTTGGCGAGTTGAAACGAATGACAGACAGCAGCAACGGTATGTCCTCGGTTGGTCTCTCGAGCGACACTCTCATAGATTGATTGGACGCCAATTTCAATACGAGTACATCCGTAGCTCAGCATTTCTTCCAGATGTGGTTTTAGACAGTAATCTGGCCGTGTCTCGATGGTGATCCCAATGCACTTCGTTGTTGCTTGTTCTGAGTACCGGATCGACTCTTGAACACTGTTGGAGGCATATCCACTCAAGGCGTCGTGAAGGTTTCGAATGAACCAGTCTTTGTATTCCTTGTCAAGACTTAGAAAGGTACCTCCCATGACAATGAATTCTACCTTGTCTACCGTGTGTCCAATGGCTCGCAGTTGTGCTACACGACCTTTTACTTGTGAAAAAGGGTCGTATCTTGCTCGAATAGCTCTCATAGACGTGGGTTCGTATCCAGTGTAAGCTTGCGTAGAATATTCAAAATCAGAATCCGGACCTCCGGGACAGTAGACACAGACATTACCGGTGTATGCAATATGTGGACATCGATGAGGCTTGCTCATAACAGCTGCAAGAAGACGCAGGAAAGAGTTAGATTTGTAAATCCGTTGATTGGCAGCGTGAAACAAAATGCATCATAACTCGACACTCACCGACCACTGCTACGCCTGATGCCGTTCGTACTGGCTTGGTCTGCAGAAAGGGCCACAATTTTGCTCGATAAGAAATGGGCAAAGCTTGGAGGATATCAGCCAATTTGGGGATTCCTTGCAATTTGTACTTTCGTGCCGCCGTCCCCTTGAGTTTGGTGAAATTCAACGTTTCGCCCGCATCATACGCCTTCATAAGATCAGTGACGACATGCGAAACGGCCAAAGCATAGTTAGATTTGTGGGAAGACGTAACGGCGTTGGTGATACTATCGCAATTATTTGGCACTGAGGATTCCATGATTTCGCTGAGATTTCTTGGACAATCTGCTCGAGCCTTTCGCTACCTCTTTGATGAAGGCTGTCAAGTACGGAGTACGATGTATGATCGGCTGGTCCTGTTTCCTACTCGTGTGTGACTACCGGTATGAATGGTACTCACTGTCAGTTGTTTGATTGATCGACTTCTGTTATTTCAAGTGTATTATTATTTTATCACGCCCGGTATGGTGACATCATCACCCAGTGTGTGACTTGGGTAACAACTAACGGTAGGTAGTAGTCTACCGGTACGCACGGTAGCTACATAGCTACCGGTAGAGCTGTAGCTATGTACTGTTGTGGTCGTATTCGTATCATAATAACAACTGGATATCAACTCATCTGTTAATTTGAAGTTCAGGAAGTATTTTAACGTATTAATTTATATTAACTGTAAATTCATGTAATATCAATATTACAGTAACGCTACTACTACTCCGAGTAGAAGAATAACTGTGTATCATACTAACTGTAAGTAAATGTTTCAGCTATCATTCATCATGCTCTACGACGTACTAACTGTAAGTATCTATCATAACACTACTACCTAGTAAAGTATAACTGTACGACGTACTAAGTATGTATGATAGCTAACGGTAGCTACAATAGCTACTAGCTAGGTACTATGATAACTACCTAGGTAGAGTATGATACGCCGTAGTAGAGTTCCAAAATCTGTTTTTGACATAGGTCCGACGTTGCTCTCTCTTTGTTTGCAAAAATCTCAAAATTGGTATCATACGTACGAAATACGGTAGAGCATGAATCTGGCGACTCCAGAACAGATGGAGTGGCTTTAGTTCCCGCGGCTTTGTATGTCGCCAAATCAAGATTACGTGCAGTCTTGAAAGGAGAACCCCGAAACACCTTTTTAGCCAAAAAGTTGACCATTTATGGTCGCGGTAAATCAATCATTTAACGATTGCATGGCTTTCCGCCCAGTGGTGCGAAGTATCTTTGGCCCATTCGAAAAGCAAGTCGAGATTGTAAATTTGTGAAGGATGTCGAATCTTGTAGGCTGTCGTGAGATTTTGAAAAACACAGAATGATCGGAATGCGTCGTCCCACAAACAGAATGACAGAGAGCAAGAAGTTCGATTACTTTCTTTCATATATTGATCATTTAGGACTGAAGTACCCGTTTTCCTTTTACGCAGCTGAATAGTTAGATAGTTACTAGTTGATCAGCCATGAAATTTTCTTGCGTTACCTTCGGGCTTGGGGGGCTAGGTCTGGTAAACGTCCTTTTGAAAAAAGGAGAGTGTGCAACGACGACATCGATAGTACAGTCTACCAGAAAACTACGAGGCAAGCCTGTCGTTCATACCCGAACCATTTACCATCATGAAGATGATGAGTGGAACGATCACGCATTGCAACCAGAGCGGCTTGTAGACACGAGTCATCCTCAGCAAACCATCCGAATGAGAGGCACAGGTCACAATGGAATAACACGAGAATTTGAAATTAACGTCGGCGTTCTGGAAGAGATTGGGGGAGAACAATATCAACATCACCATAGCAACGACGATCAACATTTGGGCAACCGAGTGGAAAGTTATGTTCGCATCAGAAACCAAAACATCAACGAACATGAGCAAGAAGAGCATACTACCCATGCTTCCCATCAACCGCAAAATGCACCAACAAATGATGAGGTGGATCGGCGCCTTACAGATCTGCCACAATCACATGACAGCCATCACAAGAAGAAGAACACTTTCAACTTCGACCTGCCCACCGGTCTGGACAAACATTACAATCAAACCCTGTATGAAGAGTTGCACAATGCCCCCTTTGTAATATATGAACGAACCTTTGGCAATCCCGTGGAAGGGAGAGAGTCGTCCTTTCCAGTCTTTATCGTCCCAGAATGGAAAAACTCTACCGGGGTCTTTTCTGGGTTCTCTCGAACAGCCACTCCCTTGATCTTTGAAAATATGCAATTTCTGCTGACTTGGGACGATATTGTGCAAGCAAGTAGTGGTGCACATGATGACTTGATTCAATTCATGGAAGATAGTAATTTCCACTCCACCCTTATCATTGGTAAGGCACTCAGCGAGGATTCCTCCCATATTCCATTCTTAGGGTTGATGGTATCGTACTACCAAAATACCATGAAACACATCTTGGTGCCCTTCGCCACTTTGGACAACTTTTTTCACGACACGTCGGAACAACATTTACTGAGCGAGGACACCAGGCATTTGGAGCATGATGCTTTGCATGAGATGCTAGACGAGGAGCGCATCAACAACTCTACCATTCATTTCTTGTCGCATCCCGACCTCATTATTGGTCATGATCACCAGCAAGATTTGCAAGACTTGGAAGCGGCACATTTTCGACGACTGTTCCAACTGTTGATTCGACGTAGCTTTTTGTTCTCCTTTGGCTATGCTGACTGTCTCAAAACAGAGCCGTATCAGCTTAGAGACTGTTTGGACGACACCTTTTCGATTGTTGTCAAAATGGAAACTACAGTTCGAGGTGCATTGGACGAGCAACTGATACATGAGCTGAGTGGTATCAATGAACGGTTGAGTTCCAAAGTCGGTGAGGCATGCGTCTCTGTGTCGGGGATAGGGGGCGCAATATACGGCGCCGGCAGCTGTGATGCATATATGGGAGGCGATTTGGGAGCCTTCGTCATCACTCAAGCAACTATTCTGAGATAAGACGTAGCAAATAAAAACGGTTTATATTCAATATCGCGTGAGATTTTGAAAATTAATATACCAGATTAACCGAGATCCGAGCACCCCCCCCATCGCCCACGTGGGTCATGGTTTTTCCCTTTGAAACTTTAATTCCGATTCGCCTTCGCCGTAGAACCCTGGTACTGGTTTACACGAAAACAAAAAAAAAGAATCACAATGGAGCCCCTCTACCGTAAAACACTTTCAGTTTCACAACTACTGGACACATACCACACAGTGTAGTAAAAGCTGAGAGCTATTAACATGTAGTTTACGGTTCTATCATCTTTTCTTCAACAAGTCCTTTCTCGTATTCGTCTGTTGCGTCCGATAATGTCGGATGCAAGTTTCGCGAATTTCTTCCTTTTCATGGGCGGAGGCAAAACAGTCTTTGTCTGTCTTGCCCGATCCAATGCAGTAGTACGGAACTCCAAAGTCTTTGCACATGTATCGGGCTCTGGCTACTTTCCCCCTCAAACTGCAGGATGTGCATCGTTGTCGCTCCGCACATGATATTTTTGTCATCGCATGTGCGACAGATTGCTCACTTGTGGTGTCCTCCCTCATCTGAGGTCCGACTAGCGTCTCAATTGCTTTGTTCTTGAGATCGACAATATTGTATGGTTTCTGAAGTTTGCAGCCCACCTCTTCTCCAATTCAAGGTTCTTGTAGGAGGGATCATAGTCGCCGTCGTCCGAGGTCACTTTTTGGCCTGGTTTGTATGTATGGTTGACTATCCTTTTCAAGATATAGGTAGTGAAGATAAGTCGCCATGCCTTGACTGGCGAGTTTGCCATTCCCGCCGACACCTGCAGTCCAGTTCGACATTCACCTGGACTGCGTGGGGAAGTAAAACGTTCGCTGAATTTTTGGAACATCTCTTCCGGTAGTCCGGAGAGGATGACCTTCCCTCTCTGCCAGTAATGACCAAGAATGTCGTGGACTTCTTCATTTGTAGGATCACATTCCTCGATGTTTGTTCTGCCAAGACCCTCTCCCTGCCTACGACCGAACCCGAATCCGTGAGATTGGACAATGCCATCTACAAAGCGGAAGAAGGAATTCATCACCTCGGAAAATCAGGGAGCGGTTTTGACCATGTCATTTGGTATCATTGTAATAAGGGTTGTAATGAAGGGCGAAACTCTCTTCTGCGGACGGATTAAGCAGTCAAACGAGCCGTCTTCGATCGCGATGCCATCAGGACCCAAAACCTTTGGCGCGAGCTCGATGATATTGTCACTTGTTCTGGACCCACCAGTTGTCTCCAAGTCAAAAAAAACATAGCATACCTGATCCCAGTTGATGTTAGGAGAAATCTCTTGCATTGTAGCTCCAATCGGTAGGCTTGATGGTCCTCCATCAACACCATTTCGGTTCTCAACGGCCGGAATCGCCAAATTAATGGCCTGTGTAGCGCGAAGGGCAGGACAGTTGCGTCGATCATGTCCTTCACCCATTCATGCGCCACATTTGCGTCGCTTGGGTGGTTGTGAAGACATGTTCCAAGTTGTAGGTTGTCTGATGTAAGGTTGGCCGAGATATGAACAGTCGAACAATGGCGACCGTTGGCGATCCGCGCAAACCGGCACGAAAATTGTGAGCACAGAACAACTACCTGTATCTCCCTCGGGACTCAAGATCCTATGCCCCTACCTGTTTGGGCCTGTTCCTAAGACTCAGGACTTTCACCAAAAAATTGCGATTGTGATGAAAACGATTGGCTGTGGAGATATCGTCCTCAGAAGGTCGAAATTCGTCTAACGATGACCCACGTGGGTCATGGTGCGCGGATCTCGGTTAAGATGGCGTTATTTTTTACAAAGTTTATACAGAGCGATGGAAAACAAGTTTTGTTTCAATATACGATACAAGACACCGTCGTATAGTCGCTTTCCCTCAAAGGCAATGGTGACTGATTCACCGGGCGTCGAGGATTCGCAAAAGTTTTTCGTTACAATTGAAACGGATCATGAGGTCGCCGAAGATGAGTAGGTTAATCGTCACTTCATCGATTGCATGGTGACCACCAACGCGACCGCCATACCAAACGTGGTGCGATGGGGGAAAGTGCGATTGTCATTCTGAAACATACGATGTAGTGCACAGTCAATTCATGCTCACGACGCTGATGTCAACCCGAAGGATTCTTTCACTTCTTCCTTGTCCACGTTGGATGAAGTAAAGCCAACTGCGCTACAATCGGATACCTCGACGCAGATCCAAAGATCACTGTATCGTCTGATTGGGGGCAAGTTACAAGGTTACTTCCCCAGATACGGTATCTTTACATGTCGGCAACTAGCTTTGACGATGCTCTCCACCACGTAGCATTACGCCGTAGGCTTGAGATCGAAAAACCTTGACTACCAAGACATGGGACAGCCATCTTGGTGCTATTGACGCCAGATCCCCAATCATTTTTACAATGTCACCAGAATATTTGGAACTACACAATCCTTGACCCAAAGGCAGTAAGTTTTAACACCTACGACGTTAGTATTCAATGAATCGAAAGCTTCGACTGTGGCACTTCCATCCAATTTCCAACGCTTTTATGCACTGTTGACGAGACTGCTCACATTCACACATTGATTCATGGAGTTTTCCCGGTTAGCGATTCTCTCAGAAATCGACGTTGTTTCGGGAATACTCGCGAATGCATGGGGTTTGGACGGGATAACGGAGAGTTGTGGCGCCGGATTGTTTGTCCTGAATCTCCGCCCGTATCTTGGATTTCGTGTTTGCCGAATCTTGCTTATTTCCAATTGCTGAACACGTCGATAGGTCTTGCTACAGAATGTTGGATCCGTTGGACGTCTTGATATCTTGTCAACACAATTAATTACGGGACGGTTGAATACTTAGCCTAAAGGTCAAGTGCTAGTCGCAATGTTTGTAGTCTTGTAGGGTATGATACCTCAAGTCTGATTTGGACGATGTAACCCTTCGCGCCTTTAAGATCATGAATATTCGGCTCATCTCTGAACGTACTTGCATCCAATCCCGCCAACTTTGTGCGGCATACCAAAACATGGAAGAGAGACTTTTTAGAAGCACTAGTGCCCCTGTCTGGGAGCTTCATGATGTAATTTCCACCCTGAGACATTCTTCTGTGGATAAGTTTCCAATCTGTATCACGTCGTAATCCGTATACTGAGCTTCATGACGATCCTAGCTGCTCCTGGATCATGGAGGCAAGTAAACCAAGGTCTTTGTCCGAGTCCATTGTGCTGATGGGCAACCAATGCACTTGCAAATATGATGCGTTGTTCCAGAAATCGAAGTCCATCATCGTCGGCATCGCCTGAGTTCCGCTCGCGAAGTCATCCATGTCATTATAGAAAAGGATCAAACATGCATTACGTTGTAGAAACATGGCCGTAGAGGTCGATCCGCCGATTACACTTACAAAAACTTTGGTTTCTAGCACTTCCTTTAGTTGCTCTGGCATGGTCATTGTTGCAAGCTCGACCGTTGCGACTGAAGCGCTTGGAATGACACTTTTGACCATCTTTATTTGTTTGAAGAAATCGCGCCGGCGAGAAGGATTATTACTGGAATGGATAGAAAACGTTACTTTGAAAGGAGGCGGCACGTGAGGGGATATCCCAACATTGTTTAGGACGAAGCCCCGAAAGTCCCAGAAGAGAGGACCTCGCCCATCGTTCCACACCACTTTATAGTCATCAAGTTGCTGCCCATGAGTTTTGAAGCCATGATCTGTCAGCATTCCTATACCCGCCAGGCCTGTTGAAGCGCAAACAACACAATTTTCTGGAATGGCAGCATTGTTTGAGGAAACTGAAGCACTGGCTGTGTGAGTGCTGAAAACAGTAGCTCCTACTAGTGGTAGATATTTCAGTCCAAGATTTCCGAGACAAAGGCCACTTGAGTCTTCACCCATTTCTGGACATTGCGAACCTTCGTGATCCAAACCCAACAAAATTTTGCCATATTCATTCCCGTACAGCTGGATTAGGTTGAAGATTGGAAGCCAAATGTCCCATAAGAGATGCCCTGGATTGTTCATGTTGACCAGATTAGCTTTGATCGGTATCAACACAACGTCGTTTGGCAACATGTACACATTGTCGTCATTAGACAACGTGCGGGTTGGCAACCACGGTTGCCCATTTCCTAGTCGTACATTTTCTCCCCTCATCACCGATTTACCAAAAGTATCTGTCGACAGTAAATCGTGTGGGCGTAAAAGATTGTGGGCGGCCTCATCTCCCTCTGGTGCCACGAAGCCTTGCGACGATGCGTTAAAACACAGTAACTCGTGCCTGCAAGATCGATAATTTTGAGAGTCCCACTGCCAATTTTCACCAATGCAGTGTACGTCTGAGGAAAGGGACCGTGCGGAGTCTGGATAAACGTCGAATCCAAAAAAGGACATACCAGACTTCTTCTGAATGGTCCTCTCACCGTTTGTTTTCGCCCTTTTTGATGCATCAGTATGGATGAGCCTTGAAATAATTTTCACAATGGTACTGGTATTGTGTTGCAAGGACAACCAATGTGATTTGACGTGAGACAAATGATTCCAAAGCCCGAAATCTTTTCGAATAGGACTAGCTTGGTTGCCGTTTCGTTTCTGAATTAGCAGTGTCTCGTTGTACAGTAGGATTAATGAAGCATTTCTGGGCAAAAATAGGGATGGCCACGTCCAATCGTCGTCCTGGGAGTTGGCAATCCAAAATTGAGCGTTTGCTGCCATTTGAATGAGCGTCTCCAAGTCATCGGCCACGATATTATCCATTATTTCGATCGTTGGCTTTGCGTCATCGGGTGCACTGTAATTGTGAGAGTGATGGAATCTATTGTAAAGAGCTTGCGCAATGTTTGGATGGTCAGTTGAGTTCACAGCCAGGACCACTTTCATCGCCGCGGGATTCAAGGTTTCAAAAGGCTTCAGATTGGATAGGATGTGATTCCGGAACTTCCAAAAGGTATTCCCGAGACCAGCATTATGGTGGAACAAATGTGTATAGTCTTGGATTTTGTGTCCTCTTTGTGACAACCCACTGGCTGTCAGCTGGCCCATTCCACTTGCCGCCACAGGTGCACATATCAACTCGGCATTATTATGCTTCGGTGGTTCCCATGTGTGGTATCCCATCCATCGCAACCCTTGTTCTAACTTTGCTCGAAAGTCACTATTACATTCCTCGTCATGGAGAGTATTGTTGCGACAATTCAAAATATGCAAAAATACCGTTCGGTTACCCCCAAATCCAAACAGGTCGACAAGTTTGTGAACGGGAAGTAGAGTGTCCATCAATAATGTCAGGGTTGTCCCACCATGAGGCGGTTCAGCCACGGAAAGGGGGATGATTACAGAGTTTTCGGGAAAATAATCGACACGGGTGGCGTGGAAAGGAGAAAACGTTTCATTTGAAAGCCAGACCACTTTGGGGTGCCATAGGAACTTGGGTGGTTGTTGTCGCCTCCACCATGGTCTCATTCCAATCGACGATTGCAGTAAATGTTCTTCTCGAAAGGTGGTCGACCTGCGAGCTACAGAGTTGCCATTGGCATGTAGATGAGTCACTCCAAATCGATCCGACCATTCTTCTTCGAGACGTTGGTGGAACAGAGATGGGAAGAGAAGCCAATCTTGTTGGTTTGAACTCCAACATAGATTTCTGTATTGGCAGGATCGATGCAGCCAGGCGTTGTGTAAAAAGTTGTCTCCCACGCAATGGACTTGGGAAGTGACGATCGGCTCGCTTTTGATTGCAGTGCTTCTGTTTTGCACATGATTCGAAATCACATTATGGGGAGGATGCTTGTGACTCTCTCCTACCAGATATTCTGGTGAATTCGACAGAGTGAAAAGAAAAACAATTTGATAGCAAATTGCTGCAGAAGTCGCTAACACCAGCGAAATTAAGATACTACTCGGAGTAGTTTCTCCTCTTCGCCACCTCCTATGAGACCCTTGGATTCCAAAGCATGTCATGTCATGTCACATTCCACCAAAACGCTTCTTCTGCATTTTTTGGTTTTGAGAATTGGGGATCTCAGGTGCAGTACGTCGTAAGCAACAAAATACGACGTATATTCAACAGTATGATGACGTTAGTACCTGTAGTACTACGGAGTAATTTCATGCAACAGGGCACAGGTGTCCTAAGTTCAAATGAGCGGAAACTTGTTAAGCACCGTAGGAGTACTTTTGAGAAGAAAGAGTGAACTAGTAGGGCCATCTGCGCTCACAAGACCTGTTTTAGTACTGCCTCAAGGACCGTTGAATAAAAGTTGTATATTGTTGTGATGATGATGGAGCTAGTCGACGTAGTCAAAATGTTGGAATTGACTGTTTCGATTGTTAATAGCATCACCAGTTTCAGTCGTACAGTTTTAACTGTAAATAAAAAGGGTAGACTTCCGGTACACGTACTCGGAGTAGTGCCGGTAGTCTGCACTACCAAGTTGTACAGTACCACAGTACGACCAACTACCCCCTGTACGACGTACTGATTTGCATCCGAGAAGTTGTCTTACCTTGAATGGATCCACTCAGTATTCTGTTGCCCACACTCAGAACTGGAGAGGAAAAAACCTCACAAAAGAGGAAACGGCCTAACCATTGAAAAAGTCACATATGGTGTAGTCTTCCAAAAACAATGCTGGGAAGGCAGCAATGATCCCATAATGGTGGGTGTATTGATACCTTTTCCCTATTGCACCTGAACATAGCGGATTGAACATGTAAAAGAAGCCTTCCGTATGAAGCACCAGTAATATTTCCAATGAAACAAAAGCACCATCCCAATAAATTCTCAGTTGTGTTATGATGACATTTCTATGACAGAAATGTCAACGCCTACCACAACTCTATCAGGAAAATCATGTAAGGCATTCTTCATTACTAGTTGTATAAGAGAAACATGATTTTTCCAGCTGGACACCGCCGGGAATGCACGAGGCCATGAATAAGACAGCAGCAGAAGCTTGTGGTGCCAATGGTTGGACAGACACGATCTCTTTTGTTTGGGCTCCGACAAACCTTAATTAAAGCCCCTTGTTTGTTTGCTTACAGTTAGTGCTTGACTTGCTGCTAGACCTTGTAACTGATGAGAGGTCAGAGCACTCGGACTCCAGGTTTGCGATTACCCTTTTATTACTCTTTTGTTTCCTGGTTCATTCTGATTAGAAGTACCACCAGTTTGATGTATTCTTATTATTGCGAATTTCCTTCCGTGGAAGATGTCACAGTCAATAAAACGAAGCGCTTTTTCATTGGAACTCCCAGGATCACAAGTCAGTGGTCAAGTCCTATTGGGTAGCTGCTACTAGCTACTACTACGGAGTAGAAAGTTGAGTTTTCCAAAAAATGTATACACACAATGATTCTTAAATGATCAATTCTTTATGTTCTACTCGCATCGTTATGACTGTCAATTCGTGATACAGTTATTATCGTTTTTCTACCGATAGTAGTCGACCTTCTTCCTGTGGACGAAGAAGTCTGTTTAACGACTGAAAATTCCTTGCTCTTTATCAAGAAGAAATAAATGAGAGTACTGGGATGGAGTGCCGGTAGCTTCACTGCGGTGTTTCTTTTAGAGTGATTTACACTTCTGACTATGCCCTTCAAAAAGTCAACTGAAACTTTTATTAACAGTAATGACGTACATTAGTTTCATGAATTTCGGGGGCGTCACAATTATTGCATTTCTTTCCGATCGAGTACACTTACTGTTAAGTCGAATTCAGACACAGAGTAATTTTCTAATTCTGACTATGCCCTTAAAAAAGTCAAATGAAACTTTAAATGACACATACAGTCGTTTCCTGAAATTCGGGGGCGTCACAATTATTACATTTCTTTCCAATCAAATACACTTTTACTGTTAAGTCGCATTCAGACAGTGCAGGAGAGCATCAAATGAACTGACCTTTTTTGAAGTTTCAGTTACTTGCGACTACGTCCTCTAGCTAG
Source organism: Nitzschia inconspicua (assembly GCA_019154785.2). Taxonomy (NCBI): domain Eukaryota; phylum Bacillariophyta; class Bacillariophyceae; order Bacillariales; family Bacillariaceae; genus Nitzschia; species Nitzschia inconspicua. The sequence goes on along the minus strand of JAGRRH010000013.1, from coordinate 2,785,651 downwards.
TAGCGTATTTTTGTATTACTGCAAGGTTGCGAATTTCACAGATTTTCTGGACCATGATGTACCGAAAACGAGGACATGATGAGGAAGATGACTTCGGTGATCTTAAGGATGAGAAAAACGCCATGATTGAGAGGGCCAACAAGGTCCGAAGATTGGACGGTTCCCCTTCACAACTTGGTAGAGTTAACACCCATTCGAGCAGCAAGTTGAATCCTTCAGTTCAAATAACTGCCCCATTTGGGTTGCAGTCTCACACCCGTGCGACTGATGATTCGGTGTTGACAGGCGTAGTTCCATTCGCTCCAGCTGCAACCTTTTCAGGTACTACGGCAGGGATGGAATTTCATGTCAACATGCTCGGCAGTCTGCAGAATACGGGAGGATGTGAGCGAATGAAAATTTTGTGCTTCTTCTGCGAGCATCCGACGTTTTCGTACCGATGTCCCAAAATCTAACGTTGTTCTTCCGCTTTCTTTATTTCTAGTGAGTGGGCCTTCTTCGATTGGAGGGGGTCTTTCGATGGACACCTTCAATCTTTTGAATAGAAATCCTGAGGCTTTTTCAAACGTCGCGAGAGGATGCCACTCAAATTCAGGGAATAAGTTCTCGGGTATTGGTATCAGCGAATATTTGATGTGTCGAAACCCCATACGAAGCAATCCCATTGCCCCCAAAGTTTTTCCACCGACGAATCTTCAGATCCAAAAAAGTTCTACTTCGGCGCTACAACATCGGTCTCCGAACGAAGAATGCGTGTTGCATCAAACCTCTATCGCCTCTACATTGCGGCAGTCCCTATATTTGCAAAATGCTCTCTCGATGCGGCAGCAACAAGCTCCATCAAATCTCCAAGTATCTTTGTTCTCGACCTCTCGTGCGTCTTTAACCAATACTCCACATCAGTTTCCCTCCTCGCTTCTATTGCGACAAAAACAGCATTTGAACGTGTTGGACGAAGAGGTGCTTTTCGATGGGCTTATAATTCCAATGCAACGCAATTTCCAGCAATGTCAGCAGCACTCTCGTTCAATACTGAACTTTCCCGCTTCGGCATCAGAAATGAGCAGCACGCACATTTTTTCGCACACTGGCGAATTAATATCGCCGAATGTATCGACAGATATAGCCAATAAGCTACAGGGCGTTGCTGGAGTTCAAGGTACGTCTTCGCACGATGACAAAGTTCTTCTTCCACCTCCGATGTTGTCGAGAGGATACGGTCGCATCGAGCCCATATCGACATCTACGGACGAATCGTCGCTTTCAACATTTCAATGCTATGCCCGAAAACAAATCGAGTTCTTTGAAGCCCTAGAAAGAGATGTTTCTCAGGGAGCTCGAGGGCGAAATACCCCCATCACTTTGGGTCAAGTAGGCATTCGATGTCGTCATTGCCGTAACGAAGCCCCCGCCTGTCGAGGCCGTGCGGGGGTCTACTTTCCCACCAAGTACGAGTTGGTATACCAAACGGCTGTCAATATGACGTCGATTCATCTTTGCTTACACTGTCGCAAAATTCCCGAGGATACACGGTTCAAACTATTGGAACTTCGTGATCAGCGTTCGACCGCCGGTGGAGGCAAAAAATATTGGGCTAAAGCTGCTGAGAGCGTGGGAGTCATTGAAACCAATCAAGGATTGCGATTTCGAGAGTGAGTTTCATGAGATTCTGTCGTCAAAATTCGATGTTAACTCTGGCTGTGACAAGTACTACCTACCTAGTTACAGTCAGTGTTGGAAAAAGCTTTTGTTGCGAAACACACGACTCATGACAGCAATGCTACTACTATAGTCATGATGCCTCCAATCTCTAGCTACTAGTAGAGAGCCTTATTATCGCGTAATGCTATTTTTACATCGTACTGTCGTAACCCAAACCTTGCTTTACGTGACGCTTTCTCATCGCGTTGCGGTCGAACAAATTGTTTCACTTAAAGGAAATTTGTCGACGAAATCATCAACATTTATGCCACTGGGTCGTAGGCAATACTAGATGACTGGAATCTGACCAAATTTCTCGGGCGCAAACGACTCACGCCATAGAGATGATGACCAACAATTCATTCTTTTGTAGTGAGGCATGACAGCGTGCTAATCTGTTGCACGAGTCTTCGATGAGGAAACTTTTGCAGCAATCAAGTCAAGATAACTTCTGCTCTACGCTGAAAAGCCAAGACGACCATAGTTACGACAATGAGAATACAGAAGAGACGAAGATACAGTCGAGTTTGTCTTACGTTGTCCCTATCGCTGGTGCTGGGTTCAACATCAATAATTCCTGCTCTGCGAGGGGGGGTCGTGGCTTCACATCTTGATGTACATTTGCACTATTCTTCAGTGTGGGATGCTGTTATCGTGGCACTCAATGATACTAGAAAATGTCCTACAGTCTCGGAATTGTTTCCGGAAAACACAATAATATTGAACGGCGGTCGGATAGAGAGGCAGAAAGACGACGCGTGGAACGACCTCACCACGACAGCAGTCATCGCCCTTCTGGATTTGCAAACGCTAAGGATATGTGATCGTCAGAGGGGACACGTTGTATCCAACAGTTTTTCCTCAGACAATAACTTTCGCATCACCAACATGTGTATGGGTTGTGATGAAGGACCTCTTCCCGTTCATTTGGACGATCCGAGATTTGATTTGATAAGTTCGACCTTAGCTGTCGACAGGAGCAGCTTTCCAAGGAAATACCAGATTGCGCGGTATCTCGTGCATTCTCGCTCCGCCAAGTCGCATGAAAATCTTACGATAAGAATTGACCCATCATCCGGGCTTTACTTGACGCCGGAGCCAGGCCACCAGTTTCCCCATACGCATAGGATACTTGAGTCGGAATACGGCATCGGAACTTCCGACGCGAAGGAAAGGGACGACGATAACATTCATAATCCGCAAATCAGGACCACTGCACGATTACCGATCCTGACGGGGACACTTGAAACGCCAAAGCAAAGTCTACGCGACGTCGTGTACACCATCGGCACCAGTGCTGCAAACAGTCGTCAATCTAGTAACACTTTTGACGACGAGGATCGGTGTATGGTTCCACTCCACGAATGTTGTGAAAACAAGGACTGTCTTTTGGAAGGGGAGATCTGTATACACCGTAACTGTATCGATAATGCGTTTCTCAGAATCACACTGAAATGGGTGGGTGATGACGATTTGGACCTCTATGTTGTTACTCCAGGAGGAGCTGAGATATCATTCAAAAATCAATTTGATCCAGATTCCCTTGGGCGATTTGGAGAATCTTCGGACCAGGTCGGATCTGGGTATCATGTAGAAAATGTTTATTTCCCTATAAATGCTCCCTCAGGGACATACTCATTTTTTGTGCGTCCATTGATCACCGTTGATTCTCGCGATCACTGGACCATCGACGTCGTGGAGGATGGAATTGTGGTGCTTTCCAATTCTGGTTTTGGAGCATCGTCCAACTTTCAATATACTCGACAATTGCAAGCACCTTCTCCGGGTTCGCAATCGCCCACTTACATCGAGTCACCGAGCCGCCCTCCGCTTGGAAGCCCGAGCACTTCCCCGGTAGAGAATCGGCCTACCTCAGTCGAGACGCCAACAAGAGCGCCAAACATCAACGATTGCAGCCTGTTCTCCAATGAGTGCTGCGTTGACAGTGACTGCTTGATCTCAACTGCCCTGTGCATTCAGGGAACTTGTATTTCAGATGGGAATCCACGGTTTACATTGATTTGGGAAGGAGACGATGATTTGAACCTCTTTGTTCGGACCCCAGCAGGTGCGGAAATCTCAGCTGACAATACATTTGATGAAGAATCGCAGGGAAAGTATGAACAAGATGTCGATCAATCATTTTATGGACATCACGTGGCGAGCATATTTTTTCCACTGCTCGGAACTGCCACTGGAGCCTATGAGTATGGTGTAAGATCCATATCTCAACATGGTACAATAGATCAATGGTTTGTTGAAGTCTCTGAGGGGGGGGAGCTGGTCGAAACGAGGGCCGGGTCTGGTGATTCCGTAATATTCACGTATGTTCGAAGAAATGGGATTGATGGACCTCAAAGACCACAGCCAATGCCTCCCTCTTGTAACCTGACCCAGGACCAATGCTGTGTCAGCTCAGACTGTCCCAGTGCCAGTCAAGTATGCATCCAAAGATTGTGTGTGACCGAGGGCTCATTACGAATCACTCTGGAGTGGATTGGTGACGATGATTATGATCTTTTTGTAGAGACTCCATCAGGATTCATTCTCTCACAAGACTCCAATTTCGACCCTGAAACTGGCGGAAGGTTCGGTGAGACCCCTTCCCATGATGTGTTCAGCTTCCAACTTGAGTATGTTTCCTTTCCAAGTTCTGGAGCTCCTTTGGGGACCTACCAAATCTTTGTAAAGTCTGCTACCACAAGAGGAGCTGGAGCTGATGTTTGGAAGATGGGTATTTATGAATTTGGTCAATTGGTGCAACAAGAGTCTGGAATTGGAGATTCTCAAATTTATTCCTATCAAAGAATGTTAATGGCTTCTTCTCTGTCTCCTTCCCCAGTTCCCTCCCCCTTGATTCAAAATCCTGAGCCACCTACAGAAGCACCATTTCCATTGCCTTCCCAGCCAAGCAGAGGAGGTTGCCTCATTGAATACGAATGCTGCGACAACCTCGATTGTCTTGACCCTGTATCGGTGTGCATTCAAAGGACATGCATTGTGACTGGTGCATTAGACTTTATCTTGACTTGGACTGGGAATGATAGCCTAAGCCTTGTTGTATTGACACCTCTTCAGAATCCAATATCAGTTCAAAGCCCAGTGGATGAAGCAACAGGTGGGATATTTCAGAATGATCCGTACCAGCCTGGCTTTGGATTTCATGTTGAAAGCATTGTTTTCCAGAATTCACCTCCATCTGGAACATACTCTTTTTTTGTCAAATCCACTATGACTGTTGGAAGTGAGGATCAGTGGACTTTGAAAGTGTATAACTCAAATGAACTTGTTTCTTTTGTCGTTGGGACAGGCGATTCGAGAACAATGTCTTATGATTACCAACAAATCCTTGCCCCTTCAAGTCCGCCTTTCCCGTCTACTGTTGCTCCTATTCCCATGGTGACACCCACTCCCGTCCCACCATCCATAGCTCAAGAAGAGTGTGACAGCAAGATGTGCGAAATGGGTACAAAGGTTTGCATTCAAGCAACCTGTGTCTCAGAAGGAAACCCCAGAATGACATTACAATGGACCGGGAATGACAAACTTGGTCTCGTAGTTGTCACCCCTGATGGCACAACTATTTCTTCTGATTTCACATTTGATCCTGTTTCTGGAGGCAAATTTGAAATTCCAAATGAATGGTCTGACAATAATGTGCAAAATGAGTTTGGCAGACAAACCCAGAACATTTATTTTCCCCTTTCTGGCGGCCCTGTAGGGGTGTACCAATATTACATTACCAGAACACCGGGACAAGGTCCGGACAACTCGTGGATCATCACTGTGGCCATAGGTGGTAATAATGTTGAAATGCAACAAGGAGCAGGTGTCTCTGATGTATTTGTCTTTCGCTACCTTGGTGGGATTAATCCACCTTCACTAGAGCCAGGAGGATGCGAAGTCTCAACTGATTGCACACCTGGTCAATTCTGTGTTGAGCAATCATGCATTGAGCAAGGGATACCTCAATTTGTATTGGCTTACTTGGGAGACGATGACCTGGATCTTTACGTTATAACTCCATTGGGCACAACCATATTTTCACAAAACAGAAATGACGTTCCATCTGGAGGAAGGTTTGGAGACAATGGAAATAGTGATGGAGTTCAGGATACTCCAGGCAATCACATTGAATACGTATACTTTGCACCAAATCAAGGGCCGGTTGGCATCTATCAGTATTATGTTGAATCATTCCGAGCTACTGATGACGATGATCCATGGACCATCACAGTTTTCATTGCAGGGCAAGTTGTCAGTGTTGAATCTGGTCTAGGATCATCCGAAGTGTTCGTTTTTGATTTTGACTCGATGATCGTACCCACAGTGTCTCCAAATCTTCCACCGATTGAAGCTCTTTGCAATAATGCAACAGCTGAATGCTGCATGGATGATGCTTGCTTCCCCAATGAAGCTTGCACCTTCCAGACCTGCGTTGATGAAGGCAATCCACGATTCACATTAAGCTGGGAAGGAGAAAATGATTTGGACCTCCTTGTTCAAACTCCACTTGGTACAGTGATTTCTTTCTCCAATGCTGATGATCATGAATCTGGTGGCAAGTTTGGGGAAGAGTTTGATCAGTTTGTCTATGGAAGGCACGTGGAGAATATTTACTTCCCGATGAGTGGTGGGCCGGTGGGAGAGTATTCCATTTTTGTCCGGAGTTTTCTATCGGATGGAATGGATGATGAATACACTGTCCAGGTCTATGTCCATGGGCAACTGGAATTTTCCTTCAGTGGAAGTGGAGACTCAGATGGTTTAACATATATGTTCCAAGGCCTTCCAGGGACTCCGCCTTCCACACCTATTGCTGTATCGCCATCAACTGCACCACCGTCAGTCATGATGCCAACAGAGATTCAGCAAGTTGAAGAGTGCAATCAAGATATGGATGAATGTTGCTCTGATTTGCAATGTATGGTTGGGATTGAAGTCTGCACACAACGCACCTGCATTGATGTTGGCCTTCTTCGCTTCACCCTTGAGTGGACTGGGGAAGATGATCTTGATTTGGTAGTTCAAACTCCACTAGGAACAACTGTCTCATTCCCTTATCCCATTGATGAAGCAACTGGAGGTATCTTTGGCGAGGGTGGAACGCAGAATCTACTTGGCACCCATGTTGAAAACGTCTACTTTGATTCTCCATCTATTCCAACTGGAGTATATCTTTACAATGTTTCTAGTTTTGAAAAAAGGGGACCCCAGGATGACAACTGGTCAATATCTGTCTTTCTCAACAACGCTCTGGTGGACATCAAGAATGGTACAGGAGATTCCGACACATACACTTTCAACTTGGAAGAGGGTTATCTTGTGGGGCGATCTCATGTTCCGCAATGCAATCTTTTGGTAGAAGATTGTTGCGATGATAAAGATTGCAATTCTAACCAAGTTTGTGCTCTGAATATGTGTATCAACGAAGGATTACCACGATTCACACTTGAATACATTGGTGATGACCATATTGATCTCACTGTTGTGACTCCAATTGGGACCACTCTTTCGTTTTCAAACCCAGTAGATGATCCTTCTAATGGTCGATTTGAGAGCGTTGGGGATGTGCAGATTGTTGGAAAGAGAGTGCAAAATGTCTATTTTGCAGAGGGGCTAATTGGGGCCTACACATACTTCATTTCAACCTTTGATCTAAATAATGACCCCAACGAGTGGACAATCAAAGTTTTTGAAGGAGCTGTGGAGACAGTAACATTCACTGGATCTGGAAATTCAGATTTTCGCTATGAATTCTACCTTTCCTCAAACCCACCTACAACGAGTGTTGGCACGTCAGGAATGGCAAGCTCAATGGAGCTAACATCACCATCCCCCCAAGTTCGTAGTTGCCAAACCCCTGATAACGAATGCTGCACTGATGGGGACTGCGAAGTTGGAACATTTTGTCGAAGTGGGTCCTGCATCTCTGACGGCAATCCACGTTTCTCACTAACATGGGAGGGTTCTGACAAGTATGAATTGTCAGTGAAGACTCCCACAGGTGGAGTAGTTTTGATGTTGAACCAATTCGATGAGGAATCCAGCGGTCGTTTTGATGAGAATATGGTCCAAAATTTTATTGGTATGCAAGTTAAAAATGTATACTTCCCTGGTGCTGGTGGACCATTTGGAACCTACACTGCTGAAATAACTTCCTTAGAGAGTTCAACAGGCGCGATGCCCACTGCATGGACCCTTGAGATTGCTGCAGGGGGTGATGTGGCTACAGTGCAAGTCGGTAGTGGGTCCTCGGGTCCACTCACCTTTGAATATGAACTGGGGAACAACCTACGAACAATTGGGGTTACAGACCCCATTTGTAACCCACCTGATGGTGTGATGGGTGCATGCTGTAATGATTCAGACTGCCTCTCACATAATTCGATTTGTGTTTCAAACACTTGCATCGACAATAATGGCAGGTTGAGATTCACTCTTACGTGGTACAGTGACGAAGGTCATGTGGACGATCTGGATCTTGTCGTTGTTACACCTGAGGGTAAGACAATGCACTTTGATCACGATCAGAGCGGAAGTTTGGTCGAAGACGTCGGCGCATCTCGAAGTCGGTCGCATCATAGATTTGGGTCTCAAGTAGAGAGCGTGAGTTTTTTTCCTGATCCGACTATTGGATCATACACTTATCAAGTTAAATCGATTGTCACTTTGGGCAGGGAGGATCCGTGGGTCCTTCAAGTATTCATTGATGGCGAACTGGCGTCGGGGCCACATACGGGAAACGGGACATCCCAAGAGTTTTCGTTTTACTTTCATGGAGGCAATCGAAATGACGAGAATACACAAGGAGTCCACAAAAGGGAACAAAACGCGGTTGCCACTGGAACTGATGCTTTTGATCACAGCAGCGTTCACCTTGGCAATGTTTATGGGATTGGGAATGCTGCGGTTCAAAAGGGTGGTACTTAAACGATGAGGAAAGAAGCTCTACTTGGCTTCAACCTTTGGTTTTACTAGCGCGGCACAGATGGAAGATACTAGGCGATTCGGCGCTATAATGGCTTGAGTGTTCATTGCGAATACGAATCAACAGGAAAGGTCCTTCCGTTCTTAGCTTTCTACAAAAATAAGCACAAGTAACTGCCTTTGTTATGTAAAAGTTGTGGCAAATCGAGTTGGTCGGTAGGATTCCAGCGTCTCCAACGACACAGATTCCGTGATCTCTGCGGCGGCCATTTCCGCCAACAAAGGGCCTAGTGTGATACCCGAATGTGTGACGGCAACGTAGAGACCGGGTCTTTGGAATCCAACCACTGGAAGCCCATCTTTTGGCATTGGACGCACCGCATGAGAAATTTTCTTCGATTCAAAGTCAGCGATAGCCAAAGGCGCTAAAGGAGAAGCCAATTCCAGCAATGATGCGGAATCGGAACTCTGCGGAGCGTCTACGGTGCCTTCGTTTTCTGAGCCGGGAGAATCTGAACCTGAGGAACCTCCAAACTCGAGCTTTCCACCACCGCCGGCGATTATCTCCCCATTACTTCTTTGCAACACGTGAGAGGAGCGCACTGCATCTACAAGTATCCTCCTCAGATGATGCCTCTTCTTTGATCCTTGGTTACTGGTTGTCTTTTTCAGTGCTGCATACTCGATACGTCCTGGGCGGTGCAAAAGAGGAATACCACCGAGAATGGTATTTGAGATCCCGCATCCTGCCGCAGAAACGATCAAATCAGTCGTAATTTCAGTCTGATCGGATGGTGTCGAAGTCTCCCTATCCGACCCGCAGTTCTGTATAGAAAGGAGGATATCGCTCTCGTTTTTGTAGATGACATTGGTGACCGTGTGCCCGCACTTGAAATTTACTCCTCGTTCCCTTGCTTCTTGGCGTATCGTTCGAACAGCTGCGGATGGATCGACACACCCTTCGTCCGGAAAGAAAAACGTGTAACCTCCCTCATTGTCTCCTCGCTCTTTGGTGGTGGTATCTTCAGCATTCCAATTGGAGAGTGGCTCCAATTGTGCTATCCTTGAGCTCGTCAATGGTCCTTCCAATGGATAGCCACCATCAGCAACAAAGTCGGGATAATCACGGAACCGTACCAAACTTCCCAACCACGAGACTAGGTGTCGTATACTTGGGTGATTCTTCCAGGCATGAATTCCCAATTGGTTTAGCGCCTGGTACGACTTGGGTTGCTTATTGTTGGCATTCAGCCAAGCCCACGAGGAGTTGGTAGTTTTTCCCATGTCGTACTCCTCGGATTCGTCAATCACGGTGATGTTCCAATGTGGTCGTCGCGACGCCAATGCCAGTGCTATCGAGCTTCCCATCATTCCTCCTCCCACAATGATTACCCGCTTTTCATCCGATGCGGAACCTTGAACAGTATAATTGTTGTTGCGAACGCGTGTTCCGGATACCTTGAGACCAATGTGGTCCAAGTCGACAGTTACCCGATCATCATAACTTTTTGAGGACGATTCCGTACGAATAATACTACTTGTGTTGTTGGGAGTCAAATCGACATCATGGAAATGCTGTAGAAGGAGTTGTCGGTGATAGGTTTGATGATTGTTCAAGAAAACACCGTTGCGTTCCTGGAATTCGGACAATGCCAGATCTTTGCTCGGAATGGCCTGAGAAATGCTTTGTGAATAGTTGCGCATGTAATCGGCAATCGTAACTTTCGAAAGGAGTTTGGATTGTTGTTTCTTTGTATTCACGATCACCAGATCCTGTAAGGCAGGAAGAAGTTCGTCCACCAAGCGATCGAGATCTGCTTGGCGTTGCTCATGAACCTGTCCGACAGTCAACGGTTCATGTTTGTACTTGTTGTTTTCGTTGTTGCTGTTGCTGCTGCTGCTGTTGAAGGATCGATCGTGGCACAAAAGCCACATACAAGAGGCCCACAACAGCTTCATCCCGGCGTACAATCGAATCTCCGAGAACGAATCAACAATTTTCGTGTTGACGCCATGTCGGTGTAGAATGTCTGCCATACTTGCAGCGTGTTTGCCGTAGATGACCGTTGGTGGCGACCGGTGAGTGGTTTGGATGGGACCTGTTCCGTCGTTTCCCATCAGCAACGGATCGTGGCGGCACAATTGCAAGACAGCGAAATGCGGTACAACCAGTGTGCAGTCGTCTTCAAAAAATTCGATCGGATGTATTCCGTTGCCGACAAAGCACAAGTCGGATCGACGGGAGATGTTTGTGTCGTTGTAAATTTGCATCCAAGCGGCACTCGGTGTGGCAACGTAAATGGGAGAGCCGGGCGGTGAGAGATAACCAGGACACACTCCTCGTGGACAGGCAATGGCAATTCCGTTGTCACTATTCTTTTGTTGTTGTTGCTGTTGTTGTTGTTGTTGTTGTTGATGATGGATCAACCAAAACGAACCCATTCGACCGGTAGCACCGACGACTTCGGCAGAATACTGATAGGGCGGATCGTCATGATGGTTTTTTGGCTCTTGGCTGCTGCTGCTGCTACAACTTCGAGACGTATTTTCCACTGATAGTCGAGTTTGCCAGTGATGAGAATAATATTGTTTTTGACAGTGAGTCCAGCTGCGGAGTGATGTCGCCGTTTGTGAATACAAGAGGAGGAGTACAAAGAATACTTTCACAAGTGTACTAGCCCTGCAAATCCACGAGACCGGACGACAACACGAACGAGGGCGACGTCGACTACGGAATGATTGTTGTCGATACAACAACAACAACAACTGCTGTGTCATGTTTGTCATGTGCCTCCATGGATGGATCTATCTCTCCTATTGTTGTTGTTTGTCGCAATTCTTTCTGTGATGCATTCGTTTTCTCTTGATTGTTGCTCGTATAATACGTATGATACGTATGATATGTTGCAATTGATTGTGTGAAGAATAAAAAGTATTCTGTCGATTATGATACAGTTTGTCAATCATCATCATCAACAACTGTAATAATAATTCCATCCATCTATGACATACTGTCGTACGTCGTACGATGATACTTCTTACCGGTAGAGGTTCAAAAGTTTGTGATGATGATGTGTCGTGTGTATTGTGTGTATTGTGTGTTTGTGTCATACCGTAGAATCTACCTACGGTACCTAGGTAGTTACCATAGGTACGTAGTTTACGACGTAGTTCGTAGCGAAGAACAAAACGCAAAACACACAATCTCATCCTGAATTATTTTCACAGTCACAGTCAGTACCGTATGTACATCCGGACATCGTCACCTTAAATAATGCTACAATTAACACAATTATGAAGCCTTAAATCTTGGGTTTGTGTTGTTTCCCATAGTAGAGAGAACATAGAATGCATGCCAAAAATTAAAAAAAAAACATACTATTATACGTAAGTACGTCGTATTCCAGTAAAATATCCTTTTTCTTATTTCAACGAGTATCATAGAGAGTAATCTACCGTAGGTAGCTAAGACTAGATGTTGTGTTGTTGTGCTGCGGTGTAGTATGGTACACGTAATAACGGTTCGAACTCACAGTCAGTATAAAAAAGGGCCAAATTTCAAATTGTTGGTGTTGTGTGGCGTGTGTGGGGAAGGAGAGAATCTATCGACGGAAGCATCGAATCGACTCCATCGTTCCTGTTTTCACTCTGTACTCTCTACTCTACTTTGTGTCTCCGTTATGTGACCATACAATACTTCCTGTCTGTCGTTATTAACAGTAACACCAGAACCACACTCCAACTACAACGATCGTACTACTAGGTAGACCACTACCGGTAGAGCTCATTTTCACGTTTCTTTTTTCTTGCAAGGCATCATCATCCATCATCATCACAGTCAATCATCATCAATCATCATCGTCGCCTCTACTTTGTTACTTTCTACTACGTTGCGTTTTCCAAGGACCGCTCTTGTTATTGTTAGGTCGTGAAGATTGATAGGACAGGACAGATAAGATAAGATTACAAATTCCCTCCTGCTCCATCTGAAATAATTATATTTACGTATAATCATAATAATATATTATCATCATGAGTTCCGAGTTACCAACTGTACAACCAAAGAATTCGCGCAAGATGAACGACACTACAGAAGTCGCAACAACATCACCTTCAACGTCCAATAACAATACTAACAACAACAGTAACAACAAGACCAGCAACAACAATATACGAGTGGGAACATTGGAAGAAGCCACAGCCAACAACGACAATGAACAGTTCAACAACAACAACAAGGGCGACGATAACGAAAAATACGTGTACAGGGATTTTGCACAAATTGAAGAAGAGGAATACGACATTGACTACGAAATGAATCAAGAAGGACTTACGATAGCACTGGAGGAGGCTACTGCCATGGCAGCCAATCAGCTACTGTCATCTCCATCATCTATCTACACGATGCCAACGGGAGGAGGAGGGAATCATGGTCCTCCTGCCTTGTCCTCACGTATGGTCCGAGCCAGTGGATGGTGTCGCTCCCAACGGTTTCCTGTCAAATTATATGCCCTCTTATCACAACCACGGTTGTCACATATCATTTCGTGGATGCCCCATGGACGGAGTTGGAAAGTACTCAATCCGAGAGAATTCGAAGCATCCATATTGCCTGGTACGTCAACGTATGATCAGATACATACGAAGAAAGAAAAAAAAAAGAAAGATTGCACCTGGAACCTCGAACCAACAACAATTTTTAAAAAAAAAAACTCACTGTTTTTCTATATTCCTTTTGTATGAATATATGATATACATCATCCAGTGTTTTTTGAAAGTGACAACTACCATTCTTTCAACCGAGTCATCAACGCTTGGAGCTTTCGTCGCAAATCAACCGGTCCGGACCGCGGATCGTATTTCCATGAGGTAAAGAACTACTACACAAAAAGACGCACTGAAACATTTTCAGGACAGTGGTCGAATGGTTTTGTGCTTGGTCAAACTCGTACTTACAACCCAATGTATCCGTCTCCATGTCTCATCCGTCTCTTGATCTCTCCCCCCCCCCCTGATTGTCAGCTCTTTTTACGTGGAAAGCCCCACCTTCAAAAACACATGTACGTTGACTGTGAATCAAAAATCATGGTTCCGTGATGACACACCTTGTCGTACTGATCGTTTGTGTGTTATTAAAAAAAAAGTCAAATTGTTCATGTATAATATACTCATTATCTCTCCCCTTTTTCATTTCTTCCTTATCATTTCAGGCGACGCCTTCCTCGAACGCACAAGAAACTAGCCATGTACGTCTACGTCGAACGGATCAATACATGAAAACGGTGGTGTTTCCGCCTTCTTTTTTTTTATTTCTTGTTGCGTGGTCTCTCTCTCTCTCTCTCTCTCTCACACACACACACCCACACACACATGTACCACTTTTCAAAAACGTACAGGGACAAGTCGGAAGAACCGGACTTTTTTGAATTGGAAAAAATCAGCCCTCTTCCCACGTTGGCCGAATCGAAATTTCGCTTAGAGTCACGAAAAATGAGACGAATGCAGGATCAATTACACGGTGGTCCTCCAAGGGCGCTTTCCAATGATAACTACCAACAACAAGGCAATTCCCCAGGAAAGTCTACGAAGGATGGAGACACCATGGAACAGAGGGGAGGCGGAGACGAAAAGACGGCGAATGGATCACCCGGGGACGAACATGGAAAAGCTGCTGGGTATCATCAGCAGCATGATTGGGAATCGATGGAACATGCTGGTGGTCCAATGAGCTTTATAGAACAAGAACGGCTGCGACGAATGCGAGAAGACCAGCTCTTATACCAACATCAAATGAACATGATACAAAGCAATCCTCTCGGATTGCACTATGGAGGTATGGGCCCCATGGGATATTCGGGTTACAACCCATACTACATGCCACCACCATCCTAACTCGTACTGATCGGAAGAAAGGCAATGGTTGATTGTAGGAGACTGACAAGACAATTGTTTCGTGATGATTTAAAATAATCTCTATATAGAGCTTGTCTCCAATAAATGCAGTATAATCAAATTCATCCCAGCTCGTCTTTGAACCATCGACGAATCCATGATAACGTTGGGCAGAGTCGGTGAACAGTATTTGCAGCAAATGCGAGATAGCTTTGCAGCCGTCAAGTTGTTGCTTTCCTTGTAAAGCAGCACCTCTCGGAAAAAAGACATGATGTAGACAAGAACATTGTAATGCACAGGAGGCAAATCTTCCAGAAACTTTCTGGACATGGACTGTATATTCTCAGAGTTGATCTCCATCGACGGGAAGAGCGACGAGGAAATGACCGGAGACGACAGCGAGAGGAGGAAGCTGGTGAAGCAATCCACGTACGAGTGAATGGAAGCGGGAGCGGTGAAAGCGTTTCCAGTGTCCAGTGCTTCTCTTATTTGAGCCACCTCTTCCGGATTCCCAGGAACACCAAACAGATCCGGTGTCTGCAGTCCCTTTTCATAAATGGCATCTACCATCCGCCACAACTCTTTTGGAATACAGAGCGCATTGCCTGGGTTGGCATTGGGATACTTGGCCGCCCTTTCGATGGCATCCGACGGGATAGTGCGAATGGGATCCTTGTACAGGACCAGTTCGTCGAGACTCATACCGAAACAGGATCTTGCGTACGTGCCCTTTACATTGATGAAATAGTCACGTCCATTTTCCAGTCGCAGAATCAGGATATCGTCCAGAACTTCTCTCCCAGCATTCAACAGTTGTGCCGTGTGATTGTCAATAGTAACAGTGACAGTGACGGTAGCAGGAGCTTCACCGGGAATGAGCATCCCATACGTCGGTGTAACTGCCATCCAAGATTTGCATAAGGAATTCTATAATCGCAAAAAAAAAGAACAGTTGAGCAAACAAATCTTGACAAAAAGAAACCGTCGTTTGGCCTCCCAACTTATATATAGTTGTCACTACTAGTTCACTCACCTCATCGAGCTTGGGAACGAATCGGAATTGTGCACAAACATTTCCAGTGTTTGTAATGGTGATGGGTAGCGATATAGCCTGGTCGTAGCGGACTAGTCCAAAATCCAAATCCACACGATCTATACCCACTACGGGGAGAGACTGATTCTCGAAGCGATCTAATAGAGCCAATAGCTCCTTGTAGACGGCCTCTCGTTTCTCCACCACCACATCCTTGATGGTAGCACGCATCGTCGAGTAGACGGGCTTGTGATCACTACAGTTAGGTCGTTCAGCTCGGTTGTACGTCATTTGTTGGACGTGTCTCGGCTCTTGTGCCATCCACAGGATTCGGTCGCACCATGCCGGAGCACGTAACTTTTTCTCCGGACGTTGTTCAAAGACGTCTGTTCCCGGTTGGTATTTGTACGTCGGTACAAAGTTGATTTGTCCCTCTTCAAAGCCTTGGAAGGACCGTCCTTCTCGTCGTTCAATATTTAGCTGGTCGAGCGGTCGCAGTTGATCAATTTGGGCCTTTACTGCTAAATCCAAGACCTTGTCGGTCGGTACGGACTCATCGATCCGATAATTCAAATCACCCAACCAGAAGACTATATCATGATCGCCCACACCCACGGTCGACGATCCCGATGCCCACTGACTCATGCTTCCGTTGCGGATATTCTCACGCACGACATCTTCGCCAATATCGAAGGATGCCTTTTGCAGGACGTTGAAAAAGTCGGCGTTCCGTCCGGCAACATTTTCTCGATGGGCCGCCAAGTGGGCACAGACGAAACAAATGGTGGAATCGTAGAATTGCATCCTCACCGAGACTCCACCTTTATTTCCCATCATACCCATGACACCCACACCGACTGAGTCACTTGTGACAGCTTTGCATCGATGTCGATGAGGCTCCTTGACGAAGAGACAGATGAGCAATCCCACCATACTCCGTTGCATGATCAAGGTGTACTGCTGTCGTCGATGCGGCGCGTTCAATGTTTGTCGCAACTGGTCGGCCCAATATTGACTCTTTTGCTGTGTTTTGTTGTCCACGGCGACATTGACGGCATTCAAGTCTACAATTTCTTGAAATCCAACGCAGACAATGTCGGGAGCGAATCGACTATCGGCACCCCAATCTTTGCACAACCAATCGTCCAAGGATTCCTCCTTGAGGCCTTTGGCATTGACGTTCCATGTTCCGACGAAAATGAGAGACTGGAATTGACAGAAGACAAAAAGTACGAAGAAATGCAACAAACAGTGTGAGCAAAGAGGTCCCCCCCCCCGAAAAAAAAACGAGATTCAAAAAGAGCGAGATCTTTCTAGTACACAAACAAACAAACAAACAAACAAACAAACAAACAAACAAACAAACAAACAAACAAACAAACAAACAAACAAACAAACAAACAAACAAACAAACAAACAATAGCAGGCATTCCCTTTATACACTGCTACTTTTAAATATCATATTGTATAATAAGAATAAGACTCACCTGTTGGTAATTGGTAAATTCCTGAATCCTTGCCCGGACTTGTTTGTAGACCCATGCGTCCCGAATCTTGGCCATGGCCTCGCGATTTCGAATGCGCCCATCTTCCGTCTCTTCGTCGGCCGTTCGTGTCACCAATACCTTGTCTTCCATGCGTGCCAACCGAGATTTGGGATGCACCACGACATTTCTTCCATTAGGTGGCGGTGTCGGAGTGACCGTCGGTGGCGGTGGAGCGTTGGTTGTAATGGGTGCTGCTCCTGCTGCCATTGTTGATGCTACTACCATTCTAGAAGACGATGATGCGACCGATGTGGTTGTCCCTGTAGACATGGTCGATGTATGATGTTGAAATTGAGGAGGATACTGTTGTTGTTGTTGTTGCTGCTGCTGATATGGTTGTTGTTGTTGTTGGGGTGGTGGTGGCTGACCACCACCGCCATAATGCTGTTGCTGTTGTCCAGGAGGAAGTGCCCAATCGGGGACACCTCCATTGTTCGGGTTTGACATGTTCTAGTCGTTCAAATGAAACTAGTAAAGGTCCTTCTACTGACGACAAAGCAGATCCTCTGTAGTATGTATGCAACTGTTATTACGGTCCTTCCTGATGAGAGGATGAGTATCATAGCCGCTGCTGCTGTGCTACTGTCGATTGATGTTGTTGGAAGTACGGTACCAAAATGCGGACATAATTGCTTATCAGAGCACGAGGGTTCTGCCTACCGGTATGTACATGTTGAAATATGATACCGTATGCATCGCGTATCCGTTGAGAGAGCAAAGATGGGGGAGGGGAGTGAAAATGGGATCACATCATCAACATGAAACTACCGTAGAACGATCAGCACACACTAACAGTAAACTACCACCGTAAAAGGTAGTACTCGTAACTACACCGGTAATCCGAGTACGGTAGTAGTACACTACCGCAGAGGAGCAAATGTGAAAGTCGTCTTGTGACCAGCACTAGGTAGACTGGAGTAACTACCGTAGTCTAATAGTAGTAGTATACTAGTAGGTATCTATCTTGTCGCCTACAAGAGTGACGTATTAGTGTATGCAATGTCGGCCTGCCACCTGAAGTAGTAGTACTACCTAGTAGTACTAGTAGACAGTTTCGATGGAATCCACCATTGGCTGAACGCCGAAACACTGCTCGAGTACGGTAGAAGATCTAACGATAAACAACATTTGCATCAACTTCATCATCATCATCGTAAAATCTGTAGCAAGAACCATTCATCATCACGGTGTTCAACATCGACATAATTATTTCATACACAAGACACACAGCACATGGTTATAGCAATCGCGGCTTTTTGGCGGCTGGCAGATCTTCGTCTAGGGTAGGAGCTGGATGTTCCATCGAAACCTTTACGCTTTCTTCTCGAGCTGCAGTATCGGCAGTTGAAGAAGTTTCGACTGGATGAAGCATACCGTCTGTTGTGACAGGTATTTCTGTGGTCGTCGTTGTCGTCGTCGTTGTTAACATTGGAGTGATGTCTTGTTGTGGAGGAGGAAGATCAGTGTCATAGGTTCCTACTGTTGCAGCTTCGTTGGTTGCGACAACCGGATTTTCGTTTGTTGTATCTTCCGTCAACGCATGCGTGTCAATCTCTGGTTTGGAAATGGTCTCTGTCGCGTCTGGAGTAAGTCCGGTTGCTACAGGAGTTGCTGCTTCTGTTGCAATTGTTGTTGTTGTTGTTGTTGTTGCAGTGGTAACAGCTGCAACGAGAGGCTCCATGCCTGCACTGCTTAGTTCCGCAATCGCAACAGCTTTGGAATCCGTACAAACCTGTGCTTCTGTGACTGCCGTAGAATCATTTCCCTCACTATTCGTCTGGACGGTACGACAACTTGGAAGTTGCTGCGTCTCCTCTTCCATTATCGAAAGTGTCGGATTCTCCCCTTGTGAGAGGGCAGTGTCGTGAGCAATATCCATCGGTTGTACGGACATTTCGGTGATTGTTTGTTGCTGAACTTCTGCTGGTTGCTGTTCTTCTGTCATTGGTATGGCAGCATTACTAGTAGTAGTAGTAGTAGTTGTTGTTGTTGTTGCTACTGTGGTCTCGTCTGCCAACACGAGCAGTTCTGGTTTCATCATTGGTACTACCATCTCTTTTGGAAGGTTCTCCTTGTCGTATTGCGCTCGTTCTTCTTCGGTTAATTCCGTAACTGGTACCCACTTTTCTACCCACATGGCGATGTGTGGCGCCGGTCGTCGTCGGACCAAGGCAAATTTCCGGACCGGTCCCGTCGTCGTCCCCCCCGATTCCGCAGCAGCAGAACCTGCAGCTCCCGACGCCGTTTGGCGGCCCCTCGATTTGCGTACCCCCCGCGTTGATCGAGTTCCAGGAGTGACAGCAGAAGTACCATGGTTGTTACTACCGCTAACGCCCCTGCCGCTTTGGGGATTGCGAGCCGTACGAGTACTGCGACGACTGCCGTACATGGTGAACAATGTATTACCGGTATATCAATAATACGGTAGTACGATCAATTTTGTTGAGACTGTGAGACGAGTACATTATTTTACTTGGAGTATTATTTTTTGGATGAATACGAATAATACCTACCGTACTTCGTACTACGTTAGCTGTTGTAACATAAAATAATAATAAAAATAAAATTCCAAATTCCGGCACAATGGCAGACGAATCTACGGTAGATCTTGTGACGTCACGAAGAAGTCGCCCGCGAAAAATTGAAAATTTGGTAGCCGTTAGGTTTTATTTTTTATTCACATATGATTCGGTTCGCCCTTGGCGCGGGAACGGCATGAGTTTTTTTATTACTGTAGCTACGACGTACTCCGTATCATAGAAGTAGTACCGTACCCGTGTACCTACTGTACGACTCAGTACTCGTTCTACCGGTGCTCTCGTTTACTGTCGTCGTAGCTCTGTGCTTCCACTACTCCCCCCTCCATTATTAGGAATGGAATCAATCGTTCCAAGATCATCATCATCATCTCCTTGTGTGAATTTTCTTGTCCGTCACTGACAGTGACCAACGTGCAGCACAATAGTTGGTAGTAGCGGCGTACCTCTCGACAATAAGGTTTGCTCTTTCTCTCGTTGTTGTTTTAACAACCTACGCACATACATACCACCACCCCTCCATTCACGATCTTCCGTTGTCGTGGTCATTGCAGAACCAAAGTTACGGCGTAGACGAGATTGCAAAACAAAACAAAAAAGACATCTGTCACATACATACCTTCCGTTTGGTTGTAGTCTTTCTCATTACACATCAGACACGATAGACCAATACTTTGTCACTATCGTATCTTCTCCTCTGTTTTCAGGCAAACATCATCATGGCCGATTACGGACATCCGTTTGGTGCAACGATGGCTCCTCCACCACCCCCGCCTGGTCCACCCCCTTCTGCGGGAGGGAATCCTTTTGACCCCCTTGGATCGACCGCATCCCCTCCCACACCAGCTGCCGGTACTGATCCCTTTGGAGGCGGTAGCAATAGTTTGGTCAATGGCTACCCCAACCAGCAACCACCGTTGCCCCCTCAAACACCACAACCTCACCAGTATCAACAGCAGCAATATCAACAGCCTTTTGGTGGCGCACCGGCTCCAGCATATCCACAGCAACAACAGCCTGTTGACTATTCTCAAAACCAAATGGTCGTCTCCTCTCAACAGTCCAATCCCTATGGAGGGTATGCACAAACCATGATTCCCGCTACTGACCCATCCCAGTCTCAATGGGGGATGGGTGGTGCAGCTCCTGCACCAGCAACCACATCGACATCGTTTGATCCATTTGCGCCTCCTCCTCCTCCTGCCCCAGCGCCAGTTCCTCCCACTCCTACACCTCAACCGCAGCAAATGGCATACCCCAACCCATCCGAACCTTTCTCGACGTTTCAAGATCCGTTTGGTGGTAACATTGGTGGCGGAGCAAGTTATGGCGCTTCGCCACAACCACCACCACCTCCTGCCCCGGTTTATACCGAACCACCGGCTCCAGCTCCGGCACCTGAACCGGCCTATCAGCAACAGGAACGTCAAATGAGCACCTACGATCATTCCAACAACTACAACAATAACAACAACAACAACCAAAGTTACAACAATGACAATCAAAATAATAGTTACAGAAATTACAGCCACGACAATCAAGATCCATTGGAAGAACAACAGCAACAGGCCTATCTCAATAACTACAACGACCGCCAATTGGTGCCTGCAACACAGGCCTCGTCTTCGACTGCAATCACGGTCCGCAGCCCCGACGAGGTCCGCAACAAGTACAGTCAAGCCCTCTCCCAACAGGCCGGTCCCATGGCATCTCCGCTTCCCAAGGCCGAACTGGTCCGCAAAAAGGGATACGTCTTGTCCCGTATTTCCTTTCGAACCATTGTCATGAAAAAGTGGAAACAGTCCTTTTGGATCCAATACGGCAGTCATACCATGTTGTGGTTCCGAAACGAAGCCGATTTTGACGACTGGTTGAACAATCCGTACCACACACAAGCACAACGAAACTTTCTCATCAAGTTGGCCGTCAATTTCGTCCACGACCTGTACAAGCCAAATGTCCGTGGATATCAAGTGACACAGTGCCGGACCAAACCCTACGGCACCAAGGTGGTCCGGCAATTCAAATTGGAACGTTGGATGGATTACGGACCGACCATTGCGGCTGCCTTTGGATCGTACGACCCAAAAGAAGTCGACGCCTGTCGCGAGGCGATCGTAGAATGCATGAAGAATACGCCCTTGGACAATGGCATTCGTGCCACGGGTGCCGTCAAGGAATATCATGAACAACAACAAGCGGCGCTGGAACAACAACAACAACAACAACGTGAGCAACAGGGTGGCGGTAATGGTGAACGGTACCAAAACTATCAGTTGCCACCGGGAGCGGCGCAGCGAGCTCGTAAGTAAAATTGAGAATGGAGGAAATATCCTCACAACATGTTAGTGGCATGACGTTGTGTCGATAACGAGTCGTCTTAACACCGCTACATCTCTTCTATTATCTTTCTGTTTCGTCGTTGTTGTTCTCAAACCTTTCCAGATGCTCAATCGTTGGACGGATACAAGTCGGCGGCTCCCCCTTCTTCCTCAGTAGTCGATCTACTCGACGATACTTTTGATGACGCTGCTTCTGTGCCTCCCGCTTCGGCTGCGGGAGATCTGTTGGGAGGGGCGCTTGTTCCAGCTACCAATCCGTATGCATCATATCCTGGAGCTCCTCCACCAGCGGTGTCATATCCACCCCAGCAACAGTATCCTGGTGGATACGCTCAACCTCAGCCGCCGCAGCAGTCATATGGTATCCCTCCACAGCAACAACAAGCTCCAGCGTATCCTGCCCCGGCACCGGCATATCCTCAGCAGCAGCAGCAATATTATGGGGCGCCACCGCCACAACAACCACCGCCATCGCCACAACAAGCTGCCGCATTTGACTATGGGGCATACCAACAACAACCGCCCCAGCAATCTGGAGGCTACCCAATGGCTTCCTATCCTCAACCTACACAATTCTAAATACCACCAATAAATTCGTTAAATCGGGAAATCAAGAAAAAATAAAGACAAAATATGTTGCTGTAGTTACATTCGAACAACCGAGGAATCACTTCTCGCATCAAAGCGAACCTGCTCACAAATGACTCAGCAAAGTACTTTTGCGTGCATCATGACGAAAAAATCGTAACTGATTATGTTCGTGCCTTATGCATCCTTCTGCTTTCTCTTCACCAGTCCGCTCAAAGAACGGAGGAAAGGCTTCTCCGAAAATGCCATTATCGACATGATCCCAATCACACACGATACACCAATGGCGACATGTCGTCCTGTTAGGAGCAACCAATCTTTATCTCGGATTTGGAGCTTCAGGTGATAACTTTTTTCCATCAACGACTCCAAGGAAAAACGCGTAGCCACGTAAGTTGCGGCAAAACTCGTTAGCACCAATATAGGAGGAAAGACTTGGGAAAGTAGAACCGCGAACGACGAAGCTAGTGATTTTCCTTCCTTTCGCATGCCTTCAAAGAATCTGGCCGCGAAGACCAGTGAATAAATCGATCGAATCGACATGGCAATGCAATTTGCTCCCACAAGTCCTATTGTTCCGTATTGCCCAACCAAGAAAGATGCAGCGATGGCAAAGACGACACCGGTGAAAGTATGAGCAAAGCCCAACTTCGCCATCTCTGTAGTTGTGTTCAAATTACTTCTGTTTGTGCCACTGACCGCGTACACCAACGCTTCTGTCATCCCATTGAGGGCGAGGAAGGCAGTGTAGACACAAAATGCAGATAGCACGTTCGCTGCCTCAGCATTTTGCCCCCAAGTTCGCCCAGCCAAAATATTTAATAGCAGATTAGTATAGTTGACTGCGAGACAACAGAAGAAAAACCCGATGTACAATACAAGCTTCAGCAGTGATTTGTACGATTCCTCCAACATCTCGTCACTGCCGACGGAAGCTAGCCGGCTCCACAGCAATCGGGCGTTCTCCTCCAGAGGCTGAAGTAGGATACGAGCTGCCATGCTGCCATACGAAGCACCCATGGCGTACACTCCTTGATCATAACTATCCGCCATGGCAGCAAGCACAATCTTGTCCGCCTCTGTTAGTAGATGCTTGAAAAAGCCCTGTAATGTAAATATCAGGGTGACGTAGCAAGTATTCGAATCCAATTCTCCCCAGAGCTTCTTCGTGGAAGAGGGCAGACCAATTTTCCAATCAGGTCGTGACCAAACGTTTCCATACAGATACAATGCATACGTGGTTGCATACACCACTTGGGCCACACCAAATGCTGTCACTTGCCACTGTACAGGAAACAGCCGTAGGCCAAGCACAGTTGCAAAGGTTTTGCACACTGTGGCAATACCTTCCGCCGAGACACGCTTCGCAACCTCCAACCTTCTCAACAAGAACAAGACTGCTGGTTCCGCACATCCTTCAATCCAACAGGCAAGGCAATACAGCATGCCAGCCAATCGATAATCCTTATCGTCAGAAGAGATAGACACAAATATGTGCCATATCAACGCAGCGCCCGACACAATTGTTACAACTGGAATAGTCAACCAAGCTACCGCCCAATTCTTCTGATCATCGGTTTGCTGTGTTAGCGAGAGACGAAAACCTTCTCGAGTGATGAATAGAACTGTTGTCAGAAGTAACTCCAGTTGAATGCTGGCTTTCCCAAGTGTGGCAGGATCTAAGGAGCGGATGGTCAGTTGGGTGCATAGAAAGGATACCAATCGGAGGAATAATGTGACTAACGCCCCTCCAGCCAGTACTTGTCCGGCTTTTTCCGTAACATTGGTGGTGGTTGCGGTACCGTCGGTCCTGGAATCACCCATGATTTTTGTTGGTTTTCACAGATTTCCGATTCTTTGTGGATTTCTGATTCACAAGATGCAGAAGAGACGGCAGCACTGAATGAGAGGAGTTTGACGTCACAAATTAACAATAAATCCATCATGAAATGTAACGCACGAAAAAATCCGGAAGCCTCAAAGGTCAGAACCACTTGATAGAACAGTTTCGATTACTGTTTGTGGCGTTTCTTTTTCTGATTGTACCAATCGATGAGTTGTTCTCCCTCCAGCCCACTTTCTTCCGCTGCAATTGCAAGAGCTTTTCGTTTGGCAGACCGACGATCTTTCGATTTGAGGTCGACATTTTGGTCGATTGCGTCGAGTTCCGATAGGAGCTTTTCTGCTGCTCGAACACGAGGACTGTTCAGATCGTTTTGAGGATCCTTGCCGCCGTTTTTGTACTTTTTCATATTCCCTTCGTTCAACTTGCACCACTCTAAGAATTCGACTCGTGACATGCCCGCATCTTCCGCGGCCACGGCTTCTGCCTTTCGTTTGGCCGACCTCCGGTCTTTGGATGGGAGATCGGAATTGGTATCAATTTTTGCCAGCTCGTCCTCGAGTCGCTGGGCGATTTCACCAAGTTGATCCTCCTTTGACATTTTTACGTCATCCCGTTTCTTTGTTTCGTTATCGTTTTTCTCTTTTTGCGGTTGTGGGGGCGGTGGAACGTACGTGTAGACGTGTCCTCGGGCCGCCGCTCGCTTTTCCATCCGACGAACCTGAGCATTCGACTTTTTCCCCATGATTGATGCCTGAAAGATAGAAAGATCTACTCACTTGTTGTCGCTATCTTTTCTCGAAGGATGCGTGTTGCGTAAAAAAGAAGAGGCTCCAGCAGAACTGACAGTGAAATCGTATAAAGAATGAATCTAATACAAAGGTACGGTTGTCTTGCTAAAAAAAAGGAAAACAGTGTTGTTTGATTGACTGTGACAGTGAATGTTGGGATGAGGTTCCACGTGTCAAAGCAGATATTGATGGGCTGGAATGTGATCGACGTACAGACACAGCCTATTTCACTGGATCAGAAACATTACACCATTTTGTCTTGGTTTCGGCTTGCCCCACAATTACTACGGTAGCTACGGAGTAGGTATTAATACATTTTCTTGCTAACTTACAGTTAACAGCATTTCAGAAGTAATTGAGAGTTTTTTATTCTACCAGGACGACCGCCATGTATCAATCATCTGTGATGCAGTTGTCCATGAGAATCGTCTTGGCAAAGAGACCTGCAGAATTGAGCTGAATGGAACAATTCACTCGATCATAGTCGTGTCCTCCTTCTACCAGGCCCCAATTGCTGATTTGGAATTCTTCCTCTACTCGACTAGCCTCGACGGCCTTTTCCACTGACGGAAATGGAAAATGTTGACGCTCATGATTGGCCTTTTGTGACTCCAGCATGGAGAAACCAACCAAAAAGGATTTGGCCTGTGTGTTGATGGAATTTAGTGCCACCAGTTGCCAGGCATCCAATGACTCGGTCCATCTCCGTGCTGCCTCCATAAGCTCTATGGGATGGGGGAGGCCCGCAAAGGGCTTGGCACTGCCCCGTTGACGGGACATTAAGATACCCTCCATTCCCATGGCAGTGGTGGGTTTGGCACCAAGTCGTTCTTGACAGAACGTATGAATGTCAGCCCAAGCTTTCTCCTGTCGACGATGCAATATCCGATCTTCTGTGGGGTCTGCCCAAAAGCAAGTTGTGTCTGTCGGTAAAAACTTGAGAGCCTCCTTGCGATAAACATCCGGATGAAAGGCAGCTTGATCCAATACCGTACATGCCATCGTCATGAAGGGCATGTTGGTCGGTTGCAGACGAGTCGTCTGCGCGTCCCATTCTGCGGCAACCATATAGGCCAGAGTTTTGGATGGAAGTGCCAACTTTTGACCCATGGGTGTCGATAGTGTTTTCCCATCCAACGTGACACCGTACCATGAAATATTGTGGGATGCGGTTGCTGTACCCTTCCTCGGATTATTAGTGTCTCCCGGAAGACGCGGTGTCAACATCCATTCAAAGTGGGATGTCTGTGCTGCATTCTCTGGAATGTGACGCACACCCGTGGCAGATTGTGATCCATCTACACCCGCAGAAATGGGGCTGACAATGCTTGATTGGTGAGAATCTGAAGAGGATGTTGGTTGGTTATTATTGCTGCCAACTACGGAAGCAATGGTTTCCCATGGGGCAGCATCCAACGGAGTAATGTCCACATTTTTGTAGAATCTTGGTCGTCCCGCTAAACGAGTATCACGACTAGTGGTCGATTTTTTCGTAGAAAAGCCTCTAACGAACCTGCTTGATGATGACGATGGGTTGCAGCCCGGTACACTCTGTCTAGCGGAACGGACAGCGGACCACTGATTGGCACCTCTCACGAAATTTAATGTCATTTCACTACAGAACAGACCATGCAACACGTAGGACGATACAGAGCTGTTTTTTTTGTTATTGCCTGTGAAAGTTTTCCTGTCACCAATGTCGTTCGTCACTTGTATTGCGATCGGACAGAAAAAGAAGGATCGATGTTGCTGCCGACCAGCCAGAGAAAAGCGTCGATTGTAGTTGTTGTGCAATCGAGTTTCTTATCCCACCGTAGAGAATTCCAACAACGACGCTCAACGTAACAAAAAGCAAGGATGTGTACGGCGAAAACGAAAAATAATGTTACAACGGCGTCCAAATAGCCAGTAAGAGTAGTGCTGTTTGTTGGCTTGTTTTGGGGCGATGGATTGACTGTGATGATGAGATGCTCCTTTTCGACGTTAGTGTTACTCTTCGAGGATTTGAGGACTGGTGTGGTAATAATAAACGTAGTAGAGAATTAGAATGAGGGGCGGGAAGAAAGAGGGGGCACTTCACAGGTATGATAGGTAGGTAGATCCAAGTTGACGAGCAAGGGACAGACGGTGAATCAAATCACCCATAACCTTCAAACCTACTTCTTCTCTCGATTTTCCGACATGGAACATCTTCAAATCTGGGCGTTTCCACTTTCGACTACAGGTAGTCTTGTCTATATAATCCATCGTGAATCCTTCGCATCATCGGATGGCATACCGAACGATGCTGAATAAAATAAATTTTGTAACTCGTAACGCAATGAGAGTCCTTGTACTAGCGCTGATAGTCCTTGGAAATGTGCTCCATTTACAGTGTGAGGGCTTGCTTCCAGTGACGACAACGACAACAACAACGACAACAGCGAACACTTTTACATCACATTCTTTAACCAACAATGGCGCTTCTGTTGTTGTTTCGAAAGGTCGTTGTGGTTCTTTTTTCGATACAACAAGTGTTTATACAGCAAGAACAGTCGTTTCATTGTTGTATTTCTCTGCCTCAAACGTCCCGCAAAATCAAGACGACAATGATGATAACCTACTATTCGATGGTATTCGACTCAACAAGGTTTTCAAGGCGACCCATTCGCGACGACAAGCCGATGCGATGATCGAAAGCGGCCGTGTGACCGTAAATGGCATTCCAGTGACAGAAAAGGGTGGATTCAAAGTACGACCCTTTTGTGATGTCGTCACTCTCGACGGTAAGACGATTGAGGGATGGGAAGCCATGAATGGGATTGTGGCCGATACGGAACCGGGGGAGGCAGTCCCAACGTCCCAAAAAAAGCGAAACGCATCATCCAACGAACTTCAGAATGATGACACGTCTCATAATTCGAAAACTTTTGAATACATAAAGTACTGGAAGCCAAGAGGCATTACCTGTACCACTGATCGCACCGTTCCATCGAATATCATTGACGATCTCTTCAACGAACGAGGGTACAATCCTCGACATCGGATTTATCCGGTGGGTAGACTGGACAAAGACACCTCCGGCTTGATCGTCTTGACTTCCGATGGACGTCTCCCCAACTCGGCCCTGCGAGGACAATTCAAACAACCCAAGGTATATCGCGTCATGGTCGATCGAGAACTCCACAACGACGATTTGCAACAACTTCGTGACGGCGTTGTCATTACGACAGTGGCACAGCGTGATGGGAATCGTAGCAAACCTCTTACGGCACCCACCTTACCATGTCGTGTGGAACGCATCCCTCATACTCAACGACGAGGAGTCACCATGACTTTGGTGGAAGGACGCAATCGACAAATTCGTAAAATGATGCAATCCTTGGGGTACGAAGTGACCAAGCTACACCGGATCCAGTTTATGGGTATTACGCTGGATCCGTTGCAACGAGAGGGAGATTGGATCCCTTTGGACGAGGAAGAAATGCGATTGGTGGAGCAAGTGTTGCAGAATGCAGAAACGGCCCAACCGTTCCAGTGAACAAAGAAGTAGTAGTTGTGACTGGCATCTTGTCATTTAGTTGGAGAAAACTAGCGGGAATCGAGACTTTCAGATAATAGCAACAACATCTTTATATTATTTTTACACGGTGTGATAGCATAATAATAGTAGAGGCTGAAATGAAC
Source organism: Nitzschia inconspicua (assembly GCA_019154785.2). Taxonomy (NCBI): domain Eukaryota; phylum Bacillariophyta; class Bacillariophyceae; order Bacillariales; family Bacillariaceae; genus Nitzschia; species Nitzschia inconspicua. The sequence goes on along the minus strand of JAGRRH010000013.1, from coordinate 2,756,781 downwards.
AAAACCCGCTCAGAGTACATGGCTGGATTTTGGAAAGAAAAACAAAAATGGTTTTCCATTCTGTAGCATTTTCAAATCATCCTCATCATCAGTGAGCCCGGTGACGAAACCTCGAGTCGGCAATTTCCTTCTCCCAATCATCACAAAAGGCATGAAACTTTTTCGCCCAAGCATCCGTGGCGTTCAAAACCATGCGTGGAATATCCCGTTGTTGTTGTAGTTGTTGTTTTTGTTGCTGCGACGTTATGATTGATGAGGCTACGACAGGTTTGGTGACTTCTTCGTTCACGACAGCGCCAGCACTGTCGGAGCTAGTGGTGGAAGAAACCTTGTGCAATTTTGGAAAAATATCATTCCGCAAGGCCAATCCCTCACCGTCCTGTCGATCTTTAGAAACAATTACTTTCGAGGTCTCTTCATGTTGTTGTGCAATTGCCTCCTCATCTTTCTCGTCATCAGTTGATTCCACACCATCTTTGGAAAGAACCGTGGCAAGTTTTTGGTGTTCCTCCTCTTCCTTCTTTTTCTTTTGATAAAGACTGTATCCTACCACAGCTATCGGCGCGAGAAATAAGACCATGCTGCTGCTGCTGCTGCTTTGTTGTTGCTGTAGCAGTGTCACGTGTCACAGCAGTGGATGGAATGATAGATCAAATGTCTTTGGAAATGAATGGAATACAACAGGTGGTGGCTGGTAGTGCGGAGAACGGTGTGACGACTGGAAAACAGCCTGGGGCTGAGACGAAGCTACGAAATCTCGGCTCTAGAGAATATGAATAAATATTTGAAGGCAATCGAATCAAATCAAAAATGGATACGACTTACTGTTAGTAATGCGAAAAAAAGAGCTGGATTTTCAGGAGTAGAGTACCATCAAACACTTTTACCGCACGTTGAACAACGAGTTGGATCGCCGAAAAAAGAGGTGAGAAAAAATCCAACTTGATGTCGTCAGGATCGCGCCGGTCAGGCCCTAGGCACACGATGGCAGTATTCTTTTCCTCTACTACCCGGATACATACCTACCGGTAGTCGTATTATTAATACTACTATTTTACTACTGACTGTTAATTACACACCCTCACATCAAGGTTACCCTCTTTCATCGCAAATCATCTACGCATCTTTCATGTACGAAGTCGTTCTGTGTTCGCAGGAACTACACAACAGATTCTGTCTCCCATTCCTTTATTCACTGTACGCTGCGTATTGTCGCATACATAATTTGACGAAACAAGATCTTTTGTAGTGTACATTGCGACGGCAGGCATACAGTGCACACAAACGTCCACACCGGCGAGATTGAATCTTATTCCAATCCCAATTTCGTGTTTCAACAGGATGAACATTTCATTTTCGGCGACGAATCAAAAGAAGGGCAAGAAGGGTAATTTGGGATACGGCCTCAACAGTCGGTCCTCTGTCGTTCATGGCAGCTCCACCAAAAATGTCTTTGGGGATGACAACAGCGACGAAGAGGAGGGCAACGAAGAAACTGCGAATTCTTCCGGCCGTCAAGCTGTCAACCAACAAATTGCCAAGGAACAAGCTGCATTGAGGAAACGTGCTCAAGCAATTCTGACGACAGCCGAAGATCCAAGCATGTACGACTACGATGGAGCCTACGACACGTTCAAATCCAAGCAGAACGACGCCGATGATCAAGCCAAAAAGAAAGCTCAAGAAGATCGGAAGAGCAAGTACATTGGTGACTTGTTGAAAGCTGCTCAAGTTCGGGAACGAGAACGAGACGCCATTTACGAGAGACGCATTGCACGGGAACAGGCTGAAGAGGATGCCAAGGAGGAATTTAGTGGAAAGGAAAAGTTTGTCACCAAGGCATACAAGAGAAAGTTAGAAGAACGGAAACAGTGGGAACTTGAGCAAGAAGAAAAGGAGCGCAAAGAAGACGCCAACGACGTGACCAAAAAATCCGCTGGCGCTGCGTTTGCCAGCTTTTACGGGAATCTCAACAAAAATGTCGCAGCAGGTGGAGAAAGGTCGGTTCCAAACGAGGAAGAAAATGGACAGCCTGCAAAAAATCCTATAGACTCCTTCGACGACTTTGATCCCCGAGGAAGATTCATGGCCGATTTTGAGAAATCAACGGACATGCAAAATGGCGACGCTGGAGAGGAAGAAGAGCAAACAAAGGAACCAATCCAGTCGTCAGCGCTGGTAGATGCAATGTCAATGAGAGAAAGGCGACAAAAGAAGATTGCAGAAGCAAGAATACGCTACTTGAAACGAAGAGAACATGCCATGGCAGCGCTGCAATAGCAGAATGTTTCTGCAAAAGTTCCGTTAGGTCAGAGATGTGGACGGATGAAGTTTCCCAAAAACTGATTCCTCCAACCAAAAGCTCTCGATGGTAGTGATGCAGACCCATGCTGTGGTCCCCACTTTTCTCAGCAACGTCGCCTTTAATTTCCAAATTGACAGATTCCCACACCATTGTCCTGTACTGAGCGAGTGCCTTTGTTTTCGTTGAAACCCAGATCTTCAATACACCTCCCAAGGCCCCGCAAAATCTTTTTTTCGTCATGTTTCGGTGACTCGTATTTGACGTATATCCGTATGGCTTTTTTAATAGTCTTGAGTAGCATCCGAACTTCTACCAATGAGACTGTATCCATCAGCCAGCTTGTCGTACAGTGCAGCAGCCACCAAGTGAGCTTCTCCAAGAAAATTTTCTTCGATTTCAAGCGCCTATCTATTTGCCCATTCCTTGCGTGTTCCTTTTAAGTGCGAGGTCTTCGTCACCTCGAGCTTTGTGTTCGATCGATACCAAGACTTTCAGCCCGCAGCTCTTAGACTTTCCTTCTCCCAAGCCTTGCGACGAGACAACAGCATAGCTAGGGAATGAATCTGACAAAAATTGTGTGCTAGCGCGCGCCAAGCAGAATTGACTTTGAACTTATCCCGTGCGGGCGATTTTTCAATCGACTGATTCGACTGTTTCTTCGTCGATCTACTCTATGCATATACCAGTGCCTATTTGATATATAATACTGAGTAGTACTAGTAATAAAAATAAAAAAATGAGAAGACTACGATGTGATGACGAAATCCAAGAAGAGAATTTTTAACGACGTATCAACGATCCGCAACAACAACAACTACTCCGGAGTACGTCGTTACTGCAAAAGTGAGTGAAAGCACACATCGCAAAAAGGTCTTGCCTTTCAAAACATACCCAACCCAAAACCGTGCTACGCATCACTTCAAATAGGCAATCGTTTACGCAAAATGTCATCTACTACTGCCGGAGCTCCAATCAAATGCAAGGCCATGGTCGCTCGAGGCCCCAAGCAACCCATGGTGGAAGAGGAAATCACCGTGATGCCACCCCAAGCCGGTGAAGTGCGAGTGAAAGTAATTGCGAACGCCCTGTGCCACACAGACATGTAAGTCCGTGAAATGACATGAATGTGCTTGTCGCAGTCTTCGACATACTGTGGAATTGTCTAATCCCATCTGATTTTGTGCTTTTTTATCAGCTACACGTTGGATGGCCATGATCCCGAAGGATTGTTTCCGTGCATTTTGGGCCACGAAGCTGGATGCGTGGTGGAATCAGTCGGCGAGGGCGTCACAAGCGTCAAGCCAGGAGGTATGATAAGCACCAGTATAATATGACAATCATCCGGTATCCAAAATGACAAAGTATCTCACCCAGGTTCTGCATTACTGTCTCCATCGTTACAAAAAGACCATGTCATTCCATGCTACACGCCTCAGTGTTGCGAAACGACTTGTGTTTTTTGTCAAAGGTGAGTTCTTGGGAAACCAGGACTGCTTGCCGAGATGGAATGATTTCCTCATCCTGTGCACAATCTTCTTTGTTCGCAGTCCCAAGACTAATTTGTGCCCCAAGATCCGAGGCACCCAGGGTCAGGGTCAGTATCGAAACTAGCAACCAAAAAGAAATGTTTTACAACGACTGATTCTCATAATGATTCCTCTCCAATTTTTAACACAGGCGTCATGCCCGATGGAACAGTTCGATTCAAGGATAAAGATGGTAAAGACATTTTTCATTTCATGGGGTATGTAGCAAGACAAAATACTTGTCTAATTCAAAATTATGTTCTGGAAAATTTGGACATCTGACAAGCATTGTTTTTCTCCACCCATCACAGTTGCAGCACCATGTCTGAATACACAGTCATTGCGGAGATTTCTTGCGCCAAAATCAATCCCGACGCTGCTCTTGAAAAAGTGTGCTTGTTTGGTTGTGGCGTCTCGACAGGCTTAGGTGCAGTCTGGAATACGTGCAAGGTCGAAACCAACTCGACGGTGGCCGTATTTGGATTGGGCGCAGTGGTACGTTGACGTCCAATGATGTGCTGATGACAATTGAAAAATTCTCCACAACAAATGAACTCATGTTTTTCAACCACTCCACATCAATCAGGGACTCTCTGTTATTCAAGGAGCCAAGATTGCTGGAGCTATCAAGATTATCGCGGTGGATGTCAATCCGAAAAAGTTTGAAATTGCGAAACAACTAGGTGCGTTTCACAAATATTATTTGTTCGAAGATTGATATTGCAGGACGCCGCTGACCTTATATCGTTCTTTTCAAAGGTGCAACGGACTGTGTCAACCCCAAGGACATTGACAAACCAATTCAGCAACATATTGCCGGAGTGATGACCCAGTGGGGCGTCGACTACAGCTTTGATTGTACCGGAAAGACAGAGATCATGCGTGCTGCTCTGGAATGTTGTCACCGCGGATGGGGTACATCATGCATCATCGGAGTGGCAGCTTCGGGCCACGAAATCTCCACACGTCCTTTTCAGCTGGTCACAGGACGTGTTTGGAAGGGTACTGCCTTTGGCGGATTCAAGAGTCGTTCTCAAGTTCCGGTGTTGGTGGAGCGAAACCTGAGAGGCGACCTGGATATCGACCATTACATTACTCATCGATTCAAAGGGGTCGGCGAAACGAATGCGGCAGTCGATGCCCTGCATTCTGGAGATTGCTTGCGTGCTGTAGTTGAATACTAACAAGGAAGACCAAAGCCAGCCGCATGATTGCTTTGTCAATGTTGATTTTCTTACTAATGTTCGGTGATACTTAATAAAAAACTTCTAACAGGAAGATATAGTTTGGATTCATTCATTCATTCATGTAGGGACATACAAAGTATTCAGTTGCTCGATTGTTGTTCAAACTAAAACAATCTCCTACAGAGCTGCGTCGTATGCTAAAGATCAAAGTCGGTGAGAAAATCATTCTAACAGTAAGTGGTGCCTGGAAAAGACACTTCGTGTAAATTTGAAGATTCATGAGCCCATAGATGAGGGCTTTACAAACTCTGTGCAAACTATCCACGTAGTATTTGATACAAGAAACACCAAATATCTCCAACACCTGCATGACAAAGATGAATGTCAAGTCTAAGAAGCTTGATCTTCTTCAGAATTTTGTTCCTCATCAGATCCAGTTGATTTGTGGACAGTGCCAGCAGTGATATTTGATTTATCCTCTTGCATATCTGATGCACCAAATCCAGCTGTACGGCAAGTGACAATGTGAGCCACAACAGTATCTCCTGTAACATTCAAAGCAGTGATGCAGCGGTCCAAAAACCAATCAATGGCAACAATAAACTCAAAGCCATTCGGGATTCCATCCGTTCCAAAGACAGTGTTATAGGCAGTGATGACTAGAACCAATCCAGATGAGGGAACAGGAGCAGCACCTGCAGATCCAATGGTAGAAAGGATGATCAGCAAAATATATGATCCTGCATCTGGGTTGATGCCATTCAAAATGGCAAGCCAGATGCATGCGCATGGGAAGTAAATGGCTGAACCATCCATGTTGATAGTGGCTCCAAGAGGAAGGACAAAGTTTGTGATGTCATCAGGAACACGTCCAGAAGCTTTGACGCACCGCAAGGTAACAGGTAGGGTGGCTGCGCTAGAAGCACAAGCCAAGGCAGTGGTCTGAGCTGGAATCATGAACTTGAGGTACGGAAGAGGGTTAACTCCAGTCAACAAGTAGTGGATTCCAACATCAGTAATAAGAAAGTGGGCAATGTACCCTACCAAGTTAGCAAGGATCAAGTATCCAACATTGCTAAAGGAGCCTGCAAGATCATCTTGAGATCCAACGGCATTAGCTATGAGTGACAAGACTGCAAAAGGGGTGACACTGGAAAGAGCAGCAGAAAACAGTTTGATGAGCATCTTTGATTGGACATAAAGAAAAAACTTGGTATTGAGCAAGAACTTACGCAATAATCCAGTTGATCATTCGTAACAAGATGTCCCCAATTGCCTGAAAGAAATGAACAACAAGCTCCGAAGTAGTACCACTAGTATCTCCAGCCTTTTCTTTTTCTTCTTTCTGCTCAAAGAAAATGCGACCGAGGGCAATTCCAAATACAATTGCAAAGATTATGACGGAGGCAAAGTTACCATCCATGAAGGAGTAGAAAATGTTGTCCGTGATCATTTTCAAGAAAACTCCAGAGTAGATGGTCTCACTCATCGAGAGTTCAGCAAAGCTCGCTCCTCCAGCACGTGCCAAAGAAGCAGTCAAATCCACGATTTCAAACTGCGCATAGGGGGAGGACGCGTTCCCATTAGCAACGCAACTGAGACTTCCATCGACCTCATTCTCAAAAATAAAGCTGTTTTCTGCTGTACACCCCAAGGCGACGTAGGCTGTACTCTCTTCGTCAAAATCCCCTTGGATGAAGAAGCTTTGAAAGGAAAGGATGCAGATCAAACCAATGATGGATGCGATCAAGGTGGTGCAAATGTAGAGTACAATGGTCCTTATTCCCACTGAACTAGCTCTCCCCATCATCATCATATCAACAATCGACACAGCAACGTTGCAGAAGACGAGGGGGAGGACAACAGCTCTCAAACATCGGATGAAGAGGTCTCCAACGAGACCAATCCACTTCAAAACGTTCGACTTGACGTCGGGATTTTCAGGATCCCAGGCAGAGAGACCGATACCGATACCGCAACCGACTGCAGCAAAGCTGACGACGGAAATGATGGGGTATCGGCCAAGGATACCGCAGCCAAGATTGGATCTTTCGACGGGTTCAAGTTCTGGACTTGTGCTGGACATGGTTGATGGAGCTGCGTTAGTCAACGTTACTATAGAAAAAATTCAAAACTTTTTGCACAAAATTATGTTGTGCGACTGAGATTTATGAAAAGAGGAGAGGATCTATCATTTTTTTACAAAGATACCTAAAGTAACTGGAACACTTGGGAGTTCCGATGTCAAAGAAATCGTAGTGCAATCAAAATCCGATCTTCAATAATGCCGGTTGAATGAATACTAAAGTGTAAATGAGGAGGGATTTGTTCTTCTTTGAAACACGGAAGAAAGAATTAATATGACGGAAAAAGTGTGAATAACGAAAGCGACAGAACAAAGTGGAACTCTTTGTCAGGTAGCGTCCTGTCCCAGTGATACGATCAAAATCGCCTGCTTTCACAATCTTCTGCAATTTTTTCGGAACAATAATACATAACCGTTGAAGCCTCCTGTCCCAGTCATACGATCAAAACATCAAAACCCGATTGACTGTGAATGCTTTCTCTGACGATTCTTCTGCAACTTGTCTCGGAACAAGAAATAATACACATCTTGCCTGTGAACGGAGGAACAAATTATTCCACCATTACGGCGTAAACTGCACTGTACTAGCTAGCTGTACAGTACGACAGTATTACCGAGAATGTCGCGAAATCTTCATTCCGAAATTTGCAAAAGAAGAAGATACGCAGCAGTAATAAATAAAAAAAAATGCTGACAATACAGACGAAGAAAACTGTGTAGCGGATCTTTACTGAAGAAAGAGTGATGATAACATTGAAAATGTTCCCAATTGTTCCGTTTCACTGTAGTCTACTGCCGTAGCTAGCTACTCTAGTAGAGAGTATCTCTATCTTCAATGACGAAAATGATGTTGTTGTTTCCGCAGAAGTACCGTTGTAATACTGCTACGTACGTAGTAATAATTTCACACCATTCGTGACGGTTTTGCTTCTTTACAACCGGTAGACTATCGCACTGTACTCCAGTACATAGCAATAGCTTCGCACAACAACAATAGCTTCGCACAACAACAACTGCTGTATACGTAGTGTACGACTCTTGCGAAATCTTTATTCCGAAATTTGCAGAAGAAGAAGATACGCAGCAGTAATAAATAAAAAATAACAATGCTGACATTCAGACGAAGAAAACTGTGTAGCGGATCTTTACTGATGAAAAAAGAGTGATGATAACATTGAAATCATTGAAAATGTTCCCAATTGTTCCGTTTCACTGTAGTCTACCAGTATCTATCTTCAATGTCGAAAATGATGTTGTTTCCACAGAAGTACCGTACTCTACTGCTACGTAATAGGTAATTTCACCATTCGTGACGGTGTTGCTTTGGTTCAACCGGTAGACTATCGCACTGTACTCCAGTAATAGCTTCGCACAACAACAACTGCTGTATGCGTAGTGTACGACTCTTTTACATACACACACTGATTGTCATGCAACAGATTTCCATCCACTCAGCACTCATTTAGCCCATCACTCACAGTCAGAATTGGCGGAACGGCGAAAAGACTCATGGCGAAACCCCCATGACATGAGGAAACGTTCTATAACCAGTGAAATTGTCAGACACGGTGTTGAATCCCCAAAACAATGCTTGGGAAGCTCACAGACACACCGCCGCAACAATGACAAGTTGACCCAGTCAGAGGGGAGAGTGCTCCATCCACGTTTCTTCCTACCTCAACATTGTCTACGAATCTTTAATCAAGGGGACCCTAGCTGGTCTCTCAAAAGTCATGAGTCCATGTCTCATACCACCAACAGGATCCTTCTACACAATTGCGTTTGTAGGAAGCGATTAGCATAGAACATCTAAGAAGACTTTGCTTCATTGTACCAACTGTCTAATTCTTTCTTCATGTGAGTTAATCTTGCAGTTAACAGTAAGTCTTAGGTGATTTCTGTGATCATAATTATTGCTCGTTGAAAGAGTTTAATTGGTCCGTCGAATCCTTCTGTAAAGATAGTAACTGTAATGTTTAAAGATGAAGAATACACTACAGTAGGTGAAAATAACAATTCTCTCAATATGATCCATCCGCTGGGCCTGTTCACAATCAAGGCGAAACATCTGTGAGACAATCAAGGTAATAAGTAGAACGAGAAAACGTATCATTTCCGCGACTCACCAACGGCAGCAATGACAAATACAAAGACAGTAATACACAGAATGATGGATGCAAGTGCACAGAATCGGCAACCTCGGCTGTCCCCTTCAGCTTGATTCCTTCCACCATCAGTCATTACAATGGGTCTGACTTCTTCGGCACTCAATGCCGCCAATACAATACCTTTTGACGGGTCGCACTTGGCCAGAATTGTCAATGTACTGGTGGCATGTTCCACGATGGATACTGCTTCCTTTGATGACAATGCTCGAGAAGGTATACCATTGATGGTAAGGACTTCGCACCCATCAGTCAATATGGATCCTGCGAACAAACTGTCTGGAAAGATTTCTCCAATCTGAAGGGCACCGTTGCCTGATTTCTTGAAAGTGACGCCAATTCTAGATCTGGGCGTTGGCTTGGATACCTGGGCGACAACATAGTTGCAGCTACCAGCAGGATTCCGTGCTACCAAGGCGATTCCGTTTTGCCGAGAACTTAAATACTCTCTGGCTTCCCAACTGGACCAGGTGTTGCACGCTTTACCATCAATGGCCAACATGTCATATCCCCCGCGCAAGGGCGAAGACCACAATACCCCGTCGCTTACGACTTTGTTGATTATGAGTTTGTCATCAGATTTGCAAAATGTAACTCCAAGCAGTGTATCTGGTGTTGGCTTGTCGCACAAGACGTAAATGAACCGTGGTTGTATACCCTCCTGTGAAAGGTAGGTATCGAAATTCGCGGGAGAAGGCTGAAGAATGTTGTTGCTGATGTCTTTGATCCCCGTGACACTAGAATCAAGAAGTATGGACGACGATTCCGTGGCGGTAGCATTGACCGTTGGAGTAATATTAAAGTTCAGATATCCACGATGAGAAAGGTCGGCGACATTCCTTACTGATATTTCGGTTGCGTTCGTCGATTTGGACGAAATCGATACCATTCCAGGCGTGCTTCGAACGATCATCTTGGCAGCACTTGGTTCGATCTCTTGTGCATTTTCACCGTTAATCTTATGGATGTAGTCTCCTTCCTTGAGAACACATAGGTTGTCCTTTCCAATCAGTCCCCAGTCCAATAGCTTGTCGATTCGCAATCGAAGACGCTCGTCCGTACGAAAGCCGACACCCACAGTGTCGTTGACGTCAGCCTTGTACACAACCGCCTCGTGAAGATTTGGATCGCCCGCTGGATTGTTGAATAACATGGTAAAGTGTCCCACCAATCCCTTCAAATAGCTTGCTGTTTGTGTCGATGTCCAACGGGAACAATTTCTATGATTTCCAATGGCCATCAGATGGTCACCAGGTCTTACAGGCGCTTGCGCCATTGCCTTGCTGGAATCGATAGTCTTGATTTGCAAAATACCATCTACCGTCTGAAAAGAAATACCAATTTTTTCTTCCCGAGAGACTTTGTAATAGCAGACACTCATCAAGGAAGGTCTTTGATACTTGTCCATTGTTTTGTCAGCCCCAGTCCCAGGGATCATCCAGTCAGAATCGTTGCTAAGCGGGACCACGTTATCAGCTACAGCCATTTCTTTAGACTGGATAGCTGATTGCTCTTTCTCTGAATCTGCCAGAACGACTGGCAACGAGTCGATGTATGGCATGGAGAGGGAAGGATCAGGAATACCAAGAGGAGAATCGGACATAGTTCCGCGGTTGGAGTTACCCAACTCGACGTCGCTTTCTGGAATTGATGCTGTCATTTGAAGGTAGAAACCGTCTCTTGGCGGTAAGTCAAGTGCAGTAAAATTTTTGTGGTTGAGAAAGTGATGATAAACTGTCCAAAGGTTTAGAAATAAAATGGAAAGGTTCGGTGGGTCGTCTGTAAATAACGATAAGGGCAAAGAGGCATCATAGAAAAAAAAGAAAAGAAGGAAATCCGAGACGTGATTTTCCGTCGAGTCGACGGGACCTGGATGGTCGCATCATCGCATGAGATCAATCAATAAATGCAGTAAAAAGATCCACACAGCTTGACCCAGTTGGATTCCGAATTTGCAATTCATCTTTGACCCTAACTGTAAATACTTCTAACCGGAGTACTACGATTCGACATACTCGGAGTACCGGTATTTCCAGTTAGGACACAGCACGGGAGTTCATTTTATGATAACGGCTTCTGGTGGTTGTCAAACAATTTACTCAAATACGAAAGTTCTGTCTTCGCTCATTGGCTGACAGCGGCTTTTGAAATAGGTACGTCCTCGTAATCCTGTGACACCAGTACTTAACAGTAAATTACTTTTCTGTGTTCTGTCGTTATTACGACGTACCGGTAGTTCGGTGCAGTAATAATAGATTACCGTACCGGTACCACCTACCCACTGTAGACGGTAGTCTTAGAGTAGAGAGTGTTGATTGTGAATTAGGGACGGTTGTACCACACCCACGACAGATGGTATGTATGATCCTTACAGCAGTTGAATTGAAAATGAGTCGAGTCAGTCGAATGAACAAAGATACTTCGATCGGTACGTTTGAAAATCATTATTTTTATTTGTTTATCTTGCATGGCGTTTGAAGTTGGGTTAATTCAATCAGCGTTGTTGTTCCATAAAACGGAAGGACAACAATACAAATCTGATATCTCAGTGAAGTGGCGCATCTCGTCTCATTATTCCATCAACATCAATTCAAAGAAGCTGTAGCAAGAAAGATGGGTGTTTCAGGTTCAATGGAAAAGAGGCGCGACGATTTCGTCGATGCTATTGAGACGGAGATACAGCGCAGGATGATGGTCCAAAGAGAAGTTCAAATTGCGATTAATATCGCCAAGGCTCGTGACAACATACAAATATTTGGATCCATATGGCTTACATACGCTACCGCTTTGACATTTGCCACCCTATCCAAACGGCCGTTCCCGCCTCTTTCCGTCATTCCATTGGTCGTTGGTGGTATCATGCTTGGCAACATGGCGGATATGGCATATGGCAACAAAGTCGCAAGAATCAACAAGGAGGTAGCCTATCTTTTAGAACATGAACGAGCACGATTCGTCCCGTTCCCGGAATCACCGTTGGCGAAATTCTATTCGAAGGAACAACGTGCGACCCTTTATGATAAGGCAACCGCCAGTGGGGATTTGGCGCCCTTTTCTGTCATTTGTCGATCATATACTCCAAAAAGTGATTGACTGTGAATGATTATAACAATAATAAACGATCTTGAGCAACTATCATGGATGGTGGGAGGTAACTATCAATTTTTCATCGCTGGGATTCGCAATTCGCGACAGTCCAATTCAATCGAAATGCCAGATGTGACATTTCCGTTCAGTGATCCAGTTCAAACCAGCAAGAGGCTTTTCTGTCAATCTACTCCGAGTACTCTCTCTAGTAGCTAGTACATAGAGACTAGACTACTATGATACAGTATTATTATTTTAATATCTGATGCTCTATTATAAAAAAATATTACTACTCGTTGGCTGCAGCTCAAAAATCATCGTACACGAATGTGCGTGCATCTACTTTCTTGAAGGTGTCGATGCCGAGTTATTTTTTATATTTTGAACACATCATCATCATTGTTTTTCATTTTTTCTTAACTCCATTGCCTTGTGCAGACGAATCAACAGTCGTCATCAGCATTTGCAAATCTATCGACGTTCTGAGCTTCCAACCATCTATCGTGCGTTCCTGGGGACAGTTAAAGGCAATGAATCCTCTCTTCCGCCCTCCTCTCTTGCTCACTGTTTTGTTGGTGTGCTTACAATCTGTGGTGTCGTTTTCTTCTCCCGCTGCTGGTACCCCCAATATTTTGAGAAGGGCGATACTCAAGGTTGGGGGAGGCAAGAGATGGCGAGAGGATGTAGTCAAACGTTATTTTGATGGTGTTCAACAGCAAGATCGAGACCAAATTATAAGCTGCTTTGATCCCCGTGGTACCAAGATTCGCGACGTTTGTGGTGTCTCGAATTCGGAACGCATGGCTACGCCAGTCGAGTTAGGGGAACGGTGCATGGAATTTCTGGCAGCTCATCCAGACACAATGGTCAAGTTTCACTACAAGTAAGAAGATTTTTTCAGAAAGAAATGTCGTTCCAGACGAACCATGCCTAACGTTGCTTGCCCGATTGTTTCGAAACTGCAGACCGACGTGTGGCAGGGGTACCTCAAAATGGGTGTTGGCGCATTGGTACGAAGAAGGAACCTTCAAGGGAGAGTCTCGAGGCATCCAACCGGATAGTTCCAAGCTAGAAGTGGAAGGACAAACACGTTTTTTGGTGAATGACGATCTCAAAATCACAGAAATGGTGGTGACTAGGACCTTCAGTGAGTGGGAGAATCAGCTGCAGAGAATAACGTCTGCCACCAGCACCGATTCCAGCTCTAGCTAACTCAGAGAGCAAAGACAACCGAATAATCCAGCGTTCTTTTCGTTTTAGTATGCTTTGACCAGCACCTCCGTTGCTTGGCCTCCCCAACGAAGGCCAGGGGTTTCTCCATATTGTTGCCGCACTTGATATCGAGTCCCTGTTTCCATTACAATGCGCCGTTTCACTTCTTCACTGAGACCCGGTGATTCGATAGTGAAACCTCGAGAACTGTCGGGGTCGGGCAGGATTATAGAGAAATCTCGAAAACGAGTAAAAAGGTCTCCAAAAAAAGCCGTCCATTCTCTTTGGAGATCTTCCCCAGCTTCCGCGGTAAACATTGTCACGAAGTCCACAGCAACCGATGCATCTTGTTTTTTATAAAGGTCCAATGCCTTAGCATCAACATGCGCCACTTGATATGCAAACGCTGCATGAATTTCGTCAATCTTGTGTCGTACAGTCGGGTAACAATCGTTCCATCTTGAGTAGGCGAAATTCGACACCAAGTTCTGAATCCAGAATGCCTTCTTCATATCAAATTTAAAGATATCAAACTTAACTCCGTCTTGCGTGCCTTTCCCTGCGTATGCCTCCGGGACCATCTTACTCGAGGCGTACACAGGAAGACGAGGAGATGTCGAGGAGTCGTCCACTCCGAACCAAATAAGAGCAGCTAGCTCCCTCGGCATGTGCGGTCGTATCTGAGCCACGCTGTAGCACAAGCAGTGGCAGTTTGAGATGGTTGGATGAAACATGAAACAACTGACAAATGAAGAAAATGCTCTCGAGGGAACTTACAAATTCCAGCCCGTCTTTTCGATGGCCACAGTACGTTCGTTGAAGTATCGCATCTCGCCAAAGGTCCATTCCAAGGGTCGTGGTCGATAGGGAGCACCGAAAAGCCCAGCGCCGACATCGTGGGAAGAATCCAAGCCGGTACCATCGTAATGTGAGTTCATCAAGTCCATGACATCGCGGACGTCCAACTTTTTGTGCGGTTTGATGAACAGCGGCATGCGGTTGGTAAGATTTTGTCCGGATGCGTAGTCTTGATACTGAATCTGAAACGATCCGTCCTCGTCGGCAATTTGCGAAAACATGGACCAGACTCTGGCATCACTAAATCTGGCACCAGAAAAGCCAACAGGGTCGTATACATCGGAAAAACTGAATGCTGCGGGATCGGCGGCTTTTGAGTACAATCCGTAATGTACCGCCACATCGATGACATCATCGGCATACAGACATGTCTCCGCATCATCTCTTGGAAAAGTCGTTATTCTGGCTTGATTGGCATGTGCGGTGACATATCCATCTGGGCGATGATAGGATAAATTAGACATGTGCGTGTCACAAGAATGACTTGAGACGGTTTCTTTTTTTTCTTTCTTTCATCTCTGTGGACCACCTCCCAAAAGCTCTTACCTGGAACACGCCGAGCAACCCAAACAGCACCCATCTTTCCAAAGGTTGGTCCTCTTCCAATCACTTCCATGATCCATACTTCACCTGACGCATCTGCGATGGAGAAGGACTCTCCTTCCGATGCGTAACCATGGGTATCTGTGGGATGGTAGTTGAGTAAGATTATATATAAATTATGATATGGATGTTGTGGGATGAGCGCATTTTCGACTGCCTCGCGACAAATTTACATCATCATAAAAAAAAAAGATACGTACCCATCAAGTCCACCATGGTGTGGATAGCTTCTTTTGCAGTCTTGGATCTCTGAAGGGTGATGTAGATTAGAGACCCATAATCGATGCCACGGTTTTTCGGATCGAGCGGTCGGCCAAGAATAGGTATCCCACCAAAGGTAGATTCGCCAATGACCAAACCGTATTCGTTTCCGTTCCCCACGACGTTAAAGGTTTCCTTGACTTGAGGAATCTCTCCAAGATATTCCTGTTACGGAGAAACAAAAGAAGATGCCCGCACGAAAAAAAGGGGGTTGAGACGTTATCCATGAATATTTCGATAGAAATACACTTGTTCGGATGACAATTTCCGTTTTGTTGTTGTTTGTTGCTGCTGCTGTTTGTTGGATGTACTCACACCGGAATCCCACTCATAGATGGATATGTTTGAATGGACGTCATTGTTGGTTGTTGCTGGGTAATGATACAGGACCCCATTTAACCCCACATCGTCAGCATTGTATGCAATCATAGCCGATCCATCCAGTGAAGCTCCGGGTGTTACGAGAAAATCAGAGCAAGATTGCACCAAGACGGTCTGGAAAGACAAAAGCATAGCGGCAGCTGTCGCTGCCGTAGCAACAATAGCTTTGCGGGGTGAGTAGTAGGTGGTGATGGGGATCATGCCGTAGACAGAAGATTGATAAATACGTATGTCGCTAGCTGACGGATCCTTTTGCACACAATCTTGGTTGCGTGATGAAAAAGGGAGAAGCTGTCAGATGTACTTTTTTTCTGTGATTTCTTTGATTTTGATTGATGTTGTTGTCAATTGAAAGATGAATATATTGGTAGACTACCGGTAGCTACTCTAGCTAGAAGTAGCGGAATTTCAAATCCAAAAGGCGATGTCGAAAGGGTGGAGTCGGGTTTTCGGATCTTTTTTCACAGTCAATCACATCATGATGTTGTTGGATCGTGGATCGTTTTCGCTTGGAGTGCTACCGGGTAGTACCAGGGGAATGCAGGAAATACACATAAATTGTGAAAGTTATCTTATTTGAGTGTCCTGTCCAATATAGTTTTAGTTTGAATCATTGTCCTATATCATCTGATAGTTTAGGAACAAAAAGCAAAAGGATCATGAAGTGGTGTCATTAATCTTTTCCATAACAATGATGGAAATGATGATCAATATTATTGTGTCTGCAGTGTTCTTACAGTTAGCCTTTTGTTGACGGTCTCATGCCAAGCTCCAATCACAGACATTTCATTAGCATGATGTCGTTTATTTCCTTGATAGGGAGTGTGAATAACCATCATAGGAGGGTAGTCTAGTAGGTAGACTACGACTGTACTATGAAAGATGGAGGCTAAAAACCCTCGGAACGTTTGGAATCATGTACTACTCTAGTAAAGCACTACGTATTTTACCAAAGACCAACAAGCAAGGCCATCCTATTGATGGACGTACGACTTGACAATCTCGCCAAACAAAAATTAATTGTCAGTAGGGATAGATTTCATTTTTTTGTTGGCGTTTTCATGGTACTCCTAGTCAGCCATCCTTCTCCGTATTACACTTCTGCCTACTTACCCGTAAATTGCGCTTGATACTCCCCCCCCTTGAATAAGCCTCCCCTGTGCACAACTTGTACTTCATTAATTTCTCTGACGCGCAACGGACGGACCATTTCTGTCGTTCCCAAAACGCGTCCCAGATTTGGATTTTGGAACAAGGTGAGGCAAGATTCCGTCTACGTCTTCCCTTCATCCGTCACGTGACTTCTTTCCAATGTCGCTTCGCTTCATATCGTTCGTTCCAACAAAACGACGATTGACAACGAGACCTTGTGGCCTCATTTTCAGGATAGAGAGTAGCGATTTCGGTTGTAGTTGCAGCTACCATGAATGCTGTGGCACCCTTGTGGGATATAATGCAGTTGTCCGCTTGGAAAAACGTGTTGTAGAGACTGGTAAGTCGATGTTTCAATGATAACATTGTTGTTGATTTCTCTCACTTTCATCTTTCATTGCATAGGAGAAAACCAATATGCCGTCATCGGTGCTGCCCGATTAGTCCTTGATGGGATCGATCAATGTCTTGTGGGGAGGCTTGATAGTATGTACCACAACGTACTAAATCATTTGGACTCACCCCTCGCCCAAGTTACAGAGAAATTTTCGGATTCTACTAGCCAACACAACATCGACTACAACACAACTAACAATGGTGTTTGCTCCGCAATAATCATCGATCGCTATGTCCTTGGTGATGGAGTAATGAATGCGCTCTTAGATGGCGTCAATCTAGACTCTAGCGATGAAGAAGTGTAATCATAACTTGCTATAGTAGATTATTTATTCTTCTGGGAAGTAGGATAGATCAGTTTTTCGCCAGGCATTTTGAATGATATGTGCTCCAATTGAATTCTAAGCCTCAACAACCCAATGCTGAACATCCTCTCTGGAAGGAGTTGGGATGTTGCCACCATCTTGTCCAAAGCCAATCATCCACTCCCACCATTGGGACTTAATTCGATCTTTGAAGGGCTTGTTGACGCCCACATCAATGGGTTGAACGATTGAAGTGCAACCCTTGGAGATGAGTTTCAATTGGACACCGACACTGTCCAATCTCGCTTTCACAGTGTCGGAATAGTGACATCTGAAATGGTCCATAAACAAAAAACTGGAGCTCCATCCGCCCTTTTTGGATATGAGGCACCAAACACTCATCTATCCATGTAGACATGTTCTCGTTGTCTTGCCAGGCGGCGTGTTGGCAACAGAGAGCAAGTTGGTTAGCATTTTGACTCACTGGAAGCTCGCGAGTTGCAATGGTGCCTCGAGGTTCACCTTTGAAGATGATCATTGGTTTCAGCTTGGATCCGTCTGCAGCGTCTGCCAATGAAGCTGTGGCTCGGGTCTTGTTGTAACCAGACTGTCTGACAGTCACTGAGTGTTTCCCCTCAATTCCAAGGTTGATTGACCAACGAGAGAAAACGGAAAAGGAGTCTGGTCCATGTTGATTATGTAGATTTTAGGCACAAACGCCGAATCATTTGATACTGTTGTTGTTTCGGTTTTGAACGAAAGTTTTCGTCGACTTGGCATGCCCTCACCTGTAGACGACAATATGGCATGCCAATGACAACTTCCTCAATTCGAGTGCCCATCCGATGATAAGCTCCTCTAAATGAGTAATGCTGGACTTTTTTCCTTTCCCCAACGACAACGAACGGTGAGTTTCTGTCCGTTACTCATGAGATGAAGCAACGATGTGATGTGACGACACATTTTGTGCATTGGAAGAAAAGTAAAATTGATGCGATGTGATGATTGATGGTGACTTTTACACTCGCGACTCGTGACTGAAGTTGGTAAAAAAAGGGAATCTGAAGTTTGAAGGGAATCCGGACAAACAAGAAATTCAAAAAACCCTTCGAAATACGGTTTTTACACTTGCGTTGAATACGCCCCCTGTCTACAGAAATCATGTACGAGCTGTCGTTCGGGGGAGGCTTATCAAGCGCAATTTACGGACTTTTCGAGCACGACGACTGTAGGTAGACCACACCTAGCTACGGAGGGTACCGGTAGTCTAGTCTAGCTAGTAGGTAGACTACGACTGTACTCCGAGTAAATGAAAGATAGTGGCTAAAAACCCTCGGAACGTTTGGAATCATGCACGACAGTACTACGGTAGTAAAGCACTACGTATTTTACCAAAGAGCAACAAGCAAGGCCATTGTGTTAACAATCTCGCCAAACAAAAATTAATTGTCAGTGGGGATAGATATCATTTTTTTGTTGGCGTTTTCATTTACTTAGATTTTTGCACTGACAGCTTTGCTCGCTGACAAGACGCTCATTCAGTCGTGAAGAAGGGAAAAGAAACAAATTGAATATCATATAGAATGGCACATAACATAATTAGAAGTATTTTTGAATTTTTTAGAATATTTTCATACAACATTTCATATCAAATATGATATGACAATTTATGTTTTTTTACCGCGATATGCCGTGCTAAATCCACACAAAAAACAACAGAAAATGTTATATGAAATTCTATATGAACGTCACATCAAATTTGATGCGAAATGTTGTGTGGAAAAAATATTCAATGTTATATGGAAGTAAGACAATCTTCTAAGTAAATAATTCGTGGTATGACGTAATAGCTAGTCCAAGCAATATTCAACGAATCTTGCAGCAACCTAACATGTAAACTCGGAAGCAATTTTCGTGTCTATCGTAGCAGTCTAATGTCGTTCGATCCAATCGCTGTTTTGTATCAACTATCATCATCATACATACATTCTTAAATTTAAGCGTAAATACTACTGACATTTTGGCGATGGCAATGGCCTTTTCTCTTCATGGCAAGACTAAAAGGCAGGTGCTCTAGCTCTTGTATTGTTGTAGAGTTTGCCCCCATAATTGTCTCACAAAACATACTCGCCATTATTTAACTTCTTGCAAGAATGGTTCGAGCAGCCAGTTGAAGCGCCATGAAAAAAGAGAGACCAGACGCTATTATTTTCCTTTGCATGCTTCGTGTAGAAGACAAAATTGAAGAAAGAAAAACATCTACCACGACTGTCTGAGACGTCAGTTCGCAAAAAATACCTATGCTCAACGACTATGCCTAAACTAGCTTCTCTTCTGCCCTGTCCAACAGTCATAAGAGTTGCGGAAAGGAAGTTGCTGCTCGTGTTCTTCAAATTGTAATGAGACATCCTGCATGAAAATCATTTTTCAATCTAACAAGAGTGGTGTAAATGTCTATTCGGGTGGTGCTTCTCTTGCTTCGTCTATTGAAATAAAAAGTATGGTAAATTTAGGAAGTCTGTAGCTGGAACAAACAATAGAACGACTTCTTTTTCTCGATATGGAACAGATTACAAACGTAAGATTGAAAATGGAAATCCACAATTTCAGACCTTCAACTTTATTGGTTCTTTTAAGTAAGCAATAATGCGTGACATTAAAAGTAGTAGACATGAAACTTGAATATTGACTGTGATTTTCACACTTTACTCTAGTCGTAAGTGTATTTCCTGCATTCCCCAGTAGGTAATAACAACAGGTGTATGAAGCCGTAGTATTCTACGTACAGTTAGTACAATAAAGAATGATAGTACCACGCGTACGTATGAGTGTTTGGTTCAAATATTACTTCGAAGTATTATGTACGACGTATGATATCAACGGTACTAAGTCGTGGTCCTGGATTGGTATGATACCTGGAGGGTAAAAGCCCCTTCCAGATGATGATGGTTTTTCAACACTCTTTATTTTATATTTTATTATTTCATCTGGAAGCTAGCTACAGGGACGACGAGGAAAAGCTCCCACGCCGGGTGTGTGCCTGGAAGCCTTTGCATTCACTACACAAATACCTTTGACAGTTACGGTGAAGAGTCGTGGGCTGAGTAAAAAGAAGCAATCATCTCTATAATAATAATATTTGAATTTGTTTCGGAACAAAACGACGTCATCAGCATCATCATCATCATCATCATCATCATCATCTGGTCCACGGTCCCGATTGCATCCGAATTCACTTGTCAATTCAATCCAAAAACAATTGCAACGAAAGGAATAATCGCATCAAGCGACTGTCCTATAGTACACTGACATGAACGTGTTCCTACACGCAACAGCTCAACGTCAACTACATATTGTATTCTACATTGCATATCCAATATCCAATATACATAAAATAGTATACATCGGAACTGCGACTCGTTGATTGACGGGGATTCGGTTGGAGTTTCTGGCCTGACTTTGCTGCAAGGCGCCTTTGTCGTTGGAGTTTCCTGGCTCAACCCTTCACGATGACGCAACTACATAAAGAGATTTCACAAAGACAATCATCGTTCCAGTCTGCCAAATCCAAACTATTTTCCCACGGTACTACGGCAAAGGACGAAGAACAAAAAAATGGTGCAAGGGACTCTACTCTACCCTCCCGTAACACAAATAAAAACGTTCACTCTTCCAACGACGCATTGAACGGAGACCGTCGTCGCCGTCGGTCGTCGCAGTCACAGTCGCAGGTATCGGCTATGCGGCGAGTCAGCGGCAGCCCAAGCCACCCCAAGAGATTTGTCATTCTTTTGGTAGCACTGATAGTGGCATCAGCTGTGAGTTTCCTGTACTTGGCTTGGGTAATGGAAGGGAACAATTCCATCGATGTCGCAACAGCAACTACCAATGATAGTAATAACGATGCCCCCCAAGAATATCAGGTGCTACAAAAACGACAAAACGAAACAAAACATCATTTCCAGCAACCCAAAACCACAACTGACACTTCATCATTGACCAAGAAACAAGATGATGCCAACATCCGCAACAACAAACGCGCGCCGACGCGTCGGTCTACCTTTTCTACTTGGTCGCAGCATTCAAGAATCCTCGTACTGTCAATGGATACGACACAACCTATCAAACAACAGCTCTCACAACAGAATCAATTTCAGTATCACCGAGTGCAAACGCCCAAAGAAAAGATACCGCCCCATCGGGACTACGAAACTTTGATGACGAAAAAACTGGACAACCGAACGTGGGATGACTACCTCGATCTTCCCATCCTACTCATGGACGGTCAAGACGAAAACGACCACCCGAACGCTGGTCTTAACACGTCGGAGGTACCTATACTCAACGCTTCGCAACCAAGTACGCATAGTGACGAAAATGAAAACACTTGCCGTCCCATGGCCGAATGGATGACAGCATCGTTTGTCAATTGCAATTCCATGCATGAGATCGATTTGGTGGGCAGCGTTTCGCAACACGATCAATCCGATCTGGTATTATTGGGGGAGGGATGGTTCCGATCGACTTGGAAGTACAGCAACAACATGATGGTAACGCAAGAGGACCATCCTTCGTCATCGACTGTCGTCGTCAAGACGCTGCGCATCGAACGGGAATTTTTGGAGGAGTACTTTGATTTGCATCGTCGGGATGCCGTGGCCATGGAACGGCTGACATTCAGTCCGTTTGTAATGGATGTGTATGGATACTGCGGACAATCTGCTATCAACGAGCTCGCGGGTGGGGTTGCGAACGGTGAAATTACCAGTTTGGAAAAGCTCAACCGGCGATTACGTGGAAAAGAAACGGATCCAAGAGCTCTGGATATGAAACTGCAACTCGCCTCCAACGTTGCTATCGGCTTGGCGCATATTCACAACATTCACATCTCCAACAAGCCTGGGACGTCCAAGCTCTATTCGACGAAGCAGCTGTTGTACGGGAACCACACTGCTACTTCGACGACCGGATTTGGCAACTCAATTCCTACCATGGCGCACTATGACATCAACCCCAGAAACATTGCCATCATGTCCGACGGAAAACCTAAGTTGAATGACTTCAACATTGCTGAATTTTTAACCTACAATCCTTCCACCAACCAGTCATGCGGTTTTCGTTCTAGACTGCACGAACCCTGGTGGCGTGCTCCAGAAGAGATGGATATGTCCCATAACGTCATTGTGACGGAGAAGGTTGATGTTTATGCTCTGGGAAATGTGTTGTTCCACATACTCACGACACATGCTCCACGTGGCAAAATGAAAAAGGAGCGAATGGAAGAGGTACGACAAAAAGTTCGAGACGGCATTCCACCTGCCATGCTGGAACCGTACGCGACTGGATCCATGAGCAAGAATCGCATTGTCAAGGCATTCATCAAGGCCATGGACTTGTGCTTTCAAGCAGATCCGTCCAAACGGGGTACAGCCATACAAGTCGCCCGAATCTTTCACAAAGCCTCGAAAGAACGTGAAAAGGAGAAGGAAAAGGAAAAGCGTCCAAAGGAGGGAAAAAAGAAGAAGAAGGAGAAGTAGTTGTACCTTCCATGGAGTAAAAATACTATAATAGGAAGATGAAAACGCATCAATTAGTGGTGTAACTGACAACAGTATCTTAAGAAAAAAAAGGTTTCAGGACCCTGATTGATTGGAGGAGCTACAATAATAACAATGTATTACTGCTTCTAGGTAGGAACTCAAGGTTGTGAAAAACTTTGTGAAGAAGTGTGTGAACAGAAGGGAGGTGGATGGATGTGAAAACCCTTTCAATGCTTCCCAACAGTTCCTGGGGAATGCAGGAAATGCAAATAAATTGTGAAATTTATTCCATTTGAGTGTCATGTCCAATATAGTTTTAGTTTGAATCATTGTCCAACATAATCTGATAGCTTGGGAACTAAAAGCAAAAGGATCATGAAGTGGTGTCATTAAT
Organism: Nitzschia inconspicua; assembly: GCA_019154785.2. Taxonomy (NCBI): domain Eukaryota; phylum Bacillariophyta; class Bacillariophyceae; order Bacillariales; family Bacillariaceae; genus Nitzschia; species Nitzschia inconspicua. The sequence continues at coordinate 2,733,323 of JAGRRH010000013.1, read as the reverse complement.
CTGTTCCATAACAATGATGGAAATAATGATCAATATTATTGTGTCTGCAGTGTTCTTACAGTTAGCCTTCTGTTGACGGTCTCATGCCAAGCTTCAATGACAGACATAGCATTGGCATGCTGTCGTTTATTTGCTTGATAGGGAGTGTGAATAACCATCATCATTTCTGTAACGTTGATTGCTGATGTTGATGTGAAAAGAATGATGACTTGAAAACCGTAATCACAACAAACAATAGCACCCAAGAAGGACTACACCAGCACCATGGTCACGACGGTCATTCATTTTCTAAAATAACAGTAAAACGGATGGATTTATCAGTTTGTTTGATATTTCAGTCTATAGTATTAACAAGCATTTTGGAGATTGTTTGGTGAATTATGTGGTACTCCTTGTCAGCGGGTCGTCCTTCTCCGTATTACACTGCTGCCTACTTACTTTTCGAGCACGACTACTGTAGGTAGAAGATAGAAGAGCACACCTAGCTATGAAGGGTAGTCTAGGTAGACTACGGCTGTACTCCGAGTAAATGAAAGATAGAGGCTAAAAACCCTCGGAACGTTTGGAATCATATACTCGGAGTACTAGTAAAGCACTACGTATTCTACCAAAGAGCAACTAGCAAGGCCATTATTTTGTTGATGGAAGTAAGACTTGACAATCTCGCCAAACAAAAATTAATTGTCAAATAGATTTCATTTTTTTGTTGGCGTTTTAATTTACTTAGATTTTTGCACTGACAGCTTTGCTCGCTGACAAGACGCTCATTCAGTCGTGAGGAAGGAAAAAGAAACAAATTGAATGTCACATAAATGGCACATAACATAATTAGAAGTATTTTAGAATTTTTTGAAATATTTTCATACAACATTTCATATCAAATATGATATGACATGTTATGTTTTTTTACCGCGATATGCCGTGCTAAATCCACACAAAAAACAACAGAAAATGTTATATGAAATTCTACATGAACGTCACATCAAATTTGATTTGAAATGTTGTGTGGAAAAAAATTAAATATTCAATATGTTATGTGGAAATAAAACAATCTTCTAAGTAAATAATTCGTGGTATGACGTAATAGCTAGCCCAAGCAATATTCAACGAATCTTGCAGTAACCTGAACTCGGAAGCAAATTTCGTGTCTACCGTAGTAGTCTAATGTGATTCGATCCAATCGCTGTTTTGTATCAACTGTGATCATCATACATACATTCTTCAATTTAAGCGTAAATACTATGTACATTTTAGCGATGGCAATAGCCTTTTCTCTTCATGGCAAGACTAAAAGGCAGGTGCTCTAGCTCTTGTATTGTTGTAGAGTTTGCCCCAAAAATTTCCTCACGAAACATACCCGCCATTATTTAACTTCTTGCAAGAATGGTTCGAGCAGTTAAAGCGCCATGAAAAAAGAGAGATAATACGCTGTTATTGTCCTTTGCATGCTTTGTGTAGACGACAAAATTGAAGAAAGAAAAAACATCTACCACGACTGCCTGAGACGTCACTTCGCAAAAAAATCCGATGCTCAACAACTGTGCCTAAACTAGCTTCTCTTCTGCCTTGTCCAACAGTCATAAGAGTTGCGGAAATGAAGTTGCTGCTCGTGTTCTTCAAATTGTAATGAGACATCCTGCATGAAAATCAATTTTCAATCTAACAAGAGTGGTGTAAATGTCTATTCTGGTGGTGCTTCTCTTGCTTCGTTTATTGAAATAAATAGTATGGTTTATCTAGGAAGTCTGTGGCTGGAACCAACAATAGAACGACTTCTTTTTCTGGAACAGATTACTAACGTAAGATTGAAAATGGAAATCAACTATTTCAGATCTTCAACTTCATTGGTTCTTTTAAGTAGGCGAAAATGCGTGACATTACAAGTAGTAGACATGAAAACTTGAATATTGACTGTGATTTCCACACTTTACTCTAGCTACGGTAGTCGTAGGTGTATTTCCTGCATTCCCCTGGAGAAAAGGGTTGTGTATATAATATTGAAAGAAGGTGGATTTGGAATGGCGTAGTAGGTAGTAGACTACCGTAGTAGAATTCAAAATTTTAGATCCATGCTCACTGTCAATGCTTGTACAGTCGATTCACAGTCGATTCTGCACGGACGGAAGCTGCTAGTTTGCGGCAAAGGTTAAGGGATAGTTTTTGTAGTACAAAAATAATAAATTATTTATTATTTATATATATATTATATTATCATGGATCATATTTTATTTTGGAACAAGACGTGCCACTGATAGCTGTACCAAAGTATCATACCGGTACGGTATTCCCCAACAATGATGATGATGATCATACAACCAGTGCGTAGTATCATGCAAAAATGCTTTTTTTTGGTTACACACTCGAACACAGTTCGTCGTATTATTAGGTATTCTACCATGTTCGAGGGCCGTCGTTCCGGTACCATGTCGGCTTTGAGCCAAGCAAGACCTACCAGCGACAAATACAACCAACATGGCAATCCTCACAACAACAGAAGTGTAGAGGACAAAGACGATGATGACGGTGACTCTCATTATCCACAATCCGTGAATCTCTTATTAGACAATGATGATGATCATGATGACAACGATACCACCAAAAGCCAAGATAGTGAGGAGACGGAGCTTCCCAGTCACAATCTTCAATTTGGTTCGGTCGGATTGACGAAAGATCAATCACAACAACAAGAACAACAAGAACAACAACAATGCTTTGAAGTGCACCAAACAAGTAAAAATAGATCGATTCATGATCCTTCTCATGCTCTACACAATCATGATGTTTCACCAAAGGTACTACGTTCCCCGACAGCTTCTCAGGACTCTTCCAGCAGTCCCAGCAGTACGACAGGTCTACATGGAACTCCTCCACCAATTGACGCAATGGCTTCAACAACAAAGGATCAATCTTGTAGCAACAACAACAGCACAAAGAATTCGGAGCAGCAACAATCGGCACACCCCAGCCCACGAGGAGAACAAACAAACGACCACTATAACACCAAAACATCCCCAAGAGTGCTGCCATTCCAATCTCCCACTACACATACTCTCAAGGCTCTCTCACAAGACATGAATGCGTTACAGTATCCGGACAATACCTCCGAGGAAGAACAGAAGGAGATTACTCCTATCAGCAATAAACCCAATATGAAAGTCATATCGTCAAGAACCCTCTCCAAACAAACGACTACTACTATGATGCCTGGATCTAAGCATAAGCAAGCGTCGGGTCGAATGTCTCCTCCCCTACCACAACGACAAGTGACAAATCCGATCAAACCAACGACCGACAACAACAACAACACGCAGGATAAACCGCAAAAGAACAAAGGGGACCAAACAATTGGTGACGATCGAGGAATCGATTCGGTTCAATACGAGTTGCCGCCCAACTTTTCTCATGAATGGAAGATCGTGTCGATCAAATTTCCAACGACGGAGCGAGCCTCTCTTGGTATTGCCATCGTCCGTAAAACCTTCCCAGAACTCGAACCACAACCCATCAAGAAGCATTGCAGAATCTCGCGAATCATGGTTCGGGAACAAGAATCCGACCATGGTACATCGTCTTCTGCCAAAATCAAGCCCTATTGTGGCTCTCAATACGGACTCCGGGAGGGAGATTGGTTCTTAACACCCGGAAAAGAGTACACGACCCGTCGTTTGGTTACTCCCACGTTGGCGAGTTTTGAAGAAATAGCGGCATGGTCCAAGAAAAGGCCGTATCGTTCCGTTTGTGTCTTGCGACGACGGACCAGGGACGATCACAAGAACGGAAATGACTCGACACGAACAAGGGCTACTGCTGCAACTTCAAAACAATCTACCAGCAACGTAACAGCGTCCAAAACGGGTCCCAAGAAACGCACGGCACCTCCCACGGCTACCGCCGCATCCAAATTGTTGCAACCACCACCGAAGAAAACGAAACGGTCAACGTCAACGTCAACGTCTCCAAGAGGACGACCGCCAAACATAAAAAGACTAATGGTTCCATTCTGCAACCGATGCAATGCCGAAAGGAACAACAAGAAACGAATACCAAACTTGCATCATGCATGGTGTCCCCAAAACCATTATTTTGACAATTCGGGAGCATACGATGTCGTACGTCGCATCGTACACGGTCGAAACCTTGGTTGTCCCGCTTGTGAAAAGGAGTTTGAGACTGGAAAACCAATCTCGAAACATACGACAACAGATGGTGGCAGTGGTGCTGTGAATCACAACCGTGCATGTCTACAAAACCAACGACGATTCGATCAGGAACGAAACGAACGAGATGATCAAAAGGGTAGTAAAGAGAAGAAACAACAACAACAACGTCAAACTACGCAGAAGAAAACGACCAAATCATCTGCAATGACAAACCAGTCTCGGTCGAAGCAGCAGTCTCCAACGAAGAAATCAAAGATGCAACGGAGAAATGTCGCCAAGGGAAGTGATCCAAAGAACGTCCAGCCAAACAGACGGCGGACTGCAGTGAACAAGGCTTCGTCTTCGAGTAGTGAAGAAGAAGAAGAAGAAAAATCGGATGATGAAATGGAGGACACATCCGTATATCAACCCGTGCAAAAACAAGGGCGAATCCAAACAATTGCTATTCCTAAATCTAACGAGCGCAACTCTCAAAAGCGCCATCCTAGTGCCATGGACAAAGCTTTGGAAATCGAACAGAAGGAAACACAAGAATCTCGTCGAAAGGAGCGAGAGCGCCCACCGGAAACGGCCGACGTTTTTGGCAATTCAAGTCCACCGGAGATATATTCTATTTCCGATTTCGTCAACCAAGATTGGGTCGATCTGGCAGATAATCCATGGGGCACAGAAGGACATGCTGTCGGAGATGTCATCCTGTTCGGTCCAGCGAGAGGACGAGGTCACTTTGAAACATTTCTTCCTTCGAATCGATACAGAATCGACCCTTTTGAAAGAGGGTCGACCTACAGGAAGAGCCATTGTCTCCCAGAGGAAGGCTTTAGTGTGGTTTGCTTGAAACGAGACATGCTTGGGAGAGTCCCGTGGGGGTTTCAGGTCGCACATGATGAGTTTGGGCATGCTTGCCTAATCACTTCGGTGGAATTGAGCTCTCCAGCATCTGGGGCGACATGGATTGGCGCGTCGACAGCGAACAACGCTGCAAACAGTGCACTCAACGTCCATGATATGATTGTCATGATCAATGGAAAGCCGGTGGGAGGGATGAGTGAAGTTGGTTTTGACCTCGAGCTAGAATTGAGTGCACCGGATCTCTATCTTGTTGTTTCTCGATACAAGCTTGCGAAAGACGTTCATAGAGCGATGAAGATATTGGAACGAGAGGCACTAAATGTCATTGATTCTGCTTCTAAAGACCAGCGTCTGGTTGGTTGGCAAGAAGTCGGAAATGGAAAAGTATGCGACATGTCAATGGCAGATGCCGCTGCCGATGCCGATCAGAACAACGGTCGAGCGGAAATAAAGGACTCTGGAACACCGCTGCCGTCTACCAGGCCAAAAACCAACGAGGTTCCCGATTCTACCACAAACATTGGAGATAAGACAGCGCCCGATGTTGAAACGCTCTGCGATGGACAACATGAAACGTGGAAACCGCCTTCTGACCCTGAATTACCATCCAATACCAAGATGACGCTAGAAAGTCCCGTTTCAGGTCACACCCAGTCAGTGGCTTTCGACGATGCGCAACAGCCAGACGATGAGTCTAGTGTCATCAGCCAAGAAACTCAACCGAACGGGATCGCGAATGTGAACAATGTAAACCCCGAAACGTCTGTAGAGTCCCATGAAGATGCCTGTGACGACTCGAACCCATGGCTCGGATGCATATGTGGTGAGATACATTCGTCACAAAGTGTTCGTGGTGCCGAAATGTTTTGGATTCAATGTGACAGCTGTCATTCGTGGTACGATGTGGCGGAAAAATGTATTGGTTTCTCACAGAAAGAAGCCGAAACCAAGGCTTGGAAATGCGAGGCTTGCGAACCTTGTGAGAGCGACGAAGAAGTAGACGATGTTGCGGATGTGGACACGAACATGACTGGGAAGGGAGCGAGTTTCAAAGAAAGCTGCGAAGAAAGGACAAACATACCTAGAGAAATTCTTCAAAGGAAGATCGAACAAACGCTGACTCAAAGGGATTCACGTCCCGTTGATCTTATTCACGTTGCCGAGTCGATGATTGAAATGGGAGTGAAAGGTCCACAGAGAGCAGAAGCTCCGAATATGCCTCACGGCCGAATTACCATTGAGAAGTCCCAACCATTATCTAGAAAAATCCGAAAAGAAAATAGTGCATCTCAACAAGCTGAAGGCACCAAGAAGGCTACAAACGTTCCTCCTCCAGAACGCGCTTCGAAACGACAAGCAAGCAAGAGGAAAGGTGTCGAAGCATCGGCCATACTCGAACGCCCCACCGAAAAATACTTGTTCAGAGTTGGAGAGTTGGTTATGATGGAAGCGCATTCTTGGCCGGGAGTGAACCACGAGGGTGGTGTGGGTACGATTGTCGACATCAAAATCGACGAAGGCGGACAAAAGAAGCTCTATGATGTGAAGTATATGTGCAGCAGATTTACAGCAAAGGGCGTGTCTGAGGAGTTTCTCACCCCACACAGATTTGACTAGCTAACATTCTTGTATCATTGGCAATGCCACCTGTGTTCATTCAAAGTCGTGGTTCTTCTATTGAGGGTATGCTGACCCCCAAAGGGATTGCTGGGGCTACTAGCTAGTACAACTTCCAGCCAATCCGTGAATGTATCATGCTCGTGGTGTGTACTGCAACTACCGGTAGATACTGGTAGTACATTCTACTACCGTTACCTGTCGGTCAGTATCATAGACCTGATCACTCTATTCGAAACGATGATCAACCTTCTTCTGCTACTGCAGTATACGAACGAGCGTCATAACGTACTACTACGATAGGGTAAATTTTCGGTAGTCCTTACTCGTAGAATTTCATTCGTACTCCAGTACGACTTACTGTTACGACGGTAGTGATTGGAAATTGGATAGGCGGAAAGATACACCGGCGGTCATTTCAAAGATGGCTACGAACCTATGCGCTCGGAAGGTAACTTACTGTCAATGACGGTAATGACCATCATTGATGACGATTGCTACTATCGTTCTCCGAGTGGCACCGACTTCTGTCTCTCTTTTTGTGTGTATTCTTTGTTGTCAGTGTTCACATCATACACGACAGCGTCACGAAGACCTACGACTACTGGAAAGTCTCTTCAATCCAGGTTAGACTGCCGACTAAGATCAACGGTGTTCAAACTAGCAGACAAAAACAGTACACTCACCCTAATTTATCATTGAGCTGAACAGAACGCAACGACCGTATTTCCGACGTGACATGAGCCGGCGAAGACGAGATGTGCATTTGAATAGTACTGGCAATGACGACGCCTCGGTGGAGGCCAGTTTGAAGGTCCGAGTCCATCGACCAGGCAGCAGTGGGTTTGCAGCCGCCAAAGGTAGCGATGGATATTACTACATCACCAAGGTTCCCAAGAACTATACTCAAATCAGTGTGGGAGATCGCATCATCGATATTAATGGCGTCTCAAAAGACAATTTTCGACAGAAAAATCATGTCAACGAATTGTTGAACTCCTTTCAACTGGAAGTGTAAGCCAGGATAAATAATCATTGCTTGACGTATGCTTGAAGTTGGGCTGAGAGCCGGGTCTGAGACTTCTTTTTCTGACTCGTTGTCGCAATTGTTGCCAAATGCTGTGCTTTAGCGAACCGAAAACAGAAAATGACGACGAAAATGACGAGGAAAGTAATTTCAGTGAGGGCGATTATGAGGAATACAATCGAGATCGATCCAGCAAGGAAGTGAGTTGCGTTGGGTTGACTGCTTTGCCTCTCGATGTTTGTGATGACGAGTGTCTGAAACTCAAATACGATTGACTTTTTTCTATGTACATCCAAAATCCAAAACATTCAGAAACTTGCTGCAAGCACCAACGGACAAAAACGCAACAATTCTCATCAAAATGGAAGGAAACATAACCAGTACTACGATGACGATGACAACGAGACCGAACGACCTAACAGAGCAGGACGTGCTGCTGCTGCTGCTGCTGCTGCTGCTGCAGTAGCTGCAAGAGCACCTACTGCCTCCAATGGTCGGAATTCTAGACATTACGATGACTATTTAGACATTGATGATGATGACGACGACGACGACGATGAAAGATCGAAACGATACTCAGATGATGATGACGATGAGAATGATGGTAATCAAAGAAGGAATCGACGTGAAGAGGACGAAGATGAGTCTGAGAAAAGCTTTCGTGGGCCCATCAATGGACAAAAGGGATATGACGACGACGACGAGAACGACGAACATTTTGTGGTACGACGACAGCGTCCCATCTTTGCGAAACGACGTATTACCCAAACTGAACCACCTTTCTTGTTGCAATCGTAGGATGAATGCGAAAGAGCGAGAGTCAATGCGGAAAAAAGAAATAAATCTGACAAAATGCCAAACAAGGAGGATTTTGAGCGACCATACGTCTCCAAATACAAACCGAATTCAAGATTCATGATCACAGTGACAAAGGATTTAGAGCTTCCGGATCATGGAGTAATACTTGCCGAATACAAGACCAAGTGGACACGAGAAATTTATGTCGCAGACGTAGAGCCACACGGTCCTTTTTACAAAACGGGTACGTGAAACCGCAATTGCTGGATGCATTGCTTGGAAGATTTGCGTGCAAGTGTCTCACAAAACACTATTTTCCTGCCCAACAGCATTGGATCGGGGGGACAAAATTCTGGCCATCAACGGACGAAAGCACCCTATTGATTTCAAGTCGGTTCAACAGGCAAATAGAATACTAGAGTCCAAGGCTAAATGCACATTGTTTGTGATGCGACCAGACCCAAAGACGGACGAAGGGTACAAGTGGGTCATGACGAATACGTGAAGCCGCCTCGCGATTTTGTAAAATCTGGATTGTATTGCTTTGTTGTTGTTAACTAGGGTCAGCCAGAGGCCATTCAGTAAAAATAATGTTCGACGACGGAAGTAGAATACTAGAGGCCAGGGCTAAATGCAAATAGTTTGTGATGCGATCATTCGTGTCCGAAGACGGACGAAGGGTACAACCAAGGGTTAGCCAAAAGGCCACCGGTGTAAAAAAGTTATAAACGCACATTGTATAAGATGCCACCTGAACCAATGCGTGAAGTCGTCTCGCGATTTGGTTTAAAAAATTGGATTGTATTACTTTGTCGTTAATGGTTGGCCACAAGGCCGCTGGAGTACAAAAGTTGTTCCACGACGCAGGGTGTCGAAAGACTCGTTGTCATCTGGTCATCATACCGAAGTTTGGTTCTTTGGGCTCTAAAGAGTCCACCAGTTGGTCTTCTTTTCGGGTGCAGGAGCAGCCTTCTCGGGAGCGGTCTTTTTTTTCCCACCGAACAGCGAGAAGCCTCCCCCCTTCTTAAGGTCAGAATTATCGGGTTTACCTCCAGGTCGTTGCATGTATGGAATCTCCTTGGGATCCTTCACCTTACGAGGATCGACTGAAGTGTAAAAAGAAAAGATTATAATGAACACCACTGTGAGTTTTCTTCAGAGCAATCATAGCATTGCATTAAGACCTAACAAGCATATAGCGAGCGAATTCAAACCGTACCTGGAAAAAGATTCTTGCCTCCAGATTTCTGCCATTCATAAAAGGAACGACTCTGAAAAGTAGTGATGCCGGTTGTTCCCAAGTTCTTTCCCTTGTTCTTGTTCTTTTCGGCTTCCTTCATTTTTCGCCACTGTTCCTTGGACATGCCGCTGGGAATGTACTCCATCGTCAATCCATTGTTATTGTTGACTGACGAGGAGAGTTTGGATCCAGAGAAGGAAGAGGAGGAGAACGCAGAAATTTGGGAAACCAAAAGCAGAAAGGCTGCGTATGAAAGAGTCTTCATGATTGTTTGTTGGTTGTTGAGTTGCTTTTGTTCAGATTGTGTCAGAGATTGTGTTGCGAGAAATGTGATACAATAATAAAATATCATGTTTTCGTCGCGAAAACGACGACAGCACCTTCTTGTCGTCCAAGTCATCATGATGATCGATGTTCTTGTGTTTGGGAGTGATTGAGATGAGAGGAGAGAGTGAATTGTCGTCATTTTGATTTGGTGAGTCACAAAATTCTCCCTGTCCCACGTCATCGATCAAAGCGTCCTTTGTAAGACATGTCAACACCTATCATACAAAGGATAGTCTCAACCTTTCATCACAAAGGTACTTTGATACTGTGAGCTGTTTGTAGGGGAATGGTCGAATAGATCGAACTTGAAGTCAATAGTGGGTATCTTTGATTTTCTCAATTATTATTCTTTCAATGCAATCGCGCTGTGTTTCCCCCCTTGCTTTTTGTTCTTTGTCCTGCTGCATGCTTGCCAACTTTGGGACGAGTTTCTCGAGATCCTGCGTCTCTATATCTACTACTCGAAGCTCTCTGCATCGGCCCATATTTGTCTATTCACCAAGTTACACCATGAAGACTGTCGCTCTCCTCGCCCTCGCAGTTTCGTCTGCTTCCGCATTCGCTCCCTCCCAGAGCACAAGCTCCAAGTCTGTTTCGGTCGAAGCCACACGATCCGAAATCATGAGCAGCCCCATTGGCCCTGAGACTGCTGGAAAGATCTTTGATCCTCTTGGTTTGTCCGAATTGGGTGGTGATGAGACCATCTCTTGGTTCCGACACTCGGAGGTCAAGCATGGACGCATTGCCATGGCCGCCTTTGTTGGTTGGTGCGTCGCCGGTGCTGGGCTTCGTCTTCCAGGTGAATTGGCACCCGGTTTGTCCTTTTCCGACATCCCATCCAAGGGATTGGAGGCCTGGGATGCCATTCCTGGATGGGGCAAGGCACAATTCCTCCTTTTCGCCGGTTTGATCGAGTTCCACGATGAACTTTTCTTCAGCCGACGAGGAACTCATTACATGCGAGGAGGAACTCCTGGAAAGGTACGACGAAACTACCGGTAGTAGGGAATTGAAATTGCATTGGCATGGACCGCCCTAGATTATTCATCCAATAGAATTGTTGATCACTACTTTCTCACCTTCTTCGAATATTCTCTGTTGTTCCTCCCTTCTTTATTGCGCCTCTGTAGAACATGGTTCCTGGCCTGTACGACCCTCTTGGTTTCTCCAAGAACAGATCGGAAGAAGCCAAAGCCAGAGGCCGTGCTTCAGAAATCAAGAACGGACGTCTTGCTATGATCGGAGTTGCTGGACTCTATGCTGCTGCCACAATCCCTGGATCCGTTCCTCTTCAACCCGACTGCTAAACAATTCTAAATGATGATTGATATGGCGCCTTCCCAATTTTTACTACTAGACGATTGCGACTGCTTCATTCTTCGTACTCCAGTAAAAGTTGCCTCCATTGTGATTTGAACGACATTGGGGTGCGAAGGAGTTTCTTGTAGCATTTTATGGATCCCCGGTTCTGAGGATATGATGGTTAAATCAAATTAGGTTGAGTTACCGTAATGTCGCACATACCAGCTTCCTCTGTCGGAGCACAGTTATTTCGCGTTTTCCCCATTGACGAGACACACATGTACATGTTGGAGATGTGTCAAAGTTTTCCGAAGTGGCAACTACTGCATGTGCTGTCGCTAATTAGGTGCCGAGACTGGATGGTTGATACGCGATGGAGCTTTCCAAAAAGGTCACAACCTGGACGATGCTGGCTTGAGGGTCGACAACGCCACTGGTCATCAAATGGGATGACAATGCATCGTCTTGATCTTTGGTCTTTCGGACCATCCCATTCTCCATGACTATGTATCCATATTGTTGACAAAAGTCATTCAATTCCGTGGGAGATGCAAAATTCAAGAGCGGGGCCATCGGCAATGATGTGACGGGGTATCCCATAGTGAAGAGGCGTTTCCGAAAGGAAGTGGCTACTTCGGTGGCATATTGCTGAATGGGTGTTGGATGCGATGCGGAAATGTGTTTCAAGGCTGTCCACAAGTCTTGGGCATTCCATTCGATCATGGCCCTTCCGACCTTCCACCAATCCTCCAACAGAGGTTGCGTCATCGTAACACCGTCTCCTGCACATCGGCGCCACAAATGACGTGCATTCGTTGTGTCTCCCTGATACAACAAGGCGGCCATTTCAACGACCTTTTAATCGTCGAAAAATAAATGGAAAATTACAGAAGGAAAATAAGTCAACGTTGTCGTGGTTGGATTGAAACAACGATTCCGCATCAACGACCAAACTCATATAGTATTATCAGTCCCTTTTTTCATGCTACTCACAGTAACAAATTGCCTGTCTTGACCTCGCCCTGGTGATAATTCCATCAATTCACATTCGTTGATGATGCTGGCCGTATCCAACATCAAGGTTGGTGGAGGCCACGAAGCAGACCAAGATGACATTATTTTATTCGAAAGTTGTACTTTATCTGGGATCTGGTAGAGGGAAAGATCTGGAACTGGAGTGTATACCGCTACTTCTGTAGGTCTGGATAGAGGACTCTCTCTGCCTGTGTATTAAATAAGATCTTTCGTCCCTCGCATAGGAGACAACAGGATAAGGTACGATACAATCCGAAGCAGTATACTACGGTAGTGTAGGGTGAAGGTACCGTAATTGATGCCCATTTTAGACGAGAGACCTGGAAGCCAGGGAGCATGAGACGACCCACCCGATCATTTCAGAACTTCCGGGAACCGTCGGAAGTCTTGTGCAATATTCATATACGTATGTAGCCTACCGGTAGAGTACTACGGTACCTATCTGTGACTGCGATTACTTCGAGTACAAACAAAAAGCTCACGTGTGCGGTGAGCGGACCTGTCAACCCCGACATCGTGTTGACGTAGGCAGATTTTTTGTGTGCAGTTTTGCGTCTAAAAATCTCTGAATCGAGGTCGTTTTTTCGAAGCAACTTTTCGGTAGCAGTTTTAATAATCGAATCACGAATTTGTCGCAGTTTCTGCACACAATCAAAAGTGACGCGCGGGTTTGGAAAGGGGCGCATCAGCCACGCTCAATGTTGGCCACCAAGTTGAAAAGTACTGAACAGACCTCTCTCGGATGATGAGATACCGACATAAAAAATGCGAAGTTGACCTTAAAGGGCTCACACACCACACACCACCACTCTGAATTCCTTGCCATAAATTTTCAAGCGTCTCTGCACAGTAATTCCGACAGGATGACGACTTCCACCTTCTTTTGTCGACTGGTGCTCCTCGCGGCCCTAATGGCTGCAACGGTATCATCTTTTACTACTGTTGTTCCCCTGACGACAATCGCTCGATCATCTGCTAAACTACCAAAGACAGGTGGTAGTTACAGTTACAGTCACAAGTCGGACCTCTTGCGGGCATCGACAGCCGGAGACCCAAATGCTACTATCTCGGACCGAATCATCAGGCAACTGGAAAAAGAGGAGGCCAAAGTAACTCGCAAACGACAACAGGCCATGGAAAAGTTGAACGAATATGAACGGAGTCTCTCGAATCTTCAAACCAAAAAGCAAGAATATTTGAATGGTGGCAGTTTGGCGTCCTCCGACAAGATGGGCGGCAACTTTTCCGAAACAACATTGCGAAGTGCGGTGAAGGCCTTTTTGTGGCGAGTCGTTGCTGGAAGTGTCACTTTTGTTACGTCCTTGCAGTTCTCGGGATCCGTTACGACCGCTTTGTCAATTGTCGGTTCAGATTTCTTTTCCAAAGCTTTTACCATGTTCATTGGAGAACGCCTCATGAACAAGAGCCAAGCAGGACGCAAATCTGGGACGGATGGAGCTGGACGAAGTCTTGCCAAAGCTCTAATTTGGAGACTTTTTGCTATTTGCAACACTTTGACCATGGCAATTTTCATTTCCAAGGATTTGAGCGTTGCGTCGAAAATTGCCGGAAGCGATGCCATTTTCAAGACCGGACTCATGTATGTGTACGAGCGTGTATGGGCCAAGATCGAATGGGGAAAAGAATATCAAGTTGAATACAATCTATGAAAGCAACGAGAACATGGCAGAAGAAACGACGGCTGTTCCAAAGGCCCGTCTCGAACAACCATTGTCGAAAAAACTGCGTCTTGTCTATGTAACTTTTAATAGCACTCTTTGGTTTGCTAGTACCCTGATAAACAACTGCCTTGTTGTCTAGATTTACTACTAATAGGAGACTATTCTCCCTATTACCTGAGGAGTATCTGTCGAATCGGATTTTGAAGCCACATGGTTCTGACGACAACGTTGAACATGATGGAAGTCCGTCTCGGCAGCCAATCAGAATGGAAAAATGGGCGAAATCTCGATTCGCCGTGGCCGTATGATAGGTATTTGAATCTTGGGCTCGCACCGTCCGTCCTTCGTGCTCTCGTTCCACCTTTTCTTGCACGCGTTGGTGCACAACTTGAAACTTGAAACTACCGGTAGTCTACGGGGGTAGAGAGTGTAACCGTACTACGTACCGGTTGGCTACCCACTACGTTAAGTTATGCGTAGTACGGTACTCCGAGTACGGTACTTAGTACCGTACTTTATAGAAGTACCGAGTATTAACGACGGGTCGCTCATACGTCGTAATATGAGATTGAAACCATGACGAACAATAATGTTCTTCCTTTTTGTATCCTGTTTCGAAGAAAAGTAAAGGAAGAGAGTTTGCCGTATAAAGATGAAAACTACTAGTTTTCGTGGTAGTAGGAGTAAAGTATGTCTCACTCTCATTCTCCACCTAGACTAGCTAGTATGCTGATTTTGTGGCTCATTCAGGACTCCTAGTGCATCGCCACAACAAAAACACGTGGTGGATGATGGACCAACTGTTCTCTTACAAGGATTTTCAATTTCAGAACCAGCAGCACTCAGGTGTGGGTGGAGAAGCATCGGCCAGCAGTTGTTTGTATATATTTTGGCAACCAAATCTCATAAGACAAAGCCATCCTTCTTGCACCAGCAGCATGTTATCTCCTTTCCAAGCACTCGCTCCAAGCATCTCTTTTGAAAGATTTTGTGGACAAAAAATAATGCTCTGCAATGCTCATATTATTTTTCACTCTTGTCTTTGGTGAACCACGACAGCAGCAGAATCACACCAAGGGTTAGCTACAACTACTAATTCCATCATGAAGGCTGGTTCTTAGCAGATTCTTCGTCGTCTCCACTTTACTAAATTTGCATTATAGAAGTTGGGATTCGAAGGTTCAGCTGTTTTGCTACTAGAATGGTCTTCGAACTGCTGTATGGTTGGAAGAATCTCAAAATGTGGACAGGGGTATATATGTTCACAGTTAGTATTTACTTCAAGTTTTTGGAAGTCGTATTGCGGTAGTACGGGATTCCGTGGCGCGAAGACTTTACGTTAACAAAAACTGTGACGCTAGTTTCGTGACTTGGATCCCAAGACTCCTTTGATTCGGTCGGAATCCTCGACGTTCATTGCGTCTCTTCATCATGATGTTATTTTCTACCCGTATCTGTATGATACCGTACTCCCCCTCGAACAGATCCTACCTGGTACCTGGTACGGAGTACTACCCGTATCTCCTCATCTCATTGCGTCGTTTCGTTTTTTGTGCTGATACGATGATAACTTGGCGTTTTGACTGTTTGTACAATCTTCAAAAATAAAGTTTCTGCACTGTCACACTGCAATATTATCAAGAAAAAACTATCATGTCAACATCAATCGACAATGTGCCAGTTGAAATGGAAGTAGAGACCATTCAAAGCACGGAGGTGATGGAGGAGGCCGCCAAACATGACAGCAATGTCATTGAGGAAGAAGAAGAGGAAGATGTGGAGGATTTGCTTGACTTGATTGACCAGGCGAAGGACGATCCCTCTAACGCGATCGAGATCCTGTTGAAAGTCATGGATTCTCCCAAAGACGGTCCCAAGGCTACCCAAATCAAGGAACGGGCGGTGTACGATTTGACACGCGCGTACTGTCGACAACATCAGTACTCGGACATTGTTTTGTTTTTGGAGACGTCCACCTTTTTTCGAAAGGTCACCAAGGCCAAATGCGCAAAAGTTGTCCGCCAAATTCTTGACATCGTCTGCAGCTTGGCTCCTGACGCGTATGGGATGCAAAAGGAGATTTGCAAAAAAATTATTGAGTGGTGTCGCCGTGAAAAGCGCACCTTTCTTCGACAACGTGTCGAAGCGAAGCTTGCTGCCATTCTGTTCCAACAAAGCGAATTTGGCGAAGCACTGCAACTGATCGACCGTCTTTTACATGAATTGAAAAAAATCGATGACAAACAGTTACTGGTTGAAACTCATTTGATGGAATCCAAAATCTATTTTGGACTCCGAAATGTTCCCAAAGCAAAAGCGGCCCTAACGGCTAGTCGAACGGCGGCGAATGCGTGAGTACGGATAGTGATTCCATCACCGGTATTCATCTGTTTCGAAAATTCCTCACTTTGTTTCTTTTCTCCTCATAGAATTTATGTTGCGCCCAACTTGCAGGCCGCCATTGACACCATGAGCGGAACTATTCACACGGAAGAGAGTGACTATAACACGGCACATTCGTATTTTTTGGAAGCTTTTGAACAGCTTGATCAACTCAACGAAGAGACACAAGCCGTGAAATGCCTCAAGTACATGATGCTCTGTCGCATTTTGGATAGTCTCACCAAGACGTTGAAAATGTCAGCAAAGGGAGCCATCGGAGTGGACAAGTCTGGCTCCTCCTCTTTGGACGTAAGCAATTTGGTGACGTCCCGCCAAGCTGTGAAGTACGCAGGGCGAGATTTGGAAGCTATGACTGCTATTGCTAAAGCAGCCTCAGAAAGATCTTTGAACGATTATGAGAAAGTTTTGACTGATTTCTCGTCAGAGCTCCAGCAGGATTTGCTCATCAAGCACCATTTACATATTCTTCAAGAGCAGCTTTTGGAATCGAATCTTATTCGAATCATGGAACCGTATTCGTGTGTGGAACTGCATCATATCGCCACCTTGATGGATTTGCCATTGGCAGTCGTAGAGAAGAAGCTGTCGCAAATGATTTTGGACGGAAAGTTCCAAGGGATTCTTGATCAAGGCAAGGGGCAGCTCATTATTTACGAGGACGCCGAAAAAGACAAGGCAATGGAGAAGGGACTGCAAGTACTGGAGCATATGGATCAAGTCGTATCGACGCTCTTTGCCAAAAAGGGCGTTTTCTAAATTTGGCGCTCAACCGTAGATGCGGGTGATTTCCTTGGCCTCAGATAAGTCCTTAATCTGCAAAAAGTGGAGCACCATTTGTCGCTCTTTAGATCTTTGTGTACGTAGTTGGGAGTAGTTTCTTTTCATAGCGATATCAGTAAATGAAAACACAACATTAGGCTCTTCACAACTGTGACATCTCCTTCTTGACGTTACTTGCATCAAAGTTTTACCGCAACTTCAAACATTCACGACGGCCGCTCATACAAACGCCTGATCATGAGTCCCATTCCATCCTGGGGAGGCCATGAGTTGGCAAGTATTTTTGGTTCCTGGAGGACATCATAGGCCTCGATCCATTTTTCGTCTATGGAAGGAAGAGTGCCGCAGAGGACATGCTGCTGCGGCATCATTTAATTTCCAAGGTCATTTAGACACTGCTGCAGTGAACCTTGTCCCATGCCAGCATAGCATTGTCAATAGATCCAAGTTTTTTTATGCGTAGTCCTAGCAGTTGTTCCGGATCCGTCGTGGTAGAGATACATCAGATTTACTGTTAATCTTGATCTGATCACTACAGGATGCAGCGAAGCATGACTTTTTCGTTAACTGTAAATGAGAAAAGGAAATACTCCGAAGTACATTGCAGAAAGGTAGTAGAAAAAATTATCCGACATCGTTCACGGCAGACTGACTCTTCACAGTTGCTTGGAAGCGGTGACCCGTCATTCGTATGTTGCAGTTAATTAACTGTCTGGAATTTATTGTCGCCATATATCCCCAAAACACAAACAATGAAGGACAGGATAGCACGTAGACCCGCATAGGTATGTACCAAATCGGTACCACAAAACACAACAACAACCGTCGTAGTGCGACAAACGATGCACACCCCACAAACGCTGACCATGAACTTCGAAACCAAAAGCGTTTGGGATCATTTGGACGTTGCCTTGCCAGATTTGGAATTGGCACTAAACGAAGTCAAAACCCAAGAAAAAGGGTCGACTGAATGGGCTGCTCATTCCCATTCCCCGGTTCGTCTCCAAGAATGGGACAACTTTGACGAGCTTATCAGTATCGAATCAGAGAAGACCGAAAATCAGGAATACCGCAAACTGATGGGTCTTCATGATGTTGTTCAACTGTTTATACCTTGGAACAAAGTAAAGCAAGAAGAAGATGTTACGGACCGAACACTCGCTCTGTTGAGTACCGGCACTAAGGATCTGTTCAAGTTGTGGGGACGTTACGAGTTCGGAAAGGCGACGAAACATATTCTTGCCAAGCCAGACATCATCGCGGAGGAAAATGACGATGAAACCTGGGGCACTGGGACTATTTCTGATTGTAAGTCCCCGGAGAAGGGCGGGAAAGCTGCACAACGCCGCGCGTTATCAAAGGCGGCCAAGAAGCTCTACAGATTTCCTTTCGAAACCAAGCCGTGGTGGAAGTTTGGATTCCTCACCGGACGCGACCGGAATCAAACTACCATTATTTCGGAATGGGAGATGCCGGTAGGTTATACAGCCTCAGACATTGCGGAAAACAGGGCCCTCCCGGACACATGGTCAAGGGAGAAAAGGAAGATTTTTCACGTCGTTCGTCAGATATACGGTCAAATGGTCACGGACCAGCGTCGATACGGTATTCTTCATACGTATGAGTGCTGGTTCTTTTGTAAACGTGACAGTGATGGCAGTTTTTATATTTCTCGTGGATTTCTAAAAGACGAGACTGGGCCATCTGTATTCCATGGAATCAAGACCCTTCTTGGATTTGATAACTTTGTGCTTAAAGAAGTGACCCGTCAAGATGCTAGCCCATCCAAGGCCCTTGTGAAACCCGAAGAAGGTAATGGGAAACCCAGCGGCAACGCAAGACTCCCCCCCAGCTATGGGAAGGCCAAGAAGAACCTCTGGGGCAACAACGATGGTCCTGATGGGAGCGGCGGCTCTGGTTCTTGCAGCTCTACCACCGCAGGGCTCAAAGATGATATCAACTTGGCAATTGGTATCTGTCCATGGGAGTGCAAGCACATTGACGCTACAGAGAAAGTGCAGCTGCTAACTCCAGAGCCATATCCAGATGTGTTGGTCAAGATGCAACGAGACGCACGCCAAACGCATGTTGCGTCGATGATGAAGAACGAATGCCGAATTTATCAAGTGCTAGCTGGCGCAAAGTATGTTGACAAGATCGCCCCTCGATTCTACGGGTTCAGTACCCACCTAGGCGTTGCCATCATTTGCATCGAACGAGAGGGCGATGATTTTGACGACATCGGGATTGAGAACTTGTCCATATCTCTAAAGCGTTCTGCATTGAGCTGTATTGAGATACTTAGCAAAATTGGAGTCCTGCATAATGACATTGCGCTGCGCAATTTTGTTCAGTGCCGGAAAAACCCGCAGGAAGCCAGGGTTATTGACTTTGGCCTATCCTATTTTACCAGTGACCAACTGAAACTGAAATCGCAGGTTGGCGACGCGAAACGCGTACTGGGGCTGGATCTATGAGGAGGAACTTCGCAGGCAGAGATTTGAAGGATTTGTCGGAGGACTACTGGCAACGATGAAGTTAGATGAAGGTTCATCAATCGAAGATGTAGCCAGAGACCAAAAACCTTTGGTGTGTTCTTTCATCATGAAACCTCCATTCGTGCATACGCAGCAACGTGTCAACGAACACATTCAAGCCTCACTAGAAAGAAGTAGGCAGCTTGTATCTGACCTGAATTCAAAGTACCAAAATCCCTCAAGGCTCAACCGTGTGCGTGGGTGATTTCCTTGGCCTCAGATCATTCCATAAATCTGCAAAAAGTGGAGCATCATGTGTCGCTTTTGTCTCTCTTTAGATCTTCTCGTACATAAACGTGAGTAGTGTCTAGCGAACAGCGATATCGGTAAAATGAAAATCACAACACTCGGCTCTGGGCAAATATTAAATTTCCTTCTTGACGTTCCGACATATTTCGTCCGATCGTAAGGGATCGGACATGTTGTAAACTTTGCCATTGGTGCAGGGATGCCGAAAACGACAAGGCAGTGGAGAAGGGACTGCAAATACTGGAACACATGGATGAAGTCTTATCGACGCTCCTACGGTAAATCCAGGGCTCAACCGTGTGCGTGGGTGATTTCCTTGGCCTCAGATAATTCCGTAAATCCGCAAAACTGGAGCATTATTTGTCGCTTTTTTTGTCTGTCTTAAGATCTTTTCGTGCATAGTTTGGAGCAATGTCTTTTCATAGCGATCACAACACTCGGCTTTGGACGAACATGACATTACCCCTTGACGTTCAAACATACTTCGTTTCCGATCGAAAGGGATCGGACATGTTGTAAAACTTTGCCATTGGTGCAGGCAATCTGCGCAAGCAGCATCCGGGACAGCGATCAGTTTGGAGCAAGCTATACGAGCATTTCAAAAAGCTTCGTTCAGGAGAGCTGTTCCTCGAAATTCATTTCGTTGGTGAGGAGAGGAGAGGAGGATCAAGATCGCGGCGCGTCACGGTGGAATGAATTGCTTTTCTCACAACATTACTTGCATGCAACTGGAATAATTTTAGAAGTTATTTTACCGCAACTTCAAACATTCCTGACGGCCGCTCATACAAACGCCTGGCCATGAGTCCCATTCCATGCCGGGGAGGCCATGAATTGCTCTTGGCAAGGACTTCGCTGGTTCCTGGAGTCATTCGATCCTACAGATTAGTATCCAGAATTTTGCAGAGATCAACCGTTTTCTGGTAGTGGCAGCAAGAGACGCTCGCGTGATCATGTGAGTGTCGCTCCCTTTCGGCGGGTCCTCAAAGGAAGAATGCCGCAGAGGAGGACATGCTACGGGGGCATACATCATCATTGATTTGATTTTCCAAGGTGGTCTTGTAGACGCACAGCACTGCTGCGGTGAACCTTGTCCCCAAGCCCGCATACCATTGTCAATAGATCCAGCAAGATAGATGTCTATGACATTATGTGTAATCCTAGCGATTGTTTCGGAGCAGTGGTAGAGATATTTTCAACTCTTGAATCTTGAACTACCGTAGTACAGGAGGTAGCAATGTCAAGTATCTAGCACGACTTACTGGTTAAATGAGAAAAGGAATCAAAATACTCCGAAGTATTATTATCGAACACGGACTGGACTTATCCGACGTCATTCACAGTCACGTTCAACCGGCAGACTGACTCGTCACACTTGCTTGGAAGGTGCGCGTTGACCCGTCATTCGTGTGGTAACTGTAAAAAATGCTCTGTTTTTCATGTTTTCATCAGTCTGCCAGTTTCTGTAAACACCTCCGACCAGCCACCAACCGCCATAATAATATTATCTCCTGCCTCCACCAAGATTCAACATTACTTTCAAGTTTCAATCGTTCGTCACAACTTTATGGAACCAAAAAAGAATCGTCCATTCGCGTATTTTGAGTTGCAGTTACATTAGTGTCATCAGTCCACCATGGATTCCTCTGCAGCTTCTACGATTGAAGGAGACGACGTCGAGATGACCTTTGAAGTCCATCAAAGACAGCTCGGCCACCAACAGGAGGAAACGGAACCCGGAATGCTGACTCCAAAAATTCCTATGAAACGGCACATTCGGAACACCAGCCGAGGGAAATCTGCGGCATCGTTGGAAGAGCTTGTTGCTTTTCGCAATGACGCCTTTGATGGAGATTTGAATCCATTCGAGATATTTTTCCAAGAAGATGATGCGGCAAGCGTTGGATGTGATAAATATAAGCCACTTCCGTTTGCGGATCCTCTCGGACGTGCACAAGTACCGCCGATGGTGGATCGTCTTCCACCTACTAATCATGACACTGAAATTGCTGCGAGTCTTCCTATTCCCGAGGACGAGGAAGCTGCACTTCAGCCGAATCAACCCACTCCAGCACGGATCCCTACGACTGATAGAACATCATCCTCTAATGCTGTATCCACAGATGACTCAACTCTACAAATGGATCCAGAAATTGTCGACAACAACTATGGGGAAATACCTGCATCTGGTGAAGAAGCACCCCGATCTGTTTTATCCGCTGGAATCGAGGCTTTTAAATATCTTTATTCGATCGCCTTGTTGATTTTTTGCGTTGTGCAGGTAATGGGCGCTATTTTTACCCAACAAACTACATCTACAGCAAACGGCTTCCCCGCCATTGGGGCCTTTTTTATATTTTGGTTCCTTATTTTCTGGTTAGCTATGATGGAGGGTGGGCAGGGAGCACTGGTAGGGTTGCAGCCAATCGATCGCGAGCTGTACAAACAGTCGCATCCCCGTGCTTACAAGATATCTGGAATTGTCCACCGCGGAGACAACATGGAACGATTCATCGTCGGAAGACAGTTTCTAGTGGTTCTCGTCGTCTTCGTTTCGCAGCTCATGTCATCCGCCGTGCCGAATATTGAATTGTGGGGCATCAGCAAGCAAGCGACGGAAGTTTTTCTCAACTCTGGCGTTGCTCTCATGGTGGTAACAATTGTGTTGGGACAGTTGACAGCGCAGATCAATGCGGCGAATTGCATGTTGGATTTCATCAACAATTATTTCATGTTATACGTTGTCACCTATTTCTCTTTGGCGATAGAGTATTCAGGTATGCTTCACAGCGTGTATCTGGTACAAATGTTTTTCTCCAAATATGCCGGAAAAGATGAAGAAAAGGAGCAGCCTCCCATGAATCTCCTGCAACGGTTTTTCTTTTGGATGCGAGTGGTGTTTTCCTTATCTCTGCTGGGTTTTTCTTTCGCTGTTACCCTTTCCGCTCTGTTTCAAGGCAAAACGACAATGTGGACAGGAGTGCCGGAGTGGGTATCGGTGGTTCTATTTTTCCTTCTGATGTGCTTTGTGGGCTTGATGGAAGGACTACAAATTGCCCTATTCGCCGTAGTAAACATCCCGGCGAAGGATCTTGAAAGTAGAAGCACCGTCGCTTTCAAGAACTGCCAATTGACATTCCGAGGGCAAAACTTACAAGCTTTTCTGATTGGACGGCAAATTTGCGTCACTATTTGTACCTTCGTCATCGCAAGAATCACTACCCTGGATGTTCAAATAGGCGTCGATGCCAATATTTTTGGCGTATCCGATGGAATCCAAAGCTTCTTCAATACAGGATTACTGGGGGCTGTGATAACGACGATAGTCTCATCACTTGCATGGAGGATTGTCGCCTCGTCATTCCCTATCGCCTTCCTATCAAACCCGTTAATCGGCATCATCTTGCGGCTTTGCTTACTGCTGGAAGCTTCGGGGATATGCTCGTCGGCATGGGTACTTGCGCGGTACCACAAACCTATTGTGAATTATCAACCAGATGACGTCCATTTGGAAGGATCAGAGCCACACACAGCAGAGCCAGCGACTGCTCGAGATAAAGATATTGACCGATTTGTCAGCGTCTTGCGATACAGCTTTTCTTTGATCACAATACTTTTCTGCTGCCTACTGGTAGTGGCAAGCATTGTCACAAAGAAAACGAAGGCGACGGTCAAGATCGGTCTTCATCCAGCCATTGTCTTGACAGTGTTCTTGCTTTTCATCATTTGGTTGGCTTTCTTGGAAGGTGGACAGGGTTGTATCATCGGGCTTCAGCCTGTCCCAGAAGAAATATACGCCCATTCGCATCCGCTGACATTGAAAAATACATCCATCGCTTACGAAAGGAACAATTTGCAAGGCTTTATCATTGGGAGGCAATTTCTTGTCCTCGCTGTTGTTTTCCTGATACAGTGGATCACAGAGCCTATAACGGACGCTACAGTACTCGGCTTGCCAATGATTGTCAGTGACGTTTTCCTGAAATGGGGGCTTGCTATTATCCTCATCACAATCACACTTGGTCAGCTAACATCTCAAGTCAACACTGCTTCTTGCATGCTTGATTTCATCAACAACCGCTTCAGCCTTTACTTTGTGACGTACTTCTCCCTCATCATTGACTGGACCGGAGTACTTCATGTTGTTTATGCATTTCGGTATCTCATTGCCAAGCTTTCTCGCAATGACACGGGATCCATCGAAACACGTACTGGAATTCAGCTTTTCCTTTTCTGGACAAAAGTTTTCTTTTCAGCCTGCCTAATAGTATTCTCGTGCGCAGCGACTCTAGTAGGAGTCATTGGTGACAACAATGTGATGTGGAAAGATGTTCCCGACTACGGTTTGGCCATAATCTTCGTCATTCTGATTTGTACCGTTGGAATGATGGAGGGCGTTCAAATCGCTTTGTTCGCTGTCTCTGGTCTGTCGGAGACTGAGCTCATTTCGCATCGAGTGGCGCATGCAAACTGTAAACTGGCGTTTGCAGAGCACAATCTCCAGGCTTTCTTAGTTGGGAGACAAGTCTGTGTGACTTTTGGGTTCTTCGTCGTGGCGCAGGTTGCGACATGGACTGTTCCGGAAGCAAGTGCCGAATCAAATATTTTCGGTGTAACGAATGGTACACAACAGTTTTTGAACACTGGACTCTTGGGAGCGTTTGTGACGACAGTACTTGCATCCCTCGTATGGCGTGTAATGGCGGCATCGTTCCCCGTGTCGTTCATGTCCAATCCGCTCATCTATTTGATTATTCGGTTCTGTTTGCTCGTCGAGTCTTCGGGAATCTGTTCGTCATGTTGGATCTTTGGAAGATGGAACAAACACCTTGCTGGATACCAGCCTGACGATGTGTATACTGAAGGTGCTGAGAAACAAGGCAAAGCTCCTGTGACGCGGCGAGACAAGGACGTCGATGTTACTATTACAGTCATCAAGTACATTTTCTCTACAGCCTTGTTGGCTTTTGGGATCGCGATCACCATGTTTCTTATATTCACAGGACAAACGCAACTTGCCATGACAGCACACCCTGCAGTGGCATTCGTCCTGATCTGGTTCCTTCTGGTGTGGCTTGCGATGATGGAGGGTGGCCAGGGTTGTTTGGTCGGCTTACAAGGTGTGAAGTCGGACCTGTACAAAGACTGCCATCCAGTGACACTCAAGAATACGAAAGTTGTCTTCAAAGGGGATAACATGCAACGTTTCATTGTCGGGAGGCAATTCCTTGTTGTTTTGGTTGTTTTTGTCACCAATATGTGTGGGTTTCCCGTGGAAGGAGCTCAAGCCTTTGAGTTACCAGATACCGTGGCTGCCATTTTCGTCGATTCTGGCTTGTCTCTGATACTACTGACCGTTGTTCTTGGTCAACTCACTGCACAAGTTAACGCAGCAACTTGCATGCTCGACTTCTCCAACAACTACTTTCTTCTCTACTGTGTGACTTACGTGTCAATGATCATTGAGGTATCTGGTATCCTGCACTGTGTCTTTTTGGTGCAGATGCTGTTTGCAAAGTTGACGGGAATCCGTGTCACATCTAATGAGCCGCCTCCTACTTGCTTGCAGCGGTTATTCTTCTGGTCCCGCGCAATCTTCTCCTTGGCCCTGCTATGCTTTTCGTTTGCGGTGACTCTTTCAGCGTTGTTTGGTGGCCAAACGACGACTTGGGGGGCTGTTTCGGATGGCGTGTCTGTGTTGATATTCTTCATATTGATGATCATCACTGGTTTGATGGAAGGGATGCAAATTGCGCTTTTCGCTGTGGTGAACCTTCCGGAGAAGGAGCTTGCCCATTACAAACTTGCCAAAGCTACCTGCCAGTTGACCTTTCAGGGCAACAATCTTCAAGCCTTCCTCATTGGACGGCAGATATGCGTGACACTGTGCACTTTCTTCATCGCTCGAATCACAACGATTGACGTGACCATCGGAGCCGGAGAAAATATCTACGGAGTCTCGGATGGAATTCAAGCGTTTTTCAACACTGGTCTTCTGGGTGCTCTCATCACAACCATTGTTGGATCGTTAGCTTGGAGAATCATCGCGTCCTCATTTCCGCTGGCGTTTCTCTCCAACCCTCTCATTTATCTCATTCTGCGCCTTTGTCTTATTATCGAGGCATCTGGGTTGTGCTCCTCCGCTTGGTTGTTAGCTCTCATCAACAGACAAATCTTTGGATTCCAAGACGACGAGGTGTATATTGGGCGACCTGAAGTGCGCAATGCTGTATCAGAAAATGTTGCAGATCAAAAACCGGAGGCAGAGGCAGAAAAGGCTCCCGTTGACAATGACATCGAAGCGTCTCTGGACAGGACGAAATCTTGAGAAGGTTTGTTTTTGAGGAACATGTGATCTTTATTGCAAACTCTATTCTTTCCCACCAGTTCCAACAGCATTGATTTTGGATAAACGATGGGCTGGGGTAGTGAACTTCTAGTACCGGTAGGTAATAGAGGTAATGCTAATCTGCTACCACTACGCACTGTACAGTATCAGATTACGACGATATTTGTTGACTGTGAGATACAGTAAGTGTAAAGGAAGAACTCCGCACTTCACGGACTGTGAGGACTTTCCTTGTATTCCCCTACCGGTAGGGGGTATGATACCTACTACCGTAGTCGTCCTTCGCAGAAAGCTGGTACCGGTAGTTGTACTGTTCTCCCACACTACCGTAGTTGGTAGCATTATTAATAGACAACCGGTATGATACGTATGTACGTCGTTCACAGTCAAGTACGTTAGTGCGAGCCCGCGGGTTCCCACAAATCCGCCGCGCTACTTTTCGTTATTAGGAGTCTGTCCCGGCAAATGATGTGGGGGCCATTATTTTTGTCTTGGAAAGGTTGCCGAACCCACATAACAGTTAAAAGCGGTTAATCACATCGCACTTTTCTCAACCCGTTTTTGGAGAAAAGATCTTCCAAAGAAAACTGTATCTTCACCATTCAGTCTTTGCTCTCACAATTTAATTCATCGTCGAATCGACAACCAAAACAGTCGAACGATCACTCATAGGTTTCCGGTGTCCACCGTTTGCTTTTCTTTCGCCGAAGCTTCTATCACCCAACGAAATCATCATGCCGGAAGTTCATGCCCACGGTACCAGTACTCCCTTGGGTACGTTGTAATTGTCGGCGGAGTTTTTCATTTTCAATGGTTCTAGAACCAACTCTGTGACTCGACAGATCGAATGATAACTGCTTGTCGCTCAATTACTCAATTGCTGCTTTTCTCTGTTTCTGCTTCATTTTAGACTGGATCCGCATCGCGATCTCTTTGTTCCTTTTGGGATTCTCAATTGTGATTGTGATGGCTTTGATTGCCACTGGAAACACCAAGATTGCGTCTGATGTCCACCCTGCCGCAGCTGCTGTGATCTTGTGGGTCTGTATCATCTGGATGTCCATGGTTGAAGGTGGACAATGCTCAATGGTTGGTCTCCCCCCAATTGACCGCTCGCTCTACAAGGAATCCCATCCCAAGACATGGCAAATCTGTGAATGGGGACACAAGGGTGACAACCTTGACCGATATTTGATGGGACGTCAGTTCATGGTCATTTTTATCAATTTTACCATCTCTTTGGCTGGTGCCCCTCTTGCAGGTGCTGAGGTTCTTGGACTTCCCCAATGGATTATTTCCATCTTCTTGGAATCTGGTATTGCAATGGTGTTGACCAATGTCATCATTGGACAATTGACTTCCCAGGTCAATGCTTCCCACTGTATGCTTGACTATATCAACAACAACTTCATGGTATTCACTTATTGGGTTGCTGCCTTGATTGAAGTCACTGGTGTCATGCACACTTCCTACTTGATCCGATACATGGCCTACTGGGCTGCTGGCAAGCCTGTGGAATCAAATGAGCCTCCTCGCGATGGAATTCAAAACTTGTGGTTCTGGGGACGTGTTGTCTGGTCTCTTGGCATTCTTGGATTTGCCTTGGCTGTTACTCTGGAAGCACTATTTAAAGGACAGACTGCCTTGTGGGAGGGTGTCCCAGAGGTTGTTGGTCTCATCCTCTTCTTTGTCCTTATGTGTGTGGTTGGGCTTTTGGAAGGTATGCAAATTGCCTTCTTTGCCGTCTCCAAGCTTCCCAAGTCTGAACGTGGTGAAGCCCCCATGGCTCTTCGAACTTGCGAGTGCCTTTTCAAGAATGGCGGAAGAAACTTGCCTGGATTCATGTGCGGTCGTCAAATGACTGTCACCCTTTGCTTCTTTATCATTGCACGTGTTACCACCATCCAGGTAGGAGAAGGGGAAGGCAATGTCTTCGGAGTTAACGACACACTTCAAAACTTCTTTAACACAGGATTCCTGGGAGCCATTATCACTACAATATTGGGTTCTATCTCATGGCAATTGGTGGCTTCGGCATTCCCCCTAGCGTTTTTGAGCAACCCAATTGTGTACATCTTCTTGCAGCTGGCTCTTGCTTTAGAAGCAACTGGTATATGTGCTGCAGCATGGTTTCTGGCTCTCATCCAGAAGAAGATCATGGGCTTCCAATACGATGAAGTATATGTTGGAACACCAGAAGAGCGTGCCGCAGGAAAGCATGCTGATGATCCTGATGCACTCGACAACTTGGATATGGGAACTAACGTCCTTCAGCAGCCTGTTGGAACCCATGAGCTACCTCGATCTTTCCTCCAAAAATTCGAAGAAGGATCGTATTCTGAGCAACGAGAGCGCATCCTCAAGAAGATCCTTTATCTGCGAGAAAAGGAGAGCCAGGCTATGAATGGTGAGGAGCGAGCATTCTTCAAGCACGCGTTGAAGTATGAGATTCAAGGATTGAAAGCTTTGAACGATGAAGAAAACGAGGAGATTGGTGACACTACTGATGGAACGCCCTCGGGTGATTTAGAGGAAGTTTTGGACTAGAAGCAGTACACTGTTTTTGTCGTGACAAACAATCGCACTCAATTTTGGATGTAAGACTTACAGTTACTACTAGTCGTATATGTTTCGAGAAAAACTGTGTCAAGACACATTAATCATTACACTCTTGCAAATATGTTAAGAAACTCCTTTTTCTAACTTCCTCGGAAGGTTTCCTCGCCTTCTACAACCAACTACGTAGTACTATTTAGAAGCTAGCTCCAAATATCCAACAGAAGCCTTCCCTTGGCTTTCATCTCGTCAAGGTAGTGTTTGCCCTTCTCAACTATCAATGCATTTGAAGCCGCGGGCCGCTCGACTGACATCAGGTGTGATCCAATCAGTTCTGACAATACGTCCTGGACATCGTGAGCCATTTTGTTTCCATCGCCGCAGATATACACCTGACCTTCCTTCTGGATAATCATGTCGAGTAAAAGGTCGATGCACGACGCGTCGTATTTCATCACATGCTGTACATATTCCTTCTCGGGACCGTCGCGGGAAAAAGCCGGGAAAAGTCTTGAAATGATGCGCTCGTCGGTGAGGCGCTCAAGCTCGTCCTTGTAGAGCCAATCGTGGTCCTTACGGCGACATCCACAGAATACAATAACATTTCCAGCATGTTCATGGGGAGATGTGTCCAGCAGTGCCTTGCGATGCTCCAGAAAACCCATAAAGGGAGATATTCCAGTTCCTGGACCTACCAAAATCATCGGAGTTTCAAGTTTTGTTGGTAACACGAATTCTTCGGTTGGTTTAGGAAATATTTTCAGCGGCGGTACAAGCGCTGAGAGCGAGCTCATGGACGTGAGAAACGGGGCAGCGAGTGCTTCAAGTTTCCCTGTAGCAACTCCGTGAATCCGACGTAGACCTAATTCTTCTCCATTGTTCCCTTTTCTTGAGGGGGTCAAATAGTCTACCACCGAAAACGCCACTGTCACAGAAATGAGGTCATTGTTTACTTGAATCGTCCTTTTTTCATCCAAAGGACTCGAGCTCACAGAGTAATATCTGGGTGCAATCGGAGGCAACAAACTCAGCATAGAATCAAGAGAAATCCTCTGGCAGGAGGGGAAATTGCGAAGGATATCGATGAAGGAATATCGTTGCTCGTGGAAAAATACATCCATGAGACGATTCCCGGCCTCGGTTTTTGTAGATGTCAATTCCAGAACGGAGCTTTCAAGTGGATCCGTTGCAATTTGGGAAAGAGAATAAAGAACCTTGCGATTCTTCAGCACGGTACATATATCAATCTTCTCTCGGATGATATCTTCTACCACAATAGGTGGGCCATTATCAAGAGAAACTTCTTGGGATGGATTGATACCGTGCTCTTTCTTCAACACGCTAAGCACGAATTCCACTGCTTCTACAGAATTCGAGACGACCATACCAATGGAATCACCGGGCTGATATGACCACGAACTGTTGTTGGGAACGCAAAGAGTCATTTCAATGACCCTTTTCTCGTTTCGTTCATGTTCGATAGTCTTAATGCCATCAACTGATTGTAGAGGAAAATATGTTTCCGTAATCTGCTGTGCAAGTCTTTGATATTGATCATCAAACGAACCATTTGCACTGCATGCCTCGTTGCAGATTTTTTCCGCAGCATCGAGCGGAGTAGCCGTCAAGTATCGAGCGGCCATGATCTTCGATTCGAAAGGATGCACAAAGTTGAAGGGTGACTCCTCATCATCTAGTTCCTCCTGGACACTTTGGTTGATGGAACTGTCCTGTTTGGGTATCGCTCCTTGAGATATGCCCTCACCTAGGTACCGGATGGATGTGGTGTGACCGTGCAAAACGGACTTGGGCAGCATTGACTTGTCAACTGCGGGTATCGGATCAGATTCATTCAAGCCAAGTGCCGATTTAGCAGTGAGTACACCAGGTGAAGCTAAGCTAGAATTGGAAGGAATGTCTAACAGCTCCGATTTTTTCTCTTCTTCGTGTTCCAGTTTTGCGATGTCATTAATTGGAGACAGCAAAGAAGCAAGATTACCACCTGAACCACCACGACAATGAGCCGTCATCTCCATCAAAATATGACTGGTCCATTGATCAACAACATCTTCCAGCCCCGTTGCTTCATCCGCGCATGCTAGACGTCGGACGCAATGACCTCCCAGTTCGAACAATTTCTTATCCAACATTTTGCCGTGATTACAAAACTGATCGTAGTTTGTGTCTCCAAGGGCCAGGACGGAGAATGCAACATGACGCAGCGGTCCTTTCGGGGCAGGATTACCGTCGTCGGAGGAGGTCATCGGTCTCTTAGCTTCTTTTTTGAGATGGCGCAAGAATCGCTCTGAATTTTCTGGGGCATCACCATTGCCGGTGGTAGATGCAACAATAATGAGACCATGCTTTGAGCCGGGCGAAGCGGGCTCCTGTTCCCACGTCTCGAAGCATTTGAGCTTTTTAAAGTGATTCAATTCAGCACATACAACCGATTTAAAGTATACATTGGCGTCCGGATTCTTTAGAATGGATTCATAGGTTGCCGCCAGATCTTTCGCGATCTGTTCCGCATTTCCAGTTGCCGATCCATACAAAATGTATAGGGGAGAGTTGGATATTTCTGCGCTCGAAGATGGTGATTGTGTTGAGTTACTGGCTTGATTGGATTCAATATCGATTCGGGTGACATCCTTGCCGGCGACGGCTTGTGGAGATGGATCGTCTGACGCTGTGGCGAGCGCAGTGGTGGTTGGGTTGTCCATCGCGGCTTTGGTCGTCTCCGAGGCAGTACTGTCTCCCAAGCACGATGATGCCACACGAGCGACAACCGATTCCAACCATGGTTCTACGACGTCTTCCAATCCCGTTGCTTCATCGGCGCATGCCAATGGTTGGGCTCGAGTCGCTCCTAACACTTCCATTTTCTTGTCCAAGAGTTTTCCCATGGCACAGAATTGGTCGTAGTTGGTGTCACCAAGTCCCAGAACAGCATATGCGACATGTTGGAACGATGTGGTATCATTTGCTGAAACTTGTTTCTTTATGTATCTCACAAAACGACCAGCATTCTCTGGAGCATCGCCGTTTCCAGTCGTACTGGACACAAGAATCACTCCATATTTTGTTTGTTGCGGATGTTGATTGCTGGATGGCGGGTCTTTCCATTCTTTCATACATTTTCGAAACAAATCTAGTTCTTTGCAGACGACCTTTTGAAACGGTGATGGTAACTTGGCGGGATTCTCGTTCAATTCCGCAGCCAAGTCTTTGCTGATACCTTCGGCGTTGCCAGTTGCCGATCCATAAAGGATGTACAGAGTAGCAGCAGCAGCGGCAGCAGATGATGATGATGGCGATGAATCAGAGCTCGTCATGGTCTCGTGAATGCAGATCGATCTGTTTGTAATATTATTATGAATGATGAACGTTAGTCGGTCGGTACAAGGAGACGACTCTGAACAATTGTGTGTTTTGTTGCAATTTCTTCTACAACGACAGAAGAAGAACAAAACATAACTTGCATGCATGATGAGATGCATCGGAGGGCGATTGAGGCCTGAGCACCCACAGCACGAGTGTGACGTCGCGCGAAGAAATGGCACGTTCTTCCAATCAACTCTATCCTTACCAGTCATTTTCCGTCTGTCGTGGGTCCGTATGCACGTCTGAAGTCTAATGTTTATGACTGTGATCGCACCGCCACCCAAAAAGTGGAGGATCAAATTTGAACACGACCCATGGAACATGCATCTATCATACGACGACGACTTCTTCATTCTTCCTGACTGTGAATACACGGCCCAAAGTGTTTTTTGGTACTACGTCGTATTGTCGTAGCAGCAGTGTTTTGTGGCTTTTAGATCTTTATCCAGGAGAAAGTCTTCGTTCGTCGCTGAAATATAATACCACCTTTTAAAGAAAATGGCAACTTCTACTACTAAAGCCAATACCAAGATGAAACCGAAGATGACCAAAGAAGAAAGGAAAAGGAAATACACGGAAATTGCCCGAAATCGAAGACAGAAATTAGAACAATCCCAGGGTGGCCATCGACGGGGCGGCACTCGTGGTTTCAACAATATTGGGAGTAGCAAACAAAATGTTTGTTACAAATGCCGTGAGCCAGGACATATCGCCACGAACTGCCCCTTGCTAAAAGATTCCGATACTACTAGTACCGTATCATGTCCTGTGGCGCGAGAAGGTGACAACAACAACATCAGCATCAAACCCTCTGGATTGCTATGTTACAAATGCGGCTCGACCGAGCATTCGCTGTCGTCCTGCCCCAAACGAAAGCGAAGTGGAAAGAGCAAGTACGACGACGATCTGCCATTCGCTACTTGCTTTGTGTGCAATCAAATGGGACACTTGGCATCACGTTGTCCACAAAACACCAAGGGGATTTATGTTAATGGAGGAAGCTGTCGAGTGTGTGGCTCCCAAACGCACTTGGCAAACGACTGCCCCGACAAAAAGAGACGCAAGACGGCATCTGGCGAGGATAACAAGGTCGAACAATTGGCCGATGATCTTCTGGAACAAGATCCAGCAAAAACTGCGGTGGAGAAAAAGGCTACTTCTTCAAATGACAAAGAAGGTACCAAAAAGAAGAGACGAGTGATAACATTTTAGATTGCGTAACTTTATTAACTGTAAGAAAAATCGAAATCAATCATTCTTCCCAAGTCAAGTTCTAATAAAATCTAAAATCTAAAA
The DNA here is from genome assembly GCA_019154785.2 of Nitzschia inconspicua. Classification (NCBI taxonomy): domain Eukaryota; phylum Bacillariophyta; class Bacillariophyceae; order Bacillariales; family Bacillariaceae; genus Nitzschia; species Nitzschia inconspicua. The sequence goes on along the minus strand of JAGRRH010000013.1, from coordinate 2,699,732 downwards.
ATGTGAGAAAGGTGCATCCTCAATCCTTTGAGATTTTGAGAATAATCGCTGGGTTCGGGTTTGGATCACGTCTCGGTTTCGCCAGTTTGTCTGACGAAACACGACGCCAAAAAATAACACTTGTACTAGCGAAGACGGTGATTATCATGTGATCATAGAACATTTTGTTGTTGTTTTTTCTTGTGACTTCAAAAATGCCTGACCTAGATGCCAATGAGGCTAGCGTCGTAAGAGTTCGTGAGCGGCAGTGGATCTACTTGGGTCCGATCATGGCAGCTCCCGTTGCCCATATAGCCGTAACGTTGTATCAGAGCGCCAAGACGGCACAACAAAGGAAATGGATTTTGGCTCTGGGGGTCGTGGGGTCAACCATTGGAACAATTGGAATGCGGCTGTATCTTATGGCACATGCGGGATATCCAGGTGGACCAAACTATCAGATGGCATCGAGAGAACAAGACGTGTCACTACAACAAAAACGACAGATGGAAAACCCAGACACTGTGACTATTCTGAAAGAAGCTTGGAAGGGTTTTGGTTAATAGTCCCTAGTTTGTGGGTCCCAAATAATTTTTCGTTGTTTGGCTTTCTATACAAATTCCTTCTCCGGCGACGGCTTCTCTATTAGACTTTCTTCTTTTCGATCCTGAAGCTCCATCGAAACTTGTTGATCCCTTCGCCGCCGAAAGTGATTGGTTGCTTTCGCAGCGAGCTTTCTTCTTTGATCATTGATTTTTTTCAATATTATCATTAGCCTGCGCTTTCTTTGTTCCGGCTTGACATAATCCGGCAAAGTTTCGGGCATACAAAAGGCGAACAAGAAGAGAGGGACCAATGACATAATGCCCAAAGATGTGAATGCAATCGCGTAGCCATAGTCTTCTGCGATTGCCTGTCCGACGTATCCCGATATAGTTGCACCGAGGCACATGGCACCTGTCGTGGCCCCCATCATCAACGAAAATCGACCAGTCCTGCAACTGATATCATTAGTTATGAGGATGTGCATCGTCCCGAATATTCCAGCCCCAACGGAATCCAACATCTGCGTAGATAGAATTAGACCTTTCACAACTATTGCACTCATTTCAGTCTTCACGTCCTCGGCGGCGGTCGCCAACAATGTTAGCAAAAAGCAACGAACGGTTAAAGATGAAAGGGCAGCCAGCGTCAGCCCTTTTCTCCCCCATTTAGGAGAATAATCTCCGCAGATTTTTGCAAACCATGACATGAAACCTTGCCCAATCAAAATACACATTCCTGACAGCAGGATACCGGATCGTTCGTCTTCGATGGTTAAGCTTTGCATCACCAAAGGAAGAACCGACGAATTTGAAAGATGAAAGGTGAACAGTACGAATGTGAAAGCAAGAAGTGTCGGATCGCGCAACACTGCCAATGGTGTCCTGGCACGTGGTGAGACAGTGACTGGATCATCACTTTTGGAGGAAGAATCGGAACGTTGACGCTGGTTGCCCCATCCTAGGTTGAAGCTCGGGATGCTCGAGTCATACTTTTTGTTCCTAGAATGCTCTGAAGTCTCTTGATCGTTTTTAGGAGATAGGGGTGTATCCTGGAATTTCACTGCATTGTCGGGGATAGATGGGGTCATTTCATGATGAAGCGGCAGGGCCTCTTCTTCCGTTTTGTTGTTGATGTTGTTTTTTATAGTTGCTTCACGGCTACCTTGCGATGGGCTGTAAGTATCTGTTAACGGGCTACCTTTCGAGTAGTGACTACGACTTGAACTCACTTCATCAGAACCGTCTTCTTGCTCTATTGGGATTTGGGAAACTAAGGAATTTTGAGTTTCCAGATGTTCGTATTCCGTCATAGTTGACGATTCAACGATTAAGGCTCTCGCTGCGTCCTTGTCGACATGAGCAGGTTTGATGCGAACCATGTTGTAATACACACCAATCATGGCCAACGGGCTGACAATAAAAAGCGCTCCAATGTTTGGGTATAGCAAGTATGATATCAAGGAACCAATAGCAACGATCAGCGCAGTTCCAACGTGATTCATCATTCGATTTCGCGACACTTGGAAAGTAAATCCAGAACCACCAACAATTCCCAATGTCACGCTGTTGAAAGCTGGAGGCAATATTGCTGATATACCACCCTGAAGGATTTTGATGAGAACCATCAATCCAAGGTTGTTTCCTCCAGGGTGTGCGATCACCGCTGTAGTGACCGTCAAGATGGACGTGATCGCTCCGGACCAAATGACCCAATCAATTTTGTTGTTTGAGTAGTCCAAGAAATAACCGGCTGGAGTCATACAAACGAATTGTGCCAGACCAAAAGCTAGGAACAGTATACCGACTTGCTTCTCAGAAAAGTTCTTAGCGGACACCAGAAATGCGGCCTGCATATTGAGCTGTATCAGCAAAAACTGAGTGAGCTCGATCCCCAAACGAATACATCTGACTGCTGCTACAAGCAGGCTCCCCAGCATCATCTCTTACCATCGGCAACCCATCTCTCAGATCACCCATAAAGAATGCAGCTGAAATTAAACGAAACAACACCATGAGACACGTGCATAGCGACGAAAATAGCCGTCCTTGCTTGCAGCAATGAATTTACTCCAACACCTTGTACACACCTTTTGGTAACAGTGGACGTGCATCAAAAGCTTCCCATGATGCCCCTTTTTCCTTCAAGCCTGCAAACGAAGAGCAACCTTCTGGCATGCAATACTTATCCTTGTTTCTTACACCTTTTTTGTGATCAACATCTTCTCTACAATTCTTTTCTTGCTGCATCATCTCCTTTCCACATTGTCACACGTTCCAACGATTCTGAGAGCACAACGATAAAATTACCCTCAGCACGTTCACTTTTACTACGTCTATTGTTGGACCTGGAGAATCAATCGTTCCTGCACCGAATGTGATGAATGGAAATAAGGACGACCTCAACCATCAGGTAAAATGAAGGTCTTTGTCACGCTGTCTCTGAGGTTGTCCCTTCCTGAAAATGCCGCCAGTCTTGGAAATTGTGACCGTTTGATCATTCATTTACGCGAGCATTCCATGTGAGTCAGTATCACCTGGCGCGCGGACGCGGATATTCTCCTCTTTATCGGACCAATCAAACGACCCCTTCGATGGAACGTGTGAATTACAGTTAGGTAGTTTTACTACGACTACAACGTACACGCTACTTCCGGTAATAAAAAGAGTCTCTATCAAAAACTTTGAACTTCAGAAACTCGATGTTCGAAATATTGGATCAAGATACTAATCGGGAGTTGGGAGCGGTAGTTAATACGTTAATACGAGTAATGACCGCACCTTCAGTAAGAAAACGATAATATATATTATGTTGCTCTTCCGAACAAGCACTGCCGCGAACTTTGATGGATTCCTTTGGACCTACTACGTAGATCTATTGTCTCAAAGATAATTGAAATGGTGGCATGTTTTGCATATAGAAAGTGATGATTCCGAAGCTATTTCAATTCCTTGACCATGAAGACGTTCTTGCTTCTCCAATTGGGGTTTTCTCGTGGTTCAAAGCCAACGCTTCTGTATAATTGCACGGCAGGCTGATTGGCTCCTGCCACTTCCCTGGAATTCAAACCGACAGAACAACATCTAGGATGAGTGGTCGACAGAATAAAGAGCAACATGGTAAAACAGTACAGTCATCCAGGAGTCGCTTACAAGGTCAGCATTTCAGCATCTGTATTTTGTTTGGCATGATCCTCGATCATCTTCAGCAGCGCCTTTCCTATTCCTTTGGATCTTTGTTTGTAGTGTACCTCCATATTTTTGATGTGGAGATGCGAGGGTAAATTGGATATTTTCTTGGTTCCCTTTGGACAATTTGGAGAGTTCCTCCATTGAGCGTCTACCGTTGCAATTACACCATTGGTACTTCGATAGATGCGTCTCAACTTTTTCATATCCTCGTCGTCGTTGTCAGTGTTTTCGTTGAGAACAGCAACGAAACCAAAATCCTGTTGTCGAAGAATTCCCTCTGAGTAATCGACCACAATCCGGTTGGTTGCCTCGGCGACGTCAGGAACATAAACCGATTTTCCAATGTAACCATTTATGGCTAATATAACTCCTAATCCAACTCCAAAAAGACCTATATAACATCAAAGATAAGCATCACAATGACGAAGAATGAGACGATTCCAACAAGCTTTATCCGATTGTGAAAAAAGAGATGTTATTTTTCCTTTGATATATATCTTACCATAATTGGTTGCCGCTTCCATCATGGCAGCATCTTGTGTCATGGTTTCAGGTGCAGAAAAGTATGATGCCAATGCCACGGCAGGTCCCACTTGAAACACTCCCACCTTGAGTCCATCGATAGCTACCTTGGTAGTATCGAGATTGTCGCGTTTTTCTTGCGCTCGTTCGACGACGGCTTGTGGGTTGATCATTTCGTTTCGAAAGGTTGCAATATCGACGACGCGTGGGTCATCTTCTCCTCCTGGAACTTGTTGAACAGTGTAAAACTCGGGAGATGCCGATGACGAGGATGATGTTGCAGACGATGGAACCGTCGCCGAAGACATTTTCAAAGACACCATCGCCGCGCAACGTTCCGTCGCCGTGACAATGGGCGTCACCAGGGCCAGCGAGGAAGAGAAAAGAGTTGTCGTCGTCAACACCCAAATGATCATGACGGCGATTGGAGAAAGGTGTACCATTTTCCTCATGGAAGATGTTTGTTCGATAGAAAGATTAGGTGCAGAATAGAAAGGGGTCCTATCGTAGGTCTCCTTTAGCTACTAGTCGTAGAAAAAGTAGTATTGACTATCTTAAGATTGTGAAGGTGTTGATGATGCATCCAGGTGTGTGATGTCGAAACTACCGGTACTCTACGGTACTACGATGATGAAGAAAGATGCGGTCCGCGTGGACGTGCGACGATGAGAAACGGTATATCGAAGCTGAAAATGAAAATATTGCGCGTTTCCGTACAATCTACCGTTGTCTCGGAACCCGAAGTTGAAGTTGAAAGAAGATCCCTCCCCCCCGATCGGCAAGATCTCTACTTCGTATATGAACCCTTCCAGATTCCAACACACTGAAACCAAAACGCTAGCTTCACGAATACTCTAGCTAGCTACATATTAGTCAAAGAAAATACTAGTGGTTGCCTTGAGCATTGTTGCAATTCTATGCTTCTTTGTCCCTTCAATTGCAGCATTGTGGTACAACGATGAAGTATTTGATTTCCGAGATCATGGTGACTTGCTTGCTTCTTTTTCTGGGTTCGTCGATACGGACAGAAGCGTTTCAGCAGGCACGTATCCCCTCGTGGTCTGCTTCTAGGATTACTGTCTATCCTGAACGACCATATCGACGTCCACTGCCGAGCCAACGAATTCGACCGTCCTTACCGACGTTGTATGCTATGATACCTCTCATCGATGACGCGACAATCGATCCCCTCGTCACAGTGGCAACATCTGCCACTACTTCCATGGCACTTGCCCTGGAAGAAACGGCATCAACGGAGCCTTCCAATACAGAAGAAGTACTGAAAACCGTCGCCATCGCTCTCACGTTAGGTGGAGGACTCATTCCTGCTACAATCAGTGCCAACCAACAAATGATTCAAGCTCTCTCGGGGCGAAAAGGATACAACAATGGGGAACCCGTTCCAGAAGACGATCCAAGCAACACCTTTGACCCGACGGCAGGCAAAGGTATCAACCCTCTCTTGCGGCAATACGTCATTGACTCGGGAGCATCGGGGCCGTCTTTGCCGCAGCAACAATTGCTCTTTGCCGCCGATAATATTCCACTGGTCGACATCATTGCCGTTTTGGGAAGAATACCAGACACTGATTCGATTGTCGATTGGAGGAGTTTACCCTCTGCAACACGTAGTGGGACCACTTCTACGAGCAATCCACCCATGTGGTTGCCACGAAATGCCTTTAAAGTATTGATCCGACAAGCCAAATTCGTGGCATGGCCGAACGATCCCAAAACGGGAGAGCCAGTGGGAGGAGCCCAACTCAAGCAAGCCGAGCTAGCTAGAATTTCCAAATCGAATGCCCAGATCGGCGATGCCGCATTAGATGCCGTCTTTGATTCTTGGGCATGGGGAGCTAGCATTGCCACTCCAGACAAGGTTGAAAACACGCTGAAACTCTTCAAACCCTCTCCCAATGAACTTGATTTAGATGCTTTTGTTGGAGCGGCTATTCGAGGACGTAAGTACGCTTGGTCGAGACTGCATCTCACCAAATAAATAATCTACAACCAAATTCTCACATTGCAGCTTGACTTGCAAATTACTCTTTCCCTTTCAACCACGCGGTCACCCAATAAACAGGGTCTCAAACGGCTATTGCTGCCGCTACTTTTATAGTCATTCAGGTACTGGTCTATGGCAGTTTATTCATCCGTCCTGCTATCAATATGTTACTAGGAAAATAAATTTATCCTACCTGCTTGCGCCAAACAAGTTCCTTGATATCTACTACGTCTACGTACTAGCTACGGTACGTAGTACCGATACGGTAGTACCAGGTACGGTAGGTAACGCAGCTGTGAAGTAGTACTACGTACCCACACTGCCGTCGTACGTACAACTTGCTTCAAATTCATCGACATCACCCACGACGTGATTACGACTCTCTGCTACGGTAGCTAGCCACCGGTAAAAGAGCTAATATTTTATTATAGAGAGGGAAGTATTATACTTTATAATACACTGTAGTATTTTTTATTTCCAGTTGTTCATCAATAACATCACCGCTCATTGTTCACCTTGGGTATGGGAATAGTTTAGTTTCTCACAGTGAATTTGTATTAGGGATAAAACGATTCAGGAACAGATTTAGTCTTATGTGTCTCTCCTTACCTCTTATCGCCTCTACTTGATTTTGCATCGAGCAGATAGCGTTGCGCGGCAAACAGACATCACACCCTGTTTCCACTCGCCTTTGTGGTTGCTGCATCATCTTGTTCCATCGTGTTGCTAGAATCAACAAGATCAAAAACCGAAAGATAAGATGGTATGTACTTGTCTTCCGTTAACGAGATAGTTGTGAAATTTAGAGAGTGCCGGGGATGGAAGCGAGGGTGGAATAGAAACTATTTAGGAGCCAAGCTTGTACGATCTCGATTCGACCTATTCCGTCTATCCAAGGTCATCGTGTTGCAGTATGTAACATTGGCCATGGAGGTCCCTGTCTATGTAGATAGCCCTCACGATGTCCTTATCGTTGACGCGATTCGAGGCTGAAAATCCTTGATATCAATACGCATATCTGCGGTTCTATTCCGATCCCGTTGCTGTATTACAGAAATTCATCCCCTGGTATAGCAGTTGTCGTTGCCGCCGCTGTCATCTAACATTTCTCTCATTTGTTTGCGTTTCTTCTTATTGTCAACTTTTCAGCCATCCAAAAAACATTCAGAACCAAGCGAACGCTTGCCAAAAAGCAGAGGCAGAACCGACCTCTTCCACACTGGATCCGTCTGAGAACCGATAACAGTATCAAGTGGAACGCCAAACGCCGTCACTGGCGCCGAACCAAGTTGGGACTGTAAATTCTATTTTCTTGAGGATCAATTGGAGGTTGGAAGTGGCACTAAGTCAGATAAAACGCTTCCGATGCATCAATTGTCTCCATTTCTTGGACACACATGAAGCAAGGGCATTCAATAACACTCTAGAAAGCACTCGAATTTGCACGATCACTACTCGTTTCTTTTCCCTTTGAGATCCCTATTAAGCATTACCAACAATCGGCGGAAACTTTCTTTTGATGCATCTTCTGGGAGTGCTTTCACACATTGGACTTCCCAGGATGGCAATACGAACCGTCATTTATGGGATTCTCTCGTATACCGCTAGTATCACTTCTTGATGTGCTTGTCGTACTGAAACACTCGTCAAATAGAATGGAGAAGACCAGCTCAATATCAATTGGGTGTCAAGATTGGTATCGTATTCACAATGGAGTTTGTGTTACCCAGATGTTCCTCTCTTCTTCCTTTCTGCTTTCGGACAGAGAGGACGTTTCGGGAACACCAAGTTTTACGCCGGAGTATGTGATGACCAAAGAAAAAGGCGCCAGTGCCAGCCCAAACGAATAGGTTTCGTTCCATAAGTTGTTGCCTTCTTCGTTTTTCCTCATAGTTCCATCCCTCATTAGAACCATTGCATGGATTTACTACGATCATGTGATGATAAAATCGAAGAAGGATTAAGATGCTGCTTGTTTGACAAGCTTCTCTGACAATAATCTCTCGAAATCATACGCAGACGAAGTACCAGTTTCGATCAATTGTTTTGTACAAACTGTAAGTGGTAGATCAAGAAAAAATGGTCGGCTAAAGGATAGAACGGTTCGCTCCTCCCCCCTCAGACGTCACTAATGCGTCTTTGCTCTGACAGATAATCTAATTTTGTGCATTCATCTAAAGAAATACGCACTAGGGCTTGGTCACAAAGAAAAGTGGTTCTATGATGTCCTACCAGTATCTGACTGTGATCTAATATTCAAGGAAAACGCCGACGACTGGGTTGCCATCAATTTGTTCGTGCATCATCAAACCAAGGATACCCATCATTGCAGCTCGGCCGTTGTTCAATTCGATGGCACGCTTTCGTAGTTTCTGGAAACAAATCATAAGGCAAAAGTGTCAGAGGCGCTGCTGCAAAGAAATAGAGAAATGTCCTTTCACTGAAATGACAGAAACAACACTTACGGTTTGGGGTCCGAAAGTATCCCATCCAAAATCGATGTATCCGTTACGGAAGTCACCTGGGAATTCGGCTTCTCCAGTAACATCCTTCATCACGAAAAGTTCAAGGAAACCAATGAATGCTAGGATCTGGCCGACACCTGCACTGGGGATGGCATCAGGTCCGGAGATGGCGGCCCAGCCAGGAGGAAAGCTGTCGAAGGAGTCACCCGAAAGATCAATGTTTCCTGGAAGGTAGATTCCAGCACGAGGGATGATGTTTCCCAAGAAAGCAAGCTGTGCGATACGTCCGTGCTTCAATTCGACGTAACGAAGGCGCTGGAACTTGGCTTCATCACCATCGGAAACAAGGCCAAGGGGATCAAAGAATCCAAGAGGATCTTGAGCTCCGAGCTCGTTCTCAAATGCCTTCAAAGCTGAAGAGCTAGCAGCCTGCTTGGACGGAGCAAAGGCGGCAGCAGAGGCGATAAGGGAGGCAAGGACAGCGGTCTTCATGTTGCTAAGATAAATCTTTAGAAGTCTCTTCCCGTGAATATGTGAGGAAAACAACAAGAATTCTTGTGTTTTTAAAGGTAGCAAGGATGCACGCATGCTTCGTCTCACGCGATCTTTGGTTGAGACGAATTCAACTTGAAGTGGTCTATCAAGTCAATAAACAAGACTGAAGCAGTTCTTACGGTTGGAGAAATCACTTGCGAGTCAGTGTTAGGGTTATTCGGTTGACCTTCTTCAACTTCAACCACTACATCGTGCGTTATATCTACCGTAGCTACCGTACATAGTCGTACTGATTCGACTATCATCATAGAACAACTTCTGTAATTATTAGATGATCATCATTGAACCATGTAGTGTACACCTTCACAGCTCCGCTATTCCGGAAGACCTGTTGCTGTTGCGTCTAGTCAATGACTTGGTCATTCGACGATAGCCGTAATCTCCAAGTATGGAGGCTGCTCGTTTAGTTGCGTATGGGGCGCTGGCCATGAAAATATCGAAATCTGGGTCTCCGACGAGGGCAATTCCTTCCAAGAGACCAAGTCCTCTAGTCACAAGAGCAAAAAAGCCTGGAACCTGGAATGGATAGCGAAAAAATATCTCATTCAGCTCATTGGAAATTTCCATCAGCTTTCTCTTCCGTTTTTTCATGTCGGAACCGGATTCCAGCAGACCGCCAGTCAAAACTTTAGTCAAAATTGGCTTCAATTCTTCTGTATCAAAGTCATGTGGTAAGAATCCCAGCTCCTTTGTATCTGAATGTATCAACATGTCAAAATCTCGATAAAGGAGATGGACAATGGCCCTGGTCATCGCCTCTCGTTCCCTTTGGTCAACTTCCGCACAAAGTCCAAAATCAAGGAGACACAGCTTCCCATCCTTTGTCACCAGCAGATTCCCTGGTAGACGCAGTCGAAGGGAGAAAGGTGTATTTGAGAATGGACAGGTAATGACAACACAATCGAAGAGTACGAGAAAACGACAAACCTGGGTGTGGGTCCGAATGAAACGCTCCAATGTCAAGCAACTGCGTTAAGAAGAGTTCCACTCCAACAGGAATAAGTCTGCGAATGGTTGAACTAGGCGAATCTGCCAGTTTCACTCCATCGATCCATTCTGTAGTCAATACAAGCTGAGTCGAGTAATCATAGTAGACATCCGGAATTTTAACAGGACAGTTTCTCTTTCCAAGCTCATATTGAAAGTGAGACTGATTTTTGGCTTCGTTCTCGTAATCCAACTCAGAGTAGCTGCCTCTCGAAAAAGAGTCGAACAGCGTTCTATGAAAGGGCTTCTGCTTTGTGAAAATGGTAGTGAACACATCCATAAAATCTCCCCAACCTTGCAGAAGGAACAAATCTAGACTGAAGGCTTTTCTCATTCCTGGACGTTGAATCTATCAGAGAGGAAATAGTAGGCGAAGAGATATCACATCAGAAAAAGTCTGCCGATCAAATCGAATGTGCGCCGAAAAATGTAAGTTCGAGATTACTGTACCTTGATTGCGACGTCTCTACCGCTATCTTTCAGTTTGGCCTTGTACACTTGACCCAAAGAGGCTGCCGCGACTAGATGCAAATTTTCAAAGACGTCGTCAAGTTTTCTGGACGCGAAGTTGTTGTTTTTCCCTTTTGAACAAGATGTATGCATACGTTCCATCAAGCCAAGTTCTTTTTTCAACACTTCCAAAGCAACATCGTCTGGAATAGGACGGACAGAATCACATAGCTGTTGCAACTCCTTCAAAACAACGGGGGGTACTAAATCAGGCCGGATTGCCAATTGCTGGCCAGCCTTAATAAAGGCAGGGCCTAGGTTGGTGAGAGCTTCTCGAAGTTGGACTGCCTGTAACCTTTTGGATTCTTCCAACCGAACTTCGTAGTTGTCATTGTTCTCTTGAAATGCATGAAGCCCTGGATTTGAAAGGTATAGGGAGTAGTGCATGTACGATGCCAAGCAAGGACTCAACTCGTAGGTAATTTTTCCAAGTCTCGTAATAACTGAAACAGGCCTTCGAATCCAGTATTCACGAATTTGTTGTCGATTGTATTCCATCGGAAGACTACATTGGTCAGATTGCTCGGCTATCAGAGCATTTGGATAACATAATGGTATGGCCGAGCCAACATGTGCGACAACGAGAAAAAGATTAGCGGTGTTGAACCAGGAAACACTTCCGGCTTTCAACAATTCCAATATATGCCTAGAGACGTACCAAGATACCGGTTCTCTTGGATGTCGGAGTACGCTTCTGTTCCGGCAGCTGTTGCGACAGCAAGTGTTCCTCCTCCAACCCAACAAGACAACCATGGTCTGTGACGAATCGCCTGTTGGAATCTTACTGACATCATGATGCTGGTAGAAGCCACAGGAATAAGACGAGATCGAAACTATAAAACCGGGATGCGGAGAAGAACTACAGAATGAATCTTTCGATGAATAGCAGTACAATTCCAGAATCTATCACCATCACTTATTTTTTGATGAAACGTGGTCACTTGTTGTATCATACGGAGTGGATGCAGTGATTTCATTTGACTCTCTATGAAGATGATGATTCGATTCTTCATCATTTTATATTTCATTCTTCGGAATTTACTGTTAATGCATGACTCATTATCGCCAGCCCAGACGTACTGGAATACGTGGCAAAGAACCTTTACGTATAGTCGTACAGACTGATTAAAATACCCTCAACTCTATCATGCTCTATGGAAACAAGGAACAAGCAACGGCTGCGCCCTTTCTTGAGTCGATACTAAAATTTCATTTAAGAGTGTGCAATAATTCTCCAATCATATCAATGGTCGCGCTCTTCGTTCACCGTCAGTCGTAATCCATGAAACAGTATGTCGTCGATTAACATGACAGTAATAAAGTACGTAGTACGTATATTCGTACTATCCTAACAGTAAATTCGAAAATAGAACAACCTACCATAGCAACCGTACCAGCTACGTCTGAAATAGGTACTGCTAAAACGTCCCCGTATCATAGAGTGCTGTGGAAGAGGTTGAAAATAAAAAATTAAAAAAATGTAATGAAAACATCAAAAATACTACGAGTAAAATGACAGCGCCTTGATCTTGATAGGAACCCTTGTGTGAATCCGAACGTCATACCCGAAAGTACTTCTTGTACATCGTTTTCCAAGAGTTTTCATTCTCCATTGCAGCAGCCAATTCGACATCACTTCAAGTATGCTTTCTCGATCGTCGACAGTTATTCGATCCCCCTTTGTCAGGGGATTGATGAGGACAAGTCAACAACAAACACAGAAGCGAGCCATGGGCGGTGGTGGAGCGTAAGTTCGATTTTTTGGACTTTTATCCAAATATTATCATTACTTGTTGGCAAAGATGGTTGAGGAACAGGGAAAGGTTGGACTGGTTGGTTTGCGTCCTTTCTCTAATTTGAACTCATCACACTTTTGTTGACGTTTTTTTTTAATTTTTCCATCGCAACAATTTTTCAGATATATGCAAACAAACCAATTCGGTGCACGCGTTGGTGAAGTATTCGGAACCATAGCTTGGCTGTGGGTATTTTATCGTTTTTCCCAGGACGGAAAAGTTCTTTTGGGATACGAACATCCCTGGGAACATGGACATCATGGAGGCGGCCACGGACATGGCAGTCATGGCCACAAGGTCCTGTCGGCCGACGAGCGTGCTGCCAGTTGGGAGGTCTTTGCTAATAAGGCCATCAACCCTGGAGATGATGACGATGAAGAGGAAGATGATGACGACGAGGAAGAAGAGGACGAGGATTAAAGAAAGAACAAGCACCACACATCATCTTTTTTTTTTTAAGTTCCATTTCCATCATGCGTTACGACTAGGTAGACGCAACACTGTACTGTTCAACGTTCTTTTACTTAAACCATTCTTTAGTTGTTGATGAAATACATCTACATCTGCTGGCACTGTACATTTCCATCTTCGTCATGTTGAGGAGTGCCGAAATTTCCAAAGAAATAGCTACTCCTAGCATCCCCACTCGTACTGCCAAAAAAGCTAGATGCAGCGGAGGAAAACGGATGAAACGATTCACCAGAATCATGTCCATGGAAATCCTCCTCATCCTCCCAAGTAACCTTTCCGCTAGCAGTTCCAAAATCTGACGGTTTCGCGTCGAGTAGAGTATGGATTTCGTTCGTAGACTCTTGCTGGTTTTCCTGTTCTTCTTCCTCATCAACCTCGTCGCGAGATTTGTTAGATACTTTTCTTGTTCTGGGCTTTGTCTGTTTTCCACGCTGCGATAGCAACTTGTTTGTACCTTGAAGCTTGGTTAATAGATGGGAAAGTTCTTGCATCTCCGATTCAGAGAGGACATCGCCATTCTTCCCTTTTGGCATTTCTACCCGATACTGAACGTATAAATCGCCAAATTCACCACTAGAGTTTCGCTTGGGCATACCCCATCCTTTCAAGACTTGTACGTCGCCCGTTTGAATTATGAGAGGAGAGCCTTTTTCAGTGCGTGCAGACTCTACCCACAATTCCTTCCCGCTCAAGTGAAGAATGGGACGTTGCAAACCGCATAAGGCCTCTTCCAGCCCGATAGATAGCTCCATTGCCAAATCATGGCCTTTTCGAGTGAACGTGGGGTGCGCAGCTTGCGTCAAAACAAAGATCAAATCACCAGGTGTCATGTCGTCGTTGAAATCAACCTCACCCGATAATACGATTGATTGGCCATTGATAGAACCTTTTGGAATATGAACATCTACCTTCTTTTGCTTTCTACGGCCAGAATGTCGTTGAGGATGGAACGTGTTGGGAGGGTTCACCATGACGCTTTGCGTCCGTCCGTAGTACATGTCTTCCAATGTAACTTGCAACTGATACCGTAGCGAAGCATTTCTACGCTGTTGTTTCTGACGCTGCTGACTCGCCTGCTGAAACATACTCCGAAAGATGTCTTGGTATGTTCCAGCTGCTGCACCTCCCAATCCATCTTGTCCCACTCCCGCTTTTCCGAATCGATCGTACAAATGACGCTTCTGTTCATCCGACAGTACATCGTAGGCCTCTGCCACCCGATCAAACGCCCTTCGATCTCCACCTGTCTTATCGGGATGGGTTTGAACGCACCTACGACGATAGGCTTTGGTGATATCACGATCGGATGCTGTTTTGGGCACTCCAAGAATGGAATAAAAATCTTCATGTTTCAGAATTTCTTCAACGACGACGTTGTTGGACGACGGTCCAGTAGCATTGGCGTCTGTGTCGCTAGATTCTTCGGTTGTGGAGGTTTGTCGTTTTCTGTGAGAGGCTTTCTTTTTCTTCTTCTTTTTGTTTTGTGGCACTTTTTCTGATTTATCCAAGGGAGACCCAGTTTCGTTCTTGTTCTCTGAACCATTGGGCGGATCTGTTCCTCCGCCTCTTGTGACCATCCACGGAATATGACATTTAACTGGAATACTACTGGAAGAATCTACCGGGAAGACCTTGGATTCACATATGGAAAATGGATTCATTTGTTGCCCTTTTCTGGTGACGACAAGTTGTGGTTTAAAGTTGCTGGTCGGCGTTCCACCGTCTGGCGGAGCATAGGTAGAAGAAGCATTGCCTCGAGCAGCATCACTGGAAGATGCACATGCTACGATGGCCACTAACTTCGACTTTGTTCTAAGCGTCTTCATGGAACAGGATGGTGATTGCGATAGCAATCGATAACGCAACAGGTCGTGGGCTTCTTCAGGGAAAGGAATGGAGGAGCTGTACTAATAACAGTAAGTCGTACACGAACGAGACATGCGGCAGTATCATAGCGGCTCTGTCATTGATGCGGAAAAATGAAATAATAAAATAAAATATATTTTTTATTATGATGATGATAATAGAGTGTATGATTCAATGTTCCAGGTGGAACGCTGATGAAAGGCCAAGTCGAGGGAGTCGGAAAAATCCTTCTTTTGTACGACTACCGTAGTACGGTAGGGTATCGGTAGGTACCGTATGTACCTGGTGCGGTGGATACGGTACGAGCTACTACAATGGTCGTAGGACTTAAAGTTAGTTTGTATCACGGTCATTGCAAAAATCACTTTCTTCCATAAAATACTTAATCTGAATTTTGTCTTTCATCATCTTTTCGTTTAGTATTCCGTGGTTGTCTTTAAGCTAACTAACGAATGACTTGCTACATATCAGCAACGAAGAGTCATTTCACTTTAAATGTTGGTTCCAATTTATATCGAAGAAAATGCAGGGCATGGATGTAGTACCTAATTACTACCTACGTCTGTTTCTGCTTTCATTATTACGGAGTAGGTACCAGGTAAGGAGCTCTTTTGTTTTCTTTTCGTTCCGTCGCCATCGCTTTCCCCTTCTTCATCATGAGCGATTACACAGACCTCTGTGACTCTACTGCTGTTGCCACGAAAATTCATTGATTTGCGTTCATAGAGTACCAAGGACCAACGTTGAAGCATACTAACGCTTGCAGTTGTCGCTGAGTTTCAACAGAAGCTTTGTTGGTAGAACTGACCACTAAAGAAACAGGATTAAACTTGTCCAGTCGCTGCATTCCTTTGTTCCTTCAGTCCTGCATCGCGGGCTTGACTGATTGCTGGCCCTATTAGCTCGTACAACACACACACACACACCCCTTTCGTTCTTTTCATTTGCAAACCAAAATTTGATTGATGCAGCAAGCAGATTTAGGGGCTGGTAGAGACATTGTCAAAGGCAAAATGAATCGACAGGTCGATGGAGGAATCGTCGGTGCTGCCCCTCCTCTTCCCAAATGCTTTTGTAACTGGAAACACTGTCGCACTTATCAAAAGGCTTTTCGCGAGTTCAAACATCCTCTTTTCAACGGAGTCATCAAACTGAAATTTGTTAAGAATGACCGAAAGTCCCTGGCTCTCAAGGCAACCGTGGATAGAACGCTTCACGTCGACGCTGTCAAACGCAATGAATGGCGCGAGGCTGACAAGGAGCTACAGTGCCGCTATTATGTGGCTAGGCATCATTTCACCGAAGCTCTCATCAAACAGTATTTGGGTGACCGTCGGGCTTGGGACTGGAACGAGCCACTCACCATGAAGCAAGCTAAAACGTTTTTGTGGAGTTTGGATCGACAGGATGTTTATCATAGCGAAGATGAAGCAGAGGATGACGAAGATGAAGATTCCCCGACCAGATACGTGCAAGCGCCTAATGTCCCGAAGGACCAAGTACGTGAAACTTTGAAAAGGTTGAAGGAGGAAAACAAGCGACAGAAAGAGACTCCAAAATTAGACGATGAAGAATTAGAATCCATCCCAACCAACCAAGCGGTGAAGGCTATGAAGAGCCCAAATAAATCTTCCAGCGTTCATACACAATCGACTCTCAGTACATCCATTACAGATACTCTCAAAGCGTTCGAAGATGACCTAGGAAACGCTAAAAATGGAGTTTCTGAGATAGCCCTAGCCCAGAAGGATGAGGAAAATAAACGCCTGCGCGAGGAACTCAACGAATGCCAAAAACAGTTGAGCATGCTCCACAACATGGTTAACAAGCTTCAAGTAGACATAGGTAGCGGTGAAGCTGCAGCAGGTATTGGCGGCGGGAATAAACCTTCTGCCAAGTCCAAGTTGCGCAAAAAGAAAAAGGAAAAAGAGGAAGTGAGTAGCGAGGACGAAGACTACGAAGTTGTTGAATCGAGCACTGACGAAGAGAATGATGACGACGATGAGGAGGAAGAAGAAGAAGAATACGAAGACTGGTCGAATGAACGAGATCGGCCCATCGAATCTGAAGATGAAGATGAAACCATATCCACATTCCATGTCAATGGAAATGCCAATGGCAGTCACTCTGGAAGAGCTGGCTCCCGTCATTCCTCAGCTGTTCGCAAGGGGTCCGTTCATTCGAAACGTTCGCTCCGACGCGATTCTGTCCATTCCCGTCACAGCATGCATTCTCGGTCCCGACATTCTATGAGACGGGATTCCATTCATTCTCGCCGCAGTATGCGAGGTGGAATGGACGATGGCGCCTCTGTGATGTCTAGGCAGTCATTGCAATCTGTCAGTCCGAGCATCAAGTCACTTCCAAGAGAGATTCAACTCATGGATGACGAAGAGGATAGTAAAGGCAAGGATGATTATAGTTTCTTTGACGACTCTTATCGAAGGCACGATGACGACGCCAGATCCGAAGGAAGCCGCTCTGGTGCGTCAAGATCCCGAAAATCGATTGTGTCGGGAGGACGCTCGCGGGGACGTAACTCAAGACGTCCCGTTGGAAACGCTGTTAACACCAAGACAAAAACAGGCCCTAACGGTCGGGGTGGAAGTGCTGTTCCTCGAGAAATCGATCTGAGTGGAGATGAAGTCGAGCCAGATGTCACAAACGTCAACGTCTCCACTGATACATTCTTTGTCACAGAGAGACAGATTGTGGATCCTTATGGAGAGAAGGGTGTCTATTCCGGTGCTCTCAGCAAGTCAACCGGCATGCCAAACGGAAATGGTCGTCTTGAATACGAGAAAGAGGGTCGATGGTATGAAGGCGATTGGATCCACGGACGCTGGACTGGATACGGTAGATTATCGAACGGCGACGGAGATTTCTACGAAGGCGGACTAAAAAATGATCATAAACACGGCCACGGAGTAATGCGATTTGCGGATGGAAGAGTATTTGAAGGCGAATACATCCGAGGTCAAATGGTAAACGGGAAAATGACGTACCAAGACGGATCTGTTTACGAGGGGGCATGGGTCGATGGCATGCGCCACGGTAAAGGCAAATGTATCTTTATCGACGGATCTGAATACGAAGGTGACTTCCGCGAAGGAAATTTCCATGGCCATGGCAAGATGACATGGAATGACGGAGGCTGGTACGTCGGTGAATGGTGTGATGGAGAAATGCATGGACGAGGTAAAGAGATCCGTCCGGATGGTTCGGAGCGGCACGATGGCGAATGGGCTCGTGGCCAACCCATTCGATCGGCATCCGATGCAAGACGTCGAAGGCAGCAGCAACAACAACGAAACGTTGATGCTGGCTAGCTAGCCTTCATTGGAGGCTTCTTGAATTCCTAATACAGTTTCAAAATGATTTTCTGATTTTTTTTACGTATAGCATCGGCTTGTGGTTGACTTCTAAAACATGTAGAAAGCGCTTTCAAGACGTTATCTGATTGAGTTTTTCCATGTTACTTGTAGTGTTGAGAAAGAAGTCTGCTAAGAAAGAAAATAAAGTCTAATTTGAAAAAGTAAATTTAAGTAGTAGGACTGCTCGTTGCAAGCAGCGGTTTGGCTACCTAAAAAATACCGGCCGGGATGGGCAAATTAACACTACTTACATATTGTGAAATGCGCTCACTTCCACAGTACGAAAGGGTCGCAAATGGATGTTTGCGGAAGGTTTTTAAGAAGCAGAGAAGGCGGACGCGACTGGTACATGATTGCTGTGATCCGTTTCCTTCGAAGATGATGACGAAGAAGAGGGTTCCCCGTCCAATTCTTTGCGTATCATGTGCGCAATCGCAATGTAATCTTGTTTCGCTAGTATTCTAGCCAAAATTCGAGATGGTTTGCTGGTTCGAAGTGATGTTGACCTTAGGATGGCATCAACGTTCTGGTGCGATGCGACATCAAGGACATTCTGTATATGAAAATTCCTGTACTCTCGAATGATGCCAATGGTCCTGCTTTCAAGCCCACGTAGCGTCGTAGCGGAGACAAGCAATCTTTGAACGCTCTCCGTCTCCAGAAGTTCTCGAATGGTCATTTGCTTAGAGCAGTCTTGAAACACGGCTTGAAAGTTTTGCTTAAAGGTTTCAGATCGTCGCAAGAACGACTGCGCTTTGGCTCTGGCAGCTCTTTGGAACATTTTAATGTCAGCCGGTGTCCACCACATGGCAAGCATGTCTTCCACGTCCCATTCTATGGATGGTTCATATTCAGTTATCTGAGGAGAGAACCTCAATCTTCTCGAGGCAGCCTTTTCATAATTTTCATTGGAATCCGATGCATGTGATAACTCAGAATCACGTTGGGCGATATCCGATATCTCCAAAGACGATGATATCAATCCAGGATTTTCCTTGAGACGAAGCTGTTGCTGCTCCATCTCGACATGTGACGTCTTGCCCTCGACAATGACACAAGATGGTGAAATCATGAGCTCACCTTCTCCATCCCTTGGCGGAGACTTTGCAAATCGTCTTTTATGATTTGACATCTCGGAGAACACTCGTGATGAAAGGTAACGCTTCCCGATGAAAACTCAGAAAAGGTGATGCCTCAAAGAAGTCGGCAAGACTAGTACAATGTTTGTACCGTAAGTTGAGGTTTCTATTTGATCTGCTCTCGTCGCGACGATGTGATTTTCAATGATGACCACTCCAAAATATAGATGATGAAAAGTGACGGTTGTTGATTTCAGTTGACAGATGTTGACTGCAAACACCACCTCAAGAGAAAGGAAGCAAGATTTCAAGTGATGATGTATTATTATAGTACTGTAAAGAATATATAATGGAAATTACGCATTATATTTTTGTATTTCCAAACAATACACTCGTGTGCAGTTGACAATGCGGAGTACTTCGTATGTCGCAATGGTTTCTCCTTTTTGGCACTACAAACACTGCGAGTATGAAAGTCCAATGTGTTTGTTTGAAAGATGCCTTTGAAAAGAATTATCTACGTTGTTTAATGCACGACATGACATTGTGAAGACTACGAACGAATAATAATGACAATTAAGAGAAAAAAGTAATAACGGTCATTAAGGTAGAAAACTTCAGATGCCTGGTATTCTAGAAGATCCCCATCAATGGAATTCTTTACTCGACACTGGCGACACAAATAGGGTGACGTTCAGACTGAATGAATGAAATAAGATGCTAGCGACTCAGAAATGCAATCATTCTTTAGAAGGATTGCTAACAAAACTCTCTTTAAATACTACTCTCTGTTAGCTATCATACAGGTAGGTTTCATAAGTCTGTCTCAGTCGTCGTTTCATTTTGTTTGAGGGATGTCTTTCCGAATCGAAGACCATAATCGACTTTTTAAAACGTCAGTCGAGGCTATCTGGCGAATCAAGAAACCTCTAATCGCCGTTAGGAGGTCAGTATCGATCAAATAGGAACGGCCGAAACGCAAGTCATTGATTGTCGCAATAAAAGTTCTATCTCAGTCGTTATTTGATTTTGTATGATCAAATAAAAAGATGGATGTCTGCCGAATCCCAAGACCCTATATCTTTTAAAAAGTCAGCGGATGTATGACGAATCAGACGAAGACTCTATTTGTCTTTTATCATACAAGGTCAGTTTTGATCAAATTGCTTTCTACACAGTTACCCCCGGGATGGGTAATTATTTGGAAATTGATGAGAGCGTCGTTACAGTTCGAATGCATATCAACGATCTATGTGACAAACTTCTGAGCAGGGTTCAGCAGCAACAAGAAGCTGATGATTATAATCCAAAACTTAGCATAGATGTCAAGTTCATCTGCAACTCTAAGGGGATTCCTTCACCTTGTTTGCAAGTCATGAAACGTGCTGAGTATGGCACACTTGCGGATCGCGCATGTGAATGGGCAAGATATATTCCGAAAATTCCAGTACAATTACTATCTAGCAAAAATGCATCATTGACACTGGGAGAGAAACATGAGGATCCAGGATGCAATGGAGCAAGTCATCAGTGAAATTGAGCTTTGGAACACTTACTTGGCAAAAAAAGGAGCCAATGGAATTGGAGGATGGCTCAAACACTGGTGAAGGTGCATTTGAAGAAACAGATGAGGAGGTTGAGTTTGGTGAAAGGGAACCAGATAATGGACCAGACAGAGAGCTACAACAAGGCAATGTTGTTGGTATCATCAATATCTTCAACTTCAATCTTTAAGCAATAATGATAAGGCATCACATGGCAATGTTTGCATTGTACGTTCGGTGTCACTTGCAAGCACCATACTTTCCTGCGGCTATGCCGTTTCCACTCCCAGTCAATCGGGAGAGACCTGCAGACGCGTTGCCAATTGAGGTTGATTGAGAGACCATTGCAGCAATGACAGGATTTATTCCCGACCTCCACAGAGAGAACAAACGAACAAGAGGAAGGGCAAGAGAACCAAAAGAATCTCCTACTTATGGGTTTTGTAGAGACTCTACTGATCCAGAGGTTCACCTATTTCACTTGCTAGTGAAACATTCTGTCTAATCAAATGAGAATAATGTCCAAACAAGATGGCAGCAGTTGTTGTGGTCCTCTCCTCGAAGATGTGGTTTCTTTTCTCTCCTCTTCTTTTTTCTTTTCTTGTTTTCTTCTTCTCCCTTTCTCCCTCCCCCCCTTCTTTCCTTTACATGATTTGAGAGCCAAAATCTTCAAACGAGATCTAAATTACTCGCACCATTGCTCTTCATCACAGAACAACTTCATCACATTACAGTTATTAACAGTAACAACAGCACAACAAATTCGACAACAACAACAACAACAACAACAACGAGCACTACAATGGAACTGTAGTTTGACCTTACAAAGGAAGTGTTCACAGTCAAATACAACGGTAGACTACCTCCTACCGGTACCGCTAGGCAGTACTACTACCGGTAGAGATTACCGTACTTCGGTACCTACGTTCTCCGTAGTCATTTATTAACAACACATACCGAATGCCAGTACTATTTTAGGTATTTTATTTTATTATATTACTATCACAACCACCCCCACCCCCGTAACCGGCCACACAAACACAAAAACATCGGTATTACACCTTCTCATCTGATCCTCTACTCCACCAGATGAATTTTCCTCCTCCCGTAGGAGGTTTTATACCATAATTATCTCCCTGTAGTATCTTCCTGGTACTCCCTGCATTGCCTCGCCCCTCGGGGCCCGGCAGGTGATCCAACTACTTAGAGACGGCACTAGCTAGGCTGTAGCTAGTAGTGTGGATAGCCTTAAAATAGATTTTATTATCGATATTTTATTATATTACCAGCAGTATTATTATACAACAGAAAGGACACTACCGGTACATACCTTCCGTACCTAGCTAGCTACCGGTAGACTACTACAGTTTCTTTTTTACTTTTCAAATGATGACTTCTATCTCGTGACTGAACTCATTCGCGTCACAGAGAAGCCAACACAGTTACCATACTGTCTTACGTCATATACGAGAACTACCGTTACGGTAGTAGAGTACGGTAGTACCTCTTCTCTCCACCGAAGCAGTTCGAAGTACGGAGTAGTAGTATTTTTGTGAGAAGTTGTCACAATTCCATTCTTCTTCGGTCTTCTCCCCTCCCTCAACCTGCCGCCATCGCGTTCAAAACACATCTGGGTCAGGAATCCGACAGTAATGTAAACACACCAAAGTCGCTCGCTAGACGAATCGAGCACAGGAGCGCTGCCCCAAAGTCTACTGGACCGAGGCTGTTCGATCTACCGGTGGGATGGCGTGTAGGTCTTGTGTTCATGACATACATCGACGACCGAAAAACAGTATGCCTGTGGAAGAAACAACCGATTCCCAATGTTTCAGGGGATCCAACAAAAAAAGAACTCTCGATGAGATCGTCTCGATTTTATCTCTGCTGCCTTTGAATATTCTCCATGGAAGTTCCCCTCCCATGTTTTTCAGTCACTCATTTTCCTTTCTGAAGAAAAGATCATGCCCCAAAAATTATGGGATTGTTTTGATAACTGTTTTCGTGCATCGGACACTTCTCGTTCCCTTGGAGGCCTTTTCTTCTCCTGTGGCTTTTGCTTGGCCGCCGTCATCGAAGTCCGATACTACAAAACTCCACCCTTTCAGAACACCGTCCCATTTGTCGGCTGCAACAAAATCTCCATTGACGGGAGGTGATGGCAACATGGATCCCTCCCCCTTGACATATCGACAGAATCTCGGTTCAGATGTTATGCACCTACCAGATGTTGATAGGGTGCTTGTCCTGTCCGATCTTCATACGGACCACGTGGACAATCTAGCTTGGTTGGCCAATCGAACTGCAAAAGGAGACCTGTCGACTTCCGACTTGCTTGTTGTTGCAGGAGATATCTCCCACGATTTTGAACGGCTGGAGGAATCGTTTGCATTGCTGTTGCAAACAGGAGCCTCTGTTCTTTTTGTAGCTGGGAACCATGAAGCGTGGTTGACTTCGGCGCAATTGAAAAGAGCAGATGCCACGGCATCCGTTTCGTCTCTGGACAAACTCGAAGGCGTGTATCTACACTGTCACCGTATGGGCGTACTGACAGGGTGTACCATTGTGGGAGGGACAGAATCTCGACCCTACCCCCTTTACATTCTTCCCTTGGATAGTTGGTACGACGGTACGCTTGCTATTTCAGAGTGTCACGATCTTGTCCAAGACTTTCCAAAATGGCCATGGGTTGATTTCATGAGATGCCGCTGGCCGTTTCCGAGATCGGAAGGACGCCTATTACGAAAGATCCCTTCCGGTCTAGTACAATTTTTCGCACAGTACAATCAGCGGCTGATCCACCAAATGAGAGAGGCTTTGGAACGTTCATCAAGCAGCAGTAGTTCTGCCTTTGCGAAAGGGAAAGGAGGAATCATGACAGTGTCTCACTTCCTGCCAAATCAACAATGCCTGCCAGACTGGAAGGATGTCTCATCCAAGCGATTCCTGAAAGATAGTTGGCTGAATCATGGTGGAGGAGGTGTCTCTGCCAAATTTGCCCTTGTAGCAGGAACTCAAGAACTGGAAAGACAGATTCGCGACCTCAAACTTGATCCACGAGACGGTGAATCGCTGCGACAGATTCATGTGTTTGGACATTCGCACAGGCCCAAAGATTTTGAACTGGATGGCATTCGATACATCCACAACCCTCTGGGGAAGCCTCGAGAACGAGAAATTTTCATGGTCGACCCAGAAGTTGATTTTCAATATGTTTGGGACACGAGAGTGGGCGAAATCGAGGGAGAGACTGTAATTCGATACTGGGAAGAAAAGGGGGGCGGAGTCGAAATGCTGCGATCCCGTATGAAAAAGTCGAAGCGAAAGAGCCGTTACGTCTTTAGTCAGAAGGGTAAGACGACTACCGGTAGTGAACGGAAAGAATCCTTCGTGTCATCGTCGACTGGAATGAATGTTACGTTGTCTGGGAACAACGGAGATAACACTTGAAGGTCCGAGGAGAGGACGATCGTGTTGTTTCGCGTATCATGCGTTCTCTTGAATCTCCGCCATTTTTTTCTTTTGGCTTCGGACGAACGCGGATACAGATTCATGGATGCACGCGATTTACTGGCTTGTCTTGAATTGTCAAGGATACCGTTTCAGCGACACACCCTATCATCAGATTCTGATCTTCTCAAGGCGTATTGTTTGATTCGATCTCGAGATAGCACCATAATGTTCTTTGTAGAAGTTGCTCCCAATCCAATTACAAGGCAGGATAGAAAAAATATAGAGTGCGCGAATTTTTTGAATTGCAGTACTAAAAGAAAGATCTAACTACCAAAAATCCCAACAAATGGTTGGTATGGTAGTCTACTACCTCTAGAGTAGGTAGTATTCCTGCTGTCAATACATTCATGAATAGTTGGGTTTCCTTGAGTTTATTGTTGTTGTCGCCTACAACCGCACTCTACTGTTAGGTGTGATAATTCTTTTTTATTGTTTTTTTCGACGAACTGATGTGCAACATGATTCATTGATACGTACTACTACGTATTGTGTTATTACTACTCTACGTAACATCTTCACTACGGTAATGTATCATACTTCGAAGTACTACTCCGGGTACGTAGTAGGACAGAAGGGGTTGGCGTATCATACCCGATACCCGATGAATTCCGATCTGTCCTTTGGTGGCGATCAACATCGTGCGTGAGACTCACGTGCTGTCCCAGAATCGAATCTCTTTGACGGCCATGTTGGATAGAAGAGACGCGCTGGCCGAGCTCCTTGCCAACGGTCAACGGATCGCTCGCTCGATGATACAACTTTTGGTCCTCTTTTTTTCCCCTCGTCGAAACCATGGAAACACGTCTCCATCTTTTTCCTCTCTCTCATCATCGTTCTTCTCTCAAGTAGCTTGTTGTGTCAAATCGGTTAATAATACCTAAAAGAGAGAGAGGAGTGGAAGTACCCAAGATTTTAAGAAGTGCTGACAATTATATTACGTACCTCCACTTTGAAACACTTCGCTTTTTTTGTCAGAAGCAGCCAAGAGCCCCGTACCCATTCGTTCAGTGAACAACATTGAATCAAACAATTCAAACAAGACTTACAGTTGGATTGATCGACATCCGGAAGGAATACAATCTTTTCTTTCTCCCCACAAAGCAAAGAACATAGAATCATGGCGGACAATAGTGGTGCAATCGTCTCGAAAAGCCAAAAGATAGAAAGTGTCAAAGGATATTTGAGATGGGCTGCATTGTTCCTTGGAGAGTTGCGTGATGGTCTCACAATGGTAAGTGCTTTCTTACAACTGTTGCCGTAAGCGTTGACTGCAAGCTACAACTGCCCTGCAGTTGGAAGAAACCAGGCTAGATTCTCTTCCGTTAGATTGAAAACCATCGAATTCTCACCACGGCAGCCCTGTTCTTTCCATGGCACCATTCGGAACGGCGATCGATGAATTATAGATTAACATGCAAAGCGCTTTTTTGATTGTGGCCAAAGGATATTCGGAAAAACAAGTTGGAGTCTTGTTCTTTGTCTTTGGAATGTCGCAGTTTCTTTTTCAAGCACCAGCTGGCTACCTGTACGATTACACAGAGCAGAAGCTTTTGTGGCTTTCTACGGCAGGAGTTTTGACAACTCTGTTGACGGTCCTTACTGCACTATTTGCCAGCGACGACAACTTTATGCTCATGGTTTTGATCAAGTTTGTCCAAGGTTCGATCACATCCTTTATTCCACCCGGTTTGAACAGTATCACCCAAGGTATCGTCGGCGCGGTCGGTATGACACAACAAGTGTCGATCAATGAAATGATGAATCACTTGGGGACTGCCATTCTGGTTGCCATTGGTTCTGTCCTGGCGTATTTCTTGTACCCTTCGATCGGTCTTCTATTCATCGTCAGTCCTATCGCTTGCGTTTTGTTCCTTTTCTTCTTGAATAAAATCAAACCCGATGACATTGACCATGACGCCGCACGAGGATTGAAGAGCGAGGCCCACAGTGACGACAGACCCTCCGGTGGGAGTGTCAAGGACAACTACGTACCACCTGGAGGAAGTGCGGAAGGTATGCCACAGTCTGGCTCGGTTGCTTCTACCAAAAAGCAGCTAAAAAACAAGCCTAGCTTTGTGTTTGGACTCGGTGGTGGCGATACCTCGGAATCCGGAATCGAAGGCAGTCCAAAGGCTGACACTCCTTTGCAAGTCCTTCGTGACCCTATCCTCCTGATTTTTATCTTGGTTTGCTTCCTCTTCCATCTTTCCAACGGAACTGTCCTTCCTCTCGTTATGCAAACTCTTGCCATTGGAAACGGTGGTGTGGGAATTTTGATGAGCGGCATGTGCATTTCCGTGGCACAAGTTGTAATGGTCATGGCAGCCAAAATTTGTGGAACCTACTCCGGAACGTACGGTCGAAAATACCTATTCTTGATTGGTCTTGCCATTGTACCTATTCGATGCGCCATCCTAGCTGCCCTTTTGATGATCAAGGGAGAAGGAGATGCCAGTATCTGGTGGCAAGCAATCACGCTATCGACTCAAATCCTAGATGGCGTCGGCGCAGGAACCTTTGGTACGATGTATATTTTGGTTACCAGCGACATTAGTGGAGGAACAGGTCGGTTCGGAATGACCTTGGGATTGACCACAGCGGCAATGAGTATCGGAGGAACTGTGTCTGGCTACTTGGGCCAAGCCCTTGCCGAAGATTACGGTTACTTGAGGGCCTTTTGGATCCTTTGCTTCATGTCGATCATTCCTGCCGCATTGTACTTTTTCTGCATGCCAGAGACTCTAGCAACGCCAAATGAGAGCAACATTCCCATGATCAAAGAAGAAGATGATGAACATCCCGAAACGTATTCCGGGAATGTTTCGGGCGGTGAAAAGAATTATGTTGAGATGATCTAGACAAGACACTCTGTTAACTCGTGACAAGCATTCCGCTTGTCAATTGATATCCCTCCCAATTTTACACATAATGAACGTACGATCGAAAATTTCTGAGATTTTGAAGTCGTATCGTAAAAAAAAAAGTAAATTTAAAGTACACGTATAATGTAAATGATGCATAGTTTGGATTCGGAATCACGAGGCAAGAGACAAGATATAATAGTCAATAGCTTGCAGGATGTGCTTTCTGATGTTTCAGTGACTGCAACACTCAAAAGACTTCCGTGACAGGGGGACTCCATGGTTTTTCTTGTCCGGATTCTATTCGTTGTTTTTCGTCCGCCTCCTTCTTCTGCCGTCTTCGTTCCTGGAGTTCTTCCAATGTCAGTCCAAAGAGTTCTTCACGATAATACAGTAACCAGTTGGAGCATTGAGCCCTCCTCGTGAGGTTGGGAGTTAGCTCGGATACCTTGTACCCCGTAAATCCAAGGGGCTTTAACTGTTCCTTGAGACTTTGTTTGTTGTCGGCGGGGATAGATCGAACCAAATGTTGGTTGTTCTTCAAACAGGGTCCGTCCACGTCTTTCGAATAGATGCGTTGCATCCCTATCAGGTCCGGTGGTGTGGGGAAACGTTCCTTCCATTTTGGAAACACCTCTTTTGCTGTCCATTCTTCAGATTCAGGATCGAATCGATATCCGAGACATTTCCAGACCAGAGTGTTAACTTCGAGGTCGGTAACATTGGATCGTCGTACGAGAATTCGATACAAATTTTCGTTGGAAAGTTCCTCCAACGTAGGACCGCCTTCTCGTGAAACGACGAAATCTCCCTGTCCGATGGTTCCTTTCACGGGATACTTTGGATCAGAGGCTTCCGGAAAAGGATCCAAAATGACGGGTGGGTAGTTCAGCGCATCTTCTTTCAGTTTTTGGGCCCGTTTGGCTCGTGCATCGAGTTCTCCGTTGATTGGAGGATCGGAACCGGTCGATTTCGTCTCGAATAAGGGTGTCCAAAGTCTCGTGACAACATCTTTCACACCCCTGGAAATTCTTGGATCGGTTCGTGTGCCCACTCTTGGCTGGAACGAAAGAACGTTTCGCTGGCAGAGCCATAGCAACGCCGCCCACAGAACAAGAGTTACACCCGAAAGCATCTGTCGTCGACGTCGAAGGAATCGTCACTGATATGGTTGTGATGGGTTGAGTAAAGAGATAATGCACCCGAAAAGGTATCACAACCTGGATGACAAATACAGTAATGGGGAAGTAGCTCGGTGATGAAAGAAACCTGAATGGGCAGACAGGACGTCGATATTCGATTTGGTTTGTTCGGATTGGTAATGATAGATGGATTGGTTGCCTATGATGTCGTCGAGTATGATACGTCGTAGTGAAGCTACGAAGACGGGGATCTCTCGGTTTTCTTTCAGAAATTATTTTTTCGCGATGGTTATGGCGTACTTGATGTTCGTGCGTCATCCGGGAAAAATTCATGACTCGTGACTGACAAATATCGTTATTTTTGGCCCGCGATAAGAAAAGGGTTCCTTTGTTCGTGACA
Source organism: Nitzschia inconspicua (assembly GCA_019154785.2). NCBI lineage: Eukaryota > Bacillariophyta > Bacillariophyceae > Bacillariales > Bacillariaceae > Nitzschia > Nitzschia inconspicua. The sequence goes on along the minus strand of JAGRRH010000013.1, from coordinate 2,670,929 downwards.
CTGGTGCGAACACGAAGAACAAGGCTGTTGTTGTGGATCTTTTGTCGTTTTGTCCAGAAGGAAGAGAGAAGAGACAGAGACCATGTTGAATATGAAAGACACTACTCTCGCTGGAATGCAGCACCTCTCACAGTACAACATCGAAGTCTGTTGATTCTCACCATCAGTGATCAACAGTTGTCTTGTGACCTGCCACTCTCATAATCTTTCAATTTATTGTGTCGATCTGCATCATAAATGAGTACTTGTAGCATGCCGTGAGTTGGATGTCGGTTTTGTTGTTCCTTCTCATTTTGGGGGGGTTGCGACCTTTGTGTTGAAATGAGAATTTCTTTTTCGCGTCGGTCCGTCCATCTTTTTTTTCCACAACTTCTAACGATTCCCGATTTCTCCTTTGTTCGCTTGTACTATCTTGACAGGGGTGCTGACAAACGACTTTCGCATGTCGCCTTTACAAGGACTGTTCTGGGTGTCCTGTTGGGCGTTATCGTCCTTGCAGTTGATACCCTCAATCCCGTCAAACTATTCCTTCATGTCTTTCCAGCTGTCGAGCCTTGGCATATTGCATTGGTTTGTACTGTACTCAGCACCTACATTTGGATCAGTGAATTCAAGGAACTGCTTTACTTCATTGTCAAGGTATTTTTAAATTCCATTCTGAGCATTTTCTTCCGAGATATTGAAGTTATTGGGAGAGATCGTTTGCCACGACATGGACCCATGGTGAGCTATCACGTTTTGGTGCTTGTGCTCCTAACTGGAGTAGTAGAGATTATTTCTTTGTGGAACAAAGGTCCTAACGAGCGATCTCTGATCCCTGGTACAGATTTTCAGCATCAATCATGCCAATCAATTCGTCGATGCGGCAGTTGTCTTGGGAACGTGTGGATCCGATATCAAAGTCTCGTACATGATGGCAGAGGCCAGCTGGAACCGCAGGTATCATCTTGTTTGAGAGAATGTTACTGAAAAAGTGCATGCACAATGACTCATGAGTTGCTCCTTCTTTGGTTTGGTATAGGATCATTGGAGATTTGGCCAAAGCGTTGGATGTTGTCCCAGTCAAACGGGCTCAAGACGATGCAATCAAGGGAATAGGCAAAGTGTCATTTTCAAAAACGGATGATTTCGAAACGACAAAGAAACTCAAAGTAACTGGGTATGATTCCTCTTTTGTTTCAAATTTGACAAAGGGAGACAAGATCAGGCCAGTTGGAACAGCGACTGGAGTTAAAGTGGTGGAAATAATTGATGATTCCACTGTAATTGTGGAGGCTGTTACTGTGTCGGACGAGGACATGAGTAACGTTTTCATCGAATCAGAACCACTTCCGTATGACGTCTTGAAGCACGTCGACCTTCATGTGGTATTTGAACGAGTTCTGGATCGTCTTGCAGCTGGAGGTGTCGTTGGGATATTCCCGGAAGGCGGAAGCCATGACCGAACCGACTTGCTTCCGCTTAAAGTTGGAGTGGCATTGATTGCGTACAGTGCAATGGAACGTGACGGGCTCAATGTTCCCATTATTCCAGTAGGACTGAACTACTTCAGAACCCATCGTTGGAGAGGAAAGGCGATTGTGGAGTATGGCGACCCCGTTTACATCGACCCTAGCACACTAAAAGACTACGTCGCTGGTGGGGAGAGAAAGCGAGTCGTTTGCAATGATTTGTTAGAGCGTATTCGTGATTCGATGCGCTCTGTGATTGTTTCCATGCCAGAGTACGTTCGACACAGAGTTTTGGGCCGTTTCATTGTGTAGTATTTTCACTGTTGCTTACAATGGAGTTACCGTAACCCTTTTCCATGCAGTTACGAGAGTTTGCAGATTGTCCATACAGCTCGAAGATTGTATCAACGAAGTGGCGTTCAAGGAAAAGAGAAGCAGGACTTGCTGAGACGTTTCGCAGCCGGATACAAAATTCTCATGTTGACGGGAGATCCACCAGCAGAGTAAGTGTGAGATGCATCGAAAACGATTGATTCCAGTGTTTGGTTGATTCCAGTGTTTGGTTGGTGGCTCTGACTCGTTCCAACCTGTCAAATCTTGTTCCCTTTTGCAGATGGGTGGATCTTCAGGATAGGATCGCAGCGTATCGACGCGAGCTTCGAGATTTGGGAATCAGGGACTATCAAGTGCCTGCTTTGGATAGAGAAATGGCGCTCGCAGACAAAGAAGAGAGTGAAGAAATCATCACGGAAATACGAATCGGATATCGAATCGTCCATCTTCTTGTTCTCCTCCTTTTATCTGCAATACCCAACATTTTCTTAAATCTTCCGGTCCGACTCCTTGCCGACATCTACGCCGAACGGAGACGACAAAAGGCACTGAAAAAATCGAAAGTGAAGATCTACGGATACGATGTAATGCTCACGGAGAAACTGGTATTTTGCATTGTGGCGGTCCCGACCCTTTGGATCATTTATGGCTTCCTTTTATACTTTTTCACTGACTTCGATGGCCCAACGATGACCCTTTGTTTCATGTGCTTTCCGTCGTTCGCCTACATGGGTATCATCGCCAGTGAAGCAGGAATGGTAGACGCAAAGGATCTGAGACCGTACATCATGCGTCTTTATCCTTCCACAAGAAAAAGATTGAAAGCACTGCCAGCTCAACGACGACAACTCCAAAAGGATCTTCGAGCAATGATCAAGAAAGTTGGTCCAGCATTCGGAGAACTGTATTACGGCAAAGAGTTGAATTGGGCCGAAATTCAAGAACTTTCAAGAAAGAACAGTGATGCTATATACAAAGTCGCTAGCAGTGGCAATTTTCCGACGTCGGTCGCCCCTGCAGGTGACTCGCTAGATAAGAAGGACCTTTAATGCGGCTGCTTTCATTCATTTTGTATCCTCTCCGTCTCAAATTTTAGGTGTGATGGGTTTGTCGTTTTGGTGTTTTAATAATAAGTTTATCATGTGACATTATTATCAAGGTATGATAGAAACCGAGTCGCGTATTCTTCTGGTGTAACGGAGCTAATAGCTTTGGTATCATACCCAATCATTCCTTTCAGATACCTTTCGACAACTTTTCTCTTTGTCCACGGCTGGAGGAAGTCGATGAGCCCCATGTAATAAATCGCTCGTTCACCTCGCCGTTCCCCATGAAAGACTGAAAGTTTTCCACCGTTGACAACACATGAACCAGATCCATAGTATGGTAGGGGCGACGTGAATATTGAATCTACCATCAGCCTTCCCAGACCCCAAACTTTACGAGCCATATATATCGGTGGGGCAGCCATTAGGCGGAAAGGCAGCATTGCCGCAGAAATAGCCGCTGAATCTCGCTTCTGGTCATTGCCCGCCTGAATTTGTTCTAGAATGCGATCCTGCTTTTGTATTGTTGATACAGCTTCGCGAATTGCTCGTTTCTGTTGATAATCAACCAGCACAATTCCGACCAAAAGACTGTACTGTAGAAGCAGAGATAATCAAAGGAAACAAAAGAGATTTCAGTACTACCATCAACAGTCAAGGGATAAATCAGGTCGTTGACTTACGTCCATAACTTGGCAGTCCACCAAAAACTTAACATCCTCACGAAGTTGAGATAAAAGGGCAGCTTTGGCAGAAGCTCCGATTGTCAAACCATAATGTTTTCCTCCATTTGACCGTATCAATTCCACTTCTCTGGCCAAATCCAAGTCTTTCATGACAGCATTGGATCCTTTGGTTCGTAGTTCTTCTTCTGAAACCTCTCTTCCTACCGTGGATCCTTTGAGATCAAAGCGCTCAGAAATGAAACTGCTAGCTTCAGCAGGAAACACTGCATTCATCACAACAAAGGTCTGGACCTTTTTTATGGGCGCAAGAGATGCATCGTCGAAGGATTCGAGAGGATCTTCTTCTTGTTCGATATTCACTTGGTACATTCCGCAAAACCGAGTAAGGAGAGAGGAGCGTCCGTACCGTTTCAAGTGACGATGATATTTTGGTAGTATTCTCAGCAGTGTTTGTGCCTCCTCTTGCTTGATGGTCTTGATCATATAGGCGCCGTCCCTTGTGAAAAAGAAGACCCCTCCGACACGAGCTGCTCCTTTGGAATTGCTTTGGAACGACACAAATGGACCGCTTGCAAGTATAGATTGCAAATAACTATCTTCGGATATGCCAAAAATGGACCTTAAATTCTCAAAGACTTTTGGACAGAATACAGTCAACTGTGCCAGCCGATGCCTTGGATTGCCAAAGGCTGAAGCGGTAATGTTGTAGTAAAAATCTGCTTCCGTGGCCTTTCCGTAATCCCATTTCGACAAAGGAGAGGCCGGATCTGCTTCTCGTAGATTGTGCCGTCGCGGTTGTGATCGTCTTTTCCCCGCTCTGTGAAAAGGTTTGCGCCAACTCCATCCAGGACTACGTTCCGGGACAGATTCTTGGTTTTGCAAACGTTTCATTTCTGCATCGGTAAATGTTCCTTCAATGTTTTCTTCTTCTGAAATCTGGGTGTAGTTCGTGTCTTGAGGATTTGTGATTGTCGTCGACGAGGGTATACATACGACTGGCTGGGAACGAAATGTCGTTGGGACGTAGGGAGTAGCGCCAAGAGAGTAGGGCTGTTGATCAAATGGATCTTTTCGGTTTGGGCGTTTCTCCAAAATGGGTACCTGGAATTGAACGTTTTGATAGAGGGAAGGAACGATGGAAAGCCGTACACAGTGCTTGAAATTTTCTGATAACTCGTAGAGCGCATAATTGAACACTCCCCCCTCCACGGTTGTATTTGCTTGCCCGTCAGATGCGATGGAAGGGGGAAGAATCATCGGACCTTTCATGACACCAATCGATTTATGTGTTGAAATGTGAAGGATCCTAGAACCAGCCCGCAACGTCGCCACAATAGTGGAGAGTATGGCGAAGCTATTGAGAGCGATGTCGATTAAAGGAAGCATAATTGTAAGACTTTTTTCTTGTGGGGATGTTATGGCAGTGGCTCTGGATTGGTTGGTTGTTCCAAGTCGTGTTGACGAAACGACAGGTGGATTTATTGTGGCCGATTGCTCAATTTACGCTCTACGTGTACGGCACGTTCGATCAGAGTCTTCTAGATGACATCAAAGTTGATGCAGGTTACTCTCGTTGTTGACAGTAAGGTGATGTAATCGTTCTTGTGGACCTTGATCAACATTGGCAGTGTAATACAAACGTTTGCCGATGAAATGAAGTGGAAGGTTGAGGTTGGGTTTATCGGTGTCACAAATCGATCGAGAAAAAGAGAGAACGCGATCACAACTTGTTGTTCAATCTCACGGTAACCCTAGCCCTAACAGTCTATCAAGTTCCTACAGAAGGCCCCTACCGTTACTCAAAAGTTGAACGTTAGCTCCATACTACGCTGGCTTTCTCGTACACCACCTTTTGTGATATCCCCCCCTTCTTGATTTGGATTAGTCCGATCATCTGAAGTGTCCACACTCCCATGCAAAACTCCTCCATGGTTCCTCCAAAGGACCGAAACCAATCATCTTGTGAAATCGACATTTGGTCTTGCATGACAGCCAAAAGTTGCTGCGTCACCGGCGACATTCCCGATGCCATATTGCGACGAATGTTCAAAATGCGCGGAACGGGGACTGCGGTAATATTAATGGATGCGTCGGGTTCCTCCATTTCCATCCATTTCATTAGAGGATTTGTATACATCCAATGACGGGTCCAATAGTTCATCTGATGGGCAATTAAACGATTCGCTTCCAGAATCATTTCGGTCAATCCTTCCCAAATTGTGTCGCTACTTGTGTTTGCTTTTGACTCAGTACTTCCACGTTGAATAGGATCAGTGAAGTGGTCCAACAACAAAATGAGTTCTCCAATTATTGTCGTCAGGTCCTTTAATCGATCGGAATCACGCTCTCCTAGGTCTTGGTCAAACTGAGGATCACTGGAATCTCTCAAAGACGTTTGCCGTTGCAGATATCGGGAAAGGATTTTTTCGACCTCGTCGTCGCCAAATTGTGACACACTCCTCGAAGGGGACCCCGAAGAGGTCAACAGATGATAGGCGGCACCTAAGCACGAGAAGATCAAACTTTCGTCACATTTCGAGACAGGGCCATTGTTGTTCTCTTTGTCCGAGCGTGCCATGGTCTGCTTTGCAACTGTCACCCAAACCTGTAATGGGAGAATGGAGCACGAAAGTTTCCACCAAAAGTAGAGCTCCCCTCCAGGAAGTAAGTGTCGACGACATTGCAAAAGAGCCATACATTTTTCCGACGAAGACGCCATCGGAGAATCATTTGTTGTTCCCATGGACAACATGGCTTGTGCCTTTCCATACACACAAAACCATGCACAAAATGCCGGCTGATACGTGTTTGCAAGCGTAACGGATGTACCTTGATTCGATGGTCGTCGCAAGCAATCCCAAACAAACGATCCTCGTTTCGTAAAGAACTCTGCAACCAACACTTCCAACCGATTTACAATCTGAGTGCACGATACACTCTCCAAGAGGGCCTCTTGGATCCAATGATACAGTGGAAGATCGGTTTCGCAAGTCGATGGAAATGGAATTGGTATTTCTTGTAACGCCTCCAAAAAGTATTGACTCCACTTTGCAACGGCATTTGCTGACGTACCGGTCGATGGAGCAGACAGATATCCCACCCGATGTCCAAATCGTCCACTGGCACCATCTTCACCTCTTTGTATCAACGCCGAGAGACTGCCCTCCACGCTTTGGTGGGACGCTGCCACAATGACGAGTGAGACTGGAATCCCGTTTAAACTCCTCCAGGAGGTCAATGTTTGCAAAAATTGTCGCTTGACGGTCGTTGATCCAGCGACGTCGTCTTGTAGGACAATGACCAAATTGATGGGTGGTGATTCTTGAGACGGTGTAATGGACAGTAATACGTCCAAGATCCATTCTTGAATGGATGATTGTAACGTTCGTTTACGTTTCTTTCTGGCGTTTAGCAAATTAGGATTACATTCCTGGAAATATGATGATTCCTTGATTGACGTTGTCAATGCATCTCCCAGTAGATGCAATGTATCTGTGAGTGTCGGTAGTAGCCTTGGTAGAAACAAACACAAATCTGCGTATCGATCGTTGGAATTCCATTTCCTCCATAGAGACGTGGCAAGGAACTGTCGATCCATCAAACAAGACATACTGAATGGGCTGTTGATGACAATGATGGGAAGAACTTCAGGTGGAAACTGTATGATGTTGTTGCTTTGCCCGTGTGCCCTGATGGTGGTAGTTTTTGTTGTCGCTGTCATTGATGGAAGACAGAACTGGTGCCACCACGGGTCGTTGCTGACAGTTTCAACGGTATTATTCTCATTATCACCATCATCATCATTATCATCATTAGTAGTACTTGTATTTCCCCCTTGTTTTCTGGTGGTATTGTTTCTGTCACATTCCAAGAATTGTCGGCATTCTTCTAGAATCGGGTCCAACAGTCGTTGCCATGCATTTGCTTGTGCCCTGTGAATATGATTGTGCCACCATTGTACGGATTCCATCCGTAGTCGATATTCACTGGTCCGTGTTGAAGTTTGCTGTGCTAATTCCAATGCTTCATGAGACGATCGTTTGCGTATCCGAGCCCATGGATGAGGAGATACGATGGAATCAGAAGAAGAAGAAGACGAGGTTGGTTGTTGTGTCCCCTTGTCGTCATCATACTTGCTGGTGTCGTTGGTGGATGCCAATACTGGATCCCTCGTCCCACTGAGAGAAGGCATGGGATTTCTTGTGGTTTAGAGGATGTGGATGAATGTTTTTGTAATGTTGCGATACCGACAGATCCAGGTGGTTTTTCTTGCATGTCAGTCACAGCATACTCTTAGTAGAACATTTTCGATGTTGTGTCTTCTTAATCATTTGTCGATGGTGTTGTTGACTGTGAGTGTATGCATATAGAGTGTTGTTGATGACTGAATTTCGAAAATTGTCAGATTGGATGTATCATACGTATGATGTACGGACCAAGGTACAGTAATCCTAACTCTAATAAAACCATTCCTTTCCTCTTATTCATGACACATTCGACTATGACACATTCGACTAACTGTAAAAGTCTATCATACCGTATCTGGTGAACGCCTTGTTGTTGCCACGTGGATTTTTGACGCAAGCGTCTGTCTGACAACCCTCTTTCTTTCTTTCTTTTTGCTTCCATTCTCCCTCGCATTTTCTCCTTCTTCTTCGTCATCATCGATCAGATCGTCACGCATCACAACGTCGCACTACGTACTGTAACCTCATACCGGTAGTTTTTTTGTGTGTGATGTTTTTCTTTACCAAGCAAGCTTATTGTGTAAATCCATCCCATCGTCACCGTAGATCAACCTTTGACCACTTCCCAACACATTCTAAACCAAAGGTTTCAAACAATTCTTTCCGCAGCCAAACAAGATTCCAACAATTATTTGTCAGATTCAATCAGAATGACATTTGGACCAAACAATAAAACGATGGATCCAGATTCCTCCACCAGGATTATTTCTTCTCGACCGACTCTTCCTGTCTCATCCTCTCGACGACGGACGTTGCCACTGTATTGTATTTCTCAACAAACATCCAAGAAAGTACTGCTCGCCGCCCTCATTGCATTCTGTATCACTGGTTGGCACTCGGACGATGATTCAATCCTACTAGGCAAGAACTGTATCAGTATCATTGCCGTGTCGGCGTTTCGGTCTACCTCCGTATTGCATCACTATCATCCTCATCACCAGACCTTGTTTCGACCTGAACATACAAACGCAGCATTTGTAACATCATCGAGACGACTTTTAGAAGTTTCATCCTTTTCCCAACTGGATTTGTCATCATCATTCTGGTCTTTTCGACAATCACACACACGGCGGTTCAATTCACCACCGTCTGAAGGTGATTCGTTCATTGATATCGGCCCGGATAACGACAACAACAACGACGACAACAACGACAACCAAGATGAAAATAAAAGCAATGCCGATAACAACATTGGAAGCGTAGGAAATGCTAGTGATAACAACGACGATTTCATGGAACCCATGACGGAAGTCGTTTTCATCGTCCTAGATCCAGACGATGGAGCTGAACCTCTTTTGGAAGAAGAAGAGGACGACGAGGACGACGAGGAAGAAACAGAAGAAGATCCATACACTAAAATTGCAGCATCCGAATTTCAAGATGATAAAGATGACAACAGAGAAAATCGACGCGCTAGAGACATCGGTGCCTTGACGCTCCTGGGCAAGGACAAACTTGACACGACAATGATGGACTGGGGTGGGGCCCTGAGCACCCTCCGAGAACGAGTCGAAGATGTCGAATCCGGAAAGTCACAGGATCCTTCGCATGTCCTATTTCGTTTGATGAGTTCGCAAACGCCCAATCAGATCATTGGACAGTTCGTCTCGAATGCCAACCCGATGGTAGTCCAAGCCATGTCTGGAGCGATCGGTTCACTATTGGGAGGATTGAGCAACCCCAACATGGGAGTAGAGACAATCGTCAAAGCAAGCGGGGAAAAGATCAGCTCTCTTTGTTTTCAGTTGCAAATGACAGGTAAAGACAAGATTAGTCGAGCATAAAACCACGTTTGCATGAATCCCTTCCATCTGGTTTTTGTTTCTCACAAACTCCATTTTTTGTATCACGTACATTTTGTTTCAGGATACATGTTCCGAAATGCGGAATACGTTCTGGCTCTCAAGGATGTCATGGACTTGAGAGGAAAGGGATTGACGTTGGACGATTACAGAGACGCTTTCGATCGAGTCGACAGTGATGGAAATGGGTACATTGAAATTTCCGAAATCCAAAAACTCTTTCAAGAGGTCTACGGCAAAGGCAACGTGCCACCGTACGAAGTATCAGCCTTTTTGAAGTTTTTCGACCAAAATCAGGACGGAAAGATTAGCTGGGAGGAGTTCGAAAAAGGATTTGGTGCCGCCATTGCCACGGCAAAATCTGGAAAGAGAGACTTCGCAACGAACCTTTTGGAGGGCCAAGGTTACGGATCCTCCGATGAAGACGACGAGGACGATGCCATCGACGTGAACACAAACGTGTCTGGGACCATCGAAATCGAGTTGAAAGATGGGAAGGTCGTGGAGGTTGATGCGAAAGAGTACATTAAAACGTTAAAAGAAGAGGCACAGAAACTAAAAGACGCCTTGCGACGAGAGAAACTGGGTGCAAACCAGAAGCAGGATATCAATTCTCCGGCTGGATTGATTCCAAACAATGCGAACGGAGCAGGTATGGATATTGCAGGATACATCGCCTCCCGACAAGGAGATGTAAAATCTTTAACAGAAGGCATCAGCCCAGAGATAGTGGATACAATGAAGAAATTAGTGGAATTTGTCTTAGAAGGTGGTGACAGCGGGAAAGCTAAGAAACGATTGTCGGAACAAGAAAAAGTTGAAATGGAAATGGAGATACCCGGATCTGCGCTCCAACAACTGGCACTGTGGCAACTTGTGTTAGGCTACCGGTTACGAGAGGAAGAGGTGAAGGGTGATTACGTGAAGCTGCTTAAGGGATAGTTGAAGCTAGTCGTAAAAGTGGTCGTATAGCTAAGCAAATCTACAGCTTTTCGTAGTGGAACGGTGCAGCTTCCCTGACGGATTAACTGTAAACGTTTTTGTACCGTTTAGAGGATGCGTAGTCTCTTCTTTCCCACCATTAGAGTATGAGATCGCAGTACGGATTAGCAACGGATGAAACTTTTTGTCAAGGTGTCAGGGAGCAATCCTTTTACCACCTATCAGAGCGTTGAAAGATATGCCAGATACCGCCTCCTCAGGATGATTTAGTCATGGTAGGGGAGAGGGTTAACGCAGTGTGTCACACAAGAGCCTGACGGACAAAAAAGATTAATATCTTCTATGGAAGAGCTCGTCCCAGTGGTAGTGGTACAAGCTTTTGCAAAAGGCACATTTGCAGCTGTCTAGTGGTCTACAAAAGGTGGGTAGGACGGGAGGGGAGCACTGGGTGCTTACGAGATACAGAGCTTGAACCTCCCATTGGGCTTATGCTCTGAGCTCGTGACGAAGCAGATGATGACGGGTATCACGATCTTGCTGCATGCGAACGCGAAGTTTTTGTTTTGGAAAATCCCTTTACAGTTAGGCCATGTTTGATTGACGGATTTGTGAGCAAGAATGACGTTTTCTACATAAATTAACGGACTCAAATAAGCTGATTTTCGGAGTACAGGCAGAAAAGGTTGCAAAAAGTATGTCTATACAAGGATCAACGTAAGTCATGCTTCGTAGCATGAAAGCGGTGGTCTCGTTCTTTTCGGATCATGCAAAAGCATCAATAGCTATGGGCTGTCGGATGAACTCTTCTTGTATGGTAGCAGCAACAGCTCATCAATCTCGTGTAGCTTGTTTGCAGACCGCGACTCGTTGCGTTCGTCCATTACAACCAAAGCTTGATCTAAGATGCTTACGACTTCTTTGCGACTCATTCGAGGACGTGTCCCTTCGGGCCGGAACACTGCATCGACAAGAGCATACGCACTTGATGAACAACACGAACAGGAGAATGAATGCCCTTCTGTCATTTTGTAATCTTTCTCTCAACGCGGGCCAAAGTTGTCGATGTGGGCGAAAGTAAGTCAGCGATGCCGATCATGAAGTTTTTGAATTTGTGAGTGCCGAGCGAAGTTGCGACACACGAGAGCGAATCCATCAGAAGTCAAACATCTCTCGCGAAAGATATATGAATAATGTAGTCGGAGTACATTGGAGCATCTCCTTCGTTCACATCATCGCTGCCGAGGTATGATCGATCGTGGTAGTAGATTCGATAAAATAATTATTAGCCGTTGATCATCCTTTTTTAAAGATAGATTGGAGCACTTCGTACTTCGTGCAACCAATGAGTTCCCGTAAACGAGGATTGTGGTTAAAATAGCGTTACGAAGGTAAAAAATTCAACGTCTATTTAAAAACCACGAATGTCATGTCATACACTGTTTGACGTTTCTACGTAGATGAGCTGCTGAAATACTTATCAAAGGATTTCATCGATTGATTCTTCGGAGGAAAAATCTACATCTACCGAGCCTACTGCAATACATTTATCCTGAATTTTAAGGGGCGCTTGAGTTTCGTGGTGAATCCACGTTTCGAAGCACGACCTTCGACTTTTGCGTAGTAATTAATCCCCGATGATCACGATGGCTCCTACTCGGAGTAAAATAAAATATCAGTCGAAGTCAGGTGATGTTCTCTGCTACCAAAAATTGACTGTCACATGCACCTTCTTCAAATTTAGTCGCATAAAAAGTGGTCGCTCTGACTGCGTACACTCAAAACTCTCTCTCTAGCTAGCTACTAGAGAATAGTCTCTATTATTTCGGAGTTGTTTCTTGGGAAAGATGTCCCATGCTGGTCATTAGCCACAAGCTAGTGGAAAGCGGAATCAACTAACGACCTTTAAAAAGAATCTTGTTGCGTATCAGTGGTAACTTTTGATATACTACATCATCGATATAAACTGATTCGTGCTAAACGTCACGAATTCCGCTTTCCAGCGGTTGTCGCGGGACGCGAAAAACCTTCAACGAGCTTCCTATTTTCGACATTGCCGGTGCACGTATGGATGAGAAGTTTGGTTTCACTGGTCAGTTAGACGCTCCAGAGCCAAAGTGCAAGACCCCAAAACGACCATTGGTTTGCCAGTTGTCGTCTAGGCTTTGCGCCCTCTCGATTTGATCAGCATCCATGCCACACCCAATTTCCGCCTTGAGAGTTCTCAATGCGCAAACGGGACAAGGAAAATAAGCTCCGACAACGTCTTCGAAGCTAGCGGTCATGTCCCACTTGCAGTCACCTGAGCAACCAGAGATGCAACGTTACAAAGATCAAACAAGGTGAGCTAGGAGTGCGGAGCAGCATCAAGACCAAAAACACAAACGTACCTAGAAGCCTTCGATAGTTGGCATCTCCCTTGACAAAGGCTAGATCACACCGCTCCTTTAAGTCTGTTCGAAGTGGTTCCGTCATATCCCACATGGCAAACGCTTGCACCCAAAAGTTGTCTTCGTTGCATTTCCATTTGCCATCCTTCAGAAAGGTTTCCCATTTTTCTCCAGACTGTCTAGCATTGGGATAGATACTGGGATCGAGGTTCGCATAATGCTCTACATGTTCCAGTAGATCCCTTTCCAAAGCATCCGAAACGAAAGTCGGGTGTGATTTCAATTGGAAAGTTACACAGGAGGCTATTCCACTGTCGACGAGAAATTGGGCGAGAGCCAAATCTGTAATCAGCTCAAACCCGGCATTGTCCACGATAATATCCACATTGCCACCGCCTCTCTGTCGCAATTGTTCACAATGTGCTGCCAGTTTGTCGGAGTCATCGTGCAATAGATTTTCTTGGGCCTTGTCCAGAATTGTTGAAAAAATGTCAATGGTGGCATGAGATGCATCCGCCGGCCAGAGCGATAGGTCCATCTTGTTTCCCCACAAAGCAATACTGGCAGCCAAATTGATTCCCTCGCTTGAGGATTTGGGCAAGTTGGGTATCTTTGCCAACATGGCTTCAGCCTGAGAGTAGTAAAAGATAACGTTTTTACAGATGAGTGACCAAGTACTAGTAGTACCGACGACTGTGACAGAAGCTCCAATGGTCACAGTACATGTACTTATACTTACCGATCCAACCGACGACTCCAAGCCTGCTCGCTTTTGTTTGACAAAGGGATCATACAGGTATCCAGGGCTGTCTTGGTCCCAAAATCCAATGGCTTCGATAAGACGTCGGTAAACATAAAATTCTGTTACCATCCATGGAGCTGTCAACCAGGTGTCCTGGCGGTCCAAGAACGGTTGCAAAATGGTTTTCCACTCTTGCCATTCTCGTTTCCGTTCTGGCGAAGCATCACTTGGTAATTCTTCCAACATTTGTAACTTGGATGACGTTTGCAAATCCTGTCGGAGGGCATCAAATTTGGATCGGATAGTACCGAAATCTTCACGTTCCAAGACGTCTTTGTTGTCCTCGTAGGTTCGTTGTAAAATTTCTTCATCGACTCTTCGGGACATGGTATCGTAGGCCCATGTTCCTGGGATATTTGAGTAGATCGGTTCCGGTATGGGGAGCTTTGGTTTGGGATTCTCGGTGTTTTGGAACGACGCGGTTGATGATCCAGCAAGCGGAGCCATAATATCGTTCCTGTTGCGGGAAACGCGTCTTGTTGATATAGCAGAGGAAGAGTAGCCCCAGCCGTCTATTACGGAAATTTTGGCCGCGTTGAGGACCAAAAATAGAAGGAGATTTGAGACTATTGGAAAGTTTGGTTTGACAGACGCAAAACGTTTTCGATGTTTCTTTTCGGTGATCGTTGAAGATGAAGATGGTTCATAGAATGATCGAGGATGAGACGGAGACCCCATTTTCTATGCCATGTATACTCTGTAACAAATTAAGTCTGTTGAGAGTTGTTTGGATCCAAAGATGATTGACGACAATGCGACAACTACCAACTGACAATGCATGCTTCTTGACCATCATTCGTACATACCGGTAGTACTCGTACACACTGTCGCACGTCGATAATATTCTCCGACCTCTAACCTTTTTAGCTTTTTATTAGGTAATGTGTATCATACGACGTACTACCGTACTACCGTACGTACTACCATTACTACATTCGTAACCTACCATAGTACTGTAGCTACTATCGTATGTAGACCGGTAGGTAGTACGCAACATAGTGCTTCGAATGAGGAGAACTTTGTTTGCAGTTAAGGAAGACGAACTTTGTATGTTTTCATGTGTCGTACGTCAGAGGAGAAGAAGCGTGTGAAGTGCGGTAGAAATTCTCGAAGTACGCACTGTTAATAAAGACACTGCAGAGGTGAATCATTAATTATGACTCCGTAACTCCGTAATTGCTCTACCAGTAGACTGTACCTCTACTCTCTAGAGTTCTTTGTTCTTGAGAACTGTAAACGCACTACCGTACTACTACTACCAGTAGCTAACGGTAGCTATTCAGAAATAGAGCGAAATTAGGTGACGACACAGAGAGACGCTGTGATGTCAACAGGACTAAAAGAGAAGGGTGACGTCAAGGTATCCCGGTCATTGGTTATGTTCACTCATGTTTGTATCATAGCCGGCTGCGCGTTTGCGAAAAGGGGTTCTGCTGTGAGGGTTTTTGTTCTTTTTTCTTTCGACAACAGAACAACGGCAAGTACTGCGTGGCAGACATGCACAGGTGCATGTCATGAAGTTATCAGTCAAAAAAATGCTACTACTACCGGAAGCATTACTACGCATTATTTTCTCCAAAACAAGACAACAGTGCTTACACCAAAAAGTAGACTACTAGCTAGCAAAGAGAGCTTGCTTAATTTGGATTGTGGCAGCAAAGAGCAATATTGATGGCATTGTCACCTGGTTTCGTACACCACAGCGGTCTTCAACGTTTCAAGATACCTTTGACACCTTTTTCGATTGAAAATAACATTCTTATTTAAATAATATCCTTTCACGTCAAGCTTCAATTTCGAGACACCTTTTTTTGGGCAAGAAGCTACACAAGCAAGTCGTTGAAAGACATTGTAGGCATTTGTTCACTTCATCGAAACAAAGGCATTGCTGGCTATCACACAATACACCATTTGCATCGAACATCATGGACAACCCGAAATATTCTGCCTTGCGAATCCGCCGTCATGATTCCTTACCATGTACAGCTTCCAGCAGTACACTTCGAAGACACGCAACCTCTGTTCTCTTGAGTTCGAGAAGACTGGGGGCAAGTAAAAACAGTCCATACGTGGGATCCTTTCGTCATGCTCCTCCAACTACATTTCGATCGATGGCAGCATCCGATACACAACACTCAACGGTTAGTAGAACATGCACTCTCCTGTCACCAGTGTTCTCTTCCTCAACTTCTGCTACATTTGCGATACCCATGAAGAATTCACCCTACGTGGGCTGGTTTCGACATGCTCCGCCGTCTACGCGATCCACCTCCAAAACGCGATCGCATTTGTCAACCTTGATTGACCGATCCCACTCCAAAAAGCAACGAAAGGACGACTACATTCACACAGTCGATCCCGACGTTTTGATGAAGCTTGACCGATGGCATAAAGCCTTGACAGTGGCTCTTTTGAGGGAAGACAGAAAAGCTTTGGACGGCTCGAAGCGGCACTTCAACGTCATGACAAGACCGGCACTCTCGGAAGACTTGTTTGCCTATCCTCCGTTTCAAGAGATCATTAATGGCCGACTTGTAGGTGGCAGTGGCAAAGATCGGCGCAGTAGAAGTGTCAAACACTATCGTCATCCAAACAGTTCTTCCGCTTTGGTGGACGCTTCGGCTACAACTGCTATTGCTGCTGCTGCCTCGCCTGCTATCAATGCTCTTGCCAAGTTGACGTCTTGGTTACTCTTTCCTCTAGTCTGCGAGGAAGACGATATTTCACTGTGCGAGAAGTCTACTGGATTGAGACTTTTGAAGAGTGGGGCAGCTACCAAGGAAGAAGATTTGCGAGATGATTCGTGTTCCTCCGACTCGGACCAAGAGGATGGAAGAAGCGACGATGATGATTCCTCCACATCTACCACTAGTAGCGTCTCGGTGGGTGAACTTCCAGCCCGCAATCCGTGGTCGCAAACGACCGGCATCGACGCAGAGACAGAACGAGAACTTTCAAACATGAACGTTTCTGTATCGGAGATTGCAGAGGCCTACTATGCTCATCAACTAATTGACCAGGAACTTCTTAACAGCAGCAGCAACAACAACAAGAACAATTTCGACTGTCGCCGTCGAAACGTTGATCACAACAGAAGTGGGTTGCTCGTGACAACCTACACTGACGATGCCTCGATTGAGGGTATGCCATCATCTGATCATCGATTGGACTACGAAATCACTCAAATGGACATTGCCAGGATGGCTCGAAATGCCTCTCGCCACCTCGACGTGGACTCTATCCTCAACCTGCCCACTGTGACGTATCAGAGTCGTTTGGCATTGCCGAGGCACAAGGACCTAGCAGAACGAAGACAACACGTACGAAATCGTCCAGATGTTTGTCGTCCCGTACGTGGCAACAAGGACTCCTCGATTTTGGAAGATGGCTGGAGCTTTATCATGGTGTCCGGCGTCAAGTCGGCTGTCGTGGATTCATCAATTCAGCAAAGTGGCGCACGAGACAACTGCGAGGCGGAGGAAGTTTGCGTGATTTGCTTGGAGGCATTCCAGAACGGAGATCGTCTCCGAGTCTTACCGTGTGACCACTCTTTTCATGTGGGCTGCATTGATCGGTGGCTGTCTGGTTCGCACTCGTACAATGAATGCTTTACAGCAGGATGTCCTACATGTAAAAAGCAACCATCCGCTACTAGAAGCCCAAGAGACAGACTGTCATCCGTAGCAACACCAGCGGACGAATTTGTGGCAGAAGACGAACTAGAAGACGAAGCGGAAGATACGGAAACTACCTTGGACGGTTCAGTACCATCGTGGGCTTTTGCAAAGCTTGGAAGTGCTTTGGCAATGTCTCAGGGGTGTTGAACGAATGGGAAGAACTTGCTAGCACAGTAATGTGTTCTTCTGATGAAGCCACTTGCAAGAATTTCCTTGGTCCTCTCCTTTCCGGTTTTGTTTTGTTCGGTCGGAATGGTTCCTATTGATGCTTGTCGTGCCCTTTGGAATCCAGAAAACTTACAGCGACAAATATGTGGTGATGGCATAAGGCGTGGAGGAGGAGTTTGTTTGTTTGTGATATCTGTCATAATGATCATCATCATCTTATTATTTTTCTACTACTACGTAATACTACCGTACAATGTACGACAGGAGAGAGAGAAAGATACTATTATTATTGTGGTTGTGTCATTGAAGATGATGACTTGGAAAATTTGTTCCATTGGCCAACTGACTTGACGTAGGAAGTAGTGCAGTAACATGTAAATTCATGTCCAACGCGGTTTGTTGGTGCAGAAAACTAATACTGTAGTACGACTTCCAGTTAGTAACTGTAAACGACACTTGACGTTTTGGGGTGATTGGAGCTACTTACAGTTAGCGTATTGCGTTGATGAGTAGACTACCAAGGTAGTAGTAGTGTCATGCGGGCTGTGTGTGTGTGTGTGTGTGTGTGTGTGTGTGTGTGTGTGTGTGTGTGTGTGTGTGTGTGTGTGTGTGTTTTGGGTCATCAGACTATTTCCGTACGAGTTGCCGATAGATCCATCAATTCCCTTCCAGACGTTAATGCCGTCCTTGCCGTTTCTGATTCGCCTTCCTCTACCTCGTCTTCCGCAGACATTACTAATTGAGATCGGATCCGTTCTGCCGCTTCTTCTTCTGCTTCTTCGATAAGCCGCCGAAATTCCCAAGCTCTGGCACAGCAGACTCCCCAAACAAAGAGAGGCATGGCAACTGTGAAAAAGGCGACAGTGATGAAATCATCTCTGGTAAGTGGAGGCAAGTCATCATCGTCACTGGGCGCTGTTTCTTGTTGGTACAAGACAATATACATGAATACATTCCATGCGTTCCAGCCAATACCAGCAATAATAGTCCCAAGCATGTATGCGTTTGCCAATCGCAACGTATTTTCTTGCGTTGCCTTCATTCCCAAGCTTGCGACATAGAATCCGATGGCACTCACGGCAAGGTCAAAGAAATCAGATGCTTGCCAATCTCTGGCTTCCATCGCTGGTTCATTGGGAGGAATATTGTTGTGACTGCCATCACCACCACCACCACCATCGGCAGGATTGTGGTGTGTCGAGTTGTTGCTGTGATCGTTTCCTCCGGAAGCCGGTTCTTCTGCCACCCCCATGGCGATGCTGAACAACCTCAACAAGCGCATAGAGCATATCACCAAAAGCAAAAGACTTAACATTTTAACATTGTTTTGTGACTCTGCAATTTCCACACTTCCCAAGACGAGTATTTGTCCACGTCGTTCTTGTTCGTCCTGGTCAATGACGATGGATGGGATATGAGCACCACCCACAGTGCCACTTTCATTACCAGAAGACGCAGATGGTTCCATAGCTGATGTATCCGAACCGGTACTCCCATCGTTGGAAGTCACCACGACTCTTGGTTTTGGAAATAAATGAATGATGACATTGTCCGTATCGATCTTGGCATCGTCCAATGTTTGTGAGTCGTTGGTAAGCATCTTCCCTCGAAAGATGAGCCTTTGTTGCGACGGAGCCACTTTGTGTATTTTCGAAGAGATTTGCTTGAACTTTCCCACCGTCCATTGAGAATGACATGGAATGGGAAACTTCTTTTGCGCCGAGTCTAATATGATGACCGTCATGTTGGTGTTTGCCGCTTGTAAGTCTTCATCATGGTTAGTAGTATCGTCATCGTCGTCGTCATCCATGTTGTGGTCTTTTGCATTCGCATCGAGCAATGCCTTGGAATTCAACGGCGTGTCCTCTTTAGATACAGTCTCCATAGGAACACTATGAATTCTGGATTGGGATCGTTGTCTGGAATCTTGACGTTGTCTCGCATCACTAGTCGCAAGGGAGGAGGAGGACGATGGTAATGCTGATGCGTTGGATGGTGTAACTGTAACACCATGATGAAGTGTCGTCGGTTCCGAAAGACCTCCTCTTCTATGCCTTTCATCGTCGTCATCGTTGGAGTCAGATGATGCCACGGGATTGTATGCCGTACGGCCTCCACGAGATATTGGCATGGTGAAGGTGTAGTAGTAGTTGTAGATGAAACTGTATTAACCGTAACAACTATGATACAGCTCAGATTTCAAATAAAAAATAAAAAAATAAAAAAATGTATTAACTGTATAATAATCATGGGAATATTTTATTTTTTTATTTTAGGGCGAAAGACTATAATAGCCCCCAATGACCATTTACAATAAATTCAAAAGGACACTATAGCGAGTAACCACCAATTACTACCACCGGGTTAAACTTTACTACCGCTAATCGTAATAATATCCCCCTCCAAACCCTATAATATCCCTTGGCAATTCGCTAAACGCAATAATATCCCCGTCCAAACCTTATAATGACCTTTTGCAATTTATAAGGGATATTATAACACTCTCCCGCCAATCATCTCCGTTCACATCTCGAACAGAAAACGCAACGACCACTCTCCCTGCCTCTTTTTTGCAAGAATGTATCCAAGTCCCTCACAAGACACTGTGGGAGAATGTTGGAGCGCCATTCCCAGCATTTCTTCTCTTAACTGCCTCTCTCCTTTCGCACGTTCTTACGTTGTGACCGGGCTGGTGACAACGACTGCAAATCGTTGGCGACTTTTCTGGTTCATGGGCATAACGGGAATTCTTTCTCAGTCTCACCGTTTTCGGTCTACCCGGCATTCGTCGTGCACCAACGTCAGGCGGCAATGTCATCATGTCTGGTTCCAGCAAGTGCCTCCAAACGGGCACAAAGTTTCGACGGTAAAGTTCCCGTTGGGTCCTATACTTGTGGTACTCGTCAACGGCTTGATCGAATACGTCCTCCAACCTCCACTTCATTTGGTGTCTAAAGTACGCCATACCATGCACACACGGTACTCCAATTGCCTGCCACTTTCCACAGTCGCAAACGCAATCCACTGGGCGCACTTTCAAAAGTGCCTCCTCCGATTCCTCCCCAAGCTTCTGGTACACGGAATAAGTTTCGCCGTCGTTGCCGGATGCGTAAACTCTGCATCCGACGCATTTCTCCCAACGTTTTGTGGCTAACCCCACAATATCATCCACCACACCATCCTTTCCCTCGTACTCTGATTGTGACTTTGTAATTCGAAGTGACATTTTTATCAAGATACCATCGATTGCATCCAACCAATTGCCATTTCTTGCGTCATTTAGCATGTTATTTGCGGATTCCGAAATGTTGGAGTTCCGAAATCCATACCTCGGCGGCAATTTCTCGTCTTCCAGCCATGCAGAGTCCATCCAGCGCTTCGCGCCGATACCCGTAAGGTATTTGTAGGCGTCGGGGGATTTTCGCTCGAGCTCTGTTAGCAGGGCTGTTTTCTCGGGCAGTGAGGAGGTCGTGGACAAGGGTGTCACCATTGTCGCGATTTTTTTGCCAAAATCGGTTTCCACATTTCGCCGGATGTGGACGACGCAGAAACAGTTGTGGTTGTCAGGGAAAACATTGCGCAGCGCAGTGACGAGACCTTTACCCCGGTCGGACATGAAGGTAAACAGTTTGTACGAACATTCCCGTCGGAAGTGCTCCGTGATGAGATTTGGTGCACTCGCTTTCAGGTGCTCTAGGAACCATAACCAGCCCTGGAGGTCTTCGCCGTCCACCGTAATTGCAAAAGCAACTGGGTATAAGTCGTCCAGAGCAGATTTCACGGTTGCTAAGTATAGAGTTCCCTTCCACTCTGACCTCATGTGGGCAGCATCAATGGAGATGACTGGACGGACGCACATTAGTACGTCGTTTGCAAATGAAGGGCAGACAAACACTCTCTGGATACGATTGTCGCTTCCTCTTTCCATGAAAGCCGTTGAACCGGGATTTCGTTCGGCAAAGGTTTGGACGTATGGCCCAACGAGTTGGAAGCTCATGGAGTCGCTGATTATCTTGGATTCTTTTCTGGCGTTGACCCCCCGGTAGCATTGTTTGTAACTGAGGAGGGTTTTCTTCTTGTGAACGCCCGCCTTGATTACGTCATTGGCGGTCGGTGGGGCGTGTTTGTGAAGCGCCACATCGCTAGCGAGTTGCTTTATAACTTCCTTGGATCGTTTTTTGAGGCACCTACCATCCTTCGCGGATGTAACTGCGACGCCGCTGTGACGCAGGTTACAGTTTCCCCGCTTGAGGATGATACCTTCCTGCCGTGGCTTTGGGCCGAAAGCAACCCGGAACGTACAGTTCGCATGGGAGATGCAGGCGAACGCCCTGGATGAACCACGTGATCTCCTGATGGCAAGAGAGTTTCCGGACGTTTCCTGGTAAGCATTGATGACAACCATAAGCTCTTCCACCGTTTGAAACACCTGACTTGGTCCGGCAAACTGTTTCTCAAACAATTCGTCCTCAACATCGTGGATAGAGTTTTCTGGGCGAGTTCCAGCTACTAGTTCTTCGTCTTCGTTTGGTCCTTCGTCTTCTTGGCAGGTTTCATCTACTAGTTCTCCGTCTTCGGCCGGACTGGATTCGTTCCGAAGCGAGGGCAAGAGTGCTGGAAAGAATGAAGAAACGTTCTCGAGCGTGGCCCATTCTGCGTTGGCCGATAGTCCACGGTACAAGGCCTGACGTAGTGTGGCAATATCGCCTTGTGTGAAGACCGACGAATGGACTTCCTTGCCTTCAAGCAAATGCCAAATGACGGCCACGGCAAAGAGGCCACAGTCATGGCTGTTGCTCTGCTTGGGGCAGTTTCGGAAAACAGCCTGTTGCACAATGTACTCTTGCTTTTCGAGTAGCAAGAGATTGTGGTCCAAACCATGAAAACAGAAGCCGGACAAAAATCTCTGCAGCCTGCCCAGTACAGCAGTTGCCCTACGCCTGCTGGTGATGCTGAGGGAGTCATAAACGTTCACCTGTTGGAAAACAGCCGGTTGGCGAATGTCGAAGGTTACATCGACGACGAAGAAGTGTCCCTGATGGCAAGCAGCAGAAATGTACCTGAATTCACTCTTGGCGTAGGCTTGCAATCCACCACGCATGGTCTGCACAGTATCTGCACAATCATGTTTGTCAAGTTTGTCGTTATAGGTACTGAAGTACTCATAACAATCGGAAGAGCCGATTAGGACGTGGTCGGGTACACATCCCTTCAGCGTTGTCTGCAGGAGGTGGTCGATGAGAATCGTTGACAACCATTCCTCCCCTTTAAGGGCACGGATTGCATCCGCGGACGGCTGCAAGGGGTTTCCACGCACAGGGTCGTCGACAAAAAGCATTGCATGCATTTGAAACTGGCTCGTCGGTGGTAGCAGCCGCGTTGAATAATAGGGACAAAGCACCGCGGTTGTTTTCTTTGTAACACTAGGAAGTAGTAAAGATGTATCGGTGATAGATCTAAAATTCAGAGAGAGATGACATTTTTTGTCAGAGATGTTGCTGATTAGTGTGGTGTAACATCGGCAATAATTCAATTCTTATGTTGTGTCGGATGTCACCGGAACGTAGGAAGATGACACATTGGACCCGTGGTTTTGCTGGCTCTGGTAGGGATGGATGATATCGGCAATCACGTTTTCTGTTACATATGTAGTATCGGATATCACTGCCAGGTAGGAAGATGAAAAATTGGATATGTGGTTTGGCTGGCTCTAGTAGTGTTGGATTACATTGGCGGTCACGTTTTCTGTTGCCTATGTAGTATCGGATATTATTGGCAGTTCACGATTTGGGTCCGTCGCAAGGGGTTTCTGCGCACAAGTTCGTCGAGATAACAGGCAACCCTAAAAGATTACATTCACTGTCGGTAAACTATCGTCTCCGTGATGGTTACGGCCACCAACAATAGGGCTAACAGTACTGCTCTTGTTGTGTTTGTAACACTAGCAAGGAATAAAGAAGTATCGGAGATACATGGAAGATGGAAGATTCACAGGGAGATGAAGATGGTGATCTCATTGATTTTGCTATTTTGCTGCCTCTGCTAGAGTACTAGTCGCAGTGTCGTATAACATTTAGCTGTTGCGTTATCTGTTCGGGATGGAGTATTGGATATCATTGGCAGTTGCGTTTTCTGTTCGAGATGTGAACGGAGATGATTGGCGGGAGAGTGTTATAATATCCCTTATAAATTGCAAAAGGTCATTATAAGGTTTGGACGGGGATATTATTGCGTTTAGCGAATTGCCAAGGGATATTATAGGGTTTGGAGGGGGATATTATTACGATTAGCGGTAGTAAAGTTTAACCCGGTGGTAGTAATTGGTGGTTACTCGCTATAGTGTCCTTTTGAATTTATTGTAAATGGTCATTGGGGGCTATTATAGTCTTTCGCCCTTTATTTTATTATTATGGTGTACGGTAGTCGTGTCATACGTAGTTCACGTCCCTGAGACTGTCGTAACCTGTAGTACTGTGGTCTACTACCGGTAGTCGTGGAGATGATTTTCTTGGTACTTGCAGTTAGTACACAGTACGATATGTACCGTACTCTATTTCATAAAACAGTAAATTTGTAAATTTACAAACAAGCAAGTCGTGTATTGTAAAAATTCGAAAATATACTGGAGTACGAACGAACAAAGCATGTGAAACTAACAGTAAAACAGGGGGAAAAAAAATCAACCTCGTGTCACTTTTCATCTGCGAGTGACTGACTGCCTGACTGTGGGCGTTGACTGTGAATGAATCGCTGTGGGAATCAAGACTTTGGAACTCAACTCGCACGGATCTTTGGAACTACAACATGTGCAATAGTAGAATGTAGCTGCTGCGAAAGATAGTCGATGGAAGCATTCTTCTAACTGTAATAACACCCTACAAATATTATAACGTCTTCTTCTTTTTTTCTTTTTTCATGTTTGTCGTCCTCCACGGTGTATCTCTGCAAATCGTTGTGATTGACCATCGGCACAAAATTTCAAATCATTCCTTTTGATATATCCTCTCTCTTGTCCACCATTCTGTGACCACAGTTCGATAAATCCGGCTCCCTCCAACTCCCTCAAAAGTTTATCATGCCGTTGTATTCGTTCTTCTGATTTCAAAAATCGATCATGGTACTCGACGAGAAGTTGCGTGAACGGCATGTAATTGTCACGAATCAGACCTTCCAAAACGTCGTATTCGGCACCTTCAATATCAATTTTGAGTACATCCAGGTACTCATGATCCAGTTCCGACATGAAGTCTTTCAGGGTCCGTACCGGAGCCGAAACGGTCCGCGTCATGTCAGGATCGGCCATTGCCACGGCCCGCATAGAAACGTGGTCTCGATTGGCGGGCAGAGCAAACACAATTTCTCCCCTCTCATGACTCAACCCTTCCGCCAAAAATTTCACCTTGGTCGGATCGTTGCCGTAGGATTTGGTGACGAGCACAGATTCGACGTGTTTCTTCGCTTTTTCGGTTGGATCGATAATCACAACACTAGCACCGTACTCTTCCACCATACCAATGTCCCAAGATATATCTTCTCCAGCTCCCACTCCATAGACGATGATACGAGCTTTACGGTTCGGGTGCGGTTGGAGACACAGTGTATCAACGTTCCAGCCGGTGTTGGTCTTTTTGTTGCCCATATATCGCAGTGAGGCCTTGTGTGCATGCAGTAAATCTTTTGGAGCGGATGGATTGGAAGAAGAAACAGTAGTATCCTGCTCGATGCTGTATGGGGAACCCAGTCGCAACCAAGCCATCACTGCCAAAGCCAATAGGACGCATCGTCGAACCCAACGACGACGACAACCCACATGTGATGGGTCCCCACCACCATGATTACCGCCGTTGGAAATCGGCAATTCCCGTCTACCGTTCCACAACGAAAAAATCTTGCCCATTTTGGTTGATATTGCCTTGGTGAAGCAATGATTGTCTATTGTCTATTCCAGGCGGAAAAAAGAGCCGTAACCGGCAAACGAAAGATGATCGGAGAGTTTTGGCCATGCCACACCATGGTGGTGGATATATTCAGAAAGAATACGTTGCGTTTTTTCGAGTTCACTAGTGAATCAATTGATCGTCTGCCCGTCTGCACTTCACACTCAAAATCGAAATAACCCTTCGCCCTTCTGGCCTTCACGACGACCAGTGATGATGAATTCACAGTCACTCACTTCACACATCTCACAGTCAATAGTCTGATCGAAGAAAAGAAGATTAAAGTATTGTCGTAGTCTACTTCATCCATTCTCTTCTGTTTGTGGAATGAAAGAACGAAAAGAGGTGAATTTCACATAATTTCGTCCATTGAAGAAGTATCACCAACACACTAAGAACACTGACATTTTAGTAGACGAGACGACAATATCATGTCGAAAAACAACGACAAGAACCAGACAGATCAGGACGATGGCACAGAATCTTCCAAAAACAGAAAAGATCGAAAAAAAGAAGAGAAAAAGAAAAGGAAAAAATCCAAGATTCCACAGTCACCAGAACATTCGATCCAAAAAGAACCAGTCAACGATCAAAAGGACACAAAAGAACGAAAGGAAAAGCGAAAGAGGGGCGAGGAGGAATTTGATGCCAAGGTTGAAACGGCCGATGATGGTCCACAGATCGATGCGACTAGTAACGAACTAGAGAAGAAAGTTGCCAAGAAGCAGAAAAGAGAGGACCGAAAAAAGAATGAAGAAGAACTCCTTAAAAAAGTCCCAAAGAAAGATCCGGAAACTGGAATCGGATTCACCAAGTTGCAAATTCGACGCATGTTGAAAAGAGTGAAAAGAGGCCTCCCTCCCATCCCCACGGCACAGGAAGAGCATGAACGGCTCAAAAATGAGGCAATGCTCCGCCGAGAGGAGGAAGCGGAGCTAGCGGGAATGGTGTTTGAGAAGAATGAAACGTTTTCAAAACCTGAGACCAACGCGGACGACAATTCCGAAGAGAGTTCGTCTGAGATAAAAGAGGACGAAGAATCTGCAGAGAGCAATGAAGACCACGACAGGAGTTCCTCCCAAAACGAAGAAGCTCATAGTGGCAGCGGCGAAATGGCTTCGAATCCACAGAACGATGACGACCAAACCAACAACAAACTTCCAAAGCGAGCCAAGCCTGTTCCTCACGACTACGTGTGTCAAGCATGCAAGAACAAAAATAAACCTCTTCATTGGATTTACGACTGCCCCGATAAAGTCACTGTTCGTGGTACCAATCAGAAGAAGAAGCGAGAGCGAGGGATTCATGATCCAGATTCTCGGAAAGTATTCGTTTCCGGCTTACCCTTCGATGTTAAGTCGAAGGATGTCTGTGACCTGTTTGAACAATCGTGCGGGAAAGTTACGTCTTGCAAGCTTCTGACATTCGAAGACACAAAAAGATGCAATGGACAGGCTATTGTAACACTTTCTAGTGACCAGGCGGCAACGGAGGCTCTCAAATTGTCAGGCACAACAATGGGCGGAGGACTGTCTCAGGCAAAAGCAAAGGGCAAAAAGGAGGAAGATTCTCCGGCGAAGAGGAAGGATCTCAAGTTGAAAGTAACAAAAGTGCTCAACCGACGAAAGACAAAAAATGTGAAATGAATTTTCGGTGATGAGATTGCACTAGTCATGTAATTGAAGTGATCTCTGAGCACGCAAACTCCACAAACAGCTATTAGATGTGAAGGTTATCCAACTGTACGTTTTGTCATTGTAGGCGCTATTTTAAAGGTAGACTCTCTATTGGACCTTGTATAAACCTATAGAATTAGAAACCCATGGATTAATAAAGGAGGCGGTATTTTGCGTTTACATTCCATTTTCGCTCTGAGGAAATTCAGGATCTACCGAGGCAGTATCTTTATGTTTCGCTCATTTTGCCAGCTTTTGAAATAAAGGAAAAGAATGATCAACCGATCTATCGCTCCTCAGAGGAGATCGGACTATGGACGTCTCCTGATTTTCTGGTGCTTTTCTTTCGCTCCTTCTCTCTCCTCCGTTCCTCTGAATCCCGGCGCTTGCGCTTCCGACGATCCTCAGATTCCACTCGTCGACTTTTCCTGTCCCTATCGCGGTCACGACTTCGTCGGTCTCGCTCCTTGCTGCGGTCTCTTGATCTCCGATCCTTTTCTTCTCTCTTGTCTCGTCGTTCCCTACGGCTCTCCGTGTCCCTGTCCTTCTCTCGACTACGCCTATTACGGTCTTCCCGTTGATCGTCCTTGTCCTTAGATGAGAAATCAGATCCAAGGATATCGTTTTCCTTTTTCGAAGAAGCACCATTCTTTCCAGCGCCCGCAGCACTACTTTTTGCTTCCGTCGTCACATCTAATCCTTCTTGCGCAACTCGCTCCATTATCTCACGATAAGTACTATCGAAGAATTCCTGGGCTTCTTTCTCGGTGTGCCCCCCATCCAGAGCAGTTTGTCGAATCTTTTCTGCGGCAGCTTTGGCTTCTCTGCGTTTCTTTTTGGTCTGAAACTCGTGAAAGTGCCCCCCTTCCACATTGATTGCACCTAAATCTTCTGGCCGATCTGGGGCAATCGGTTCCGTCAAGAAGTACCGACTTTTTAAAGCAATATCAGCCGATAGACGTTTCCGGGGATCGAGTTCCAGTAATTTCTCAATCAGACCCATCTCCAATGGGCCTATCTTGTGCTGATACCTTTCACGCAGTTTTGGTCTTTTGGCCTTTTCGATTGTAACTTCACCGGTCCTCAGCAATTTCAGTTGACTAAAGGCAGTCCACGTTTCCTTGGCTGGTGTTCCCATGGTATCAAAGATCAGTTGCAGTTGATCCATGTCGGACTTTCCCGGAAACAATGGCCGCCCCAAAATTAACTCGGCTAGAATGCATCCCGCGCTCCATATATCCACACTCGTCCCGTACTGTGTTGCTCCCAGTAAAAGCTCTGGCGGTCGATACCAAAGAGTAATGACCTTGTTGGTCAGTTCCTGTGCTGATCCCCGACTGGCAAAGAAGGGTCAAAGAAAGGTTGCGTAAGAAAACATTCTGTTCGCGAAGATTGTACATAGATCCAACTACTAGCCGGAACATAGCCCATGAAGGCGATATTCCATTCTAGTTGGTCCCATATTTGTGCTTCGGAGCAGAAAATGTCGTAAAAGACAAACGGTTGCGATACTTTTATGAACGTACTCATGGATTTTATCTAAGATAGGTGGCTCGATACTTCGTGCAAGCCCAAAGTCAGCGAGTTTGACTCGAAAGTTATGATCAATAAGGATGTTGGAGGATTTTATATCACGGTGTATGTACTTGCAGTCATGCATGTACTGCAAGGCTTCCAGAAGCTGTTTGAAAATCGATTTTACCTGTACCTCACTGAATTTGTACGCTACGTCCATCAGCCCTGTCAAGTCATGAGATACATATTCCAAGACGAGAAAAAGATTTCCTTTATACCCCTCTCGGGCATCTACAGTGCGATCTTTCTTGCTTTTGGCTTTACCGTCGCCTGACTGATTGAGTGATTGCTGTTTGGAGATTTGTCTAGATTCATCGCCATCACAATCTCCATCGCCGTTCTCGTCACGGGAAGCAGCTGGAGGATCGTCCTCATCGAGATACTCAACGCCCTTAGAGCTTACCACCTCTATCATCTGGACGAGATTAGGATGCCTTAAACGTTTCAAAATCTTTATCTCGCGTATGACTGGTGTGTACACAATCACAATATTATTATTGTATCAGCATAAAGAAAAACAAGAAAAATCATCAAATCGGGGACGTATCGACAACACACAAACAGTCACACTAAGTATGGGAGAGCAGCCTCGACGGAAGAAGAGATGATTCCCATCCAAAAATGCCGTTGTCTATATAAAACTTACCAGTCGGTGGCATTCCCCAATAACCAGCATGGTGAACACGAATCTTTTTGAGAGCAACAATCTGACCTGTATCTTTCGAGCGGGCCTTATAAACTTGACCATACGTTCCTTCACCGATCTGTTCCATCTTTTCGTAATGCCATAGGGTTCGTGTCATTTTCCACCAGTTGTGCTCTTGCGGATGGGGAGGTGAAGGGACTTCGCCGTCAATTGATTGCTGCATTCGAGGGGGAGACGCAGGATTCTGACTCCCCTGATGACTCTCTCCCATGGATTGCCTACTTTGATCCTCCATGGAGAGAAAAAAATTGACCTTGCCGTCTGTCGGACTTGACGACTCGTTTTGTGTGATGCAACACACTGAGGAAAGTGTTGTAGGCTCAGCCTTCTTTATCAACGACCGATGGTGTTGGAAGGACAGAGGTTAAAAGGATTGCAACAACAACAAATAATATAAAAATCTTAACCGTAACATCGCTTGTTGACGTGAATGATGAACCCATACGAAGAATCATCGGTAACTCCACCGTCATCAACGCATGGAGTGGGAGGTGCGGCGTGAAGCGAGCGGACCTACCGGTATGATGGTGTACGACGTACGACGTACGAGTCGGAAGCGGAGAGGCGTACAGACGACGAAGTAATACGGTAGTTCGCCACCGGTAGCTACGGTACGGTAGTTATTAGCTCTCGCTCTATCATGCTACAGTAGCTATGATAGAGGGACCGGTACGGTAGGTATGGTAGGTAAGTACAAGTAGGTAATACGTACGTAGTAGACTACCTGTAGTAGATAAAATACTTCGTAGATTGGGTACCTGGTATGATACCTACCGTACTCTCGAACTCGGATTGGCGGTACGGTACAGGTATGATACCGGGTATCGTCTACCGTATGTACCGGTATCATACTCTGCGCATACAGTACGTACCGGTTCTCCGTAGACTACCGAACTTTACAGTTAGACGTACGAGTTTGAGCGCTACTTTTTTTACCGTAGTTTTTGTATACACGATGTGGTAGGATCCTCACCTTTCACGTCGAGTACCCTTTCTACTTTCTCTAGTAGACAATCATTTTCTTTAGCATGCTTTATCTTTTATCAGCATTTCTAGTCTTTCAATGACGATGAAGCTATGTGGAGCTCATTTTGCTATTGAATAGGTACCAGTGATACAAACGCCAAAGCATATGCAATGATAGCAACTATCACTCTGGAGAAACTCACAGGGTCTTCCTCGTTTCGGGCAGGAACTTCGTTCCCTGTTTGAAAAGCAATAACAAAAGAAAAGTAAAACAAGAACAGGTCCGAACCAAAGAGTCCAAAGTACAAGAGTGCTAAAGCGGTCAAAGACCCGATTGCACCCTTGTCGAGGCGGTTGAACAGAGCCATTGTTAGCCTCCCCCCATCCGTGGCTTCACATACAATCAATAGAACGGTGAGAAAAGAAACCAAGAATAAGCACATTCACACTTGTAACAAGCATCGTCTCTCGCATTGACACCACTTACTTCCGATTGGCAACAGGCTTAGCGCGTTTACGACCAGACTTATATAACCGGCAATAGCAACTGGATGGAGCGAAATCATGATCCCCGCCGTAGGTGCTCCCTCTGGGACGTATAATGATCCCTGAATGATGTTGTCGATAATTGCTCCGCCAAGAGTGCTTTGACGCAAAATGTCCAAAGGTAGAGCTGGGAGTATGGACGGGTCAGAAATCAAAGTAAGCTTGGATCCGATTGCGAGCGCTACAGACGAGGCGACAATTCCAGCAAGAGGACCGGCCGCCGAAATGTCAAACATGGCTTCCTTGTTTTTCGGTAGTGTCTTGAATGTAGTCACAGAGCTTGTGATCCCGGTGATCAGGGATGGAACAAATGTTGGTACGGTGAGCTTGACTCCGTTTGATGCGGCTACCAGACGGTGTGCTGCTTCATGAACAAGTTGGAGTGCTATGAACGTGACAAATAGGGGAAAAGAGAGATCCGTTAACCATGTCAAATCAGGTTGTAAGTTCGCCTCCAACAATTGTAGCTCTTGGTCCACACGTTTGCCAATTCCTTCGTTCAGAAGGAAGGGATAAATGGAGAGATACCACGACGTTGCGAATCCTAAAATCGACGTAACCGTGAGGCCTATGCGATTCGGTTCCCGGACGATATCCGGTCCTGTAATGTAGAGAATCGGTCCAGGATCCGCGCTGAACACGTCGGAGCTGAGCAAAAATTGTTCCAGAGATTCAAGACTTTCATTCATCATTCCAGAAGAATTGACAGGTTGAGTTGTGGCAGGAGCATATAAGACTGTCATTTTGTCAGCGAGTGATGTCTTTGCTAGTTCGCGGTCAATAGCATCGATGAGATCATCTCCATTCTTGAATTTGTGAGAACCAGTGATAATATATCCTCCTGGAACCTTTTCAGGTTTTGACGAAGAAGAAAATTTTGCCGCGGGTAACACAGTCTTGACGAGGGCATCCACTTGTGCTTGCGTCGGCTCTTGGCCTTCCTTTCGTGTGCATTTTGGGTAGATGGACGAGAACAATCCAAACCCGGCATTCTCGTTAATCAAATCTTGGATAAATTCAGGAGTGATGTCTTGAAGAGGCATTTTATTGACTTTGGCGCTGTTGGTTTCAATAAATGCTTGATATTCCAGTGCATATAGTGCTAGCTGCGTGGCATTTCCGCCAGCCTTTTCCACCATTCGGTCGGAGACTGGTAGTTCACTTATTTCTTCTTGAATTGCTTTCTTGGCTTCTGCGATTTGTGCAGGAGTGAAGGTTGGGCTGGTATAGTTCGCCATAAAGCTATAATCCAGGTTTTTGACCATTTCCCATCTCCGGAGAACTTCTGTTTTGTTCATGTTTTCATCTCTTCCGTATCCCTCAATCCCGACAATATTGGCTAAAATCTTCACAATAAATTCCGGCAATAGTGTAAGATCGTCATCATCGAGTGTTAAAATCGTGCTGTCCTCAGAGGACATTTTACGTGCAGCCTTGAGGACATCTTCATCCGTTACGGAGGCAGAAATATCTTGGCTCAGTGTCTCTGAGGACGTAACAGTCCGTCGTTCAACGGGCTCAACAGCTGGTGTTGGTTTGGGAGCAGCCGTTATTGTCGGAGGCGGATCTCCACGAAGTTTTGCTTGAAGCGCATCCAGTTGCCGTTGTAGATCAACGATTGAATCTCCCTTGCTTTTTGCCTTGATTAGTTGTCGCTCCAGCTTGTCGATTTTCGACAATGTCAATTCGGCATCCATTCGCTCGGCTTCCAATCTCGCTCGTTCCGCCTTTGCGCGGAGAACTTCTGGGTTGTCGGAGTCTACCTCCTTCTCTGGAACTTGAACGACGCTTGTTGAAGATGCCAATCGTGTGCTTTCCTGAACCAATGACTCTGTCTCGCTTTGTTTTTCATCCATTGTGAGACGTCCAAAAAAAGGAATCGAGAATGGTTTCTTTTCGTTTGTCGTAACAGAGTTGCCATCCTTGTTGTAGTCTCCGTCCGTTTGCTTCTCGCCATTGGAAGCATCCTCCTTGCCCTTGCCAAAAAAGTAGAGTTGGCTCGAGGGCTTTCGTGATAGTATAGCAAATTGTTGTCGATGGACAAATGACGAAACTGGACGTCGTTGTTGGTCAAAAGGAGAGGATTGAAAAGAATCGGCAAATGCAAATGTCATCACAATCACGAAGCCAAACATCCACCTGCTGCTACTGATACCGACATTGGTATAATTTGAGTTCATTTGAACGGAACGGTGCATTCTTGATGATTTGAAAAAAGTCGTTTTGCCTTCTATAGTGATGGTGTCGCAGAACCAACAAACTCGGGACAAAAAAGTTGTCGGGGCTCCTAGATGGAGAAGAGAGCCAACCGTGTCTCGACTGCGTTCTTCTGCACCTATAGTTAATCCTGTAGAAGACTCTCAAAAGAAGCCTTTGACAGAGGGTAAAGGTAGATACGAGAAGATCAATGGTTGTTATTTCGGGTGCTTACTCAGACCGTCCGATTTATGTTATCGACTGAAATACTGTTGTTGTCGCCCAACAGAAGACGGACGAAACGAAATAAAAATATGCAAAAAGATTTCATACCTTCTTAGACGTACGACGTGCACTGACTGTGACTGTGAATTGATTCATTGACTCAGACAGGTGCCACGCGGAACTATCATGAATAATTCATTCTTCTAGTACTAACAGTACGACTAAAGTACCGGTAAGTCGTACACGAAATGACAGAGTCACAATTCTACTCAATACATAGGCACATGGTTTATAGATTGTGATTTTGTAAATAGGAGTACTACGTAGAATGTCTCATGCAACCCTTCTCAATTTTTGGAACAGAAGGTGCTGCCCTCTACCTACTCGAGCAACAACAGGTATCTGTTTGTGCACTCCTGGAGGATTTGAACACATCCTCTCGAAAATCAGCATAGGAGTACGACTTCGTAGGCCACAACAAAAGCGGCTTCGGGAAAGGATGATCCTCACAGTTAAACTCTTCCGAGAGCTGTAACAAACATAAATAAGATTACCGTTGTCTAAAAGCATATTCACTGGATTAAGGGTCCAATAATATATTCATATGTTGCTAGCATGAATAGATTTGAGGATGTGAGGGAGAGTTGCAGAATCACATCTCATTATACAAGATTTGTGTTCAATAGTTGTGAATGAGCAGAGGTGAGAATGTAAGTTAAGGATGACCACAGCCTAGTTTCCTTGCCATCCAGTACTTTGGCCACCTCCACTCCAACCACCGCCTTGGTTTGACCAGCCGCCTCCGCCACTGGAAGGTGCGGAATCAACACCACCTTGTTGTTGAAGGCCAAACGACTGCTGACCACCCAACTGAGAAGGACCTTGCTGGAACGAGCTGTTTCCACCACGGGCACCTTTTCTTCCTTTCTGATGGTCTTCGTCTTGAAAGCTGCCACCTCCCATACCTCCTTGATGTTGCATACCATATGGGTCTCCCATTCCACCTGGTCCATGCCCATGATATCCCATTCCATACGGTTGTCCTCCATAGCCACTGTGTTGTTGAGGATTGTACTGGTTCTGGTACTGGTTGTTGTTGTGGTGGGTGTTGCGTCCTCTATAGCCACTACCCTTGTTGGGATATCCACCGGCTCCACCAGAATGATGAGAATTACCCTGATGTCCTTGATCATCATAGTGAGGTCCACCATATCCTTGGTTGTGTCCCATTGATGGTTGGTAGCCAAAGCCACCTTGGGCTACACCACCAAACTGACCATATCCATAATTGTATCCAATTCCACCTTGATGTTGTCCCATGTAAAATTGATGCTGACCGTAGTGCAAAGCTGGATTTGCATAGGGGATGGCACCTGGCATGCCAGGGGGGACAGCACTAGAAGGTGCAGTACCTGACGCAGCACTTTCTGCATTTGTGACAGAATCACTTGATGGATTCTGAGATTGTGATGTTGACAAAGTCTGTGCTCCATAAAGACCTGGCTGAGCAAGATTTGGAGCAACTGTTTGGACAGGTCCGGCCAGGCTTGATGCCCCTTGGGGCTTGCCGGGTTGTTGAGGCATGACACCTCCAGTGAGGACAGGGCCGGGCATTCCAATGAATCCAGTTGGCGCCCCAGATGCGTTATAATTATACATGCCTGGCATTCCATATTGTTGTTGGCCATAACTCTGTTGGGTGATTCCAGAAGGAAGGGCTTGATTTGGCATTGAGTTGTATGGTTGTGTCTGAGTGAGGCTCGCAGGAATTGGAGCAGAAGGAGGAACATTGTCGTTGGATGTTGGAGCGTTCAAGGAGGCGCTCTCAAGCTTGTTCTCCAGTTCATGGACCATGACAGCACTTGCAGGCATAGGAGGCATCCCTGAAATGGAAAGGCCTGGTGGTGGTCTAGCAGGAGAGGCAGCGGCAGCATTTGACGCAGAAACCGCTTCCTTTGGAGCTGGAGGAGGAGCGGTAGCATCGTTGCTTCCAGCGCCAAATCCAAATCCAAAATCAATATCACTGGGATCATCACCTCCTCCGGTTTCCCAATGACCCATATTCAATACCTTTTGTACAGCAGGCGAAGCTGCTGCAGGTGTCGTCGACACGGGATCAGGAATGGCAGTTTCTGGTGGGGGCAAACCAGCGGGAGAAGGAGGAGCAATACTCCGAGAAACAGCTGGGGATGGAGGAGGAGGCATTTCAATGGGCTGTGGAGTTGGTACTGGGGCAGGTTGTGTGGGTTGTGGCGATTGGCTCCACGCATTACTTCCAGCAGACACACCAGATGGCAAACCAGTTTCAAGTGTCGGTGCTTGGTTGCTGTCGGGAATAGGAAAACTTGAGGATTCTTGTTCGACGACATTTGGTTGAGAATGCTTAGCAACAGGGGCAGGAGGCGTCGCTGGAACTGGAGGCTGTTTTTCGGCTTGAATCAAATGAGCAGAGCCTTTAGTCGCCCAAACATTTCCGCCGCTACGAACAGAAGTTCGCGGAGGGGGGTTCGATTCGATGGCAGTCTTAATAGGAGGAAGGGGCAATTGATTCACTTGGACTGTATCCAACGGATTTATTTCAGGGACCGACGTGGGAGGAGGAGCCATCGGTTCCTGACCTTCGACGGGAAGAGATTTCTCTGCAGGTCCGGGTGGTTCTTGAACTGGAGGTACCGCTGCGGCAGCACGTGCACCCCAAGCTCCTTTCAGTGCTGGGGCGTTTGAAGGAGCAGGAACGCCAGTGGGTGAAGCGGGATCTTGGTCGGTCGTCTGTTTGGGAGCAGAAGGATCTGTCTGTCGTTTGTCTCCACGAGGGCCTCTTCCTTGCCGATCTCGTCCCGCTCTGTCAGCTCTGCCACCACCACGGTCTCTGCCTCGACCTGATCTTCCACCAGTGCCACCACCAGCTCTACCTCCACGTCCACCTCGTCCACCGCCGGAGGGTCCTCCTTGCTCTTGTTTTTTCTTGAGCGTTTTCTTGTTGACATCCTCCCACTTTTCTTCCTCCTCGGGATTAACTGGTTCCTCCCACCATTCTTGGATTCTTTCCATGATTTTTGCCTCGTCGCCTTTCATTTGCTTTACAAGCTTGTCCAGGTCTCTGATTTTGTGCGGCGGACATGCTCCTTTGAACTGTTCGTCAAAACCGTCGTATATAAAAAGCAATTGAACAAAAGGGGGAGAGAGAGATAGGACGCTGGTGAGTTCTGATGTCGTTGTAGCAAGGCGAGGACAGACTATGAACAATCAATCAATCGATAATAGGAAGATTGCAACAACAGAACCAATCCAAAAGTAAAAATGTTTCTTTCGTGCTTCATTCGAATTGTTATGGAACAACGTTGGTTGTCGGCGAAATTGAGATGCATCCAATTTATACCGCGTCGTGCCTACGAAATCGCGGGGCTTAACGCGCAGATACTTGAAAATGACAATCGTACGATCACCCAAATGACTTCATCACCGCAATGGTCAAGACATCTACTACAGTGAAACATTGCTTACATTATCCATCATGGTTGTATCCTTTTTTTTGGTATTGCCGCTACGGCCTCCATTCGCTGTGGCTGGCATGATTGTGCTATTATTTTTGTGTGCTTCTTGGAATGAAAAGTTGTGGGGCGTTTTTCAGGGTTTGCAGTATGAGTAGTCGTATTCCTCTCTCCGGTGCGGTGGTGTGTGAAGGCAGACGGTAGTCGGGACGTCGGGAGTGGGGGTGAGCAGATACGAGATTTGTGGCGGCTGGCCTCACCAACACGTATGTGAGTACGGACAGACCTGATCGAAGGATCCATAAAACCCGTCTTGCGCGCGCCATGTCGCCTCAGATTTTTCCGTTGCCTTTCCTCGTCATCCTGCTTCTCGAAAACATGAAAACAAAAACAATCTTCACTTTTCATGTCTATTTTCTGTCCAAGTCGACCTATTCCACACACCTGTGCAGTCAGGCTGGCTGTACAGTTATTAATACCCCTCTAGCTAGAACAAAACGACGCAAAATTGACTGTTTTCATAGATGGCGTCTCTTCCGTATCCAACCACCGAATACGCAGCCGCTGGTCATGGTGGTGACGGTCTTGTGGAAATGAATGCATTGGATTCTCTGGAGAAGAACCACGACCGAGCTCAGCAAGATAAACATGGTCGTCAAGAACATTACAATAAGATGGCTTCGGAGATTCCACAAGATCGGTTCGATGACGAAATATCCGTATACGAAGACGACGACAATCAGTCAATGGCACGATCAATCGCGTCGTCGGTTTTGACTGCCGACGGTATTCATGATTTGCCCGGTTTCTACGTTGTTTGTTTCGTTATTTTGATCGGAGACATGTCCCGTGGAGTTTTCTTCCCGTCCATGTGGCCACTCGTGTCAGAATTGGGGGGTACACAAGTCACCCTCGGGTATTCTGTTGCTGCCTTTTCCTTTGGCCGAATTCTCGTCAGTCCATTGTTTGGAAGTTGGAGCGTCACGTATGGATACAGCAAAACTCTCCTTGTTAGCTGCTCCATCCTTTTCGTTGGGACGCTGCTATATGCACAAGTTCAGAATGTCGGGAAACCTCAGTTTCTGATCTTTTCCCAGACGATTTTGGGAGTAGGGTCTGGTACGCTGGGAGTGACACGAGCCTACATCGCTGATATCACCGCGCAGCGAAATCGCACCACCTATATGGCCTGGATCACGGCGGTTCAGTATGCTGGATTCACTGTTACACCCTTCATTGGTGCGATCTTCAACAAGACGATGGCTAATTTTGATGTGCAATGGGGGTAAGTCATTACAAAAAGCACAACTGGTTGAGGATCGCATCCTAGCTTTTTGAATCTTCAAGTTTCAACTCACAACTACGTTCATTCCTTTTTTGTCCTTGCATGGGTGACAGGATTTTGCGCCTCAACATGTACACTGCCCCTGCATACTTTATGAGTTGTGTCATCGCAGCAACCATCGTGTTGATGCGCGTGTATTTTCGAGACCGCGAGAGAATCCAAACGACCAAGGATCCAAAAAAGAAGTCCGCAAGGCGCGCTGCCATTGATGATCATGCCAACCAACTGACTTTTATTGGTGTCACAGTGTACGATTGCTGTATTTTGGGATGTATGCTACTCAATGTTGCCACCAAGGGCAGTATCGGTTCTTATGAAACGTTAGGCATTAACATTGCGGAGCTTCAGTTTGCTATGTCTTCCGCTCGGGCAGGAACCATCGTAGCAAGTTGCGGGACCGTTGGTGTGGCGGCACTGCTGTCCATGGGTTACCTCGCCATGTTCTTCTCAGATATTCAACTGATTTGCGGGGGAATGATGATTATGTGCTGCGGTATTTTGAGTTTGGCATTTTTGGAAGATGGATCATCAAATCCTACTTGGAAGTTCATCTTGTCGATTTTTTTGGTATACTCAGTTGGATATCCAATCGGACACACAGCCTTGATTGGTCTCTTCTCGAAAAGTAAGTCATGGAGTTGGAAGTAGCGCTGAGATAACCATTCTGAAAAATCCGAACCACTGCTATGCGTCTTGTTTCGATTTCTCATCTCACTCATTGCTCTATCTTTCCACCTAAATCTTGTCGTTTTAAAAGTTGTCGGACGCCGACCGCAAGGAACTCTCCTAGGTTGGTTTGCCTCTGCGGGCTCCTTTGCCAGACTTACATTTCCTATCATGTCCGGATACATTGCAAACTACGCCGGTCTTTCGGCGCTTTGTTACGTTCTAATATGTATACTGGGAGTTTCAACGGTCGTTACCTTGCTGAACCATAAAACGCTGACTTTTTTGTCGCAGTAATAGACTGATTGAGAACAGCCTGAGCTAATAATCGATCGTTTATAAGAGAGATATCAATACACGCGAACTCTCGCAGGTGCAGCTTTCTGCTTATGAAATTTTCATCCCGAATTAATTATGATATTTCACATTTTACCCACACACGTCAAAAAGCATGCATCTTGTCTTCCATGGTGACAAGTAGCATATTTCTCCCACGGATTTCCTAATGACTCTATGATAGCAATAATAATAATGCTTTATAAACATTACATCGTTTTGTCTGTAGCAGGTAAGCCGCAGCTTTGATCATGGATTTCTTTCAGCTTTCAGAAAACGCGGCGCCAGAGGAGTCCGACCAGTTAGTACGGAGTAGTCTACTATCTAGCACTGTAAACTACCGGTAGCAGGTTGACAAGGTAACACCGCTCTGGGTAACACTAGCTAGCATTTTAGGTGCCGACGTATCTTGCTTTCATCATCATCTTTGGACGGAGCGAGCGGCGTGCGGTCGAATTTCTAAAAAATTGTCGAGACGGTTCTTCACACATCAACCAAAAAAAAATTAATTATTGAGCGAGTGTATCTTCAAATCTTTTGGTAACATCGCCGTGTCACCTGCGAGAAAGTACAGAACAAAAAGTGTTTCTCCATCGTTATAGCACTCTGTAGGATGTTGGATTTCATCGCAATAATTAAATTGTGATATTATTTTTCACAAAATGCACTCTACAGGGTTCCCCAATGACTGACGAAGTGGCGCTCGGTCATCACGTCTGGAACAATGCTTGGGTGGGGATTACGGCAGCAGTTCTGCCATCCTCGGACTATTCGCGATTTCTCTCTTCGGATACGACGACGTCAAAAAAGAACAAAAAAATGCTTTATCAGCATCTTATAATTTTTCGCTCAGTCATTCAATTACGACGTACCGGTACTACTGCATCTGCCAATATAACCTGAACACCTGAACCATGATGGCGAGACAACGTTACGCGATCCTTTTGTGTATTGGAGTGGTACTATCTCCACCCACATTAGCGTGGAATCCTCTCAAAAGACAGCAGAATCGTGTCGGCAAGGCTACTTCCAGCAATCCACCTTCCGTCTCGACTTCGACGGTATCTTTGGTCGACAGTCGTCTCTTTTATCAAAATGATTGTCCAGCAATCGATACACAAGATCTGGTGCCATCGCCATTGCTGCCATCTGAAGCTTCCTCATCCCATCCATCTGCAACGACACCAACAACAGTTGCGGTGCCCTTCCGCAACCAGCATCTCGAACCAAGACCCATCGATCTTCCATACCGACCACCATCAAGAGAGGTATTGCAACGACGCAAGGTTATGCTAGATGTGGAAATGATGATTGGAAGACTGGCCATGGTAACCGCATTGGTCCTTTTTGCCAATGAAATCGTTACGGGATCCAGTCTGACTGACCAAATAGTATCGCACTTTGTCGGATAGATAGAAAAGAACCGATGCAATTCCACCAACACCTTTAGCACAGAAAACGGTACTGGCTGACGGTTCCAGCTACTGGGAAACTATGTTTTACAGAATTTTCAAGATCATTGCAAACGATGTGTGTGATATATGTACCTATGTATATTAACAATTTAGAATCGCCAATGCTCAAACAATTTGGACGCTGGACATGGTATCATCCTCCGTCAAAGTGCTGGTATCACTTGGGTCGTTGGAATAATCGTCAACGTCCTCAAACTCCCCGTCGTCTTCGTCAAATCGCGCTGGTGCAACTTTCGGTGAGGGGTGTAGATTCTCGTCAAAGGGTTGTTGACCGGATCCAAAACTGGCCGAGTCAGTCACATCTCCAGCAGATGCCTCGTGTTCCGCCTCTGCAACAGCTGCGCCGGCCTCAGCCGCAGTCTTGCCTTTGTTGGGGAAACGGCCGCCACCGAGCATTGAACGGGACACGAAAAACCCGCTCACCGCAAGCATGGCGACCAAAAGGGATGAGACAGCAATAATAACGCTTTGATTGGCTTGTTCCACATCGGAGGGTTGTTGTCCCGAGACGGATGCAGAGGCGGCAGAGCCAGGACTGCTAGATGAACCGTTGGATGTTGCGCCAGTGGCTCCCGAAGAATCCAAGAATTCGCAATGATCTCCGGTAAAACCCTCCTCACAAGTGCATCCGGGATGTGGGTCGTTGTCTCCGACTTTGGCTTTGCAAATGCCGTTGTTTACACAAAAAGCAAAGTTAGCTTTGCCAACACCGGGTTGTCCATTCTTGGTGCAAATATCTGTGGACGCGTATTGGCAAAACTTGCCAGCTACAGGATGATAAGGAGATCACACGGAGATTAGACGGAGTTGTCACAACGATTTCACTTGATCAAGTTTTGATACTTTCAATGACGTACCGTATCGTTCTACCGCATCAAAGCCTTCGTCACAATCACACTTGTGACTTGTGTTTTCTCCTTCGTTCTGAGCGACACATTTCGAACCGTGCAAACAAACGTGATCTCCGCCAGGGCAAATCTCGAGTTTGTGCTCACATTGGAGTCCGAAATACCCGTCGGGGCAAACGCAGTGCTCGAAAAATTGAGAGCGGGAAATATTGTAATGGTTCAGATCCTTGCCCAACGAGTTGATGAGAGAAATGTCCTTAGATCCTTTTCGACAAGTCCCTCCGTTCTGACACAAAAGCGAACAGGAAGCATCTGCCGCGTTATTGAATTCGCAGCTCGGTCCACTGATTGCCATTCACAAAGTATGATTCAAGATTTGATCGTATTGTTAGTTTTGAATTTTATTCCGAGTCAGTCATTCACCAGCTACTACTTGTGAACGAACACTTACTGTTTTCCTTCTGGACATTCACAGCCCAAGTGGGCAGCCTGTTTACACTCTCCGTTATTAGTGCAAAATAAATGTCCATTTGGATGATGAAGATTTCCTGCGGACGGTGCATTGGCACACGATGACGTAGCAGCAGCTTCGCAGTATTGTCCGGCATAGGACTTGCCGTCATGGTTTGCCATACGACAGTCACACGCATAGGTCTTCTGGCCATTTTTATTGAGAGTTTCGAGACATGCTCCTCCATTGAAGCAGTGTGCGTTGCCACACTTGACTCCTGGGACTTCGCACGTATTTCCAAACCAGCCAGTGGGACACGACTGAAGGAATCAATGGACCAGTCGCAAATGTGAGCGGCAATGACGACGACGACGACGACGACAAAAATGATGATATTGAAATGTTTTTTTTTGGTGTGTCGTGACACTTCCAACTTTTTCAAAATTGTTTTGCACTTACACAATATTGATAGCTTCCATCATGAGTCGACCAAAGATTTTGATATTCTGCTTCTTGATAACTTTTGAGTCCAAGGGTACACTCGCCTTTATTTTGACATGGCAAGACACAATCTGGAACTTGTCCTCTTAGAAATTCGCAATGAGGGCCTCTGTGTCCCTCTGGGCAACTACATGGATGAGCTTTCTCTTCAAAGTCGTCGACACAGGTTCCTCCTGATGTACAAAAGACGTCGGAGCCAGGTGCGCATTGTTTCGCCCCTTCTAGTTCACAGTACTGTCCAAAATAGGGCACACCGTTGTGTTGTGCCTTGGAGCAATCACAAAATCGTTGATCGCTAGAAATGTTGGTATTG
This sequence comes from Nitzschia inconspicua, assembly GCA_019154785.2. Lineage (NCBI taxonomy): Eukaryota > Bacillariophyta > Bacillariophyceae > Bacillariales > Bacillariaceae > Nitzschia > Nitzschia inconspicua. The sequence continues at coordinate 2,628,135 of JAGRRH010000013.1, read as the reverse complement.
TTCTCCATTCCTTCAATACAGGTCCCACCGTGGTAACAGATATGGGGATTTCCAGTTTCTCCCTCTCTGGCGGGACAAACAGTGTAGGGTCGTCCACAAAAGATTCCCGTCCAATCCTTCGGACAGTTACAGTACCATCCGTCCCGAGACGTTTCCTGCAAGAACAAGAATGGTGTTCCGTTTTCCTCCGTCGGATGTTTCGAATAATCGGCAGTTCCCTTTTCACAGATACCTCCGTTGGCGCAATTCAATGGACAGGAAGCGGCCGGAGCAGTGGCATTGCCAGTTTGGGCGGACGTCGTCCTCAGCAGCAACGATAGCAATGTTGCAACGAGAACACTTTCTTTTACTGCAGAGTACCTCATGGCGAAAGCTCAAGAAAAGTAGAAGACGGGTTGTAAAAGAAATGTAGGGTAGGGTGTTCAAACTGTTGTCTTCGTTCTGGGAAGCAAACTAGTAAGAAAGAAAGCAATCAATGATCAAGCAAGAAAAGAAACGAAGGAAGGAAGGGTGAAGTCGTTCCGGTGGAGGGAGGTGCGATTATTATCGTCAAATCTTTTTCCGGTGCGCCTGCTCGGATCAGATGATCTCTGTCGGTTTGGTTTATCACGACTATGTACACACTCCTACTAGCACTAGTAGTAGCGGTATCAGCCTTGTCGGTAGTGGTGTTGACGAGCTACGGAAAGCTTCACAACCAATTAAAAAGAGAGTAGTATACGACGTTAATGCGTTGTTGTTGCATCAGTCACTTCTGTTTAGTACTACTACCGTACTCACTGTCAGTACCTAATATTTTATCATCTTTTTCTGTCCATCATGGACTTCTTTGTCGTCTTTCGTCGGAGGGGGGCGTAATAAAAGATAAACGTTGGCGGTATTATCAATTGGCGCGGGAAAGTGGCGTGGCTCGCGCTGGTCGGCCGAAATTCAAAAACTAGTAGTAACTGTATAAAGTGCTATTTTGTATGATACGACGTAGGTACAAGGAGGGTTCTAAAAGGTAGGATATGATATATTACAGTACTTCACAGTCATTACACTCTATGTCATACAGTTGAGACGGGGTTCGGTATTGAAGGTGCAAGTGACCGCGACGAGAAAACAGAAAAACGATTGACTGTGTGATGATCACAACGACGAGAGTTGATTCCATCTCCTCTATCCACCCATCCCCATTATTGTTACCATCTTCATCTCTTCTACCTATTCTGACAATACACGCACAAACCCCAAGAAAAATCACGAAAACGTGACATTCTTCTACTCGTCAAGAATCATAAAAACAGTACTGTAATATTACCGGCAGTTCAGCAGGCAAATAATGTCGATTCTCGCACGGGATCGGAATTTGGAAGATGCCTTTGCCTCGTGCGCCGATGGAAACGAAGACCATGTGTGCCTTCACGGGGGTGACTGCGTTCCAATGGAGGGCAAGGATCTGTATTACTGTGATTGTTCCAATGCACGTGATGAAAGGGGAGTACCACATGTGGGAAAATGGTGTCACATCCCCCCCGAGACGTATTGTGGAGACAACGACGACGACGGCAAGTCCTTCTTTTGTGTCAACCAAGGGTCGTGCGTTAAGGGAAGCAGTGCAGATGGAACAATGTCATTGTGCAGCTGTTTGGAGGGTTACGTCGGATCGCAATGTCAATTCGTCAAGGGAGATATGTCCGCAATTTCAGAGGAAGTGGACGGCTCGGGGAGCGATTCCGTAGTAGGCAATGGAAATGGCAATGGTGATTGTTCAATACACTGTCAAAACGGTGCCAAGTGTGAACATGATACTGCTACAAGCCCAGGATCCTATCGATGCATTTGTCCGGATGGGTTTGAAGGAGAGTTCTGTGAAAATGTGGCAATCCCTTGTGGACCCGATGGCAATGTTTGCCATCACGGTAGCTCCTGTTTGAGGACGATTCATGGGGAATACGCCTGTGACTGTACATCAGCAACCTTCATCGGTAGCAACGATAACTCTCAATCAACACCTACAGCAAGAAAATTTGCAGGTCGATGGTGTGAATACGAGGCTACCTCATATTGTGATGATGAGAAACAGAGTTTCTGTGTGAACGGAGGGGAGTGTCAAGGTGGGGATGCTAATGACGATGTAGGATATTCATGTTCGTGCGATGAAACGTTGTGGACCGGTTCTATGTGCGAAGTACCAAAGGAGGATGCCGCCAACCAATTATTGTACGAAGAATGTACACGGACTTGCTTGAACGGAGGCAAATGTGGCAAAACCGCCAACAACGACGACAACAACCAATCTCCCCAGAGTGCATTTGACCAGGAGAGCTCTGAACGCTGTGAGTGCCCACAGGGGTTCACGGGTCGTTCTTGTGAATACATATACGAAGAATGTGGAAATGGAGATTACTTTTGCCTTCATGGCTCTACCTGCGTAAGAGATGATAAAGGTGAAAACGGCTGGAGCTGTGATTGCCAACCTACATCGAATGGGGAAGACACAATGTTCGCCGGCGTGCATTGTCAGCATCATGAAACGACAGTTTGTACTAGCGACAAATACGGGAATCGACCACTCATGTACGATCCGAGAAAGTCAATGACGTTGTGTTTCAACGGTGGGATGTGCACTGAGATTGTGGAACAAGGAGAATCTTATCCAGCTTGTATATGTCAGCCTGGGTACACCGGTCCTCACTGTGAACTGTTGCAGTCAATTACGAACATGCAGTCGAGTGAGGGGTCGGAAGGAAATTCTGCGGCGATTTTATTCGTCTGTTTCGTTCTTGGAATCTTGCTAGTCTTCATTGTGATGGTGTTCATCCTACGATGGAGAGGGTTGCAACTGCAAAAACAACAGGCCATCGATGGGAGGATTGCAAAACTGCATAGTCATCAATCCAGTTCTGGGCAATCGGATGTTCTTGAGGAAGTGCATTTCGATGACGAATTGGATGACGAGGATATGGAAGATGTCGAACTTCTTTAGATACACCGCACGTTTTTGAATAGGTAGTTTGCATCGGAACGACTCACAATAGAGTTGCATTCTTCAAAGAATATATAATAATATTCGCTGATGCAGCAGTAAATCAAGTGAAAGTACTATTGGAAAGCAATCCAAGGGTGTATTAACTGTAAGTTCCACCAAAATTCTAAAGTAAGTGATTATTAGAGAGAGGCGCAAAAAGGCCTGCAATAGACAGCATGGGGCGAGTGATCGCGGCCGAGATCTACTGAAATGCCTTCTTGTAGGCACTTGTAATAGATTCGATGGAAAGGAGAATAATCATTGCATGGGGAGCGCAACGTCCGTAGTAGGCCGAAAATCCATTGAAGAATCCCATTGGCCCTTCCTTTTGGAGGATTTTCATGGCACAATCTGAAATGCCCTGTAATAGAGTAGCAATGTGATGGAACAATATGAGATTTTAACCGTACATGCGCCAGTTTCCAAGCGGAAAGTATACCTAGAATCTGTCGGTACATGATGCCACGGAATATTTCGTACCTTGTACGGCATTTCGCCAGTCATTGGATCAGGCCTCTGCGCCATCAATCGACTCTTGACCAAGTCGAATGGCATGGAGAACAAGGCAGCTGTGAAACCTGCCGTTGCCGACGCCCCCAAACGTGTAGCTAGAGAGGGTCCGTTTGTCATAGGATCGTTCAGAAGTGTTGCTATCACTTCTTTTGCTTGGTCGTAACATGCCATCATTCCAACATTCATTGACATTCCTCTCAAAATATTGGGCATCAGACCCTTGTACAACGCTCCAACTCCTTCTTCCGAGACGGTTCGTACCAAGGCCTGAATGTATAACAAGATTGAAAATAGAAACATACACATTGAATGATTAGCCCATCGATAGACTTTTGACAGTGATATTTGTCAACTTTGCCCAAAACTGTCATTTCTTTCATTCGTTGTCGTCCTGCTTCACACTCACATCAAAAACGTTCCTGTAATTTCTACGATCTTCCGGCTTGGCCATTCCATCGGCTTGGAGTCTCACGAGGGCAATGTCGAACGGCGTTCCGATACACACCGCCACACTTCCACTGGCCATTCCGCTGAGAGCCTTTTGCACGAAACTGATGGGTTGCCCGTCGTTCAATTCCACCAACTTGTCCGAAAACTTCCGATGCAATCCGATTCTTGCGGTACCATACACCAATTGACGTCCAATGGCGGCATCGACACCTTTGTAAATGCTAAAAAACCCGTCATGCTTGATCATGTTCGAAAGAATTGTCGGGAACGACGGCACCGGTTTTCCCGGATTCAACTGACCATACAGTTGCATTCGAACCTTGAAGAGAATCGGGGGGTAGCAATACGAAGCACATGAGTTGGAAATCATCCATAAAAAGGAAACACATGGGACCGTATCGACGAAAGTGAAAGAAAGAAATAAATAAATAAAAAACTCACCTTGGCGAGGTCGATCGGGTGTATGACGCAGCTTGCCAATGTCTACAACAACAACAAAGTCAAAACAAGAGAGAAAAAAATGAGCTGAGGATTGGTGGCAGGTTTCTAACAACTTGCATGTAGAAAATGATTCAATTTCCTACGTACCGCTGCGGAACCCCCACAAACGAAGGGCTCTAGTTGCTGGTTACAGGAAAAAAAGAGAGAGATTGGGAGAGAAAATAATGGATTCGCCAGAGTTAGACAACAATGAGAGATTCGATTTTCAGTCAACGCAACGTATGCGATGGAACGATGATAGGCAGACCTATAATCTCTTACTTTTGCAATACCACTGTTTGAGGATTTCGACATGATGATGCTTCCTATGTCTTGAGAAATAACTTGGAAACGGTGCAAACTGCAAAATAATGATACTGTTGCAATGCCTGAACGCAACTAACTGATGGTTGGTATCAAAAACCGAAAAAATAATAACGGGCGATGGATGAAAGATGCGTGTACACGTACTCGCACTTCTGTCTCGTTTTTTTTTGATTTTGCATGGAAAAATTGGAATGTCCCTCTCTCATTTTCCAACCAGGAAGTCGGAAGAAGGGTGAAAAGCCGAGGGATCGGGTTCATGACGTGGTTGTCCGAATTCAGAATTTTTGTGTTTGACTCGATGGATTCGTTGACTCTTCCGGTACCGGTACTTGCCGGTAGTAAGAAATACCGGTACTCCGTACGTAGTAGCAAATCTACACACGCAACGCATCAAAATTATGAACTACGTTTACGGGTACTCCAGTATCATACGTACTACTCTCTCTCTCTTGTCTGCCGGTAGGTAGCTACCTACCGTAGCTAGCTAGAGTTAACAATTATTTGAAATACGCCACACTGGTCGCAACTGCTGTAGATCTCCATTCCAATGGACATAGGAATTGATTTCGTTTAGGTAGTTGACGGAGTGTATTTTCGGAGCGTAATAACGTTTTTACTGCATTCGGGAGTACTCCGACGGAAATGATTTTAACCTCTCGCTCCCAGCATTTCTTTTACTTGCAGTTAGCATTATTCAGCTTCTGGCTGTGAAGAAGGAGTCGCCCGATTCCGAGTAACGACGTACTTGAGTACAAGTAAGTACGAAATCGATACTCTACATGAGAGATAAGAATCCATAGTCACCGTCGCACTTTTTGTTCTACATTTATTCACCGTTCAGATACAAGACTTGGAGCACGATAAGATTCCATTGGCCTTTCCAGCTTCAGCGAAATTAACCGAAAGCAAAAGCCTTCACTGTCGTCCTGGATTTCCAAGTTCCCAGCGTTGGCAAGACTAAGACTGGCAAGGAAGAATCGACAGACATCATTACGAGTGCATCCTTTTGTGACCACACTAAAGTCAACACTACTCTGACCGTCGGGAGCCTGGACTTGCATAGAACCATCGCTTTTCCTTTTCCCTAGAAGCGCACCCTCTGAGGCATTTTCGATGAGCTTCTCGGAATAGTGATGAATATCAAAGCTACCCCGTTGCTCTTCCTCCGCCAAAATTGGAGCGAGTTTTTCTTGCCATTCACCGACACGCTCCGTCAGTTTTGTACTCATAGCATATTTCTCGGCTCCTTTTGCAAAAGCTTCAATATGTGCACGGCAAAGTTCTTCAAATGTTTTACTACCATAGCCTACATGCGTCAAAATGGAGCAGACGAAGTTAGTACAACCTTGTAGACAAGGCGAGACGTGAAAGCAGCACCACTTCATCGCACACTTACGGTCGTTATCATCAGATCCTCGAATGACATCATCCACAGACTCAAAGCCCACATTGCCACCCTCGTTGTTTCCTTCGTCATCGTAGTCATCGTTTGGTCCACCAAAGTCTCCGAAATCGTCGTCGCCATCGTCAAAGTCATGGCCTGAATTGAAATCACGTTCCAAGATTGCACTCCTTCCTTGTCTGAATGGTTCCTGCCGATTCTTTTTCTCCAACCTACGTTGAGCAGCCATTCGTTTCGCATGTTCTTTGGCACTGTGTAGAAATTCGTTCCCATACGCCAAACCATGATTGGATATGTGGACGAGTGTTTCCGGCTGCTCACCCATAGCCACCCGGAAGATCTCGACAGCCAGGCTTGGCCTCGCATTCGGTACTTTTAATGATTGTACTCGAAGTTGCGAGGTTACAGTTGTCCGAGCCCCAGTGACGCATTCAGATGGCGGTTTGGTGATTCCATCTGGTAATCGTATCGTTTTGCCCATTTTCAGGGGTTTGGCCGAATAAGAAGGGTCCATTATTGAGTGTGGATCAAAAAGCTCCCAAGGGTCAGTTCTTTTCTCCGATCTCAATGGTGGGGCCTCTTCCACAAACGTCACTCTTTTGACTTTGTCTTTATCGACTACGGACAAAGATGCACGAGAATGATGCACTTCCTCATCGGTATCGTCATTCATCACAAATCCAGGGCCGTCATCGTCGTTGTCGTCAAAATTGTCCAACGCAGCAGTTTCCCCTTCATGCTGTTTGCTGGGGCTCTCTTTTCCAAAATCGTTTCCAAATAGGCTCTTTGGTTGGCCAATCGGAAAATCCTCTGTAGATTCTCTTCTTCCGCCATCGCCAACAACGTGCCTACCAATGGTTCGAGATCCTGGCATCAGTAGTACTCCGTTATCATCGACATCGCACTGATCCCGCATCAACCTTAGTGAGCCGTTGTTCAAGATACCAAGTAATGCACGTTGCTGTTGCAGCGACCCTGTTGACGACACCCCCCCTCCAAAAGAACTTCGTTCTAATCTCGTAACTGACAACCCTCCCAATGAGAGACGTGTTGTGTTGTTCTTGGTGTTTCCTGAAGATACGTCCTTTTCTCGTTCACTGGTAAAAGGAGTAGTCTCACAGTGACCATTCCGAAAGGTAACAGTCTCATCTTCATCTTTCAGGTTAATTTTTCGATGGGTGACATCTTCTGGAACGACATCATCCAGCAGCAGAAAGTTTTCATGTGGGTCAAACTCAAAAAAATCTTCAATGTCGGAATCGGCCATATTCCGTCGATTGCTGTTTGAATTTTTGGCAGCGGCAGTGGACTGAAAAAACTCTTGTAATGCCTTGTATACAAGTGAATGAAGATATTCTACCTTTCGACTGTACACATGCGACGAATTTTGTAAGATCAAAGCGGCATGGGCAAAGTTGGGAGGTCCGTTGTTGGTGCTGGTCGAGGATCCATCGTGCGGATCATCCGTTCTCATTATGCCATTCTGTTCGTTGCTACCAACAGCGGACGTAAGTCCTGTCAATTCTTGCAAGTATTCTTCCAAACTTTGAAAAGCGAAAATGATTTAATCTCGTTAGTTACTGCTAGTCGAGCAATGGCACCAACTCTGTGAAACCAACATAAATCATTATTATTTGAAGCTACGTACGTACCATGATGCAATGTCGACGTCCCAATTACGAGACAGATCACGAATTGGTTGCAATGTCTGCAGGGCTAGCTCCATGGCATTGTTTGAAGCCGACGACGACAAAGGATGAATGTTTGGCTCTAATATGCTGGATGACGCATCTCTGCCCGATTGAGTGTGAGTGGTTCTCGACATGTTTGAGGAAGTGCGGACCAACAGCAAGAAACAACTAAAGAAGAATGAAGAGCTCAGCTTATAACGACGAAACACACAACACAGCTGTCCCTGTCTCTACTCTCTAGTAGGGGTGGAAGTTGGAGTGGAGAGAGGAGTACAGTGAGGATAATATTATGTCTTTCAGAGCGAAAGCGACTGGATGAAAGAGGTGACTGGCAGCAAGGTTGATACAGATACAGAACTCTGAGGACGTCGTATGATGATACAGGTCATCAGACAACAGTGGTAGCACTACCGGTACGGTACCTCTCTCTAACGTAGCTACCAGGTACCGTACGAGTACTGGCTACTGGTTGAATGGTAGTTTTCCACTACCGTTTTACCGCAGTTTATTGTAGAGTACCCCCCATTTTTTGTGGAAGCCGAATGCGTTCGGAATTTGAATTATGAATTTAAATTTATCCCGAACTCTTATAATAATTTCTGACTTGACACTTGAAACTGTGTGTAATGTTCATAGAGAGACAATAATACCAGTAATAGGTACATGATGTATGTATCCAATAATGCGGTCGGTCCTGTAGTACGACGAATCTTCTGTATTTTACTACCGGTACTGTACTACGGTACCCAGTCGTAGTCTACTCCTTCGTTCTTCCATATTCTGAAAGACAACCTCTCTTTCCATCCCTCCTCCTACTCTACACCCTATCCGATGCCCCATCCTCACCTTACTGGTGGCGATTATACCACGATGTTTCCAGCGCCATACAGCAGGAGATGAAAGCCCGGTATGCTGGACTCTGGGTTCCATCGATGCCTATTTCAAGGCGATGCCACAGCTCGATACTCGTGATCATGTCGCTGGCGATGCCGTGGACACCTTACATATTCCATGATCTTCGACAGGGTCAAGGAGAATGCTTTTGAAACTCCGGTTTCTACGTTTCTACCCAAGCTCGGATTCCACCCATTGTCCGTTTGTGGCGTCTGGAGTTTCACTCCGAGAACGGCCATTATCACAACCTCTCGGTACACGCTGGCGAGCGTTGTTCCTTGCATACATTTTTTTGACCGGGCCATTGCCAAAGGTGACTGTGACCTGATGCTTTACGTTCAAACCTTCAACTTCGTTGTCGACCTTGATCTCGATGTCAATGGTATTGCGTTCCGCGACGTTGATCACTTTTACTCCTGCCCATTCCCTATATTGCCTTCAGGCAGTTCTGCCATCGCGGCAATGGCCGCTGTCCAGGTCTCTTGTTCCAATGACAAAATGCTCTTCCCATAACTACTGGCCTTATGACCCCGATTTCTTCCGCCCCATCCACCTCAAGCCTGCTTTACGGGATGCTCCTGTGGCATGGATGGTCATGACAGAAGTGGCATACAAAATAGTTTGAAAGGGAAAATCGTTGAGCTCGTGGAGCAGAGGAGAGTAGTATGTCAAAAGTCGTGGAAACCGTAAGGAGAGTGAAACGGGTGTAACTTAGGCCTAGGCTAGCACTTAAGACCGGTTCCATCTCTGACATGGTGCCTGTGGTCACTCTTATCCTACTTAGTTGTATATTTCCTATAGTTACTGAGTTGACACAGAAGAGATGACGGGACAAATTGCCACTGGGACGCTAAATGGAAGCATAATTGCTTTCGTTCTCCTCCAATAGAGCGGTAAGTTCGTCTGCTGGAATCGATTCGTGCGGAAGCATGGTTTGATCTTGCCGATTGCTTGAGGCACTTTCAAGCTCGGCTTTCTCCTTTCTTCTTTGCTCTTCAAATCTGCTGTTTTCTCGCTTTGGAATCATGTCTCCAGATAAATACTGTCCGTCGACATGCTTAACTATGTTGATCGGCGGTGACTTGGATTTGTCATATGGCTCAGCCGAGCCGCCCGCTAATGGAATGGAATGATACCTCTCCTCTTTGAAAACGGGAACACGAATCAAATGCTGCAACGAATGTTTAGAGGTTCCAATGATTATTCTCAAGCTCAAGCACTCGTGCATCTTCTTTAAAAGCAGCTTACCTGACCAAACATGTACTTCTGCATGTCCTTCAGCTTCATCGTGTGTTCTTTCAACAACTTTCGAAGATAAGTTTCGCCTAGTACCAAATTGTATCGACGCTGATACTCCGCCTCCAACATCGCTTTCCGCTCATCGGATGTCATGTTCTGAAGCTTGTGTACGTAAAAAATATCGACCAACTTCATCCATGGCCCGAGGACGACATATACGAGAATTTTGAAAGCCCATCGGAAAAGAAAGGCCCATGGGATCCAAGCAACAAGCAAAGAGCTCAGAAAAGAAGCGGTGACGATCCAGAAAGCGGCCACGCTATCGTCCCACATAATTATACTCGAGGCAATGCGAAGCAGGACACAAACTTTGTACAATAACATTTGCACTGGTAGCAAGACTGACTTGAAAGGTGCAAGGGTTATTTGTGCCAATCCACCTCTCACAGGATTAGGGTCATGATCGATGTCATTGAGATCAAGTTCCTCCCCTTCCTCTTGTAACCGCCTCTCGTTGTTCTCACGCTCCACTCGCATATTTTCCAGTGCCTCTTTTCTCAATCGTTTGCGCTCTGAGAGGTACTCGTCATATTTGATAATATCTTCAATGTTTTCGTTCGGTTTGACTTTCCCTCTACGGAAAGACTTGTTGAAAATTAAAATTCCCAAAAACTCCAGGTACGACCGAGGCCTCTTCCACGGGTTGGGATGGCTCCTCCGGAATTCCAGCGTGGCCAACAACACCCATCCTACCCAAAAGCAGAGAAAGCTGAAAATCTTCTCAAAGTCTCGAACAAGGATAATTCCCCATGTGAAGGCTTGATAATTGTCAGACAGTGTATGGGTGATACAAAAATCTTCCCTCGATGACTTCCATTCATACACGTACCGATGATGGAATGAAGTGGAATCATAATTGTCCACCTTTTGCTGAAAAATGGGATTACGAGTGGAAACGTTTCTCTCCACAAGAAGACTGCCAATAGTGCATCTGCTATCTCATCTAAGTACTCAGTGTAGTCCTGAAGTTCTTGACCATATTTTGTCAGCGTCGACAGGCTCAACGTTTGATGGTGTCTCTGCAACGAAAAATGTGAAATGTTAGTACTCTGTCGCAAAGATTTCCCATTCAAAGCAAATCGAACAGTCGCAGTACCTACATCATTAGCAACCGCGTAATAGGTACATCGAAAATCGGAAAGTCCCACCGTACTGACAGAATATTGTGTCTGCAGTTGCAATTGCGAGAACAGAATCTGCCTTTCGCTCTGGGACTCATATCGGCACCGCAAAATAAGAGTTCCTCGTAATTCACGATCTGGCTCATCGGAGGTAAAAATATGATACCGCAATGTATGGACGGTATTAGGACGGAAATTGGTTGGGTTGACGACGACTCGGCCGATCTTGTCGTGTTTCCCGGAAGGTCCTTTTGTCACACCAGGGACAAATTCATCATAATCAAACAGACCTATATGGATTTGTGAGCTGGAACTGTTCCAAATCGAAGCGTAAGCTTTTGTTCCATGAAATAGCTTGGATGAACGAACAGAAGCCAGAGTATTCGCTAGTGGAACAATAACTTACTGCATAATGTTAAAAACGAAGGCCCGTTGAGACCAACATGGCCATCTTGGTGATAGACAATCATGAACAACATCAGTATTCACAACACAATCTTCGTAAACAAGTGTACAGAAAGCTGTGAAAGAAGGTGAAGCGTGAGTTCAACTGTCCTTCTCCCCTCGCATAAAACTGATTATGTGTGTCTCACCATCTGTCTTGTCCCGTCCCGTTAGTGAAAAATCCATGTCTGGAAGGTCATCGCAACCGATTACTTCCACATAATACTTCCCTAAAGACCCAGTACCGGCCTCGATCCATTTCGTAGATGGCCTGAAAGCCTCTTCTTCAATTTCGTCATGGGTCAACCACTTTGTCTCTTCTATTGGCCGGTCGGGATCTGGAAAAGGTTTCACACGGTACTGAACAGCTTTCCCATCCTCTGTGGGTCTTTTGTTTCGTTGGATTGTTGGGTTGGGCGAGACTCGAAGTGGGAGGTAAGAATCAGATGCATAAAGTCCAGCACCGATTTCTTGTCCTGCGATTCGAGATGCAGCATCGGAACCAGCGTATGCTCCGGCAATTCGTGAAGCAGCCCCACGAACTTGCTTGAAAAACCCTTTCTTTTTGTTCGCTTTCGAAAAAGGCACAAGATCATCAGCCAGTCGATTGTACGCAGTACGAGTAACCAGCATTCACTTGACAATCACCAGAATGCTTTTCTACATACCTTCATAAGTCACCATGAACTTTATGTCGTCTTCGGACGCAAGCTTGAATCGGAGCGCTAGAGATGGCTAGGTAGCATTGGAATAGGTAAGAAAAGCACTCGCGATGACTGTCCTACGAAAGCCCCCCTCCACCTGCTTACCTTTTTGGCTCCAGAGGACGAGATATGATTTTTTCCGCTGTACTGGTTAAGTTCGTACTCAACTCGATCACCTGTTCCATTAAGCATGTCTGTCTTCGACACCAACACTGATCCTAGGATTTCATGATCTCCAATAGAATCGTAGTCTTTTACGATGAATTCCATATAATTGGAATTCTCGAAAAATTCGGCTAGGGAGACTTGTATCAGAAACAAGGACCCTGTTGATAACGTCCACACTGGATTGAGAGTGGTCGGAAGAAACCCTGTTCTGTGCCATTCCACTTTTCCATCCCTTACAAGAACATACGGGTCGCTCGAGAAAACATCTGGACGGGGAAGAACAGCAATTTAGGAGGAGAAACTAGCGATGAGAAGTTTGAACAGCTTTTGAACGTCACTTGAAAAATGAGTGGCCTCACCTCCAATCGGTAAATTCCATGCAGAGCAGATCTCTACAAGAAGATTTAGCTGATTGGGGAACATCTTTGTCTTCTTGCGGCAAGGAACACAACATGCCCACTGCTTGTCATTGATTGATCCATTATTTGATCCATCTTTCAACTCAGTAGTAGTCACAACGTCCTCCTCAGACAACAAATCAAGCTCTCGAGACCGGATTCCAACTGCCTCGCTAGGACTTGCCACTGGAGGGACATCAGATCCGTGAGCCGCTGCTTGGCGCAAACCTCTTTCTCGTTGTAGCTTTCCAAGCTCATTGAACACCTTCACAAAGGCGTCAGCCTGTTGGATGGAATGAAATGAGAAATTCCGTACCACCGTGTCTTCTCCTACACCCATTTGGATGTCAACATTCCTGCTTCGAACGTTAATAATTTCCATCGTTTGCAATTTGGTGCGGTATCGTTCCTTCCAACGAGCCCTTGTGTTGGCCTCATCATAACCATCACCATAGTTATCGACAAAAAATGTTGTCAGGTAATGAGCCTCCAAATCTCCTTGAATGGTCCCCACGGATTCGTCATCATTGTCACGATCCTGCGCACCAGCGCTGACTGGTTTCATGATTCGAAAGATCAGTACGTCGTCCTCCTCTAGTACATCCGAATGACCGATACCGGCGTCAGAAGATGGAAATCCTTGTAACAACTCTTTGTGAATCCTCTTGTCATGGTGGTCGATGTTTCCAGCGCGTTTTAGATCGATTTTCTTGTACAGCTCCAAAGTGATTCGTCGCTTTTTGTTGAGTGCTCCAAGAGACATTTCAGAGAGCGCATTTTTGAAACCAGGAACAAGATACCCTCCCACCATGTACTTTCGAACAGGTGACATAACGACGTCCCAATAGCGGAGGGATTCTAGAACGTGCTTATCTTTTTCTTTGTTTATTCCTGGTTGGTGTTGTTTGGCTACACCACCGCTGCTGGGGGAGACACGATCTGGCGACGAAGATCCACCCGCATTCTTTCCCGATAATTTGGAATGATGGAACATGGTGGCAATTCCGACGCTGATTGCCCAGATGTGGACGGGGTTACTCCCAATAAGAATATTGTGGAAACAGAAGTAACGACTGCAGTTTACAGTAATTGATACAAGATCACACCAAAAAATACATTCCCTATCTTCACAGTCAATCTTGATTGACAATCGCCGAACGGAAGCGCGCGTCTCACAAGATAGCGACGATAAATAAAACTGTGTCGCACCGTCAATTATTTTATCAAAGTTGCGTTCTGCTACTGCTAGATACCTAGCTACTCTACTACGTAGAGAGAGTAGATACCGTAGTTGAGCTCAGTTCTCTCTATGAATCGCTATGATACCTCTACCTGGGTAGAGAGGTAGTAGCATTAGAGGGTACCGGTAGTCTACTACGGTAGAGCAATACTAATTTTAGACGTACCACACTGACTGTGAATACTGACTACAGGTATACAAGAAAAGCTGCAATCTTCTCCCTCTCTAGAGAGTAGTAATTCCGGTTGATCTATACAAGGCCAAGAAAGTAGTAGTTCTAAAGACTCATTTGCCTTATGATAATCCGAATTCATCATCAATCTATCATCGGACCACTTGTCTGGTCGGAGAACTATTCTTTATTTGCCACTTGTAGTCCTTTACGAACCAAAAGCCGCACCATAAATTCATCGGGAATAGAAGCCGATATGCTGAGATTCGTGTAAAAAAACATCATTCGAGTCCATCCAAAAGATTGCCAAACGACGATTTTTTCGTTCGTTTAGCTGTCCTCTGTCTGTCTCTTTCATACCATTCGTCTCGATCCAAAAATCGACTATACGAACCAACATCCTGCGTCACATCAGCTCGTAAGGTTTCCAAAAATTGTGCTTCCTCCTCCCATCGTTTTGCTGCATCATCGTTCCCCTCTAATCTCGCAATGTCAGCCTTTTCTCTGGCTATTTGAAGTTGGCTTTTCTCTGCCTTCAACTGTTCCACCAACTCCTTGTCGCCAGTCTCTTCGGCCTTGCGCAAACGGTATTGTTTTCGAACGGATTCATCAATCAATGGAAGTAACAGCTGATCCAACGGGTTTTCATTGGGTGGCGCATTGCGGACCACTCTTGGACGAGGAAGAGACCCGCGAAAGTTGCTCATTTCCAGCAAGGTCTTCGCCTTTGCGGCGTTGTCGAGCCCGTCAAGCTGCTCTAGAGACTTGATGGGGTTGTCTGTAGGGAACAATTGCTTGGGGACTTCATCAACGGAAGATTGTCGGTTGTCTGAAAATGGATCGTATAAAGGTGCCGTCGTTCTGGGGATGGAAATAGGGGCGACCCGTTCAGACGAACTACCTTCGCCTTCGACTTGGACTGAGACGGACGATTCTGTAACCTTGCATAGAGGAAGGACGCCTTTCATACCTTTGGTACTTCCAGTATTGTTCTCAACCTCTTCAAAGATCTCGACAATAGACGTAGCTTGTTCGAAAATGGACCGTTCAATCTGAAGTGGTATGTCAGATGCCAAGGACACACCAATCGCTTCATCCACGTCACATTCCACAACAAAAATTTCTCTCCCAGCTACTCCTTCGTTACCGAAAGTTTCCTCTGTATCCTCGTATTCGACTTCTTCTCCGGCAAGAAGAGTTCGTTTATTAGCAACCTTTCGTTGAATGACGATTGCACCTCCCAACACTAGGTTCCCTCTCAACAAACTGATATTCTCGAGGGCACAACCGATGACTTTGGCATTTAGCTGGTCATCCAATATCTCTAGCACCAAATCAAAAGGACTTCGATAGGACCTTTCCAAGAAGGTTTTCTCAATTTCCTTATAGGAATCTATCATCGGGTCGTATCCCATGGCACCGCGATACGGAGCTTGGTTTGACTTTCGTCCATTTCCGTCTTCTGCCGCCCATTTTGCAATTCGATCTGGAATAGCGTTCCTTTCTTTCTTCGTACTCTTCACATTTTCCTGTAGCAAAAGATTCAAATCATTTTTAGCGTCTTGGAGATTCTGTTCCAAGTCTCTCTTCGATCCTTGCAACGCCTTCACGTCCTCGTCGGAGAATTCGTCGGGATTGTTTCGAGCGATGGCCAATTGCGAGTCTAATTCTGCCAATTCCATTTGTAGTTCCCGGATACGCAGCTCTAAGATTCGTTTTGCAAGACCAAGCTGGTTCGTTGAGCTGTCAGCAAGGGATTCGTCCTCATCGAGACCAGCAGATTCTGTTTTGGCTGATTCACCCATCAGATAGGAGAGTCGCATCGCCATGTTGCCAAGTGCAAGTGATCGACCAGGCCAGTCTTTGCCCATGAATCGGTTATACGCATCCCTTTTCCCCAAATGGAACTTGGATTCGATAGGGTTTCCGGCAGCATCACGATTCCTCCTCTGTGGATCGACGCTCCATGTACTCCAAGGCACGTTATCGAAAAGGGCATTGTCACGATTGACTAGCAAAGTATTTAGGGATAAAAGTAGCGTCAATGACGACAGCGGTTCTTTTGCATAGGCAAAGGAGAGCAATTTCAATTGCGATTCTGGAGATGTCAGAGGCACCAAAAGGGCAACACGTTGATCTCGAGATTTGGATGTAGTTGTTGTTGTGGATGATGACGCAAGGACAACCATAGTGGTACTCGTAGCAGCAGAAACTGTCCGGTTACCACTACCAACTAGCGGTAGCTTTGTCTGCCCAATTAAGGTTATAGGCATCATTTCGGAAGCACTTTCCTTCGACAGAAAGAGTTCTTCCATTACAGCCTTTTGGATCTGTTGTTCCTGAATTCGCCTCAAGTCTCGTACGTTTTGTTCCCACGTTGACATGTTGTCGCCATCACTGGACGTTTGTCGTAGACGTGACACATGCTTCCACACCCGACGAATGGGAGATGATAAGGAAGAGAACGAATGCACAATCTCGAGGGAGACGAGGATGGTCAAAAACGAAATGCCGGTCATAATCGTAGGAAATCTTTTCCTCCGACATCTCGTTTCTCCTCCTCTAGACTTCTGAATGTACAATGAACGCATCGTTATGTTATTCCACGAATCGACAAACATGGAAGACGACGCCGTTGAAACCGATTGAGAAAGTGGGTCAAACGAGACGAATGTACTGCAACGACTTGCTCTAGACTACGTCGTAGGTAGTAGAACACTACGACTAGCTAGTAGAGAGTGAGATCGAAGATCGAGAAGAAAAAGAGAAAAAATAATAATGAATACTTATTAAAATGGGAAAGGGGTGTCTTGAATCATATACAAAGAATTTGTTGAAGAGGCGCGCGCAAGCCAAGAGAATGCTCCATCAAATTCTGTGGGGAGGGTCACGGGGATTCTCCCCATTCGGTGATAGTCATTTCGAGGAGTCCATGGGCGGTTTTTTCCCGTTCTTGCATGACCTTCATGACCGGATTTTCCAGATTCCAAGATACGCATCCAAGACACATTCTGAATTCATCGAGAAAGAAAAAAACAACCGGTAGAAGGAATCGAAAATAGTATCATCATCATTCCGCACACAAAAAAAAGCCAAGGCAGCGACTGCAACTCTTTCATTCGCTTCCCCTCACCTCTACACTATCTTATTTACTACTACGCATACACAATGACTGAAACACTTCATCCTAAGCAAATTCCTATTTCTTCTCGTTATCTGGACGACGAAGAAACCGAGGAAGATGTGGCAATGAAGGCCAAGTTGGCAGCATTCATGGGCGATGCTGGTTTGGATGTGGATGATGACGACTCTGAACCAGGAGAAGATGAAAAACCTGACGTGGATGTTCCTGATTTCCTCCCCATGAACTCCTTGGATCATGTTCTTCTCGCCACCAACAACTGGAAGGAAGGCATGGAGCTTTTTGAAGAAATGACAGGACTCAAGCCAACCAAGATTGGTGCGCTCCGAGGAGCAGGATCCAAATCCGCTCGTGTTCGCTTGGACAAGAATACCTTCGTTGAAATCATTGGTCCTGATGACAAGAACCCAAGCGAGGGAATGGGGCCGACTCTCTCGGCCATGCCCAAGGGAAAGCTTGTTCCCTTTCACTATGCCATTCGTCAAGAGAAGGAAAAGGTGGTCATTCCAGAATCGGAGAACTGGGATCGCGATGAAGTCGTCATGGTTCATGCCGACCCTGACGCCTTTGACGAATCTGGAGAAGTCGCCAAGTGGGACTTTCTCCTTCTGTACAAACACGGAATCGGCGGTGCTGTGCCAGCATTTGTAAACTGGAGGGAAAACAAGTTCCACCCAACTTGCAGATTGCCAAAAACATCCGGAAGGATCAGCTACGTCCAAGTTCAAGCTCCCAGCGGACATTACGTTCACGAGTTGTTGGACCGAGCAGAGGGTATCACTCTCCACTATGGAGAGCCGGAGCTCGTTGTGTCCCTCGATACTCCTCGTGGCGAGATTACCTTTTCGGCCTCGAACCCAAAGGGCGTTGTGATGCCTGGATTTGGCGACGAAAATCACCCATCATTGAGAAAAAATCTCTAAAGAAAAGATGAGCAAGTTTCGTATAGATAACAATACAAATAGGTTGCACAATATTCTCCGTCTTTCTACAGTACAGTCTCGTTTCTATTGTACTTTCGCAGAACATGGGGCATCTTCTGTAAAATCAATTGTCGAGTGGTTCTATTGGATCGCAAGTGCCAAGATTGTTCAATCCCTTTGACCGACAAGCGCTTTACCCTGAAGAAAACAACGAATTCGTACATTATTAGGTTAATCGATGCTTCAGGACTGGTATACTAATAAGTATTCTTCTTGTTTTTTGCAGTATTATCGCGTCTGATTAACATTTCGACGTAAAAGCGATACATACGTATCGCTGGTAGAAAATAAATCTTCTTGACGAATCATGATGGTATTACGACGTTGTAGTATTTGTCATTCACTCCGGACTCCGGACTCGGGCTACTTCTTGAGGAGCACTCTTCTTTTCGTCGTAGTTCTAGGTAGCAAGATAGTAGTCTGGTGGTGCAGCGGAGATCGTAAACTCTAGCTAGCTACTACGATAGAGGAGCTAGCTAGCTAGCAAAAATTCTTTTGGACATGGTATACGACGTATGTATCATATGCTAACACGATATTACTCTAGCTATGTCATGACGCAATCAGAAAACAGAATGACGTCATGGCGCGTTTCAATTACAACCCCACAACATCTTTTGACTACTGTGAGTCTCTTTACTCTCGTGAACAGGTGGGGTTGGTCAGTGTGACGATGGATCGGTGGAAGGTGATGACGTATAAAACTACAGAGAAAATGTCACGAAATCTATCCTCGGTAGGTTCAAAAACGAGAAAAGAGATGGTAGAAGCAGTAGAAGAAGGCATTGACGAGCACTCCGATCTCGTTTGAAACTAGCTTCTATTGTCCTTTCTTCTTTTCTGGATAATCTCAATCCTCTGGAACCCACTGCCTTTGCGACACAAGCGCCGATCAGACAATAAGGAACGAATCGATCATTACTGCTGCTCCATATACATTCGTTTTGTCTACAGCACACAATCCTCCAAAAACAACTTTCCGCCATGATTTTCAATCCTCACAAACTCGGAATTCACAAAGTCCTGAAGCACATTCCTCTCAATGCGGTGTTTGATGCTCCGTACAAGCGAGCTTTGAAAAAGGCTGTCAACATTGCTGATCTGCGTCTCATTGCCAAGTCTCGCGCCCACAAGGTATGATGCCAAATGCCGTCATGTCTAAAACGGTTTCACTTTCAGATGGTTTCGTCAGGCTTCGATTCCATGTCGAGACGTATCTCTTCCATTCAGGTCATTGTTTTCGTTTCTCATACTACTGCTACGTTTTTTCCTTCCTGGCTAATTGTCATTTTCTTAACATAGATGGTCTTTGACTATTTGGACGCTGGAGCCGACGATGAAATCAGTCTCCGTCGAGGAAAGGATGCCTACACAGAGCTGGAAATGCATTACAAGATTTTGTCTGGCATCAAGCCTCCTCTCGATTTGTCGACGAAAATTTTCGGTATGGATGTGAATCTTCCCTTTTTTGGATGCCCCACAGCGGGAAACCGAATGTTTCACTGGGAAGGTGAGACCGCGGCCGCCAAGGCTTCAGAAAAATTCGGCACTTTGTACGGATTGTCGTCATTGGCGACAACTGGAATCACGGAAATTGGGGCAATTCACAGTGGTCCCAAAGTCTTCCAGCTTTATGTCTGGAAAGATAGAGAATTGGTTAAGGAAGTCATCGCCAAGGCGAAGGAAGGAGGGTTTGGTGCCTTGGCGCTCACGGTTGATTTCACCTGGTATGGAAACCGTGAACGTGATATCCGAAACGACTTTTCCATTCCACCCAAATATTCTGTGCCACAAATGATCGAGGCATTGCGGAAGCCAGCTTGGACGTACGACTTTTTGTCACACGAGCCGTACACGTACGCCTGCATCAACACGGATGTGCCTGCCGATTCTTTGGCTGCTTTTGTCAACAGCCAGATTGCCCCAGAGTTCAATTGGTCCGATGCAGAGTGGCTGCTAGGCGAATGGAATGGCCCGGCCGCTCCCAAGGGTGTTGTCAGACCAGATGATGCCAAGCGAGCCATTGAAATCGGATTCTCCTCCATTTGGGTCTCCAATCATGGAGCTCGTCAATTGGAGACATCACCAGCAACGATCGACGTCTTACCCTCGATTCGAGAAGCGGTCGGCCCCGATGTTGAAATTATTATGGATGGAGGGGTACAACGAGGTACCGATATTGCCAAGGCGCTGGCCTTGGGTGCCGATTCTGTCGGTGTTGGAAAGCCATATCTTTGGGGTCTTGCTGCAGGTGGAGAAGCAGGCGTTAGTCGAGCTTACGAAATTCTCAAGGTAGAACTGGACCGTGCAATGGGCTTGCTGGGCACGCCAACGGTAGCAGATTTAAAACGTGAAGGTCCTAGTCTCATCAAGCGACGGGGAAGCAGTATTCGAGATTATCCCGATCGCAATGCCCATTTGCGCGGCTATGGTGGAGGAATTGTCTAAGATGAATATTACTATTTTATTTATTTTTCTCTCGCCACGATTTTGGACGCACAAAAGAACAGATTGTTGGCCCAATATTACCTAAAGCAGACACCAACCATTTTAAGTATTATTACTCATTTCTACAACTAGCAGCTGAATATGACTCCATTGCCATCGCTAACTTCAAATCACTCGTTCGGCGACAACTGCATCATGGGACTTCGGAACGGAATCCAGTATGTGAAAACCCAAGGTTCGCTTGTGTAGTGTAGATCCCTCTTCTGGGTGTTCAGCCGAGTCTCGCCTTCTTGCTCATGCTCGAGAATAGCAGGTTTCTTGGCGATGATTCTTTGAAAACACTGAATATTCTTGAAAAGGAATATCTTTCTACACAAGAAAGCTCCGAGGGCTACTTTTGACTTCAGCACGAAAGCATGTTATCCTTGATCCATTGAATTTTTGCTATTTTACTTCCATCCGATTCGCGTAATCGTGAGCGAACTGCTGTTTTCTGCCCTCTGCTTCCATCCGATCCGTCAAATCGTGGGCGAACTGCTGTTTTTCAGGAATTTATAAGTTGGGATGCACCAGGAGAGCTTCAGACTCGATAGTTCGACGTACCCATTTGAGCGAATAGTGATAGCTAAAAGAAGCAATAACATACAAGTTCTCGTTATTGGGAAGCATATCATCGCCTATCGATTGGGAAGGACGAGGTTGCGCAGCAATTTGTAGGGGATACTACTATTTTCGAGACTCAACTTATTGACTGCCATAGTCTCTGTCCAATTTCAAGAAATAATACGACAAAAGGAACCCAGGAGCATTTGCAAGCTTTCTCTCAAAAGGAAGATATACTGCTGTTGAGGGATTCATTTAAAGTCAGGATTTATCACATATTAACAGTAAACGCGCAAGTAGGAGATAGTTGTCATTGGCACAGCCTGATCCTTCAGCTGTAATTCGTTCTCAGCAAAACGACACTCGATTGCTAGCCACCAACAAGTGTATCTCTTCTCGTCGTTTCCATTTTCAAAAGCAAGGTAACTTTAAAGATCAAGTCGAAATTTGGCAAGGTTTTCCAACCCTGCGTCAGAGACCTTGTCTCCCGTCTCGGCCAGCAACTTTTCAATATCCTTTTTCACGGGGTCTACGACCTCGGCATGATGTGCGGCATCACGAGAGGTTTCTTCCTGTAGTTTGAGGGCTCTCAGCTTTTCTTTCCAAGCTTCTTCTTGTTCTTTCATATAACGGTCTTCCTCTACCTTTTCCTGTTTCGGCAAATCACAAAAAGAGACAGTACAAAGGGTTAGTCAAATGTTGTTATATTACTTTTGAACGAACGAACGAACATAGGGGACCTGATCCGCTTCCTTCTTGGCGCAAAATATCGCCAATGCTGTGCATCAACAGCGAATTATCAATGTCGAAAGATTTTCGCTCTTGCTTTGCCCAACAAAATCATTTGAAGGTTGTCGACCATCCCCGAATCACAAAACGATAAGGCAGACATACCCGTAGTTTAGCTTTGTCTGCAAAGGCCATCATAGAACGGCGATTCACAGCGACAACAACACGGTTGTTTCGGGAGAGCGATTGAAGGGTTCGACGGGAGGCTTGGGACAGCATCGTAGATGTGGGGCTTCTTAACAGTAGTAGATAGGTTCAGCGGTCGCTTCGTAGGGGATTTGTTGGTGTTCGATGTTTTTTTTGTGATGCTGCTGTACTACGTGTACGACGTACGACCACTGCCGGTAGGTACCGGCACGTAGAATGGCAGAAAGGAGATGCATGTCATCATGAAAAAAGTTGTCATCAACCCGCGATCATCGGAGTTCTCACCGTCAATTTGCTCGGAACGATGACGGACGAAGGCTTCGCTTCTTGTTGACCCTGTCCTCGATCCCTACTACGAGTACCGGTAGCTCTACCGTAGTAGAGTACGATACAGGTATGATGATATTCATACGGTACTCCGAACTCCGAAGTAGAGTTCGTACCGGTAGGAAGGCACAGATCAAGGACCTACGACAGGGTCAGTATCGTGACTACGGAAGTACATACATACCATAAATGCACTACCGTACTCTACCTAGTACGGTAGCTACGGTAGTACGGAGTACCGGTAGTAGACTACCCTTCCAATTTTCACGTCGTAATCCTGTAACTACCAGTCTCTACTACCTAGAGCAGTAGAGCTATCAATGCAACACGTACACACAGTCGACTACGAGGTGAATAGCTTCAATTGCATGATACTTAAAAATAGGAATCGAAAGAGTGTTCAAGGTCCTCAATACTTCCGTCGCTTTTGGACAAGCTTTCCAATTCTTACGTCGTTCTATGAGTTCCACGTTCATAACTTCAGCTTTTCCGTCATTGCTGGGCTTTCTTAATTGAGGTAGCTGGTACAGTAAGTATTCCTAAAAGAAACCACCGCAATATAAGCTGCGGAGACTGCCATCATGGGAAAGATTCCCTTCTAGCCATAAGATACCCTCGAACCTTTGTTGCAAAAAACACCACTTTCTTCCATTGCAATGCTTGCTGCCATGCCAGCGGGGAGCGCGAAATCAACCTCCACGTCTTCTCCGCCCCATGTCATCAGGCCATTGACTAGACTCTGCATAGAAGATGTCATGGCTTCGTCATCAAAAATTTCTCTCCCCCTGGTCTCTGAGACTTCCTCGGGCTCCAATGCAACGGCAACGGTGGCTTTGCTTGGCACAAAGCTATCTTGGTTAGATACTTGGGATAGCTCAACATTGCTGTTAGTCACAGGAACAGAATCATTTGGAGAAGGCATGACAAGATCTGGGATCAGATCTGCTTCAACAAAAGGTAGAGAGGCGTCTGGTTCGGCATGAGACGAGGAATTCAAGGAATGACCAAAAATATCTTTTTCACTGGCATCAATAGAAGATGCGACAGGGATTTTCAAAAGTTCGTGGTCTACCGCAACAATCGTTTGTGGCGCATTTGCTGGTTCGTTTGTTGAGAGACAGAAAATTCTTGACTCCACTTCATCATCTATAGTCTTAGAAGGCATTCGCATCTGCTGCTTCTGCTGCTTAGTGGCTGGAATGGAAAGCGCAGATGGAATTATGTTAGAGCCGACAAATCCATCCCGCAAGCACGCCCAAGCATCGACGGCTCTACGGGTTGCTTCGTGCTGAGACTTGGCGTATGATAATGCCGCTTGCAACACTTCTCGTTTCCTATGAACATTCCAACATTTGACATCATGAGCCAGCGCTAAGGTCGCTCTGCGTTTCGCAGTGTTTGCTTCGTGCTCCACAACAGCGGCATGAATGGCATGACTTTGAGCAATGGATGCACGAGTCTGTGCTGCCCTTGCTTCGTCGATGCTTGCGAATTTGCCTTTATCACATGCAGCCTGTGCGACTCGCGCAGCTCCAGCAGCGGTAGCTTTAGCGTTGGCAGCTGTTCGTGCCGCACGCACGCTTGATCTAACATCCTCCGCTGCCGAAACAGCAGAATGAGCAAGAGCTGCTTGCCAAGATAAGTCTATCATGGAATTTACGCGTCAGTTAGTATCTAGATAGTATAAACAAGCAACGATTCGGAAACCCAACTTACCCTCGATAAGAGCAAGGTCGCTTTCCTCAAAGACCTCCCTGCTTTGCTCGATCCCAGAAACTCCTTTGAGAAGTGCCCTTTGTGATACAAACTTTCCACGAAGTCCTTCCCAAGAATCAAGATCTCTCAGAATACGAAGATGAAGCGATTGACATTCTCCTCTGGATTGTTCGATTCCATCTCCACCTGCAAGGCATCGCGACAAGGTGTTATCGACATGACCAATAATGTCACGGAGTTTATCAATGTCATCATCGATTGCCATGTCTCCCAAATATACCCGCTTGTCTTCTCCGAGCCTATTTTCAGCATGACTGCTGTCTGTGGAGGACGACCCGTATCGAAACCTAGTTTCTTTCGCAACAGCGGATCTGGGATTTGTTTCACCCACGGATAGTATTTGTCTCTCGGGTGCTGGGACCGGCAGGGGCAAAAGATCGTACCCGCTTGCATCCTCTTCACTCGCAATCGCTTGTGATGGCTCTTGAAGACCATCTTCAACATGCATCACACCCTCCTCGAAAGACTCCTCTGATTTCTCCACATTCGAGCCTTCCGGTTCTTTTTGAACAACCTGATCCCCATCGTCGAATACCCAGGATGCAGTCGCAGGTATTTCAAAACTCGGCAAGGATGCATGCTGAAGGCGAGCACTTGCGGATTGCAAACCAGTTGTTTCAAGGACTCCGTGGAGTTGTAGAGCAACTGCAGCTTGCGCGGCAGTGCGGACCCAAGCCAGATTTGGTTGTAACGATGGTGAGCCACTGAGACTCCAAAAGGTAGAATTTTTGCCATCCTCTAAATTAGGTGTTTGCCGTTTAATTGCTCTAGCAGCCTTCGTGTGTTCTTCTAAGGATTTCTTGGCAGCGTCTAGGCCAGCCTGGCTTGCCTATACAGTGGAAGAAAACTGTTGTGAGCCTTCAACCGTCGACAATTAGTTACTCATGCTGAAGCGATTCTCGTCACAGTTACATTACCTTCAACACGGTGTTCAAAGGAAAAGATGTCGATAACGCTGGATGCTCCAAGAGGTAGTTCAAATATCTCTCCAAATGTCGGGCTTGACCTGCTGGAGAGTTTGGGTTGTAATAAGTATGTGAAGAATTCTTGGGGCTGGGCAGACCCTTTGTGCGATGTCGCCTTTCGTTCTTTTGAATCGAAGAAACTTGTGACGATGACGAGTATCCACCCCACAGCGATTTGATGCCTTCTTTGAGTATTCCTACGCTGGCGGTTGCAATTCCGACTCCAGCGTTGGCGATCCCCAAACCAGCGTTCGCAGCGGCATTCATAGCCCCTCCAGTTGCGCCCCCCAAAGACGAGTCTTCCTGATACGAAGCTAACACACGATTACAGGGGAACGGAGGGAGGATTCTTCCGCAGAGAGTTCCTCCTAGAGATTTTTGAGAGATGAACGTGTCATTCAACCATTTCAAGTCATTCATAGATCTGCGAACGGTGGTAGATTCAACGCCTCGATCAGAAGAAATCGTTCCTCGAAAGAAGGTCAGGCAAAAGTCAACGTTTTGGTTTGCAGTTGCGCTTGATGAGAGCAATCCAGATGGCGGACCAAAAAGATCGATCTTCACATGACCTGAAATATCAAGGCTGTCTCCAGCACCATTAATTCTCTGTCGACGACGTCTTAAAACATCGTGAGCGGCGAGCAACGAGTGATCCAAATCAAGTTCGGGCAATGGGAGACACTTTTGGTTTTCTTGCTCATACAGAGCTAGCTCCTTGGCCGTCAATGGGACAGGTGGAACAGCAGGAGGCACATCTACTACAACCATCTCGCTACCACGAGGAGAATTTCTGTGACGCATTGTTTGTTGCAGATGACGCCCGGAGAACCTTCTTTTTGCCTCCAGATATTGAGCCAGTGCAATGAAACGGCAGAAAACCATCCATCCTTCGACTCCAAGCTCTGCCGTGGCAAGGTCGTTTGCTTCCACTGGTCTCGCAGAAACACTGCAACCAGCCACGGCATTCCATACTTCTTCAAAGGTGGGGGACTTTTCTTGCGACAAAGAATACACAGATTCTCTTTTCAATAAATCCTCATCGCGTCTCCAGAAAACTGGACATCGCATTGTCACAAATTCCTGAACTGTTGCCTTGCCAACTTGTCCCCTAGATTCGGAATCCATGATGGAAAACAGTCTCATTGTAAATTCAAAGTCTTTGCGCAAAAATACAAGTTCATGTGTTTCCGAGGAGGCCCGTCCTCCTACGTCTTCATTTTCCAAGTGTATTTCCAGAGTATATACAGTCTCACTCCCCCCTTGATTTCCGTCAATGCGACAGAGGGAACCCCGGTGTGGCACGAGTGGCGTCATGGCAGATGAATGATGATGATGACGATGGGTGTGGGAGGAATTCGAACGGAAGTTGTGATGAGATGAGGAGGAGGAACCGAGAACACTGGCATTACCACCATCAAGAGAAGAATTCTTTAAATCGTTCGTTGTCGTGGAATAATACGTCATCTTTGTATAATAATAATTGATGATGTTGCTGTCGTTGTTGAGTTATACGAAGTAATATTTTATTCTTTCACTGATTATGACAACAAACTACCACTTCGTACTACTCTGTATTAGAACAAAACTTTGATGTGAATCTCACACAAGAATTCTTCGCCGAGCAGTGTGATGTAAGAAGAAAAATACCTACCGTACTCGTAGTCTATACGACTTTATTAGTCGAGTTCTCTCCGTTGTTGAATGTTGATGATGAAAACGATACACGATGATGAAAGATAAGTCTAAAGTCGACTAGTATGATTGCAACATACCATCAACGTTTCACTGTTCTTCAAATTTTTAGTCACGGGGGAACAAGACGAATCGAGTTGATCGATTGACTGTGGGAATGAACGGCGTGATTACGTACTGATGAATGCGTCGTACTATTATACGTACCCAGAGTAGTTTACTACCCATACAATGTCTACCGGTATCATAGCTGAAATAAATAGTTGCAAATTTGCGACGTCAGCTGCTTTGAATTTCAATGGTCAAACAGATCTTCCATGAATGCAACTTTCGTTGCCGCAGTACACCAGGTGCTACACTCCCAAATCCAATCAGATTCTGACATCAAAGGATTAGTTTTGCTGATGCACCAGCAGCAGATCCCCACATGCTGGAATAAGAATGATTGTTGGCTTATTGCAGTATCAGGTGTGCTGACCAGCATGACTGGCTCACCACATTTCAAGGACGTGTTTCAGTGATATGACTGATACGTCATCAGACATGACCAGCACAGGAGAACCCTAGTATGGCTGTCCATTTACTAACAATTTAAACAAAAACATTACATCTAGTAGTTCCTAGCTAACTATGTTTTCTTCTGAAAATAGAGTCAAATCAAAAGATGACAATGTATAAATGATGTACGATTTAAATCAAATAGAAAATTGCTAACATGATGCAGCAGTTGTTTGTGGATTGGACAAACTACCATTCAAAAAGCAAAACCTGTGAATGGCCAAAAAAATGGGAAAGCCAGCATGGGCGCCAATCCTGCCGCTTGCAGCAGAGTGCCAAATCTACTCCAGTACCACAGCAATATTTGTACTCTATGGAGGAGATTGCTTTGTTCAATAACTGGTGAAGATTGGTGTGGAGATCAGCAACACTCGGAGTACTACATAGTAGCTACGCACGACTTTGTTTGTAAATAAGTACTTCGAGTACTCCGTATTCATTCCGCAGGTGAAGAGAGGACTACCGAGAGGACTACCGGTAGCTATAATAGAGAGGACTGCACTGGTGCGTGATCCGGGATCAATGGAACTATGATACATTGACTTCCAAAAGCTCCTTCCGTCTGTTCGTCTATCAAGGCGAGGATGTCTGCTCGTCGTCCCCCGCATTTTTCGATCACCGCCATCTATTCATCTCAACAACATACACATCATCATCTCCACTTTGAATACCCTCTTTACTTGTCGTATCTCGTGAATTTCGCATCGACATCCACCTTTGTACAAACACGACGCCGTGCACACTATGTTTTGATATACTTGTTCAGGTACTCAATTCGATCTAACTGAATGCTCCGGAAAGAGCACGGCCTTTGACGACCAATCCCTTGATTACCGGTTTCAAGGTAAAGACAAGTTTATTATTGTTCTCTCATTGTGGTGAGATATCTGCCTTCTCCAATCTCGATCCCAATCTCTCATCGCTGTTTACAATCATCCCCTGTATCGATTTCAGTCTTCAAACCTATCTCATAGTATCGAGCGAACGCGTCATTTCAACATGGGAAAGAAATCCAAACGACAACGAGCGAGCAATAAAGCATCGTCTCACAACAATAACAACGACAATAATAAGCAGCCGAAAACGCCACAAACACTGACGCCATCGGCCAAGAATGAAGAGACGGAGGAAAATTTGAGATTTGAAGATCCGTTCGTCGACGAACTCATCGAAGAGGAGGATGTGATTGAAAACAATGAGAATGAAGACGATGATGATGACCGAGTCAAAGGTGGAGACGACGACGACATAGAGTTGATTCAATCTTGGCATCCTCTCATGGGCCATCGACCCGATGGTGATGACGAAATGGAGCTAGAAATGGACCCCTCGGCTTATAAAATGTATCACACTCTGAGTCCAGAATGGCCTTGCCTTTCCTTTGATCTGTTGCGAGACAATCTAGGCGAAAATCGACAGAGATACCCCCATTCGTTGCAGGCAGTGATTGGGACCCAAGCCGATAATCCTTCGCAAAATCAAGTCACGGTCCTCAAATTGAGTGATTTGAGTAAGTTGCCGCAGGAATCGGATAATGAAGAGGACATATTGGGCGATGAATATAACAAAGACGACGATGATGGAAGCGACTCTGATTCAGCAGACGAAGAGGATGATGTGGACCTGGACCCTGTTCTGGAACACTACTCGTTGCCCCATTATGGTGGTGTCAACCGATTGCGGATCATGCCACAATCACAAAATATTGTTGCCACTTGGAGTGATACCGGAAAGGTCAATTTGTATGATATTTCTGACATTCGAGCACGGTTCGAAGCCTCTGAAGGACGCGGAGCCAACTATGTTTCTACCGGTTCGAAAAACGGTCCAGTCTTTACGTATGGAGGACACAAAGTGGAAGGGTTTGCTATGGACTGGTCGGCAAAGGAAGAGGGCTTGCTTGCAACTGGAGATAATGATGGTAACATTCATTTGTGGAAGGGAACCCAAGGAACTCACAATTATACAGTGACTCCTTCGTATGAATCCCCTGGTGTTTCCATTGAAGATCTACAATGGAGCCCTACGGAAGCAACTGTTGTTTGTGCCGCGGAGAGCGGAGGTCATGTTGCCATTTATGACACTCGTGCTCCACACAGAGCCATGCTGCGACCTTATCTACATCGCAACACAGACGTCAATGTCCTCAGCTGGAACAAACTCGTCAGCAATCTACTAGCTACTGGTGGAGATGATGGAACTCTTTGCGTTTGGGACTTGCGACATTTCGGGGGAAGTGAGAAAGAAAAATCGAATGCACAACCCAAACCATTGGCAAGGTTCTCGTGTCATCAAACTCCCGTCACCTCTGTGGAGTGGCATCCAACCGATGAGAGCATGCTGGCAATGAGTGATGAAGTAGGCGTCTACATATATGATTTGTCGGTGGAAGAAGACACGCCATCTCAGACAACAAGTACTACTCAGCTCGTGGCGGACATCCCACCCCAGTTGTTGTTTTGCCACTCTGGATCGCAACAATTCAAAGAGTGCCACTGGCATCCCCAAATCTCCAGCTGCGTGATGACAACTGCATTCACTGGTTTCAGTGTATTCATACCAAGTAACTTATAACATTGGACGTTTGACATTTTCACGCTGACAGAATGTACAAGAACGATAGAGGAACAACTTCCTCGCCGACACTCAGATTACTTCTTCGGCAACACCTGTGATACCCGTAACAAAAGACGGCCATGAGGCCTGGTAGTTACCATGAAATTCGACAGCAATTCTTTCGAAAGAGAGAGACTTGTGGTGAGCCCAAGGAATAAGGATTGTAGGCTGTTGTGTCGCTATCTAGACATAAAATCTGAAAAAAGTATATCTAGATAAGCTGCGTTGCTTATTCAAGTTCATTCTGTATGACATAGTTTTGGTGCGTCTTGTAATCTACTCCAGGGGCGTTCCATCCTTTCTCCCGCAACGCCTTGGCGATAAAATTCAGCCGTTTGGCATTCACCCCAAAATCAAGATACCCCAACCTGGAACTGGAACGGACTTGTAAGGCTCCTTTTAGAAACGCGAATTCAGCATCGTCAATGTAACCATTTTTAAGACTCTCATATTGAACGTAAATGTATCCTGCCTTTGGATCGATTGTGACAATTTGAAATCCTCCTCCATCAATGTTTGACTGTCCAGGAGGGTATGACTTGAGAGTTGTTAGTACGTCGTCAAACGCTTGTTGCTCATTCATCGAGGACGGCCACTTCCAGAATGGAATGGAATGATCAAGGTCAAAGTCGTCCGGTTCACCCACTTCGTTGGTGGACGATACGAAGCAGTTGGGTGCACGGCCACACGGTTTCAATCCAACGTAGTCATTGCCGGACAAGTCGATTCGTTTGCCAACGCCAAGATCTTTTGGTTTCGATCCACGTTGTTTGGGCCGATCCATGTATTGGTCAGAGACCCGATTTTCAAAGGCCGATGCGCTATTCATGGGCGAGACCATTGTGAATACACCCGTTGAAATTACGGATGCAGCCGTCTTTTGAAACAGTTGTTGCCGTGTCACGAGGCAGTCAATGACCATTGCTTTATTCTGGAAACGAGAATCCTTGTTACCATTGGCGCTGGATACCATCCCTTCCGTTACGTGGCCTCCCAAAAGTGACATCATAGTCAACAACACGGAACCTATTTGCAAGTACATCATTATGCTCGGTGAGGTGATTGCTTTCTCGCTAACACGGCGCGCCATTCTGTTGGATTCGAGATGGATCCGCCGATGAAAATATAGATAATATCGAGGGATGGAATGGCTACAACCGCAACGCAATCTAGCTAGTGCAACAGGGTTGAACGAGTGTTGTGTCTCTACTACCTAAACGCAGAAGGGTGTTTGATTCTAATCAACATTTGCGATGTCCAACATCCGTCCTGATGCTGGTGTCAGAAAGAAAGATCTGTTGATGTGTCGTACTGACCTTGTCGTTAGATCCGAAATTCAAACGTCATCAGTGACTCAATCTTTCGCCAATCTTGGATACACTTCCAACTTCCAACAACTCTCGTATTTTGTATTTTGAACGACTCATCTCTTCAATCTACGGAGTAAAAGTACCAACAAGTTCGAAGATCGGAGGCTGATCAATCCTACCACGGTGTTACGTTGGACGACATCATACCGCGAATCAAACATAGAATACTGTAGACATAACTGTGGTCCTTCTAATCCAACCATCTTTCTGTCAATTTGCAATGTCCTTTACGAAAGCTGTCACATTCGGCCTTCTACTACTGTCTGGCCCCTTCTTGAAGTCCGTGCCGTTTCTCCACCAATCTGCTGTATCACTGTTACTTTTGCCGCTAGCGGATGCCTTTTCGTCATCTAACGAAGGCCTTTTCCATTTAAAATGGCCGACACGCTCTGACAGCACATCCCGATCTATGGAGTTTGCCAAATACAATAAATACAACGCTCGATCAAGCCATGCAAACGAGGCACGTTCTTCGAAATCCACGACAACTCTTTTCCGCAGAAACAACCGACAAAACCGCAGACGACGGCTTTACGACATTTCCACGACGTCTCTTGCAATGACAAATGGAGCGATGGATGTTCCAACAACCATCCATACCATGTCCACATCATTGGACACCGTCGCCACGTCCATTGCCACAATGAACCTCGACATGGGCAGAGACCAAGCGGAAGCTCTGGCCGGTCCCTTCTTTGGAATCTCCTTATTTCCCTACTTGGCATTTTTGTGGTTGCTAGCTAGGCCCGAAAACGTATGTCCCAAAGGTGTGACGGTTGGGTTTGCCACTTGTTTGCTGTTCGTCTTTTTGACCATTCCCGCGGCCATTGCGTCACAACTTTTGTACGGCGTTTCCTTGGCGGACTGCGATTGGTTGCACGGGTCCGCCGAATCGTTATTGACCATCACCAACCTGGTAACTGTCGTAGCCTTCCGACAGGCGCTGGCAGCCAAGGAGCAACAATTACAGTCAGACATTGTTATCCCAATGCCATATTCCGCCACCAGTTGGAAACCCATGTTGTGGTTGGTGATAGGACTGACGATTGTAGCAACGGCGACGGCTATTGTTCCGGCAATATCCGATCCTTTGGTCCATACGCCATATCTCAACGGTTTCATGGACCTCCCTCCAGAATTATCATTCTGGGGAGCACCTTCGGAGCCGGAAAATGCGTTGACAGTGGCCACTTGGATTATCCACATCTCGAGTCTGGTACGTGAATGATCTTCAAAAACGACGAAAGCCACGGAAAGCGATGGACAGTGTCTGTTGACTCACGTCTTCCTCTCTCTTACAGGTAGAGTTCCTGGTGGCAATGGGATTTTGCTGGAGGTGGGCCGACGTTGTCTCCAATCCCACCTGGAAGGGACTGACTTGGGGACTGCTCCCATTGCACAGCAGCGGTATTACCGCTTGTACCTATCATTTGTTTTTCAATAGGATACCTATCCTTGTCCCATTACAAGCGCTCCTTACCTGCGTTGGGAATACGACAGCAGCCATTGCTGCCTATCGAATTGCTCGATCCAACGGCTGGAAACCAAGTAGAGTCGACGAGGGATGGATTTCTCTAGCAGACTCGCTCACAAACACACCAAACGAAACGACAACTTCACAACGGACCGAATCCTCAAATTCGAAAGAACAAGAGGCTGGTGAAATCAATGCTTTTATGGAAGAGGAAGCCGAAACGTTGGTTGGTTTTGAAGATCTGGGACAAGCCTTGGCTGGAGATAGTGACTACAGCTTTCTGTTGAAGCTATTCGCTGGATGTGCCGCAGGGTCGTACATCATCAAGTACGGAGAACTTGCCTTCGACTTTCCCTTTGATGCTAATGTATATGCTGGTTTGGCGTTCATTGTCATTCCATCCTCGTTGAATGCCTACAAGTGGTATCGACGAGGGAAAGATCCCTCGTTCGAAGGATGGTTTTAATTGATTGATCGCAGGAATACGCAGTGACCCAGAATGGAGACGGATGAAGATAGTAGAAGGGACTAAAAAAAGAATTTGAAAGCAAAGTTCTAGTGGGTGGTGTACAAACAATCACCATCATTCATCTTGAGTGTCTCTTTCGTAGACTGCTACGGTCTCGTTTTATCGGAGAACTCCTCCTTTAATCGTACGAACTGTACAGGGCCCAGTCGAAGTCATGAAGGCATGTCCATTCCATACAGCCACTGGAGGTTCTGTATCGTTTGTGGTCTTCATGCCATCCATGCAATTAGCAAAGACTTTCTTTTTCTCCACTTGTGCCGGGGCGAGCGGTTGTGGAGGTGGCAACCCCTCAAATGTCACAACTTCACCAATGGGGGCATCTTCCGGTGGTTCCACAAATTCTACTTTCCCATCTTCGTCCGCGGCACAAAGAACCATTCCGTGACTCTTGAACCGCACCAGGTTTTTGGCTTTCAAGTTGGCAATGACCAAGAGACGTTGACCCTGCATTTCTTCCAGAGAAAAGTGCGGACGCAGACCTGATGCGATTTGGCGCGGTTCAGCTTCTCCAACATCAATCTCTTCGCAATACAGCTTGTCGGCTTCTGGATGATCCCAAACTTTGGTGATTCGGCCCACTTTGAATTCCAGCTTCAGAATCCCCGGCAAGTCTGATGCTTCAGCGGTCGATGCCGTGGAAGACGGTTGTGGCGGCTTGGCACGCTGTTTACCATCTTTGGCAGTCTTGTTCTTCTTCTTTTGTTGGGTCGCTTCTTTTCCCGACGTCATACCACCGAGTCGACATTCTAAATCACAAATGGCTGTTTCCAGAAGTTCCATGGCCGTCTTGGAGCTCGTCATTTTGGCAGAGTTGTACTTGTACTACGAATTAACAGATACGACTTGAACAATGATGATGATGATGTGAAGAAAGGTGGAACCGATGGCCTCTGTTGTAGTTGGGAGACGATGGATGTGACAAAGATCTAACATTAAGAGTACAGTTCACACCGCTACACCACTCACTGAAATAAACGTCTCCATGGTTGGTATATCGTACCCCAGCACGGTAGGTACCGGTAGGTGCTCCGACTACGTACGTACGACAGTACTACCGTACTCCGCAGAAGGCAGAACATCATCTGTCGTCGCTACTACGGAGCACCGTAATCTTCAATCAATCCCTCAGTTAACAACTACCAGGTACCGTAGATGTACTCCGTAGTACGATTGTACGGTGCTTGTTTTCACTCTGCCAGTGCAAGTTCAACTGCTAGCACGTCCAGGTTTACGCCATAAGCGGTTCCATTACCGTAGACGGCTGTCATTATCACTACTACTAAAGCATTCCTACTAAGAACCACTAATTCTACTTCAGCCTGCAGCCCCTACAGCTCATCGTGTTTTGATACACCTGGTCCAATATTTTTGGCGCCCCACGACTTCAGTAACTTGACGATGTCATGATCAGCGTCAAAATAGTGCAAAGCCCAATACAATATGCTTCCGCCGGCACCACCACTCTTTGTCATTGTTCTAGCATTGACATCAGCTCCTTTGGATATCAGAATCTCAACATTAACCAAGTTCTCAGATCGCACTGCCTCCTGTGCACGAACAACAACAATGATTACATCCAACGTGAGAAGAAAAAACAGAAAAGAAGTCCAATCACCAGAAATAATGCAAATGCAAATCAAATCAACCTACCAACAACGGTGTCCATCCATTGATATCTTTGGCATTGACAAGTTCAGGTTTTGCTTCTAAGGAAAGTCTCAAGCCCTCTGGATTGCCTAATTGAGCAGCTCTATGAATATCGGTAGACCCATGCGTAGAGGGGGGTTTCGCCAATTTGTAGCCTTGCGGATTATTGGAACGCCAATTCTTCTCCTCCTCGGAGCCTGCAATAGCAAAGATTTTTTTAAGGAAGTATCAGTCGTAGATGTATCAGTATAAATACATTGATTCGACTGAAGAAAAAAAGTTACCTGGAATGACATAGCTGGGGAGATCACGGTTTACTTTGACTTCTTCCCCCAGGGGTCCGATGGGCTCGAAATGGACAAACACATTTGCCATGAATCGCCCTTTCAAAGGGAAAGGTCTCTAAAAAGTCGAATTCAGTTCGATCAGGTAAGTTCAGAGATCGTGTTTCTGTGTGACCACAAGCTACACTTCCCATTTTAGCACTTACCCCATGAAGGACTGAATGAGACTCGTAGAGAACAAGGTCTCCTGGGACCATGGTAATGTTTGCTGCCTTTCCATCGTGACCTATTACCTCCAGAGGCCTTGAAAAATATAAAAGCATACAGCAGGTGAGTTTTGCATGTGCGTATAACGAGTTTTGAAGACAATCAATTTCAAAATCCATCCGTACCATGGTTCATCGACATCTTGATCCACATTAATAATGGCTGAACTGACCAATGGTAGGCCTGGAACGTTGTGGGAAAAAACATCTGTGTGAGGGTCTCCACACGCATACACTGGCAACAATGATGGGATAATAGCTATATATTTATATACACGTACGATCAACGTGAGGAGCGAGGACCGCTCCTTCCTTGTAGACTCTAACGCCATACAGACTACATTCTGCTAGCTGCTGACCTGTCCATTCGCTACAATGAGAGTCACATTGACAGTGAGTGAGGCGGACAATCGATGAGTGCACCAAAAGGCTGGCTACGAATGACATACCTAATCGTATCACGGGCTGCATTCCAGATCATCTGCTTCAAAGCATATCCACCACCATCCATGGATGTATCCTCAATACTGACCATGGCTGTTGGTGTCTCCCAATGGTTCACATACGTATTTCTAACAATGAGAGGGAGGTAGTGGGAAGGTGAGCTGATTTTTCAATAGAGTCAATACCGGATAACCAGTCCCAGCTCTTTGACGCACCCAATGGACCATGGCTCATTCTTTTCTTTGTGTTTGTTAGCTTCCCAGAACTCCTTGATGAGATTAAATACATTGTCTGGTGCTCGAATCTTGGTGTAACCCAGCTTGGTCTACGTCGAAAAAGTTTTTTTTGGCAGTAGTAGTGTAGAGGCAAACACAACAGCATCATTATTTCTCGTGTTTTAGGTTGTTGAGTTGAATCCACATTGTGCACTACGGTAGTAGGGATGCGGTAGGTACTTACGTAATTGTACATTCCCTTTGGTTGTCGCAGGCTCATCTTGACGCGATCTTTTTCGTTGTCGAGGCATCGTTTTCCACGGCCTTCCTTTTGTCGGTTGTAATGTTCCACACAACCAGAGATAAGATTCTCATAGAATGTTTGTTTGTCCCCAAGTGGATTGTTGTCGGATGTAACATTTGGATGATGCATCGGGAAGGACTACCATGATTGGCGGATCAGAACAAAAAGAATGACAACATGCAAATGGAATGGTGAATGATATAATCAGAAAAAAAGCGGAGCGAACAAAAAAAAACTTGCCACCAACAACGGCCGAATACCGGAAAAGACATGCGAACAACCATACATCATCCATCAGTAACGTACTACATCGACTCCATATTCCAATGTGCTATCGAACGTAGATCCAACCGACGGTACATCTGTTTGCAGCACCACACCTGCATTGACGTGTTGAAGTGTTAGAACCGCTGTGGTGGAGAATAGGATCGTTAGAAGCTTCATCATGAGACCAAGTTGGTTTTTGTATCATCGACCTTTTGAAGAAGAAGAAAAGTGAATCAAAGATGTTGTTGTATTCATATACGTGATACAAGGAAACAGATGGTGGAAATGTCGTTTGACTCTTGTGAAAGAGAAAAGAAAGTCATCGTCCGTCCTCATAATAATTAACAGTACCAGTATTTACTGTTAATACCTGTATTATAACTGTAATAACTGTAAGTAGTACTACATAATTTAAACTGCAAAAGTGCAACATTTTCTTATCCTTAACCCTCGAAACAGCTCTCTCTTTTCACCAACAAACCGACCAACCAATCAACAACAAAAAATCAAGATCACCCACACCCACACACCCCACCTTTGATCTCTTGACAAGTTGAATCTCTCGATGAACTGACAGTGAACGAAGCAAGTCTTGAAAAATACCGCTCTCTTCTAACTCCCGTAGCCAGTCTACCGGTAAACCATTTTCCTATAACTACTGCTGTAGAATCTTCGACAGAGCTTGGATACACGAACAGATAGCTTTATTAGTGTTTGTTGGCAAAGAAGAAGGAAAGAGACAGAGAGAGACACACACCCACAAACAACCACTCCAGTTATACTACACACCTCAATCACACCTGAATTGCGTATCCATCAACCATACAATAATAACCAATTCACTTTGGGGCTAAAATTCATTTGAAGTTGCTTTTTTGAGAGAGAGACCGCAGCTATAACTACAGGGCTGTCAAGCAGTCTGATTTCGACCTACTTCAACGGACGGACGATTTCTACAACAATACGTCGTAGTGTATAGATTCTGGATTGGTTCCAAAAACAAGGCGGATACCTCGTAAAAGAAGAAGAAGAAGAAGAAGAAGGAGACGAAGAAACAAAGTCCTCTGAATTCCATCGCATCGACTCTTTGTTGGAACAACCAAAACGATTTTGAGTTGGACTTGTCGAGACGAAAACAACCACAAATAATAATAAAAAAAGAAAGTAACAAACAACAACCAATCCCACAAACTCGCGGTGACTATGTCTTCGTGGGGAAAGAAACTCGACAAGAAGCTAGCAACGTTGACGGACAATGCTAGTAGGGAAACCATCCAAACAGTAGCCAACTGGATTGCCTTTAATCGAAAACATGCTGCCATTATTACGGAAACACTTATCAAGAACCTCCAACAGGCAAAAGAAAATGCCAAACGACAATGGTTGTATTGGCAACTCATTCACGAAATTTTGATCGCGGACAGGGAAACACAGGCCAAGTGGGATAAGTTGATTGAGTTACGGGTAGCCTTGGGAGAAGGACTGATTCCAGTCATGGAACAGTTGGGGAATGACATGCCATCGTCGGATCTCAATGACTTTCTCAAAGAATGGGAATCTCTCGATGCTTTTGGTGGGCCATCGTTGATGTCTCAGATCAAACGATTGTACATCAACCGAGGCATCATCAATGACAGTGTCATGAAAGACGCTCCAGCCGGAGAACTCATTGAAACTCCAGCTGAAGAAGGGTCTGCATCTGAAACTTCCGTTCCAATCCAACCAGAAGAAGAATTACACGTAACCGAGATCGTATCATTAGCCGAAGCCCCAACTGAAACCATTGCGATCAAGTCAGAAGATTTCACAGAAGAAATCGGCAGCAGCAACGTCAAGGTCGAAGAATCACCGTCCAAACGGCGCTCGTCGTTTTCTCAGAACAACAAATTGGTAGAATACGATTTTGATGCCTCGGTACGTAGCCAACATTTTTGAAATGCAATGCGACTAACAGTGTATTAGTGTTCGATCACCGGATTGATTGGTTTACTCAATGCTCATCATCATCATCATCATCATCATCTCTCTCTCTATAAAATATTCTATGTTTACTTGTTGTTGCTGCAGGGTGTGGAGCCAGGCAAAGTCGAAGCAAAAGAGTTCCTCGAACCATGCAAAGCCATCGCCACACTTCAGATTGCGCGTGATGTTCGGGCCAACACAGCCTTGGAAATCAGCACGGGTATCACCAACCTACCAGAAGATATTGTTCAAACTTGTAAAGATCTCCAATCTGGCGCAATGGAAGAACTGGATACAGCCAAGATCAACGATTACTCCGTCCGAATTCCATCGAGTTTGCTGGATTTGAACATGGAGGAGGAATTGAACAGCGTCCAGACCTACCAAGATATCCTCCAAAGGCAGAAAAGGGCCCGAGAAGAACTCATCAAGTTGCTGCTCAAGTCACGGTGTGAATTCGGATCTCAAGCAGCGGCGAAAGATTACTATGCGACGGCCACCATCTCCGAAAAGTTGAGGAAACGAAAACAACTTCT
The DNA here is from genome assembly GCA_019154785.2 of Nitzschia inconspicua. NCBI lineage: Eukaryota > Bacillariophyta > Bacillariophyceae > Bacillariales > Bacillariaceae > Nitzschia > Nitzschia inconspicua. Next base: position 2,588,475 of record JAGRRH010000013.1, on the reverse strand, counting down.
CAGTGACGCCCTGGAATTGGAGGGACTGGACACGTCACAGATTGTGGATGACAAGGATGATGACAAGAAGAAAAAGAAAGAATCCATGAAAGACGACTTGCCTTCCATTGAATGGTACAATCCCGAAGAGGGAGAAGCGTCCAGTGGAACCGAGACGGAAACGAAGAAGCAAAAGACATCGTAACAAGAGGGTCGAATACAAATCGTATTAATGACTTTCTACTAGTAAGAGGAATATTATGTTCCTTTCAAGAAACGGATTTTGCTGGCACATACAATTTGGAAGTAGCATTGTCCCACGTCTACTCATCTTCAGTATCTACGATGGCAGCTCAATAATAATACAAAGATTTTCTTTTTATACAAGCACCTTCTACTTTATTCCGTTAATCGTGCAGGATTCCAGGATGGTGAGGACAGACCGTTAACTTTCACAGTCAAAATACCGGTAGAACAACTACTGTAAAAGATTTGTTGAGTCAGTCGAGTCGTTCTTTTCAAAAAAAAATAATACGTAGTAATGCACAGACCGTCGCCGCTGCAGACAAAAAGACACCCTCCAACCGCCATCAACTGACAGTGAACTGTTCTCTTTCTCTCTCTCTTCAAAAAAAACGCATCAACCATCTTCAATGTATGCCAAGCAATTTATTTTTGGTATTGCAAAGATCAAGTACATTGATCATCAAGCAGTATTAAAATGCCAGTTTCAACACGAGATTGTCAAGAAAACCATTATCAAGCAGTATCTGTTCCCTTTAAGTCAACGCTGATGAGTCCGTGGAAATCGTTCATCATCGGGACTCTCCTTGCTAGTACGGGTGCTTCGACATCGTTTGCGTTTCAACAGTTTCATCCGTCAAATAATGTGTCACCACGGTTGTTGTCATCATCGTCCCGAATTTTCCCAAGGTTAGATTTCGGATCAACGACATCTCCATTGATCTCTTCCAAGAAACTATCTTCTACGGCTCTGTTTCATATGGGTCATTCACACAGTCACCATCATCATCATCATCACCACCACGAAAACAACGATGAACGACGAGATGTCTTTTCTGGCAACCATAACGCCACAAAGGAGCAGACTAAACTGACCACCAAATGGATCCGTCGTCTCGCTTTGTGGCTCTGTTGCTGGATGGCAACATGTGGCATCACTCTTCTCAAACACAAGAAACTCTCCACACAAGATTGGCTCGCTTTTGGAGTGTCGTCTCTGGTTGTATCTTCTGCCCAAAAAATGCAACGGGCCTTCACCAAAGGCATGTTGAGGTTGCAAAAGCTCAAAGAAGGGGTGGTCAAACATTCGTCATTCCCTCAAGTCATCAACAACGCAAATGGAAAAAGCACCACCGCACAGGCTGTAGCTGCCATTCGAAATACCGAAGAGGCCGATCGAGTCACGTGGATGGGCGTCATTATCAATTTGCTCCTATCGATTGGCAAGTTGGTGGTTGGAATTGCTCAGAATTCGTCAGTATTGATCGCAGATGCTGGACATTCTCTCTCCGATCTTGTCAGTGACTTTATCACCTTGTGGAGTGTCAATGTGGCACGATTACCACCAGATGATGATCACCCGTACGGCCATTACAAGTTCGAAGCGATTGGAAGTTTGTTTCTCTCCCTAACGTTGCTAATGACAGGGATATCCGTTGGCTTGCATTCCCAAAAACAGTTGCTGGCGGTCTTGAAAACGTCACATGGGATCACTTCAACAGCTGCTCTTGCAGCCGTCCCTTCACCAGGACCACTGGCATTGTTCATGGCTGGCATTAGCATTCTATCCAAGGAATGGTTATTCCGGGTAACCAAAGTAGTTGGAGAAAAACTCAACAGTCCGGTTGTCATTGCAAACGCCTGGCATCACCGTAGCGATGCGTATTCATCTATTTTGGCGTTACTGAGCATTATGTGGTCAATGGTACGTTGGATAAAGTTTTTGTTGTGTTGGATCGAGTCGTTTTGAAGAACAAGCGAGTAGTATTGTTTTAAATGTGTACTAACAATGCTATTGTTGTTTTTGTTTCTACATTTTAGGCTGGATTCCCAGCGGCTGATGCAGCCGCTGGAATGTTAGTGGCCGGTATGATAGGGATGACTGGAGGAGACATTCTTGTCGAATCAGTCAAGCAGCTCTCGGACAGTGCTCATGAAGAACTGCATCAGGAAGTAGTATCGATTTTGGAATCTTTACAGGACGACGACGTGTTGTCAACGACCAGTATTCGTGCGCGACAGGTCGGATCGGCATCGGTAGCAGAGGTAACCGTGGAAGTCGAATTAGATTTGACGACTACGGCCACGCGCGTCGTCGAAGAAAGAATTCAGCAGCATTTGCAAAGGGAACTATTAAAGGGAAACCAAGGGCGATCAGTTGTTGCAACCGTACACGCAAAACCAAACCTCATCATCTGCCCGCTTCTTCATCAAACAAGCACTGAATCAAGAGGAATGCACGCTCACACAACAATTAGCAATTCCAAGTTGGATGGTAATGCCACGCTTAATCCCATCGATATCTCGCATGATGACGAGCAAGCATCGACGACGATTTTGTCAGTTTCAGCATCCGAAACCATTGTATCTGCTTCACAAATTGAGCATGAAGTTCGACAGCAAGCTCTCTTGCTATACCCCAAAATTCACTGCCAAGTGACTGGTGTAACTGTTCATTTTTCTTCACAAAACACTGTCAGTGTGGATTGCAATATTTGGTTGGACCAACACGGCGATGAAAATTTTCCGCCCAAGGAAGAGTCTCCTTTGACATCAATATTGGCTTGTGCCAAAGAACTTCAAACAGCACTTGAAACCAACGTTCAAGTGATCGAATCGGCCAGTATCTATCTGGATTTGAATCAAATGGCCAAGTCTGACAATATCTCATCACGTCAACCTTTGCTTGGATCTTTTCCGTAAGATATACAATTAATGCATCGCCTCAGTCTTCGACGCAGGCACTGCCTCACCGAGCAGCAAATTCATCCAATTCCATATGCTATGGACAGCATTTGCAGTTGTTTGTAGTTCAACAGGCTAGAAATAGCACCCCAGAGTGTTTTTTTTCTTCTTCAGCTAGCAAGGAATGCAGCCATGGCATCAGTCTCGTCAAAACAGCCCCCTCGTTCTCATTGCATGTTCCATGAGATTTGCTACACCGAACATTTCGCCGCACACCAATAGGCCAAACTCTGGATGCCATACCACGTTTGGGCCTTTTTACTTAAAGAGGTGCAAAACACATAAATTCGCGCGGAAAATTTGCATTGCTACAACTTCTTACAGTTAGTAACTCGAGTGTTGGTTGACAAGTAGTATTCTGATGATGATGATGATGATGACATGTCTTATGTAAGATGCTCATGAACAAGGTGATTGATGGATGGATGCAATAGTAGAACGTCCCCCCCACCAGCTGGGGAAGATAACAGTTCTGAGAAACCTTGATATAGAATTTGAAGTTGTTTTTCGCAAGTTCAACTGTTGATGTATGATAGCAAGCAGCAGTCCTCTCTAGAGCTAGACTACTAGAGGTACCGTAAATAATGCGTGATTAAGAATGACGATTTTGATGTGCATAGAGTGTATTACCAGTGTGTTTAATGGATAGTATTGCCATCGGTTGACCTGTGATGTTTTTAACTTCTTCTACTCGGAGTAGTATCATTTTCATCGTATTTACAGTAATATGTTAGAGCGAGAACGACCCGTGGTGACCCGAATCGAAAAACCCTCGCGAAACTCCGACGCAGGAGTCCGGAGTCCGGAGTACGTCAAACTTGTTCGGTAGACCGACAGACTGATTTATGGATTTTAGCGCGTCGAATCGCGCATTCACCAAGTCTTCTCTCATCTTCGTCCATTGTATCATCTTCAGGCATCGAAAGCCCCTGTTTGTTGTTTTTGAGAGCGCCTCAGTGTGTGTCGTACTTTCATCACGCAGAGGAGCTTTCCTTTCAGTTTTTTCTAGTGCGACATAGTAGGCTACTCGTAATCTTGCAACAGAAATCCTTCCAACTCAAACGATTTGTTTCATTCCAACTGTGGTCCATTGTTAAGCTGCTAGTGTAGACAGCTGCCAAAGGATCAAGCTACAGTCCTCTATTTCGTACGCACTTACTTCCGGACTGAACCACATACAACACGGATATTTTTTCATTCCCTTTACCTTCGTTGTTAAAATCACAGAAGTTGTTGGGTGGTGGACATTGCAGTTCGAAATCACAGAAGTTGTATCACCATAGCTCGAATATGCCGTTAGATGCGATCAAAAACTCTCTCATTTCTTCGACCGGATCCACCAAAGGAAAATCCTATTCTAGGGTAGCGGCGGATCGTAGCGTCGTTGAATGGAATAATGCGTACACCCTTCTTGCGCTATCCTCTCAACACACAAATGCCGGAAACTCCCAGGATGTCGATCACCAAACCTCCCACCATTTAACCATGGAAAGATCGTTGCCAATCGTTCGGGGTGTATCGGGAGAAGAATGTAAAGCAACCAGTTCTTCTTCTACTTTGTCTCGTGCATCTACCTCAGTTGTGTCAGATCCTATACTATGTAAAACAAAGGCATCAACTGCAGAAGAGTCCACCCAAACAATCGTCGAGAGGAATTCGAGCTTTGAATATTTGACATTGACTAAAAGTGATACTGATAGTGATGCTACATCGCCTAATGCTGCTTCTGTATTCTTGTCAGCATCGCTCGGCGAGAACAATGTGAATGGAGCAGATTTCAAATCGGCTGAGGACTTGAAAAGGAAAGGAACTGTGGCGAAAGTTAGGCCAATATCCCCCGGAACTTCGTCTCCCAACCTAATATCACAAGGCGAGCCAGTCGAAGAGAATGAGTCAAATATTGGCGTTGGACGCAAAAAAGTAGTTGTGACACCAGATACCGCTGGTGTTTCAGCCCAGAAAGTAATTCCTTCTACCTCCCGCAGCGGCAAACGGAAACGAGGGAAGCTACCACTGCATCGCAACAAGACGGAAATTAAAAACGACCCTCAACCCCAAAATGGTGCAGAAGGGACGAACCCCGACATTGTGAAATATGGCCAACGTTGGCTAAACAAACAAAACCACCAAATATCTTGTCATCCCAATGTTAATGTGGGGAGACAGCATGTTAATGCAGTACCGGTACCAGTACCCGTACCAAGCCATTCAGATAACCGAATGGGCAGTGAAAAGTCTGAAAGTGAGCAAGATGCTATTGAAGGTTTATTCATGATGACAAAATCTACACCCGTTGTCCATCAAAACTCAACGAAACAAGCTATCGAAGAAACCCCTTTAGATGCGTTGGCTGGATTGTTAATGATGAACAGCGCGCCTACTTTCACGCACCAAAAACACGCTTCGATAGAAACTACCAAGCCTCATAGTCTCTGTGGACCTGTGCACGCTAACTCCAATATGGCTCTGCCACTCCACACCGCTGGCGGCACAAACAACGTCACGCAAAACGACGCCCCTTCTGCTTCTCTATTGGAGATTCCCACTTCCCATGAGAAGAAGCCAATAAGTTATGAGATCGACAATCCTACTTCAATCCATGCGATGGCAGTACCTTCAAACCTTGGAACGCCTTCTGGTTATTTTGGAGGAGTCCCTGGTTTTCTACCCCCCTATTTGCCGTTTCCCGGACAGTTCAGCGTTCCCCTGTCGACGATACCCACAATCAAAGTTGTGCAGCAACCACCGGTAGAAGTCGTAATGGAGAATGGAACAGCTGCAAATGTCCGCAAAAAGTCAAAGTTCACCTCCTCGGAGGAAAATGCGTGGGTAAGGCGATTTCAACAGGCTGTCGACTTCAGACGACAGCACGGCCATTGCAGGATCCCGTATCAGTACCCACCCAATAGTGACTTGGTAAGATAAAAATACTCTGGTATATGCGGTTTCTTCCCTCTGTCTCTGGACAGACGAACTCACTCGCGAACTTTCGTTTGTTTGGAATTCCGTTCTCGAACAGGCTCGATGGGCCAAGAGACAGAAATACCAGTATAAGTTGTTCATTGGAGAAAGGGAGTCACGCGATAAGAGATCTAGCTTGACCCCGGAACGGATAGCAGCGCTTGAGTCCCTTGGGTTTGTTTGGGACAGTCAAGAGGTGGGCTGGCTTGAACAATATGATCATCTGATTGCCTATGTCAGGAAACACGGACATGCCAAAGTTGCCAAACGAGAGAGATCTCTTGGCAGATGGGTTTGCTCACAACGTACTAGACTCACTCAAGGGAAAATGACTATGGAAAGGTTTATGAAGCTTGATGCCGTAGGGTTTATTTGGTGCTCTCATGGTGCGATTGATAATGTTTCCCGTCAGGTGGAGAAGATGAGGGCAAAAGCAAAAAAGGAGATGGAAACTCATCCAAACTTGAAAAAACGGTACCAGGAGTGGCAAGCACAAGTACCCCAAGTAGCCCATCGAAAAATTGGATGAATGCATCTGGAAAGCACTTGCTCAGTTTGTTCTACTTCCTGTCACTTTCAGTTTGAATGAGTCGAATCATCAGAGGTATCATCCGCCAAGCGAGCCGTAGTTCCAAGAGATAAAGTTCAGGGTCTGGTTTCCTCCCGGAGTTTTTCTAAATTTGAGCGCATTTTGATCTGATAATAGCAATGAAGTTAGCCTACGGTACCGTTTAGATACGGCGCCTGACAACATCGAGACATGGAATTATCAGAATTATCCATGATGAGGTTCGGGGTGTTATTGACTACGAGACGATTGGCGCACGCTACTCTAGTAGCTACATAGAGATAGCAACGTCTTACGTCGTAACTGTTAATAACTGTAAGCATTTTTTCATGAGAACGTGGCGAAGGCTGCAAATCTACTCGAGCATCAGTTTCCGCAAGATGATCAAACCGTGTCAAGATTGGAAAATTATGGGACGGATTGTGACCATGCAGTATCTTGGTCTGACTGTAAAAATTATTCCACCATAGTACGAAGTTTTCAAAATGTTCTCAACTCCCAATGATGGAACTACCGGTAGCAGAACAACCGATCATTCCCGACGTAGATGGTTCCACTGTCAAGTTCCCATCTGACACGCACTTGGTAGAAACACATCGTCTGTATGATACGATCAAAAGGAAGGATTCTGGCAGCACTTCTTTCCCGGGAGGTGTCAAAATTGAAAGCGATGCGAATTCAAACGACAATACCGATAAAAAGAGAGCCAGTAACGGATCGTATCGAGAGTATTCTGTACAAATTGTAACTGGACTGAAAGAAGCCATGGACCCTAAAGAACGACGTCGCAAGGAATTCGCTGGCTTAAATGGAATGGCTAGTCATCCCGTCGTGGTAAAGAGGAATACCGAGAGATACAAAGAAGGTAGGGGTACATCGTATCCTGATGCAAAAACGGTCGCTGGTGCCTCGATGCTGGGTCTCGGGACGCAATTCCGGTTGAAATCATTGGGAGGTTCTCGAGCGCAACGACGACAACAGTATGCATACGATCCCTCAAATGCTTGGGCGTTGGCCTTGGGATTCAATGGCTACGTCCATTGGACCTACAAGGTGCCACTTTGCAAAGTACTTGGCAGCTTGATCGCTGTTTTCTTGGCCTTTGTGACAGTCTTTACCATTTTGGTATATATTATTGGAATTACTGAACCCAAATGCTTATCTGTAGGGCCGTTGGACTTTCAAAACTCAGGATCTTACTTCATCGACGCGTTCCAGATCAGTTGGACAACCTTCTCAACTGTTGGATACGGACTAGCTGGCCCCAGCTTATCCAATGATAAACGATGCTTCGCAATCAACCTGTTAATGGCGGCGGAAGCATTTCTCGGAGTTTTGTACGCTGGAGTGGCCGGAGCTATCTTGATGGGTAAAATTATGAGATACAATGCCGTTGCGCCTCTCAAATGGAGTGATCCTCTCGTATTAAGATACGGAGATGGCGTTCAAGTGCACCGACATAACAAACGGAAGGATGCGGTCAAAGAGAATGTTGAATCCAGTGAAAATGAAAGCCTTATAGGGAGTGAAGGGCATATCCCATATCCGATCATCGAACTCCGAGTGGGAAATGAAACCTTTTCTCGAAATGGAGGAGAAATTGCCAACGCAACAGTACGAGGTGAGTGATGATGAATAACAATTTTCGTCAGCCATCTCCGATTCGTCTCACTTTCTTAATATCAAACTTGAAAATAACTGAAGCCTGGGCATGTATTCTGGAGAAGCACGCATCGCCTGGAATTCGAGATGCTGCAAGAAGAAATGGTGGCGGTCTCTCAAAACAAGTACGTTGCCGGTGGAATTTGGGATCCAAAAAAAACTCTGATGTATACGAGAGAGAAATGGGCACGTTTCCAGGGACGGTGATGAATGGTACTAGGAACAAAGCAAACCAAGCTTACCAACAGCATTACGTTGGGGAGAATGTTGGTGCGAAGGACGAAGGGAATGTCCACGAGGAACCGTCTAGTCCACTTGCTGAACTTATTCCCCGTCGCTCGGACAAACTCCATGGTACTTCGTCCTTCAAAGTTGACCAGTTGGGACATTTTTGGGGGAACGATGCTTCTGCGTCAGGTACCGAACGACGTCCTAAATGTATAATGATGGACGAGGGAAGTTTGTTTCCTCCTACAATTTTCAGCCGAGTTGCGCTACAGAATGACACCCATCCCTTTTTCAAGCGTGTTTGGACCCTTCGGCACAAACTTGATGAGAATTCACCTCTCCTAGATCGAGAAGCCATTGTGATTATTGAAAACTTTCACTCTGATGGAGGGATTGGTTTCCCCCCTGAACTCAACCATCACGAACAATTGAGAAAACACATCAAGTTTCAGGAAATTTCTGTGACGATGAGCGGTACGGATCATCTCACTGGGAATGATATGTATGGGTCTACCTCCTACACCTCCAAGGATCTCGTTGTCGGATATCGATTCGCCAACACTTTAAGTCGTGATTCTGTAACAAAAGAAGTCGAGGTGGACCTCTCCCTTCTAAACGTTGTTTCGGAACAACACGGTGGAGGAGGCGAACCGCTGTATGGAGAATCAGAGCTCAGTCTACCACTTGCAATTGTGGATATTGCAGATGAAATGGAAAATCAAATGAATGGCTTGGACGTCCCGGATCTTCCATTAAGCCGCCTCTAAAGAAGAAGAAATTTTGCTCCAAAAAAAACGCTACGTTCTTGTTTACTACAGTAGCTGTAGAAATGACCACACCAGAGGCAGGGAAGTGCCCCGGAAGATGGGGACGTAACAATCTCTCATCTCCTTGTCTCGCTAGCATGTCTACCGCAGCAGCTGATTCTGATCTTATTTTAGGAGTTGGCCATTCCGGCGATCAATGATTTAGACTCCTTCAACTATGGAACGCGCACGGATGAGTAGTGCCACTGTCTTTATGCACAATGGAAAGACACCACTATCATCTTTCCTAATCCTCTTTCTCGTCTGACTCCTTTTGCTGGGAAGCTGGGTGAGCGTCTACCGATCCTTCGGGGGGCAAGTTCAAAGGATCGCTCAACCAAAGAATCCTATCCATCCACTCACTCAACGCCCTGGGATCTGTCATAGCAGAAACGGACAAACCGTCGATATTTTCAGCAGATGGACGAGGAGAACTCTCCGGGGAAGGTCGGTTTTCCAGCATATACCGCCAGAGATCTAAGCGTTCACTTGTCGACATTCGTCGAAGTCCGCCTGACATGAGATCGTTCCAATCTATTGTTTGAATAGGGGACCCCGACTGGGTTGGTGCGAGAGAAGCGGCTTCCTGGTGTTTCCCTTTTTCTTCCTGCCCACTTGAAGAGAGACGTGACATCGAAGACGGATTGTCTGCGGGAAGGCGATCTGAAGCAGCCACTTTGCCCTGAATTACTTCCGGAACATTGACCTTCTTGATGATTGTTGGCTTTGACTTCTCTTGCTGGTGTCCCTTCGGAATGATCGAGATACTTTCTGGAGGACGTCTTCTTTTTCGGGAAGGCGCTTCACCCCGCACTGTCGGATTCGAAGCCGAATGGATTGGATTGTTATCATAATCAGGACGCACAATGTTTTGTTGTTGAAAAGTGCTAGTTCCACTACCTGGATCTTTTGCAGAGTTTTTAGAATCGGTTTTACTGGGGTTCCCGTTTTCTCCATGCTTGTGTCGATTCCCAAAATTGGCTTTGGCTACTGGCGTTTTACAGAAAACACAGTACAGAAATTTGATCCCCTTTCGTTGACACCCCTCGTGTGAGCAAACAAGTCCCTGACCATGCTTCACATCGGGAGGAATTCGCAAAACAGCTGTCTGCGCAATTTCCCCAAAAGATGGTTGAAAAGGAAGATGAGCTAAAAACGAAAAATGATATTTATGACAAGCTTTCGAAAACTGCTGTATAAGTTGTTTCCATCTAGACCTCCTACCTTTGAATTGTGATCGGGTGGTACGGCTCTTGCCCGACATGGGAACAAGAGTTGGTTTTGTCCCGTGTTGCTGAAGCTCGAATATTGTTGTTGTTGTTGTTGTTGTTGCTTCTGCTGCTCCGAGGAAGAACTGGATGCATCGTTAGAAGAGAGGTCCAAGAGGTGTTGCTCTTGTTGTTGCTGTGGCCGATACGATGAATCTTTAGCATCGCCTTTGGGCTGCTGTGCTCTTGGCTTCTTTTCTGGACGGTTGATCGGCGGTTGGGATATCGAGGAATCTGAAGTGGCCATGGACGAGTGATTTGCCGCTGCCGCTGTTGCCGCACTCAATGTCGCCGGATGATTCAACGACTCCCGCAAAATGGGACTCAAAAGTGCAGCGATCATTTCTCCACTAATAGGTGTTGTTGATTCGTAGGATGCTGTAGTATTATTTGACGAGAATGCGTCAGCTGTTGTTGGGAGAGGACCTGCTTGAGCAGTGTTTTGATTCTGCAATAATCGAAGGGATGCAAGCATGGTCTGAATATTGGAAGCATTATTCGTGCCGGCAGGGGAAAGTTGAATCGGAAGAAATGCACCGTTGCCAATAGTCGGCTGTCGTTTTTGCAGTTGCTGCAGAAACGATACTTGTTGCTGTGATTGCTGGTGGTTTGGCTGCCCTACTAGATGCTTAGATTGTTGTTGTGAAAGTAATTGCTCCACCAGATTCTGAAGATTTGGAGAGAGTGATTGTTGCTGTCGTTCCTGAAGCTGTTGACGCATGAGTTGCTCCGATAAAAAGGTATGTAAGTCTGGGATTCGTGTGGCTGATGACTGAGATTGAAACCCACCAAACACAGATGGTGCAGCTGTGGACGATTGCGTATAAGGAGAAGATAGCACACTTGGTTGATTTGCTCCACGTGTTCCGGTCGCTCTCCCTCCCCCTATGTCGGCAGCGCTTGTGTGACCCGTTTTTTCCAAAACCGAATGTAGTCCCTGGGAAGAGGAGAGCTGGCTCTGTCCTTCATCTGATGCACATTGCTCGTGCTGTTGCTGACTACCACTGAGCTTCTTAGCACTGTCATTGCCCTGCCTCCTTTTCGTATCTTTCTTTCCGCCTTGTCTTTTCGCTTTCGTCATGATGGATGATTGAATAATTCGTTGTTGTTGAGTGAGAAAGCTTAAATTGATGCTGCCAAAGTCGGGCAGTAAAAGAAGGTAACGACGATTTGAGAGCGATCAAGAAGTGTCGATAGAAGAGTAGTAGTAACTGTAAAATAGAGAGATAATACTTTTCTTGTTGTGTTGTCTGAACAACAATTACCTGTTTATATTTATAGCGCTACTGACTGTGAAGTAGCAATATGATGGAACCACAGCTGTGATACTTTTCTATTTTTTTAGAAATCAATAGGGTAATAATACCCGCAATCCTCTAAAATGGGGATGATGTGGCCGAAGGGGAATTTAGTTATGCGATATCATATTACAATTCTCGATGATTACTTATTTGTTTCGTTGCTCTTCTAAAAAGAGGTAATTGTTGTGATATATGACTGTGAATTAAAGACGGTCGAGCGAAACCCTGTTTGATTAAGAGATCTCCGGTTGTCAACATTTGCAATTAAATATTCAAGTGCCACATTGCCTTTCTTATCGAACATTAGTGCAAGTGATACATTAATTTCACTCTGATAACCGTTGATATTTCTTCATTGTCACACAAGAGATGATCGATCGCACATGAGAGGTTTTAGAGAGCTGCTAAACAGAGGCGCGGAACGGAAATGGTTGCAATTAACTGTAAAAAAAGTTAACGAAAGTGCTCACGTAAGGATGGTTCTGCTTGCAATGGCACGGCATACTTTGTACGGAGTAGTACCGTTCTCTGAGGGGTACTACCGTACAATACGGTAGTAGTTTGAATACACAGAAGAAGTTACAAAAAGGAACTTAATTAATGCTCTTAATTTATGATTCATTCTGTTTCATAATTCGAAGGACACAACATCAACTTCCGAAAACATCAATCTTAAAGTTGAGAAAAATACACTAAGTCTTCGTGAAAATCAATTGGCTGCCCTTCTTCTTTCTTTCGTAGAAATTCGATGGATACCAGTTTCTGATTTTATTCTTCATTTATTATTATCACTATCTGTAAGTTCAATCACATCGAACCAAAAATCATTAATAATGTGTTAATGGTATCAATAATTAATACTACTTATATGGAAAAAGCGGAACATGCGTCTGCAGAAGGGAGCTTCTAGCTAGAGGTACTCCGATATGTACGGTAGTACGTAGTAGTAGTATTAATACTATTTATGACTGTAAATTAGAAAAAAGCATGAGCGCTTACTGTTAATATCCCTACTTCGTTTTTTATAGACCCTTTTAAGGGTCTATAACGTTCACTCGAGTACCGCAGATACGCAAATCGCTTATAGACCCTTAAGGGTCTATAAGCCTTCTACACAAGTCAGTACCGGGCCTACGAACCCATGCACGGGATAAGGTTTACTAATTACTTCGAAGAATCAATTGTCTCTATCCTTTGTTTACGTATCGATTACGAACTAAAACACTCAATTACTAGCAGTATTTATTATAGAAACTCATTGGACCGTCCTTTGTTGGTGAACGTCTCTTGTTGTAAGCGTTGACTGCGTGTTGTCTCCTTTTTCGTGCATCATTGTCATTCCTCTCTCTGTTCTCCAGCAATGGTTTCCCCTGTCGACTATTCTCAACCTTCAGGTTTTGCCGTTCGTGCCATACAGCGTGGGAACACTTCCATTCTGAATCCTGTGTCACGCCCTGTCATGGCACCTAAAGATAGATGTGTCACGCCCTGTCATGGCACCAACGATCTTTCCTGCCATGGTTCCGGACAGAAGCATGGATTTCATAAGGAACCAATCTGCACATCTTTGCCCAATAGTAAGTGGATCCACAGCCACTAACAGCTTCTCCTCCACCATCTTTCGTGACTCTGACGCTATGGTACTAGAAAAGAGAACGAGATTGCTGATGTACTCTGACCTTGGAATCGCAACGAATGTGTAAGGGGAGAAAGATTACTACGAGAACGAGATTGCTGATGTACTCTGACCTTGGAATCGCAACGAATGTGTAAGGGGAGAAAGATTACTACGAGAACGAGATTGCTGATGTACTCTGACCTTGGAATCGCAACGAATGTGTAAGGGGAGAAAGATTACGACGTACAATAGCAGTTTTGATGGTGGATGGTTTTGGCGCCCCAGAGTTGAACTGGTGCCGCGCCTCAATTAAACCCTAGCCCTACTCTAACGGAAAAATGAAAATTCTTTCTCGGTAGTTAAGAGAGGCTCCCGCCTCTTTCTCAACACTTTGAACGTTGAACAATTTTCTTTTTACGTAGTAGAAGGGTCCCAGAAAGACAGAAGCGTTGAATGTTGTCAGAAGACCATTTTATAAGGAGTAGAAAAACCGTCCTTATAGACCCTATTGAGGGTCTATAAGCATTTTTGACTCAATCGATCGTAAAGCTTACCCCTAAGGGTCTATAACAGAAAGTAGGGATATGTCTCTCTACTATGTTTTAGTCATGTTTTTTTCGTTCGTGTAAAACAAGTAAGAACAGTACCGAATCATTCCGACAATGATCGGGTAGACTAGGGTAGGCGACTACCGTACTATTAGACTACGGAAGATAAAAATGAAGACTACTACCTAGCTAGAGAGAGACTAGATCTACCGACATAGATGATCTCCACATGTCAAGCACTTCCTTGAGGGCCTTGCAACAGTAGGGATTGAGTGCGGTCGGTTGATCTTTGCCATAGCAATGTCATACTGACAACAATATTCAAGTGAATTTTTGTTACTCTTCGACGATGACTGCCACATGATTGTTTCTTCACCAAATCAGTAGTACTTTGGCACCAGCCAGTTGTGGCTTCATACCCTCAGTACTCTGATGCCTACCACTCAGAACTGGAAAGGTGAAAAACCTCACAAAAGAGGAAAAGAGACCAAAACAATAAAATGTCAGATGTGGTGTGCCTTAACAAAATAATGCTGAGAAGGGAGCAGTCCTTGAACCCTGACAGACTCAGTGTCAGGGCGCAAGAGTCTGGACAACATGGAACCATTGTCCCAAGCAAATACCTCCAATCCATATCCTCTGGTAAGACCCTGGGTTGCTACAAATTCCTAGCAGGAACTTACAAGCGAATTCCTCATAGCTATTACGAAAAATGCAATGAAAGAAGCCACGCTGGTAGCCAAGAGTTTCCTGGACCCCAACTGCACCATGCCATACTACAACAGCGTTTTCTTCCTAAGCTTGACTTATTCCCTTCCTACCTGTTCCATCCCTGAGAAAAAACTCTTGGAACTTCACTACCAAACAGCCCACACTTCCTGAACCAACTGGGCTATTCATGAAAAACACCAAGAGCAGCAGTATTCAGCACCCTTCCCTTTGAGGGGCCAATTTCCGCCCCCATATGACAAAAAAGGGTTCCCATCAGGTCGAACTCATCCTCAGGCATTCAGGACACCATCTGGCATCAATGATTACACGCGTATAGCTCTAGCATGGGCCTAGAGGCCAAGCAAAACATCCTACTCTTTCTTGGAGAACCCCTCCAACCCACTCCTGCATCTGGAAACAGTCATCTTCCCATCTATCAGGGCATACCTAGCGTCCACAAACTCCAGGTTTGAGCTCCAAGAAAAGCACTGCACACCTCTGCAGCAAGTCAACAACTCTTACGTTATGAATATGGTCCTCTCTAGCTAGCCACTTTTAACCCCAATCCCAATCCAACAAATCATTTACTGCAGACTTTACCTACATGTTCATATAATTGCAGACCTTGCAACAGCTGGAGGAACTAGCATGGACCGAGTTTTCATCCAAGGGAAAATGACAGTGACATCTAGCACCAGCTCCGAACTTGGAATCACTCAACACCGCCTGGTCAAGTAAAGCCACTTGGAAACTGTAGAAACGCGCATACGACCTGTGGTGTGATGCACGAACTGGTTACGTTCACCGTGCATTGGGCAAATGGCTGCAACCCACCTAAATATTTTGATCCTTGCCCGAATCAGCTGTTTGTCTGCACACTAGTGGGTTTTAGCCAGCACCAATTCAACCATCACCGAAAACGATTTAGGCCTACAGCCCAGTGTGTGATCGCAACCTTATCCCCAATATGCTATGCATTTGAGTGCTTTGAAGGTCATTACAGGTTGCACATCCCAAGATACCAGCACAATGTTCAAGAGGAGTTGCCCCATCCTTGCTTTGATGACTTCTTAGACTTGCAACCAGACTGGAGCTGCGACATGTTTGGTACCTAGAGTTTATGGTCTCCTACTAGGAACTCTTGTTCATGCACTAGGAGAGCCAGAGGTACCTTCATCAGCGTGTGACGGCTTGGTAGCTAACAATCAAGGCACCTTTGGCTGGTCCATGAACCTGAAAATGGCATCATCATCATTGAGGGGAGTGGTCCAGCCTGGGAATCACCAATGGAACCATTTCGCGCTGAGGCATATGGGAAATGCTCCAACCTTCAGCTCTTGTTCCAGCTAGGGAATACTACACTTTAACTCTGTCGCCTATACAAATCTTCTGTGACAACCAAGCCATAGTTGACTATGTTAACAATTCCCCCGAGCTATCCCTTCCCAATTCCCCAACGATGCCTAGAAAGTAAGCTTTGATGTGTTACAAGTGGTCATCCGACTTGCTAAGCTCCTCCCAATAACAAAATTCCATCATATCAAGGGCCATCGAGACAGTCAGATTGCTGTGGACAAGCAGGCCTGCAAAACTCAACATTCAGGCTGAAAACCTGGCTGGGAACTACTAGTGTTGTTCCTCCCTCTAGCATGCTCAAGCTCCAATGAATGAAGGTACTCACTCCCACCTTGTCCACAATGGACATACTGTCACCTCCAACCACCGTAAGCACATCTGAGACTATCGCAGCACCCAGGAACCCAAGGGGTACGTCATACATAAAGCAGAAAACCCAAACATTGGAAGCTGTATATGTAGATATCGACTGGCAGAGCCACAAACACTCCATAAACACATTCAAGGATAGCCCCCATATATTCCTAGCAAAGTTGCTACATGGATGGCTCCCAGTGGGAAAATTTGTATCCAGATATGACCCTACCAAGTACGACCGTCCTGGCCCAGAACATTGGAAATGACATGCAGCCTTGAAACAGCAATGCGACACCAACATTGATGTGAGTCCCCCGATATGATTCCAGCCCTACTGGACCTCCTACTCTGGGGCTTGAATCATTGGCTCCAAGCTACTCTTATTCCAACCCATCAAGTATCCAAAATGATTGCACACCTGCTTCATAGCCAGGCTACGGTAGGCTGGCATCACCTATTCCTAGGCTGGTGGTCTATGCATTGGACCACCCTCCTCCAGCTGCAATACCTACGAAAATCGAAGTCAAAACTAAGAACCTGGGTCTCTCACGGACCAGTAGCATTATCTGCATCATGTAGGAACACTGCTACAAGGAATGGGACACCAGGAACAATGCCAGGCATGGAAAGGACACAGATACCAAGGCCCAATTATGACTAGAAAAGGCCCGTTGGGACATTCGAGCCCTCTATGACCTCAAGCCCAGGTGCTTCCTCCATGCTCAACAACATTTCTTCTATCCCGCAGTGGAAGACCACTTTCAGAGAGAGACTGGTATCTAGAACCTAGAAAACTGGCTCAAAAAAACTTATGAACCAATGATCAAACACAATGCCAAACTCCGAAAGGACGAGCACCGCAATGACATTTTGGATGGCTGCAGCCCCAAACGCAACATCAGTACCAACGACCACAATACCATGATAATCCATGGCAACAAACTAACAAAGAAACCAGCTCCATCTCACCATATCTGATCTCCTCCTCAACCAGATGGATTTTTCTCCTCTTTTGGGGGGCTCAGTACCATCACTATCTCCCTGGAGTGACATCTAGTTGCTCCCTGCATTGCCTTGCCCCTAGGGGCCCGGCATGTGAGTCAACTTCTTAGATAGAGAACTAGGCAGTAGCTAGAATAGATTTCTTATCGATAACATCTTCTACTATTCAGTACCTATTGCCTCCAGGGCGCCGGTATGAGATGACAATTCTGGACATTCTTTGCTTCCTAGTGACGATCTAACGCATGGGTGTTTTGAAGGGAAATGGAGCACCCAAGGGAGGACCAACTCAACAGAGCAAGTGCAAGAAGAGTTTGGGGATCTGATCTTACAGTTGTAATCGGTATTCCAAAATGTATTGATGACTTAAGCAACCTCACGGGGAGGAGTTGACAAGGCATACCAATTTATGCGCAGCTTGAAACCAAGACTTTGATATTGCTGTATATGGATGCCAATGATGTTTACTGTTACCTCTAGTACGTTATTGCCAAAGTGAAGAATGTAGTGGACGACCAAAAGATTGATGCATTACCTTGAAACAGCAAGACCGAGGCACCATTGTCGCATTTACTTGCCCAGGCACTCGAGGGAAACGGAAGTGCTCTAGGATGTCTTCCGCAATGGAAAGCAATGGAAGCGTCTGAACTGTTACTACTTTATTTCACCAGTAGATGGTAGGTTACCTCCAAAGGCTTACAACCTATTGAAATAATTCTAGTTGGCTATGATAGTGATCAAATCTACTGCACAATGGAACAAAGTATGAAAAGGTCTACGACCGTGAACTTTGTATCTACGGAGTATAACTTACAGTTAAAAAACGCCTCCTTGCTCAACAGTCGAACTGATCCACTGATCGGATAAGCTGGCGGGCGCGGATCGCCAACGGACACTCTTCTCGTGACATGATTGTTTTTCACAGTCTGGTGTCTTACTTCTACTACGACGTATGATACAGCACCGTACTTGTAGTACAGAAGTACTACCGTACCTGGTACAGGGGGTACGCTAGCTTTACCTAGGGTAGGTACTGCAGGTAACCTACCGTAGTAGCTACCGTAGCATCAATCGGTTAACTTACTGTTAGTGAGCCACAATGACGCAATGAATCAAATCCCTATCAATCAGCAATGAGCATATTCTAGAGTAGAGAGATTCTCTTTTAGTAGCAACTTCCTTCACCTTTACATCACGTTTGAGGTTTATCGCTTCGCCCTATCGATTTGTTGTTGCCTGACATCCTCCTGGCCCGTTAGTTTCGTACTGTGAACTGGCAGAATCCAAACGGAACAATCATTTCCTCTTCGCCGATTCCAAGAATATACGGATAGAGTATCGCAACGATGTCGTCAGTAAACGGCGAATCGTCGCCATTTTCACAGCAAAAGGACCTCGCCAATAAGAAACACAACGAGTTGACAGATCAAGAAAAGATCTACTTGCTGAAACGGGAAATCGACAACTTGCGGGGACAACTCAATGACAAGGACCACGATCTTTATGGGTGGAAATCTCAAGGAGCTGTGGTGACGGCGTCGTCGTCGTCCTCTGGTGCTACCTCCCAGCAAAGTATTCCCTACAAGAGCAGTGACGATTCCATTGGCTCGACATTGTGTGGGTCTGGAACTTGTTTTCGTTTCCCATTTTTGACGATCCTTCTTGTGGCCACCATCTTGATGTGGGTGGTTTCCAAGTTTCGGCGCAGAACCGCAAGTAGGTCCGAAGGAAGTGACCGAGCAATGTGGAACCCATTGAAATCGTCATACTTTCGACCTCTCCGACATGTACAATCTGCATGGGAGGGTTCTCAGTTTGAGTTGCAAGAGCAAGTTTTGGCAACCTCCTCCATCGTTTCTCCTCCTTCAATCTCCGTCACCTCGCGGGAAGAAGATGCCACGATGATTGATGTATCGAGTGGAAAGGCCTACGAGGCTCCAAGTGAACTAGAGGTTCGATTCGTTTGAGGTCTCGCGAAGTTGAAGACTAACTTGGATCAGATCAACCGAAAGAGATCATGGAGAGTGCACATGATGCACAGTCAATCAAAAACGCTAGATTCTATGATGAACTTATTATTGTAGTAAAGCCAGGACAGTGTCTATTTTAAATTTACATATTGTTCATTCACATATCAAAATGGTGCGCAATAGCTATAATAGGAATACTAGCTAGTCAAGAATTAATCAAATTTTGACAAAGGGGACTCGGAGGAATGGCGCCTCAAAAGCGCAATTCTTGCTGAAACTGTCTGGATTGATTGATTTTCGATTTATTATGACCTTACGCGATGAATCACTGCGTCTCTAGCTAGTGGAGCATCCAATATGCGGCTGCTGCTGTAGACCCGTTGATCCTGTCAGTCACTTCCAAGAAGAACCGGTTGCTCATAGCTCCAAATTCCTTAGCTCGTTCAAAGTTTTCATGAAATCCAAATCAAACCCATCGAGATTGTCCTGATTGACATCGCTCATTCTTTGCAAGGGCGAGTAGGCAGGAATCCGCGACTGCAATTCCTTGCTTTGGAATTCGGCCGTGACTGCTAAAATGTCACGTAAGCTTCGTTCAATGATATCCAAGCAGAACATACACTCAAATGGCTCTAGAACTCCAAGAAGATGCTCGATCTCGTCGAGGGCTTCCTGTGCATCGGCCAACGCTCCGCAGTGTCTCCATGCGCAACTGCCCCAGTCGAAACCAACCACTTGTCGGGCTTCGGGAGAAAGAAAGTTGTCGGCTTGCTCCAACAGGTAACACGACGACTCTAAAGGTGTTCGAAAATTTTGCTGGTTCAGTACTTTTCCAACTTCATCCCATTTGTAATCCTGGACTAGAGCCTTACACTCTTGGAGCTTCAACAAAGCCATTTGGATTTGCATGACAGATTCTTCGACGTCCTGTCGCGTCGTTTTTCCACGTCGTTCATCCATTTGGTTCCAGCGTGGTACTCGTTTCTCACGATGCTGTAGCATAACTTCATTGTAGGATGGTAAATCCAGAGTGTCGCTTGGTTCCAAGTCGGATGCATCACCTCTCGCCAGTGCCGATCGCTCCACCTTTCCAAAGGCCATTCCTCGGACTGTCACCTCACCCCACGATGGAGAGCGCGTTCTTGCGATGGAGTTTTCGATACGCATAGGATGTGAAAGGGAAACGTCCTCCCACGATATCAACAATAGAGCAAAGCCCATACAAGCACATAAGCGTATCATCAACCATTTCATCTCTTGCATTGTAAGTTCCGCTTTGGATACACGGGCCTTTTTTGACGAAGATGATGTGTTGGTGGATTGGTGGAATGGACCAAGATCGGTCCTTGCTCCCCATAAAAGGATCTTGGGGCGTAACAAATTGCTTGACTGCCGACGAAATAAGGCCTTGTCGATAACAAAATCATGTCTTGTGTTCTGATGGTGGTTGGAATGAAAGGCTGCTGCGAAACCGTCAAGATGGAAAACGAGGCCAAGAGTTGGACTGAAGATTGTAGCAGCAATCGCCAATGTATTTCTTTGCAAAATGTTTCGGCCGCGTACTCGCCGTCGCCTCTGATCATTGTGATACAACATCCCAAGGCGAATAAAGCCACAAAAAGTTTTCAAAAAAAAGTTGGAGGTTGATGGGGTTGGGATTTACTCTGTCAACACTTCTCTGTTCAGGTTCGACTTCAACAGTGTGAAAATATTGTTAGATAACGGTCAATATTTTCAACGTTTGTGGGCATCCGTGCGTGCGTTCTTCTAGTAGTAAAGTTTACTCTAGCTAGTGTAGGTCGAATGTAGATTGTCGGCGACGGCAATGTAAGCCCACGACCATGATGTTCTGATGTTGAGAGCTGTGTGACACACCGTATTGATCTCGACGATTGATGATGATGATGATGATGGATTGTGGTTGTGCGTGCTTCGATGATGATGTTGTGATGTGGATTTAAAGACTGTGATGATTACGTCACAAAATTGAAAATATGTGAGCGTATCATTTTAGGTACCGTAGACCGTAGGTACATCGTATCATAAACTACCATACGGTCGTCAGCAACTCGCGACTCGCGAACCATTGTAGGACACTCACAGTCTCAGCTGAAAGTCTAAAGAGAATTTGAGTCGATCTCCGATTCAAGGGCGGCTCAGGTCTAACACTTACTAATTACTGTAAAAGAAATTGGTATGGAGTATCATCACGATTCATTCTGGCTACTTCAGTTGCACCAAACAAGGTTGATCCTAGGGAGTACGTGGCCTGACTGCCGTCAAGGCCAAGATTGCGTCCATAAAATTAGTCTGATAAACAACAACTGTTTCCAATGATGCCATAAGTGGTCATATTACAAGATTAGGTAGATACGATTTTTTTACATAGCTCTATTAGCAAATACTAGTGGAAATTGTGCCACCAACAACAGTAAAGGTTACCAAGAATAGCGGGTGAAAATCAAGAGCTTGGCAAAAGAGGGCCTGCGTACTTCCGAGGTATCCATCAAAATATCCGGCTGATGATCACTAGTCGTAGCTGCTGAAAATACTTTGGTTGGGTCCTTCAGGATCGCATGCAATTGACGCCTTACTGGAGCTACCAGAAGGACGAGGACCTTCTTTTGGATCTGTTATCAGTTCTGCGGCACAGGGAGCAGGATCATTGATGTCTTCCCTCATTCTGGATGTTTTTTGGACCGTGTCTTTGGAGTCGTTGCCCGTAGGTTCATACTCCACATCCAGCGCAGTTTCACTGTATTGGCGTGATTTTATGCCATTGAAGTTAGTTTGCTTTGCGTCCTTTTCCTTCATTGTGACAGACTTGTTACTATTATCATCCCCTTCAAACATTTTTCTCATAACGTCTCTTCGACATTGAATTTGCCCAGTGATTTCACCAGTTTCCTCATCGTATCGCTTACTTTCGGGATCAGACAATACAACCTCATAACCAAACTTTTCATAGAAGCTAACTGCTGATGGTGCGGTGTATACTACTGTTGTTTGTGGTGATTCGGTGCTCGAGACCTGTTCTTGAACACTGCCATCGTTGGACTCGCTCCACAGGTCGTCTACTTCTGCCACCAACTCGTTCATTTGCCAATGAGTTTGAACGTGGCGTTCGCAAGCTTCTAGTAGTCTAGTGCCAATCCCAGAATTCCGAGCATGCTTTGCAACTACCAAATTACGCAGAACTGCTCGATGGGGTTTCATACCAGCTGTCAGCATATCCGGGTCATCCAAGTCACCTAAACTGTAAGGGACATGTACAACTTCCACAAAACCAACCAAATTTCCCTTCACCCACATAGGTGCCTCCTTTTCGTGAACTGCTCCAGCGGCAGGAGAATGGAAATGGGAACTCTCTACGCGATTAGGGCTTGTCGGTTTTGTGGGCCTTGCTTGAGGCTGTGCTTGAAACGGTGCATCCTTAGGTCGTGTGCTCCTAACTCTCTTGTCATCTATTGGTAGGCCATACTCCCGGACCGAGGACATTTGTTGACTGTCGACGTTGGGGTTGTAATGGTACTCAAAGTTCATTCCACCATCAATACTAGAGTATGTATGATGCGCCGTTGATGTAGCCTCGTGCGGCATTGGGGATTGATGACGATGCTCCTGAAAATTTTGCCAAACATGTTGGTCGTATCGACCTGTTTCGACATTGTAATTGTGACCATGGTCGACCATAAACGGTTGCTCGACTCCCCATTCTTCATTGTTGCTCACTGCTCGTTGAGTTGATTGGGGTTGTTGGAAGTATTCAAAGTCGTGTTGATACTGGTGGTATCTGCGATGCGCAAAGAGTGGTCCCATGGTACCTCTTCGAGATGTCCTTCTCTGTTGTCGCCGGCGAGTAGATGGTCCTACACTTCCAAGGTTCCCTCCCATGACCAGCGGGTCATCGATTTCTTCCATTGTGTAGGGGTCGTAAAAGGGAGTCGAGCTATATGAGTTGTGATACTCTCGGGCTCCTCCACCGTCATTACTTCGTGTATTGGGAAAAGAATTCCAAGCGCTCCCCGCTCCATCCGAGGCGGTAGAAGAACCGGAGCGATATCTCCTCAAGGGACGTTGTGTCCGTGCGTTTGCTTGTTCTCTCGCTTGTCGACGTCCCGCGACGCCTCCCAGAGTTCCTCCCATAACGACAGGACCGACATCGCCTGCTGCAGCGCCTTGTGGCCGGTTGCTGTAGGGTTCATAACCGTTTGCCATCTTAGCAGGAGATTTGATGGAATGATCGACACGGTAATAATGATCGTTACCGTGCGCATTGTATGGAACTTGGTTTTGTTTGGCGCCATTCTTCATTCGCAGACGTTCTTGCTCCCGCTGAAGCTCTTGTTCCCGACGAAACTCCTCCACGTCTTCTGGGGTGGCCTCGGTCAGTTCGTAGGCAACGAAAAATTCCGAGGTGATCTTGACGTCATCGCGTCGACGTCGTAATTCGTCGGGTTGCAACGACTGAAATAACTCCAATTTCTGCGTCGAGGTTTGAATGGATTGTTGGATATCTCTTTCCGTGGTCCCAAAAAAGTTTTGTACACAAAGATTGCTAATGTCGGAATACACCTTGCTGTTGACGTAGTCCCCATAATAGTATGATGCATGGGATGAAGCTGCCCGACGACTTCCGCCGCCGCCAACCTTTTCAATCACAAATCTGGGTTTACCCTTGAGACTTTCACTACTACCGGACGTTTCGGCGGAGGAAGAAAGGACAGTTGATTGAAACAAAGCCGATTCTAAAGGAAACGAAGAAACTCCATTTCTTGTGGAGATAGACGAGGTGGACGCTTTTCCTGGGCGGACATGATCGGAAACATGTGGTCTTCGAGGGTTTCGTTGGAGAGATAAAGGGGGATGAA
Source organism: Nitzschia inconspicua (assembly GCA_019154785.2). Taxonomy (NCBI): domain Eukaryota; phylum Bacillariophyta; class Bacillariophyceae; order Bacillariales; family Bacillariaceae; genus Nitzschia; species Nitzschia inconspicua. Next base: position 2,564,281 of record JAGRRH010000013.1, on the reverse strand, counting down.
CTTGCAGCGCTTCTGTCGTCGTTGAGAGTCTTGTGGATGATCCCAATAGGATTGTCGTAACCAAAAGCAATCCCGGCGGTAAGAAAGGTGACGCTCCTCCACCTTGTATGGATTTCATTGGCACCGGCTCCAGACGGTTAGTGATGATGAAAGTGTGTGAAGAGCAATGAATGGATTGTCGAGGTTCCAAAAGCAGACCAAAAGGTAGGATAAAGAACCTCTGCTTAATGTTAGACGTTATTCCCAGATGAAACAACAATTCCTCACTGCTTGTTTGTTTGTAGTGATGACGATGAAGTCCTTCAAGATAAACCAACACGAAAATGAATGTTTTAGTGCTGTGAATAATGATGGCCCAGAACTGATTTGTCTAGCTAGAGTACTACTACGTACGTAGTAGAACGTCTTGTATGGGATGGATCCTTCTTTTTGCGATCGTGAATTCTATCGCCAACACTACTACTTCGTTCACAAAAAGAACTTGATGCCAGTCTCACAAGTCTTCCCGGGGCGGAGAAGACGTTGATGATAATGACGATGTGACGTGCAGGAAGCAGAGGGTGCGGGCCCGCCCATCACAGAGAAACGTACGGGAGAACAAATACTGTAATAAATAGTCGCGCCGTTTTCAGCGATCGATCAGATAAGTACGTACTCCGTGAGTGATGGTGGTGGCGTTGGTGACGATCTCTGACGTCATTTGAAAAATCAGTCTTGCGCGCGCTAGTACGCCAGATAAACGTTTATTTAAGTGGTACAAGTACTACGGTAGGTATTATGACAGAAGAAACCAAACATTTGAACATGATCATCGACGCTCTTGATACCCTCTATGCGAATAAAATAATGAATCGACTGAAAGATTCATTCAATGATGACGGTGATGCTGTGATGTTTCTCTTTTTCTCTGATCCTGTCATACTTTTCTCCTCACTACTGTTCACATTATTATTTGTTCACCCAGTATGATGGCAACTACCACTACAAAGTACTTTCCATTGTCAAGCAGCTCTTTGTGAAAACATTGCTACGTATTATTTTTCAACGTTCACGTCACCGAACACACGAACAACGAAACGTTATTTGTGGACGAAACGAGGATCATCATCACCATGAACGATTCCAACGATCCGCAACGGTCCCAGTCATCTTCTCACCCTCCGTTTCTCACGGCATCCTCTTCCACGGTATCTATTTCATCCCTTGCGGATAGCAGCCGAGGATTACACAGAAGAAGGACCCTTTACTTGATTCGACACGGCGAGGCCGTTCACAATGTTCTGGAGGCAATCGCCGAAAAAGAAGCCAAACTCGACGCCGAACGTCGAAACCTTTCACCCGAGGAAACCTATGCAAAAATGGAAGAGGCGCGACAATCCGTCTTGACCGATCCTTCCCTTCGGGATGCCCCACTAACGGAACGAGGTAGACAGCAAGCACGGGAGGTGTCCCAAAAACTGCAAGCCGTTATGAACCAAGGGAAGATACACCCACCCACCGAAGCCATGTGTTCTCCACTCTCCCGATGCTTGGAAACCACCAAGATTGTGTTGGAAAATTCGGCTATCAATGCTCACGTTCGTCCCGAGCTGACGGAACGAAAAACGCAGTTCCCACCGGACACTCCCCGACCGCTGGAGGAGTTGCTTCGATTGACGCGAGACGATGACCGCTTCATCATCACGCATATTGATCAACTTTCCAAGGAGGTAGCGGCCCACGAAGCCATGGTCCGTGAATCCAAAGAGATGCTCCGTGCTCGAGCCGGTCAAATGTTTGATCTGTTGATGGAGATGGAGCATCGTCACATCTTGGTGGTCAGCCACAAGGGATTTTTGAGGGAACTGGAACGTGGTCTGTTGGAAATTCCTGACAGTCCCTTGTTTCGAAACTGTGAATTGCGGGTCTATCGGGTCATCTTCACAAGGCGGGATCGCTCACTGCATCATTTGGAACGTCTGGTCTGAGAAAAAGAGGATGTGTTGTGTTAAAAAAGATAAACAAACAGGAAAACAAACCAAAAATGAGATGATGATGACCCGAGACTCCCAGCAATCCCTAGTAGCTAGTAGCTGGTGCTGTCCCACTACCAGAGTACGACGAATGTCGATGAAAGATATTATAAAGTAAAAGTTGCAATGGCACTCATTGCGTATTACTACGAAGTAACGAAGTAGAATTTAGTGGCAGTTTTAGGATGGAGTACACTCGTACGCTTTGGCTTCGGAGAAAGTTTTTTTTGTATTTCATAGTAGTACTACTACACTGTAACAGTAAGTAGACTACCGGTACGTATGGTATGATACATTTTGTGTATGATATGTCGTAGACTACTCTCATCACCAAAAACAACAAAACATCATACGTTACGTCCTCGTAGTACCAATTCAAAAAAGGATCCACAAAATTAATCTCAGTCAATACCAATCCATTCATTTTCTGTATAATTATCGGTGGCACAGTCTTATAGTTCCTGATAACAGCAGGACGAATCTCCATCGTGTGCACACGCTATCATAACTAACTGTAAATGCACATCCCATTTTCTCTCCGCACGGCTTGACGGGTGTGCGAACGAACGTACTCCGAGCAGTAGTGTGGTAGAGTTGTGTTTTTAGTTTTTTTGAAGATGGTGTTGCTGACGACGCTCAACAAACTATCGTCGTCGTTGACGAAAACCATCGGACCACCATTGTTTCGGACCGGTCTGTCCCTTCGCAACAAACTTGTGCCGAGAAATCCAAATACTATCAACAACTATTGGATTGATATGCTCTTTATGATACCATATTCACAAAAATTGCTTTCGTTGGCAATTTACGAAGAAACAAAAGTCCAGATCGATTCGTTTCGACGTCAACGATTCGATGCCATTGCGGCAACAGATTTTTACAACGACAAGGACGATCGTCACGACAAAGAGGTACAAAATCTCCAAGATTCATTGAGAAATGCTACACTTGATGCCTCGGCTACGGTTCAAATGGCGGAAATTCGTACAAAAATACTGAACGAAATCTTACGACCGTCCCTCCTCCCCACGGAAACCTGGGGAAATGACATTGAAAACTCGTGGAGATATAACATTCGATTGGTCGCATGGATCCGCAAGGAAATCCTTCTTGCAAAGTATGGACCATTTATACAGGAGGCTATGATGGCATATCCGTCGTTGCGCATGTCACCACAATTCCAATCCTCCAACCGGAGACGATTCTTCATCGATCTCATGAACAGAGGGATCATCCAATGGGATCACAACAACACCAGCACCGATAACACCCCATACAACGAAAGTTTGGCTACGATACAACGCCTTCCCCGGACCAATGTAGTCGTCAAGGCTCTACGGATGCGAGACTGGGCTACGCAAAAGAATTCGTCACGGTTTCGTCAGGCCGTATTACCACTTGTAACGAAACTTGGAGGGACGGAATACCAGTCGTCGTTGGAGGACGACGACAAAGAAGAAGAAGAAGAAGAAGAAGACGTCCTAATCCAAACACCAAAAAAAATAGGCACAACATCGGGACACCTTGCCGTGTCCAAACCTGGAACTTTTTTATTTCCTCATGCAATTATACCACCTGAAACCAAACTCGGCGACACGTCCCTGGATGATCTACTTGAGGTTGTCACTGGTGGCTACATCAACAACTGTGGGCCTCTGAATGCTCTCTGTCAAGAGGCAAATTGTTATCAATTGTGGACAAGAGAATACGTAGAACATTTGGGTGACTATCTACTGCGCCGTATCGAGTCGTCCAATTGCTGCGAATCAACCGTAATTTTGGATGTCGGTGCCGGGGATGGACTGCTCATTCAATGTTTAAAGGAGTACATGTACGACCAGATGATGACAAGCAAACCTAAAGCGGGAAAAACTGGATATAAGACTGATCTAGAAATCGTTGCAACACGAGGCATGCCAAAATTGGTTGCGACCGATGACATGAGCTGGAACATCTTCACCAAAGCCAACGTAGAGAAACTGTCAGTGGATCAGGCGCTTCAAAAGTATACACAAGCAACAAAACGAAGAACAACAAAAGACACACTGAGCGACGAATCAAACCAAGAACACCCATCAGAAAATCAAAGTGGGTCAAGTCAAGTGGTTGTTTTGTGCAGTTGGATGCCAATGGGAGAAGATTGGTCAGCCAAGTTTCGAGAAGCCGGGGTGGATGAGTACATCCTGATTGGAGAATCTGACGATGGCTCTTGCGGTCACAACTGGTGGACTTGGGGCAATAGTGCATTTCGGGATGGCACTATTGAATCTCCGACAGGCATACCATCAGTCGCTCCGTACATACAAGACGGATATGAACGTCGAGACTTGAAAGAATTGACTTCTTATCAATTTTCGAGCTTTGATTGCGCTATCAGCAAGAGTAGCAACACTGTGAGTTTTCGGAAGTTACAAGATTGAAGATCTCGAAACTACCTAGACACAGCCCATTGGAACAATTCGTAGACGTTTCATGGAAACTCCTTCAAAACTCTTGTGACGCGTTTAACTCATTGTCCACTTCCAACCCGTGTACTTTCTGGCATCTTTGAGAGAATGTCCATCTCTTTCGTTGTAAAGTGAGAATACAAAGACAGACGTGCAGTTTCCTTTGTACCGTAGCACTGGTCTTGCACCATCTATGATTGTCGCCACGTTTTGTTCTATTCCATTTCGCACTACTATAATCTTTCATCTCCCAGGCATGTGAAAATTCGTTTTCGGTCAGCCATCCACAGACCTCGGATCGCTGAAAAATTCCCCACCAGAAATTGACTGTGAATGTAACTTCCTCCATCCTTTTTCCACATGGTAGTCAAGATTTCGACGATCTTTCAGGGAATCTGAGAAATCCTGTTTCCTAGCTAGAAGAGAGTGTGTGTGAGTAGAAAAAGCAGTCAAGGTAGTCTAACTACCTACTGGAGTATCATTCAAATAAAGCAGCTTTTCTGGAGAGAAAAGTGTGAACACTTCTTCTACTAACAAATACTGTATGACGGTATGCATACATTCTCTATCGTGCGTCAAGGCGTTCATGAAAGTCGGGACGTCGGGAGCCAGGAAGAGTCCAATGACTGATGACTGGCTTTTAACTCACGACTGGAATGGTCATCCGATCGATTGATCAAAGTTCGTGGTTCGTAGTACCGTACTTCGTAATTAACAAACTCTGTTAATTATTAAGATACGACAGTTGACTGTGACCGGTATCATACACACTTTTGACGTACATTTACCTGATACCGTCTATCGGCACTTCAAGGTACTGTGGAATACGAGGTGGTAGCAAGATAAATTGTCATGTTGGACCACTGGTTTGCATTTTGCCCACTGTTTACGTCACATCTCTCCATTTCCTCCCGGTAGCAGAAGCCAACGCCTTTGATCATGCGTATGGACGACGGCGATGTATACTTGCTTCCAACCTTGAGAGCTTGTTGCCCAAATTGTCGCAGAGATCTCCATCCAACGAAGAGAGAAAGGGAGGGGGGTGTCGATCCATTTTCAGCAAGGGATGATGGTTCCATTGACGAGTCACTCTTGGAGGACAAGGACGAAGCCGTTTCCACAACGACCGCACAGACTCCGCCTTTTGTGTTTTCCAAAGAGGATGTTTCTTCATTTCTCACACTGAAATTGGAGCAGTTACCGATTCTGACGGAGGATGGTCAACAAACGCCCATTGGCGCACGGGGATGGTATTCTTCGGCAGTCTTGGCTGCCATGCTGTTGTGTGGACACGATACTCTCCATAACGACTTATTCTCGCACGACAAGGAAAGCGACGGTGCCACGAATACCCCAACAATGATGATCGAACTGGGAAGTGGAACTGTGGGACTGGTGGGAATGACATTGGCTTGGATCATGGCACAACAAGCCAAGGGAATGATCATTTGTGATTCGCTGTCGTCATCTGCGGCGACCAAAATTGTAGTGACTGACTATGACGTGGAAGTTTTACGGCAACTCGAAAAGAACGTACATGAAACCAATCGACGGTTGTGTGACTACTTTGGAAAAGATGCTTCCACCAACGTGCCAAAGATAGAAGTGGCACATTTGGATTGGAATGAATACGATCAAGATCAACCGCTCTTGATGCCAGCTCTGGGCCGCGACTACGAAAACAACAACGAGGTGCCAGATCCATATCAAGTAACCTTTGTGTGCGGTGCTGCTCTGGTTTACACGGAAGAGACGGAAGTCTGTGCCGATCAGGTGGCCAAAATATTGAGAATGCACCCTCAAGCTGCTGTTTGGGTTGTACAGTGGCCACGAAACGGATGGTTCCAAGTATTTCAGATGCAGTTGCAGCAAAAACACAAATGCAGGGTTCAAAAGTTCTCTCCCAGCAAAGATATCCATCCACATATCCATGAGTTGGCAGAGCAGTTTATGGCTCCACAATTTGAGCTAGACGTGGAACATATCAAAGCGGTTCGGATTACCAGCCCAAGCAAGATCGAACCCTAAGCTGAGTTGATTCAATATATAAAATACAAACACGGTATATCAAGAGAGAAAATGCTGTAGTCTCAAGTCGTCAGCCATTAATGATAATGAGCGTATTCTGGAGAGTCTGTATTTGAACTACGACCTCAGTAATGCACTCCATGTTACTGGGAGTACCGTGCCGGTAGTAACGGTAGTATCGTAACTCCAATACGACTGCGTACTGCGTAGTGTAGTTGACAGTTCAAACATATAATACGAGTACTTCGTATAAAAATTATGTTTGATATAAGAATTTTACGTATGTTTCAACAAGCTCGAAGTGCATGCACACGCACGACAATAATTATTTTCACAGTCAATTTTCGAATTTTTGTGAAAATCACAAATCATCACATCCGAAAGAGAGATAGAAACCTATATTACGGAGTACGTCGTAATCATCGCAATAGACAAGTTTAGCTTTTTTCTCTCTCCGAAACTCTACCGTAGCTACTAGAGGGGTTCAGTTCGAAGAAGATGCGTGGAGATCCCCCGGTGGTACTTCTGCTGCTCCTGCTATGGAAGAGTCCGTACAAAGCTTTTTCGCAACAAGAAGATCAATCTCGTCAAAGTCGTCGAAGGAGGAGGCCTGACGGAGGAGGGCGACATTCGAGCAAAAAAGAAACCAGAAATCGACATCATCGAAGACAATCACAGCAGCAGCAAGATTCGAGTGAGGGGAATTGGGAGGATGAGTCGGGAAATGAAGATGAAGTTTATCCTGTAATCCAAAGGCGGCCATCCAACATCGTAGAGGCAGCCTCTGGGAGTTTGGTAGTTGGGGGTATCGCAGCAGTTGCCAGCACTGGTGCCCTAATTGGCATACCAGTATGGACATGGCATCAGAATACACGCCAATCGAACGAGACGACCGTACAGTACTGGAATAGGAAGTCCCGGTCGTTCGTCAAAAGTATGTTGGCTGGTTGGGTGACAAGCTCTTTGGTGGTGATTGTCGCCACGACAGTGGCAGTGAGCAAGCTGATCATGGGGTTGTGGAATACTCCAAAAATCGTCTGGCAAGCAAGTTTACAAGGAAAGAAGTATTGGAATAGTACCAGTGCCAGTTGGGAGCGTTACAATTTGGAAAAGCATGCTCGAGAACTCGAAGAAATTTTAAACGCGGGTTCTTTCTCGGTGAGAGACGAATCACTCTACAAATTGCTCTGTGTAAAACCATCTGCTTCGGCCAAGGAGATCAAACGAGCCTTTTACAAGTTGGCAAAGGAACACCATCCCGATAAGAACTCAGACCCCCAAAGCCATGCAAAATTTGTGGAACTTCACGAGGCCTATGAAACACTTTACGACACAGAGAAACGACGTCACTATGATGAATTTGGAGTTGCCACTACGGATAACAAGGAAAAAACGGTAGTGTTTGATTTGGGAATCAATATGGACATCTTCTTTGAAGTTTTGCTTGGATTTAGTCCCAAAGTAGAGTATTATATTGGCGACTTGAGTATCGCCTCGTTCTCTCGGGTCGTAATGGAGGCTGTCAAGGTAGTGACCACATGTTCCACGGCATCTCGCTCCGAACAAGACGAACTATTTCGCAGATTTATAGCTCGAGCCTTTTTTGACAGCGAGGGAAGAAGCATACCCCAAATGAAGACGGAGCAACGGCAAGTAGACATTGCTTTGTACCTGAAGTCATTTGTGAGCAGGTACACGGCGCTTGCATCGGAAGTACCACAAATCACAGACTCTGTTTTTCGTGGTATTTGTGAACAAGAGGCGATGGAAATCTTAGAGTCCAGTGCTTTCGCTCCCTTCTTCTTGCGAAGTATTGGGAAAGGCCTCTATTGGGAATGTGGCAGAGGGAACCATTGGGACGTTTTGGGGGTGACAAGGACGGCGCAACGATCGAGGGGTCGTGCAAGATATTGGTCGACATTGATGAGAAAGTCACTGCGAGTGTATCAAAACTTCCAAAGACAGTATCAATTAGAAGTTGAGAAGATGGGACTCGATACTAGTGATAGGAGTGGCAGGGATAGTGATCTTGGGGATAATGCCAACGAAATGATGTTTCGTGAAGCCCAACAGCAAGCAGTTCGTTCTGTCTTGTCCTTGCCCTCCATTATGGATGACTTTGTATGGCCCACAATTGATATGGACATTTCGAAAACCATTCAGGGTGCGTGTTGGAAAGTATTGAATGAAGACCTGGATGATGATGATGATGATGCTACAACGAGGCGACGGCAAGTTCGGGCCTTTCGAATCTTAGGACAAGAATTCATAAGAGTGGGTACCTCATTTAATCTTGACGATGATGGCCACAACCATCCTTATACCAAATTCGAACAGAATGATCAAGATTGTTCCAGCTGTGACAGTCCATCGAGAGACTCTGATGACGTAAATCTCCAACATCGAATCCAGGTTGCGCTATTCATGGCGAGAATGAATCAAGGACAGCAGAGGAATTTTCACAGGGAATCGGAAGAGTTGATTCGAGAGTTTTCCGAGCAAAGAGCATCGTTTTGATTAACTGTAAGTAGGCTTTGTTGCTTTGATAGTTCAAATTCAAAAATGCTTCTTCGTACTCGGAGTAGTTTATTATTTTTTTATATAATTAATACGTAGTATTACTTTCAATTTTGTTTACTGTACTCTACTTCTACTAGCTAGAGTAGGTAGACTACCGTAGAGGTACTCCAACACAAGCCACATGTCTCCCTACGACAACTTACGTACCGGTAGTACGTACCTGTACGGTAGACCACATAGGTAATATGTATCATACCGGTAGGTGCGGTAGTCTATGATACTACTCCGAGTACGTCGTACTACAGTACGTTAGAAAAACGGGGATGTATGATACTACTAGTCGTACGTATAATACTACGTATGATACAATTGTGAATGGTGATTTGACTGTGAATGCGGTTATTTCGCCGACAGTACACTTTCGTGCTCCGCGCTGTTCATCATCTTTCACGTGTGGAAAAAACAACGAGATCAAAAGTCAAATCCTTTGAACACTCGACCGTTCTCGTATCTCACAAAAAAAAATTGCTTGTTTCGACGACGTTCAAAAATAATGAATCTGAAACCAGCCGTTGCTGCAGCTGCTACTTGTGCCAACCCTGATAATATCATGCCAAAATTCCGTTCCGTCCGTCGAGTCATGGAAAAGCCGTACCAGCACTGGGTCGGTGATGGCTTTCATGTCTATCCTGTCTTTGCCGATTTGGCTTTCAAGGAAGAGCTGTCGCCACTGCTCATGTTCGACTATGGAGCCCCGAAAAAGTTCCCTTCCAAGGTTGGGAAACCACGTGGTGTTGGACAACATCGTAAGTGATTTATTTACCATTATTTGTTCATTTTGGTATCTTTTTTCTTTCTTTTGCATGAGATTCTGACACTGTCCCGATTTTTTTTGTCGGATAGCTCATCGCGGATTCGAAACTGTCACCATTGCCTTCCAAGGAGAGGTAGAACATCACGACAACAAAGGGAATTCAGGCGTGATTGGACCAGGTGATGTTCAATGGATGACGGCAGGAAGAGGAATCATCCATGAGGAATACCATTCCAAGAACTTTACTCGAGATGGTGGAACCTTGGAGATGTGTCAGTTGTGGGTGAACTTACCAAAGAAACACAAGATGACAAAACCACGGTACCAGTCTATTTTGAAAAACCAAATTCCCACCATCGAATTGCCTTTGAAACATGCTTTGGAGAACAACGATGAGGAGAAAAGCGACGAGCAAGCTTCCTCGTCTACACCATTGGCCAAAGTTCGATTGATTGCTGGAGGCGGAGAAGTATTTGGAGCAGTCGATGGCAGCGTCAATGGTCCAGCCAAAACCTTTTCGCCGGTTCAAATGTGGGATGTGATTCTACCGAAAGCCGGAACTCAGGTCGATATTCCGTACCCAGCCGATCAAAGTTGTATCGTGTTCGTTCGAAGGGGTTCGGTCCAAGTGTTAAGTGGCGATGACAACAATGGTGGAAAGCAAAAAGCCAACAAATTGGGACCGCAGGACGTGGCAATAATGCATTTGGATGGAAGCGACATGCTTCGAGTCAAGGTCGAATCAGACGATACAAGTTTGCTTGTCATGGGAGGAGAACCGCTCAATGAACCAATTGCCGCCCAAGGTCCCTTTGTCATGGTACGTTGTTTGTTTGTCCCCGTTCATAGCTGTCGCACTTTTCTCTGTTCATCGGAGGACCTCTCACCCACCGCTGTTGCCTTGTCTTGTCTTCTCTCAGAATACACGCGAAGAACTTCAAAAAGCAATGTTGGACTATCGATCGGGCAAATTTTAGTCAAATCCGCCACAATGATTGTACGACTAGGTGGTCATATTAACGTAAAATGTATTGACTGTTTATTTACAATGACTTCTCGTTACAATTTGCGCAGACTACTTCCTAGTTTTCGCCTCCAAGGCGTCCTTCTGGAGAGGGTTCGCAGCACTAATTTGCTGTTCCTTTAATTGTAGACACTATCATTTGTGACGTTCATTCCAGATGTGGACAAAGATTTTCGCAGTTTTCTCTATGACCTCGTTCGACTTTTTAGAATCGAAGCTTTTTTGGTCGTCGCGTTGAGTGTCACACCCGAATCGATTGCCACCTCAGAGGCCTCGGTGTTGACCTGCGTTGCGTCGGTCATTTTGATTGGTTTTGCTCCAGTGTCGATTGATTTTGAGATGGAAAGTACCTCGTTATCATCTTGTCTTTGATGCTGAGAGATTGTAGTAGAAGGGCATGATATTGCTCTTTCTAAGTGCGAGGCTCGGATTCCGTTTCCATACTTGTTGCTTCGAGAAGGCAGGTGAACCAGGATCACACGCTTGGTGAAGTCGCTGACCCCCCTCTTTTTCGTGTTCTCATCTTGTTTGGAGTGAATAGATGGCGCACGTTCGACTTTTGCCAAATCCAACTTGTCGCCATTATATTCAGAAAGGTCGAGCAAAAACAACTCGCTTTTCTTTTTCGTTTCGATCCAAGATTCATGAAGAACCTCTTTTGTCTCTGTTTGTCGCACGTTTGTTGTACGAATTCTTTTCAGTGAAACGCTGCCTTCCTTTTCTGTTGAACTGCTCACGGACAAACGTTCAGAGGTACGGGATTCGTGTTCTTCATGTCCAGTATGATTGTCAGAGCTCTTACTGTTGTGTTCTTTGATACTGTACTGTCTGACTTTCATTTGTTTTGATTTGTCCCCCCACATTGATTCTGTCCCTGTCGATTGAGATGTCACTGAACCTTCATTACTTGTAGTACTCTCGTTATCTTGATCCTTCGGGGAACTGGGGAGTATCATTGATGTCATGACCTGATTTAAAAAGTCTCTCGATTCGTCTGTCAGCCCTGAATCGAGCGAGCTGCCAGCACTCATGTTACCATCGCTTTCACTTTCTACTATGTCAAAGTCAGCGTCGAGGCCTCCCGTTTGGGTAGTGAAAGTAAAAGAGGATGCGTCTGTGTCAGACGAAGCAGCTGAAAGAATCTCATCGGTAATCGTCATCCTTATTGAGCGTTCTCTAGTTTCATCTTCGACCTTACTTTGAGATCTCATCAGGTGAGCAATTCCCGCGTCATCTTCTTCATCCTCTGTCTCTGTGATGTGCACGTGCACTGACAAATTCTCGAGCAGAGTTGTGGGGACAGCCTTTTCGGGCAAAAAATCTTGAAGAGTTTTATGAGATTCAAAGTCCTCCTTGGGGTTCTTGGAACGCTTCGGCCAAAACCCAGGCCTCTTCAGCAAACGACGACGTTTTGAAGAGTTTCCATCTTTTCCGTCTTTGAAGTCATGGCAGATAATTCCCTGGCTTTTATTCTCTACTTCAGTTACTTCTTCCATACTTTTACAGCATACTTGCTTGAGATCATCGGTTGATGAGATTGACACTCCGATGGCAATAGTGCCTTCGGATTGAATTCTTCTTGTAGTCAAAGGATGGGAAGTTTCCTCAAAAATGGCACTGCGAGTTACTGCGAATCCTGCCTTATTTCGGAGTATTGTCTTATACTTTCCCTGTGCAACTGTACTTCCGTAGTTTGTCAGAGGAACACCGTCACCCTTGCCCGTTATAGCTCCATTGGGTTTCGATGATGATAGATCATTGCTTTGACGTTTCTCCAGCAGGATATTATTTTTAACACTCAGACCCTCGGCTGGCCCCGTCAACTGAGAAACAAACGATTCCGTATAATTTGGAGTTGTGTATCGATCGAGAGTGAGTACCCGTGGAATCTCAGTTTTCTCTTCAACCTTAGATTGCAACGTCACTGTCGCGTTTTTGGTGCCGTTTTCCATATCTCGAATCACTCGATCCTCAATCTTATCGTCAAAATTGCTCCTCTTCAGTGGATTGGAAATCTCATCTTTTCCTAACGTAGCAAAGAAGGAGGTTGGCATAAGCGCACCAATCCAAGCCATGAAACCTTCTTCTGTCGATTGAACAGATTTGAAAGATACCGAGGCAACGCGAGGAACATCTTTATCTTCTGGTTCGGATACACCCTGTTTTGATTCGTGCTTTGATCTTCTATGAGTGGCGTCCTTTTGATCTACGGTAAGCACTTCTAATGATTCTTCTACCTCAACCTTGTCATCAACCGTTGCTTCATTTGATTGAAAAAGGCGACCGAACCAACCTGAGTAGAAGTATGAGGAGATGTCAGTCACATTCTCACCAGGAAGAGAAGTCTCTTCATTCTGTGGTTTGTCGTCGCCTTGATGAATAGACCCCGCAAGCATGGCTCGGTTGACTTTCATTTCTGGGATGTAGTCGCTTCTTGCTGAATGAGAGCTATCGTGCTTCAAGAAAGACCACCCAAAAAAATCACAGGAGGGAAGGACTGGAATGTATGCCTTTGGAGTGGATGTTGCCACAGATTTGCCTTTCTCGAAAATGATTTTCTCGTTCTCTTCTTTGTTATTCAGTACTGTTGCTGGCTGGCAAATTTCTCCTTTCGAAACAATTTCATTGTGATCATCTGGAACCAATTTATTTACATCCATGCTCCTCGATAGACCATTCCTAGTCAAAATGTTTCCATCTCCATTGCGAGAAAACTTTCGCGAGGATGCTGTCGTCGTCCGCATAGTCGGATCCCGTGGTCGAAACATAGAGAAGAACATCAGCAGATTGACTGGATCAGTGGAAGGAAGCGGGTCATCAAAATCTGGGTCATAGTCTCCTTTTTTCCCTGCTTCCAGACTCTCGAAAGAGGATGATTCCGTATCTGGAATTGCATCGTCTCCCATATCTCCTCGCTTCTTCTCTTTTCGATTGATACGGCCATTTGCCATAGGTTTTTCAAGATTTCTCGAAAAATCCTGTGCTTGATCAGTGTCACTCATCATAGAAACATCATCCTGGAAAATCTCGAAAGGGATGACGACCGATAGTAGAACATTGTGGGTAAAGAATACTGTCATAAGGAGTCCGAAGTATGCCAACATTCCAAAGTAAAAGCTTCCAACGGGATCTTTCCAAGAGAAAACGACAATCCATGATAGAGCTGCCATGGATAAAAAAAATATCAGATGTCTTCCAGCAAAAGAGTTGGGCAGCCCCCAAACTTTGACAGTTTGTTCTGATGATACGGCCCCCCAAACGTTGCCCCCGCCACAGAGAAACACAAAGAAGGAGATGTGCCAACTGATACGACCAATGTTAAAGACCATATCTGCGGAAGCGCCAGTAGCGCTGAGGAAGCCTCCGATAATGAGGAGCACTGTTGAGAATCCGAGAAACAATAGTGCCAGTCCTGATTCAAAGACACCACAAAAACGAGGTTTGATTGTTGCTCGTTCCCATGCTCTTTCAATCAGCGCGCGGAAGAACACAGCCGAGATTGTCCAACAGACATCGTACATCACGGTTACAACGTAAAAGACGGGCTGGTATCTCGACATGTCGTTTCCGTTTTGATAGCCATGGTTGGCGATTGACCCACGGATCAAGAATCCACATGCCATGAATGAGAATGCAAGACACGATGTTTTGTTTCTTCCGACCAACCATAGATGGAGAGTCAATAAGGTTGTGACACCGAATAAATAAAAGTCCAATGCGTAAAGCGACAACCAGTAGGACCAGTCGCAGTTCATTTCTGGATCATCCGAACATCCTGGATCTGGCTGGTCGAGGGTAAAGCAAGTGACGACGAAGAAGAGGGCGAGAGCGAGAGCGACGTAGGGCGAGTAGCAGTTCGATCTTCTTTCATCATTTCCCATTTCAAAACCCGATGGACCTGTGAAAAACTCCTTGTCAACCAAGGATGTGCCCTCGATGAAAGGAAGCTCGTCCCGCGTCGACTCCATGATTTCCTCTTCGTTCTTCCTCGGGAGGGAGGGAGAGAGAGATAGAGGTAGAATGTGACAAAAGGAAGAGCTTGTTTTCCGGTCGACCTACAAGAAAATACAGCTTTTTCCTCTCAACTTCAGTGGAAGATTCGTAACCCAATACTTCTTGCAATACTGGATGCTGTGGCGACGATTCGGTGTTCGACGCATAGTCGGTGCCCATCGGTGTCCATAATTTGATAGACGCTTCCCCTCAATCGACTCAAAGTGGGGACTGTTGAACTCGCTAAATGCCCAAATTAGAGCCATCTGAATTTTGAATATTTAGGAAATAGATATGGTTTCATAGTAGAGTATGTGTGGGTGCTGGTGGCAGTGAAAAGATGGTGATTAGAAGCAGTATCCATCTCATCGGAAGCATGTTGGCGATGGAAAACTGGAAATAAATTCATGACTTCGTGCACGTCGGGTGACGCGCGCAAGCACGATTCTAAAATTGGTCGAATGAGTCGACCATCAACAGACGATCCGGACGATCATTCGTACTGGTACTCGTAGTACTACGTATTGTACTGCCGTACTACCCTAGCGTCGCACGTTAATTCGATGGAAGTCGTTGTTCGCAGTCGTCAACACATCTGGTGATCCATCCATTCTTCTATTTCTATCTGGGATTACGACCTGTATCCCATTGCCTTTCTCATAGAACAAAGACAAGAATCAGAAGGAAACACGATCACTACTTAGTGCACGATTTAGCCAAGAACAATCAGTATGGGCCTCGATGTTGGACTCATCCAAAGCCATGAACGGCACTACGGAACCTTCGTTTGCGCCATATGTCAAAACATGGTCGATTTGGAGGCACTCGTGACGACCAAATGTTCTCACGTCTACTGCAGCAGCTGTCTTCCATTTTGGTTGGACAAATCGTCAACATGTCCCACTTGTAATCAAGATTTGTTGTATGCCAATGACAGCAATCAGCACCATTCTGCCTCGATGCAAATTCACGGCCATCAGTTTCTGGTACAATCGTTGGCGAAATCACAACCGCTGGCATATAGATTGCTGACAACAGTGCTGGTCGAATGCCCTTTGACAAAGCAGGGAGTTATATGTGACTGGAAGGGCGACTATTCGGATTTACAATCACACTTATTAAGCAGCACAGCTCATTCAAATGCTACCGTTGAATCATCTCACAAGACAAATGAATCGAAGGAAGCGGCTGCTGTCGCACCAACCCCCATGGAGATTGAGGATGAAAATAGGGACAAAAATCACCGTTCGAAGGAGACATTGACCTTGGCAGTTTCACTCAAGGAGCAAGCAAACGGTCAATTTGAATCGCAACACTACAAAGAAGCTCTCTCGCTATATAGCAAGGCCATATCTGTGATCGAAAACGCGACAGACAAAAATCATGATTTCAACGAACACCCCGAACTCTCATCTCTTCTTGCGACATTATACTCCAACCGTGCAGCTACCAATCTACAGGTTGGAGAGTATGCCTCTTGCATAAATGACTGCGAAACAGTCTATCAACGACTCGATCCGTCTAACAGCAAGGTCTACATTCGAGCCTCACGAGCTTCATTGCAATTGGGTGATTTGCGACAAGCTCAAGTAATTCTTCAACGAGGATTGGATGTACCGTCTTTATCGACCCATTCTCTTTTGAAGAAGGAACAACGGCAGATCTCAGAACTCATACTTGCAGAGAAGAGGGGACAAGAAGAGCTTACTACGCAACAATTCGCCACTGCCAAAGGCACCTTTGGACACCTACTGAAGGCGGCACCGTCAGCTGTTCCATTTCTTCTGGGAGCTGCACGAGCAGACTTGGGTCTTGGTCTAACAGATTCTGCCCTTCGACTTACCAAGAGAATATTGATGATACACCCGCGGTCTCCCATGGGCTGCTGGGTCCGGGGACAGGCCCTGTTTCTTATGGGAGAAGCGGACACGGGAATCAAAATGATGCAAGAAGCGTTACGGTTGGATCCGGACTCGGAGGAAACTAAGCGATCCTTTCGGTCTTCCAAAAAAGTCAAGAGTTGGATGGAAGAGGCCAAGCAGAAAATGTTTGTCCGCGCCTTTGCAGAGGCCGTCAATCTCTTGACAAACTGTATCGACGAATGCGACCCCCTGCCACCAAAGTCCGCGCTCTTTGCATTGTTTCACACAGATCGAGCCGAAGCATTTTTGAGGTTGAAGGAATACTCAAAAGCATTGAAGGACTGCGCATTGGTGCTGTACGCTCAAGAAGATAACATCCCCACCTGGTTGATCAAGTTTCAAGCACTTCATGGTCTTGATCAGAGCGAAACTGCTATGGATGAGATCAAACATCTCTTGCAGCGGTTTGAGCAAGACGATCGGCTTCGTAAGGCATATGAAAAGGCAGACTTTTTGATACGGAAGAAACGCCGGGTGGACTACTATCAGCTCTTGGACGTGCCGAAAATCGCAAGTGCCATGGAAATTAAAAGAGCCTACAAAAGAAGGAGTCTTGATTTCCACCCAGACCGTCTTCCTCCCGGATCCTCCCCGGAGCAGCAGCAAGAGGCGCAGCAAAAGTTTCAGTTACTGGGAGAGGGATTGGAAATACTTTGTGACGATTTTCAGCGCAAGCTGTACGACGAGGGATATGATGCTGCTGCCATTCGAGAACGAGTCGAGGCAGCCAATCAAGCTGCTCATCGGCATAGAGGATACAATCATTATCATCATTGATAGAGATAAAACAGTTGTATAATATGTGCAAGGGCAAGGAATGAATAGATGTTACTGCCCGTTATCGCCCAAACTAGCTAGCGCTTTCCTTCGACTAGTGACGACAAATATCGTTCATCCCAGTCTCGATACAGATCATCATCTTGCAACGGTGCAAGCCCCTCCTTTTCCCTCTGATACTTGAAAAATTCTTTGTCCCATGCCTTTAACGCATCTTCATCTGTCTCGTTGAGCTCCAATACAATGTCTTTTGCTATGTAATTGTCCTCGTGAGTACTTCCAGTAGCGTCGTCTGTCTGGAAAGCCTTGATTCGATTGTCGCCCGCCTCTCGTTCTTGCAACCTTCCGAGAATGGTCTTGGTCATATCACCGAATTCGTACGTTTCCTTGCCGGTCCAAGTATTAACGATCCGTTTGGTGTAATCTCCAAACTGATATTCTCGATTGCCCGTAATCATCTCCTTCATGCGAGCATCAACTTCGTTGGTGAGGGACGTGATGACCTTTTCTCCCACTGTTTGTGCAATACTGGCCTCCAGCGATAAATTCAACAGATCCATGAGGACTTTCATGGGTAATACCCGTGCCACGGGTTGCATACTGATACCGACAGTGGCCACAATCTTGAGGAGCAATAACAAATCGTCTCGGTCGTATTCTCCATTGACCAGTCGACGAATAACTTCTTTGGTAATGTCACCGAACTGATAATTGGGTCTGCTGGTAAACTTTTCCGCACTCTCTTTGGCCTTGGAGTCTAGCCACCGTGACAAGTCACCGAACTCGTACTTGGATTTGCCCGTCAGGGAATTGACGCGTCCTTGAAAGCGATTGATAGCTCCACGAGTAAAGTCACCGAATCGGTACCCGCCGCTACTGGTTCCGCTTCTGCCATTACTGTTGTCGTTGCGATTGGAGTGAATGACGGTTGTTCGAGAATGACTACCATAATGGTTCCGACGAGGGAACTGCTGCGGTGAGAATGCGTCGGACAGTGTTAGAAATGCATTTCTTGTTGCAAATGGGACCGTTGGAAGGACAACAGAAACATCGAATTCCAAGAGGACGAGGAAAGCGGGGAGTAGGAGCAACCGTAATATCGTTCCGTCTCCTCGTCCGTATTTTCTCCATACTATTATCATTGTTCTGGTTTGTTAAAAATGAAAATAATAACAACAATAAGGTGTCGCCGACTTTCTTTCCTTAAAGAAGTCTCGTTTAGGAAAGTATCCAAGGGGCTACAGGACTTTCCATGTGTCGTTGATTTTCATTTTTCTCTTTTGTAGCAACAATCATCGAAATAATTTACACGTGTCAAATTTCCAGTACTTTGTAACAGTAAAATTCATTCACGAATCACTCCGGACTTACCGGTACCCTGACGTCATATCCATCGGCTCTTCAACATGGCTTTGACTGTGAAGAAAAGTGAATGTCTTCACACACACACCACGGACCGTCGAAAATCCAATACATCAGTATCTCAATCTACTGCACAACTAAACGACACCCTATGTTGTTATCTTCTGTCTTCAAGACAGTATTTTTATTTGTAGAAAAAACAGACAGCAACCAATTGCTTCACACAACACACGCACACACAACAAAAGACAAATGAGGAGAATCCAGCGTCGTTCCAAAGCCGTTGTAGGCGGAGTTTGGATCATCGTCGTTGCTCTGGTGGCAGTGGCTGTGGCCGTCAATGCGTTCGTCCCGACGACAATCCGATCTTCCATCCATAACCACCCTACCAATCGATCATTCAGAACCGCTATCCATGCAGAACAAGACTCCTTGATGGATAAATTGATGGATGCGACATCAACCCTCGAGACAACAGCATCTTCACCTTCAGCAGTAACGACGTTAGAAACGACGACGTTGGACCAGGCAACCATTTCTTCCACACCATCCCTTCCCAATGTAGTGGAATCGGTTGCAACCACCGTAACACAATCTGGAACCGACGGATCCTCCATTGCAGATCTGAGTACGGTAGCCCTAGTAGCGGGACAAGAAAACTACGGATTGGCCATTGTGTTGCTGGGGGAAGCCATTTGGTCCTTTGTCAAAGCACCGTCGGTTGATCACGGCCTCAAGACGCTGTTGCCAGCTATTATTGCTGCCGTAGTGTTGGTGGTTGTATCGGGCCCAATGATCACCAGTGAAGATGCCAGTAGTGTGTTTACGGGCCTTGGAATTGCGACAGCAGTCAGTGTCTTGATGGGTGTTGTCTACGTCGCACGATTGGCGGCCCCGTACTCTCCCTCTCCCAAGGAAATTCCGGCCTTGGGACTGCTGGTGGCATTCGCTGGTTTCTCTAGTTTCAGTCAAAATCTTGTGGTGGACGGATTTGTGACTCTACCGTCGCTGCCCTCCTTGCCCTCTCTGCCGTCGATCGAACTGCCCTTTTAGTACCTCTAGTAGCTAGGTACGCATAACACTGGCTCATAAAGGAAGTGAACGCGACGTGTGGACGCGCGCCGAGAACATCTACCAAGCAAACATGTTGATAGAATTGGACAATTTTATTTACAGTTACAAATAGCTAGCTAGAGAGGGCTAGCTAGCTAGTCTAGAGAGTGCTTGTAAAGGACCAGATTGGTCTATAGTGACTTGATGGTTGGATTCATGAATTCATGCTTCTTTACGTACGTACTACTCCGTACTTAGTATCAAGACTTAACTGTAAACATGTATTATCGTAGGACTACGTCCAACGTTGATCTTACGGAGTACAACATACTATTATGGAGGATTGGCCTCATACCATCATTACATTTTATTAACAGTAAAAGTGTTCCTTTTGGAAGATTTTCATACTCCGGTACGTAGTATAATAATATATGATCAAATAAATGATACTCTTTCCTACAAGACGCGAATAGGTATGCAAGATGGGTCGTACGTCCTGTTTGATACCCAAGACCCTACGACGTACGTTCGGTACTTCTAACTAAGCTATGATAGAGGTACTGGTACCGATAAGTAGCACTACCGTACTATCGTATCTCTATTATGGCGGTACATAGAATGACCCGCCAGATTCACGTTCACGTAAAACCGAGAAGCTGGCGTACGGTATGATAGAGTGTGCCCAGCGAGACTGGAAGAGATTCCGTTCTCACTCTCACTTAACTCCTGTTATTACACATCCATACAGTCTTTTTCGTGATGACAGTAGTTGTCACCAACGGAGCGTTCTTGCTTGGAAACTTGCAAGGATTTGATTTTTTTTTAATCGTTTCATGTTCCTCGTCCCATTTTATGGACACGTGCATCTTGAACGACAACGAAAGAGAAACCATTCCGACCAAGTGGTACAGCAAATCTTGTCCTCATTTTAAAAAAAAATTGTTGTTGACTTCGCCCACAACAACATCAACAACCACTTACGTTCTTCTATCATCTATCACAGTCATCATCATGAGCGGTCCCGCCGAGAAAATGGAAGAGGGAGTCCCTCACGCCCAAGCCGTGGCCGTCACCGGACTTCAACCGACGCCATCTGCACCCGGGGACGCTCCCGTGACGTCTGCTTCTCACCAAGGTATCCCCATGCATCAACAAGAGAAGCAGGGAAGCAAGTGCTGTACGTACGAGAGTGAATTAACAATAAGAACATGGTCAATGCGGGCTGTCTTTGATTTCGTCATTCGTTGGATCTCTGCAGAATTTTTGAAGAATATGATGAGTGGTTACGTCCGGTTCTTCTCTCTTGCTGTTTTCCCATGTCGCTCTCCCCATCAACCATCTACTCTAATTCCATATCTCTCTTTTCTTCTCCACGCTTTCCTACTTTCTACAATCCACCACAGGCGGCAGTTGTTGCGACATGCGTAGAGCCGTTATCATCATTGCCATCATTTTTATTTGCGTCACTGGTACGTCCAGAACAAGATACTTTTTTTTTGTTGCCGTGACCGAAACGGACCATGTGCTTCAGCGTCGCTCATTTTGTGCCCTGTCTGTTCTTCTTGCATGATTTCATTTTAGTCCTTACGTTGATCTTAGAAGTCACCGCTGCAGCTGTCCCTGGATTCAACAACGTCGATGACGATCAGGTACGTCCAGCCATGGCAAAGGTTGATAACAAGCCTGGAACCGAACATCAAAACGGACGAGGCGTTCTAACGCTTTGTTTTTCATTTCTCTCTGCAGGTCGAAGAAATTTTGACCAGCAACACGACGCGCAATATCATCGTCAGTGCCATCAGTCTTGTAAGTGTCAATTGACAGGAGAGAAAATGGAATATCATCATAAACTGGCCCACTCGTACTCTTCGAAAGATATCTAGTGTCGTTTGATAGAAACAATGACCTTACATTCTCTTCGTTCTTATGCAGGTTATGGCTATTGTGGCATTGCTGGGAGCTCGATTTTACAACATTTGGATGCTCGGCTTGGTCGTCGTTTGGTTCGTCGTCAGTTACGCCGTTGGCATTTATTTTGCCCTCGACAACATCAACCAAGTCAACAATCTTGACAATCCGGACATTCCCGAGTTCCGCAATCCAATCGGATTCTTCATTTTCAATGCCATCATCACCGGGTTATGGATTTATCCTCACGTTGGCTTGATTATTGAAATTAAGAAGGGCATCATGTCTCCACAGACCTATCCACGCGAAGAATACTCTCGCTGCTGTATCGACAATCGTCGTACCTACAAGTAAGGAGGGACGATAGTAATGTGCTAGGAGACAGTTTTTTATCGATCATTTCCCTCTTCTCATCGTCTTGAATAAGGGATGAGCGAGGGGCGAAGGCAACATCTCCTCGAACCTTGTTGCAATTTGATACACGCTCAAGTTGATTACCCACCATCTTTGTTTGGGTTCAGCGGTGGCATTTCCTCGGCCGAGATCAGGAAGAGAGGTAATGCTTTACATGTCTAGAGAAACTAAACGGTGAAACTCAATATTTTACACACGTACGTATTGTTATATAAATGAAAACGTTAGCTCTCTCAAAAAGACGTATCTTGGTACTACCGTTAGGTGCCGTAGTAGAGTACCGCCAGTATTAGCGCACTACAATTAACTGTACGACGAAAGTTGATGGTATACCGTACCCTAAAATCTGTTTACGACTTCTCGAAGTGTATCGTAGATGATACTACTTGAAGATGATGTTTATTATACTACTACGAGTACTTCGTTCTCTTTCTGCACTGTCACTTCGCAAAATACACCGCGTGTCAACTACATCATGTTGAAGGAATTCCGAGAGGTCGCAACAGTAGTAGTAGCACGTAGCATCACAAGGAGGAGTGTTACCAATTCTTCTCTTCGAAGGAAGAGTTTCGTAGATGTACTCGTAACGTCGGTTTTCTCCCAAGATGAATGCACATTCATTGATGCCACGACGAACTTTCGAGACGCCACGTGCGACACTGCCTTCGCCGTTCCATCCAGAAGCTACTGCCGTTCCAGAGCTTGGCGATCTTCGGTCAACGGAAGACGATGCTGTCACCACTATACAACTGACTGATTTATGTGCTATGACTATTGACCAAGATGGAGACAACCGCCGTGTCGACAGCAAAGGGAATAACGTCAGCGGTAAACACGACACGGCTGCAGTGACTGTCGCGGTCATTCCGCCGGAAGATGTCCTTCCTATGTCACAGCAACAAAAAGTTGGTGGAGGTACGTTCGTTTACAGAAAAGCTCCGATTTCCTTGCCTTTTCCCCACGAGATAACTGGTTCGATTGGAATCCATGATGACGAAACCTACAACAACGTCTTTCTCAACGACTATCTTTCTCTCTCTTTTGCTGCAGCATAACACTAGCTCATAAAGGAAGTGAACGCGACGTGTGGACGCGCGCCGAAAACATCTACCAAGCGAACATGTTGGTAGAATTGGACAATTTTATTTACAGTTACTTATAACTACCGTAGCTAGAGGGCTAGCTAGCTAGAGAGTGCTTGTTAAGGACGAGATTGGTCCAACTGATTTGATGGATGCATTCATAAATTCATGCTTCTTACGTGCGTAGTATCAAGACTACCTAACTGTAAACATGTACTGTAGCACTCCAATGTTGATGTTACGGAGTAATACTACTACATACCATTATTAGGATTGGCCTTTATCATTACAATTCATTGAAGGTTCCTTTTGGATGATCAACCGTCCCATCAATGGGACGGTATGGTAGGTTTTTTACAGCGCCTACACAAAAAATCATACCGTCCCAATTTGGGACGGTATTGAGTGATACCAGGGCTACGTAGCCTCCTACCTACATACCGTTTGAACATACGTGTTGTATTAATACGTCGTACCTTACGTCAAACTACTCTCTCTAGTGGAGCTAGTAGGCAATAATACTACTACTAGCCATCAATAGCTAGATACTACTATTTCAGTTGTTTCTGTTCATACTAATAGAGGTATAATAGTACTAAAACTATCACCTTTGTAGTTAACCATCAATCCTCGATTCTACTCCTACTCGTCACTTCCATCACTGTATTCTTCCATGCCTAAGAAGTCGTGTTCGTCTTCTTCTTTTTCCTTGTCACCGTGTTCCTCTCCATGCTCCATTTCCATTAGGTTCTCCAAAACATGTTCGACAACGTTTTCAACGGTATCAAATGAATCTTGTGGATCTTGTGGATCGTTTATTGCCACCTGAGTCTGGCTTCGTTGGATCTGTTGGCTTGTTTTTGCTGGCGAATGTCTCTTGATAGAGGCATTTGTTGCGTGAAGCTTCCTTTTTTGTGCTTCATCATCATTCATCTCCCTTGCCACCCTGAGGCGCTTCCTACATTTGCTCCCCTCTGCCTCCAAATTGTGGCGTTCATGCCACAATGTATGACACGATTTCGCACCCGAATTTCCAACAGTTTTTTTGCACAGCACAACCATACATGTTGGGCACATGTATGTGCTGTTGTTGGCTATCTCTTTTGACTTGATAGTGGATGTTCCTGGAATCATCTTCCCAGGGACAAAACACAATACACATTTCCTCCTCACCACCTTTTGGGAAGTCCCGTTCTCACGGATTACTGGTTGGACGTCCCTGATACGTTGGGGCCTGTGATCCACAAAAGTGCATAGCCTCAGTTTCTTTAGGAATGGGTCGCTGGCAAACTTCTTCAAAGCAAATTTTCTGATTGGCCATCCATGCTTTCTTTTGTACTCGGAAAATTCACTCTTGAACTGCCGTTCTTCCCTTCCTTCTTGTGGTACGTCTGCCGGAAACAGTGGGATGGCCTTCTGTGCCGCCAAACACCTTAGACATTCCAAAGCAACATCTGCAACAAAATCTTCTATGGCATCTGGTGTTACCCCAATTGCATGATTCCTGTTCCAGCATAAGAGACCCACTTCAAAGATTCCCTTCATGCATTTCACAGACGACCTCAGCCTATCTAAAGTGGGGTTCTCGTTGCGGGTTCCACTGGCCATCATGGCGGTGCTTTTGTGGCGCCCAAACCATGATACTATGCATTCCTCCATAATGGATGAGAGAGCCGCTCCGGACGGTTCTGCTACGTACGTACCAATTTTTCCTGCCATTGTCCCTGAAAGTAGCATTGATTTCATCAGGAACCGGTCTGCGCACCGCTGCCCAATTGTTAGGGGCTGTGCAGACTGCAACAGAGCCTGTTCGACGGAGGAGCGTTCCGGTGATGGTGTTCTCGGGGAGAATAACATGTTCTGGTCATTAAGCTCCTTGCGCTCGACAGCAACGAAGGTGTACGGGCGGTGGTTTTTGGATGCAAAAAATTTTAGGTACTTCACTGGGTTCTTTCTGTCAAAGACTTCCCTGAGAGCAATGGCGTATATGGGTTTTTCTCCCACCTTAGTTCGCTCAGCAATGCGCACTTCTTCTCCGAGCATTGGGTCTCCCCGCAGGTTCCAATTCTCACACAGCAGTGTCCATGAAAGGATTTTCTGTTGATCCACGCCCCTTTTGGTTTTCCATTTATTGAGGGTGGAAATCCATTCATCGGGAGTGTTGAACGGATGCCGAGAACCGAGCGTCCCAGCAACCGTAACAACGTGAAGGTTGCGGCTGGCGATTGCTTCTACACTGCTAAGTTTTCCATACCCTCGATCAAAGGCTACTTCAAGATCGTTACCAGAACCGGTCGAGAGGGGGAGTGTATGCAGCAGCTGCTATACATTGTCGGGATCATTCTTCACACGCAATCTCATCCCAAGCAGGACACTTGATAGGGCACATGCAATGCAATCAGCCACCGGGCCCTCTTTTCCCGCCTTCCGATTAGAAACAACCTTTTGCTCCACGTCAGAGGCACGGGAAGCAATGAGTTCGTCGTCAACAACAATAGATCCATTTCCGTGGTTGAGAAGATTCGATGCACTTCGAGAGAAGATGGCGACCTCTAGTTCATTTAACTTCCGAAGCATGGCTCCTGCTTCCATCCACACGTCACTGTCTTCTGAACCTGTTCTCCCAGCTTGGGAAAATCCACCGGTACAGGATTGTATGGTAGCAAACCTATGAGGATCCATGATGATTATGTCCAGGCTCCTTGAAAGAGGAGGCATGAAGTGAGAGAAGGACTTGTCATTACTGAGATTGAAGCGGGACCGATACCACCTCGTGTAGAGAAACTCCCTATATTCGTACGGAACGAGGGGAGGGAAATTCCGCTTCACGAGCATTTCGGTGGTGAATTGTTCCAACCGCACGATTGCAACATCACCAAGCAGAAGTTCGAGTATCGAGGCACGGCTGACCTCCTTTCCTAGTGACAGCAACGAGGATGTCACCTTAGCTCCCATGTTCTGGAATGTACCACATAATCTCTGCGCAAGGTAATCATCTGAGAAATCCCTGGCGAGTACAACTTCATATGGATGACCGTGGTCCGTTATCTCGGTCCATCCATCACGGAAGGCCTGAATGTCAGCAGGAATTCCGGTGAATGGATCAGGTGGCATGTTGAATATTTTGGAGAAGTTTGTCACTAAGGATAAAGAAATGTTGTGTGAACAACAACCCATCAGTGTTGTAATACAACCTCAAGAAGGTTGTTTCAACAGAAAACGAAAACGTGATAGACGATGACGTTTCGAGGAGCGGGGACCGTCGTGTGTTGTGGCGCGCCAAAATTTAACCTTATCCCTAAAAATTCCGACCCAAAAAATTCGACTCAGTAGTAACGACGGAAAAGCAGTCTAACAAGGGAAAAGGTGGAAGATCCTCAGCATAGTAAGGAAGAAGAGTTTGGTGTTGTAAAGAAACGTCGATGTTGTGATAAAAACCAATTTTCTGTACAACTAAAAATCGGCTCATACCGTCCCAAATTGGGACGGTATGAAAAATCGGACTGGATCGACTATAGGCCACCGTCCCAAAATGGGACGGTATAATATTGTAGGGATATTATGTATATTGATGGTACGGTACTCGGAGTACATATCATACGTCGCAGAGAGATGGTAATCTTTCCTACAAGACTCGAATATGCAAGATGGGTCGTATGATACGTTCTGTTTTGGTACCTACGACCCTACGACGTACGTTCGGTACTTCTTACAGTAAGTAGCACTACCGTACTATCATATCTAATAACGGTACCTATGTACATCGTATCATAGAATGACCCACGTTCACGTAAAACCGAGAAGCTGGAGTGTATAAAAATGGTATCATAGAGTGCCCAGCGAGACTGGAAGAGATTCCGTTCTCACTTTAACTCCTGTCATTCCATGCAGTCTTTTTCGTGATGCCAGTTGTTGTCATCAACGGAGCGTTCTTGCTTGAAACGTACAAGGATTTGATCGTTTCATCATGTTCCTCGTCACATTTTAAGGACACGTCCATCTTGAACGACAACGAAAGAGAAACCATTCCGACCAAGTGGTACATCAATTCTTGTCCTCATAAAAAAAATTGTTGTTGACTTCGCCCACAACAACATCAACAACCACTTACGTTCTTCTATCATCTATCACAGTCATCATCATGAGCAGTCCTGCCGAGAAAATGGAAGAGGGAGTCCCTTACGCCCAAGCCTTGGCCATCACCGGACTTCAACCGACGCCTTCTGCACCCGGGGACGCTCCCGTGACGTTTGCTTCTCATCAAGGTCTACCCATGCATCAACAAGAGAAGCAGGGAAGCAAGTGCTGTACGTACGAGAGTGAATTAACAATAAGAACGTGGTCAATGCGGACTGTCTTTGATTTCGCCATTCGCTGCAGAATTTGAAGAATATGATGGATGGTTACGTCCGGTTCTTCTATTGCTGTTTTACATGTCGCTCTCTCCATCAATCATCTACTCTAATTGCATAACTCGCTTTCTTTTCCGCTCTTTCTACGATCCACCACAGGCGGCAGTTGTTGCGACATGCGTAGAGCCGTTATCATTATTGCCATCATCTTTATTTGCGTCACTGGTACGTCCATAACAAGATACTTTTTTTTGTTGCCGTGACCGAAACGGACCATGTGCTTCAGCGTCGCTCATTTTGTGCCCTGATCTTATTGCGTGAATTTTTAAGTCCTTACGTTGATCTTAGAAGTCACCGCTGCAGCTGTCCCCGGATTCAACAACGTCGATGACGATCAGGTACGTCCAGCAACAACAAACGGTCGGTACCAAGCCTGGAACCGAACATCAAAACGGACGTGGCGTTCTAACGCTTTGTTTTTACTGCCTCTCTGCAGGTTGAAGAAATTTTGACCAGCAACACGACGCGCAATATCATCGTCAGTGCCATCAGTCTTGTAAGTTTCAATTTACAGGAGTGAAAAAGGAGTATCCTCACAAACAAGCCCACTCGTACTCTTCGAAAAGATATCTCTTATCGATTGATAAGGCAATGACCTTACATTCTCTTTTTTCTTACGCAGGTTATGGCTATTGTGGCATTGCTGGGAGCTCGCTTTTATAACATTTGGATGCTCGGCTTGGTCGTCGTTTGGTTCGTCGTCAGTTATGCCGTTGCCATTTACATTACCATCGACAACATCAACCAAGTCAACAATCTTGACAATCCAGACATTCCCGATTATCGCAACCCAATCGGATTCTTCATTTTCGATGCCATCATCACCGGGTTATGGATTTATCCTCATGTTGGCTTGATTATTGAAATTAAGAAGGGCATCATGTCTCCACAGACCTATCCACGCGAAGAATACTCCTGCTGCTGTATCGACAAGCGTCGTACCTACAAGTAAGGAGGGACGATATTTGTGTGCTAGGAGACAGCTTTTTGATCGATCATGTCCCTCTTCTCATTGTCTTGAATAATGGATGAGCGAGGGGCGAAGGCAACATCTCCTCAACCCTTGTTGCAATATATTATACGCTTCAGTCGATTGCCCGTGATCTTTGTATGGGTTCAGCGGTGACATATCCTCCTCGGCCGAGATCAGGAAGAGAGGAAATATTTTACAAGCTAGCTAGAGAAACTGAACGGTGAAACTCAATATTTTACATACGTAGTATTACAATATAAATGAAAACATTAGCTGTACGACTCTCTAGCTACTGGAGTACGGAGTAGACTGCCGTAGCTGTTGTCAAAAAGATAAAAGATAGGTTTCTGCTATATCTTGGTACTACCGTTAGTTGCCGTATTAGAGTACCGGTAGTATGAGTACTCGCGGAGTAAACTTACTACCGGTACATAGTAGTAGTACTACCAGGTACGGTAGACTACCGTACCGGTACTACCAATCGTACTGTCGTAGTACAAAATATTACCCTATCATGTGCAGCTATCATACCAGTACCGTACTCCATCAATTAAACTGTACGACGAAAGTTGATTATCGTAACCTTTAAAGTCTGTTTACAGTTAAGACTTCTCGAAGTGTATCGTAGATGATATTAACTGTAAATACACTTGTTTACTATTACTATCATACGAGTACTTCGTTCTCTTTCTGCACTGTCACTTCGCAAAATACACCGCGTGAAAACTACATCATGTTGAAGGAATTCCGAGATGTCGCAACAGTAGTAGTAGCACGTAGCATCACAAGGAGGAGTGTTACCAATTCTTCTCTTCGAAGGAAGAGTTTCGTAGATGTACCCGTAGCGTCGGTTTTCTCCCAAGATGATGAATGCACATTCATCGATGCCACGACGAACTTTCGAGACGCCACGTGCGACGCTGCCTTCGCCGTTCCATCCAGCCGTTCCAGAGCTTGGCGATCTTCGGTCAACGGAAGACGATGTTGTCACCGCTATACAACTGACTGATTTATGTGCTATGACTATTGACCAAGATGGAGACAACCGCCGTGTCGACAGCAAAGGGAATAACGTCAGCGGTAAACACGACATGACTGCTGTGACTGTCGCGGTCATTCCGCCGGAAGATGTACTTCCTATGTCACAGCAACAAAAAGTTGGTGGAGGTACGTTCGTTTACAGAAAAGCTCCGATTTCCTTGCCTTTTCCCCACGAGATAACTGGTTCGATTGGAATCCATGATGACGAAACCTACAACAACGTCTTTCTCAACGACTATCTTTCTCTCTCTTTTGCTGCAGCATGCTGTGGAATTTTTTGTGATTATCGCAGAGCGGTCATATGGAGCGATGTTTCGCTGGTGGGACTACTTTGCTTCTTTTTGGTCGTGCAAACAGGATTGGAGGAGCAGGTAAACATTCTGTACTTTGATGACGCCGTAAGCAATACTGTGAACGAGATCTACGATGAATATCTCTCCAAAATCAACATATTTGGCTACATCACAGTTCTGACCAGCTTTGCAAGTTGCGTTTCAGCTTCGCTGTTCAGCATTTGGATCCCAGCTTTTCAAATATTTTGGCTGCCGACATTCTTCATTGCCTGTGTGGTCATCTTCCGAAACATGTATGAGGAACTTGAGACAGTGTACGCCACCACTCCGCAGCTAGAAGTGACGAACGCAGCGCCTATCTTGCTGGGTTTGGCTGTTTGTGTGGTAGCCTTCTTGTATCCGCACGTGGCGTATGTAAATGAAGTTTATCGGGGGATCTTGACAAGAGAAACATACCCACGCGAAGAGCGTAGTTGCTGCTGCTGACGGCAGGAATGACTTTGCCGCAAATCCTTTAGGCTATGTGTCGCACTCGTCTGAAGTTGGTTTGGTGCACAAATGATACCATCCTTGATGAAGGAATGTCTTGAACAAATGCCGCAAGGGTGGATGAGAAATCCATTTGATATCACAGTGGTCTCCAATACGGCGCAATATCAGTGGTGATCGGAATCTAAGCTTGAAAAATAGTTTATCAATCAAAATGCATGGGCCTTATATATATGATATCTAAAATACAATGTTTGTTCCTTCCTGATTTCAAAGTCCCTCAAGAATCGTGTCGTCTGCGAAACCCCACGGATGATTGGAAAAGAAATTCGTGCAATGTGCCGAATTCATTGCTTTTCAGTGACTCTTTGTGAATGATATCCTGTCACTTTTGCGTCGTTCACAATAAGCAGTGCCGCATCAATGATTTCAGATAGCGAAGCCCTTGTGGTTGTTCGCGAGGGAGTGCAAAATGGCGGGAGAGCAGGAATATTGAGCGGCCCCTTATCGTCGGGATATGGCCTAGAACATGGTGGGGGCAGGAACGTAATCTGTGAGGGCATGATAACGTAATAATGCGATAGATGGCTCCTTGAGATAATGATAGATGCTTGATGTGTGGGAAGCGACTTCTTGTTTTTATTTTTTTTTCCTCCTACAAATTATGAGGGCATCAACAGACTGGCCGTTGCAGAAGACTGAAGGTAATAAAACCCAGGTATCACCACAATTACACTCCTGCTCCGTGTTTCTCACAGTCAAGTCGTTTCGCAAGATTGGAGGTTTAAAAGAGAGGCTAAATCATCTGAAATAAACAGCAACATTACGAGTTCTTCTTTTACTGTTAGCTTCCTCTCGCTGGAGAACTGCGGGTTGAGAATGGGCTTACGGGATGAAGAACAGAACAGCAATAGATGCGAACAGCACAGCTCATGTCCGCGCGTCACCATGAACTTGAAGTCTTGCTTCTGAAGAGTTTGATGATAATCAGAGATTTCGCATCATCATGTCACACCCGGGACTTCTGAAGTTCTTCCGAAATATCACTTCCTGCGAAGGCACACGTTTCGAGATTGCGTCTTGTTGTTTCAATGTCAACAAGCATTATTGCTGTCGAAGGAACTACGATACCGGTATTCCGGAGTTGTACCAGGGAATCACGCTACCGGTACTTAAGATTCTAGTGAACTTACACGCACTACTGTGTCTTGCAGCATCATCGGATACTTCAATGAAGTTCTGATGTGAACATGGCACCGGAAATTATGAGGGATTTTTTGATGGTCTTTCTCTTGTTCTACCGTATATGCTGGTATTTGGCGTTATTTAGGACGTGGACCATCGCGTTCATATTATTATTCCGATGGACTGGTCCTGTCTGTTCGACTCACTGTAAATGGGGTTGAAACAGGCGCAATTCATTCACTGTCAGGACTTGTCATCTCATCTGTGCGTTTTGATTTTATAACAATCAGAATTCAAGTCAAGAGCGGGAGAAACACTCTAAATAAATTGCGAACTTTAAAGAGGTTCCGTGATTCTCGAAGAACGAAAAGAAAAGTTGGATCATTGTTACCAGCCTGTTCTCTTTTCCAACCGCTAAGCGACTCTTACTGTTTATAATTGTCAGTGAATTTTAGAATCCGTTGTTTAGAAGGGAATATATATTATTATCTGATTTCTGATTGCTGCCAGACAGAGATTTCACTTCTTTTCAGAAAATCTGATTTGGCATTCGTAGCAGAGAGTCGTTGCGCTAACAGCACATTGTCGTCCCTGTTTTAGAACTTTCCAGTTCTGCGTGGTGGATGGGAAATAGAGTACTGATGAGAGGAAGTAGAGTACTTTCAACTTATGACAGAACGGAAAGAGATAATTGAATGGAAAGAGGGCAGAGCGGCCTAGCAAACTTCTCGGACGCGGACCAGGCAGTAGCTGGTGGTTAGAATATGTCGTAGTCCTTATAATAAATTCTGGTAACTAATGCCATACGTCTGTGGTCAGAATTGCCATCGCGTCACAAGAATAGATGTGAACGCTCCAGAAAATCCAGCCCTTTAGGGAAAGGGACTACAGCAACATCCATAAGTACTAGCATCATTTTTTGTTCGGACAGCTGCCTTGCCGTTCATGGCCATAGCTTCAATTTCCTGAGGATCTTCAGAAACGTTTATCAAAGTGTCGCACATTTCGATCCCGGGAGATCTATGTTGTCGAATTAGTTCCATCTCATTGTTTGTTCTATTCAAGGCTGCCAACAAAATATCCTCTCTTTCTTTGTTGGCCTTCTCCAAAGCCTCCAATCGCTGGAGTACTTTGGTCGGCATGCGAGATTGATGATTGTGAGACGTTTGGTGAGGCAGAATTTCCTCTTCCTCATCCTTTCCAACACATCCTTCGTCGTACACTGCAGTGCTTTCAGCTTCTTCCTTCCGTTGACTTTTCAAGTAGTCAACCTCTGTTTTTAGATTGAATGCAACCGTTTCTTTCTCTTTCAAAATCAACTCGAGGTCAGCAATCCGAGTCTGAAGGCTCTCAATTAGTGTATTTTTAGCTGCCAATTCGGTTTCCATATAATGGTTGGTTGCTTTCATTGTCATCTCATCCACTTCATTCTTCAAGATCTTGATAGTTTCGAGGAGCTCTATTTCTCTCTCCATGTAATCTGCACGCTCTTTTTTTAGCCTGACGACGCGATCTTCTGAAAGCTGGAGCTCGGTTTGCCTCTCAACGATTTCAATCTCTTTCAAAGAACAAAGTTGCTTATGAGTTTCCAACACTCTTTGCAAGTTCAGAATGGTATGAGCGTCCTGTTCAACAATTTTCTTGAAAGCGTTGTTTTCTCGTTCCAAGTAACAAATGCGTGGGGTTGTCAAAGCCGATTCTTCACCCATACTATTCCTTGCTGGAGTTACATGGCATTCTCGGTTATCCACGTGGTTGTTTTTTGAGTGATCAGGGCTAGGAGATGCAGTAGTGGCAGTGTTACCACATGCAGTATCGCATTGCCCAGAAGATTTCTCTTTCTCGCGTGTGGTTAGTCCGAAAGCCAGAAACATTTCTGCTAACTGCGCTGGAGTCAAATTTAGCGCTGTAGCGCAGGATGTTGCAGCTTCTGGTGGCTCCTCCACCATCACAGGCGATGCCTTCCTTTCATTTTCATCACCATCGGCTTTTTGGAATCCATCATCGTCGTTGTATCCAACATTCTCTTTTTGGGCGTAGAAAGGTCTCGCTTCTTCGAAAACCGGTCCCGGCTCTTTGGAAAATCTCGACGGAATGATATTGCCTCTTAAAGTGTGGTATCTGTGCTTCCAACTCGCTATAGTGCAGGGAGATTGGGCAGGACTGGAGGAAGGCGATAAAACAAACTTCTGAAGACCAGCATCGATTTCTCTCTCCTCAATCTCCTTCTGGCTTAAGTTCCATGAAGGGATCGCAGTTGTTTCAGAAGAAGTCGTTGATTGTGCGATGGACGCCGCTTCTGAAATCCCTGATGCATTTTCTCCCATAAGGACTGTCTCGTACTTAATTGGACTCAGTTTTGACGGGGAGGGTCGAACTCTTGTCGACTCGGCCAGCGACTTGATTTTGGCGTATCCTTGCTCCATCTCGTCTTCCATTCTGAAAAGGGTCCGTCGCGTAGACGGCAGTCTCGCCTCGTCCTCAGGGGAAGATGCGTACGACGTTTCTGCCATAGATGGAAGTGACACATCCGGTGATGCAACTTTCATCGATGCGCTACCGAGCACCGCACTTGGCGTTTCATCGAGTCCGGCCTTCTTCGATTTACCCGGCATTTCGTTTGCCAGTGACGCCATTGGGTTGCGATGACTGATTGATGTACAATTTATGTGGATGGCACTATACTATGTGCGATGCGTGAAGACAGCCGACCGTCGACGACTTTTGTTACACCTGAGCAAAGCATCGGTTTACTATCGATTGGAAAAGAGACACCCCATTTTCTAATTTTTTGACACGCTTTGGTAGTGGGAGTAAAAAACACGATAGAGGTGCTTTGAAACTTTCCGTTTTGCGCCTTAAAGGATCATTTCGCAAGAGACCCGTTGAGGCTACAATGATAGAATCTGGCTCGAGGAAGAAGTTTAGGTCCGTCGGTGGCGACGACAGAACGATCTTTTCCGGTCTTAACGCAGCGAGAAATGAAACGTGGCGGGCTACTGCATCATAAGACTGTGATTCTCCATGATGATGCAACTTTGTTTCAAAACACCGCATGACCTCTCGTGTAATTTACATTGCGATGTTGGATATGGAAGCATTTGCCAATGCTGATAGAAGTGCAAACCCGAATCCTTTTCGAGGACTCTCATACAGATCACTATCGAGTCGTATGTTTGCCCTTCTGGCCCTTTCAGCATTCTTTGTACCATGTTGGGCAACTGCCTGCAGCCTGCACCATCTCCTTTGCTGGCTAGACGAGCCTCGTCGTCATCCAATTCGTTGATTGCAGGCGTCACTTTTTCAACTTGCTTTTTAAGAAGATCAGCATTCGCCTTCTGCAGGCCATCCACGGTTACCTACACCTTGGCTTCGTCGATGCTCTATTTTAATTCTTTCTTCAGGCTTGTTGCATCAGTATCTCTGCGAAAGTGGTCTTCCACTGTGGGGTAGAAATAATGTCGCTGGGCTTAGAGGGAACACTTGGGCTTGAGGTCGTAGAGGTCCCGAATGCTCCGGTGAGCCTTTTCTAGCCGTCGCTGGGCCTTGTCGTCAGCATCTTTACCATGTCTGGCTTTGTTTCTGGTTGTCCATTCCTTGTAGTAGTGGTCCCACATGAGGCGGATAATGTTACTGGACAACGAGAGACCATGGTTCTTGTTCTTGACCTCAATATGATTCGGTTGCAGGTACTGCAACTGGAGGGTAGTCCAGTGCTTGGACCACCTGCCTAAGAAAAGATTGTCCCACCCTATCGTAGTCTGACTGAGGAGTAGGTCGGCGATCCGCTCGGGTACTCTGTGGGTTGGGATTGGTGTACCTTGGAGCCAATGGTTCGAGCCCCACAGGAGGAGGTACAGGAGGGCTTGATCGTCCACTACCACCAATCTCCGTGACATTTCCCTTTCGTTTCGGTATCATGGGTGATACTGATTCTCTTGGATGATCACGCCCCCCTATGGTATCAGGTGTCTCATTTAAAAAAGTGCCGTCTCGTTGTTTCGACGAAATGAGTTGACTGTGAATGAAATTCTGCAGCTGGTGTTCGTTCACTACGACAGTACGACTGCAGTAATGTAGAGGTCGTCCCAGAGATTGCTCTTCTACCACGTGGCACTGGACTCGGCTTGTTCTCTAGCGGATAGCGGCTCGTCCTCATCGCTATGTTGATGATCCGATCTGTTGGTGCCCTGTCTTCGCACCTTCTTCGTTGGGTTGCCATTACTGTCCAGTTGTCAAAGCACGCCATAATCTCTCTCACATGAGATTTGCTCTTCTTGTCGAATCCGAGACTAGTAGGTTGATCGATGTCTTTGTTCGGATGACCCAGATTCATCGGGCTTAGATTTTTTCTTCCACGCTTAACCTTGTTTTAATTCTCGTCCAAAAGCCACAGAACTCCGTTTATTTCTTCGACCTGTGGCGTTTTCTTTTTGCCATTTGCCTATTCACTGCTCTTCTTGCGCTCGGGTTTTGCCCGGCCAGCCATTTTGACGGGGAATGATATGGTATTGCTCCACCTTTTTACGATGATGATAAAAGCAACCTTCTTTGCTAGCTCAACGGCACAAGAGGAACCCCTTTTGCCCGATGATTGGGATACTATTCTCGCAAGTATGCCGTACAAAGTATAATATCTGTAGAACACGCAAAGCATATTCCCGCCTGAAAGAACTGAGTCTGGTCTGACAACACTTTCCTTTGGTGATATGTGGGGTCCGTTTCTTCCACTGAAGTTTGAGTACGATCATCATATCACGGGCAGTGAGATCCTCAAATTCGAAAATAGCTTGCGTGACAATGAACGCATTCTTTCTGGTCGACGTTCTCGAATTTATTGCTCAAACGCTCACAAATGCCACATCTCAAGGCACGGTCGATGGGGGGCATCTTCAACGAACATTTCTTGGGAGGTCTGCAAATTTGAAAATGTATGCGGCGAATGACCATCCAGAAGCGCTTTTTAAACCCTGAGTGATCGTTTTCTCTTCTAGATGGACTGGGTCCACCTTCCACAGTAAGTGGAGTGGGAAAGATGCTAACGTTTTGAAGGAGTTGGGTTTTTCCACGATGATTCGCAGTAGTACATTATTTCTTCTGGGGTAGGCGTTGCAATATGTTGTCCGCTCGACGCCGTGGTGATGCTAAATCATACAAGATTATCTTTCAACGTAGTGCATCAGTTTGAGGTCTCATAATCCTACGACGAAGAAGCAAGATTCCAGACTTCCATTATTATCAAACAGAAAGATTATTCAAGATATTACTGTAAACAGCAATGCTTTATTTCTTTTTTCCTCCTTTTACTTTCGCCTTCGATTTTTGAATCGCTTTGGCGGCTCCAGCTGCTGATATCTTCACGTCTCCGCAGATGGATTGAACCCATTCATTGTCAAGCACTTTCTTGATCAGTTCACGATAACGGTCCGTTCCTGGGGCAATCGCACCATCCTTAAGGAACATATCAACACACTGCTTTGATGCTTTTCCACGTTTCATGTTTCCAGGGGTGAGTTTGACTCTGTAGGCGTATTGGGACAGCGTCTGGTAGGGGGCACAAACAGGTACGGCAAAAAGTAGAAGGTCTTCGTTCTGAGGTTTCCCAGTGAGTTTGCTTATTTCAGCCGTATCGTCTACGCCTTCGTCATCTTCGTCGCCTCCATCCAAGATCCCCTCGTCTGCGAGCGTTTTCTTCCAAGATTCTTCTTCAGCCTCCTTTTCAGACTTGTTTTTTCGTCGCCCGTCGCCACCACTATCTCCATTGGCTCCATTATTAAGTCCTTCGTGTCCGTACTTTTTTATGGTCCGGATAATTCCAGCAAGACTGGCAGAAAAATTGTCAATTCGACTGGTCCCTTTTAGTGCGAGCAATCTATCAGCGGCAGCTTGCATTTGTTCTTCCAGCTCAAAAACCTGAAGCTGTTCCAAGACGTCTCCGTCGAATTTGCCCCATTTCACAACTTCCCCATCGTTGGAATCGCTGACCGCGACACACTTGGCAAGGGTATCTCGGACTTTTTCCGGCAACTGTGCAGCAATCGCCGCAGAATCTTTTGTCAGAATGGCAAGGGTCTCAGCAGCTGCCTCTTTCTCCCTTTCATTGATCAAAGGGACCTTTCTCTTGTCCTTGTGTTTTTCCTTCTCTCCACCCTGCAACAGCAAAAGTGCAAGTTCGCGATCATCATCGTCTTGGTCAGCATATTTTTTCGCCACACGTTTCATCTTTGTCTTCTTCCCACGTTTGTGCTTCGTTTGGATTCCACCTGGTTGTGATGTTTGCTGCGATGCAACAGACGAGGTTTCGGAAGCGTCATCCATAGCTTCATCTTGTCGTTGTCGCTCCTCCTCTATCGCTTTAGCAGCCTCCAAAGACCCGTATTTTTTGATGAGTTTACGCTCTTTCACAGATAACCCTTTCTTTTTCGATAAGGACGCATCCGTTTTGGACGTCACGTTCTGATCTGCGTCTCCAGATCGGCCAGGAGATATGATGTGCTGACTCTCTTCAAAATGGTCCACTTTCAAATTGTCATCGATAGTCTCTGGCGGCTCCTCCGCCGGAGAATCCAGATGTGACTTCTCTGTTGGGAGAGCACCGTTGGTCTCAGCCGAACTGCCGGATAAATTCACAGCTTTCGAGACCCTCGGTTTTGAAGGTAATTCAACTTTCTTTTCGACTCGCTTAATCACAACAGGTGATATGTCGTCTTCCAACGTCGATCCATCATCCTCGTCTAGCTGCATCAACGCAAAATCGCGCCTTTCATTCTTGTGACGAAGAATGGAATCATCGTCTCCCAGCCGGAATAGGACACCCAATCCCATTTCCAGTTGGGAAGGAGGGAGGAAATTCTTTTTACCACGAATCATGAAGCTTCCAACAGTAAGGTACTCCCCAGTCGGAGCTGTTTTCGAGACTTGGTGAGACTCTACCCACCAGGCTGAGGTAACCATACGCGATGACCACGCCGACGATCGGCATATGGTAAAATTACCGGCTTCTCGCAGCGCTTGATTGGATAAAGGAATCGGACTTGTCTTGCCAGTCTTTGGATCACGGCGGCGTTTGGCTCTCAAGATACACGAGGCAGCCCCATGGACATCTGCATGAAGATAAGCATCGCCGGGTCGGAGATAACGTTTCACAAGCAATTCGTTCTGCTGGGCATCTCTCCCCCGAGAACCAGGTAGTTGTCTGACGTCACAAACCAATTGAATTTTTCGAACCAGAGCGGCTTCCGTTTGGCTTGGATGGACACATTGGAACGTTTGCTCTGTGCCTCCATCAGTTGCTTTTTCGCATTCTCTTCGGCGGCTTCCAAGGCTTTGGCACTGGCTTCAATAGTCTTTTGTGACTTTTCCTTGCTCGCGCGATACTTTGCAAAGAGAGCGGTAGCGTTGCCATGGGCGGTCTCATTCAAGGACACTGTCACATCTCGGAAAGGTAGAGGCTTGACCTCCTTCTCGTCATCATTATCACTTTCTTCATACAGAACATCTTCTGTTGTCAAACGTAGAACCATTTGGTCGTGTTCCAAATCAAGTTTGTGAATCAGCAAGGCTACCGGATTGTGATTTTGTGATTTTTCCAATTCGACTAAATCTTCCAGTTGCTCCCAGTCCATACCACTATCTAACGCCGAGTTGACAACTTGAAGGGCTTTTTCCACCATATCGGCATGTAACTCTACCAGCCGCGCCTGTTCTTGAAGCAGTTCTTGTTGTTCCATCAAGGATGCCATGCGCTGTTCTTGATCGAGTCGAATCTTCTGCAACCGTTGTTCCGCTTGGGCCTGTTGTTGTTCGACCCGTAGCATTCGTTTTTGGGACTCAATATGTGAGAAAAAGACATCCACGGCACGATCAAAAGTGTCATATTCCAATCGTGGCATGTCTTGATGTTGTAGGAGTAGGTGGGGTTGAAATTCCAGCAGGATTTTGTCATCAAAGGGCGATGGTGGGGTGTTGTTGTTGTCGTTCTTTTCTTTTTCATCTTGTTTCGACTCGCCATTTTTCTTTTTCTCTTGATACAACAGGTACCCTTTGGATTCCTTGGTTTGGATATCGTCCAGGATTCTACCTCCTTGTTGTTGGAGGACCATTTGCAGTTTGGTCCATTCTTCCGTCGTGGTCATGTCACTGGGGAGCTTCTTGTCAACGCCCCACAAGTCGGCACAACGGAGGCAGTGCTCGAGGAGCGACGGGCCGAAATGCGCCACACCCGAGTTCGGTGTCAGCAACAGTGTCTTCCAAGCATTCTGACTAGAACTATGGTTGTCGTTCTTTTTTTTCTTTTTGTTACTGGTGAGCTGTTCTGGTGTTGTTGTTGGTGTGGATTGCTTGTGTTTCTGAAACCACACCAAAGGATCCTTGGCAGTGAGTAAAATGGCATTCTCATCTGGATGAGTGTTTCCTTCGTCACTGTCAGCGGCATTCTCGGCCGTCAGGGTCGTCGCATAGGTGACAGGATAGGCATGTCCCACTTTGACTTGGACTGCGTCATTCTTTTTCGTTTGGTCGTCGTCTCCGCCTTCACCCTCCTTTTGATTATTGTTGGTATATTCATGACTTCGCAACAAGGATAGAATGGTATAGCTGCTGTTTGTCAATACGATATTTCCACGAGCATAAAACTCGAGCATCAAAGAGTGTCTTTGAGCATCACCACTGCCAAAGACCAAATG
The DNA here is from genome assembly GCA_019154785.2 of Nitzschia inconspicua. Taxonomy (NCBI): domain Eukaryota; phylum Bacillariophyta; class Bacillariophyceae; order Bacillariales; family Bacillariaceae; genus Nitzschia; species Nitzschia inconspicua. The sequence goes on along the minus strand of JAGRRH010000013.1, from coordinate 2,523,848 downwards.
TACGACTCGGTCCATATTTCCAAGTTGTGTCACTTGTTCCAATCGTAATCCCCGTAAATGTTTGCGCAATTTGGCACAAAACGGAGAGGGCATGCCCGGATTTTCGTACGGGTGATAACTGGTGTGAAATCGGACTCCCGATTCCATCAACAGCAACAGGTTGTTGCTGCTCGATGTTGTTGTCGCATCGTCGTTGGATCGCTTGTCGAGTTTGAAAATATACGTATCGCCGTTCGGTCCATTGTAAATATTGATCACTCGTCGACCCAACGCCACACGATTCCAATGTGCCACAGTGGCGGCGACGTCCAAACCATCGAAGCGGACTTTGCTTTTGACCATTCCTTGGGAACGACTGCGTAGTTAACACTTATCACCGAGGGGGTTTAAGAGAGAGAGCAACGAAACGACTACTGAATGGGATGTGACGTACGGGTAGGTCGGTCTAAATATTATATTCTTCTTGTAACAGTAGTAAGATGTCAGAGAGGGTACACGCAGTGCCTACAATGAGGATGTTGATGATGCAATTAGCTTTTGATGATCAATGCTGCTGCCACTGCTGCTACTTTGCCAAAGACAAGTTTGGGAATGGAGATGGGTGATAAACACACACCACATCATACATCATCTACTGGAGAAGTCGTACGATTGGTACGGCAATCTCAAATTCGGCATGACCTTCGTCCTCATCATCATCTTCTCACATTCACACAGGCCTCAAAAATCTCGACCGACTTCGCGAGGTTTCGATTGATGTCCAGTTTGTTCGATCGAGTCGATTCCGTTTTTCCTGGCCAAAAAGGGATCCGGCTTTTTTTGTGAGAAAAGAATGATGTGATAGAAAGAGAGAGGAAAAAATGATCTTAAGATATATATGTATCTTAAACCCTCTTTACTAAAGTCGTCTTACGACTACCGTAGAACTGTAAGTAGAAAAGGTGGGAAAATTGATCTCTCTGTTCATAGTTCATAGGTAGAGAGGTGGGAAAAATCAAATTTCGAGGGTGTTTACGGTTAATCTAGCTACAAGCATGAACTGTAGTGTACGGAACTCCGGAGTAGCAGAAAGGGATCCGAAAGATGCGAAACAATGGCGAATACTAGGACATCGGATATCGATTCGTCCAACAGGGGGTTGGGATAATCGAACGTTTTGGGTCCAGGAGGTGTACGTCGTAGCGAACTTCTCACATGACAGGTGGCATCATAGTTGGTAAACGACGTAGTCTTAAATTAGAATTTCTTTATTTCTCATTCGTTGCTATTTCTAAATGCGTGTTTTAGGCTATAGCATGCAGTCCACAGTCCATAAAAATCGTTCGACAAATGGCCGAGTGTTAGACGGTCACCGAATGCTGCAGCAAGAAGGACTCGTCGGTTCAAACGAAATTTCAATGAAAAGACTTCTTTCGTGTTACTGATACGGGACTAACAGGGCGCATGGGCTCTTCGTAATCTTCTTCCTCTTCATCTGACAGGTCCACTTCTTCGTCGCTGTCCTCATCGACCAACTTTTCGTACTTTTTGGCATGCTCCTCACTCAGCAAATTAATTAGCATGTTACTCAAACGAGTTTGTGCCTTGTCTACCTCACGGATATCCATACTAGTGTACTTGACGACAGTTCGTACAAACCGCTCTTGCACCCGTTCAGGGAGAAGGATGGTATCCATGCCCTCCATAGCGTTCAGTAACGCCGCCATGCCGACAATAGACGGCTTCAGCTTGACGAAGGCGTGTTCGGCAATGGCGAGTTCGGTTTGATATCGTGCATAGTCCCAAATGGCTTCTTCTACCCCTGCGTTGAGAGTGTCGGGCAAGAATGTCAAAAAATGAAGGACAAAGGCCAGAGGTGTGGGGCCACTGACCCGCCATTGGACGGCTTCTAGAATCTTCTTCTCCATATTGGCAAACTCCATTTCTGTATAGCACCCTCGACTGAGATCAGCCAAAAGCGAAGTTTCCATCTCGAGAGGCTCATGCAACTTGATGGCAATGTAGAGGCACGTCATGGCCACCAATTGGTACTCCTTTCGATCGCCCAACGCATTCTTTCCCGTTTCAGTACACAGGTATCGATCAAGATACGACATGCCAATCCCGACTGTTTCCCTTCGAAACTTGCAAAAGTCAACGACTTGATAGCACCATTCGCACATTTTGACGCGACAATCCGCATCGACCGGTTTGGCCGCCTTTTTTCGCAATTCTTCATTGGCTGCGAGATAGTCAAACACTTGATATTCGTTTTCTTCCTGGAACAACATGATGGCGAGCCGATCTGGAATCTCATCTTTTTCATGTTTGGGAAGAATGGCATACTCCAATGGAGTCGTAGCCAGTGTAAGAGTCTTGCCCATGTTTGACGATCAATTGCAGTTATGTTCTATTCGACAGCAACTCTGCCTCTAACGGATGATGACGATGTTGGATGGATGGATGGATGGATGGATAGATAGATAGACTGATTGGTCCGGTCCGGTGAGCAGTTGCCAACACTTCACCACTTGCTGCTAGCTAATACGAGCAAAGAAGGGACAATATTTCGTTGTGAGGGTGCTGTCGAGCACGATGATGATGATGATGATAATAATAATGATGCTAGCTAGTTAGTAGCCTATCACTTTCCCTGGACTGCATAAAGGCTCACGTCAACAAACAAAACACTGATGATACTCCCATGTTGTTTTCAGGGCTCTGTCTACGATTATTCGAATTCAGGTCACAGTCATTGAAGGCACATTTACGGTTAATTGACATGAAAAGAAGAATTCAAGAATACACAAAGAAACTTTTTTCGTGACTCGGAGATTGGAGCATTAGAGTTAAAAATAAACTACTCTGGGGGATTTTACAGTAAGATAGATAGAGGGATGAAACACCCAATTGATGAAATAATTGTGAGACAGTGAATCGACCGATTCCTCATCTCGATGTATTATACGTCGTAGACTATTATATTTTAAATCTTTTTCTTTGATGTTGTAGGTCTACTCCGTTTGAATGTAGAGCATCATTAGCACTCGTTCGCCGCAGCTTCGACGACGAGCTATTTTCATGATCTCGAGCGTTCCTAAGCCCGCCATTGACAAACCTTCCAACTTGACAAACCTTCCAAGCAGCGTAGAGGCTCCTTTACCAGCAACGCATCATTTTTTCGAAAAAACTTTCACAACCCAGACGGCATTCGCCGTCTTCAGCGCCATCTGATGAGCCCACCAACTGAAACCATTGCAACATTTTCAACTGCAGAAAACGACGAGGAAAACAAACAGAGATATGATCAAGTGGAACAATGGTGTCGTCATGAAATTGCTGCCGGTAGCGACTTTTTGTTTGATTCCATCGCATTCGAAGCAACAATGAAGAGAACCTCTAGAGACTTGCAGTTTCCTCTGGAGTCGTTACAATCGTTTTTTCGAAACATCTATGTACAACACATCAAATCCAGATCCTTTCAGGTGAAAAGTCAATGCAACAACTACGTTGAACAATACCGAAAGGGAAGCTCAATACTGCAATTGGCCCAGACCGCGAACTTTTCGCCCTATTTGATGGCCCGGGTGATCGTGGAGAATGTGGCCATTATACCCGACGACAAGAAAAAATTCTTGACTGCGGCCATGCGAGATCCTATGCACTATTTGGGAAGGGTGGACTGCGTACGAGACGAATTTCTAGATATAGAGCACCAGTGGGCCACTGAAGAAAAGGAGAGGTGAGTTCATTCTTTCATGGGCACGTTGCACCGGGCCCAATACGGGTGCTGTTGGTTGTGGTGACGGAACAGACTTATAGAACATACATCTGACATCTTTTTTTTAAGAATCAGCTCTGCGACCGCACCTACGCGACTCGCCACAGAAGTCAATGAGGCAATTGATTCAGATCCACTTTCAGGTCCCCGTTCCGACCGAGCCAAGCACTTTGTGGGGATTGAATTCGAGGTGGCATTGGAGCATATGTTGCGAACAAGAGGTGAGAAGATCCTTGTGTTCTCAGACTTGGGTCGTTTAAGAACCTTACATATACATTAGATGGCTCACTATGGTGCTTTGAGTGAATTTCTGAAGGCATTCCATTCGAGTCAGAGACGCAACTGAGAGAGAAAGGGACGTCCAAAACACCAGATGTGTTGCTGTAAGTCCGCACTTTCGTGTTGGTGATTCAACACTATCGAACTAAATTTTGGGGTCAAGCTGAAGCCCCTTGTGTTGTTAATTTGTGTCTCCCTCTACAGAAGCTGTCCTATCGGTGTAGAAGTCGGATCCCAATGGCGAATTGTCAATTGGATCGACTCCAAGGTAAGCAAGACAAGATAACTTATAGCAAGTAATACAAACTCGGATGGGCCGTTCTCTCTCTCTATTTCTCAATCTTTTGTGTTCACAACAATCACACACTCTAATCTCACCAGGCGCTTTTCGGGGATGTGGGTACGCATCAACAGTCCGTCCTTCCCCAATGCGACTCTTATATCAACCGATTCGGACCTGGAATGATTCTCTATTTCTTTGGTCATGCTCCAATCTCTTTGTTGGGAGATGCTAATGGCGATTTGGTCATTATGGGATGGGAGCTTCCAAAACGATTCATGTGGCCAACGGGAAGCATCAGCGACAACAGCTAACTGTAATCGACAAACATTTTAGTCAAACATTATTTGAAGGTTCAGATGAAAAGATAATAGGATCAATTTCTTTGATTTTTGTCTGTTCGCTACGACGTACAAATTCCCTACGACTCGTACGTATTATTGTTATTGCTACGCAATATGAGCATATGCGCCAACTCCAACCATTCTTCACCCTCCTCGCCGGGATCCGGGATCCGTCTCAGTCGTACCGTACAAAATTATTGTACGAGAAAAAGTTCTGAAAGTATTTCGTACTACGGAGTACGAAGAATACCGTACCTACCGGTACTCGAATACGTTTGTGTACCAAGTTCTTGTTTTACGGTATGCGGAGTAGCATTGTTTCTCAAACGCCCAACTGCCCGGCCCGGTGGCATGAAAAGTGAAAAGGAATAAACTAATAACACTCCGAACTGACTGAGAGCTGCATTACACTACCCAATACGCCCCCTACCTACGACAGTACGACCATGAGCAAAAACTACAACTTGTTGAGTAGTCTTCGGTCGTCCTCTTCTCGTCAAACCGACGAACATGGCGTTGCCGAACTGTTGGAGGCTGTGTCGCGACGTACCATGTCTTGTACCGAGGAAGAAAAGCAAGAAATTGGAGACATGGTCAAGCGCGTTCGAGAGCACCATCATAAACCTAATCCCGTGGAACTGCTTCAGAAAAAGCTCTCCGGCATTAGTATGACTACTACTGGAACCAACAACAAAAATAACGGCCAGTCCAATCCAGATGGTGGTGGGGACGTGGCCACCCCCAAACAGGTCCAAAAGCCCAAATTTACGACAACAGCGTCGGCTGCCGGAATCCAATCGATCGGTACTCCGTTGAACAACTTGGGAAAGGATATTGTTCGAGGATTTTCCAAACTACAGAGTCAATTGTCCCAATCGAACATCCTGTCGCCCTTGACGGATCGTATGGAAGCACGACAACGGCCAACATCGCCACCTAAGCAACAAAACCAGCAACAACCAAATCTCTTGCGTGATTTTGGTCCGGAACCCACCATTGTTGTCCTTCCACCTATTGACGATGACGTTTCAAAGACGAGCATTCCGAAACAAGAAGAATATCAAAAAGAACAAGATGAAATGGGAATGGTGGTCAAATCAGAAAATGGGAACGATGACAAAATTGATGAAGGAGAGGAAGTGTCTTGCTGTGACTCTATTCCTAGCAACCACGTGGCGGCAGAACCAGAGGAAGATGGGAAACACAACATCGACGGTGAGGGAGCGGAAGAGGCGCTGGGGGCAGAAGAAAAGAAGCAAGATCCGTAGTTTCAAAATGTGGTACTGTACCAAACTATTCCTATCGATGTTACTGTGTTCCACAATGTCAAATCACTTTTCGAGTGATAAAAGGATGTTACATATATATCATAAACTCCGGTGAATTCTTATTAGTTAACAGGCCATGGTCTGCTGTTTGGGAAGAGGAACAGTCGATGGATGACTACAACTCTGGCTAGAGAAACAAACAACTTGGCCAAACAAGTCTTTTTCTTTTTGGTGCGACGTTTTCTCTGTAACAAGCCTCTCCATCTGTGATACGACACAGCGATGACGGAAACAGTGGATGTTGTCTATCGACTGTATTATTACAATAGGTGCTGGGACAGTTTGATGAGTTTTACTATCGGACGCACAGGTCTTATCTCCACTGTTGTTGCCCACCCATACCGCCTTGCATGCCCATGTTCATGCCTTGGTTCATAGTATTCATTCCTCCTTGCATGCCCATATTCATACCTTGGTTCATTGGATTCATTCCTCCCGGCATGCCCATACCTTGGTTCATTCCACCTTGCATTCCACCGGCCATCTGATTTCCGTACATCATGCCACCTTGTTGCATTTGTTGAGGGTTGATTCCCATCATGTTCATGTTTCCTTGCATTCCTTGATTCATCATGAACTGATTTTGTTGCTGCTGCTGCATTTGCGGGTTCACAGCCATACCAGAGTTTGCTACACCTGAACCTTGATGTGCCATGGAGAATCCACCTCCTTGCTGTGGTTGCATCCCTTGCGGCGGTGGGGCGCCTGGGCCCATCATGGAACTGATAGCATCACTACCTCCGGCAGATACGACAGCTGTGCGGCATCAATTTGTGAGAACAAAAACAATTTTAAAATAAGGACTGTGTCACGAAACGCATTTACCGACAACATACGTACCAGGTTGTTGCATACCTGCTGGCATACTTTGGTTGCCCATCATGGGGTTACCCATCATTTGCTGGCCCATCATTTGGTTGCCCATCATGGGGTTGCCCATCATTTGGTTACCCAATGATTGTTGATTCGTCTTGGCTTTCATTGTGGACGGATTTTTTGATAAGCCATCTAGATTGATCAGTTTGGACAAGGGATCGGAGGAGTTCGTGGTTGCTGCTGGGGCTGCCGAAGGTGGCGCCGCTGTCGAAAAGTCACCAAAATCGTCGTCGCTAACGGATGGCATAGATGATTGCGGTTGTTGCATGCCTCCTGCTGCGGCTCCCATGTTCATGTTGCCGAATGCATTGGTCACTCCAGATATTGCACCTGTATTGTTGTTTGCCATCGGAACAGGCATTCCGTGGGTCATACCTCCCGATCCCATCATGCCAGTCATTGTGTTGTTTGCAGCCATGATGTTGTTGTTTCCGAAAGCGTCAAATGCCTGTTGAGGCTGCGCGATTGGAGGGATGGCTGCTGGTGCTGCAAATGGATCGTTGTTCACCGGAGCTGGCGCAGAACGAAGAGAACCAAAGTCAGCGAATTCATCCGTTGCTGCAGCAGGAGCCGATGGTGCAGATGTTGCTTGGAAGGCTCCAAATTCTTCACTGGCTGGAATTGCTGCTACCGGTGCTGGTGCAGGAGCTGTATCGAATCCAAGCAAATCGGGCTCTGTTACAAAAGAGAAAGGGCCAAGTCAGATACGACTTAAAATCGATGCGAAATGAATAACTACGTTTCCCAACATTTGGAATCCACCTACCAGGTTCGGAAGCTGGTGCAGCAGCAGCTGGCTCTGGATCCGTTATTGGTTTCTTTTTCTTTTTCTTCGTCTTCTTCTTTGCTCCATCGTCCGGCATGGCAGCAAAGGTTGGTGCTCCGACAGGCGAATTACTCCTTGGGTTTTGAGAGGATCCACCGTACCGACCGGAATATCCTTGGTCGTTCTCGTAAATACCTCCATCACCATATCCACCTGCATCTCGACCGCTATCGGCACGTCGGTCATTGTTCCAAGAGTCTTGGTTGCCATATCCTGCTGCGGCACCACCGCCTCCAGAAGCCGTCGCGTTGGATTGACCAAATTTTTCTCGCAGTTTGCGTGCCTTTTGCCGTTCTTCTCGGATCCGTTCGTCATCTCCAAGAATATCCAAAAGCTGCTTCGACTTTTCTCGTACACCCAATCCGCGATCGATGGTTCCTTCGTAGTAATTGAACTGTCCCAGCGCTCGTAGAATATGGGCATGGTTGCGAGCATCATCGACGCATCGTTCGGCTCCGTTCTTGACAAGATACTCCAGCAACGTCAATGCCTTAAAGACGACTCTCCATGCCGACGGACGTTGATTTTCCATAGAATCCCACATGAGACGAGTGACTACGTAGAAGCGTTCTGGATCAAACGTGTCCCGAGCAATTTCGTTCATCAAGGACCCAGAGGCGCCCCAATTTTTGTGCGACAACACCTCGTACACACGAGCTTCCACATCCGTCTTGGGTTTCGCTTGATTGAAACTTTAAAAAAACAAAAAAAAATAAGAAACGGAAACAAGTTGGAGTGAGCGACCATTGTTCATTTGCAATCAGTCTCTCTTTCAAAAAGAGAAAAAGGAAAATTCGACCAATGAATCTTCACCATTCGCGACTGTTTTTGGTACAAAAATCACGTGATAACTACACGAGGATGACGAAAATGACCGCTTCGAGCCGACAGACACAACAACAGTGTGTTCCAACATTTGTTGCCTATGTTGCAATACTGAAAAACGATAGGATAGACTTACGCATCTTCCGCCAAGTTTTGGATCTTATCGATACTCAAGTCTTTGAGAAAGCTCTGCATCTTGAAGGAATTATGTGGGACGAAACAAACTAGACACAAAAAATAAGGAAATACACTCTCGCCTTGGCCAGTGTAGTATAAAAAAAGTTGTTATCGTTTGTGTGCGTGGGTCACCGGAGTGAGATTGCGGCGTTGCCAACACGAGACATGAAAAACCAAAACAGTTGGTGTGCTGCTACCGGCAGCTATCATCATACCCCTACAATAGATACTATTGATAGGTAGCTATGGTAGGTACAGTAGCTACGTTAGTATAATACGACGTACTGTCGTCATAGGTACAGAACGGTAGTACTACCGTAGCTACAGGTACCTACCGTACCTTTATTACCTATCATAGTGGTGTATCATCGTGGGGAGATTCTCCCCGACAAATTTGGAACTTCAAAGTGGTATGTATGGTTGTCATTGTAAGGAATGGTCTGACCGTTGCTGGGATCACTACCGTACGAGTCTACCATACGTAGTATCGGTGGTGTATGATACCTATTCGACAGTGTCGTTTTATCTGCTCTTGCACAAGAGCAGAGCAGAGAGAAGAGTAAAAACAATCTTCAAAAAGAGGAGGCCAATGATGGGATTAGGTACTACTGTCTACGGTACATTACCGGATCTAAGCAGAACTTACCTTCTTTACAGAGCTTAATGGAAAAAGTTTGTAGAATAGAACTATCCATTGAACATAGTGCCAGAACGGAAACGAGAATGGAGAAAAACGCTGAGGAATCCAAGTCTGACAATGGAACCGGGAAACGACCCACGGACCACCTGTTGGCGGAAGATACTGTTTTGGCCTCGTCATCGTCGTCTCCATCCAGAAAACGCCAAAAATTAGATATCGACGAGAACGTACTCGGGGAAGAAGAAACAATGCGAATGGAAACGAGTTCGTCTGCATCGGGGTCTTCAGCCGACGATGCTGACCCGTTACAATCCAGGACTGCTTCAACCTCTGGCAACAATGCAGGCGGCAGTGGTGATATTGATTATGTTGATGATAACAACAACAACATCAAGAACAACAACATCAATAATAAAGAGGTTCCCAAGAATGGCAATCCCGTCATTGACCCAGTTTTGCTACAGCATGCAAAGAAAAGGCTAAGTAAATTTGCCGCTCGTTTATTTGACCAGAATCGTCCAAAGGTGCGTGATGAAACTAAAAAGTGAAACCTCCATCCTTCTATCGACTGTTGTGCGCGGGGATGCTGGTCACACTAACTAACACAAGGGTCTATTCACACAGGGATTGGTGGAAACCCCTCAAATTATACCATTGAACGATGAATTTCTCGTAGCCTTTGGAAGACGAGAAAAGGAATTCTACAATGCTGCTGGACGGGACGACCAGTTCGATCAGGAGATCACGAGTGATAACGAAGACGAGCAATTGGACGATACAGAAGGCAGGATACAACAAAAAGATGTATCGACTCTTACAGAAAAGGGAACATCAAAGCAGGAGGATTCGAACGGTGAATCTAGCACCAAAGTAAAGATCAACAATCTTTCGTATCGAACAACAAAAGAAACACTGACCAACGTCTGTCTAATGTTCGGGTCGCTGAAAGAAGTGAAAATGCTTATGGACTTTGTTCCACCTGGGGAGGGTGAAATTCACAATTCTGGTCGTGCCTACGTCACATTCGATTCGGAAGCAGCGGCAGTGGCGTGTGTCGATGGACTGAAGAACTTGGAGGGGAGAGACCTTCGAGTCACCCTGGCAACCACTAGAGCTAAAACAGCCAAAGCCCCCGGTAGCACCACAACAACAGCAAACACATCTTTATTGAACAAAATGTTCGAACGGGACATTTCCACCATCTGCTTTAGATGTGGTAAGGTCGGGCATATGGAAGCGAATTGTCAGAATGCTGCAAAACCCAAGCCGTGTACCCTCTGTGGTGTGACGGACCACGAGCAACGAAAGTGTCCTTATAACAGGATTTGTTTCAACTGCGGTGCTCCCGGTCACGTCAGTCGGGAGTGTACACTGAGACGAGGATTACCTCGACGAATGGTCTGCGGGATTTGTCTTCAATCCGGCCATCATCGGTTGCAGTGCCATCAACGATTTCCATATCAAGTCCCGCCCAGTGTTTTGTCACATGCCATTTGCATGGCTTGTGGGCAGAACGGGCACTTTCTTTGCAAAGATTTGAAATGGTTTTACAGCTTGCGAGGGCTTTCTTGTTTCAATTGTGGATCTCATGGACATTCAGGATATGACTGCCAGCGACCCACATTACATCATTGCATCCAAAATCCAGAAGATGCCAAACGGGAAATCGAGCGCGCAGAAGAAAACTCAATGTAAGTGAAAAATCGAAAGGAAACTGTGGATCCAAAGGGGGATTTCGGGACTTGCTCATTTCGTTGACGTTTCATTCCCTACAGTGCAGAAGAATTGGAACGACAGCGCCAAGGCAGAGGACGAAACTCGCAGCGAGACGGAAACGGTAGCAGTGGAAGCCGAAGTAGAGGATCGAGCAAGGTTCAAAGCATGCCTCCTATCAGAAGAGGTGGACAACAGCAACAACATGAAAATCATCAGCAAGGGTTTGGTGGTGGCAGACAAGATCGGCGTGGATATTCTTGATTCTTGATGAAGGCGGAAAAGCAAAAAGATTCTCCAGTCAATTTATTTTTCGTCGAATTTATCCCAGTTGATCCTGCTCTAAGTACGTACTCTGTATTGATCCTGCTCTACGATCTACAAAGTACGGTACTAACTGTAAAAAGTACCGGTAGCTTAGCTAGTACGGTACTTTATTGATCCTGCTCTACGATGGACTTCTACAAAGTACGATACGATTTACTTACTTTATGTACTGGTAGCTTAGGTAGTTAGCTGAAGAGGATTTGTCAGCAACTACGGTAGAGGGTAGGTATCATAGTACTTACAGTTAAGTCGTATATGATGTGAGCGTGTAATGAAATCGGCGAAGAAAAAAAAGATCGCAGAGAAGGAGGAGAACTGAAAGATGATGTCTTCTGCAGTGTTAACTACCGGAAAAGTACTATTTTACTGTCATAATTAATAGAGATGTTAGAAGTGTATTCATATATGTACTCAGAGTATCATGTCTAGCAGCCTCATTGTCCAGGCATTTTTCGTCGGGGAAAAGGTCAATCAGTCACTGCACCGTCCCGTGGGCATAAATATTACATTTTTACATCTCTTTTACGACCAAAATATATTCAATTAACTGTTACGTACAACCCACAATGGAACTTTCCCTATGGTCAATCTGGACGACATTTCGCCTTCCTTTTCAGAAGAAGTTAGGAAGTTCGTCACCAAGACACAATCCCGAGCTCATACACGGAGTACGTTATCAGAAGAGCGTTGTCACGTCGCATCCTTCACAATCTTTGGCAGGAATTTTCACTGTGCAAGCGAAGCGATAACACGAGTTTTCAATTATTGAGCCTGGAGCACAGTGTTGGATTCTACCATTTCTCAAAAAGCAATATCAAGTCAAACATGGCAATGAAATCAATGAAACATCTCTTTCGAAAAGGCAAGCAGGACAGAAAGATCGAAGAAACGTCCCATTCCCAAGATGACGAAGAAATTGTTGCAGTAGAGGAATCGACAGAGCTATCCAAGGCGGGGAGTGAACACACGGTGAATATTTCGGACAACGTCAGTCTCAACGTGAGTATCCATGATGATGGGACGGTTGAGACTGACATGAAAAGTGAAGTGACAAGTCATAGTGCTCTTATAAAAAGAACCGGGCCTCGAAAAAGTCGTAGGGCGCTTAGAGAGCAAAGTAAACAAGCCTTGGCGATTGAATTTGCCAGCTCCAACCATAGCACCAGTGCTTCTGTTGATAGCTCTGATGATCTCGCCGATGACGCCTCGGGCGTATTCATTAACATACCAGTAACCATCAAGACGGAAGATAAGAAAGATGCTAAAACCAGCAGTCGGAGCCGCAGTCGGGACGCTCATCGCTCGCACGAACGAGCTGCTAGTCGGAGCCGAGATCGCGGACCCATTAGCAGCCGGAAGCTCTCAAGTCGGTCCCGCTCATCGGATAGACGACGAAGCCGAAGGGACAGCACAAACAGCGATGACCAAGTTATCACCGATCAACCAAATGTTTCAAAGAACACCAAGACCCTATCAGTGAGCTCAAAAGAAAAGGGGTTCTTAAGTCAGCTTCAACGTGCTACCAACGAAGAAAAGCAAGATGAACTTCGAGAAACGAGCGCAGGGACGCCCCCGTCTCCGAGACCTACTGACAGTGAGCCTGAGAAATTATCAGAAAAATGTCACGAAAAGTGTTTTGATCAGCAATTGAGGGAGGATAATCATTCTATGGAGAAACTAGCAAGGGAGCGACGTGCCCGTCGGAGTAACAGCAGCGATGGGAGACGAAGAGCCCGAAGCGGGAGCAGGGACCGAGTTGTTGCGGAAAATGACAACAAGGAGAGAAGAAAATCCAGCAGAAGTGTCAGTCGTGACGGAAGACACGTGTCCAGCAATCGAAATCGAACGCAAAGGAGCAAAGATACAAAGATACCCTCGAATCAAGGCACTAGTAGTGAAAGGCTTGGCAGTTCATCTCAGCACACCGCGGCAAGAAGCAGGAGCACAGACCGTCGTGGAGTCAGAAGAACAAAAAGTAATGTATGTAAAGGCTCAACAGAAGGGATCAAGATGCTCTTTGGAGAAGGGCTGCAACGACGCCAATCGGAAGAGAATACCAACGTTGCATCTAATATCCAGCAACCCATTGAAGAAAAAAATTTGGATGATCTCCTGATTGGTCCAGACATCTGTCAGGTGCGAGAAAAAGATAGTACTATTGACAACGAGATGATTTCCCCCTTACAGCAAGCTTGTGATAAAAGTGAATCGAAAAATTCTGCTCTTTCAGAAAGGCCGTATCGTGCGACAGGGAGGTCAATGAGTAGAGTCAGAATGTCTCGCAACAGATCAAGTCGCAGTAGAAGTGCTGAAAAGACTGAGAACAAATTTCCTGAGAAATCTGAAGTCGAAATTCCGCTTAACTGCGAGGCGAAGAGAATTGAAACAACCTCAACAGAGACACCATCAAGAATGGATGAGATGACAAAAGCTGTTGTCAGCGAGAAGGACGGAAATGAGAAGCAAGTACAGAAAGTTTCAGTAGTTTTCAGAGACGAAGACGGGGTAGCCGGACCAACAGAAAGGGTCTACGGTAGTGTTGACAAAGGAAAAGAAAGCGAGATTGGTCATGCAACAATGTTGCTTAAACTCGGGGATCAAGAAGTTTCCCCATCAAAGGCAGCCGTTCCCAGTGCTAAAGAGTCAAAAGATATCGAAGACTCGTCCCAACATCATCCCAAGCTCGAAACAAAAATATTGACAAAGGAAAACGGGGGGAATCTTTCTGATGACGCTGCACTTGGTAAACCTGACGGAAAAGGCCCTGGTAGATTGTCAGACAAGGACAAGCGAAGAGCAGCCAGGAACGCTCGACGAGAGAAAAGGCAGACGATTGCACGAGAAAGTGCACCCGGTGAATCGAATCTCACGGCGTTGCTAGGAATGATTGGATCCAGCGCAGATGACTTCAAAAGCAATAACATTTCAAATACGGACGAACTCTTCGAAATCCAGCCCAAATGTTCGGTCGACTTTTTTCAGTCGATATCTGCTCCACACGATTCTGGGGAGAAGATGAAAAGCACGTCAACAGTGACTGGACGCGGTGTCGCCAGTAGCAAATCATGTGATGATACCAAGGAATTGATAGGAAATACAGATGAATTGAAAGATAAAAGACATTCTGTTGTCAGGAGAAGTTCGTCAGATGATGCCTTCGATTGCATGTGTCAGGCTTCGACAGCAAGGAAGTCGCAGAAGAGCCAAAGTAAAGCCATTTCTCTGCGAAATGTCCTGTCGCAGAGCGACCACGTCACTGATGGAAGACGACGACATGACAGCGAGGAAAACGGTGATTGTCTTCCTATACTTTCCTTGTCCGGCAACTCGTGCGATAAATCTAGGAGATGTAGCAAGAAGATACAACGGCAAACGATTGTGGAAGGAGAAGATGAAGATGTTCAGTTACCCCCACCGTCTCTGGCCGGAGATTCTTTCGTGAAAAGAGGGTCTAAAGTAGTGGCGAAATCTCTCCCTTCAGCTCCGGTTGATGCGTTTGAATTACTAATGCAGGAAACAACAACCTTGAAGGTAGCCGAGTCGGAGCGGAAGTCCAAGAAGATTAGACGTGGAAAAGGAGTTTCCGATGATGGGGATTGTGAAGAATCTCTTGCGCCTCCGAGCCTTGCTGGTGATGCGATGGCGTTTTCCGTTCGGAACAAAAACGCAAAGGGTCTTACTGCTGTTTCCGAGTGCGAGGAATCAGAGGCAGATGGCGAGATAAAGCTACCGGTCATTACACGAAAGATGTCAAAAAAAGCCAAGAGCTTCGCAGTTTTACAATGCGAAGAAGACGATGACTCATTTTTGGATGATCTCGTGGGAGACAACAGGAAGTACGAAGAATTGAAACAAAAGAAGCGGGGAAGTGCGACGCTAACTATGAAAAAACAAGCCTCGGCATTGGATTTTGTCAGAAAAGGCTCAAAAAAAAGCGTCGCAAACAAGGCGAAGTCTGCTAGAAATGTCTTCGATCAAACCACCACAAAGGTTTTCTCTCGAAGGAAAGAAGAAGGGAAAGGGTTGCTGATGGCATGAGTTGCGGAAGGTATCCTTATTTCTTGTGAAAGGCGAGACTAGACCCCGTTTTGTTTTGCATATTTGGAACTCTACTGAAAAACGAATTAGTTAGAAAGATTCGCCATTATCTGAGCAGAGATTCACTTCCCATGATCTTCGCTCGTGTCCAAGCTAGGCGGGAGATTTCGCATAGATAAGAACGTGATCCCAATACAAGACGGATTTTTTAAGGTTGATATTTACATAGGAGCCAAGATGAGGTCAGTAGCATCCTTAGCGACGCCAGTGTACACAGTCCAACCACTTCCGCCAGTTCCATAGCAATGAACAAGTTTCAAATCGTTGTTCGAGATCTCGCTGTCAAGTTCGCATCGAGTCACGGGACGATATGGTCGATGGCCGACCCATTCACCTTTGGTTTTGCTGGCTTCTGTATCGATACCCAATATCCTTGCGTTTTCTAATAATCTTTTCCTTTCTTCCGGGCGCATTGCTGGTTCGTCGTCGCCTTCCAGATAAGTTCCTCCAACAACAATGGTATCTCCACGCACTATCATGTAACAAGGGTACTCGTCCGATCCCCAAGGAGATGATTCCACCATGATGCAAGCGTCATGCAATTGCTCAGGAGGAGCCGCTAGCAATGGATCTTCTCTCTTAGGGTGTGGCAATCGAACGCAAGTCTCGCGGTCGTACAGCAAAAGGACTCCTCGTCCTCCGATTATCTCATTATCTTGGCAAATTTTCGAGGCACCCAATCCAGTGCAATTGACAACAGCATCACAATTTAGACTTTTGGCCTCTTCCAACACTTGGTGAATGGATTCGTAGTACACCCCGGTCTCAACGTTGACGTCGTTTGGGTCTACGTCGACTTCCTCGAGCATCGACTCCATCATTTTCGGACAATCAATGATTGGTGTTTCAAAGAACCAAGCGTGATTGTATCCCGCACCTTGTGCTATGGACAAAGATGGTAGTTTGAGCTTATAAACGATGTTCTGCCAAGCAACTTGTTCTAACGTCATGTTCTGAAATTTCAGCCTGTCATCAGTGCTCCAAGAGGGAAGCTGGCTTTTACCACCGGTCCCTTTGTGATAATCCTTTGCTAGGAAATCTTCAGTATCTGGCCCTTCATGTGTTCGTTTGAATGACAGCGCATATTTAAGTCTGACAAGTGGGTTTTCTTCGTCGACAGCAAAAGGGTAGATTTCGTCCAACGTTTCAATAGCCCAACGATCTGTACGGGGATCATCACAATGAAACGGCATCCACAATCCACCAGCTCCTTGGGAGCAGTTCGAAGGATGCAGCGGATGGACAGGAGACCGCAGCACCACTGGTATACGTCTTCGAGTCAACTCGACCGCCGTTCGAAGCCCTAAAAAATTCACAAAAGATCAAAAAACGTTGGGTCAGGAACGGCGAACTTCGTGCCACGGAAATCGCAAATTTCGTATATCGTCGTACCGAGGACACCACTACCTAATACGAGAACTCGGGAAGCCATGGTGGAGGATGAACAGAGTTGAACAATGGTTTATGATCCTCCGCAGACACAAGGGGGCTTCCGATAACTCAGCATTGATCTGTCTGATGAATCATCGGAAGATAAATTTGCCATTTCATCACATCTCACGCAGTACGGCGCAGTCTATCACGTGGTACTTATGATACTTTCAGTAGGTACCGCTGTACCGTAGTACAGGTACTACGGCACCGGTACCGGTAGTTGTACATACCCCCACCCTTGTAGTACTACATACACTATTCAGTACGACAGGCCCAGTACGAAACAAACCGCTCCAAGAACTTTCAATCAATGCCAAAGTATTATTTACTCTCTACCGTATATCAAGTAGAGAGTAGCAGTATGATATAGACTGTGTCTACTCTCTGAAGCTAGCTTTGGTAGCTACTACTTCCGCCGGAGTAGTACGTATTATTTTTAGACGAGTATTTTTGACTGTGAGTCACCAATCCGACTTGTCTGTATGGAGAGTCGAAGTTCTATTATCACTGCAGTCCGACTTAACCAATGAAGTTCGTAGTAGTCCCACGCTAATAAGGAAATGCTGCAAGAAATCTCTTCAGTATTAAACTAAGAAAATGTTATAAGGATGTAAGGTGAAAGTAAGTATGGCAACTTTGTGACACGAATGCGTACAATTTCATCCCGTGAAATGAAAAGGTACTATGAAACAAAATGTTGAGGTTTCTGGGTCATTTGAGTTGTCACAGTTTAGAGTTTGATCGTTCAATTGTAAAGAGCAGCGAAAATAGCGAAAGTCTGGATTCATACGCTTTGAAGCTGCTCTTGTTTTTTTCTTTGTATAGATTGTACAAATTTCTGTCTTTCATCTGGACGATGCGACAGATAGGATTGGATTCTGCCCAATGTGCTCGAGGCAGAACGCAAAAGCACAGTATCAGTCGAATGGTTAGTTCTGCACCATTCCAACATTTGATAACAATGCGGGGTCCACAACAAGACAGGGATATAGTCAGGAGTCTGGGAAAGGTTGTGAAGGACAAGGCACCCACGATTCAAAATGGTGGAACTCGTACAAAAATTCTCCATGGCACTGATGACGAGCCCTGTAATTGAAGAGGTCCACTGATCCAAGATGTCTTTTTCGGTCTGCTCCCGAGAATCGGCAGTCTCGGCTTGGAGAATCGTTTTGCTGGGAACTACCAAGTTAATGAGAGCAAATAGAGCCCGGAATTGAACGTCAAAGCTTCTCGGATGATTGGTCATTGCGTTGACAGCAGCTTGAATGCCATTTAAACCAATCAGCATGGTCTTCTGTGCAGGAACCAGGGCCAGGTTCACCATTGCCCAACATGCCATGGCCTGCAATTTCTCGTTTGAGCCAAAACGCTCCATGGAAGCAATGAGAATAGAAACTCCATTCATGGAGCTTCTCGCGGGTTTGGAGGCCAGATCATCAGAAGAGGAGTTGGAAGGTTGAATCTTGTGGTCCAAGGATGAAGCGATTCTTCCATATCTAGCCTTGGGAGCAAGACCTAGGCTCCGGGTCGATTCGGCCATGGAATTGTCGAACAGCATCCCTTCCCTTCCTCCGATAGGACGTGCGAGAAGGACCATTGTATGGAATGCGGCCGTGTGGAGATTGGCACTTTCGGGGAAGCGAAGCATACCACACAGGATAACTTCCACGAGCCCAACCCTCTGTGCGGTAACTCGCTGTTGCTCGTCCTCCAAGAGAGCTGGAAGAGCACAAATGCACATGGTCTGAATGCCTTCGACATCTGGATGCGCTACCATCCAATTGACAATTGAATAAATCGCGCAGCTTGTAGGAAGATTCAGGTGGGATGGAGTCCCATCATCTGTAGGGCCAAAGAGACGGTCCGTGATCATGGATTTTCCATACTTGGGCTTTGTAGAGTCGCCGATTGGGGCAACCTTAGCATCAGTAAGAGAGTCATGTTCGGTCGTAGGCTGCCAAAAAGCAAGTGGAGACGAGATGTTAGGGTTTAAATCCGAGGAACATATTTCAGTTTTTGGCAACCTTTGCACATGTCTTACCTGTTGTATTTGAGTACCATCAGACAGTACTCCGATAGGAGCATTTGATATAGTTGGAGGATTAGTCTGGAAACTGCCACTACCATCTCCAATAACTGACTTTAGCGAGCCGTGTTTCTTTTTCGCCAAGAACTTCTTGAGTGACTTGGTGACACCAAATGTTGGAAATCGACTGTAGTTGTTACCGTAATCCATCACTGATGGTTGTCGTCCATTACGAGCATCTTCTAGAATGCGATCGAGATACTTCCTGCATCGGACAAAGCTAGTGTATAGCAACCTGTATTCACTCAGGACATCCACGCCCGCATCCTTCTCCTCCATTGCAAAGTCATCCTCGTCTAGGGTGCAAAACGAGTCGTCGTCGTCATCATCATCATCATTGTCGGAGTCAATTTCGGAAAGGGATACATGTCCTGCGTTGATCGTCCTTTTGTTTAGCTTGGCTGAAAAAGGATCATCGCAACATAGTGTCATCCACAAGTCCTGGTGTGCCGTATAGGACTGGCGCCATTCTTTACACAAAGGCATCGTGAGGAAGCGCAACGTCTCAGCAGGGTCTAGAAACTTAACCAACGAGACCACGACGTCTGGTCCCACTCTCAATAAGTGAGACGTCGTTTCTGTGTCAGAAGAATGACTAGCTGTTGGTTTGCTATCTAGATTCGATACAGGCTGACAACCTTCCTTCCCTCCCTCATCATCGATGAAGGTAGCTGTATAAGTATGTGAAGGTGTTTCATCAGCTCCCATTTCATCATCCGAGAAACATGGAGAAGAGCTTAGGTCCGAAGACAGACAGCTTTCTCCCTCTAAGGAAGACTCATAGCCATCATTACTATGATTTGTACAGGCAATCGGTACATTTTGGGTTGTCTGTGCAACCTCAGAGGAGACGCAAGATGCAACTTGACTTCTCGCGAAAGTTTCTGGTGCTTTGGTAGACGAAACGACTTTGAAACCTTCATGTTGGTTTGTAGCAGCCTTTCGTGGTAGAAAGGGAGAGCTCTGCGGATCATGGAACGTGGAGGAATCCGCGTCCATCATTGTCCTGCTCCCAACCGTGCTGCGATCTCGTTTGCGTTTCCCAAAATAAAGATACGTATCCATCGTCTGGCGATTGGAAGAATAATGGAAATACCTACGAAGATGCTCGGTTGATCTTACAACGAATACTGTACGCTGCTCTTGTTCGCCTTTTCCTACACGTCTGTGGGGAGGCGATAAGGACGTCTTTACGTTGTTGATGCGATTGCGATTGCTTGACGAGGGCCAGTTGGCAGAAAGGCTGAAACCTTTTGACACAAAACTCCGAAAAGCAGCCGCTAACTTCACAGAAAAGAGGAAGAATAATAAGACATAGGAAGCTTTGACACAACAGCAAATACGTATTGACTGTGAGGGCCTTCAGACCATCAGGCCTCATCACCAGAGGCAGGAAGGCTGCTTTCTGGCTGGCCCGAATGAGAGCGAGAGAATTGATCCGGAATGATCATCCAAAATGATCTTAACGTACAGAATGCTATCATAAGTAAGCGGTGACATATCTGTTCTTCGCGAAGGAAGACAATTGGTTTGCGACGGATGGCTTCCTTATTGGGACACGATCACTTACTTCTGGCTAAGTAATAATAAAGCTGACGCACGACACCTCTGGATCACATGATGTATCATATATATATATATATATACATAATAATGTTATTATCAGCTTGTGTAGTTCTCTGTTCTACTGTCGTACTCGAATCGTACACACCACACGCAGAGAGAACATTCACGGTCAAAAAGAATACGCACTACGTCGTACGTACTACATTGACGTACCGGTAGTCGTAAAATACCGGTAAGAAAACATGGGGAATCTATAAAAAATAGGGGAAATTGCAATATCACCAGACCCTGATAACTTTCTCCACCTTTTTCGTTATTTCACCAGACCAAACTTATTTCACCAGGCACAAACTTATATCACCAGACCCAGCCTGCGCGCATTCTTATTTCACCAGACACAATTTCACCAGACACAACACCAGATCCAGCCTGCGCGCATTCTTATTTCACCAGGAACAAACTTACATTACCAGACCCAACCTGCGCGCATTCTTATTTCACCAGGAACAAACTTACATCACCAGGGCAAAAAACTTATTTCACCACAGCCACCGATGCAATTTGTTAGACGAATGCTATTACCACCCGTCTTTCTATGTTGCAGCTATCTATCTCCGTTGCGGCCGTCTCTTAGCTGCGTCTCTAGGCTTGCGTCTCGTTGTTCTCAATATGTATGGGTAGTGCATGTAATATTACATTCATTCAAATTACATTCATTCAAATTTGTTGCTTTGCACATTAGACTCTACAATTCTACCTTCATGAAAGATCAAGATCTGCATTTCCCCCTACGTCCCTCCTCGAGCATGCTCTCACGTTGTGCCCTGTTTTGTTGCACCTGCTACACCGAATGTTGGATTTCTGAGGGTCGTGTGCAAAACGTGTACGTTTTCTCAGCCGAACCTTTTTGGGGCGGCAAATTGGTCTTTTCACTACATTTGGTGGCAATGTAATTCCATCCGCAGAGATGGTCTCAAGACGTACTTGGATGATGTTATCCTTCAGGAGTTCATTTACTGTTTCGAACTTGTATTGTCCACTCACGTGATTATCGATGATGTACTGAAGTGTTTGCTTTTCGATCATCTTGTAGTATGCAATTGCATCGATGCATGGAAACTCGTGATCTTGCCATTTTCCACATTCGCACGTTTGTTCTTGGATATTCAGTACATAACTTCGCTCTGGTTCTGTTGGACCCCTTGAGTTACGACGTACTCTGAAGATGCCTCCGTTCTCGAGCAGTTCCCAGACCTGGAAGCCAGCACAGTTGTTCCATCGTTTTTCCAATGTTCCACGCATCTTGTCCACGACCCCACATCTGCCTCTGTGCTCTTGCCGAAGGGTACAAATTCTCTCCAACATTATTGATAGGATTTGGTCGATGCAGTCCAACCAACTTCCATTACGTGCCTTTTCCAACATGTTGTTGTTGGACTCTGACATGTTTGTTGTTACTATTCCAAATCTGGGTGGAAGTGATGGATTCTCAATCCACGCAGTTCCCTGCCACTGTTCTTTGGTTATTTCTTCCAAGTATGCACGAGCTTTGGAAGAAACTTGCTCGATTGCAGCCCAACATCGCCTGGATTCATATCCGGAAAATGTCGTGGATTGACTGTGAACTAACTTTGCTATGTTCTTGCCCCCATTTCTTTCCGCATTCCTGGCAAGGTGAACAGAGCAATAACAGGGATGATTATCCGGGAAAACCCTCTGCAATGCATTTACTAGTCCATCCTGTCTGTCCGAGATGAAAGAGAAGTACTTGTATGCCACCCTTGCTCTGGGATGGTCCATTACAAGAATATCGATTGTAGAACGTAGAAGTTCAAGGAACCACAACCATCCAGCCTCATCCTCATTTTCGTTCATAATTGCGAATCCAACTGGATAGATGTTGTCACAGGCAGACTTCACTGATGCAACATACAAGGCAGCTGCCCTCATCACATCCTTTGGAACTGGGTCCCCTTCCTTCACGGACATTACAAGTTCGACACTTTGCTTGAGTCGTCCCCTGAGACGTCTTTTTGGGGCACGTCGTCTCTTTCCTCCAGGAAGAAATGGACCGCTGTGATAAGGTACGCAAAATGCTGTCTTCAGTATCATGCTATCCATATCCTGTTTGCCCCCAAATTTTGCTCGAAAATTCGAAAACAACAGCCTTCATGAGAGGCACATAAGTAAAGCCTGGATCGCCCCTTGCATGATTTTGCAATAATGACGAGACGCAAGCCTATAGACGCAGCTAAGAGACGGCCGCAACGGAGATAGATAGCTGCAACAAAGAAAGACTGGTGGTAATAGCATTCGTCTAACAAATTGCATCGGTGGCTGTGGTGAAATAAGTTTTTTGCCCTGGTGATGTAAGTTTGTTCCTGGTGAAATAAGAATGCGCGCAGGTTGGGTCTGGTAATGTAAGTTTGTTCCTGGTGAAATAAGAATGCGCGCAGGCTGGATCTGGTGATATAAGTTTGTGTCTGGTGAAATAAGAATGCGCGCAGGCTGGGTCTGGTGATATAAGTTTGTGCCTGGTGAAATAAGTTTGGTCTGGTGAAATAACGAAAAAGGTGGAGAAAGTTATCAGGGTCTGGTGATATTGCAATTTCCCCTAAAAAATATTCTGCCACAGGACTTCGGATATTCAAAAAATAGTACTCCGTATGATAGTACGTAGTAGTAGTCTACGGAAACAAAAAGTTTCGAGCCATTGGTCCCGTCAGTCCCGTCGTCCCACGTTCCGTAGTACTTGGGAGTACCGTAGTACCGGTACGTATCAGTACCTACCTATACGTTCGAAGTATCATACTAGCTACCTTCTTTACAGTTACTATTACACACACAAATAAACAGAAGTAGTTGTGGTTTTCAGAAGTTGAAGCAAGAGGGTCAACGGTACGGAGAACGAAGTACGAACTACCGTAGCTTTGCTGTTCGACGTGGTGGACGTTCTGCTATCTGCAGGAAAGCGGGTTCCCGGAGCTAGAACTAGCTACTAGAGTTTTCTTGAAATTGTTCCATCAGTGGTCGCTAGCACAAGAAAATAGTCTTCGCAGCTTTGCTTGTTCTTGATGAATGGACCGAGCCGCATGGCATTGTACCTATCCCTCAATCATTCCATTATTATCTGCAACCTGTACTATGTAGGCTGTCTGAAAAAAGTTCCGGTCGTTTCCTAGTAGAAGCAACCCGCCCGATGAATTAAGGAAGCTACAACGTACTCGTGCATATCACCAATTTTCGTTAATTTTGCCTCTGAAATCCTATTGAGTACTCCGGAGTAGAATCGCCCAGTGTTATTAGAGGCCTTAAGTTCTTCTCAAATTTCATTATCAAGACGGTAGCTCCAGTGGATGGTGGGAGGAATCGATCTATACTAACTCATGTATGATACCCTTCTTATTTCGAAAGGTAGGATGGGATGATGAATCGCTCTCTCTGTGTTGATTTCTTGTTCTCTTTCATGACGCAGCTTCTCCTTCGTGCGGAACGCCTGCTCAAGCAGCTGTTCCATATCACAGGTGGAGGAATTACGTCTATCCTAACCACGAGCTATTTTGAAAAGATAAAATTCGCCTTTATGTTAATGTTTCTGGCTAAAATTGAAAGTTTATCGAACGAGACTTCGAACGGTTTTCTCACATAATAAATATGCAGGCTCGATGGTCCTACCATCTGTCTTTCCAGCTGGCTTTCATATTCGTTCTCTTTCGCGTGTCTTTTCTCCGTTTTTGATGTTGTCCTCCTGTTTTGATCTGATCCACCATTGTTAACCATCAGTATGATAGAGTGTACGACTGGTAGAGTTTTGTTTGCCGCGGAAGTGTGATGCGTGGTTATTTTATGTTCACAATCAGGGTTGATCATCCAGGATCATAGAAACAAAAGCGAGAGCTCCATCATCATACAACATCAATAAGAACAACGACGATGAGAATATTCTCCCAAATATCGCTAATTTAATCAATACCATCAAAACGCACCAAGAGAGTCAGTTAGCACAAGCCAACGCTGCATGTTGTACCACCAAAATGGACGGCAGAAACGAATCTATCAAAAAGTTGGTGAGGCGCGCCCCTCACCCACATCTATCGCAGCAAACAGCGAGTCGCTCATCAGGCTCATCCTCATCCTGCTTGTCCTCGGACATTGAGGATAAGGAGATTACCAAACATATGGTTGACGCAAAAGTCGCAATCTCTAAAGGACGAAAGAGGTCTCTTCCTTCACCAACCGGAGATTCTACGAACACAAAACCAGCTGTACAATCGGCAACGTCGCCAGGCAACGTAGTGACTTCTGCTTCTCCTGGGACACCAAGTATCTCTACAACCAGTTATGATAGGGACTCTTCTAGCGGTTCTGGTACTGGTTCCAACAATTTAGATAACACAGACGAACAAGAAAGCTCGGGTCATGTCAGTGGAAGCAACAGCAATGCCACCAGTGAAGATGCAGCAGCCACTGCTGCAGTAGCAGTAGCAGCAAGGCTAAGATACAAGAATGGTGATCCATCGCATCAGCACCTTAACCCTCATCACCACCGCCGCCACCAACATGGAAACAATATGGACGATGGATCATCTTTACAAGTACCCGAGGATGATGGATCGGATCGATTGGCGGCGAATAGTGGTAAAGGAGTTGTACAACCAGCCTTAGTGGTAGCCTCACGATGCGATGTTGCCAATACGTCTTCAGCATCAGGTGGAAGTGGCGGCGAAGAGCAAGGACAATCACACTCTTCCCAACACTACTTTTTGTTGACTCCCCACAACGAACCTGGCTATAATACCATCCGAAATACTTTAAATCGATTTCCTGCAACTAAAAAACGAGCCGAAACCACGATCAAGTCAACGAGACAAGCTACCGGTCACAATTCGGCTTCCACCACTACAGACTCAGCATCGTCCATGGACGAGGACCGGGCCTGCAAAACGAAGAAAGGAATGAAGCATGGAAGAAACGATTCCTTTCCAAGAAAGAGCCTCGGCAACTTCAAGAACAAAATGAAGAGAAAAAGATCTTCGTCTTCTTCACAAGACAATTCCGAACAAGAGGGGAATGGGGGAGGAAGCTCCTCTGGAAGTGGAACAGAAGGGACGGAAGGAGGATACGCTGGGTCGGCTTCGTCAAATGAATCGGGGCGACCTCAAGGATCATGCTCCTCTCCATCCGTTTCATCTTCCGAGGAGTCCCAGATGCTTTCACTTCACCAATCTAAACGCCTGAAATCCAAGTCCAATGAAGGCGTGTCATCGTCTTCAGAGATTGCTGACTTTGGTTCGAGTTGTTCTGAAACCGCAGATGACGAACTTCGGCCAGAAGACTTTGATCTCCATTCACCTTCTCCGTCTTTGTCATCGTGCAACGATAATTGTTCCGACAATCTTGAAGAGTCGTACTTGAGCGCCAAACGTGCTGCGGATCAAGAACATGAAGGTCTGCTTCAGTCCATTACTCGAAAGAGAAAGGCCGCCCAAGAGGATAAGACACCGATGGTAGCATCCAACCCAAAATCCAACCCACTGGATCTACCAAAGAGCAAGAGACTGACCGTGAAGAATATCAATGGTCGTCCTCCTATTATAACAGTGGGATCGGATGTCATGGCACATATTCTTACATTTATGCATCCACCAGATATCTTGGATATCCTCACAATGCCTGTTTCTAAGAGTTGGCAGAGAAATTTCACCCAGTCACCAGAGTTGTGGCGTGTACTTTGTTTAGTAGAACCTTTCAAGGCCAACATGGATGAAGAATTTTCTTCAGAGGATGGCAGTAACAATGATTCCTCATCAGACAGTGATGACTCATTCTGTTCAATTGGAATTGGAAGGCACCAAAAAAGTACTTTGTACAAATATCGAAACTTGTACAGTGCCTTTGTTCGTTGCATGAAATATCTTTCCCAAATTCGAGAGGATGCCATCAGTGGGCGTGCTCCTGCATACATTGATTATGGTTACAGGGGCAACACGACAAGCTCTGCTGTGGCCGCCTGCCAAAAACCATCCCAGAGCTACTACCCAATTGCTCTTCATGCCGGAGAGAACAAGAATTTGCAGAATTTTTTAGCAGAAGCAAAAGGGATTGTAATGCGGTCAAGAGAAAACAGCGAATTGGAAGAAACATCGAATAGGTCCAGGGATGTGCCGTTATTGAACTCGACCGCTCGAGTCCTTTCCGTTTCTAAGAAGGCAAGATATCCCAAAGATTGGAGTCCTACTTGGTATCATCTTTTCTAACTACTGTTGCGTTGTACCCTATTTTGATTTTTGTAATTATTGCAGCGCAAGCATACTAGCAAAAAACAAGAAAAAAGGGGGTTAAAATTTGGCCCATCCATTATTACTGGTAGGCTACTGGGGCCCACAACAGCAGGAGAAGCTGGCAATATGAATCTTCCATGGTCGTGTGCAATCTATTCCATTGTCAATTGGATGACTGCATACGCCAAAGTAGAAGGTATTCAAACTTTGTGCCTCAAAGTTTTGCCCTGTATCCTTGAAGATGAGCAGCAGCGGCAAACTGCTCAGACTGCGAGGCTAACCAATGTTGTTCTGAAGGCAATGGTGATGTTTCCGAAGAGCGAGCAGCTGCACATTGCTGCATTCCATACTATTGTGCTCTTGGCTAGACCACATGGGGGCCAAGAAGGCATGTTGTTCCACAGCTCAATGTTGGCTTCAGGAATCTTTGGAGTCAACAGGCTTCATGGTAAGAGTGGTATTGCAGTCATGCTTGATTCAATGCTGCGATTTCAAGGTAGCCCAGTTCTACTTGCAATGAGCTGTTGGGCACTTGTCAACATTGCTCTAGCACCAGAACAAAAAGCTGCTCTAGTCAAACTTGGAGGCATCCAAGCAACAATCAATGCCATGTCGAACCATCCTTACAGCGCAGAAGTGCAGTTTCGGGCTATGTTTGCACTTATCAACTTGGTTATTCCCTCTGTGACAGAAATTGATGATGGAGGAATTGAAAATATCAACGAGGGAGTGAATGGTCAAGGCTCAATGGCTAGTGCAAATCCAGTGGCAGCTCCAGAGGATGCTGCTGCTATTGCTGTGCACAGAGACGTCGACGATATCAGTGCAAATGACGAACGGGAGACAATCAATGAATTAGTGGGAGAGATTACAAGCTTGGTCGTCCGGGCAATGAAGAATTTTTGTTCAAGCGAAGCAATCCTCAATCGCGCTTGCTTGGTGCTTCACAACCTCTCATTAACAGAAGATTATCATTCTATTCTTCTATGGACTCCTCAATGCTATCAGATGCTGGAGTGGTGTGTAACCAATTACCGCACTGATCAAGTTCTGCAGCAGAGTGCCACTGGAACCCTCCATCGCCTACGATTGACTTTGTCGCTGAATGAAGACATCCGAGCACGATTCCGCGATTCTTTGCGTACACAACAGCATATCGCCTTAGAACAAGCCCACAAAGAAGCCAAGCGACTGAACGAACAACAGCGGGCGCTGCTTGCCAACGCTCGAGAGGCAGCAGCTGCCACCAACCTTTAGCCAAACTAGAAGAAGGCTCCTCGTGTGTACTGCACGATTCTCTTGGGCATAGACCAACTACAATCGACTAAATTCAATTTTGGGTTGAAAAATCAACAGCGCCATGCAATTATAACAATTCCAATTCTTACGTAGCATTTTTCGTCCTTTACTAACCCCCTTTTACCTCAATACCGAGTCAATCGCCGTTGTTGCCGGGACCGAGTTGTGCGACTGGTGCCACCCATTAGTTCTTGCATTTGACGACTAACTTCGCGGTGTAAAGGCTGCAATCCATCTCTCACCACTTGGAAGGAGCTCTGAAAGAGAGGATCACAGGTTACTCGCATCGTCACATTCGACAGTCGAGGAGAAGTGAGATTGAGGCTTTGGGCCCCTGTTCGACGGTAAATATATCCCATGTGCCCCTCTTTGGATCCATGCATTGATGTTGGAGTTTGTGCCAGGAGTTCCACTTCAAATTCGTATTCGTCGATGATATCTTTGGGTCCGTGATAGCAAATTAGGTATCGGCATACGTTGGGATCCGATTTATTCCACAGCTCCGAGAGTTGCAACCAAAGATCGGGTGGAAATCCGATACTAAACATGTACACATGCGTGAACGGATCAAAGGTCTTCGCTTCGGTAATGTTCTTGTGCAAAAATATGGTCTTTCCTTGAATGAGTGAAGCGTCGATACCGTTGTCGCCATTTTGCCGTTGATCGATAGCTGCATCCAAACATGCCTTCAAACAAGTCATTCCCAAGGCCCACCGGGTATGCTCCATCTCGACGCCACAAGAGAAAGCCACACCAGGGTATTGTGCCACATGCAGGTTTGGTTTGCCGATTCCCGATCCAACATCAATGAAGCGACTGTTCGTGTTCAAGTCTGTTTTTTCCACCATCAAGTTGATCATTTTTTGCATACTGTGCATGGTGAGCTCTCCATAGATAGGCCCCGAATAACCGTTACCACCAATGTTGCCGGTGAGTTTGCGCACAATCTTGTAAACTGTCTGCACATTCGGGGTGCACTCCAAGAGATCGACATATCGTCCAAACAAGAGGCGTCGCTTGGCCGATGGTTGTTGCACCGCAACGATGATTTCATCATCATCGTCGTCTTCACTTTCGGATCCAGTCTTGCGTTTTTTGTTTTGGGCCGTTTGGAGCTGTGGCGATGGTGTGACGGCGATACCAGAAGCTGTTCGGTCAGATGTGAATTCTGCGACACGGTTGGGTCGTGATGCGGCGATGGCAGAAGACCGTCTTGGAGAAGACCCCCCGAAAAGGACGCGACGGGGATTTGATGTTGATGTAGTCGTACCATCGCATTCGTCATTGCTGTTGGATTTTCGTCGAGACATTGTGTCTGGCACCACTGGAGGTTCTTCAACGGACCCGTTCAGTGCTTGTGGTGTGACAAGAGCCCGACGACCCCCTCGGGCTACTAGACCCAGCTCCTTATTATGCGACGGCGACATGTAATTAGCAATAACGAATGTTGACCAAGGGCCTGTCTGTGCACGCATAAAGTACACAAAAACGTTGCGGTTGTGTGATGAACAGGAACAGATCCAGCAAACGATGAATGGTGCGAGTGTGTGAGGCAGAGATGCCTCCGACATTCTCTGGGAAGGTTTTTTGGAACGCGATGTGAAACGCAATGAAACCGATGAACCCGCGCCCAAGCTCGCCAAAACTACGACTCGTTCGACTGCGATGATCAGTACGTCGAACTCGCCAAATAAAAAATTGGTTCACCAACAACGGAACGGTTTACGACAGAGTGTGAGTATTAATACAACACTACACCCTTCTACCGTTGTCTACTCTAGCTATTGCGACATCCGGAGCTTCCGAGTTGTCCGCTACAGATTAAGATCATTCAACGGCAACGGTAGCCATTATTCACACGACATTTTTCTTTTGTTGGGAAACGGTCTGCCCTCACGATGATGATGAGCGATGACACAACTCGACCCTCAGGATGGCAAAACACAGCCATCGCCAACAACAACAATAACAACCATGCTGTTTCCGTGCAAGCGGATACGGCCATGCAGGAGGGGGGTAGCGATCATGATTCCGACAGTAGCACCACTATAACTTCATGTCCCCTGTTCATGGAAGGACTTCCGCGAGACTTTTCTACCAACCCACAACTCGCTGCCATTGCCAGTTTGCTCGAAGACACGGTCCCAGAGGAACACATCCCACTGGAAGATGAACAAGACCAGACGATAAACCATACCAATTATCAGCAAACAATAGCTACCACTGCCAATTCCAAGAAGAAGAAATACGTGTACAAATGTGTCGGAAAGCGCTACTCCAAAGCTAAGAGACGCAGTATCACCAACACCAAATTTTCATACCATGATCGAACAACAACAACAGCAACAAAACATCGACGAAACTGCTCGACACCAACCCCCACTACTCCACAGACGCCCTTTCCGACACCCATCCGAACGACAACTACAGCAACATCGACCAGTGAAGATGGTTGTACATCGAAACTGTCATCATCTTCAGTTGGGGAAGCTATGCTATTTTTGAACATGTGGAAGCTTTAGCAAGTAGCGGGGAATTTTAAAATTTTTTCGAATTATTTTTTGTGTCTTTTTGTTTGTTTTTGTCATGGAAAAGTTTAAGGCCGTACATGTTCTGTGTATTCCGTTGATTTCGTCCGTACCTTCCTCTTTTTGTGGACACGATTTTCCCGAAATTAAATATTCTTCACGTCCATGCCTGCTTCTTTGCGTGCCATGACGTTGCCCACCAAATTGTTCAAAAAAATCCCTCGGGTTCGTTGTCCAACCCGTCCATTCTTCTTCAAGACGATGCAAAAGCCTTCTTCTTCGATGTTGACACCTTGGGAGGTCGCTTCCGTCGCTTCCTCGTCAATAAACTGTTTCCAATTGTTCCCGACAGTGACTGGCAGCGCCACATTGGCCGGTAACGGTTGGGTAATAACAGTATCATCCACCAAAGGAGCCACCCCCCGTGGCATGACCACAGGTACCACCACCAAATCATTGTCGGCCAGGCCGGGTTGCAATTCTTGTGCCTCTTTCAGGACTTGTCGAATCTTTTCTTCACCAGCGGCAGCAATAACTACTCGCTTTTCAATGCCCCGTTGCCGTCGAAAGGATGCCAACGTAGTAGTAAATGTCGACGTGGCATCATCTTGATCTCCGGTCATTAACGTTTTGGACGCCCGCACATTGAGTTTGGCCATTTCGGCGCCCTTGGTGGCACGCTTCAACCGTGATTCTTCGGCCACTTGATCTTGTCTCCAAAAGTAGGCCACTGCTGCCAATCCCACTACATCAATGGCAGCGTTGCGGAGGGATTCGTCCATCAAGTCGGTGTTGACTCCAGTCAGTGCCGCTGCAATACGAGCAATGGAAATCAGCAGTGAGGTTGTAGCCCCACCGGCAATATTGAGATAGAAAAAGTATCGCACTTTGCGAAAGGGACTTTCGGCTTCTTCGCGTAATCGGACCTCTCGTGAAAAGCGATCGTTGTTGTTGTCGTCGTTGGAAGAGGAGAAGGAAAGAACCATCGAATTATGGGGATAGAGCGTTGGACAAACCGTGGAAGCGGAGGATTGGAAGGAGGTAGGTATCACTCTACTTAACTTAAATGATGGCTGGAAAGCTTCTGTAGCTAGTGTGGACACCGAAATGACGGCAATAAGCATAAGAATCATTGACAAAAGTGGCGCGTATCCACGATGAAGGTTGTCGATGGATCTTCGTTTGGATGTCATTCTTGGAGTTCTACTTCTACTATGAAGGATGATACACCGTATTGAAGACATTCTTGTCTTCTTTTGAGCAAACTATGGTAATGTTAGGAAGATGGATGAAGGAAGACGACTTTAAGGGTGCTACTACGGCTAGTTGGGTAGTCAGTGATGCTGATTGTATTGTAAAACGTACGTAGTACCGTAGTAGTAGTATCTTTCGGCCGCCGCATCAGGAATCGGAGACATGTTGACTTTGACTACGTCGCGAGTCGCGAGTGATGTGTCACGGAAAAGATCAGGGAATAGACTTCAAATGGATTGCCTTGCGCGCGCCTTATTGAATCACTGTGACCGTCGTTCCACGTATGATACGGAGTACATCGTAATAAAGTACGACACAAAAACACAAACCGGTAGTAGTACCTGGAGTAGTAGGTAGTATTAATACATCTACTGTCGTATGATATTATCTTTGTTTCGTCAAACCATCACCTGGTAGGACGAATGCTGTCACAAGCATGGTGAGAACATCACGTTTCCGCAGGAAAACACAATGCAGCTCACTAACAATGAATGGACGGTGGATGAATCTTCTTGTCTCGTTCATAATAACCGTTGGTAGCTTCAAGGCGCTTTCATTGTCCCATCCTACTGCGTTTGGGAGTCGACATCTATGCCTATTCCATAATTATCGAAACGTCCAAGGGCCGTATTTTTCAGCCCTCTTTGATCAGTTACTAGAACAGACCGATATAAAACAACGGAATCTCGTCTACTGTACAACCAGTTACGATCAGCAAAATGGATGCGACTTGCCGGACAACACGGACACGTTTTTGAACGACGAGTTGATGAGCGCACTGGACCTGGACCACATCCAGAATGTCATCCTAGATGAATTCAATCCATTGTCGTTGGAAGATCTCGTCACCAAAACTGACAATCCACAACATACACCAACCATTTTTTGGGTGCAGGGACAAAATGCTTTTTGGACTCGCCATTTGCTTCGTACAAGTGGCCTGGATCGAATGATCCAGTTGCGTTGTTGCGGTTTCAGCAACGATTCTGATACTACTGTCAGGGATTGTATCTTTGTGGGTGAAGGAGCTGGTGCTCGCTGCGCTGGTACCACCATGGCACTAGCACATGCTTTTGGAGATGATCCCAAGGCTGCCCCCGAACTTCAGATACAGGGACTGAATGTGTTGGGAGACAATCGATGGGTATCCTTTGGTGTCGAACGAGAGATGTTAGAATCTCACAGTAAAACCAAAGACCTTTTCCAATCTGATGCTATCGAAGTATGTGACGAGGATCAGGTACTTGTGTGGTCACAATCGTCGTCCTTGAAACTAACGGACGCATCCGACCCTGTGTTGGCGACAAAATTCATCATGACACCTCACCGTAAAGGCACGATTGAACGATATACCACGCCGGATCCCTTGCCTCCAATATTTGTCTCCACATCTGTGGCCGAGGAGGGAGTAGCATGTCACGGGGAACCCTCTATGGATCCGTCCAGGGCAGTTCAAAATCCACTGGGGGATTCGGAGTGGCTAGAAGAATTACAGTAGTTTGTTAGGCAGTTTGGACCAAAAGTGCACCAAAAGCTCTACTGATAGATTAGAGGAAATGAACCAATCGATTGCAACTGCCATTGAAACTGCAATACCAACGAGACGCTCCTTTGGAACAACATTTTATAAAAGATACAACATCTACGGCCAGTCGAACCTGTGAGTGAATCGGTCGTCCTTACGAACCACTCTAGAGTAGCTCGGTAGTGAAAAATCCCTGGAAATATTCTTTTCTATTTTATTGTATGTTCTATTCCTGCAAGAACAACTCTGTATCATATGTACAAGTCAAGATCGGTCTTCATTTCAAGTCTAAGATGATAGTCTACCGTACCGGCAATCGTGCGTCACATAGTACGAATCATACGATTCCTGCAGGTGAGCGAATGAATTAACGGTTTTGAGTGTAATCCGGCAACCTTTCCGTTATTGACGAATTCTTGCTTTCACAAAATCAACCCACATCGGTTCGCTTCTTCGCTTTCCTCCTTTGAAAGAGTTCACAGTCACCTGTGTTTTGCATCAAAGAAACTACTACTTCTATGTGCCACTACACTACTACCGGTAGCTACTCTCTCTAGCTAGTATCAGCTCATCAAGGTGCCACCCTTGACAGAGACGCCGTGTTCTGGGCTCGGTTCCCCTCGGATAGATTATCGGCAACACCAAACAAACCAACCACACTATCATCGTCATCATTTCGAAGGGAACCAATTCCAACACGTGGCAACTGTTTCAAACTATTTGATATAGTAATATTTATAATTTTTTCTTTTATCGCAAGAGATTTCTTCTTCCAACAACACAAAAAAGATCCGGCACATTCCAGGACAGCCACTGCTAAAAAGTTGCACACAAGAACCACCCTTTCCTCTTACAAGAAGCCAAGAAGATAATTACAAGAAAACAAGAACGAATTGTTGGATTCATTCAATTACAACAAAACAAAAAGAAATTCCTCCCATGACTGTCGACGCCGTTACAACCAACAACAATGAGCGGGGTGCATCCTTTGGCGATATCAGTGAGGAAGACATGGACGAGGAGGAAGTTGAAATGAGATTGCGCAAGATGCACTTTGACAACAAGGAGACTCCGCCAGTTCCAAAGAACCACAAAGTTGTTGGGCGTCTCAGTCGTTGGGAGGGAGGCAGGGCCTTTGACAAGGATCTTCTCATCAAATCAGCTCCTGCCATGATTGACGCAGAAGCACAAAATAATGATCAAGAATCGGATCGGAGTGTAACGCTACGTGATGTTGTTCGAGTATTCCGTCGATCGGATGCCTTCATGAGAGTTACCGACGAGGACATTGAACGAGTTCGAACGATGCATGATCGATTCCTTGGTGACTGTCGCCCTAGTTTCAACTATAATTGCCTTCTCGTCATAGCTTCCTTGATCGCAGCACTAGTAAGCCAATGACTTGTTTTCAAAGAATTTCAGTCGTCTAATGGAGAATCGAGCAGCCACTCACGTTTCAAGTCTCTCGCTCTCTCTCTCTCTCTGTTTGACAGGGTCTCGGTGTTAGTAATGCGCTGATGTCTTGCCAATCGCCAATTAAATTGTCTTGACAATGAGAGATGGGCAGCTCATTTTTGTTTGTTTCTTTCTTTTCACGTCGTCTTTACAGAGCAATTCCGTGGCCTCTATCATAGCCAGCATGCTGGTCAGCCCTCTGATGGGACCTGTTGTAGGTATGTGGTACACGATCTACTACCGTTTGCTTGTGAAAAAAATCTAATAATTCTGATTCATTTTCTCAACAACAACAACAACAGGAATAGCATATGCTAATACCATTCACGATTACAAAATGCTCCGTATTGGATTGGTGACTGAAATCGTGAGCTTGGTGGTTTGCGTCCTAACAGGTGTGATTGTTGCCGCATGTATGCTCCCGTTCAAAGTGACAGAAGACTGGCCAACCCCAGAGATGTACAATCGTGGCAGTCCGACCAGCTTTTGGGTGGGATTCCCAGTGGCATTTTTCTCTGGCCTTGGTGTGGCTGTCTCTCTCTTGGATGACCAGACTAATTCACTCGTCGGCGTCGCCATTTCCGCAAGTCTTCTCCCTCCAGCAGTCAATGCTGGCATGCTTTGGGTATCATTCTGGGCATACGATCCAACGCGACATGTCTATGAGCAGGGATGGGATCGCCACGACTTTCAAGTGATGGGCCTGTACTCCTTGGGCATTACTTTGGTAAACGTCGCCCTCATCATCGTCTCTTCCATGCTCATGGTATGTATTAACAAGCTGCTGAGCCGATTAATAGATGGACATCACAACGTACTGATATTTTCCATTCTTTCTTGCATATTCCCTTAGTTCCGCTTGAAAGAACGCCTTCCAATTCAGAAATCAGTCTTCTGGACTGACCTTGGTGTTGCCAGAAAGATTTATCGCAATCTTGCCATCATACCTAAGGTTCATGAAGGACCGTCGCCAACAGAACTTCAGAAACGTGCGACCATGTTGACAGGACGAGCGAGTCATATTAATTTTGGTGGCCATGGCAGCGACAGTTACTACGCAACCTCTAGAAAAGGCCGGTTGCAAGTACCCGTTGGTTCAGATGAAACAAAGTCAAAATCGAACAATACTGTTGCAAACAGTAAAGCTGTTATGCCAATTATAACCGAGGAGGCCTAGGGCGGCGATAATGCCCAAGCTGTGACTGACAGAACCAACAGGAATCAAACGATTGGCTGCTACAATGTTCCCCTCCCTTGCAACTTTTATATTCGTTATTATTTGAGAATTCATTTTACTGTTAGGAAGCTGGTGCAAAACATAAAGTATCGTACTTTTAAGTATCTTGGCTTTGGACCACGTCAAGCCCATGGTACCAGAATTTGAAGCTTTGGACGTTTGTTCACAGTTAGTCCTTTGATCATGACCATAATATAATCATCATAGATACGACAGTATATATATATATTATATGTGTGAGATCTTGTACTGTTGTATCATTCTACGACGTTTAGGTTGTACACGTACGTACATGAACATTTTTTGAACATTCAACATATGAAGTGTATGATACACTTCTTCTCTTCTTTTTTTGGATGAGTGATGATGACGAAGAGATGAATTGGGTGTGTGTTGTGATGACAAGATTCCAATCCAAAACTCACAGTCAATGAAGAATGATGCCAAACCTGCAGAACAGAACCACCTACGTCGTATCATAGGACATTAACTGTAAACAAATAATGTATCGATTTAATTCAGAGTAATAACTGTTAAGTACGGTAATTGTCGTTCCAAACATGCGCACGAAGGAACTATCGCAACGAAATGGCTCTATTGTTCGATATGTTTTACCACTGCAGTATCATATTCTGTGTTCTACGAAATACGCAGTAAAAATTTTGTTGCAACACGTTTCACATCACTATGTCATTGTAAGATGCGAAGAAACAGATAACTGTAAATAAATTTTACTAGCTACTCTAGAGGCATGTTGGAAGCAGTCGCCATAAAATGCAAATCCTCCTTCTCACGCCAACTCTTCTGTCGGAAAAAGATTGTCGTTTCTCCAACAAGACATCCGCAACTAACTACTGGAGCCATGATATCTAAACAGAAGGCTCTAGAATCTGCTGTTAGTTTTTCGTCTTGGCCTTGGTAGTACTGGAAATTTCCTCATGGCAAGCATGTAATTCTTTGTTTCCATGGGAAGGATGCATTTCAGCTGCTGCTGCTGCTCCATTCACGGTTGCCAACCATTCAATCACAACTACAGGAGATGATGAGCAGAATAAAGATAAAGGCAACAATATTGTACTCCCGATTCCATCCATGCTGAGAAAATCCATGCCATCAGAGCCTAGAAGCACTTCAAACTTTGGCACCATCCTACGTAAGGCCATCCTCAAAGGCATGGATGGAGGCATTCCTGGTGCTATTGCTGGAGTGATTCAAGTAATCAACTTAATGTGGCTACGAACCATCATTAGTTATCAAGCACGATATGGGACATCATTTGCACAAGCCGTGAAACTCTTACACAAGGACGGTGGCATTCCCAGATTTTATAGTGGTTTGACATTTGCCTTGTTTCAGGTGCCCATGACGCGATTTGTAGCAACAGCATCCAATGATGGTGTCTTGGCTCTCTTGGCCAACTTGCCAGCAACACGTCACTGGGGACCTGGAGTAACAACCATATTTGCGAGTACCTTTGTTGGTTTCTTCCGCATTCTACTAATGCCGATTGATACTTGCAAGACAGTGTTGCAAGTTGATTCACAAGAAGGATTTCGAAACCTAATGAAACGGGTTCGTGAAGGAAAAATTCGTGTGCTGTATGCTGGGTCCATAGCAACGGCGGTGAGCGCCATTGTGGGGCACTATCCATGGTTTGTGTGTTACAACTTCTTAAAACAAGCTGGATGGTTAGCCTTGCTAATACCTTCCGCATTTTTGAGGAATGCTGCCATTGGTCTCATGACAAGTATTGCAAGCGACGCTGTGGTCAATGTCTTTCGCGTTGTCAAGACCGCAAAGCAAACCATGGGGACCAGACATGATGTTTCTTATGCGTCTATTGTTCGAATGATTGTGGCTTCAGATGGTTGGATGGGATTATTTGGACGAGGCTTGCGAACCAGAATATTTGCCAACGCCTTGCAATCCATCCTTTTTACTGTCATTTGGCGTGGGCTGGCGGAACACTGGGGGAATGCTTCGGATGAAAGCGGCAGTGGAACCAAGACTGGTATACGTGGTGCTCAAACTATTGTTTCTCAACTGACACTGGAAGACCTTGAAGTTCTAATTGAACCTCCTGGGGTCCTCTTAGAAAATAGACATCTAAATCCTTTGGCGAGATAGCTTTGTCATTTGCTATGGTTTTATCTGAATCAACCCTCGTTCCTCCTTGTAGAAGAAGAATGGCTTGAACTCTTTTACTCTATCTTCGTTGAACTTCTTTCGTTTCAGGTTTGTTGGTTGGATCAGAAGCGAATGGCTGAGATGAATTTGTTGGTTCTCTGCTACGTCGTCCCTCATATGTTGCAGCTTTTTATGATCTTCCCACAAAACGAATCCAGGGACTGCTACTACCGCAGTTATACTATGTACATCCGAAACGATGACATGATGGCTTTCGACTATTATTACCTTTATGTATCAATGCGATGGAAGAGATGGACCCAGCGGTGGCACAAGCTACTGCTGTCTTCTGAATGAGCTCTGCTTGATCTCAGATAGGTGTTTTGGGTTGATGCTACAATCACATTGTGAGCATTTTACTGCGTAGTAGAAGATGAACTACTGAAGGCTGAAGGAAACCATCATATTGTCAATGTTGTGATCTCATTTCTCATTCGCTATGTCTTTTAAAAGTCTAGAGGGGGATCCCGATTAGAAGAGAAGGCGAATCCAAGAGGATGAGGTTACTGCAGAACATTATCTTTGGCTGAAGAAGAGCAGCATGTCCATGCAACTTTATAACACCACCGACTCAACTGCCATCGCCATGGAGGTGTGATGGGGATTGCAGTGCATTGCAGCAATGTCAAATTGTGACGCTGCAGTATTTTCAATTTGTGATGCCTGCAGCTGTCGCTTTTTTCGGCGGGACTGAGGACTGATTCTGCGCACGGGTATGTATCATACGTACCCGGTAACCGTTGGTCAGATGATTTTTGGCGCGTCAAAATACACTATGTACAATAATTAATCCGGAGTACGAAGTATCAATATCGTAGTACTTCGTATGAAGTACGTCCAATTTTAGGACTGTTAAACTATGATTTTTCATTGGATCATCAAAAAAAGAGAAAGGGCAAGTACTTCTTTACTCATAGTTCATACCGTTGTTCATTACGTAGGTCGTGTATAATATGGTGCATGCACATGCATGAGCCGTGAAAACCTCCCTTCATGTTCCTTTTTCCTCATTCCAATTATTCTGTCTCAAAAGGGTGTCATTTCTCCGGCAAGACGCCTGCAGCAGCTGCACTCTAAAGTCATGATGTCTAAACGATTCAGAAGCTGCTGGTGTTATGCCGTCTTGGCCTTGGTAGTACTGGAACTTTCTTCATGGCAAGCACGTTATTCTGTTTCTTCCATCGTAGCGTGGCCGTTGGTTGCTGCTGTTCCAGTCACGGTGGCTAACCATTCAATCACAATCGCAGGAGCTGTTGCAACAAAAACAGATGAAGATGACGATGACGATACAACTCTTCCTATTCCATCAATTCAGAGACGTTCCCTGGCATCAGAGCCACCAAGCACATCGACTTTCGGCGCCGTCCTACGAAAGGCTTTAATCAAAGGTTTGGGCGGAGGCATTCCTGGTGCTATTGCAGGGGTGATTCAAGTGATAACCTTGATGT
Source organism: Nitzschia inconspicua (assembly GCA_019154785.2). Lineage (NCBI taxonomy): Eukaryota > Bacillariophyta > Bacillariophyceae > Bacillariales > Bacillariaceae > Nitzschia > Nitzschia inconspicua. The sequence continues at coordinate 2,484,075 of JAGRRH010000013.1, read as the reverse complement.
GGTTACGAACCATCATTAATCATCAAGCACGATATGGGACATCATTTGCACAAGCCGTGAAACTCTTATACAAGGACGGTGGTATTCCCAGATTTTATAGTGGTTTGACATTTGCCTTGTTTCAGGCGCCCCTGACGCGATTTGTAGCAACAGCATCCAATGATGGTGTCTTGGCTCTCTTGGCCAACTTGCCAGCAACACGTCACTGGGGACCTGGAGTAACAACCATATTTGCGAGTACCTTTGTTGGTTTCTTCCGCATTCTACTAATGCCGATTGATACTTGCAAGACAGTGTTGCAAGTTGATTCACAAGAGGGATTTCGAAACTTAATGAAACGGGTCCGAGAAGGAAAAATTCTTGTCTTGTATGCCGGGTCTATAGCAACGGCGGTGAGCGCCATTGTGGGACACTATCCGTGGTTTGTGTGTTACAACTTCTTAAAACAAGCTGGATGGTTAGCCTTGCTAATACCTTCCGCATTTTTGAGGAATGCTGCCATTGGTCTCATGTCAAGTATTGCAAGCGACGCTGTGGTCAATGTCTTTCGCGTTGTCAAGACCGCAAAGCAAACCATGGGGACCAGACATGATGTTTCTTATGTGTCTATTGTTCGAATGATTGTGGCTTCAGATGGTTGGATGGGATTATTTGGACGTGGATTGCGAACCAGAATCTTTGCCAACGCCTTGCAATCCATCCTTTTCACTGTCATTTGGCGTGGGCTGGCGGAACACTGGGGGAATGCTTCGAATGATGGCGGCAATGGCACCAAGGCTGGTATTCGGGGTGCTCAAACTATTGTGGCCCAATCAACTCATGAAGACCCTGAAGAACTTATTGATATCCCCGACGTCCTCTTAGAAAATAGACATCTAAATCCTTTGGCAAGATAGTTTTGTCATTTGCTACGGTTTATCTGAATCAACCCTCGTTCCTCCTGCTCCAAGAGCGATTGCTCGAACTCCTTTCGTCTCTTTTCTGCCTCTATTTCAAACTGGTTCATTTGTCGTTGCATGGTCTGTTTCGCTGCCTCATCTGATTTTTTTCGCATCAAATCGTTCATTTTCTCTTGTTCTTGTCGAGCCGCTTGGCAGGCCCGGAGTTTTGCAAGTGCTTCTTCCTTTAAGATTTTCAGCTCTGCCTCTTTCGATCTCTTGATCGCCTCAACTGCTCTGCGTTGCTCTTCTTCCTCTTGTTCAGCCTGCCTCTTTGCTTTCTCTTTGGCGAGCTTGATGCGAAGTCTGTCTCTTTCCTTTTCTTGGTTTCGTTTCCACAGACGGTGTGACTTCAGTTCTTCCAGGTACTCCGTTCGTTTTGATGTGTATTTGTTATACTCGAGACTTTTCATGCCGTCTTGCTTCTCCTCCAACTGAACAATGAGACATTCGACCTTTTGCCATTTCTTAACTAAAAGCTCGTACTCTTCTTTTCGTTCCGAAGTTTCATTTTCACTCTCACTGCTGCCGTCACTGCTAGAAGAACTGCTAGTTTCGCTGCCGCTTGTACCGCTGCCATGGCTTCCAATGCTTAAATCGTCTGTATTAATAGATCCGCAGGAAAGCTGGATGCTGTTATCGCTGATGGCACGAATGTCAGAGAGAGCACTGTTCAATTTCTGTTCCTTGTACTCTTTGGTGCATTTTATTTTCTCGCTGTACTCTCGAAGCTTGCGCTGGAAAGCGCGGAACTCTTTCGTCTCATCCTTGTTGTTTTGGGAGAGTTGGTCGAGGATCTTCTTGACTTTTTTGATTTTCTTCGTCAAGAGTTTAAACGTAGAGGGTACAGATGTGTCGGCTTCCATCATGATGATAATAAAATAATGTGGAATTTTTGTGAAGGCATTTCGTCGACTGGAGTGATGGTGTCATCCACAGAGTGGTCGGTCATTAACAGAAAAAACTTTCTCCAGAAATCTTCTGGGATAGTTGGGGAAAACTAACTGGAAATGCTCTATGACTGACATAATAAAATAAGTCGTACTACAGTGCGAAGTGATGATGAAGGAAGGTTGGCGCGAACGACCTTCGCTCATTGCAAAACTGTGCATTTTTAGTAAGTCGTACTATAATACTATTATACACTCTAATAAGAAAAGAACAGGAACATCTCGCCAAACCGAGCAGTAGACCTGCTACGGTCGTCGCCGAAAGCGTATCGTTGAGGAAGTCGAGATCTTCAATAGCGAACTTCAGCTTGCTGAGATGGAATGCGGACAGTTTCTGTACGATCACAATACCAGGCCCTTGTCTGTGTTCGTTTTGACTGTGAGAATCAACTGTAGTATGAGATTGAGACACTGCTCTTTTGTCTCTGATATATGAAAAGGATCTGGACAATCGATTACGAAGACCTTGGGTGACATCTAACTTCCCCGATCAAGGTCGACTGTTTCCCGGTGAAGACCCGATGCCTTGGCCTTAGTTTAGTATTATCCTGGGATCGATCCAACAAAATAAGAAGAGGGTTATACAATTATTCAACCATGTCTATTGGATAGGTGTCCTCCAGTTTCAGGTTGTGTGCAAAACTTGTCGGTTATGAAAAAAAATTGTCTATCACAGAAATCTGTTGGGGCATTTTTGGGGAGGGGGATAATAACAGGGTGAATTCAACCTCCACCTCAAACATGAGTGGAAAGATGGGTGATGGTTCTATGAGAGGATAACCTTTACAAGAACAAGAAAGAAAGATCATCGGAATTCATCTGGTTCAGATTGCTGATTACTCAAGAGCTTGTGGCCAGTATGGCAACAGCAGAGGCAGACAAAACACCTCCGTTTCCAAACACCAACGCCCTTCGACATCCATGGATTTGACGGCCTCTGGCTCGCCCTCGTAATTGATCAACAGCTTCCACAATATTGAACATAGCGGGGACTTCCCATGGAGCTCCGAAGCACAATAGTCCACCATGTGTGTTGATTGGAAAGAAGGATGGATCCATTAATAATGATTCTACAGCCCCGCCTTTGCGTATACCTGATGTGGTGTCATCAGCGTCACTCTCCAATGCCGCGACCAAGCGCTGGTGTTGAATTTCCAGATATTTTCCTCCTTCCCCGATTGGAGACAGACCACATGCTTCGATTGCACGCACTAAGCAAATAGGAAAGCAATCATACAGTCCAAAGAAGTGAATGTCCTTGGCACATAAATTGCCAGCAGATGCGTATGCTCGCGTCATCGCTTGTTGACAGGAGGCGTACATGACATCCGTGATGTGATCAGGATTTTGTGGGGGGTAGAGAGGTCCCGAGAAGGCTCCTCCACCTATGACAACGGGAATCCCTGGTGCCCATACGTTTCGACGTTGCAAGAATCTGTTGCTCGCAAGAATTAGGCATGCGGCTCCATCAGCTCGACGAGCACACTCTAGGAGTGAGATGTTGGGAGTGACTGGAGTCGACGACTGAACTTGTTCCAACGTTGTATACGATGAGTAATATCTGCTTTGGCTCTGTGTAGATTGTTGGTCGTCCTTGACTGGGTTGAATGCTGCATCGGACTTTTGAGAGTGTAGAGAATCTGGATGCAATGATGCATGGTAGCTCTCGAGACTCACGGCCATTTGTAACTGTATCCTCTTCAAGTCGTAGTTTTTCATCTGAAACTGTGTTATGCGATCATATCCATGGGGTATTGCGGGACTCTTGACACTTCCTTCAGGTTGTCCCAACGTCTTTCCGAGCTTGAAAAAGATGTCGTCCGCTTTGGACAGGAACGTTTCACTCGACATGGAACCCACAGCATCTGCTGCAACAACAGCAACACATTCCAAGCCTTCGGCTTGAATCATCCGTTCTGCTTCCAACAACGCCGATACAGGTCCTGCCCCTCCAGTATCAAGCGTCCGGCATCTCAAGGCACGTGGCTCTTGTCCGTTCCCGAACAGTCCCAATGCCGTCGCTTGGTAGTGAGCTTCCATGAAGTGATCGCCTTGTAAACTAGGTACTGCAACGAGGCCATCCAAATCGCGTACAGTGAGATTGGCTTGCTGCAATGCTCCATGCAAGACTTTGCTAATCATGGCAGTTGTAGATGGTGGTTCACGCTGCTTACTAACTCCTGTCAACTTTCGGCCTGATTTCACCATAGATGTGGCGCCGACGACTGCAACTTGACGAGGCAATCCAGATGCAACACCCGCCGCTGTAATCGAAAATAATCTGGGGGTATTCATAGTAACTACTTTGGATCAATTCCATGGACGCTAAGTATTAAGAAGAGGGGGTCGGTTCTGTTGGATGGACGTTATTTGCGGCCCGAATGGACAGGCAGTGAGTGACGAGAAAAAGGGGGGGGGGAAATGGCACAGTTAGTGTGGCAAGTGGCAAAAGTAAGTGCCTTGTCACAGTGGTGGAGTGGTAGTGAGCTCAAACAGTACCGTGTAAATAACAGTCCAAGAAAAGCGACGATAACGTGGGGAATAAACGCCGCGTCGCCATCGGCATTTCCCTCCCATAAAAAGTAAATACTCTAGGTAGTAGAGTAGCTAGCTAGCTAGCCTACAACAAAACCAGTGAAAAAATAATGATTCCTTCTCTTCAATAAAATCCTTCGTTCCGACCAGACAATCTGACCAGCCTTCGAAATACACTAACCGTACTACGGTAGTCGTTAAAAGAGCTTTCTTCTCACATACCACGTAACTCGTTAACGCCATTGCCAAAACAAGGTAGAGATAATGAGAATTTCCACAACAAGTCGGTTAAGAAGTCAAAGAAATAGGATGAATGGTCGACCGGGTGCGACGGAATCGGATTTTTTTCACTGTCAACATCGTACTACTCCGAGCACGAACGGTATTCGACGTGATGTAGTTTTACCCTCCTCCTGGGTACGAAAGTACACGTGATACGGTTTACTACGTACTGCTACTTACAGTTAAAGGTATGATTCATATTTCTGAACTCTCACTAGCTAGGTACATAGACTACCGGTAGTAGTAGCTACGGTAGTCTGCCGTAGTAGAGAGAAGTTTTACAACAAACACCAACTGCTAGCTCTAGTGCTACCTAAGTACGTAGTACCTGGTACTACAGTACGGTACTACTCAAGAGGATTGAAACCTCTATTCAAAAAACATGAATACCTCTAGTAGAGAGGACTCACATCGACACCACTTCGTAGGCCAATTTACCGAAAAAACTGCCTTTCCCGTCTCTAAGAAGATGTTGCTGTAGAGCTAGAGTGTTCCTTCATTCCTGGACTATCATCGATTCTACTACGAAGTACATTTCACCACAAGGCTATTTCACCTGAATTGTTTTGTTCTTGGGGGTCGCATCTGTCGACTTCCAAGAGTAAGATATTCTACGAGGCCAATCCCATGAGAGCTGCGATGCGGTTAGCGACGCCACCTTGTGAGGGGGTTCCTTCGCATCCATCTTCCGCTGACAGCCACACGTTGTTTCTTTCGTCGTAGTGCAAGTAGAACCGATGGTGCAACGCAAAGGCCTTGGGTCCGAATTTCTTTTTAAAATCTACAAATCCTTCCTCTACCAGACGATCGCCTTTTCGCCAAACTCGTCCAGAATCATGACCCCAGCCATCGTATCCGTTCACTTCTTCTTCCGTCCAACCTTCCGGATCGTCCTCGGTATGACTGAGATGTAAAACAAATCCCATACCACCACTGGCATTGGGAACCTGTCGAACTTCCCGGCCGTGAAATAAGCGTTTATTGTCTGCAAACGCAGACTGAGTGTAGTTTGGAATTTGAAACATCCTGCCTTGCGCTGCGTCGTGAACAATTGGTTGTTCGTCTTGAGACGAAGGGTACGTCGATGCAATCTCTCCTAGATAGTTTCTTAATTTGTCCGAAAGGACCAATTGAAACATCACTGTCGGTCAATAGGATCGATGCCAAAAAGCAGCAAAAATGAGCTATGTTGAATGTGCTGTGTTGTCTTTCGACCAAAACACCTTACACAGAATGCATGCACCGCCACTTACTTCCTCCACAAAAATTGAAGGTGGCTTTGGAATCGTGTAAATCTACCAAATAGTGAGCAAAGTTGGATCCATATTCCGCTTCACGCTCCGATGGAACATATAATGCGGTAGAAGAAGAAGAAGCTGTCGCCTGCAATGATTGCAAGGAAGATCTAGATTTCGAACTCATCCATGCTTTCGAGCTTCCATTGGGTAAAACCTCGAGGAACGACAACCCAGGTTTAACAACAGAAAAAAGGATAAAGAGAGACCGTCGCAGCATGATCGTCGTCTCTCAAGTCTGATTCTTCACTTGAAAGTGTAGCACTGTAACCTGTAACAGCTGGTAGCTCACGTGCTTCCTGTATTGTTGCAACTTGACAACACAACGTGCCAAAGAGAAAAAACGGTGAACCCGAACACGAACAAGTCCGTCCTTTTTTTTGTATCATACGACGTAGTACCGTACGATACGTTAGTCTACGGTACATACCGTATACCGTGGCGTAGTAGCTCTAACTATCGTTGAAGCTTGCGACGAATTGACAGAGAGAATGTGCTGGCCAAGTTTCTATTGTAGGCAGTACTGTAGGAACGTATCACACTACTCCAAGTACTAACTGTAAGAAACTGCCTACGGTAAGAACCATAGTACCGTGCTTTTCCGCAAGTACGTACCGTACCTGTACTTCACAGTCAATACAGTTTGTTGTCGTACGACTGCTACAGCCTTTACAGAGATTGTATGAATGAAGAAACCGTACGTGATGTGGGAAAATCGGACTACTTTTTTTTACATCGTCGTGTATGGAAGCGTTTGTCAACGCCAGAAACTTCTCATTACAGTACCAGCTCAAATATGAACATTCTTCTTTCAAACGAATTCACAGCAGATTCTAATAAATGTCCCAGAAAAGCATCATTTTGCCTCACAATGATTGAAGGTACATTTTCGAACGCACTTATACAGCCATTCCCAATTTTGCATCCGCACATGAGGAGTAGAAGACATATCAAGTTAAGAACAGGTACGGAATGCAATTTCCCCAAGAGAGCATCGATTTCCTACACTGCACTGGTTGCTACTTGAGTAGCTGCAACCAGTCATCTCCATCTTGATGTACCGTGCCATCGCTGATGATGTGAAGGGTATGTTTTGGTTCACATACGCTCCTCCCGAAAAGCTAGGGAGTGCAACTGAAAACTGCGCCACTTGCTGAAAGATGACATTATTCTCAGATGCAGAAATAGTGTAAAGTGCAGACATTAAGCAGTCTTCATGCCACAATGCTAGAGCATCAACCACATATACACCTCCCAAATCAAAGATCAATTCTGCTGCAGTTGTGCCAGCAGCTCCAATGTATTCATGAATGCTTGAAACTGCATGGCTAGCACTGTAGCCATCAAACAAAGTAACACCATTTGTATATTCAATACTGAGCGACTGTCGATTGAAGGCACGGATGATATTTCCCGGATTCCCTCCTACCACAACTATACCACTCTTTGGACCACGAACAACACCAACGCAGGGACTTGGTTTGCTGCTTGGAAATTTTGTTGGCTTATCAGTTGGTTGTATGCTTGGAGCTGAAGATGGATCTAATGAGGGAGGTAGACTTGGAACGGTTGTGGGAGGGGTGCTTGGAGCTCCTGATGGCACTTCACTAGGCTGGAAAGTTGGCTGAAGTGATGGTGTGATAGAGGGAGATGTGCTTGGAGATGCAGAGGGCAATATAGTGGGATCCAATGAGGGGAAAGATGAGGGAGCCAATGAAGGAGCTGCAGTTGGACCAAATGATGGCTCTGTGGAAGGTTGAAAAGTTGGGCTTCCACTGGGGCCCATAGAAGGGCTTGAGGATGGGAATTCAGTTGGATCAGCTGATGGTGTGGTAGAGGGAGATGTGCTTGGAGATGCAGAGGGCAATATAGTGGGATCCAGTGAGGGGAAAGATGAGGGAGCCAATGAAGGAGCTGCAGTTGGACCAAATGATGGCTCTGTGGAAGGTTGAAAAGTTGGGCCTCCACTGGGGCCCATAGAAGGGCTTGAGGATGGGAATTCAGTTGGATCCGCTGATGGTGTGGTAGAGGGAGATGTGCTTGGAGATGCAGAGGGCAATATGGTGGGATCCAATGAGGGGAAAGGTGAGGGAGCCAATGAAGGAGCTGCAGTTGGACCAAATGATGGCTCTGTGGAAGGTTGAAAAGTGGGGCCTCCACTGGGGCCCACAGAAGGGCTTGAGGATGGGAATTCAGTTGGATCCGCTGATGGTGTGGTAGAGGGAGATGTGCTTGGGGATGCAGAGGGCAATATAGTGGGATCCAGTGAGGGGAAAGATGAGGGATCCAATGAAGGAGCTGCAGTTGGACCAAATGATGGCTCTGTGGAAGGTTGAAAAGTGGGGCCTCCACTGGGGCCCATAGACGGGCTTGATGATGGGAATTCAGTTGGATCAGCTGATGGTGTGGTAGAGGGAGATGTGCTTGGAGATGCAGAGGGCAATATAGTGGGATCCAGTGAGGGGAAAGATGAGGGAGCCAATGAAGGAGCTGCAGTTGGACCAAATGATGGCTCTGTGGAAGGTTGAAAAGTTGGGCTTCCACTGGGGCCCATAGAGGGACTTGATGGGAATTCAGTTGGATCCGCTGATGGTGTGGTAGAGGGAGATGTGCTTGGAGATGTAGAGGGCAATATAGTGGGATCCAATGAGGGGAAAGATGAGGGAGCCAATGAAGGAGCTGCAGTTGGACCAAATGATGGCTCTGTGGAAGGTTGAAAAGTTGGGCTTCCACTGGGGCCCATAGAGGGGCTTGAGGATGGGAATTCAGTTGGAACAGGTGATGGTGTGGTAGAGGGAGATGTGCTTGGAGATGCAGAGGGCAATATAGTGGGATCCAGTGAGGGGAAAGATGAGGGAGCCAATGAAGGAGCTGCAGTTGGACCAAATGATGGCTCTGTGGAAGGTTGAAAAGTTGGGCTTCCACTGGGGCCCATAGAAGGGCTTGAGGATGGGAATTCAGTTGGAACAGGTGATGGTGTGGTAGAGGGAGATGTGCTTGGAGATGCAGAGGGCAATATGGTGGGATCCAATGAGGGGAAAGATGAGGGAGCCAATGAAGGAGCTGCAGTTGGACCAAATGATGGCTCTGTGGAAGGTTGAAAAGTGGGGCCTCCACTGGGGCCCATAGAAGGGCTTGAGGATGGGAGTTCAATTGGAACAGTTGATGGTGTGGTAGAGGGAGATGTGCTTGGAGATGCAGAGGGCAATATGGTGGGATCTGATAAGGGGAAAGATGAGGGAGCCAATGAAGGAGCTGCAGTTGGACCAAATGATGGCTCTGTGGAAGGTTGAAAAGTGGGGCCTCCGCTGGGGCCCATAGAGGGTCTTGAGGATGGGAATTCAATTGGAACAGTTGATGGTGTGGTAGAGGGAGATGTGCTTGGAGAAACAGAGGGCAATATGGCGGGATCCAATGATGGAAAAGAGGAGAGAGCTGTAGTTGGGGCAAAAGAAGGCTCCAAAGGACCAATGCTTGGAAGAGCTGACGGTATAGTTGTGGGAAAGACTGATGGGGAGGTGGTAATTTCCTTGGTTGGAGATGGGGTTGGTGATGCACTTGGAGTGCCTGGAGTAATTGTTGGATCTGATGATGGGAACAATGTAGGAGAGCTAGTAGGAAAAGGTGTAGATGATGAAGGAAGACTGCTTGGATTTCCTGTAGGTGCAGCTGCAGAGGGGATCTGACTTGGTGCAGGGTTTGGGCGGAAGCTTGGAGAAGGAGATTGCTCACTACTTGGACTGTTGCTTGGACTTCTTGTGGGGACATCGGGTGGTAACTCACTCGGTGAGGCACTTGGGCGGGCACTTGGCTGCTGAGAAGGCTCGTGGCTGGGGCGATTGCTTGGACTTGTTGTGGGGACCACAGATGGCATCTCACTGGGCTCCAAAGATGAAATATGACTGGGTGAGGTAGTACTGCTGTCAGTTGGAGAAGAGCTTGGGACACCATTAGGAAAAGCAGAAGGGGTGCTAGATGGGGACTCAGATGTTGCTGTAGGTGGTACATTACTAGGCTGTTCACTGGTTCTGGATGTAGGGCTGGAGCTTGGTATAGCAGAAGGATTCCATGATGGCTGTTCGAATGGCAGCAATATGGGTGATGAAGTGGGAACAAATGTAGGAATCGGTATGAGAAGATCTGTAGGCGCTGGACTGGGGTTCAGTGTGGGAAATAAAGTAGGGTTTCCAGGTGATGATGAGGGGAAATTGGTAGGTGCAAGCGTTGGGTTTAGAGTTGCCTGAGTTGCTGATGTTGGTTGGATTGTAGGACCAGCTGTCGGGACAGGAGTGGGAGATGGTGCTGCTGTTTGTGAAATAGTTTGGGCTTGTGTAGGAGGAGGTGTTAGTGGTATTGTTTGGACTGGGGTAGGAGTTGTGGTGGGTGTAACTGTTTGGGTAGGGGTGGGGGCAGGAGATGGATTCGTTGTTGTTGAAACTATTGGGGTAGATGTTGGTCCAGCTGTTGGCACTATGGTTGGTTCTGGAAGTTGTATCTTTGAGGGAGATGAACTTGGGAAGACTGATGGCTCTGAGGACAGAAAAGTGGTAGGGAACCCAGACTCTGAGATGCTTGGCATTTGACTTGGAACATGACTTGGAGAATTGGTAGAATGTGGTGGAACAATAACATTTGTGATTCCAGATGGAATTTGAGAGGGGGTTGTGGATGGTAAAGTTGAAGGCACATGGGAAGGTCTGCTGTGTGGTGACATTGATGGGATTTCTGTTGGGGTGGCAGATGGCTCCAAGCAATTGTTGTCTACCAACAAGCAATTGTTGCACCAATCTTCTCCGTTCAAACTTTTGATAAAAGTGTCACAACTGACAAAAGGTTCCAGTGTAGGAGTAACTGTGACTGATGGCAACATGGTTAGACTTGGAGTGAAACTTTGAACCGGGTTGTGTGTTGGAATAGAAGGAGGATTGTCCATGCTCCTGTCTGCTGAAATTTGAAACGGTGTAATGATGCTCTTCTCCTTTTTCAACTTTTCCATCGGCCTTAGGAGTCGTTGGCGCAATACTATCTCTTCTTCAGGTTCAACACCAAACATGGCATCATCAGGGCAGAACTCACTGCAAAGTACCCCTACTGTCCAATATGTATCCAAACCAACACCTAAGGAGTCCAATTGTGTCTGATCCGTTTCCATTGTTATGTTTGACATTTGTCGCTTGTCACATCGCGACAAGCCATTGTAGGTTGCCAGAATTGCATTTTCAATCTCTAAAATTTTGTCAGCATCTCCCGCAGCAAGCTCTTGTGTGATGGCTTTACTCATGTCAAATCGAAGGAAAAGGACTTGGCTTTTGGATACGAGTTGTGGAGGCATGCAAGCAAAGAAACCTTTGCTGGAAGAAATTGAAACTGCTCCAAAAGCAGCAGCTCCCTATCCATGTAACACACATTGAAGTTGAGATCAAGGTGAAAAACACAATAGAATAGTGTTGCCTGGGAAATCACTTACAATAGCAACTGCTGCCAAAGCAGCAGTGGTAGCGATGGCAGCCCCAACCCCAGCTGCTCCTGTCGCACCAGCCGCAGAGGCTATACTAGCTGAAGCATTTCCAACATTGGAAGCCGCATTAACAGCCATTGTTTGTAAGGTTTGGGTTCTAATGAACATGAAGCCAGCGACAGGTTAGAAAATCCCAGCAATACATTTTTGCGGAGTAGCCTTCCAATGCCAACTTACTGAGCAGCGGCACCTGGTGTACCTGTGGCGGCAACACCTGGAGTTGCGAGTGACGACGACGAAGTGTTGAATGAGGCATGTAGAGACGTCTCCATCGCTGTGTCCGCAACATGAGTCGTTTCCATTGCTACTTCTGCAGTGTGCGCAGATTTATTAGCAGCGTCGGCTACAGCACCTGCTTGCTCTGCTCCGCTGTGCGAATGCAATCCACCGGCATCTACATCGTTCGAATTTTGAACTAAGAACATCAATTTTCGTGCAGCGTAGCCAATCCCACCAAAAACTGCTGCCCCACCAGCGCTGTAAAAAATAGCGCGCAAGATCTTCCTTTCTTCCGGTTCCTCCTCATCCTCCAAGCTCTTTTCGTCCCCAACGAGATCATCATAGATACTTTCATCATCGTCGTCGTACAGTGGATACCTGGGAGTGGATGAGCCAGCCCCCGTGGGGGCTGCAGCACCTGTGTTTTCTTCGAAAATGTCAAGGACTGTTTCGTCAGGTACAAGAAGGCCTAGATTGCTACATCTAACATCGTCATCGATCAATTCATGTTTCTCAGCGAATCGAATGGAAGAAGGTTTCTTCGTATTCTCCTTCAATGCATCCAAGTAATCCATTTCTAGTGCCTCAAAGAACTCTGAATCTTCAAAATTGATGCAATTGGAAGCAAAGTTGTCCGCCGGCTCTGTGTGCGCGTCAGAGTACAAGTGCTCACTGCCGTGGTCTCCTCCGAACTCAAAGCTTTGCTCATGTTCGTCGTTGTAATCCCCGTCCTCGTCCATTATCTTGAGGGGAAAGATTGTTATGTTTCGTTCGGACAAGCTTTTCCTTCCATTTTGGTTCCCTCCATCCGGAGACGAGACAAAAAAGTCTCGAAGAGAACCTTTGCGAGGACTCATTATGCTGGTAGAAAAGGGTGATGATAGGCTGTGCATTGATCCTGCAAGTGAATCGCCTCGTTCCGATGCAGACAAATCAGACGAGGAGGCATAATGTCGATTGTGAAACGACGATCCAAAGTTGTCTCCGTCTTCTCCGTGCACGAGGTGCAGACTGAAAAAGATAAAAACAAAAGTACAGCATACCAAAAATTCAGTTTTTACTCAAAATCGCACTCGATCTCATACGGCGGAAATCAAAATTCACCAACGCACCTCCCGAGGGTGATGGAGTTATCATCCTCTATGATTTGATCATTTCCTATAGCTTTATTGCAATCGTGCTGCTCCTCAACCGGTGAATCAATTAACATGGGGACATTCGAGGATTCTCCTACGTCACCTGAAAAGTGAAAAGGCAAACTCTCTTCATCCTCTAAAGATTGCCGCTCGCTATATCTGGTGCGCCTGTCGGTATATTTCCGCTTTCGGGATGATTTCAGATGCGACGACATTGACGACATTAATTTATTGTCTGGTAGAGTCTCCGGTGGCTAGCGATGACGAGATAAATAATAATGCTTCTTCTTGTTGCTGTTGAGATTGACTGAATTATTATTACTTCGTTTTTGTAATTCATTCATTCCCTTGAACTCCGTACATTATCAACATGAGAGATGAGGCGGCACTGATGACAGTGAGATGATTTTGTTGTTTCTTGCCTACCGATTCTTGCAAAAGCATGGTTGAAAAGGCGTTTGGCAATTAACGCGTTCAAATACCGCACAGACAATCAGCGTAGACAGAGTACCGAGCGTCGAAAACATGGGTTCAAACAAAAGAAAAAGAGCAATTGTTTGTTAGACCTGTTGTTAATAATTGTGAGATGGGACCATCGGTAATCTTGAGTCAACGACAATTAATCATTCGTGAATCAATTAGGTAGTAGCTAAAGAACTAAATGAAGCTTTGCTTCCTCTTTAGCCTTTACAGTTAATTAATGAAATACCACAGATTTTTGGAATTATTAGCACAATGTTGCAGAGCTGTAATCCATAATTGTGCCAACACTGACCCTATGCAAGGTACTGTAGTAGAAGTAAGTAAATAAAGGGACTGTCAAAATGACTGAAGATTAGCTCAGGGACTACGGGTAGTAGGTAAATCGTAATTCAGTAAATGGTTTATGCAACGTTGGCCGCTAAAACGTACTCCGGACTCCGGAGTAGTATCGACGAAGAACCACTACTCTACTAGTAGATAGAAGCAAATTGTCATCAGCAGCCAGAAGAGAAGACGGAAACCCGAGGTTGGCATTGATAACACTGTCTTATAGTAGACTCCTCTAGTAGCTAGTAGAAATTTTGTTTTCTTGTATTCTACTTTGTAGAAGGTACCCGTACTTGCAGTGTCGATCCGCTTCTCTTCTGAAAGGTTTCTACTCATAAATCATTCCATAGCAGAGATACGCAATAATTGAGAATAGTAAAACAATGATATAATAGAATGCTTACTTAAAAGTAGTAATAGTTAATTTCGTAAAGCAACAAACAAACAAACAGCTCCAAAGAAATCAAAGCTTTGCTGGGATGTGTACCATGGTATGGAAATTCGAAGACGAGACGACCAATTTGGCTAACATGGACTTTCCAAGAGAGTATCCTCTTGTTTTCCTGCCGTTGCGTCCAATATCCACAGCTAGATGATAGTCTTTGTCCCAACTGTCTCTACTTGAAGTCTGTCCGGACGACAGTTTCAACGTCGGACCTTATGATTAGCTGTGGGTCAAAGTCGAGGTCGTCTTCCATTTGAGCCACTCGCATCCTCTTTCGAACTTCGGCACGACATCCTGTCAGCAGCATCTCGCTGATGCGACCATTTCGCTCTCCACGCCATTGTCCAGACGTCTCTTCTTCCAATAACTTTGCAATGACACTAGGCTTGAGGTCTTCTGCCAGATCAAAACCTTTGGCATTGGCAAGATCCATGAAAATTTGAGCAAGCTCGACACACGAATAATCGGGGAACTCAAATGTCAAGGGGAAACGTTTGCGCAAGTCCCCATTGAAGACCATGAAAGTGTTCATTTCCACTGGAAATCCAGCCAAGATCACCAATGGATGGTTGTCCTCGCCCCGCTTCTTGGTCGAATCGTCGATGGATCGCATAATTTCGTTGATCGCGTCGGTTCCAGTATCGAGTTTGTTGCGTTTGGACGACATGCCAAGGGTGTATGCCTCGTCGATGAACAAGATGCCTCCGCGGGCCTCATCGATGACTTCCTTGGTTTTCATGATCGTCGTAGCCTTGTCACGTCCACAGAGATCCATGCGTTCCACTTCCAAGAACTTGGGTTTGCGCAAAATACCAAGTTCGTGGTACGCTTTGGCGAGCAATCGTGCGACTGCGGTCTTTCCACTTCCAGGATTTCCAAGAAAGACCATGTGATCCGCTGTTGGACGTCCTGTATCTTCCGCCAACGCGGGTGGGATCAAATTCAACGGATGGTTACGTCCACGGATTCCACCGGGTGGAATGAGAGATTCCTTCAAGTCACAGATTTCTGCGGTACGACGCAATCCACGGAGCTGCGGGGGGATTTTTTTTAAATAATAATAATAATAAAGGAAAGAAAATGAGGACAAATCCGTGTCGAGTCATGCCGTGAGATATAAATTAGAGTGGCAAACCTTGCAACGACAATTATAGTAGTAGTAGTAGTAGTACGTGCATGTAGACACGGTCCCACGTACCTGACTTTTGATATGGTCCAAACCAATGATCGAGGAGAGGAGCTCTTCGACGCGATCTCTTGGTCCAGTGGTGGAAGTGAGTACGCCGCGAGCGTCGCGTAGTGGTTTGTTCCTCTTACGAACCGCGTCCATCAGGATGGTTTCCGCGTCGATCTTGTCTCCGTTGTTCTCCAGCTGGTCGGAAAAGGCAATCTCGAGTTCGTTGGGGTCCATCCCGGCCGAGTATAGGGCATGAGGGAACCGATCGGCCAATTTTCGAACGGCGGCCAGGGCCAACTTGATGTTGTTGTTGGATCGAGCACCGGGACCGCTGGATCGCATACCGACGATCTTTCTTTCCAACATGTCGGCACGTTCGTTGTACTTGTCTGCTTTCTGACGACGTGTCATTTCGGGCGGAGGAGGACGTCCCTCCAGCATGGCCACGACTTGATCATTCACCATGGCTTCATCGGCCATGGCCAAGTCGAGTGGGGTCATTCCGTCATCATTTTGCAAATGCAACGCATCCGGGTAGGCATCGATCAAGAGTTTCACGACTTCGGGTGATGCACGGTTGGACGCTGCCAGATGCAAGGGCAGGGATCCGTATTGGTTGCGGACGGTTGCACCTTCGGGATGACGGACCAACAATACCTCGACAGTCTCGACGGGAGCTTGCCACATGGCGGCCTGATGGATGGGAAGATTTCCGACACCGTTGGGTTGCGATGCTCCACCGGGGTATGCACGCAACAATACTTCTATCACATCTGCAGTGGCTTGGAAACTGCACGCCGCGTGAAGAGGGAGATTGCCTCGATCGTTCAAACGAGAGGCCTCCTCCGGAAAGGAGGGTTGCTATTATTTTGTTTTTTTTTGAAAGAAGGGAGAAAAAAATAGCGAAAGAGAGAAAAAGAAAAAGAAAAAGAAGAAAATGTACCGTTATGATGAGAGAGCACATGGTACAATCAGTATTTTTTGACAGTCAAATGAATTTTTCTTGGCAGTACCGTATATATCATTGTTATCAACCCTGCGTACCTTGCTTCGACTAAGGAGGGCACCAAAGCCTTTACAAAATTCATGCAACTTTGTTTCCGACATGATGGCTTCTTCTTCTTCTTGTTGTTGTTGTCTGTAGAATTATCAAGTGCTGTCGATAGATTTGATTTCGTTTGGGCACTACTGCTAATAATATTTCTATTGCATTCGAAAGTACTATTACCCTACCGGTATACAACGTAGTACTTCACTTCACTTTTTGCTGACTGTGAAGTTGGAAGCTCTTCGTCGAGGCAAGACAAAGCAACGAGTACGGTAGGACGTTGATAAAAACCTTCTGCTGGAGATTTTCCTACCGGTAGGATGAGGTCGGCTGGTCGGTCGGATCTGATCACATCTCCCACCCGTTTGGCTGCACATTGCATGCGTGTATGGAAACAAGAAGCACTCTCCTAGTTTTTACGTACTGTACATACTCCGTAGAAACGGGTTGGAAGTTCATTGGTGACTGCGCGCGTCGGTCCAGTCCATGCGTATTCACCGTAATTTGAACCGTCCAACGAGTCGATACCTTGTTGTACTTAGTTCCAATGCGATTTTTATTGGTCGCGATGAGTCTTTTTGAATGCAGTAACGGTCGTTTCCAGCCTACTCAAAGGGTGGATCTGCCTGCTCGCCGCTTTCGTGTGTATGGGTAGGTACGAGAGAGAGAGAGAGAGACGCGATGCCTCTATTAATATATTTCTCCAGTATTATTTTAATATCACTCTCGTTCACCACTACGACGACGACGATACCATTCTATACACGTTGGTGTATCATAGGTAGTGTCTACTACCCTCTGTTTGTTTGAGTGCTCTATCTTGTCGTTGTTACCTACCTACGGTAGTCGTTTTTCCGATTCTTTCTTCCTCCAACCGGCCACAAACACACTGCCCACTCTACAAATCAAAATTCCCACCACGACCATGGCCGCTGAATATACAGATCTGCACGAACTAGCCAAGGGTTGGAAGGCAGCCATTGCTCGTGCCACTGACCCTGCCACCAAGTAAGTTGACTGTGAGGAGCAAAGTAATAATGATATAACGTGATATATCATTGATTATAATATATGATTGTTTTATCTGACTGTCCCTCTCGTCATTTTCCAACTTACAACAAAGACATGAAGCACAGATTCGTAATGATCGAGGAAATTTGCCATTACACTCGGCCACGTCCTTTCGTGCTCCCATTGAAGTTGCCGGTGAGTTCCCAATTGTCGGTGGATGGTGGTACTGCGAAACAAACACAGCTACATTGCCTACCATGGACATCCTGTGGCAATATTATTATGATCCAGCGAATGCTCATTTTCTTCTCTCTTCCAATGATCGCATATTTATGTACTCTGTTTGTATTGTTTCGTACACACACACAGAGGCGTTGCTTCAGGCGTATCCAGAGGCAGCATCCATCACCAACAACTACGGTAACCTTCCGTTGCATTTCACCGCTTGGAAAAAGGGACCGTTGGAGGTCGAAAAGCTACTGTTGAAAATTTATCCCGAGGGTGCGGCCCAGAAAAACAACCACGGCAATTTGCCCTTGCATTACGCCGCACATTACAACGCGCCGTTGGAAGTCGTAGAGGCCTTGTACAATGCCTACCCGCAAGGTGCGACGCAAAAAAATAACGACAACAACACTCCGTTGGATCTGGCCATTGCCGACGGTGCCAGTCCCAACGTGGTCAGCCTCTTGCAGGGAAAATCCGTCCCACCCACCGAAGATGAACTCTTGGAAAAGGCCAAGAGACGATACGAGGCGGCCGAACGAGAATTGGCCCGTCATATGAGCGAATCGCATGGTACAACCGAAGAAATGGAAGAAGTCCTCGGTTTGTTGATGGACATTTACGAAGGACATCCTCATGCTCTCTATTCGGCAGGAATCAACCCAGAAACAGCCGGAACGATGGAAGCCATGATGGAAGAGGTCAGTGTGTGTACTGTCATACTTAACCGTGCAGCAACAAGTTTTCGTTTGATGTTGTTGTGTTTTGTTGTTGTTGTTGTTGAAACCACCAGATCAGCATTTTTCCTCACAATATCATTGTCTCTTGGTCGATTTGTGTACTATTATCACCAGGTCCGAAAAGCGGCTGCCGCCGACAATACCCATATCGGAGGAATGGAAGATAACTTCCTTGCGAGAAACGAAAATGAAGAAGAGGCACAGCTTATCGAAGATGCGCTGTGCCCCCCGGATGATACGGTCGAAATTGCCTTGAGCAAATTGGTCGGTTTAGAGGCCGTGAAGAATCAAATCCGTGGAATGCGTCGTACCATGGAACTGGTCAAGACGAATCCTGGTGGCAAGATCGCGCACCCTTCCCACATTGTGTTGGAAGGAAATCCAGGAGTCGGAAAGTCCACCGTCGCAACCATTTTGGCACAGGTACTGTTCGAAATCGGTGTCGTCAAAACAGAGAACTTTGTAACAGTCGGACGCTACGATTTGATTGATCGAAAGAGTGAAGCGCGGACAATCACCAAGACGCGAAAAGTCCTGGAGCGTGCCAAGGGCGGTGTTTTGGTTTTGAACGAAGCGTACACCTTGTTACCAAGTACTGCCCGACCTCGTGGCAGAGATCATGGCGGTGCCGCACTTCGTGAAATAGCTCGTACTCTCCCCACTGGCAACCCGCTCGTCATCTTGACGGGTGGTGCCTTGGAGCTTCAACGTATTCTGTCCAGTGAGATTGGATTCAAGAGTCATTTCTTGACCCGCATTGAGTTTGCCGATCCCACTCCAAGCCAGATCGCACGCATTTTCATGGGCAAGATGAACGAAAAAGGTCTAGTCCCCGGAGATGGCGTCACGGTTGATTATCTTGCCGAATTGATCTCCACAAACACGGACGAAGATTGGAGACTGGAACGCAACGGACGCATTGCCGATCTGTTGCTGAATGGCGTAAGGGCAGAGCTACGAAAGAGGTTCCACTTTAATGATGAATCAAGCAAGCTGTCGTTCAGTCCGATCAAGATGATGAGCCCTGGGGCGTCGTCAAGAATGCCCGCTGCAACTCCAGACGAAGTGTTTGTGACAGTGGAAGACGTACAAAATGCAATTGTCAATGGCATGTAAATCAGATAGCCTACTAATAGTTTACATAATATTATTCTAAGTTTCAAAAAGTCAATCGTGTTAAAAAAAATCTTACTTGTACTGTAGTATGGATTCTATATTTGACAGGGAAGACTCACTAGCTACTAGGAGTCCTCATAAAGTTACCGAACCGTTGCGTTCATCCGGTGATCGACTACCATCGTCTTCATCGTTCCGTTGGACGACAGATGTATGAATAGCATCATCGCCGGCGAATACGTGGCTGGAGGGCACAAACAAAGCAAATTCTTTGTGTCCATTGTCCACTTGATCTTCCGCGACATCATACTCCCAATGAAACAAGACGATGATTCCGTTTCTCCAGTACCGATCTTTCAACTTATCGCGAGGGACACGGTTCGACCCCTGGGGATCTTTTCCAAAGAGATCACCAAAAGGAAACGACTCCCGCCAGTTGTAGTTTTGGACTGCCGTACAGCCCTCTATTGTAACATCTACGAAATGAGCCTTCTGTTCCGCCTCGTCAAGAGTTGCCATCCAATCGCTCCAGTAATCATCCAAGCCATAGACCTCCTCGAAGCCTTCTTTATCGGGTCGCCAACCGTAACATAGCACAGGCTCATAGTCAGAATCTGGATGACACGATACCACATCAGATCTTCGTTCCAAAGTCCCTTCCATTTTACCCGCCATAGCAGTCACTCTTCTCGTTCGTTCATCCCTTGGGGGGAGAATTCTAGCAGTTTCGCCGGCTTCTTTGGGGTTCAGACCTTGATCTGTTCCATCAAACTGCATCCGGTATCCGATAAGCCGATTGAAATTCTGCTCGAGCGAAATGTCGGGGTCAAATCCTAACTCCCATGCACCTGAAACGGAAAACACACACGTCCACTCTTGTCCTTTGCCTCGATTGGTGAGAATGTGGACAGGGACAGCAACAACTTCGTCTATGTCGTGATCCACGTTTCCATGTTGGTCAACATCGTTTTCTCGCTGCAACAACTGTTCGTGCGGTAAGGCGTCGCCGATACTGTTCATTTCTTGATAACTTTGTGGTCCGGGGGGATTCGTTAGTGTCGTAACGCAAGATGTTGGAAACGAAGGAGGAAGTTGACCTTGATGATACGCATTTTTTCGTTCTTTGGAAGGACTGACCGGTCGCATTACAAAGTTGTTTGAAAAATGATGCTGGTTGAAGTGATTGACTCCGTTGGCAAGCATTTGAATTGCCGGCAGCAAATTTCTGTCTTGCCACAAAGGTTGGCAACGATGTAGGTAGTCGTAGCCTAATCGGGCAAACGCTTCCTTGAAGTATTGGGGTCTGTCCAAATTTTGAAATCTGGTGGGGCTGAGAAGTACGAAATCTTGCTTCAGCTTTTTCTCTTGGGGATTCTGAATTTGTCGTTTTTGTTTGCGCCGCTCTCGCTGGCGCTGGTGAAAGTTTTCCAAAAATCTATGGGAAGGGATTTGGTCTGGCTGTAAGGATTTGTTGAGTCGACTTTTTGCCTTTTCCAAAAGTTGTGGAGTTAGTGAGTAAGCTGGTGGCTGCTTCGGACCAGCAGGGTCTGACGGCTTTGGCCCAGTCATTTGTTGATATGGCTCCTGTTGTTGTGAAGCGTCAGAAAAGCTATGGACACTGTGGTGTGTTTTTTTCTGAGTGATTGGGGTCGATTGGACGGAAGAATCCAGAGCTGTGTCTCCTTTCTTACTATTTGTCTTGGGATGTATCTGCGATTCTTGCAATTCGTCTTGCGGTCGTATGACTAAGCCTCTGTTGGTTGTCCTTCCGGCTCGGTCATGTCTAGCAGACGAATCCAACGTCATCTTGATTTTCTTCGAAGACGGAGCTTCGAGATCGCCCTGTTCACGGCTATTTTTACTGGCAATTCCGTCTGGTTCAAAGTCTGCATCTGGACTCACCACACGTTCTGAAGACTCGGCGTCTTCGTTCTTGCATCGTATGATCTCCGCATCAACTGCGTTGTTGTTGTTGTTGTTGTCGCCCCTATCGACACTCTCCATGGCATTGGACATGGAGCTATCCGAAACGTGCAAAACACGTTTCATGTTCTGACATACAGAGACAGCCTGGCTGGTTCGATTGAAATCATGACTTCCATGTGGTCTTCCTTGTTCCAAAATCAGCGGACAACCTTCGTTCTGTTCAGGAACGTTCTGAAGCTGATTCCGTTGTACGGCTTGTTTGCCAACTCTCTCACATTCGCTCCTCGCCACAAGGAGGGAGCAGTCTGTCATTTTCTCTTTAGGCAATATGCCTGATAGTTTCAAAATGCTATGATATGAAAAATAGGACGATTGTCGTTGTGGCAAGACCTAAACTCTTGTCTGTACATGCATAGAGAGTTCAAACATAAAATATAAATCAAGCTATAAAATAACTGTAAAAACAAACAAAATGATCTCAGCTGGAAGCTGGAAGGATCCTTTGAAAGAGATTGCAGGATGGTATCATACATACGGTAGTGTGTGCGGGTGTGTCTGTTTGTCTGTCTGCTCCGGTGAGCGGTGGAAAACTGTAAATAAGGTCGTTATTTACAGTTAATACGAAGTAGTACGTATAATACCACTACGGTAGCACTAACTGTAAGGTAATACGTTATGCACAATATATATTAAAAATATATTATTATTATATTATTATATTTTATTACATTTTATTATGTAATAACAGTACTATTATATTATTAGAAGATTATTAGATTATGTCGTACTCTATGATATTACACGTAAATATTTTATTATATATCATTATTTTTTTACACAATACCACGTATTAATACGTCGTATGATACTACCTGTATAATGGCGTCATTTTTACTACATAATATACATATTCGAATTATATGTTTTTTCGTAATATTTTCTTATTCTTCGAGCGACCGGCGGTCGTGTCAATATCATACAGTCCCGCTTCACCTCATCTTTCGCTTCCATGTCGTTGCCTTCCGTAGGTCTCGCAGAATTAAGGTCATGAACGACGAAAAGTCAAATCGATACAACAGAAGCAACAACTATTTACTCTCTCTACTAGAGAGAAGAGCCTCCCAACTGGCGGGTTTCAAGCCACTTCTTCTGTTCCGCAGGCTGCAACCATCAGAAAACAAGCTACCATCTTTTTCAGGTCAACGAAAATATTTTTCTCTGGGGTTCAAGGGAACAATATTGAATGAAATTCTTTCGTTGGTTGTGTTCCACCGAACATCATGCCGTCGATGTTACAGGCAACCTGCCTGAGTCCCAAAAAATCGTTGAGGACCCAGCTATTTTCTAGCTTTGGACTGGCGGCATTCTTGAGCCTTTTTGTGATGGTAGTATCCAGTTGTATCGCTATCGTAACGAGCGGGGAAGATGTCAAACGATATGCGAGAGACTTGATGACACAACAAGTACAGGAACGTTTGATACGATCGGGGGAGTTGGTAGCCGAAAAATACAGCAGTCGGATCGCCAGTGTGGAAGGGACATTACAACTGTTAGTGGAAGCAGTCAGGGATCGAATTGTGGGATATCCGAGCGAAGAGGGGTGGGAAGATGCACGTCATGTGCCGTTTCGAGACTATTACTATGATATCGATCCATCAACAAGGCAGGAATTTGCTTATCCATTGGCGCAACCCCCTGTGCCTTTGGATTGGAGTGTTGAGAGAGAGCGATATTCTCCGTTCTCAGATTCCAGATTATTGGCTTTTCCGGAAATGCTTTTTTCCACAGAGTCTGCGGCGTATCACTTTCCGGGAACTTGCGACCCGACCTCTGGCGAAAATAGCCTGTTGTGTTTTGAACAAAACAACAACGTAACGACAGGTGGGATTTTTCCTTCCGTTTCCCACGAGGGTTTATACAAAGCAACCGGGGATATTTCTGTGTTCATGAAGCCGCTTTATGAAGCAGATCCTGAACTATTGAACCTTCAAGTATTGTTTTACAACGATGGTGCTGGGTCGACACTCAAATTTCCGGCTGGGCCTGTGATCCCACTGACACGAACCTATGTCAGTCAAGGATGCGACTGGATCGCAGAGCTTCAGAATCCATATACTGGCAAGAACTTCGGGACTCCGGAGGATGCTGCAAAATGTAGATCTGGAGAAGTCGAGTCGCGATACTACAATTCGATGGAAACGGGAACTGCTGAGTTTATTTTGAAGAATGGATTAGCCGCGTCCAAGACAGCAACGTCTGTGGACAACGCCATCACCGGGGTCGCATGGCAAGGAGCATTGGCAGCGTCGGATAACAGAACGGCAATACTTCGAGCTGGCAAGGCCATATACGATCGCAAGTATGTTGTGTCGTAATTATTTTTTGCGTCTCGCTCACGAATTACATACCTAACTGTCTTTGGATTGTTCGTGCCACAGAACCAACGAACTGATTGGATTTGCCACGGCCGATCTTTTGGAACATTTGTTGTCACAGTATCTGAAGAATAGGGTTTTAAATGTCGATGCCGACGTTTACATAGTGCGATATGACACGGGGTCTATTTTCAGTGTATCGCCAAACGCAGAATACACAGTCTTCGAGAAACTTTATGAATACGACCAGATCAAGACAGAAATGGATCAACAGTTCGACAACTATTTGCGAAACCTGAAAGCAACAGCAGCAGAAGGTCATCAAGAAAGTATTGACCAGCCAACTTTCCTTGCTCCGCTCCCATCGGGAGACATCATAACTGTGTCTTTCTTGCCGGCTCCTCCCAAAACATTTTTCGAAGCTGAATTATACAAACCCGTTGCCTTTGTGGTACAACGGATGCCCGTCGACGTATTTCGTGTTGTAGATGATGTGGAAAATGACATCGACAAAGGCATCAGGAGAGCATTGTTTCTTTCAGTGTCTCTAGGAATTGGAGGCCTTTTGCTCATTCTCGTCATCTTAGGTCGCATGTCAGCCATACTTACCTCTCCTCTTACTTTCATCACTAGAATTGCTAACCAGGTTATCAACAACGCGTTGATAGATGAAGATGAAAGCCTCACAGTGAAGCGCAGATATTCATACATCGAAGGACAGACATGCCAAGAGAATATAGTCATGAGCCACTATACTGCTTCTCGATGCACCCCAAAAACCGAGGTCAATTCTCTCGTTGAAGAGTTTCAAAAGATGATTAAGGGTTTCAGCGGGGACGGAGCATCCAATGTTGCTGAGCCGCCTTTGTTCCAAGTGAAGAATGACCTTGTGTGGCATTCTGATTTTTCAAAATTGTACATCCCAGATGGATTAACAAAAAAGTCTTTGCGACAAACCTCCGTTAGCACTGAAACGTCTGAAACTTTTTCCGGTCGAAGCCAGGCTAATGAAACGATTATGCTACCAAAGCCGGATGCAGATAGCGAGCAAATCGACTCCGATGAACAGTTACAAACGCAGTCAGTTTACTATCGGCCATTCAGTTCACGTACTTCGCAGCAGTACTTTGAAGAAGATGAGGGGGGTATCCAAGACATTTATGAAGATCAACCAGGGACTATCTGTCCTATCCCAAATCAGCAGGAGTCGCGGGGTGCAGGGGTTTCCGGGGCTATCGATCCTGAGTCAAGAACCACAAGTGTAAGATTTTCAGCTCAGCGGCCAAAGATCTTCACTCCAAATGTTGTTCCTGCACCAGCAAAGATCAATCGTTCGCCGGTCCTGCAGGCGCCGAAGTCTTTGGCAAAACCAATGCTTCAGCACGACAAAAGCAGCGCAAAGAAAGTTTGTTCCTCCTCGCTCTTTTGGTGGATTGTTTTGTTGATGGCGTTCCCAGTTTTGATCACGAATTTCATTATTGGGGCGATCGTAAGTTCTACTGTATCTGGGAGCATTGATGTTTCAACGCAGCGCGCTGAGGAAGCTTCGATTAGAATAGAGACGCAAAACTTGGACTTCGTCGCTGATCGGAAAGCCAGCACTCTATCTACTTTGGTTCAGAGCACCGTTCGGGACTTGCACGTCATGTCACGCATAACCAACTGGTTGTTTTTTGGGGGCATCAAGCGAGGTAAAAGCTTGACAGAAACTGACACCGCTTCTGAGGAATGCAAAAGTTTTGTAGAGAAGAATGAAGTTTGTCCATCCTACACACCTGAGCGCATGCCATGCGCATGCGATTGGGAATGCCCCCAAGAAGTTTCCAGTGAGTTTGGCTGTCAAATATTTGATAACGGGACCGATACACGGTTCTTGCAACGACAAAACTTTTTGGTACAGAGCCAGGAGGCTGATTCACTGACTGGAAATCGTCGGACCTCGTCTGGTTTCCCAGAACAATTTTATTCCCCTAATTCTACACACTGGTGGTGGGATATCTCGACGCTTCCAGGTTCACAAAAAGGTCCAAACGCTGCCGCTGGATACGAGACCCTCTTTGACCGCGTTGCTGTCGCTTCTGCAGCCTCTGTCTTCAACTTCCCAATGTACAACTACGCGACTGCTTTGAATAAAGAAAAGCCGTATCTTGGTGGATACTTGACGTTTGAAGACGATGGTCTTTTTTTGGGATGGACTGGGTGCAGTCAACTTCACATCCGTCTCGTTGCCTTTGAGTGCACCGTTGAGAATGGTGCCACGCTGATTGATCCCCAGCTTTGTCCTGAAGGAAAGTTCGGATATGATCCAAGATGCAGGAGTTGGTATGCGGATGGACGAGGAAAATATTTGAATTTCTCAATTCCAGTCCATGTTACAGGTATGCGTCGTACCGCTTGGTGCTTACTGTGTTGATGTGCCCTAACATGTTGGTGTCCCTTTTTTACCTCACAATTCGAAAAGCCCCGTATGAATACGCTTCATCCTTGATTACAGCTTCAAGTATTACATCGCCGATTGCAAATCCGTCAACAAAAGAATATGTTGGCCAGATCCTTTATGATTATTTACCGCTTGGCCTTGGGTCGTCCGTACGTTCACTCAAAGAACCACTCTCTTTTCTGATAACTCCTGGCGAAGATGTTATTGGGGGGGACACGGTTGTAGGTCCAAGGACGTTGGACGAGTGGACGTCATCGCCCATTGCCGACCTTATTTTCCCCAACGATCCGGTCGATTCCTCAGAAAACAATACTTTCAAAATGAGATTGTTTCTGAACTGAAAGCCGGCGAAACGGGACAGAAACAATTTTCCATCAATAGAGAGGATGGGTCGAAGGAGGATATTTGTCTCGCATATGCTCCTGTTACAGTCCAAATCCTACTTGGCACGGACCCGAGGGACTTCGGATCATCAGTGAATGGCTCAGACGCTTTCGTCTATTCTGTTGCTGTGGGCAAACCTTGTGCTGACTTTCGCATGCCCTTGGAGAAGTTTGAAGACCAGGTCAATCAGCATATCCAATCGATTGGGATGATCTATTCTATTTTAAATGTTGTGAACACGTTTCTTTTTGTTGTTTTCGCTGGAGTTGCAGCTATGTACATTGGTAAGTCTCGCAATAAGTGCAAAAGTATCTCTTCTAGCAATATTTATGAAAGTGATCTAATTTCTTGCTCCTCTCCTGCATTTGGTTGTTCAGCGCTACCAGTTATCAGGTTGCTAAACATTGTGATCGAGGTCAACCGAGATGGTAGCGAGAATTTGCCTCCGTTGGATGGCGGGTGCAAAGAGATCCACGGCGTCTACAATACGTTTTCGAAATTCAACAAAGTGGTCCGAGTTTCCAATACGGCATTCTTCGGAAATGATCTTGAAATGGCTCATCATTTTGTGCGAGACGCTCTCACACTGTTTCGTTCGGTGCACGATAGTAAAGCTATCGGTATCGCATGCAACAATCTCGCCAATACTTTGTTTGCCATACGTTTTGAGCAAGCCAATCAAGTTCAGTGTTGCGAAAATGAACATTACTGTTCCATCATGGAAGCGCTGCAAATGTATGACGAAGCAGTTTTGTCAGCTCAACATGAGTTTGAAGGTGCCGCAGACGATAGCGAAAAAGCCAGCTTTGCGACTCAGTTGAGTGATCGTCTATTTAATCGCGGGCTTTTCTTGCTTTTTGTGGCTGGGTATGACTGTGCTCCTGAAGATGCTCGAGAACGGGGATACGATGATGTCACTGTTGCCCGAAACCTTCACTATGACGTGAAAGACTACATGTTATCCCACCGGCTGATATTCTCAAATGCTTCGTCCTACTTCAATCGACTATTGAGGCGGATTAACTGCCTTGCAGCATTTTACGATGACGTGGGGTTGCGAGAAATATGGGATGCTGAAGTTTTGATGGAAGAAGCGTATCAATTGGCTGCCGCAGCCGTCGAAGTCTCCGCTAAAGGAAAATGTCCACTATTTAGTGAGGTTAATCAGACAGGACGGCGGCAGCAGCTGGAAAGCAGCGCAATTTTGCTGGCCATACAGAGCGAGGATTACCTGCAAGCTGCCAAAATCGGAATTCGTATGCTAGTCGAAGACAGCTACCTATTGGAATCATGCTTTGCAGATGCGGCCGAAGCCCTTCTTCAGGTTATGAAAGACGAGGGTATGGCATTTTCTCGTAGCGCTGTTACATCCACCCAGCAATCGCTTCGGCGCATGCTGAAATCATGTCGAAATGTTTCATTGGATACCGGAAAGAACGCCGTGTTTGTTTTTGAACTGAATCAAAAGTGGTCGAACAGTCGCATGCTGGAAGAGCTTAATGCTGAATGTTTGGACCTGTACGATACTTCGTTCTCTCCGGATGATCAAATTGCAGTGTTAGCCAGCAATATGAACGTCGGTGTGACGGTAGAACTTGGATCCAAGGAAGAAAACGAGGGACGTCAACGATCCTCGATCGACGTAGCGACCTCTTTGTGTCGTTTGGATTCCATTCAAGCATGCTTGCCAGTTGCCTTGCAAATGTTAGTTGATTCGACCTGGTCATTACAAAGCGACTCCTTCATCATTCTCGTGACCGATGGGAGTTCGCTTGATGCCATTGACAGTTCCGCGATTCGGTTCCAAGTCGAGCAATGGAATGCAGAGCGAACGTACCTCATTAACTTTTTGATTGTGGGTATCGACATCGAAGACGATCGCTGTAAGAGCATCTTGGAAAGTTTAGGCACTGTGTCGCGAAACTCGTCTTTTGTCCATGCAGATTCGAAGGACTTGACGCCTGCCTTTCGTTCAATCTCGGCCCTTTTGCATGGTCACACATCGAATCAGTTGATTTCCTTTTTGACTATGGAAAAATTCTAAAGCGAAAAGAGGCAACAATAGTACCCCATTCCATTTGAAGAATTTCATAACTATAAAATAGAATACTGATGTGTTTGTTTGACAAAGAACAGTGTCGATTGGTTCTTCTGGTACGATGATAGATGGATGGCCTTAAGATGCAACCATAACTATGGATGTTCCGCCAACTGGGACATTGTTACGCATTTCAAGTTGCGTCGTTGACAACCCTTCAAGAACTTTTCCAGGGCCAAGAGACTTGCTTCGCGAAAATGTCGTTCCGGCATGTGAAAGATTGCGATGCTATGTGGCTGCACTTGCCGCAGCAGGAGGTCGGCAACGGTTGCTGCAATCTGTTTTTGTACATCTGGATCCTTTCCATCGACGGCCTCACAAAAGGCCCAGTCATCGCAATAGACATCGCCCATGACATTAATCATTTCATGATTCTTTAATGCTTTGCTCATAGCTAGAGACATGCGACCTTGAGGTGCACGGAACCATCGAATTTTGTTAGAAGGATAATTTGATTGTGAACCAATGTGGCGTAGTCGATGCTGTGACAGGATGTCTTCCAAGTGATGGGTGGCTTGTACGAGTTCGCGTTCGAATTCTCGTTGCGACAAGTTACAGTAATAGTTTGAAATATCCTTTTGTAAGTGATTGCCGAGTTCGTGGCCTCTGTCCAGAAGAATGAAGGCATCCTCGGGAGTGGTGTAGTCTGTGCATACGAAAAAGGTTGCCTTGGAATTCTGATACCTGTCGAGTAGCTCACAGACCTCGTGTATCATGGAATGGTCACCTTTCGTTCGACATATTCCATCGTCAATGGTGAGTGCAATGTAACCTTGTCGTGACTGTTGCTCATCGATGCTGTCTTCCTGGTCTTGCTGCCATTCAATATTGTCCAGAAAAAAAACGGAATCTTGATATTGTCCTGGCAAGGTACCTTGCAGACACCTTCCCAATCTTCGCATCCCAATTCGTGTGGCAATATCCCATATCACATAGAGCACCTTAGTTTGTATGGTCATCATGCTAACATGGCGTGATATTGTGCGTATGACTAACTGTAACTGTAAATGACCAATGAAGATGATGATGTTGTTGTTGTGGTGGTGATGACTGATTTTTTTTCGAAAAAGAAAGTGAAAAAAAGAAAAAAGTAGTACGAAGTGACACTTTTTGTGAATCACGAGTCATCGAATTCAAAATGTCACAGCGCGATCAAAAGAACTCGTTTGCGTTCGGCTACAACAGTCGTCCCTATTTAACTTTAAATAATATACGACGTACACTACCTGTAAATTAAGTACTCCGAGTACGACTACGGTAGCTAGAAGAGCGAATGATACCGGTAGAAGCGAATTTTCTGATTACTTACAGTTATTAGTAGGTAACGTGTGTCTACCTACTGTCGTAGGACGCGTATCATAACGAAAAATATTGCGAGGGTAGAGCTTGACTGCTGGTGTGGCCTGACTGTGAATGACCCGAACTCCCTTTTGTCGAAGTGATGATGATGAAAAGAGGAAGAAGGAACTCCATCAACGACCGACAAATATCCAACGACTACATTCATCTTACTACTCTACACTGTAATAGTGTACTCATCTGTATATCTTGCATTGCATTGCATTGCATTGTCATTCTATCCTGCCATGATGATTCGTTCATCGTCCTCTTCTTCGTCATTCCGAGGCACCAGGAGATCTTTCAGCTCCATGGGGCGCTCTTTCTTCCTCGTGATGTTGCTTTTCTGTGCCACCACCATCACCACACCATTCGCATCCGCCAAGAAACAACAACGATCACCACCCACCAACAAGTCCACTTCCCGCGCGATCCAAATTATCAACGAATCCGGCTCAAGATTGGAGGTCTATTGGGTCCATCCTCAAACTCGAGAAGGTAGCCTGATGAGTTCTCCCCACGTCATGAACGGAGCGACATTTCCCCTCAACTCATATGTTGGACATGAATTTGAAATCCGAGAATTGCCCAGTCAAAAGACGGGCGAATGCAAAAGTGAGGATCAGACATGTCGTTCGGTGTACTTTGCCGTTTCCGAAAATGATGAACAGAGTAAGTATACAGTATACAGTTTATAGTTTACAGAAAGCGTTTGGAAGGGACGAATGTTGCAACAGAGACAAGACGCACAACACTCACCACCAATCTATTTTTTTTCCAATCGACGCGTTCACATAAACATCGATAGTCATTACCATTCATAAAGATATGGAATTGGAATTTGTCGACGATAAAATTCGTGCCAAGAAAGAAGCCGGTGACTTGGTGAAAGAGTGCCAAGAAACTGCCAAACAATTACTCGCTACAGATGCCGAAAAGGCCCTAGGAATGTTGGTAAAATGTGTCGAAGATGGAGTTGCCGAAACTCTCGCCAAGGCCAATGAAGAAGTGTCGTTTCAAGCCAGTATTCGCAAAGGTATGGCCGAATTCATGGAAAATTACACGTGCACCGATCCTGATCTGGACACCAGCGATTCCCTTCGAGACGAAACTTGGACCATGGCACGGGATGGCAAACCTAGACCCGTATCAATACTGTTGGATCGACCCGCATCCAAAATTCATGTCATTCGAAATTTCATCAGTCAAGCCGAGTGTGATGCCATGGAGGCTGCCGCCAAACCACAACTACACCGTGCTACTGTTGCCGATGGCAAAGGTGGATCGCAATATTCGGAACACAGAAAAGCAATGCAAGCGGGAATTACGGTGGACTGGAGCAAGGAGGCCAAAGGAGACCATATTGCAATTCTTTCAAGACGGGTCTACGATTACAATAACTACGTGCTGGGATTAGATATTGACGAGCATGGTCAAGAAGATTTGATGTCGATCCAGTACTTTGGTCGGGGAGAAAATGACACCGCTCCGGATCGATACACACCGCACTGTGATGGAGATTGTACGGGAGCACCTCACAAAGAAGGGACACGGATGGCTACAATGGTCATGTATTGTACTATCCCAGAAGTGGGTGGGCACACAAACTTTCGTGAGTGAATCCGTGATGGTTTGTGGTTTGGCATCCCGCTTGAAGACACTTGTCTAACCTCTTGTTTCTGCAATACCAGGCAACGCGGGTGTACACGTCAAGCCTGAGATGGGTTCTGCCGTTTACTTCTCGTACATCGATCCAGAATCGTTGGCCACGGACAACGGCTTTACGGAGCATTCCGGGTGCCCGGTTCTAGTTGGAGAAAAGAAAATTGTGACACAATGGATTAGAAGGGGCGTCGATACCGAAAATCCATGGGACTCTTTCAATACACTCGGAATCAAGATATCCGAAGCCAGCATGTCCGATTAGTACAGGCAAGGACATCTCCCAAGAAAGGTCGGCGAGGATGAGGATGTGAAAAATGAGAAATGCCAGGGTGCACGTTCCTTACTTTAAAACTATAGGACTAGTAGTCTACGACTTAGTAGTTTGA
Organism: Nitzschia inconspicua; assembly: GCA_019154785.2. Taxonomy (NCBI): domain Eukaryota; phylum Bacillariophyta; class Bacillariophyceae; order Bacillariales; family Bacillariaceae; genus Nitzschia; species Nitzschia inconspicua. The sequence continues at coordinate 2,452,018 of JAGRRH010000013.1, read as the reverse complement.
ATTTCCAACATGTCTGTTTCATATTTCTGATTTTCTGAGGCACAAGCTAGTAGAATTGGCATCTTCCTTTGGAGAGATGAATCTGAATCAAATGACAGAAGAGAAGCAAAATTTGTTGGCTATTGTTGAAAAACTGCAAGTCCTCCAGTTTTCTGGAATACTAACTGTAAGTACTACCGTACTTTACAGTAAGTAGGATGCTACCCGGGTACGAGCCCTGCAAGCTTTCAAGTTGCATATCAACCTGACATGCAGACAGACTCCTACACGTGTAACTTTTCGGGCCACCTAAAATTACTCCGGAGCCGGAGTCCCGAGACTTTGTATCATACTTTTTGTTACTACGGTACACCAGTACGTACGACGTAGCAGTACTAACCGCATCATATTTCCGCCTGCCGTCCCATGGAAAGAATGCCCTCCTCATCCAACGAGACACGAGACTCTCGTCTATTTTCATTTATCTTCCATTTTGATGTCATGTCTTACTTCTTTTGTAGCTTCCCTCTCGACAATTTCTTTCTTTAGCTCTTTACTATTGTTGTCATCACCATGGCAGACCAACAGCTTCCTTCATCAAACGCAGAAGCGATTGCCGATTCGAAAATCCCTCCTGGAGACGATTACGAAGAAATTCGAGAACAGGTGCGTTTGTTGTCGTTCCAGAAAGGTTGACGGGACACGGGACGGTAACTTTTTCACATTGGTTGTGATTTACTTTCCCTCTGACGACGATACTATGTATTGATACCTGTCATAGGACCGCTATTTACCGATTGCCAACATTGCTCGGATCATGAAGAACACACTCCCAGAAAATGCTAAAATAGCCAAAGATTCCAAAGAGACGGTTCAAGAATGCGTTTCAGAGTTTATTTCCTTTATAACTTCAGAAGCCTCGGACAAGTGCTTACAAGAAAAGCGCAAGACTATCAATGGGGATGATTTGCTGTGGGCCATGTCAACGTTGGGATTTGACAAGTATGTAGAACCCTTGAAACTGTATTTGAGCAAATATCGAGAGGCGGTTCGGGGGGACAAACCCGACAAGGTGACCAAGTCGAACATGGGTAACTACCTTGGAGAATCGGGAGACGAACCATGAAATGCATCGCGGGCCTTCTAGCATTTCCTTTCAGAAATGGCACACCCATTTAGCGCAGCAACCATGCACCACCAGATAACATCACGTAGCACTTTATGAAATACGTCGTACGTTGTACCTATAACGACAGTCGGTGAACGAAAACTAAAGCAATACCTTGATTTGCCGCGGCGCTACATGCGGTGGCAAACCGTTCCAATAGAACTACGTTAGTAGGCATCCAAAAAATGAGAGGGAATGAAGGATGAACACAGTTGGCGAAACAACATTGAAATTCGAACTAGAAACGATGGCCTCTCTTGGTCTACCGTGGTAGTAGCATTATTCGTCTCAAGGATTGCGAAACCAGAAACCATGCCCAACACGATAAAGAAATTGAGGGTAAAACCCGGTTACGACTAGAAAAGGCCCATCGGAACATTAGGGTACTCTACGACCTCCTCAAGCCTATCCGCTTCCTCCGAGCCCAGCATTAGTACTTCTCTATCACAGTTCAAGACTTCCGTACAGAGAATGATGTCAGAAATCTGGAAAGCTGGGTTGAAAACTTGCAAGCCCATGATCGAACATGACGTCAAACTCCGACAGGACATTTTGTGTCGCAGCCTCCGCCCACCAATTGACTGATTCTTTCATCCGATAAGGACCACAGCTCCAAGCACAGCGTTACCAACAACAATGGTACGAACAGCAGCAGCAGCAGCAGCAACAACATAAGAAGAAACGACAACCACAGACAAAAACAAACAAACAAACAAACAAACAAACAAACAAACAAGAAACAACCATAAAATACCCCCGCTTCAGATCATCTAAGCAACCAGCAGATGAAATGACTTTTTTCCTCCGGTACTAAGAGTTTTTTACACATTCTCACATCCCTGGAGTGACCTCCAGTTACTTCCTGCATTGCCTCACCCCTCTAGGGCCCGACGGGGGTGACTCAAGAGTCAACTCCTAAGATACGAAACTACCAGGCGGTAGCTAAGTAGCTAGTTGACATAGCAATAATCATTAACTGTAAAGATGAGGCAGGTTTGGAGGATGATTCCTCATTAGAGGTGAGGTTAACTTCCGATCGCCGTCATCCTTCCGTTAGTTGAAATTATTTATGCCCCACTATTTTTTTGACTTTTGAACTCTACTCACTCTCCCTACCAGAAGAAGGGATTGCAAGACGAGATCAACGGACTCGTTGATTTTCTCTCCGGAAGGTGATGCTTTTTTTTTTCATCACCGAGATGTTGTTCTTGGCGCTTTTACGATCAAATCTTCATTTTGTACCGAAAGAATTGAACCTTCCTTGCTCTGATCTGTTTCCATTCCGTCCCTACCGACGACAAGTACAAGACGCAATCAGCTATAGCAACAAAACTGTCCTGATCACAATTGAATCTGCAAAGCTCTACCTCCAGCGCAATTGGAAAAGTACCGATGCTGCACTGAAAAAACACGACAACTTTCGATCTCGAGACGATAGCGTCTGCAGTGTTTCCGACTACACTTGCCAAAGGGATCACAAACAATGTCTACGTTCTCTTCCATTTCCTTGACGGTGGGCGTTGCAGCATTGTTTTGTGGCACAGCTCTAGCAGGTTTCTCTATGGCAGTTCATTGCGAGGCCAATGGTCTATTGGCACCACGAACGTATGCACGTCCCAAGCAAGTACTTAAAAACATTCTGAAAAGACCCTTTTCACTACGATGGATTTCTTGGGCACTCAATTTGACATATCTAGAAATGTTACAAGGTATACCCGGCACGGGAACACGAAACAAAGGCTGGTCAGGCTTGAAGCTAAAGGCCAACTTGGATGGAATTGTGTTGCTCAAATACCATTCTCTCTGCCTCAAAGTCAGCATTTTTGCGACATTGCTGTGTTTGACGATCATTCTGCCGATTTATAAAACCGCTACTTGTAATCCAGGTACGTTAACTGCACATGGGTGGGCCCATGGGACTACAGGTGGTTCTCTGACCGACACCATCCTAATCGATTTCACCCTTTTCAGATATTTCCGGAATGACAATGTGCTCCAACATGACACGTCTAACCGACTTTGAAAATACTACATTAGCACACATTCCCGCCATTCATCCCAATCAAGCAGAAGGATTACTATTTTTGGGGAGATCCTGGCGAATATCTCCAGGGCTGACATTGCGTCTGTGGATGGTGGTCCTTGTCGCATATTCGTGAGTATCATGTGTTTACCATCGGAAGTGCCACATGCCTTATCAGGGAATTTCGTTTCTAACGCGCAAATTGGTCAACCGCAGTATATACTTCTACACTTGCGTATTGATATGGGAGCAATGGATCGAAAACTTAGCGCTACGACGTGTTTTTTACTTGGAATTTAATCATTACCAAGCACGAAAAGAGGAGCTGGAAGCACTGGACAACTTGGAAGACCCAGAAGATCCATGCCAACAAAATCGACCGGCATTCTTGCCACAACCCGAATTGCGCGATACAGTGCCGAATGTCAGCCTCTATTCCGTGTTATACAAACTGCCATCTGTGCATTTTGCAACATTGTCATCCGCAACATCTTCAGAGGTACAACGACAACTCGAAACGGCAGTCGAATTCTTTGATAAAGTGATACCCAATCAACCAGGATATTCTTCATCGGTTGCTGCCGTCACCATTCTACCAGATGTCAATCAAGTCAGCAAGGCATGGAAGAAGTGGTTCGACTGCGCCAATAAACTTAGACGGCTGCGATATATTCGAAAACGACTGCAGTTGATACAAGAAGGACAGGACAAAAATGTCGAAGTTTTATTCAACGATGATCGAATAAACGACAGTGATATTGGAAGTTTTCGCAGTTCTCCATCTGGCATTAGTGGGGAACCAGCCTTTCGAAATTCGGATAAAAGCAAAAAAAACGCAGATGACGACAACAGACCTAGGGTAAAACAGAGAATTCGTACGACACCGAGAAGAGCCCTGACTCCAGTAGGAGGTGTTCACAAGTTGGAAACGGTGGATGAAGGATCCACAGGTGATCTGTCGTCGGACGTAGACTTGGTTGATCCGGAAGGGGTCCCGTCAGATGTTCAAGTGCTCATGACAAACAAGAGTCGCTCCTCGGACTCGTATGGAATCGACGATGACAGTTTGGGATCTGCACATTACAACGTTGACGACGTCAATCCAATCCTGGAACCATCTGAAATCAATATTCGAACCAATTTTAGTCCCTCTAGAGTTGACAGGATTGCTAGTGACGTGAAGAAGGACCGTTTCTTAGCTTCCGTTGGGGTGGCGGAAGAATCAAAGCTTGAAATGTTCATGGCTGACGACGACATAGAACAAATGACTGTGTATTGTCGAGAATATGCTCGAAGGTAAGTATGTTTTGTATCTCGTTGTTGTGGCACGCCTAAACGAATGCCCGCTTACACCATTGTACATTCATTCGTATCGTAGCTCCTCGTCATGTTGTCCCTATGGATGTGACGCGTATGTCATTCGGAATGCCGATGCAGCAACTCTAGCCGATCTAGAACAAGAGGCAGAGGAGGCCGTCCAACAAGCAAATGAGGAACTTCGACTTGCTCGAGCTGAGGTTCATAGGCGTCTCCCAGGACCCGAAGATCAGATACAGCAGTTTGGTTCATCAGCCAAGAATGATTCAAAACGCAGCGATGTTGAAATGAACGAAGATAGAAGTTACAAGTGTACCAACGGGGAAAACGACTTCCTAGGTATCAAGAATGCTATAGTCCACCAATCTTCCGTTGCAAGGCCAAGTAGCTTGTCTAATCGTTGGGAAGAGGCCGAAAAGCTTGTCTCCAGTGAACGAAACGTAATACACAAGGCGAATCGAAGCAAAAAGTACTTTCTTGATAATGGACATTGGCCAAACCCCTTTCACGTTTGGAACCGCTCGTTAGAACGGTCAATGGAACAAACATCAAAGAAGCCCTTCAGTGAAGGATCATCTAGTATAATTGACACTGATTCATACGCCGTTGTTACATTCACATCACGACAAGCTGCTATTGCTGCTCGTCAATGCCTTGCAGATGGGTGTGGTTTGGATCGATGGAGAGAAATCGATTGCATTCCTATTCCTCCTCTGGCTGACGCTCCACCGTGGAACATTCTTGGTAAGTCTTTGTAACAGCTGCCCTACACTATGTTCGAAAATTCTTTTGCTTACAGTGGGTTACTTTCCCAGACTGCCGTGGATGCTGTAGGCCCGTGTCAGTGACTCTGCCTATCGAGCAAAAACGATGGCGCGGCAATTTTGTCGTTGTGGTGGTGGTTCTCTTTTGCTTATCTTATACCATCCCGTTGACGTAAGTGAAAATGTTGATCTTAAGTTTGATTGAATGCAAAAGGGAGCTGAACTTGTTTACCGTTGCGTTTCAGATATTTCTCGGCACTTGTCACGCCGAATCGGCTGGAGACAGCGTTTCCTGATATTCCTCAGATCGGAAGATTGTCGGGCCTTCTCTCTGGAGGTATGAGAGTCATATTTTTCGCGCTATGTCCACAAATCTTCAAATCCCTTTCGAATTTCGGTAGCGGAGCGGCAAGCATTCAACAGGCCGAACGACGGGCAATCCGATACTATTGGTTCTTTATGCTGGTAACTGCCTTCACGGGAACATCTTTGGCAACTGTATTCTATGAGGGTGTTGTAGATTCCCTGGATGTTGGCGGAACGGTAAAAGGAGTGCTTAAGAGTGTGGCGAATACTGTTCCTACGACAGTCTCTGCTCAATGGTTGAGCTGGATCATTTTCCGCACCGGAATTACTCTTCCCTATAACTACCTTCTTCAATTCAATAACTTCCTCTTTTCCTCCTTGGGATGGCACTGCTGTGCACGTGCCACGACTGGTGGGTAAGATAACAGGAGAAGATATTTGTATATACTGCAAATCTTTCAAACCGTCTAATTATTTTCCTTTCTTTTTTTGCAGCGGCCCTGGAGGAGTCCCCCCATTTCGGTGAGTTTTCTCCGTGCCTTTCGATGTACCACCAAAGACACGCGCTAACGTGTTACTTCTGTTCTACCAGCATCTACGTCGATTGTGGAGTAGTCTTTCTTTGCGTCGTGGGTCTCGCTCCTGCATGCCCATTGATTGCCCCCTTTGCCATGCTTTGTTATCTTCTTCTCATACCGATGCTTCGATGGCTAATTATATTCACTTACCGTCCTCACTACGACGGCGGGGGTTTCAAGTGGCCGTTGCTTCACAACATCTTGATTTCGTCGATGATTTGGGCACAGGTAGGGAACTGTTTTTCCTACATTACATTGTCCCTGTGAGTTTGATTTTCTAACCCAGTCTTTGTTACATTCAGATCGTCCTTGCTGCCATGATGGGTGTTAAACGAGCATACGGAGCTGCCATTTTGGCCGGACTTGCAATTATTCCTACCTATACGTTTCATGTCATTTGCAAGGATAGGTTTATGCAAAGCTACAAGGACGCAGGTCTGTTACAGACAAGCGAACTCGATGGGTGGAATGTGGATGAAGAAACTTCGATGAAGGAGCGAGAAGGATTTCGGAAGTGGCTAGTAGATTGTCATAAGGCATCGTATATCCCTGTTTGTGTGAATGGAGAAGACAATTTTTTGACTGCTGAGCCAGCCGTTGTGATAGTTACTGAACGGGACAGAAAAGACGACGACAGTCTCGGTTCCTTTCCCATGGCGCCCATGATTGATTCTCCGGACTGTTCAAGCCACGCGTCACCCATTTCTGGTGGTGGTCGACAGCGATCATCAACCTTTGATAGTTACCACTCATGGAAATCCCACGGATCGGCATGTCAACGAGGCGCTCTGTTTCGAAGAGTTACGGGCCACCAATTTCTCCACGCTGTTCCTCCACGGGATACCTTTTCCCACGTCATCGAAAGTAGGGGACGGACAGTATCAGGAGGAAGTGCCATTTCCTTTTCGCAACTTGATACCGTCTTTGACGACGAGGAAGATCATGATACACAAGAACTCAGAGAAAAAAACATATAAAAAGTCCGCTACAGACTTGAAGGGGCTGTTTCTTCAAGCCACCTGTCCCTCCCTTTTCGTGGGAGGACGACTCCAAGGTTTCCCAAATTGTAAAGTCAATTGTCCGTATTGGTGTGTTTTCAGACACTTTGGAAAATCAGATCCTGTCAATTTTTTTCTTCATTCTACGGTAGACAGTAAAGCTATATTTCATATCTCTAGCTAGAGTAGTAGTATTTTCAATTTGTACTCGGGAATTCAACAACTTACGCTAGTAGCTAGATGTATACTTCGAGTAACTTTTAATTTATGTACAAGTACGTCGAACACCTCCTGAGATGCAGCACTTACAGTTAACTGTAAATCTGCTGTCCGATGCCACAGTCCGTACATACCTTTCATGCCTGCCAGTCTTGCCTTGGTTCTTGTAGTCTCTCACTGTCAGTGACTGCCTCGACTCAACCAAACTTCTTGACTGTGAACGGTTCTAGGATGGTCTTGCCATCGTGCGCCAGTTGGAGGCAACGTCTATCACATACGACGTATGATACTGATTTCGTACACATTCGATCGATTGCATGAATGTTGATCGAAGATCTGATCGAAGCACATCATCATCATCATCATCATCATCATCCTCGCCCTTGCTTCACTCCCCTTCACGAATGGCTGTAGTGATAAATACTTTGCTGTGATAGCAAACAACAACTGGCAGTAGCATTAGTAGTAACAGTATCCTTTCTTTCCCTGTCCCAAACAAGGTCAACGCACGATCCAGAAGAGTGTTCCAGAGCCCTATAAAGTGTCGTACACTAACTAAGATACAGCAGCATCTCTCGTCCTGACCAACACAACTCTCCTTCGAGGAAAACTCCATTGCTCGCTATCTTCAAGTCTCAAGATTGAATAATTTCGAGTGGATTTCTAGTCTGCCAAAGAATCGACCACACCTATATTATAAATTATTCCTTATTGTTCATTTCCCAAGATGATTAAGAGTTGGGCCGACCATTGTTCTTCGGACGAAGAAGATTCCGTTGTGGACGATCCTCAAGAAGAGTTGGTAGACGATACTGCCGCCAAGTTACACATTTCGGACGATGCACTCGCCGCTGTCCCAGTTTCACCCGACGAGGTAGTTCCACCAGCTGTTCCGGAGGAACGCGTATATGACTTTCCTACACAACCGCCCTTTACGGCCTTTATCGGGAATTTGTCCTATCAAATCAAAGATGAGGCCATGTTGATGGAGGCCGTCTCGACATTGGTCAAGGAACGCCTCTCAGAACCTGTCAACTTCATGGGAGGACGTGTGGCGTACCATCGAACCGACCCGAATGGAAAGCATCGTGGATTCGGTTATGCCGAAGTGGAAACGCTGGACCAGGTGAGTGTTCTTTTTTCTTCTTTTTTTTCTTCTTCTGATTTTGGTAGAAGGGACTAGAAAGCGAAGAACGATTGCATTGATTGTCTCATGTTCCAATTTTTCCGTCTCTTTTCGTTATGTTTTTCTAGCTAAAACTCTTGATGACGTTGAATCAAGATTCAGATGCCATGATCGCCGGCCGCAAAGTTCAACTGGATACAGCCAATCACCAAAATCAAAATAATTACAACAGCAACAACAACCGCCGGGGGCCACAAGCAAATCGCGGGTCGTTCCAACGTGGAGGAGGCGACAATCGGGGTCCTCCAGAAGATGGCGGCAGTGCCGATTTCGGGACCATCGACGGATCCAGATTTCGTGGAGGAAAGTTCAACAACCTAAATCGAACTGATAACAAGCGACGGGGAAGCAATCGCAACAGCTTCCAAAACAACGACAATCGCGACAACGAGTCACAGGATGCTGCCGGACCTCCAGCACAGCGACCTAGTCTCAAATTGGCTCCACGTACCAAACCCGTTGAAGCCACAGAGTCTTCAGCCTCTTCCGGATCTAACATTTTTGGAGGGGCCAGGGCAAGAGACGAACAGGCGTGGCAACAGAAGCGCGCATCGATGCTAAAGGAAAAAGGAGATGCAACAGAACCCCTAAAATCGGAGGATGCATCTCCCTCTGCCGAACAATCTGACAAGGAGAAGTTTGAACCCGTTGAGGGCGGTGGAAAGGATCGCAGCGGTAATCGATCAGCTGGTCAGTTTCAAGACCACCGTCAAGGTGGAAGAGGAGGTAGAGGCCGAGGTCGTACAGGAGGACGTAGCGTTGGCGGACGACACGACAAAGGTGACAGTGGTCTAAACAAAAAAGTATCCAAGAAAAACACGAGTCAACAACAAGATAAAAAGCAGCAGAAGCAACAACCCCACGAAGATAAGGCTGCTGCGAGCGCTCCAAAAGTCGCTGTTCTTGCGACTGTACCACAGCCACCCCCAAAGAAGTCCGAACCTGCAAACAAATTTGCGTTGCTCATGGACTCTGACTCAGAATAGAATGAAGGTTTGTGTGTATGGGAGGAAATTGGAGTACCATTAGATGTAGTAAAGGTCGAATTGATTGGAAATAGGAGGAAACGGTTCGAGAGTATCAATCGAGGCCTGGAATTCACCTTGTGGGACAAGAATCGACTATGCACGATATATACCGTCAAGACAAACGTGGTAACCAGCTCGTTTAAGTACGACTTTCTCCTACGACGTAGACTTTTTCTGTCCTTCGACCTATTTAAGTTGTCTTTGCGACGACTGCCTTCTTTTCTAGCCTCGAATTTCGAGATACAAAGTCAGATCCATGCTTCAGATTTCTCCACAAGAAAATTCGGCTACATATGGCTTCTCGTCGATGCTTGAGTAGAGGTCCTGAAGCGATTGTTTCATTGGGATGTTCAGCACACGGCAGCAGCGTGTCCACCAAAGAAACCACTCTTGATTTTTCAGCTTCTTCCAGAAATTTCTTGTCTGCGTCGTATCGTGCTTTGGCTTCTTTCCAAGTAGCCGGTTGTTTCGTGGAACCGTCCTTCCCATGCCCTTTCATGGTTCCGCGGCAGTTCGCAGCCCCGCATCTGCATACGAACCGATCTCCCTGCTTTGTGTCAAAATGATAATCATAGCTCAGAAATTCTCCAGGCTGGATGTCTCGAATGCTGTAAATCCCGTTGCGAATGTATCCCTTGACATTTATACTCGAAACCTTGCAATTTGGATCACAGGAATGGTTGATGAATCGAGCCAGATTGGCATATTCACGCGCATCAACATAATACCCACCTGAAAGCGCCATTACGTAAAAGTTGGGATCATTGGGATGCTCCTCGTTCCATGAGATAAGTCGGCGTTCTTTCTCTGCTTCATTGATGACTTCGCCCATATACTCTTGCACAAGCTTTCCCTTTGGAATGAATTCGAGTGTTGCCAGGCCCCATCCTTTCCCCCTCTCTCGCTTAGGTTGGCACTTTACGAATTGGCGTTTTCCGAGGGATCGGTTGCCGCAATCCGTCGCTCCCAAGTTACAGTTTGCGGGGCCAGTGCATTCCGCCATGGTGAGACGGTTGAAGCAGTCATCACTGCAGCTCTTGGTACAACTGCATTTTTCTTGTTCTTCCGTTCCAGTGGAAAGTATCTTTTTGGGGCGGTTTGATTTATCAGCGTCATATTTGAGTGATTGGATATGTATGTATGGTGGAGGTTTTGAGTAAACCTCATCTTTCATATCCACAGGCAAGCAGAATGGCAAGTCACCATCTAAAACCATTGAAACAGTGCTCGATGATTGCACAGAGACAGTTTCAACAGTAGTGATGGATTCATGCTCTGTTGCTTCTGGTACAGATGCCGTCTCTTTGACAATTCGCAACATTTCAAGTTCCTTCGAATCGAGTCGATCTCCACGCAACCCTGGGAAGAACGGATTGGCACTTGCCCCTCGAACAGACAAGATCCCTTTCTTTCGCTTGTTCGATCCGGTTCGTATCCCATGGATCCTCCTGAAGGTTTGGTCGGCTTTGTCTTCCAATTGTGACTGGATGGAGTCGGACATATCCAATTCCGGGAGCCGATGACTCATGGCGTGTTCATGACAGAGAACTGCCAGTTCGTGGAAACGTGAAACGGGTGGAAGGCATGTCACGTGATAGGCTGTTGGGCAGTAGAGGCATTGCTAGAGTATGTCCACAAAAGTGAAAGTCAGCTGTCGCGTCCTTGGATTCCCAACACAAGATAAACAACTCTGAGCTACTTACAAACAATCGACCGGATTTGCTCTGAAAGATGGACTGCTTCTTCTTTTTCCGTTTATTCTTTTTTGCGGAACTGCTACTACTCTGGCTTCGCTGCGCTGCTTCTTCCTCCTTCTCCAATTGAATCATATCCTTCTGTGTGCATGTCCAACATTGATGCGCAGGACATGTGAACAGTGGAATCTTTGCGACCTCTTCCTCAAGATCCTCGTCCTCCGAGGTAGACTTTGCAGTAGTGCTAAGAGTTTCATCGTTGCTATCGTACTCATACTCGACATGGTGAGTTTGAAGGCACGACTCGTGAAAGAATAAGCCACAAATTTCATCTTGACAAGGAAATACGTCCACAAAGTCACTTCCATATTGGCTACAAAAAGCGCATGCATGCTCCTTGCGTGTACAATCCTTACACAGCCAATCATCTTCTGTATCAGGGATTTTTGACAGTCCAGCACAAGGGACATGAAAAATGCGATGACAAGCGCCGTCACAAATCAAAAAGGAATCCTCGGGCGCCGAGAGTTGATTGGACGGATCAGTGCTGTTGTTGCTGTCGGACAATGTTTGTTGCTTGGTCACAAGTCCACAGTCCGCTTCTTTACATTCGGCACAGATCCAAGTCATATCTTCCTTATCTTGTTGTTTTGACTTATTTTTCTTTTCTCGACCACCGGTTCGGCCTTCCCCTCGGCCTCGACTTTCATTCGTCGAAGATGGTACATCGTTTTGATTTGGTGAGCTTCGGCTCACTCCTACTCCTTCAAGAGTGCTGATCGTTTTGCGCCGCTTTCGATTGGGAGATGGTGACTCTGATGGGGATACATTCTGAATAAAACTCTGTTCTTTTTCCATATCATCCATCCCTTCCTCCTTATCCGTTGGTGCGACAAATTCAGAATCCAGCAATTCGCCCGTCGTCGACGGCGCTGTCAGTGTGGAATCTGATTTTCCCATTGTCATCCACTCGATGACTCTTCTCACTCACAAAGAAACCCTTCGGAGATATTTATACGACGTTTCTTACGACTTGGTACCGCACGGGTGGCAGAGGGAGCCAAAGAAGGTCTCTGGTAGCAGAAGAAGAGTACAGTGTTGACAAGGCACGCTGCCTCTAGCTAGACTACTACCTACTAGCTAGAGAGTAGGTTCACACATGACTTCGTGGATGGTGACAAACTAGAAGACGGGCGCGGTTTGATTGGCACTCTCCGGATTCGAGGATGAAGTGTACGATATTATGTCCCTTCGATTCGATCGACCAGTTCGATCATAGTTGTGATTGACCTGTAAAAATACTACGTAAATGGCAATAATCGAAAAACTGGGTACTATCTACCATATTGTCTACCTAGCTACTTAGCTAGTAGTGAAGTTGGGTAGATTGAAGATGATAGTTGGGTGAAGATGATTAATACATATTATATATACAAGGAATGCAACTTCGAATGGTGAGACCTACTACAGTCGTACGTGAAATAATAATACTACGTAGTATTTTGCAACGAGAAAAATAATGCTGTCATAGACACAACATTCGTCATTATACTGTCCGCTAGCTAGAACCAGCAAAACGAACCGTCGTTGGCTGGTTGATGATTCTTCTGCGTCGACCTGTCCTTGTCTTTGCGACAATACGAGCTCCTTTGTCGTAGTAGAAGTGATACCCGTATAGTAATGAAAATGGTCACAAATGTTATGTTCTGTGCAATGATCTATTTCTTAGGTGCAAGGGTGTTTGGTACAGAAAATGGACCCCAAGTACCATCCCAAATAGAACGACTGACTTCATTCCCACTGCACATAATCATCAATTTCCTTCGGCAATGTCGTCGAACATCTGGTTCTCTTTTCAACCAGCAGTATTTACTGAAATCGTCTAGCTTTTTCTCCGATGAAAGCCGCTGCCTGCATCAAAACAGCGCTGCGAAATGCAGCCGACCGGCTTTCTTTTGTTTGTTGAAAGAGGGTTTTCAAATGGTCCCGGCGCTGTTCAGCTTCTTGGATTTCCCTTTCAATCGAATCTCTCATCTCGAGATGCTCATTGTCCATTTCGAGTGTCGATTGTTTCATTTCTTGGATCGAAGCCTCTGCCTTGGCAATCGCTTCAATCAATTCTTCGTTCTCTTTTTCCAATTTCGTCTTTCGTATCTCATGGTTCTGTCGCACTATGCCCGTCTCCTCTTCATGCTCTTTGATGCGAATAAGGAGTTTATTCTTTTGCTCTACAATGTCCAAAATCTCCTTCTTGGCAGGGACTACGACAGTCTTCTCGTGAAGGTCGCAAGCAGCTTCGAGTTTCTTTGACGCATCAAAAGCAATTTCTGCATCGTGATGGCGCTGTTCGGCCTTGGCTTGGAGACTTTTTGCAGCTTCAATCTTTCCGATCAACTCATTCTTGCGATTTTCGAGATCCACCTTATTCTGTGCAAGGCCGTCGATTCGAGATTTGTGAGTAGATTTCTTTTCACAATAGACGTCATATTCGCCTTTGAGGGACTGGAGCTGATTGGACTGTGCTTGCAAATGCTCTATTTTCGAAATGACCTCAACATTTTTTGCCCGAGCTGCAGTCAATTCAGAACGGAGCGCTACCAACTCGTCTGTCTGCGCGATTTCCCACTCTGCTTGGTCCTTGAGAATTCCTTTCAAATGCTTTCGCTGTAGAATGCAAAGAGAATAAAAATCATCCATATACAGGCACACAGAAAGTAGTGAAACAAAAGAGAGAAGTAAAGACTGGGGCAGCCAGCATCTTCGGTGGATACGAAGATCTTACCTTCGATGCCGTTTCTCGTTTCAATCCGGCCAGATGATCCTTTGACGCACCAATTACTTCGTACAACGTTTGTCGGTTTTTGTCGCATTCGTGGTAGTCATCGCGAAACTGATTGGCGTCCGATCGTGCCTTCACAAGAAGCTCTTTGAGACCGTGCTCCTGGATGATTCGCGACACCATGAGACGCATATCGCGAGCTTCTTCAATGTCGGCCGAGCCCTTATTGATTACGTTCTCGTAAGCACGAAGCTTTTCAAAGAGCTCCTTGAACAGTTGTGTTCGTTTCTCCATCAAGGTACCGCCCTTAGTTCCAAGACGACCCTCCACTGAGGTACCGACATCCGGAGTTATGGGATGGGTGTGTGTGTTGGAGGTGAACCCCACAGGTGACATAATCTGTTTGAGTGGTAGGGCGACTTGAAGGTTGTAGTCTGCCTGAAGCTTGTTGACGAAGGAACGGTGGGTCTTGGCCTTTTCGTGTTCGACATCGATGCCCTTGTACAGAGAGTTGATCTCACGCTGAGCATAACCAAGGTCCTTTTTGTGCTGTTTCTCCATTTCCGTTTCTCGCTTGATTTCTTCTTGAGTGGTCTTGTTGTGCTTCTTGATTTCCTTTATTTCAAGGATTACCTCACGACGAGTATCCTCCATCACTTCGACTGACATCCCATAGTCGAGAATGTCTTCGGCCTCACCACTGTGGGGGTCTTCCCACGGTTGATCGCCGTTCTCATTTCCGTTGGTACCGGTCCCCGAGAGATAACTATCTGCTCCACAATAAGGTCCTGGAACTTCCTCCGTGGGAACACTTTCATACGAAAACGAAAAATCGCGGCCTTGAGGTGGCTGTACAGTGTTAGGATCAAGAGAAAAATATGCATGGTGAGAATTCAATGCACAAAATCTTGTGAAATTCGATCAATCGCATGTATAGTGCATTGATTTCTACTGGGTCGCATGCTCGTTCAAACGGCAAGGTTCGACTACTAGCTACGGTCAATCAACTGAAAGTGAACTTACGACACGGCGACCAATTGTCTTTTCTTGTGCCATACGAGCACTTTGCATGGTTGATGTCCTCGAGCGAGTTCCTTCTCGATCACTAGATGATGGACCTGCAGGAGCGACAGCTGAACTCGGGCGAAGGAATTGCTTTTTGATGTCAGAAGAACGCATTTTAATGGTTGAGAACCAATTAGGGATGATATCCAACACTTTTCGCCGATCGCTACTGCATGCGATCGCCTTTATGAAGTTTCAACAAGGAAATGTAACGAAATTTGTTGTTTTTGCTGCTTTCGGAACTTTTTGGAGAGCGATGGGGGATCAGCGGAAACAATACTGTCGTGGGATTGACTGTGAGTGTTGTCGCGTTCTGCTTGTGGCGTCATTTTTAATTGTGAGGCAATGTCGATCTTGCGCGCGCACAATCATTTTAAAACCGAACTTTTCCAGAAACGCCTACTCAAGCTCTACTCTCACAGTCAGAGAAAAGAAAGTTAACAGTAATATAATCGCACGAATTTTGTGGCGCATGGGTGTAGGGCTGATGGAGTTGCTCACAAAACTCACAACTCTTGCAGACAGCTCCCCTGTGTGCATGTCATCTTTGAAGTGCTGCCTTTCCACTTACTCGCAACGACCATCACTACCCAACATCACCTTTTACTACCTCTACTCCTCCAAACACCTCTCGACTACACGACGTGGCTTTCCGGTTACAAACAAACGCCAAAAAGGACCAAGTAGTAAGAGAACATCCCCCTTCGCCAACCACACCCCATTTCCTACTCAAGCTCTACTCTCACAGTCAGAGAAAAGAAAGGCCTACGACGTTTTATTATTATATTAACAGTAATATAATATTATATTATAAAAGATGCACGTACAAAACTACCGTATCCAATGTCCCAATATCACTGGCGTTGCTCTAACAAGGAATCAATTTATTTTATCAGCGTTCTACTCGGTAAATTCTAGCTCCTGCTTGTGCTCAATCAGAAGATACTTGGTGCGACGCAAACTGGATGCTGCGTGTTTCGGTTGTCCGATAAATCTTCGAATGCAGCACGGTCGTACATATTCCTTGGCTTCAATAGGAATCCGCTTCCGAAGTTTGATACCAACGGAACATCTTCTGCTTTTGGATAGTGCTCTGCTCCAAACATCAGCCAGAAGACTAAATCTTCATCGACAACGCTATCATCACCTTGCTGGAACGCCCGCAAGTCGAAGCTGGGGATTGGAGTTCCTACATTAAAGAGAGAAGGATAGGCGCACTTTCTTTCAGAGTCCTTTTGTCTTGTGATCGCCACGTTTTGATACTGCCACCCAGTTGTTTTTCCGATGGGATGATCTGGTGGCAGTACTTGACTGGGTATGGTGGAGTGAAAAACGATCTCGTAGCCTCGTTTGGCACCCCATGAGTTGGTTGTAGGTGAAGTAATAACGATGGAGTTGTAGTCCTTGGCCGAGATGCCCCTTTCTGTGTCGATGGTAGTCCAGTCCATGTACTTGACGCCGAGGCTAGCGTCTGCTGCGCTGAGACCATTTGGTGGTCTTCCGGTAGCCTCTTCATACGTCCCGTACGTTACTTTTCCAGCCATCAAGGTATTCCGTAGCCCCCCAACATCCAAGTCTGCCTTAACGCCAATCACATGATCGTGCAGAAGACCAGCAACGTTGTCACGAACCTGTGTGCCGAAGGCCGGCGTCTCCGATTTGGGCATTCCCAAATCGTTTTCATATCCTCCTTGGAGATATCCCCCCATTTCTAATTTCAGTTCCATAACACCATCAGGCATCAAGGAAAGAGTAGGAATATAATCATAGTTTCCCATTGTGGAAACAACACGTGCTTGCAGCGCTGTGCGAGGAAGGCCACCGATATCATTGTAGCTGAACCCGTGCCTCCACATAGCTTCGCCGTACGGCTGTTCAAATATGCACAACACATCGCTGGACACCCATGCTTCGTCACCATAGTATTGCACAATAGGCAATAAAGTAGCATCTTCTGGGCAGTCGACACCGAGAACCAGTGGAGACAAAGCACCAATCTCCCAATTGGAATCAAGGTAAAATACACCTGCAGCGGAACCGGACGACGAATAACTGGCAAAGTATTCTTGAAAGCTTAGCTCATATGCCAGTCGTTCGCCCTTGAATTTGAGGTTTCGAATGACCAGTCCATGCATTTGATCCGACGAAACATGAAAGGTCCACCCCATCCAAGACACCTTATGTCCTGTTCCATCAGCTCCAGACGATTGTAAATTTCTGTTCATTTTGCTTTGTTCTTTGGACGCCTGTCTCTTTGCTTCCTTGAAGCGCTCCCGTAAATGATTGCTTATGTGCCACTCGTCTGGAGCAACTTTGGTGGTGTTAATTCGTTCCGCATGTTGTTGCTTGTGTTGCTCTGAAACTTCATCAAGTCGTCGACCTCCGGTGGAAGAGTGAATACTGTATCGTTTTCCACTGGTATGAAATGAAATGGGCTCTTTGATACGCGAATCTTCGCGAATGGGCTCCACCGAATCTGTGAGTGTCCAATCAAAGTTGGAGTTGGGAAGGGTGCAGGTTTGCAATAGTCCGCTGTTGAACCTATTAGTCAGTCCAACGGCCGTCCTAAAGGGCCCTTGAAAGCAGTACTCATAATTGATAACCTGCCACTCGCTTGGATCTTGCTCCGGGTCCTCCACGAGCTGGAAAGAAATTGGTATGGGCATGAGAAAGGGTGATCCATAGCTGGCCCCATTAGGTCGTAGAAAAAAGTTGACATTGGTAATTCGATGTGTTGAATTCGAATTCATGTTTCCGCTGGTGTGGTACATGATGTCTTGAGTATAGTCGCATGAGGAATCTCCTACGCAGTATCCTCCCGTAGTAGCTCGAAAGATGTCTGCCAACTTTGCGGCTTGGGTAAAAATTTTGGAGTACAAATACCATTCAGCGCCTCCGTACTGTCCTCTCATGGACCATGGGATTTCTCCGTCCGCAACCAGCTTTTCAATGACCAAGTCATCAGATACATCAACGGCACCGTTGCGGAGGGGACCAATTTTCCATTGCTGTAGCAACCAAGAAACAAATACAAGAAGATGCGTTAGACATTTGTCAGGTTTGGGAAATGCTTCTCCGCACCTCTATCTTTCGACTCGTACCATGACATCTCTGGGGGAGGATGCACCTCGGTGGATGGTGAGAATGCCGTATCGTTTGGGCGGCTGACTGGTGACTCCATCCAAATAATCCAAAGCCTCCAATTTGGGAGGATCAAAGAGCTGTGCAAAGACAACGTAGTTCGAATTCATGGCAAGATTCCAGCTTGTAACACCATCGAGGGTTCCATCGGCCAAACCCCTCCGCTTGGCAAAGTCCACCAAAGAATAATATTCAGAAACGGAAAGCTGATTAAAGATGTCTTCCCGGGAATCTGCCGTGACACTGGCACCGGCAAAAGAATCATCACACGCCGAACACCCAGAGTCGGACTGACGCGGTTTGAAGTCTCGTCGCATGTTGATTCGATTGGACTCTGGACTGAAGGATAGCATACCTGGATATTGTTGTAACTTTCGAGGAGGCAGGTCCTCTTCCTCATTGGCGTTGCCACTGCCATTACTGCCTCGAATGTTTCCGTTGTTAGTGGTACTGTCCTGAGCGCTGCCGATGCTGTCGTCTTGGACAGTAGCCACGACGCATGATGATGGCCATGTCACCAACAGTAGCCATGAAGCTATTTTCATTATTCTCATTGGCGTCAGGATTGTTGTTAGCGTGTGCTCAACCTTTGCACTCGTTTGGATGAGGCGTTTCTTTTTGTGGAGGCGATTGGCAGTTATATTCCGTGTTGATGGCAGTGGTTGCTGCCGTTTTGTCTAGTTGTGTCAAAATGGGAATGCCGCGTCTATGCTACCACATACAACCATCGACTATGTAAACTGCTATGTTGTGACGACCCTCGGGACTGACTCTGGCTCGCCATCAATGACAACAATGTGAGTGAGTGGTAGGGGGAAAAATGTGAACCCGATCGCTGACCGTTCAACGTGATTTATTATGCAAGATCGCCAACATCGATGCGTGAGGGATCGTGCGAAGAAGAATTAATTAACTGTATCTGTAAAATACCCCATTTTACTGCAATCGTTGAACTCTTTCCTTCTTCTTCCGGGCTCTCCCCTCTTGTATCATACATACCGGGACCGTAGTACCACTACGTACTACCGTACGTATCGGTAGTCTCTGAACGACTACCGGTAGGTAGCTACCGTACCGTACTCGGAGTACGGTAGTAGACTACCGTACGGTAGGCATGTGTTTGTTACTTTTCTTTGTTTTTGTCACAGGATGTTCACAGTCAGAAAAGCAACAACTTCACAACACTTGTATCGGCAGCGTTGTTGTCGTCGTCAAATTTCTGCAAAAGCTTTGTTTTTTTTTTGTACCGTCGCAATCCGCATTCATTTTCTCTGTTTTGCCGACGATACAATCACAGCATGGCCGGCACTATTCCAGAAGCCTTTCAGAAAGGAACACTTTATACCGACGAGCAAATTTATACGTTTCTGAAGTTTCCCACGGCAGCAGTATCAACCGTCTTGCAGTCCCTGTCATCCAATTCTAATACTGTTACCAACACGTTCCAAGCCGTCATGGTCGACAAGGATGAAATCACTGTGATGATACCCTCGACGCAATGGGACCAATTGGAAAAAGATATAGGCTGTTCGGAGTATGAAGTTGGACCTATATCCTATCGTCTCGTTACTTTTGACGTAGTCTTGGCACCAACCTTGGTAGGATTCATGGCTGTCGTGACAAGAGCCTTGGCCGATGCCAACATTTCCGTTTTGCCCTTTGCGGCCTACAGTCGCGATCACATCTTCGTATCGGATGCAGACTTCGACAAGACGATGCAAGTCCTGACCTGTCTCAAAGACGGGACTATAGCGAGATGAAGAAATGGCAAACAACAGTAAAGATGGAACTTGACAAGCGACACTTAAAGGTTCTTTTAGAAGAACTGCTTGATCAACTCCTCTAGTACGATGGCGCCTATGACACCACCGCCAACGTAGTACGTTGACGGGCTGACTTCTTCTTCCCTCCCATCCACCAAATTCGTCCTTCCATTGCTGGCAGATTTCGTGGCAGTCGACGTCAAGAATGATGCAATCGCTGCTGCGGTTTCTTCTGGCTGTTCCAAATGAGGAACATGCCCACATTCTTCGATCCACTGCAACTGTGCGTTTGGTAGCTCTTCCACAAACTAAACAAAAACATTAACAGGAAAACAAACTTTGTCTGTCAGAGATACTACTCTAGCTCACATACAATCTCATCGCACAAACAGTCCGCATCACGATAGAGAGAAAGTGATCGACGCACCTTGTTGGCAAACTCCTTTCCGTCCAGAATACCATCTTGACGACCCCAAAGTACCAACGCCGGTGCGGTAACCTTGGAAATCTTGGAAGAGGGGCTGAACCCACCACTTTGCATGAAACTGACCATAGCACCACTCCAACCATCACGAAGACAATGCAGACGGCCAATTACTTGGGCTTCTTCGGTAGCGAATTGCCCCACGTCATAGTAAGACATTTTGTTGGCCATGTTCCGTAATGGGACACTCTTCAAGACACCCACACCAAGCTGTGCCAGTGGCTTGGGCAAACTTGCCATGGGACCGACACCATCGACAAATCCCTGGGCATCAATCAAGACAAGACCAGCACAGGTTGTCGACGCAGATGCAAGTTCTATGGCAGCCGCACCGCCCAAGCTCGCCCCAGCTACGACGAACGGCGTTGAGGGCCCCAATTTGGTCTTTACAAAGCTGATGAGGGCTTCCACTTTAGAGTTCGCAGAAAAGTCGGTGATGTCGGAAAGTTGCGTAAAGCCCCATCCCAAAATATCCACCGCGTAGATATCAATGCCACGGGACGCCAATTGCGGTCCCAACCGTCGGTATTCCAAACAGGACGAATCAAAGCCATGTAATAAAATGAGAGGAGGTGCGTTCCTTTTTTTTGAATTGGCCTGCCAGTGGATGTAGGAAATGCCCACTGATCCAGAGAGAGATATCTCTTTGGATACAGGAACCGCAATGCGTTTCATTTCTCGGGCCGCATCAATGCAGGCTTGTTCCGCGATGCCGGTAGTGTCGGGTGATACAAAGGACAAATCTTCCATTATGGTTGAAGAGGCACCTCCGAAGAAACTGTGCAAAGTGAAGTCAATGGAGTTCGGTCGTTGGATCGACAGTTGGGGACACCGCCGAGTCGAAGACGGCCCACCCACAAACGCCGAAGCAGTGTGGCAACCAATCAACAACGTCAGGACAGAAGAATTCCTCATTGTTAAATTTTCGAATGATAGGAGAAGAAGAATATTTTTGTTCTTCCTTCGTGATAGTTTTGTCATCAGAAGAAAGGAAATATCATTTCATTTGTGTTGAAAGTAATGCAGCATTCTGAATTTCAGGTGGGCAGAGATGGACGACTTCCACGAAGGATCCTCACAGTCAATCCATGGATGATCATGATGTTGTGAGGAATGCACAATGCAGACAAACAAGGTAGACCATCGCGAGTGAATGTTAGTCATGAGTGACGTCAGTCCACGGAGAGTTGAAGTTTGAATGGTCTGGTCGTCGTCACGTGTTTCGTCGATCTTTCGGCATCAACTTCATACACCCGTCTCGACTCGAACTTCCAAATGACGATAGACAAACCAGCACGCACTGTCTTTCTATCCACAAATCAACAACAAAAGTAGCAACAAGATGAAATTTTCCATCGTGACGGCTCTCTATGTGGCAGCGGCGTCGACGTCTATCAGTAAGGCTTTTTCGCCACCTTCTACTTTTGGAGGAGTCACAGTCGTAAATTGTCATCAACATTCGCATACATCTTTATTTGACATTCGCCCCAAAACCGACAAATCGAAGGAATTGAGATTTGGGTGGGATGGAACCACTGCTCTTGGTATGTTTGCTTGGACGCGAGTTTCATTTAAATCTATTCTTGTTTTTCTGCGAGGCACTGATATCTTTTTTCTGCATACCGTTAGGTGGCGCTGTCGAAAACGCCAAGCCAGCCCGAATGCTCGACGAGATCCGGGCATCAGGAGAAACCATCCCAGATGAATGCGAAGTGTTCAATGCTAATGTGGAAATGAATTCTGATGATCTAAAGTTTGAAGATGTCATGAATTTGATTGACACGCACTACGAAGTCGGTTTGATTGAATTCAGAAATGGAGACATGATCAACAAACAAGGAGAGAACGAAGGATCTGGGAAATTGTTGAGTTATGCCGCACTGTCAAACTTTGATAAGGAAACGACACTCAAATTGTGGGGACAGTACTACCGAGAAGTTTTGGCTGATCCCGATGGCGACTCGCACCAAAACATCCGCAATTTCATGAAATATGGATGGGAGGGTAAGTGAAGGCAGAAAAAACAATGAGTCGGTTGGCCATTTTCTCTGCCTGATATCCAGTGCAGTGTTAGGAGGGTGATGCTAACAAAAAGTTTAGATAGTAGCTTCCGAAAACCATACAGCTACTGTTGCTGTATGGAACTGCGGACGACATTGGACAACAACAAGCCTGACTCCATTGGCTAACCAACTCCGGACAGCTAGTATCTGATATTTCACCCCTTTTATGACTCATTCCAGGATTTCTTTTCTCGCTGCAATGTTCAGGTGTCCCATTTGAGAATGGAATTTCTCTTACCAAGAAAAACGTTGGAGATTCGGATTGGGATTGGGACGCTGAATCTTGGATTCCCTAGATATTCTCTTTTCCCCGCAGCTGTCATTTCCATATTGCCATTGCGTGGAAGTTACCCGTTCCCTCTACCTTTGGACGAAATCCCTGTTGGTACGCAACCATTTCTGCACAATCGTAATAGCGATATCTTCATGCAACATTTTCATTACGTTCTTCCACTTATCGTTGTGTGTTGCTTCATCTATCTCGGAGTTTATTGATCGGAGCATTTGTAGGTTTCAACCAGTCGAGGAGGTGTTCTTCTTGATTGTGGCTTTCTTCCGATCTGCATCTTCATGTCACTACAGAGTGTATGTGCCACTTGGACCTAAAACTACGCCGTACTACAGTTCAACTACCTAGCTAGTACGAGTAGCTGATGATGATGATGATGATGTGTTATCTGTTATCTAGCTACCGGTAGCTACAGAAGTACAGTACCGTACCGGTATCTTACCGTTTGCTATTTATGGTATTTACTGTTAGTACCTGTACCTGTACGGTAGTAGAGTACTGTATGTAGGTAGTAGAGTACTGTATGTAGTACTCGGAGTACTACCGTATGATACGGTACTTATTACCGTAGTACTACCCCCTACCCTACCACTGGGTAGGTACGACAGTACTCCAGTACTACAGAACGTCGAGCGATATGGAGTAGACTACCCTTTGCTTTTAAGTACATACAAGTAAAATGGTAATTAAGGAACTCCTGACCCCTACCAGAGGCTTTATTTACAGTTGACTGTAGTATTTGAATGGAGGCTTCCTTTTAAAAATGCTTCAGAATGAGAATATCATTTTAAGTACTCCGAGTACTTCGTTATGTTTATATCGACAAATTCGGCAGGGCGCACAATCTAAATATTCTCCCGCCGTTCAACGATTGGTGTTTAGATAGTGATTTGAAGGTCCAACGGACAAGAGCGATAAATTTGGATGGACTTCAACGGCGGGAAAAATTCGTCATGGGCGCCAAAAATAATTCTGTCCAATTCTTGCTAGTGGTGGTATCATTTGACAGATACTTCTATAGAGTAGGTGAAACCTTGAAATAAAAAAGAGAGAGAGAGAGAGAGAGAGAGGCAACATATACTGATTGTTGTGCTTATCCTCATTGCATTTGGTGCCGTCGAACGTTCTTCTGTTATCACCAGTGCTGCTGTGACCACAAGACGCCGCATTATCCATCAAGCAATAAGAACAACATCATGTATATTCAAGATTATCTCGCTTCGCAACATCGACAGGGGGGGGAAGGGGACAGCAGCAGCAGAAGCTCTCGTCACTCTCGAACCCTGGCGGTTGGAATGGACGGTACTGTTAACCATCATGAGCACATGAACATTGTCGGTTTGCACGGAACTTCTTCCGAGGACCGATATGTTCAAAGTTCGGGTGACAGTTCTCTGGCATCCGGTACTCGAGAGGAAACTTTTTTGATCATGGACGCCGACGAGATATCACTGCAGAAATCTGAAAACAAGAAAAAGAAACGCTGCATCCTATGTAGCACGTTTATCCTCTTAGTGGCTTTTGTCGCCGCAATGGCTCCACTTGCCGCCAAAAGAGCCAATGAAACCAGAAGTTCTCGTGCTGCGTTTGCTCAGATAGGAGAATGCCAAGCTGGCATCATTCAAGAGATGAAAGAGTCGCAACTGGAACTATACATGTCTGGCATCAATACTGTGGCAGAGGAAGACAAAATTCCCCTCATGGAGGCTGCCGTAATTTCTAGTTTCAACGATGTGTCACGAGGCTGTGCAGACAAGTATCAACGATGGATGTATGGTGCAACTTTGTCAAGTCAAGAAATCATCCGAGATCTGATTTTTACAGAGCAGGCGACCAATCTAGAGACTCTTTTTATAGAGAAGTGGACGTTGGTGGCGCGTTTTCAGACAAATATCTCCTGTGCCGGTTGTTTGGACGAAGAAGCTTTTGCTTCGGTTTATCCTCCCAATTTTGGTGGTCCTATCTTTGGTCGCTCGCAGAAGCAAGGTGGTCAAAGGGCCCTGGAAGAGATCAGCACTACATTCAAGGACGATGAACCAAGGGTCCTTGTGCAACGAAATGAAGTTGCCTTAGATGCGGCAGAGATCGTCATGGAGATGGAACGCACTATGAAAACTATCTTACCAGACTTGACAGGCTTCCAAGAGGTTACAATTATGTCAACACGAGTAGATGGCTCCATCGCAGCGACAACCATGTACGAAAACCGAGAAGAAGTTACTGCATACCAACCTTCGTTCTTTCGAAACAAAGCAGTAAGGGATATTCAAACCTTGGGTGATTGTGATGATGGCCCAGGATTGAGGCAGGGAAAAAGTTCCAAGGGTACAAAGAGTCTACCTGCTCCACCAGTCACTCCTGCACCCACAAGTTTACCTACTCTTCAACAAACACCTCCACCATCCGAAGTGACTATAGGAAAGAAAGGTGTTTCTGAAACAGGAAAAAAAGGTGACAGTACAGTAGCACCTGCTGAAGGGAAGAAGGCCTCATCCGATACAGGAAAGAAAGGCACAGCAGCACCCATTGAGGGAAAGAAAGGCACAGCAGCACCCACTGAAGGAAAGAAAGGCGCATCTGCTACAGGAAAGAAAGGTACAGCAGCACCCGCTGAAGGGAAGAAAGGCTTCAGTACAGCAGCGCCCGCTGAAGGGAAGAAAGGCGCATCTGCTACAGGAAAGAAAGGTACAGCAGCACCCGCAGAAGGGAAGAAAGGCTCCAGTACAGCAGCACCCGCTGAAGGGAAGAAAGGTGATGTCTCCGGCAAAAAGTCCTGCAGTGAATCAGAAGAGATTGATGAAGATGTTTCATCAGTTGGCACATCTGAAGAACTTGGAAGTAATCCTGTGTGCAACGTGTGTGGTCAAGGCAAGAGGATGACAAATCCAGCTGGAACTTTTTTCCCTCCTGGAATGAGAGAGACACAATGTGCTGCTTTGCAGCAGGCTGGAGCCAATGGAATTATTCCGGCAGACTCGTGCCCATTGATCCCCAGTCTCATCGAAGTTCCTTGTCAGTGTGTGTAACAAAAATGATGAATAATACCAAGACTTAGACCTTCTCCTATTCAAATTTAATGGAGGTTATTAATTCGCATAAAGACATTGATTGATTTATTCTGTATTGTCACCATTGATCTTCATGGACATACTCTTGTTTTTTTTAGAAATTTCAACATACATATGAACCAGTGTGCTGTGTTAAATTTGAAGGTTCATTTAAAGTCCCTACTAGGGATTCTGTTTTCTGTGCTCCTCCCGAGTATCATATTCCCGAACAATACCCACGTCAACACCATTGCACTGTGCCTTCAACTCCGTGACACTTTCATTCCAGTAAACCAGGGAACGGCCACTCATGGCAATGTAATTGTCAAAAAGCTCCTCCCCCGCTCTAATATTACGGAGAGGAAAAGCACTGGAGTAGAAGTGGACCTGCCTATCTGCTGCTGGATTGTAGACACTGTGTCTGCCATAATAATACTCCACAATCTCTGTGTGCATGACTTTTGGATCAGCATTCGATTCAGATACTGTCAAGTTGTGGCCAACATTATTTGCTGCAGTGCAGGCATGGTTGATGAAGCAGTGGAACTGTCCCCAAAGGTTTGGTAACAAAAATATGGTTCTTGTGAGGTCATCATCACGTTTGTATCCCTCATTCAAAAGTGCGTCTTCAGTTCACTTACAGTGGAGTCCACAAAGACTTCTTCCAAGCCCTGTTAACATTGGAGGGGAAAAAATGTAGCATCAACCATTGAGATTCCATTGCATGTAATCCGAAAACATTAATGATGACAACTTACATTGTACGAAAATATGTGACCATACCCAAATGTATAATACTCCAGTTCTTCTCCCCAGAAATAATCACATATCCAGGGTATTTGGTTGCACCATTTTCCCATCAAATCAAAAGTTTGTGTAGATCCATGAATGATTGGAATGAGCTTATCCAAACCTATGTACGCAGATTGTGGAATATCAACTTTTGCAAAAACACCTCTTCCTGCTCTTTCTCCAAGTGTGCTCTGTCTAACCTCTAAGGTGTCTGAAAGTCGCAGATTTTCACGTTCTGGATCAAATCCATGACCTTGAATGCAGTCTTTGATTGTTGGGTTGCCTTTACAGAAGTGAACCTCGCTTTGCTTTGATGGATGATGGAAAGTTTGCATTAGAGGACCATCAAAATATTGGAAGGGAGTTGTTCCATCAATTGTTGGCAGAGATCTTGAATAGATCTTCAAATCCACAAGGGCAGGATTGGCTAGCCAGTCTGCTTTTGTGTTGACATCCTTGAAAGCAGCAATGATCTGCCAAGATGCTTCAAAACCGCTGTGACCGCCATCAGTGAAGTCCCGAATGGAAGGAAAGCCTAATGACACCAAGCTTTCGATGAACTTGATTCTGTTCAAATTCAGTGTAAGATGTTCAGCAGGGTCATTAATTGCTCCACCTGCACCTACTTGTGCAACAAATATTCCACCATCAGCAAGAGCATTTGGTAAGGAGTGAAGGAATGCACTTCCATCATACAGAGCATTGACAAAATCTTTCTGCACTTGAGGGTCCAAGGCATCCATAATTATGATATCAAAAGGATCTTCTTTGGGTTTCATTCCAGAAGGAAAGGTATCAATGAACCATTGAAAGGCATCAATGTAATGGGTCTGTACTCTGGCGTCATCGAAACAGCTTGAGGCACTTCCATCCAGCATGCTGCAGTCACTCCACGATGGCAAATATTGCCTTGAAACATTCACCAAAATTTCATCAATTTCAATCATCACTGCCTTCTCTACTGTCTTGTGTTTCAACACTTCTCTGAGGGTTGCACCTTCTCCACCTCCAATGATGGCAACTCTCTTTGGATTTGCATGTGCAAACATTGCTGGGTGTACCAAAGTTTCATGATAGGCTGCATCTCCAGACCTTCGTGACTGCAAGACACCATCAAGATATAAAAAGCGATCTGGTTCAAACAATTCAGGATGATTTGAGTGGTAGGAACCATCCGTTGATTGTGCCTTTCTATAATCGTTCAGGTTTTGGAAAGGTGCCAAAATTACATCATAAATATCCACTCTCTGAAATTTTGTGTTTTCTGAAATGATCTGCAGGGGCAAAAATAGGTTTCAGTTTTTGGCGCTAGGTGCAAATGTAGCAGTTCTTTGGCGATTCATTGTACATACCTCCATCTTGAAATCAGTCATTCTTCCGACAGGAAAATATTGCATATCAGAAATGAGTGCTATGTCCTCCTTACTTTCATCATCGAATCCCCTGATTTTGTGTGCCCAAACTACTTTTGGTTGAGTGACTCCCTTTACGGGTGGGACAGCAAACAGCTTTTCCACTGTTGGAACTAGGGGTAACAACGAGTTCGGGCCACAGGTAAACAAATCCAATGTGATCACACCCTGAGCAGGCCATGTATGAAAAGAGACATGGCTTTCCAACAGGACTCCGGCACATGAAACTCCTTTTGGTTTCAGTTTGTGGCAATGGTAGGAAAGAAGAGTTAGACCACATCTGTCCACCAATTCCAACATCGCAGTAGCGAGACGTTGCTCAGAATTTAAGAAATCATTGTCAACATTTTCAATGTCCATCAACAGATGCTGTCCCACTGGTAGATGCTCTCTCTCGTCTTCATTGCCATTCACTTCGTTGTTGCAACGTTCTGGATCCGAGAATGAAGTGCCTTTGCCGTGGGAGGCGTTCAAGTCGAGCGAGATCTTGGTTAGAGGAGCTGCACATTCGTCATTTTGTCCCAGATTGTTTGTACACTGCTGCTTTCCGTCTTCGGTGACGATCCAACGCGATTGTGTTGATGCCGACATGGTCGTATCAAAGGTCTTGGACATGTATTGTGTCGGTGGCGCGGTCTTGCCCGGTTTCAATACAGGATCAGGGAGGACGGCAATAGTGGATAATGGCATTTGCAATGGAGAAGCTCCTGCAATGGAATGAAACCTTCCTTCGCTTCGATGATCTGCTAGAATCATCACACGTGCCGTCCTCCCAACAAGAAATGCAAGTATAACAGATAGTAGAAGACTCAGTACGACGAATTTTTTTGCGACGACGACTTCATACTGGTCGCCTTGTGCTCGTCGAGACTCCATGGCTGATGATGATCCTTCGCTTGTCTCGCTCAGGTTCATTAGTCGCCGGTGGTGACTGCCAATCCAGATCGCTAATGAAAATAATAGAGGAATAGAAGATGAGAGAATAGTAGCTTTGATTCTTGTTCCGAGTTGTTGCACCTGTCGTTGAGTTTCTCAAAAATCGTGGGATCGAAAGAAAAAATGTTGTCGTATATACATCGCAGCAACAAAATTATTTATTTTTGATTTGCATGAGGGCGTGCTCGTTAGTGGCACGTGCTGTCACACGTACTAACTGTAACAACAAAAGTTCTTCGTACTCCCGTTAGATAACTGTAGTCTAGGTAGGTACCGTACCAGTACTACGTAGTACAGTCGTAGTTCGCAAATTTCGTTGTTCAACGCATCTTTCGATAGTACGTAAACTACTACGTAGAAAGTTTTCTAACGAGTGACGGGTGACGGTAGACTACCGTACCAGTACTGTACCGGTAGTCTACTACCTACTACCCCAGTATTGAACTATTATTGTAGTATTTATTATTATTAGTGTAAGCTGTTTCCCGTACTTCGTATGATACACTACGGAGTAGTATCAAAACGGAACATCATAATATTTTTTACAGCTGTAATAAAGTCCAAATAAGTGTACGACAGTACGAGATTTATGACATCAGATCGCGAGGAATCTACAAGTCATTCTGTTCAGTGAGAGAATACTGCAGTTCGTCTCAGTTTTTCCAAAGTACGACCTATTTAGCCTTCCCGTCTTAGTAATCCAGGAGCCGTAGTCCAATAGCCTCCACCCACCAGCACGTGCCCTCATATCATCAACAACCTTTCTTGCGGCAACCGCGCGTCGCAGTTGTTGTGGAAATTGCTGTTTGTTGTTGCCGTGTATCTTTCACTTCTTACCCACATCTCCGACAAAATCTTTCCTCATATTGTTGCACGATTACCATCACGTTCTCTTCATCTTCAATCTGGGAAATTTTTGAGAACTGGTCCTTGTCACAAAGAAAATCTACCAAAGAAGATTGCGCGTGGAATAGGGATCGATCTACCGGTAGTCTAGTGTAGCATCATAAAATAAATAATCGATTCAATCACATCATCGATTTCGTTCAGTGACGACAGACACTATACTCCAGCTTCATTGACCTTACTAAACGATAACGCTGTGCTTGTTTCCAATCGTTCAAGGAAAAACGAAAGGAGTCATCGCTCATATGCCGACGTTTCAACGACGAAATATCAAGACCTCCTTGTAGCTCATGCCAAGACTAAAAGCATTTGAATCTGTTCGTTCCTCGATTCAAAGCCGCGTGAATACTTTCTTTTCTACAGTGTTCTTACATTGCTAGCTCAACAAATGCAAAGAATCTTTGTCGAAAATGAAGTCTGACGACGTTCCCGTGGAGTTGCAAGTCCTTAGACCTTCAGATCTGTCTACAATGGATAACAAAAAAGCTTGTCTGGCGGAAATGGCCAGTATACTTGAACCCCCAGAAGTGGAATCAGTTACCCGGAATTCGAGTCTTGGCGATCTAGAATCTACTTCACAGTCAGTCGATGATGATGGATCTCTATGTGAAACTGGGGAAGAATGCCAAGGCCGATGTTCTTTCTTGGCTTTTCGGTTGAATTTCCTCTTTGTCACCTTGGTGGTGATGTTGGCCGATGGTCTTCAAGGTATGCATTATTTCAATGGTTATTTCTCAATAGGTTCGTGTCGATTCAGACAAAAACTAATACTATGGTCGTGGCCGTCATCATTCTCCGACAGGCACGCATTTGTATGTGCTTTACGAATCATATGGATTTTCAGTGGCTTCTCTGTACAGCCTCGGGTTTTTGGCAGGAGCAATCACGGCGCCTATTATGGGACCTCTTATCGACAAATACGGCCGCAAGAAGGCAGCACTTCTCTACTGTGCTTTGGAGGTATGGATCAACCAGCTTGAGCAGTACCCCTTCTTAGCTGGCCTTGTAACTAGCCGCGTAGTTGGCGGTATCACAACCAATCTTCTCAATGTTGTGTTTGAGGCGTGGGTCGACACGGAATATCGTCTCAGACGACTTCCCAAGGAAAAGTATGAGACTTTGATGCGAGATTCTGTGATTGTGAGCAACTTAGCTGCTATTGCCTCTGGGTGGCTCGCACATTCACTCGCAGAAATCATGGGACCCGTTGGTCCATTTGAAGGCGCGGTGACTTGCACTGGTATTGCCTTCGTCACAATATTTTTCCTCTGGAATGAAAATTACGGAAAACTGGGTGGCAATGAATGTCAAGGCAACGGTTTCCACGATGCAATTGAAACTTTCAAGGCAATAAAGGCAGACTCCAAAGTTCTCCGAATCTGTCTTGTACAAGGTCTCACTCTTGGTTCGTTGCAAATAGTAATTTTCTTGTGGTCTCCCTTGCTTCGAGATTTCGCCAAAAAAGCGAGCAGCTCCGGAGAAGTTCACTGGTGGGGAATGGATCGTGACCATGCCCCGGCGTACGGTCTCATCTTCGGAGCATACATGGCAGCTGGCGTTTGCGGTGGGACTGTTTCCTCAACATTCCGCAAGCTATTTCATTCTGCTTTCTCTTTCTTGTTTCGGCAGCCGACGTCTCCGAAGAACTCAAAGGGTGCTGATGACGAAAAAGAAGTTCCTAGGACGAATGTGGAACTACACTGTGCCTTGTGCTATTACCTTTCATCTATGGTCCTTTTGGTTCCCTGTCTACTCATTCCATCGTCTGGGAACGCGTTCTCGTATGCATTGAATGCCTTTCTGCTGTACGAATTCATTGTTGGCATGGCGTCTCCTTGCGAAGGCATGATTCGAGCCAAGTACATCCCGGCTGAGTGCCGTGGGTCAGTCATGGTCATACCTACGATAATTGTCAACGTTTGCGTGGCATTTGCAGTCGTCTCTACCGAGGCCGTCTCTAAGCAAACATCTCTGGCTTTCGTTTCGGTCATTTTGGCAATCGCGGGAACTGTGCAATTGTCTCTTGTAACAATTGATTTGAGCAGTCTCTTTCAAATATTCGGCAAGATGAAATCTCTTGCCTTTCATCGTTTCGCCGTTGCTAAGCATTTAACCAATGATGAAACCGGCAATGCGAAACTCGATTCTTCGATTCCGTTCGACACCATGCGACCACTTCGGGGAACGTCAAAAAAGGACAAGTAGCGAAGGTCGAAGGATGTCACAGTATTCCACACGTCTGAACACTGTATTCACGAGCTTAGCTACGATTGGGTAGAGTAATGTAGCATTTCTGTAATGTTTAAATCAATTGTGGTTATTATACATCGTTTTGTGAA
The DNA here is from genome assembly GCA_019154785.2 of Nitzschia inconspicua. Taxonomy (NCBI): domain Eukaryota; phylum Bacillariophyta; class Bacillariophyceae; order Bacillariales; family Bacillariaceae; genus Nitzschia; species Nitzschia inconspicua. The sequence continues at coordinate 2,419,742 of JAGRRH010000013.1, read as the reverse complement.
TGGACTTGATTACAGAGTTTCGCGGTGTGCGGCTGCTACGAGGCCAAGTCCGGTGAAAATTGTTGCGTAAATGCAGAGCTCGCCCAAGATTTGCAACTCTGTCATGTCATACATATTCCTAGGAATCCACCAGCCACGAACGTAGGATAACGAACGAGGAAAAGGTTTCTCATTATGCGACAAATCTTCGACCCCCATCGCTTGCAGATCCATGGTGGCATTGGTATGTAACTGAGAAATGTCCAAACTCTCGTCGTGTAGAGGAACCATGGACCTGTTGATATCTTTATCTCGCCAGGCTCCTTTTAAGCGAGGTTCCTGCCGAGCCACCTTGATTGCTTCCCACTCGACACGGAGCCAACCCCAAAGTGTTCTTCGCACAATTTCTGCCGAAGCTATGGTAGGATTCAAAATTGCGGAAAGGTCCCCATCGAAATTTTCGCTCAGTACACCAGCTCGATTCAAATAGTGAGGGGGAAGAAAACTCAAAGTCCAACAGAACCTAAGAAGAATGTTAAGGCCGAAAATGCCCCAGTACATCCACACATCGGAGTAAATTCTTGTCCTTCGGAGTTCAGCAGCAAGAGGAAGCGAAAAAGAGACGCAGAACATTCCATCGCCGCGCAAATCAATACTTATACTTTTCCATCTTGATATCACCAATAGCTCCCAATCCATAAAGACGTCCCACCAGATTTGGTAACAGGTGGCCGCCACAAAAGCAGTCAACCATACTTTCGATTCTTTTGGGGATTGCATATACACACCAAAGACTGCGACTTCTGCAGCGACAAAATATTTGAGGGCGTTTCCAAGGTACGGCCATCGCTGTTTGTATTCGTAAGTCTGCCGCAGGTTTTGGCAGAATCTCCACCAAAGTGGCGATATCATGCACATGGGAAGAATAAAAGTGTGGAGTAACCAGTTTGATTCCAAAGGTAAGTCTGCGGCGTCGAGGTCATAGGATTGCTTCCACCACCCTTGTAGCCCGCTGAAAAGATAAAATATCGTAAAGGCAACGTCTTGCATCGGTCGGACACTGGAAGTGAGGATATCTCCTATAAAACCGTCTCGAAAAGTAACATGGTACATGGGAGCACCAACTGTAAAGCTCAGAATCAGCCATTGGGACTGCCTCTGTCGTTTCCATGGGACCACAGCTGCGAGGCAGGCTCCCAAGAAAAGCAGAAGAGGGAATATTGGAGCTGCGACAAAGGCAATGAATCGAAATAAATGGACCTTTGCCATGCCATCAACATATCTTCCACCTTCTGCAGAACTCAGCGTGAAAAAGAATAGAGATATCAAAATCATAAGCAACGAGTCCAAGGCAACGCTGGCAATTTTCAAGGGCGATGGAGGAATTATGCATTCAAAGTTGGTGGAAGGATCATCAACAGACTCTGCGTTCGTGTTGTCTGTATCTGTATCGTGATTGTCCAGCATTTTTTCTGTTTCGTCATCTTCTTCTCCTTTCGTATCATTATCTAGTTGATCAAGCTGGCGATATTTCCCTTTGCTTGCTTCCGTGAAGTATACAGTTTGATCCTTCCAATAATCATGATCCACAGGCTGGAATAGTAAATGGCCAATCATTTGGTTTCCCACGGTATTCTGCCATACATAGAGTGACAATGCCAAGCCCCACAGCATCAAATTGAACTCCAACAATGCCCGATATATTCTCAAACAAGGAGGATGGCGATGCAATGCGGTCCATATTGCCAAGTGGTGGCGTGGGTTTGATCGGTAATAGCTGTCATTGTCATCGCCCTCGCTTGCGGCAGTCAAGGATGTGTCATTGTCGGACAATAGCCAGAACGCTACTAACAAAAGAGGAACGAGGAATGCCTTCCGTCGCAGATACTGTGGAGGCGGTGTGATATCCATTGCCACAAATATAGTAACTGTAAAATAAAATGGAAATTACTACTCCGTACTCCGTACTACGACAGTAAAAGGTACTGTAGTGAGTTGATGTGATTGTGACTGATTTGACACAGTCTGCTTTTTTGAAAATTTTACGACGTACAACTTCGTATTTCATATACCTCGAACTCGTTGAATACGTAAAAATTTCTAGTTGATGTACTCGTACTTGTTTACTGATGAACTCCCGTTTTTTTTTTTATGTTTTTTTTGCAGTTTTTGTTCATCACTGATTGTGTTGCTGCCGTGGGTTTGGCACACGATAGTACTACGTCGTACGGTAGGTACTTTGATAGCATTCTACGAGTAACGTCCGAAAAGGGCTACCGGTAGCACTTGGCTCAATGCCACAAACTGAAAGGAACGGTTGAGTCGTTAGAGCTCTTTCATTGTTGACTTACAGTTAATTAATTCACAGTCAACGTCAAAATCACTACGACGACTACTAGCTAGTCCAATGCTAATGAAAGCAAGAAGAATTTGCTGTCTATATTTTACAGTGCTGCAGTTCGGCCAATAACAGGCCGGGTACTCATTTGGTTGTGCACCATGATTAAGTAGCCAACAAGCAAAAGATGTTTGTTATTGTGTCTGAAGTGAGTGAGTGCGTGCGTGAAGTGTGCGAAGGTTGAAAAATATCTCCAGTCCCTATTAGGAATGAAAAGAGAACATCAGAATTTAAAGTCTCTTTTGGGATTCCACGGGGTTGGAGAAGACAGCATCGGGCTTGGCGTTGGAGTATCCCTTGATCAGACATCCAATGGTCTCTCCCAAAAGCTTGAGGTCATCCAAGGGATTGTTTCCTTGGACCCTCTTGTAAAGGTAAGAGTCGAACGTTACTTGTTGAACGTACTTGGAATCGCAAAGCTCAACAAAGGCTTCGCGGGCACCATTGTTGGAGTAAAAGACCTTTTGCAAAATATCCAAAACTGCGTATGTAGGTCCATAGGCCTTGTCGTACTTCTTGAGGTAGGTCTTCTCGATTTCTTCCTGAGTTGGAAGACGCTTTCCACCGTCCATGAGCTTAACGATTTCTTCAGCAGCCATGCGACCAGACTTGGCAGCAAAATAGATACCTTCTCCAGAGCACTTGGTGACGTAGCCAGCAGCATCCCCGACCAAGGCCATGCGTCCTTGGACACGTCGAGGACGGTAGTGTTCTGGGATGGGGTGGGCTTCGACCTTGATGATCTTTCCTCCGGCAATCTTGTCTCCAGCACGGTCACGGATGGCCTTCTGGTATTGCTTGATGGCAGGACGGTTAACAACGGTTCCGGTTCCAACACCAACATGGTCATACTTGGGGAAGACCCATCCGTAAAAGTCTGGGGAGACATCATCTCCGACGTACATTTCTGCCATTTCCTCGTAGAATTTCATCTTGTCATCAGGAATCTTGATACGTTCTTGGAAAGCAATGGCAAAGTTGTACTGTCCAGCATCCATGGCCTTGGCCACACGGGAGTTGGCTCCATCAGCACCGATGATCAAGTCGACGTCCATTGTCTTGGCCACACCAGCGGCAGATCCCTCCTGAAATTCTTGGTAGTGGATGGTGTATGGGTTATTAGTGGACGCGTGGTCGGCTGGGACATCGATGCTGGTCACAAGGCCATTAATGCATTGAGCTCCATATTCGATGGCACGATCACGAAGGTACTTGTCCATGATTTCGCGACGGCACATGCCAATGTATTCATCAGGTTGCAAAGTGTCTCCGATAGAAACTTCGACACCAGTAGGTGAGACGAGATTCATTCGGCGAACCTGTAATATGAAACAACAGCTGTTAGTTTATTATTCATCGTCACTCGCTGCAATTGATAAGAAATGATCTCTTCGTAGTCACGAGAGCTTCATTCTTCGTACCTTTCGGTCAACGACAGATTCAGGAATGTCGAACTCTCCCACCATGCAAAGGGGGATGGCACCACCGCAAGGCTTGGCGTTGTCCAGCTTACGTTCGAACATGACTGTGTCAATGCCTTTTTCTTGAGCAAAAATCTCAGCAGCACAGGCCCCGGATGGACCTCCACCAACAACGGCGACCTTGTACTTCATGTCCAAGTTAGATCCCGACGAAACGGCATTGCGAGCGACGGTGGTCTTTCCAAGGAAAGAAGAGTTTGGAGAGAACGCCGTAGCGACAGAAACGAAAGAAGTGACAGCGATAATAGAGAATTTCATCTTTGACGATTTGTATTTCAAATAGAATGGTAAAAGGCTTGATGGATGTGCCGAAGAAAGAAAATGTATGGAGCGAAGATGATGGATCGACAAGTCAACAGCAGACTTCTACCGGTAGCTAGCTACCGGTAGGTAGACTACTACACTGCAACATTCTTCTTGGCAAACAAACGATCTTTTCTTCGTCGCAGTCGATCTGTGAGGTCATCAAAATGGAACTTCAACTTCGCATCCGTGACGGAATTTTGCTTTCCATCTTGAAAGGGGCCCAGGACAATCTTATTCTTTGATTTCTTCACTGTGAATTATTTCTCATCTCCCTCTTGATCAATCCTTCCACGTTGAACGTACGATGGTCAAACGGGCGATACACTTGCTGACGTCATTGTATGATTGAAATAGATCTACTCCGGAGTATGATTCAATCTTCCGCGTGTCTGCAGGAGGTCTTACGATGAACTCGTATTGTGAAAATAATTCTACTACGGTACTCTACTACCGGTAGAGGGAGAGAGGTACGTACTCGGAGTATCATACCGGTAGGACCTTCATTCTCACAAAGGTATGTATCATATCTTCCTCGGATACCTGCTATCAAATACTAACTGTAAGTACAAGCAATATTGTGTGGTATGACGTACTCGGAGGAGAAACTGCCCTTGTCAAAAAGAACCATAGATGATCTATCAGTGCAATGGAATAGATCATCCCAGCAGGGGTATAAGGGTATAAGCTACTGCTGTCTTATGCATGGTATCATGCATAACTGGTGAACCACCAGAAAGATTCTTGCTTTGCTCTCATTTTGTGGGAGAGGAGGAGGAAGAATGCCCAAAGAGATTCTATTTTAAGTGTACCACTTGTGACGTAAGTCATATACTACTAACTAACTAGCTGTCAACTGAACCTTAGCTCACCCACCTCCCCACAAGGGAGCAGAGCAAATCATGCGATGGCTTTCCATCCACTCAGTACTCTCTTGCCCACCACGCAGAATTGGAAAGTTGAAACTTTATGAATGAGGAAAAGCCCAAACAGGTGAATGTGAAATATGGTGTGGATTTCCACCCCTACTGCAACAACTACATAAATATGTTGGGTGTGTTTATGTCTTCTACTTGTTGCAACCCAATTAGTTGAATTGTATCTGCGTCAAATAGTGCCTGTGCATTTGATACTTGGCTGAGTTATGATGCCAATTCTTTCACAGAAATGTAAGTGACCACCACAACTCTATCATCCAAGGCATTTTCCCTCCTATCCATTAGTCCCCTTCTGACTAATCATAACTCAGTGTCATATCACTGTAGTGACCTTCAGTTGCTCCTTGCATTGTCTTGCCCCCAGGAGCCCAGCGGGTGAGTCAACTCCTCAGATATGGGACTAGGCGGTAGTGAGTAGTTGGCATAGCCATAATTAGAGTGTATGTACAATGATTTTGGAAGACCATACCATATCTGACAATCACTGGTCGGGATTTTCGCTCATTCATGAGATTTTTTACCTTTCCAGTTATGAGTGGTGGGCAAGAGAGTACTGAGTGGATGGAAAGCTGTTGCGTAATCTGCCCTGCCCCCTTGCGTGCCAGGCGGTCAGCCAACTCTAAAGGTGGGTGAGCTACCTTTCGGATGACAGCTGCTAGAATTGGCAGAGCCAGGTTTGCAGCTTTGAAGCTTGCTGGTTGCTTCCTTTGTTTGCCATGTGCAACAAGCATTGTTTTATACACCACTATCAGGAAGAGTCAACGTAACTCAAATCAAATGGGAACAACACATTCCATGCCCGGATTCAAAATAATCGTTTGTGTCTTCAATAGATTGATGTCTTACTCTTATACTACGAAATAAGATTAAAGGAATTGCTTTCTAAGAGAAAAATCTTGTTTCTCACATAATGACTGCTGATCGGATTCCTATTCTAGTCTCAAACCAAATGCCATTGCGTGTTGGCATCTTTTCCAATCGATGGACAACTTCAAAGCCTGCTACGATTTTGGCAAAACATGGATCGCCGACATGAATTTCTCTATTGTCTTCTGTATTGATGTAGAAACTCGGGCTGCCATCAGCAGCAAAACCAATTGTATACTTGGAGTGTGGAAAGTCGGGAGAGTACTCTCGGAAGGCCACTGATTCCAGGCCTTGTTCAAGAAAAGCTCGAGACTTGTCGGAGGCACTTGTCCCATCGTATGGAAGAGGTGCTGCTTTCAGTACATGAAGGGCATTGAGAATAAAGGAACATCCATCAAGCAATCCACTGGACACCATCTCGAGGAAAGTATAGACCGAATGAGGCATGAGATCAATCGGAGCCATTTCCATCACCAGCGTGTGAGGGCCCGTATCCAACAATGGCTTTCCGTCCTGATCCAGGCGGAAGATGAGATCCAACTGAACTCGAATGACTCCGGATCCATACTTAGCGATAGCGTCGCGTTTGGAAATTTCACTAACTTGTGTTTTGAGTTTGTCCGCTTTCGTCTGGGAATACTTAAGCTTCCGTTGAATGTTGTTCATCTCGCGGATAAGATCTGGATCGGCAAAGACGGATGACTGTCGTAGGATACGTTCCTCAACCTCGTCGTCTTCTCTTTGTTGTTCCATGGCGTCAATTGCAGCCAATTCTCGTTCCAACCGTCGCATATCGCGATCTGCCTTGCCCAGCTGGCGACTAAGCTTTTCAGAGAACTCTACCAAGTCATTGACCTCTTGAACTGCAATCCGAAGGGAAGATCTTGCATTACTATACAATAAGAAGCCGAGCAAGCAGAATCCAATAACTGCAAAGGAAAACGTAGATCGACGTTTCCGAGCTGTAAACACGAGACTGCTGGAACTGTCATTCAATGGCAGCTCTGTGTTCTGAAGCTGTAATAACTTCTGTGCGAGGGATAATGGTACTGGGGGTGGTTGGTGATGGGAGTCATCTCCTTGTGAATTGGCTGGATTTCCTGACCTGGACCAATGCAAAGGCAAATTTGCGATCTCATCCTCGCTGGCAACCTTTCGGGTGTAGCTTGCAGAGCTGTGTCGAGGGCTAAGCGGTTGGTTGGAAGAGTGGTCCGAATAATCACTACCGGTACAGATAGTACTGGTTTGATCTATGAGCGGCGCCTCGTATACATCGTCTGCTAGAGACCCATGAAAGCTGTCGTGGGAACCTATCCGTCTCCTCATCGCTCCGGAAGGGGTGAGAGACGGAGAACTAATTGAGACCATCCGCTTGCTTTCGATTGGCTGTCTGCAAGAAATGACCACACAAACGTAAATCGTTTTCGATAGGAACAAGGGTTTGTTCCTTCAATGGAGGTAATATTATGAGAAGTTGAACAACTGTTTGTGATACCTGAAGGTCCATCTCCGTCTGACTCTTTTCGTTTTGCTTACCTCGTCCTGGCTTTAGCGGGTGATGTTTTCTTTGTTGTTGTTACCTTCTTCACAATCAGTGTAAACTCTCTCTCTTCGATCCCAAGAGAAACGCACAATTGCGAAAGGACGACGATGAATGGGAAATAAATGCTCATGAATGACCGAAATTGTGACCAGTACTAATTACTGATTCAAACGAACAACTAACTGGTATGAATAATTATTCATGTCGACATGATGTCCATTCTCCATGACCAAACAAAGTTTACATTTATTGGAAGTTGGAACACAAATAGATGTTGAAGGCTGTAGTAAAAGTGTCATCAGCCAATAAAAGTAATACACCAGCTTCCGACTATGCCGCATCATACTTATGACGAAGTATTATTAGACGTTGACTCAACCTATCGGTATTGCTCGAACAATTCTCAGGGGTAGTACCCGACCTCTCCAATACTTACGACAGTACAGTTAGCAACTTACCGTACTGATCAGACAATTCAGGAAGTACCCTTTCTCTTCACTTTCAATGCCATTGGAAACAACCTAGCTCCCTAGAGCCTTGACTTGCGTGATCCTTGAGGATCTAAATGAATTTTCAGCAGAACGAAAACGCGGTCTCGCAAAGCACTAAGACACGTAGGCAGATAGATCCACGACGCATGCCGTGATATCGTCATGCTTCGAACGGCGAGCGCGCCCTGGTGGCAAAGACATCAAGGCATGTAGGCTCGAGATATTACGAGCACGTCGGACTTTGTTCAAGACACGGCGAACAATGACATCGGCCACGGTCGAGTTCCGACGAGATCCAAAAGGGGCTGCTCGCCTAGGTGTTGAACGACCCGAAATCTTTCTTCGCTTTGATGCTGGAGGTGGGCTAGGGCTGGACGCCACGTCCCGCTTTCTACTGCCACTTGCATCTCCAGGAGTTGAGGTGGTACTTGTAGGACCATTTGTGTCGTTGCGAGATGATGAGGATTGATGTTGATCTATTTCCCGTGCCTGTTGTGAATCGACGCTATCGTCATCTTTTTTCCCGCTAGACGTATATTCGTCGTCGGAGGATCCATGGCTGTCTTTCTTACTCAGGCGATCAATACTGTTCCGTCGTTCAGCTTCGGCAATGCGCTCCGCATAGAATGTACGAACCCATCGCAACACATCTTCACCACTAGCCCGTTCCCATACCCCGTCGGTCGCAAGAATCAAAACCTTGTCCCCTTCCTTCACAATTGGACGGCAGTTAACCTCTGGCCTGGCAGTAATATATGGTGCGTGCCGCTTGTAGGGGAAAAATGACAGGCGTGGAGTTTTGAGGTAAGCGTCGCCAAGCGCTCGAGTCACGGCGAGGCTTCCTGCAACACGCTTAATACCTCCCCCCACACCTGCAGAGATCGCGCGCGGTGCATTGTTACATCGCCGAAGGACGGCAGTGACCTCGGCTGGATTATACGCTGAGTGATCCGTGGTTAGATCAATTGGTCGTGTTACTGGTGGCAAAATGATGGCTGGAGGGAACTCTTGGCTGTCCTGCGAAGAAGAAGAAGTAGAATCCGATTGGCTGCTGCTGTTGTTTCTGTGATGATGACGACGTCGACGATCATACTCTAGATCGTCAATTTCGATTTCTACGGAACGGAACCCCTCCAGTGGGGGCAAAGCAATGAATGGTGCATTCATTCCAAGATCGTCATAGCGGCGACGTCGAGATTTGCGTCTGGCTGGACGTCTCATGTAGGCCATGTAGGAAGGTGCAGGAGAGGTGGACGTCGACTTCGTCACAGCGGCTGCGCTTTCTTGGTCTTGTTCTGGTTCGATCTCTTCATCGTCACTGCTATCTGCGTCGTGATCAGAGCTACTTAAACATTCAGTTTCATCCGAACTATGATGGCTGGACTCGTCGTCTGTTTGATTCCCGTGACCAGCCGCAGTCGATCCATGAACTTTGATAGTCCGAGGAGGTGCTGAGCCTAGCATGACTGCTCGACAGTCTCCCACGTGAGCGGTATAAAGAAGGGCGTCATATGCGCGGTAGCAGTGACAGGAACATCCTCCAGGCGGACTGATGAGGGATTCTTTTGGGAAACCAGACGACATGTCTGGTCGGCGAAATGGATTCCGACGTCTTGGTTTTTCTCCTCCATCTTGAGACCAGTGATCGTCATCTTCTCCTTCCGTTTCGGTAATCTCAGATTCTAATCCAGAAGCATTTACACGGTCATCAGTAGTAGTCAGAGATGACGTGGAGGAAATTGTACTCAAAGAACTTGCGCTTTTTGCCCGTGTCGCGTTGTCCAGCATGCGACGGCGAGCAGCATCTTTGTTCTGCGAAGTATCATGGCCACGATTCTTTGCTGGTCCACGAAGTTCTCGCTCTCGATGCTCTTCGGAGACGCTTGTCCACTCCAATCGCTGTACTGTAAATACGGCTAATGCACATGCCCCGCTATTCCATCTTCCATTGCTTTGACATGACGTTTGGTGCGTTGCCACAGGATCAATGGAATTAATCCACCCCTCATCCACTGCTAAAAAAGACTCGGTAATCGCTCGTGTGATGGCCGCCACTTCGTTCGGAGAATGGGTACCAACTGGTGCGTCGCGAGCTACAACAGACGCCGCCGTTTTGACAGATGTTTTGACTGACGATCCAGAAGGAGCAAGGGATGACGAGGCGGCCTCAGTGGACCGGCGAGGCAACATGGAAGAATGAATTGCAGGGGGATGACTGTCTACGGTTGATGCTTGATCCGCACCGTGGCCAGAATTTTGGACTTCTTCGTCATCTCTTACCGACAGACTTCGTCGATTGCTACTGCTATCAGCAGCCTCCCCATCTCCTTCATCATCTGAGTCTTCGCTAGCTTCATATGGGCTTCGGTAGTGGATAGAGTTTGGATTTGCCGGGCTTCGGTCGGATGTTTTGACTGAACAGAGACGAATGTTAGAATTGCTGCGCGAATCAATACACAAACGATGTTCGAGTTCATCCTAGAGTACGTACTAAGTCCATCAAGATCAAGCGCATTTGCGTCTCGTAGTTGACCGTTGACAAGGCAGACTCCACGACTGACAATAGCACATCCCAGTGCCCTGGCTATGGACGCTGCGACGTGTGGCAACAACACTTCGGATGCATAGGTTGCAACGCAGCCACCTCCATGCCCATCAATTACTGACCAGAGATTCAATCGAATCAACGAATGATAGTCGTTATTTTCGAGAGAAGGTAGCTGCGTTTCTGAATCAAAATTTGGAGGTAGTGGTTGAAGAAGAACGTTCACCAAGGAAGAGCTACGATCTTCGGAAGGTGCGTTGGCTGCATGAGATGATGTCCACATACACGTTCTTGGGTCTTTGAATGTAGGCAGAGAAGTCGGAGCGTGATCTAGACCAGGATCGCAAGAGCTCCCATCCCCTTGATTAGGATGGTTGATGGCGGTTGCCTTGCTACCTCTGCTCATACTTGAATTAGATGTAGGAGTGTGCATCGTTGAAGAAGGTACTGCGTCATCTTGCATCTTGCGGTCGTAAGAAGCTTGCTTGCGCCTTTTGGCAGTGTCTTCCATTCGAATGCGCTTCGAGGCTGGAGTGTTGGCATCCATGGACGAATTGGTCCCAATACTTGGTGTCCCAAACGCGGATGCCGAAGCTTGGTGCCTTTCGTGTTCACCAAATGACGGAGCTGCAGATAAAACCTTTTTTTCACTATCTAGTACTGCCGTGGCAGTAGAATCGTCAATCGACTTACCGATCGATTGTTGAGGTTCGTGCAAATGTGGTGGGGGCCTTTCGATGGGATGGTCAATCAATGATTCGGTGTCGTCGTCCGGCTCGGTAAATCTAGCACATTTTGGTGGAGCTTGACATTCTTTATTTGAAACCTGTTGTGCCACTGCTACAACGCCGCCGGAGGAATCGATCATAGAGTCTTGGATGATGCCTTGTTCGAGATCCTCCTGTTCCCGTCGTTTCTGTTCTGTTTCGGGATCGTGATAATCTTCGACGGATGAACATTCTCCTTCGCTAACATCCCCCAATTCGGCCACACTTTCTTCCTGTAATAAAACAAAAGGACGAATGATTCAAGGTAAGAGCCAGCAGGGTGTAGAAACGGTCCTGTCCGACCGACAATCCTGCTCACCTCTGAAGAAGCAAGTTCTGCACTTCGTGGCGAAGATGTCATGGACGGTGAATGAAGAGAAAGGGCGGCCGCTGTAGGAGGCGATGATGATTCCTCACTCAAAACTTTTGTGTTCTTTCTGGAAAAAGGAGCTGCAGCCGCTGCAACCACGGTTGAGCCGGATTCCCCTTCTGTCGGAGCAATTGGAAATGAGGGAGGGTGAGATAGATTCTCGTGTTCTGACAGATTGGTGGAAGTTGGTGACATTATTTTATCGTTTTGATCCTCTTCCAAAACAGTCATGAGCTTCTCTGCAATGTATGATATATAATTCGCTCCTTCTGATGCGTTCCGTGGTTGTGCCGTGGACGTTAGAAAAATGGATCTGGTTGTTACTTAGATCTGTAGTCTGTAGTATGTAGTCTGTTGTCCAATTAATCCCTACACGGCTTCTTCCGACGAAAAGTATGTGCCACCCGAAGAATAGGAGTACTAACGAGGTGACTAGTAGATCGTACTATCAAACACGAGGAACAAGCGATAAGTGATCGGTGGGATGTTTCGTTTCGGACAAAAACTGCGTATTCTGTGAAACAAACGAATGACACCAAACGGAGGCAGCCAAATCGATTTTTCTTGTTTTTTGTTGTCTCTCTCTCTCTGTCTGTCTCTCTTGCAAACGACTTTCCGTCACTCTCTTCAAGAGATTCAGCGTGATTTGATCTGTGATTCCAACTCTAGTAGAAGGAAACTACTTGAGCAAGTGTATTGTGAGAGTTGAAGCGGTGCTTCGATTACGACTTTTCAGTGACAGTAGTACTGTACGACTACCGTAGAGTACGGTAGTAGCAATCGATGCAAGTGAACCGACGAATAGCGAACTTGCGGAATACGACGGCTACTACCGGTAGTCTATTGGTACAGTAAAATAATTAACTGGAAGTACGACTATTAACATGTTCGAATATATAAAATAATACACTAATACGATAAAATGAGTCGGAAGGCGGGGGAAGGGGGAAGTCGTATTGGAAAAGGGACTTGTAATAATCCCATTTTTAAAAACTCTCTTTTGTTGACACTCTCTATGTTGATAGTGAATGTATGTACGACGACTACCGGTAGTACGTATCATACCGGTACTGGTAGTAGAGGAACGTTCGATTCACCGTCAAATAATTTTCAAGACAACGTGTTGCTATAAGGAAAATCAAGAGAGAGGTGACATAACTTTGGCTTCTATTGTGACTGGTGATGTAAAATATTTTCACTATCATAATAACATTGTCCCTTGTATTGTTCTACTGTTCTACTAGCTAGTACAACATTTGCTCAGCACGATTGTTGGGGTGACACCTTACTGCCTCGCCGACTTACCCGCTATTTCGTGACTGTGTCCCGGTGGCAGAAGGAACGACATTGTTGGGCGCTGCGCTGGGCGCCCCCGTCAAGTAGGATGCAAAGTCGGAAAGGTAGTCCGTTGGTGAAGAGGCTGCTGCGGCGCTTTCGCCGATCGTTTTCGGTTCTACAGTCCCCCACCAAGATACCTTGCTTTTGCCTTCTTCGATCATTTTGTAGTCGTTAGCATCAAACTGAAGCAAAGTGGCCATTACTGGCAAAAGAGCAGCTCTCTCACTTGTACCTGGAGGTTTGGACAGAAATTGGACAACGATACTTTTCAAGTAGTCAACATTGATGTCTTCCCGTCGATGAATACGATTGAGTTCTGCCACTTGCCGTTCCGCCTCCTCGATTCGTTTTTCGGCTTGAGCCAGGTACACATCTCGTTCGGAGAGTGCATCATTTAGACGAGCTAGAGCTTTGTCGCGAGCCTCAACAGCTTTGTGCTGAGATGCTTCTCGATTGCTCTGTACCGCAGCCAGCTCAAAAATCTTGCGGTCACTAAGGGAGCCCTTGTCAACTTCTTGTTGAAGCTTTCTATTGGCAGTTCGGAGAGATGCACATTCTGCTTCCTTTTCTTGGATCATCTTTTGAGCAGCAGCACTTTTTCTCGCAGATGACTGCTGCAACTGTTGCAGTTCTCGCTGCAAACTCTCGACTTGCATGGCCGATTTCTTCGCTGCACCTTTTTGGACATGTGAGAGACTTTCCGCTGCAGCTTTCTTCTCCTGCTGCGCTTTGTTGAGTGCGGCCTGTGTTTCTTTTAATTTTTCTTCGACTGCCTTCACCTGTTCATCCTTTTGGCTCAGGTCATATAGCGCCGCCTCTAGTTTGGCGTTCGCCTCAGAATTCTTTTCATTGACTTCTGCCAACTGTGATTCTAGCATGCCCATCATTGCCGTCCGCTGGCCATGATTGCGCTCTGTAGCTTCTTTCTCCGCCTGCAAACGATTGGCGACCTGTGCATTCTTCGTGAGCTCCAACTTTAGCTTGTTGATTTCTTGTCGCAGCTCGGCAACCTCCTTTTCACTAGAAAGCAACTTTGCTTTTTGCTTTTCCGCCTCGATCAAAAACGCGTCTCTCTTTTTCAAGTCTTCGGCCATTGCATTGAGGTTTTGTGTGAGGGCTTCTAGCTTCCCAGATAATTCCTCGACCTTATTTGCTTGTTGATTCCTTTCGGCCTTACTTTTCTTTGCTTCAGCTTCCATGGTCTCCGCTTTCTTCTTCAGCGAATCTTGTTCAGCTAGCATTGATTGAGCCGTCGATTCACTGTCGGTCAGCGTTTCTTCTAAAGTCTTCTTTGTTGCTTCTAGTTCCTTGATAAGTCTTTGTTCCGTCGCCTTTTGTTCTTTAATGCTTCGGTTGAGTGCCAGTTTGTCGTCTCTCTCTTTCTTCATTGTCTCGTTCATTTGCTTCAGCTGCGAAGCAAGTTTTGCGATTTGTTCCTCCCTCTTTTTGTCTTTCAACTCGGCCTCCTCCAAAGCAATTTTAGTTTTATCCCTCTCCTCTATAAGTTTGCTCTTTAGTTGTTCTTTCATCTTATCCACATGGTCAGCCATTTTCTTTTTCAAGTCTTCCACATCTTTTGCATGCTTCGCCGCTTCCGCCTCCAATGCACTCTTAAATCTTGCCTCAGCTTCGCCATCTTTGCCTCGCAATGATTCCTTTAACCTCTCTATCTCTGAATTGTGTTCCTCTCGAAGTTTAGCGACTTCTTTGGTGTGCGACATCTCCATATCAGCTTTCAGAGATGCCATGGCCTCAACTTGCTTTGAAGACTCGGCGCTGTGATTTTCTACCATTACTTTCATGCGATTTTCCAGTTCTTCATGTTCAGTGTGCATGGCAGATTGTTGCTCCTTCAATGCAGACAACTGCACGTCATGCTCTGCCTTTAGAGACGCAATTTCCTCTTCCTTCGATTCTAGAGCCTTTCGAAGCTTCTCCGCTTCCTCGGTAGAAGTAGAATCGGTCAACTCAGCCTTCTGCTCAATATCATTCACATACCTTTCATGCTCTTCCCTTGAACGTAAAAGGGTTGTTTCAGCGTGCTCCAGTTGTGACCGCAATTCGGAAAGGGATTGATTGAATGACTGTCGCTCGGTTTCCATCTCTTTTGCAGACCTTTCAAAACGCTCTTCCGAATGCTTTATTTTCGCTGCCAGATCATTATTCGTTGCTTTCAACTCATCAGCCTCATTCAATGATTTTGACATGCTTTCTTGCATGTTCTGGAACTCAGAAAGGTCCCGCTGCAGTTTAGAAATGAGTTCATCACTTGCGGCTTTGTCGCTTTGCCTCCCGGCTGATACATCACTCAACTCCTTTCGTAACTCGTCAACTTCCTTCGTCAGAGCTAGATTCTGTATCTGCAATCTTTTAACTTCTTCGTCAGACCCTTTTGATAGTAAGCCATTTTTTTCGGTGGATTCTTCAAGTTGGACTTTCAGTTCTTCAAGTCTTCGAGTCGCGAGCTCTTTCTCTCTATCTCTGAGCTCGTTTGCCTCCTGGAGTTTTGTCTGTAGATCGTTCAAAGAAATCGTCAACTGAGATGATTGCTCATTGTGTTCTTTTTTAACCAAAATTAGCTCAGCTGTAACCTTCTCCATTCTGGCCTTTGTCTCCGCGAGCTCTTTTTGCAGAGACTCTTTCTGCTCTTCGAGATCAGCTGCATTCGAATTCAATTGCAACTCACGAGATGAAGCTTTTTCTTGGGATCTTTGGAGTGTCCTTTCCAGATCCTCGTACTTTCTTTGGAATTCCGATAGCTTTTCAATTGAAGCTCGAAGCGTCGTCACTTCATCGTCGTGTCTAGCTTTTTGATCGGCCATCATTTTATCATATGACTCCCGCTGTTTGGAGAGCGACTCTTCCAATGCTTGCTGAGTGCTCTTTTCTCCATCTTTCAGAGAGTTCATTATCGCGTCCTTTTCACCACTCATTGCTGAGAGTTTATCAGTCAGCTCGGCCACCTGCCCGGCGAGGTCCTTCTCCTTCTGAATGGAAGCAAAGTGTTCTTCCGTGGTTTCTCTGAGCTTGCCTTCCAGGCTTTCAAGTTTTGAGTCGTAATCATTCCGAAGACTTTCCAAGTCGGTCTTCGACGAATTGCTCGCATCTAGAAGTCGCCGCTCCAATTCTTTTGCCGCCTCCTCCTTTGCGCGCTCCATCTGTTCGGCCATCATTCGATCCCCATCTTTCTTTATTTCAGTTATCAAAATCTGATGATCGTCTTTTAGTCTGGCTATAATTTCATCTTTTTCAGAGATGGTAGTCGAAAGAATGTCATTTATCTGCTCTTTGTTCTCGGCAGACAACGTGGAACGCAGACTTTCCAGTTCTGCAGCATGAGACTGACAAAGGTTTTCTTTTTCTGTTGCCAGGATTTCTTGGAATCGTTGTTCAGCTGCTTGAAGTTCTTCTTCCTTCACTTTTCTCCCCTCTTCAAGGCTTTGTTCCAACCGCGTACGAAGAGATTCTATTTCATCTTCAGCAGCCTTTATTTTTGCCAGACTTTCCTCCGAAGTCGCCAAGCTATCAGTTGCAGCCTGTTTTGCTTCCGAAAGTTGCTGTGCCGAATCTTCTCTCAATTGCGCCATCGCGAGTTCGTGGGTCTCCCTTTCTTTTTGCATGTCTGACTCCAGTTCCTTCAATTTTGTTGACAACTCTTCTCTCACTGTCTTCTCAGTTTGCTTTCTGGCTTCTTCGACCGCATCATGTTGTTTTCGCAACGCTGTTTCCTGGAACTGCTTTGCTTGGGCTGAAAACTTCTGGCGCAGTGCCTGGACCTCAGTTGTTTGTTCCGATTCGTATCCTTGCTTCAGTTTAGCGATTTCTTCGTCATGATTCTGCTGTAGCTCTGTTTTTGCTGACGCAACAGCTTGTTCGAGCAACGTCTTGTGTTCTCCGATCAAGTGCTGTCGTTGCGCCTCAAACTGGGCATTCATAGTTTTAATTTTCTCATCAAATCCATGCTCTTTCTCTTCCAAGACCACTTTAGATGATTCCAGTAGCTGCGCTTTTTCCTTCTCAAATTCTGCCGTCAAATGATCTCGAAGGATATCAAGCTGTCGCTGGGTCTCTTGAGACTGATTTGAATTCACCGCAGCTTGATCTTGCTGATACTTTTCTGTGTACAATTTCTTGATCTGTTCGATCTGCTCGGCGCCTTTTTTCTTCCACTCTTCTTCTTTTGAATGAAGCTCGGCAATATGTTGTTGCTGTATCTGTTCCAATTGAGCCTGCAACTGTTCTTTCGCTGATGATACCCCCGAATCTGCATTTGTAATCTTCTCTTGCATCTGCATACGAATATTGTCTAGTTTCTCTGCAGCTTCATGTTGAAGTTGTTGCTTCTCTTGTTCGTGCTTTTGGTGTGTCGACTTCATTTCTTCCATCAGTTTTTTGGATTCTTCCTCAAATTTTGTGGTGACCTCCTGTTGTGCCTCTTCTCTGGCCTGCCGCAATGCGTCAGCTTGCTGCGCATGAATTGTTTGCATGGTAGCGTGGAACTCTTGTCGGAGCTGGTCCGCTGTTTCCGTTTTGGCGGCTTGCACTTTCTCGTCGTACTGCTTCTGAATGTCTTCTTGTAGTTTCTGAAGTTCCTGAGCATGCCGTTGCTTCAGCTCTTCTATGACCGCAGCATTGTTGGCGTCGTGATCCTTGGTACTCTTCTCCTCTCCGCCGGTTTCGTTTGGCTTTTGCAGTTCCTGAATGACCGATTCCCTCGTTTCCTTTTTGACTTTCTCCAACTCTGCAGTTCGTGCTGCGGCAACTTTCTTTTTAAAGTTGGCTAATTGCAAGGCTGCTGCTTTCTTGAGTTTCTCGATCTCAACTTCTTGTTGTTTTTTCAATTGCTCTACTTCGGAGGTTGACTCCTCTCCCGACGGGGTGGATGGTGGTAAACCGTCCAACTGGTTGTCGTGCTGTTGCTGTTGTTGCAATTGGGCAATTGTGGCATCTCTTTGTGCAAGTTGCTGCGTCAAATCATCTTTAAGCGCCATCAAAGCCCGTTCATGCTCTTCCTTGAGTTGTTTCTCCCTCAAGGCAAACTCGGAACTAGTACTAGAGGAATTAGGCGTCGTTGGCGGTGGTGGCGTTTCGTTTAGAGCCTGTTTCAATTGTTGGATTTCTTTCTGGTCGAGTGATTCCATTTCCTTGTACACTTCCGATAGTTGTTGAACAGACGCCGTCATTATATCGCTCCGTTCCATTGGTGTGGGCCGCTTGGTCATGATAGCGCTATTGACGACCAATGACTTGAGCTGATCCCGTTCTTGTTCTGTGGTCTCCAATTTCTCTTGTAACTGAGTCCGTAGTACACTCAGCGCCTTGACCTTTTTGTTCATTTTCTGCAAAACTTCGACCAACTCTTCCTTGCTCGCCGATGCCAGTCGTTCACCTCCCAGTGTTGTTGCTGCTGTACCAGTGGCGGTGGTCGACACAGCAAGAGGTGGACTGGCAGCCGTCGTGGTGGCAGCGGCTACAGTTGCTGCACCCCTTCCTCCATGGGTGCTGTTGTTGGGGGTCGAAGAAGCTGCCGCCTTTTTTGCGGCCTCGGTCACTTTGGCATTCATATCATTGACCGAGGAGGCAACAGTACTACCGATTTCTTGCGCTTTTTCTCGCAACGATGCGAATCCCAATCCAAATCGACTGGCGGCAGCGCCCGTTTGGTTTTTATTCTGATTCCGATGATGATGATGATGATGACGTATGATGATGAAGTAGTTATTATCAGTATAGTGTAGAACCGACGTCGACAAGAGTAGCAGAAGTAGAAGAAGCAAACAACGATACGGTGAGATCCGTTCATCCACCGTAATGATGATGGAAGTAAAAGAGAAAAAAAAACGAGAAAACTCCACACCCCGTCATTCGTCACTTACAACATTGTCCGACATTTTCACACACAAAAAAGTTGAGGCGATCAATCTTCAATCTCTCTAGTAGTAGCATCACCACATAGACAGTGATAGCAATGTGGTTTCTCTTCTCCCGCTCTTCACTCTTGTTGTGGCAGAGGGGATTGTAGTCTTTTTTTAGTATCTCCAATACCTTCTTGTACGACTGGAGTACGGTACGTAGTGGTATGTTGCAACGCAACAACAAACCACAACAATCTACAGCCGATGTTGGATTCACACACAGTCAATTATCAAGTCCCAACAACATTGATCCTTCATTTCATTTTATATATTTCATTGCACTCCGCGCAAAAATAAAGGTTTTTTTTTTTTTCAGTTAATTACGCTGTAAAGAGCCGTTGATCGTACGAAGGCAAGACTTGTCAATGCTGTTTACTGTCTCTTTGGTTTTCAACTCCAATCAAACATACAACAACGCTTCGTTTTCCACTTTATTTTATACGTAGTACGCAGTACATTATTATAGTCGTAGTAGATTCATTTTATACGAGCCGATTGCTAAAATAAATCATTTTAACTAGTAATACTTGTGTTTCCGAATAAAAGGTGTAGTGTGGGAACCTCAATTCTTCCGTGGATGCAACAAGAATATGAAATAGAGGGATCAATCCAAAACATCGACGAATCCAAGCGCTTCGTGACTGCGAAAGCTTCGATCCTATTGCCGACGGTCCGAAACAATCGGTCGATGCGAGGGGTTTGCTTTACGGCTTGGGGTCATTAATACATCTACCTCCTTGTCTGTTGGGAAAGTGGTTGCGGCGGTGATAGATTGCGTTCTTTGACGTTTTACCGGTGGTTCTGTCAGACGGAAGTCCTCGCTCTCAATATCACTGCGAACGATCCTGTCTCCCGAGGCAGAAAAGAAAGTACAGGCAGATCGGCCGAAGCGACCCTTAGCACCAGGGCAACGAGATGCCTGCTCATCTGGAGCTCCAAACTCAATGCAACGGCAGCATCTTCGTGGTTTACGACCAGAGCCTGGAACTGTCAATTTCGATAGTTTGTCCGTTGGGGCGCCACTTGCGTCGTAGTACTCGCAAGCATCCCTTCCAAATCTACCTTTGGCACCCAAGCACGAAACAGCTTGGCTGTGAGGGGCGCCGAAATCAACGCACCTCATGCAGCGACGACGGTTCCGTTCTTTCATTGGTGTATGAACTTCTTCCACTGCCACTTCGTCGTAGGATCTCTTTCGACTGGCACCCACAGGGCTGCTACGAGTTCTCTTCAAAGGATCCTGAGAGTGACGCAGTGCGCTTCCTACTGAAATTTTCCCGGTGATCGGTTTGATTGCTGATCTGGCGCGAAATTTGGGTTGCTTGGTCAACCTTTTCTTTGACGAGGATAGAGCCGTGCTTACGGATAAAGTGTCCATGGCATCTGTATCGCTTTCTTCCTTAACCAACTTCACCGGACCATCTTGGATATCCCACTCTTCCTTATCAGCGTCGACGGTTCTCTTCAGGGCCCTGGATCTAACAGGAATGCAATAAGCGCTGCTGATGTCCAATTCCTTTCCATACTTTTCGTCTACAAGGCGATATCGAGGGCGTCCATATGCCTTCTTGCGATCCGATCCAAAATGACCGTCTTGAAACATAGGTGCCAGGTGACACCACTTCAAATCAGGAATATAAGTCAGAACAAACCAATATTGAAATTCCTTTCCCTCCAAAGCATCATCACGAAGCTTGACAACTTTGTTGTACAAGGTAGACTGTCTTTCTGCCATCTGCTTCGCCGCCGCTTCAGCCTGTTTCTGTTCTTCATTTTGCTCATATTCGTCTTGAATCTTTTTGCAGACTTTCTTCCACTGGGTGACCTCAGCCATGTAGTCTTTTTCAACCTGGTCGTAAATCTTCCTGGCTTCCGCGGCGATGGCATGGTACTTCTCCTTCTTATAACCTCCCAGACGGCTCCATCGATCCTTTATAATCTTTTCGTTCTCTGGCGTTGGTTTGGCGAGCTCTGGGTGAAGCTCCTTCTGATGGTCCCAATACACGTCCTGTCCTGATTCGGGTGGCGTCTTTTTCAATTCCGCAGGACGAGACGGTTGCTTCGGGAACTTCAATGATGCGGGCGCAGGTTTATGGCCGCGGGAGACTAACTGACGAGGTGATCCTGTCTTGGGAACTTCTTCGATTGAAGAAGACTTCACTGTGGTTTTTGGAGGCGGCGGAAAGAGCAATCTTGGAGGACTATGCTGGCTCACGGGGACAGCAAAAGAGTTTCGAACCGTACGCGGGTTGCGAGCCGTCTTGCGATCGAGTTTATAGACCATCATATAGCTGGGTTCACCACCCTCCACAGCAGTGTCTTCAGGAAACGACCAGTGGCAGTATGGCTGGCAGATTTCGTCCTGCTGATTCAAATTGGACACTTTGAGGCGTGTGCCAGCCTTTAAGCGACTGGTGGCTTGCAGTTCTGGTAGCCGTCTTCTGTTTGCCGATACGAGCGTGTTGCAGGCAAGACCAAATCTTTTGGCAATTTGACGAGGGGTGTCGTTCTCTTTGGCCACATACCATTTGGTGGGAGAATCTGGAGCTTTGGAACCGTAATCATTTGCTGCTTCATTATCCTCATCCATCGGCTCGGGAACATTGAGTAGCGTCCCCTTGATGAGACGGCTTGTAGGTCTTAGATCCTTGTAGATGTCCTTGTTTAGGAATATGATATCCCAAACACTGACCTTGAACAGTTTGGCGATCTCAGTCGGAGTTTGTCCTGGTTTCACCACCTCATGCACAAAGTGTGGGCTTGAAACAATGGTCTGAGACATTGCTATCGCCTCCACTTTTTCTGGACACTTCGGTGTAACTGCTTCGGCTGCTGCTGAAGAGGACGACGAACTATTGGTCTCACTGGCAGTGCTGTCAGTCGAAAAAGCAGGACTTACGGATCGGTTTTCTCCAGTCATTTCTTCGTCGTTGCTCTCATAAGTGACGGCTCCAACTCGCACGAATCCCCGGGATTCATAAAAAGGGATCGAATTGTCAGTAGCTTGTAAAGCAACAAAGTCGTAGTTGGCAGTTCCAGATGCTCTTTGGAACTCGAGTTGTTCAATAACGAGCTCAACAAGCGCCTTTCCACATCCCAGAGCACCCAGCAAGGAAATCTCAGCTATTCGTGGCCAGACTATTCCTTCATTGTAAGGGTCTCCTAGTCGGACAGTCTTTTGTAATTCCTTTGCGAGGCTCCCATCTTCGTCAACGATTCGTTTTTGAGAGCCTTTCTTCAGAGTTTTGTGAGACATTCTTTTCTTTCGCCCAGGACTTGCCTCGACTTGACCCCCATCTCCACCACTGGAATGATTTCCAAGGTGATGCGCATCATCATCGTAGTAGAACGAGACTTCATTGAGAGAATCCCATTTGAAGTTCTTTTGCCAGTTGGTAAAGGTGGTAACAGTAATGAAACCTTGGAGATGCCCTTCCTCGCTTCGAATGATGTATCCAAAGCAAGGATCATCTACATCGAGCCGATCTGCAATATACTCCAAAGATAACGGCTTGCTTGCAGTTCTTCCCGCTCGGCTTCGCTTCATAGCTTCGTTGCATAACAAGACCATTTCCCCCATGATCTCCTTGAAAGCTTCTCGCGTGGTCACCTCTTGGATGACACTCCCTTCAAGAGACTTTCGACATTTTGGAACGTCCTGGAAGCGATATTTGGGTTGCGCAATTGGACTGGACGCATGCCTATGGGCATTCCAGCCAGGTATAGGGTGATTTATCTCCATGTTCGGAAGGGGACAAGAGACAAAACGATTGAGACTCCCGTTTGAGGGACTCTGGATCTTGTCGTCCTCTTGATATACGGATAGAAACGCCAATTGTGGCTAGAACTGATAGGAATAAAGGCAGATTGGTAGAAGACACTTTCTATTCTTGAATGCTGTGCTTCTTGTCACAGGTGGTAGCTTGTAAGAGTGGCCAAGGTCAGTAGAAGACAAGACACGAAGTGGTGAAGTTGGTGCTTACGATGAGGAGACGAATGATTGCTGTTGCGCCCTGGGAATCATCACGCAGTAAAGTGTATGTACGGTGTATTGCCGCCAGCACACACACTCTCGAAGTCAAATTTCTGGCGAAATCAACACGCGCAAAAAAAAAACGAGCCACGGAAAACATCGTCGTACGACGTACAAGTCGTATGACTGATCAAACCACAAAACCGTAGTTGGGATCAAAGCTGTTCCGCCGAAAGAATTAGGTATCAACTTGTATTTCCTGGCGGCTGGAGCGATGCGCGCGCCAATCGCCGGCCAGGCCGGCATTGTTCTAATGAACCACTTCGTACCTTAATCGTACTCCGTAGTTTTTTACGGTGCAAATTCGGTGTACTGTCATCCGTAGAAAACTTCCGTAGTTTGAAGTTGCGCCAAAGTCTCGGAATGAACGAAAGGGGAAATAAGGATAGAGCTTTTAGCACTACCGACATCAGCGACTTCCGAAACCATCTCTATCTTTCAATCTATCTCTTCCACCTTTCGTTTTCAGAAAATAACACACGAAGTATTTATAATACTACTTCGTACTTCGTAGACTGCTACATAAGTAATAATTGTTGTTACTGTGTTGCAATAACTACTACAACTGCACTCTCTGGTAGTAAATGTCGTCACATATCCTGTGCTCCGTTCTCAATCAGAGTCTTCTTTATTGCCGTTGACATTTGTAGCCATGCCATCTTCGACGGACGCGGTGTCCTTGGTACCTCGAAGTTCCACGAAATCGTCGAAGAAACATCGACCAGGATTTCGTCCTATTACGAAATCGTCCAATAAAAAGAAAACAGCGGCTGAAACTTCCACGAAAGAAGAAACCAAGAAGAATTTGGAGCCATCAACAGATGCAACAGATAATTTCGTCGAACGTCCCTCAACGGGACAAGCTCAAGATGTTGACGCGACAGAACCTAAACAAGTTGAAAGAGGATCCACCCCGCAAGCGACGGTGGACAACGACCAAAATACAACAACAACTGAAAAGGAAGCCGGCATTGAAAACGAAACTGATTTCCCCTCAACAACTAACAACACATCGAAGATTAGAAGAACACCACCCAAAGTGCGAAAAACAGTTCGTATCGCTTCGCCAACGTCAATCCGTACAGGACCTTCGTCGTCCCATGAAACTAGTTCCAAGAATACAACAACAACAGCAACGACGACGACGACGACGACGACTGCGCAAACTTCTTCTCTTGCCAGCCAAACAACCTTGACCCAAAATGAAGCGATGCAAATTGCGCCTCTCTCTCCCAGAAGATCTACCCGGAAACGCAAACCGGGCCAAAGCAGTATTCGAATCGGTTCTACTAGAGAAGTTAGTTCCGTGATTACCCCTCAACATCCACGCAGAGAATCCGAACCACCGCGGAAGGAAACAGAACAAAATTCTGCCGTGGAAGCTTCTAAATCGGCAACAACGGTATCTGCCTCTACAGCAATTGTACCAATCATCTCTCAGGATCAAGCTATTCTTGAACGGCTGAACTCGGAAAACGCCGCCGTTCCCAGGTTAGCAGCCTTCTGCAGCAAATTTAAAATCGAGAAAACCAACGACAAGAAGGGTCGTGGAAAGAGGCAAAAAAAGAACAAAGATCGAGATCAGAACGAAGAAAATATTGGCAATGGTGACACTACTGGTACGGGACTAGCTGCGAACGATGAAGTCATTGAACCGATGGATGATGCTGAGATTTCAACGTCTCAGCAAGCCCCGGCAGGTGTTCCGGTGGTGCAAATTATTGACGGTGAAATTGTATTACAGGAATCATCCCTGATGCTGCCCACAAGACGTACCGTCCAAGAAGTCGAGGAAGAATTTCAAGACAATGTTGTGGAGGAGGATGCTCAAATGGCCATAGTTCAGGCATCGTACACATCTTTTCTTACAAAAGGGGACGCAGCGGCCAATGGTGGAATGAGAGGACCCCAACACTGGTCCCTGGAAGAGACACATAAGTTTTACATGGCGCTGCGCCAGCTGGGAACAGATTTCGGGTCAATGGAGGCGTTGTTTGATGGCAAGCGGACTCGACGACAACTCAAGCAAAAATATCGGAAGGAATTGGCGAAAACACCCAACCTTGTTCAAGAATTGGCTTTGAATCCAAAATACAAGACCGATTTGGGTGAGTAGAAATTTCATTCCTGGGCGATTTTAATCCTTTGGACATTCGACTAACCTTTTTTGTGTGTTTTTAATGTGTTTGTTGAAGACTTGTCTGCTTTCGATGTTGAGGTCGATCCTAAGCGTATTGAAGCGCTTGAAAACGAGGAGCCTCCTCCTTATGAACCAACAGACGTTGAGCACATTGAAGAAAAGGCAGAGTATTTAGATGAGGGACACGAAAACGGACAGACTCCAATTCAACACACGTATAATACAAAGGGAGAAGGAGGGCTTGAAATCGTTTATGAAGATGCGATGGAAGAGCACGAGGCTGAATTGGCAGCTGCAACCGCCTCGTCCGCTGCAACATTGTCTCAAAGCGAAGCTGCGTCTTCAAGCCAACAAAAAGTACTGTACCATCCAAACCAAAACGCAAGCAAGACATCCTCCAAGGACATGGGATACGAGCCACTGTGGCCTACCGGTTCAGAGGGAGTCGGCCTTGCGGATGAAGGCGCAAGATTGGAAAGCTTCGTAGATGGTTTTGTAGACAATAACATGGGCGAACCAAGTATGGAAGATTTTTTTGACGATCAGATGGTCGGTATGGGAGATGGAGGGCATTCCGACACGGATGGTTCCGCACGAAAAGACTCGACAACAATTGATGAGACAACATCACAGATCGCTTCGCATAGCGAGCACGTTATTAAGGAATCATCTGATCAAGTGTCGCTCGTTCCAAAGAAGATACACTCCTCTACCAAATCTCGTCGACCGAAGATACGCCCAGCTTCCCGCAAAAAGAAAACTAACAAATGAATCACAATAGAAATTGACGAGTTTTCAATGTATTACAACATCAATAGCTTGAACTATGTGGATACGCTATGTAAGTAACACTTAGAACAAGAATTCCTTCAGCCAAGTCGGCAAGTCGTCACCTATTTTTGGTTTAAAATTTTGATCGGGTATTTTCCTGCAATTTGGAATGAATTCAGTCTAAAGTTAAATGTGACTAGCATCCTAGGAAATAAGTTTCACACATAAAGCCAAATATAAAAAAGACGCGAAATTCAGTAGAGATACCTGTGGTGCAGCCTGATCGCCAATTGAGGCGAACGTCCAGGTGCTGCTTACGCATTTTACAAGACCGAAAAATTCGAAAAATTCATGGACTGAATCCAATCCAATCTTTCCGACGATGGCGCTCACTGACCATCGATCTCCAGCTTGTGCTGAGCATAGCACTCTTCACACATGACCACCCCAGGACTGCAGCTGCAGTAAGTCCGGACCTTCCTGTGCTTTCCTTTGCACATTCTCTGCGGATAAATGGATGACGATGGGATGATGTCCGAGCCTTGCCATTTGGTATATGCTCGCAATGTCGTGAATGTGTGCTCGCAACAAGTCCTCTTCCTCTTTGGTCTTTCATCAGTGGCAACATTCCTATTAAAGTAAGGATTGAGAAGTAGCTCTCTTGCTAGCTCCTTCCGGAAGGATAGACTTGGAAGTGGAGGTTCGCCAATGAAAAAGGATGACGCCAGATTGCAATTGACTTCAGTGGTGGCAAGGAGATATGCAAAGACTCGGTTCTCCCAAGTCTTCGTTGCCCATGTGACTTCAAGACTAATAGGCTGGTGTCTTTTGTTGTTGTGATCATCAATCTGGTGCCGGTATTGGTAATGGTTGTGGACAACCTCGGGATATTGGAAGGCTTCAACGCCATCTCGGTTCTTGTGTTCACCCATCCGAATGTTTGTCCCGTACGTTGACATCAACATCATCACATAGTCCGGTTCCTTCATGCAAAACACATCAAAGTCAATCCCATCTAGGTTACCTCCAATAGAATCAACTGAGCCTACCGGCATGTCTTTGAAATGGTCCTTGATCTCATCTCCTCTAATATATTTGGGCCAATATTTCCTCTTTTTTATTGGAGCAGAACCGTAGACTCCTTTCTTGGCTAACTCAATGAGGCCTTTCAGGACACAGAATCCACTGTCAAGAACAAGGACTCTGGCACTGCCCCACAAGGATCTTGTTAGCCGGAGGAGGAGGCCGACTGTCTTACCAAAGTTGTCTTCCTCGTTCCTTAACTGCCGGGGTTGATCTTTGCCCTCCACGAGCTCCATTGCAAAAAGAATGCCGGAAATGCCACAGCAAATTGTATGGTACTCGTTTCCAAAGGGCCAAGGCTTTCTTGGGACAAACATAAACCCCGGACATGTGTATTGGTTGATCCAAGTAGACATTGACTCATCTAGACAACAAATCCAGCCCGGACTAAAGACCCTCGACATGTTATCATTCCAGGCAGAAATCATCGGTCGGACTTGCCAAAACCGATCTAGAAGGGGAGGAGCTTGCTTGTCTGTAAAGCTCAAATGTCTAAGGATTAGTTCGAACCTTGCCCTTGACATGTAGTGGCTGAGTCGGAATGGAGCTCCTTCAAACATATCAATCGGTTTGGTGCTCCAATAGTCTCTACGTTCAGGACCGACGATTGTTGCCATGAGTAGCCACAGCCCAATAAAGACAAGGAACTCTCCATAAGTTAGAGGCCGATTGCCTGGCATTGTCTGGTTTGTTGCCGGAATGATAACATTCTTAATAAAAGACTGGAAGAAGAAGCTCTCAAAGATCTTGAGGACCGTCGGCATGGATTCATTGTTTCCAAATTCAAGACGGGGTTTGTAATCTCTTGGACCCGTCTTTTTTCGGTTACATGAGCCACTGTGGCCCCAAGCCGCATTGAAGATGTTGGGAACTGACTCATTCCTAGCCGGGATGTTCTCGGGAGCAGGCCTGTTGTCATCATCGACATCATTTACAAGGGTCCGAGCTTCGGCAATGTCCGATTCCGAAAGAGGTCCCACTGTTGTTGCCATCCGAGCGATCATTGGATGTGGATTTATGTCATCAGGCTCCGATCCAGTTGGCGAGATTGCAGGGGGGGGGGGGGAACATCAAAGAAGAGATTGGCATCTCCTTCCGCTGTGACATGGGCCCATCTCTTCACGCAGTAGAGTTCAATGTGTTGTCCTCCATCATCCTTAAACTCATCATGAACAAAAACAACGGACAACTGTTGCTTTCGGTGGACTATTTTTTCTTCCTGTCTAAGGATCCGGACACCAACAATCTCATCCTTCCTTGTGTGGTTAGGATATTTGTTGTGTATGTGCTTGGATGGGTGAATCCTGCTGAGCTTCACAGTGCAGATAGCGCCGGAACCAATCCTCATGGTTGATTTTCAAATGAAATTTCTCAATATTTTTGCCAAGAAATTTTCACCCGACCATCACACGTCTGCACTTCAGGAGCCAATTTTCTTGCCTCAACGACAATTTAAACCGCGACCTATTATACCCATGCAAGTACTTGATGTAAAATAACTGTTTTAACAGCTAACGGTCCGTTTGGCTGACATTAGAGGGAGATAACTTCGTCAAATGAAGGGAATGAATTCCGTCCAGGGGACTGAATTCAGTCCGCCTGTCCAAAATCCGTGATTCTTAGAAATTGAAAATGGCATCTGCAGGTCTCTCTTCTGCCAAGACCGGAGCAGTTCACAAGTTGAAAGTGTATGGTACATAGATGAGAGACGTTCGATCAGATGTTGAAAGCGCTGCCGCGCGTCGGAGAGGGTCAACAATCTTTTCTTCTCCATGATCACACGCCTCTCTATTATTACGATAATACGTGATGTCGTTCATCACA
This sequence comes from Nitzschia inconspicua, assembly GCA_019154785.2. Classification (NCBI taxonomy): domain Eukaryota; phylum Bacillariophyta; class Bacillariophyceae; order Bacillariales; family Bacillariaceae; genus Nitzschia; species Nitzschia inconspicua. The sequence continues at coordinate 2,390,956 of JAGRRH010000013.1, read as the reverse complement.
AATTCGTCGAAAAAACAAAAAAAAATCGGCCATAAATCTGTCAACTTGTCTGTTGTTCACTGATTCTCACAACTCTTTCGAGTAAAAATGCTATACCAAGCACGACTTGGCTTTAACGGTTTCGGTTGACAAGCTGAACAGCTGGAAAAACTCGTGTCGATGGAGCATGTCGGATGTCCTTCATCAAGGAGTAGCCTTCTTGGTACATCAATCGTTCAGAAAAATCATTGTACTTGGTAACATCTCCCAAGTTCCATTTCAATCATCCTAACATGGGATTCTTTCGTAAGCGGGTCAAACGGAAAGGAGTCTCAAGCAAAACGACAGCAATATCTGCGGCGAAAGACGACCCGTCCGGACAAAGATCATCATCGTACTGCCAACGACAAAACGACAACTGGAGGGCCAACAGCATCCCACCCGAGCGAAAGATTATCGAGCAGCAAAACCATCTGCAGCGATTGTGGGCTCTGTCAACACAGCATATTCAAGGACATTACAACCCATGCGACGCTTCCCTGACATCCATTCATTCCGGCTCGCTTCTAATTGCTTCTCCAAGACAACAGCCCCATATAAAACGTAAATCAGGAGGGGCACAGGAGAGTTTGAATCATTCGAGAATCAAATTTGGCATCGAGACTTCCCCATCAAAGTTGGATCAACAAATGCAGAAAGACAATCGGACGGAACCAACATCGTTGTGCAGTGCGTTTGAGATGCTCTCCTTCGACACGATCTGTGGAACAGATGACGAGAAGGAAATGTGGAGAGATTCGGATGCCTTGCCTCTACTAATAAACGAGGAGGAAAATAGTGCTGGACGAATAGGAGTTCCGCACGAAATCATTTTCATTCGCCAAGAGGTTTTAGATTCACACCTGGACAATCTTCCCGAAGAACTGGCAGATCTGTCGCTTCCCGACAAAAGAACATCATTTCTTCACAAACTGCTGCGCAGTCCACCTTTTTTGGGACGAAACAGCCAACCATGTATCACCGTGGCAAAATTGAATTTGTATGTTGAACAACCGAAGCCGTTGGAACACACAACCAGTCTCGAGAATAGCACCATCACTTGGCCAAACGAATATAGGGGCAATGTTCCATGATTATCCACCCCCAGATGTTTTGTCACAGGGAGATATCACAAATAACCAGAGAATGTTTAAGGTTTCTATGCCACATTCAACATTGTGGCTTCACTGTCCAACTACCACCGATCAAGCATACTCCGAAGCATTAATCTTTTCTCTATTGTCAAGTAGTTAAAAATGACAATGGTGGAGGAAATTTAGGCAACTATGCAGAAGACGCTCGAGAACGTTTAACATAAAATATTAACAGTAAGTTCAGTCGCACGAATGAAAAATGGTTCCAGGTGCGAGTACATCATGTTTTATCATTTTTTTATTGCTGTTATTTAAATAATAGTATTATATTATAACTGTTACAGTTATTAAGTAAAATTGATTTTACGACTCTACTATTTTTATCAGTCGTCTACTCTCTACATACATACCTGGCTATGTAGTACGAGTAGTACGTCGTGTGACTGTGAAGACTGTGAAGACGTCGTGGTATCAAATCGTTGTTTGTCAGTTGCGCGCGTGCATCGGTAGTACTGGGTACCTGGTACGATACTACCGTACGTAACGGTACTGGCACCAATCCGTAAGCACGGTACGAACCAAGTTACGGTAGTAGGAACACTGCGCCGCGTTCGTCGAGACCCGTCGCCAAGACGCTTCTTGCTTCATGTGAGAGCCCGAATTGACGAATCGTCGTGAGGAAAAAAAATCGTGAAATTGAAAATGTACACGACGCATCCTTTCCTGTACGCATAACAAGAAAAGACAACAACAACAAGCAGCAAGAATGAGGAACATCAATGAAAATGGTGGTGTGAGAAACAGTGGTAACAAGGCGAAGGTCAACATCAAGCTTTACGCCTCTCGCTTAAAAAATGTGGCTGGAGCGTTCAAAGGAACTTCCGATCCATATGCCGTTGTAACGTTGTTAGCAGGAGGTCCCAATGAGATTCCGCGCGTATTGGGAAAGACAGAAGTGATCAAGAACTCTTTGAGTCCAGATTGGATAACGCAGTTCACCGTCGACTACGAGTTTGGCAAGGAGACTCGTATAAATATTGGCATCTTTGATGAAGTTCGCAAGACTGGAAAACACAAACCGATGGGATCCGCCCAGTTTGAATTGGGCGAAATCTTGGGAAGTCGAGGGAACGTCAAAGCAAAGAGTCTGAAGACGGGCGGTACGCTCTTTTGCCGTGTCACTAAGACAGCGGATGAAGATTATGGCATCTTGCAGTTGCAGTTGTGCGGAGAGGATTTGAAAGTGTCAGAGGGTGGTGGCTTGTTTGGTCGAGGAAAGCCAGATCCTTTCTTCATCTTGAATGCTCAATCCGCTCATGCTGGTGGGAATCGAGTCTGGCACCAAGAATATCGAAGCGAGGTGAGCCGTGAGAACGATCGACCGCAATGGAATCTATTGGAAATATCCATGGAAAGGATATGCGGGGGTGATCGAGACCGTGCAATCCAAATCGAGGTGTACAGTTGGGAAAAGAATGGGAACCACAAACGTGTGGGGAAGTTCGAGACCTCCGTCAACGGAATGCTGACTGCCGCAAATGTTTCAGACCGCGGCTTGGAATTAGTTAGCAAGGGGAAGTCTTCTGGAAAAATATTTGTGTTGCAAGCCTGTGTCAGTGGTGGTAGTGCACTGCCTCCATCGATGCCACTTGGAATCACGGGAAGTGCTCCGCCAATATCTATCACGCCGTCTGATCCTTCGACTGAAACTTTATCTGAATTATCTGCGAGTCTTCCAGCAACATCAACTTCCAGCGAAAATTCACTGCCCGAACCTCTGCCCCCTCCAATGCTGCCATCCGTTTCGTCTTACCCCATCACCATATCTGATTCAGCCTCAAGTCTACCTCCAGCCATCCCTCCACCCGCCTTTGACCTTTCGGAAGGACCGAAATTTGGGTCATCGGGCGATCTATCAGAGGACATGGGAACACTTGATATTTCGTCCAGGAAACCCTCTGCACCGTATGGCTCTCCTCCCAGCAGGAAAAAGAAGGCAGAATTCGTCGACTATATCTCGGGTGGACTTGAAATGAACCTATCCATAGCTATCGACTTCACAGGAAGTAATGGCGACCCAAGGATACCTGGAACGTTGCATCATATACATCGTAGTGGTGAACTGAACGATTACGAAAAAGCAATAACAGCAGTTGGCAGCGTCATTGCACGGTATGATTCGGATCAACGCTTTCCAGTATTAGGCTTTGGAGCAAAGTACGATGGCAGCATAAGACATTGCTTTCAAGTTGGTAGTTCGTCTGAATTGGCTGGATTGAAAGGAGTTTTGGAAGGCTACCGTTCAGTCTTTTCGACAGGCCTTACAATGAGTGGTCCGACCGTCTTTGCGGAAGTCATTCAGCATGCAGCCATTCAGGCGCAGCGGGAATTTGAACGGAAGCAATCCTTAGGGAAACAGTCTTATTCAATTTTGTTGATATTAACTGATGGTGCTGTGACGGATGAACAGCAAACAACGGTCGCTTTGAAATATGCATCTTCTGCGCCTCTCTCCATTGTCATTGTTGGTGTTGGAAACGACAATTTTTCAAAAATGAAGTTCCTTGACACAGTTCATAAGGAAGACAGTGATATGCGAGACATTGTGAAGTTTGTGGAGTTCAACAGGTTCCGGAATGACCGTACGGGTCTAACGCGAGAGACTCTGTCAGAGATTCCCTCCCAGGTGGTCCAATATTTTCACGAGAAGGGAATCCAGCCATTACCGCCTGTTTCTGGGAGCATGGCTGACGTATTTGCTGATGCTTACAACTCTGCCGATGACATTGAATTGGATTTTGATTTTGGAGAAGATGGTTCGATTCGGCTTGCCAATTCAAAGCAAGCAACCTGGAATGCAAATCATTATGGCGATGCCGCCTTATTCATGACCAATTCTCCGACAACTTTCTCTGGAAATAGTTCTGTTTATGGTGTATCATCCACGTCTCCTTACAATGTCTCCACCAATGTATCCTTATCGCCTGGAAGGGAGAAGCCAAAGCTGAGTCCATATGTTGGCACTGCGTCAACGAACTCTTCCAATCGTTCGTCAGAGGAAATTGTGGTACAAGTCAAGGTTCCAGCAAATGTCCAACCAGGATCGCAGCTGAGAATCCGGAATCCAATGAATGGCAACGAAAAGGTTGTTGCAGTACCAATGGGAGTGCCTCCTGGAGGTACCTTTACTGCGCTTGTGTAGCAAGCGTATTGCTACGTAAATGAAAATTATCGTAAAAATAAAACGTGACACTATTTAACAAATCTTGCTTTTTCTATTGGGTTTAAAGAAAAGTAGTGACAAAAGTTGAAGTCGTCGTTGTCGTCGCCTTGATAATTTAAGAAGTACGGCCGAATGGACCAACAGGTATCTTTGTCCTTTTGAAGGGTCGATTTGGTTTCGGGAGGTTTACTTTCGTGATTGCTTCCGATATAGTTCGGGTCGGAGGATCGACCATTTCCCGTACTGCAGCATTTCGTATTTCGAGCTGCGTCTTCCTTTCTCTTTGTTGAGAAGAAGCGCCCATCATTCGAGCGGCGTTGCTGGAATACATGGCAGCGTTGACCTTTCGTACGCTGGTCGACTCATCGCCGATCCGGACTTTTGAGGGGAGTTTCCGTTCATCGGATATACTCCAATTGTTCTTTCTGTTTGAATTCGTTTCTATGCTGAATTCACGTACGAGTTGTAATCTCGATTTCGAAATTTTGGACGTTTTGCCTTCTGCATCAACATTGTCCATTCCCGACGTATATTTCACTTGCCGTTGCTCTAACTCTCGAATTTTCGCCGTCATTTGACGGTATTCATGCATAGACTTTCCCCATGCCTCATCTAAATCTTTCTGGTGACATTCCTTGAGCGTTTTCAGTTGAAACATGATGGAATCCTTCTCCTTTTTTAGTCGGCCGTTTTCCTCTTTGAGAGAATCTCGATCCCCAGTGACCCTAAGGAGTGTGTAGCGACTTCGATCCAGTGAGGACTTCACCTCGTCCATATCGGAAAGGAGATTGTCTCGTGTTGCTTTCAAAGTAGAGACTGTCTCGTCCCTCTCTTTCAGTTGCTGTAACAGGTTGGTGATTTGTTCTTCTTGTTGCTTGCTCTCCTTTTGCATTTGTAAAGATCGCTTTTTGTGGTGCTTCGCAATGTTGGTCAAACGCTGGATCTCTTCTTCCCTTTTCTCATTTGTGACAGAAGTCGATGTCGAGGATGAAAACGATCTTTGTTGGCTCATTTCTACATCAGAAGACAACGGGCGTTTCTGTGATATCATTTCCTTGGGATTGGAAGGAGCAAGTGGTTGCACTGTGATGGAATCTTCATCATCGCTGCGGCATAGATCAACGATTTCGATCGAAAGGCCATTCTTGTTCTCTTTACAATTTGATGTCTCTTCTGCTGTAGCCTCTGCCACAGCAACGTTCTGCTTGGGGTCGAAATTGTCGTCTTCGTCCTCTTGATGTTCACTGTTGATCTGATTCTCCTGTAGCCGTTCGTCATCATCCGAAGAAGAAAGACTTACATCGTCGTCCAAATCCATGCCGCCGAAGATGGAGGGATTGATAAAGAGATCCACGTATCCATTAAACCGTAAATTGCAAGTTGGACAGTTTTTGACGTGAGAATGCCCGGAATAAAGCCATTTGTGGATGCAATCGTGATGGAAAATATGACCACACGGAACAGTAGCGGAGATCTTGTGCTCATTGTTACGATTCACTTCCACGACGTCAACGTCGACGTCCCCCTCTGGTGAATCGGAAATCTTTTCAAAGCAAATCGGGCACGTTGGAGTGTCTTCCATGATGCTGTTGATGTTGTTCCTGTTCCTCTTCCGTGCTGACCAGGGACCTGTTGAGACCCAAAGGTACTCGTAGTACTTCACTACAGCCTACCTGTGACGTGAGACAAGCGTAACACTCTGTGTAGTCTTTTGCGATGAAAGAAAGAAAAAATAATAACGATCAAGAAAACGTACGATCATCATCTACAAAATCCTTTTTTTTCATCATTGAGACTCGGTGAAGAGACGAATTTCAATTTCAAAATCTCTCACATCAAGCGTACTTACAGTTAGTAGTATTGCACGCACGGAGATGTGTCATTGTTATCGCACTACGACTTCGTATCATACAATGGAGCACTGCTATTATTTCTGGGACGAAAACAATACGAAGTATTATTTTATTATTAGTGTGAAGTAAAAAACGATATTGCAAAAATAAAATATTGTTGTGTTAAAGTGAGCGGAAGGAAAGGAAGAAGAAAAAGTTAATATTTTACTGGACTACTACTGTCGTATTCGTAATCTGAGACCAATAGTTGTCTGAACTCTTGTATTGCACCTGAGCATGTCTCTGAGTTTTTCCCGAACCTGAGACAGCATTCTTGTCTGGACTAATGTCAGATATCCAAAAGACCTAACATTGTAACAGTAAATCCTTCGTTTTGTTTGCGAAATTGGGTGCAACTTATGCCACTGGCGTTGCATACCAATTCAACCAATCCATTTCCTCCAACAATGTTTGAGACCGGTTACACCATTCCGAAATTGTTTCAATTTCCATCCATGGGAAGAATGTCGGCTGCAGGTCATCATCTCCGACAGGACTATTCGAAGCACTTTCACATCTTGGTTCACGAAGTTGTTCCAGGAGAATTTCAGGTATAGATCTCCAAGCAGCCAAATCCTTGGGGGTTCCACTTCGGGCCTGAATTGTCAAATTTTCCACCGCTTGAACATTGCCGTCACAAACCTCTACGATGATCTCACCGATCGATTCCGACTGCGCATGATCAATCCAAGCTTGCACATTTTCCTCCGAAACTCCAAGTCGAGCCGCGATTGTAGAAGCATTCGATACATTGGCCAGCTCTCTCCAGTTGTGTATATTACAATCTTTCATGAGCTGCGTAATCCACCTAGCAATTGAAGAAGCCGAGGAGCCCTCGGGAACAGAGCATTGAATACACTCCCTCAGCTCATCCCTATCAGGTTCACAAGGAGTGGTCAATCTCCAACAAGAAAGGTCGTTATTGTCTCGCTGTTGCTGTCGTTGTAATCTCGCCAAAGCGGCTTGCGCTGATCTTGCCTTCTTTTCCTCTGCCTGGTAGTCGTGAAGATGTTCCATAGCATGCTCTACAGCGGCAATTGCGTCCGAGGCTTGGGCCAAGTTCAATGATTCTGCATTTTCTCCATTTTTTTGACGTTCCTTTTCTTCTGCCTGTCGCTTGTTCTCCAGGGCCTTTTCTGATAACTGCTCTGCCCTTCGACGCAAGAATGACCAATCCAAATTTGGAATCAAGCATCGAAACATGTCCGGAATGTTCGTCTCGGTGCTAAAATGGTGTACACAGGACCAAAGAACTCTTGGAGACAGCCGGGCAAGATTTTCTGGTCTCAATGCTTCGCGGTCCGAAGCATAAATTCCCTCTATGACCGCTTGTAAAACGTCAAGTGGAATGCAATCGACGATCTCCTCCACTTTGACCTTGTCAACGCTTCCATGATAGACGACCTTCAAGTGACTGCTATTGCCACCGCTTACAGCATCACTGTGCTGATTACCCATGAAAGTGGTCATCTGAAAAGATTTTACCTGAATCGCTGCGAGACGAGAGTATGCTCGGGTAGTTTCATAAGACGATAGCACTGCATTTTTCATTCCCTTTCTCAACACCACACCCATTTGTCCCCTGTCGCGAAGTGCTCCGAGTAACGCCTCTGATAAGTCACCGGTCGAACCATCACTGGTACTTCTGGAAGTGGCTTTTGCGGCTCGCCGTCCAGCGGCAGATGCGGCAGATAAACTAGGATTACTAACAGTTGCCCCATCTGCCAATCTCCGCCCAGCACCAGCGGAGGCAGAAATCTTGACGGACTTTGCTTTGGACGGCTGTTTTCGAGGTGATTCGATTACGTTAGAACTGGTTGGCCGAGTACGTTTCTTGGACTTATTGGATTGCTGTTGCGATTTGAGATACTCTTCCTGGGCTTTTATAAGAGCTGGCATGGATTCCGTAGCTGCCTTAGAGGCCGCACGATTTGATTTTCGACCATTGTTGGGATTGCTGCTTTGTTCTTGTGAATTTTTCCTCTTTTCCGTCTTATTAGAGGTCTGTTCCTTCACTCCATTCGATTTGGAGACAGTGGATCCCGGAGCAAATTCCACTTGGAGTCGTTCTTGATTGGAAAGCAACGAAGAAAGAAGTGTTGATTCATCAGCATCAATCCGCTTTGGTGGAAATCCTCCTTTAATACTCTCTATCACGGTACCACCAAATTCCGTCGACGCCCGTTCGTAAAGATCCTTGGTTGTTGACGAGGCTTTGACGGATACAACTTTTCTTCCTTGGCGTGATTGCAAACACAAACTCCAAATTATTACTGACTCATCGGTTCCACCGTTTTCCGAATTATTCTTTGACACGTCCATGGTCGTAAAATGGAGTGAATTTATCGTATTCTTCTTTTCCTGTTAAGTGGCCGAGGTGTCCCACTATTTATTGCAGTGATAGAGGGCTTCAGATGTCTTGCTAGTACAGATACGACGTATTGAACAAGATCATGATGATGATGATGATGATGATGATGTTGTTGTTGTTTCAACACGGTCTCATACAAAGAAAGAGTGTACCGTCGTACTCCGTATGAGGCCTGAGACTGTGAAGTATTAAGCTCTGTGGTATCATAACGTCGTTGTTAGGTAGTTGGGTCATACCTTTCATGGGTAAGTTTATGTGATATCCAGTGAGACTTCAAGTTAGTACCACCGGTAGTGTGTATTAACTGTAAGAATACGACAGTACACAAAGTCAACATACGGTATTATTACGTAGTATTATAAAATACTACGTATTACATTATTTGTTAGCACGCTCCATCAATCTGTCAAATTTGCAATTCCTCTGGTACTTGGCCAACGACAAAGCAAAACAGTCTCAGGGTCTGAGAACAGCCATCGCAATCCAAAATCTCTCCTAATGCCCCTCCAAAATCATTCTTGAAATCCAGTTCTAGGTCTTGCACTGCTCGAAGTGCCTTCAAGATTGTTAGATGATAATTCCAGCGATTCTACAAGAGCGAATGAGAAGGTTAGGGTGAGAAGCATACACAGCGCAAACTTCATGCCGCCGTAGGCTGTGATAGCAACTCGAACTAACGCATTTCCGACAAGTTTTGGATTTCCATCGAAAGAGTACCTCCCCATCCAGTTGGATAGAATTTCTGTGATGAAGTACAAAGACGTCGTGAGATCGGCATAGTGATTTCTATTCATTAGAGCAAGGACGATTCGTTTTCTACAAGAAACTCACCAAGGTTAGTTAATGTTAAATCTAAAAAGGATTCATGACCGATGAGGGGATTGAAATTCAGATCAATAATTTCTGGCAGGTTTACCGTAATAACATAGAACTTATCACGACTTGCTCAACGACGTTAGATTCCTGATAGATCCATTTGCTCCATAATCTTGACCACTTTGTCTTAACTCTTAGCAAGCACAAGTGCGCTCTGTATCGAGGCGATGTGGTGCCATCAAGCACATCCACTACACTTGAGATGCCTGTCTCCACAATGTGCCGTTGGAAAGCTCAAAATTTGGCAAGATCCAAAAAGACCATTCAAGTAGAAGCCGTCGGTGGCAAAGTTGCTGGTTCGTTTGATGTCATCATACCATTTTCCAATACGACAGGGACGGTGCTAGTTGGAATAGGACCACTACTTTTTGACACGATTCCAACACCCATTCCAACTCCAATCCCTATTGTCATGAGAATACACAAGGTAGACCATAGAATAACTCTTTTTCTTTGGGAAGGCATCTGTTCTTCCAATTTCTCAACCAACAGAGCCGGCAATTCGGGTGGTAGATTGGCCATTACGCAGTCGCCTTGAGATGATATTACTCCGGCTGATATCAACGTTGCATCCATCACAGATGCAGCAAACGGCTCCACAATTTGTCTTGGCAGTTGCACCTCCTCCGTATCGTCGTGGTCGTGGTGGACATGGTGGTTCGATAAATTGAGTGATCCCAGGATGGGTCGCGTTTCACGAACTCCATTCGAGAACACAGCCACAGCACCCACTTGAGTCTCCATGGTTTTTTTCTCAGTCTCATCGTCACTATTCAAGAGTTCTCCATCGTCGCTGTCGCTATCGAGACCAGTACGTCGGATGATGACACTCCGGCGTGGATTGGCACCAGAAGATTCGACGGACTTTCTGATCGGTACCACTGAATTGGAGTTTGTTACTGGCTGACGATATGATTGCTGCATCGATGAAGAAGAAGTCGAAGTCGTCACACAATGTGTTGGTCGTTTTCCGGAAGTGGTCGAGATTCGTGAATGTAGTAGAGGCAGTCGAATAGCATCTTTAAATTCCAAAGACACGTTAGATGACGATGCTGCCTTTTGTGGTCGTTTGATACTGTTGTCACAAGAATCTTTGGTCGCCATTATTTCTGAAAGCTTTCCACTTTCATCAGAGTTTGTATTGTCGTCCTTTGGTTGTTCCAAATTAGGCAGTGTTGTGGTTATTGTTTCAATGTTAGTCGAGATTTCCAGGATTGGAAAGGGTGGCCCATTTGTTCCTGCATTGCTTTCAGAAGCGTCGGTTTGGCTGGGAGAAGATTCGTGATGAATCGCATCTCGTTGGAAAACATCACTTTGTTTTCGTTCATCGTCCGAGTTGTTGTTGCTTCTTTCACTCATGGGGAAGGGGGAGATAGATGGTGACAAAAGACGGTAGTCTTTCCTATACCAAGTAGACGCCGTTTTCCTCTTGGTACTGACCACTCAATCTTCAGTCACCGCAACAGACGCTCACAAAGAAATTATATCACATAATTTAGATGTGTTTCTGTTTATCAACAACGAATTTCCGCATTCGAGAAGAAGTTGGCTACGACTTGATGAGCATCAGCAGTTGATCGGAAGTTGGAAGATCTTGATTGGTGCATCAGCAACTGAGCTCAGTTGGACTGATCGAAGTTCCGATTGATTCATTCGATTCTAATAAGGAAAAGTGAATAATCGGGGTTGATTTTGACTGTTTACGAAGTACTCCGTATATTACACCTGTAATAACTGTAAAGTAACTGTAAATAAGTGACTGAGATTTACAGGTACTTCTAAAAGCTACACTTTGAACTTTTGCAAGATAATCATACGAAGTCGTAAAAATTCACTACCACCAAATTGTAGCATTGCATGCCTTTCCTTGCGCTTGCGGGCCCGGGAGAATGAAGTTTTCCTGCAGAGAATTCACCCACACCAGATAAGTAGAGAGAGAGAGAGAGAGAGAATCATTCATTTTTGGCCTGGAATCGATGTTACTAGTTTCATTTATTTTTACATATCAAGGGAGCAGCTTGATGCTTGACACAACTAACAGTGATGCTCATTGCTATCATTGCAGCCTGTCGATGGTTTCTTTCAAAAGCTTTTTCTTTTCAATTCGAAACAGGAGACCAATCCGTTCGTCCTCCCCTTGCAATCCTGATTTTGATGAAGCGAGGCGCTTCAGCATTTCTCGATCTTCTGCCAGTGTCGTCGGTTTGGAGGCCAATTCCATTTCAATGGCGGTCCTTGCTGCCAATCGTGCCTTTCTTTCATTGTCAGGGTTGACTTCTGCGCCAAAATTTCCAATCGATTCACCGGCATCTTTCCACTCTTCATCGGTTGATACTAGGGCCCTCAACGCCTGAATAACGGCGGGATCAATTCCCACTGTGCGACTCAAGACCACTCCACCTCGTGGATTACCTTCCGATGTTCCATCTTCCGATGTGGAATCATCGTCGTTGCTATTCTTGGATGACGACATCGCGGCCGAAAGAGCGTCGTCTTTCGACTTTCCCAACAATCCCGCCCGATCGAGTTTCTGCAATCGTCCCGGCGCAAATGGTGCTCCGCAAGCTTTTTCCAACGCGGCAATGTCCCATTCTCGCAGCGGCGGCATGACGTAAATGTCGTGTGGATTGTCTCGTTCTACAAACCCGTAATATTGTAGCAGCTGATCGTTGGATCGACTGCCATAGCTGATAAACAACTCCGAATTGCTTGGTACCGGGCTGATAGTGGACAAACTGTAGGCATTGGCAAAGAATTCGTAGGCTACGTTGGCAGTTGTGGCCAAGGAGTTGTGATTGCACATGTCAATGACAGGACAAATGACATATTTTTTGTTTCGAAACAGTTTGGGAAACACAAAGTCTCGAAGGATGGATCCACAAAAAACCAGTGCTGCGCCATTAGCAGCCTGTTCCAACGTTCCAAGATTCAAGCCGATATAGGCCGTGACCAAGACCAATGTGAACGCATAAATGAATGGATTGAAGGGTGCTCCAGTATATCCACCACTAAACGCCCGGGATCGAGCCGTCTCGCATCCCCAAAGAAAGTCTTCCCAGGACATACCTGTAGCCTCAACGTTGGAGCACTCCCCTAGAGTCTTATATATCTCTTTCCACGAAATTTCCTGTCGTTGCACGGATTCGTCCATGTGGGAATATTGCAACAAGTCTTTCCTCTGCTCTTCTGTCCAATGAATGGGAGTTGTGAATTTTCTTGGTAGTGAATCCAACCAAGGTCTCATATCAATCAAGTTATTACCGGTTTGTTTCATGGACGAAATCTTGTCGAGTTTATACAAATAAAAGGCAAATTGCGTGTACCAGGGCAAGGATCGAAAGAGAGTTCGATCGTCCACTAGCATTTTTACGACACTCAAATCATCTGGGCCACCTCTGGGAAGCTCTACCGACAAGGCTAAGGAGGCAGGGACGGTGACGACCACACTACCAGCCTCGATGCGTTGTTTGGAGACGAGGCCCAGTCCGGCATCCTCACTTGTCAGCGATGCTTGAATAGCGAGATTGCCGTTGGCTATTTGAATATCCGCCGATTTCTTGGCCCATTCCTCCAAGCTTGAAACTCGTTTTTGTCTACTACTTGTTGTTGTGCTGGAGGAAGAGGAGGAGGAGGAGGATCGTGATGAAGAGGGGACCGACGTCTGATAGAGTTGCGTCGTTGTTGCTCTTGTCAATGGACCCGATTTTGTACGCCACGATGGAATCCTGTTTGTGAGTGCTGATACGCCAAGCTGCTTTTCAGAGATGAATAAAAATGATATCCATAGCAGCAGCCCCAAAGAGAGTTTTATGACCATAGTGGTGGTTGTAAAATTAGCGATTGCAAAAGGGGGCAGCAAAGATTCAAAACAAAGGGTGTATAAAATAAAAACGAGTGTACTATTATGTGAACAAACAATAAAATTGTGAAGAAAGATAGAAAGATGATGTCTGTCGTCTGTTGTGGGTGATTGTGTGATGGGCGTCCAATCGTATCTTTCGTCGTGCGTGTTCGTTTTTGATGGTTTGAGACTCCTCCATTTTTTTGTCTACTACGAGTCGTAGTCTACGACATACCGTACCTGGTACCAGGTACTCCGTACGATCGAACTACGGTACCGGTACTACGGTACTTCCTGTACCTGGTACCTGGTATGAACTTCCGTCACGTATAAAATCACCGTAGGATCTTCGTCGTCTGTTCAATATCCGTCGTTTGACTCATTCGATTATTTCATCTCCATCAACATGACTTTCCCGCGCACCGGGTTTTTTTCATTTCATTTTTTTTTTATTACAGTTATTGTTTTCTACTTCCCCTTCGACTTTCGACCTTCGACCTTCGACCTTCGACATCTCCACCAACTACTTTATTTTCGTTGCCGACGAAACAAGAATCTCTGTTGTGTTGGTATCATAGCTTGTTGGAACTTTTTCAAGTAAATTATAATATCATTCAACCATCCATCCATCCTCATCATCATGTGCGGTATCATCGGTTTGCTGCTCGCTGACGAAGAAGCATGGGTGAGTTTGCAATCGAAACAACAGCCAAGATGATTCATTCTCATGATGGCGGTCGTGTTGCTGTCGTGCGGGTTTTTGTGATGGCTGAAGATCAATCACCCCTTGTCTCACAACCGAAAACTCATTTGCTTCTTTTTTTATTAGGTCAATCAATTGTTGTTTGATGGATTGACGGTCTTGCAACACCGTGGTCAAGATGCCGCGGGAATGGTCACTGCGGAACGGATGCGTCTTCATTTGCGAAAGGACAACGGCTTGGTTCGGGACGTCTTTCTGCAGGATCATATGATGGAACTACGCGGCAATGTCGGGTTGGGACACGTCCGATACCCCACTGCAGGAAGCTCTTCCTGTGCCGAAGCACAGCCTCTGTATACAAACTATCCCCATGGAATTTGTGTGGCGCACAATGGTAATTTGACCAACACGGACACTTTGTACAAAGAAATGACTTCCAAACAACGTCATGTCAACACAGATTCGGATTCGGAGCTTCTATTGAATGCGTTTGCAGAGTTCTTGACAAAGCATGAGACTGAAATGAAGGAAAACAACCATGAAGTCAACGACAAGGTCGATGCCATTTTTGCTACCTGTACCGATGTCATGCAACAATGCAAAGGTGGATACGCGACCATTTACCTCATCAACGGCGTCGGATTGGTGGGATTCCGAGACCCACATGGCATTCGACCGTTGGTGTTTGGGTGTCGGTCCAACGATCCAGCAGACAAAGGAAAAACATGGACGGTCGAAGCCATGCAGGATGCCGGTAGCAAGAAACTCGACTATTGTATGGCCAGTGAATCTGTAGCCATTGACGCTTTGGGATTTCAACTGGTTCGGTGAGTCTCGATCAAACAGGATGTTACACTACGTCATACTGTCGCCGCATCATTGTATTGACAATTTCTTGCCTCATTTTGCATCACCTCTCTCACACAATTCACTGTCAGCGACATCATGGCGGGCGAAGCTTTCTTTGTGGATATGAAGACTGGAAAATGCCACGTCCGCACTTGCGTCAAGGATGCCGCGCCGGCTCCTTGCATCTTTGAATACGTGTATTTTGCACGACCGGATTCCATCATGGATGGAGTGAGTGTCTATGAATCAAGACTTACCATGGGAGAAAAGTTGGCCGACAAGATTCGACGAACGTATCCCGATACCTTCGATGAAATCGATGTCGTCATTCCAATTCCTGACACTGCAAGAACATGCGCTTTGCAAGCTGCCTACTGTCTCAACAAACCGTTTCGGGAAGGATTCATTAAAAACCGATATATTGCCAGAACTTTTATCATGCCAGGCCAAGCCAAGAGAAGAAAGAGTGTTCGTCTCAAACTCAACACTATCAAACCTGAATTCGCGGGAAAGAACGTCTTGTTGGTAGACGACTCCATCGTTAGAGGTACTACTGCGAATGAAATCGTTCAGATGGCACGAGAAGCAGGTGCTCGAAAGGTGTTCTTTTCAAGTGCAGCACCGCCCATTCGTTATCCTAATATTTATGGCATTGATATTCCAACTCGACAAGAATTGGTTGCATACAATCGGGAAGAAGCTCAAATCGCGACTGAGCTGGGGTGTGACTGGGTCATATACCAAGATTTGAAGGATTTGGAAGATTCTATTTCCAAGTCGGCGCCAGCAGATCGACCTTTGACGCAGTTTGATACGAGCTGCTTCAGTGGAACATATGTGACAGGGGAAAAGATTGGCGACAAATACTTTAGGAACCTCTATGATTTGAGAAATGACGACGCCAAGCAACATCGCGAAAAAAACGTCTCCTCCGAAACACCATCCAAGAAGAAACCACAACAAAGCAACGACGGATGCGAGTCCATTCCCAATGGATCGAAGTAACCAAAAAGGTTGCTGTTTTGGTCCGTGTGCCCAAAAGATTTAATAGCATCTCTATTTACTTTTTTTGTCATTTTATGCGTACTTCGAATACGTAGGTTCTTCAAAATTTTCTCCCCGGATGGACTTTCGTTTCTGTATAATCGACACCGAGTTCTGGTATCGTTTGTGTGGCTCCAACAACGACAACTCCACATACTCGGTAGGCTCGATTCCCGTGACTTCTTTGGGTTGCCTCCGTCGAACGGACTCTAACCACTTTCGTGTATTTTCGTTAGTGAGGGTAGAGTGGCACAGCAAAAAGCCACCTGGACGGATGCAGCTCCAGGCCGACGTCATAAAGTCACTCATTCGAGATCCTACGCCAAAGTCACACCATAGAGCATCAACCGTTTCATTGCCCAAATCTAAATCAAAGGCATCGCCTTTCCGAAATTCAAAATACTCCTCGAGACCTAGTGACTTAGCGACCGCGCTGGCTCCGGTTGCTGTCTCCTTCTGATGTTCGCAATTGTCCACACACAATAGTCGAGACGGCTCTTGAAGCATTTTCTTGAGTTCCGTGTCCACCGTCCAATCAATGTCGAGTAGCTTACATTTTCCGGTATCTTGCAGATTCTTTATTCGATTCAATTCGTCATCGTTGTCCTTGAGAGCTTGCAAAATCCACAAGCTGGTATACCCCGCACCGATTTCCACGATTTGTCTCTTCTTGGTCATTCGGATGAAGTTGTAGAGAAACGGGCCCAAATTTTCAACACCCATGTGTGGATTATACAATGAGCTTGCATGCGTCAAGAACTCGGGTTGGAATACTCTCGAGGTGGGAAGGAATGCGTCACGGACCAAATGGTCGAACCGAAAGAAATCATTGTCTAATATTAACTTTTCTTGTTGCGTGACGAACATTGCATCGGATCGAATGACATATTTTGGACGGCCGGACACGACCGGAGAACCTTCATGTAATGGCCATGCTTTTCGGGCATAGTCGACTGCATCTTCGCCCACGCCTTGTGGAAACAATAGCACGGATCCTGCAACTGGTCTCACCGAAGCAATCAATGAAGAAGGTAGTAGTTCTGCCTTCGTTCCTTGCATGGACAAGGGTCGATAAAAATTGGTTTCCCCACCCACAAAGTCATCGTTTAAGTAGATCAACACCGTCAATCTGGAAACAACCTCTTGATTGTCGTCGCCTTCCGAGGTGTCCCACACCAACGTCGTTTGGTCGTCCGAGAGACCCGATGGTGGAAAGCCTGCGTCGATATGAGGAGCAAACGTTTCATTTCCAGATGCAGCATAGCGATAAATTCTCCATCGGCGATTTAATCCTTGAAATACCAGCCGTGTATCTTCTTCTGTGACCGCACTGGATTTGGTTGTCGCTTGTATCATTTCCCTTCTCAAGTCCTCCACTTGCTGAACATCAATATGCGGTGCCAAAGCTTGTCCCAATTGATCAGCGAAGGATTGATCCACCAGTAATTGCAATGCTCCATGATGATTTCGGCCACAATGAAAATTACCGAATCCTAATGATTCGGCATCCTGGATCATTTGCTCGCAGATATCTTTGGACAAGACATGGTCCACTACCAAGGCTGGTCCATGGTTGAGAGCTCCCTCTAGACCTCGTTTCCGTGTCGTCGTTCGTTGACTATTGACGTTGCACTTTGTCGATACTACCGGTGGCTCAATGGTAGCAAACGTCGGAACTCCCATGGCGCCAACAAACGATTGTTCGTTATCTGTTTCGTCGTCTCCTTCACCGGGCATACGGATTCGGGCGACCCTTCCAAAAATTGGCGATTCCAGTTGTTGTATCAAAGGAGGAGGAGATGATACTTCTGACGTAGTAGACGCGTCGTTTTCAGTGGTAGAAAAGGCAGATTGACGGAGACTCGAGCAACCTTTCGATTGACGGAATGTCGCTATCGTCGAACGTAGATTGGGAGATAGTTGTGGCTGTGTCCAGGCGTCTGCAAACTGGACTCTTTTGTTCTGATAAAGCGCAAGTTGCAAGACAAATATAAATAATCGTCGGATCATGCTATATTTTCGTCGGCAGGTTAATGGCAGAACCTCTAGTACTCGTACAGCAATAGATCATTCGAGTGTTTCTGTGTTTCATGAAAGAGAGGTTGAAAGATCTGGATGGCATCGAACTCTCTATCATACGTCGTATTGGACGAAACAAAAAACTCTTCCTGTACGCGTACGCTGTTTCTTCAATCTTCGCAGTAATGAACAGTAATGACGACAGTCAACAATTATGTTGTCGAGTGAGTCAAAATGTAAAATCGCTCTACTATGATACATAGCTATCATAGCTACTAGCTAGGCGCGAGTTAGCCTCTCTTGTTAATCAGTTCGTTTATGGTGACAAAACGAACGAATGAGATGAACGAATCTCTCGTGAGTAGACTACCGGTATTATTTTACATGTTCTCCACAAGGACAGGAGCCGTTGGCTTGCGTGGCATCCGAAGGAGGCCCAATCATGTGTGCTTCGAATACGAACGCCTTCGTTCAATATTTATTATCAAGAATACACACTTAAAGAGGAGTGAATCTTCGCATCAAGGCATGGATCGCTTTTACCGACAAGAAACGGGCGATCTTGACAAAAAAAATCCGGTTTGTTCTCAGGAAGCGTGTACGTATGTACTCCGTAGAAATACTCCCCTACTCGGAGTAGACTACCGTAATAAGGGGTAGGTACTATAACTGTAAAACTGTGAGTCGTACTGTAGTTGATGCTTCGACAGCTCCCTGTATCATCGCCTACTTCTAAAAGAAGTAGAATACGTCGTACATACAAACAGTTTGCAAGAGAATTATTTTTTATTGTTGTTTGTTCTGTGTACATTCGAACATACACAGGGTGCATCACCCTTGATACAGATAGATTGCTTCGAACCAGTAGCGGAAGCATTGCATTGCAAAGTTTACAGAGACCATCAACACAATGTCACTGTAACCTCTCCCCTTTTGGCAATCCTTGTCGAGAATCGTGTCGGGTACGTTGCTGTTTATCCAGATGACAGATGACAACACCAAGGCTGAATGTACTTTACTGGTGTTTGAGCCATGTGAGAACGAACGCATCGGTCACTTGCAGGCTGCATGCACACTACCACCGGGAAGACAAACTCACATCTTTCCTTCAACATACATGTTTGCCAATGACTGTGAATCGGACAATGGATCGCCACTTTCCGGTTGCTTCACTCACCTTTCTCAACGCAGCTTATCAAAAAAATCATAGAAAACCATAGAATCTACAATAGAGAGAGAAAAGTATCGTTTTCATTCCTGGATCAAGAATCAACCAATAAACGACGATCAACCATGGATGATCCAATTCGAACAACGGAGGAGCAACAGAAGAGACGCAGCAGTGGTCATGTTCGATTTGCAGGACGAGTTCCGTGCGGCCTGGAACAACCTCTAGTACTGAAAAAGAACGGTGTTCGACATGTACGTATTCGGAAGGTTGTGCTGCAGCACCGTTCTGGCTGACTAGACTCACTTTCGCGTCTCTTTTTATCTCGTCTACGATTATATTATATTCTTCCTCTAGATCCGACGCTTGCCTTCGGGAGAAGAACAAGAAATTTTGTCGGTGGGTTTGGCGTGTTCGGAGAGCTTCTCTGGCCCACGCTTGGCCAAGCTACTACAACCTGGATTCGACTATGAACGTCAAGCAATGGAGCAACTCGCGCTTGGCGACTATGCCAATCCGCTCTCCAATCACACCTCGGGCGGTGTTACGGAAGCACTCTCTGACTTTATTGACGCCCTAGAGCCACACTTGCCTTGGAATAACAATGAAAACGACCAAACATTGGACGACTGGTGTGTTTCGTTGCAGTTGGAGGGAGCATCTGCAGTCTGGGCAGCCATTGATATGGTGTTGCAACAAGTCATTCTGACCACCGGCAACCAAGAACGGACCATGGTCGCCGTTGGAGCGACTTCGTATCATGGACCCCCTTCGACATCATTTGGCTCCAAATGTCCATTGTGGCAAAAAGCGCACCAAGTCAAGTATCCTGTACCCGTAGCGGGCGATCTCATTGATGAGGCATCTTTGATACAGCAATTTGAAGAATTCCTGGACCTGCATTCTGAAAGAGTTGGAGTCATTCTTTTCGAGCCTCAGTGGGGATCCTCCCAAGCTGGTTTTCCCTGGCCCAAGTCTTTGTTGAAGCAGTACATTGAACTGGCACGGGCTCGTGGTATCAAGATCGTCACTGATGAAATCATGTGTGGTTTGGGACGCCACGGCAATGGCAGTCTCTTTGTATCAAAGGATTACGAGTTGAACCCTGATGCCATTACATTCGGAAAAGCTATTGGTGGAGGAGTGTACCCCATTTCTGGAGCTATCCTGAAAAGCGGACGAAGGCAACTGTGTCAAGCTGGATGTACCGTCATGCAGTCTCATACGTATGCCGGATCCAGTGTCCGGGCATTGATGACAGCAACCGAAGTGTTGCGCGAAATTCCCAACTGGCTGCCATCGGTCCAAAAGCTGGGTCAAGAAATGGCTCACATTTTTGGCTACCTCGCCAAAATCTCAGACGGAATGTTGATTGCTCATGGGCAGGGTCTCATGTGGGGCTGTCTCTTCACCAAGGAGGGTGCCATGAAAGATGAATCGTACCGAAGTCGGGCCATTCAATCGTTCCGACAACATTGCGAAGAAGCTCTCATTCTTCCATACATTGTTCCAGCTGGTGGCTTCATGGTGTCTCCACACTTTGATGTCGACGTCGGAACTATTTACGAAATGGCCGAGAAATTGGAAAAGGTTACTATTGCCACCATGGATGAAATGGGATGGAGCCCGCTCAGCTGCGAAGAGGCGAAGACGCAAGATGTTGCTGCAGCTCCGATGGGTTTGTGTGCATCGGCGATGGAAGAAGACTCATCCTTGTGCCAAACGTACTTGCACCGAACCAAGTCCTGCACCTCCTGTTCAAGCTTTGTTTGTCCAACAATTCGGATGCGTTTTTTGAATTAATAGCAGCTTACCCAGTAAGATTGCTTATATTACTTTGATAAATTTCCTTCCTCGTGTATGCTGTTGTAACAGACGAAGAGGTAACAAACACGTCAGTAGTAGTAGTAATGTCAAATTCGATCGATAGAACGACACATATCCCGTTGGTTCCCGGATTACGTGCGTAGTAGTAACTGTAAGCAGAACGGTTCATTTTTTGCTACCTACGACAGTTATGGTAATAAAATAGGGGTATCTTATAGCTAGCTACTACTCCGTATTCGGTAATAGCGTTAAAGGTTGAGGGCATTCCGAAAACATCCACACAAAATCCACCATCTACATCCAATCAATTATTCTCTCAACCAAACTTGCATTTTCTCTTCGTTCTGCTCCTGGTACTCCAGTACTTTTTCTTTCGATTGTGTAAAGAAAGCAACGGAATCTACTAGCTAGGCCGTGATTGATCGAAGTAAATAACTCCAAGGAACTTTGACGTTACTTTTCACTGACCGCAGGAAATCAAGAAGCGTTCATAGTAATAATGACCAGAAGTGACAACAAAGCCGCACTAAAGTTGCACCGTAAACGTCCACGCGACAACAGTGACGAAAAGGAACTCATTGTCACTGCCGATTCTCGAGCAAATGGTGTTTTTACCAGCCCCACTATAGACAAGCCGTCTCCTAAAAACTCAACACTGAAACCAACCTATGAAGATTTTTCGGAAGATCTTCCGCCATATGGTTCTCAAGAATACTGGGAACAACGCTATGAAAAGCTCAAGAATGATTGTTGCAATGAGAAAACGTCGAATGATCAGAACAGCAGTTGCACTGACAATCCGCCAGACCCTTTCCATGCATGGTATTTTAATTTTGAGGAACTGGCACCACTCATTTTGCCCTTGATTCTTGGCGATGGTGATAGAGAGGACGAAGACGAGGAGGAAACATCCTCGACTGCCGAAGACTCAAAAATTGTTCAAATCGAAACCACTCACGAGGATCTCAACGGTCGAAAGTTCTCAAATGTAGATGAAAAGGCTCAGCTCAATCACAACGTTACTAATCCTGACGGCAAGACCGATTTAGAAGAAGTTGACGGCGACGACGACGACGACGGCGACGATTATTATGATGATGTTGAGGAGGAGGAACATGAAACGAACGACCCTTCCAATTACAAAGGCCTCGCTCATAATGGTCCAATATCAGTGATGGAGGTGGGATGCGGAGATGTGCCATTGGGACGGGATCTGTTATCGTCAATTCTAGAGATGGAGGCAGAGGCAAAAATTGATCCCTCCAATATTCTGGAAAAAGTGATATGTTTGGATTACTCCAAGAATGTTATTGATGCCATGAAGGCCGAGCAACATCGAACAGTAAGAGATTCGGAAAAAGGCAAGGAGAAATCCACCGTTCCCTTGGAATATCACGTAGCAGATGCCCGAGATCTACCCCATGATGACAAAAGTTTTGATCTGGTGTTGGAAAAGGGGACTTTGGATGCCATGCTATCCGATCGTGACGGCAATGGACCAACCAACTGTCGAAAAATCGTTTCTGAATGTGCGAGGGTAACGAAAGAAGGTGGATGCATTGTGATCATCTCGCATCTCAACGCTAATTGCCAACCCGGTCTAGAATGGCTCGATGACATAGTTGTTCCAGGCTTGCGGATGGGAGCGCCCAAATTTGAATGGAGTGTCGAAGTGCATGGGAGCGAAGCGGATGTCCTCCCATCCGATGATGAACAGGATGACGAGGATAACACGGATGAATTACCCGAATCGCCTGGACCAGCAGTGTACATTATTCGAAAGGGGGGTATGTGGACAACAAAAGAATCAGTAGACGTCGACAATGAGGAACTTCCAACGGTTCCTTTGAGATTCTTTTCCTACTGATACTCACATCCCTCAGAATCGTTGCGCCTAAGGCGCTATCTGGGAACAAAATGAGGCTCACGGACAGGGCTCGAATGCCCTCGTCTGTCATCGTTAACATAATAATTGTTTTATGATTCGTTATTACTTTATCGCTTTATTCGCTTTCGACAGCCTTTGCTACTAGTTCGTCGACCGTATCCAAAGCATCCAGCGGACAGTCCACTTGAATCGACTCTCCATTCTTGTCTTTTGTTCGAAGATCTTTGATGCGGACTACGCCTTTTTCAATCTCGTCTGGCGCCACGAATACCATGCGTCTGGCTCCGGTTTGATCGGCGTGCTTGAAACTGGCGGCCACCTTTTTCTTGGGGGTAGGCATCAAATCCACAGTAGCTCCGGTCTGTCGGAGTTTCCACGAAATGTTGGCAGCTGTTCCGTACAGGTCCGGACTGAATGCACAGACGACGTAATCAGGACCAGCGCTGGCAAAGTCTGGTATTTTGCCGCACTCCTTCAAGAGCTCCATGATGACGCAGTCACCAAATCCAAAACCTACACATGGGATCTGACATTTTTCTCCTCCGTACTTTTCTAGCAATCGGTCGTACCTTCCTCCTCCCATGATGGCACGAAGCTCTCCGCGACGATCAAAGGCTTCCCACACAACTCCAGTGTAGTACGCCAATCCTCTCACAACACTTGCATCGAAAATGAGATAGTCGCCGAATCCATATTGCTCGGCCAATTCAAAGAGACGCTTGACTTGATTGACGGCTTCCGAATTCGTACCGACTTGATTGGCAAGCTCTTCTACAGAAGGTGCCTCCAACGCTTTGAGGATCTCAGCGGCCGAATCGCTACCAACGCCGATTTCTCCGAGCAGTTCAGTGACGGCTGGACCACCAATCTTGTCCAATTTGTCGATAATGACACACACTTGTTCAAATATGTCGCCACCGTCTGCATCCTTCTTTCCCTTCTCGATCCCATGCTTTGCCAAGACAGCCTCCAAGACTGCTCTGGAGTTGACTTTGATTCCAACAACGTCTGGTCCGATACCGATTCGTTGAAAGAAAAAACATGCGGCGGCCAGTAATTCCACTTCGGCGTGGACGTGATCCACTCCCACAATATCCATATTCCATTGGTAGTGTTCTCTCTTTCGACCTCGCTGTGTCGTTTCAAATCTCCAACATTGTGGAATCGAGAACCACTTGAGCGGCAATGTCAATCGAACCTCACCTGTTTGCAAGTTGGTCTTTCCGAGTACGAGACGAGCGAGTGTTGGCGTCATTTCGGGTCGCAGAGTGACATGGTATCCCTCCTTGTCCGTAAAAGCATACATTTGATCTACGATTTCTTCTCCCGCCTTGCGTTTGTACAACTCGACATTTTCCAAGACTGGCGCATCGTATTCTTGAAATCCAAACGACTTGGCGGTTTCACGAAAGTTGTCAAACAACCAGTTTTGGACTCTCATTTCGGGAGGATAAAAGTCGCGAGTACCACTGGGACCATCGAGATAGGAGGGTCGGACGGCAGTGCTTTCCAATCCCTCTTCGACCAACCGATCCAATTCCTTTTCGATCTTCTTCTCGGTCCAGTTGACGGGATCGTTGATCTCCTTGGCCAAACGTTCCTTCATGTCGGCACATTTTTTCTTTCTCTCTTGAGCCTCGAGCTGTTGTTCCGGTGTTGGTTTACCTTTCAATTTAGGGCCGAAGGAGGCCCATTCGGCAATCTGTTCATCGGTAAAAGGAGACGACGACGACATGGTTATGCACTACTACCCTCGGGAAAGATTTGGTTGATAGATGCGTCCTGTATTGTATCACAAGCTAGACGATCACCCAACCGACCGACTAAAGATATCGCCGTGCACGCTTTTTGCCAGAGACGAGACAATGGGAATGTAGAAGCCACAATCCTTACGACTACTACTAGAGTAGCAAACTACCTGGTACATACCAGCTGCTATCATACAGTGTACTACGTTCAAACGTAGTAGACTATGTACCTCGTTTTGGATTTGAGGATGATGGATGAATTTGTGACGACGGATGAGCGGTTGGTCTAACCGTCTTCCAAATATAAAATCAAGAGAGAAATAAAGCTATTTTATATATATATATTTAAATGCGTGCTTGCGTCATCATCCGGCATTTCACCTTTTCTAACCCCCATGTGTACTACTACGTATGTACCGGTACATCGTACTCCCTCCGTCTCACTTCTATATTCCTATTGAGGATGCCGTGCCAGTCAGAAAACAAAAATGAAGCGTGCCGAGCTGTGTAGACCTCCTAGGATTTCTACAGGGGATGGCGCGACTCATTTTTATATGACCCGGCTCGTTTTTTATGAATATTTAGAAGAATGCTCGACAACTGTTTCAAAAAGCATTAGAGAAACTAAATTTTTCATTTCAAGTTGTGACAACATCAACAAAAGGAAACAGAACTCTATCAGAGACTATTATTGAAAGCATCAATCAACCAAGATGTCGAGTGGATACGTGCTTGCCTCTGCAGTTACATCCAACGATAGTGGCAATTGGTTTTGTCGTTCCAGAACTTTTTTTCATGTGAGGGATTGTGTAGTCGTTGTCTCCTCTTTGGTTGATGACCTGATTCATCACACTCTGCAGTGTCAACCAAATTCGATTGAGTTTCTTGGCTGGATAGTTCTTGTAAGTTTCTTCTACCATCTCAATCAATTCAAGAGCGTCCTTTGGAGCTGTCTGGTAGTATCTTGACTGTAGAGAATTGAAAAAGCCAAGATCATTCACATTCAAATCTGGTGACTGTGCCGGTTGTGTGTACAGCTTCACAGCAGTTGGATCTCCAAACAGTTCTGTGACCTTTGCTGCAAACAACGGATCGTCATCTGGTAGATGAGCTTTGGCACCGTCTTGCTGCAATATAATGTTGTTGTCTATTGGCATCTTCTTCTTCACGTCCGGTAACACAAAATTAAAAAGCATATCTCGGTACAAATCCCTATCCATGTTGACGTTACACCACTTTAGATCTCCTGGTTGGTGACCATGGCTTGCTCTCACATACATGTCGATTTCTCCTACTGGATAGATTCCAATTAGTCCATCAAACTCCTGTCTCGTTGTATGATTGAATCTTGGTCTTGCAAGAGCGGAAAGAAACATGACTTTAGTGATGTGACTCTTGTGGGACACTGATATTGCCTTAGGCGGTGGCTCGTCTTGGGTCACAATACACCGAAGCCCGTCCCGTACAAGAAAGAACCATTTTTCATCAATATGAATCTCGTTATACATGCTCTTGAACGTCATTTCAGCCACAGAATTGATAGTGTTCTTGTCGTTCTTTGCGATGCAGTGAAACAGCCGATTGAGGCGATGATCATCGTTCAACTTCGGCTTCAAAGCCATGGTATGAACCTTCAGTTTCTTCGACTGTTTCATTCTCCAGATGGTCATAACTGGAATACCAACAGCTCCAGCAAGAGATCTGATGGTTCTTCTAGCGGTAGGATCAATATTCTTGATCTCTTGCAACAGCATGTCTCGGTCATGCTTCGGGTTTCTTCCAGAATTTTCGAACTTCGTAGTAAATGCCGTTTCTGGAACGTTTGCAAGAAGAGAGACAGGGTCAAGAGGGGTATTGGGTTGATATCCCGGTATTTGCTTCAGCGTTGAATACCACAGATTAGCAACAGTTCTTGGATGGATTTTGTGTGTTTCGCCAACAGCTTTAAAACTTCCGTAAGGTAAAATTTCTCGCGACACCCTCACCACGCACGCCGTGAATACATCTTTTTTCAGCTTTTCGGTCATCGCAACCCTCTTTTTCCTTGTTGTCACCATTTTCAAAGTTGTTGCTTATATTCAGAGGAAAGAGATTTGTGCTGGTGTGATCGTCGAATTTTCACTTGCTGGGGAGATCCGTAAGAAAAAGGGTGGATTGTTGGCGGCTTCCTTACTTTGAACGGCTCAACGGACTGAAAGACTTAATAATTCTAAATATAATATATACATGGAAA
Source organism: Nitzschia inconspicua (assembly GCA_019154785.2). Taxonomy (NCBI): domain Eukaryota; phylum Bacillariophyta; class Bacillariophyceae; order Bacillariales; family Bacillariaceae; genus Nitzschia; species Nitzschia inconspicua. The sequence continues at coordinate 2,364,162 of JAGRRH010000013.1, read as the reverse complement.
TATAGCTTATAATGTGAATTTAAAGATGATAACAGCCATATGTTCTAAGTAGCTTGTTGGCGGTTTTTTTCATTTAAAGTTGTGAAAGTGTAATATAGAAGTGAGACGGAGGGAGTAGTAGAAACCGCATATGCTGTGTATCATGAATGTTGTGATGATGATAATAATTTTTGTTGTGTTCACACATTCAGTTCTCTGTTTGTCTTCTTTCTTCACACATTCATCAGTTTTCTGGATAGGAATAGTACCGACATCAACCGCATCAGAGTGTTATACCGCACTATCGACTGTAAATCTACAAGGAAGCTTCTCTAGCGCGGAACAAGCATGTCGGCAGAAATCAAGAAAGATCCGCCAAGGCAGCAAGAGACAGATCCTGGGGAACATTCGTCCACTGAAGTTCTATCCGAATCACTCCAGGAGTCGCACCAACGGCAGAACGACGACTCTGGACCTACCGAAAGCAATGTCACAAGAAGCTTGGACCATGATTCAAGGAAGAATGACCAAAAAGAAGCTGGTGATGAAGGGGATGATCAAGACGATAGCGATAAGGACGACGACCACGACGCTAATCCCAAAAAGAAAGCCAAAACCGAGCAGCTAGACAGCGTTCGCACCATCCCCGGATTTGATTTGCCCATGGATACATCATCCACTATCATTCCACCGTCCAATGAAGGTACCGCCATATTCAATGAACACGATGTACTTTCAGGTAGGGGTGGAGGCACCAACGTCCATTTTGGAAACAGATCGTTCAGAGATATCATAAATCGGTATCGAGAGATTTACCTCAAGAGCAAAAAGAACGATAAACCAGCCATTTCACGAGCTATTGTCAAGGAAATTCGTTCCAGAGGAGGTAGGTTTCTAAAAAAAAACGAAAAGGACAAACTGTATTATGAAATCGGTGATGCTCAAGCGCGAGAAAAGACGTCCCAAGCACTGCGGCAACGAGCACCGGAAATGCGAAAGCTCATGTTCGAAAAGCAACAAATGGGTGCACCTGGCAGCGGCATTCCAAATCTCATGGGTGGAATAGGAATTCTGCATTCACAACCTCCACCATCCAACGGGACATCAGCAGCAGGTCCAGGTTCTTCCACAACAGCAGCAGCAGCAGCCACAGATGCGGGGTTCGGCCACTCTTCTGTTCCCAATGGTAATGCTTATCCGGATGAACAGTTTCGCATGGCCTTGCCACTTCTCAATGGAATGCACCCCAATTTTGCTGCGGGCCTTCAAGCAGGGATGGAGTTTCATCACTCCGCTTTGATGGCTTCTGCAGCTGGGGCAACTGGTTCTGGAGGACTGATGGGTGCGAATGGATACTCTCCCGCCTTTTATCATGGAATGATGGCTGGGATGGGCATTTCCGGTGGTGCTGTTAACATGGGTGTTGGTGGTAACACTGAAAACGTCCAAAACGCTCATGCAGGTGGTACCGAAGCGCCGCATCAGGGAGATATTGGAGCTGATCTGAATCAACGTTCGGGTAGGCATCCGCATTCTAATTCCACACAGGGAATGTAGTTTGGCGATCAATCAACGATCGAAACTACCTAGTTTGCAAGACTTTTTCTTATCAGTGGTATTCGTGTTCTATCATTGTTGCATAAGTATCAAATCCTGCCATTTTGTCTTTGCATCGAAGATGCTTCATTTTTGGCAGTCTGCCAATACAATCTATGGCTTTTCGTTCATGGGGATAATGAACCGTGAAGTCTGAGACACATCTTTCATGCAATCATCTTCGTCTTGATGTAGCGCATCACTTTGATTTCGCCTTCCCAGAATTACTGATCGTCCAATTTGACTCTGAAACATGAGTGCATGATCGTGACCTGACCATGGCACAATGTACCATTCATGCACGGGACGACCAACGGCTCTTTGCAGTGCTGAAACATAGTTCCGTGCCCGTTCGATCCTCGTACGCCCTTGTATAACTGCAGCACAATGGTCGTGGTCCTGCGGGATGATATCGTATTCTCCGGAAAGATAAATCACATCGCGGGTGGCGTATCTCTCACCAAGCTCTGACATTGATCTAACTTGGGAAATGGCGTTGTCCCGGTACGGACAAGCCAAATCACCTCCATCTTGCAACCCCCAAAGCCATTGATTATATTCTGGACAACCTTCCATTTCTTCATGCAACGGCTCCCGAAATTCTTCCCCGAGACCGTCGCTTGAAGGAAGCCATCGACGCTCGTCAAGATAGGCAAAAGACCTTGGATTGGCGACAACTACTCGAATGTCCATGACGGTCCAGGCAGGAGTGTCGGAAAGAAGAGCCCAGCGGTGGGCCATTTGTCCTCCCGCTTGGTTAAAATAAAAAGTATCTGATTGAGATGAAACCGGAGAATAAAGCGAATCCGAAATGCTGAGAAACATCTTACCAGAATGGCCAACAACTGTAATTTGTTGCAAACTCGGAAATTCCTCGGTAGATGTCACAAGATACTCTACCATTCTGTCCAATGCCAAAAAGCTACTTATGGCTGCGTTATGGGCATCTGCACCATACCTCCAAATGTGCCAGTAAAATGAGTCGTAGGCGGGGACAACGTCGTCCCATTGCAGAAGTTGCCGGATCTGTTCCGCTTTGCTGGAGCGGTCACTAGTGTCATCGCTTAAAGAAGCAAACCACGGGGTCAAGATGAGAACGTGCTCATCATATTCAATCGTCGATGACTGCTCCTTGTCATCCACCAACGTAAGTCCAGCACAGAAGTAATCGTCTGCATCGCGTAGAGAGCCATGAAGAATAAGAACCACTGTTTCCACTTTGTGGTGCGAATTCGTCGGATCCGTAATAGATCCCTGACTCGAATAGTATCCCAAATTATATAAATAATCATTATCATCAGTATCGTTCGCATTCCCATGAGACGAAAGTGAGAGAGGAAAGCCATGCAACTGCAACATAGTTGGGGGGATACGGCAAAGTTGGTATCGTGGGACACTGTGTGCCCAGGGATCCTCACTAACAGTTTCGTTGGTAGGAGTACATATACCATCAGACGCAGCACTCGGTGACGACAGATTTGGTCCAGCGCACTGATATCCAAACGGGCAGCCACTAGTGAAATCCCCGCAACATTGTCCGGTTCTGTTTGCATTTGGTAAATTGGAATGGGCAACGGGGACGCAAGCAGACACCCCTTGAATTTGGGAGGGACAGCATACGCTTCCATTGGGACAGATCCCTCCGCCTTCTTTGGAGGAGCATCTCTCCCAGGCTGATACAGGTGGAAAAATATACAGGGCTTGCAATACAAGGATCATCATGAACCATTCCCTGGCGACTGATCTCAGGTGAAATATCTGTCCTCGAGGGGTAGATAGGCCGTATGTGTCTGATTTTAGCATCGTTCTCGCTGAAGTCTTGGAGGAAGCCGGTTGAAAGTCATTGGGTGGAGCTGGTTTGTTGTCACATACATCGATACCGCCAACAAGTTTGACAACTTGTGGATGAGTCGGCGGAATTATGTCTATTTTTACCTGATTGCTCGGCGAAACCGTATTAACATTTGAGCTTGTGCTTTGATTTGCTACTTCATCATGCATGGTGAGGTCATTTTCTCGGTTTGTGTTGGATTTCCTTGTAGGATTCATAAACAGATCGCCTACTGGGCTTTCATCCATCGAATTTCCCCCTGTCGATGAGAGACGTCTCTCCATGAGGGTTCTATAATGCATCTTCAACAGGAGAAATAGCGAGTGCGGTGGAATGAGTCCCTTCACTGCTTCTGGACTTCCAACAATGTTGCTGCTCGCTTGCAACTTCTTTTCGTGTTTTGTAGAGCAACACTTTCTTTGCAAGCTCGGCGATTTCCGAGCACTGCCCAGAAGAGTTGAGAAGCTTGATTGCGTCGTAACCTGCCTAACTATAACAGTAAATAACTAACAACTGTAAATAATACCCACTTTTTTCCTTTTTGAGAAGCTTCTCAAGGTGCTTCAACAAAGACAAACGTACCAAGTAGTAATAACAAATGTAACGTCATACGTAGTAGCAAACAATTAACACGCGTGACCATCGCGACCACTGGCCTAATCCTGCATCAAAGTGTCCTCCTCTATGATCTACTACTATCGGTAGACTACCGGTAGGTACTACTACGTAGTCCTTTCTAGCTACCTACTATGATACGTCGTAGTAGACATCACTGTCTTTTTTTTGTTTACACTATCGACACCCACGCGATTATGCCCCTCCTTGCTTGGTTTCTCCTTCGTCTTTTCCACTTTTTGTCACATCTACCGGAGCTGCTTCTACGTTCCTACAATCCTACAATGGTCTTTTGAGCTGCATCGCTACTTCTTCAATGAAAGTCTTTCATAAAAAGGGCAGACTGTGATGCTTTATTCAATTGCAAGCAACCACCACGGACATCGTTGATTCAGTTTGAAAGGTGAAGAATAGTCGAAAATATGCCGAGCATCCATGTTTATCCACTTGTGAAAGACGGGATACAAATCCAAACATGGTAAAAAAACATGCTTGTCAAGAATTCTACCTACGTAAAAGCTGTATCTTCCGTAGCGGCAATGGGCCTGCATCTTCTTTTGATGTTCCTCAGCAAGTAGTTTTTCATGGCATTTCGCAAATGATATTCTCATGTTTGGAGTAGTTATCACAGCGACACAAAATTGTTGTTTCGGTATGATGCTCCCTTCATTTGATTTCCTTTCCAGAGTATTCGCTATCTTTGTTGCACGAGAAAAACCAGTGTGAGTACTTCTGGATCATGAATTGGGAAATATCTCTTGCAGTTTCGAATAGACGGTGAGGGCGCACAAGTTCACCAAAAGCACCTTCAGATATCGACGTAGTCCAATCGTATGCATGGCGTGCGAGAAGCCTCTTGATTGCCGTTTTGTTGAGCGGGAGGCCTCGAGATTCGTCCTCCAGCGCTCTACTTAAAAGAATCTTGCCTCTTTTTGTATAGTACGGTGAAATTAAGCCGTGCCAGTGCTTCGACGCGTAATCAATGGGACCGCCTGGAATCTCCGCCGCTCCGCTCGGAGTTGGGTTCCTGAGGTTGATGAAAAGAACGATTTCGGGAGCTTTTGACATGAGAAAATACCAAAAGAAAGAAAACAAACAATGGCGCTCGAGCCGTTTTACAAAAAACGCAACGTACCAAGTTGTAATCTGACACCTTGCATTCCATTCAAGGAAAGTTGCGCAGCAACCATTAAGAAGTCCCGTCCTGTTTCCCAAGATAGGAGAGACACAGTCGTTTTGATTGTCCCCTTGGGAGTCTTGAGTTGCTAAATTGCGAGCAGAAGCAATCCATGCGACCAAATGGAATGCTTCAGAATAGCTGACCAAATTGTCAAGATCATGCAGCAAGCCAATGTACAGCCTTCCAGAGGATAGTACCTTCTTTCGATCCACTTGCTGGTTTTCAATGGCGTCTGAAAAATTGAGGGCAGCTGGAGTGCTCAGTTGAGCCAATACTTCTCGGCCTACATTGATCTGTCATTTTTGGTGAGATATTGCAAGACAGATGCTCTTAGCTGAAACTTATTCGTGAAATTCTCTTGTTCATTCAGAGACGTACCAGATCGTAAAGAAACGGATCAGTCCAAGACTGCATCACGAACGACGCAAGAATCAAATGTTGCCATGAATGAAAAATATTGCAAAGAATGGGCTTTGGGGTCCTTCGATCATCCTCAAAAAGGGAACCTGATGCTGGTGGAGAAATATGCGACACACCCGTCAAATCTCTCACGGAAAACCCTTGCGAGTATACGCTTTCGAGCAAAAACTTGGATGCCATCTTAACATTGTAGTTGAGTTGATCTAAACCATAGCGCTTATGGTTCAGGTGAGAAACTGCACTTAGGAGATTCTCAATCGGAAATTGGCGGAAATTCGCCTGGAATAAAAGTTCAAAGTACAATGGATTGTGGTCGATTCCCTCGGGGGTAGCTCCGATTCCAACTATTGATGCATTAGCCTCGATTGCGCGGAATGGTACTGCTTCATTTAGATGCTTAAAATCGCCCCTCATACCAGCAGTATCTCCGAAATTGTAGAGACTTGTGTATATAAATGGAGCTCCAAAAAAAGAGGCATTGTTCCACATCTGCCACTGCCCGTCTGGTGAGTAACCCATGTCAATTATTATGAGCCGATTGGCGGGTACACTATCAACAAACCCTTTTAGGTAAGATGCTTCTTCTGCCGTATTCCAGCCGACAAATGCAAAGCCTTGATACAGCCAATACGCCTGAGGATCGGTGCGACTCAATCCTGCGTAAACTGCTCGTCCCCGCCGGTACCAGCTCTCGTCGTGCGAACGGGAGACAGGAGACTTTCCGTTCAGACTATCTTTGGACGGCTTTGAATTTGGATTCAACTGTCCCGTTGCCATATGCATCCACGGCGCTGTCCCCCCATTAAAGTAACCGTCAGTTTGATAATAATGATCAGTTCCAAAGTCTTGGATCAATTTACTCATCCACAGATCAGCAATTCGTCCAAAGAGTGGATCCAATGCGTCAATCCAACCAGTCTCCCCTTGTTGAGTGATGTTAGAGTCCTGAAAGAGTGTTTTGATTTGAATTGGGACGTTTCCCTGAAAAGCTGGCAATACACCGACGATCCCCAAACTTCTGAGTCGGGGCAAAATGTGTTCCCTCTGTAGATGCCATTGGGATTTCATGAAGGAACGTGGCAGAGGCCCTGCAATGCCGGATCCGTATTCATTCTGTCCCCGGCTCCATGTGAGAAAAGCAGGACCATTGAACCAGGAGCGAATGTCATGATCTCTTACACCAAGCTTAGAAAACACTTGGTATTGTATCTCTTCTTGTCCCGTGAGAGCTAATATCATATTGATCCCCCTTAAAGCAAAACCGTCAATGAGCGACTGCCACGCTTCCCAATCGTACCACACCAAGGAATATGAGTGAGTACACACATTCATTAGGTAGCTCCAAGAAACGGTGCGTTGTACCTGCAAAGAAAACGATACCGAACGGGGAGTAGCGGCGTTGATCATTTCTGGTGACTGGTGGAGCGGGACTGGCCAGATATCAGGAATGATGATGTGAGAACCTCCAGCTCGACCGCCAGTTGACCATTCTATTGTAAAGTTGCAGTATTCTTTGAAATAGTGCCCCAAGCCAGCCGTGAGCTCACTGACTGAGGTAGCGGTGATGCGTATAATGTTTGGATCGCCGACGAAGGTTGTGTTTTGTTCTATACGAAACCATGGCTTGTCACGTCGATCCCCAGGCACCACAGCCAGGTCAAAGGCCTTCTTCAATTCGGGATTTCCAAGGACTCGATCAATCAAATCATAAACGGCTCTGACGGATCCTTCAGGTCTGGAAAAGTCCCACCATGACGGCGGATCCCATTTCAGAGGTTGTTCACGGCTTCGGTTTGTGTCGATAGCAGTTGCGTTTTCTGTACTGTACGCTCTCATAGGAATGAGAGATACACAGAAAACGGATACTAGCCAAACAATTGACGATGAGAAACACTGCATCCTTGTTTGGTGTATTTCTGTGAACCGTTTGATTACGACGTCGGGAGTGCTACGTACGACAGAACAGATACTAGTCGAACAACATCAAAATCCTCGTTGACTGTGAGATTATGATGTTGTGATTTGTGATGTCTTGGTGAGTGGGGGTGAGAAAGATACGATCACTACCGGTAACCGGTAACTACCGGTAGCTATCATACCTACCGGTAGTCGTATCATACGTCGTACACAAAACAAAAAGATTAGTCGATCGGGTCGTTTGGCTTTTGCAGGGAAACTCAGAGTCAAATCGCAGTCACAGTCAGTCAGTGATACCGGTATTTTAGCTCCACGTAAGGTTAGGTAGCTACGAGTACCCCGTAGGTTGGATAGCTACAGTAGCTACCTACCCTAACTAGACTGCGGTAGAGTACCAATTTTATGCATTAGTCTATTGTATCAGAAGCATTCTTTTAGTAGTACGCAGTGCTTCCTCTGTAGCAGCACAAAAGAAGGATGTATGATAGAAGTGGGATCTCTTCACAAGCTCCCATACTCGCGTGACTTTCTACTCGAATGATATGTCGTACATCACACTCCGTTGTACAGCTAGGTAGTAAGACTCTAGCTCTAGAACTAGAGTATCGTGTTTAGAATATCTTCTACTTTGAAGTACATCATATGTTGCGATTATCAACTCGAGTACATCGAAGACATCATTTTCTCCAATGCAGACAGGGCACTAAGTAATCCATTATTCAATAAAGCATGATGGTACGTCGTTTAGAAAATGGCAGAGATGGCGCGACAAATAACATTGCAATTACAGATCGACTGATATGACACCAACCTTGGAACGTTGTTTCAACAACTCTCAATGGAGAGAGGGCATTATTCAATGTGATTCTATTGGAAAGAATACAATAACTTAGATTTTGGAAATGATGGAGGATAACCCTATGACATCTATGTCAAGTTCTACTCAGAACCCCCTAGTCCCTGTCTACAAATGAAGACAGAAAACGCAGGGAGATAGATGCAAATGAAGCTACTATAGAATAGGGTTCTAATGGCCGCCGGAAAGTGCTGCGGGAAAAAAAAGAAAATGACATTATATATCCTGATGAAGCCTTCTCCGCAATCAAAAGGTATCCATAGGATTCTTGACCGGAACACTAGAGCGAAACCAATAAAACATGATAACGAAAACGACGATCTGAATAAGTTCGTGTCAATTTTAATACACAATCAAACACACATCCGTCACGCAGTCGTATTTTCAAGGTGGTCACTTACTGTTGGAGGTCATACCATTTTTTGGGACAAATCTTGAGTTTATAGTGTTCCAATTTCTTCGCGGGGAGATTCTTCTCCTCTGGTTCGTAATGATGCTCGAATATAGGATACGACATTCCTGTCAACGATGGACATTGTGGTAGTTTAATTGCTTGGGCTTTTTCGCTAACTCTTCGCTTGAACTCTGGCGACAGGCCGCAGTTGAGACTGGTGCATTGTTCGACGTCGCCATCTTGTACCAAGCTTTTGAGCGTTTTGAGGAAGATCGTTTCATTCCATGGTGTATGATACCGACTCTTCGTTCCTTGGTCCGTTTCAAGCGTCGATTGTACGTGTCGTCGAATTGAATCAATGTTGGACCGTAGATTGGAATCATGGAGCTCATGAATCGCATGAACTATAGCCCGTTTGTACAGTGTCGATGTATGTGCGGGGGCTGTCATCGCCGCAAAAGACGCAAGAGAAAGGAAAGGAATGGATGAGGAGGCCACGACTCGCAACGAAAAGAAGCATAAACAGCAAGGCATTTAACTGGACCTACATCGAAGCTCTTTCTTTGCAGGATCATTCATCATTGTTTCTTTTTGTTTGGACTTCTGTAGTACGGAGTATATACTTGGATGGCCTAATGTGGTATATCGTTGGTGTTGTTACCGCAAATTAACTGGTTGTTGTCAGTAGCTAATGCTGGTAGGAAGGAAGTAGAGAGGTAGCGAGAGATAAGAAAGGCCGGGGAGTCGACGCCGAACAGATCAACAGAAAAAGAAGATGTGTCAAGTGTCAAGTTCAATGCGAGGTTCGCGTTCGGGGAAGAAAAGAGTTTTATTTTGTGTGTGATGGACGACGGTGATGCGTTGGTCGGAAAAGATACCAAACTACTCCGGAGTCCGGAGTACTTCTTGAGACTACTACCGTATTGACAATGATGTTCTTCATGCGTATTGTGCCCCTGTTCGGCTCTCTATGTACGGCTCTCTGCTCCGTGCGTAGCCATGCGCGTCCATTCGATGGGCAGGGTGTGTGATTGTGTGAGATTATTGTGATTGACCGTGTGATGCAAAAAAAAGAAAAAAGAGACCAATTGAGTCACGATTATGAGCCACGATTACGAGCCACGAAGCACGAAGCGACTGATGAGTGTCTTCCATCTTCAGAATCTTGATATGACTGTGAATACTACTACCAATACTACCAACAACTGTAAGGTACCCTTTCACCACTCCACAGGACTTGGCCATTCATCTACGTACTAGCTAGCACAGGTACCTAGTTCATCTACCGTGCTCTGCCTGCCATCACTGGCGGGAGACTTTTAATATATGTTTGTTGACAATGGGTCGTCATAGCCACCACAATCGTCATGGCGACGAACGCGATAAAGAGGTCGCACATACTAGTAATAAGGAAACGAAACGCGAGAAGTATCGCGAGGATGAGAAGAAAGACCAAAGAAAAGGTAGCAGTAAGGGTGAACGTGGCCGGCATCGAAATAGACATGGTGATGACGATGACGATGACGAGTCCTCTCGTAACAAGAGGCGCGATGAGAACAGAAAAGATAAAAAACGAGAAGAACGTGAACGAAAAAAGAGAAAACATGGCCACAAATCTCGTCATCACCACCAGGATGGGGAAGGAGACAATTCGGACTCGGAAACAACCACAGAACAACCCAAACGTCGTCGCAAAAAGTCGGAAAAGAAGGAAAAGAAGAGTAGCAGCAAACACCGGCGTGAAAGAGACCGTTCTCGTAGCGATGATGACGACGACCGAAGAATAAAAAAGAAATCGAGACATTTCAAACAACATTGCAAAAAAGAGACGGTCAAAAAACCAGACAAGTCTAACCTATTCCCCATGGGAGAAGCTGTCGGTAGTCCCCCGTCAACCTTGATTGACGCAGAAAAAGACTATTACAGTTACCATCAGGAGTTCTGGATTTATCTCTTTCGTGAGGAGGGCGTCGCCTTTAATGATTTGGATACCAAACATGCCAAGAAAGCGTTTTCTAGATTTGCCAAACGATACAATCAAGGCGACTTGGAAGAGCCGTATTATTCCAGAAAGTTTCCTGCCCAAGTTCTGGAAGAGACTAAAACCAGCAAGCACTCTTGGAGCTTTAATACATCGGAGAAGGAACGCCAAAGTCTGGAGCTGTTGCAGGCAGGTGTGAGACGACAAACCGAATATGACAACAACAACAACACTTCCAAGCAACAAGTAGTACTATCATCCATAACAGATGCCTCGCGAGACAAGAGCAATGTCGCAAATCATCTGAGCAACATTGATGAATCGGCAGATCGGAGGCGCCAGAAAACTCTGGAGGAACGACTGGAAGATCGGCGGGCCAACAAGCGGTTGAGGGAAACGGTCCGAACTGCAGAGGAAGAATTGTCCGGTGGGCCCAGGGACCTTCGTGAACGACAGATGGAGAAGAAACGAGAACACGCTGCCCGTATTCATGGAGCATCAAGAGACAAAGAAGACGGAGGTGCCGGGGTTGAGCTGTCTGACTCTGCTTTGTTTGGTGACGAGGAGCGTTCCAGCTTTCAAACTGCTTTGGCCCGTGAACGAAGCAACCGACTGCGTCAGGAAAAAAAGAAACAAAGTCGAATAGATGAACTCCAATCGAAGGAAGACGAGCGACAGCAAAACATGCTCAAAATGCTTGGATTGGACAGCCTGAAAGGAGAAAAGATCAAGATTGCTCCTAGAAAGGATGGATAATCACTTCCAACATGTATGACATGACGACGTTTTTTTGAAGTAAATTGCACTATTTGTAGGTATGACAATATCATAAATATTATAATGATCTCCCGATGTCAGATTTCAATTCCATGTTTTTGTGTTGTCTCGAAGGTGATCCCATGTAATAACGTACAAGAATATGTATATATATTTAAAAAAAATGATGCATTGTTGTTTCGTCTTTTTTCGCATGTACCGTTTGCACCGTCTGTAAGCATCACAGTTGTGTTTGCTTTGACTTTGGAAGAGATGGGGTCGTCTTTGCTGAGTCCACTGTCGTATGCCTTTGTACCCAGTCCTGATAGTCTCGTTGCAGGTCTCTCAATAATTTCTTGCACCGTGATTGTCCCGTTCGTCGTATAATGGCACTGCCCATACTGTTGAATCCAGGCGGTAGCAACAAAAACGGTGGCAAGGACACGTTGAGAGTCAATCTCAAATCGACAGAGAGTTTGTTGTCGTTTTCGCCGTGTGTTTGAATGATAGATCGTCCTTGAAATTTGGAATCTTGCATGATGTTCCTCAAAGCATTTCCAGCAATGTTGGAGGTTCTCCCACCACCGGCCCCATCCACTTCGGTTTGCGCGTCAAGGATAGTGACAGTGGCACTTCCCGATTTGGTTCTCGAAATTTTGTTCAAAAATACAGGCCGAAGGGCCATTCCAAAAAAGTCTACGGTAGGTTGCCGACACAACATGGCTCCATTTGGTCGTTCCTCCACGTCGTCCGATCCCAATAATGCTCGATTACTAGCGTTGGGATCGTCCAACCAATCTCGGATGGACAGTCCTCGTCCATTCGAAACAGCGTCTTCTTCCAAATCTATGGAAGCATTGGCGTCACCGGACCATGACAACGTCCCACTCAATCGGGTCGAGGAAGATGACTCTGACGTGTGGATTCGATCGACAGTGGCGGCAAAGGCGGAGACAAAAAGAGGGAATCCGAACAGTTGAAGCAAGAAGAGGATGGTTACGATCTTCATCATACCGAGAATCATTTTGAATCAACTTGATGATGCAGATTGACAGTTGCGACGATGCGCCGAACGATTTCAATGCAAGCAAGGGTTCGATACTTGTGACGGTATCAGACTGTTTGGACTTCGATGTAGGTTCAGTTCACACGTTCACACACACGTTGTAAAGGAAACGGAGCCTAACTACCGGTAGGAGAACGGCCAGCAAGTTTCTAGAACTTTAGATTTTAAAGCACAAGTTACAGCCAGAGTGCATCCAAATGGAAGAAACAACTACGATCGGTGCGGTGAGAACTCAATGATCATTATTTCGACGTGAGAACCGGCGAAAGAACAAAAAAAATCAGCGAAGTCGTCAATCAACGAGAATCATCTACCTACGAGTACGAGGTAGTATCATACCGGTAGTCTACCGGTATGATAGAGTTACCGGTATACACTCGTATGATACTACCCTCGTCACAATCATCTTCTCTTTGATTACTACCTTTAACCCTTTTGGCCATTTCATCAATGATATTTTATTGTAAAATTGTAGTACCGTAGTTGAGGCATACCAGTATTGGCACGTGTATGGATACCTCTCCACTCTCCACGGTCGTCTCTTTTGTCTCTCTTTGAAGCAGCATCAAAAGTACGGTAGGAAGAAAGTGTGTATTAACTGTAACTGTAAATTTAATCTCTGGTAGTCTCAACAATCATGCTGTCATTGAGATAATGCTATTTCTCCGTTCAGATGATAATGGTTCGCATCAACGAACACACGAAAAGGTCAATTCAGGGTGGATAGAGAAAAAGGACTAATGTGGCATATCACATACTCCGAGTATGACCTTGGATGAATTTATCGACTTTAAGGATATTTACAACATTCTTTATTAATGAATAAGGAATCGTCATATGATGCCATTTATATAGGAACTTTCGGTCATTGACAGTTTTTTACTTCGTACCTCATAGCACATGCTACGTATTGCGTAGTAGATACGACAAAATATCAGTAAAACCAATCAATAAAATAGAGATAATAGGTGAATTTGTGGTACGGTAGTTGCGTACCTACCGGTAGTATTTTTCGGCGGGCGAATACGCGGAAACCCCCGGACGCCACCGCTGTGCACCGTGTGCAGATGTGATTGAATAAACCACTTTCAACTTCGGGCCGTCTACACACAAACAACCAAAAATATTATTCTGTACTGACTGTGAGTATCGACGTAATAAATGTAGTAGTCTACTCGGAGAAAAAAATTATTTACGTGTGCTACGTTTCTTTACAGTTGCCTTTACAGTTAGTAGGGCACAAAGCAGTAAATCGATTCTACCCGTTGCAGGACGAAAGACAGTACATGGTAGAGAGCGACTTCATCTTCCTTGGTAGTACATCCATCATCATCCTTGTTTCTATCATCAGTTCTCTATTTTGTTGACCCGCAAAACATTACGATTAATTACGTAAACCCTCTTCGAGAGACAACGGACATTATGAGCGGGGGCATTGATGCGGATTCGATCGCCCAACAGGGGCAGGTCTTCAGCCTATCGTTTGGCGAGCCAATACATATTCAAGTTCCCGCCAGTGTTTCCAATGGTAAGACGTTGGACGAGTTGAAGTTTTGGATTTGGCAGGAACATGCCCAGCAAATCTTTCGATCGTTGCAATTGACGACAACGACAACCTTATCGGCCACGGATGCCGACAAGACAAAACAAAAAAACTGCGAAATTTTGAATACAACAGCGGATACCAACGACGTCAGCACGCTTGGAGACAATGGTAATCGGGATACTAATACCACAACGAACGATTTAAAGGAAGAGGAAATTGAGGACGCAGGCATCCCACCGTCCAGTAAAAAGCGTCAATACCCTCTGGTCGGACCGGGCGGTGTCACTCAAAAGAATAGAGAAAATCTTTTGGATACAATTGCTAAAGTCCAACGACAATTTTTTCAAAGCGTTGCGCCACGTGAGATTTTTGGAGGCTTATTGGAGGGACTACTGGATCTCATGTCATCGGAATATGGATTCATCGGAGAAATTAAATACGAAAACGACGACGAGGAAGAAGGAAAAATGTTCTTGCAGACTCATGCCATTACCAATATTGCGTGGAATCAAGCAACGAGGCAGTTTTATGAGGATAATCACGAGAGTGGTACGTCGCAAAAACTTTGTGAATCGTTAAAGATGCACATTATATTGCATTCGTTTGACATCCATCTTACACCTTTGTGTCGGTCGTCAATGGTCGTTTTTCACTTTTCACAAAAGGACTCAAGTTTTACAATCTCAACACCTTGTTCGGAACGGTCATGACTACTCAGCAACCGGTTATCTCTAACAATCCATTATCGGATCCAAGAGCAGGTGGAATTCCTGAAGGGCACCCACCGTTGAACCATTTCTTGGGGCTTCCGTTCTTTCACAGTGGCAAGTTGACGGGAATGGTGGGCATTTCCAACAAGCCGGGGGGGTATACAGAGGCTGACATAGAATTTTTGGAACCCCTCACGGTGACTTGCTCCAACCTCATACAGGCGTTTCAGCAAATCAAACGTAACGAATATTTGATCAACACATTGGAAGAATCTGTCAAGGCCCGCACCCAAGAATTAGAAACTGTGAACAAGAATTTGGAAGAGGCCAATCGACAAGTGCGACAGAATGCCGTGATGCAAATGCAACATTTTGCATGTATGAGTCACGAAATCAGAACTCCCTTGAACTGTATCATTGGTGCGTACCCAAATTTGGATTTCGGGGTCAGTTGACCCGCAGCGTCTAACCCAACAACTCTCGTTACTTCATCCTAACGCAGGCATGAGTACTTTGCTCCATGACACCAAACTATCGCCCATGCAAGAGGAGTCCCTCAAGATGATTCTCGCCAGTGGTGATCTGTTGCTAGCCATTGTTAACGATGTGTTGGACTATGCAAAGCTAGAAACCGACCATGTGGAACTAAATATCATGAGAAGTGACTTGCAAGACATGCTTCAATCGATTCTATATTCCATCCAAATTAAAGCGAAAGGCAGAGGCCAGTCGATCAAATCTATCTATGATCCATACCTCCCTGTTTTTGTCAATACCGACATCCGGAGAATTCAACAGAGTGAGTCTATCCCCATTACGAGCTTTCCATGCAGACATTGCCTAACATCATTTCTGAACATCTCCGCTCGCCCCCTTTTAGTCATGTTTAATTTATTGGGAAATGCTGTCAAATTTTCAAGGGACTACGGAACTGTCGAGTTGGAAGTATCGTACCAGCCAGCACACTCCACAGACAATGAGGTGATCATATCTCGTCCAAGTTATTTTCAACTAGAAGAAGCGAAATTGCAGAAAGATTTATCTTCTGAACGCACAGCGTGTGAGAAAGAAGACAATCGCGTCTCTTCGCGTTGCCCTTTCCACAAATCCAACCCAGACTTGGAGATTGGTACGAAAGTCCACCCAGCCAGTAAACTTGGATTCAATGATGTACCACCAGTCCCACATGTTCATACTGGCCTTTTCGATCGCCAGCACTACAATCTACGATTCGTTGTCACAGACTATGGCAAAGGCATTAACAGGTCGGATTTTGAAGCCATCTTTCGGCCTTTTCAACAAGCCTCTGGGACGGAGATGGATACGGTTTACGGCGGGACAGGTCTGGGTTTAGCGATTACGAAGAAGCTCGTGACAGCACTGGGTGGTACAATCACAGTCGATAGCGAGGAGGGATCATGGAGTAAATTCATCGTTGAATTACCGTGTTCTGATCCACCTGCTCCGGTGGAGGAGCTTTCAAGAAAGATGAGCGACGCTACCGTGATTTTTGCGGGCCTGCCAAAATGCCAAGAAACGAATGTGTTGCGCATTTTCCACGCGTTCTCCGTAGACACCCGTTTGGTTGACTCGATGGAAAGCTTCCGCGACTTACTTTCTCCCGACAGCTCGAATGCGATCGCATCCCATCGCCGGATCATGTGTTTGGTTCACGGCGACATTTTGTCGTTGCAGTGGTCAAGGTTGGCATCTGAATACTTCCAACAACGGAACGAAAAGCTTTTTCTCTTCACTTTTGGGTCGCACCCTTCATCAGATGCTCAAGTGGCCATCGATCGCATTCACCACATCAGGTCGTTGGAACAAGAGATTCCTCAGTCTTTGATCGAAACGCTTCATGAGAAGTCGTCCATTTCACGTACTGAGATCCCCACTTCGGTTGCCAAGTCAATGACTCTGACGAGAATAGAAGATTCAATGCATAGCAACCTGCGAATCTTGATTGCTGAGGACAACCAGGTAAATCAAAAGGTGTTACTGAGAATGTTGCGGCGATTGGGCGTAGAATTTGTGGATGTTGTGGACAATGGACGTGATGCCGTTGACAAGGAAGAAAGCACAGCCTATGATTTGATATTGATGGATCAGCAGATGCCAATAATGGGTGGTGTCCAAGCTTGCCGTCTCATTGTTGGCCGGAGCCATAGAACACATCCTGTCCCCTTAATTTTTTTTGTCACGGCCCACGTGTCTCCAAATTTTGAACGAGAATGCCGAGAAGCGGGCTGCACTGGGTTTTTGCCCAAACCATTCAAATTCGATGACATTGGCAAATGCCTTCAAGATGCTGTCAAGATGACAATGGAGCGGGGCCAATGAAGCTTATAATACAAAGTATCTTATTGTCTATACTACATTTTGCAGTAATCGCTTCTTGAGCCTAGATTATTACCATTATTACAAGTCGTCGTAGATGGCAAAGACCAACACTCATGGCTCACGTAATAATTTTTCCTGATTTTCATGCATGCATGCGGGATGAGAATCATTACAAGATCTTCTCTTTCTCGGCGGTTTCTGCTGCCACTTGTCGAAAATTTCATATCACCACATCTACTGCACCCAGTGTTAGATGTGATGATAGGTCCAGGTGGGCAGCCCACAAATGCTTGATTAGTCCCTCCCCCTCTCAATGGGGACTAGAGGTGAGCCAAACTTCTTGGATGTGGACATCAGTACTACGGAAAAATCGCATCCTGTAGTTCGAAGATTCTGAGATACGACATTAGTACTACTGGTAGGGACGGGGGGTAGTACCGGTATCATACTACCGGTACTCCGGCAATAGCAGTGGAAAATCCTTCGCCGATGGATCTTTTGATAGCGCCGGTCCCCACGTAGACTACTATCGTATGAACGTATGAAAGTACCGTATTTGCAGTACGAAGTTCCGGTCTATCTACTATCTGTAGGTCAACCGGTGTCTACTGGCATGAAAAAGATGTCACTCGATTCGACATCACTGTCATTTCCCTGTCAGTGTCTACTCTCTACTACCGTAGTTGTACAGCCATCGACCGTTCAGTTCATGGCTCTATTATTTCAAGATTACCAGGAAAAATTGAACGTGCACGTCGTAGGTTGTTGGTATGACGAAGAGTTACAAATGTGAGAGCAAATTCAACAGCGAAGAGCCATGGGTGATGATTGCATCTCAACTGGCACCGGGTGACAAACGTCCCGATATTTCTGTTTCGGTCTCCAGCGATGATGTCCTTTACGCATGTGAACTTTCATCGAGCTTCGGTATGTTTACTCTTTCTAACGATGATGTCGTGAGTGGCACATGCAATGTACTGGATGTTGTCCTGAAGAAGGATGACGGCTGGTCATCCTCGGATATCGTGGCAGTTGTGAATTTGATGGAGGAATGTTCGAACCACCATCGTTCTCAAAAACACAATGGCAACAACATCAATCTGATCGTCACAGGTTACTTGGAACGAATGAGAGCCAAGTCCTCCTTCGAAACTGCTCCTATCTGTCTCCATGCCAAAACTGTCTATATCGAGCACATGCAGGGAAAGGGAAGTTCTCAATGGGAAGCAGGAACCGCAAGTACATCCGTGTGCAACCGTCCAACAAATGGCCTTCAATCTCAGCTGAGTCCTTCTCATCAGAATGTAGGATGGCGTGGAGCCAAGGATGACACTCGTTTTTCGAAATTTGCGCTGTTTTTACTAGAGACGTTTGGTGGTTATGAAGCCTTGTCCCGCAAGCCTGTGCTTGACATTGCCGGTGGAGCAGGAGGGTTGGCCTTCGAGTTGTCAGTCCGTCATTCCATTCATTGTATTATAATCGACAACAAACTAGTACGTTTCAAATCAAAGCAAATGCGTCATGTTCAATTTCGACAATCGTGTGTGGATAAGCTGCTAAACCACAACGGAAAAAGTCCTTTGGCAAAGAATTTGTTGCAACGATTTCAGGTGGCAAGCGACTTGAAAACCTTGCAACTGACACAACTCCAGACGTTACTACAGGCGACACAGATTCTTTCCAATGGAAGTCATGATCGCGAAGGAGGAGAACAAGAGGGGCGAAGCGTGGCGCAGCAACGCCTGTCTTCTATTCTTCGGAACAAACAATGCTCCGTCATCTGTGGTATGCATCCGGACGAGGCCACCGACGAGATCATCGACGTTGGGTTTGCCATGAACATACCATGGGCTGTCGTCCCATGCTGCGTGTTTCCCAATCTCTTTCGATCAAGGGTGGTGGATGGAAGGCCGGTTCGTTCGTACGAGGACTACTGTGCATATATTCGATCGAGAAGTGAGGATATTCGCGAGACAGAACTACCTTTTCGAGGCAGGAATAAGGTTTTTTTTTGGATCCCTCCACAATCCTGTTCCGAACAATTAATTGATTACTCTGCACAAGTGGGACAGAGAGAGCAATAATCCTGGATTACAAGAAGGCGTGTACTAACTGTAAGTAGAATGAAAGTCCCGTGTGCACTGTGCGACCTTCAACGGGGAAGGAGCTACGGCTACTTGCGAATGGATTGCCATTTTTGATGTTTGCACTAGTCTACTGTCCCGTTTCTATAAAGCATCGAACGGCTGATGCTTCCCGGGCAAAGACTAACAGTAAGTTGTGTGAAATACCAAGTACTCCGAGTTTATCGTACGAATCAAACAATGCAAATAATGAAATATAGTAGCAAGGTTACAAGAGATATAGTTTGTGAGGGCGTTCTGTAGTCACGTCATGACCGTTGTTGCAACAGGAGGCTGGTAGTCTTGCGATTGAAGATGAGGAGATACTGACGGGGTATTCGTTTCCGGAGCAACAACACCCGCCGACGGCTGCTGCTGGTGGTTTCTTCGCTGTCTGCGATGGAAGAGCTTCTTTTTTAAGCCCAAGAATGGTTTGACAAGTTTGAAGATTTTGCTCCGTTTCCTGCCATGAGGAACAGACGGCGGTGGCAACGCACCGTTTCTTCTATATTGGTTGGTTTCTTCATTTTCACGATACCGTTCTTCGCCTTGGGTAAGAAGCATATGTTCATTCCAATCCCGTATCAGCAGATGGTATTCCTCTACGAGAAGCCCTTTGGTAGCTTCAACCGCAGCTACGATCTTTTGCCGAATTGGACGAAGGTTTGGATTTTTGGATAGTATTGTTTGGTCCACAAATACTGCCAGGAACCCAACAAAAACGAGCATCATCATCAATCCCAGTAGCGCCACAAAGCCATACTTTCGAATGACAGTGAAGCTGATGAGGACGCTTGCTACGACAAGGCCACAAAAGAAGATCAAGGCAATGTGTATGGCCCATGCTGCCATGCGTTCCGCTTCTCGAGCTTGGAATCCGCCATCGGTATTCAGTCGCAAATTGCTGGTGTGCAATGTTTCGCTGGGGACATTTCCTGGTATCATGCCAAAGGTAGCATTGGTTCTTTGTGACGGATCGGCAGCGAGAGATATTTCTGGAACAGTCGCTGCAGGATTGACGGAATTTGTAGCGGTATTGGTAGTGTTGGAGAAAAAGGTGAGAAAGGCGGAATCTGTTTCTTCGCTCTTTGCGTTGGCCAGTACTTTAGTTACAGATAGCACTGGTATTTCGTCCCGTTTCTGTTGCTTTTCAGATGATTGCTCGGGCTGTGGAGCTGCTAGTTTGAAAAATGGTTGTTGTTGTTGTTTGTTCCCCTTTGTTATAGGACAAGTATTGGACGGTGGAGGTGGGGGCGGAGGAAGTGTCGAGCACGAACCATCGGAGAAACGGGTAGTTTTCAGTATTCCTCCACCGTTGTTGTGGTTGGTGCTGTTAGTTGTGTCTTTCTTGTTTCGGCTGCTCGTGGTCGGAGTGGCGATCTCTGTCTTGATGTTGCTTGTAACAAATTTGTTTTCAGCGTCGCTACTGTTGTTAGAGATGGAGATGGACGGGATGGTGTGCACTTCTGAACCCTCCTGTTCCTCCTCGAGTGGCCCTAACAGGGATTGGCCTCCGCTTGCAGCTCTCGATCGACCCACAATATGATTGCTCAAGGCGCTGTAACGAGAGTGAGCGCTGTGCTCAAAAATGTTGGAATCTTCAATCGAGGAATCTAACGATATTTGCGACCCTTCTGGTCCTGGTTCGCATTCATTGAAGAACGATGTGATCGAGGTGTGATTTGTTGGTGTCGACATGTTGCTAATAACAAACTGTAAGGATAGAGCTGTGGAGAATTGGAGACTTTTTCAACCTACTGCAGCCTGAAACAAGACCAAATCAGTACTGCACTCCAAGACCTAGTCGCAGACTAACGTGATGCTACAGTTCCGTATGTTTTGTTGCGTTGAAGCTTCTCTCTCTCTCTCTCTCGTTTCATTCATTGACTGTGAGATGATGAAGAAAAAATAATAATGATGATTGATGGATACTCCGTACCGTCGCAGCATTTTTAATTGATGACTTGCCCAATCCATTTGATTTTGGGGGATTTTCGATGCTGGTCTTCGTCATTGATATTGATCGATGTTCTGTGGTTATGACTGCGGGGGAAAGAACAAAATATCTGGGGGAAGTCGTTCAAATTTTGGCACGCGCGCGTCCGATCGTTGCCTGATCAAAACATTTAACATGAAATTGCAGTAAATGCTAATTGGGAGAAGCACCACCTACAACGATTTTTTTGATATAGCGGTATGTACACTGCTGTTCAATATGATACTACCCGTACTGTGTGTGTGTGTGTGAAACGTCTTTTCGGAGAACTACATATTATACTCATTCGACTCCGATTAACTGTAAGGTAGACTACCATCGACTACTCGCCCCGCAGTTAATTATATACGAAGTAATAAAATAAAATTTAACTTCCTCCAAAACATTACTCCGAGTTTCTCCTTTCCAAAATCTATTATAGAGATAAGGATAATAACTCGGACTCCCATCACACGCACACTCTCATTCAAAGTCATTCCATCCATTGTGTGTGCTCTGGTGATCGATCATCGGCAATCATCAATAGAGCATTGTGATCCGACCGTCGCTCCAGTTTCCAAGGTATATGACATTCTTTTTCCTGTCTCTACTATCAGTAAAAAGAGAAATGGAGGAACAAGTGGCTCAAGCAGCACGATGCATCGTGCAAGCATCGGTCGACCCCACGATGCGACGACAAGCGTCACAGTTCTTGGAGGAATGGACACAAACTCCAGACGCATGGGGCGTTTATGGAAAGTGGTTGTCATCGTATCGACACCTGCGTTTGCAACAAGGATCTGATGCCGCAAATAATGATTCTGATGCACTGTCGATGCAAATTTTGTGCCTGACGATGTTACAGTCCAAAATAAGAAAGGAACTGCGAAAAAGTCAACCAGTGTCGACATGGCATCCAAGTGTTGCAGCAGTCAGAGCAGAATTATGGGAATATCTACAGCAGCTACGAGTTGACTCTCCCGAGGATCGTCCATTGATATCACCCTGTTGTATCTGTAACGCTGCCATGATAGTGCGCAGTTCAGATGGCATGATGGCAGAGTTCATGAACCAACTAATGATGACTACTAACAGTAGTAGTAGCAATAATAATAACCATCATCATCATCAAGGCAATGCCCTATCATTGCCTCGAGAAACGGCATTGAGGGTGCTGGCTGGCATCCCAGTAGAGATGGAAACTTGTCAAGAACTCGCAAATACGGAGGTTACTGCAGAACTTTCTGTCCATCTGGAAATTGTCCTCGACGTCGTACAAAAAAGTTTGCTGCTATCGCAGTCAACACTCCTACCGGCATGTCAGGTGTTGCAATCTTGGACAGAGACGGCACATATTTCACTATCCCAACTCAACACACCCACATTCGGTGGAAATCAAGCAGTGCTGCCCACACTGATACATCTCTTGTCAATCCATGGCCCGACCAACTACTACGACGAGATCACTCTGCAAATCGCTGCAAGAGCACTAACCAATGCGATCCTAGTCGTCACGGATCATTGTTCCTCGACTCGCGCAGCCGCTGCAGAGTCCTTCTGGGTCGCTCTTTCTCAACAGCGATTCATTGTTCATCCCTTGCAAATTGCCACCCAACATGAGTGGCATGATGCCAGTCATGCCCTGGCAAGCTTGTTGTCTACCTTTGTTGTGGAGCAGGTCGATGATTTGGTGGCACAACCTGCAGACGTGGGATTGCAAATTTTGTTGGAACTTCAAGCCCATCCGTGTACTTCTGTCGCATTGGTACCTCTCGAAATCTGGTTGACAATTCAAGAAATCCCTACAAGCGACAGACATGACGATTGGAAACAACCATTGTACAGAAAGTTGGTGGAAGTGCTATTAGTGAGAATAACGTACCCACAGACTTTCATAAGTTGGGACGAGGAACTGGAACTAGACTCCTCCGAATTCTTTGAACTTCGTCGTCTGGTTTCGGACGTTCTGAGTAGTTGCTACTTCTTGATGCGAGGAGAAATGATACACACATTGATTCAGAAAATTCAACATGCGACGCATTGGACGACAAGAGAAAGTGCCTTATATTGTTTGGCACAGATTGCCAAAGATGTGTGCGCACGTTGCAAGTCTCATGCCCCTGATGGAACAATGGTGGCCAAAGATAGAGACGCAAGCCGCCAAGAGCTGTTACAGCTCCTGGAACAACTCATGAATATGGACACGGAAACAGTATTCAAGCAAAGCACGGTGCTTTTAGCTGCGGTCATCAGTTTCCTGGGCACCTATTCTCCGGCTTGGAATTCTATAGATTGCCCCCCTGTTGCAATCGTACGTTTGATGGAATATCTTCAATTTGCATTGAAAATGCTGCCACTCGAATCAGCAAAAGCAATACGAGCCATTTGTATCTCATGCTTGGCAAAGCTCATGCCCAGCATTGAAGATTTGCACTCCAAGTCACATGTTGATTTCAGTCAAACGATTGTCCCGGCTGTTTTGAAGTCTGTGCGAGAATCAATGGAAGCTGTTCTCGCTACAACAGAAGGAGAGGCGATGACCATGGTAGCCGAAGGAGCAACTCGCCTTGTCACAAAGGTGGCAGATGTTGACGTTGCTCGTCAGGCTTTGACGAATGACTTAATCCAGCCAGTCTTACGACATGTCAATGCTGCGCTTGAAGCAATGCCACAAAACAACTCCATTGAGGAATGGTCCACACCTTCAGTACAACTTGCAACGGAGGCTTTGATCCGGGACCTTGACGTCATAAACACTATTGCCAGATTCTGTGATGCTCCCCATATTCCGGCAATGAGTGGGTGGTTCTTGCAAGACTTCGGACATTGCCTTGATTCAATTCATCACAAAACCCAAAGTTCCCCCATCGGATCGATGATTCTGCCCAAATGGATTTCGATTCACCAACAAGTCATTCGAAATGCTCCGCCGCTTCAAGACACTTCGCTGCATATGCTGCAGTCTACAATTCCCCTGGTGGTTCAGGCATTGGAGCATTCCCGTGATCTTTCAACCTTAAAATACATATCCACGGCAGTTGAGAATTTTGGAGGCAAGATAGACCAGATAGACCAGTCATTTCAGCAGTTGCTGGAACGTGTCACAATGATAGTGATAGACCACCCGAATGTTACTGATTCTACAGACTTCCTCCAATGCTTCTTTGACTGTTTACAACGATTTCTACTTTATTGCCCTCGCGCGCTTTGTTACAACTCCAAATTCGACGCTATGGTGAATTTCTCTGTGGATGCGGTAACTGGGATACAGGACAAGGAAGCCATTCGTGCAGCATTAGTTTTTCTCTCCCAGCTTTTTGGTTGGAACTCCTTGCGCTTGCCACAACAGTCTTTCAATGTGATGCAAGAAGTTTGGCATACAGGTGCAACCTTGAAAGATCTTTTAGGTAGGAATGGACAGCGGCTGATTGAGGCTTGTTTCAAGGGTCTAGCAGGAGGGTCGCAAATGTTGTGGCCAGCGTACTCCAGTTGCATTTTTTCTATTGTCCAAGCATTCGTCATGAACCCATCCTATGATCAGATTAACCCTGCAAATGTGCCTGCGCCTTTCTTGAATGAGTCGCTACTGCACCAATGGCTTGCCTGTGGAATAATGTCTACGCTCACATCAGATACTGACCTCCAAATGTGCAATCAGATTATTTCAATCCTTTTGACGTTGTCTCGACAAGGCCCCAAGTCTGGTCCCAGAGCTAAGATGCTGTTGACAGACTTTGCCAAAATCAGAAGGGGCGAAGTGAAATTGGACGCTTTAATAGCCTTCACGTTGTCCTGAACCAAATATCTATATCATAATAATATCATAGATGAAGCGACCACTTGACATTTTTGATGATAGTCGCCCCCAACATTTTTCTCGAATATGCCAGTAGGATTTGCTTGTTTGCTTTGTTTGAATATTGATCTTTAAAAAATGGTGAAAGACTTCGTTTGCGGAATTGCGTTACGTGTCGAATGTTTCTAGTGTATGAATTCTTGTCACACCGTTCTGAATGTCATGAGTCTGGAGTCCAATTGTTGCGTGCCTTGTTTTGTATCATACATGCATTGACTGTGAAAACCGCTAGTACGTATTGCGGGGTGTTCGATTGCTTTCAATCAACGCATGATAGAGTAATCCGCGACATGATAGTTTTTTTCAATAGGAGGCACACTTTGGCCCATAAGTTGTTACCAAACAAATTGCATCATCAAGATAAAGAGAGGTATGATCTATCAATAAATAGCAGTAGTAGTAGTATACGCCGTAAAGTGTGAATTTGGAAGCCACCCCAATTTGCTTCTTAGACCTATTTTTCGAAATGGGGAGCTGCATTTTGACCCCCTCTGCCCCTCTTGAAAAATCTGCCCTCTGTATGTAGAGATTAGAGTGCCGACTGAGAATGGTTCCTGTCCAACCTTGAGAGCGTGTTGGGAGAATACGTAAAACTAGTGAGTCGCTGTCGAGATTTTGTATCTATTGAACCTAGGCGGACTGCGAGATCAGATGTGATGTAGGTACTGTGGAGATGCAAATCCATGGTGAGCTGAATTATTCCAATGCTCAAGGAGCAACGTAAACATTTCTGGCCTCGTCCAATTCCACGAAATAGCAATTTTACAGAAGATTATCCTGCAGGCTTTCACCTAATAACTCCTCGCTTTGGGAGATGCATTCTCGCGCCAGCTGAGCAATTTCCTCATCAGAATCCTCCAAAAGTTCGCCTAGGATAGGAAGGCATTCTGGGATCAATACCATGTATTCTTCCCCAATAGATTGAATGAGTGAAAGAAGACAGGATGTTCCAGCTTTTCGTACTTCTTTCCTGGAACCATGGCCACAGGCCTGCAAAACGACATGATTCAAGGGCTTCCATAGTTGCTCATCTCCCGCCGCAGATGCAAGTCCAACAATACAGCCAACAACACTGCCAGATGTGTGACCCTGGCCTAATACAATTGCTTGGAACGAACCAACAGACCCATCACACGGTAAGCAGCACCTGAGGAGCTTCCCAAGTGGCTGCATCAAGGCATCAAATCGCTTGGCTTCCGTATCTCGGATCCAAGCTCCTCCATTTTGGGCATCTGAGTGAAGTGATGCTTCAAGACATTGTAACAGTGACTTCAGAGTGGCAAGCTGAACCTGGTCAAAACTATCTTGAGCCAAGAGCTTCTGTCTCTTTTTCCTATCAGAACTCTTCTTGGACTCGTCCCTGCACAATATTGTTGATGCTGTCTCCTATAAAATCAAAAAAGATTCATGCCAAGTGTTAGTTTGTGCAGTATATTTCATCAAAATCTCCATGATCAAGAGGTCAAAGACTTACCAACTCTTCAATAGCATCCGGAAATGCAATAGTGAGACAGGGAAGGAAAATAGACTTCAAACTCCTTGATAGTGATGATGATAACTGCCAAAAAGCCAAACTTTGATCTTGTTCTGACTGCCAGACCCAAATTTTTTGATACAATCTTCGAAACTGTGTCTCTGATTGTTTCATGACCAAACAAAGGACAAGATCATTAGCTGCACGCCAAACATCATTGCTCTCTCTGCCAGCTCCATGCTCAAATGTGTAAAATACTACTTTGAGGATTAGAAGCATCTGGCTGGACACCTCTGCACTCTTAGTAGCCTTCACACATTCTGACAGCATCTTCAGCAGAGCTGCTAAAGGTCCTTGCCCAGTTAGCATTGAAATAGTGGACGAGGCTGCTGGAATAAGTTGTCTGGAAGGAATGCTGGATGATACCACTCCTCTGAGTATCCCAAACTCTGATTCAAGGGTTGTATCATTGGTGTTCTGAAATTGAGTTGTGTTAACAAGGATTGCAGCCAATAGTTTGTTCAGGTGCTGCTTGAGAAAGTTTGGCAATGTTGTTACAACAATCTTCAAGGTTCGCAGAATGGACAGCTGGAAAAGTCTTGTATGGTTCCAATCAGTTTGTTTTTGATTCCCTATTCCATTGTTCACCAGAGTCAACATGTCAAGAAGAGAAGGAACTAGTTTTTGAAGTGCTGGAATGGCCTTACTCCCGCAAATCTTCACAGCTGTTGCAGCACAGATAGTTGCACTGCTAATGAGCAAACAAGAATCTGATGGCACCTCATCAAACGAATTCCATGAATTTGACTGGATTTCTTTCCACATACTATCAGCAGCGCTGGATGCTACGCTAGCAAACAATCGAACATAAGACTTCCCGCAATTGGCAACGACGTGGGATATAGAACACTTCCGACCAATGGAATCAATTGCCAGGAATGCAAAATGCTGCAGCATCTTGGTCCCCGGGCTAGATATGCTGCTGGAATGAATGACTTCAAGGAGCGTGGATACCATCTCGAGAAGGAGTTCCGATTCTGAATGTTTGGGAGATAATGATTGTGCTCGCTCTCCGATAGTCTGTACAGCTCTGCAACGAATCTCCATACCTCCTTCTTTCATTAAATTTGTGACAAACGCCAAGTAGATATGTGGTGGCAAACAATTCTGTACCATTTCCATGCTCTGTCCTGAAGCATTACTTGTTATTGCATGGGTGGTTGCTACTTCCTGCCTCTGGCACACAACTTGTGTCAATAAGCATTCCTGCCAAAGGAGAAGCAGTCTTCTTGTTTGAACCGCAGTTGGAATGCTCACAAGACTCTGCACATCAGACATGGAAAGGACTTCACAAGTTGCAACAGACAGAACTTCACAGAAATCATAGACCATTTTGAGTTCCCGCTGTTCACTCAAATTCCGTCCAGTGACAAGAAACTCTTTCAATGAAGGCAGATTGTTTGGCCGAGATGGTTGCTCCTCATTGAGTACAGAACACAGTGTGTCTCGAGCATAAGCTTGCATCGTTGAAGCAACAGCAAGTCGATCTTGGGCATTAATATCAGATAGGATGGCTCCAATTAGTCTTGTGAAATACTGATCATGGGGTGTGACGATGGAAGTATTCACAACATCTTCAGCAAGAACAGCTACTACAAATAAGCCAATGGGAGAAGAAAAGGCATCATCTGTTGGGACTGTTCTGAGAGACGCAATGAATTGCCGATAGAGGCTGTGTCGCGAGGGTTCCTGGTGTGCGTTTGAGGCTTTGATGAAGGATTTGAATATTGCAGGTATGGATAGACCAGCGAGGTGTGTGTGCTCCAACAACACTGGGATAGTCAAATCCAGTATCAAAGAAACCAAATTCTGCTGCAGGAAGAACCTGTTGGTTGCTACCCCTTCAATGACCTGTAAAACCTTGGGGGCCACCATTCTGGGAAAGCATTTGCATGACGCTGCCAAAGTGGTGGTTGCAGATTTTGTAGTACGCTGTGATGTCAACCCTTTATTCAACACCTGATCAACCAGGATGTTCATCCAAGAATTGAAACCCTCAGTGGATTCTAAAGTAATGCCACCATTACAACTGTTTTCAGCTAGAGCAACCGTGAGTTCTTGCATTGCATCCAGTAGGGCAAGTCTTACAAAGTCGTGTGAATCATCCATCTCTGCAATTCTCAGGGTAGGCAACAGCTCAACAACAGTTTCCATGAGAAGCTCATATCCCTTGTCTGCAATCAGCAAACGAGCATTTGCACATATGAATTCTGAAGCAAGAATTACCTGTGACAAACCTTTCTCATCCAAAATTTTGCATGAGAATAGCTTTGTCACATCGACTGCTTTCAGTGGAAGAGATAACAATAGTTCCTCAGGATTCCGAACATCTGTCCTGGAGGCAGAATGAATAAGAGACAGAGCAATATCTTCTCTTGATGATGGGCCAAGACAACAAAAGATCTCCTGTTTCCATGAGTTACTGCCCAAGACATGTTCACACAATGCTGCCTTCATAATCAGAAGGATGCTGGTGCCCCCTTCTGCTTGTAAGATTCTAACTATTGTATTTTCCATGTCTTTGGGATAAGGATGTAGATAGCTTGAACTGTCATTTTTTCCAAAGGAGTAAGACCGAGATCTACCTCCCTGTAATGTAGGACCAGTTGTGATGATTGTACTTTTCGGAGTATTGATGTCACTTTTTCTCCCCAAAACTGTCACACCTTTCATCATTCTGATGGTGAGCAGGAGCATCTGTTCCAGTGGTTGAGAGATATGACATAGTCCCGACTGCAGAAAGGCATCAAGGAGTGGCTTTCCAAGAAGCCTCCATCGAGAAAGTAGAGGGAAACATTCCTCCCCAGCCATCTCCGTTGCTTCAAGAATGGCAATGACTGCCCGGTATCCACCAGTTGCTTCTCCAATGGCAAGCCAGCTGGAATCAAAAACGGTACTTTCCAATGGTGAGATTGGAGTGGCTGATGCAGCAAAGCACAGGGACAACCTCAGTAAATAGTCGCGCAACATATCTACATTTTGATCATTCCCTAGCACTGCTGAGAGTACATGTGATAGGAAGGATGTTCCGTTGGAAACTAGAACTGCTCTGTTCTCCTGAAGGTACCTTCCAAAAGCTGATAACATGGACCACTCGGTGTCACCAGAGGAAATAGTTTGTGTGAAGGAATTGAGAAGATCAAGGACAGTTTTCCGACTTGCATCATCTGTATTGGCAGCAAGGGTCATAGCTGGCACAATAGAATAGAAGCAGCCACGTGGACTGCCAGTTGCAAGAGCATGAGCTGTAATCATGAGATTCTGTATCTGCTCGGAATCATCCACAGAGAGTGCCCATTCCATCAGAATTGGGAGTGGTTCTGTTTTCATTTTTTTGCCAACCAACGTGCAGAGAGCTTCAATAAAGGGTGCAACAATTTGACTGAAAACATCTTTGTCCCCAATGCTCAGGCGTAAAACAGTTGTGCGCATCAATTCTGGATCAGCAGAAACAAACTCTGCTAGTGCCAAAAGTGCTGCTGTGCAAGCACTGGCTTCAGTATTTTTCAAATTGTTGGAAAAGGTCTCGTAAACCCAACAGCAGTATTCAATCACTTCAGGATAGACTTTTCTGAGCAACACATTGGGCACTGCAGGGAGCGCATCAAGCACTGTATGTATCAACATTCGGCGAATGCTCAACTCAGAGGGCTTATGCTGGCTTTCAAACCTTCGTCGAAAAACATGAAGAATGAACTTCTTTGAAATTAAAAGTTCATTTGCTCGTCTTCTATTTTCAGCTTGTTTTTTCAAGTCAAATCTCTCATCCCAAGCCTCCAGAATTGCAACTGTAGCTCCAGCAGAAACTGATGGCTCAGGATATGACATCAGTGCACCAAGAATCTCCATCAGACGCGCCAGCAGTTTGCTGGATGCCTCTGATGTGTCTGATTTTAATTCCTTTAAAGCTTTAGATGTTATGCGGCATAGAAACACCAGCAGCTCAATCCTCTCTTTTTCTGACACACTTTGAGCCAAAAACCATCTGTGATATGCCTCAATCAATCCTTTGCCAAGTTCAAAGTTGTTCATTGCAGTATTGCAGCGAAGCAAATGTTGCATAGCACTAGCAGCTGCAATGGCCACCATTGCATTCTCATCAATCATGATGCATTGAAAGAGGGCCTGACAGACACTGCTGTCAACTGTTGCTTCCTCCATTAATGAAGGGATCGCCTTCAAGCGTACTTCAGGATCAGCATGCTCCAATGCAAGTCTAGGAGGGAGAATTGCATCGACTTCAGACAATGTTTCTGGAAGTTCCTTTTCATTCTCCTGCCCTCTCTCTGTTTGTACTTCTGGGAAAAGGCCGCTCTGTCGGAACCAATCAACCATCATCTTGCGATCGTGTTTGTTTGGAAGAAGAAGCAAGGCGCGTGATAATCCTTTTTCGAATGCCAGTATGTTCAGATTTCTCAAAGATTGCAAGATCTTCTTTGCGTGGGAGAAGAAAAAATACTGTTCATTGGAATCACCCATATGTTCAGCCACAAAAGTGATGGGAATGTCTGTAACCAGAAAAAATGCATAGGATTCCACCCACTGCATTTCTGAATCCTTCCATAGTTGGACCAAATGAGGCTGTTGTTCTAGTAACGCCACCAGTAGTTTCAGAATTTTGTGGGAATGCTGCTCTTTCTTATTCCTCACACCAGCACTACAAATGACTTTCCACCCAAGAACAAGAATTGTGGCTATCCAATGCCTCATTTCTATTATTCCCTGTTTAGAAAAGAGCTGCCCAAAGCAGTCAGCCACAATGCTTGAGTGCGACCCAACCTCATCACTGGCACCGGCATCATCAAGAGCAATCAACATACTCAAGGTATCCTTTTTCATGCCAAATCCAAATGCAACTGAAGCATTGGTTGATGTACACCATACTTCAAGCCTGCCATCTACTTTTTGCATTGCTCCATAAGAATCCCAGTGCCTGGTCGTTGTTGATGCATCATGATCTTGCAGCAGCACAGTCAATGCCACTGTCAGACCGTTCAACAGCAATTGCTCCAGATCTCGAGGAATGCCTGGAAGGGATGATGACGATGATGATAACACTGTTTCTTGCATAGTTGCCATGTTCTGACCACATTGTCTTGTTCGTTGCACTAGTCCTTCGAGGACGCTGTTGACGAGCAAATTGCGTGGTTCCACTTCCAATATGCTCGTTTCTACCATTGTAGATGCGAGCACATAACCCCAGTGCTGCCATTCTCTATGGCTACCCACGGTTAGTGTAGAGTTCTTCTTGCTGGTTTGGTTTCGGCAGGCAGCGACAACAAAAGGTAGCAGAGCTTGGCAGGTACGTTCTTCCATTGTTCCCTTTCGTTGTGTCTGTAGAGTCAATGCTTCTACTAGGACGGCCCCCGTAAAAGAAAGGCTTCTCTCGCAACAGGGCAATTTGGCGTTTTGTTTCGAGAGCCACCCTATCGATCGCAGGAAGGCGACATCCTTGGAGGCCTGTTGGGCAAAGACAGAACGTGCAACTCTGGCTCCTGGTACAGCAAATGGTCGTAAAAAAGTCCATTCTGGCATGTTGGCGAGATCCATTAACTGCAAGATGCGCAAGAAGAATGGTTGCTCGTGATGCGGGAGCATGGCCAACAGAGTGGCAGTCGCTGTTTTTGGTCGAATATGAAGATCGAACTTTCGAAGAAGAAACTCAATGACATGAAAGCATTCCTGCAATGTCCCGTTGTTGCTCTTGCTCTTTGCAGGAGTCATTCTCGGTGCTAACCGAAAGATGAGATCTTCGATGATTTTGTCAATGTTCTCATTCTCAGTCGATGTCAACAGACCACGTTCTTGGATGCTTGGTTTGCAAAGCGATTTGACGTAGACACCAAATTCAGGATCCAATTCTTCAAGCCGCCGCAAAGATGCTACGCAATTCTCTTGTATGGTTGCAAGTGGAACATCAGACGCTTTTCTGGAATCCTCATAGATAATGCTTGCTTTGTAGAGACTTTTGTTTACAGAATGTCCTACTTGAACGGAATGGGCGAGACCTCTGCCGATGGCATCATCATGTCGGCGAGATGTCGACAAAGAGGATCCTACGTTTGTTTTTCCTGGTGCAGCGTTGATAGCGGCCAGCTGCTGGCCGAGTGTGGACATAGACATGGTTGTGGTGAAGCCTTGGTGACAGACCTTTCGTGTGTGCAATTACTGTTACAGTGTGTATGGAGAAGTCTGAGATGAAGCTATTTTCGAAAGATTAACTACTGCGACAGACAAAACGTCCCACGTTGTATTGTGTTTGTCGAAAATCGTGATGATGAGTTCAATCGGTGGGTGCGGTTGAGACCGTCTGCCAGTCATACGAATCTCAATGATCGACGACAACTCATATCATACACTGGAGTACTATTGCAACGTATCATGGCACGGAGTGTATAAAACACTACTTGACAGTAACTTTTTTTACTCGCTACTACGGTCTGTCGGTACGATAGTCGTACCTTTGCAGAAAGGAAGACAGGCAATGACGAAATAGCAACAGCAGAAAATGAAAGGCGGCGGAAATCCTAACTGCTTCACTCCAGCATTTTGATTGTGAAGCCATGAGAATTCTGCGGCTGTAAGCTTCTGGCTATTGCGATTCGTTAGTTCTTGGAGTCGCCAAAAGCAATCGATTTCTCATCCGGCCGACGCCGAGTCACAACCTCCTACCAAATCGCATCAAAAAGAGAGCCAAGGATGTTCACATGTCGTAATCATGAAAATGACAAGGAAAGAAAGAAATCCATTCCATCACCGATCAAAGCTTCGTAAAGAACCAGCTTGCCGACTAGGAGGAGGGGAACTTTGCCTTTTGCAGACGAGGAAATGGCCTGACGACATTTCTGAATCTTGACAACCTTAGGATTCCGTCTTTCAACGAGTGCCTGTTGTGGCACCAGTCAAATTCAATCATTTTATTGGAGTGCCGCACATCGTACGCTTGGTGAAAGGATGCCATGGGGCAAGTCTTTCTTTTCTTATAAATATGCGTCACAATCACGTCATCCAAAAGGAAGGTGGCACCAGCGTTGAATACGTAGTACTTCACTTCGAAGAAAGCCATGTCCATGCACAACATGAGAAACTATAAACATTATGATTTGTATAGACATTTGGATGTACAGAATTGTGTCTAGGAAGTGCAGCGCGACATACGATAGAAACGTCCGATCTGCAAAAAAGAGGTGATGGTAGATAGTGATTATAATTATCTGAGAGAGTTCCGTATTGTGCAACAGGGATCCAAGTTGATGATAATGAAAAGACATCGATCACGGCGCAAGCTAGTTGTTGATGAAGAATGTGCGAAGCCTTGAGCAGCCGTCCATGTGAACCTCATGAGAGAAATCAAAGGTCCTCTTCAAGCTTGCCATTCTTGTACATTTCCTTATTTGTAAGTCCAACTGCCTTTTTGCTCAAAGCCCACATCTTCTTGGCTGTCTCAATATCGCGGACGGCATCCGACTGCTGGTTTTCAAAGATCTCGCCTCCCGAACCGCCAGCACCACGAGGTTTTCCATCTGGTGCCCAGCGGCCGACGGTTTGCGCACCACCATTCCAACTCCAGTACACTCCCGACTTGTTGCATTGAGGATCATCAATGACTTGAGCCAGCCTTTCTCCTGCTTCTTTTTCACCAACATATCCTCCAGTGACGTACTTCATGAAGACGGGAAACAGCTTTCGGAACCACTGTCGCTTTTCACGGAAAAGAGCTGTTTCCGCGATGCACCCTGGGTACATGCTGGAAAAAACGATTCCAGTGTCTTCATGGTAGCGTCGGTGAAGCTCCGATACTGTCATCATGTTGCATACCTGTACGACAGAATGAGAAAACGTTCGAATGAGTTGTGGGAAAGTATCAAGGAAAGAAATTGCCAAGAATTGTACGAATCTTCCCACCTTGGAATCCTTGTACGCTTTAGCTCCAAAGAATGGCTTTCCATCAGCCATGGCAACTGGTTTTGTGGCACCCTTTTCAAATCCAGCCAAGTTTCCGAGGTTGGCTTGTGGATAGACTAGACCTCCTCCAACAGTGTTGGTGTTTCCTGTAATTGACCCGACGATGCACACACGGGCTCCCTTGGCACGGCTCATGTCATCCAACAGCAGATTTACCAAAAGAAAGTGTCCAAAATGATTCACTCCCATCGACATCTCAAATCCATCATCTGTCCATACGGGTTCCGGATCTGTTGGTTTGTATACAGCGGCATTGCAAATCAAGTGTGTCAATGGACGAGCACTCTTGAAGGCCTTGAGGTTGGCAACAAAGTCACGAACGGATTGCAAACTGGCCAATTCCAACTTCATGACTGTGTACGAGCCATCGGGCAATCCTCTCTCCTTGGCGACTATCGAGCAAGAGAGTTATCAGTGAGAATGAATGAAGAACAACAAGTGGCTACCGTTGTGGAAAAGACTCCCGCAGCCATGTGTACTGTCACACGACAAACGCACCTCGTTTTCCTTTTTCAACATCGCGGCACGCCATGACAACAAAATATTTTCCCGTTTTTGCCAAGGTCTCTGCACAAGAAAGGCCAAGACCTGAAGATGCTCCTGTAATGACGACAAGTTTTCGCAATCCAATCTTCACTCCACCCAAGACCTTGGGTGTTTCTTTGGACTCCGGACCATAGATCTTGGTGGACTGGTCGATACTGCTCTTCTCTCCGCTACTGACGACAGCAAGGCTTGACGCCAAACGTGGGTACAACGTCGTTTCCGACAAAGGTGTCGTTGTTGTCACCTGTGAAACAAACCCTTTTCCTTGGAGAGATACGGGGGCGAATCCTCTGGCCAATGTGGCCAAGTAGGCGATAGCAACGAATCGAATCATAATAAAAAGAAGCACAGAGTTTATCTTGATGGGAGATTGAAAGGGAGTGCAAGAAGGGATGAAAGATATCCGATGAAAGATATTTCGCTTTATTTTATGTCGCAAAGGAGCGATTGAAGGTGATGGAAGAGGAAGAACAATTCCTTGATGCTGCACACTCGCGCAGTGGTTGAATGTTGATGGGTGGAGATTATTACAACATTAGGAAGTACTCGAAGTACGATATTTTTTGAAGTGACTGTGACGACGGATCGAGAAAGGCGACGATGATGGCAACTTCAACAACCGGGTCTTTTTTGCTTCCAGCTGGAAGGTGACTCAGCAAGATACGTTGGCATCGCACTCCGAGTATCGGGGACCGGGCACCCGTGCTTTTAACTGGATTCTGATACCTAATAGCCTTAACTATAGTTATCGAAATAAAATTAACTGTAATAAGCGTTTATTCTCACAGTCAATTCATAATTCATAATTCATCCGAGACCCGAGGAAGACGAGGTGCACCTTCGAACCTTGAGAAGACTATCGATAATTTTTTGATGACAAGAATCAAGAATCCGTCAACTGCTCACACAACTCTTCATACTGATATACTCGAGTAGTACAGCAAGTACAACATGAAATCACCAGGGCTATTTTGCAACATCTTCCCACTCTTGGTAGTGTACATGTTCATCTGGAATCTTGGATGGAAGCTACCGGGCGAGTTTCGGTACCTTTCTGATACGAAAACAGCGGACGCCCAGAACATAGAACATGCTGATTCTACATCGCAGGGGCGTCAAACGTTATCGCTCCTAGAGTAAACGCATCTTCAGGCAGCATCAACGCCAGATACCACTATCATCATAACATCCAACTACATCCCATCCCATCCATCTACAGAAATCATCGACAGAACGATGGAGTCGCTATCAATGTTGAAAGACTTTAGGCCATCGTCAACCACAAAAATTCCTCTCATTGTCACCGTTGATGGGCCGTACGGAAAAGATCGAGGTCCAGGCAGTGTGAAACAGCGGATATTACAAAAATACATCGACGGTCTGAAACTGCAGTTTGCTAATCACACTACATACAACGTCACAATATTGCAACAAAGAAGCAAAGTTAAGCTCATCAAGAATATTCGCAATGCATTGCCTTTTGTGAGGACGAAATTCATGTATGTTTTGCAGCACGACTTACCCTTTTTACTGCCAGTCAACCATTCAGCTTTGGTACGGACTGTATCGCAACATCCAGACATTGTTCGGCTGGTCCGCTTTGGTTTGCACAAGACACTGAGTCGTAACAGGGACGTCCCACTCAATGGAACCTGCGAACCTCTCTTACACTCTTCCTATGGCATAGACCTCACCAAAGCCCATACATGGTCCGATAACAACCATTTCACTACCAAGGCATACTACGAAGAAATGTTCTCCACTGTCGATGGTTTTGAAGAGGCGAATTTCATGGAAGTGCCGATGAGGGTGAAGGCACGAGAAGATTGTTCCAAGTGGGGGAAATGGCTGTATGGGAAACAGGGACATGGTCCAATGATCCAGCATTTGGATGGAAAGCATTTTTTGCCCAACATGCAACCAACTAATATGGAATAAGACAGGAATTTATCAAGCTACGGGGACCGTAAAGTTATTTTAATTTTTCTTCATGGCAGTCCACTAACAGGGCGGTATGACGACTTGTCCAGTGCTGTTACTAGTCCCCGCAATCTAGAATTTATAGATGCATCAAAACACCATAAGTGCTCTCTAGCTAGCTAGCTAGCAGTCACAAATGCATCAGCGTGCATCTATTTTACACTGCATTGCACCACTGTGGTGCAAGTTGTTGCATCGATGGCTGTTAAAAAACTCATGACAGTTGAAATTGTTGTGATTATCGTACCTCTGGTATTACTGTTTACACAGCATTTTCAAACGTAGGCTTGCGTTTTGGTCGCGATCAACAAGAATTCTGCCGCAACCAAACGAAACCAGCGTTGCAAGAAGGGTAGTCTACGGTACTCTCCTACTGTACGACGTAGAGGTCAACGGTACTCCTAACTGTAAGTACTACGGTACTACCCTCGTACGACGTATTCTTCATCACTGTCCATTGTATCCGATGGCTCCTCCCTAAACAACCAAAAACCTCTCTCGCACTTGGTTTGCTGCACTCGGAAAAGAACTGCCGCTTGAAACGAACCTGTTTAGACTGCCTCCTACTAGTAGCCAGGACTAGCTTTTGCATACGGGGCGGTTGGGCTGCTGTCAGAAGAAACCAACGCGCAATAAACGTTCAAGAATCCTTTCCCGTACGACGTATTTGCAGTGTCTTCCACAACAATGTTCCAACGAATATTTCTTACCATCAAGTTATACTCGCAACGTCACCGACGATACTCTATATGGATAGTAGTAGTTGTGCCACTTCTCCTCTATATCATCAATGTTGCACGCAACACGCAACCCGACCCCTTTGACCAGCCTTTTTGCAATCCTTCCGATGGCGTTTGTCACGAAAAGCCAAACGTGGCATCGCCTCGGACTGTCTACAGTGCCTGGAACAAGGAGCAGTACGATCAGTGGTGGAAATACCATGAAATTCTCAATCAACGCGCGGCCGAATATGCCGCGAAAAGAACCATTTATCAGGCCAATCCTCACGAAGAGCAACAAAAAACTCGTCCTTTGATCTTGTTGGGAGATTCCATAACTGAATCATGGTTGGGTACTGGTTTGGGACTTCCCAAGCATCGCGCCGAAGGTGTTCCGGAAGTCTTAAATTCGCAACTCTCGGCCTCACAGGGATTCGATCCACTAGTGTTGGCCGTTTCCGGTGACCAAACGCAACATCTTCTGTGGCGTTTGCAACACGGACAGTTGTTGTCGGAATATTCCAACGATCCAACCGCCATGTTTGTGGTGTTGATTGGCACCAACAATTTAGGGGCCGGGGAATTGCCAGGACCCACGGCCCGAGGAATTTTGGCTGTGGTAGAATATTTATTAAAGAATACATCCAAGGAGAGCAGTCTGTTGATTTTTGAAGTTTTGCCACGGGGGGACGGCAAGACATGGTTGCAGGATTTGTGTCCACCAAGATGCCAAATGAGCGGCCTTCCCTACACCTCATTTTTGCCTCCCATTCAAAAAACCAATCAAGCTGTACGGGAAGGATTGGAGAAATTGCGCAAGACATACAAGGCCTCAGAATCACGCCTCAAGTTGATGGATGGTGGTATGGAATTTTTGGACAGTGCGAATCCAGACCTGGAAGTAAAGGAATCACTAATGCCCGACTTGTTACACCCAAATGCAGAGGGGCATAAGATTTTGGCCAAATGCATACATCAATTCAGAGATCACAAATAGACAGGTTTAACAGGATGACTTGACAGTCCTGGTAACAGCCTCGATCGCAGCTGTAACATGCGACGCCCAATACGGCACTATCTCACTAGCAGTTATGGAAGCTTTTGTTGATTTCGAAAGTTGCAAACAAATTTCAGGGCCTCCAATGTAGTGGCGTTACTTTGACATTTCCTTCAGGATTGATGCACACGTTGCCATGGGGGGGGGGGGTGCAATGCCCAGAAGGAGATGCAGCAAACAAGAAATAATATTTCATGTCCTTTTCAATACCATTTCAGGCGATTTGCTGTCTGCACTGGGCAAACTTTATTGTTAAAAATGCACATACCAAATGATATCATCCAAATTACAACTAGAATGATGTTGCGGTGGCAATTTTGTTAGTTGGATCCGGTTTGCAAAGTCTGATTGAAGGAGGTTGTCCAGGTGTGTTGTCCCGTTGGGGCAGGATATGCGTACGACACAACACTCCGTGGTAGTATGGCATTCTACTTTGGTGGTGAAGTAGTACGGCGGGCGGTAATATTTACCAGAAAGATTCTCATGGTAGAATAGAATACTAGTATTATGTCTAAATCATGATGGAATTCTCTAGCTAGAGTAGCTAGAGTAGAGGGTACTAAAAACTAACTGTAACAAGGAATTTCTGGTGCTAAAATATATTTGTGTGGTCGGTCTTTTCCTCTATCCGGACTCGTTTATACTACTACTCCGGGAGTATAAAACTGTAAATACTCCTGTAGTACGTAGTAAAAAAAACTGATTTACTGTTACAGTTATTATTATTATATTAATACTGTTATTTGTTCACAGGATCCGTCGAGACGCCCGCTGCCCTGTCTGTAATCTTCGATCTATCCACAGGTACCTGGGTACCTGGTACGACGTACGACGTATCACACACCGGTCACTACCGAACTCACAGTCACTGTCAGTCAAATTTTTTTCGTAAACTACTGGAGTACATTTTTTGTCCAACAACGGTATTCCGTAGTAATTTTTATTTCTCCGTTTATTTTTCATATCTACCACCTCTACCAACAGTAAGTCGTGCTAACCTACCGTAGGTAGCTACCGGAAGCTACTCGTATAATACCTAGTTAGAATCTTCGCATCATCGCAATCAATCAAAAAAGAAAATATATCGCAACCATGGTGCAATCACGCTCCCGTGAACCGTTAATGGAGGAGGCTACCCACATCCTTTTGGATCGTTTGAACAACCTTGCTGGAAGTAAACTCTTCCTACCCGAAGATACTGATGAGTCGCTCGA
This sequence comes from Nitzschia inconspicua, assembly GCA_019154785.2. NCBI lineage: Eukaryota > Bacillariophyta > Bacillariophyceae > Bacillariales > Bacillariaceae > Nitzschia > Nitzschia inconspicua. The sequence continues at coordinate 2,324,006 of JAGRRH010000013.1, read as the reverse complement.
CTTCAATCTTCCTGTTTTGAACATTTGCATTTTGGTGTGTGGAACGCACGGAGATGTTCTTCCGTTTTGTTCTCTGGCCAAGAAATTACAAGATTTGGGCCATCGTGTCAGGATAGCTTCGCACAAAATCCATCGGGAAACTGTCATATCACGAGGTATTGAATTTTATCCTCTAGCAGGAGATCCCAAACAATTGTCGCAATGGATGTGAGTACGAGATTGTATCGTCTATCGGCGGAAAGACTCTCACGGTCGGAATGAAACCGTGGAACTGGTGATGTCGCTGCTGCTAGTGTCTAATTGTTGCTGCTATTGTTTTTGATATTTTGATAGGGTCCAAACTGGAGGGACAGTCATGGGGGAAGCCTTTCATCCTCATTTGTTACCTTCGAAGACACGTATGGTCAATAAAATCACCAAGTCTTGCTGGCCCGCTGTTACACAACCAGACCCCGAAGATCCAGACGCAAAGCCTTTCGTAGCGAACGCCGTCATTGCCAATCCACCGTGTATAGGACATATCCATGTTTGTGAGGCTCTCGCCATCCCGTTGCATATCATGTTTCCGCAACCTTGGTACTATGGAACGAAACGTTTTCCACATCCGTTTAGTGGACTAAGTTTTGAAAAAGACGGAGGGAAGGGCAACTATTCATCGTATCAAATTTTTGAAGCTCTCATGTGGGCTAGTCTCGGTTCGTCGATTAACCAATGGAGAAGCAGTGAACTCAAGCTACCTCGGGTTCCTTTAAATCCCGCCTATGCCAATTCAATCGTCGAATGCAATGTCCCCTTTTCAGCAATGTGGTCACCATCCTTTTTGCCGAAACCAGAAGACTGGCCAAAGCAATGTCGTGTTGTGGGTACCTTTGAACAGGACAAAGAAAAAGCCTGCATAATCGACGAATCGAAGTTTGCGGATCTTATCGAATGGCTGAAACAAGGCGACAAACCAGTCTTCATTGGATTTGGGAGTATGGTAATAAAGGATACGTCCCGCCTTGAAACCATAATAATTGAGGCGGCCAGGACAACAAACACTCGCATTATTGTCCAATCCAGTTGGAGCAAAATAGACGTTTCCAGCGAGCCTTTATGTCATAATGTCGGGCCGGTTGCCCACGATTGGTTGCTGCCTAAATGCTGCGCTATTGTCCACCACGGTGGCGCAGGTACAACAGCAGCTGGTCTTCGCTATGGTCTTCCAAATTTTATTTGTCCGTTTTTCGGAGGTAGGTGAAGCCGTGATTGCATGAGTTGAAACGCTCGACCCATTATCCTAATTTTTTGTTCATCAACGCGCCATAGACCAGTATATGTGGGGAGCGATGGTTCATCGTGCTGGAGTCGGACCCCCGCCCTGCCCTGTCGCAAATCTCACTGCTGAAGTTTTGGGAGAAAATTTAAAATTACTGACAAGTGATGAAATAAAGAAGCGAGCCGAACATTTGTCGTACGAAATGGGTTTGGAGGATGGTGTCGAGGCAGGCTTGCATCATTTTATTTCCGACCTTCCGAAGGATAGTATGCTTTGCGATGTCAGGTAAAGTTTTGTACTGCGAGTATTTACACAATGGCTTTTTGACTGAACTATCATCTCCCGCTGATTTGTGGCTTCTTGTTTTCCATAGCATTATCATGGGAGAAACAAAGCTTTGCAACTATCGATTGCGTCACAACAATGTCAAACTATCTTTGGAAGTCGCATCTACGCTTACAGTTCGACCCATCCGACGGCCGCAGATTGGTGAGCATTTTTTAATCAATGCATGGCTTTCTGTCAGAGGTATGGTACTGGCTGTATTCACGGCTTTTGATCAAAGAGATTTGCAGCATCCTGTTCGTCACGGCGCCACTACGTATGCCTTGGGGCGTGTGACAACATTCCACGGAGGTCTCTGGTCAGCCCATGCTCTTTGCTTTCGCAAGATCTTGCAATCTCTGTTCCAGCTTTATGTGCGGCCTGACATGCTTGCAAGATCGCATGGCGCCTTTGGATGCATCTGTGGGTTGATACTTTTCCCCTTTTATCTCGTCGGATACATCCTCAAGGGTATCGTCGTTTATGTTGACCGATTCGCTACTGGCGTGGCAAACGGTTGCTTTGGCCAGGATAGGCTGTTTGTATTTGATCCGTCGGTGCAAGCGCGAGTCTACAGCACATCTGCCGAGATCGACGATATTCTTCAATTCACAAGACCAGGAGAAAAGCGTGTCTTTGACATAGACAGAGCAATGCAGCTTGCTCTCGCCGCAAACCAGTTGTTCAAGGAAAGCAATCCCTGCTTTCCGCCAAATCATTGGCATTGGCAGGTGGTGCAGACCAAGAAACTGAAAGAAATCGTAGGACAAGTTACGGGGCAATCAAATCTGGGACTTTCAGACGCTGAGTATGTCACGTTAAGAAATCGCCTGGATCGATGTGACCTCGAAGTGATCAGTTTCAGTCGTTTCTGCCTCTTCATCGCTGAAGCTGTCCAGGCACGATTTGCCAAAGTCGAACTCAAAGAATTAACAGACGATTATGGGGATTTCTTTTCAAGTGTTCCTGTCGGTGGTGAAGACCAAGATGGCGAAAGTAGCGACGAGGAAGGCCAAATAACGAGCCAATTCTTCCGCTCTGGATCAATACAACGGCATATAATGCGACGTCTTTCACTTCGAGCCAGTATCCGTGGTCGCCGCGGGGGGCGGGAGGAGCCGAAGTGATTATGTTGCTGGTCTCCTTATTTTTATATTCTGGATTTCAAGGCGAGATGTTCTTGAGATCAAATAGTAGTAGATTGTGTTTGGCTGCAGGAAGCGTTCGAATCACGGCTTCTAGCAAGCAATTGTTGAATAATTTTGCATCATTTACAAAGTTTGTTGCTGACTGTCGTTTGGAGACATTACGACTGCGGTAGAAGTATATTACTGACTGTGACTATTAGACTGATTAAGGTGCATTCTTACAGGTGTAGTCTGTAAAACGGTTACCGACGAGACAAGAGAGGGAAAGGGTTCACTGTTCGTGCGATGTCCTCCTCATCATCACTGTCTCTCTCCTTTCTCATAGTCAATTAACAGTTAACGACTTGACAGTGGGTACGTTGATGCACCGTACGTTATTGGAAACACCTGCGAGGTATCATACTGCCGGAACTTTTCCAACGCTTCGTCGTACATTGGGCGGGTTTCAATTATTACGTGGTAAAAAATATGCTACTATTAATCGAGATCAGTTACTATCATCATCATACATGATCGTTGAATGATGTTGTGTTCTCCAAACTCTAAAACATACTTAACCATTTAACGACTACAATGGAAGTTACACCATCGACTTCGCCCGATTGATACTCTTTTTTGCCAGAAGATGACTCTCTGCGATGAAGGAACCACCATCCTCGTTGCGTGTTTGCAAGGAGAGAAGTGAAAAAGTCTCTCGATGCCTGTATTTGTTCACATTTTCACACTTTTTTCTTTGTGTCAAAAATCCTCCATGTGTTGGCCGTTCCTGTTCCGAACAAGAAAAGATCAACGAAGCGATTCTTCCCACCGTCTTTATTAGATTGTTGCCACCATTTGACACCGTAGTTTCGAAAGCGTTCCACCGAAATGAGATCTTCGGAGCAACAAGTAGAGAGGGCTCGAGATGTTCCGACGGGTCAAGCTGTAGGTTTTTTGACGAAGCATCCTACAGCATGTGAGACTTGTTTTATATCGATTGCTTTCCTCCGGCTCACCAATCGTTTGTTTTTTTCGTCTGTTCGATCATCCGACATAGCCATTGTGGAAAAAATACAAGTCGTACGATGTCGCCGTTGATAGACATCAAGATGACATGGCCACTGAAATCAAGCTCTGCAGCTTTGCCCGACCTCACATGAGAGTCTTTCATTGCACCTGGTGAGTCCAATCAGATCAAACTTTCCTCGAGAAAAATCCCGCTGTCAACCATCAGAATGGGTCTCATTCTTCCTCTTTGCGTGTAGGTGGTCATTCTTCGTTGCATTTTTCGTCTGGTTTGCCATCACACCTCTGCTGCCAGAAATCCAGGATGATCTCAACCTCACCAAACAAGAAATTTGGTCATCCTCCATTGCTGGCGTCGGATCTACTATTGCTGTCAGATTCCTACTGGGACCGCTTTGTGATAAATATGGAGCAAGATTACTATACCTTATCATCCTCTGCAGCTCCTCGGTTCCAGCAGCTTTGACTGGGCTGTGAGTTGTGACATGATATTCGATGCTTCTCCTGATTCGCTTCTCTCACACTGACTCTTGTTGTATTTCAGTGTGAACTCAGCAGAGGGGTTGATCATTCTTCGCTTTTTCATTGGCATTGCGGGAGGATGTAAGTAGCTTTTAGGAGATGCATTTGCAAAGCTTGATTCCTTCCGTCTCACCAAAAATGTTTGATGGATCGTGGTTGAAACAGCCTTTGTTATGTGCCAATATTGGTCAAGCGTCACTTTCGCAAAGGAGATTGTTGGCACCGCCAATGCAATCGTAGCTGGCTGGGGAAACCTTGGAGCTGGCATGACCAATTTGATTGTCGGATCTATCTTGTTTCCAATGTTTCGGTCCATCTTTGATGGAGACACTGAGAAAGCGTGAGTGTGTGCCATCATCCTGAAGTCTCGTATAGACATTTTGAACTCTCAACCCTGTCATCTCTACCACTTTGCTCTATTGTACGATGTTGATGTGCACTTTTGGGTTGTTATGTCCTTTTTTCTTCGAAGTTGGCGTACTGTTTGTGTTGTACCTGCTTTTGTGGCCTTTACCACTGGAATCATTGTGTGAGTGAAACTACCTGATGGAAGCGCTACCATCAAAGATGAGATTCACTGACCTTTGTGATCCATACATCACTTAACATACAGCTACTTCATCAGTGATGACTGTCCAAAAGGAAACTATTCAGAGCTCAAGAGAAATGGTGCAATGAAAGAGGTTTCTGCCTCAATGTCCTTTGTAAAAGGATGTGCAAACTATAATACTTGGTTGCTATTTATTCAATATGCTATCTGCTTTGGAGTTGAACTTACTATGAATAATGCAGCAGCTGAATATTTTCGGGGTGAGTTTGATCTCACTAATGAAAGTGCTGGAGCAATTGGTACGTGCAAATCAGGATATGGTGCCTTGTTGCTGACGCTAAAAACTAATATTCATTTTGAAATGATGCTTTCTTTTCTCCCAAGCATCTCTTTTTGGTACGTGATTCTTGACGTATAAGACTGCAGCTAATTGATGTGTCTTGGGTAACCCCTTTCCTCACTCAAGTTTTTCTTTTTCTCAGGTTGGATGAACCTCTTTGCTCGAGGAATAGGTGGTCACATAAGTGATATGGCCAATGCCAAATGGGGTATGCCAGGGAGGCTGTGGGCACAGACGATTCTTCTGGCTTTTGAAGGAGCTTTTGTACTTGTTTTCGCAAACACCAAGTCACTGGCTGGAGCTATTTTGGTCATGGTTTTGTTCTCTGTATTTGTTCAGGCTGCAGAGGGGACTTCATTTGGTAAGTCTGCTTCTAAGCAAGAAAAAAGAGTTGGAGATTGCTACATAATTCGTTGCTATAGGTTGGCTTACAGACACCATTGACCCGCTTATATCTTGCCTGTTTCAGGTATCGTCCCCTATGTGGACCCTCCAAATACTGGATCCATTTCTGGCATTGTTGGAGCTGGTGGTAATGTTGGTGCAGTTGGTTTTGGAATGGCATTCCGTCAGCTAGATAGAAACAAGGATGCTTTGACAATCATGGGTGCCACTGTCTTGGTCTTTTCAATTCTGTCCTTGTTCATGGTTATCGAAGGTCATGACAGTGTGTTCTTCCGCAACTGTGGGAAGAAGGCAGAGGAAGAAGATGAGGAGATGCTCCAGGTGGAGACCTCTTCATGAAGTGAGGTGTGTACTCCTAAAAATGTAGAGTTGGTTTGAACGGGATGGTGAACGAAAGTCGAACTAGAAAGATTCTTGCGGCATTCAATAGGGTCAAATCGGGAGACCTACCATGATTAAGAAGGGAAAATACAACAACAATTCTAAAGCAAATGAATGTTCATTTCATTACAGTTAATACTACGTTGTAATCCCGAATACCATCCTACCGGTAGCTAGTAGAGTACCCTCCTATGGTCACAGTTAGTACTGTCGTAACCTCTACGATTTAAGGGTACCAGGTACGACCAATTACTACGGTAGAGGAACTACCGGTAGGTACCGGTATTCTACCGTGAAGAAAAGCTCAAGATAACAGTGAAGTACTGTTTATCGTACCCAAGAAAACAAAACAAATGCACCTTCAATCTCGAAGGAAGCGTCCTCGGTCATATGTACATCCCCTATACACCATGATCGACGGCTCGGTTGTAACTCGAATCTCTCAGCCACTGTAAATCACCATTCTAGGAGGGTGGTCTCCCGGGCCTTTGCCATTTTTGAAGCGATCATTGCGTTCGTTGCGATGCATGCCCGTAAATGGTTCGAATGCAGAACTATTCGTTATCGAACCGAAAGGTCTACCTATGCCACCCATTCCCGGGAAATTCTGGTGTTTCCATCCTCTTTTCGTCGCCATGTTAGCTGTTTATGCTGGATTGGTTTATTTTGGATTGTCCCGTCATTTAAAAACTGAATCGAAAAAACTGAATCGAAAGTAGTTACCATCATTTGCCGTTTTGCTATGATCCTCCTCGAATTGATATGGATTCGATTTGTGGCAGCCGTCGTGGTTAGACTATCAATAGATCATTCGATTCAGATGGTTCAAAACGAAATTCTGGCGATAGGTGCTCCGGAGCAAACAATACTGGTCTGGTTCAGTTGGGGAGGAGCAGTAAGTGTGCAAAATTTTCGATGGAACTATGAAGACTGGAATGTGTCCGAGAAAGGAGACTAAAAAATATTTCTCCGCTATTTCTTGTCAGGTTTTGGGGGAAATGCTAGCAAGAGGAAGCATCGGGAGTATATCGCAACCTTCCGCTATGTTGATAGTGCCTACTACTTCGTTGGTGGCAGATGTTGCCTTTCAAAGAGACGCTGCGATTCGTGTTGGAGCCACACTTTCGAGTATTTCGACCGAACCGAAGACACCTTTGTTTGACAGAGATACGTCGGATCGCTCCATTCCTCCTTTCGGCCGAGTACAAGTCATACACGGAAGCTACGATGAAACAGTTTCTGTCCGAATCAAAATAGGTGGCGAAACATCGAAGGGATTCAGCTTCACGTGTTCTCAGACAATCATGTCCTATGCCGCCCCACATCCTTCGATCGATTGGCACAAATATTGAGGGATCTATTAGCAGAATCAGAAAGACAGCATATGTTGCCGGAGAGGCACTTCTGACGAGAAATATAGTACTGAGGAGGACCACCTGCGTGTCTCATTGGTGATAAAAGATATAATTGCCAACTTACTACGGAAAGTCAATTATGCACACGACATTCGACGAGAAACAAGCTGCCACGCGCGTCTCTTCCTTGTTCCATGCAACCTCGAAGATGTCTCCTTTCCCCTTGAAACTCTTTATGTGCCTTCCTTCCAAAACATTCCAGATGTATAGCTGCCCGGCAAGAGATCCGCTTGCCAAAAAGTCGCCCGAAGGAGAGAAAGCGACAGAGTATACGGAGTCCCTGTGACGCGAAAACACTTGAACGCAAGATCCGTCTTGAATATTCCACAACCGAACCGAACCGTCAAATGAGGCAGTGGCCAGCATTGGTAGTTTTTCAGGATTATTCGATCCGGGTCCGGTTGGAGCCCTAAATGGAAGAATTGAGTTGTAAGAAGGCGACAAGAAAAGTGCTCAAAAAGTGCAAAGACGCCATAGGACTCACCATTTCACAGTGTAAATCTCTTGTTGATGACTCCTAAAGTCAAAAAGAGGATCTTTGCGTTCACTGTTGACATCCCAAACTTTGGCCGTGCAATCATCCGAGCAGCTCGCAAGTAGTCTACCAGAAGGATCCCATTTTACAGCATTCACTTCGTCGGTGTGCCCAGTATACTTTTTCAAAGGCCGAGGCGACCCCACTCTACAAATATGAACGGTCTTATCAGTTGAACACGAAGCGAACGTCGTGTCATCTTTCCAATCCACATCCAAAGCAGGGGCTTGATGGTCATGGAACTGCTGCTCAACAAACCCATTCGGGGTCGAAACATCCCAAACAATGGTTGTCTTGTCATAGCTTCCTGATAACAGGAAGTTTCCCATCTTGTTCCACTTCAGAGAAAAAATCGGGCCCTTATGGCCTCTTAACGTATGAACAAGAGACCCGTTTAAGCTCCATACCCTTGCAACACCATCATAGCTTCCAGTAGCCAGAAATTTTCCGTCAGACGACCATTCCAATGTCGTCACGTCTTTGTTCTTGCGATCTTTTGGCCCTGAACCGTGTGGAAGCAATCGTACTGGGCCAAGCCCATCGGAGGCTTTGGCACCACCCATCTGCCAAATACGTGCCGACGCGTCCCCGCTTCCAGTTGCAATGATGTCAGTGAATACACTATTCCAGGCACACATGAAAACTTCAGATTGATGCATCTTCAATTCCAAAACCTGTGACGGATTGGCATTGGTAAGTTCATCTTCTTTGTCGATCATTGCGTCTGCAGCCTTGGCTGCTTCTTTTGGAGGCAAGTGGGAAGCCGCAATGACTGCAGCTGCTCCTCCTGGTGGAATACTAGTAAGGTTGGAATGTGTTGCTTCTGTAAGGAGTGGTCCATTTGAAACAAGTTGGGCGTGCCCATCGTTGTTGAAGCGTTCTCCGTTCATCCTGATCAAATCTTGGACTGCAGCCGCCTGTTGAGAAGAAAGCTCCCCTCGATGACTGGAAGAGATTTTATTCAAGAGTTCGGATGCATTTTGATGCTGGAGCTGCCGCTGGAACAACTGCTCCTCAATTGCTTCAGCAGCGTCTGTCATTGTTACATCTTGAGGTTGCTGCTGCTGTTGTTGTTGTCGTTGTTGCTCCAACCTTGCAACGGCCTCTTCCAAACTCGCAAACCCGCTGTGTGGATTTGTGGCACTAGTGGGTTCTGCTTCCAGTTGCTGTGATGCAGCAGTCTTTTGTTGTTTGGATGGTTTCCCCTTGTTCTTCAGCCCCTTTTTGGCACTCAACGGTCGTTTTACACCGCTGACATTGTTGTTGTTGCTGATGATGTTGCTGCTGCTGCTGCTGCTGTTAATGATGCTTTTCGAATTCGTCCCCAAGCGGTCTGCAACCGAGGCCAAAGCGGTTGCGGCGTCTGTCGAATGGCCAGCTGACGACTGAGCATGTGCTGCCAAGGTTTCTTGGTGTAGCTGCTGTAGCTGCTCCTGCTGCAATTGCTGTTGAATTTGAAGCTGTTGTTGAACGAGTTGTGCTTGGCGTTGTTCTTCCAGCACAGCCATCTCTGCTACGGCTCTCCGTTGTTGCGCGATGAGGGCTGCCGCACCGTTATCGTTGGACTGTAGTTGGTGGGCTTGTACTGCGGCGTGTTGATGCTGCTGCTGCTGTTGCAATTGACTCATGGCAGCTTGTGCCGCTTGAACTTCCATGGCTGCATTACTAAGAGGATTGGTGGCCATCAAGCTCGGTTGGGGTGGGATGCTGTTGGGTCCGATCATTCTTCCGTTGGCTCCGTTCGCTTGTAGTCTTTGTTGCGCCTCCGTGATGGCTGCTTGTTTGCGGTCTGCTTCGATCTGTGCTTCTGCCTCCAACCTTGCCTTGACCGCAGCTGCTGCTGTGGCGGGGGGTACATTCAACTGTAAGGGAGGATTTTCTCTGGTCATGGCATTGAGAGTGGTTGGAGACAAGAGTGATAGGTTGGAAATATCTGTGGGGGGCGGCACTGATGTCGCGTGATTGCCGGTTGTCGATGAGATTCCGGCTTTGACTTTCTTGCCAGCTGCCGCTTGTTCTTGTTCAAAATGTAAGGTTTCTTCGATTCCCACGTACTGCAACCCCTTCTGAAGGAACGACACCAAAGCCCCCGGCGGTATTAGTTTCTCGGAACTCCTGATGCTGGATCGTCCCAGCATCGACTCGTATACAAAAGTGAATGCTGAATGGGTAAAGCCAGACTCTTGCATATAACTAGCAGAACCCGATCGTAAAAAGTAACATTAGAGGGAAGTTTGGAAAGTGAGACAAATGCAAAACAAGAGAAACTAACCAATACAGGGGAAGTACAATCAAATGTAATAAGGGTCCCAAAGTTTCGAGAAGAGATGACTTGAGAGTCTTACCGAAAGACAAGATAGTTCACTTCATCGCTTGTAAGATGCAACACGGGATGGCTGTTATTAGGTGACCTATCTTGCACCATTGTGATTGGCTGATCAGAAGTAGATACGGCATCTTCTTCGACACTTTCTTCTGTCCCGCTTTTCAAATTCATATCCTCCTGCTGGTGCTGTTGATTGTTATTAGAGGACACTGGAGGCTCTGCTTCTCCGGCGATGGAGGTACCTTTCGGATGGCCGGAGGATGACATGGTCAACGAGTCTCTCCTTGAAAGATGATGATGGATAAAACAACTACTATGACTAATAAGTTATATCGCAGTTGCAAAACAAACATTCCACCAAGGTTGTACACTAGTAGCAGTATGATAATGCTGATACCGTATAATAGAGAACGAAGTGAACTGCAGGACGGGGGCAACACACCAACAATCCACTGGGGGGCCTTTGCTTGGTGGTGCATAACAACTACCCACAACTACCGGTACTACTGGTCTCTGTGTGTGTGGGTGTGTGGATGTACCGGTACTACACTACTACATACACCAACACCCAAGAGACAGAGTGGCAAAAATCCTGTCTCGTGATTCTTGTATATATATATTTTATATTACGAAATTTATTAATATCAATATTTTTATCATCACATTTATCTACATCCCCGCCCTACATAAAGACAAAGTGGAATTGTCGCGCAGCAGGTGCGCATGCCAGCCAATAGTGGAAAAACAGGTATTATGATCTTTTTATAGAGAGAAACACTAATAGCATTATCTACACGTGGAATGCTAATGTAGTCTGTATGTCTAACCGTGATTGCAGCTGCCATTCATTTTTTTCGACTTTTCTACAGTACATTTTACATAGAGGGCACTCTTCGCAAGTGTATCACACAAGTCGATATCATACAAACCCAACGATAAAAGGCAACGTTGACGTCGTCTCATCACCAGACATTGCCACAGCTTGTTGCCGTTTTTCTTTTTCATTTTTCCTATATTTTTTCTTTCATTTCCTTCATCGGATTATAATACTAGACGACCATGCCTCGTTCCAAACGATCACGACCAGGTACGAATGTTGTTTCGTGTGCAATCGAGTGTTTGCATATGTATGTGGTGGTTTCTTCTTTGTGCTGTCCCAGTGTAGGGCTCGAGTCACTAAGAATGCTTCTTTCTTCTTTTTGTCGTCTCATGGGCCTTGTCGTAAATTTGAAGTCTCACTGACCAAAACCTCCAAGAGAGCGACACGGGAGCACAAATCGGCATACGTTCAGGAAGTGAGGGATGCAATCGACAATCACAACCATGTCTTCCTCTTTAGCTTCGAAAACATGAGAAGCAACAAGTTCAAGGATATTCGGATGCATTTCCGTCCTACTTCCATGGATGATGGACCACCCACTCGCATTTTCTTGGGAAAGAACAAACTCATGCAAATCGCGCTCGGAAAGACACCGGAGGATGAATATTCCGACAACCTCCGTCATGTTTCCAGCAAAATCTCCGAAAGCGTTGGTCTGTTGTGCACTTCCAGGTCCAAAGAGGAAGTCGTCGAATACTTTCACGACTTGGTCGAACCAGACTTTGCAAGAGCTGGATTTGTGGCACCCAAAGATGTTTACATCACCAATGAAATGCTTTCTCACCACCCGGTGTCCATGTTGGAACAACAATTCCGAAAGCAGGGTCTACCGGTCAAAATCGACAATGGAAAAATCGTCTTGTTGGACGGAAAGACCGAACACCGACTCTGCAAGGAAGGGGAAACGCTGTCTCCAGAAAAGTGCAAAGCTCTATCTCATTTTGGAATCAAATTGTCCGAATTTCGTGTTCAACTGGTGTGTCATTGGTCCAAGAATGGTGAATTTACTGATCTAAGCTGAGAGTGCCTCTCAAAAGTGGCCTAATGTAATAATACGGAAATTGTTTTCGTTTCTACAGGAGTTTCTCTTGTCATACATAGTCAGACGAATTATCCTCTCTCATCTGAGATTGCTTCCACTCTCTCACGATGGCATGTCCAATGTATCGACCCCAAAAGTCATAACCCTGATCATTCGGGTGGATACCATCAACCGAGAACATGCTGTGATGCCTTCGTCGAAAAGGAAGCGAGTCGGGCTCTGGAGACTGCTGCCGTTTGGAAAAATATGCTTCCATGTCCGATTCTATTGCACGCGCTTGCTTCCGCTTGATCCCGCGGAGGTTCAACAAAAGGCGATCGTCCAACTCCTCCTCCCAGTACAGTCCGCGATGACAAGAATAATCGGTAATCGCTTCGCAACTGGGAGCATCAATGAACATCACTTCGCCATCATGATGCCTTGCCAGCTTCTTCTTGTGAGAGTCCATAATATCAACGATCGGGACAGCCAACCATCGTAACGGGGCTGTCTGAAAAATTGGTAATGCTCTTGCTGGCATGCCAGGCAACACCACCATTGGAAAGCGCGAAGAATCGTGTAAACTGGTGCGTGTGTGCGTCGATTCTCTCATCAATTCATTTTCCTTCAAAAGTTTGGTGGTCTCTTTGTCCTCCTCATCGCTGCCCACTGGTACGGATACATCGATGCGTTCATCACGCGCTGACTCAGCTGTTCTTCGCTGAACGGTATTTTGGCCAAATGCCCCATGCATGTCATGGCTATTCAATCTCTCCCTTATGTTATCGACAGATACCATGACTCTTTCTGTCGCAGCTTCAACAGACTGTCGCAAAGTTTGAAGTCTCATTCGCATCCGGCGATTGAGAACTTGCAAGATACGAGTAAGTTCATTGCCGTATGATCCTCCTCGTTGTTGTGCTTGACGTCGAAATTCGGCGTCTTCTCCTGTTAGAAGAAACGGAAAGAACGCAGACTTTAGGTCGTTGGATCCTGTAAGTACAACAGCAATGTCGAACGGCCCAAGAACATCAGGGTCGAATCGAATTCTGTGTTCCTTCAAACGTTCGGACCATGTCTTGAGCTCCTCCTGATGGTCATCAGTCTTGGATTGTATTTCAACTGGCGACGCTTCTTCGGTCGATAGCGACGTAGAGGAATCGTCGGATGAGGAAAGGGAGTCGCAGTCCGAAAAATTTGTCCTTGCATCTACATTTCGACTGCTTGCACCAGGATACGCTCTACCATGCGGAGGATTTGCTTGCAAGAACTGCCCCTGCTGAAAAGATCGCTCCAATTCACGCACGATCCATCCCGCGGAAGCTCCTGGTGCACCATGACAACTCCACAAAACAGGACGCCCGTCCATTGCTTTGCTCAGGGTCTTTGCGATCGTTTCGGGCATAATTGGTGTAGCACTCGAAGATTGTCCGACCCCAATGGCTAGTGAGTCTCCGATGACGAGCAATCGAAGAGGCGTCGCTGAGCTTGACGAGGAAGGTGATGCCACCGACGTTGGATGGTGTTGATGTTCCGGATCAACAAATCCTTGGAAAGACGTCGAACTCTCACCCAATACAGAAGTGGTGATGCTTTCCAAGCTACCTCCATTCGACTTTGTTACAGTGGCCGATCCATATCTATATTTTGCGGTTGTTGGTAAAGGATGATGTCTCGTTTCGCGGCAGAAAAAGTCCGTTTTACGTCTGGAGACGCACTTTACGATACCGTGTGATGGAGCTTTCGGCAGGGGAGAATCTCCAAATTGTACTCGATACTTCAAAATGGCCAAGGAACCTTGAAATATGGCAACTCCAGGGAGTACCAGAATGGAAAGAAGGACAGCCGAAGCCTGATGGGTGCACATCCACGTGACAATTCCTATGGGCGTTAGCATACCAAAGACCCAAAGCTTCGTCATGTGCCATCCCGACGACGTCGTTTCATTCCATCGAAGAAAACAGACTTTTCCATTCGTTCTTGTCGTACGACTCGTTTCAACCATGGTCGCTGACCTTCCAGCTGTTTTCTTCCAGAGATGTGAGAACCATGTCCAAATACGATTGCTCCGTGGCCAGGACGGTGTTGGTGCGTTTCCATTCCTACCATTGATATAAGTGGAGGAATGGGGTCGGTTAACGGTGGACGACGAGTTGTTGCCGTCTTTTGGATGAGAGGGCAAGTCGATTGCCTTATCGCCATTACCAGTCACCCCGACACTGTCGTCAAGATCATCGCTCTCAGTCGAACTGTAGGAGCGTGTGAAGTCTTGATCCATTCTGCAATCATGCGGGATCCTTTCGGAGGTTTCTCTGTTGGACAAGCCTATCGGAGAAGACGTTTCCAGGGCAGAGGGCGTCTTGCCAGTGCCACTCCTACCGTCAGCGAGGTCAGATATCCCCCCACCGTTGCTAAAATAATGCGCAGTACCGCTTCCTGGAAGGTTGTGGTCGTGTTGCTGATTGTTGTTGACTGTGAATTGGTGTGACTCTTTGTTCAGTGGGGCCATTCTTTGGTAGCCGTTTCTGTAGGACTTACCAGTGCTGAAGATGGTTTTTGACTAAATAGATCGTATGCCAATGTGGTTGTTCCCAACTCGTGCAATGATTGTACCCTGTTTACGAGCCTATAGTGCACCGTCAATTTCTTGTTTTTTTTGTTCGGAAGGAAAAAAATTGTAGAATGGGACAGAGATATTACAATCAATCACACCCACCAAAACAAATGAACCGAGTCTTGTTTCGCTTTCAGAGGAACAGAGGGTGGTTCGAAATTAGTTGAATGATGATTACAGCATCTACACGACGTTCTTTTCTAAAATAGCTAGTTTTATTTGCCGTCTCACGACAGGGTACGTGAATGTAATGTAGGAATGTGACATGGGTTTCACTCACATACCATTCGTGTTCGTTTCTGGTACTTTCTCGTGCTTCGTCGCAGTCGTACAGAGAGAAGTTCTCCGAGTAGTACTGGTGGTTTTTTATCTTTCGATTTCCCGTTGACTGGGATGATCCGTTAGCGATTTGCCAATGTGCCAGCGCGCGAATGCCAATCCAACATTTGAATCTCAATCCCCCAAAGGAATCCTCCCCTTTCCCCTGTTATTCAAGTGGTCGACGTTGTCGAGTGAAGAATAGTAAGGCGGTAACTTCACCTCATCACCCCACGCTTCATCATTATCTTCATCGTCGCGTGTACTGCAGAATCAATAATAGCAAGGTGCCCTTGAACAACTACTGTTGAGTGCCTCATCTGGGATACCTGCCGTTCTTACTTCATTGAAACAGAGCATCATGCAGATTTTCGTCAAGACCCTGACGGGTGAGTATTGTTAGAAAAATGATATTTTATTCATGTTGCTGGGCTGTTGGTGAAAATGGATTGTTCTTCGCTGATGTCGCTGTCTGCCGAGCTTGTTTCCCGGTACTTGTAGTACAGCCCGAAACGTTTGAAACTCACTGAATAATAATTGGCTCATACTCCACACTACAGGCAAGACCATCACATTGGATGTCGAACCATCCGACACAATCGACAATGTGAAGACCAAG
This sequence comes from Nitzschia inconspicua, assembly GCA_019154785.2. Taxonomy (NCBI): domain Eukaryota; phylum Bacillariophyta; class Bacillariophyceae; order Bacillariales; family Bacillariaceae; genus Nitzschia; species Nitzschia inconspicua. The sequence continues at coordinate 2,308,345 of JAGRRH010000013.1, read as the reverse complement.
ATCCAGGATAAGGAAGGAATCCCTCCAGATCAGCAACGTCTCATCTTTGCCGGAAAGCAACTTGAAGATGGACGCACTTTGAGTGATTACAACATCCAAAAGGAATCCACTCTTCACTTGGTGCTTCGTCTTCGTGGTGGGGGTAAAAAGCGCAAGAAGAAGGTCTACACTCGTCCCAAGAAAGTAAAGAGAACTCACAAGACCATTCCCATGCAAACCCTCAAGTATTACCGAGTAGAATCCGATGGAAAGGTTACACGCCTGAGAAAGTATTCACCTGTGGCTGGAATCGGATGCTTCATGGCCCAACACAAGGATCGTTATTACTGCGGCAAGTCCCACACCACCTTTCTGTATGATGATATGAAGGAGTAAAGAAAGTCCCACCCCTCCGACTGGTGTTGCTGCTCGATGCTATACCTTGAGTAGGAAAATAAAATACAATCGAATTTAAAAACCTCTGCTGATTCCAATTCGATTTGTAGTTTGTTTTGGATGATGATGAGACGACGCTACACCAAGGTGATGTGCCAGGGATTTTCAGATGTAACAATCGTAAACTGTTGTTTATCTGCAATCAACCTGCGATTTCCGCTTTCAATGCCCCATTCTGAAGAGGGATGATTTCTAAAACGGTTCTTGCTTTGGATCCGAACATATTATATGTCATCCGAATACCGCTCTCAGTTGGTTTGGTCATTTTCAATTTTTCGCTTTTCCTTCGTCACCGATTTGTCGAGACATACAACTACGCTTATTTTCGTTGTACGTAGTATTAAACATCCTTATTATAACATAACATTAGCAATGGGCCCAATTCTCAATCCACAAAGGTGCTATTTGACCGTTAATCGACAAGCAGGGCGTAGGATGCATGGTGCTTTGGTTCTCTTAATGTTTTATTGTCTTGAAACACATCCTCTCTTCTCACATCAGGAAAAGAAGCTCTCTCCTGCCCTCCGTATACAAGCGGTAAAGCAGTGTCTGTTATGTTGTCGGAGGCGTGTGTTTGACATCATTTGCCTCAACCATCATGGTTTCCTGAAGAATTTCTTGTCGTCAGTTGTTGTTGCTGTATGCTCCTGCAGTATTTGCTGTGGAATTTCGAGGGAGCAGTTCCGACAGTAAAAGTGAAACTTTAATGGTTGACCAAAAATCTGCTGGAGTAGCACTTTTATTCAAAGAATCAAAGAATTACTACTAGTAGAGGAAGATTATCCAGAAATATTATATATCTACACTATCTTTGTCAAGAACAGCTGCTACCAAAGTTAAAAGTATCTACTATCGACCAGTATCTGTTGGAAGGGATGATGACGAGACACAAACCCTAATGAGAACAGGAACCCTGATGGAGAATGCAGAGAATGCAGAGAAGCATTCGGAAGCGGTAGGTCGCACAGGCAAGGATTTGATCCCAGAAGCGCCTGGTCGCCGCACATATGCTGATGTCCTCCGAGGATGCGAGGGCCCTAAGGCAAGTGCAAACATGGTAAACGGAATCATTGGTAGAGACAAAGGTAATGTCTCCCGAGGATGCATGAGCATCGCAGACGGAGTAGTCTCTGCGAACAAGATCGGAGACGGAGTAGTCTCTGTAAAGAAGAGAAGCGCGGTTAGCGCAAGAAAGAGTAATATCAAGAAAGGGACAGAGGATGCTGTCACTTTCTTTGATTAATCCAATTTACGAAGAGACTCTGACTTTACTAGTTACTCTCGTCGTAGATCATTGTGTTTGACTCGTCTTTGACAAAGCTATCGTCTAAGGGACGATAGTGGAGACGAAAACAGGTACAGTCTAACATTAATCAAAGAAAGGAAGTAATTGACTAACGATGACTGAGAAACCCGCTGCAAGTGTTACTTTTGCGCCGACGACGGCACCGTCGGCGACAGCAGCACCGGCACCAGCTGCAGCAAACGGAGCAGGCAACAATGGAAACGGCGGAAGTAGCCGTCACCGTGGCCGGAACAGGCACCGCGGTAATCATGTTCCCTCCTCCACCTCTAACTCTTCGAACTCCTCGTCCTCATCCTACAAAGGGGATATACCTGGCATGAACGGACACGTGTTTCAGGTGTACAGCGAGTCGAGTGACCCGAAGCAATTCTCGGAAACGTGTAATGCCCTCCAACAGTATGTTGAGATCAACATGTCGCACTCCGGAGACATGGCTCTCCTTTTCTCGGAATTCAAGACTCCAACCCTACCTCGGCCACGCAAGGAACCGACTGACGGTCTGGATGCTGACGAGCTCGAGGTTGAGCTCGCTGTATGGAAGAACAAAATCAAGAAGTTTGGAGAACGCTGTGACACCCTGGAAGACAACCTTAGGGCTACGTATAACGCCATCTGGGGACAATGCAGTGTTGCAATGAGGAACAAGCTCAAGTCGCTTCCCGATTTCAAGACCAAGGACTACGAACGCGACTGTGCCTGGATTCTCAACAGCATCAAAGGCATCGCCCAACGTTTTGAAGGAACACGGGTGGTGAACTTAGCCATTGCGGATGCCATTGCCGCTTTCTACAACTTTCGACAAGGTCCAAATGTTTCTGTTCCGGACTTTTACCAAGAGTTTTGTACCAAGCTAGAGATCGTTGAACACTACACCAAGGACCAACCCATTGGCACCACTGTGGCACACCTTGAACAAAGTGGTGACAACAAGACAGCCGCACGAGATCGTGACGTTGCAATCCTCCTCCTCCGTGCGGCCAACCAACGAATTTATGGCTCTCTGGTGGCCGACCTTGAGAACCTCTACTCTCGTGGCGAAGATCAATATCCAACGAATCTTGCAGCAGCCTACAACATGCTTCTGACGTACCGTCCTTCCATCGTTACGCAGGCTGTTCACTCCTCCAACGTCGCGATGGCACCGGCACAGGGCCTTGGCCTCACTTTTACTCAAACCGGCACTGATCTTGCCCCCATCCCGGGCCTGGACGGCACTCTGAAGGAAGCCATCCTCTGTTTCAAGTGTCAACGCAAGGGCCACTTGGCCAGGAATTGTCCTTCCTCCAATGGCATACAACTCCTTCAATGTGAGCGCCATTTTGTCTTAACTTCCACCTCCTTTGGCCGCGGCGGACTCATTCCCGAGAACTGGATCCTCATTGACAGTGAGTCCACCCTCTCCATGTTCAAGTCCCGTCATCTCCTCACCAACATCCGGCGCGCTCGCAAGCCCATTCGAGTTTGTGGCACAGGTGGCGACATTGTCAGCTATTGGATCGGCGACCTTCAGGGTCTTGGCACTGTTTGGCTTGACGACCGGTCCCTTGCCAATATCATTTCCTTGGCACACCTTGCCAGCGTGTGCCGTGTGACCATGGATACTGCTGTGGAGAAGGCATTCCGAGTACACCGCAATGATGGCTCCATTCTCCTTTTCCGCGAATACAAGAACGGGCTGTATTACCATGACTACACAGACCCTTCCTTCGTTGAACCGGCTCCGCCCCCTGCTCTGCCTGCGCCGTCCTCTCCCGCTCTGCCTTTGGACCTTCCCGCTTGCTCTCTCCTCCAGACGGTTCGAGAAAACAAAGCGCGCTTCACACGACGTGAAGTCGATGCCGCTGATCGTGCTCGTGATCTCTATGTCAAACTCCACCGCCCTGGACAAGACCAATTTGAGGACCTCCTTGCGCATAATCGCATCCGAAATTGCCCCATCACTGTGGACGATGCTCGCCGTGCCATCACCATCTACGGCCCTGAAGTACCTTCTCTACAAGGAAAAACCACCAAGGGTCCGTCGTCTCATGTCCCGTCCATTAACCTTGTGGACATTCCTCTCATCCTGAAGGACCACCCGCGAGTGACGCTTGCTATGGATCTTTTTTTTGTGCAAGGGAATAAGTTTTTCCACACCATCTCTCGTGACATCCGCTTCCGTACCGTCGCTCCCATCGAAGACCGGAGCAAACGTAGCATACTGCGTGAGACCCTTGGAGTAACCGACATGTATGAGAACCGTGGTTTCACTGTCACGGACATCCACACGGACAACGAATTTGAATGCCTCCGTGCTGACGTTGCCCCTATTGTTCTCAATGTCACTGCTGCTGACGATCACGTGGGGGAAGTTGAACGATCCATCCGCACCATCAAGGAGCGCGTCCGCGCCGCTGTCAACGGGATGCCGTATCGTCGCCTCCCCAACCTTATGATCCGTGAACTTGTGCGCGGTGTCGTGACTGCCCTGAATATCCTCCCGGCTCGTGACGGTGTCTCGGCTGACATGAGTCCCCGTACTATTGTGTCTGGTCTCCCAAACCCTGACTACACCCAAATGAAATTGGAGTTTGGCAGTTATGTCCAGGTCTATGACGACCCTCGGCCAACCAACCGCACCAATCCCCGCACGATTGGCGCTATTGCCCTGAACCACACCGGGAATGCACAGGGCGACTACCATTTCATGTCTCTGGTCACCGGCTCTCGCATCTCTCGGGCCCAGTACACTCCACTTCCCATCACGGACGAAGTCATCGCTGCTGTAGAGGGTATGGCTGCCGGTCAGGGTCATCCCGTCATTGGGCCTGATGGCCTCTTGTTCGAGTGGCGCCCCAACCACCCCTTCGATCTTCCCGCCGACCTCCAGGATGTAGCCGTAGACAATACCGCCTTTGATGATCCCCCTGTCCTTGTTGATGATGGCGCTGTGGAGCCAGATTTTTTCCCCGCTGCCGATCCTGATGCTCCTCTCGCTGACCCTCTCCCTCCTCAGGATGATTTCCTGGACCTTGCCGACAACGCCGCTGTTCCAGCACTGGATGTGGACCGGGACAATGTCCTGTTCCAAGGAGCGGATGTGGAAGTCTTGGAGAACCCAGCAGAAAACCAAGGAGCGAACCAAGGAGCGACTCACACGGCGGATGCAGAAGAACAAGACGGCGCGGATGTGGTCAACACCACAGCAGAAAACCAAGGAGCGAACCAAGGAGCGAACCAAGGAGCGAACCGGCGCTCGGGAGGGCCCGCCGATCATCTCCCACCCGGCGGCCCAGCTTATGATCTTCGCCCAAACCGAGTACGCAACTATACTCACCGTTTTGGACATGACATCCAGCTCCTGCAATTTGTCTCCACCTCCCTTGAAGCTAAGGCCACATGCGACCACATTGTTGGTTACATGATGACCCAAATGACAGCCACAGCAGGCATCAAAAAGCACGGACAAGCTGCTGTGGATGCCCTTTTTCGCGAATTTGCCCAACTGGATGACAAGACGGTGTTCGAGGTTCTAGACAGCCGGACCCTCACTCGTGAACAACGCCGGGCTGCACTGCGGGCTGTCAATCTGATAAAAGAAAAGCGTGACGGTTCCATCAAGGGGCGTTCCTGTGCTGACGGACGGCCGCAGAAGGCACTGTACTCAAAGGAAGCAACAGCATCCCCCACTATCAGCATCGATGCGCTTCTCGTGTCACTAATGATTGATGCAAAGGAACAACGTGACGTCGCTATGGCTGATGTCGAGGGAGCTTTTCTTCATGCATGGATGGATGATTTTGTACTCATGAAAATTACCGGACAGTCCGTGGATATCATGTGCAGCGTGAACCCCGCCTATGCTAAGTTTGTGGTCATGGAAAACGGTGTGAAGACACTTTATGTCCGCCTCCTCAAGGCCTTGTACGGATGTGTAAAATCCGCGCTCCTCTGGTATAATCTTTTTGCTTCCACCCTCATGGATATGGGCTTCGAACTTAACCCGTATGATCCATGCGTTGCAAACAAAATGATTGATGGGAAGCAATGCACTGTTGTATGGTATGTGGATGACAACAAGATCAGTCATGTTGATCCTCAAGTCGTCACCGACGTTATCACGGCCATTGAAAAACACTTCGGTAAAATGACTGTCACCCGCGGTCGTCATCACAAGTTCCTTGGTATGGATATTACTTTCAACTCCAACGGAACTGTCAGTATCCTGATGGAAGAATATCTGAAAGGGGTTATCGAGTTTTTTGGTGAACCCATCTCATCCTCCGCCAGCAGTGCCGCGGGCAAGGGATTGCTCAACATAAACCCGGACTCACCAGCCGTGGCTCCTCAGGAGCGTGTTGACCTCTACGGCAGCATCGTCCCCAAGTTGCTTCATGTGGCCCTCCGCGCCCGTCCTGACATCCTGCCCGCCGTTGCATTCCTCTGCACCAGGCTGTCTGACCCACGTGAGCAAGACTGGAACAAACTACGTCGCCTCCTGCAGTACATCAATGGAACCATCTCTTTGCCTCGAATCCTTGGGGGGGGAACACTCACCCGGTTGAAGACATGGGTGGATGCGTCCTATGCCGTACATCCTGACTTCAAGAGCCATACTGGCGGTGCGGTGTCCCTGGGACTTGGCGCCTTCATGTGTAAGTCCCAAAAGCAAAAGCTGAATACCAAGAGCTCGACCGAAGCTGAACTTGTTGGCGCCAGTGACTTCCTCCCGGCAACTATCTGGGTGAAAATGTTCATGGAGGCACAAGGATATCCCATCACCGTCAATGATTTTGCACAGGATAACGAAAGTGCCATGAAGCTGGAACTCAACGGTCGTGCGTCTGCTGGGCAGAAGTCTCGTCACATCAACATCCGTCACTTCTTCATCACCGATCGTGTAAAGACTGAGGGTCTTAACATCATTCACTGCCCTACCGAGGAAATGTTGGCTGATTTCTTCACGAAACCGCTCCAGGGAGCGTTATTTCGAAAATTTCGAGATGTCATTCTTGGACACAAACCACTCAGCTCCCTTTCCGTCCCTGTCACGTCGCTGCGTGAGGAGCGTGTTGGAAGGGATGATGACGAGACACAAACCCTAATGAGAACAGGAACCCTGATGGAGAATGCAGAGAATGCAGAGAAGCATTCGGAAGCGGTAGGTCGCACAGGCAAGGATTTGATCCCAGAAGCGCCTGGTCGCCGCACATATGCTGATGTCCTCCGAGGATGCGAGGGCCCTAAGGCAAGTGCAAACATGGTAAACGGAATCATTGGTAGAGACAAAGGTAATGTCTCCCGAGGATGCATGAGCATCGCAGACGGAGTAGTCTCTGCGAACAAGATCGGAGACGGAGTAGTCTCTGTAAAGAAGAGAAGCGCGGTTAGCGCAAGAAAGAGTAATATCAAGAAAGGGACAGAGGATGCTGTCACTTTCTTTGATTAATCCAATTTACGAAGAGACTCTGACTTTACTAGTTACTCTCGTCGTAGATCATTGTGTTTGACTCGTCTTTGACAAAGCTATCGTCTAAGGGACGATAGTGGAGACGAAAACAGGTACAGTCTAACAGTATCTACCGGTATGATACATAGCTACGTCGTACGACTCCCGTCTCCCGTACCGTAGCAGAGATGAAAACCATGTTCATACCACGAGTGTATATTCTTACAGTTAATACTTAAATATCCAGGTTGGAGGTCGTCAACCAGTGATCATCCCCCATGGCAAAACTCGACGCCAAGTTTCTATTGAAACAGAAATATTGAAACATCGACCTGCAGTCTGAACTATCATTGTTAAAATAACTACGGCTATATTTTCCAGTAGAATAAAACATCGCAAGGACTGCAGCATCAGCGGGTAATCGAACGTCACAGGCGCGTGAGGATGACTTCTTACTCGTGGTGTTGGGCTTCATGGATAGCGTTGTACGTCACCATCAATTTGATGGTTGCATCGGTTGTCGTTGAATGCTCGTCGGCATCCCGCTCGTCAACGTCGTTGCACTCTACTATCAACGGTGGTTCTAATTTGATGCGAACATCTGATAATGGGACATCGCAACATATCGAAGATAACCAGTCCTTGTTCTTATCGGGAAACCAATGTTCGAACAGTTCGGATGTGGGTGATACGGAAGATGGGCTTGTGCTTGTTCGGAAGAGAGATGGGTCAAAGGAGCCGTTGGAAGAGAAAAAGGTAACGCTTAAGCTTCGTCCAAAAAAATTTAATTTTCTATCAGTGGTTTCCCTCCTCACTTTTTTTCGTTTCTGGTGGCCTCTCCAAAAAGATTCTGAGACGACTAGAAAATCTGGCTGAAAGCTTTTCACCAGAAGATTCGAACACGTTGCGGAAGCGACTGAACTTGGCATCTCTTGCAAAGACCATAATACAGGGTATGTATCCAAACGTGACAACATTCGAAATTGATACCCTGGCAGCCGAAACGGCTGCGAGCATGGCCACACAACATGTCCTCTACGCTCGATTGGCTGCCCGAATTTTGATCTCTCAGAATCACAAACACACACCACCGACGTTTTCCGCAAGCATACAAGCCTTGAACGGCGAAACGAAGTATATCGATCCAGACCTTGTTGATTTGGTGGAAAGGAGGGGTGCCGAAATCAATGCACAGATTCGGAGGGAGCGCGACTACGAGATGACTTATTTTGGGTTCAAAACCTTAGAGCGGTCGTATCTCCTTCGGACGGACGACGGCACTATCCTAGAAACACCGCAGTACTTGATGATGCGGGTGGCCCTGGGAATACACTGTACATCTGGCGCTCGAAAAGATACTTCCATGCTGTTACAGACAGAAGATGAACGACTTCAAGCTGCTTTCGAGACATATCATTTGATGAGCCAAGGCTACTTTACTCATGCGTCACCCACTCTTTTTCACTCTGGGACAACCCATCCTCAGTTGTCAAGTTGTTTTTTGGTTCAGATGAGCGATGATTCAATCGCAGGAATTTATGATACTTTGAAGCGCTGTGCTGTCATCTCGAAAGCGGCTGGTGGAATCGGTCTAAGTGTTCATAACATTCGTGCCAGGGGTACTCCCATTCAAGGGACAAGAGGGATATCGAATGGTCTTGTTCCGATGTTGCGCGTTTACGACGTGACTTCGAGATACGTAGACCAGGGCGGAGGAAAGCGACCAGGAGCATTTGCTGTATATCTGGAACCATGGCACGCAGATGTAATCGATGTGTTGAACCTCAAAAAGAATCATGGAAAGGAAGAACATCGAGCACGAGATTTGTTTTACGGACTCTGGATACCCGACGAATTTATGAGACGTGTTGAAAAGGATGAAGTGTGGAGTCTTATGTGTCCACATCAATGTCCTGGATTGTCTGAATGTCATGGGAAGGCGTTTGATGAACTCTACAGCAAGTATGAGCGGGAAGGGCGCTTCGTGCGACAAATGCGAGCACGAGACCTCTGGTCAGCTATTCTTGAGTCCCAGATCGAAACAGGGACGCCATACATGCTTTTCAAGGATTCTGCGAACGAAAAGAGCAACCAAAAGAATTTGGGGACAATCCAGTGCAGCAATCTTTGCACAGAAATCATTCAATTCACCGACGAAGAAGAGATCGCTGTTTGCAATCTTGCAAGTATGTAAGTCATTTGGAAGTCCATGTGTTGTTTGGAGGATTCGCTTATTGAAAACTGAACTTCGGCGAAACATGCTGTTTTATCCAGATGTTTGCCCAAATTTGTAGTGTCGGATCGAGGGCCTTTTGGCTCTATAAACCCAGACTCTGGAAGAGCGTACTTTGATCATGAAGCCCTCCATAGAATTACAAAAACAGTTACAAAAAACTTGAATCGAATTATCGATATCAACAGCTACCCAGTGCCTGGCGCCAAAGCATCCAATCACAGGCACCGTCCCATCGGGATTGGCGTCTCTGGTCTCGCAGATGCATTTATTCGCTTGGGACTACCTTTCACGTCTGACAGGGCCAAAAAACTGAATGAGGCGATATTTGAGACAATGTATCATGCAGCTTTGGAGGCGAGCTCGGAGTTGGCAGCAGAACATGGCAGTTATGAAACGTTTGTGGACAGCCCTGCAAGCAAGGGCGACCTACAGTTTGACCTGTGGGGAGTACCATCTCACACCCTACCGAGTCAAAGACAAGATATAGGCATACCATCCTTAGAACGCTATTCGGAGCAGTGCCAAGGCCGGGGCTACGACTGGGATGGATTGAAAAAGAAGATAGTGACAACCGGCCTGAGAAATTCACTCCTCCTCGCCCCGATGCCCACTGCATCAACGTCCCAAATATTAGGAGTCAATGAATGCTTTGAGCCTTTTAGCTCAAATATGTATCTTCGAAGAGTTAAAGCGGGAGAATTCATCCTGACCAATCCCCACTTGCTTCAGGATCTCACTGACAGAGGACTGTGGACGCCAGAAATCAGGAACCAATTGATGCGAGATGGAGGGTCTGTCGCAAACATTGACGCCATTCCGTCACGATTAAAGGAGCTCTACAAAACTGTGTGGGAGATCAAAATGAAGAGCATCATTGACATGGCTGCGGATCGTGGCAAGTTCATTGACCAGTCACAAAGTCTCAACCTATTCATTGCCGATCCAACGATGGACAAGCTAACGGCTATGCATTTCTATGCATGGAAGAAGGGATTAAAGGTAGGTCGGAATGTACGTTCTTGTGATCTTTTCTCCCCTCCCCCCGTATTATACTTACTTTCTTGTTGATATGGCCAATTTTGCGCAGACTGGCATGTACTACCTTCGAACGAAGCCTGCTGTCCAAGCGATTCAATATACCGTTGATAGGGTTCCCACACCTGTCACCAGTTCTGTACAGATCATTGACGAGACCGAGGTCTGCATTAATTGCCAATCATGACGACTTGACGAGCCATGTGTGTGGAGAGAGTGCAGTATTTCAGATGTACTAGTCTAGTATTTTACATCCTAATTTTTCTTGAACTACTACAAGTTGAAGTTGAAGTAATGAATGTAATTTCTGTAGCCATTCATACACGGTGTCAAACAAGGTCTCACTTTAATTTAAAACTTCGCCAAATCAACGTCAAACTTCTTGGCCGCCGCATCAATGCCTCCCATCTTATTGACGGTCTTGATACCCTTCGTGGAAAGACGGAGTCTGACATTTCGGTTGAGACTTTCCGAGAAGAATCGTTTCCATTGGAGGTTAACATGTTGAACCTTCTTGATACGCTTGTGGGAAAAGGTGACTACACGAGCTTGTCGGTTGGGGGTCTTTCCAAGCAAATCACAGACTCTAGCTCTCATTTCCATGGAGGAAGCGCCGTTTCGTTGCATGGATGCCTGGAAAACACATCATTGTAGATAGAGAAACAAAAGAGAGTTTTACGTTAGAACAGCAACGCTTATTGAACCACAACGAAACATTCGCCACTAAAAATCGGGTCAGCCCTCGCATCATAATAAAGGAACATTTACAGTACTACGTACCGGCCGCTGGGTGCACACTGGAGTTCCCATGAAAGCAGCAACTTCGGCGATTGCCAAGACCGCGACGATAAAAGATAGGAATTTGTTCATTCTGTTAGAGTTGTTGTCAAAAGTAATGCTGTAGAGTGACGCCTAAAACTTTGAATCAATTTGCTTCCACTACTGTCGATGCTGCTTCTGTTCCAGTTCTCGGAGAAACGCTGGGTGAAACAAACCTACGGAGTCGTTTGATGGGAGACGGTGAGTTGATGTGTCGACGACGAATGTTGGTCTTGTTCGTCCGTCACATCATTCATCCACACTATGCGTTGATGGTTGTGGTGATGGGCTGCTCGCTTCGAGCCGACCATACGTCAGTCTAAATCCTTTACTAACGTTTGAGTTATTTTGGAAAAAACTCAAACCTTTTACTGTTACATTTGAAGTTCTGTCCATTCCATGCACCGATGAAACGACTGCAAGTCGCTCCTTCTACAACAGTAGCTACCAAGGGGTAGCAGTAAGATCATAGATGCAGAAAACAAAGAAACATGCATCTCTACTCTAGAGGGGAAGATGAAAGTGTACGTGAAGTCTCTGCCAGTTTCGATAGTTTCTTCTTCTCGTACGGTTGTCAACAAAATTATAATGCATTATGAGTTTAAGGAATTGCTGCAATTCTTCTTGCTCAAAAAATACGAGAAAAAGAATTGACTGTGAATTCAAGTGCCTTTCAACGAGAAAGCACTGTACTCTGCACCAGTGCGAAGCAGCAAACGTGGGAGCAATCCCAGTTTCGTGATCGAATTCTTTACTTTCGACAGTGCACATTCAATGCGGAACGAGTCAGAGACATTACAATCTACTTAGCCTTCTATAATGCTCTACCGTAAAACCAGCTACCAAAATGCAACACAAAGTGTAATCCACGCAAACGATATTGAAGCTATCAGTGCATCAATAACAATAAGGTCGTTTAATGTAGAGAAACTTCCGCAACTACACAAATTTATGATCATGTGCATGTACAGCAACAAAGTTGGAATTGGCGATACGTGGGACAGTTCCAAATTTCCATTTGAAGTCACGTCCTTCAGCAGGCAGCTGCAGGTGATTGCCAGGCACCATTCAATGTCATTCCTCTTTTAGGAAATGTCGAATTTTTCTCCGAGTTTTTCTCGTCTCTTTCTCTCGGCGGCGACTTGAAGAATTCGTGCCTTTTCCTTGAAGCCATGCATACACTCAAAATAATCCTCGTTCTCAGCCCAGCACATTGCTGTGGGACTTTCCAGTGTCTTCTTTTGCTGTAAAAATACAACGCGAAACAGAGACCAAGTTATGGGGATGAGAGGACGACGAAACAAATAAGATGTGCCAATTCTCCCACATGAGATATTCCAAGCGCAGAACTGCTCTTTACTTTGGCACTTACCACACATTTCTTCAAGTCGGCATAGAACGGATAGCACCGACCCAATGTTCCCTTTACTCCAACTCCGCTTGACATGATAATGTTATCAATAGATTCCAGCAACGAATTTTACGACAGCTTGTTGCAGCAAAATTGGCATCCCTTTTCCTTGTTGCTGTTGTTGTAAATTGGGTAGTATAAGATGGAACAGCGTATGTCGTCGATGCATCGGTGCTGTAGAGATTGATTCTATTAAGGATGGGGTATTGTTAGTCAATTCTCCCCCAAATTAATCCTCCCCCTTTAACGAAATAACGATTACTTACGACTACTATGATACAGTACGTTTCAGTCTTCGTGTCTGCCCTTCATACGACGATGTATCATAGAGTTTTTTGTGTCTGACCACCATTCGAAAAATTCCAATAAAAACAACAACAGCATCACGAAGCAAGAGTTTTCGTATGCAACGAAAGCAGGACTACCTGTCAACAAATCCTTGTTCCATAGTCACAATAATACTATATTTCATTATCATTTTACAGAAAAGAGACTCTCACCCATCAAAACAACCATGGTAAAAAAGAAGGGCAAGTCGAAGCGAACTACGCTCAAGGACAAGTACAAGATCCAACGTCGGGTGGCGGAAACCCACCGCAAACGAAAGAAGGAAGCCAAACGCGATGCCAAAAATGGTACTGGCAAAGTGAATCATCAAAAGCGAGATCCAGGTATTCCTAACTCTTGGCCCTTTAAGCAGGATCTGTTGAAGGATATCCAAAGGGCTCGCGAACGTCAACAGCAACAACAACAGGAACAAAAGGACAAGCGCAAAGAAGAGTTGCGTCTGTTCCGAGAACACCAAGAACAAGGTGGAAGTTGTCGAACGGTCGAAGAACTCATGGCCAGGGCCACGCAAGATCGACAAGCTTTTGATGCCAAGCAGACTGATGGAACGGAGGGGAACGACGACACTACCGACCGTAGTGATGGCAAAGTGGCCGCCGGCCAACAATCTCGCCGAGCATATCTACGAGAGCTGAAGAAGGTTGTCGATACGGCAGATGTCTTGTTGCAAGTGCTGGATGCCCGCGATCCCATTGGATCTAGAATTCACCAAACATTGGAGGACGTCATTTTGTCCAAGGCTGATAAGCGGATGGTATTAGTGTTGAATAAGATTGATTTGGTGCCCAAAGAAGTGGTCGGGCGTTGGTTGACGGTTTTGAGACGATCACATCCCACTATTGCAATCAAGGCTAGTAAAGACCTGGGAGCATCCACCGGCGATGAGGCAGATGCTACCAACTCATCCATGCCGGTGGGAATGGACGGATTGTTGCAGCTGTTGAAGAATTATGCCCGAACCGGAGGAGTCGGAGGGAAATCCAAAACTACAATTGTCGTAGGAGTTATTGGATATCCCAACGTCGGCAAGTCCTCCATCATAAATGCCTTGAAGAGATCTAGAGCAGTGGGTGTAAGTGCTCGTCCTGGATTTACAACGTCCATGCAAGAAGTGGTATTGGACAGAAATGTACGTCTTTTGGACAGTCCTGGTGTGGTCTTTGATGACAACACCGCCTTGTTGGGGAATTGTGTTGATGCAGAGTCCATTGAAGACCCCATTCCTCCAGTAGATGCGCTATTGAGACGCTGCAATCCTCAGAGCTTGATCATGACGTACAATATTCCTGCCTTTCCGCAAGGTGATACCATGATGTTTTTGGCCATGGTTGCTAAATCCTACGGTCGTGTCTTGAAGGGAGGCATCCCCGATAAGTTGGGCGCCGCCCGAGCGGTCCTGAAAGATTGGAATCAAGGAAAGATTCCCTACTACACTGTCCCGCCGCGAGATGCAGAACCTGATGTGTCCAAGGGCGGTGCTGTCATTGTGTCCAGTTTTGGAGCCGAATTCGACCTGTCAAAATATGATTACCAAGTGCTTAACAGTTTGAAGGAGAGCGATGAAATGGATTTTGTTCAATTGGAGAATGAAGGGGATTCATCGGCTGTTGCTCAAGAGTCCAGAGTACTGGCCAATTATCTCAACAAGGAAGGAGATGACGACAGTGATGAAGACATGAGCGACGATGAAGATGGTGAGGATGACGACGACGAGATGGAAGAGGAGAATTTTGCATCCCGATCAAAGCTTGCACAAGCCGAGGACTTCGATTTCAGCACCATGTAGATAAAAGGGCTAGCGAACATGCTCTTAGAGTACTCTAATACTATAGCGACAATGAATGAACTGATCCTGTTCCAGGCCTCTCTAACTTGACAAAACAAAAATCGAAGTACATCGTCACATCCTCATGACACGTCTCGTGCTGTTGTCTGCTTTCCGCACTTCGTTCCTCTTCCTTGGACATGTTTGATCATAATGTTATTTCCCCTTTATTACCTGGATTAGATCATGTGGTTTGAAGAAGCAAGTTCATCGGATCGTCATTGTAACTCGTGTGCTAGTTAAGCCACAATGGCGTCATTTTTAAAAGTAACCGTACGCTGTCCCATGGCGTTTGGGATTGCGTAGAAAATATACAAATACAACCCTCGTTTCAATAGATATTCTTGGTCTAGGTAGCTAGGTAGTAGTGGTAGGTGAGAAAGATAGCATGGTATTATATTTTCATGAACGCTACCAAGTTTTGAAGGTGATAGACAACCATTTTAAAAGCAATGGTGTATGACAGTAGCTTACACACCAAATATGATTCGTACAAGGTGAAGCATCGTTGTCCCTACATCGACTGGTCGCCGAATTCAGAATTGGGGAAGCGTTCTTTGAGTTTGGACATGATCAAGCTGGCGGCCTCTTCCATGGCACGGTCTGTGATATCGATAATGGTAAAG
Source organism: Nitzschia inconspicua (assembly GCA_019154785.2). Taxonomy (NCBI): domain Eukaryota; phylum Bacillariophyta; class Bacillariophyceae; order Bacillariales; family Bacillariaceae; genus Nitzschia; species Nitzschia inconspicua. The sequence continues at coordinate 2,292,876 of JAGRRH010000013.1, read as the reverse complement.
CCATGTTCGCGAGACACCTCCTTGGCATGATCCACATCTCTTCGAACATAATCCAAATCGGCATAAGTCGATCGCGGCCCATTCGTTTGCTTGAGTTCTCGTCGCAATCGATTCCTTCGTACCTGAACCAAATGTTCTGCTTGTTGCGTGATGCAAAAGACTCGTTTCGGATCCACCTTCTCAAACAATAGTTGCGGCGGTGGCAACTCTAACACCAATGGCACATTGGCGACTTTTATTCCCTTAGTTTGAGAAAGTAACAGGCTGAGGGGTGTTTTGCCTGCTCGCGAGACACCAATCAAGACTGCGTCAGCGGATTGCAGAAGACGAGGCGACATGCCATCATCTGTCTTCATGGTATAGTCAAGTGCATCTTGTCGTTCACTGTCGCGTTCGTCGGCTCGAAAGATGATACTTTGGAAATTGTCGGAGCGTTGTTGTCTCATTCCATAATAGCGTTGGAGGTCGCTGGAGCTGTAGCCTTTCAGCAAGCGGCGTCTGGCACGGAGGTCCATTTGTCGTTGAAAGTACAGTCGCAGCGCAAAATGCGAGGTGGCATCAAAGGCACTTTCTTCTTCCACAACCTTGTCGTTGAGTTCTTCGAGCGATAGTCGAACAATCTTGTCCGAATCATCAACAAGATGGTCCAACGTCCCACGGTAGACACATTCCATGAAGTCCGACCATTGTCGTGTTTTGTCGTCTGCAAATGTGAACAAAGGATGGAGGCAATTTTCCGGTTGCGAAACATCAATCCCAAGTTGATACAACCGTCGAGCAGCGCATTTGGTATAGGATTCTCCACTTTGAAGTGCTTGTCCCGGCAATAGCATCTTGCCGTTGATATCTTTCCAAAGTAACACGATAGTATGAGACCATTCTTTTGGCTCGTAAAACATTTCGGGAGGATCGTGCATGATCAGAACATATGTTGCTCGATGCCACCAGAGCTGACTATTGGTATCCAATGTTGCTTTACAAGGTCCAGCTTCTAATAGGGGTTCATTGTCCTTGGTGACGAAAAACAGTGACGAGGAACTGTTTGCGACAGCGTCAACTCGTTTCCGCTTGATTGCAGTCGCAACTGTTGTCAGCATTGCAAAGGCAACCATATCCATGGTCTTAGAGATAGCGATAACAATAGGCAGAGCTTGTGTAAGTGTGATGACGATCCCTGAGATGCTGGCAATGATTTTTTTGAACATCATGTTTGGAAGATACCCTCCACTCTGAACATCATGATGTTGACGTCCTCCGTTGTCGTCGGTTGTTTTGACGTGTGATGACACGGTCCAAGAGAACGGTTCGGTTTCCTCTTTCTTTTTTATACATAAAATATTATTGGGGAAATTGCGATATTAGCCAGTCGCCAAAATGGAACTCCAATCGATGGCTACTTATCCATTCGCCAAAAAAGATATTCCCCCCTGAGTGGATCACCTTGTCGAGGTAGGGGGGCTTAACACAAGTTTATCAGAGCCTGGGGAACTAAGAATCCACAGACGATCTATCAGCGCAACGGAAGAGATCGTCCCAGCGGTAGTACAAACTACCGCTGTCTTGTGCATGGCATCGTGCAGAACCGGTGGCCGACTGGAAAGATTGTGTTTCTCTTATTTAGTTGGAAAGGGGCTAAGGGAGAGGAGGAAGAATGCTTAATGCATGATTCCTGAAAGAGTTGTGATGGGCACTGACATTTCTATGGAAGAAATGGCATCATAACTCAGCCGAGTGTCAAGTGCAGAGGGACGGTACTATTTCATTGGAAATATTACTGGTGCTTGGAATGGAAGGTTTCTTCTACACGAACAATCCGCCCTTTTGGGTTGCAACAGGTAAATGATATCAACACATCCAACACGATTTTTGTGGTTAATTGCTGCATTCCCAACATTGTTTTTGGAAGACCACGCCATATCCGACACTCACTGGTTTGGACTTTTCCTCATTCGTGAGGTTTTTTGCCTTTCCAGTACTGACTGTGAGTGATGGGCAACAGGGTACTGAGTGGAGGGAAAGCTGTTGCGTATTTTGCCCCGCCCCCTTGGGGGACAGGCGGGTGAGCCAACTTCTCAGATGTGGAATCGATGGTAGCTGGTAGTTGGTATAGTCTTAAAATAGATCTTCTATTATTAGCACTGATTGGATAGAAAGCAAGCTGCTGGCTGCATGATTTGCCCTGCCCCCTTCGTGGCCCGGTGGGTGAACCTAGCTGCATTTCTACCCTTAACATTCGATTGTACGTAGAGCAGCATTGATGCTAGAATAGCATATATGGGGTACATTAGTAAAAAGTCTCATAATAAAGCACCCCCTCTGTCTCTCTGTCTTGCAAAAGTCTACTACTTCATTTTATTTTATTTTTCTTTCAAAGTCAGAAAGTCTATTACTCTAGCAAGCTAGCTACCGGTACGGTAGTAGAACATGCCCTTATGGCAAACAATAATGCACAATAGAATAGTATTATTTACAGTTATTTCACAGTCAATTTGACGTTAACCCCTGCTCTGGACCTTCCAAAGACATCCAGAATGACAACAGCCGCAGAAGGAAGATTTTCTATCACGAGAAGTACATGGACCCGCCGACCGGTAGATATCTGCGACACACGACCACTCTGAAGCACTAACAGTAAGATACATACCGTAGCTACCGTAGCTAGAGTGGTGGAATGTCTTGTCACGAATTAGCATTTATCACTTCTCCCTTTTTCTTGACAACATCACATGTTCCGAAAATAGTCTGCATGAAAAATTAACTGCAAATCTCACATGCAACTTTGACAATTGTTTCGAATCGAGGGTGATTATTGCTTCGTACTCGGAGTACTACTTGCATTAGACGAAGTTTCGTTTCGACGGTGTTATTAGAGCGGTGCAGTTCCGGACGAAAAGACTTTTGACAGGGAAGGTCAAAATGACTTCACAGACAACTCTTTGCGCAGGGGAACGGATGATGAACCCTTGTTGTCTTAATCATGTTACAATTAATTGGATTCGAGTTCTCAATCTTGCTCGGAAGTTGCTTCCCAATTTTTGTTCTATGCCTCGGATTTTTCACTTTTTCTCTTAATTCTACAACTCGTATTCGTAATTAGTAGTATCATGGAAAAAGGTGAAAAGGAATCTTTCTTTCTCTTCTCTTCTCGGGAAATGATACACCTTTTCTGCTTTGTTCTGTTGATGATTTAGGAAGTTTTCGATTGTAAACTCTCTGAAAAAAGACATAAACAACAACTTTCCGGGAAAAGATGAAATCGTCAACTGGCGAATTTTCGACGATATTTGATGACGAAAAAGTTGAATTGTACCTGACAAAGTAGTAATGACTTCTTCATGGACTAATGACTTCAACAATATGAGAAACATAGGGAGAGATGTCGAAGCCATCCTTCGTACAGGTGGTATTCTTGGGGATTTTTCACTCCTTTACCCTGTCGTTTCTTCAGAAAAAAATATCGAAAAGCGATCGTTCTTTCTCTTCTCTCGAACCGTCTGAGATGATCCTCTTTGCTCTGTTGATAAACGGACGTTTCCAATTGTAACCGAACTATCTGTAAAGAAAACGCCTCGTTTTCGGGGAAAGTTCAACCCAATTCTAACGACACTAGCGCAAATCAATCATGCCATCTGATCTGAACGTTGTCGATGATTTCTCCTTGCCATGCGATGCCTCAATGGCGTCTTGTGGAAATGCATCGTTTCGAAGCGACGATGAAGAAGGTCATTCGGGCACACACTCCGCGTCGCGGAGTGACGGTGGGCGTAGCTCTACTGACAGTAACGTCGCAGAGACTTTGGTGAAACAAGAGAATCGGACTGTCAACGTCAGTCGGATCGTTGTCATCCTTATTTTAATTGGTGCGATGATTGCAACAGCGTATTTCGTGTTTCGATTCACCCGCGAAGGAGAAGTGGAGGCCTACGATGATGCTTTCCACAACGTGGCTGGCAAGCTCACTTCTGCCATGGTGTCGGACACATCTCTCAAGGTACGAACAGACATATTCATCGACTGCAATTGAGCTGCGTTCATAAATTCAATACTAAGCCTTTATTTCTCTACCGTAACAGTTTTGGATGGCACGAACAATCAGTGATGCAACAGCAATGATGCTGAAGACTACGAACTCAACTGCCATCAACCTCTTCATCCCTCAAGAGGATTGGGACAACATCTCGCGCGAATCTCGATTTCACGGCAACGCTAATATGGTCTCGTGGAATCCTCTTCTGAAAACCGACTCCGAACGTATCATTTTCGAAGAATTCACGAAAACAAAGACTTTCACTGTTGGAACGGAGCCTGAATGCTTTGTGTGCGGCGATGAACGACGTGCTTACAGCAATGTAAACCACCTTGTTGACATCCCTGGATTTGGTATCTTTCCATGCGGTCTGCTTGAAAATACTGGAAGACAAGGAGTGATCCCCGCAGGCAATTGTGCCTTCATCACTAATGTGGGTCTGAATCAAGGCTGTAACTGTATTGACCTGGACCCGTCGGTTGAAGTACTTACCAACGAGGTGGATATTCCGGAACACCTCTGGAAGATGGATCCCAATATTGACATGCCAGTCGAAGAACCATACAATAATGCACCGTATCTTCCAATATGGACCACCGCTGTTTTGGAAGTTGTCAAACTACCAGTGATGTACAACCAGATGTCTGATCCTATCACAAAACGTTCAGTCGATGCAATGTTGGAAAGCACCTTGCCTGTTATTTCTGAGACCTTCTATCGGGAGGGAGCATACTACAGAGACTACGCTGCATACCCATCAGAAACCTCGACGATACTTCAATTTCCTGTTTTCTTGGATGATAATATTGTTGGGACTGTTTCACTTGAAGTCCGTTGGTCAAATTTTGTCTCTTTTACATTTCCGCCTCTTGCCAACCTGGTCGACATAGTAAGTGATCATTGGTGTCGATGGTTTCATTCAATTAAGATCCAACAGTAAATATCTCACGGAAGAAAACCCCATCGTTTCAGGTCATCGAAAACAGCTGCGGACAGAACTTTACGTTTACGGTGGATCCAGTGTCAGATACCATGATTCTCATAGGCGAAGGTGATCTTCATGACAGAAAATTTGACGCTTCTCATTCGTACTCTTCTACATTTGAGGACTACGACGACGTTGTGACTGGAGCCTCGGCTACATTGCCTCCGGAAGGGATGGAACTTAGTTATTGTCGATACCGATTTCACGTTTTTGGAACAGAAAAGTTCCAAGACGAATATATAACCAGCCAGCCAATGATCTTCGCCATCATTACAGCCTCTGTTTTTTTGTTCACCTCAATCGTTTTCATTGTCTACGACATGGCTGTCACTCGACGGCAACAGAAGATCACAGAACGTGCTAATCAAACGAGCGCAATTGTCTCATCCTTGTTTCCCACTAATATTCGTGATCGCCTGTACAATGAAGCGGGCAAGAGCAAGAAAAAAGGTGACATGACAATGCGAGTCTCCAAATTGAGAATGCAGAGCTTCTTGAGTGAAGATAATAATGATGCATCTGAGATTGCATCAGAGCCAATCGCGGATCTTTTCCCAATGGCTGTAAGTTTCACTTACACATTCTTTGATGCTTTCAATACTTTCTTTGATGCTTTCAAAATTTTCTCATTCTTTGCAATCATCAAAGACTGTTATGTTTCTAGATATTGCAGGATTCACGGCATGGTCCAGTGAGCGGGAGCCAAGTCAAGTCTTCAAATTACTTGAAGGTGTTTACCAGGCATTTGATAAAGTTGCTAAAAAGATGCAAGTGTTTAAAGTGGAAACTATTGGTGACTCATATGTTGCAGTCTGTGGTCTTCCCACTCATCGTGATGGCCATGCTCCTGTAATGGTACGATTTGCCTCATCATGTCTAAAAGCCATGGCAAGAGTCACAAGAGAATTGGAAGTTTTCCTTGGTCCTTCTACTGGTGATCTAAGAGCAAGAGTCGGGCTACATTCTGGGCCTGGTGAGTGCAAGTAGCCTGCAAACAATTTCTCCTGAAGTGCCACTAACATTCATCTTTCTTCATTCTATTAGTAACGGCTGGAGTTCTCAGAGGTGAAAAAGCTAGGTTTCAGCTCTTTGGTGACACTGTAAGTGTGGATTCATGTTTCAAAGTTACAGTATCTGTTATGGCTACAAAGTACTCATTGAAGTTTTCTCCATGTTAGGTCAATACTGCATCGAGAATTGAAAGCACGGGCATGCCTGGAAAGATCCATGCATCCAAAAATACTGTGGATCTCCTTATTGAAGCTGGCAAAGGCCACTGGGCAACCAAAAGGGAAGAACTTGTGTCTTTGAAAGGCAAGGGAGAAGTTCAAACCTTCTGGGTATCACCCCATTTTTTTGCTTCCCAAACTCAATCCACACTGTCAGAGACATCTGCTTCAAGCCCTACAAGTCTTCCCACAAGTCACACTGACAAATCCTCCAAACATGAAACTTTGAGGCAAAGGTTGGTTGAGTGGAATGTAGAAGTGCTAAATGTACATCTGGAACAGGTAGTCATTGGCCGTGGAAAGAAAGCAGGCCCGAGCAATCCAAGAGCCATGGCTGAGTTGGAGGAGGCCATCCTGGAAGGGAGACATGACCAAGATGTTATTGATGAGATGTGTGAGATTCTACCTATGCCAACTTTCAAGCAAGTGCAGTCATCCACTGCATCAAAGGTCTCACCTCTTGTGAAAGCTCAACTGAGAGCATTCGTTGAGCGTATTTCTCTCATGTATGGGAGCTCAGAGGAAATCCCGTTCCATAATTTTGAGCATGTGAGCCATGTGGTGATGAGTGCTAGCAAGTTGATGAATCGTATTGTAAATCCTGATGGAATAGATTACAAGCAAGATTCTGAAAGTGTGGCTCTTCAAATCCACAACTCTACTTACGGAATCAGTTCAGATCCTCTCCTCCGGTTTGCTGCTGTATTCTCTGCCTTAATTCATGATTGCAAACATACTGGGCTAACAAATGCTGAGTTGGTTGCCTTGGGAACTCCAGAGGCAATCAGGTATCACAATAAAACAGTTGCAGAGCAGAATTCGGTTGATCTGGCGTGGAAGATTCTGATGGAGTCCAAGTTTAAAGATCTCCGTGCATGCATCTACTCTAATGAAGAAGAGTTGCTTCACTTCCACAAGCTGATGGTGAATGCAGTAATGGCAACAGACATTGCAGACAAGGACCTGAAAGCGTACAGAGAGAATCGCTGGGAGCTTGCATTCAAGGACAAAGCTGAGAAGAACCTTGATTCCATGGACCGTGACCGCAAAGCAACCATTGTCTTTGAGTACATCATCCAAGCCAGTGATGTTGCACATACCATGCAACACTGGGCCACATACCAGAAGTTCAACTGCCGTCTGTTTGAGGAGCGGTACATTGCCTGGTTGAACGGACACATGGAGAAGGAACCATCCTTGGGATGGTATGGTGGGGAAATTTGGTTCTTTGACAATTACATCATTCCATTGGCAAAGAAACTTTACAAGTGTGGTGTCTTTGGTGTTTCTTACCACGAATTCTTGAACTATGCCAATGAGAATCGCAAGGAGTGGGAGATGAAGGGTGAAGCCATTGTTGCAAAGATGAAAAGTGACTGTGATGCCAAGTATGCGAAGCAGCTGGCCCTGAAGATGAATGAGCAACATGATGCGACTGCGCAGTAGAATGTATTACAGTATTGTTGTTTTGTTTTGTTGGTAATGAAACCACCGGCCGCAAGTTATCGTTGATACTTCTATTTACAGTTTATTAGTATTATACGTAGTATAATGAAATCTATTTTATGGCTACCGTAGTACGGAGTACAAGAGACTGTTGTTTTTAGAAAATTGAATCGCTGATTGACACAGAAGATGCCGTTGTACGAATTACTCGCTAGTACCGCAGTACAGGTAGGCTATGATACCAGTACGGTATCTGCGTTGATGCGATGTGATGTCATCATCTTCTTCGACATCATCAATCTTCCTTCTCGTGTAGTCGTAATGATACGATCGATGGCAAACCGAAAATACGACGAGAATTGTCGTTCCATTTTCGAATTTTTTTTTCGACACACCAGTTTCGAAGTTTCGTTTTGTCGTCACTCTCAAAACACTTTGGATGGATTACTGCTGCCCAACTTTTCAAACCTACTAAGTATACAACTACAACAACAACTGCGACTTCTACGGAGTCCTTACTTTGTCTCATGCTTGCCAACTCCACTCTATATTGTAGCGCACGGTGCGTTGTTGGGCCGGCAGTTCGGCGGCTGGCACGGAAATACACAGGCCGAAGTGCGTTGTCCTCCTTGGATGACATGGATGATGTTGCTGTTACGTCACCCATGTTTTCCTCCATGGAGGAGTTTTTCAATCCCACAGAGACACATCGCGATCTTCGAGCCATGTTGCGAGATTTTGTCAAGAATGAGGTGTGTTTGTATATGTTGTGTTGTCTTGTGTTTGGATTTGTTTCATGATGTTTGTTGTTATTGGCGGGGAAAGGACCTTTTGTTCGAACCTATCTAACATCTTTATTGCGATCATGATGTTATTACGATTATGTATGACGTGATTCATTTTTTTGTCGTCTCTTTTCAGGTAGAACCACAAGCATTGGAATACAATCGTACCGAATCCTTCAATTTGCCCTTGTTGAGGCAACTGGGTGATTTGGGACTGCTGGGATTGACGGTCGAGGAAGAGTATGGTGGTGCTGCCTTGGATGCAGCCGCGGTGGTACTGGCGCACGAGGAGTTGTCCTATAGCGATCCAGCCTTTTGTTTGAGTTACTTGGCGCACTCGTTGCTTTTGGTCAACAATTTGAGTACCAATGCAACGCCGGAACAAAAGGCGCGATTCTTGCCCAAAGCGGTATCAGGAGAGCATATTGGTGGCATGGGGATGAGTGAACCCAGTGCCGGAACGGACGTCTTGGGTATGACGACCAAAGCCGTGTTCGATTCGTCGAACAATACTTGGCAGATGACGGGACAAAAAATGTGGATCACCAATGGTACACTCGATGGAGGTAATACCACGGGAGATTTATTCTTGGTCTATGCTCGGACAGGACCCGAACGAAGCGACATTACCAGCTTTGTGGTCGAAAAGGACATGCCTGGATTCCATGTCGGCCAACAAATTCACGACAAGCTGGGCATGCGAGCTTCACCTACTGCCGAACTAGTATTTGACAATGTACCTATTCCCAACGAAAATGTCATTGGAAATGTCAATGGTGCCACGCTGTGTATGATGCGAAATTTGGAAATTGAGCGATTGGGTCTTGCCGCGATGGCGTTGGGTATTGCAAGACGGTCCATCAATGTTATGAAGGATTATGCCAACGATCGAAAAGCTTTTGGGAAGACACTGTGGGACTTTGGACAAATCCAGTCAGCAATTTCCACCTCCTATGCCGAATACATGGCCGGCCGTTGCTACGTTTACGCTCTCGCCCATCAGTTGGATCTTTCCTCCTATGGAAACGGCTTGGATGCCGACGGCACCAAATTGTATTGCGCCCAGATGGCCAAGACAGTTGCTGATCGTGCCATTCAAGCCTTGGGTGGGTATGGCTACGTGGGTGAGTACAATGTCGAACGACTATGGAGAGATGCAAAGCTTCTTGAAATTGGAGGCGGGACCAACGAATCACATCACAAGAATATGGCACGTGATCTCAGGAGGGGACCTCCTCTGGAATAGGATGATAGAGTGCATGAGATTATTCTTTTTTATGTTAGTTAGATTAATTTATAGTTAGTCCTTGTAGTTTGATTATGAACGTACACAGTGATTTTACGCACGCTAACAGTAAGTACGGTAGTAGCTACCTATTACCGTAGAGAGTATGGTTCATATGATACGTAGTAGATCGTTTACGTGTACCGTACTCGAATTGTGGCAGGATGGTACGAAACAAAAGGCACCAACCTCACACCTCATCATCTCGTCTGCACTATGGTACTCTTTTACTATTACCCCTCATTTCAATCATCATCTGAAATATCAAAAGTAATCCCAGGGACCAAGAACTGCAGCCCACCTGCTTGTCTTTATACCTGATAACGCCACCCTACGAAAACGAATATTGAATCCAGTGTTAGCATCTGTCACTTGTTGAGTCGCCCCGACGTACGATTTGGATTTACGTGGACTGAGTGTCGCCCTGTTGTGTACTATTCTGACATCCAATCATCATGTCGTTCCAAGTCCTTTCTCGCGGTCTCTTATCCCGTTTTGGGTCCATTGGTATTCACCAATCTTCCATTCCCCATCACTGGAAAACGGCTACTGCGAAAACAGTATCCGCCTTGAGCCATCCTCACACGTCAATGGGATTGTTTTCACCCTATGCTTTCAACAGCGTTGTATCGACATCCGTCAGAACCTTTGCCACCAAAAAGGTAAGTCAATTTGGAGCAAAGGGTTTGGATCCGTCTACCTAGAACCAGCAAGCCGAAATGTTCTCACGAATCACAATATTCATTTATGTTATCAATTTCACTTTTTGATATCTCGTACGTTTCAGAAAAAGAACTTGTTGCGCCATACCAAGGGCTTCCGGGGCCGTTCCAAGAATTGTTTTCGAGTTGCCATTCGGCGTCTCCAAAAGTCGTGGCAATATGCCTTTCGAGATCGTCGTCGCAAACGTCGGGAATGGTCCAAATTGTGGATTCAACGCATTTCGGCAGGCGTCCGGCAATATTCCCATAGCTACTCCAAATTCATGGGCGCTCTGAATAAGTCGCCGTTGAAGTTGGATCGCAAAGTATTGGCAGAACTGGCTTACCACGAGCCGTTCGCATTTCGATCTGTGGTGCAAGTAGTGGAGCATACCAGCAAGAATAATAAGGCCGCAACAGCAGGGGCAGTAGCTGGCGCATAGTGGAACAATGAGTTATCGGAATAGTTGTTTAGTTGTAGTTCTGCATTATTTGTTCCTCTACGATCAGTGACGTGAGCTTGACAGGGAGATTGTAATGAAGTATGTTAAGAGGTTACTGGAAACATGAAAGGGAGGGGCCGTGACTAGACCGGGAGAGGCCATGGTTGTAGTTGCCGCGTTGGACTTCGATGCCAATTTTAGTTTGAATGTTCTGGAATAGGAGCGTCCTGTGTGTCTTCATCACAGTCAGGAAAATTCAAAATCAAACACAACGGATTCACAAGGGGGGTATCGCCTAAATTCATCAAATTAATGCAGTCATCTCTCTGGAAATACAATCGAAGTCGTCTTCCTAGTTATACATAGGATAGAACGTTCTATCAAGCCTGCATGACCACCATCACGGCAGAAAAATGTTGACACAAGACACCATTTGCTTGAATTGGCTACCGAGTTTCATGACACAAACCCAGCAGGAACTGATCAAAATGGATGAAATACTTTGCAGTATAGACGATGAATAGCAGGCCAAACACCCCGCATTACAACCCAGCCAGGTAATCAATAATTTGAGAGTGTACATTACTGGTTAGCTGCTACGTCCAGAAACTTCCCAATTGGTTCAGTCTTCATATCCAGATAGCAGCTTAACAAACTGTCCGCCCGTGTCCAGGTTTTCTAACCAACTGTTCCGCATGAATATCTCCTGCTGGCCAAGGAAGTGAAAGAGTAGCAGCTGAGAAAATGCCACGCCGTCTCTGTATTCAACTTTAGAAAATGCCGAGTCACTAGTCTAAAGAAAGATCATTCGGAACAATGATTTCTTCTACGCCGACTCTTTGCTTCGTCAAAGATTGATCGGCAAGAGTTATTCCACACCTTTGCGCAGCAACGGTGCTATCATTACCAACACGTCCGGCTAGGAATCACTCTCTTTGCAATGGACTACTCGTATTCATTGTTCGTCTACGCCGTTTCACTTTACAAATGGGACTTCCGCCTGGACTTTTTGTAGTCGCGTGTGTCGATCAGCGTACCAAGATGTGGCAATGAAAAGACAGGCCACAGCCAATACAACAAGCACGCCAAGAACAAGACTTGTTACTTGAGCTTTGTCCATACGTTGAGGCACAGGTGTCGGAATTTGGCTGGGAGCCAGGGACTCTGTTGGTGAGCTTGAGGGTGTTGTTGTAGGAGCCCTGGTTGGACTAGAAGTTGGCGAAGGAGTGACTGTAGGACTACTACTGGGCATCAAGGATGGTGTTGCAGATGGTTGGACTGTTGGAGGAACAGTGGGCAAATATGTAGGTGCTCCAGTTGGAGATTGAGTCGTGACTTGAGTGCCTGGTATTGTTGTAGCTGTGGGATTGTCATTTGTTTGGACAACTGATCCCGGTGCAGGAACGGTAAATTGATGGCTTATCTCTTCACCAAAATCGCCTCCACCAGAAACCAAAATCTCCCCCTGCACGCTCTCGGTACCAACGTAAACAAGGTAGGAGCCTCCTTCATCGTAGCAACACAATCCATCGCCTTTGGCGTCGGTGATGATGAAGGTGTAGGTTGACCTTTCTTTCATTGACACTGTGTGATAAAAGGTGCTTCGAGGATCGGAATCCAAGAAACTGTCTGCGGGGAAATCGACCAATGTCACTCCAAATCCGGTCTCGTCAATAATCATCATGGAAATCTCGTCGGGAAAATCATCAAAAGTCAGGGCAATCGTGACTTGCACGTCTTGGGCAGGCGGCAACGTTGGCGCGTCACACTCAAAATAGGCTGGCGGGTTGACTGAGAGTTCACAGACATTCGTCCTGATCCACTCGTACTGATGGCTTACTCGACTGTATACGCCAGGATAGTCGTTGTCTCCACATCCAAAGCCCCACGAGGTCACTCCCACTTGAATGTATTCGTTCCATTCTTGAATCATGAGCGGCCCTCCCGAGTCACCTGTTGCATCATAACAGAAGAAAATCTATGGTCAACAAGAGCAAACGGCCAACAACATTTCATACAGTCTACCATCAAGACGACGATCTCACCGAAACATGTGTCTTGATTATCATCCTCCGCACACAACATGTCTGGAGTGATGAGGCCAGCATATCCATTGGCAAAGGCTTCGTCTGTGGTTTCGGTATCTTTTGCCAACATGCATTCTTCGTTATCGATGACATGCAAGCCCACCTCTTGTAGAACGTCTGCCGCACCACTGTTCGATCCATCCTCGTAGGTTGCCGTGGCTCCAAAACCGATAGCTTTGACACCATCTGCAATTCCCAGCACCGGCAGCGCTTCGTCTTTATTCAATCGTATTGGCGTGAACTGATCCGATGCCGGACGATCCAATTGTAAGATCATAAAATCGAACTTGTACGCCTCATTATCGTACACGGGATGCCGAATTTCTTTTATCAGTTCAAAGGTCTCGTATGTATCGTTGGGATCCGAGCGGATCGATCTTCCCACTTCGGCTCCGTTGAGGTTGGTACAATGAGCCGCACTCAAAATGATGTCGGGGGCGATCAGCGAACCACCGCAAGAGTGTCCGCCTCCAATGGTTAGCGACGCAAAGAAAGGATATGATCCAGGGACAGCATCTTGACCTCCAATAATCCGAGGCATTTGAATAGGCCTAGATGGCACCATTCTCCAAGTTTGTGTCAGGGCCAAGATATGGAGTAGCAGCGGCCAAGTAGATACATTTTTTCTGTAAGGGAACATAGCGTGGTTCCGTAGCGCACGGCCTTTTGGGTCTTGCTGATGTTCTGATGACAGCGGCTGGTAGTTGGTAGTTGGTATAGCTTGTAAAATAAAAGTTATTGCAGTGGCTTTGAGAAGTGTTGCTTTTTTTTCTTTCTCTCTCGCCGAAATCGATTTGAACAACAACAAATCCACAAGAGGATGGTACTACTCCCTACTATCGGTAGCTACCGCAGTTACTACCAATAGTAGAGCATCAAATGGTGCTCTCTATGGAGAAACCTACCGGTAGCTAGAGAGAAGACGCTGTATCAGATGTGTAGCAGCGAAGCAACAATTATCATCGAATGAAGCATTATTATGCAATGTTCCATTCTCCAACGACGACTATTTTGGCAAAGAAATGCGTAGTACGTAGTACGACACAGTACGTAGTCTTGAGAGAACCGACAATAATTATTATCATTGCTGGATGACCTCTACTCGTGATTCTGAAATATGATAGAGTAGACATTGAATGTTGTTGGGCCTAAACTGAAACTCATAGGTCTGGTTTGTTGCTGCAGTAATAACTGTTAAATGCGCGAAACGGATGTTTTTGCGATGCACTTCTTGTTTCATACATGCATATTTACATGCATACCGAAACTCCATTGCAGCAGTCGTTTTACCTACCTAACCGGTTCGTTATGTACCTACTATGCGACGTAGGTGAGCGGAGTAAATGAAGTCTGTACTTCGTCATTCGATTGAGGATCCTCGATATTGAGGCGGCTATGATACGTGCGCCACTATTGAGAGGCCTGAATCCTGAATACTGACTGTGACGACATCTCTACTACCGTAGCTATCGGTAGTACGCTTGCGCCTTCGTTCCACCACAGTCAAGCCACAGACGACAGACCTGCAGCAAGGTGGTGCATTGACTGTGAATCTTGCATCATCGCATCCGTAATAATCGGAGGGCCGAAGTCAACGATCTATCTACCGTGTCAAAGACGTCGTTGAAAAACTCTTGTCGTCTCGCCAATTTGCGTCTGGTCGTCTTTTTTCACCAACGCTTTAACAAGCTAAAAAGAGCATATTCTTAACCGGATCTTTCAATAGGCTGTCATCAACCGACACGTTTGGCTTTTTGCCTGAGAAAGACACTTCCTACGTACGCAACAAACATTCTCTATTTTGTTTCATGTCTTTTGCTATTCCAAAAGCATCCCTGCGAATTCATCTCATGAATCAACGGCATCGGTGTTATGTTTCGTACCAAGTGTACGGTGATCCTACTTGCTGGAAGAAACAATGTTCCAAGCGGCGAATGCTTACAACAGCCATGGCGTTGTACTGTTTTCACAGGATCCCGTCATTGCCACCATCCAAAATTCTGTTTCCCAGTGCCGATGCATTCTCTGTTACTTTTTTTCTGGGTCAGAGGGACGATAGTCGCGTCAATGCAGAACGCTTTTGGCACAAGGATGGAGCACCAATGCATTCAACCGGCAAGCGATTCTTTGCCACAGCTGCTTCTTCCTCTTCCGACCATTCAAATACATCCAAGGACGGCGCTACAATCGCCTCGGTACCACCACTTGAATCCACACGGCACTTACCGCGATTGTACGTCGAAGCACCACACAAATCTTTGAAAGTCAATGCGTTGGTGCCCATTACCAGAGCTCAGTCTCATTATCTGTTGGACGTCATGCGTATCACCAATCCCAAGCGTTGGCAAGATCTTGCTGGTCATGTTCGAATCTTCAATGGACATGATGGTGAATGGTTGGCCAAGACCATCGAGACGATTGGGGAAACGTCTCTTAAACAATCATCCCGGCGTCGACAACGGAAGTCGGAAGCCGCAGATGAATCGGACACTGTGCTGGAGTGTTTGGAATGTCTGATCCCACAGTCATCCGACGACGACGACAACAACAACAGAAGAAGAAAAATATCAGTCCACTTATATCTGGGACGACTAAAGAAGAAGCAACAACGAAAGTGGGTTCTGGAAAAGGTCACTGAATTGGGAGTGGATGGAATCACACTACTTGACACTGAGTATTCCATGGGTTCTGGTGGAGATGCATGGGATCACGAAAAGCACCAAGCTCATGTGATTGAGGCAGCCGAGCAGTGTGAACGTCTGACTTTGCCATCACTGTCACCCCAGCCATTACCGTGGGAGGGTCTTTTGGACCGAATCAATGCCTCCACAAATGGTAATGGAGTTATCCAACACATTTGGTTGGTGTGCCGGGAACGATGTGTAGATAGCCCTCCCATCCTATCCGTGCTTCAAAACATGCAAGAGGTGTATGCAGCGAAGGATGACTTACGGGAGGTTCGATATCACTTGCTGGTGGGTCCGGAGGGTGGATGGAGTCCTAACGAGCTGGGAATCGTATCTGACCTCGTGTCAAATGCAGTACAACAACCGAAATCAGAAACTCCCATCGTCCAGTTTGTGTCTTTGGGATCTTTGGTCCTGCGAGCTGAAAAAGCTGCCATTACAGCAACGGCAATTGTTGGACTTGCGACACAATGACTACTTGAAAATTTAGTCGTCGTTAGAAGAAATGAATGATTCTATTGTCATCGACTCACCGAGTGGCCCTTTATTGAATTACTTCGTGTTGTTGCAATGATTACTAACTGTACGTACAGGGCAAGATGTCTGTTTGGAAGAAGGCTCTTGAAAAGAAAAGAGACTTTCGATTTGCGATCAATGTTTTGTATCATTACAGTCCAAAACAACAGTACTAACTGTAAAGTTCGAATTTGTTCCTATGCCATCGTCAATCCTATCCAGTAGAGAATTTTTAAACGCAGCATGCATTCACAGCTACAACTTGGCACATGACACGAAGCTCAAGTTTTCAGAAGAGCCATACAAACCAAACAAACAGAAAACGACGCCCTCGATCTCTAAACACGAATAGCCGCCAATCCGTCAAAACACGAAACAATGGAAAAGAAGTGGGTCGTTAATACTCCAAAAACTGCAACCAGAAAAAGAAACAGCCACCAAACATAGCGATTATGTTGTGTTTGTGTTTGTGACAGAGAGCTGAGGGAACACAGAACATCACCCGGTCCAACAGGACGTACCTTGCACACAAACTCACACGAACGATCCATTTCTCTCAGCCGTATACACACACGAAAATCACGCCTATGCACAAACGACCTTCTATCGATCCGCCACCGTATACGCTGTTGCACAACCAATACTCCATTTCAAAAGTGATACCTCAAGCTCAATCAAGCTGTGGCTTCTATGGTCGCTACCTTACCCTGTGGATCACCTTCCGTTCATTTTCTCGAACACCACCCAGGATGCCAGCACCAGGACAGATCTTTTTCAGGGGTTTGGTGACGGGCACACCTTCTTCTTCCACTCGCGCAAGACAATTGTCAAAAGAGACTCGCTTTGGGGGATGGCCGCAGAAGGTTTCACCGTCGAAGTTGAACTCAAAGTACGAAAGGGCGATGGCATTTCATCCGAAGCCATGATTCTCGCTGTATTCACACGACCTATGCCATATTATTCAGAATCTGGCAGTGGAAGGTGTTTTGGAACCATTCAAGCCGATGACTCTCAATGAACAATGATTGTGATGAATGAAGCAAAAACAGACAGAACATATATCATGTTTCCATCCAGATATGACGCACTCGAACGTTTCTTGTGACAAGCTAGAAAGAAATGTAGTGTGTCGATTTATTATTATATTATGATTCTACAATGTAGCAAGTTATTATTACAATCTCGTTAGCAAATGTAATTTCAGAAAATTGACAGGGTTGTTCGTTGATAGCAGGTGAAATATAGCGGGGTGAATGTTTTTTTTTGGTTTCGCTGCGAAAAGCAGGTCATCTTCTTGAATGGGACTTTGAATCGATAGAGGGTTGCCCACACAGGTTTACAAGTAGAAGATTGAATAAGCATCTATACGGCCAGGGGCGGGAGAAGCAGCGGGATTAAAATTGTGCATGCTTCATCCATTTGGGGCTGAAGCGACATCATCGATGCGCTCTTTATCTTACGGTCGATAGCTCTTGATCAAGTTGCGGACGCGTTGCAATGGTCGGATGCGAGGTGCTTTCCATCGTTGCACGTTGGCGTCGGCTGCCGCCGAAGCTTCCTTCTGTATCGCGTCGTAGTCGGGCCAGTTGCTACCAACGGTCGTGAATCGGAACTCGGCATAGTCACTGCAGGGCAGGAAGCAGAGAAAGTAGGGAGGAGAAGGCATGTTAGAACCATGAAATGCATTTGTGCCGGCCCCTCGTCTCTGCAGTACGAAAGAAAACTTACTACTCATCGTAGACTCGACGGCGGAAGATCGGATTGCCAACGTCGTCATACCAGGTACTTTTTGGGAAGGGAACTTCAGGTGTTTGAAGAGACCAAGCCATCGCCGTAGTGGTAGTTTTGAAGCGCCTTTCAACGGTAGGTCGAAAGGCGAATACTGCTTCTTGCATGACCAGCGCAGTCAAGAAAAGCAATAGGAAGAGGAAACTGAGCATCGTTGGGTGATCGCTGTTGGTGATAAGCCGTAAAATCGGTGGTGAGCGTTGGATGCTTCCGGAGTCCGAGAATTGTGACACTAGATACTAACTGGCTTCTTCAGCAGCAGTAAATCGAAAATACCTTTTTTCCAGAGGGAGACCAAAAACTGCAGGACCAATTCTTGATACTATTGGTGTCAACTTTTGCCAGTCGTACTTGGATCAACGATGACAACAGCAACTAACACAAATTCACTTGTCTCGGAGCCCTTCAATCAATATGAGAATTGAGAATAAGGACTTCACTGGCCAAGGAGCAGTTCCGGAGGAGAAAGAAGAAAACGTTGCTTTTTTAAGAAAATTGATGATCACGAACGAAGAGACGAATCTCGATCAATGGAATGCAGTTCGTACTTGTTGGCGATTTCGAGGTGTCAACGACTGAGAATTCTCAGTCGGCTATGAAAGAGGTGCAAGAGGGGTACATACACAAACGTTGCACCCGCGGAGAGGCGATGCAACTCGTTGATGTCGAGGGTGACACCACCTTCTGTCGTGGCCACTGCTGATTTGATGTTGTCAATACGTAGACTAGGTAGCAACCTAGTGTACAGGTACGACAGTACCGGTACCGTACTTTTCAGTCAGTACCTACGACGTAGGGGTAGGTACCTATTCATTCAACAGTACAAACGCAGGGTCGTACAACGCCACTTACTGTCACTACTACAGAGCACAACTTCAGGAGCTAGTTGACTAGGAGTCTTGAGAGTGACTACCTATACTGATCGCACTTGTCGTATTGAGATACTCGGTCGCTGTCATGACTTCCTCCGCCATCAACCATGGATGTTCCATCACTTGCTGAAGAGACAAGCGCTGCTCAGGATCTGCTCGTAACATTTTCTCTAATAAGTCCGTCAAATCGTCACTCAAACCCGACAGGTCCCTCCCTATCAAACTTCCGTATCGCAGGGCCTGGCCCCGGATATCCCCCTTGATGCAGATTCTTGCAAAGGACTTGTCTTCGGCAACAGGTGTCGCGAACAAGGCATCAGAACCGATTACCATGCTGAACACTATTAATCCAGTCATCCATAAGTCAGCACTGAATCCGTTCCAGCAGCCTCGCATTGAAGAAAAATACTCGGGAGCAATACAGTGTGGATCCAGCCCACCAGGTGGAGGCAACGGTCGGTTTGCATCGAGCGCCGCAGTAGGATTAAACTGCATCGCCCACCCGAGTTTGGAAATATCCACGTGATTCTCATCCAAAAGAATGGCGTCTAGTGACAGATTACGATGACAAAGTCCCGCGTCTTGCAGTGTCTTCAAGCCCTAACAAGAAAAGTGATAGATAGATAAAGAGAGAACGGACAGGAGTGAGAGCCAAACCGCTAATTTCTCGACATGCATCACCTACACCGCATGTTGTTCTTTGTACCTGCACAATTTGGCGAACGAAAAATCGTGCCAAGGGCTCTGGCAATGTTCCCACTTTTTGGCAAAAATCCAGCAAGGTCCCATCACGATGATAAGGTAGTACCGCATAAACATTTTTAGACGATGATGCTATGAGATCGGTACCCACTATATGCGTGACATTTCCATCATTGTTGTGCTGGGCAATATGTTGCAAGATCGATAGCTCATTCAAGGGAGAATAGACCGTGGTGGCGAATGCTGCAATATCCTGGGGGGACGAGGTTGATGTGACACAAGTGTCGTTCAAGACGCTGCTGGGGTGGATGTGAATGGTCACCATGGTATGTCTTCCAGTGGGGTCCGTAACCAATTCCCATTTTTTGGTCGACAAAAATGAAGACGATTCTCCTGTTGTCGGTTGCTGTTGTTTCAATTGATATCCTAACCGGATCGTGCCATCCTTGGTTTTTCCCAGTTTGCGTTGCAACCAAAAGGCGCATGGTGTTTGTATTGATGTTGTGTTATCACTATTCCCATCTTCTTTGGATGTAATGACTAGAATGTTCCCCGACATTGTTTGCCTACGTTCCAGAGACGGTGGCCCACAAGTAGTCAGCGACACTGGTGGTGGTAACAGTGGCCTCGTCATTGTCGTTCCTGAGGGTGATGAAACATTTGTTGTTGTTTCAACGACGGGTGTATTGTCCCAACCTCGATCAGCCCCGTTGCCTTGGATTGTTCCCGGAATATCAACGAATCCGACGGTCAATGTGGCCGTCAAGAGGATCGGGGGATCGAACGATAAAAGAAAGCTCATCGCCTCTGGGAAGTAATTCTATTCTTTTGCTTCGTTATCCTTTTTGGATCGACGCAACCTCCTCTATTGTACAGTGACAGTGATGCAGAATCAGTTGATAGCTGTGTTTGCTTCTGTAGATCGATTGGGATAGAAATCGAAGGGTAGACAGAATTTTTATCCTTGCGGCAAAGCTATCATTTCCCTTTGGCTTTCCTCTTGTCGGTGTGATGAAGAAAATGGTCAAAAGGATCGTTGTTGTTGTTGGTTGGTTGTTTTGATGGGTCGAAGAATTGTGTCGTCTTTTGGGGGCAGAAAGGGGAGTGTCGTTTACCCCAGAATGAATTACAAGTCGCATGCACTACTACCACCATAGGTACAGTTTTTCTGTGTTACAGATGGAGAAAATCCCTTCTTCAGTTGTATCATAACAATGTTTCAACAATATCCTCCAGTCTGTTTTTGTTTCATGAAAGCAACTTGTACGATAGATGGGCTTAGAACACGTGAATTTTCTATCATAAACGAGACGCTTGACTCGACTCAGAGTAGTAGCTAGAACAAGTCTTACAATTCTCTTCTGCTTTTCTCCTTCCGAGGATCTAGCTATAGATTTTCTCTACACACGCAACAACATCCTCCGCGTCATCAATGATCTTTCGTATCGCCAAGAACGACGTCCAGGGTGACACCTCCCAACCCTCCTGAAAAGTGCCACCAAAGCAGTTATGATGGATACGATTCGTTTTTTTCATCAACCACCAAACAATTACTAATACACTTTTTCAATCAATCAAATCATTTTGAGACGTCGACCTTCAGCCACCACAAAATGATGGGTTAATCTCGGCATACTCCTCATCAACAGCCATCGCTTCACGTCAATGCCAAGCCCTTGTCGCGGCATGAAATTGATCGTCACGCATAATGTTCAAAGGCGACTCAGCCAGAAGCCGAGCGAAGTAAATGCTGGCTGCATTGGAAGTCATATCCCTCCTAAAATTTGAAAAAGTATTTTGAAATATACTACAGTTTTGGGAATCACTTCGACTCCGTACTATGTTTAGAGTTAGTGCCGTGGTATTAGCAGCAAGTTACTACGGTACCAGTATTCCAAGCACTTACAGCTAACTATCAAAGTTGTACTGTAGTACGTATTTTACTCGGAGAGCTAATGTTGCCCGCCTCGGCTCAGCGCGCGCAAGACAATGTTTCGGAGATTTCCCACATCGCGTTGACCTAACAGTAACTGGATGACGCATGTATGTCGACACATCGATGATGAGGTCTCTTTGCTGCTTTCGCCTACGAACATGACCACCGTGACATCCTTCGCTCTCACTCACAATCTCAAGAAAAACGGATTGACAAACCTTTCAAGCTATCAATCACTTCTTCTACGACGACAGCGTCGCTCAATCTTTATTCAAACCAAGGTTTCATCATAACGACAATTATTTGCCACTTGATCTCTCGAAATACTTGACAAAAACCAAAACGCATCCATTCCACCCACGAAAATGATATCTTTCAACCTCCTCATCGCCACCATCCTCCTTTCTATGGCCTGTCTCGCGTCTAATGCGGCCGCTTTTGCTCCCGTCAGTCACGTGACAGCCATTGCTCGAACCAACGCAATTGCTCCGTTGAATATTTTCGATGACAAAGAGCGAAATGCTTTGACCCGTGATTCCGAACCTGAGGACTACTTTCAAACGTGAGTCGCACGAAATCTATGACGATGACAGACAGAACTCTGCCGACTTTTTTGTTGAATTTTCGAAATTTGCACACCAGAATCTGACGCCGTCCAATGCCCCCTTCATGGAATGTCTTTTTCGTTTTTACAGAAACACAGACAAAATGTCTGACGAAGAAAAGATCCCCATCGCGATTGCTGGACTTGTCGGAATTTCACTGCCATTTATTTTGGGATTGATCGCTTTGTACGCTGCTAGAGGGTAGATGGATGGTTTGCTTTTGGAAAGAGAAAGACTTCCGACTGGATCTCGTAGAAATCTGCTGGTAGGAAATCTACGTCGTAATCTAAAATCCCGAATGGAACAAATAAATGCTAAGTTAGAACCACCTCCTTATTTTGTAAAAATGCGCTACCATACGCGAGAGCCAGTCTTTTGCTGAATCCCCCTTTTTGCATTTGGTCATTTTAAAAGACTTCCAATTGACTGTGAAAGGATTTTTCTTTTTTCCATCATAGTACAGAATTCTGTAGCTAGAGCAGAATTTGAGATCTTTCAAAAAAGAACCATGCATTCAAAACAAATTAATAATGACACCTTTTAACTTTTCACAATAAGGAGATGACCACTGAATGCAATAGTACTCCTGATCCTCTCCTTCATCCACCTTCCAATTGCGACAGTACGTTGTAGACAAGGTTTGAATAGACGTGGGGAAAGCTACGCAGGTTGCACCATTGTGGTGACATTCTCCTGTCGAATTACTGCGCTTCGTAGTACTACGGTATTTTTGTATTTTTACTCATCTTCACTGTGATACCTGATACCTTGCCAAACAGCCGTAAATGCTTCCTAATCTAGTGATTAGATAATCTATTTCTCGAGCCAACACTAAGAGCCTCTGTAGTTTAGTGGTAAAATATCCGCCTTCCATGCGGATGCCCCGAGTTCGATTCTCGGCAGATGCAACAACTTTCTTTTGCCATGTTTCAACTTTTTGACGTAGTACCAGCGCAAACTGATCGGAGATACTCCTTTTTTTTGAATTACTACGTATTTGATGTATCCTGGAAAGTTGCCTTCCAGACCCGGATGAAATCACAGAAAACCCAATGCCTGCCAATTACTGTCTCCAATCGAACCACGAGAATTTGAAATGTGGCCTAGCTAGGCACGAGCACCGGTAAAAATCAACAAGTGGCCTACGGCAGAGTCACTAGCAACGACTATCTCAAATCGAGCCCTGCAGCCGGAATTCTGAAAAGGGGTAAATCAACCATGAACTGTCGATCTACGGCTTTTCATCCTAATACTGGTTGTCGAAAAAGTTGTCGTTGACATCATCAAAACCCAAGTCCTGCAATCGACTGAAAACTACTGCGTCGGAACACGGTCCAACACTGGCTACGCATCTTCTTAGCGATCACGACTCAATAAACTGCTTCATCGCTTCATCGAACAAAAACAAGTAACGTCAATCAATATAACAGCACGTTCACTCTCTGCGAATTGCACCATCCTTCCCATCAGAGTACCCTGGCCGTTACCTGCGAGCACAGCTCAAAGTGGACAGGACTAGTACATCATAATCCACCGGTGAGTACTCTTAATGGACCAACCCCTACCTCAAGTGTGAAAAGGCGTTGTATCGAAAAACTGCATGAAATTTGGTTGAAAAGCTGCGAACTAGTTAGGAAGCGTGGATACAAATACACTACGGCAAATATAGGTGCTGTGCTCGTTCGGTACGACAACAGAGCATCCATAAACTCTCCACTCGTATTCTGCCTTCAACGCCAAGATATTTTCGCACCCCGTTCATGGCACACACACACACCAGACTATGGTTGACCACTATAAATGCTCAACACATGGCTGGAAAGCGCCTTGTTGTTATAAAAAGACACTTCGAGCAGACTCCTCCTTGCGGGGAGACTGCTGCTGGAAGGGAACTTCATGAAATCAGAAAGGAGGGCTAAAACAATAGTGTAAAATCGGAGTACGTCGTTCTCGAAGGGGTTGAATAAATTAGCATGTTGTTTACCTTAGACATCATTTTTCAACTTGAGACAAACCGAGAACAAGCCAGGAGCCTTCGGAAGATGAGTTGTGACACAATAATTTATATACATTAATCAACCCAAAAGCACCAGAATTAATTGGTGCCTAGCCTCTGTAGTTTAGTGGTAAAATATCCGCCTTCCAAGCGGATGCCCCGAGTTCGATTCTCGGCAGATGCATCCCTTTTTTTTGAGGTTATCTCGACGTCGGATATGGCACATGCACTACGGAGCAGCTTCAAGCTCTACCACAGTAGAGGTAGCTACGGTAGTTAGAGTTTTTTTTATCCGGAAATCAATCGCATCATCAGGTAGAAGCAATTTCACCAGCCAGTTGATGTGTCGACGACGAAGGAGCATATGGAATGATTCACTACATCATCATTCTGCAAGTTCGTTCAAGGCCATCCATAACGAACCGTAGTACTTTAGTAGTACCGGTAGTAAACATAATATTTGGCGCAAAGCGCTCGGCGTCGTTGGTGACCAATCTGACGACGATGCCTTTGACTTCATATTCTTCAAAGGTACTGTAAAGATTTTCGTGCTACAACATGCCACCGTATGATAGTACCTGGTGCCTATTACGGAATTTTACCAGCATTTCGTACTACAGTAGGTTTGACTTCTGTGGAAAATCGCGCCCCTTTTGAATATTCAAATTTTGGTACATATTATCTGCCCCCAATTATTGACCGCGCAAAAAAGTACGCTTAAACTACGGGAAGTTTGCAAATGCAGTGTAGGCGGAAAAGAATATGCGGTCTGGCCGCGGCACCATAAAGATACGGAAGCGAAGCTCGGCCAAAGAATTTCGGTAGTCACAACTACAACGTGGTACGTAGTAGCACTACCAGGAGTACCTGCTGCGTCGTGTACCTACCGGTGTGACTTTGATACGACGTACAGGTACACGGGGTAGCTGGCTACATACGGTACTCTAGCTAGCTAGCTAGAGTAGAGTATTGCTTCCATACTGTCGTCGTCTGATGATTCCATCTCTTGTTTTTTTTCTGCAAAACAGAACAACATCTCAACAGGCCAACACGCAAAAATCATCAGCTTCGCCGCAAATTCGACTCAGCCTTTTTCAGTCGCCACGCCTACCCTTTTCACTCTCTTCGTAGTTCACACTTTTTTTAAAAAGATCAAGCGGTGTCTTGTATGGAAGTAAGATGATGTCTTCAACATCCTCTCGCACCAAAGTGGCCAAACATGCGCTTCGGTGTGCCAACAACGGTAGTAGTAACGGTGTGACCTTTTCGTCGGCCTCGGCGGCAAATTCGTCCAAGTCGGCCGCACGACGATCCCACAGTTCACTCTCCAATTCTCGTTGGAATCGACGCCTTCTCCCAACGGCGTTGAAATTGCAGTCTTCTTCGTCGCTATGGATGTACCAGCGACCTCTTTACTACAGCACCGAACAGGTGTTGCGATTGAGGAACTCCAAGGTGGACGAGACCAAAACTTTGTACAACGCCAACGACGAAAAGGAGAATTGTGGCGTAGGTCTTATTGCCAACTTGAAATCGATCCCTTCACGACACGTTGTTGAAGTTGCTGATGAAATGTTGGTACGAATGGCTCATCGCGGTGGCTGTGGTTGCGACCCAGCCTCGGGAGACGGAGCAGGTGAGTATTACACAAACTGGATTCGTGGTATGATTCTTCAACTACGTGGCGTTCTTTGATTCTTTCGTTCTTGTTCACCCGACTATCCATTACTTTCTAACAAACTTATGCTCTTTGGTCAATAGGAATGTTGTTTGGAATGCCAGACTCGTTCATGCGTACCAAGGCCAAGGAATTGTTTGGGGTGGATCTCCCCCCAATGGGTCAGTATGCAGTGGCTAATGTCTTCTTCCCTCCCGGCAGTGACACCAAATCCATCATGGGAGACTGTAAGGCAATCATGGAACGGTTCGTCAAAGAACGCGGTTTGACAACTGTGGGATGGAGACCCGTCCCAGTCGACAATTCCATGCTCGGGAAAGAACCGCTAGATAGCGAACCAATCACCGAACAGATCTTCATCACCATGGGAAGCAAGACCAAGGACCGCAAAGTCTTTGAACAAGAATTGCTTTTGGTGCGAAAGCTTGCAGAGGAGGAAGCGACCGACATGCTCGGACCGGAATCAGGATTTTACATCAACTCTCTCACCACCAACCATATCACCTACAAGGGACAACTGACACCCGAACAAGTCTCTCAATACTACAAGGATCTACAGGACCCTACCTTTACGTCCCACTTGGCGTTGGTCCACTCACGATTCTCTACCAATACATTTCCATCCTGGGAACGTGCCCAACCCATCCGCATGATGTGTCACAATGGTGAAATCAACACTCTTCGAGGAAACAAGAACTGGATGTACAGTCGAGGCGGAATCATGGAATCTCCGATCTTTGGTGATGACACGTCTTTCTTGCTCCCTGCTGTTTCTGACAACATGAGTGACTCTGGTAATTTTGATTCGGTGTTGGAACTCTTGACCAAGGCTTCCAATAGATCTCTTCCAGAGAGTGTCATGATGATGATCCCCGAAGCTTGGCAGGATAATGACAACTTGTCGGAATCCAAAAAAGCATTTTACGAATACAACTCCTGTGTCATGGAACCTTGGGATGGACCAGCAATGGTAGCCTTTACAGACTCTCGTTACATTGGAGCCACTTTGGATCGTAACGGGCTTCGCCCATCTCGATACTATGTCACCAAGGACGATCACGTCATTTTGTCCTCTGAAATTGGTGTCTGTCCAGAACTGCCCGAAGAGGAGGTCAAAATCAAACATCGACTGGAACCTGGAAAAATGTTTTTGGTTGACTTTGAAACACAACGAATTGTCCCTGATGATGAAATCAAGGAACAAATTGCATCTGAACGACCATACAGCGAGTGGGTACAGCAAGGAATGATGGACCTTACCGCTTGGGCCAAGAAGAGCGGATCTATTCCCGACCCAATGGATTTCAATGTGACCAATCGCAAGTTGAATATGTTTGGATTCAGTAGTGAAAAGCTGGAAATGTTGCTTCTTCCTATGGCCATTGGAGGAAAGGAAGCCCTAGGAAGCATGGGAAATGATGCAGCCCTAGCTGTTTTGTCTGAATATCCTCGTCAAGTTAATGACTACTTCAAGCAGTTGTTTGCTCAGGTGACAAATCCACCAATTGATCCCATTCGAGAAGAAATTGTCATGAGTCTTGTATGTCCAGTTGGTCCAGAGGGAAATCTTTTGGCAGATGTTGGTCCAGAACATAGCCAGCGACTCGTGGTTCGTCACCCTGTCTTGACATTGGAAGAAATGGCTACTCTCAAGAACAATGAGTACAAAGCTCCTGATGGCACATCGCGATTCAAATGTGCCACTGTCGACATTACCTTCCCTGTCGGAAGCGGGGTCGATGGTATGTTGGCTGCTCTTGAACGCATCTGCGACGAAGCTGCCGATGCCATTCAAGGAGGAAACTTTGGAGAGAAGGGAGTCCAAGGTGTCATTCTTTCTGACAAGTTTGCTGGCCCTGATCGCATGGCTCTACCTTCTCTGATGGCTGTTGGTGCTGTCCACCACCATTTGATTGGCACTCGGCAACGACCAAAGGCTGCTATCTTTGCCGAAGTAGGAGATGCAAAGGAGGTTCATGATTATGCCACCATTTTTGGATATGGTTGCGATGGTGTTTGTCCTTACATGGCATACGAAGCCATCTGTAAGATGAATGCTGATGGTATGGTGGAAGCAATGGCAAAGCAAGAATTCACTGACGAGGAAATCATGAAAAACTACCGCAAAGCTGCTGCAAAGGGTCTTTTGAAGGTAATGAGTAAGATGGGTATCTCTACATTGCAGAGTTACAAGGGAGCACAGGTTTTTGAAGCTGTTGGACTTGCTGATGAGGTTGTGGATAGGTGCTTCACAGGAACCACTACCCGTATTCAAGGAACAGACTTCGAAGCCATCTATCGCGATCTTGAGCGATTCCACGCAGACGCTTTTCCTCCTCACACAACTGAAGAATCAATCCTGGTGCGAAGTGATGGACAATTCCACTATCGTGACGGTGGAGAAGCTCATTTGAACACACCTGCTACAATGGTAAACCTTCAAATTGCTGGGCGAACTAACTCTCGGGAGGCATACAAAGAGTTTGCCCGATTGACCAATGAGCAAAATCAAAAGGTTACCCTCCGTGGCCAACTGAAATTTAAGTTTGATCCTTCTAAGGCTATCCCTTTGGAAGAAGTAGAGCCTGTATCTGAGATTGTGAAGCGATTTGCCACAGGTGCCATGTCACTTGGTTCCATCAGCCGAGAAGCACATGAGACACTTGCTGTAGCAATGAATAGTATTGGAGGTCGGTCGAACACAGGAGAAGGTGGTGAAGATCCAAAGCGATTCCTTGACAATCGCCGATCCAGTATCAAACAAGTTGCTTCAGGTAGATTTGGAGTCACTTCGCACTACCTCGCGAATAGCGACCAAATCCAAATCAAGATGGCTCAAGGAGCCAAGCCTGGTGAAGGAGGAGAACTGCCAGGTTTCAAAGTCTCTGATTACATTGCTGAAAACAGGCACACCACTCCAGGTGTTGGGTTGATCTCCCCTCCTCCTCACCATGACATCTACTCTATTGAAGATCTGGCACAGCTCATTCATGATTTGAAGAAAGCCCAACCAACAGGAGAAGTCTCGGTTAAGCTTGTATCAGAAGTTGGTGTTGGTGTTGTTGCTGCTGGAGTAGCTAAAGCTCTCTCGGATCACATCACCATTAGCGGACATGATGGTGGAACTGGTGCTGCTGCCTGGACTGGTGTCAAGGGATGTGGTCTCCCTTGGGAACTTGGACTTGCTGAGACCCAACAGACTCTGGTCTTGAATGGGTTGAGAGATCGTGTGAAGCTTCAGACAGATGGGCAACTCAAGACAGGCCGTGATGTCGCTATTGCCTGTTTGCTGGGTGCAGAAGAGTTTGGATTTGCTACTGCTCCTCTTATTGCAATGGGCTGCATTATGATGAGAAAGTGTCACTTGAATACATGCCCTGTTGGAATTGCAACACAAGATGAAGAGTTGCGACGAAAATTCACCGGACAACCAGAGCATGTAGTAAACTATTTCTTCCTTTTGGCAGAAGAAGTCCGTGAAATTATGGCAAAACTTGGTTACCGAAAAATGGAGGACATGATTGGACAAACCCAGCATTTGGAAGTGAACAGAAAGGGGCAGCACTACAAGAGTCGTGGCCTTGATTTGAGCCCGTTGCTGACTCCAGCTTCAGAACTCAACCCTGCAGCTGGTATCAGGAATTTGACAACACAGTATCATGGTCTCGATATTGCTCTTGACAACAAACTCATCGCTGCTGCAAAGGATGCTCTCGAGCACAAGAAGCCAGTTGTTATTGAAGAGAAAATCGAAAACACTGATCGCACTCTGGGCACAATGCTATCATATGAGGTTTCAAAGCGATATGGAGCTGAGGGTCTCCCTGATGACACCATCACTCTAAATCTGGAGGGTAAAGGAGGGCAATCCTTTGGGTTCACCTTAGCAAAGGGCATCACTGCCAATGTCATTGGTGATGCCAACGATTACACAGGCAAAGGATTGTCCGGAGGTAAGATTGCAGTTTTCCCCAAGCCTGAGGTTGTTGCCGACGGTTTTGTTCCGGAGGAGCATGTTGTAGTTGGTAATGTTTGCCTGTATGGTGCCACTGCTGGTAAAGCCTTTTTCCGAGGAAAGGCTGGAGAGAGGTTCTGCGTCCGCAACTCAGGTGCTTTAGCAGTTGTTGAGGGTGTTGGTGATCACGGCTGCGAATACATGACTGGAGGAGTAATGGTGTGCCTTGGAGAGACAGGTCGAAACTTTGCTGCTGGGATGAGTGGAGGAGTTGCCTACATATATGATCCTGATGGAAAGTTCCCTGCACGTTGCAACATGGGCCTTGTTGGGCTAGAGTCTATTGAAAGCACGGCGGAAAAAGAAGAACTATTCGGTTACATTAAGGAGCACGTCGACGCAACGGGCAGCAGTGTTGGAGCTAGAATGCTTGAGAACTGGGACTCATCCTGCAAGAATTTTGTGAAGGTGTTCCCACATGACTACAAGAGAGTGCTCGAAGAACGTGCCCGAGCTGCCGAAGAGGCAGCGTAAGCATTAATCAAGTTGGGTGTTTGCATGCAGTATCTATATTCGATGTTCTATTCAAAATTTGTTTGCACATAATGAAATCATTAGAAAGACAATAATATTGAGAACGTTGGATCGACTTGTCAATTCGACTTTCTTCTCTCCAGCACTAGGAGAACAGGTCGACCTTCGGGGTCCATTCTGTTTGAAGCCACTGCTTCCATTACCATCTCAAACGGTTTGAAATCTGTTGAAAAGATGTATCGCACAGTCTTCGGCCTTCCAATACCCCCCGCTATTAGCTGCCATGTGGGCTGTTCCTGAGTTCGTTGCATACAAGGCGCGGAAAAAGTTTTGAGTTTTATCTCCCATGGATCTTTAACAATCTTGTTGATGACAGCCCAAACACAAACTTTCGTCTTACCATTTCGACTTTGCAAGCAGTGCAAGCTCGCAACAAATCTCCCTCTCGGATCCCGGCCTTTTCACCATTTGATCCAGCAGCAACTTCGTCGACTTCTGTCATTCCAACAAGACTTTCGTGCTCTCCTAGAAGGATGCCAAGAGGGAGAGTAGCTTCACACAGAAAAATTGCGCTGGAATCGGTCCCTCCTTGCGGCAATTTTTCCAATCGAGGCGGGAACTGAATCTTTTCTTCCACGGTCATGCCATCAGGCTTCAATATAGGGACAACAACAGAATATTGGTCAATCAACGCTTGCCTCGAGTTCAATTCATCTTGCATTCTTTCCCTTTCGGTTTGCTCCATGGCCTGCTTTTGGTTCTCGAATTCCTCAATCTCTTGACGGAGTTTTCTAGCTTGTTGCCGCAGCATCTCGGCTTCGTTATCATTTATTTGCTGCTGGCCACCTTCATCTAGCTAGTATTGAGAACTCGGAAGACGACGATGCCGAACCAAAGCATCGGACAAAGTCAGATTTTTGCGTTCCATTTGCGATGCATTGTTTCGACGTCGTTGTCAATCGGGTGACCGTCCAACCAACAGTGTTTGTCACCAAGTACGTCGCGAGAAAGGCGGTTACGGCCGCCATAGTTATACATGATGAAGGCATCATGCTGAAGCAATATGGCTATTACTGCGGTACGTCGTACTAAGATGTCCAGATCTAGTGCGACGAAGATCACTCTGCGATCGACCGCCAACACCACGGTACCAGGTATCATACACTGTATCAACGTGCTACAGATCAACATGTCAGGCCAATCCTTATGTACACAAAATAAACGCGCATGAGTTGTGCAACTCATGCAAAATTCGGAAAAAATCGATGTTTTAAGTTCCTTTATGTACGCGACATGAGTTGTTCAACTCCTGCTTTTGTCTGGCCTTCCATCGGATCTCTACCTGGAGGGACCCCAACTCGTGCAGTTCCGAATGGAGTTTTGCATGAGTTGCACAACTTAGGGTTAGGGTCGATATTTCCACACAATTACTAAAGGTAGTATAATACCTTAGTATTACATCGAATAAATAATGCAACAAGCGACAACCACCACAACATTGTCCATCGCTCGATCGATCGCTGGTCTCCTTCCTTCATGCTACCGGAGTTGCCAAAGGACCTTTGGTTTCTTTTTCTTCCATTTCTTCCTTGTTTGGCCCTGCGAACATGTCTAAGAAGAAAGTCGGGAAAGCCACCTCTCCTACGGGTGGAAAAGTTGAATTTGAAGCCGGTTGGTTCATCATGAAGGAATTCCAAGATTCCATTTGCTTCAGGGCATATGATGCTGTCCAAGGCCTTGGCGATAGTTACAGCCAAGCGCAGTTGCAGGAATTAGCTTTTCAGAAGTATCATGGTAGTGGAGAAGATAGTCATGGTCTGGCTGAAAAATTCATGAACGGGATCGAAATGTTTCAGGGTATTTATCATGACGAGATGAACCGTGTGACCCAGAGGAGCGAAAAAGTTCTCGATCCCATTTATCATTTGAGGCATGATAAAAGGATTGTTTCTGACCCAAATCCTGCTGTCAAAGGTATCAACTTGACAACGCTGACAGCCAAACTTACAACAGATAAGAGCGTTATTACCGGACGAACAATTTGGGCGAAAGGCCTCCGTGTGCAAGCCGCTGGAAGAAAGGTACTTGCGTACTGCAAGAAATCGTCCAAGTATAGCGACCCAAATACTAAGGTGTCTGGAGAGCAATGGGAAGATTACTTGAAGTTCTGCAGGTACAAGATGTGGAAGGAGTCGCAGCAATCCGGCAGCAAAACTAAATCGTGTCCTCCTCGTGAGGAAACATCTGGAATGCAGGAGCAAAACAGTGCTGATGGTGTGGGTGATGTAGAAGATGACGACATCCTCTCTGCTCCCCCAGATGTCGAAGAGAAGGATGAAGAAAAAGAAAGCACAGAAGATTTGACTGTGGAACTCACAACAGATGAGGAGGAGGCTGCGATCAAGGATTGGAACAGTTCTTGGATCTTTCCTGGCTATATGGCCTGGGCTTTGTGGGGACACATTCCCAAAGATGGCTTGGAAGAATACAAAGCTGACAGCTTCGCGACTTCTGATTCTTGCACACGCAAGAAAGGTGGTGCAAGCGCAGCCGGTAGAAAATCTATGAGAAAGGCAGCTGCCAAAGTGGAAGATCAGAAGAGGGAAACAAGCATGTTGGATGGAAGCGGTAGCGGAATAGGTGGACAAGAATCTCTGAAGTTAAAAACTTTTGCCCTAAGACAGGAGATTAGCACTGCCATGACTACAACCAGCATCGTCAGCAAATACAATGCGATGAAAGTTTCGTTGGACAAGCGGGTTGCGTTGATAAGCAACCGAAAGAACTCGATGGAGAAGCTTGTGTTTCAAAAGCCTGAGTGCTTCGATGACCACGAACACTACTACGCTACGTACGTTCCATACAAGGTCTACATGGACTGCGAGACTGAATTGGAGGAGTTAACTGACCAGTACAAGGATCTGGATGATCAAATGCTTGCAGAAATTGAGGCAATTAACCCAAAGAACGAAACAAGGAGCGGAAGGAAGAGAGATTCTGGAGAATTGTCGGCCTCCCCAACTAATGACCTCTCAAATGAAGTGATTTTTCTTGATGACGAATCGGAAACAGCACAGCTTACATACAATGATGACTAACGTCAACCGACGGCCCAAATAAATTACTTCTTGAATGCAATATCAAAGTGTTTGATTGGTCTTAGTGTCAAGGCTGCACATTGGCGTATGGTTCGTCCATTTGTAACCTAGCTTTGGGCCAGATAATTTCCTTCTTCTTGAATGCAATATCAAAGTGGGTGATAAGTCTTTGTCTAAAATCTGTCATGTTCATATGTCTCACAATAATTGCGCCATCCTCATCTCGAACGAGAGAACCTTGGAAGTAATCCTCTTCGTCAACGGCTCTTCCAGCATAGCTGCGTGCACTCGGGTTGGTATTCGACAGCAAAGTTCTAACAGCATTGGGAAGATCAGTGGCATTCAATTCTCCGAGTTCGCCTTCCCAATCAGAGGTATAGTCTTTATCCAACCCATCGATCTCAAGAAGCCAGTTGTGAAGAGCACAGCAAGTCTTCCACATCATGTCAGATTTGTCAGTTCCATGCACTCGAATCCCAGATTTTAGCACCCTCCATCGGCCTTTCAATATCCCGAAGGTACACTCAACGTCCTTCCGCATTGACTCCAACCACTTCGAGAATCGATACTGTGCCCTGGTATCTGTGTCTTTCATTGGTGGGATAGTCACTCCCAAATTCAAGTATCCATTGTCGACAATCAACCACCCTCCTTTGTACCTTTCTTTTATGATTAGGTTGTTCTCGTCGTAAGCGTATAGCTCAAATATTAAATTGCAAAGTGGATTTGTCCCGTCATGCAGCGTGGATGCCATGTCGTCATACCGAACCAAGGTTTTGTCATTCCATCTTGCGGGATGACCATCGGTCGTAGAAAAGATCTTTCGTCGATGGCTTGTAACGATGTTGTAAGTCCTCGAAGTAAATGGCAACTTGAAAGACAAATGAGCCTGTCTATGCTTAAAGCTGATCCTTTGGTGCTCAACATGGGAAGCATCCATCGATCCAACGCATCCAGGAAAGCCAGCTGCTTCATACTCTCGTATACACAAGTCAATGGCATCTTCGACAGTCAATGGTGGACCAACGTACTTGTTGTACAGAGTTGTGGACCCAAATTTGATGAACTGGTGGAAGAAAACTCTGATAACCTCTTCACTGATAGCTGTACACTCCTCCAAGTCATCAAACGTCCAACCTCTGCCTAGATACCTCAATGTTGTCAATACCAATAATTCCAAAGGAGCTGCAGGTTTTCCAGTCAAAGCGGCTTTCTTTCCTGGACGCCAACGCTTGAATAGACTGGTTCCGTCCTCCTTCATGGAGTCAGCGGTACACATTTCCACCAATTCTCTATATTGATCATATGGTAGTCGAAATCGACGCCTGAATTTGGAATGAAAGTCTGACATCCTCTCTTGACATCCCGTCTGACAATACATGTTGTACCAGAGGGACATTGTCGGAGGGAGGACTTTCAATTCACCATTGTCATCTCTGAACATAACAACACCTTTGCTTTTTCGGTGTTTAAAGGGGCGCTTCCTTGGTCTTTCTTTTTGCTCCTCCTCGTCTGAAGAGGAAGACGACATTTCATCAAACGCAATCAACAACTGTAAAAATTCATTCTCGTCTACTGCTAGGCAGGACATGTTGCTTGCAAGGAAGGGAAACGCAAGGGATCGATCAATCAGGCCTTCATTATCATTGTGCCATCAGTCGTCGGCGATGTGGACGGACCAACATCAACCAAGATCAACTCCAGTAATTCAACTCAACTTCAGTACATAAGGACTCTATTTTGATGAACGCGCGAGAGTTAACTCATGTGAGTACATAAGGGATGATTTTTTGTGCAAAAACGTCCCAGAGTTGCGCAACTCATGCGCGTGTTTTTTTTGGTGGAACATAAGGATTGGCCTCAAAAAGCAGTACGAGTACGGTACTGTACTACGTATGATTATGATACCAGGTACAGATCACGTCTGCCATCTATGTACGTCAATGTACTTCAAGTAGGTACTTCAAGTATGTATGAAGACTACGAACACCTTTGATACCAATCATAGAAGGACAGCAACACCTGCTGCTCGTCATGTTGCTGTAGCACTACGAACTACCGTACCTGTACGCCGAGGTACCTACCGGTACTACGGTACGGTAGTTTCCTTGGAGTTATACGACGTACTACGTAGAACATCGTTCCACTCTGATTACGACTTCTAGCTACAACTAGTAGTAGTAAAGTTGTAGGTCTAAGGTCTAGCTACCCCCGTAGTTGTCGTAATCCTCGCGTCCTTGGACTCCTCTGTGTGCTCACAACCCGTACTATCAGACCCTTTCTTCGAACATTTTCTTCCAGCATAAAGATGCAGCAAGCAATGTATGGTGGCATTCCAAATGGAGAGCTGTTTTCGCTCCTCCATACAAGTACTACTACCAGCTGTACAAATTTGGTTGGTGGGTGATTTTCACTGAACCTGCTGTGCTTCATCCACTGTCCAGAAAGAGATGCCCTCTCCTTCACGACTGACCAACTCTGTAGTACATTTGATCTTATCTGCATCATCATCATCATCATCATCATCATCATCATCATCATCATCATCATATTCATACCCCTCTAGAGATAAGAATCTTACTTTTTGTTTCACCCAGCAGTGTGATCAAAATACTTTCTTGCTCTGTATTTGGTATGCACCTACTACTAGAACCAAGAATTTCAAGTTCTCACGCAGCAAATGGAGTTACCACTTCACTCCAACCTCTTGTACGCACCACTTGTGCTTGGTCATCATCACCATTGGGATTGAGTAGACTACGTCGTTGTAGACTACCTAGTCTAGACACTAACGACGGATTGCGTATGATCAGAATAGGACAGTATTACGGTACTTACTGTATACTGTAAGTACTGGTAGACTACAGGAGTACCAGGTACGTCGTAATAAGTTTTGCAGTACCAGGTAGACTACCGGTACGTATGATACCTACCGTAGTCCTACCGTAGTCCCGTATAGCACTCTTCAAGATCAGTTTTGTGGTGACGGTTCTTCCACAGTCTTGCACTTCTGTCATGCGAAGCAGCTGGCTTTCTGCATTATCAGTGATTCCCTTAATTAATTACTTCAGAAATGCGAAGACGATGTTCTAATACACTTGAAGCTGTAAATAATGGCAATCACAACAGTGGACGTGAACAGCTGCTTCGAATGGTGATCGTGTTGTCATCGTCAACAAGCACAACAAGGCTCTTGCTTTTTTATCATGATGATTATCTCTCTCTCTATTATTTTTTGTGAACAACACAACAATCATTCACTGTCACATTGTATCATAGAGTGCATGAATAGTACTACGTATTATTTTTTGTTATTTATTACTTCCTCCAAACAATCAGCTGAGCGAAGAAATCATCATCATCATCCCATCCCTGCATCAAGATGAGCAAAAGTAAGGATGCATACGATGTATCGGGACGAAGGAAAGTTGGAACTGCAGGCACAGACGAGAGTAACGACAGCGGGTACTATCATCAGAATCAGACTCTTCTGAACCTGCAAAAGGAAAGTGATGCCTCGCATGCAGCGATAGCATCATCAGCAACACATCTTTTGAATGATACGAATGGAACTGCCAATTTCACTGTGGGTTCCGAATATTTTTCATTCCCTTCCAACTCCCATCCGACGAACTTGGCGATGCAAAACAATTCACAGTCAATCAATGAACTCCTAACGTCTCTTGGGATTCCTCTGTCTGCAGCAAGCATCGTCCTTTCCGGCATTGCACAACAACAAACACAAAACAATGCTCCTCCAACGCCTTCTCAGACATTCTCAATCGATAATCTCAACAATCTCTTCATGCAAGAGCAACTGATACCGAATTTTCTATCAGCTCTAACAGTCAATCAACCATCAGCGAGTCATCAACAAAACGTATCTCCCCCCCTTCTGGGCGCTATTCAGGAGTTACTTCAACAACTGTCTCATAATCTGACACAAAGAGGCATTGATGCATCGGTTCAGATAGCTGCGAACAGTGGACTGTTTACCATGCCGTCAGCAGCAGCAGCAGCAGCAGCACAACAAGAACGACAGCAACAGCATCAATTCCTCCAACATCACACTCAGCTCTTGGGTTCGTTGCAGGCAGCGAATCTTCCCAAGGTTGAAACGACGGCCATTACTGGTCAATCATCCAACTTGGAAACAGAAACCCATCGTACCCCCCAAACTTCCCGTCTCACGTCGTCCGCAAGAGTTAGGCAAAGAAGCGATGCATCGTCATCAACAAAAAAGAATGCTCCTCTCCCCCCTCCTCCGTTGCATCCAGGCGCCGCCGACGGAACGCCAGTAGCAGACCAGCCGAGCTACACCACCATTCCGTGTAGAGCCCGCGGAATGCCACGGGATCACAACGCGAAGGTACGCAAGTCTTCAATTTGCTTCTTTCCCTGTACTGATGGACACTTGTTGTTTCCTTTCGGATGAAAGACTCAACGCTGACGCGACCCTACTACAGACCGCTTATTTCGTCGTACCACATGATATAGAACATGGTAAAAATCTCATCTGCAGCTATCCGCCATGTGCCGATCTTGGTGTCAAGTTCTGTTTCTGCGTCCATTGTGGCATCCCAGTGGCCAAACGGAACGTTCGTCAGAGACATGATCATGGACGGGGGAAAAGCTCGCAAAACATCACTGCCGAACCTTCTGCTGCTGCTGCTGCTGCTGTTATTGTCGATCCGCCCAGCCGAAACGGAAAAGATTCAGGTATGACAGATATCAAGGACCGTAACATCACATCTTCTAGCGATGCCCAAGTTGAGACGCTATCAGGCTCGGCAAAGGATTCCCGACACGTAGACCCAATACAAGTTTCTGCTGATCCGAGTGGCCAACAGAACGACGAGGAGAGCACCTCGACTCACACTTCTAGCAGTTCAGGCGAGGAGGATCAAAAATTGAATTCTAGTGGATACCGAAGGAGGAATCGCAGCAACATCGTTCGAGGTGTTGGGGTATCGAGCGACAAAGTGTGGAGGAAAGGGGCGGTATCGGAGGAACGAGAACGTCAGTGGGCCGACTTACTGTACGATCGACCACAAGATAGAAATCAACAAGAAATGTGTGATTGGTTACTTTCTGTACTACAAGTTACCGATCCAAGAATCTCTGTTCCCAGCGTATCTTCATCAGTTGCGTCGTCAGGTGGAACCAACACCAACACCGGTTCCAGCAGCACTGGGAATTCCGAGAGCGATTGCCGAGAGTCCAGCGAGGCGAATAGAGAGAGCTCGTCGTCTTCGCCGGGATTTGACGAAGTAACTTTAAAGATGGGGCGGAAGCGAAGTGGCTCAGACATGACAACAGACGAACAGGAATCGAGGTGGAAGAGGTCTCGTCGAGAAGAGATCCCAAATCAAACTTTACAAAACTGACTTTTTTTTAGTGTTTCCATACCTCGTTAGTGTCACGG
Source organism: Nitzschia inconspicua (assembly GCA_019154785.2). Taxonomy (NCBI): domain Eukaryota; phylum Bacillariophyta; class Bacillariophyceae; order Bacillariales; family Bacillariaceae; genus Nitzschia; species Nitzschia inconspicua. The sequence goes on along the minus strand of JAGRRH010000013.1, from coordinate 2,254,096 downwards.
AAAATCAAAATCATTCGGAAGGCATCAATGGAGCTATTAATTTAGGAGAAGTCGTAGAAGATCTCATCTCACTACTAGATACCGTCGTATTCCAGCTCGTCCCAAAGAAACGGATCTTGCAAGGCAAATTGTTCTCTTGCTACTTTCTGAATTTTCAACTTCACCCCAATAGGATCGTGATCCAAAAGCATATGTGAAGAAATTTCAATCCTTTCGAAATCATTTCGTTTTGCCCAGCGAGGAGTATACAGCCTACTTTTTTGGTCCTGTCTCTGCTTACCCAACTCATCCGGATCCAGACTGGACTGACTGTTCCAGAAGCCTTCCCTCTTCCACACGATCCTACGATTGCTGCGAGTGCGAAAAAAGTGCACAATTGATCCGGGAGGGCACAGCTTCACACTAATACCCGTCGCCTTGAGGTCTGTTTGGAACTTCCAAAACTCCTCTACTTGATCTTTGAATCTTGAATTACGAACATTGTCCCTGTCATATAGTGTTTCTTCGATCGACTTGGTGACGCCGTCTACGGTCGAGAGATCAAATTTTCGGGCTTGTGCCCTGACTTGATACTTTGGTATCTTGACCCTGCAGATCATTTCTAGAACACTATCACGCAATTCTTCAAAGGTATCGATGGACATTCGTGCAATAATGTCATCATCAATTGAGAAGGAGTAGATGTAGTCCGAAACAGCCTCAGCCAGGTTTTCACTCATAGTACATCCAGGGGGGCTAAACGCAAGACATCGCAGATTGGAATACTTTGGGCGCAAAAACACTGACAGGATGCTTGCAACAGCAGCCCCCAGTGAATGTCCAACAATCCTCAAGCGATACCCACTGTACTTTGCCAGCGCAACGTCCAGCTTTTTATGTCTGCATCAGGGTTTGGGAAGAAATGGAACGATATCAGATGATTCGTTTAACTATTCATACCAACACAAACTGTAGAGCATGTCTCACCTTGACAAGTCCTCGTACACCCAAATAGCAAAGTGCAACATCCCTCTGTGACAGTACAAGTTTTCTCCATCAAATCCACATTTTACCCCCATTTCTGTGAGTTCAGTTGGTACGATTGCAATGTCAGCAAACACAGATTCTAGAGTCAATGTCCCACGAATCGCAACTACAATAGTTTTCCATTCGTGATCTACCGCGATGAAATAGGGAATGGTGTCAGCATTGTCGTAAAATGTGGCGTAGATAATCTCGTCAGGGGAGAGACCAGAAATCAGTTCCAGTGCAACAGTATGGGGGCGCCATATATAGTCTCCTTTGATTGTGACTTTCTCGGTGGACTGGAAGCAGGCCAATTGTCGCAATATTTGATACGTGAGCGAGCAGAAACCTGTAACTGGATTCTCAAGAACATAAGACACCCATGTGTAGGCTGCGTGTGCAAAGACAACAAAATGAGCGGCCTCCGCCATGACGTAAGTTTCATTCTTTTCTCGTACGGACAGCACCTCTGATTTGGGAAGGCTGCTCTGTGCACGTTGCCCATCGATTATAATTGAAGAATCCTTTTCTTCAAGCTTCGTTGGTTTCGGAATTACAACAGCCTCGATGTCTGCTGCACCCTTATCATTGGACTCCGCTACCAATGCAACATCCACTGCCGTGGTCTCTTGAATTAGTCTTTCTCTTGCCTCCAACCTAAGTTGCCTCCGAAGTCTTCGAACCATGTCCAGTCCCATCAAAACGTCGGAGGGAGTCAAATCAAGAATACCATTGTCGTTCAGGTAATTAGCGATAATCACAGAGAATTCTGCAAAGTCTCCAAGGACGGCTTGTCTCCCCCCAAATAAGCAGCAAGTCAAGAGGGAGGAACATCCAAAACAACATCTCAAGAAGATGGCGCATCGTTGGGCCGACGATACAATCTTCACCTGAGGTACATATCGACACGTGAAGTATATCAAAGTCAACATAGCTGATATAGAATCCACAAGATGCGTCCCCACCAAAATGTACAACATTGTGATGAAAGGTGACCAAAACGAACACTCTCCTTTGAGTGCCTGAAGGCCATGACCAACTGGTTTCTGGCTGAGACACTCGCAATAAGCTTCCGCAGAGTAAATACAGAGACAACCAATAATCAGCAACGAACATCGTAGAAAGTTGGTACCAATTATATCAAAGTAACATAGTGGCACAAGCGACCTCCGTGCTCTTGGATCGGTTGGAGTTCCTCTACTGCTTACATTGTGAATCGATGCAAGGAGCGCAAATGAGACGAGGCAGAGGAAAATCGACGAAAATAGGTACACATCTAGCAATAACCATCCACTCCGCACCAACGCCGTCAAATCGCCGCTTTCTTGGCATTCACGAAAGTCTTCCACCAGCGATGCATCACTTTTTATATCGTAAAAATGGACGCCAATCATTCCGAAGACCACAACCAATTGGAACGCCCTCCAGATTGCATGAAGTTTTGTGCAGCAGCGAAGATCGTCACCAGCGAATATCGTCCGTTGATCAAATAGAACCAAGGCTGGCATGGTGCTTGCGATGTTCTTGGGTGTCTCGTAACTTCTTGGTTCTTTGGGCCACAATGGTGGTGTCAAAAGTGTACGTCGTGGGAGTAACTACCGGTAGAGGGTTCGCTTTTCGAAGAAATCCATTGACAGTGATCACGTTCCTTGACGGCCAGCAGTGCGCATCTGCCAATTGAAAAGAGCTGGGGCTGAAACCTCGCTACCCTCTCTATTATTTTATCTTTCACAAGTAGTGCAAATTGGAAGCGATGGTCGTGAGATGGTGGACATCTTCGCAGATTGACATTCGATGAGCGTTAACCATGACTTGTCTTCACAGTCAGTGTATCTCGTAAAGTGCGGGACAAGTTGCTAAAAAGTTCGAAGGAGACCCCCCCCCCCCCAAAAAAAAGAATCAAGAATCAAGAAAAGCACCGTTGTCAGTGTCTTGTGTCGATTCCTATTACGTCTACGACATAGACTCCCGAAGTACGGAGTACGTTTTTCTACGGTTTTTGCTTTTTCATAAAAGTTTCATAGACATGAAATTTCGACAGTTAACATTATACTACGTATGACGTATTCGTCTTTTGAAATGCACTATGGATTCTTGAGCTGGCAAGATGGAATAGATGTTCTGTAAGGGTGGACCTGGCCTCGCATGCTGCTTTTATCCGGAGAAACCAAACACAAACTCGATGTTATCGGAAGAGCCACGAATGCACTTATTTCACGGAGGATGTTCACGCAGAAAAAAACACGGCGGCGGCCAATGCCGCCACGCCAACGACGGAAATAGCTGTGTTGGGCGATAGAACAAACGAGCCACTGATCTCATTTATTTCATTGATAACGCCTTGACCACCGGTGACGATGGTACCTGTTGGACCGGTGGTAGGAGATTCAGTTGGAGGTGTTTCGGTGATAGGGGGAGCACACCCACATGGCTCTTGAACAAGAGGCTGGACGAGGCTACATTCCTCAGGAGAAAGAAAACCAGGATTTGATAATTGAGAACAAGATACAGTGCCTTGGTTGGGGACTTCCAACGACGCTTCGAGGTTGGTCATAAACATTCCATCAGGACAAATACTGCAACTGAATGGAACGACATCTGGCTCTGTGCCTGTGCATCCACAGGCTTCTTCAACAGGTCCAGCAAGTTGAGTACAATAATCAGTTCCTTCAAAGTAGCCAGCCAAGGCTGCAATCTCGATAAGGCCACAGGCATAGCTTTCATTATTCATGACAGGAAAGTAGACATCGGGATCAAGGACTGAGTTTCCTTCACCGCAAAGATAGCACCCACCCTCGCATGGGAGAGCATCATACAACAAGGTATTTTGGATCATGAGTGTAGGAATAGTGGTATCGCAGTACGTGTCGGCTGTTTGGATGATGGTGTTGCTACAATCAAAGGTTTTGCAGTAAGTGTCGGATCCCTCATATTCAGGGGCTGATACGCACAAGTTGCACTTGGTTCCATCTACTTCAATCTCGCAGAAGGCACTTCCAGCTGTTGGAATGACTAGAGAGTAGCAATACGATTGCACCTTGGGCTCGGTGAACTTGTAGCAATCCGTGGCAGTTCCAGTGTAATACCCAGTGATGGTCAAGTCGTACGTTTGCGAGTAGCAGAACGTGGTATTGTCTCCGCAGACATTTGGCACGACCACACACTCTGGAGTGTAAGTGCACGAAACAGAACCAGTGTAAGCTTCCATATCGACTCCTTCGCATGAACATGTAGGATATGCTGCCTCTCCGTAGCAAACTTCGAACATATTCGAGAGGATAGTAGAATTGCTTTGCAAGTTTCGGCTGACTTCTGCAGATGCGCAATATCCCCCGAGGGGACTTTCGTCACTCTGTACGCAATAACGTCCAGCCCCACAAGAGAGAATTCCAACGTCGGCTCCGTCGTCGTCCGGATCACACTCCTTCAAAGAAGATTCTCCCGAGTTGATCAATCGACGACGGTTCATCATTCTGAGTTTCTCTCCGGTGGGAAATTTCTGTTTGTTAAGCTGGAGCACTCCATTTCTCTTGCTATTGAGGAATTCCTGGATACGCGACCTTTCTCCGTTGGCAGAAGATGAGGAAGTGATAACATGAGAAAAGGCATGGTCGTTGGAAGACAGCACCAACGGAAGCGTCTCGACCAAGACGGCGGCTGCAATGGTAAGACGCATTGTGTATGGGGTTGTGTGGGACGTTAGCTAGAAATACTTCAAATTATAGAGGTTGAAATGATTCGAATTTTTAGGAACATAAAAGTGATACGTTTAGTATGTCAAGCAAGACCGAGAAGGGTGAACACTGACAGAGAACACTAGACAGAGACGGGGATTTGCAGTGGTTTCACTATGGATCGACTGTGAAGTGGGATGTCTCATCATCGGCAATCGGTTTGTTCTTCCGGCCGTTGGAAGGTCGAAATCCGAAATTAAACAGTTAAAGGTCGACTGCTTCGCGGGCGTGCCGATATGCGCGCTTCTGCCAATTTGGTGCCGATCTTTCACTGTCACTGTACTACGCCGTTTAATAATTGGTAATTCATCCCTTGTGTGCGACGTTACATACTCTGTTGATAATAACGGTCAGATTTTTGCAACGATGGGCGACGTTCGAAAAGAAATCGTACTCCGCATGCTCGGAGTCGAGATAATAATATTATACTCTCTACTCTACCGTAGCTAGGTACGGTAGTACCGGAAGAGTGTCGGTATCATAGAGTGTCTCATTCTACTGGGTGCTGGGGGTAGGTATGTACGATGTACCGGTAGTACCGTAGGTGCACCTCTCTTCTCATTTTCGTTCTACTGGGTCTTCAGGGCTTAGAGCATCTCTAAAGTGGTCTTGTTTTTATTTGTAAAATAAATTCCACTACGCAGCCGTCTTTTGTTCGAGCACCTTTTTTGTTGGAGTACTACTAGTAGAGATCTTAATTAAACCATTATGTACGACGCACCTTGGTGGAAAGTGGATTGCTTTGCTAGCTCCGTTTCCCGATCATCCCGTCAAATGGCACGACCTGGTAGGTAACACTGAATTGTAACTTAAGATAAAACGGCAGAGTTTACCAGGTAGCTTTAGCATGGCGTCAAGTAAAGCACTTATTACGGTAGACCCAACGTCCCAACTCACGTCATTGATTTGCCGCGAAGGCCTAGAAATGAAATAATTTGTCAGAACGAGTCAAGGAACACAACCATGAGATGTATGCGGAGGTACAGATTGTCCCCACAGTGGTGTTTTGCAAAGAAAAAAGTACGTAGAATGAGTGGTTGCTCCTTTCCAAATATCCCGCCGTACTATTTGAGAAGCACGTTCCGGGTTTCCAACTTACGGCAAGTAGCGTATTGTCACGAGTCTTGGACTGGTAGAATGAAGGTCTGCGGACATAGAAGAAGACAACAGTCCCCGAGTGCTTACAGACGGCCATACAAGCTACAGCAGGAAATGGAAAGAAGCCAGTACCAATACTGTCCAACAGACATGAGACCATTCGTTCGTCCAGAACTCTGCTCCCGATGTCGCTGTAGGATTATCTGATGTCATTGTTGTATTTGATGCTTCCGTAGGATTGGATCCACCAGCGTCCGTAGGAGTCAATATCTGGTCGTCTTCGCACCCACAAAAATCTTGGACCAACGGTTGAACGAGGGGGCATAGAATCGACGAAATGTTGCCCTTATGCCCATATCGTTCCAATTCATGACATGTTACGATCATGATTGATCTGCTATCTGTCGGTACTTCCACTGTAGTTTCGGGAAGTGTCACCTTTCTCCCTTCGCCGCAAATGGAACACTCGGAAATTTCGATATCATTTATTTGTAGACTTCGTCCGAAGGATTGTTGCGTCTGCTGATAATCCGAAAGAGTCCTCCTTTCTTGTTTATTTTGATGATTTATTGTTGTGAGTTTCGACCATTCTTCATCCTGATGGAATCCTCCTCCCTCCTTTGCAAACTTGTCCAATGACGACAGGGAGCGGAATTTCGTCTCGTTTGGGATCGGGTCAGACTGCCCAAACTTCGTAAATGCAAAAAATACATAACTAGTGAACGTGATGAAGCGCATTGGTGCGATAGCTTCTTTGTCTTGATTGAGGTCTTTAGCAATAATACGACGTAAAATGTTGTCAAGATGATGAGGTACCAGACGTATCGATGAATGTTACAGAGGAGGATGTAAAAGCATTCTCTTTGTGTGAAACGTCGAAACATCCGAGAACTACCGTAGTACGTCCACCCACAACTGCGAATTCGTTTTACGTTGTACCGGTACTATGTACGACGGTAGGTTTGTACGGAGTAGTAGGCGATTGATGAGAGAGTATCATACGTTTTTAAATTTTGAAAATTCGATTCAAGGGTTACGGATATTTTGTGATCGAGTGAATCAAAGATCTCAGATTGCGCCAACCCTTTGTACGAGTATTTTGAACGACGGTAGCTACCAGCTACTCCGGTATGTATCATAACTGCGGTTGTGTTGTGTGTTTTTCGCTCGTCAATCACATTGAATTACTACTCCAGACTCCAGTACAGTATTTCATTTTCGTGACTGTGGTGACTGTGAATAAGAAAATCCGTCTTCCTCAGCAAGTTGGCAAAATTGCAGCCGTTTTACATCTCTTGATTTGCAACAATGTCTCTCAACAGAACTCGAGAGAGGTATCTCTTGACGTGCTGTGTCATGTTGCTCCGTTTTTCAGTAGGATTTATGCCTGTGATCCGAAACATTGATTTGTGGTCGTTGCCACAGAAATTCGAGAGTTCACGTAACAAATCAGGGCCAAGACTCCTAACCTCCTTGGACAGGTTCGGCTTTTCCAGAGACCTACCTGTGTCAGCGCAACTACGGGACTTTATGCATCGGAATGACACTCGCTCGCTCACTTTGGTTGGGTACGTCATAGCTAAACGGCAATTATCGCAAAATCTGATATTCCTCGATTTTCACGTGGGTGCCAATCGAAACAACGACGAAAACGACGACTATGATGAATTTTACACACAAGAAGCATATATCTTCCAGGCGCTGCTGAAGCGAGACGATTATATAGGCAACCACTACAAACTATATCAAAAATGTTTGCACATGGGGACGAAGTTGCAGGTCACGGGTCGAGCGTCTCCCACCGACAATCCGGGAAATGTCGTACTGACGATCCATTCCATGAAATTGATTACGGTACCTCGACAAGTTCAGCATATTGAAACGATATTGAGGCAGTTCCTAATAGCCAAAGAAGCCACGGCCAATGCCTCCAAAGAAAACGATCGAGCCGCCGTTGCTACCTATCTTTTGTTTCAGCAGCAAGTGTCCACAGCATGCGGCTTCGACTCGCTTGACGACTTGTATCATAAAATCAATGAAGTGAGAGATTGTTCATTGGCCACTGTACCAACATTCTCCCATACGACCAAGCCAATACGAGATCTAGCCAAGGAGATCTTGAACGACAACCTAAAGGATGATCCATCCTTCCCTTTGGTCTGGATCGATGAACGATCCCGTGACAATTCTTTTGTGGTGCCAGAGGCTCCGCATAACTGGCAAACCCCTCCAAAGACTCTGTTGACACCAGTCAAAACGGAATCCGATTCCAGATCCGCAGCGACGGTATCAGTCCTCGACATTCTCCACCAAAATGTTCCCTACACCACCGCCCTTGGTACCATTAGAGTACAGGCGTATGTTCAAAATCGACGTCGTTTCAAAGGCAACATTACAGTCTTGGTTGTGGAGGAGGACGACACATACGTGTCGCCGGACAGGGGTATCCAACCAACAAAGCACAACCAACGATTGGAATGTATACTTCACCCCAGTATTCTAATAAGTAGTTTTGATGCGGTCACGTATCGGAATGTGGCAGCTGTTGGTTCCATCGTGTCGCTGTGTGGTGATTTGATCTATCAGCAAAAAGACGATCCTCTCACCATGGGGCCGACGATGTGGATTCGCGAAATGAACGTGGTCAGAGCAGCGTGTCAACCTTCCACCATCTACACCCTTATCCAAATGATGAAGACCGGAAAGGTCGACTTGGAGGAAGGAGCAGATGCTCTTTGCGTACCTCATTCTGAAATGACTGCAATAGTAACAAACATGACCAAGACGGAACAGCAATGGAAAGCGAACCAGTTGGCTTTATCCCTGCAAAGCAACAAAGGTAGCCCTGGATACAAACTCTCGCAACAACAAAGACACGTCTTGATGAAGTACTGGCATCTACTGCGAAAATACCCGGTGGTTGATGTCCCACAAATCGACCAACCCGCTTCATTACCCAGTGAACTAGTTGTCTTGATGGACGACAAGCCAACTAGTCGATGGGAGACAAGGAAACGGCCGCAGATCGAGTGGATGTGCCGAGCGATCTCGGCACTAATCGTACAACATCCAGATTACGGCAAACGAAAGCTTTCCATTTTGGATATTGGAGGAGGAAAGGGCAATTTGGCGTATCACTTGTCGCGCACGATTGATAACATCGAAATCACTGTGGTTGACATCGGGGCAGGGGCGATCAAAAATGGTCGAAAGAAGGGCTTGCGAATTTCGAGAGGAAAGATGAAGCCTCCACTTTCCATGGTAAACTTTCAGGTTGCAGATGCCAGCATTTCCATGCTTGATGGGATCGAGGCAGACGTAATCGTCGCACTGCATGTATGTGGTCATTTAACTGATGTTGCCCTTTTCCATGCCTTTCATCGGAATATCAGCTTCGTTATTGTGCCTTGCTGCTTCAAATCGAACTCCCATCTAAAAATTCCTTCTGATTCGTCAAGTGGGGAAGGGAGGCCGGTGAATGAGTGGCTAGAGATACCAGCAGAGGACTGGTCCCAACTCAAATCTATTGCAGAAATTCAAGGTAATATATCAAAATCAAACTTGGGCATGCGGCTCATATGTGGTATTCGGGCGAATGCAATACAGCGGAAGCTTCAGGCAAAGACAAGTGTAGATTGTGGGGATTATGCTTCCTTTCTCCGCATTTCATCGTTTCCCGTTCAGTACTCCACCCGCAACTTAGCTATGATAGGGTATCTGAACGCAAGGTCGATTGGAAAGTAATATCTCTCGTGGAGATAGGCTAGCGAACATCTAGCTAGTAACCATCCTTGTTTATAATGAAAACCCATTTTCCTGCTACTGCCGTACATTGAGTCGTAGTCGCTGATCGTAGTAAATACACGACGTAGACGGAACGAGTGTACTCTACTTACAGTGATTACGACTACCTCTTGTACCTACGACAGTTTGTAGTAGCGGTCGACGCAAGGCCGCGATCTTGTATCGCACTTTGGTGACTGTGAATAATCCGACTCGATTGATCCGTTAGAAACGAATTCACAGTCACAGTCAAACCTGATCTCCGGGTTCTTGTCCGCATTGGTGAAGCCGCAACATCGTCAACTGTGCTGTCTACGTCGTTTTTCACATCAGGTTTGAATCACAAGAGGTCATGCCGTTACAACAGCTTTCATGTTCCGAGCATCCAAAAACCAAAGCACAACAACCACAAAGCATCTCACTTGCAAATTCTTCTTGTTAGTACTGTACCATGGCCTTTCTTTTCCGCAAGAAGAAGCCGAACCTCAATGCCGCCGCTCAGCAGAAGGTCGGTGATGACGCCCTACAAGGACAGGTAGACGAACTCCAAGGAGAAGTCAACTTTTTGAAGAAGCGCCTCCTCTCCATTCAAGCCAAAGTCCCTGCGACGGCCCCTCACAATTCTAATGCGTCTCGTCAAGGGCAACTTCCAAGTATGATCGAGGAAACGGCGTCCCCTGGAATTGGCCGTGCCTCGAGAAGCCCTTTCGTTGCCAAGTCCGAAGTAAGCCGCACCATTAGCCCAACGAAATGTAACGGTCCCAAACAAGTCGTCTCTCGACCGTCAGTTGCTGACATTGTCATCGGCCATGGTACAGAGATTGTAGAACAAATCCAAGATGATGAAATGTGGCACTCAGAAGCGTCGTTTCGTTCTAATTCAATCAAAGCCAGCTCGTTTGCCTCGTCCAAGGGTGATGGTGAGGTTTTCTACAAGGACGGGAAAAAGTACCGACGAGTCGTCCGTATGGTCCGCTCCACTGGACCTGCCGATGCCGCTCTCTATTCTAACAAGCCATCTTCGACTAGGTCCGTGTCCTCGTCTCATGGCATAGAAGAAGTTACTGAAGGCCACGTCCAAGCCATGCGAGCTAAATATTCGATGACTAGCATAGCAAGTGATGTATCTACAGGCAGCAAATCATCATGTGCTGATAGGAAGATTGGAAGAGCAAATCAAGGATTGCGAGTTCGAGCTGTGGGCGATCCCAATCATATTGCAACTCCAAAACATGGCGAGAAGAAATCTGTCAACCAGAAGCAGTGGGACGATCGACCTAGCCCTCTACCTTTGAACGGAATGCCAAGCAACCCGTGGCTTCGAAAGGACATGAATCGAACCAAAAGCATTGACAAGGCTCGGAGCATTCCTGAACCGCCCTTTCTCACTCAGGTCGAAAGTCCTTGGACGAAGCGAGATGTATTAGACAACAGTCGCCCTCTCCAGCATGCTAGTAGCCCGTTCACCAACACTAAAAATCTTGATGTTGGGACGAAACTGACATACTCAAAGTCATCTGAGGCCCCATCATCGCTGACAACGGAGAAAGATCGAAACGGAAACCAACCAGCAAAACAATTCTACGACGATGAAAAGGTTACTGCGAAACCCTACAGGCGATCTGTACAAAAAGCGCTCGAGCCGGAATCTCAGCAAAGTAATCGTGCGCAAGCTCAAAGGGAGCCTGCTTCTGGGAGCCAAATTCAATCCAAGGCAACTGGCAAGGGGTATTTTGATCGTTCTTCCCAGTTGGATCGGATTCGTCAAAAAGGTGGGCAGCAAGAAGCAACAAAAACTGCCAACAGCTCATCAAAACAAGAAGCTGCAATCACATCGAAATCTCCAAATCCCATGATCAAGATCGATCGCGGAATGAAGTCGGATGAATCAAGTGCAGGAGGAGCTTCTACCGGAACTCCACGCAAGGATGGAGGCTCGAATTCTACGCAATTGGGGACCCGGCCCAATAATTTTCCTAAAGCGGTTCGTGAGCAAGATATAAAAGTCGCAAAAAATCGTACTGTCGCAGTCCAAGCTCCTCTGGCGAAGATGCATGAATCCACACAAATGAGGACTCAACCAAAGGATTTTCTCAAGGAGATTCGGAAGCAGGATGTGAAGCTCAAGAAACCCCCTACTGTCGCAGTGCAATCTCCGCCAGCAAAGATACACGGGGGCTCTAACGGGGTCCCAAATGACCTCCTTGCTTGTATCCGCGCTGGGGTTCCTCTGAAGAAGATCGAAAAGTCGACGATACAAACTCCAAAGCAGCATTCATCTCCATTTTTGAACGAGATGTTGGCGACGTTTCAACAGCGGAAATCCGAGTGCTTGAGCGAACAAGCTAAAAGTGGAGAGTTTGACTTCTAGAGAGCAGCCCAATTTACGAAACCTGGTACAGACGCTCTCCCTCAGATACTCTCGAAGTCGATCCAAATCTACTCCTAAACTCAGCTCCTTTTGTGCATGTTGGATCTTTGGTTGAGATTGGCACTACAAAAGGGGACGAATAGTAGGTCGAAAACATGATGGCATGGCATCTAAAGTAGCGAGCGCGTAAAGCGCAGTCTCCGCATCCATATACCAAAAGCAGATAAGATAACAAATCTATACTATCGACGTTTATACTTACTTTTCGACTTGAACTTGTGATGGGTCTTCTTTTTTCCTTTACGGAGACCATCTTTCGTTGGGTCAAATTCCTTGAAATTGTAGGCGCTCTTTACTCGTTGATCGTCGCCAGCTCTCTGCTTCGAGGCGTAGGTGATCTTCTCTTCTCCAAATAATGTACTATCGCCCAAAGAATTAAATGAAAGTGCACCTTTTTGCTTCTTTGATGCTCTCTCAACATCCTCGTCGTATAGGCTTTTCTGAAGGTTGTCTTTCTCCTTCTTGGAGGCATCTCGCTTATACTCCCTCGCGAGTTTCTTGATGGATGGTAGCTTTTCACGAACTGGTTTCCCATCGTCGTCATCCCCACTTTCAAACATTTCTTTGGCTTCGCGGGCCCGCCGCTTCTTTCTAGTCATTCGATGGACACCTGTACCGACCTTCTCGGCAATGAGTTTTGTTTTCTCCGCAGCAGCCTCTTTCGACATCTTTTTTTGTTTCTCTGATGCAAACCATTGACGTTGGGGCCTTGCGTTGATCTCGTCGGAATGTTCGATAATGTTCTGTGCTTTAGTCGCCTCCATTTCTGCCAACCGATCCATTCGAGCTACAGCTTCTGCTTGAAGCACTTCGTCTACATGTTCCTCCAGCGACTCGATCTTTTTCACAAAGTAAGCAACCACGGCCGGAGGGATTGACCGAGAACGAATGATCGCTTTCTCCGCAGTATTAGCTCTCGTCTCTTTCTCATTCGAGCTGTTCTTCCTATCCGACGCATCTTTCATAATCTCCTTCATAAGATGTCTCCTGCCTTCACCGATCAGTGTGCAGCTTTTCCCTCCACGGCCGGCCCGGGCAGTTCTACCGATCCTGTGAATGTACGTACTGATTTGATTTGGCATTTCAAAGTTCAGAACAGTCTCCACGCGATTAATGTCGAGCCCTCTCGCTGCCAAGTCAGTTGCAAGAAGAATGTCGACTTGACCCTGTCGAAAGAGCTCCAAAGCTTCTAAGCGTTGTGATTGCGTAAGATTGCCATGTAGCTCGGCACACTTGATACCACAAAGTCCACATAAGATCATCATCCGATGAGCCTTGGCCTTGGTGTCGAAAAATACAATCGTCTGGGTTGTAAACGTCCTTGTCAAGAGAGCAAGGAGCATCGCTTCGCGGCTCAATCCCTCATTTCCGGACCGAACCCGCACAAATTCTTGCTCAAGCCTCGGTGCAACCTCCAAATCTTTGCTCGAAGATTGTGCATCTTTGTCGCTCACTCTGATCCGCACAGGGCGCTTCAGACTGAGATCAATCAAATCATCTACCTTGGTATTCATTGTGGCGCTAAAAAGTAGCGTTTGTCGTTCTTTTGGACAAGACTTGATCAGCTCGGTGACCTCATCCTGAAAACCCAAGTCAAGCAGTCGATCAGCTTCGTCAAGTACCAAGAACTCGACATCTTCCAGCGACACGCCCGCAGAATTGGTTACGTGGTCCAGTAGTCTGCCCGGTGTAGCAACAACGATCTGGGGCCGAGCTCGAAGTTCAGCCATTTGAGCATTCATGTTTTTTGACCCTCCCACAACAAGAGCAGAAGAAATTTTGGTAAACTGAGACAGGGTAGATATCATCCCCAAGCATTGTGCTGCAAGTTCCCGTGTGGGTGTCAAGATAAGGCACCTGATACGACCGGGCGGTCTGTAAAGAAGTCTCTCCAAAATAGGTAGAAGGAAAGCAGCTGTCTTGCCGGAGCCTGTAACAGCACTAGCGCAAATATCCCGGCCTGCAAGAGCAATGGGAATGACGGACGATTGGATGGCTGTCGGTTTGACAAATCCCATGGCAGCAATGCCTCGCAAAAGCGGCCTAGACAGTGCAAGCTGAGTAAATACTTCAATTTCTTCTTGAGATGATTGTTGTGCAGTCACAGAGTCGAAGAATTGGGCGGCCTTTCTAGCTTCTTGTTGCTCCTCTTCGTCCTCTTCTTCAGAGTCGCTTGGGTCGTCCTCGTCCTGCTTCTCATCGTCTCCGATTCGAGTTTTCAGGGTGTCTTGCTCCAGATCTTGTTTCACGTCATCTACTTCATCGTCATCGCTGCTACTTTCGCTATCACTGTTGCTCTCGTCGCTCTCCCCATGCTCTTTCCTTTCATCGTCGCTGCTCTCGTCAGCTGCGTGTTCATTATCACTGTCACTTTCTTCGCCTTCCCATCCTGACGCTTTCTCGTCGCCGACCAAGGATGGTGTCTCATTGTTAGTATCCTTATCATTCTTCTTCAAACTTCTTCGTTTGGCAGCAATGATAGAGGCAAGGTCCATTCGTGGTGGTGCATTCGGCATGCCGAGGTTATCTCGTTCAATTCTGTCCAAGGCGGTCTGATACGACCAACCATTTTGAGGCCGTGTATCAAAGCTGGAAGGCACGCCCCCGTCTTCGCCCTGTACAAGTGCCACAAGAAAAAAGATTACCACAGCTGAATTAGGGACAAATAAAGCAAGAGATCGAGAGTTGCAGGACGATCAACCTACCAAAATCCCACCGAATTCGACGTTGATTACTTCGCCCCCATCGTCTTCATCGCTACTGTTGTCGCCATCGTTAGCAACTTCGAGAGCGCCACGATTGCTTTCGTCATCCGACGACAGTGATGGCAGCAAGTCGTCCATTTTAGTTTCAGTAAACGCTGCTTGGTCGTCTATTCGTTGCTTGCGTTATTGAGATGATGATGATGATGATGATTTTGGCAGATATACTTTTCAATTTTTATTCATCTCTTGCACAAGATCGAGACGTGAAAGAGCACGAAACAAAAATGAGTGAAGCGAAAAAGATCAGTGGCGTCGAAGTAGCGAGTTGGAGCGACGGACAGGCGATATTAATCACGAACGAGACTCGAAGAGTCCGTGCCAACCGACCCGGATGACCGCGGTTCCCTTTTTCATTTTATTTGAGGTCGACGATTCACGAAACCGGCAGAAAGATTCGACATGAATTTGTCGAACACAACGAGAAGTCGATGATGAAAGTTGTCGCTGCGTTGGGATTCTTCCAGTCACCCAAAGTACAATCATTGGAATCATCTTCATATTACTATCATCATGGCAGTCTCTCATCGAACAAAGGAACGGCGGAAACAAACTTCAAGGACAAAATTGGCTGATTTGGTCGTCCCGTTGTTGGCAATCGGCGGGCTGTATTGGTTCTCAGCGTCTTTTTTCTTGGCCAAACGGAGTCTACCACAAGTATCGCACTGTGATGAGGCCAATACCCTACTAGTTGACATTCTGGGCTTGACATCCGAAGAGGCTACCAAGGTTTTAGGGAAGGAACATCAGCAGGACGATACCCGAAATGGATGCTGGATGGATCGACAAATAGATTCCATGGTGATTCTGGTTGTGGATGCATTACGTTTTGATTTTGCACGATATCGATTGCCCTTATCCGTGGGAGCGCGAATATCCCAAAAAAACCAATTAACCAACAAGAACCGGACTACGGCTTCACAATTGCTGCAATTTGTTGCCGATCCACCAACAGTAACCATGCAACGACTTAAAGGTTTGACGACTGGAAGTCTTCCGACATTTGCAGATATTTCTGGGAACATGGTGTGTTTGTAAGAGAATCGATACCATTTGTTTGGTTTGTGACGTCTTTCAACAATCCTTATGTTTGTTCCGTTTTTGATGCGCGTTTTCAGGGAGGAGCTTCCATTGAAGAAGATTCATGGGTCGAACAACTCAAGACCACCCCATTTACCAAACGTGGGTTGAAACATCCGTCGAGACTTGGTTTTGTGGGAGACGATACTTGGGTGGATTTGTTTCCAAGGCAGTTTGATGAATCCTTCCCCTTTCCATCCTTTAACACCCGGGATTTGGATACTGTTGACGATGGATGTCTTCACCGCCTGCCGCTGCTCCTGAGGGGCTTGCGAATGAACGGTGACAGAACAGAAGAGCTGGAGGTTATTGTTTCTCACTTTCTAGGGGTGGATCATGTAGGACATACGTACGGTGAGCAACAAGTGGTCTCCACAGAGGATGTCATGGCATTAGGGACCGCGAGATATTCACACCGTTTCGATTTTTCTATTGTAGGCCCTCATGACAAGCACATGACAGAAAAACTAAACCAAATGGATGTTGCTCTAAGCACGACGCTAGATGTTATGGACACATCCGAAAAATGCCATTTGGCATTGATTTTTGGGGACCATGGAATGACAGAAGATGGGTGAGTGTTACTGTACACGAAAGCTTCCTATCATTGATCGACTTGTTCATCTCAACGCTATGTCCAACATCGACTGCAGAAATCATGGTGGTGGAACGGATAATGAAGTAAATGCAGCACTTTTCGTGCACTTTTCGCCAGCTTGTGGTGACACACCCCTGGACCTCTCGCCAACGTTGGGAAGTGACTTCATTCATGATGCCTTTCAATCGATACATCAGATTGATCTGGTTCCCACGATTTCGATTCTTCTTGGCCTTCCTATCCCCTATGCGAATCTCGGTGGAGTTGTGCCGTCGCTTCTTGGATTCAAGAGCGTTGCGAAGACGGCAGCTGCATTAGCCTTGAACGCAGCCCAGGTTTGGCGATACTTCACAGTCTATTCTGAAACCGCCAATCAACTCCCCAATCTTCCTGAATTGAAAGAGCAATTGCAAGAGGCGGTTGTCATATATAAGGAAGCCTTGTCGCACCATAACGATGATTCTACGGCATTCTACAAAGCATGTGGGCTGTTCAAGATTTTTCTTGTGGATGCGGCAGATCTCGGTCACAAAGTCTGGACTCGATTCGATACATTTGGAATGATTTGTGGCGGATCTGTACTTTTCTTCACTTTGGTATTTTGGGCTGCTTCTGTATACTATTCTGCCGGAAGTATCCGCATGCCCGGGAATCAATACTTGGAAAATGGACTCAGCGCCATCTTCGTATTTTTTCACAGTGGAATTCTGTCATTCAGCAACAGTTACATCGAAGCAGAGCAGCGGATTGTAATGTTTATGCTCACTAATCTGGGTGTGGTTGTTTTCTTTCGAATGCATTCACTGAAATCAGGCGGAAACGCTAGACTTGTTCCATATTTTCCGATTTTAATTCCTTTGTTGTCCAGGGTTTCAGAACTTACAGTGTCTGGTCACGGCATGGATCCTTCTCTCCGCCAACACGGTGCCCATTCTCCACTTGCTTTCTTGAGTTCTCTGCTTGGTCTGGCGGTTTTGCGCATTTACTTTTTTACCAAGGTGTCGAGAAGAACGAGAACGGGTTTTTTCCACGTCGCAATTGACTGCATTACTCTGCTCTGTATCGCAATCTGTTGGATGGAAAAGCAAAGCTTGGATCAGACCCAAAATGGATACCAAGCTGCACGTATTGCTATCACCTTGCTTTTAGGTAGCGTCCCGGTTGCTATTTTCGAAGCTTTAGGGCCTGTCATTCGGCAGGCGCTGTCGCTACAACAGAAGAAGGGAGACCAGGAAACGTTCCACGACATTGCGCTAGTACGGGCTTGCACGGTAGTGTTTCAACTCCTCATTGCTATAATGGTGGTCACAGGGCCTTCCACCGCCCCAACTGTCCTTATTGTGTCTATCCAAGGTTGGATGTTGTACGTCTTAGCTGGTGCCACTGGCTTTTACGAAGTTTCGACACCGGTGCAGGCAACTTTTTGGAGGCTGCTAGTTCGGCATACCTTTTTTGCCACTAATCATGGCTGCGCCTTCAACCGATTGCAGTATTCTGCTGCATTTGTTGCCACTGTGGAATTCAATTTTGCCTTGGGAGGTCTCCAACTCTTTTTGAACACGTTTGGGTGGGAAATCGTCGGTTTGATCATGGTATGGATAACTTCATTCATGCATCACCGACCATGTCTATGGACGTGGTACGGCTTTTACCAAGTCACGGAGAGTTTTCTGAATTGCATTTCTGTCAGCGTCTTGAGAAGGCATTTGATGGTATGGGCCGTCTACGCCCCGAGATTTCTCTTCTCGTCCATCTTTTTGATCTTGAATTGCTTTGGACAATTGGTGGTTTATCTTCTTTCCGCCTTCCAGTAACAGCATGGGATATTCGCATTTCATCTTTTACGTCCTTCGAAGCTACTCTAGCTAGCTAGAGTATTACCCGGAGTAGTAGCTACAGCAAGCACTTTACAGTTAAGTAACAGCTTCTTTAGCCCAAAGAGCGTATCGTTCCAGTACGGTACTTCGCGTTGACTATCACACCACAAGCAGGCCGGCGCCTGCAAGCAAAGTGTAGAGTCTGTCTTTCAATCCGACAATTCATTTCGACCAGTGAATTTACAGTTAATTTCAAGACGAGTTGGTTGCTGATTTGTTTCACAGTCAGTCGCATGATGATGCGATCATCTCTAAATTTTCTCACAGAATCCCCTTACCCGTAGTTCCACTATGTACCAGCCAAAACTACTTCCGCAGGACGGTTATTCCATCTCTCTATCACTCGTAACCAGTTTTGTAATTGCTATATTGAAAGTCATCCTCTCATCAACCTTCACTTAGCATAACATAAAATGGGAAAGAAAAAGCCTTTTATCGACAAGAAGAATTCTTCGACGTATCATATTCTGTATCGTTCCCAACGGGACGTTGCCGACGACAGCACAGATGGAAATGGCGGTGTTGTTTTGTGGCCATCGCCCGACAACAACCGCGAGACAGATCAAAAGGTCTTGCTGGGAAAGAACGAAGCAATACAACTCAAGGATGAGACATTGTCGACTTGGAAAGCAACTCTGTCCGAAGCAGGATTGGTGGACGACTTTGACTACGACAAGCACATGAAGCCAATTAGTGGAACGGGCCAATATCTATCCAATACTAGTGCTTCTGTCAGTAAAAAGCAAGTAGGTGCCATGTTGGATGCACGAAACTTGTCGATACAAGATGAGATCGTCAAAGAAGTCGATCGACAGCTCGATTCTATCGCTTTGACATCGGACTGTATGGACGAAGAAATCGCGCAAGCGCTCTTTGGAGACTTCGATGAGGGAGACTTTGAAGAGCTCAACGATGAATTTGTTCTGGACGCAGCTCAGGAGCCCGAAGAGGATGACGCAGACGGAGCGTTTGATTTTTCAGCACACATCAAGAATCTGATGGACAAAGCTAAACTAGAATCGCAGGGAGATGACACGGGACGGATGGCCACTATCCATGAACTTGGACGTCGTGACCATGCATTCTTTTCAAAGGCCAAGCCAATAGGAAAAGGCATGCGTGGAGATGACAGCGACGAGGGCTCTAGCTACTTTGACGAGAACTGCTTCGATCTTGAAATACAAGGGACTCCTGGGATTGTGCCAAAGCTGACGGCAGAAGAAGAACAGGCTCTTTGCGACAAATTCAACGCCACCTTGGCAGAGTACGACTCGGATGATCTTGGAGAGGGTAACGATGAGGACGTATACGGAGATCTGCCTTTGGAAGGTGATACACAAGTAGAAGCAGCGTTGGATGACTTCCTCCAGGAGAAGGAAGATGATATATTCATCCAGGGTACACGCCACTACATGGACGAGCAAAGAAATGGAGGAAGTGGATTTTCAGTCCTCGTCGGAACAAGAATGGTCCCTGCTAAGGACATTGTCGAGTGTGAGCAAGCAAATGATGGCGGGATACTCCCAATTAGCGACGTTTTAGGGGAAGCTGACGATACGCTGGGAAATCCGTACCAGGCGCCTCCAGCGGAAGAGATCTTTATCGATGGAAAGAGCTATTTTAGCGAGAGGATTAGAAATCCATGGGATTGTGAAAGTATCCTTTCCACCTATTCTAATCTCGATAACAACCCTGTGACGATCGGCGTGGGAAGTGGGCGGAGTAGGAGACGAAAGAATAAAAAGGATGCCACCGTTGATAACTCGTCTGCTGCTGCAGTGGATCAAGGGACGACGGTACAACAAATATTGCTGTCTGAAAAGACCGGTCTTCCTCTTGGGATGCTGTCTAGCCATAGAGAAATGGACGATGATCTTGCAGATACGTACATGAGCGTCAACAAAGGGGAAGCCCGGCGGAAGAACGAAAGTGCTGAAGAGAAGAAATTGCGAAAATTGAACGTAAAGAAGGAGAGGCAGCTCGCCCGGATGCAAAAGAAAATGATGAAGGAGGCTTTCACTGACGAATTTACTAAGCGACAACAGGAAGTGATGGTAGATGATGTGGGAGGGAAGTCTGTCTTCCGATTTTAACTTATTTCGATGCCATTTCTCACACCTTAAGTACTAGCTTTATAAAGTATTGAACTTTGAGGTAACTAACCGAAATGCTTTTACGAATGAATTGAACGCGTGTAACTTGGATGGCTTGGGATTGAAGTATTTTTCCTGAAAACGAATTCAATATTTCTTAACTGTTATTTCGGGATGGGAATCATGGACTACGGGAGAGGTTCCAGTCGTAGAATTGTCAATAATAGTAGTAGTATCTCTTTTGTGATTGTTGTCGACGCGCCTTTCAGAACGGCGTGATTAAAGTTTTGAATGAAAATTAATTGCAATGAAGATTTACGCATCGACGAAGGCCCTTTGATATAGACTTTGAAACACGGACTGTTATTTACAGTGAATGTATTATTACAGTTAGTACCAAAACTGTTTATTGCTATAGAATTTTTTTTATTAGCGCTACTGCTACTACCTCTAAGCTAGCGAGCTAATAGACGTAGTTGTACTATTATTGATTATGGATTCCAGTGGGGGAAAATTGCATGGAAAGATTCATGTGACTTTTCTACCTCAACCCATCAAAACATGGTGCTTGGTTGATGATGTTTTATGTTTTATGGCCAAGTTTATCATCATCTCATCCTCTACTACTTCGTAGTACTACCCAGTACCCAGTACTACCGTACATGTACTACGTTAGGTACCGTATTATGTTCCGGTACCTGCTTTTTTGTACGTTTTTCATCTCGTACCTTTTCCCACAAAGCCTATCCTGTCCCAAACAACAGCTTCTTATTTTGATGTGGATGCTGCATTACACTAGAATATAGAACCAGTTGAGTTGACGAGTTGACAGAAAACAAAATGGCAAAAGATATCAAGCCAAAAGAGATAGACATATCTGGATCAATGTCGAAGTCCCCTCCTGTGACAATGGTATCGGATTCTATTAGGGTGGTTAATCGAAGAGCAACAAGAACGACAAGTCCCTTTGAGCCTCATCGAGGATCGGTTGCAGCCCTACCCTCAATGCCCCCTCCGCCTGCACCCTTAAAGAGAGAAGGAACCAGAATTTTCGATGACCCTGCCGTTTCTGCAGGCTATGATTCCGTCCCTTTGATCACAATAGACACTTTACCTAGAGGGGGGATAAGTTTTGAGACCAAAGGTGTTGGAAGGATACAGGTAAGCCGAGGGTAGCGATCGTCGATATCACTCTTGACTCTTGTTTCGAGATCGAGTGTATAATCTTGATTGACATGGTTTAATCCTCGATTCCAACACAGTGTGATTTCTTTGCTTTCAGTATGGAATTCCTCCAGAAACGATAAAGGATTCCATGGTGCTTGGAATGGAGGTCCCAACAGTGTACATTGTTCCGGTTGAACGATTTTGTAGAGAGCTGGGTCATGCTCTTGGTTTGAACTTTGCTGAATTCGAGTTCCCTGCCTACTTCAATTTCTTTGTCAAACAAAAGCGGGTTCAACTGGTAGTGGATTCAATGGAAGCGGAAAAAGATATACGGACAGTGTTTGGGGAAACCTTACTAGGCCCCGAGAAGTTTCGAAATCACTTGAATCATTGTGAAAATGCGGACGAGGACTTTGATCCCACATTCCCGGTAGATGCCAGACCCAACTTCTACAAGGAGTTTCTCAATTTTCGAGTGGATGAAGGCTCCTCCTCCGAGCTGTCTACTGACACACTCCTGGAGTTCATTCACTTCCAACGTGATCGCCGCTCATATAAGAGCACCCGTGAGGGCCATCCTAAGCTGGGTGTACCGCCAACGCTTTCACACGAAAATTACGACAACGTAGCAGACACTTTCTGTTCGGCGAATGAAAAAACTGGAAACGATGAGAGAATAGAACAAATATCGACACCACCCACGAGTCTGAGAAGAAATTCCACTTCGGACGGTTCAAAGCTTCAATCTATCGCGAATGATGACAGCGTTTTAATTGACTTGCAGAAGGAACCAGTTCGTGGTGTTCGAAGGAATCTTTCGGACGACGGGCAGGTACTCAACAGATCTTCTCACAATCGAAACGTAAGCGAGGGAAAAAGAAGCCTGGAGTTATCAACCGCGTCAATGAGTGATCCGAAGAATCAAAATTCTTTGGGAGAAATGCCTACTCCAGATTCAGGTATGCCGAACCAAATACTTCCAGACAGAACGGTGTTGATTTCAAGTGGAAGGAGAGGCAGCGCCGTTTCTTTTGAATCAGACTCGACTGTCGACCACGAAGGAAGAGAAGCGAGGTATACTAGAACGTCTAGACTATCCGCCGGGTCATCTGCCTTTGCAGACTTCGACTACGACTTTCTAGATGATGCTGACAACTTGCAAGATAGCCACTGGATGTACTCGCAGGCAAAGTGGCTGGGAGAAGTTGCAACTATCTATCCACCTCATGCCACCTATGAGCAGAAGCGTACCAATGACACAGCTAGAGTCGAGATCTTTAAGATGGCAGGTGGGACGGAGTACATCGTTCATGACGTCGATGCAAACAACGTCATAATTGGGAAAGCAAGGTTCAGCGGAACTGTTCAAGTCCCAGACATAAAGACCGTACGGCAATTCATGTGCTCTAACGAACCATCGATTCACGACAACATTGAACGCACGTCGAAAGTATTAATGGAAATTGAATCCATTGAGATCGATCACCCCCATTCGGAAAGCTTGGTCAAAAGTTTCCATCCACCTTCGTTTGGCGTCACAGTATTGGGAAATTCACATGGGTTTGATAAGAACGGTAGTACAAGTGGCTACGTATTGTGGGTAAATGGCAGAGGGATCATGATAGATCCACCTCCATATTCATCAGCTGCCTTGGAAATGGAAGGCATAAGACCGCAAACTATCATTGCCATCATCATCACTCATTGTCATGCAGATCACGATGCCGGAGCATTTCAGAAAATTGTGACTGGAGCTCGCGTCGCTATCATTACAACACCGACCATCTATAAGAGTTTCATACGCAAGTACTCCGCCTTGTCCGGATTGAGTTCATCTCTTTTGCGCCAAAGTCATCGTTTCCGGCCAGCAATAATTGGCCAACCTTTGAAAATGCAAGGTGCAATTTTTCATTTCACATACACCCTGCACACTATACCCTGCATATCATTCAAAGTCCAGTGGAGAGGTAAATCTATCGTTTTCACTGGTGATCATATGAACATTCCAGAACGAATAAGCGCTTTAGAGGAAAAGGTAAGTTCGTGGGTGAAGGTTTTGTGTCCTTCATTTTGTTGCCTTGGTCCGCATTGCTGATTCTACTGTATGATCTCTACCGAATGACTTAGGGCATACTTTCGAAGAAACGAGCGGATGATTTAAGGCAGCTTCCGCTTCAAGACTGCGACGTTTTGCTTCACGAGTCTGGTGCTCCACCAATCCACACACCTCTCTCGGTACTCCAAGAGCTTCCTCAAGAAGTTAGGGATCGACTGTATATTGTGCACACTGCAGCAATACCTTCAGACTGTGGCTTACGGGTAGCGCCGACGGGAACAATTGGTACGCTCCGATTGGACAAACCTTCAGAAAGTGCAATGGACGCAATGAGGAAGCACTCCTTGCCGTGCATTTCGTCCCAAAGTCTTCAAGATGGTGCAGGTGCATCATTGACTATCTATGGTAACTTTAGTCCAGACATAACGCAGTCCTTGTCCGAGGAATTCTCGGGAGAAAAGGTTGGGGAAAAAGTACCTTCTCTTGTTTTCTCAAGGCCGACGGATGTTTCGGATGCATGGTTTATTTTGAACCTGATGTCCGCGGTCCCTTTCTTGGCAAGCTTATCCTATGCGCACACAATGGAAGTGCTTGAAATTGCGAATGTGGAATTATTTTGCCCAGGCCAAGTCGTCCTTCATGGAATACGAAGGCCCGACTTCTTGTGCGTGTTCTGGGAAGGAGCTTGCCGAGAAAGTGTCCCACCTTCAAAGCTCGATAAGTTGCAAACCGTTAGCCTGGATTTTCCACCCATTGTTTGGCATGCTGGTGACTGGACTTGTCCGCAATCATTACAGCCGGATCCCGAACGCTGCGTCCGAGTTGTACCAGGCGAAAGTCAACCCAGGGATATCATCGCTGTTGGGAAAGAAGGAGTGAAAGTCATTCTAGTGTCTATGAAGGACTTACACGGAATTCTGAATACTGGTTCAAAACATTATCGAAAGTATCTGGCGATTGAAGAGCGCCAAAAGAAGCGCAAGAATGGAGACCCCAGTCATAGCGGTTCTCTGGAGCAAATTCAAGATAGTTTGATTGATGTAATCCAGTTCAATTCCGTACTCGGTTCCCTATATCCAAAGCAAAGACGCCATTTGGAATCAGTTGCAGAAGGCCCTCGACATTTTCCTTTTCAAAGCTTCCTTTGGAAAGTCGGCGATCCAGTCGACTTTGCCTACATCATCGTGGCTGGGACTGCAACTATTGCGACCAAGCTACCACGCCTTCCTTCGAATGAAACGAACCGTCGTGGAAATGCAGATGCAAAGACGCATTCCCTTTTCCACATTGACGAGCAGGTACAAGACAGGCAAGAGGATTCTCCCACCGTACATGTCGAGGCAGACAAACTTCTCCAAAGCATACAGCCGAACAGTGAATACTCCCGGTTGGAGACAGTCCTGCAACTCCGCATGGAAGAGGTCGAAGACGACGACGTTGCGCCGAAAAATCCACTTCTTGGGGCGATAGGAGCTCAAAGAGATAAGTTTGCGAACAAGGTTCTAGCTCGGCTGTACTCTCGCCGCGCGTACACTGAGCATCTTATCTTCAGCCGAGGGAATTTCCTTTGTGATACCTCTCGAATGGTGAGCGGAGACCCGGCGAATGCGATGGGAAGTGTCGCTCCGGCAGACCACTACCATACCTCTAATATGATGGCGGGGCACGATGGTTGTCTTGTGTATGTTATCCCCAGGTCTTCGCTTGTACCATTTCTAGACAGCAACCCCGGGGTACTTCTTTCTTTGCTGGGCTCACAAGTTGTAGTCTAAAAAAACAGGAAAGAATCGATCCTGCATAATAGCAGACTCTAAATCCACCCGTTTAAGTAGGCGAAAAGATGTCACTTTATTTTCTAAAGATCTCCATTTATCAGGGACGGACGAAATCGACATTTTCCACGAACCACTATTCAAAATATTAGTCGTAAATCTGAGTACGTCAAACGGGTCGAGCCGTCCTTTGTAAAGCGATGGCAGGAGAGAGTTCAGCGGCTACTTCACCTGCAGGTTTACAGATGACAGCTTCGGTACAAATCTAGATACACCGCCTCAGATGAGAGTTTTACAAACCCATTAAAAAATTCAGCTCTCGGTGTCTTTACAAGATGCAGACCCTCAATGTGCCCGATGTCTTTGTTGAACGATTCGTTACATCCTATCACACGAGCGGCGAAACTTTAGCTTCTTTATTGGCGTTTTTGGGCCCGAGGCCTACCAAGAAAACAATCGTAGAAAGGCCGGCGCATCCGATGCAGGAAAACAATGCAATAGACCCGAGTTCGCCAAGACCGAGGGAAAAGCAAAATTGTGATAGGATACCCGCGAGGATAGGTCCCAATCCTTTGTAGATACTTCCAACGAGAGAGGCGAAACCGTTCAGAGTGGCCCTCAGCTCGATAGGGACAGATTTATTTAAAGCAATCGATATGCTCGAAAAAAAAATGCAACAACCAATCTTCGATAGAGACATGGCTGATACGAGAAGTGAAAAGGTAGCCCATCCCAGGGGGGCGAAGTTTTCAACCGCTGCTTGGTCATCTTCCTCTGGAGGATGCTGTAGCAATCTACCAAGCGGAATAAGGAACACCGGTAGAAATCCGAGAAAACAACCAAACCAGAGGCTTTTATAGAGACCCACTCGTTCGACTGTCTGGACGTAGACATGGTATTGAAATAGCAGAAACAAAAGTCCAGCGGATGACAGAATTTCGCCGATTGTTTTCTCAGCAAGTGCTAATCCAGATGTCGCAGATGCAATGCAAAATAGCGGAAAGGCTTCGTCAAGACAAGCGACAGCCATGGAAAAGATCCAATAAGGAAGTAAATGTCGCCTCGCTGATTCAATGTTCCAAATTGATTTCATCGGTGCAGCCCTAATGTCGGTCTTTCTGGAGTCATTGGTGTAGTTGGAAGTCTCGTGCCGTTCGAGTAATAAAGACTCTTCCGTCGTATTTTGTTGCACCTCTCCCCTTTGGGATTTGGAACCACGGGTCATTTTGTGGAGAATTTTGTTCAAATCCTTGATGATGCATCCACGCTTCTCTCGAGGGCGGACTTGATTTACTGTTAATGTTTCTGGTATCCACCACCAAACCAATAATGCAGTGGTAAGGCACAACAGAGAACCCATGACATTCGGAAGTAGGAAAGGGTACCTCGACAAAGCTGCGTAATACCATGCGTGCGTTTTGTTTGAGAAGCTGCTCGGAAATTGATGGATGGGATCCGCTAGCAATCCCCCAACAGCAGGACCAACAAAGAAACCGCAAGCTCTCATCCCTACCACCAACCCCATGATTTTCGTCTCAACTGTTTCACTAGGAGCCAATTCGCTGACCAAAGTCTTCACCGTACCTACCAAACCATTGTTGACACCTAAAAGGAATCGGAAAATCATGGCTGCGGTGAACGATTGCGACATCCCAAACAGCAAACTACATACTGAGGACAGGGACAAACTGGCAATCAACACCAGCGTCCGGCCATACAAATCGGCCATACGTCCCCATGGATAGGAGCTGAACATTCTTCCAAACATAAAGGACGACGCAAGAACCCCTGAAAACGGTCCCACGGATTGATCGTCTACAGAACCGTCGGGGAGGAGATGAACTGCCATGAGTGCTGCGTATGGAAAGACGTTGATCAACATGTATGCATGAATCAAGGAGCAACTGCACAGCGCAATTATAGCCATTGTAAGCTGCAGATTGTTCGCAATAGTAGGATGCGATAGGACAGTTTCGGAATTTGACAATGAGGTGGCTGTGAATGTTGCTAGAGGCGTCGACGTTGCCATGCTTGCCGTCCCGATTGTTGAAATCGGTGACGCCAATGAGAGTCTGGTTTGCTCTCCCATACTAGCCATAATTTCTGGTCTACCCGCAACGATCATAATTTCATGGCATCAAATCGTCATTGTTGTTACCAGAACCCAGTTGTGGCAACTTGCAAAAGAATACCACGGATTATAAGATTATTATTCTTGCCTTGTCTACAACGAATGACAATACTACGGTAGCACCTCGCAATCACACGATAATAATCTTAAATATTACGTCGTAATATTATCAACTGCACATCCATGGTTCATTCCACAAGTCATATATACGACAGTACTACTGTACGACAATCACCACCATAGGTTTTTGGATTCACTGTCGTAAACAAAAGCTTCACAACAGTTTGACCAGGAGTTGGTGATGAGAGAGCCACAACTTTCAGATACACTCTGTTTTAAAAATAGTACGTATAATAGTAGTAGTATAAAAAAGCATAATAATAAAAATTTAAAATAGTAGTATTATTTATTTTTTAGTCGTTGAAGTTTGCGTGCTTTAAGCCCTCTCCGTATTGGTATTCCATCAAAATTACCGGTACTGTGGTACTACGTAGGACTACTGTACCGGTACGTACTTCGTACATACGGGTAGGTATCGTAACTCGATGGAACATAATAGAGGTATCATACCAGTAATCGATTCCAATGATGACAACATCATTATGTCCTCACATCATTCATTGTGT
The DNA here is from genome assembly GCA_019154785.2 of Nitzschia inconspicua. Taxonomy (NCBI): domain Eukaryota; phylum Bacillariophyta; class Bacillariophyceae; order Bacillariales; family Bacillariaceae; genus Nitzschia; species Nitzschia inconspicua. The sequence continues at coordinate 2,225,883 of JAGRRH010000013.1, read as the reverse complement.
TGTGTACGGTTTCCTTACAGTTAAATAAATGACCTCTTTTAATCGCTGGATGACCTTTTTAAAGCGGTACTGTGACAATAAAATCGAAAAAGAAATTTGTTCTTTTCCTATTATGCCAAGCAAGAATAAATCGATTGAAAGGACGAAGGATCGCCCACAACGAAAGTTCACTGTCAACACTCGCGTTCGACTCTGTACCTGACTGTGAATTCTTGTTCTGTAAATGCAGGGAAACTAATAGCCTCGTTCTGTTGACGATAAAGTCCCTGACGCGACACTTATCTTTTCTTGTGCTTTCAAAAAAGTGGAAGTTTCGACAAATGTAGTCGGGAAAAGCGGTTCTCTACGTTCAACATCATCTTCGTCGTAAATAGTGGTCTGTATGGTGAATGGCAGCAGTAGTCTTAAATAAAAATATAAATTGAACAAACGATGAAAAAGAACTCCAACAACAAGCCAAGGTGCTCAAAATGGCCTGGAACTTTGATCAAACAGTGGCATAGGGAGAATTGCATCTATTTATAAACTAAATTTTTCCCCTTAATTCACGATCGCTGGATCTTCATGCAAGACCAATCTTTCGTTATAATTCGTAGTAGAATAAGGTGTCATAAATCTTGCTCGGCAGAGATCATCGAGTCACCAGTCCCAATCGATTTCTGTGTACACTACTCTCTTCGGTTGGTTTGTACTCCGAGTAGGAACAGATTTCGCTCACCACAGTCAATGTGTGTCCATCCTTTCCTTGAAGCACCCTCCTCCTCCTCCTCCTCCTCCTCCTCCTCCTCCTCCTCCTCCTCCTCCTCCTCCTCCTCCTCCTCCTCCTTTGGCTTTCCTTGAATCATCCAGTAGAAGTATACAAGAGCATAGAGGAGCGATGAACGCCTGTAATCATACTATTTCACCAAACATTCTGGATCCTCTCGAAAATACTATGGATGATAGTAGGATACATGTGGAGATGATACCAATGGCGTCATTGCATCACACAGACAATACGATAAATTCACTTACGGAAACGTTCAAAGAAGCATCAGCTCGCTTTCTTCTCCAAACTTTACAGTCCGGAGATGAAACAAGCGTCGATTCATGGAAAAGCAATACTTCCATTCGTATAGATTGCGTATGCGCAACGTTCGAAGAACTCACCACAACGGAAGAAGATATCAGCCAATCGGTAATTGATGACGAATGCGACGACGATTTCCGTACCAACGAGCTAGACGAAGCTTTGGAAGAAGCGTTAGCAGATACAGGTACTAGTGAGTGCCAAACTTTATCTCGACCTTCCGAATTGACCGTCCCGTATCCAGACGGATCGGCCTCGGGAAAGAAGAAACCAGCTCCTTGGGATACATCTTCATCGGAAGACACAAGTAAGAACAGCTCCTGCGACTCCAACATCCCCAAATGCCAGGAAACAATTTCGTTTCAAGTCAGAGCCATCGAACACTCAATGACAATCAAAGGAGATGATCACTTTGCATCGAATGCTAATTGCACCCGAAGGGATCCCATGGACCTTCGCCCATCAGTACCCAAACGACGTGGGTCAAATGATATACTGAGCAATGCATCCGAAACAGGACAGGAATACACTGAAGGATCTGTGGAAGAACATGACAACGCCAAAGATATACCGGAACCCAACACGTTGCAAACGAAAGACACGAAATCTGCTACCAAGACTCTTCAATCTTTTTTGATCTCCAGGCTCCCGAATGAGATAGTGTCCAAACTCTCACTAGATGAATGGGCTTCTGTTTGCTCCGAAGTTTCCCAGTTCTCTGCAATCAACGATGAGTTCGAGAGGAATGACCACATGGCACAGAGCACGGTTGTGAAGGAAGATGTCGATGAGAATCTCGGCGACTGCGCTTCAGTTGTTTCCGATTTGACTTTCTTCACTGGGTGTACTGGAAATCTCAAAAAGGATTCTGAAAAGACAAAGGAGGCGGACGGTGTGTTTCCTCCTACTTTGCCATTGTCGAGCAGATCGCACCAGCCGCTACAAAAACGTAGATCATGGCACGATAAAGGAAGTGCCACAGCGCCACAGCTTCCATGTCGAAGAGGAAAAGTTTGGCTGGACCGAACAAACAGCGACCCCATTGCCCCGAAAGACTTTGTTCGCAAATTCTCAAGGACTAGTTCCTTACCTAGTGATGTCGTCAGCGTCAGTCGACGAAACGTCTCTTTTGATGCCGTTGAAGTTCGGCACTATGAGCTAGTGCTCGATTTGAACCCCTCCACAACATCTGGGCCCAGTGTGGGCATCGGATGGAATTACACTGTAGAACCCCCCCAGAAGGTATCAGATGTGGAACGAATGAAAGATGAATTCGGCAGACGACGTTTGAACGATATTGTAATCCCTCGCCATGTACGAGAAAAAAGTTTGAGAGATTGTGGGTACACGACCAAGCAGATTGCCAAGGCTGTTCGATTGAATCTGAGGGCCAGGAACCAACGGCTGCAAACAATTCATAACTACAAGCTTGATCGGATCGTTGAAAGAAGCAGCAGTCACATGCGCCGTTTGTTCCGTCCGAGTCGGTAGGAATTTCGACCCGTAAAGAATGCTACTAGATCCCCATTGCTCTACCAACACACCGTCGTATACACATTATGAATAACATCATCGTCAAGATAAAACGTGGCCGTAGAAAAGAGACGATACGACGTCATCGCACATTGTTATGGTGGGCTCGTGAACTATCACCCAGAAGTTCCACAACAGAAAAATGCCTGTAGATAGAGAAATTCAAGCGACTTCCAAAATAGCTTTACTTTCAGGGACGTTAGGCAACAGAATGAAGAAATTATGGAAACTAGAACAGCAAAAGAACGTTGTTAATCTATATTTGACCGCGCTTTCGTCTTTACCATCTTTGAGGCGTATTCTCCCAGTGTCTTGTCCAATCGGACAAGAAACTCATCGATTTCAGCCGTGCTCACACCTATTGCACAAGCTGCAGTCATGTATGAATGCTTGTAATTACCTGTTGAACTTCCAAAGCCAACAAACTCTTCTCCGCTCAAGACCTTTGTTTGTGCCCTTGGTACTACCCGTGTACCTGAAACGCATCTTGAAAACAACATTGCTCCAAAGCTTGATATATCTTTGGCTACAGATTGGGTGTATTCGTCTTCTGTCTCGCCGTCTTGCTGTGGACGTGCTAGAGCATCTAGTGTAATTCCAAAACTAATGGTGTTTGATTGGCAAATCAACAGTCTCTCACCATGCTTTTTCGCCACGGTATCCAATCTGGAGGGGAAGTTCTTTAACATATTCATCCGTTCGTTCAATAGTTTCTTGTAGCCGTTGAGACCCATGGAAAGCAATGTAATGAACAAGTCAACAATTGGAGACGAAGAAGCTCGACCTGCATAGACCTTTCCGACGTTGTCAATGATAGCTTTGTTGGGAGATACAACAATGGCACCACCTGCGATATGGAGAAGAGAAAGAGCAATTTTCCAATCAGTTCAATATAGTAGCTTTGTCAATATTTACACTCGGTCAAAAATTGGATTGTGGAAGAAGATCGTTGACTCACCCACGGGAACCAAAAAGTTCTTGTCGGTACTGCAGACGACAGCATCAACCCGTCCCAGCACGCAAGCGCGATTGATTAGCTTGCTGGTTTTGGAACATTGTAGCCCATAGGCATTGTTGATGACATGATAGACATTGAATTTTTGACACAGCTTGGCAACTTCGTCCACGGAATCCGGAACTCGAGGAGCGAAGCAAGATGTCGTGGTAATAACGGCCAAGACACGATCTCCATGTTCTTGTAAGGCAGCTTCCATTGCCTCAAGGTCTGTGATTACCTCGTCACCTTGGATTTTGGTGGGCATTACCACACATCTCAAGCCAGCCACACCGATTGCTTTGAAACAGCTTTTTTGATCGATTCGACTCCACAAGACGATATCTTTGTTGGGTGAACCCTCTTTCTTGATACTTTGTAAAAGCAATGACATGGACATTCCCGTGCAAAGCGGCAGTAAGATGCCAAACGCAGCAGGCCCGTTCTGTTTCTTATTGATTTTCCCTTCCAAACCGCTCCCCCTTTTCAGGGCATCCAACGTCAATAACAGCGTGAGCTTGACCAAAACGGAGCTTCCGGCGGCTTTGGGTTGCGGTTCGGTAATGTCACCACTTCGTCCCATCCCATGGGAAAGTCCAAAGTGTCGTTGTAATACCAGGGAGGAGTAGACCCGTCCCTCACGTTCTCCCACACCACACCATCTCGTATCACCATCGACGGCATTATCACAGTCATTGTCGTCGTCACTGCTGTTGCTGTTGCCACCTTTGGCCAATGTCTTGTTGTTGGTATCCAAGGTAGAAAATAAAAACAACAAACTTTGAATTTGTACGTCGGACCATCCGTGGTCTGGTAGTCTCCTGTTGACAAACAGTGATTTGTACTGTTTCTGAGTGGCAATGAAATTGCTCCAACCGACAGTCACGTGTGTTTTGGGAATGCCCAAACTTTGAAAGGATTTTGAAAGGTCGTTTGCAGTGCTGTTGTTGTCCATGATGATGATGATGATGATGATGATGCTTTTGGATCTCAAGGAGAAGGTGAATGAACGAAAACGTTTCTTGTTTTGAAACGATGATCGATCAAGGTTCACTTTTCAAGAAGACAGGCGGCAACACTTGGGAAGTACCGGTACAACAACCTCTCTACCGGTATCATAGGTATCATATGTAGACGTTTCATGTTTTATATGTGAGTACCGTAGTACGGTACCCTGGTATCACACTACGGTAGTACCGGCAAACTGCCTCTTTTCAGAATGAATTTACAGTTATTATACAGTTATAATTTACTACTTCGATGTTTCTGCTCTTAGGCCAATCCTTATGTTCCACCAAAAAAAACACGCGCATGAGTTGCGCAACTCTGGGACGTTTTTGCGCAAAAAATCATCCCTTATGTACTCACATGAGTTAACTCTCGCGCGTTCATCAAAATAGAGTCCTTATGTACTGAAGTTGAGTTGAATTACTGGAGTTGATCTTGGTTGATGTTGGTCCGTCCACATCGCCGACGACTGATGGCACAATGATAATGAAGGCCTGATTGATCGATCCCTTGCGTTTCCCTTCCTTGCAAGCAACATGTCCTGCCTAGCAGTAGACGAGAATGAATTTTTACAGTTGTTGATTGCGTTTGATGAAATGTCGTCTTCCTCTTCAGACGAGGAGGAGCAAAAAGAAAGACCAAGGAAGCGCCCCTTTAAACACCGAAAAAGCAAAGGTGTTGTTATGTTCAGAGATGACAATGGTGAATTGAAAGTCCTCCCTCCAACAATGTCCCTCTGGTACAACATGTATTGTCAGACGGGATGTCAAGAGAGGATGTCAGGCTTTCACTCCAAATTCAGGCGTCGATTTCGACTACCATATGATCAATATAGAGAATTGGTGGAAATGTGTACCGCTGACTCCATGAAGGAGGACGGAACCAGTCTATTCAAGCGTTGGCGTCCAGGAAAGAAAGCCGCTTTGACTGGAAAACCTGCAGCTCCTTTGGAATTATTGGTATTGACAACATTGAGGTATCTAGGCAGAGGTTGGACGTTTGATGACTTGGAGGAGTGTACAGCTATCAGTGAAGAGGTTATCAGAGTTTTCTTCCACCAGTTCATCAAATTTGGGTCCACAACTCTGTACAACAAGTACGTTGGTCCACCATTGACTGTCGAAGATGCCATTGACTTGTGTATACGAGAGTATGAAGCAGCTGGCTTTCCTGGATGCGTTGGATCCATGGATGCTTCCCATGTTGAGCACCAAAGGATCAGCTTTAAGCATAGACAGGCTCATTTGTCTTTCAAGTTGCCATTTACTTCGAGGACTTACAACATCGTTACAAGCCATCGACGAAAGATCTTTTCTACGACCGATGGTTATCCCGCAAGATGGAATGACAAAACCTTGGTTCGGTATGACGACATGGCATCCACGCTGCATGACGGGACAAATCCACTTTGCAATTTAATATTTGAGCTATACGCTTACGACGAGAACAACCTAATCATAAAAGAAAGGTACAAAGGAGGGTGGTTGATTGTCGACAATGGTACTTGAATTGGGGAGTGACTATCCCACCAATGAAAGACACAGATACCAGGGCACAGTATCGATTCTCGAAGTGGTTGGAGTCAATGCGGAAGGACGTTGAGTGTACCTTCGGGATATTGAAAGGCCGATGGAGGGTGCTAAAATCTGGGATTTCTGTCGATGCATTATCACAGCAGTGTTTAATTTTTTGTACAGCTTCAAATCAAAAGAGTTCCGTTCATCATGGACCGTTCTTTGAAATACATGGTCACTTACGACTGGTAGTAACTTCTTCTTTTAAATTTTTTAAAAAAATGAAAAGGGCAATCCCCATGAAGCAAGAAACTTGGCCGACATATTTTTCAAGCAGAAAACTTTCCCACAGAACAAAAAAGCGATCGGCGAGATGCAGAAAGATTTTGGGAGGGAGCTCCATGGCCGTGAAAGTTTTTGCTTGTGAAACCTTCCGCAATAGGAAAAATATCAAATAATAGTGCCAAAATGTAATCCAATAAACTATCGGAAGGAGTCTTACTACAAGAAAGAAGATGGCATCAACTGCAGAGCCTGCCAAGGAACTCTTTGACCCGAAACAGTAAAAAACAAGCAGCGATACTGCTTGATGCCCGAATCGACTTATAGAATACGGCATATTTTATGGTGATGTTGAGTATCGTCACTGGATCTACTTTTCCTCTATTATGGCCAACGTGTTATAATATATATGTGGTTTACGCTGCTACGGCAACCATTGCAGGTCGAATGAGAGTCTCTTCCATGATAAATCCCTTTTGAAACTCTTGACAACAAATCCCTTCTTCGTATTCGGTTCCGTGCACGCAGCTATGCTGGAAGAGCCGTTGACGAAGAGGATTACTTCCAAGGTTCTCTCGTTCGAGATGAGGATGGCGCAATTATTGTGAGACATATGAACATGACAGATTTTAGACAAAGACTTATCACCCACTTTGATATTGCATTCAAGAAGAAGGAAATTATCTGGCCCAAAGCTAGGTTACAAATGGACGAACCATACGCCAATGTGCAGCCTTGACACTAAGACCAATCAAACACTTTGATATTGCATTCAAGACGTAATTTATTTGGGCCGTCGGTTGACGTTAGTCATCATTGTATGTAAGCTGTGCTGTTTCCGATTCGTCATCAAGAAAAATCACTTCATTTGAGAGGTCATTAGTTGGGGAGGCCGACAATTCTCCAGAATCTCTCTTCCTTCCGCTCGTTGTTTCGTTCTTTGGGTTAATTGCCTCAATTTCTGCAAGCATTTGATCATCCAGATCCTTGTACTGGTCAGTTAACTCCTCCAATTCAGTCTCGCAGTCCATGTAGACCTTGTATGGAACGTACGTAGCGTAGTAGTGTTCGTGGTCATCGAAGCACTCAGGCTTTTGAAACACAAGCTTCTCCATCGAGTTCTTTCGGTTGCTTATCAACGCAACCCGCTTGTCCAACGAAACTTTCATCGCATTGTATTTGCTGACGATGCTGGTTGTAGTCATGGCAGTGCTAATCTCCTGTCTTAGGGCAAAAGTTTTTAACTTCAGAGATTCTTGTCCACCAATTCCGCTACCGCTTCCATCCAACATGCTTGTTTCCCTCTTCTGATCTTCCACTTTGGCAGCTGCCTTTCTCATAGATTTTCTACCGGCTGCGCTTGCACCACCTTTCTTGCGTGTGCAAGAATCAGAAGTCGCGAAGCTGTCAGCTTTGTATTCTTCCAAGCCATCTTTGGGAATGTGTCCCCACAAAGCCCAGGCCATATAGCCAGGAAAGATCCAAGAACTGTTCCAATCCTTGATCGCAGCCTCCTCCTCATCTGTTGTGAGTTCCACAGTCAAATCTTCTGTGCTTTCTTTTTCTTCATCCTTCTCTTCGACATCTGGGGGAGCAGAGAGGATGTCGTCATCTTCTACATCACCCACACCATCAGCACTGCTAAATACCCTGAAACATTTCGATCCCGTTCATGAATTTTTCAGCCAGACCATGACTATCTTCTCCACTACCATGATACTTCTGAAAAGCTAATTCCTGCAACTGCGCTTGGCTGTAACTATCGCCAAGGCCTTGGACAGCATCATATGCCCTGAAGCAAATGGAATCTTGGAATTCCTTCATGATGAACCAACCGGCTTCAAATTCAACTTTTCCACCCGTAGGAGAGGTGGCTTTCCCGACTTTCTTCTTAGACATGTTCGCAGGGCCAAACAAGGAAGAAATGGAAGAAAAAGAAACCAAAGGTCCTTTGGCAACTCCGGTAGCATGAAGGAAGGAGACCAGCGATCGATCGAGCGATGGACAATGTTGTGGTGGTTGTTGCTTGTTGCATTATTTATTCGATGTATTATACTACCTTTAGTAATTGTGTGGAAATATCGACCCTAACCCTAAGTTGTGCAACTCATGCAAAACTCCATTCGGAACTGCACGAGTTGGGGTCCCTCCAGGTAGAGATCCGATGGAAGGCCAGACAAAAGCAGGAGTTGAACAACTCATGTCGCGTACATAAGGAACTTAAAACATCGATTTTTTCCGAATTTTGCATGAGTTGCACAACTCATGCGCGTTTATTTTGTGTACATAAGGATTGGCCTTACCTTCTGAATCACTATGTGTCATACGTCTCTGATGAAATGAGGAACTTTTTGGTAATAATTGCATCGAAGTATTAATTTTATAATATTGTGTCACAACGGAGTACGGTATGAACGAACATGTTGTAGTCAAAATGAAGGATGTCTCATCGGTTTCGAGGGTCTTTCGTGCAAAATTTACAATTAAGCCAGAAAGACACCGTCTCAAGTCAATCGAAACTGGTAGAATGCATCCGTTTAGCTGAAGAAATGGATCAAGATTCAAAGGCTCCTCTAAATAATAACAACTGCTTCGTACTTGTCTTCAACTACACGGTAAACTAACGAACTCGGCAAAATCACGACGACCAATTTCTCCGGTAGTATCTCTCTACCTACTACCGGTAGTAGCATTACAGGTACGTACGCAATAGTACCGGTAGTGTTTTTTTTCCTCCATTTTTTCCCCTGAACTGTGAATTCCCATCAAGTTGATCCGTACGAGGTACTTACTGTTTTAGTAGCAGAGAATACCGTACTACAGTGCATTGACTGTGAGGACGTGTTCCTATTAACCATAGCAAACAACACCCTTCGCTGCGAACAAATGAACTGCGATCGCACCTCATTACCTGTGCAAGATGATGAGGGAGTCTGACATCGCTACACCGACTGAAATCATCGTACCATATTACAAGAAACGCAAATCTTCTTTTGTTTACCAGTAGTACCGTTGGATCTACTCCTAACAGTTCTGCGGCAGACTCGTTTTAGCAGCAAGGCAGCACCAACATTACGAAATCTCTGAGCAGTGGTCAAGACAACTACAAAGGAACCATGAGTTCCCGTGGTGCCAACTCAAAGAAGAAACTGGACAAGGAGTCCAGGAAAAAGCTTCTCATTGAATTGGTAAAAAATGAAATGATGAGTGCGTTGGATGGTTTACACGAAGAAGGGGAAGAATCCTCTGCTCGTTCCCTTACCCCTTCTGTCAACGACGATCTTCAAAACCGTATCTCATCGGCGGATATGTTCTATGCCATGATGAACGGCGAACCACTACTTACCAGCCCTCCCAAGGTATTGAAAGGAAGCGTCGATGGCTGTCCTGCTTACGGAATGAACGACGACAAGACAGAGTTCACGTTCGATCAGACGTCGTTCGCCAATCTTGTATTTTCTCCCGATGACATGACCTCGCCGGTGAGTCAACGCCCATCTACTTCCAAAATTCCCAAACGCAAATCTCTAGACTGCAATTCTCTGGCGTTGACAAAGTCCATCGATGAATCCTTGGATCTTTCGTTGGGAGATGAAGAATCGAGTCGTTCCAGCCAACCCAGTCAACCCGTTAGTTATCCCAGTGAGACCAACAGCCAATCAAGTACGATGGTTGGAAGTGACGGTCTTTCGGTACGAGAAATCGAAGCGTTTGTTGTGGCCAACATTCCTCAACACGTGCGAGATCAAATCCCCCAAGAGGCATGGGGTCGAATCTTTGGTAGAACGGAATCTCAAGGAACGATTGAATCCAAATTCGATTATGATCAAATGATTACAAGAGAAGAATTGCATGAGCCTGAAGACGATTCTGATGATAACATTACTTCTGTATCCGACATAACCGATCCCACTCAGTTGCACCTAGAATCTTCCAGTTCTTTCCTGTCGCCAGATTCGCCTGGCAACCGACGTGAAACACGGTGGGAATCAGATGACTCGCCCCTTGAACTCACGCCCACAGGATGGTGCTCGGATAGTCACAGTGAAACAGAAAATCCGGCGGCCATTGAAGTCAGTCGAAATCGTGTCACCTTTGCCGGAGAAGTCCAGTCGGTTGTCAAGACAGAAAGGACCATCAAGGAGGATGCCAGTAAAGTTTCATTTAACAATGTCCAAGTGAGGTACTACGAACGAATTTTGGAAATCAATCCTGCCGTGACCAGTGGGGCTGCCATTGGAATCGGCTGGCGGTACAAGAGGGGAGGAAGCCTCTCTATTGACGAATGGGAGCACCGAAGAGGACAACTCCGTCGTCCCAATGAACTCCTTCTTCCAAAGAATGTACGTGAGTCTATGTTGAAAGACTTGGGATATTCCCAACAAGATATTGCAGCAGCCATCCGCCACATTTTGAAGTCCAAGAATCGTAGGAAACAGACAGTTGATAATCTCGGTGCAGAACCCATGGAAGAAGTTGTTGAGTCAGCAAGACGAAGAGTCATGAGCATTCTAACCTTGGGGATGAAGAAAGGATTGGTCAAGACGGCTAAGGCGTCTTCCTGATTTTTGTTAATTGTTTGTCCATCCATAATAATGTAATTTGCACTGATACCACTTCAGGTAGTTTTGACTTTCACTATACTTTCTATTCCTGCAAAAGTAGTAGTCCGGCGCAAGTGAGATGACAACTCGCCTAATCAAGCGCGAGAAAACCTATGAATTCATTATGCTTTGAAATAATTTTCGTTTATCGGACGACCCCATCAGTGCCTCGTAATCGAGCAGCTTCCACGTGAATGCAACGGGATAGGAACCCGGCACGTGACTATGGTACGCCAATCTCCCCAAACAAACGTACGGGCCAAACTTCTTGCTTTCACCATCGTACTTCCGGCACCACAACACAATACCGGACTCTGGAACGACAGGAAACTTGTCGGCAGCTTCCTTCCCCAGATCAAATAGTGTCTGTATGATGGGTGACTCCTCATCCATTCGACTGCCTCCAAACCAAGTCACTAACCTACCGTCTTCCAAAAAGTCATTGGCAACACTGTTGGAGGCGCCGTTATTTCCCATGTTTACCCACAGAAAGGCACAATTTCTCCATTGCTGCACTCCACAATACTTGTTGAAAGATAACTTAGCTCCCTCTAAACGTCTAAAATCTTCTTTTGAATCAGATGCCACACGAAAACTCTCCTGAATGACGAACTCCTTGCCAGAGCATTCCATGGATTGTCCCAAATATTTGCGAACCAACGTTGTCATGTCGAGAGATAGTTGACGCACCGAGTTCGCTTTGGGTGGTGCCTGAAGTTTCAATGATGGAGATCTTTCCTTGCGGATCCCTGGAGAATCTTCCGATGGCTTTTTCTTGCGATCATGGATTGCATCTTCGGTGGAAATACTTGTTCGACCATTAGATGATTTGTCAACAATCGTGTCTTCCTTATAGTTGGGTTGATCGTCCTGTCCAGATATCCGTGCCGACCGTCTTGGACTCCCCACGGTGACAGTTTTCCTCGATTTCTTTGATACGGGATCAGAATCTGACCGTGATGATGAAGCAAGTCCTTTTTTCTTTGGTGTGTGGCGGGTGAATGACGACGGTTGCGATATTGTTAGTTGCGGTCGCTTCCACAAGCCAAGTTCTTTCAGTCGAGCCTCGTTCCTTGCGATTTTTGCTGCTCGAAGTGCAAGGTATGGATTAGATTCCGTATCATCAGTCGGAGCATCCATGGTCATAAAGAGAAGATTATGAACAGTGATAAAATAACAATACACTGTACTCTACTACCGTAGCTACTGTGCTATGGCTTGGATTCCGTCGACCTTCAAATCTTCCATTTTCGCGGCATTAAAAACTGTAAAACGATACCCGTTTTGGGGACCCATAGTAGCGATGGCCTTCTCGCGCACGTCTTCATTCATGACGTCAACCGGCTCCCGTCAACGAACGATTAGTAAGACTGAAAATTCCGAACAAAAATCGTCGTGTCTCTTTCATCATCGACGCGCGTCAACATCGAACTAACCATAAAGTACTACGGTAGTACGGTAGTACAAACACACACGCAAAAGAATTGAGAAGAACAACGAGCAATCAAGGGAACTTTCATCCTTTGCACAAAAAGAATCTCTTTCTCTACGTTGTCTGGGATAGTTTGTATTATACCCAAAGCAACCACAAACACCATGAGCAAGCCATTCAAGGAAGAACACCCACTAGGTGAGTTTAGAATTCAGAAGTAGCTCATAAAAAGAAGTATTTTTTCTAGTACGATGATTCCGCCAGAATCTCTCTCGGTGGAACAAGACTGGGTTTCCTATCAAGTCTGCATCAGTCGTGGAGAGATTATACTGCTCCAAAAGGATAGGTGAACTGATCCATTGCTTACATAAATTTGAAACTACTAACCCTCTCGGATTTTCCACCCCAATCTCTCTTGCCACAAAATGATATACATTACATCATAAAACACAGAAAAGCGCAAGTCGGAGGCCGAGCGCATCCGTGCCAAGTATCCCGACCGTGTTCCAGTGATTTGCGAAAAAGCAGATCGATCGGACATACCCGACATCGACAAGAAGAAGTATCTGGTACCGGCCGATTTGACAGTGGGGCAATTCCATTATGTTATCCGAAAGCGAATCAAACTGGCACCTGAAAAGGCACTGTTCCTCTTCTGTTCCAATTCGATCCCTCCAAATGCAGCTCTCATGTCGACAGTTTATGAAGAACAAAAGGATGAAGATGGGTTCTTGTACATTCAGTACAGTGGAGAGTCTACTTTTGGTGCCCTTGAGCTGTAATTGTAACAAAATATTGATGGATGGGTGAAGTTTTTCACAGCTACTACATGGACAGAAAGGATTTCCCACAAAGATGAAACAAAGGATGTAAGGCAAGGTAATGTGTAGCCTTTTTTATGTCAGTGGATGGGCAACAGATACATGGTACAGGGTATCGATACTAAAATTCAAAACCCGAAATGATCGTCGAGATGGCATTATACTTTTAGACACCAACCAAGGAATTTCAGTTCTCGCTCATTATCGCATTTACTTAGACTTATATCTAGCCTCCATCTGCTGGTTTACTACAGTACTCATTCATGTCCGTTCGTTCATTGTCTTCCCCGGAGCTCTCCGCCGATGGCTGGTCTAGTTGATTTGCTAGTGTACTAAAGAACCTCAACAACGGAAAAAGGAGACAAAACACCGAGGGAACAGGATCATTGGAAATGCCGGCAGCATCCAACGGCGCAAACTACCCATTGGAGACTTACAATTTGCTGCAAGATTAACACTTTGTCAGTCTCTGTGGCAAATGATCGGAAGCTAATACAATACGACTTCAGAGCTAGCGAGACTTCATGAATCTATTCAAGTTGACTTCAACACTATTCAGTTAGCGTGAGGTTATAATTTCCATTTAGCTATAGGCAGTTTTTACGCATCAACTCAGCCGCAGGTTGATAATTACCGACTAACAGTAAACTGAACAAGTTCCGTTTTTCTTTTCTTGATAGTGCTGAAGAACGATGGGGGGGAATCTGGCCACCGAGGGGTCCACATGTGAATGATGTGAACAATGTAAAAAAAATCCCTGTAGTATATAGTACATCTACTAAGGAGTAGCAGCAAGTCTCTGGTGACAAGTACGGTTGGCAGCAAACAATAGCGAAAACAAGATGATCACTCATGTTGTCATGGGCACATAGAGTTCATGTCTCAATGTCTCAATGATATGGTAAGTAGAATCAATTCTACCTGCGCATGATGAACAAGCACCACGCATTACCAGCACAAGTCGGTGTGATGTAAAGCTGCGATGTGATTCCATCTCTCAATCTTTCGGTGGCATCGCTTCACACCAATCTTGAGCAACGAAAGTTGAAGCAAAACGGCAGTGCACAAAAAGAGAAGAACAGCCAAAGCAAGGCAGCAACGAAGGATCATCTCGATCGAATCCATGACCGAAAATTGTGTTCGTGTGCTTGTGAGTACAGCTCTGTCGTCCGAAAGGTAATATAAGATCCATGCATCATGGTCAATGGAATTTTCGGAGTAACAACTTTGAGATTCACCCAACGTCCATTTTTGGGATTCTCTCCAAATGAGTAATGCGATGGATACTATACAAAAGCACACCTTTGTAACAGAGCGTAGCCCAGAATACATTGTCGAATCCTATTGGATGTTGGAACGAGGCCGAAACGTCAAGAAGGAAAAAACATGCGTCTACCGGCGTCTCCAGATCTTTTGTGATTTTCTTTCAGTGAGGAATGAAGAGATCGTAAACTTGCTACTCAGCTTTACGTAATCCTTATCGTGACGATAAATCAGTCGTCTGCGATAGATAGGGAAGTTGCTGGGAATCAGGAAGAAGTGGAAGTTATAGATGAAAAGAGCATGATTTTGTTTGTGACATGGATGTCGTTGGGTCTTGATGAAAAAGTGAGTGTGGAATGAACGTTAGAGCGTTGAGTCATGTCGTCCAGCGCGCGCAATCAACGACCAAACGACCAATCACACACTTTTTTTTTTTTTTTTTTTTTTTAATTTTCTCCAATTCTTGTGGGAAACTGCAGCCAAGACTCTATGATCTATGATACACAGTAAAAACCTCACCCCTGAAGCGTAAGATCCTAATTTGTCAAAGCCTGTGGAATTATGAATCCTTAGATGATCTATCAATACAAGAGAAGAGATAACCCCAGCCGTGGCACAACTGCTGCTGCTGCTATATGCTGCTGCCATATCAACTCATCCATATCCAGTGTCTGACCAGAAAGATGGGTGCGATTTCTCTTACCGGAAGTTAGTGAGAAGGGGCTAAAAGAGGAGAGCAAGAGTGCATTTGCATAATATCTGTTAGCATGGAGACCATGATATTTTATTGATATGATACTTGTGCTTGATGTGGAAGAAGCAATCTTATACACATTGGGCTTTGTTAGGTAGCAAAAGGCAAAAGATATGAACTCATCAGTTTTGGTAGACATATGGTGGGCACTACAATATTTGTGCTGGCGGTAGTTTCATAGCTGTGTTGCAAGATCATTGTGAAGACTTCATTGAAATGCAACTTGAGCGCAACGCGGAAGTTATCTACACACACACACACTAAGCCTTTGGATCACCAACATGTACGACTAGTAGAGCATAAGATTATCAAAGCACTCAAACTAAACTATTAATGTGGTTGTTAGTACTGCTGCCTTCCCAATGCGGTGTATGATATTTCACCAGCTCAAACGTTGCTCCATTGCGTCATTTTTTGACTTTCCATTTTTGTGTGGTGGGCAACAGAGTATTGATTGTGATCTGCTTGCCGTTTTTTTGTCAAATGGGGTGAGCTAAAGTCTCGGATGTGGAGCGGCTGGTAGATTGGCCTTTGCTTTCAAAAAGGACGTTTTACTAGTAGTCTGTAGTGGGACCTGAAAGGAAAGGAATCTGGGGAGGAACCACCTCGCACCTTTGAGAGCGTAGCGACCAACACAATGAAGCACAACAGAAAAGCAGAGAAGAGCACAGCAGAGCATCCGGGTTGCAAGACAAAGCTTCTTGTTGTGATTGATGTGCATTGTACCATTATAAGATAGGAGCGCCAATTGACGTTTTAACAACTACCGGTCGAACCTTTGCTGCTCGAAAGCGTCGTAGAAGTGCGTCTCCCAAAATTTCCGCTGGAGTACCGAAACCATCCTCGCTTCTCATTGGCAAGTCGTCCCTATTAAAGACGAGAGTCAAGGCGGCTTCTGAGACACATTGCGCTGTGACAGCATTACCAGCATCGCCTTCAAACTTCAGGTAGGAATAGGCCACTTCTTCCTTGCCCCCCTCATGTGTCGAGTGGACCTTACAATAGGTGGAGTTGGATCCCATGTATACAATCGAATCTGGAACACCGGATCCAGGTGGAGCAAGATCAGCAACTTTCTTGCCAATAACAGGCAGACGCAAAATCCCAACCATCATTAATGTGGAGCAATGTAACAACAGCATCGGAATGAGTGCAAAAACAGATGCCAATTTGGTGCCTAAGTACCCGAGAGGCAGGTATCGCTCCTGAGCCTTGAAATCGTCCCCATAACCTAGTGCAGCGGCAGAAGCTTGGACGACCTTCAGATTGACAGCGCTCATTGCAAACGGCAAAGATACGCCGTAGAAAAAATCCGGCTCCACCAATACAAGCTGGTTTAGCCACTCTCCTTTGGCCATATTGTCCTTATTAGATTGATACTTTGGGTTCTTTTTGACTTTGTTGGGGTTGGCGAGGGCCAATGGGTCACCAACAAAATATGGCATGGAACGAAGCTTTTTCATAGGAGTTTCAAAAGCGTCGCTTATAACATCCATGGGAATGTCACAAAAGGTGTGAATCGTGCCTCCATTGGGAACGCCAAACATTTGATGCCAGATACGAGCATTTTGGATTGAAATATCGGTGGTAGTGCCCTCCTTCAAAGCTTGCACGGCAGCAAACACTGCCATGTCCGACGGAATCGAATCATATCCACAAAGGGAAACAATTCTTGCTCCCGATTTCTGGGCAGCGGCTCCGTGCTTGGCTCTCATTTCTGAAACCCACGCAACTTCTCCGGTGATATCAACATAATCACAACCGACAGTGGCACAGGCTTCTACGACCATGTTGGAGTACTTGTAATACGGTCCGGCGCAGTTCAACACAACTTGGCTGCGTTTGGCCATTGCCTGGAGGCCCTCCAAGTCGGATCCATCCGCTACCACAACATCTTGGATACAGTTGACATTGAAACTTTGTTTGATAGCTTCTAGCTTCGCCTTGTTCCGTCCTCCCAATGATATTCGCAACGAAGGGCTATTCTCATCAGACTTGGGGATGATGTTATCATCTTGATCAGCGACAGCGACAAGATACTTTAGGATGTGTTTAGCCACGAAACTGGTGGCACCGTATATGGTGATATCAGTTGATTTGGTTGTCGACGACGATGGCATTATTTTCGAAGTTGTACGGAGTATTGCTATTTACTATGTAGTATGGTAATGTTGTGGAGAGATTGTGAGCGAGGGGATGATGATGATGATGATGATGATGGCGTGTTCTTTCAAGTTTGGACGATGAAGAAGAACAAGAGAGAATCTCATGGAGAAAAAAAATCAAGTCGTTTCGAGACGTCATCAGGCCTCAGCGGGATGCCTTCGCGGAATATCACTGACTTTTGTACTACGGAGTAATAATCGTACCACGTAGTACGTCGTATTACCGTGTAGCATAGGTTTGAACGGGTTAACGGTACGACTTTTATAATCGTAAAAATCCATAAAAAAATAATAATACTACGGTAGACTAGACTTCCTAGCTAGTAGGTTGATATTCTAATAGCTCCAGCCACACTATATTACATTGATCGATCATGATGCATTTGTTTCAACATTGAAGCAGTCATCGTAGCTATGAAAATTCCATTTTGATTCTAGCCATATTAGTAGCTCTCTACCACTGTCATTCTGGGAGATAATTGATTTTATTGTGGAACAAATGGATTTATCTGTGGTGGAACAACTGGCATCATCATTCAGCTAGAGCCAAGTGAATGAGGATAGAATCATTTCATGGGAGATGTAGTTGGTGTATTTTTGGGAGTGCGTCTCCTATACTAGTCACATGCTCGATATATCCCATAGGTGCAGTATATTACCCCATCCAAAACTACTTCTTTGGATTTGGTTGTTACTGATCGCTTGTGGAATGTCACACAACTCTTTGTATTCACTAGTTAGGAATTTCCATCCATGGCAGGGTTGGTGCCTATCAGGCAGCAGAGTACTCAATGAATGCAATCCTTTTTGTAATCTTTTCCAGGGGGAGGGGGGATGACGTTCGTCTTGCAGAAGTTGAAAGGCAGCAGTCAGCTCTGACTACAGGAGCAGAGCAACTGGGAGATGGCGTTGCGATAGATCAATCTATTGTTTTCCTTCACTCCAATTTTGCCATGCTTCTCACAGTTGGGTTGCCGTACAACCAACTTTGCTAGTGCCACCCTATACTCCACTACTCTCAGTACTACAACCCCTATTTATAACAATACAGTGTGGTTCTTGGTTTGCTAGCTAGAGCTCTACCGGTAGAGGAGAGTATCATAGCTACGCTGCTGATTCGCTGTACCGATGACAGACAGACTGTAAGCGTCGAGGCCATTCAACAACAAATTTACCGCCATAAAATTTTAACGTATACGACTACCTAGCTAGCTACGGTAGTAGAGTAGAGTACGTAGTATTATGAGAAAGATACACACACCAAAATCAAAACACGGTTAAAAGGGAAAACATGATGCGTCAATTTGCAATTTTCCCTGATACTGCCTTCGTCAACAAGGAGCTCTAGCACTAGAAAAGGAAATCTGTAACGTTGTACCCTTCTCTTGATGCTACCATTGGCGTTACTACTATCATTCAGCTACTAAAACGCGTTACGACAGAACCATGAGTGAAGAAAATGATAACAACCAAGAAGGTGTGGATTGGCACAAATCCATCACATCTGTCTTGACGGGGGAATCATCGTCGGATACTCCCCGACAGGTCAAGAAACTGAGAAAATTGGTGCTGTTGTCGTTACAGATGGACGAGAGCGACAAAAACGCCAAAAAACAATTCAAAAAGGCAATCCAAGCTATGGAAAAAGATGGAACACTACTTTTGGATGCCGACGGTAATGTCGACTTGGTAAAGAAAAGCAAGACTTTGAAAGAGAAAGAGCACAAAAAGAAGAAACGAAAGTCATCAAAGGAAGAAAAGAAGAGCTCAAAGAAGCAGAAGAAGGAAGAGGGGGGAGAAGACGGAAATTTTGACGACACGGAAAATATTTCGAAGGAACAAGAACAGGATCAAGAGGATGAATCAAAATCCAACTCAGATCCAACCCATATATCCTCTGCCGACAAAAACAAACCTTGCAAAGGAAATCCACAGGGAGTCACCCGCTTATTCCTAGGGAATTTGCCATTTGCTGTTGACGAGTCGTCGCTTTCGGCGTTTCTGCCAGGAACGGTCACACATATCAAGTGGATCACTGACAAAGAAACGGGCAAGTTTTATGGGTCTGCTTTTGTCGAAATGGACAACTCCGAGTCAGCAGCCGAAGCAGTTGCTATGGCAGGTTCCAAACTGATAGGAAGGCCCGTTAAAATTAACTTCGCTCCAGCTAGGGACGGGGATGTTTGGCCACCTCCGAATAAGGTTGTTAGTGGAGGAACTACGACTGGTGGTCAAGCAGGAGGAAAAGGAATCAAAGCCATGAGCGCCAAGCCTGACAATTGTGTAAAGCTCTTCATTGGTAATCTATCGTATGATATCGATGATGAAGGAATCACAAAGTTCTTTGCCAGCGTCGATGCTGAAGTGAAGGCAGTCCGGTGGATACATCATCGTGATTCCGGCGATTTCAAAGGTGTCGGCTTTGTTGAGTTTTGGAATACAGAAGCGTGCGAGAAGGCCGCCACTCTCAATGGAAAGAATTTGCTTGGGAGGCCCATCAGAATCGACTGGACAGACTAGAGTGACAGACACAATGTACTGACTACCGTAATAGAATCACGTACTCGTGTACGCCGGTGTAAAGTCTAACAAATGTTTTCCTTACTCTACAATGTGACAACAAAACTAGAGCTCGCTGTTTGTGTTTGCCCCTACTGGATGTTTGATGTCTTTGGCTCCTATACTCACAAGGTACTGTGTAATGTCGTGCGTTTCTCCATGATAGTACCGAGCAAAATGGAGCGGTGATATACCAGCAGCAGTGAGAAGATCTTTGTCCATCCCAAAACCAAGAAGCGTCTTAAGTATGGATAGCTTTCCGCACCGAACGGATTCGTGTAATGCTTGATGGGGAAAGGCGTTTATGGAATCGAGATTAGTATAGATTGTGGAATACGATTTAAGTTGACTGTGAGTGACTCACCTGTCCACCCATTAGAGTCAGATTCATGGAGTTTGTTCGGAAAGTCGTGGTAGACTTTTTGTATCCCGGCGACGTCGCCCCTTCCAATCAAGATAGGTACTGCATCTTCCCTTACCGTTTTCTGAGTTTGGTAGTGACAGGCAAAGTAAGGATATCGCTTATCGATCGCTGTGATGTACGCGCTTCTGATTCTAAAAAAAACTTACAGCTCTCCATCCCTCCTTGTTCTCAACTTGCCATTCGTTGTGCCAATACGAATGGGGAATAATGTACGGTGGGATATCCAAAGTTGGATCGTACGTTGACGGACCATCAATCGAAGCTTTGATTTCAAAATGAACAAAGCAGTTGGCGTAAAATCTACCCTTCATTGGAAAAGGGCTATCCATCGACAACGGACGAGAGGTTGAGTACCAAAGTCAACCTTAACAATAAAAATAGGTAGCCGACAGATGGCAACGTACCGGCCATGGATGACAGAATGACTCTCGTAGAGCAGCATATCACCTAGGAAAAAATCCAACGTTTCATCGACAGAACTCTTGTTAGAGGGTGAATTAAGGACGCAGTTGACAAGTACGAAAAAAGAACCATGTTCGCGGATGTACAACCTGGCTCCATTGTTACATTTGCTGCTTTGCCGTCGTGCCCGTACACTTCCAGAGGCCTGTATTTTGAGTACGAAAGAAGCGGGAAAACATTGTGAAAAGCGTTATCAGTCAAGAATGCCATCATTCATTGATGTCAGCAAGAAGGTGGGTTATACCACTCAGTATAATCCTTTCCACATACCAAGGTTCATCAACATCTTGATCGACTTGAACTGCGAGTATAAGAGGCAATGGTCAGGAGGTACGCAGTGTTGATGTTTGCACCCGACAGTAACCTTCCAGGATTGCACGTACTAATGGCCGAAACAATCAACGGCATTCGGTCAACGTGCGGCACGAGGATACTATTATTCTTGTATATTCGAATCCCCCAAAGCGAGACTGGTTCCAAATATTGTCCCGTCCAATCTTCTAACAACGGTTGAACCGTATCGTACACTGCCTTGCTCAATTTCGACGACCCCCCGCTCCTTTCATTGTCGACGTAGACCATTTCCGTATTGTACTTCCACGTGTTTTGATAGACGGTCACCGAGCTCCATTCTGGTTCTGATTTATCTCGATGGTTGTCCCAAAAATCTCGTAGCAACGAGTAGAGTTTGGTAGGCGTACGAATCTTTTGGTATCCTTGTTTAGTGTAATTGTATACTGACGATGGTTGATGTGTGTTCATTTCAATTCGTACGTCGTCATTGTCTTGGCAGAAGGTGTTCTCGGTGAGCTGGACAGACTCATCGTTTTCGTAATAGGCGAGGTTGCAATCTCGTATAAAGTTGTTGTAAATGTTCTGCTTGTTTGGATTGAGGATCGAAGAAACATTTCGGGAGGTGATGGCCCAAGAAGCATTGTCCAACACAGTGTACTGGGGGTGGGCCTTCTCCTCTTCCTCCTCCTCTCTTCTATTATTCTCCTCCTGATACTGCTGATTTGTTGTTGGCGATGACACTTGTGTCGAGGTCGGATCTGTCGATAGGTTCAAATCCAAATCCACTGTTGTTCCCACTGAATCATGGGAGGAGGATCGAACATGTTGTATCAAAACTATACTCAAAATCAAGACGATGGAGGTACGAGGGAATAATTGTCTCATCCTGTTGGAAAGAAATGTGATGCTTTCACTGTCAATCAATGGAAAGGATATAAAATAATACTTGGAAGTAGTAAATAGTAACTGTAGTAATAAACGATCGATGAATGGAGACAACAATCATCCATCACAGTCAATACACTTCGAGTACCGTATTCGTAGAGTAGTAGTGTTGTGTGTTGTGTCTCTCTCTCTTTTTAAAAAAATTTAAAAGTTTCTGGGATAGAGAGAGGGATAGGAAGTACGACTACTCCGAGTAGTACGCAAGAGTTGAAGTTTCAGTCCCTACACACAAAATCACATGATATCAGAAGTGATTTACTGCTATCATACAGTTAAGTCATCTCACTCTATGATACACCATACATACGTCAAAAGTACCATCTGACTGACTGTGAGAATCTTATCCACGCATGATGATTGCGACCATCTCATCAGCACAATCAGGACTCTATTGGTTGCTCCTTTGCACATCCACGTTCTTTCTGTTCCGTCGGCAACACCATTTCGTGTCCATTGCCAGCCCAGAAACAGTCTTACCTTTTGCCCGAAACCTACCTGTACACATAGTTCTTTGAAAGAGGCTCTATAAAATCCCGAATATGCCGTCCTATTCTTGTTCTTGTCTCCCAATCACGTTCGGTCTTGTCGCGGTGACGGTAGCCATTTTGATAGGCTATGTGATTCAACTTTCTGCAATCCCATCGGATATTCACATTCAAATCGACACGTCTGGAACGGCATCTAAATCGACATTATTGCTAGGAAAAACAACAGCGACGCTGACACCAGAACAGATCAGAGACTATCATCGAGATGGCGTCGTTTTCGTTCCCAACCTACTATCCGAAGAAGAAGCGGCACAACTGAAAGATGCCGCCAATTATGCATCCTCGAGACTGTTCGATGTATTTGGCTTCTTTGGGAAATCTCTATACAAGACCGTCATGTTTGATTTGTGGCGGACATCGTCGGAAATTGCCAGTCTATCGTTACAGGCACTTCCACAAGTGGCAGCACAACTGATGACATCTTCCGAAACGGACTTGGATCTTGATAAAAATGATGATGATGGTGACGACGAAAAACCCGCTATTACTACTGCTACAAGACCACGCCCCAATACTGCATCTATTCGATTATTACGCGATGCCTTTTTTGCCTACCAACCTCCTGGGGAAGCCTGCGGTTGGCATGTGGACGATGCAGGATTCTGGCCTGCAGTACAAGACACCTCTGGTCCTACCTTTTGGATCGCGTTGGACCCTCTCTCGGTTGAGGAGGGTGGTGGTTTGACCGTTCTCAATCGAACTTTGTTTCAACAGACGGAACCCTTGGACGTCACGGAAGAGTCTTGTCGTCAAGCGATTGCCGCTGCAACTTGTGACATGGTCGAGAAATCTCCTTTGTGCCATGCCAAGATGGAAGCCGCAAAAATCCAAATGGATATGCGACCGGGAGATGCCATAATTTGGGATCGCTATACCTTTCATCGAGGTGTCGCTGGGACTGATTTGTTACCAGACGATGTCATCAAACAGAGATACTCGGTGCGGTACATGCCCAAGGAAAGCAGGGCGTTTGGAGCGGTACATGCATCGGTCGAACAGTTGGCACCGTTCAATTCTCCGTATTACCCACAAGTATGGCCCAAATTGTTGGATTCGGAGATGGAAGCGTTGGAACATGGACTGGATTCTGACATTACGCTGATGAGTGCCATTTCGTTCCAGTCCAAACGGATGATGAAAGCTGCGATGGAAACACTGTTTCCTCGACGGGCCATCAAAGGGGACTCTGTGACACCACAATAAAAAGAGAGAAAAAAATTACAAGTAACAGATCCATTGTACAATACAGTTTTACGACAGTATTCCAAATCAATTCTAACTAAAAATGATACTTCTAGTAGAGTAACAGTACGTAGTAGTTGTTGTTGCTGTTGTTGTTGTATTGTACGTCATTATGATATTCTTTTTTTGTTGTAGTTGTAGTAGTTGTTCTTGTTGTACTTTACGTCGTCTGTATGACATTTTATCCTTTTTTTCATGATTTTTTTTTAGTTTTTCTTCACGACCCGTACGAGACCTTGCTTTTGGCTTGCGGTGCCGTTTTCTTGAGGGTCTTGACGGACCGTTGTGCGATGACGTCCCATTTCATTTTGGTTTTGGTGATGGGCAACACACGACGGATGGACTTTAACTGTTCTCCGGTCCCCCCCTCGTTCATGGCGGCCAACAACGCCAAAACTTCCAATTCCCATGCAGTGATCTGTTTCATAATGGCTTGGACTGTCATCAACGTTGTCGTCGTCGTCGTCGGTTCGTCATCATCATTCTTTTGTTGTTGTTGTTGTTGTTGTTGTTTCGATGGTACTGCCACTACCGTCGACAATGTTTGATTTGGAAATTCCTTGTCCAATTTGACTTGTGCATTACCTTCCTCGTAGGCATAGGAATGTACTTGTACCCGACCTGTCATATCGACCGTATCGTTCGTCACATTTTGAACGGTCCAGGTTGCCTTCCAATATCCAGAGATCCGATTGGGAACGTCCATCTTTTCTGCGTACGTATGAATGACGACGAGATCCGTATCTTTGTTGTTGTTGTTATTGTTGGTAATGGACATTCGATAGGTGACACCCTGTTTTCCAGCAAAATTTTGTTGTTGATATTGTTGGAGTTTGGCAGTCAACGGTCCAACCAACGGATGATGATTGGACGTAGTAGTGGTGGTAGCAGTGGTGGTGGTAGTAGTAGTGGAAGTTCCAGGATCGACGATACGGAATTGTTTCTGTTCCGTTTGGATTTCTTCCAATACGGAACTATTGGATTTGGTAAAGGATTTGGGTGCAATCGTTTGCAAATGATCCGCCACGGCATCCAAATGACCCGGAGCCGCCGCTCGAAGGATGGTATGTATGGCACCGTCGGCCATGATGACGTTTTGACGTGTGTGAGTTTGAGTGAATGAGTGAATATTATGTGAATGAAGGAGTGAATGAATGATAATAATAATGATGGGGATCGACCTGTTGGATGCGTTGCAGTGAAGTGAGTCTCTACGTCTCTACTACAGTAGTAGAGGAGAGAAGAGAAAGTGAGAAGTTGTGAATGAAAGGGCTGCGATCGGTGAGACTTGGGCACGGTATGCATAGGTATCATACGTAGTCTTGGTTTGTTGAAAACAAAACTACATACTGGAGTAGATGATGCGGGATTAACAGTAAAATAACATGCTGCCAAAGTGCCAAAGTCACAAATAAGAAAGTCATTTACAGTTAACGACCAGTTCGACCTCACTGTTAAAACTGGTCTTCTTTTTTATTTTATTTTATTTTTTTTTATTTTATTTTTTTAATTTTATAATATATTATTTTTTTTTTAAAATCAGCAACATTTTTTCACTCTAAAATATTAACACACACTCATCACAAGTGATATTGATATAATATGATACACTGTCACCATGACAGCAGCAGCAGGAGCAGCGGCAGTAACAGCAGCAGCGACCAGCAACAGTACAACTGGTGGTAGTCCAAAGCAACGAGTCGGAGTTGCTGATTATTTTGCCATTCTTGGTGTTGGAGAGAATTTGATTTGGAAACATGCACAACACAAACTAACAACAACGTCATCAGCTGTTGTCCATGACAACAGTGACGACAATGACAACAATGACAACCACGAAACTGTCAAGGAACAACAACAACAACAAGATTCAACACTGGTCATCAATGAATCTACAGTCAGTATTACAATCCCAGAGGAAGATGATGCCATGTTACTCGAACGATTTTATAGAGAAATTGTCCATGTCGACATTGTATTGGCACAAGAACAACCCCTTCCTCCTACTACGATACAACAACAACAACAGCAGCAGCAACAACAAGGCGAATCAGAATCCGTCACTACTACCAACACGACATCCACAGTAACTGTATTATTTACCAGTCAACCTCCTGTGATACATCCTTGGTCCAATCACTCTTATTCTCATAATCATCATAATCATCCATTGTCACAATCTTCCTCATGGGACACTACCTACACTTCCACCACTGTTCGATCCGCATGTTCTACTGCTGCTGCTCCTCCTAGCAGTAGTACTGTTCCCATGATTACTATACCAACCGCATCAATGACTAATACAAACAACAAGAATAACAACACCAACAACACGACAGATGTTGAATTTCTAGAGGGATGGACGGTCGTTCAAAAGACACGACCGGCAGGACAAGCACACGGTGTTGAACCATTTCACAGTCAATTGTGGAACAAGGGACAAGTATGGGATGCCAACTTGGATCCTATTGGTGGAATAACGGGAGAAATACAACAATTATATCATATTCAACAACAACAGCAACAAAAACAAAAACAACTCGATCAACAGCATCACCAGAAATACAACAACAACAACAACAACAACAATGATCATCATGATCTAAGCCAGTCCAGTGATGATAGGCAGCGACGTAACACATCATCATCTCTCAAGGATTTACGAAGACGGATGCAATCAACCTTTCAAAGCAAAACTCAACAATGGTTACCAGGTGTAGCATCGACTACCGGTAGTACCAATCTCGGACGGGATAATACAGGTACAATCAACAATCCACCACGATCCAAATTCTATATCACCTACAAACGACGGAGTCCGGAAGAACCAAACCTTCCTGCCATTGCCGATATTGCATTGCATTATGTTCAGATTCACAAATCGACCATCATCTTGCCCAAATCAAACACAACATCCGCAACAACAACAACAACAACAACAACAACACTGTCCCAATCCGGTCTAGTAGTAGATACTACCATTCAAGACCAGTCCGTCAACAGTACCACTCGAATGCGAGCCACGTCCTTGTTGGAAGCAGGAAAGCAAGTCGTGGCCAATCGACTTGGAAACTTGCCAGGATCACCCTTATTTGGTCTAGAAAATAACAACAACAATCCTACCACAATGCAACATATCTCTGGATCCAATAACAATATCAACAACAACAACAACAACAACCACTACGTGATTCCCGATGGACATTATTTCAGTGAACAAGACGACGATGATGAACGACATAGAGGACCGCCAATATCATTGGAGTCCTTTTTGGTCGAACTACCCAATTCTTCCTATCAATGGATCGTTCCTGGTCCGTTTTCGTTTCTACGGTTCCCGAAACAAAATCCAGATTATTTTCACAACAAGGACGGCAACCAATCATCATCAACAACAACCACCACTACCACCACGGTATTGTATGCTTCGTGTGATGATCACTCACGGCAGGGTATTGAAGCGGTTGATCGAACTCCTCCGCGACATGCCTGTGGGACATCTTCCTATTCTGTTCCACAACAACAACAACAACAACGGAACATCAGTGACAGCTGGAAAGAACGACTGCGGCCTAGAGTTTTGGATCCAACTGACAAACATCTCATGGCTGCCGTAGCAGCTAGTGTTTCTGCATCGCAAGACTTGAGCTTTGCTACAGGTGGTGGTGAACGTGTCATTTCGGGAGGAGGACGTAGCCAATCGTTCGATTTATGGGGAACTACCGATTTGATGGACGATGATGGAGAGTATCTGTACGTACCAGTATTGGCCATACGCCGACAACGAACAGGCGAAGAAGAACGGTTCCTGGAAGATCCGGCCTTGGTCGATATCGCTGTTAGCTTCAAGAATCAATCCGGACAACCGGTACTTCCTGCAGACGACATCATGTTTGTCACGGGAGATGATCTCGACGAAGACGACGAGGACGATAGTTTGGCCACCAAGCTTCTGCATAAGACCGGTTGGAAGGAATCGTCTCTGCATATGGTTGATCGCGGTACAGAACATTCACATCAACGACAACTTGGAGCGACGTGCTTCTTGGTCCGTCGTAACGTCTCCATGGGCTTTTGCGATGCCGCCTTTTCAACCAAAGTTTTGGATCGATTCCCTTACAAGAATTACAAGGGCCTGCCATTGCCGGAAGAAGAACTGCCCATGTTTTGTTATCCCACCGGATGTCGGCTTCATCGCGCCAAGTATTGCGACGCTCCACTCCCCCAATACTACGGCTTTGTCGTGAAGAACGAACGGGGAGATTCCATTTACGTGTCCTGTGTTTCCTTCATGGAACCTCTCACAAGGTCCAAAAAGGAACAGCTTTCCAAACTCTCTGAAAAACGACGCCGTGCCTCACTCCCACACAAGAAGTACTGGGCTCGAAATTTGCAGAGACAGCAACAACAACAACTCGGGCGACAGGACATCACAACCGGGGAAATATCGGTTGCCAGTCCGTCGGATTGGATTCCTGTAGATGGTGTAGACGAGACTTTTGAGGATGATGATGAGAATTCTATCCTGACAGCCTTCGACCAAATGACCACTTTTGAAAACAAGACGATTTGCTTGGTCAGCCGATATCCATACTGGACGGCCTTTCGGAGATTTCTTTCCCATCTACACAGCATCTCTGGCTCTTCTTCCGATCTGCCTTTGGAGCGTTACATTTCTCATTTGCTGCTTTCTGTTCCAGTCCCGAAACCTGGCGGACCCAGCATTTTAATTCCCTTGCCTACGTTTAACGTACCAATGGTACTGTCATCTCCACCTCAGAAGGACCTTCCTCTGGTCGATCTCCCTTTCGAGCGCCTGGTATCCTGTCTCGATGTTCCTACCATCGTCACAATGGTGATTGGATTTTTGGCCCTGGAACGAAAAGTAATAGTCATGTCCAGTCGACCATCTCTTGTTCTCGATGTTTGCGAATGTGCAAGAGCGCTTCTCTTCCCCTTCGAGCTCGTTGCACCGTACGTCCCCCGTTTGACTGAACCATTCATGTCATGTTTGGATTTTCCCGGGGCCATTTTCGTTGGTATCCACGACGACGGTAGCTCGACCGGGCTCGCAGCAACAGTGAGACGTAACATGCCGGAGGACAGCACAATTGTCGATCTAGACAACGGCAGCATCGATTGCAGTGGCGATCGGATGACAGTCTTGAACAATTCGTGGGGGCTTATTCCATCTGGTCCGCGCTCCGTTTTGGTTTCTGAAATCGAGACGTTGTGTCGAGACGCATCCATTGTACCCGGACAAGAACCTCTCGATTCACAACTTGATTCTGCATTCGAAGCTTCTATGCCCTCTGCAATGGTTGAAGATGACATACAATTGAGTAACGAGAATCGTGAACCATTGGACGATCGGGCTATTCGAGACGCATTCTTGCGTTTCTTTTGCTCTCTCATGGCTGGTTACGAACGTTACCTCGTTGTCCCCGACGTTGATTTTCTGATTAGCGGAAACGAATGGTTCGATGCCAAAGGATTCCTCGCTTCCGTTTCCGAAGAGAACGCTCCTTTTCTTGGCACATTGGTCTCAACCCAACTCTTCCAGTCATTCATCCAACGCCGGACAGAATCAAGCGATGTACATCTTTTGCTCTTTGATGAATGTCTGCAGGAGTATCACTCTTCTAATGTTCCATACGGCCGACTTGGTGGAGATGTTGAAAGTATCTTCGACAAAGAGACAGGGAAATCCCACATGCTATATAGTCTCCTCGTCGACCAGGCGGCGACCGAATCCCGGTCTACCCTCAAACTTGATCGCAGCTTTGATGCCGACTCCCGTGGGCAAGGCAGTGAGACTGACAACAGCAGTGGCCATCACAATATGAACAAAAGCCTGAATTCAGACGTTACAGACAGGCTTCTTCGATTCTCCGAATTTGGAATCAATCCATCGGGTGATTGGGTAACTCTGCCCAGTAAAAAGGATATACCTCGCGGCTCGTGCTTCACATATTGCGTTGATGGCAATCCAACTTTCCCCGATCGGCTGAATCCCGGTCTATACGTTCCGCGACAACCGGAGTCCTGGCTCATTGAAATGACTACAGCGTCAACACCCATGTTAACACGAAGCAGCGTTGAACGTGACGAAGCAGAGCGACGCCGAAAGTTCTCGACTAGTTATCGGGGTATGCACAATCAGAGAAAGTGCCTTTGGCAGCTTCCAAAATTGATGGGGTCGCATTTTCTTGGTACATGGCTGCTATGCATTCCTTCGTTAGTATCCCAACCGGACTTGACCCACGAGCATCAATCAAAGTACCTTCTTCGTGCTTTGGGAGCTCTGAGAATGCTTCGAACCAAACAAAAAATTGTTCCAGACGAGGCAGCGTACCGATCCTTGATCGTGGCTTGTGGACGGACCAAGCATGATCGGCGTTCGGAGTTGGTAAAATTGTTTGGGCTATTGAGATCCGATGGTATATTTCCCAGTGCAGTAACACTTGGGCAGTATACAAGGGCATTGGCGGAAGGGTACTCCAAACGCATCGTTGGAAATTCGGATGACGACACAGGGAGCATCACTACGACCGACAATGTCGTAAGCGATGGAAAGTTAGGTATTGGACGCAAACATACTGTGGAGGGCTTTCTCACTCTTTTAGACGGAAATTTGGCTCTTCTTGAGGATTCGGGGCGTCGCTGGCGTCAAAAGGACGTTGGTCGGGATGAGGACCAACATTCTAAGCAACGACGGCGTCCAAATGGGAAATCATGGTTCCCTGTGGCTATGTCATCGTCTTTTGTCCCGTCGAGCGCGATAGGTGAAACACAGTCGTTAGAGAACAAAATCAAGGATTCAGTTCATGTGTTTGCAATTTGGTCTCGCACAGTTGCCTGTGACGAGTGTTCTTACATCCCCTTGGATGAAGAAATAATGGGTGGTTGGGACGCCATATATGGTGGCGAGCACGGCGTCAATGGTGCGATCACATGCCCAAGATGTGGGTCATTACTCACTCCAAAGCTTGCCTTCAAGAAAATGAGTTTAAGCGAAGCTCTTTGCAGCCTCGCGGGTAGTAATGGAATTCCTCCGCAGATAACACCAGAGATCAAAGATCATGAATGCTCTACGGTGACATATCTCAGCCCATCGTCTCTACGGGATGGCCTCGAGCAAGCTGTGGACCTGCATGGAGAATCGATTTTGGAGCGTGAAAAGTTGCGCGAGCTTTATCCCGAGCTCCTGATAAATCTTTGGTGGTTCTGCTGCCGCTTCCAGTTGCCGCTGCCTTTATCAATTTCGGCTTACGACGGGAAAAAACCAAAGCACTGCTTGGCTGTTGCTGCCTGGTAAGTCATCCTTCTTTCAACCTTTTCCTAGTTTGTTTGCGTTTGAAGGCATCATTTCTGTTCTCAACCGACTGTCTTCTTGTAGGGAGTATGAAGTTGCGCTGCGTGGGTGCTACAGTTGCGCGAAGGTCCTTCTTGATATGGACTCCTCGTCGGATTCGATGCAATCTCAAGAATCGAGCCATTCGTTGGAATCATTGGGCGATTTTCCTCTTTTATCCAAAATCAACTTATCCAATTATTACGCTAACGTTTGGGACCACCCGGACTTATCGGAGATCCTGGTGGCATTGGTGGATGCTTGTGATAAACGTGATTTTCGCCCAGTTGTGGAATCTGTAATGCGGAACGGCAAATGGGATTGTTATCGCACCATATTGTATCTGGCCAAGTATCAATGCACCAGTGCGTTCCATGCCTTCTTCCCTGCGACGATTAAACCTTGCAAAGGCTACCATTTTTGGTGTCCCATCGCTCCAGTACCAATCTTTGACCACCTGTTTCGTGAGGCCGCGAAACGAGCTAGAGCCAGTGGAAACGCGTACGAAGTCATCCCCGAAGTTTCTGATGTTCCTTTGGCGTTCCGTTCAGTGTTTGGGCATTTGATGTAAGCTAACCTAATTGTGTATGTAAAAAGCGGGACGGGTGCTGCTACTGTTTTCAAACGCAAAAACAATAATCGTAGGGATCTACGGTACTACCGTAGCTACTCTACTACCTGGTCGTAGTGGAGCTATGATATACATAATAAAAAGATTTATCCCTCCATATTATATAGCGTAATATTCGCACAATAAACATAAACTAAGAATGCATTGAATACTGAATTTGAAGATTCTAATTCTGTCACTTCGTTATGACGTCAGTCTATCATCAATCAATTATCGATGCCACAAACAACAACACATCACACCATTATTCTCATGTCACCAACACACTGACTGTGAAGACAACTCACCCAACCAGCACAACATCTTGCGTGTATGTTGTCATCTTTTACATCAGAGGTCCTTCGCTTGGATTCATAATAATATACGACGTAGTCAAGATAGCTTCCAAACCTTTCCTTCTGTACAATCTGGGTGTCATTCTCTCTCGCCGCAGCATCGCCATAATTAACCTTCAACCATGAACAAGTCCACTCTTCTTTCGTTCCTGTTGGCGGTGGTCACCATGTGTCTCAGTTCGTCAACGACAAGTGCCTTTGTGGTTCGATCATCTTCGGTTGTTTCACCCTCCAAGACGACAGCAGCAGTAACAACAACAACAACAACAACAAGCTTGAATGTCTTTGGAAACAAAAAGTCTCAAGCACAAAAGGCAGTTGCTAAAGAAGAAGATTCCAAGTACTGGCAAGGAGAATGGGTGTGCAAAGATTGCGGATACATTTACAATCGAGTGAGTTCATCACAATGTGGCGGAGAAACATTGTTACAGACAGCATCATCTCGATTGACGAGTCTCTGTGTCAACAAACGCATTTTGACTGACACTGACTTTATTATTTCTTTTCCTCTTTGCTTCTTTAAAAATCAACCAAAAGGCGGAGTGTGCGGGATTGTACTTTGAAGAACAAGGCCCTGGATTTCGTTGTCCACAGTGCTCCGGACCTCGTCGTCGATATGCCAAGAAAGTAGGAGATCGTGTCGGAACGACTTTGGACGGTGGAGATGCGCCAATTCTCATTTTCTCCTTTGGCGGCGTAGCTCTGACCATTGCGTTTGGAATCTGGGCAGTCAACAACTTGTAGAAATGCCAGGGATCGAGCTTTCGATGGACATAAGATGCAAAGAACACCAAATTCTGTCTCTAGGATAGAATAGTTACAAGTCGCTAAAAATTTCCAAGATAGGCAATATTCAGATGCAACCATCCACTCTACGGTAGTCGTAAACTTTATGTGTCTGCGGAGTTCTTCTTCTCGTCACGTTCGTCACCTTTGACCTCGGGTGAAGTTTCTGCTGCTGCTACTGCTTCCACCGCCTTGTGGCTCAATGCAGTATCAGGAACTGGGGCGTCCTCGTCCTTTTTAGAAGGCTCCTTTTCACCGCTATTCGAGGAATTTGTGCTATTATCATCATTCCCATCGTCGTCGTCGTCGTCATCGTCATCATCACCTTCGTCCAATTTGTTCTGGACACTGGAACTGCCAACTCCGTCAGGTGTATTGGAAGTTGTCGTAGAAGACTGATAGTGTTGTCGCCGGTCATGTACTGACCATCGTAATCCGATTGAGCTCAGTTTATTGACGTATTCCGTCTTTAGCTTCTTTTTTCCAAAGGTGGAACGCTGTCGATTGATCCAACGTCCAAGTGCTCGAGGAGGATCATGGTGGGTCTTGTAATTTGCCGGGACATTCCCGTCCCATTTGGCTCCGTTCTTTGTCTTCTCCTTGACGTACTCTTCCAGAGTCTCAAACATCGAATCCCAAGACGTCGTCGCCAGCATCGACCATTTCAACCCAATGTTCTCAAGCGCAAGCTGCCGATCCTTGCGAAGCTTTCCAGCTTGATACAAACTACGTTGTCGATTCACCCAGCGTCCAAGATTCTTATCCTCTTCATCGTCTTTGATAAACGCCTTCTTATCTTTTGTCACTTTGATCGTGTAGTTGGTAGGAACTGCAAACCGACAAACAGCAATCGGGGGGTTAGAAATACAGTGACAATTGTTGCTTGAGCGAGATAGACAAAACATAACTTGTGCAATTTTTTGGCCTTACCATTGCCATTCCATTTCTTTCCTGCCCTTTCTTGTTCTGAGATATAAACTCGAAGTTCTTCCAGCATGTCGTTCCAAGAACTGGAGGCCAAGACGCTCCACTTCAGGCCAGCATCGACAAGCCGGGTTTCTCTATCATCCTTCAGAGTGCCCTTGCTCTTCGCCGACCGCTGGTTATTTACCCATCGACCCAATGCTTTCCCGTCTTTAGTTTTATAGGTTGTTGGCACATTGCCGTCCCATTCCCAATCCTTCTTCTGTGCCTCGGTTAATCCTCTTGTTTCCTCACGTTTCTGTTCCTCAACAAATTCAAGGAGACTCTCAAACATCGATTCCCACTTTTGACTCGGTTGTCCTTTCCCGGACGATGATGCGGGTGTATCACAGTAACTGGGGGTGCCATCGTATTTCGACGACCCCCTGTTGGAAATAACGGGAGTCTTGTGGTTGGAGCTGGGCACCTTGGAAGGTCTTGTTGCCGATGGCGTCATGGCTTGTCCGTTGCCGTCAAAGAGCTTGGCTCGTTTCTTTGGCGGGAGACTACTTCCCGTCGATCCGTCCACAGACGAAGGGGGGACATATCCAGCAGCAGCTCGTGCTCTAGCACGAATTTCCTCCATGTCCCGTTCACCTTCTTGCGACGAAGATTTTAGAACATCATCATCATCATCATCATTGAAAAGATCGGATGATGACGATGCATTTGGCTTTTCCAGTTGTTGCTTGAGCTGATTTTTGCTGCGTGCTAGTGGCAGGGCTCGCTTCTTTCGATTTTTGTTACTGTTCGATGCGGATCCGGCCGGCTTCGTTCCAGACTCCTCTTTTGGTACGGTCAAGCTTGTAAGATCTATTGCGACTGCAGCAGCTTCCGCTGCATCGACCGCGGCAGCAACGGCATCATAATCAACATTAAGGTCGACATCGATATTAATCAAGGATGACACAGAGGATGATCTGGGTCTTCCCGCCCTGCTTGTGGCAAGATCCGACGCGGCCCCAATCAGAGGCGATGCTGTACTGCTAACTTCACTATCATCGTGACCTCTTTCTCGTGACATGATCGCTTCCATACTAGTGGCCAGATCTGCGAGGTGGTCGGCTAGATGATCTCCCATCAACGCCATGGCTTCAGCAGACATACTGCCGGCACTATTTGATCCAGCGGCAGCGATATGGAAGAGCGCGGACGGATCAGTTGCCATGGAGGCGACCGAGTTGAGTCGATCCCTGTTGACAGAAATTTTGGTTGGGATCGTTGCGTCCATATCATGGACGAGAAAGGATGATATTGAGTCATTGCCATCTGCCGCCCCCGCCGCAGCCGACACATCATTGGCCAAACTTGTGTAGATTGTGGCAGCCAAGGCGGCCGCCGTGGCAGTGCCCCCACTCCCTGCCGCCTCGGAATTTTGATCGTGGATTCCCGCCGCTGATAAGTCGGACATTGCACCCCATGATTCCAATCGATCTCGTCGTCCCCCGATGCTACTCAAACGATCTCTGTTGGTGGTGCAGTGGATGTGAGTTCCAGATAAGTTGGTCTGTGTCTTGTTGTTGCCGCTGCCTTTCTTACTATCGTCTCGGCTGTTGGTAGAGTAGGTCTTTCCAATGGCCGCGGCTGCCGCTGCGGCATCGAAACTTCCCAGCCGTTCTCTTCCCAGGGCGATTGCTATATCAAAACTACCCAGTCGTTCTCGCTGGGATGGATTGAGGACTAGACTTTCCGTCCCGTCTCCCAGCAATGCTTCCAATAGGAAACGTTGGGACTGTGAGTTTAAGGTCCCCTGACTGGTGTTGCTCCCATCTTCGTCGTTACTGCCGTGTGATGATTTAGCGCTCCGTTCCGAGACGGATTCTTTCCGTATTTTGGCAGCATTTTGAGCCGCTTCGACGCCCAACGTGTCCAAATGATCGAGACCACGTCCTTCCGTCTTGGACGATCCAAAGGACAATCCACGATGTTCTCTATTGGTGAGGGTGGGGATGCCGTTGGTGGTGGCACTATCGTTTTTGTTGCGACCTTTGTCGTTGTTGTTGTCATTCTCATCGTCCGTCGTTGTAGTCGTCGTCGTCGTCGTTGTTGTTTTCGTATTGACTCCCACCACGGCACTAGTCTTCGTCGTGGGACTGGGGGGTGGATGAAGAAGTGCGGATGCCGTGTCATCAATGGGAGGTAAGGGTTCTATGGGTGGTAACGCTTCCATGGGTGGCAAAACTTTGGATAAGGATGTGGAATCGATGGTGACATCGTCGGAATTGATTCGAGATCTGTTTTTGGAGGAGGATGGTAACAACAATAAAGAAGCGTTGATTGGTCCTGATGGAGCAGTGGCATGTTGTGGTAACAAAGTGGGCAAGTTGGATAGAGACGTCGAATCATTGTCATCCATGAACAACTTGAAATCCACCGATCCTTTTCGTTTTCGGAATGGTCGTCTGCCTTCTGGCGACGATGCGGCACTTACAGAAAGTGAAGGAGAGAGATTGGTACTCGCCGCATTAAGTCCAATGGATGCACTACGAGCGTTGATATTGTTGTTGTTGTTATTGTTGTTGGCTGATCCCTTGGATGTTGTTGTGGAAAGTTCCAAGCAATCGGCTCTTGATTTCGAATCTTCTCCTGCTTCATCCTCCACCCCTTCGGCATTGCTATCAGGTTTGATAATCACGTCTGCAATACTACCGAGAGATCCTATTGCCAAAAAGTCTTCCGACGATTCTCTTCGACGACGAAGAAGACGTTGTTGTTGCTGCTGCTGTTGCACCGAAGGGGTGGGTGACAATGTCGTCGCTGCTGCAGCTGCTGCCGCTGCAGTAGCCACAGGAGAAGGAGCTTTGGATGTCGGTGATGGATTCGGTATGGATGCAGTTTTGGATGTCATGACCTTTGTTTGGACTGATTATCGATTCGATTTGAGCCGATTCTATTATACAATACACAGAATGTAGGAAAGGTTGGGGACAATATTATAATTCCGTTCTGCAACGACTGCCGACTGTCCGAACGACTCTTTGTTATTGATGTTGTTGTTGTCTT
The DNA here is from genome assembly GCA_019154785.2 of Nitzschia inconspicua. Taxonomy (NCBI): domain Eukaryota; phylum Bacillariophyta; class Bacillariophyceae; order Bacillariales; family Bacillariaceae; genus Nitzschia; species Nitzschia inconspicua. Next base: position 2,188,898 of record JAGRRH010000013.1, on the reverse strand, counting down.
GTGTCCCCTCCGCCGCTGTAACACAAGCCTTGGTTGGCTTCTCCAATGTCGTAGATATTGCGACTTTTGTGAAAATAACCGACACTCTTGAATCTAATGGACAGAAACTTCTATTCGGGCAATCGATTCAACAGGAATGATGTTGCCAGAGAAAGACGTCGTCGTCGTTGTCGTCCTTTTTGTTCTGCATTAATAGAGTGAACACGTAGTAGTATTTTAAAAGCATACCTCTTCCAACAACAAAACATGCATTAATTTTTTTGATATTTTTTTCGAATTTTAATTAATTAATTTTTTTGAGAGATTCGATATTCTCAAGTCGGTTTTGCTAGCAACGAATGGCAGCAAGGTAATTTCATAGCTGGGACGGCCAGACGACATTACTACTCAGAGTTATGATACCGGTAGGTAATCCCTGCTCTCGTACTACGTATGTACCGTTTCATACATCCATACGAGGGAAACTCTATAATTGTGCATGGGCATGTGTATCTGCATCGTCGTGCACAACTACGTACGAAGTATGATATTTGTACTGCAGTACGGTGACTCAAAGTACAGGTAAGGTACCTGAGTACGGTAGTACACTACCGTAGTCTAATTCGTAGAATATTCTCAAAAGGGACGTCTAACAGCCTTCCCAAGATAAAAGATCATCATTATTGTTGTATCATTTTTTTAAACGCTTCTTCTTGATGGTTTCCTTTATTACACTACTACTACGCACTACATATGTACCATGCCATTATCTTCGTTCTCCCCCCTCCTTGGTCTTTTTTCTTCTTGAGCATTTGCTCCATGGTGCCCAAGAAAAAAGTGGTCGTAGGTCATTTTCATTCTCTCTCTCTCTCTCTCTTCACCGCGGCAAGGTCAACTCGGTATGACGAATGATAAAGTCGTGAGAAATGTCCGCATGCAGACACACACTGGTGATGGAACCACCTCTCTTTTCGATGCGGTCGCAAACCCGTGCCACCTTGGCCGGTAGGCAGTAATCGACGGATCCATCCACAAAACGTACAAAGTAGGATCCTCCGGACCCCAACGACACCTCCACTGGAGCGCAACGAGTGCCCAGACGACATTCCAGTTTTTGATTTAAACTTGTGGGGAGATTCTTCCACACGGCACGGCCATCCTGACCCAACACAATCCACGAACAAATGCCCACCACCGTCTTTTTCGTGTCACGATCCACCTGGCTTCCTTCTTCCTCCTCTACAAACTCCAACGGTCCAAGTGCCACACGATACACATCCCAAGTTTGAAAGACATATTGCAATTCCGGATCTTCCACAGGTAATCCCCACAAACATTCCCCCGAATGGAACTCCGCATAGTAACTATCACCGGGACCTGTGGACAAATACTTGATATCTCCAATCTTTGGTGGCTGCTTTTCCTCCGCCGAACAACGTTTCATTCGACGAAACAACCTGTTGGGAAGATATCCACCCGACAGAGACGGACCGGAATCTTTCGACAGGAAAAAACCAGTGGATCTGTCCACCGAGGAAGAAACCATTGCAACTTGTTGAAGAGTGGTTGCAGCACCTTGTGGATGGCAGCTGTCAGGTGACAACGTCAAAATAGTGTCATCGTTCTTGAACAATCGAGAGCGCTGGATGTTAGCCAACTTTCCACCGCATTTGTTCACCAGCATTTCTTGGACCCTGGCATCATAAATGTGAATTGAGAGACAGTTGCCTCGTTGTTGCTGCAATGCCATTCGTCGAGCAGCAGGCAAGGGCTCCTTTGCGATAGAATCGTTTTTGAGAGCAACATTGACATCCCAGTCAACAGCGTTTGGTGGGAAGGATGAGCCTCCTTGTGGCAATGATGGGGAATCGGAACCAATTTTCTGTAACTTTTGGTTCTTGGAAGCCGCAACAGAAATTTTAAACTTTTCGAGTTGTGCACGATCTCTTTCCAGGGCAGTAATTTCTGCATTCAAATGCGATAACTCCAGTCGGACAGCCGATTCTTCGTCGACGACAGTGAGAGTGTGCAATAATTGTAGCGCGTCCGAAATATTGGTTGCCGGGGGATTGACTGAACACAATGGTATTCGATGGCCTTGGGGTCTCCAAGTATTGGCGGCGGTGACGGTAATGTGTTGACTTGTTGCTGGGACAATAGTGGTGGTGGACGTTGGGAGCAAGGTCGTCATAAACTGACTCTTGTAGATCCGTTGTCGCTCCCGAAAATACTCTTGAAAGGAAATGGCTGGCAATGGAAACCTGGGCAATGAATCCTCTTCGGCAACGGAAGGGTCCCTGTCATCCTCTTTGCGACGTTGTCTGTTCTGGTTTCTGTTGTTCCTTGGAGTAATTTTGAACTTGTTCCGGTTTTGGATGTGTTTGATCGGACTGCTGGTGTTTTTAGTTGTTATACTTCTGTTGTTTTCACTGTTGGTGTAGCCTCCAGTTGGACTAGCTAAACTTGCAGCAGGTGACGTTGGTGGTTCAAAGGAGATTTCAATTCCGAGGGTAGTCTCATTTAGATTCACTCCATTCAGATCAGCAGTGTTCTTCTTGTTCTTATTACTGCCCAAAAACTTTGCTCCGACGAATCTCTTTTTTGCTTTAAAATTTTTGTTGTTATTTCGTTGATATTCCCGCGGTGATCCTGGCTGTCGAGGTGAGATGGGATGATGATTTCGTGGCGACAGAGCGCTGTTCTTGCTGTTGGCGTTGCTGCTAGATGGGTTACTGTCGCTTCCATGTTTACCATTGGCGGTACGTGCAGTAGAATTGAAGTGATGCCTTCCTCTTCCGATATTTGGCTCTTTATGTTGTTGTTGTTGAGGACTCATGGGACGTTCGTAATATTGACGTTGTGGATGGTGGTTGGAAGAGGAATGAGGTGTATTTTTCTGTTGTAGCTCTGGAGGATTGGTATCCTCTACTCTTCCAGTAACTCTTCCAAACGACCACATCTCGAAGAAGAAGAAAAAAAAAGATTATTTTTCTTTCAACAGGGAGTTCCAATGCACATGCAAATCTCCAACCTGTGGGTTGTCTCGTTTTTTTGCGGCAACGACTAGACTACCGGTAGTTCGGCTATACGACTTTGTATGGATGGGACAAAGTGATGTCACGTTCCCTCAAGCTGTATGAAGATGTTCAAAAGCTTACCCTCCTTACAACCACAAGGGATGCTCTTGCCACTAGAGAAAGGAAGAACGAAAGTGATTTGATAACTGTAAATACCCAACAAGTTGTATCCAATTGTTGCCTGCTGGACTTCAAAGATTGTGTTGCTGTGATGACAACAAAACCGGTAATACCGTACGCTGCAACAAAATACCGGTAATGCACTCTTATTATGAAACAAGTATGTCTCTTCGGACAGTGTATCATACGTGTCATCGCCAGTTTGATAGCTAGCCCCATCTCTAACGTCCAATGCGACACACTGCTCCGCGACTCTTTCGACTTTTCATTCCCGCGTGAGATAGTTCGTGACACCCATCTCACCAGCGACTCTATGATACTACCGGTACCGGTACGCAGTACGGTACCGTACTCGGAGTACCAGGTACGGTATGTACCAGGTAGCTGCTACTACGGTAGCTATCATACCTGGTACTGGGTAGACTTACCGGTACACCTCTATCGTAGCTACCGTAGCTAGAAAATTGCAAGTCGAATAGGTACTACCTACTACTAGCTAGTCGTATGACGCTACTGCATGGGAGACGAACGAACATTATTCTAGCCAGATCCATTTTCGGAAGACATTTCTTGCGGAAGAATTTTGGACAGCATACCAACACAGAACTAACTAACTGTAAACCATGACAACAACTAGCTACTACCATAGAATTCGGAGAAAATGAACGTGGGAAAGGACCATACAGAGCTTTACATTGATCTTTCCACTTGCTTTCTAGAACTTGAGAAACAGGGCAACGATGAATTATACTATTAGTGGCTGTAGCTGCTGTCGACGTAATGTGTACGTACCATGTCCCCTCCATGTGTTATGAGTCAGTCTTTTGCTTTTTGGAATCACCTGCTGGCGATGATGATGCGTCTGCTTCACCGTCTGGAGCTGGTCGTTTTCGATTGTCGCCATTGGGAGCACCGGCTGCTGCTACTGTTGCTGCTGCCTTTCCAGGAAATATCCCTCTCTTGACAGATCGTTCAATCTCTTCGATTTCCTGCGGTGACTTGGCATTGGCCACCATTTGACGGATCTGTTCCTTTTCTTCGGGCGTGAAATTGACGACGAACGACTCTTCTGCGCTCTTGCCTTCTCCCGGGGTGAACGTCTTGGCATGTTTGCCTTCCTCTTGCACGTCACTCTCCAGGGCGGCGCCAGCTGCTGAATTCGCCAGACGTTCCGCACGATTTCGTTCTGTTTTGGTGATTCGTTCAAAATCGAGCACTTTTAATGACGGGATATGCTTGATCGTGTATAAGCGATAGTGCTGTCGTCCTGTGAGCGCGATGACAAAGAAGAAAGAAAGAAAACAAACAAACAAACACCAGTTGGGTTAGTCATTCAGGTTTCGAGACAGTGCGACGACGTAAAGCGACAATATCACGGACTTGTTTGTTCATTATAAAGCAAGTCTCCATGGTCGCCATACTGCTCTGATAGTATACAACGCTCGATCATGGAACGGAAGCTGCAACAAAGGAAACGAGACTTCAGTATCAGAGACTGGATGGGGGGCAGGGGTACATGCAGAGTAGTAGACATGACAACCCGACAACATCGCGGAAAAGGTGGCGTCCGGAATTCAAAAATGGAGTTCCAAAAATATTATCAAACTTACTTGTAACTGGATTTCCGTCTAGATTCAGTATCTCCAGTTTTTTACAAGCCGATCCAAGATTTCCCACCTCAAACAGAGAAGATATCCGGTTGTGGGAAAGATCCAAATGTATTAAGTGGGAGATGTTTTTCTCCAGATTGTTGGCATCGATCGTTTCAATGACATTTCCAGATAGATACAGACTGGAAAGACGGTTGAGACGAGGGAAATTTTCCAACCGAGACAAGCGGTTGTCTGTCATATCGATGGCATCAAACGCATCCCTGGTCACCCCCAAGTGTTCAATCGCTGGGATGGCCAAGCCTCGCAAGACGATTTCTCTTTCCCCCAGATCATTTGTCCGTTGCTCCGACGATCCTATCAGATCTGCTGATAATCTCATGATGCAGTATAGGAAGAAAAATATTTAGTAGGATGGTATCAGTGTGAGAAAATGTTGGATCTGGCGCTCTCGGTGGAGTTGGAAAACTAGAGAGTGAAGTTGCATGAGCACCGACAGGGATTTGAGGAGGATGCGTGCAGCCGCAAAACTCTCCGCCTGATGGCCGATGCTGCCGTCGTGTCGTGTCGGACAGACTACTTGCACGCGAAGGTCAGACCGTTTGTGTCGCAAAGCTTTGCTTGCGCGCGGCAGATACACTGTTCAGAAAGTATCATTGCGATGAAAATCCATCCTCACTCACAGTCACTTTATACAGTTAAAATGAAGTACTGACAGTCAAAAGGGATTGTTGATTCTTACGGTGGTACCGAAGTTTTATTCCTCACTCTAGAGCTAGACTAGTCTACCAACGTCGCTTCCAACCCTATTCCGTGCCAACCAAGATGCCATGAGTACAACTTTTCACGAAGTGCAGCGAATCCATGAAGATCGCCCCGAGGACGACGCCAACGCAAACATCAATGGTTGTACCAATGATATCATCCTGTCTATGCCATGTGATACTGACACCATCAAGAGGGAACCTCTTTGGCTGGTTCTAGAATCATTTCAGAACAATGAAATGGGCATCGATAAAATACATCAAGAGAGGGGGGCACTGCTGTCATCCACCAAGTCCCGAGACGCATACATTCAGTGGCTAGTACAGAAAACACAAAATAATAATTATCATGGATATACAGTCAACAAAGTTTCGAACTTGGATGAACTTAGACAATTGTTACAGACCCAAGTAAAAAGGCCAATGACCGGCAATCCGTCGTCGAACAATTCGGAGGACAGCCACCGCACATTCACACCTACAGGTTTGGACGAAGTCAAACGGTTTGAACTGTTTCGGGAAATCATCGATCATGAAGATGATTTACTCAATCAACGTGTCTCGTGGATCATTTTGGCACAGTCCTTTTTGATGGCCGCATTCATCTCGGCAGCATCCAATTTGGACAATCGATCCTTCCTCTACATAACAGCCGCGGTCGGACTGGCGACTGTCATTGTAACATTGCCTGCTTTGATTGCAGCCGGGCAGAATATTGAACTTCAACAAAGAGTCTACTTTTTAGGGCTAGAGTCAGACGAACAGTGTCAACGACTGCATGGACATGATCGTGATGCAGTGCTCAAGAGTCCCAATGAACTGATCCAACGAACTACCAAAGGGCATGTCTTCCCCAACACGGCTTATCGCGGGAGGTTTGGTATACCAATACTCAAGACTGTCATGGCACTGGCCTTCGTACAGGTTGCTGGATGGTGCGGGCTGTTGATCTCGTTAGTGATGGAGCGGTAGGAGGACAAATTCACACAACAACCGAACCTTCGATTCTGTGTGTCGCAAGACTGTGTCAAATATTGCTTAGTCTTTGGTGTCTTCCAACGAAAAGAACACATATAATAGCATGAATCTGCCATGATTGATCCTGTCGTAGAAGTCAAAATACTACGGAGTAATTCGTGAATTTCTATCTTGGCTATGACATCGTCTTTCCAGTTTTAGAACTGTTTGCCTCCGTCCCCAGGCCACAAATCTCTGGTCTACAATTCAATGTGGACGTTTCCGTTTTCATCCGGCGTTAGAGGAATAGCGTCCTCGGGAGAAGTTCCTTTTGGTTTGGCGTCTTCCTCATCCAAGTTGTTCATATTGCTGACTAATTCGTCCATATCGAAATCGGCGCCGAAATCAGCACCGTCCACATCCGGAGGAACGTCTTCCTCTACTGGTAGTTCAGGATGAGGTTCCAGAGAAAGCGATTCGAGGGCCAAGGAAGACTGCAAGAAATTCAAAATTCTTCGAGAATGACCCTCGGCGTCGCTAATGGGGAACCCTCCATTCAAGAGGGCCATTTCGTACAATACCCAGGAGGCATCTTCGATCTCTGGTGAAACTTTGAAGTCGTCATCCGCATCTTCCGGGGGCGCACCTTCCAAAAGCTTGATGATCATTGGATGACGAGGGTTGATCTCAAAGATTTTCATTGATCTCATTGCGAATTCGTTTTGTCCGTGACTATAGGCCTGGGCACGCATTAGTCTTTCCATGTTAGCAGAATGACCAAACTCCGCGCTCGACACAATGGCAGGGGCTGACACCAGACGCTTGGAAATCGACACACGCATGACGTTGGGACCGTAAAGTTTCTTTAGCCATTTTGTGAGGGGCTTGAACTTTTCCTTATAAAACTTCTCTCGTCGAGTAATCAAATCTTCGTCTTCTTCGTCGTCCTTCAATTTGACATTGTCAGTTGCGATGTTCTTGAAATTCTTGCTGTCAAAGCTTCGGACGTGACCCGCCATGTATTCGTCCACAGGATCAACAAAATAGAGAACTTCGACTCCCTTCTCAATGAAAGGTTCAAGGAAATGAGACTTTTGGACGGATTCGACTCCGTCTCCAGCGATAAAATAGATTTCTTTCTGCCAATCCTTCATGTTCTCGACGTACTTCTCCAAGGTAGTCAATTCTCCGTTCGACGTGGTCGATTTGAAACGAAGGAGCTTCATGATCTTTCCTCTGTTTGGTTCATCCTCGATGGCACCCATTTTGAGACTTGGAGAAAATTGACGGTACCATTCGTTGTATTTGTTGGTTTTGGGAGTCTCCTCTTCCCCTTCGGCTGGTTCATCCTCTTTCTTCATTGCGTCATCCGACTCCTTCTGAAAATTCTTGAGCATTTCCAGAGCCTTTCGCACTACCTTCTTTTTGATGACTTGAATAATCTTGGATTCTTGCAATGTCTCACGGTTGACATTCAAGGGCAAGTCGTCGCTATCGACGACACCTTTCATGAAAGAGAGATATCGAGGCAAAAGCTCAAATTGGTCACTGATCAAAACCTTGCGAACGTAGAGGCTTAGACCTGTAGCATCTTGTTCCATCAATCCCGATTGCCAGCTTGCTGGAACATCTCTGGGGACGTAGAGAATGGATTTGAAGTTGATGTTGCCTTCCGCGTTAAAATGCGTCCACGTTTCTGAGTATTAAACCGAGAGAGTTAGATGGAGTGAGTTTTCCATCCGGAACGTTTGTAGATGCTTTTTCAAAAGAACAATCCTATTCTAACAATCGTACCTGCATCCATGTATTCATTCTTGGTCAAAACCTTATAAAAGTTTTGATACTCTTCGTCTGAGATTTCTTCCTTGGGGCGCGTCCAGATAGCAGGGTTTCCATTCAGTACTTCCCAATCAAAAGTTGTTACTTCCTTCGTTTTCTTTGGCTTTTCCTTTTCTTCGGTTGCTTCCGTGTCCTCCTCGTCTGTGACTTCCAAGTCATCTTCTTGCTCCTTCTTTTCTTCACCATCTACGTCTTCTTCGTCCTCTACTTCGACTTCCATTGTTGTTTCAGTTCTCAAGTAGATTGGATGGACGACGAATTCAGAGTAATGTTTGGCAAGATCAGACAACTTCTGTTCGTCGGCGTACTCCATACAGTCTTCCTTCAAAAACAGAGTAATTTCTGTTCCCCGTTTCAAAGTTTCTCCTCTAGGATCCTTATATACTTGAAACTCGGACGAACCGTTGGTGGATGTCCACACATACTGTGCATCCGAGTCAGGGTGCTTGCTCGCCACTTGCACTCGATCGCTGACCAAAAAGGCAGAATAGAATCCCACACCAAATTGTCCAATCTGACTAATGTCACCGGACGATTCCGACCCCTCGGATCCCTTCAAAGCTTGCAAAAATTTGGTGGTTCCACTGCGAGCTACTGTACCTAGATTGCTAACCATTTCGTCGTGAGTCATGCCGATTCCAGTATCACGGACCGTCAAAGTGTTGTGTTCTTTGTCAAATTCAATTTGGACTTGCAGTTTATCTTCCGCCGCCAGATACTCGGGTTTAGTCAATGCCAGAAAGCGGATTTTGTCGAGAGCATCGCTGGCATTAGAGATAAGTTCACGTAGAAACACGTCTTTGTTTTGGTAAAGTGAATTGACGACAATGTCCAGCATCCGAGATACTTCGGCTTCAAACTTGAACGATTCCGCGCCGGTGGGTGCTTCAAATGTATCTTTTTCGACTTGGATTTTTGCCTCTTCGTCGGCAGCGCTTACCAACAAAAGAGAGGAGGATGCTAAAACAAAGAAAAGAAGGTTCGTTGAGAGATCTCAAATCTTATCGACAACGGTTCCTGTCGTTATCCACTGTCATTTTCGAATTTCGACAGCACCAGCGATGACCGCCTGTCGATTTGTTCCCTTACCTTTCCGGAAAGGAAGCGGGGCATGGGTAGCAGCCATGAAGGCAAATGCGTAAAAGGCCAATTTATCGAATCGCATGATGCAAAAGTGAATCAATAAAGTAATAAAGGATTGTGTTTGGATGGAAACTCCTGCGGTAGCCTGAGTTTTGTCGATGGTGCAAGGCGCAATGACCTTTTTTGTGTGTGAATCTGGAAAAGACAAAAACGAAGACGAGATTGACGCATGTTGCCGCGTTGTTGTCCTTTCTCGGAATGTTTTCGAAAGAAATCCATTCGTCTGTTTGCGACCGTTGGAATTTAAGTGCTACGTGGAGTCATTCGAAGATGGTGTTGATTTGTCCAGCAGCCGGACAGACGGAGGATCCTTTGGTCATGTTGTCTCACTCACAGCCAGCAGCACCACCATCCACACTTTACCTTTGCAGCTACTGCTCTGTTCTGCTCCGACGGGTGATTATTAGTTTGTGTTTCAAGTCACGAGCGCTTCTTCTTTGGAGTTTTAGTGACAACGACATGATCTACGAGAAGGAAGGGAAACAAAGATCCTGGACAGACTCAGCCGCGTGCCATGCTGCGTCCTTGGTGGCTCAAAGAGAGATTGCAGCATTTGTACGACGCTTTATTTGTCAACAATGGCAGCCTCCAACAAACGGCTACATCCCTACGTCAAATCGAAAAAGAAATATGACTGTTGTAATTGGTCCGCATTAGAATGTCTAACAGCGACCATTTTTCGGGATGTGATGTTCCCAGCAGTACTTGCATTGAATCGAAGAAGCGCAAAGGTACCCATCCATAGAGAAGTTATCAAAGAGTTCACTAACACCATATTTCAGGATGTTCTATCCGCTACATGGTAGAGGGAAGAAAAGCAAGCAGTTTTGAAAGGGGATGAGAAAAAACTAAAGCACGGAAAAGAGTCCGGCTCATCGCAGTGGAAACTGGAATCGCTAAACAACTGTTTCGTCCCCGTTGTCGTTTATATCGACAAAGCAAAGGTCTCACGAAATATCATCGGTATAATATCAGCCCTAAAATAACAGAACCAAATCATCACGACACACCCAATTTGATTGCGGACAGATACATGGGCATGCACTTGAAGAAGGACAGGCCAAAGGTTGTCAAAACGCACCCATTCTCCGAATCACTCCTTCCGAACTACCGAGTCGTTCTGTTCGTCCTTTGAAGGCGGCGATAATTTGGGAAAGTTTTCTTTTGTACTGTCGTAGACACCGTATAAAACGATATTGTGAAAAGGAAATCGATGGTTTCGGTGCATGTGCACGAAGGCACTTTGGTTCCTTCCAAATGACGCAGACGCATGAATCTCCTTTGTGTCACTTTTATGAGCTTTTCTCCTTTTGATTGGAAAAATGCTGGACTTCGGACCTGAACAATAATAATAATGAAGATCTGAACGACCATTGGATGACCAAAAAAGTTTTTGACCTCGATGAATCCATTTACGTTTTGGGGTAGCCTTAGATGACAAAAAGTTTTGACCTGGATGTATCCTTTTTACGCTTTGGGTCGCATTACCAGGAATGAGACTAGATATCAATCTCTTCGTTCAGTGAACAAGAAGATCATGCCAACCAGGGGACGGATGGTGCTTCCGAGTGAACAATGATCGTATGCAAACCTCAAGATCATATTTGAGAAGAGCTGGTCAGGCGTTCACTGAAACTCTTTGGCACGATGGAAACCACCAACATGGAAATTGGTGCATTCCCAGAGCAGATTCTGTAGTAAAGCCGCGAATGTGAAGGACCGGAAGGGTTAATGACCATCGATGCGTGTCTGTCAATCCGAGCACAAAGAAAATATTATTTTGTACCTCTAGTATTGCCTTGACAGTTGCTTTAATTCCTCTCAAAATCTTGGTCGACCTTTCGAAAAATGAAAGTTTACACTGTGGCAACAATTTTTCTATCTCTTCAAGGGAAGCACTTCAGCTACTCTTTGTCACTTCACTATTGGGCCACGCCCTTACTTTCATAGCGTCGGCATCTTTTCTCATCTACGTTGGAACAGGACGGAACAAGACGTCATTTGGACAATGAAATTTGTACGACACGTTTTCTCATCACCTTATGTCGGAGTTTCTCGCTGGATAACGCCAGGTCCATTCCGCGCAGTAAAAGACGGGAATGTTGCTAATGATATTCTTTGAAGCATCAGGCCGTGACTCTTGTGCGCTGCAGGCTCAACAAGATCCGACAAGCTATTTTCACAAGGTTGGTTGGTGTCGAACGGTAGTCGACTGATGCTTTCGAAGTGGGAATTTTCCCAACGAAAACACAATCATCGTACGGACGGTGTATTTTGGGAGAAGAAAGGAATTAAAACGATTTTGGTTGCGTCCATTCCAGATATGTAGTTCTACTTTGCGTAAGGATGTGAACGTATTGGCACTACCTGCCTCTTCTTCCGTTAAGCGATAGTTGGAGGAAAGTCAATCAAATGCACCGGAGATGGGAATGGCGAATGAAGTCATGATACCTCAATAAACAGTTGTCGTAACGGATGAAGCCATGATTGCCAAAAAGATTAATACTTGTACTGCCCTTGTTTCTCTGCCCTATGCTTAGGAATGTCTCTCAAACAGAGCCACCAATCCAGGTAGATCATCGACATGAACCCAGTGACCTGCGGTTGGTAACACGTGAAGGTGAAACATGTTTGGAAATTGTTGTGAAAGTTTTTCTAATTCTGCCAAGGTATTGACAGACCATGCGGCGTTCTTGCCACCTCGCACCAAGTGCACTTGCGTTGATTTGCCAGGTGTGTTGTACTTGTCGTTTCGTTCCAGAATGACCCGCAACAACCCCATGAAATCTTGATTCGCAAATTCTGGCTTCAAGTTTTGGACTAGGTCTAAATCAAATCCAAAATCTTTTGTCTCGGGATTGTAGGAAGACGCCAGCCATTGTGCCAATCCCAACTCTAGGCCGTGCGTTCGTGTCAGCTTTTCAACGAGATCTTTTCGATTGGTGTCCTGTCCATCCTCGACAATATTGGATACAGCAGCTATCACTCGATCCACACTTTCATGCGTTTGACCCGGAACGGTATCCAACAACCATAATGCCTTGAGTGGCGTTCCATTTGTCGAGGAAGCTGCGGCATATTCCAACGCCAACCTCCCTCCCCACGAATGTCCCACTACGACAGCAGCTGGAGCATCGAGTTGGTCTTGATGCAGTTCTCGCAATGTATAATCGTTATCTTGAACGCACTGTTGAAACGTATACGATCGCTTTTGTTGAACTGCTGCTGCTCCGGTTGCAAAGTATTGGTCAGTCTTTGCCAAATCGTATGACTTTCCATGCCCTGGCAGGTCCATTAAAATTCCACCGTGACAGAATGGATCTCGTTGTTTCACAACAGTACGAGCAAACGTCTTGAGATTGCGCCCATTTCCTAACAACCCATGAAGAAACAAAATGGAATACCGGTCGGTTTTGTTGTCGTCGTCTTTGCCACTTGAATCGCTTTCGTTCTGTTTCTGCGCTTCCAACCATTCAACATGCAACTTCATGGGTTCAATAGGGGAACGAGTAGACAAGGAGCGAAGAAACAAAGATGACGCTGCGTTCTTCCAAATAATTTGATTCAGAGCCATGGGTGGAAAACTTGAACACCGTGCCTCGGTCCTCAACGAGGAAAATGGAATTGGGAGACGGTCTTTCAATGTCATGGTAGTGTACAATCGCTGGCGTACCGTCGAGGCAGAGACGCCATTTTGACGTAGCAAAGAATGAGATAGAGTCATGCTGTTGACGTCGAAAGGTAGAATTGGTGCGATGCACTTGTTATGGCGGTCAAACGAAGCCGATCATGCTGTATCATAGCAATGGAAGCGAAATCGAGAACTAACTTGTAAACTGTAAACAATGTTTGTCATCAATTTGATTTATGCTGTACGTCGTACGTTGTGTACAACAGTACTACCGTACGTACCGACTTCATTACTTTTGATAAGTCATGGCCCATAATGAATGGCCTTATTATTAGAGCTGCCACAACAAAGAATTCGAACATCGGATCGGATGAATCGATTTGTTTTCTCAACAAGTCAGAACACAAGAAATGAGAAAAATGCAAAACTACTACCGGTAGAGTAGAATACGGCACTTTCCTAACCCCTTAAACGACGTATTATTCATATTTCACACTCTATCTAATGTTATTTACTTTCTCCGATGTTTCAAATGAAAATCCTTTTTACTCCAAACAACTGAAAAATCCCTGCTCCATAAAAGCTATGATACCCACGGTAGTAGTACGAAGGAAGATGTCGGTGTCGGAATCAAACAATGATGGGAAATTGATTAGAATTCTCTCTCCGAAGATAGTCATCGATTGCAACCAAAGGCGTCATTCGTAGCCCCGTTCCCTTACAAATTCCTCCTTTCGAACAACAATGCCACACCGATTTGCTGGTTTTCTTCCTTGTGTGCCATTACCCATACAATAATTCATGTGTTTTTTTCTGTGGCAACAGCCTCATCGGACGCCGCAACCACATCCACAACAAGATATCATTGTGAAACGAAAAATGACGCCGGTGAAACAGAAACGTGCTCAAACTCTGCCCCTGAGAATTTCATCACACAGCAACCCATCGATTGTGGTGTCTACATGGCCCCTTCTACGATCGGAAATTACTCCAATTTGGGCATTTTCACAGGGAAACGATTGCGAAAGGGTGACGAGGTACCGTTTGGCGAAATGCTGATTCCATTTCTTTGGAGGACATTCGGAAAACATCCCAAGTTAGCCTTGACGGATGGGCAACCATGGGACCGATACATTTGGGAACAACATGTTGGAGAAATGGAATCGTTTGACGATTTTCTGCCGAAGAAAAAAAGGGAAGCTGTTTCTTTCCCGGTGTCGGTTGCACTATCAATAGCATGTTGGATTTGACCAATATCAAAAGTGTCCATGGGAGCAAATTCGATGAAGTAGTCGACCGAATCGACAGTCCCGGTGCTGGTGCATTTACACCATACCATTCGGCACGTACTATTGTTCGCGTCGACCAAGTACTCCCAGGACAGGAACTGTTTGCGTCATATGGCGAAGAATGGATCCCTTGGATACCGGGAGTGGCAGTGACACAGGAAGCCAACTTTGATGCTGCTGATGAGTTGATGCATGAATTCGAAGAGTGGATCGAAGAACATGAAAATCCCGATTGTCCAACCAGAGGAGAATTGACGGAAGAGCTGTTGCAAGCTATGTGGAAGTTCATGGTCGAGTTTCCTCAGTCGTCGAGAAAGCTTTCTGTCATACCCAAGGAGTGGAGCAGAGAAAGAATGAAGAAAGCTACCCTCATTGAAACACAAAGATATTTGGGACAGAGTGAAGTTGAAAGCCCTTCGAGAGAATATTGGACCAACAAGGGTCGCGTCTCTCTCGACTTTCTACGGGAGAATGGAAAATGTCAAGATCACATTCGCCCTAATGTCTCCTCCGTCCCACACGCTGGGCGAGGCGCCTTTGCCACACGCGATCTTCCAAAGGGCACAGTCGTTGGTTATTCTCCTTTGGTTCACGTGGCAGTACGGGGAGAAGAAATATATACCATCAACTACGATGGCAGGGATCATGGTAACGAAAACAACGCGAAAAAGCCATTCTCTAGACCAGACTTGATCCTCAACTACAGTTTTGGTCATCGTAACTCAACCATTCTCCTAACACCCTACGGGGGGTATGGTAAACTACATCAATCACAAAGGTGGAAGCGATGGTGATGGACCTAATGTTCGCGTACAGTGGCCATCGCAAGAGCTCGTGGCACACAAGCCAGAATGGCTCGAGCAGGACATTGACTTTCTGAGAGACACCAACAATAAGATCGGCCTTTCTTTCGACTATGTGGCGCTAAGAGACATAAAGCAGGGCGAGGAGGTCTTCATGGACTACGGCGACGAATGGTTAAGTGCTGCATAGAGTCAAATGGAGAAAAAAACCAAGCGATGAAAATAACACTCTTTCTTTACGTTTTTTCTTACGTCTCTCGTTATTCCATGCACCGACAGGCTGAGGCATGGGAAAAACACGTAGAGCAATGGGAGCCACCAGATAGTGAAAAGGGATATGTTCATTCTTCACTTTCCAACATCGAATATCTAAGAACGGAAGAAGAACTCCAGTCTAACCAATATCCGTAGAATTTACATACTCTATGCAATGATTCCTTCAGAAAGGCCGGCAATGGCTACACGTATGCCAAAGGTACAGAAAAAAGAGACAAGAAGTTCCGTTGCACTGTTGTGGAGCGAAAGAAAGTCGAAAATACTACCTCACGAAGCGAGTACGGATATTCCTACACTGTAGAAATCGCTGCTGATGGTGGGAAAGTCGTTGTTTACGATTTTCCGCATGGTGACAATGGAATTCAGCTTGTTGACAAAGCATATTCGCTAATGTGGCATATGCCGAATGCCTTCCGACATAAGATTTATATCCCAGATAACATGATCCCCACAAGCTGGATGAACATCCCATAATATGTTAAGCCGTACGAGAAAAACAACCATGCACCGAAGCTTGAAGCCGAAAGTAATAAGTAATAAATCGTTCAGGGGCATCTTCTGTCCATTTTCAAGTTTCGACACATCTACTCCAGAAGTTCATGGTTTATGTGACCTTTGTTGCCATGGTTCCCACTTAAGCGGTGTATTTTATGGTATTTATCTGTCTTGCAAGTTGTATTGCGCGTCTCTAGTAGTTCCACGTATCCTCTGATTTCGGTGGAGCTAATCTGCGAAGATTGGACCCCGATTCTGCACTTGATTCATCTTGGTCGCGAGGTTCACGCGAAGATGGGAGTGAATGATGTAGCGCAGTCCTCAAGTGCATTATCGTGGGCGACGGCAATTGGACGGGATGGTATCTTTCTCTCATTGCCTGCTCAATATTTGAAACGAAAGAAAAGTTCGGTACCCCCAGCTGGGCGTTGGAAGATGCCAGTTGTTGCTCTCTGAGCAACAACATGTCATTCAAATGAGCCGCCATTGAATCCACTGTTTCCTCGTTGCTGGGACAAAACTGCAGCCAGCGCTAATTCCGCACGTTGCCGTAGCTGCTCAAGTAATATCGCATTGTTTGCTTGCTCTGCAAAGAAATTGGCTTGGGAATGTGCCACTGTTCCGAGGGGAGCTTGGTTTGTGGGTGCTTGATTTTGCATTGATCGGATTCCATTTGCCAGAAGCATTTGGTTTAGCTGCCTCCGCCTCTCTATTTCTATGTCTGTGACACTTGGTTCCATTGAAGCCGGAAACGACGCAAATCGTTGTGACATTCTCCAAGGAGAATCCGGACGGTTCTTTTCTTTCGCATTTCTGAACGTGGCTGCAGCTAAGAGAGACGCGGCACTGTTGTCGAATAATGCCGGATCTTCGAACCCCGTTGAATATGATCCCTTTTCTTCTGATATGTGCTTTCGTTCTGCCAATTCCCTTTCTTTCTTCGCCTTCAAGACTTGCTCTTCCTCATAAATTTGTACTTCTTTCTTGTAGCGTTCGGTATCGACCTTGGCAAGTTCCTCAAATTGTTTCCTTTGCTCTGGAGTGGTATTCCTCCACCTTGCAGAGATTACCCTTCCCATCGATTGAAAGTCTAGGTTTAGTACTTTCTTTCTTTCTTCCTTGAAGAACCAGTTGTAAGCGCTCAAAGGACGCTTTGGAAAGCCTGATGCAAAAAATTATCCAGTTGAGATAAACGTCCATATCAGTCTACTGATGCGTCTCAACACATGGTTTGCCGGAGAAACAATAAGTTCGTGGGACGTACCTTTGGGTTTGACCTTTCTACCTTTTTTTCTGGGGACCTTTCCAGCAGCAGCTGGGATCTTTTCATCGCTTTTACCGTGTCTATTGATTCCATCCATAGTCCGTCCGTCCATTCAACTGAAGATAAACAGCCAGCGATAAGTCTCTGCTCCAACTCTCTGGCAACGTCGACGTAAATGCCAAGACAAGTTTAGAATGAGAAGCAGCTACAATGATTGGTCGTGTTTTTGAGTGCGGGAATACGATGCGAATGTTGCGTTGGGGTCATCTGCAACAGAAAATCGATAATGAGTATAGGTGTGGATGATGATGTGATAGTAAAAAGAATTCACGTAGTGCTGCAAAGGATGGACTCTGTCTTTGGTTCGCTCCTTGCTTTTTTTAGCCCCGCCATGGACTTTGTGTTGACTGTGACGGTAGATATCGGCGGTCTGATCAACATAATATTGGTTCACAGCAGCAACGAAAAACTGACGTTCAGTATTGGTGGGCACTGGGCAAGGAGATGAAGCGACAGCGAATTAGTTTTCAATTAACCTTCAACTTGTTTCGCGAGACCCATTATTACAGGAAGAACATATCCGTGCAAATTAAATAATAAGATATGTTGTACCTATGGAAAAAAGCTTTTTTGACCACACTCGGATACCGAGTAGTAAAAAACCATTCAACAATTCAACATAAAAAAATAATCTTAACAGTAAATAAATACGCTTCTGCTTCGCGCGTCATTTTACCCCGGAATGCGAACTTCCGCGTTTTTTTTTTGCGAAGATGACATGTTGTGATGACGGTGTGAAAGGCCAATCACATTTAAATATATATATATATATATATATAAATATTTTATAATATATTTATTATTAACGAAGGACTTCGTGTTTTACGTCTTCGTATTCACAGTCACCAACTAAACGACATGCGTCCCAGTAATAATGCGATATTACACTACTCTTTTGTAATGAACAGCATACCATAATAACAATTGACGAGTGATTTTCATCGTTAACCGCTACCAAAATGGAGGCCTTTTTGGCTGATTACGGAAAGGAGAAAATTCCCCTTTTCACGAAGCGTCGGAGGAATGTTCCGGGCCAGAACAATCATTTTATTATTTCTCGAGTACATTCTCCTCTTTTTTGTCAGCAATGATGATGTTGTGTATGTAGTATGAACTGTATACTAGAGTATTAACTGAAAATACACAACAGAACTCGTTATAATATTAAAAATAATTCATGTGTTTTTTTCTGTGGCAACAGCTTCATCGGACGCCGCAACCACATCCACAACAAGATATCATTGTGAAACGAAAAATGACGCCGGTGAAACAGAAACGTGCTCAAACTCTGCCCCTGAGAATTTCATCACACAGCAACCCATCGATTGTGGTGTCTACATGGCCCCTTCTACGATCGGAAATTACTCCAATTTGGGCATTTTCACAGGGAAACGATTGCGAAAGGGTGACGAGGTACCGTTTGGCGAAATGCTGATTCCATTTCTTTGGAGGACATTCGGAAAACATCCCAAGTTAGCCTTGACGGATGGGCAACTATGGGACCGATACATTTGGGAACAACATGTTGGAGAAATGGAATTGTTTGACGATTTTCTGCCGAAGAAAAAAAGGGAAGCTGTTTCTTTCCCGGTGTCGGTTGGATTTGACCAATATCAAAAGTGTCCATGGGAGCAAATTCGATGAAGTAGTCGACCGAATCGACAGTCCCGGTGCTGGTGCATTTACACCATACCATTCGGCACGTACTATTGTTCGCGTCGACCAAGTACTCCCAGGACAGGAACTGTTTGCGTCATATGGCGAAGAATGGATCCCTTGGATACCGGGAGTGGCAGTGACACAGGAAGCCAACTTTGATGCTGCTGATGAGTTGATGCATGAATTCGAAGAGTGGATCGAAGAACATGAAAATCCCGATTGTCCAACCAGAGGAGAATTGACGGAAGAGCTGTTGCAAGCTATGTGGAAGTTCATGGTCGAGTTTCCTCAGTCGTCGAGAAAGCTTTCTGTCATACCCAAGGAGTGGAGCAGAGAAAGAATGAAGAAAGCTACCCTCATTGAAACACAAAGATATTTGGGACAGAGTGAAGTTGAAAGCCCTTCGAGAGAATATTGGACCAACAAGGGTCGCGTCTCTCTCGACTTTCTACGGGAGAATGGAAAATGTCAAGATCACATTCGCCCTAATGTCTCCTCCGTCCCACACGCTGGGCGAGGCGCCTTTGCCACACGCGATCTTCCAAAGGGCACAGTCGTTGGTTATTCTCCTTTGGTTCACGTGGCAGTACGGGGAGAAGAAATATATACCATCAACTACGATGGCAGGGATCATGGTAACGAAAACAACGCGAAAAAGCCATTCTCTAGACCAGACTTGATCCTCAACTACAGTTTTGGTCATCGTAACTCAACCATTCTCCTAACACCCTACGGGGGGTATGGTAAACTACATCAATCACAAAGGTGGAAGCGATGGTGATGGACCTAATGTTCGCGTACAGTGGCCATCGCAAGAGCTCGTGGCACACAAGCCAGAATGGTTCGAGCAGGACATTGACTTTCTGAGAGACACCAACAATAAGATCGGCCTTTCTTTCGACTATGTGGCGCTAAGAGACATAAAGCAGGGCGAGGAGGTCTTCATGGACTACGGCGACGAATGGTTAAGTGCTGCATAGAGTCAAATGGAGAAAAAAACCAAGCGATGAAAATAACACTCTTTCTTTACGTTTTTTCTTACGTCTCTCGTTATTCCATGCACCGACAGGCTGAGGCATGGGAAAAACACGTAGAGCAATGGGAGCCACCAGATAGTGAAAAGGGATATGTTCATTCTTCACTTTCCAACATCGAATATCTAAGAACGAAAGAAGAACTCCAGTCTAACCAATATCCGTAGAATTTACATACTCTATGCAATGATTCCTTCAGAAAGGCCGGCAATGGCTACACGTATGCCAAAGGTACAGAAAAACAAGACAAGAAGTTCCGTTGCACTGTTGTGAGGTGAAAGAAAGTCGAAAATCAAGGATAGCTATTTCTACACTGTAGAAATCGCTGCTGATGGTGGGAAAGTCGTTGTGTATGAATTTCCGCATGACGACAATGGAATCAAGCTTGTTGACAAAGCGTGCCGAATGCCTTCCGACATCAGATTGCTACCCCGGATGATATGTTCCCCACAAGTTGCTTCAAGTTGGGTGAACTTCCCATAATCGGTAGGGCCGTACGAGAACAACCATTCACCGAAGCTTGAAGCCGAAAGTAATACGTAGATAGTAATAAATCGTTCAGGGGTATCTTCTTTACATTTTCAACATTCGATCCATTTACTTCTGCAGTTCATCATGTGGCGTATGTGACCGTGGGTTCCAATTGACTGTGAACGTATTTACAGTTACGTTACTTATTGTTACGTAACTCTCTGGCAAGTATCATACCGGTAGTGTTGCTCGTCATAGTTTTCACGAATCCTCCGATTTCGGTGGAGCTATTCTGCGACGATTGGACCCCGATTCATTAGTTACAGTATATTCATTTTGGTCGCGAGGGCGATGCGAAGAAGGTGGCAGTGAATGATGCAGCGCTGTCCTCAAGTGCGTTATCGTGGGCGACGAATGGACCGGATGGAATCTTTCTCTCTCTGTCCGCTCAATATTTGCAACGTGCGAAAAGTTCGATACCCCCGGATGGGCGTTGGAAGCTGTCTGTTGTTGTTGTAAAAGCAACATCATGTCATTCAATTGACTGTGAGTACTTCCAACATTGAATCCATTATATCCTCGTTGCTGGGACAAACGCGTACCCAGAGCGACATCCTCACGTTGCCGTAGCTGCTCAAGTAACATCATATTGTTTGCTTGCTCCGACAAGAAACTGGTTTGGAAATGTGCCATCGTTCCGAGGGGTAGCTGCTCAAGTAAAATCGTCTTGTTTGCTTGCTCCGAAAAGAAATTTATTTGGGGGTGTGCAATGGTTCCGAGGGGTGGCTGCTCAAGCAACATCGTGTTGTTTGCCTGCTCAGAAAAGAAATTGGTTTGGGAATGTACCATAGTTCCCAGAGGAGCTTGGTTTCTGGATGCTTGATATTGCATGGATCGAATCCCATTCGCTAGAAGCAGTTGGTTGAGCTGCCTCCGCCTTGCCATATCTATATCTGTGACACTTGGTTCCAATGAGGCAGGAATCGAAGCGAATCGTTGTGTCATTCTCCGAGAAGAATCCCGGAGGCTCTTTTCTTCAATATCTCCGAACGTGGCTGCAGCTAACAGAGACGCTGCGCTGTTGTCGAATAAACCTGGATGTTCAAACCCAGTTGAATGTGCCTTTTTAAACCCATCGCCCCCCTCGATGGATCCCTTTTCTTCTGACATGTGCTTGCGCTCTGCTAATTCCCTTTCTTTCTTTGCCTTCAAGATTTGCTCTTCCTCATAAATTTGCACTTCTTTCTTGTAGCGTTCGGTATCAAACTTGGCAAGTTCCTCGAATTGTTTCCTTTGCTCTGGAGTGGTATTCCTCCACCTTGAAGAGATTTCCCTTCCCATCGATTGAAAGTCTAGGTTCAGTACTTTCTTTCTTTCTTCCTTGAAGAACCAGTTGTAAGCGCTCAAAGGACGCTTGGGAAAGCCTGATGCAAAATTTCCTCCATTTGAGATATGCGTCGAGACATCAATCTAAAACACTTGGTTTGCCTCAGAAATACGCTTAAGGTACGTACCTTTGGGTTTGACCTTTCTCCCCTTTTTCCTTGGGACCTTTCCACCAGCAGCAGTATCAGCTGGGAAGGTCTTTTCATGGCGTTTACCGTCTTTATTGATTCCATCCATCGTCCGCCCATTCATTCAACTGTAAGTAAACAGCTGGCGCTAATGTCTTCGCTATGACGAGAATGCCAAGACTACTAGTTTAGAATGAGAAACAGAGAAATGACTTTTCGTATTTCTGAGTGCAGGAAGACGAGGCGAGGTGATTGTTGCGTTGGGGTCTAGTGGGACAGTAAGTCGTTAATGAGTAAAGGTGTTGAAGATGATGCAATGGTAACAATAATGCACGTTTTACTGGAAAGGATAGACTCTGTCTTTGTTTCGCTCTCTGCCATTCATAATGGTGGATATCGGCGATCTGATCAGTGTTGGTCAGCAGCACTGAAAAACGACGCCTATTTGTGGGCAATGATGAAGCGACAGCGAATTCAATTCAATTAATCTTCTCTTTTTTGTTTCATGAGACCAATTATTACATGAAGAACGAAACCGTGTAAATTAAATAAGGTGCACCTCACACCAGCTGTCCGTCAGTACAATTTACTCCATAATATGTTTATTAGCAATGAAGAGGTGTGACAGCATGATAGTCTCACGAATCGTTCTCTGCTAATGATGATTTATTATTCCAACGACGTCGTTGCCGAGTTGAATCATCATATACAGATAAAGTTTTTTCCCCCGAAAACGTTCTTTTATCTTCTTTTGTTCACATTTTTTAGCTAGCAAAACTTCCAACATGAAGTCTTGTTCGAATAATTGGGCCATGTTGGGCTTCAATATCCCTACTTTTTTGGTACCGCCCACTTTTAGTGGGCGGTAACGTAGACTGTGTACCAGAGATACACAAATCCTTACCGCCCACTACCACTGGGCGGTAAGGGTTTAACGAGGATTGAGTACTAGGCCTACGACGATCTAGTCGACCTAGTCAATCTTGAGACTACGTAGTACACTTCTGTATTTTCGTTGTAACGATTGCTACTTCACCAATCTTACTACAATCTTACTATCTAGATATAAAATGATTTCACTTTGCTTTGGAACCACATATCCTTTTCTTGCATAGGCACACCATGCATGTTCTGCACATAAACGAACTGTTGCTGGACACTTCTTTTCCGTGTAGCCGTGACTCCTCCGGCACATCCTTTTTGGAGACGAAACACAGTATGCATTTCCTCCTTGCCCCTTCATTCGCCGTCTTTACCAGTTCATGCACCAGACCTGGTTTGTGCTCGTACCCAGGAAAGCTCGAAGTGCGCAGTCGCTGTAGGAACGGATCCTTGACGAACTTCTCCAGCGCTCCACGTCGCATCGGCCACACGTTGTTTTCCTTGTACTTCTGGAACTGCTGGATGAAGACTGCATTTGCTGGGCTGTCACGACAAAGGTACTTCTTCTGAGGGATGTGAGTTCAGCTAAGCTTTCCATCGAAGTTTTCCAAGTGTAATCCTCAATGCTTTCTGCGCAATGAAGCTTCCTTCTCACCTGCGCCAACGATGGTGGCTCTGCAAGTGTTGCCAGCCATGGGGCGATATCAAATACGGCCTGGTGGGCTCTCCAGGCGTTCACCAAAATGGCGTCCATCATTCGAAATACATATTTGGATTCGAAACTGCCTTTTGAGTTGAACGCAACTTTATCCGACAGCTCCGTGTTCATATCGAGCCCCGGTTTTTGTTTGTTGTACCGGTGCTGTGCTGAGTGCTTGTATAGCAACAGCGGCTTCGTAGGCTTCATCGTCCCATCTGGCATGGTGATGAGTTTAAGATGCGCAAAGTATAGCTTTGCCCGTGACTTAAGGATGGCTCTCTGTGGGACCGTTACCCAGGGGGGAAAATCATCATCTATCAAGACACCTCTCCTTACCACGTGCTCCCCATGCAAAAATCCAAGCAGTGGGGTGGCAGCTGCACACAGAACCAATCCGTGCGTCATTCGGATTGCCACTGGGATTTGGATGACCACAACTTGAACCAGGCTTCCCTCTCCACCTTTCACCTTGGAATTGCTGATGAATCAAGAAGCAGCTCCAGAACGGCAACGCGATTCACCGTCTTCCCTCTTTGTGCGATGAGGGAGGTAAGCCGCTTTGCGATGTGGCCAAGAATGTCGCACATCCTCTTTGCTGAGTACTCCTGGGAGAAGTCATCCTCCATTACTACTTCGTATGGCTGGCTATCGTCCGTTATCTCTTCCCAGCCGTCCTGGAAAGCTTTCAGCTCTGCCGGAATTGCTTTCATGGGGTCTGGCGTCATGTTTCCGAAAGCGTCCAGACAGTTTTTGTGTCATCAAATACGAGGTTATCCACCTTGATCTTGCTGTTGGTGGTTGTGGCGCACCCATGATGATGTTGTGGCGCCCCAGGAAATCGTGTGGCGCGCCATGAATAACCCGAATCCCTATTGGGGGCGACAAAAGAGATCTTTTCCTCAGTAGTAAGGCCCGTAAATGAAAAATTCGAAGACGGAGAGAGTTTGCTTTTGTTGTGTGCAAGCGATCCGTAGCTTTAAAGGAGCGACAATAACTGGAGGGAAAAAAGATATAAGTAGTTGAAAAGGGGCTCTTACCGCCCACTCGAGTGGGCGGTAAGAGTTTTTGACTCGATCGATCGTAAAGCTTACCGCCCGAAAGTGGGCGGTAAGAAAAAGTAGGGATATTGTTGAGGCAGTAAGGCCTAACTTGCACGCGGTCATAGGAAGAACAAGAAAGGTCAAGATAATCATCCAAAAGTTTACTATTTTGGCTCTCTTGTTAACCGTGAGTTTGTAAAAAAGTTCGTGCACAGGATCGTAGTGTTCCGAATTCGAAGAAATAGACCATATTCAATACAGAGTGCTTGAATACGTCGTACCGAAGAACGAAAAAATGGAGAAGTCGTTCGGAACATCAACGTCGCAGGACAAACATAAATAGAAAAAATGTAATCTTAATTGTAAATACATTTCGGCTTCGCGTGTCAATAGGCAGGAATGCGAACTCCACCGTCCATTTTGAGCACCTACTACCGGTATTAGATGATGATGGCATGAAAGGAGATTGACATTTTTATAACGTTTGATGTATTAATATAATAACGTAAACAACAATACGCCCTTAGTATCAACATACGAGTGATTTTCATCGTCAACCGCTATCTCTCTACCGTAGTAGCTAGAGGCCATTTTGCCAGGAAGGAGAAAATTCCCCTTTTTACGAAGCGGAGCAGGAGAATTTCTGGGCCATGCGGCTACTGCCAGAAACATCATACAATGGAGTATATTATCCTCCCTCTTTTGTAGTTAAGGGCTTGAACTCACTGTGAGAAAGAGACAATTGTACCGGATTGCTAAGTTCGGACGAAGTATCTTGAAGTGTTTGCATTTCTTGTTCACTGGAAACAGAATCCTCGTTTACTCCTATTATTTGGCACGAAGTTACAAAAGTACTACGTAGTGATATTTTTTTTGATCATTGGCGTTAACCACTGTTGACTGCATTTAGGTTCCATGTTCGAAGAAGAATTCATTTTTACACTCTACTACAGTAGAACTATCAGGACCCCGGCTTAAACTACCCCTACACGAGTGAGAGGGACACATCATCGTTAGGGTTAATGAGCTTTTGGCTTAAATGTAACGAACCAGTCATTCCAGATCTCCCAGTAGCACGGGAGACCACCGTATCATACCTGTATCATACCAGGCATACCAGGTACTTGACTACGGTACCGGTAAATGGTATCATACCTGTTTTTCTTCAATCTTCGATCGAGTGGTCCAAGCAGTCGGACAAAGTCAACTTGATGAACTACCGGTACGTACCGTAGTACGTATTCATAGTTCGTAATGATGACTGTGAATCTGTGAATGACCCGACTCACTTCACTACCGTACTGCTATCGTACTACGGTACCCGTACTTGGTATCATAGCGGTATCAACGTCGACGTATGTACCTGGTATGATACGACTAATACGGTAGTACGGTAGCTACCGATAGTCATAAACGATCGTTCGGTCAACATTTCATAGTCAACAGAGTGAGTGTTTGAATGTTCGAATCGCACGTGTGCGTGTGAGCATTTTTTTTGCAAACTAACCGCAAGTTCATCATCAGAGTGGTGTTGGGTGTTTGATTGGAAAGCATCGCTGCACTGATCTGACATCGTCGGCAATACCGTTTCGCCTTCACTACTATTCTCAGGAGTTTACAACTACGTCGTAATAATCAGATTCAAATTCTCGATCCTCAATCATTATTCACTGTCAACCACTCGATACATTTTGACCCCATCCGACATCGATATATCGATCATTCGTTTTTTCCTTTATGGAATCCTGTCGTAAACGCAAAACCATGAAACGGATGTCTATCACAAGTATAGACAGTAGTCACCCAAGTTCCAAAACGAATATCGGCGGTGGACGGTTCGATGGGTTCTTTTCTCGTGTGAAAAAGTTTCAAATTTGTATTTGGGTTACGGTAGCGATTACCTTTTTACATCTTGGGACCAAGCCCATGGTAACTCCACCGGAACAAACGGAAACCAAAAACAAAACAAGGATACCATCGACAACAACACCTCCGTCATTATCCCAAACACAAACGACTCCATCGACGACCCCTTTTCCTTCAGCCACATCTTCCAATCAAATTGCAGGTGAAACAACGAAATCCGACGTATCGAGGAATTCTCCGAATTCATCTGAAACATACCCATCAACATCGACAACCCAGTCATCGAATCCTCGGCCGACAGTCAAAACTCCTACACTTCCACCACAAAATCTCCAAGAACGTCCACTACCAGACATAGACCCGTCCACATTTACGATTCATCAATCGGAACACAAAAAATTTGATACCTTACCTCCGCAGACCAAAGCATTTGTAGAAAGGTACTGCGACTTGAAGAATTTGAAGGAAGGAGCTTGGTATCCCAGTGGAGACGATGAATGGCAATTACGAGCGCCCTATCTAATTATTGCTGGGACATGGAACAGTGGTGTCAACCACCTGGCCCAGGCATTGTTGAAACATCCGCAAATCGATTCCGCCAAAATTCACGGATTCTTCCTGCCAAAAACATTCAAAAAGTTCATTACCGTCACGGCCAAGGCAACGCACAACAGCAACTCGTCCAGTGCAACCACCATCCCCGTCTTCGACGCAACCACAAAAATTTCAAAGGTCCAAGTCTTTGCAGCTAGAGATCGGATGTATCATGCAGTGTACAGTCCGTCGTCATTGCAAGATACGAACGCAACTGACATTGAAAACGACAAAGGCAAAAGCAAAAACAAACACGTCGCCATGGATATAAGTCCAGGATTGCTCTTCCACGCGCGGACGACCTCTTACTCCATACAGTGCGTCAGTCCCTGGACCAAAACGGTCGTACTGCTGCGCAATCCCATCGACCGACTGTACCAGCAATGGGTATACAGTAAGGTAAACCTAAATCTCATGTTACCCCTGGACGATTGGATTGCACGAGAAATGCAAGCAATGCAATCAATAGGATTGATTGGTGATGGGAAAAGGAAGAATGACAATCCAGAGTCGACGTCACCAGCCCTATCACAAGAAGAGGCATGGAAGAGGTATCAAGCGGTCAGTAGGTCTGGTGCTCCATTGGGGCGAAGTATGTATGTCATACAATTGAACGAATGGATACAGGCATACTTGGATGCTGGCAAAAATCCAGCCCAAGAAATGATTATCATTTCGTCCGAGAAGCTCGAAGATGACCCATCCAAAGAGCTGGATAAAGTGATTGATTTCCTGGGATTGGCACCTCTCAACGTGACGAAAAATTACGGCGTTGCCAGTACCATTATGAAGCCAAGTCAAATGGAAGGAATAGAACCCATGTCCAAAGACACAAGGAGAATGTTGCAACAATTCTTCAAACGATACAACAGGGAACTTGCGAAACTGCTAAAAGCCAATGGGTTTGCTGGCGATTGGGACAAGATCTGGGAGTAAATCTTGACTCTGCTGTTTACAATTA
The DNA here is from genome assembly GCA_019154785.2 of Nitzschia inconspicua. Lineage (NCBI taxonomy): Eukaryota > Bacillariophyta > Bacillariophyceae > Bacillariales > Bacillariaceae > Nitzschia > Nitzschia inconspicua. The sequence goes on along the minus strand of JAGRRH010000013.1, from coordinate 2,160,870 downwards.
CTTTGCTAATGAAAAACGTATCAAATCACCGCGACATAACTATTGATTGAAAGATTTGGTTAGAGAGTCCGTAGATTTTGTTCCTTTACAAAAACTGACATCCATTCAGATTAGATAGATAGGGCAGAACTACTACTGTCACGGAAATAAATATTTTTCTCTGTCGGGCAGCAGCGCATTTCGTTTCTGTTCATAGAACAAAAGATGAGCGACATGGGTAGTTCCTTCCTCTTACATTGCAACGCTCTACGTCAACCCAAGATTGTACTCTCGTTATCGACAGGATTTGCAAAAGCTATTTTGACTGCTATGTATATAACAAAGATGCCAAATAGTGCCAGAGAAAGGAACAGCTGCTCCAGATTAGTGTCGGAATCCGAAAGAAGAAGATCCTTGATGTATCCGAGCTCTGCGACTGCCTCCTGCTTCCGTTCGCGTCTTTCGAACCATTCCTTTTTTCGGACTTGTTCCGGGTCATTCTCATCGAAAATGGACACAATAAACTTTCCGTCGATGTCAACCTTCATGCCAACATGAATGCTGCGTTCATTCATTGCTTTCAGTTCCAAAGGAGTCAACCTTCGAAGTAAAAATGTAAACTCTTCTCGGCTCATCGGTTCGTATCGATCGACACCAACTTTCTCTACTGCTTTTAGTGTTACTCCAGCTTGGTTCTTGTCTGCCAAAGTGAATATGGCCCTTCCTTGCGCGGGAAGAGACGCGTTGCGTGGAATGATCTCCACGAATCCCTTACCTTCAGGAAGCTCAACTCCGATGGCATGTGGCACGCAATCCAACATGAGTGCACTTTTCAGCTCGTGTAAAGGGATTTCTTTCGACATAATGGCAGCTTCGATTGCAAGCCCCTGGGCAACACTTGACATGGGATTGAGCGAAGTGGAAAGTTCTACGGGTGGGAAGATGTCTTGGATCATGTTCCGAATGGCAGGGATACGGGTTGTTCCTCCTACTAAAACAACTTCATCTATAGTTGACGCCAACTTGGATGATTCCAAGTCCAATTTGGCCCGAACAATCAAGTCTTTTGCGCGCTGTAACCAGGGCTGAAGAATTTCGACAAAATCATGCTGTGTCACGACAACCGTCTGTTTGGAGCCGTTCAGTGCTATTGTTTCAGATGAAGATGGATCTTCTGTCCTGCATAGAGCTTCTTTGGCCTTACGACACTTCTCCCGCAATTCTGGTCCATCAAGAGTACTCGCCTCCACAGAGGAAAGTCTGATGCAATAGTCCATGATCGCTTGGTCAATGTCGTCTCCACCAAGTGCTTCATCACCCCGAGTCAACAATACTTGATAAGAAGAGTGTTGTGAGGATTCGTCCACGTCGATACAGTCTTCTTCCACGGTTCTAGGTTTCGTTTGTTGTGTTACGACGGTGATATCAGTAGTCCCTCCTCCCATATCAACAACCATAATGGTGGCATGCTTTGTCGTTTCTTGCATGGTGAGTCCATAGGCCATGGCCGCAGCAGTCGATTCGAGGCATGTTCCTACATGGCCATCAAAACCAGCCTTCCGACAAGCACTCTTTATCAATTCAATGTGTCGCTGGGAAAAGTGTGCCGGGACACCCACGACGACGTTTCGTATTCGTGGAGCCAAAGTGAATGCATCATTATTGGATAGAGCGCAGCATCCTGGAATTTTAAGCTTCTTCTTGACGCGATATCGATCCAAATATACCTGCGACGAATTTCTTAATGCCTTGAGTTGTTCCGCAAGTACGTCTTCCGGGGTTGTGGTGATAGTTTCGTTAGAATTCGACGTTCTGGCAACCAATCTTAAAGATTGCTGGTCGTGAGATTCGTGTTCAGTGGGGTTGGGTGGTAACACATCAAAATCCAACGTCTGTATCCACTCTCGATCCAATTCTTGGAACGACTTTCCCAGGAGGCGTTTGACACTTTGTAGAAGGCTACTCTTAGATTTGTTGGCTTGTCCATAATTGTATTGTTGAGACTTCAAAGCTGCTGCACCCACCAACGTTTCCATTTTCCCACCTCGTTGTTGCTGCTGCTCCCATCGTACTACAGATGGCATGATCCGTCCTATCTTCCCATTCTGTTGCGAAAAGGCCAATTCGTTGGGCAGTCGCATCCACTTTGAACTGCCACGTGTCGAATCCCAAACGGCACAAGCGCTGTTGGAAGTCCCCAAATCGATCCCAATCCAAATGCCATCCGAAACGGGTGATGAGAATTCATGATCGAGGCCTGTCTTTTCCTTTGTTGACATGGTCGATAATATTATGTTTTATGTTTTATTGGAGCCTACTTCTCGAGTGTGGAATGATTTTAATTTTTTTGTACTGGAGCATTAATCTTTGGTCACAAGGCGCCGTTCGCTAGAACTTGATGATTTTTGTTTTGTGATGTGTCGTGACGAAGTTTCTTCCGTAATAATACGACATAATACCGTAGGATATTGATGTCCAACTCACTATCTATGCATTACCCGCACGACTTTCGTAAATGACAGTGAATAACTGTAAGTACATACACTGGCAGTAGTGAGGGTTTGGTACTTCGTATGTACCCTCTTCACTGACTGTGAGAGAGAGAGAGAGAGAGAGAGAGAGAGAAAAAGTTGGGGGTACAGTAGTTTTCCCGAAAGATCTCACGAAGCAAAAACTTGAAAATGTCGATGAACTTTCAATAATTAATTAACTGTAAGCATAGATTCTCCAAAGAATCCAACGTCTCAACAAGACGCCCATTTAACGTACGATTTGAAGTGGATGAAAGGAGTCCGTTCCAACCGTCAAAGGCTCGCTGGTCCACTGCTGTAATAGAGATAGTGTGTATAGAACTGTATTCTTTCCCACCATTCTTCAATCGGTAGGTAGATTCTATCGTCAGCGTTTGGGTTGTCTATAATGGTCGATGTTGAGAAACGAAGGATCATCATTTCTTCTTCTCCTTCACTTGTGCCACTCGAATCGTGCTCTAATAGCAGCCTTGAGGACAGCCGGCGGCAGCGAGAGAACAAGAATGCCGGTCATACTTTCAGATCTTCCCTACAATGCCATCGTTGCGTCCTTCCTCTACATGGTACTTTGTCTCCTAGTGAGATATTTGGCGCCGCAGTGTGAACACAACATTGAAGCGACAAATCCAGAAAATCTGGTGACGAATACTACATCAAACTGTGGCTTGGAAGATGTCGACAACACGATGTTGGTGTTTGCCACAGACTTTTTCATTGCGACTCTTATTCTTGGACTAGCCTTACATTTGAGTTTCACAACAAATCGATGGATCATGGCTGCTCTATCATTTAGTACCATGGGTTTGGGGTTCATTTTTAAGGGCTTGGCTGCGCGAATTCTCGGCAACAACGTCATAGACGATGGCAAGGGACTTCAAGGTTTTTTCTTCCTTAGCTTATTTCAATATCTTCTATGGACCGTATCAACTGTATTTACAGGGATCTTGGTGCATGCTGCATGGGAAATGACGGGCGAGGAGAGCCGTATTTGTGGGTCGCTTGAATCAAAAATTGCTGCTTCCTTGAATATTCTGTCAGCTCTTGTCATTATTACCGGTTGTCTTTGGAATGGAATGGCAAGATGGAACTTGACGGAACCTGTGTTGGATGAATATTATTCTATAGACCCAAATGAAACCAGCATCCCTGTTGAACTATTCCGGATTGGTCAACTTGCATGGCACGGATCTAACTGTTTGTTCCTGGTGGCAACAGCCTATGTTATGGGAGCCTTGGCAAAACAAAAAACAAAAGCAAGAGAGTTTTCAATTCATGGATCAGCAACGGGCCTCTTAATGGCTCAAGTTGCACTTGCAACATTCGTGATTTATTACTCGCTGGAGAAGGGAAGTGGCAGCGTGAAAGGTTGGGCTGGTAGCGGTGGCTATACAATCGCAAGTACACTGACGAACTATTTTCTCATGATGAGCGCTGTTTTCTTACATGACCTCGTCTTCGCTCTGTTTGCGAGCTCCGACGATAGAAATAAAGTGGATAGCTCTGCCTTTGGAAAGTCTGCCATGCTCGCCATTGAAGGGGATACGGATGATTTTGACACCTCTGACGATAGTTCTGGCTCTGCATTCGAAGCTACCTTACATGGACGTGCCGTGAATGATTTACACAAGCATCCGTTATCCCCCGATGAACGTGCATCTACATGGCTCTTTCATATCTTCCCAATATTCATGCGAGATCCCTATTCGAACATGAAGGATGACCGAAGTGGTGTAGAGGAGGACGGACTGTTTGGCCCAGGAGGATCCAAGATTGTCATTCGTACGATATCATCGCTGTCAGCAAGAAGTCAGTCAGCCCCCCAACGATGCTGCAATGATAAATCGTCGACTCGTATAGATGCTCAATCTGATGCGGTACGTTATTTTAAAGGAAGCGAACGGGAATCGAAGGCTGAAGGTGCAGCCAGTGCAATGGAAAATCTTCAAATTTCTTCTAGGATGGAAGAACTGTCATTGGAAGATTCATTGCCAATGAACAAAAGTTTCGAGGCGTCGTTGTGTTACCAAGCAGATAATTTTTCCGGGGTTGAAGTTCCACTAGGAGATGAAGAAGTCATGGACGTTCCAAGAGGACAAGAAGAGACTACCAAGCCGCGACTATTCACCATGTTTAGAGGATCCAAGGTGAAGAGAAGCTGTTCATTTGCGAGAAGCTTCGGGGCAGACGAAGACGATTCCGTAATTTTAAACCAAAATCCCGCGGGGCATCATTCTGATTCAATACTAGAGTTTGAAGTCGATTTGATTGAAGATTGTATGGCAGTGCGAGAAAGGGAGCAGCACAGCGCATCTATCTCTGAGGTGACCAAAAAAGACACCATCGATATCGATGAGGAAATGCCAACATCGGTAGACAAAGTCAAAAGCCAGGAATCATGTGTCGATAACAAAACAACAGTCGTTAGAATTGACGAGCTTGATCCATCACTCGTAACATCAAAGACTTTCAACGAATCTGTTATAAAATCAGAAAGTAAGGGCTTGTTGAAAAGACTGCGAAACAAAAGCAAGGCAACGCAAGGTGAAGATATTCGTGGTAGTTTTTCCAATCTGGGACATGTACGGACTACAGTATCTGAGGTGCCCACAGATGCATCCAACACGCAAGAATCATGTGGCAATAACCACACCACAGTCTTTAGAATCGATGAGCTTGATCCATCTCTCGCAATGTCAAAGACTCTCAAAGAGTCAGTTACGAACTCAGAAACGGATGGGTGGTTGAAGAGACTTCGAAGCAAAAACAAGGAAGCACAAGGGAAAGGAATTCATGGCCGTTTGCCCAATCAGGAAAATGAATATAATTCAATATCTAACTTACCTCTACATTTTTTCGGCGAGCAAGATACCTTTCGCGAAAGAAACAGTTTTGGGACTGCTCAGCCAGATGACTCCCTTGAAATCGAGGGGTTTGTTCCTGAGGCTGGAGCAGAATATGAGATGACCAATGAGGAATCTCCAACAATTGTCGGAAGGGTTACTATGGAAGACAATCTCAAACTTGAAGAGAAACAGACGGACTTGGAGTCATATGCCACAGCTATTGGAAGGTCGGAGTCGGACTTTTTGAGTGAATATTCAAGGTCTGGGTCCAGTGTTGGCATTGAGATTGCATCCCGAATGGAAGAGGTGCAAGAATCCTTTTCTGAATCACTTCTGTACGTTTTGAATCCCTTCAAGAAGGACGACGAATTGCTCTCTAAAGGTTCCTCATCCCAGTCTTCTGACAGCCGTTTTGGTATTGAAGCCGACTTTGTCGAATCATTTCAAAGCTCCAAATGCTCTACCGAAGAAGAATTAGGTTGTGCGTCTGGGGAGTGGTTCAATAGCTTTTCAAACTGAAAAGTTGCATCTCAAGATTCAAAAGTAGCGAGAATCGTTGGATGACGGGTTTTCTAGATCCACCAGCCATGCTGAATCAGGGCTGACATGGTAGTGTGCGTTGAAGCGTGAATCTTTAGTTCCCCGAAAGTGATCCCAGTCGGATCAAAGTAAAGCGACTTTCAACTTCATCAAATTTACGTTAGTTACTAAGGACCGTACGGCCAGATCTGCCGAAGAATTGGGAAGCTTGGACAATACAACCGGTTTGTCATCACGGATCTTTCAATGCACAACACCGTCACGTGTTTTGATAAAATGCACCTATATTTAACTTGTTCGATTACCCGGGTATGCAGCCAAACTGTCATCCCGAAAATGTATTGCACTACGACTATGTGAGACACAGCGTGTTTACGTGTAACTGCAATGACCGTACGTCATATCATACCGTCCCAAATTGCGACGATTTGATTATATTATTAATTCTCTGTAATTCGTTGGAACGCGTACACTCAATCGCGCGCGACCGTTGGTGTTCATTCCAACGATTTCAATAAAGAGTAATTTACCAAGGAGCTCGTATCCAAGCGCTATTTTCGAGCACTAATTACGTTAGCAAGATTTCGTTGGTATGCTTTCCAACGGAGGACTCGTACTTCACAGTCAATCACGGATGAAACTGTATGTACGATGCGACTACGAATAGTACCGTAGTGAAGGCAGCTAGCTAGGTTGTAGTTGTGAAACATGTGAATGGTAAATCTTTTAGTTTTTTTTTTTGCACTTTGACATGATTATTTGTAAACAAAGCAAAGAATCAAAACAAGAAGCCAATTATTAACGAAGTTATCTGGCTTTTCCTTTTATTTCGAGCCCGGTTAACCGTAGTACTCCATTCCATTTGTTCCCCTCGCCTCTTTCTGCCTTTCTCGGAAACCTCGGAAATATCTAGTACATCTTTTCCTGCCTCGAACATTTCATTAGTCTGATCGATTGAAGGGTGCGCTATCCACTTTCCTTTTTCTTCAACCCTTTTCTCGACCAATTGCATCAAGTATCGGAAATCTGATAAACGCTTCTGCATATTTGTCTTTGACATATCATTATTTGACAAAATTCGCAATGGTGGATACTGCTTTTGGCAATCCCCACACATCCAATATTGCCAGGCTATTTGAGAACAACTATTTGGAAAGGCAAAATCTTGCGGTACGAGATGCAAGCGCCCACCCCACGAATGCATACCCACCATGTGATTCATCGTTACTGCTTTATCACCTGTCAAAGTTTCTTCCTGTTGAATCCCGGGAGTTGGAGAGTTCTCAAGTTTCTGAACTAATCGATAAAGCCCGATTTCTCTATGCAACCGCTAATCAAAGCTTCCAAACCATCTCTGGTAACTGTTCCAGCCGTCATCGCTCGTTTCTCGAAATCGTCAATCACTCCCCGAATTACTTCCAGTGCCACTTTTTGAATTTGGGGCACCACATCATTCACATTTTTTGCCAATGAATGCATGTGCTGCAAGATTGAAATGTGCGGAGCCACTCCTGTTGCTACAATAGAGTCACCTGGAGAATTTAGCCGACAAAACACCAAGTTTTTCAAATCCGCCAATTGATCATGAAGCAGTTCAGTTAGTTAGTAAATTTCTGATACCGTATAAGTCGAAACAATGTACTTAGTATTCTTTTCACATACCTGCCCAAGCTGATCGTTCTTCATATGCGCAAAATAGATACACGGACGGCCTCTTCAGCATCAAAGTTTGGGTCTCGGTCTTCGTGATCAGGCATGGTAGAAGGCAGAGGGCAGCAGCGAAGTGAGAGTAATCGAGTGAAGTGAGTAGTGAGAGTAAAAAATTTGATTGTGTAAAATGAGAGCAAACGAATGAATGCCGATAGGTTGTTTGCTTATTTTATTGTGAGAATCGAATTACTGTGATAGATGCGCTGATATGATGAGAGGTTAATGTTAGGGTTAAAAATGTTCGTTCCCTCCAACAATTTTCCAACGATTTCCTTCTATAAATAATTTTATTTTTTTTGGTTGATGAAAAAGACAGCGAAGATGTGAATATGTAGCACGTAGCACTCTCTACTAGCAAGTAGCAAGTAGTCGAGAGCTACGGTAGTCGAGTACATTCTCTACACTAAATAACGTGCGAAGTACATCATTTCAAAGCAACGGATGTATTGTATGGATAGACAAGTAGTAGGACGCACTTAAGTACGCAGTATAATCACATCGAATCACGAAAAATATTTAAACTGTTGCATCGCTGAAAATCACTGCAACAATCTATCTCTCGATGTGACTATCGTTGTTTTATTGAACTCTGCACGTCGTATTATGCTCTCTCTATTTGATCAAGTATTTGACGAATAAAAAGATACGTCGTCGCCAATCTCCTTGGGAATACAGTAGACGAGGAAATCGATTATGTAGAGAATGTAGAGTTACACAACAAATTACCACGCAAGGAAAGGCATCTTGTCAACTGGGGCTATCCCCGCGGCCAAGGAGGTTGTTTGATACTACCGCAGACTTGTCGATCCTATGCCTGAGGAAACGATGATGAAAATTGGTGGATGCGTCCCGTTCACGTTGGCATGCGCTTACGTGATCTTTTGCCTGCTTGTTGGGCACAACAATTCCGACGATGGATCAAAATACACCACCCTTTCCTGGGCGACTGATTGCTTCACTGCCACAATCTTTGGCTTAATGAGTCTGCGATTGTTCTTCAGCACATCTCATTGGCGAATGACTAGTCTTTCATTCTTGCTCCAATGTTTCGCCTTCATTATAAAAGCATTATCCAGCAGATCTTACGGTGATGTCATGGTATCAGATACGCAGGGTGGAGAAGAACTTCCGACTAATCTTTTCCTCCTGACTTGGCTTCAGTATCTTTTGTGGACAGGATCGGCGCTTCTTTATGCATTTTTGATACACCACACTTTGGAAAAGGCCAAGGAATACGGGGGGCTTTCATGTGGACTCTTGGAATCAAGAGTTCTATTTGGCATGATTTCATTGGCAGCACTTGCCATATCAACTGGGTGCATCTGGAACATGTTGAAACTTTGGAGCTACAATGGGATCGGTGGGGACGATGAAAACGAAGGACAAAAAATCCCCATTGTGATTCTGTTCTACGGCATATTATTTTGGAACGGTTTCTACGGTGCGTTTCTTATCACTGCCGCTTACGTGTGGAATGCCTTCGCAAAGCAAACCAAAGTTTTTGTCAGCGGCTTACCCCACTCCATTGCGACCGCCGTCGTGGTTGTTTGTCAAGTTTCCATTCTTGCCATCCTCGTCTTCTACGCTTTGAATGTCGCCAACAACGACGATAAACTTGATGTTCAGAAGTCTTGCATGTATGCGACCATCTTTTTGAATTTAGCTACTCTCATGACGGGATACTTTGTTCATTCGTTCTTTCTGGTACTGTTCCGATGCGCCGCACACGTTTTCAAAGTTGAAGATAGCACTGACGATGACTCCTTCGACGAGGAAAACGTTTCCGAGCACTCTTCAGCTGCATCGAGCGGCGAAGATGGGATAAGTAAGAAATACTTAGCGCATTCAAGTCATGACTACCATGACAGCGATGACGAGAGCAACGCCTGCGAAGATGTTGACATGGTGAAAGAAAGGGTCAAAAACTACGAATACAATACCAGAAAAGCTAAAGGAACGCTACCCAATATGCCAGAAGAGTTGCCAACCGGAATGACCTCTGGCCGAGTTCTTACTTATTTTGTCGGAATGATGGAATAGCCTTGGAAATGCGTCGCATATCGTATTGTACATGACTTATCATTCAGTTTTTATTTTCTCTGAATAAAATACGCACAACTACTAAAATGTGTCTCTACCATTAGTAGCTAACTAGCACCAACACGATGGCATTATAAAATACGGTTTGTTCTGCTTCCAACTCCGGAATAGTAGGGACGAAGGATTCTGCTAGGTTGAAAAAACACGACTACTCCGAGTACAGTGGACTTAGGGAGATACAGTCATTAATAATGTTTAATGTTGAATTGATTGGGTTGCCTACATACCCAAATCATTCGCCAGGCGCCAGTCGCCAATGGTACAAAAATGAGATGCCAGCAAAGCGTTGAGCGGTTGCGACCCACCGTCGACACCGTCGACACCCACAACACGATGGATGGAAACGTCAACCTACTAACTCTGCTACCTAGTAGTCGTTGACTGTGAGTTCACAAGAAAGTTGCACATAACATTAGCCTTTTTTTCCCAAAAAGTTCCACTCTGTGGCGGCTAGAATACAATAATGTGGATCCAACAAGTTCTTCGCAATGCATCGGTTCTGCGGATGACATTGTTGTACGTCGCCTTTTGCGTCGCAACATTCTTCGGTCTGCCAACCTGCCTCGACAGCGACCCAGAAAAATGTAATTCAGAAGGATACGACAACTCGGTTCTTTCATGGTCCGCGGACTTCTTTGTCGGAGTACTGTTTGCGATCATGTCCATAAGCTTGGGGTGTTGTTGTTGCTGCAAATCGACCAGTTGGCCCAAAACATCGGGAATGGCTTTTGGGTTTCTGAGCATGGTGTTCCTCAGTCGGGGATTCGTTGGTGTCTATTTCCCCAATAGTGGACTGGATGACGGACATGGCCAAGTGGGCTTCTATTTGCTGACCTTGGCTTCGTATTCATGCTGGACTATTTCATCGGTATTTTTCCTTAGCCTGACACGAGTTGCTTGGGATTCCATTCAATTCCAAATATATCATGTGGGACGATCCTTGTACAAGATTTTCTTCGGGCTAATGGTATGTTGCTTTGTGATCATAACTACATCGTGTGCTTGGAATGCTTTGGCATTGTGGCAAGCAACCGACTCGTCGGTGGACCAATATAGCCAAGACGATACCGGAAACTACCTTCCCATTCGGCTCCTGCGAACATCAGTTCTGCTCTGGAATATCTTCTACTGTGCCTTTGTTGCTGCTTCAACTTATTCATGGAGAGTTCTTGCAAAACAGCGCTCGTGCGATATCAAGGTTGCAGGTTTGTCCAGTTCCATGGCTGCCGTTTGTATCGCTTTTCTTCAAATGACGAACGCAATCGTTATTCTGTTGCTACATTTTTACACCCTAGCCAATCACACAACGCTGCATGATCAAACTGCTAATTGGATTGCATCGATAATTTTCAACCTTTGTGCGCTCTTGACTGGATACTTGATGTTCGGCTTTCTTTTGGTTCTCTTTCCAAGTTCTAAAAATGCAGAAAAAGCTTGGGAAATGGATTCAGACACTGAAGACGAAGCTGTTGATGTTCCGTCGGGGGGTGAGGACAAGGCAGTGGATATGGAATTGGAGCAAAGCGAAACCAATGACGGGGACCTAGAAGAAGAGCTTTTCAACTCAGTAGATGTCGAGAAGCTGACTGGTGACGAAAAGGAGCAAAAAATGGGCAGTACCTGGGCCACTCTAACTCAAAGCGTTCAATTTGCATTCAACGACGCATTTGCGTTTGCGAGCTTTGAAAGCCCGGAGCAGCCATCGGGAAAAGTGAAAGAAGTAGCAAGTGATAATGCGACAGATACTATGGAATCTCAGATTCCTTCGGAGGAAAATGCGCCTCCCAGAACAACGTTGGAAGAATGCTAGTGGAATCGTGCTATGGTGCTTTCCTCCACCTACCACCAACGGGCGAATGTATACCTTGCCTATTTTTTAATGCTATTATAGCTAGTGATTTTCTCCTGTTAATTGGTTTGTTTGCTTTTCTTTATCAGCTCTTTTTAATGTAAAACATTTTAGGGAAGTGGTGGAAAATTGGTGAGACCACTACCAGGCAAGAAACTTCACCTACTTTAGAGCTGGAACGTGCCAGACAAGACTTTTGGATCACTTCACGGGGAAAGCAGCTCAGCTAATGGGAATTGTCTACAATCTTCTTCTTTCGTGATATCATGAAGCGGGCGTACCTTTAAAAATGATTGCTCTATGGGAACAAAGTCCGACCGCTGATGGTCAAATTGAGAATCTTAGCAGAATTGTTTGCAAAGAATAGACTACCGTTAGTGCTAAGTTGTATATTTGACAGATGAATCAGCTTGCGAACGAAGGGTTGACGATGGAGAAAACAGGACGTAATAACAGTTAACAGTAAGTGCCGGGTAGCACTTGATTACCACGTAGGAAAATGTCTCTTGGAAGTAGCTATGGTAGGTAAAGCTCTATGCCACCTTCATTCATTGTTGGAGCATTCATTTACCGCTTGGCTAGCATTTTTGTGCTACGATGTATCAATGATGATATTTTATTATCTGAGAAGTGCCCGAATAGAAGAATACTTCTAATGTTGTGGTGCACCATCATACCGGATTGAATTCGTTGAAACGCAGCTTAAGTATCGCTGCGACACAGTTCGTCTCATTCCAACGGAGGAACAGACGTGGCTATGTATTCGTCGAATGAATGAACATCATCTCATGTGTCATTACCTTTTTCTTTCATAATTTTCCGACGAAACATTAGCAGGAGAAGAACGTGACACTAACAGTAAACCCTTCCATTCCTTCAGCAGCAATAACGATCTTCACGGTGTGACGATGTCCTGCACTTTACCTTACTTCATATTTCTAATCACAGCCGCCTTTGTAGCACTCTCGACATGCATCGGGCTCTACTTTCCCGAATATTGTGCGAGCGAAGAGTGCAATGAGGGAGGAGTCCAAAACACGGCCATGATCCTTCCGTCTATCGACTTCTTCGTGGCCGTATCCAGTGCCATTCTTGCATTCCATCTCATGTATACTACCATGAAAGGAGGAATGGCAGGCAGCGCATTTCTGATGGTAGCTTCTGGCTACATTTTCAAGGGATTTGTAGCTTCGTTCTTTGGAAACAGTGGTTTCGATGACGGAAAAGGCATGTTAACGCATTGCATTCTGATCACACTATGTCACATTTGCTGGACTCTCGCTGGTGGTATTTTCTTCAAGTATTTCCTAGAAGCACGGCGATTGCTGGAACGAGATGAAGAACCATGCGGATGTTGGCAGGGACTGATCTTGTTTTTACTGACCACTCTTTCGACCTTGGCGATGATTCTTGCCACAGTAGCCAGTTCGATCGATAGTCTCGCCATTGTCAGTTTTATTGACATGTATCCAGACGAGGGAAATCGTACAACCTTGTGGATGCTCGTTTTTGCCATTGCCAAGACATGTTTTTCCGTTTGCTACAGCTCTTTGCTAATTTTTGGCGCATTTGTATTTGGAGCACTGACGAGGAAAGACGACGTTTTGGTGTGGGGCCTGTCATCTTCATTTGCCGCAAGAGGGATTGAGCTTTCGCAAGCTGTGGCAATAGGCTTCACTTTGCCCCATGGGCTGCAACTTATGGATGACGAGGAGTATTGGCAATTCGAAGAGGAAAGCGACATGATCGCCCACATCCTTTTGGGTTATATGATGTTGATGACGTACTTCTTTCTTCACAATCTAGTCTTTGCGTTGCTTCCTCCAAGAGTTTCCACAAAAAATCTAACAGAGACTCCGGAGGGGTCTGATTCCCAAACTGTACATGATAGCATCGTCAAGCAAATCCTATCCAGTCAAGAGAATGGCTCGGACAAAAGCCTCATGATGGTTGGAGCAGGAGGAAATCGCCAAGATTACGACGGTATTGGTCATCGAAACTCAGTGGGCCCATTGATCGGCGAGAGAAAGTCTTCATGTTCCAGTAACTCTTCCTCTTCAACATCCTACGACAACGACGAAGAAATGATATACTTCTACAACGGAGGAAGTGAACCTGACGAAAACCTTTTCAATGACTTGTGTTGGTCGTGGAATACACTGGGAGACGACGCAATCTTCGGTGTCAGAGACAATATCTCAGAAAACATGAATGCAAGCGATAAGCGAAACTGCTGCTCAGAGGAGAAGGGCCGAGCTGAGGATCCCCGAGATACAACAATAGTAGCTCAGACAGCTCACGAAAACGTCAACCATACTGGATCAAATTTTGGGAAAAAGATAGAGGCTGACCCTCGGATGACCGAAGAGGGAGACTACCGGGACAAACCACCAATTGACTCAGACCACAACAACATTGTGGCTCATCTAACGATGGTAACTGAAGCATGTGAATCTTTTGGAGAAATTGCAAATGGGTTTGTGAAGTCAAATTTTTCGATCCACGGAGAAATACCAGTGGGTTCGGCAGCAGGCATTTGCCACTATTCACCTGGATCCGACCTTGGGAATAGCGTCACGGAAAGCTCCAAACTTGGCTCAAAGGACAATCCTAGTTCAAACGGCGCGAACCCCAACTGCGATGTCAATCACGACGCGACGTTTGTGACGAAGGCAGAAGACAGAGTTATGGACGAGTGTCGCCAGGACGTGGAAGTTCCGATCGATTCTTTCAATGCAAAGGATTCTATCGAAGACGACGTTACAGCAAACAATGATCGTTCATCCGGATCAAGCCCAAAGCAAGCGCCGTTTCTTTCATCCGCGAGCAGGAGGCCGTCTTTCTTCAAACCCAAGAAAGAAGAGCCCGAAAAACTAGTCGACAAGTCGAATGTTCTTTGTGACGTAGGTATTCGGATTGACAATAAGGAAGCCTCGGGTGTTCCTTTGCGTTTGGACCGAGCTGTTTACCAGAACTTGAAATCGAATTACACTCTGCAAGCAAATCCACGGGATGGCCTGTTATCTTGCAACAGCGCGAACAAAGGCGCTGCATCTGAAATTATTCAGAATGAAACAGGCTTTGAGATTGTATTTGACGAGAGTATTTGGGTGTGAGGTTGTCAATGCTGACTGTGAGTTGGGTTTTCTACTTTCTCATTCTCGTGAAATACGTCGTAGTGCGTAAAACGCAACCTAACTCTAAATACCAACGATTGCTAATGTAAATGCGTAAATACTTTATTAGGTAGTCTGTGTCATAGCTACCAGAGTATGATGGCTGTAACACTGTAATTAACTACCGGTAACTGTAAATTGCTTTACAGTTAGTAACAGTATTCTACTGTCAGTGCTACCGTAGGTCGTACCTACCTACCTAGGTCGATCAAACAGCTGACTGTGAACTGTGACCATAATACCGTACTCCAGCACTTACGTACCGTTAGTAAATATCGAAGTACGGTAGTACGATCATGCTTTTTGTTGAGTACCTGATGATCCCTAAAAACTGATGATCCTTCGAATGAAAAAATAGACGACGACTCTCTTTTTCAAACTCTACTCTACTACTCTAGTAGTGGTCTACCTCTAGCTACCTACCGGTAGTAGTAGGTAGGTTGCTACCGGTAGCAGAGTAGTACACATTTCATACACTCGCGAACTGACTGTGAAAAAATATACCGAAGTAAAAAATTTACTACTCTATTATTTTCAATTAACGGTTATTATGATGCCATTTTTTTAGCGAGATCAGCGATCATAAAAGGGATCTTTCAATTTCGTCGCCCTCATCAACAAGTTCATTATCATCATCAGACTTTCAAAGGCAGAGTCTCCGTCAACGCATCAAATTGATGCCAAGGCTAGAACAAGAAAAAGAAAAGGTTCTTGTACAGAATTCAGAGCTCAAGAGACTTCAGTGGAGGTCCTTGAAAGAGAATATACACTACGAAGTACGTGATCGACTCCAGGTTTCGCAGTGAGAAAGACAAAGCCATAGCTGCTCCCGCTGTCCTTTCGATACACAACTCTAGTCGATCATGACATCCACACAATGCAACATTACGGAAACGGTCCACGAGGAACTGGAAAATCTCGAAGTTGTCATTCAACACATTTTACTATCGACTCCAACTTCATTTCACGACGAAAATGTGGATGTGGATGCAACGGCGGGAAGCTCGGGTGGATCAAAAACCTCCATAGTTACTCCCGTGCAGAAGCAAAAGAAGAAGAAGAAGAAGTTTCGTCTCCGCAAAAGCCTAGGAAAGATACTATCTGGATCCAAGAAATACTTTGAAGAATCGTCGATAGATGATGGTGTGACAATTGAGACTTTTGGCATGAATGAAGCAGGACGCTCATTGTCTACTAAAGACTCTTGTGGCATCATCCCCGAACAAAGGGATGATTGTGGTGAAAATTCTCAAGGCAGCGCATCGATAAGCGCATTTCAGTTTGAGACCGGGTCCATGGATCAAACGCAAAAATCTGATCTCCAGGGTGAGCACAACTCTATGAAGACATATCAGGATCTGATCACCCTGGATGCAGCGACATTTGACATCGAAACCGTTGTGCAGCAGCCATCCAGAAATGAATTTGAAATCCGAGATATCGCTGTTTCAAAGATTGAAAAACAGATATCAGCTTTGGACTCCTTACCGACATCTCAAACACCAAAGTCAGAGAATGAGCCCGACGGTGACAAACGCGCAACAGAAGACGATAATCGAACGGACCTAACTGTGATCACTGAGAGAAGCAACGTCGGTCTCGCACTACATGGAAAACGACAAAACAGGACGGTATTCCGGACGGTTTCTCTGTGGATGAAAAAAGCGGGCAAAAAAAAGAAGGAATCTCGTCCTTCTTCCAAGGATACAAGGTGGGGAACCGATTTTGATCTGAAAACGGAATGCAAAGAAACGGTGCAGTCGGTGACAGAATGCCGCGATATCTTGGCATCAATGAGCTTTGTCCCGCCCGGTCCTCGTCAGCAATACCACCACTCCATCACTAGTGAAAATAAACTGAGAAATCGCATTGAAGATATATATAATGCTTTTCGGACACAGAAGCAAACACGGACTAAGGTCAAGTTAATGGTCTTCTCTTGGCTTCTAAAGAATGGGATGATGCTTTACGCTAAAAGGTCGCCAAACTGGAAGTCAAATGCTGAGAGCAAAGAAAACGGCAATGTCACCATCAAGTCATCTCGATCTCCGGCTTTTTCGGAACAGGAAATCTTGAACGCCGGGCTGCTAGTGGTGCAAAGGCGTATAGATGACATTTTTCAAGCTTTGAACATACACATCCAAAACCAAGATGCCCGACTCAAAAAGGAATTGGTAACAAAACTTCTCAAGAACGGAGTTTCAGATAGCGCCGTGTCAGGAGAAAGTTTGGCGATTATAACATCAGCGTCAGATGGGCTTCGCTCTCTTTCGAGCGATGTTGTTGTCGAGGATGGAAATTTGGGAGTGACGACGGTTGTTTCGGATGGCCTCCAAAAAGCCCCCACTGAGAAAAGTGATATAATTGTGCTTGAGTGTCTTGGTGAGCCGGCTGACGATAGGTTGAGTTCTGAAGACTTGTCCCATGCTTTGATAGTCACGAAAAGTAATTGTGACGACGGAGAAGGTTTCAATGTCATTTACGAATCTTGCACCGACCTTTGTGGGATGCTCCCCTCTAGTGAGATTATGACGGACTGCAGTATCGATAAAAGAGCCTTCTTTTGTGCCCCTGAGACAGCGCCGTCATTAGTCTCCGCCGAATCAACCGATGTTGCCAAATTCACTCAACTTGACGAAGAGGGCGATGCAGAACTGGTAGACGCTCTTATTGAGTTGTGGAGTTCTTCCAGGGAGGAAAACTTAATTCTGACGGAACACAAAGTCCAATTGAATTATGACAACAATACAGAAACTGATTGTGTGAATGGCGTGGAATGTGGTGAAAGTATTGAAGAAGTGCAACGAAACGAGGACCTCCCCAAAGAAGTAGTTAATAACGAACATCCCAATCTAAACCCACCAGAACAAAAGGAGATGATTGCGCTCAGTGCCTTTCTTGAAACGTGGGGCCTCTCCGGTCCTAATTCTTCAAGTTTGAAGGCATCCGTTGAAAAAGACTTCCTTTCAGAACCAGTTGTGGAAGTTACAGCAGCTTCAGAGGAATCGACTATCAAGAAGATTAAGACAGAATCCCTGCCAATTCAGGACAAGCTCCCGACTCAATCCAAGAAAGAAGGTGACTTTGTGAGCACGTTGATGTCGTTCATCGGACTGAAACGACCAATTTTTGAAGCTAGTGCGAACAGTGGGGACGAAATGCCGCCGCGTGAATCAACTAATGACCAAACTGCCAAGATGTTAGACACGAGTGTAAACGAACAGGTCAAGGCGAATCGACAAGTAGAGGCTGCACTTGAAGCGGAGAATATCGGCGAGGATGTAGGACAAACAGATGTTTCTCTTCACAATGTCTCATCTGCCGAGGCTCCCAGTGAAACAGAAAATATCAAAGAGACACAAGGAAAAACAGATGTTTCTCTTCATAACGTCTCGTCTGCCGAGGCTCTGAGTGAAACAGAAAATATAAAAGAGACACAAGGAAACACAGATGATTCTCTTGATATCGTCTCGTCTGCCGAAGCTCCGAGTGAAACAGAAAATATCAATGATACTCCAGAGCAAAGTGAAGTTTCTCTTCACAATGTCTCCTCGGCCAAAGCTCCGAGTATAACAGAAAATATCAAAGATGCTCCAGAGCAAAGTGAAGTTTCTCTTCACAATGTCTCGTCTGCCGAGGCTACAAGTGAAACGAAAAGTATTGGAGAAGCAAAAGAACAAAGTGATGTTTCTCTTCACAATATTTCTCTCGGCTCCAAGGAGGAGATGAACAAAGGACAATTCTTTCAACCGGTAACATTCAAGAAAACTGAAGGAATGCAAAATTCTAAGGATGACGAGGACTTACAGTTAATCAAGCATGAAATCCATTCTATTGCGCCTACAAATGGGACGGAGGTCGGAAGTCGCCATTCCATCATTCCCAAAAGGGTATTTTATGGAAAGGATGACAAAGAGAAAAAGAAAGACGACAGCATGAGTTTGGATGAGAAGAGGGAGGGAAAACCAGTTCGTGAAACCCGGCGATCTCAAAAGAAAAAAGGCGAAATCAAGCCATCCAAGAAGATACGAAGACGAAGAAAGAGGGTCATCTCCCCTCGAAGCATTTCTTCTAATTCCTACTTGGATCCGATCTTCGAGCATCCCGAAGAAGTCTCTTTGAAGGCGTCCTCTGATCCCGAAAACAAGAACATTGAGTCCGTCGAGCAATTGGACGATCAAGTCGGAATGGCACCTAAGAGTGAAATGGACTTGGATTTGGTTGTAAGCTACAAGTTGGAGAGCATGTCAATCCTATCCAACGAAGATTCATTCACACTACCAGATTCAAACGATAATCCCAAACAAGTCAGAGATCCACTGTGCGAAATATCAAAGTCATCCTCAGAGGAGCCGAAGTTATTCCTCTCCGCGGAAGACAGTGTTTCCAGTGACGCAAACAGCATTTCGGACGGTCGTTATCAAGATGACGCGATCAAAGGAGATGTCAGCACTTCCAGTCAGAGTAAATGTGACGCTCTTGAGATTGGCACTAGCGAAAGCCTGGATGAAGTTTTGACGTTAGTAGACGGCTCAAATTTAGCGTCCATGGACATATCGCAATCATTCAGCAATTCTATTGGTTCGTCCTTCACGGATCGATTAAGCACTCTGAGTAGTGCATCTTCTACCGGTGAAAAAGATGAGACGATTTGGAATCGTCTCGGATTTGGATTCGATCCCTCTCGTTCAGTCGATGGTAGTAGCATGCTTGGAGACGACACCTTTGGAGACAACACCTTTGGAGAGAACACCTTTGGAGACGACACCTTTGAAAGCTCCCTCGGTTCTGCTGATGAGACAGATACTGATATTGACGAAGAAGACGTGCTGGATAACGTCGGCGAAGAAGCAGAGGAACAAAGCAAGGTTGTGTTGGATACGGAACATCCCAGCCTTCAAAAACGTGTGAAGCAAATTAGCTCAGGCTTTGTCGGGAGAATACGAAAGATTACAGCTGAAAAGGCCCCTAAAACAACGTCGGTGGAAACCCATGAAACACAAAAAGAAGAAGGTGCAAGGAAGAGTCACATCACGAGAGATCATCCTGAAATATCAGAGGGTGAAGCGTTCATGTCACAGAAACCTCAGAGTCCAGTGGCCGAATCACGGAGAAACCTTCCGAAGGACAGGAGATGGTCGTTTCTGCCACAGCACGGGATCCAGATGGAGACCTCGGAACAATGCCGTGATGAAAAGGAATCTATTGGTGATCTCGTCACTGATCAAAATAGCCGTGACGTCGAAAGCAGGGAGGAAGATGATGATAACCCATTCTTGATCCCCTTGCCGGTTGCACTCACTAAAAGTTAGACGGATGAGCCTTGCCGTAGGCGCAATAAATAGCTGCTGCTGCTGCTGCTGTGCAATAATACTGTGTTTTAGATTGTGTGTATTAATTTTATTAATAATTTGATACACTGGAACACTCTGTGAACAAATTTTATACTACGTAGTATTATTATATTGTAATATGTATTTTTTTAATTTTATTAGTTTATTCCTATTAATGCTACGTAATATTGGAAAATTTAATGGATTCAAAATTTAACTACGAACAAATATCAATTTCAGTAATGTTATTTTTGAAATATTATCTCATAGAGCATTGTTTGTATCGATGAAGGAGAATCATCACAGTCGAAGCATTTTTCACATGAAGGATTCGTCGCGATCAGAACAATACTCCGTAGGAAGGAACCCAAAAATCATCAGAACAACAACAACACATTAATATTATCATATTCTTCTGCCGCTGCTGGTCCTCCTGCGATTGATCACAAGATTTGGACACGGTATCCTTCTTTTTTTTTTTTAAGGTCCATCCTTTCCAGTGCTATTTGTGTCCTTGATGTTTGTCGCTGTGACATCAGCAGGGAGACGACAACGATGGCCTGTTGTAACGCCAACTTTTGGCCATCATCATCATCAAGCGTTGGGCCATCGGCATCTTCCAACACCACCATGGAGAACATCATTGAGGAATAGAACATGGCATTCCAAATATCCAACTCAACAACACCTTCTTGGAAAGTACCGTAATTCGATGGGTGGTCAATATATGTGGACACGAAAATGGCGAACATTAACATCACAGGTTGCTGTATCTGCTACTACAACAGTCCCGTTGAAGAAGATTCCTCTTCGAACAATCATTTGGAAAGAAGTTTCTTCCCGACCCATTGAATTTCTTTCCATCCCCTGTGTAGCTGCCTTTGTGGGAATTGTAACGAATCTGTATGTATCAGCAATTGGTATAGTTGAGAGAACGATAGTACACAGCATTTTGATACCGAGAATCTAAAGCCTTCTTCTTCTTTTTTATTGGTCTATACATTGTTTCACACAGGATGGGTGTCAAGGTAAAACAATCACAAAACCTGTGCACACTACTCTAGCGCCTAACCTGTTCCGTCCCAAGAAACTTGGTTGTGCTTGCTGAAACATCGCCTAATCACCATCCTTTTTCCTTCGTTTTTGGAAAAATAACAACGTCTTTTCTCTCCAGATGTTATTTTATCCCATTGAATATTTCGGAATTAACTTGAAACGATGGGAAGACACGCCCTATGGCATTTTTGGTTGGCAAGGAGTCGTTCCCACAAAGACGGGTATGTGTGATGTGCGACCATGACACAGACATACCACATGTCTCATCCCTGAAAAGCCAGGACTATGGCTGTTGCTCCTATTTTGTACAGTGACTCACACGATCGTTTCTGCTGCTTTTGAACAACAGAAATCATGGCCAAACGTCTTGTTCGGATTGTCACTGACAAGTTGTTATCATTGGAGGAGGCCTTTGCAAGGCTCGGTGCGTCAAATTGGTTACTCTCACTTTTTTGCTTGACTTTGAATTGCGTATAATACGTTGCCTTTTTTACATCTGCAGCAGTCTCACACAGTTGTTGTTGCTTCTTTTGGGGCTTACAGATCCGGTCAAGCTTGGGAAATTACTTCTACCGGCGGTGCAAGAATCTGTAGAAGCGAACTGTGGCGAGGCGTGGTCATGGTTACTACGACCGGTCCTACCCCTCCTGCTTCCACATATACTGACAGAATTGCAGAGAGAAATCGACCAAGTGTTGGACTTGGAAGATGTGGTGCTCTCTGCCTTTGTTCGTGATAAAGCCGTCCTAGTCGATCTGTTTCAAAAAGTCGGACGGGTGGAACTGTTGTTTCTTGTGAATTCCGGTTTTGGGTTTGGCTTCTTTTTGGGTTTGGCACAAATGGCGGCCTGGGCCGCTCATCCGGCTTCCTGGACCTTGCCTGCGGCTGGAGCTCTGGTGGGATATGTAACAAATTGGATCGCCATTCGTATGATCTTTGAGCCGGCCGAGCCTGTGAACGTGTTGGGTTTGATTGAAGTGCAAGGACTCTTCGAGAGCCGACAAGTAGAAGTCAGCGATGAATTTGGAGATTGTACGTGTACTATTATTTGTGTATGGGTGGACACTCGAGAAAATGTCGAACGGATTCCGAAAACTCACACAATGTCACTCACTCACTCTCTCTCTCTCTTGATTGTTTGCAGTCATGCAGTCTCGTGTCCTCACGGCGAGAGAGTTATTGAAGGATATGGCAAGTGGCGGAGATGACGGGGATCTCTTTCGGTTTCTTCGTCGACAGCTGCCCTATCCCATCCCGTCGTCTATCCTTTCCGCGGCGGTGTCAGCCATTGCCGACGTCGCTGACAACCCGCTGAAATATCCAGCAGTACACAGTGAGTTTTGTTGTTTTTCTTCTTCTGGTTCCGCTTATGAGAAAGAAAGAAAGAAAAAGGAAAAACGTTTTTTATCGATTTTGCAGTGCAAGTGATAATCTCTCTCTCACATGCCATTTGTGTACTAACTATTTGTTTTGAAAAACTATACATTTTGGCAGGTTACGTCAATGAACAGTTGGATATACGAGAAACGTTGGCCCGGGGACTGAAACAGTTATCTCCCAAGGAGTTTGAGGATCTGTTACATCCTGTCTTTCAAGAAGATGAAATGACGTTGATCGCCACGGGAGGTGTACTTGGTTTTGGTGCAGGCGCACTTCAAACCAAGTTGGGTTGGGGCGGTCCCGCCGCTGTACCAAGAGCCATCGGAACGATATTGTTCACTCTAGCCACGTCCCTGATGATATATGTACAACAAGAGTACGAGGCTCAACACGACCCGCCGTTGGCCTCGAAGGAACGTCCGCACTTGCGACGACGAGAAACGATTTTGCGTCCCACCAACGAGCTTGCAGAAGTTGCAGCACAGTATACCCCGTACGATTACAGATAAAAAGGATGACAATTTTAACAATAATATTATATTGACCTGCTCCACTTTTGTTTTTTGTTGTTGTTGTTGTCGCTGACAAGAGTGCGACGACAAGAACAACTACTACTACAGTAGCTAGTGTGTGTATCACGGTCGAATGTTTAAGTATCATTGCTTAGGATAGTAGCCATTTCAATCCAATTTGTTGTTGTTTTCACTCTTTGCCATTCATTCGATCCTTCAACTGTTTGGCGGCACTGAATCCACAGCTGGTAGACGCTTGGATCGAAATTTCTTCCCCGGTCTTTGGGTTACGTCCCTTTCGTGCACTGCGTTGCCTTGGTTCGAAGGTTCCGAATCCTGCAATGTTGACCCGGTCTCCTTCCACAACGATCTTGTTTTCGAATCAAAAATGTAAAGAAATACATGCACACATACAAAGAAGAAGAAAGTGACACAGTCAGACAAAAAGACAGAGCACACAGGCCATGCACAACGATATCAACAGTAGCAACAACAACAACAAATGGGAGTAGCAAAAAACAATACATGGTGTCATCACAACCCCCCATTGTGACGAGCAACAACTGATACAATGTGTGTAGTATGTAGACTTACATCCGAAATGACATCAAAGACAGCATTGACGGCTGCTTCGGCATTTCCTTTGGTCATGTCTAGTCGTTCACTGATGGCATTGACGACGTCTTTCTTTCGAAGCGTTTCGGGAGGAGCAGCTTCCTCCTCCTCCTCCTCCTCCACAACCACAGGAGCAGCAGCCTTTGCCTTTTTCTTTTTGGGTGCCATGTGCAAGGCACTGGTAGAAGACGAAGACGAAGGAGATTCCAACGACGTACGTTGCACGACCATCGTTTCTCCACGTGCACCTCGTCTGTGATGTCGGGAACTTTGGTGGTTGTTGACAAAGGCGGCCGTCGGCTCTGCTAGGACAAAGAAGAGTCCCAAGAGGACAACAACGACAATAACAGAAATCTTGCTGGAAGAAAACATCGTTATAAAAAAGAAAAGAGAGTAAAGTAGTTTTTGGTTGTTGTTGTTGTTGACTACCGTAGTTTAGCGTCTCTTATATGGAAGAGACGTCCCAATGGATGAGTTTTTGTGGATGAATTTACAGTTTTATGAATAAAATAATGCAAAAAAGGGATTGATGATGGCCCATCAATCGACCAATCAATCAATCTCACTCTCCACACCACAACAGCAGCAATCCGATGCTCCACGAAATCGAGACCGTTGCGATCGATCTTTTTTGAATTCATAGAAAGATCTGTGGTTTCGCGGAGAATAAATACGGACATACTGTCATACGACATGCAGTCAAATAGGGTTTATACATAAAATAATAAGACCAATTTTTGCTGTCATACATACTCTTCTCTTTATTAGGTATTAACTGTACGACAGTAAGTACCGGTAGTAATACGGTAGTAGTATTACTGCTTACTTTTACTCCGTACTTACAGTTAACCAGTCACGACGTCACGACGCCTGGCCCACCGACAGACGAACATCAGAATCATCAAACCTTCATCACACACCGGACGACGACTGGTGTGATAGCTACCGTAGCTCTCTACTCGCTACCTACTAGAGATACTAACTGTAAAGTAGAGGATAGAGGCATCTTCCAATAGTAGCGTTCGGTGAAAAAGCGATCCTCTTTCATTTTACCATCCAGGTAATCTTCGCTGCTGTTGCGGTTGTTGCTGACGTAACAACAACAATACTACTACTACTACTATTATTGTTGTGTTTCATACTGACAGAAAAAGGATGGCTCCTACCAATCAAACGGATCCCAAACTGTCATCCCCATCGGCCGACTCGGACGCTGCCATCGTCCAGTCCTTTGTCGATTCCATGACATCTCAAGAAAAACGGTCTTTACAATGGGAATTACAATCCTTCGTGATACGACATGCCTCCCATCATCGTCCTATAGCTCTCGTATCGTCCGGTGGAACCGCCGCAGATCTAGAGGTACACAGCGTACGATGTTTGGAAAATTTCTCCACCGGGACCAGAGGAGCGATCGCCGTAGAAGAATTCTTACGACGTGGATATGCCGTCATACATCTCTGGAGGACCGGAAGTGCCTCTCCATACGGGAGGTTGGTAAGTCAAGGGATCGGGATACAAGCACCGAATCACGGTATCACCATGGCCAGTCTGGGAAAGCTATTCAACACGGGGGATATCGAAGAGGATCAAGAAGATCAAATGGTCCAATCCGTGTTGGATGACGCACACAAAAACGACCCGTGGCTGTCCGATGCAAAGTTTGCAACGCCGAGGAATAATACAACATCGACGTCCAATAACAATAACAATAACAAGGTCGGTGGTGGAGTTGTAACTCCCAAAAAATCCAATGCCCAGAAAAAGGCCAAGGATCCACTCAGTGGATCAAACAGCCTCCATTTGTACTGTCGGATCGCCAATTCCGAGACCATCCGAACCGCTTTACAAGAACGACAGGCAGCCTTGGAAGACGAACGAATTTTAACGATTCCCTATCGGTCCGTCGAAGAATATCTCGCCAAACTACAACTGTCATCCCAAGCGTTACGTGACAACCAAGCGTTGGCCATTTTCTTTCTGGCAGCTGCCGTATCCGACTTTTATATACCACCGTCTCTACGATCAACGCACAAAATACAGAGTGGAGGAGGAATGGAAAGAAAGGACGGAATGACGTTGCGACTTTCACCAGTTCCAAAAGTCATGGGACTGATACGGTCCATATGGGCACCCGATGCCTTTGTATGTAGTTTCAAGCTCGAAACCGACAGGGACATTCTACGCAAAAAGGCCGAAAGTGCCGTCGAAAAGTATGGCTGTCACATGGTCATTGGTAATCTTCTCGAAACACGACATTCTCAAGTATGGATCTTGTGTCCGTCCGATCTGCAATCCCACATACATGCGACCGCGACAGAAACCGTGCAACAATGGCCCATGCAAGAAATTTCCAAACCAAAATCGTCCGAAAATGATGCACTAGAGGCCATGATCATGGATCATGTCGTCCAGGCTCATTTTGAGTACATATCTGCCAGTTCCAGCGGGAGCTTTGATAAGTCTGGGACAGCTGCTGTACTAAAAGCCCATCAAGAGTTAGATCGGAAACGAAAAGAGATGGAACGCGAGGCGTTTTGGAAGAAAATGAAAGTCCACGCTCTGGAATGGGCCGGTGTGGCTCTCGGTGCAGCACTGTCGTATATGGTATCTACCGCTCTGAGGAGACGGATGAATACTTGATACACATTCATTTGAAAACAGAAGCGGTCTAATAAATACGACGGACGTGGTAATAACGTGATGTACTACAAAAAGCACTGTAACCAAAAAATAGTTGTGTCACACGCAATCAGAGATGATAGAAATGGCAAATGACATCCATTGCACAGAGTTCTTCTATGAAATTGCGAGGAGGATGTGATGCAAGGAACGTATTATCGAAAGTGCATAAACTATAGTGATGCCGCCAGTAAGACAGAAGTAGCCGCTACAACCAAGACATGGACGGTGTTTTGTAACGTTGTTGTTGTTGCGCTCGATTCATCTCCCTTGTCGCTGATCCCTTCCGCCCCTGTCAGTTTCAAAGTACTTTCTTCAAACTTGATGAGATGCGGTCCGCTGGACCCGGCAGCACCTCTGGCTCCGTCATCGGCAAAGAACCGGAAATCGGATGTCGGCCGGTCGGCTTGCGTCCGGGCAAAGTGGACATAAACGTAATACCGGTCTCGATCTCTTGTGTTGAAGGTGAATTTGGTCATGGGTCGCGGAACTCCCGCCCTTCCAAAGGTGCATTTGTCGGGATCTTCGACGTTGATATCGTAGGACCCCGACACGCATTTCAAAGAGTCACAGTCGGGTCCGTGGTACGTGCTGAAATAAAAGCCATCGTAATTTTCACTACCGCAAGCCATGACCGACACTGGACCACCAGTTCCCATAACTTGAAACCAAACTCCTGGATATAAACCTGGAATTTGTCCCTCACCGCAGTATCCGACCGGAATCTCTGATATTGTGGCATCGATTGTTGTAGATGGGATTGGTGTCAAGTCTCGGGGAACAGGCCCAATCGCATCGACACACTCATTGTTTAGAGGTATAACTGGGTGTCGAAAACTCATCCAAATGTTGCCGGGTCCACTGTCGTCTTCATGAGCTAAAATGAAATAATGCTGTCCCTCAAAGGTTGGAAAGTCTACGGCTGTTGCTATTGTGTCCCATTCGTTGTTGTCCGGTTTCTTGGGAAATAATGCGCATTCGTAATCCGGTCGAGAGTGACCAGTGACACACCGCAAATCGCCACAACTCCCGGTGAAGATACTGATTTTCACTTTGATGTTTGTATTTATGTGACATGTACCTACCCGTATGATTTCTCCCGTTCCGTTCACCCTTGTTTTTCGCAGATGATTCACAAAGGAAGAAGTGAGAGACAGAGCATAAATTTTATTTGGATGCACGGGCATTCTTGTGCCGTTATACATGCACTCACCACCACCAAATTCCAGGAGTATTGATTTCCACTCCACAGTATCCACCATTCACATCATCTATAGTGGCGAAATCTGTACGACCGGGAGAAAAGACGTCCGTGATGGGCCTCGGTCCAGCGGCACCAGTACAATTGTCCATAACATCTCTTTCATTTGAAACACCAGTGCCCAATGGTTCATCTTGGCAATCACACACTGCACAGAGAGGGGGGAGGTAGGATAAAGCTGACAGTCAGAGTCTCATTTGTCGCAAAAGAACCGAACCTTTTCATCACAACATCGTCTCGAAACGATAGTCTTACCAGACAGGAGCAACAGGAGTGTCAAGAAGAAGATATACACTTCGTTTAGCCTCATTTTGATAATTGACTGGTAACAAAAGCGAGCACGTTGTATAAAGATATAGGCGTAAAGAAATCCTGACTTGTCAATCTTGCTTTTTCTTGTAGTTGTTGGTATTGTTGTTATTACAAGTTAGAAGAGACGACATTAACAGAACGGCAGTAAGTTGTTTCGATCGGGGCAAATTGTGGAAAGAGACGTCGAATAAACCCGCCCAAGAGCATACGATGACCAAAATAGGACAAATCGTTAATTGTAAGTCGCAGCTGTGACCGCAGCGAGACATTATGATGATTATCCCAACCTCTCTTCTCATTCACAGTCAAAAAAAAGTTGAACCCATGGAGTCAAACAGAGTTGGGGATCATCTTTTGCGTCGCATACGAGCACTACTGCATTGAACATACTACGGTAGGCCTACGGAGCATATTAGCTAGGAAGCCAAAAGATAGCAGTATGTATTACTTTTTCTGTGATAAGTTGTTTTTGGTGACATAATTAGGATTTTCTAACATCCTAGTAGAATATTGTGACAAGACGCTGGTTGGAGTTACTTGATCGGGACAGTCGTGCTTCTGCTTGATCCACCATCATATTGCTTCATGCACACCTTCTTGAGTTGCCACCAGCACCATCATTTAGTTGTTCGTCGAGGGCAAAGAAGGACTAATAGAATTGTAGCTCCAACGATGACGCTCCCTTCTCCGAGCAATGAAGGTGGCCG
Source organism: Nitzschia inconspicua (assembly GCA_019154785.2). Lineage (NCBI taxonomy): Eukaryota > Bacillariophyta > Bacillariophyceae > Bacillariales > Bacillariaceae > Nitzschia > Nitzschia inconspicua. The sequence continues at coordinate 2,132,284 of JAGRRH010000013.1, read as the reverse complement.
TTCCATAATCGCTCGTCATGTCGGGTGCCGGTTGGATTATTTGTATCGAGATCTCAAGACTGTTTGTGCTGTCCCGACAAGTATCAAAGATCGGATGGATGCCACAATGGGCGTACTACTAATCTTCCCCAGACGGTCCCAGCTTTGTCTTCAGGATGCATTGAGCCTCTTCCAGCAATCTGGTATGGATGATGCTTAGTGCACAATGTTGACAAAAATCTCCTTGCAGCAAGGAAAGACTGGGGGCTGTGACATTTTTGCATGGATGGTCTTTTGAAATTGCCAATGTCGTGAGTTGGTTTGGTGTCGAAATGCAATGGTGTGGTGTCAGCTGGTGCCATGTTTTGCTTCCAGAAGGAGGTTGAAATTAATAATTATCATGATACAGGTGTTAATGACATCGAGTTTGTGTGGATGTTTTGTTTGTTCACTCCGGCTCTTTTTTTTGGATCATGGAATGTTGCTAATAAAGACCGGCGATAGTATGATAGCAATTGTATATAATATTAACTGTTAACAAGGGCTTTGTGATGTGAACTAGGTGCATACCACTAGCTAGAGGACTGAGTAGTACTAATAGTTACTCACTCCGTGTTGTCATGGGGCTGCTGCTGCTGCTCTGTTTGTTTGTCTTGATAGTTAATTATTTTTCCTTGTTTTCTTGCACGAATGCAATGTACTTGGCCAAATCGGAGACGTGTTTCTTGTCGAAATCGTACCGTCGTTTCTGTTCCAATCGTTTTCGTCTCATCCAGTTCTTTTCGTGTCGATCGTTCCATGCTTCCAAATCCAAGAGCGATTGTCCATCGCTGCGACGTTCCTCCTGATGTCGTCTAACCACCATTTCCGGATCTTCGTGTCGTCGTTTCCCGTTCTGATCGACTTTGACCCGTACCACATCCATCCAATAGAAGGCCATCGGTTGCGATTGAAACGAAGGACGCGATACGGACTGTGCGAGCAGGTTGTTGTTGTTGTTGCGGACGGTGTGAATGTGGAGGAGGGGACCTTTTGTGGCGACACCAGGCCTTCGTAGATGATGTAGCATTGACATGGCCCGAAGCGACAATGACAACGACGACATGGTGGAAATACACCACACTGAACGAGGTTTTGCTATTTCGGCACACCTGGAATTAGAATCGGTAGGTAGGATGGCCGGTCGTTTAATACGTCGTAGAGTATTATCCAGTCTGCAAGGATCAGGGCATCATCATTTATGATACACAGTGGGGTCTGATGGTGCTGTCGACTGATGAATCAACGGTCTGTCCACCATCCATGAGTCGAGCCAGATTAGATGTGTACACGTGGCAGGTAGGTTCTGATGGTAGGAAAGTATGGTTCTTTCATCGTTTGGTTTTTGACTGTGATGATGATGAAGTGTGATGAAAGTGAGACGAGTTGATGAGAAAAGAACCACTATCTTTTAAACGCGGCTATCAGAATTTCTTTGTTTGGGTACTACGTCGTATTCTTTTGTCCATTTTACTAAATGTCACTTAACGTTGAATGCGTTGAGAATCAATTCTTTCTAAGCGAATTCACGTTCTTCAACGCGACCACGTATGATACAAGCTACTTTAACCCCACGTGTGTCTTTCCTCGTATGATACCTTCTTCCAATCGGTTCGGAGGTAAATTGTTTCGTCCGAAGTAGGATGATGATGATGATGATGATGTGTTCATCGGCGGATTGAGGATGTGATGAAAGCAGTGTAATTTTTAGTTCAACGTACTACTACTTCGTGAGAGAAATGACAGATACCGGTCTTCATATCCACGTGAACACAAAAAAAGGTTTCACTCTTCAACAATAAAATATTATTATCAAGTTTTCCGACTTCCAACATAACAAACTTGGAATTGAGTGACCAAGAGTTTGCTGTTGCTACTTTTATTATAGACAGGTAGTTTGTACAAGTCAAGAAATTTCGGAAAGTGTACCGCCTCGTCTTTCATAAGTGTCACCCGACGTTTCTGTCATCACATCCCAAACAGAACAGAAACAGAAGAGAACAGGAACGGAAGTATTCTTTCAACCGCGACGGACAAGGAATAATCGTTATCTATACAACGACCATCGACATTGACGTCTCAATTTGTACCCAATTATGATTACGACCATGAAAAGCCAGGAATACACTCTTGGATCAAGTGGAAAGGACACAGCAGAGAACATCATCATTTTCGTCGGCGATATGAACAACAAGAAAGAAATCAACATGCTGAACAACAGTCTTCCCTGTGATCTTGTTCAGTACATTGCCAACCATTATCTCAATCCGATCGAACGAACGAATTTGTCATATTGTAACAAATGTCTTCACAACTTGTTACCACCATTACTTCAAATTGTGATTGCGGCATCACAACCACGATTGAATAGTTCCGAGAGTGGGCAACGTCCTCACAAGTGTCAAAAGATTCAACTCAAACATGCTCCTCAAACGGTTCTCGAGGAAGTTTACGCCACTCCTCTTTCCTTTTGGAACGACGGTGACGAATACAAAACAAATAACCTGCATGGCCACTCCAAAATGCCATCGTACGATCGAACCTTGAAATTCTACGACCGTCTCGTCTACGGAACACGGTACGTCTTTTGGAAATTTGATTCCGAACGACAGATTCCCGTCTTTCTTGGACGACACACGCGACACGCTGTCAAAGACAGCAGAACCAGCTCCTTCCAGTACCGATACTCAATGGCCATGAGACCTCACAATCCCAATCAATCGTGGGAGGTCATCTCCTCGTCTCCCAATCCACCTGGCAGCATTGTCCAATGGGGAGACGAAGTCGGCCTAACCGTCGGAGGCGAATCCAGCTGTATCTACAACTCGTGTCTCAATCAACCACGACATGCCGACTCGTTGGTTCGAACCTTTTTGTCGTGTCTGCAACTTCCTCAATCCTCCACCAACAACAATCAAACACGTCAACTTGACGATGATGATACAACACCGAGTGACAGTGTCTCGACCTCCACCCAATCCACATGGTCGTGGTACTCCTATGAGGACAAACTAGGACCGAACGAACGTCTCATCCTGTCGCCCAAGGCAACGTTCCACCGAACATCTGCCGAAAATCACCATGAGCAACCCATACAAAAGAAGAAATTTCTTATCCATGCAATTCCCGATGCCTGCGACGAAGGAGAGTACCTCCTGTACAGTCCCGAAAGCTTGCAACAGGGTGTCGCCTCCTGCGATGGATTTCATGTTAAGGTACAGTTCGACCATTGGATCGAAAAGGGTATCATGCACGTACGTGCTCCTGTGCTCCCATTCACGCTCAGTATGCCAATATTGGACTGCGATTATTTCGACAACGAACCGAAAAGCCCACTAGCCAACCTCCTACACATCAAGAGTGCTCGATGGGGATGCTTGATTTACTACATTGCCGTGGCGGCAGATGTCTCCGAAGGAAAGACTTTGGATATGGACCGCTTTCTCCGGCGAGTTACGGATCATCAGGACCATACCGTCCGGATCAACGCTGCGAGGGACTTGGTCTACATTGACGTCCGTGACAAAATGGTCAAGCTAAATGCTAGCGATCTGCCAAGACAAGGAACCGATGCTTCGTCGCTATCATCATCGTCTGCTGCGACTATCGCTGCTCCTTGGTGCTTTCTCCTATCTTGGTAGTCAATTTTGTGCGAGAGAGGATATTACAAATCACTTTGCCGTGTACCCATCCATTGCTACCGTAGTCCTATTCTCCTCCCTCATCTACTACCGAAGTACTTGTTGTTGCGCATCCACATTATTTCATGATCATGCCCCAACCGACAGAAAGAAGAAAAAAAAGATCGTTCGGCGAAACGAAACAGCACACAATTTTTGATACATCATTGACACATACATAGCACTTTATTTTTTTGTTTCACTGGTAGTTCGGGAAGGGACTCTCACTATGTACATACATCCTATAAGATCAATATAATATAATATATTGTTAGGATACAAAATGGGTCGTTACGAAAACATTGCATACAAGTATAACAGCATCATGAAAGCGACTCCGTAGCCATCAACTACACCGTTTACTTCTTAGTGCTAATCATGTATGTTATCACTCCGACAATACCGAGATGTTGTTATTGGAGCTGTCGCCCTACTATTTCCCCGTCTAAAACAGTAAATAGTTACGTAGTAGTTGATTATAGCTACTAGCTACTACCAAATCAGCCCCCAAAGGACGTAGTACCTTTGCTGTGCCGCCACTGAGGAAGTTTCTCACTGTCATCTACGACAAAGAAGGTTAGATATGGAGGGAAATATAATAAGGGGATATTTGTGCTTGTATGGACGCCGTCAGAAACGAGGCAGTACAGTTTTTACGGCGTCCCTACGGCAGTTCTGACCAGTCTTCATCAGCCCAAAATCATTTATGGTGGCGAAGGACCAACTTCGCCTAAGTCGAGCGTGGCAGGAGCCTGTCTTGCGCACGCGCCAAGCCGATAAAGCCGGCCGTGCAGCATCCCTGAATCCTCCTCACAAAACCTTAAGAGAGAGTGCTGACGGACAGTTTGTTCGGTAGAAAAGGACCGAACACCACAACAGCATCCTACAAACTGTTTGTCGCACTAGCAACAGCAACAACGTCGACCATGCGTGCTTGCAACAAACGCCAACAAACGCTACCTTAGTCTGGGAAAAAACGACCGTGCGGCGACACCGGGGTGCAGCGTCCACCGACGCGACGAGGGAGAAGAAGAAAACGGACGGAACAAAACCACGACAATATCATCCCCATTGCCTCTACCTCCGGGATCCTGGAAGAGCTTGGCAAGGAAGCAAACCCTAGAGCTGTATTGATAATAGTGATTGGAAGCCTTTTTAAGTACATTAAGGACTACGACCAGCATGATCACGGCCAAACAAAGGTAGGCGATGACATGAACGTGCATCCCACCGACGATGGAGAAAATCGGCTCACCACGACATGTCGTCGCTGTAGCAGCCACTATTGAAGCGATTAAACCCAAAGAAAGTATCGCTGAAGAAGATGAATCGCTCATTCCTCTGTGGTGGGAGAAGTCTCTCGAGTATCTCAATCCCGGAAACGACGATCGTGGCCTGGCGTGATCTTGCAAAAGCGATTGTAGAACGACCCACCCATCGACAGGGATGTAAGGAAAAGAATCCCAGAAGAAAGAGTAAGACAGTCAAGACGAACATTCTAATATTTAAACTGATTGCTTAACTCAATTGTTTAAATTCATCAAATATGTAGAAACATTTACGACAACTTTCTTTTTTTTGAGTCCTTGTGGCCTTCCTGTTCCAACCATGTTATCAACGCTGAAGGGCTTCTTTTTTTCGCTTGAAACTGCTCCTCAAACAACGCTATAACACTCTTGGTGGTTACATTTGGATCGGAAGACTCTGCAACAGTCTTAACAATGGTGTCCACAATGATCTTCAGTCGGGAGAACCGTTTACTGGCAGCAGCATCATAATTGTTCCTCCATTTACTTTTGTGGCGGGTTTCCATCAAACGAATCCCGCCCTCCACAGGTATGCCCTCATAATCTTCAAGACCGAACCATTCATTGTACATGTTCTGGACCGAACAGTGTTTCTCCTGTATGACATGGTTGAATCCGTCTGGTTGGACACAAGGAAGTCTGCCATCCAACGGAGATTTCCTGGTAGTGTTGCGAACGCTTTGGTGGTTGTTCGAACCTCTTGGTGGTGTTTGGGGTGATGTTGGGCAATGGAAAGGCACGGGGGCAGGACGAGTTACTAGCTGTTCTGCACCAAGCTGGAAAAAAGTTGCCGCCAACATCTCCCGCTTACTTGAAACGCATTGTCTTAGATGTTCAAAGAGATATCTTTGATGTTGCAAGTCATGACTTATTTGAACGAACATATCTTTCATCATCTGTCTGTCCTCCTCTCTTTGCTGTTGCAACAGATGGATCATCTCTCTTTGGGCCTTCTGCTCAGCACACACAAGGTCCAAGCGGGCATTGATTCCAGGGAGGACCGCATCAATCGATGCGTTCACTGGAACTTGATGATTTTCCAAATGGGATCGCATTCTTTGGGTGTATCCTTCAAACTCCTTTGATGCAAATAATGGGTGGGAAAACAACTTGTGAAGTGCACGATCAGGATGAGAGACCAGAATGGCAGCAGCATCCTGAATTACGATGGTGGATAGCTTGCTCATTAAATCAAGAAACTGACTGGCAGTGGGGTGGGTACCCCCCGTGAGGCAAGCAGTCTTCACTTTTTCTTGGCAACCTTCCAGCCAAGGAAAAACTTTGTTGCGAAGGTCTTCGGGGGGAATGACTTCTGCTCGTACATTGTAGTGGAACTGGTCAGCTCTTCTCCAGCCAGCCATAGAACGAACCTGCTTCACTGGAATCTTGATGGAGTAGCTCTTGTCCTGTGTGTTTGGGTCCCAATTACCAAGAATACGAACATCTTCCCAGTCATCTCCTTGCAGTTGTGCAAGGTAGGATCCCCATTTGCGCCCGATGTGAACAAGATGGCTGGAATGGATGTTGTTCTTTTCTAAGTGGGCTTTAACAACAGATCTATAACTCTCATCTGAGATTGAAGTAAAATAGTCACGGTTCTTCCCACCATTGTAATCAACAAGAAGCTTCATTGAGAACCATGAACTACTTTCGCAGAAATTGGGCGGCGGGTCCATTTCTTTGGTCTTGTGAAATCTGTAGAACAAATAAAAGGCAAGTGCACCCATGGGACACATTGTTGGGTCTTTATGACGTCCGGCTCTTCCGTAGAGTTTGAGATTAGAGCCATTCGTCTTCCCGGTCCGCATTTGCAGCATCAAAATCCAAAAGGGATTGTGATCATATCCGTCATCTCCAATCCATCCAATTCCATATAGATCCGAGAGTTCTGCCATGAACAAACTTTCCCCTCTGAGGATAGCATTTACTGTCATCAGGAAACAAAAACGGTCTCGAAGAGATCTGAATACTGTTTGGGATGGAACATTCATGCCTTCCATCCAGAAGGATTTCTCCATCTTATTAATGTGTTCCTTCGTTTCGTAAGGGGTGTCATGGTCAATCTTCTCCACGCAATTGGCACGGTCCTGCCTGTTACGACGTTGCTTGACCATGTTGTGGAGTTCAGTACACTTTAGAGTCCAGATCTGCTCCCATGGAATAGTATTCCTTTGTTCGTCTTGCTGTAGTTGGTGCAACTTCTTGATTGCACATTTGTACTGCTGGATGGCTGAGGCTTTGAGTCCGTGCTTGGGCTCCAACCTAGGGCCATCCCGAGGTTGGTTCTGGAACGTGGCGAGTACTTGGTCGTATTCTTGTTCGTCGAACAAAGGAGCATTTTTGGGTTTTTTGGGAGCTTTTTTCCCAACCTTGTTCTCTCTGAAACAACAGTAAAACATGAACGAGTAGACCTTTTCGTGCTCGACAACTTCCCTTTGGTAAGGGTCTTGGAAGGAGAATTTACAATGTACAAACTCCCGGTACTCTTGCGTCTTGCGATCGTAAGCTTTTTTTGTGTTATCCTTCCTGGTGCCGTGTTGGATAGATCTAACGGCGCTATGTAGATGAAGAAGATTGGCTGTTGGTGGCGGCGGTGGGCGTACGGCAAGATACATGTTCCTTTCTTGCCTTCTTCTCTGGTTATTCAGCATATGCGTTCCTACGTTCGGTCTGGTCGGCTGCTGTTGGGCTTGCGCCTCGCAGATCTGGGCTTCGGCTGAGTTGAAATGATGGGGATGAACTCCCAAGCCATCATTGTTGGCCATGGAATTGTCGTCGAAATCGGCATCCATTTGCCTGGCATGGGCACCGGAACTTTGCATTATGTGGCTGTATGTACTGAAAAGAACAGAAATAAGAAGGTTAGGCTCGTTGACTGCAGCATCAAGTTTGGTCAAGAAACGTAGCATTAAATGCGGTTGCAGAAATGCTGGTGCCCGAAGAGGGTACCAATGCGCAAGGACTGTAATAACGCGGCAAAATAGGGTGACCTGTGAGCCTGTGACGGCTGCATCTGATACGAAGGCGACGGCGAAATGGTTGTGGCTGAGTTTTAAATTTACTTAAGTAGAGTGAAAAAAGAACCAAAAAGGCTGGTCAGGCTCCCTGACTGCTGCATCTGGTTGGTCGAGAGACATCTGAATTAATAGAGTGATCTGGTGGAAAGAACAGAAAAGAGAGAAGGTCAGGCTCCATGACTGCTGCATCTGGTTGGTCGAGAGACGTCTGAAGAACTGTCTCGATGTCAACAGAAGAAGAATAACACCAATTAATTACCAGGTCCGGACCTGCAATAATAAAATATCGGGGGGCCGGTGTGGACTGGGAGAGTCGGCCAGCTCGCTGACCGCCCGTCCGAATTCGCGTTTGTGGTCAGACTGAGCTAAAGATAATGACCCTTTTCGTGTCAGTCAACCGTGCTTCGTACTTCGTACATTCGTGAAGTGGTTGCTGTGGGAGTTGTTGCAGTAGTAGTGATGAACTTTCTACCGACACAATCATCTCACATACAATAAAAAAATACCTCACAGTCAGATTTACAATCACGACAAGTTCAAAAGTGAAAGAAGACATTATTATTTTATTATTTGTTCTTCTCTTCTATCGACACAGAGGGTGACAAGATCGATCGATCGATCGGTTTCCTTGACAGAACCGGCGCATTGTAGCAAAAGCGAGAGAGAGAGAGGGAAAACATCATCATCGAACATAACAATAATAGTATCGACTCGCAACGTTCACCGACAATATAGAAGTTATCGATAGCAAGATACGGATTCATTATTGATTTTTTCTACCGCAACAATAATACGACCACAGAAGAAATGTTTGGAAAAGTCTTTAAAAAGACCGAGGACGGTAATGCTGCTGCTGCTCCTGCCGGTACCCCGTCACCCTCGGATACTACCAGTCTTGGTGGTGTCGCGGCAGCAACAACGCCGGGTGCGTCGGATCCCGACTTTGTCCCACCTCCCGATGCCGTCAGTTTAGTACAACAAGACATCGAAGAAGGAACACGAGGCGACCTCGAGAAACAGGTACGAGAAAAGGATGCCAACATTTCCAGTTTGGAGAAACATCGTCTCGAAAAACACCAAGAACTTGCTGCCTTGCAGAAGGAATTGGAAGAAGAACGCCTTCGACAGATGAAAGAATCCATCTTGCACCGGATCGAAGTCGAACGCCTCAAACGTCAGACCAAGGCCGTCGAAGAACGACTCGAAGCACTCGAAAAGGACATGCAAGATAAGGATGCTATTTACGAATATGCCAACCTCATCAAGGGCGTCGCACCCAAGGGCGGGGTCGACTCACAATACGTCATGAAGTTGCAATCTCAACTCGCCAAGGCCGTCAAAAAGATGGACGCAACGGCTCATCAAATGGCACAAGTGGAACAGTCTTGCGAGGAAGTGGTCAACTCCTTGAAGAAGGAGATATCGGAAATCGTCGAAGATCGTTGTCGGACCGAACTCGAACTCCGGAAGCAACTCGAACTTCTCGAAGAACAAAAGGAAGAGATGCAGGCAGAATACGACGATCGTATCAAGGAAAATCAAAAAGAACTCGAACGATTGAAGGAAAAAGTGTCCGTCGAGACGTCCGTTGCCGATCTAGAAAAGGAATTGGAAGAAACGGAACAAAAACTAGAGCAACTCAACAACATCCACGAAATGCAGGAACGGACGATTGAAGAGCTAAAGGAGACACTGGAAAATGGCGGTGGCGAGGCTCCGTCGACACCAACAGACGAAAATGGGGAGGAGTAAATTAACAGTAAGAAGAGAATGCAGTTATTATATACTACGTATAAGTCAAAACCAATCAATCAACCAATCAACCAATCATGGAATTCATACTTGTAGTGGTCAAGGATAACAATACACAGTGGTAGTAGACTATTCTTATTGTTTCTTTTATATAATTACTTTTACAAACAAACACTCTAGCTTTTATCATGATGATTTTGTGTGACGAGGCCAGGTCTGTGATGTTCCAGCAGTAGTACTGCTTCTCACCGTGAATGGTTGTCGAGTCGACGGTAGTAAATACAAAACTAGACTACCGGTAGACTAGCTTTTAGTCGTAGCTGTGTATCATTCTTCCAGTTCCCTTTCCTTCTTACTGATAAGTAGAAAGGCTTTACTACTTTTGTTTTTGGTACTTTGGTGATATTCCAATTTTAATAGAATCATGATTAAAATTATATTACTATGATTCTTACCCACCACTGACTGTGACTCAGTTGTCGTCGTCAAACGTCTGGTCCCATTGATCGGCCAATTCCACCAGTTGTTGGGCCAAGATCCATTCGTAAGTCGTTTCATCCGATGTCACCACCATTTCCTCCACGTTACGATTGAGATGATGTTCCAATCGAGCCAAGGTTTCATCGTACAATGGCAGCGTTTCCAATGACCGAGTAGTAGTAGAAGTAGTAGTAGTAGAACATCTTTCATTTTCTTCTTCATTTTCTTCTCCGGGTTGCGAACTAATCTTCCAGTGGGGAGGAAGAGATGGATAACGAGCCATATGAATGGTAACACGAGCATTCAAGATTGCCGATCCTCGTTTCAACGTGACCTTGTAGCAGCGGACAGTACGACAGTGTTTCTCGTCGTAATTGGTATTGTCAACATCACCATCATCATGAGAAGTAGTTTCAGTATTTGATAGTAGTATCCACGATGTCAACTTCACCTTGGATGATGATGACGAAACAGCAGGAACAATTTGTTCTTGTTGTTTCGTTATCATGGCATGGTGTTGTGGCAGTGGATGCGTCCGCCGTGACAAAGCGGCTAGGATCCACGACAAGGTCGCTGTGGCCCGTACTCGCTTGATCAACGCGAACACAATTACCTTGGTAGAAGTATGCATCTTGGCAGGCATTTGTTCCGATGGAGCAATATGCAACCCCGCTAGGTAGTTGCACCATTGATACGGCTTGCCGATATGGTTGGAATGATTCGATACAGCAGCAGTAGCAGTAGCAGCAGCGCCGTTGATGGGCGGTGACCACTCTCCAACATCTCCCGGGAACAACTCCTCAATGACGCTGCCCATATCAAAGTCATTACTTCCACTGGCCGTGACCATATCGGGAGAATACCGAAAGGTGACGGTCATGTACTTTTTGGGATGATAACTGACGGTACCTCCATCGGAAATTGTGGGGACGGGGACTTTGAGAGACACGGCCATGTCATCATTGTTTGTATTGGTTGTGTCACTGAAAATCTCCAGTGAAGGGAGACTCTCTGTCGATACCAGTTGTTGTTCTTTGACAGTACCAGTATCCTTTTCCTGCTGTTGCAATCCCAAAACGTCCAAACACGACTGTAACTGATGATACAGCGTATACAGTGCCTTGGGCAGTTGTTTGGCCATATCCAGTCGTTCCTCACGGCGACTGCCTACCAGTTTGGGTGTGACAGGGAGTGTAGTGTGACAGAATTTCTGCAACGGTAGACTTGCCTTTTCCATCTCGGCAAGTTTGGCCGGTAATTCTTGAAGTAGTCTTTGTTTGGCTCGTAACAATTCGTGTTTCGTTTGCAACTCGTCGTTGAAGTGTTGTAGTTGTTTCTCCAATGTTTGTCGTTTCTGTAGTTCTTGATTTAACTTTTCCACAATGACGGTACGTTGTATCGGATTCTTCCAATCGGTCACGTCGAGGTATCGTCTTATGACGTTTTCCGCCTCGTCTGTCGATACATGCGTCCCGCTGATGTTGTCGTTCTTGTTGTTGTCAGTTGTCGTTGTATCCATGGTTGTATCCATCACAGTGTTGTTGTGGTTACCATTTTCCGATGATGTGATAGCACTAGTAGCAGATGTAGTTGTCGCCGCCAATTGGTACAATTGGGACGTTTCCACGGTACTGTTCATCAAAGTGGAAGGTTTCATAGAGGCTTGATTCAAGACGTGCTGATAATTCAAATTGTCCAATTTCACCTGTTGGTGCCTTCCGATCTTCGCTTGTCGTTGAAGGATTTTTTCCATGGTTTGTGCCCGTTCGAGAATTCGACGTTGTAACCTTTTGAGTCCCAACATGGCCATGGACGCGTCCATCAACACGGACGAGGACGATCCCTCGTTTTCCAACACGTCCAATTTGTCATTCAACGTCGATATGTACTGTTGCGTCTGATGGGTTTGGTCTGCTTCGGAGGGAGATGTTTCCATGAGAGCGACAGTAGCAGTAGTAGTAAACGTAGACGACGTTGTTATAGCAGTAGTTGTATCTGTATCGTCGGCCGGTTGTCTTGTTCCAACTCCATCGTTTGCTTCGTCCAGCCGTTGGCGTTTCTGGGGAGGCGCAGGGGACGCCATGTTTCGCTGCTCACAGTGGATATACTACTGTAGCAATTGTTGTAGTAACTGTAAGAGCGTAGACGACGTGTTATATATGAAAAGAATATAGAAAAAAGTGAAGGATGGTAATCTATCTACTGTACAGAATCGTTTTATACACACACCAAAAAGGGATGATGGATCATGGATGATGGATGATTTGATTTTCATCGAGTGGAGGGTATGTATGATATTTCATAGCATGTACGAAGTTGAAAGTACTCCGTAGTAGGATGATGATATGATGATGATGAGAGGTGTGAAGGAGAGGCATGTGTGAAGACTCTTTGCTCTCTTTGGATTGATTGATTGTGAATTAACTCCATTCCTAAGGTACTCATGTAATGGTCGTACTAGTCGAATTCTCAACGTACAAACAACATTTTTTGGTACAGCCGACTGTGTATCATACCCCAGTATCATACAGCCCACAAATAACAACAACATCAACAACAAACCTCTCCTGTCCATGATGATCGGCATTGGTGTTGTGTGTACCTTTTTTAAAAAACAAAAAAAAACGATAGAAAAAAGGAAGAAAAGAAAACCACCATGTTTTCCAATCAATCGGCCGAATGGTCCTTATCGATGCCGGTTCCGGCCATGGACGCTGTTCGTGGCGACCGTACCTCCTCTCGTTTCTTGGTCGGTACCAGTTCGGTCCGTGCCAGTGAAGACAACCATCTGCATCTGTTGAAATATTACACCGACGCCAATCAACTTGCATCGACGGCAACTTTGTCCCATCCCACTGGACCTCTCCGACAAATTGTGACGTGTCCGACCGACAAGACGATCGTATTGACATTGGCAGAAGACGATGATGATGCTGCTGATGCTCATGCTGCTACTGCAACAACGACCGGTGGATCGTCAGTGACCTTGTGGAAGATCCCGTTGGAAGTCATGGAACAAGACGATCCAGATCTCGATGACGAAAACAATAATTATGACGACAATCGTCATCATGACAGCAATGACGATGATGGAATCAATTCTGTAACACCAATGGAACAACAAGCGCAACTTACAACAACAACAACAACCACGACGACATCCTCTCAAGACAAAAAAATCGTGCACATAGCTTGGAGGGGAGGATGGGACAATGAAGAACCCACCTCAGCCTCGTCTCATGGAGATGTCTTGACATTGCAAGCCGATGGATCGTTAACGCAATGGGATGTCGCCTTTGGAGCGGCCACGTCTACCCGCAACAATACCCAAGCGGTGAATCAAAATCATCAACAACAACAATGGACCGAACCTCCCCGTATGGCCTGGGATCCTCACCATACCGACATTACTGCCGTGTCAACGGGGACTATGGTCCAACTGGTAGATTGGAGAGAAACTGGCATGTCAAATAATGTCAATGTCTTGAGCTGTCCCCACCATCGATTTGGTGTCACAGATTTGGATTACAATCCCAACAAGCCACACATGTTGGTCACGAGTGGTAAAGATGGTCTCATCAAATTTTGGGACTTGCGGAAGACTTCCAATCAAGCCTCGTCCTACACCGACGACACTAACACGACTACGAATCGAAAACTGAAAAAGATGCACCCTCTCTTGGTGGCACGGGGTGGACATTCACATTGGGCAACACGCGTACGTTACAACCCATTTCATGATCAACTCATTCTCAGTGCTGGCACAGATTCCATTGTCAACTTGTGGCGTATGAGTACCATCTCCAGTGCCCCGCTGGTCATGCTGGAAGACAATGACGACGATTACGAGGAACAGGACGAGCAACAACAACGACGACAACAACAACCAAACGAAGAGACGTACAACGAATCGAGCCAGTATCATCGTTCGTATTCCAATCATTACGGCACCACCAAGGAAAAAGGCGGTACCATCGGAGAAGGTCCCAACGTACGTGTCTCACGGTACGAGCACATGGATTCGGTACAAAGCATTTCCTGGGGAGCCGCCGATGCCTGGATTTATCTCAGCGCCTCCTACGATGGCAAGGTCGTCTTGAATCATGTACCCAGCCAAGAAAAGTACAAGATTTTGTTATAAAAAAAAATTACTACTACTACAACAACAACAACAACTACTACTACTACTATTGTACTTACAACAGTTAGTATTATACAACACAACAACCACAACAATCAATAAAAATACTAATATTATTGTAAAATCATAATATTACATTTCATTAGAGGCAGCTACTACGAATCAAAGCTAAAACTGTAACTACCGGTACTAAAACTACGGTAGATTTTGCAGTGGATAATCTCTACTACGGAGTACGGAGTCGCGAACTTGAACCACTGCAAAATACGTGGTTGCCCAACATCCCATCGATTATTTGATTATTTTAGTAGCATCAATCATCATAAACCGTAAACCTCCCTGAAGAACTGTTAACTGTAATACGTACTCCGTACTAGGTAGTCAGCTCCCTTGGAAACTTCCATCCACTACAGAACATTAGCATCCACCATGGCCTCCCACAGTTCCTCCAATACCTCGAGTAACCTCTCGCCCACGACCAATGAAGGACCACAGGTTGCTTTTGTTCCCCCTTCCCCGCTCGTCAAAGATCCGTTGTTTGACTGGTCGCTGGACATGCAAAACAACCCTACCCTTGAAACGAAGTTCCTGGTGGTAGTGAAGGAAAAAATCCTTGAAGCATGCTCCAAATACAAGCTGATTTTACCGGAAAGATCTCTCCGTTGGCTTGAAAACCATGGCGGACATTACGAGATGTATACTCATCCCGATGCGTTTGAAAGTAAGACATCATTGAAGTATGAGTCGTGAAGAAAGAAATTCTCGCTTTTTGTTCAAAGATCACCTACACGTTGCAGTTTCACCTAGATTTGGCAACTGTTCCCTGGCACCACTCACCCTTACAAACTACGAGAAATTGTGCCGAATGTTCTGGAACTTTCTCGCCATCATTGGTGACTACGATTGCATGCTAATTCTACTTATCACCGACAATGGCTGGACGTTTGTCCCAAGCATCAATCACAAAAGCATCATTGCTTTTGTAAAGCACCGCTTCCTTCCTGCAAAGACTCCGCTGTATGTTGAGGGCACTAGTGACTGTCCCTTGGTGGATATTTACCAAAAGCAAGTGTCTTCTGAAAGTACGGTGAACAACAGAGACTGGCTGAAAAGTTTTTTTTGCCGCACTGAACCTTCTGCACCGTCACAATAACCAAATCGGAACCTATCGGGAGTTTTGCCAATCGGAATTTTCCAAAGGTTCTCGTGAGCCTTGTCTTCATCACCCACATCATCAAGCCTTTTCCTGCTCCGGCAACCCTACGACTTCGACTAGCATCGACAATCTCAAAAGATGGCTTGATAAAGAAAGTCAGGACCGGCTTTATTGTGTCACGAAACGCCAAGCACTATTTCCAAGCGACATATCGGACATCCAGCAAATGCTTCAATGCAAGCAATATGATCTTGAATATCTCAAATTCTACGTGATGTGCCTTAACTCCCTGGACTGCGCCATAGTTAAGCCACATCACGTAGAATTTGAGATATTCAAGATCATATTGCTTGCAGTGAAGCATTTGCTGGATGTCCGATATGTAAAGCTAGCTAGCTAGCTAGCTAGCGAGAAATACTACGTAGTGCATCATGACCGTGTGATGAAGTGAACCGTTTTGTTTTTTGTTTTGTTTTGTATCATACCATATCCCTTATCCCTAAATTCAGTCTTCACTTAGGTACTCTACTATTACCGTACTTTACCGTTAGTACTACCGGTAGCTCTACCTACCGTAGTTCCGGTCCGGTAGTAGAGTACCGTAGTAGAGTCTGCTACTGTGTTAACTGTAAGATTCAGATGCACTCCCCCGTTGACAGTTGTTTTTTACCGGTCAAAACTGCCGGTTCTGTTCCACAACTTCTATTCCATTTTTATTTTATCACTCTTTATGATACAAAGTCGTATCGTATCCGACAGTCACCACTACTGTAGCTAGCTACCGATAGTTACCGGTACTAGAGAGGTAGTCTACTGTCGTATTGTTTTTGCAAGTCTCTCTCCCTTTCAAGTTGATCCAATTGTACTGCAGAATTCGAGCATTCCTACGGCCGAGGCAGCACATCTGGAGGTTACGACAGAGTGACCTTTCCAAGGTGTACGACGTGTGATAAATAGTGGCGAGTGTGGTACAACAGGTACAGGTAGGTATCATACAACTTCACTGCTGCCTTTAGTAATTTTGACTTTGTTGACAAACAAACAAACAAACAAACAAACAAACAAACAAACAAACCAACCAACCAGTAAAGCAGAGCAAAGCAAAACAAAGCAAGGAACAGTTGTCACAGTCACCACCACCAGTATGTGGTCGCAGGAGGACGATGGTGGTTGGGACCTCGACCATCAATCGACTCATTCGATGGATGAACTTTCCGCCATTCAAAATCTACAAATGCAAGAGGGCTTTGACGCCGTTCATTCGAGCATCAGTCGGAGAGAAACAATACGCAATTCATTGGCTGCCAGAGCTGCTACTGCTGCTACTGCTTTGTTCTCTTGGAAGAACAACAGCAACAACAGCAGCAGCAGCAATACCAATGCCGAAGACAAGTTGTTACAAATCATCCTGTCGCAAACAAAGGGAGATAACGAGTCATCATCTTTGGCGGTAGGAGGACCTACCATTTCTCCCTTGTCGAGAAAACGGTCGTCTTCGCGGAGACTACAAATGGAAGAAAGTCTCCTGGAGGGCAAACAAACCGCTGGTAGTAGCAATGGAGGAAAAGGAGGGAAGCACAAGAAAAATCAATCATCATTGTCCTCCGCCCCCACCACTATTGTGCTAGACCGAGTGCTAGACCGAGACGATGGGGACGACCAATCCTTGGGCAACAGCTCTCGCAACAACAGTCAAAATCGAAATCGACGCACGGGTACCAAACGAGAAGGAAGTGTCAGAGAAAATCGGAGTACCGGTCTAACGCGAGACGGATCAGAACGATCCATTCGGTCTCGATCGAAACGACGATCAAAATCTCCCAAACGATCTTCTTCGGTGAGTCGTCGACCTTCTGTGAAGCGACCATCGTCGATGGTGAATACCTCCAATCAACGCCGTAGCAGCTCAGTCGGTCCAGGCCTTCAGTCGAACCTGACTGCTGACGATATAATTGTCGCTTCTTCCGGACGAGACCCTCAACGGCGACCAAAGGGGGACAATTCCCGATCGGCGCGACGGTCCACTTCTCCGCGTCCCAGTAAAAGTCGGTCCAAGGCACTCCAAAAAGTAGGCAGCGACAGAAGATTGGACAGGCTCAACAAGTCCCTCAACGAACTCGGTGTGGCGGGACTGTATGCCGACGACAACCTCGGTCTTCGACGGCGTCTCTCGGTCGCATCGGCCGGGAGCGATCGAAAATCAAAAAACGAACACCGAGGTGGTAGACGACCAAACCAACGACCGAGGAGTGCCGAACGACAATCTACCGCCGAGCAAGTAATGGGTATGTCATCCGGAAATGATTCCAAATCGTTCTTGGAATCGGCTTTGGATAGTTTCATGGTCGATATCAATGCAGGATCCAACCACACGGGATTAGCCGAATCGACTCACACCGGAGCGTCCAGCCAAAATTCACACTGGTCGCATCCAACGAGCAGTTCCATTATCAAGACCAAAAAGACCAAGCTGGAGAAAATTCACGAATTGCAAGCCAAATGTGATCGGTACAAAAAGGAATGGTCAGACGCGATCAAAGACAAGCGGTATTACCGTAAGGAACTGGATGCCAACAAGTTGCAAGTGATCTCACTGACCAAAAAAGTCGAGACGCACATAATGGAGACATCGATTTTACAAACGAACCTGTCCGAAGCCTTGCAACAGTTGGAGAAAACTCAAGAAGAACAACGCCAGGAACGGACGGAACTATCTAATACGGCCAAGGAATTGGCACAAGCCAGGATCGATCATGCCAAATCGGTCAATGATTGTCGGGAACTGCAAGCACAAATGGATCGAATCGAAGAAGATATGAAAGAAAAAGATCGAACAATACAAAGCTTGCAGGAAGAACTCAAGGCTGCCAAGAGTACCGTTGAAAATCTAGAAGCCGACCTCTTGTACGCCGACGAACAAATAACCAAATTGGAAGATGACATCAAGAGGATCGAGGAAGAAGTTGCTGTGTACCGTGATATCGCCAACAAGGAAAATAGCGAGCAAGATGATGAAAAACTCCGAGAAGTCCGCGAAGAAATGGAAAAACGAATGCTTGAAGAAAAGGAAAAGCGACTGGAAGAAAAACAGAGAAAACTCGAAGAAAAGATGAAACAATTCGAAGAAGAGAAGGAGCGCTATTTGAAATTGCAATCAAAGAAACAAACAGAACTTAGGGAACAGCTTGTTGAAGAAGGTGCAAAGCTAAAATCGCGTGACGAAGATAGACAGAAACTTGACGATGAGATAAATGATCGATTGAAAAAGTTGGGAGATGACAATACAGCGTTGCAAGGACGACTAAAGAGCGAGCAACTAGACGCGGCAGCCAAGATGAAGAAAAAGGATGAAGCCATTGAGCAACTCCAGAAGGAGGTTGCGAAACTCAAAGAGGACGCCCGAACCACAGGTGTCGACGCACTGCAAGAAGAAATCGAAATCGTCAAGACTACCGCGGAAACCACTCAAGCAGAATTGGAAGATGCGTTGAAGCAGAACAAGATGCTCCAAGAAGAATTGTCAGAACTCAAAACTGTCAATACCGAGATGAAGACTTGGGTTGTCACACTAGAGGATGTTACGATTGATCAAAAGAAAATTATTGAATACGAGAAAGGAAGGATGGAAGAATGGCGCAAAAAGGCTGGTGACTGGTCGACACAAACCCACAAATGGAAAGAAAAGGCAGAATTGTGGGAAAAGAAAGCCAAGAGTCTGGATCCCAATGCCACACCGGAGGACGTCAACAACGATCTTGGAGAGGCCGACCCACAGGCTCTATTCCTTGCAGCGGCCGTCGAGAAGAAAAAGGCTGCAGATGCACAAAATTCAAAGGCTTTGTCCACTTGGAAGTTTGGCGGAATTTTCCAGAAGTCATCAGTAGAAGCGACAGAGGAAACTCAAGGTCGTATCGAAGAGCTTGAAATCGAAAACACTAAGCAGGCTGTTGAAATCAAAACACTGAAGAGTGAAATTGTGCAAATGAAAACCACGTTCAAGGAGGAGGTCTATGCCAAGGAACAGGAGTGCGAACAGTTGCGCAAGGAAAACGAGACCCTCGAGGTAAAGAGCACTAATCTCTCTAAGGAACTGGAGTTGGCTCGGCGGCTGAATCAAAGCATGGACTCCGGCGACTGTGAATAAGCAAGTTCGCGTTCAATTACTTTGTATACTAGAAAGTGTAAATGATTTATTTTTACAGAAAGACTACTCTACTCTGTGCAACGCTTTTTTAAAGGCAATACGACTTAGTAACAGTTAGACTACGTCGTACCGGTAGGTTGAAGGTACGGTAGTCTGCTTACCGGTACCGTGTATTGTCAACTGTAAAGGACTTCGGCGGTCTGGCCGTCTGGAAAAGAGAACTGGATGTGCGCGCGCCAGTTGGCACTCTAACCGTCACAATATCTCTCATCGTTTTTGCGAAATCGAATATCTCAGTTCATTGCAAGTTGTCACACTTTCGTTCACAATACGAAGAATCACAACAGAGTTCAATACAATATGGCAGCGGCAGTTTTAACAAGCCCAAGCTTGGATGAGCAGCATGCTCTGTCAGGAAAGGGGGCGGAAGATGCCGTTGAAAGGTTGAGAGCCAATGTGAATCGATACACTCGGGCCAATGATCGCAGAATGGTCCTTAGAAGCTTGAAAGATGCTGAATCTATGTTGCAAATCACACTTAGTACTCCCATTCTTCCACCCGATATCTGTCTATCCGAGTTGGAAGAAGAGTTGGTTGAAGAGACGGTGGTTTTGAACAATATCTCCTTCAAGCCGCTCTCGACTGTCGAAAGAAAGGATGTTTTCACCCACGCGGGTATGAACAGTGGCTGTCTCGTAATCCTGAAGGGCCTTACAGAAAGGTTGTGCGATGAAAAGTCTGCATTATTAAACGAACGCGAACATCGCTTGGATGGCAAGACCTTGTATGAAAAGTTGGTGGCTCGGTTGGCCAGAACATCTGCGGCTGTCGACATTGTGGAACATCTCAATGCCTTGTTGGGAAGTTCAGATTTGTCAATCAAGCACCTTGCATCAGGTCAAAACATCAAAGTGACCACTACTCCGGGTATCGCCATTACAAAGAGCAGCAGTTATGGAAGTTCTGGTTATGATGCCAGCACCGAGGACAAATCCATTCGTTTGAATCTGTACGAATCGAATGGAGATGTTCACATGTCCATGAATTTGATGTTAGAGATTGGTCTGTTTCGCACGAAGGACACCCTGATGACTCGGCCCTGGATCACGCTTAAAGCTTTTCTTTATGAGCGTGCTAACCTCACGTCCGGCGAAAATTATCGTGCAGCGAAGATCAAGACACCAAGCTTGTACTAGATTATGATGAGGAGACTGCTATTTTCTGTCAACGATGTAGTTTACTGACAATTATTCCTCTTGAGCAAGACAAAATTCGATACAGTAATTCAAATTAACCGTGTAAGAATGTTGACCCTTGGGTGTAAAATCACGAAGTTTCAACTTTTTGTTTCTTGCCCTCGCAACTGACTTTCAAACTTTCGCGTCCACGTCTTGAAAGCAATCTTTTGATAATAGTCATGCAAGTGTTTGTCTCGGTCCCATTGATGCGCTACCGGACTGAGTGCGCCATCCCAGTTGTACACTTTATGTGTGTTGGGGTCATAAAAGCCCCATTCGGCAAAGGTCTTGGTCCGCAGGGCACCAAGATTGTTGATGATGCCCTTGCCTTGTTCCCACACTACCAATTTGGAGATTGATTGGCTGTTAGCGAGTTTGCCACTGTAGTAGAGATAATTGTGGAAGCCTTGATCTGCACCTGTCATTTTAATGTCAGTTTCGTCCCATTCATTGACCATTGCTCTCAAATATGTCTCTATAGCACGCTGTTCTCCCATGGTCGATCCACTGCAAATGGTTGGTTTGTCTCGCAAGGCCTCCAAGGTTTCTTCTCCATACGACCGGAGGATCCAATTTCGGTTCTTGGTGGACTTCCCAAGCCGTGTCACATCAGCATTCTCACCAAAAAAGTAGAGCAAACCATTTTGATTCCGCGGCAGGTTGGCAAAGGGATTCGTTTGAAAGAAGCTGTCGCGGGCATCCACTAACATGATCCAGACATCGGGGTTGTAATACTGAGCCCAGATCCAGTACCACTCGTATCGCAAAGTCGCTACCACCCTTCCAATCCTTGGATCCTTGGCCTTTTTGATGACTTTTCCTTGCTCGTCCTTCCACCCATAGACATCGTTGAGATGACACATTTGGAAAATGTCAAAGGAACCCTTCTTGGCGATGCGACCAGACGGCGTCACGCCATCCGACTCATAACAATCGAGTCGGTGAATGTACACGACCAAGTTTTCCTTTGTTTTGAGGTATTCCAACACATTCTTTTCCAATAAGGAATAGTCAGCAATGGCCAAGACGATATCCCCATCAAAGCCCGTGTCCCGCAGGGTTTCGATGAAGCACATGTAGTAGGCCAGGCTGTATCCCTCTGCGTAGGCCATTACTACATCTTTATCGGGCCGATGTTTTCCAAATGCCGGTTCGGCCACGACCACTACGTTAGGATCTTCCAACATCCAGGTGGGCTTGGGAAATTGCGACGGTGCCGATACTTCGATCTCGTGGGCGATTTCGAAAAGTTCCGACGAGGAGGTATCCATGTCAATTTTGGGATAGAAGTTCGGTTCGGCCGACACTAGAACAGTGACAAGGAAAAGTAAAAAAAGATGAGCCCGTGCCATAGTTGGCCGTATCCACGAAGTGCTGCTCTGCAGGACTGTCATAATGATAGGTTATGATCGCGGCACTCTCTGCTAGAGTCACCTTGTATCGCCACAGTAGCGAGGATGATTTCACTTCGAAACAGTTCTGTTGATGAGAGTTAACTGTAAGATCAATCGGAAAAGAAAAACAATAATGATGGTACTTTTATGATAGCTCGACATGCTTGAATTACTCGAAGTATTTTCTACGGAGTAAAGCAAAAATAAAATAATAATGATGTTGCGGTCATTTGCTATGACTTGACTCATACGAACCAATTAGAAAAATCATCAGTTGGTAATGTGAGGTAGTAGAACGTTGTCGTTTTTTTACCCTGGGCCCTGGCCACTTCGTTTGCATTGACATGAAGAAGTATGGGAATTGTCGTAATATCACTCTTGCACCAGTTGAAATGCTGATTAGTATACGTCGCAGGAGGATTAGACGGAGCACTACTGATCCCTTGAGCAACATGAGGTTGATGGTATCACCAGGAGATCGAAAACATTTGTTCTAGGTGGAAAGTACAAGTGCTTGACCACTGGCAGTGGAACTGCTAGCATTGGTTTGTTCTCTAGAAATGGTACTGACACCAGTACAAAAGCTGAATGATCAAGAACAAGTAAAAAATGTGTTGCTATGGTTATTTATCTTGGCCCACTGTTGCTATGACCTCCGTAGTGATATCCATATTTTCCTCGTATAATTCAGTATCGAAATGGTCCGTCTTGGACTTGTCATCACTGTTGAAAACTCTTCTGGTATCATGTTGACTCGAATTGTCTGCAGAAACTTCTTCCTCCGTATCGACAGAATCAATTGCCGTTGCTGTTTCGTGAATCGACTCTTTTCCTTCCAATGTTATGTCATCATCACTGTCTCCTGCTGCGTCGTTTCTTGATTCTGAAATCAAACCCGCACTGTTGAATCTTACATGCTGGTCAAGAATATCAACTTCATTCACATTGACCGGAACAGGGTTTCTTTCCAAACCCTGTTCTCCAGACAGATCGCCTTCTTCCATCATAACCGTCTTGTCGTCATTGGACCGACCTTCCAAACTCCACGCATTGCGTCGTCGTAGGTCTTTCGGACGCCAACAACAATAATGCAATAGGCATCCCGCGACAAAAATTCCTGTGAATAAACCAAGGATAAAATAGACGACAACACGGTTGGTATTGGAATTGCTGCCATCCCCAGAATTCTTTGCTGCGGCGTGTGCCAATCCGATATTGTAAGCATGGGAGGTCGAAATCATCATCATAAAGAGTGACAGAAAAAGAGGTTCCGTGGTCCGCATCATCATCGAGGTTACGTGTTCTTGTTCTAATTCTTGATGCTGCTGCTATTGTTGTTGTGCCTCTTGGAGTCTCATTCGATCGCTAGCATAATGTTGTATACGAACATCAAACATCATGAGCATCATGGATGATGTGGGATCTCGGTAATGTCATTCTCTGCTGACTTTCGTTCTCATGATAGGCGCGGGCGAAGCCTTGTGAAAAGATTAGATGCGATTAGATATAAAAGAATAAGAACAACATGGTCGAGACGAAAATTGCTCCTGAGGTTGGTAGTGGTGGCAGGAACCCGCGGGGATCTTTTCTGAACTGTCGTATTCTTTTGCTTCCTACCAGAAGCATGCGTCTGCATTTCATGGCGATAGACGAGAGGTGATGTGGAATGTTCGAATGTTCGCACCGAACTCGGCAAATGCGCGATGAACCTTCTTCCTATAAATTCGAAAGTGCGTACGACTGAATCCGTACGATGTTGTTGCTGCACAATACGACGTACGACTGTGAATTGGATGCGTCGAGTTACTGTGTATTACTACTACTCAGTATTTCCATACATCAATTACGTACTAATGTACGTAGTATCACACTACTACACGCACGAAATCCGCACGCACAATGCATTCTTTCCTTCTCTATTGTGTCGTACCGGAGTACCTAAGTAGTTGCTTTAGGCAGCAAGACATTTGGTTTTGGATTCTCTAGCTTTTGACTTGCCTACCTCTGTACTACCGAAGATACACCAGTAATCTTTGTTGAATCAGAAACAACACAATAATTTGTACTTGACATACATGGAACCATTCTGAATATGTACTGTGAAGACCTTGTAACTGTGGAACCACAGAGTATTGGAACACCTCTTGAATCACGTTTATTTCTTTAGGAATATTGCTCCTCCAAGTGCTGAAAAATCAGCGAATAGGTCACCACAGTAACAGCCGCGGATGGGATGCCTCGCGAATACGCCACTTGCCACCCTCGAAACAAGGAGGGGATACTTTGTAAAAACCCATGGCGTTGCGACAATTGAAAGGCATGGCTCAAGTTGGACGCCGTGCCACTTTGAATCCATGTCTTGCAGGTATCGAGTGGCAAGGCCCACAACCAAAAGGCCAAACCTGCAGCGGCACCGGATACAACAATGCTGGAGGTGGAAAGTGGTTGGGGATAGGAGGAGTCATTGTGTTGCATTGGATCCTCCCAGGGCAGTGGGTGACGCTTCAAAAAGGCTTGGGTTTGTGCCATGGCCACAAAGAAACATCCACATCCGATCGAATCTCGCAAAACGGTACTGCCCAGGCCTCGCCACAATCCCGAGACTCCGTAAGAATGAATGGTGTTGCGAATGACGGCAATGGGTCCCAACGAGTTGCGATGGAGCAGCCGATTGCCACCCTTGGACCTTACTGGTTGCTCTTTTCCAATTTGTGCAATCTGTTGATTGCGCACATATTCAACGGGTGTGCAGAACAACGCCGCATTGACAGCCCCACCCATGCACCCCGAAACAAAGCGATCAGTGGTCGTCAATTGATACGGTTCGAAATTTCCCAATTTGTATCGTTCTTGCGTATTCCATTCGACAATGGACGTTTCCGTGACCTTGTTGATGGTAAAGATTGTACTCTTGTACACTGCTTGAGCCGCCAAGGGCAATGCCAAGCCCGTGTACATAGCCCGGGCACCGCCAACCTGGAGCGTATGTCGCAGAGTTCCCACGATTCCCGTAGGTTGTACCGCAGTGGAGGCCACGGCCGTGGATGCTGTCCCAGTAGCAGTCACCAGTGGAGCCGATGATTGCATTTTGACGCGCAAGACGTCGAAGGGATGACAAACCGTTGTGGAGGTCATGCCGGCAACACTTCCAGCGAGGAGCGAGTTGCGGACGACATGGTTGTTTGTGGTAGAGGATAATGGATTACTTACTTTGTTAGTATTCACCGTGGAAGATACTGGAGAGGTCATGATGATAGACGGTGCTTCTTGGCTTCGGACCAACGGATAGTGGTCGCTGGCGCTCTGCTGCTGTGAATGCAATTGGTTCCACTGAGAACTGCTCGACCGGCAAGGAGGTCCACTCTGGTTGGTGGAGAGCAGTGTCGTTCTTCCGTTGGTCCAATATTCTTTCGATTCATGAAAATCAACAGTGATGGGATGATAACAATGGCGGATCTTATTGTTGTCGTTGGAGGATCGATCGGCAGAGGCAGTGTTTTGGATCAGATCATAACGATCAACTGTATTTTGTTCGACAAGACGAGTGCGGACATAGCGGTGAGTGTACATGGTTGATTGGAAAGAAGGGAGAAGAAGATTGTGGCCACCTACATGATGCCTCTACCGTAGTTGTTTCTGTTCTGTAGCAGGCGAGAATTGAAGATTCCAAGAGAAAAGAAGAAAAGCAGAAAAGAAAATTCGAAACAGAGGCGGGAAGAATCGAAAAACAGAAGGCCATGGCTCGTCGTCAAAATCTCAAATCGGACTACGTAATTTTAAACATACATTAGGGATTAGGTTAATAGTTGGTGGATACGTTTACGGCGTAAAATATAAGTGTATCATATGTACCGCAGCACGGTCATATTTTTATTGTTTTGCAAACGAAGACACCCTGTCCCGGTAAACATAGATCATAGATTGACTGTGAAAGATGTTTCGAAGTAGTTTTTGGTGCGGGGATCATATTATGACTGCATGTTTTATATTATGATAGTAGCATTTCCAATTATTTTCTACCCCCCCGACTGGATCACCTTGTCGTGGTAGGGGGGCTTAACCCAGGTTTGTCAGAGCCTGGGGAACTAAGAATCCACAGACGATCTATCAGTGCAACGGAAGAGATCGTCCCAGCGGTAGTACAAACTACTGCTGTCTTGTGTATGGCATCATGCAGAACCGGTGGCCGACCGGAAAGAATGTGTTTCTCTTATTTAGTCGGAAAGGGGCTAAGGGAGAGAAGGAAGAATGCTTAATGCATTTTTCCTGATAGAGTTGTGATGGGCACTGACATTTCTGTGAAGAAATGGCATCATAACTAAGCCGAGTGTCAAGCGCAGATGGACGGTACTATTTCATTGGAAATATCACTGGTGCTGGCATGGATGGCTTCTTTTACACGTACAATCCGCCCTATTGGGTTGCAACAGGTAAAAAAGATATCAACACACCCAACACAATTTATGTGAAATTTCTGTGGTTAATTGTTGCCTTCCCAGCATTGTTTGTGGAAGACCACGCCACATCTGACACTCACTGGTTTGGACTTTTCCTCATTCGTGAGGTTTTTGCCTTACCAGTACTGAGTGGTGGGCAACAGGGTACTGAGTGGTGGGAAAGCTGTTGCATAATTTGTCCCGCCCCCTTGGGGGCCAGGCGGGTGAGCCAACTTCTCAGATGCGGAATCGATCGTAGCTGGTAGTTGGTATAGCCTTAAAATAGATTTTCTATTATTGAGTCATTTCCAATTATTTCTATCTTCACTACTACTGCTTACGCCGGCAACTCCTGCAACCCCAAAGCGTCCATAATCTTCTTTAGAGAAGCTTGAGCCACCACTACAGCCTTTTTGGATTCATTCAAATACTTCAAGACTTCATCTTTTCCACCACCGGGATTGTACTCCCCAAACTGTGAAATAAAGGCCATACTGTTGGACAACGTCATGGCAGAATTCCAATCTTCCGTTGCTTGAAAGAAGGTTTCCAAATCGATATCACCATCCATGTATTTGACCTTGTCAAACACCTTTTCAATTTGAAAGAGCGGATCCGTTGTAGAACGCAAGCCCAAGACGCGACCTTCAAAGGGAAGAGAGGAAAAGAAGGAACAGTATCAGCCTCATCTGAAAGGAAAAGGATAGAACGACAAGAAACCCATACACGGGACCCATCCGGAATCTCCAAAAGAAAGTTTGGAATCTTTCTTTCTCCACTATTCCATAGATGCGTCGGTACAGCCGTGCAGCGAGGACTCACGAATAGGTTCGGCATCTCGTTTGCATTCACCACCGTTCTCACGACACGTAGTTGTCGCCTCTTCAAAGTTGTTGAGCAGTTCGGTAATTTGCTTATAGCCAACTTGAATTCTCTTCAATTCGTCAGGAGTAGGAGGACTAGAAGCCACGGCCCATGAAGGGGATGAGCCGGAAAGAAGGCTGGAAAATGCAACCACAGCGGCACCTCCCATCATTTTTCGTCGAGAGAGCTCATTGGTTCCTGGTTTGTTGTTGTGCGACGGCAGTGAGAGTGAATGGACGGCAGGAGATGCTGCCGCCAACACCAGCAGAAAAACGGATACGGCTCGGATCATTATGATCTATGCTCAATTCCGATATCCTATATTGTCTCAATTTAGTTTATTCCTGACGATGCAACGTTACGAGATCCCTGGAATCTGAAAGGCCCAATGCGGAGTGCTCGTTCTGTCGTGTGTTTATCTTTTTGGGAATGAAGATTGCGAATGATGGTACGATGATGATCGATTCGTTTGTTTCGATGATCGATTCGTTTGTTTCGTATCTTTTTTACTTCTTCGTTAAAACATACGTAGTACGACGTAAAAGCTACTGTAGCAGCAACTGCCAAAGAAAAATACGACTAGACTACAACAATACAAGATATCGTGTAATAATAATGAAAAATACGATTATTTATAGTCGGTATTAATTGTCTGTCCGTTGCGATCAAAGTAATTCCACGTGGAATGAATCAAATTCACAGTCACAGTCAACGACTTTACAGTCGAAAACGTTACCAGAGTAGAGGTACTCGGATCAGAGCACCAATACGTCGTAGGACTAATGTCTCAGGCTGTTCCTATTTCAGTCGGCTCAAGCCAGCTGATTCTAGGTGATAACGGCTGTACCACAAGGACTTTTCAAACCATCTGCTATCTTTCCACCCCACTTTCGATGGCAGCAGCAACAAAAGTTTCTAGTCAATTACACCATTCCAAACATGGCTGCCACCTGACTCGCTGGGTCCATTGATTCTTGTTGTTGTGGCTGTAACTCCTCTCGTGCTTGGACCATGGCATCTTCCATGGAAATCCCCTGTTTACGCAAATGTTTGAACCGACGATGAATCATTTGATGGATAGTTCTTGGATCATTTGAGTTGGTTGGAGCGGTGACGGTAGCAGAAGTCGATTGCGTGGAAGGTTGGCGCTTCGCGCTGACATTTCTTCGTTGCAGAGCTTTCTTTTTCTTCTTCTTTTGAAGACTCCCATCCACTAAGTATTGCGACTCCATAAGCAATGCACGATAAAGAGATTGCGGAGTGTTCGTTCCAATATTTTCATTTGCTTCAACAGAGGACGGGAATTCCCATGGTTTTGTGTCTGTATCAAAATGCAAAATGTACGTTTCTTCGGAGCCAAGTTCCTCCTTCCATTTGTTGCTGCCGAACCAAGATACAGGAGCATTGTATCGAGGGGCAAGACAAGCCTCGGAAGGAAATTGTTCCGGCCACGTCGAAAAGTAACTGTTGAGAAACGCATCGACATCCAATATTGTCGACGGTGATTGCGAGTGGAATATTTCTTGTTGTTGATATTGTAATGCCATGTCGTCAAACACTTTTGTTGATGGACTAAGTACCATGACATTGGTACGGAATTGATCCATAGAATCCTTGCAGGGAGCGGCTGCTGTCAGCGCCATTCCAGAAGGAGAAAGATCCAGCAGCGGTGATACATCTTGCATCACCAAACAGTCAGCGTCCAGAAACAAAATGGTGTCGTATTGCTGGAGGCCAAACAGCCGGAGCTTACTCCAAGAGGAGGCTCCTGTTGGAGTGACCGATGTATCAGTAGTAGCTTGGAACTGTGCTTCCACATTATTAGAGGACGGATGCGGCCAATCGTCCACAGTCAAAATGCGAGTACACAAGTGTGGACAAAGTAAATATTTCAAATCTGTTGTTGTTGTTGTTGTTGTCGTTGTCGTTGTTGTCGTTGATGATGTTGATGATGATGGTAGGGATTGATCCCTTCTGATATCAACAACCACAACTTCCGGTGGGTATTGTCGCTGCACCTTTCCCCCCTTGTTGACTTGAAGGACATTTTTGCGTATACTGTATAGCAATGTTTGAATGCCCGGCAAATACATGTCGGATGTGAACATTGTCATGATCGCTTTTGGTCGAGGAGGACCAAACATAGAGACGCCAACCTTGGATTCATTAGACGGAGCGTTCATGTTGATTATTTACTTCTATACTTTTTTAGTATGAAGATTGAAGATGACAATGATGACGAGATGAAGATAAACGTCAACGTGCACTTCGCAATTGGAAATGACGGTATTGTTGGTATTGATGGAGGTATGGGACAGAAACAACAGCAACAGGGTGGAATCGATACGATTCACTTTCCAACAATCTATTTGGTTGTTACCATTCAATCTCAACTTTTGACACCGTAGTTCAATAAAATAACAGTGTAATAAAGAAACTTGTTCACGTTTCATCGTCGTCGTTTGCGAAGGATGATTATTCATTGGATAAAATAATGGATTCGGTTTTTGACGATCGAAGATGGATACGGTATGTCATACAAGTCGAGTCAGTCAAGTCTATCTAATTGGTGGCAATCCAAATAGGGTTCGAGTACTTAGCCCGCGGTTTTTGTGGAGGTATCATATCCATTCTCCATCCTCTCTCTCTCTCTCTCTCTCTCTACTCTCTCTATCATACGGTAGAGTATCGTCACTTTTAACTTGCAGCTGTTTCTCATTATCTTCAAATCTCCAACTCCGCCAAAAAGCAAAACGGTGTTCAGTTACTTTTGAAGACTGCACGTCCCACACGCAGTCAACTCATCCCTTGCTGCTACTACTATTACTACTATACAACAGAGGAGCGAAGACCGATTGGTTCGAAAACATCATCATCATCATCATCATCGTAATCATCGTCACGTTCTTTTGTTGCATCCGACCGACACTTTTTCTCTGTCCGCTCGCAAACTCCCTTGGTTTTGTGTAACTATTCATCCGCATCCAGTAGCACATCATGCAAACCGGTCGTGGTATCACCAATTATCAGAGCGATCAGCCATCTCACTCACTCAGTGGCAAAACTACAGAATTTGACGATCAACTCTTACAACGAGGCATTGTGACGGCACAACAAGTTTATTTGGCCAAGGGTGCATCGGTGGAACAAGCGGAGCGATTAGCACAAGAATGGAAGGATAGACATCACAAAAGTCCAAACAATGAGATCGATACGATACGATCGTCATCACCATCCTGGGCTGCCAAGGAATCTTCGCAAGACGACAACAACAATGACGATGTCGACGACGACGACGACGACGACGACGATTCATTCCTAGATGACGAGGAAGCGGAAGATGAATTCCTCCAACGGTATCGTCAAGAACGAATGGAACAATTGAAAGAACAGCTGCAGCAGCATTTAGGTATAGCACACATTACACGTCAGGAATGGATGACAGCCGTCACTCAAGCTTCCGAACACCAGTGGGTGTTGGTGACAATGGTGGACGGATATTGTCGGGATCGCGTTCTACAAGAATTACATCACTTTCAACGGCAACAACAACAAGACCGATATTCATTGAAATTAGTCACCATAGATGCCACAGATGCCATTCCTAATTGGCCAATCGAACGAGTCCCCACACTCTTTGCGTATCATCACGGTACCAAACAACACGAATGGTTTGCCAACACTCCCGGAGAATGGCCAGGTAGCTTGTCTTGCTTGCTCCAACAAGAGTGGAAGATAACAATACAACACTTTATACAACTATGAAACACGGTGGTAACGGATTTGGATTCTTTTTTCGCACACTACCACTCTACTACGTCGTACCTATAGTCCCATCTACCTGTGGTCATCACTCATCAGCAGGAGCCATCCAGGGTGGAAGGTGGAAAAGGAACCACAAGATAGACATACTGTAGTACGAAGTACTACGGTAGTCGTTTTTACTAACAGTAGTACGTATATTACGTACCGTAGTACTTCGAAGTAGTAAGATAGATTATGGAGGGACAACAATGACATTGCACGGTATGAATATTATCAACATGACAACACGAGAAACGCACATTTTGAACATCCACAATGATCACACAACATTTTCATAGACGACATCTCGTTTTACCTTTCCTTGCCATCACAACAACAACTACCGGCATCTACCGTAGTCGTACAATGGAGATTATACGTAGCAGTATTATTCTCCCTACACAAAATACATCCACAACAACAATATAAAATAACACACAGAGTTTTTTTTGGATTGTATTGCCATGTCCAGTTATCAGAATGCCGCTCCTGGCGCCAGGAGCCTCAAGTTTGCCAACGCGTTGGATCCTTTTGCGGGGTTTCTTGGGAGAGACCACCAGCAGCAGCAACAACAAGACACCGTCGAAGTAGAACGGACCCTCACGGAACAGTTGGATAGCCGATTGCGATTGTCAACAAATCCAATAAGTATGGCGCCACAATTACAAAAACAAGTTGTTGTATCTCAGCGGCAACACCACCAAGCATTACAACATCAGCCGGTACAACAACAACAACCCAGTCCGGCAGACAATGGATCTTCCAACGACAGTAACAATAACAAGGAGGAAGACGACGACGATGATGATAGTGATTTTGGCAGCGACTATGAAGATGACGATGCTGCCTTGAAGGCCTTTCGACAAAAACGACTGGCCGAACTGAAACGAGAACATCAGCAAGCAGCCGAACATTCGGCCAATGGCCACGGACAGGTTCGAATTATTTCCCAAGACGAGTTTCTGCCCGAATGTACCTCCTCCAAATACGTCGTAGTTCACTTTTTCCACAAGGAGTTTGCTCGCTGTCAAATTATGAGTCATCACTTGAAACGCCTTGCGCCGGCCCATTGGAAATGCAAATTCGTGGAAATTGATGCCGAAAAGGCTCCCTTCTTCGTCGCAAAGCTAAAGGTACAGACATTACCAACCTTGATTGTCTTCAAGGATGGGAAAGCCATTGACCGATTGGTGGGCTTTGAAGATTTATCAAATGACAGCAAGAATCCTGACGAGTTTCCGACCAGTCAATTGGGATATCGGTTAGAAAAGTCGGGTGCCATTGAGTATGACGGTCCCGGCAGTGACGAAGAGCAAGACAACCAAGCTAGCACTGGTGGAAGGCGTACGATTGGAAGCTTGAGCCAATATGCGGTATATGACGAAGACGTTTGAAAAAGGAATAGAGTTCTCCATAAAATAGCTCTACCCTCGTCTGGTCCAAAATCACAAATGTTATCATACAGAGAGCTGCAAGACTAGCAGCGACCACACTTTGAATATGATAGAGTGTTTCGGCGTTGCTTCTTTACACGTTTACCTCGAACCTGGTGGATCCAACATACTGTTCTACTTGTTTATGCAGAGCTACCGCGGTAGTACTCTAACGGTGCCGTAGTACCGGTACGACTAGTACATTCAACATAGGGTCATGATAGGTGCAGTGAGTTCCGGCGCTCTGTCCGTCGCTCGATGATAGTTCCACGTGGATGTAATGTTGGCGAATGACGACTGTCGTCACAACGCATCATCATCGTCCACTTCTTTCATCTTCATCGTCACACTACGGTACTGATCACACCACGGTTCTACA
This sequence comes from Nitzschia inconspicua, assembly GCA_019154785.2. Classification (NCBI taxonomy): domain Eukaryota; phylum Bacillariophyta; class Bacillariophyceae; order Bacillariales; family Bacillariaceae; genus Nitzschia; species Nitzschia inconspicua. The sequence goes on along the minus strand of JAGRRH010000013.1, from coordinate 2,099,040 downwards.
TTTTTTCTTCATCATGATCGTGGAACGATGTTCATAGCATCGACTCATCGTCCATCACCGTTAGTAAAGTAGGCCATAGTTTCTTTATCGTCTTCTAATCCTTTAAAGCACGGCGTACGTTGAGTTGCTTTCTGGATAAACTGTGAAATATCCGCCACCACTGTCACCGTCCGTCCGTCCGTCTCCATAAGATCTTCCATTCCGTTGGAGGTGAATTAATCATCATCGACATGAAGACATCCGTGTTGTCTACGTCAACAAAAGAAACCATTTTTCTCACGGCCATGTTTGCGGCATGGATGGCATTGAAACGTGGCAGTTGTGGCACTAGCAGCCAATGGATGGTGCAATCCTTTGCCTTTCGCCCATCGGTGCAGCAGCAACGACGCGCCACATCCTCAGCTTTGTCCGCCAAAAAGGCGGCAGGAGGTGGTGACAAGAAACCTCAAAATCCCTTTGCATCTACCATTATTTTACCCGAAACGGGATTCTCACAACGTGCCAATGCCGTGGTGAGAGAACCGGAAATCCAACAATTTTGGAACGACTATGATTTGTACCATAAACTCTCCGAACAAGCAGAAGCGGCCGATGCGCCTCGCTTTGTGTTACATGACGGACCGCCGTACGCCAATGGCGACTTACATTGTGGACACGCCCTGAACAAAATTCTCAAGGACTTCATCAATCGCAAACAAGCGCTGAATGGCAAGCAAGTCCATTACGTGCCGGGTTGGGACTGCCACGGATTGCCCATTGAACTAAAAGTCTTGCAAAATATGAAGTCCAAGGAACGAGAAGGATTGACCCCCGTGACGTTGCGAGAAAAGGCAGCCTCCTTTGCCAAAGAAACGGTCGAAAAGCAGTCACAAGCCTTTCAACGGTACGGAATTTTTGGAGACTTCGATCATCCCTACTTGACGTTGGATCCCAAATTTGAAGCGGCTCAAATTCGAGTCTTTGGAGAAATGTTTCAAAAAGGATTCATCTTTCGCGGCCGCAAGCCCGTCCACTGGTCGCCGTCGTCACGAACGGCACTGGCTGAAGCTGAACTGGAGTATCCCGACAATCATGTTTCGAAATCAATTTATGTTGCGTTTGAAGTTGTGGAAGCGTCGGACGCATTGAAGGACTATCATTCGGACGAGAGCCCCGTCAAGGTAGCGGTGTGGACCACCACTCCATGGACCATGCCCGCCAACTTGGCAGTGGCTGTCAACCCAGAGCTTTCCTACTCAGTGGTGAACCATGTCAAGACGGGGAAATTGGTGGTCGCCACCGACTTGATGAACACAATAGCGGTACGTGTGTTTCATTTGTGTCATTTATTATATCAGTCGTTTCGAAATAACATAATGTGGACCCTGACACTTATCATTTGTGTGTCTTAGAAAAAGTTGGAGTTGCCCGATGAAGAATCGTTTGAGGTTCTTGTAACAATGAAGGGTTCCGAGTTGATTGGAACAACGTACACACATCCCTTGTATGACCGAAAGTCTCCTGTTCTTGCTGGTGGAGATTACATCACGACAGAATCTGGAACAGGACTGGTCCATACAGCCCCCGGCCATGGTCAGGAGGATTACCAAACCGGACTCAAAAACGGATTGGAATTGCTAAGTCCAGTAGATGATGTTGGAAAGTTCACCATTGAAGCTGGTGAAGAATTTGTTGGATTGAGTGTATTGGGAGAAGGAAATCAAGCTATCATTGACGCTTTGAAGAGCGAGGGTGCCTTATTGAAAGCAGAAGACTATGGACACAAATATCCCTACGATTGGAGAACGAAACAGCCTACAATTTTTCGCGCAACGCATCAATGGTTTGCCAGTGTCGAAGGATTCCGAGACGCCGCTATCAAGGCAATCGATACCGTAAGTAAACACATTTGTGCAATCCCATTGCCAGCGAAAAAGTACACGCATGCGGATGAAGAACATTTCAATATCCTGAGGGTCTGATATACAACTTTGTTGTTTGATGCGACAATTGAAATTCGAGCTTTTTAACCCTGACGCATTCGACGACTTTGATAAAAAGTTGGACTTCGTTTGATCTTTCACTAACTCTTCACCGTACTGTTCCTCTGTAAACAGGTTCAATGGGTTCCAGACGTTGGAAAGAATCGTATCAATGCGTTTGTATCTGGTCGCGGCGATTGGTGCATTTCCCGACAGCGCTCATGGGGCGTCCCGATTCCAGTCTTCTATGACAGGGAGACAGGAAATGAAGTTTTGCTAAATGACAGTACTTTGAATCATATTGAAAAGGTGTTTGCGGAACAAGGTAGCGATGCATGGTGGAAACTCGAAGAGAAGGATCTCTTACCCGAAGAGTACAAGGACGAAGCAGACAAATGGAAGAAGGGCACGGATACGATGGATGTGTGGTTTGATTCTGGATCCAGTTGGGCTGGGGTAGCTAGTGCTCGCAAAGAATTGAGATATCCTGCGGACATGTACCTCGAGGGAAGCGATCAACATCGTGGATGGTTCCAGAGTAGTCTCTTGACAAGTGTCGCGGTCAACGAACAAGCTCCTTACAAGACAGTTCTAACTCACGGCTTTGTGTTGGACGAGAAGGGCTTTAAGATGTCGAAGTCCCTAGGAAACGTCATAAATCCATCGCAAATCATCGAAGGAGGCAACAACAAAAAACAAGAACCTGCTTACGGGGCCGACGTTCTACGCCTTTGGGTTGCGTCTGTCGATTACTCTGGCGATGTCAACATCGGACCCAACATTATCAAGCAAACTTTTGAAAGCTACCGAAAATTACGAAACACTGCTCGTTACTTGATTGGAAACCTAGCTGATTTTGTGCCCGAGGGAGAGCCAGGGTCTACGGCAGTTCCTTACGATGAGCTTCCCTCGCTGGATAAGTGGATGTTGGGCCGACTTGGCTCCGTGTTGAGAGAGGTAGACGAGGCCATGAACGAGTTTCAGTTCCAAAGAGCCGTTCAGGAACTACTGCGTTTCACATCGGCAGAAATGTCGAATTTTTACTTGGATGTTGCCAAGGATCGCCTGTATATATCAGCAACGGATGATTTCCGAAGAAGGAGTTGCCAAACCGTAATACAAGCGTTGTTGGAGGGTTTCGCCAAGGCAGTCGCTCCAATTCTCCCACACATGGCAGAAGACATTTGGCAGAATCTCCCATACACTACTTCCAGCAAGAGTGTTTTCGAAGGCGGATGGCCATCTCATTTGGCAATGTTTCAGGAGCACGACTCTGGAAAGTGGGAACTGGTAAGACAAGTCCGCGATGATGTGAACAAAATGCTGGAAGTTGCTAGAAGCGACAAGCTTGTAGGTGCCTCCTTGGATGCTGCTGCTTTTCTGTATGTGGAGGACGATGACAAACGGAAAACGTTGGAAAGTCTAGTCGGAGATGAGAATCTGATAGTTCCACCCATCAAGACCAACGGCGTGGATGAGCTCCGAACGGTTCTGATGCTGTCACAAGTCCACATCGTGGACAGCGCCGAATCCATTTCGTCATCATGCAACGAAAAGTATACATCCACCTCGGAGACATCCAGTGGATGTATTGTTGGGGTATCCAAGGCGCAGGGACAAAAATGCGGCCGATGTTGGTTCTACGATACTAGTGTTGGAAACCACGACCACCCCCACAGCGACGTGTGCCAACGATGCAATGATGCCATATCATCTTGGGAAAAGACAACGGGACAAACGTTTGTCCGTCCCGCTATTGCAGAAGAGGAACAGCAACCTGTAGCATAAATGAATACTATTACGTGATGAAGAATTACCGTTGATCAGCTATTCAAGTGAGCGGAGCTTTTACGTACATATCCTAGCTAGGAAAATCATTGATGGACGGAGACACATCCCAGCTATTAGTTTTGTTTTCACGTACCATAGGCGTGCCCCCCGAAAAATACGAATTCCCTGACTATGAAGAAGAAGCATCTGTTAAAGAATTGTAAACTCAACATTGTTGTAGCAAAGGATCTGTCATACAGCGAGAGTGGTAGTTGGCAGTTGAGAGCTGTTAAAGAGGTTCATCAAACAATCCATTCCTACTGCCTTCGACTATGAGCCAAAGTCAATGATGAAGCTATAGAAATGTAATGTTTCATCATTATATCTGTCTCTAACCTACTACGAGATAACCATCAGAAACGTTCACCAGGAAGGTTGTTTGCCGGGAATCCACTTTGACGCTAACATCACTGCTTGGCTGCATTCCCTCGTTCTCCCGAGGCAAGAAAGTCGTGTCAGTCCACGGATCAAAGAGCTCGTTGGTCAACGGATGGACACACAACATGGCATACTCTACATTACTTTCTTCCACCACTTGAATACCAAGCAAAAATCCATCTCCTTCCATTGCATTTGCTCGGAGGGTTTCATACAATTTAGGGTCCACATAAGTGACTGGGCTGCTGCTCTTATTTTTTTGCTGCACACATCGGCACGTTTTCTTGTGATTTTTCCAGTCCTCCCGGTAGCATGGTTCACCACAGTACCAAATTCGTTCGCACTTGCAACGAGTCAATCGCATCTTACTCCGTGGTACGCTACAAGTTGCACACTTGTATTTTTGGCTTGAATACATCCCAAATCCCAGTTCCTTCTCGTAGGCATTGATTTCATCGATAGAGAAGATTGGGCGAGCGACTCTAGTACGAATCTTGCAAAGGACTGCGAGCCTCAATACATTCCCGGCCACAGTCACTGGTCCGACGTTATTATGCAAGCTTATCATCTTGAGAGGATGTATAAGTTTTTCATCTTCGTCACGTAAGAGCAAGCGAATAGCCGCAGCAGCACATCGAGCTTCTTGCAGTACTGATTCTTCATAAATTTTGAGATTGATCTTTGACCGAACAAGTTCAAGTACTGTTTGCACTTCGTCAGATTGTGGCACGGACCACTCTTTGCGACGTTGACGATTACATATTTTGAGCATTTTCATATTGATATCGATTGATGCAGCATGATCGCATGTCGCGAGGAGATATCTCTGACACATCACGTATGGCAAGGTCCAGTCAACATCCATCTCATGATGAAATGCCATTTCCCAAACTTCCTTGAAATTACCAAATACCGGCCTTCCATTCACTTTGGGAATATTATCTTCGATAGATTTAACAATTTTCTGTGCCGATTCGAAACAAGGAGCGTCCCATTCAAAAACACTCACCCAATACGGCATGTGCGTCTTCATTACCCTTCGATACTTCTTTTGAATTTTCGGGCTGGTGTCAGCAAAAAAAATTGGTAGCTCTTCTTCAGCAACAGGCCAAAGTTTTCGCACCAACGCAACATCTTTTTGACGATGGTATTCATTGTATCGAACACTTCCTTTCAGTTCCAGGGATGGAAGGGGAGATATCTGAATCTGGGAATTTTCCCACCAAGTGCCCGACATTCTCAAATTATTCGCTTTGCGAAGTTGAAAGTGCTAGCTAGTCTAGATACTCCTCTGCGTTATTTTATGAATGTTGTCGCAAGTCACAAACCACAAGACGAATGTACTGAACATGAGACCAATGCCAATGAGAAAATATAATATTATTACTATCACTACTACAAAATAAATAAATAATACCGGTAGTACTTCACAGTCAAGCAGGCCTCACTGTCAATACGACATTGGACGACGCATAATAACGGCAGTCGTATACCGTAATACATCTCATTCACTTTACAGCTAATTAACTGTAATAAGCACCGTCGAAATAATACCTACTTGAGTTTTTCGTACCGAAGAAGAGTCGTGCGAGCAAGACATGACGCCATGTTTTTCATCTCGAATAATTGTATCATAATGGTACGGAGAAATAATACGTATCCGTAGTCTCATTGTACCGTATGGTACGTAGCAAGTCCTTTCTCAGACGTCTGCTAGACTAGGTAGGTAGCTACCGGCAGTGACCTAGGATTCAAATCTTCCGCACCTTCCATCCTGTGAATCATGTCTCGTATGATCGCCAAGACGATCGCTACAGCGCTGGACGCTGCAGCAGTGCAACGTCCGTCGCATCTTGCAGTCGTATCTCCTTTTCAATCATCCACAAAATCTACCACTGGAAACAGCATCACGGCGTCTTCAACATTCACCTACGAGGATTTGCGACGAAAGACCAACGAGCTGGCTGGATTCTTACAGGCTTATGGCTACGAGCGCAACGACATCATGGTCAGCGACTTGCCAAACATTGCTGAAAATCTCATTTTGCAAATTGCCTGCAATCGTTTGGGCGTCACTTATGCCACGACCAAAAATCTCGAAGGCATGGCGAAACTTCCCAAAGTACGAGGATCCGTATGTGCAACGGGAGAAGGCTACCTCGCCGATACCAATTTGTCGTTGCCATATTTGAGTGGAGAATTCCTCATGAAAATGGTACATGGAGACGGCTTGGACGAATTCGGGCAAGAGTCCTACGACCAAGAAGATGGTGATTCGCTAGCGCCGCATGCGTATTACAACAATACGGTTCCATTCAGCAACGAAGAAGCATTGAAACTCGGCGAAGATGCGGCATGGGAATTGGCTATGGTCGAGCAAGATGTGGTGTGCATCTCTGTCACCTTGTGTCACGCTTTTGGTATGGGGTCGGCAGTATGTGCGGCACTGCAAAGTGGCGCCACCATGGTACTGCCATCGGTGGGTGGCATTCAGGGATGTGGCGTCCCCTCGGAGCGGGCTAAGGCCACCTTTGATGCGTTGGAGCAAGAAAAGTGCACCTTGCTCTTCGCAGATACGCACACGCTCGAGGCGTTGGCAGAATATGACAAACCCGAACGTCTTAGTCTCAGAGGCGGCGTGTGCAAGACTGGCAGCGGGTCTGACTTTTTGTCAGAGACAGTCAAATATGGAGGAGTGAGTCTAAAAACGATGGGTAAGAAACAATAGTTGTACGTTGTAGTCTACTCCATTTGCCATTCTACGGGGGGGGGGGAGATCCTGAAACACACTTTTTATCTGTTTAGCTGTCACCGCGCGCGCCTATTCTGCCAAGACATCCTCAAAACCGCCCCCACTCTGGAGACCATAAAACGCTTTGAGTTGCCCCAATGGTCCGTTCCCTCGTTCCGCTGTGGTTGCTGCATCGGCTGTATTCATGGAGTCACCCATGACACCAAAAATGCCGGCCCGTTTCCGAATCTCGTCCAGACGTCGTCGCTGCAGTCCAAAATCCGTCGCCGTGCTATCTTCTGGTGCGGACGATCGAAAGGTCACCACTTGATCTTGGGCGTTTATGACGAATTCCAACTGGTCCAATGTTCCAAACAAGTCGTTGGGGCGTTTGGCTTGTACAACGAGATGTTGATTGCCATCTTGTTGGACAATATCACAGGTAGAATCTGTCACAATGGCACCTTTGAGTCGGGACATGATTTCGTCGGCACTATAAGAGCTTGGAAAGGTCCAGGGTGGAGAATAGAGATCGATTTGTCGGACGTTGGAGGTAGAGACGCAGGGAGATTTACTGGACATGTTGCATTTTTCAATGCTGTACGATGCTAGTGGTGACGTCGGAGTAGCTGTTTCATCGGCCAAACTTGGATCTCCTCCCAGAACCATGGCTCCCGTCAGTAGGATTGTTGAAACAAAGGCTTTTCTGGAAAGCTGTTCGGAAGGATAGCTGGGTGGCTGCTGTAGGCCAACTCCGTTGTGGGTGACGTCTCGAACTTGACGCCGTTGCTGACTACTAGTCGTAGACGTCAAGCCTTCTGCAAGAAATGGCAGGAGCCATGCTATGGTAGCTGTGCGGAAAGCTCTCATTATGCTTCGACAAGTTGGCACTCGCAACTCGCAACTATTATAGTGGATTGGACGAATCCAATTTATAATATTTTGTGTTCACAGTCAAGACAAAACATGCAGTGTCACTGTCTGCCAAGTGATTTTTTAATACTACATCCAATATTCATGTCATGTCACACTCACATATCTCACAGTCAATTCCACACAGTTTGGCACTGCCATACATTCATCGTTCATGACGTCATTGTCGTCGACCGGTTCGACTTGTCATCACGTTTTCCTTTCGTCGTGTGTCCGCGACTGGCTGGCTGGCGCCCCTGCATCACCATCCACTTTCTTTCGATATTTTGTGTTATTCTGATGCCTGCTTCCTTCTATTGCAGTGCAATTGACTACGGTAGCTACTGTCGTAGTGGTGCCGTTGTCTTCTTCCATTGACTACCGGTACTACCGTTAGTCTTGTCCTGTTGTCGTACTTCTGTTATTGGCATTCCAACCGAATGAGGCATTCCACAGCCCAAGATTTGCACTAGCGATGACGGGAGGACAGAGGCAACAACTGCATCCACAAGATGTCGTCGTCGCTGGCGCCGAACAATCCTCTGTGGAAGTTTCAGTCAGGATGAATCCTAACGGTTCGGCCCCAAGCAGTGATAGTCCCGTCCCCATAACAGTGGCTTCTACTGACGAAGACCCTGCAAGACATTATAATAATATTATTAATATATCCAACCGGACTCTCCAAATTACAATAAACGAACAATGGATCGAGGGATTCCAAACTATAGCAGAAGAATTCCAAGACGTAATTGTGGATTTGGTGGAATCGCTGATGCATCCCTTTTTTATGGATCCCGACACGTTGAAAATTTTTTCCACTGGCTTGTTAGTAATGGACCGGTTTGTATCCGTACTGTCCAATTCTCTGGACATGTTGGTGGCCAGAGCGTCGGTACATGGATCAATCACGTCCGTCGGTGGTGCCAGTCAGACAATCTTACAGGCAATCGAGGAAATCGTGAGGGACGCCAGCTGGGGACTCTATTTTGACGACAAGAGCATTACAAAGCGTCACAATGATGGCGCAGCTATCAACAACTGTCACAGTGGCAACAACAGCACGCTTAATTTGGATTGGCTATTTCCATGGGTTGGTTTCTATGGCGACAATTCAAACATGACCGTGGACCAGATGGAGGTTTCGGTTCTGGTAACCCCAGTGATAGTGATGGCCGCGGTGGGAGCCTATTTCGTCAATACGTCCTATTTTAGTACACTCATGGCACCAATCTACAGCCGACTCATGGATTCCCACAGTCTGACTACCGAAGTCTTGTTAGCACTGTTGCTTCTACTGTTCGGATTAGAGACGGTTACGGCCTTGAGCTTTTTTCTGCTGGGCTACAAGTTACTTTCGATGCACGTGCTGTCAACCGTAGGTGAAGACGGTATTGGGGATGGCGTGTACAATGATTCTTCCGCTATGAATTCCAACGTCTCTTCGTCGATGTTCGACGAAGCCAATATTATGTTGGTCTTGTCGACCATACTGTGGCTGGTGTGCGTCGTTACATCGAAAGTCGTCCGTATGGCGCTATATCACAGCTTAGGAGATTGATGTCGATTTTGAGACGGAAAGGACGACCAACCTCCCCACACCCTCCTCTGCTTATTAGATGCAGTGATTGTGCTCTCGTTTCGGTACTATAAATACGACAGTATGCACCACAAGAACTCCAGACGATACCAGGTTTGAAGGCAATAACGTGTTTGACGAGCGCTGGTAAGCACTTTCCGACAGGACCGATGCCTTATCATCCACACTTGAACTTGCTGGTCCGTGGAAGCAACTTCCACACTTGTTGACAGGCAGAACATTCCCAGGCCTTCGTCTCCTGCTCCACGACTGAAACGGGTATGAAGTCGATGACTGGTTCTCAACTAAAGTTGAAGTTATTTTTAGGGTTATTTTCCGACTGTACACTACAGTCGTAATACGATGGTACAATCTTGGATCGTCGTTATCCTTTTTTGGTGTATTTAGATACCGGTATTCATACAGGACGACAGTAATGAAGTGAGCCATCTTTTTGGAATGACCCATGGATCGGAACGGCTTCTGATTCGACCACCAAGCTACTACTACTTCCTACTCATGAAAAGTGAAGCTTTCCAGAGAGCAGCAATAGATGCAGTATTCTGAATCGAATTCTTACTCCATTCCATCCCAAAAGACTCTTCATCCCAAAAGACTCTTCCATCTCATACTAGTCTTTTTACAATGATTAGCCAACCTCTCTTGCGAACGTTGAGGCGGCAAGTGGCTTCCAAGGCAAGAACGACGCCAATGATGCCGGTCCAACGGCGGTTGGTCGTTTCGGCAGTGGCCTCTTCCTCTTCCTTTTCGTCATCCTCTGATCAGACATTTTCCCCATATTTGGTCGCTGCTTCCGCCTTGGCGGTCGCCGGTGCGGCAGCCCTCTTTCAAGAGGAATGCAACAACAATCACAAAACGGACTGTTGTGGTATCGTTGGAGTTGTTGCCACCAGAGATCATGCCGATGCTCGAGAATTCTTATTGGACGGGTTGACCATTTTAAAGAATCGAGGCTATGACAGTGCCGGTATCGCCACCGTATCGGCAGATGGTGGGGAAATGAGCATTACCAAGTTTGCATCCGATGGCGACAAGGCCGACTCCATCGAACTCGTGGGAAAACATTCGCATTCGTTGGGCCACACTTTGGGAATCGCCCATACCCGATGGTACGTCGCGAACTTTGAAAAGATATTATTATAAATAATATCACAAGATACTTCCTGTCTCCGTCACTCACTCACACTCAACTTGTCTTTTGTTACTTTTAGGGCCACCCATGGAGGCAAGACAGATGAAAACGCCCATCCTCACACAGATTCGTCGGGAAAGATTGCTCTGGCCCACAATGGAACTTTGACCAACGCCAATGAACTCCGACGTGAATTGCAAAAGGAAGGACATGTCTTTACATCTCAAACCGATACCGAAGTCATTGCCAAGTTGATCGGTAAATACTACGAAGAGGGCAAAGACAAGAAAATTACGCTCAAGGAAGCGACCGAGCTGGCTCTTAATCGATGCGATGGGACGTGGGGATTGGTGATTATTTGCTCTGATAATCCTCATGAATTGGTAGTGGCATGTAATGGTAGTCCCTTAGTGATTGGAATCGCCGACGATCGGACCTTCATTGCGTCTGAAACGTCGGCCTTTAACCGATACACAAAGAATTTCATCAGCATGAAGGATGGGGAAATTGGTGTCTTGCATGCCGACGGACGGACATTGGACTTGAGTCGCAAGCAGATTGCCCCTGATCAAGAAGTCAAATTGTCTCCCGATCCGTTCCCTCATTGGACTCTGAAAGAGTTGATGGAACAACCCGAAGCGATTGCCCGATCGCTAAACTTTGGTGGACGGATGTCGTACGATCGGGTGATCTTGTCGGGACTGGATGTCAACGAACAGAAAATGTCCAAGATCAAGCACATGACCTTGAGTGCTTGCGGAACGTCACTGAATGCCGCCAAGTATGGAGAACGGGTTATGAAGCATCTGGGGTCCTTTGATAGTGTACACGCATTGGACGCAGCCGAAACTAGTGTCAAGGATATACCTTGCATGGACAAAGTTGAATCGACTGGATTGATCGTCGTTTCGCAGTCAGGAGAAACCAAGGATGTACAACGTGTAGTGGTTAATGCCATGGAAAAGGGCATTACTGTTTTGAGTGTCGTAAACGCGGTTGGCAGCTTGATTGCCCGAACGACCAAGCTGGGAGTATATTGCAACGCTGGAAGAGAAAACGCTGTTGCTAGTACCAAAGCGTTCACGACACAGGTCACCGTGTTGACTTTGATCGCCCTTTGGTTCAAGGAATGCCGGGATCGCATCGCAGGACGTCCACTGAGCGTCGAGGTTGGACGGTACAAGGATTCCTTGATGCGACTGCCCATTACTATTGGAATGGCCCTAAAAACGTGCGGCGATCAATGCAAAAAGGTCGCGGAAAGACTCAAGGATAAGGAACACTGCTTTGTTCTTGGAAAAGGCTACGCCGAACCCGTAGCATATGAAGGAGCCTTGAAGATCAAGGAAATGTGCTATCTTCACGCAGAAGGATACAGCGGTGGTGCCTTGAAGCATGGCCCCTTTGCCTTGATTGAAGACGAAACAGGCAAATTCGGTGCCACACCGATCATCATGTTTATCCTGGACGATCAACACGCACAGCACATGCGGACCGCGGCCGAAGAGGTCAGGGCCCGAGGCGCGGAACTCATCATTATTACCGACAAGCCGGAATTGGCACTAGATTTGGACGACGATCCTATTGTCATTCCTTCCAACGGCCCGATGACGGCATTGACGGGCGTAATACCGCTGCAATTGATCGCCTATGAGCTTGCAATGTTACGGTACGTGTCCATAATAAAAGATATCGTTTGATTTGCAGGGGTCCAATTTTCTGTCTTATTCTCAACTTTTCTCTTTCGTCTTTTCGATACAGTGGCATCAATCCAGATACTCCTAGAAATCTTGCCAAAGCAGTAACTGTGGACTAAAAGACTACCACTGCAAATAAAATAGGGTTATAAATTCCACTATAGTTGTTCCAAGTCGTTTACATATTATGTCAAGGCTATCACTTCTTCTGATTACCTTCTACCTCTAGTAGAGTAGTACGAAGTATTCCATTCTCATACGACTATGATACCAGTAATCACAGTCAGTTACGCCTTCAAAAATTCAGAAGTAGCGCTGACAAACGCTCGACCTGCTCGCGCCATTGACTGTGAAGATAACTGTAAATAATTTCAAAATCAAAAAGTCGCCCACCAACGCAAGATTTGAGAGATATTCGGAGGAGGAACTTTTATTCCACCATGACAACTGCAACGGATCTTATCATCACGACAAGTTTGACTACAAGTCCTTTCACTAGAGCAGCATTAACTGTAAAGGAACACACACAAGTCTACCCCCAGCTTTGGTCGAAGGTTGAAGATGAAGAGAAGAAGCATTCTTGTGGCTCTCCTGACGACAGCCGGAATATTATCCTCCCTATTCTCGATACAATTCCATCACCACGTTGTTGTTGTGGACACCCGGCAACTTACCAGCAGCAATCAAGGATGGGAGCCATCCAATAAATGGCATACTTACAATACCACTTTTACTGCACAATTATCGTCCACAACATCCAGCAGTAACGCGTCGCTCTGCTTCCCCTACAATTCCCAAGAATGGCTGATGGGAAAGAGGTTGGGCAACGCAAATATCGGAAATGAATCTGCTCCTATGAATACTGACGAGTTCATCCAGAATTTCATTCTAAATACTGAAAATCTTTTCATTTTGCCTCATGGTATTGGTTCCAAACGTTTGCTGGAACAAACAATATGCCACAAAGAATCCAACTTTCTCTCCTTTGATACGATTTCCAATGAAGTTCCCGTCCAACAACTAGCTCTACGGCTATTGTACATGGCAATTCACTATCACCAACACCATCCCGCAATGGGAGAGGCCGTGCACCGCCGCAGGATAAATCTTTCGTGCCAAGAAGACCTGCAGCACTACCAACTTGGATCGTTTGACTTTGAGTGCCGGAACGCCAAATTCTTGGTTGTCCCCATGAAACACCGAGGATTGGGAGCCGTTATGCGAAATGATGCGGCAACCGCACTCATGGCCGGAATCTCCACCAATCGAGTAGTCTTATTTATTAATGCCTCTCCAGTAGGTCCGTCGTATATTCAAGCGCCGTGGTCATGGTCCTCTTGCCCACGACAGGACAAGCAATGTTTCTTTCTTCCAGACTCCCCATGCATCCTAACCATCGATGAATTACAGAATGCCACAGCTCTCAGCAAGGGAGAACGACGACAGCTCTTCAAGACGGGTCAAATACCCTCGAAGAAGAGTGAGGCTAGAGTTGTGATCATGGACATGTACACTCGACCTCAGCGAACGCCACCTACCTTTAGAGAACAAATAGTGGGAATCATTCAAAACAATCTCCTGCAACCGCTCGTGGAACAAACTCCCAACGACCAGGATCCTCGCATCCTGCGACTTTTCCAAGCACTTGACTATATACAACACGACGACGAGAGTTTAGAGGTACAAAATAAATCTGTCTTTGGGTATTTTGGAAGAAAGTCAACGGCACATCATGCTATGATTCTGTATGCTATGCGACCCAACCATTTATACGCTCAGCGATTACAGCAATTGATGCAGCTGGCTTTCGCCGACTACAACAGGGACGATCATTTGATGTTGGGAATGCCCATTCGAGCTTCTGACAAGTGTGGGTTGGAAAGTGAATGTCCCTCCTTTGACTTGTACATGAACCTTATGCAAACTGTTTGGGACAAGCACAGCAGAAGTGTTGAGGGTACCTCCACTATGGGTTCGTCTAAGAGAAAGGTCAGTATAATTTTCACATCAGAATCGGCCGTCGTCCATCAAGAACAAAAAGATTACCAAGCGAATTACAATTTGTCGTTTCCTTTGGTGGAGAATGAAAACAAAGCCTCCCATCACGTTCCATTTGATTTCATCACCAACAGCTACGATCTTGTGCAAGACAGTGGTGACCCCACGAAGTTAAATGACGGCGAAATCAGTAGCAAAGAAGAGATCCTACTTTCCACCATTGCATCCCTACAAATGCAATTGAACTCTGATTATGTCGTTGGAAATTGTTGCAGCAGCCATCATATACTCTTGGTGGATCTGTTGCAAGAGGGGTGTGGCAACCGTAACAATGATGATGTGTCACAATGCATGCAGGACCATGAAGACCGGACGTTTCGACTTTGTTGTGCTTGGTCCAAGACACCCGCATGCTTGGAGAAGCGAGAAAACAGGAAGGATATGTAGAAATCACTCTCCTAGAATTTGCGTGATGAAGATCGTCTAAAAGCTGCAATATAAGCCATTCTCATTGTCTTATTAAGATGAATGTGAGCCCCAAACCAATATGAAGGCAACTGAATACGCTAATGAATAGTTGTCCCCTCATCATCTTTCACCTCTTCTTTCTCCAAGGTCAAAAAACGACACTCATAGTTATATGGGAGGTATTTGAGGCTGAAGACGCCAATGTCGTAACTGTTCTTTTTCGAGTTCCAGATGGTTTGTAGAGCATCCTTCTTTTCCTGCGACAAAAATGGTAGAAGCGTCACCAACACATCGCTGGCAGATTGGCCCGATCCAAAATCTTTTTCAAACCATTGGCAGACACGGGGCAGCGTGATGTTAGCATCTTTGTTACCCTTTTGTTTGATGGAAACAGTCAAAGCTACAAAGTCTCGTGTCACCATGTCCAGTTGCTCATTCAGTCTTTCTGGCTTGTAAAGTGGAACCCGGGAGGTTGGCATACTGAGAGAGCCAGGATTCAAAGCAAAATTAATGCGAAAGTCTGCCTTAGTCAAGGCAAATATATAATATGACTTTGGGAGAACGAATCGGGAAAGGAATTGAGACGGATTACTCATTTCAGCTCTGATAACGTTATGTTCCAATTCAGCCAGCGAGAAAATGTCGTCGGACACTTGAAAGGCTATTGTATTGAAGTAGCTGATCCACTTCAAGCTCGAGTCAGGAGGGCTCAATACAATGTAGGCATGCATGATAAAGACATGATAGACATTCAGAAAAAACGCCAGGCGCTCCTGCTCATTCAAACTGTAGGCATCGGCGACCTTGAGTGCAGCGACACAATCTAGAAAATCACACAAGTCCGAGTCGTCCGGACCCTTTGGTTGCAAAGCCATAACCTTGGCCAGCGCCTCCTCCGCAAGACCAAGTGTCTCTTTTGGTGATATCGCACATTTCGTTCGGAAGCTGAGTTTGCGACAATTCAAAATACGACGTTTCTGACAATCCCACATGGTAGACTTGTGCAAGAACTCCTCCATAGGATCGTCGACCTCGAAAAGGTGATTTGTGAATGAACGGGATGTGCGGTGGGTTGCCTTTGGTAGGCCATTGACAGTAGTCATCCATGAGTCTCGGCTCTCCTTCGAAGAAAACATCAAGTAGGTAACTCGACCAAATGTTTCGATTTGTAGGTAAAAAAACGATGGTAATCGGGGAGCGTCGTCGCCCTCTGGAATAGATACATTAATGATGCTGGATATTGATATTCGATAATGAATCTTGGACCTTTCCATGTGATGAAACACAATTTCTTCATCTTGTAACACGACTCTTTCTTCAATCCAATGTCGGTCGCTCAAGGCCCGGGCTACAAATCCTGATAGTGTACCAGGTATTCTCTTTGGATTGCGATCTTTGCTGGAGAGAAATCTTTTGTCAAAACTTGTCACGCCCTTCTCGAAACGATGCAATTTGTGCACCTTTCCCGTCTCGACATGTGCTGCTGCATATTTAAGTCCCAGGATCCTTCGTATTCTCTCTTCACTGGATATGCGATGCGAGAAACGATCGTCCACTTCTACCAAATTTGGCCCCCCGAATGCCTCTTCCACCATTTTCGCCGTGCGGAAAAACGTTAGATCAGTCTGTCTCTTGCCATTGAAGGCATATACAGTCTGATACTTTCCTCTCTTCGAATACATGTCGATCCAACATGGACAAAACTCGTCAATGATCTGAAGCACATAATTGTGGGGCGACGAAGACGTCAGATTGATGTCGATGATCAGACTCTCTGGAAGCATCGCTTCAGACTGGACAGTGTCAAAGAATTCTAGTTCATCGTCCTCCACACCTTCCTCCAACGGTGGCATGAATCCAGCATCGCCCTTGTTCGTCTGCGAGAGACCTTCTACTTCTGTCAATTGATCTTCGCTCCACTCACTGCCGCCATCGTCATCGATCGATCGATCATCAAAGACGGGAGCATCGTGTCCTAAGAATTGCAATTCGACGCTAAGGCAGTATTTATTGGTCGATATCAAATGCCTTTCTTCCTTCAGATTATTGGGTACTTCGTAAAGTACAACACTGGCGGAAGAATCACTCCAGAATGTTTGCAATGAAACATCTTTGCCAACAGGCAGTTTGACGACGGACCATGACGGAAAATCAATGTACATGGAATGAAACGACATGGAATAGGTATCCGTCGTATTCCAGTCAATCTTTGTCTTGTAGGCCTTCCGATCTCTGGCAGATTGAGGGTCTTCTTCTAGCTCTTCCATAATGTCCGGTGGAGTTTCACCGGGAGGCGTCACTACAAGTCTTTCAAAGAATGTTGACGCCGGGAAACAAATATGAGCCCTCTCCTTGTCTGCCGTTCCAAAGGAGTAATGCAGCGCAGGATTGAAGCTTTTTGTCATTTTCAAAATGATATTACACAATCCACTTGCAATCAGCCCAAGATTCATAGGATTCGAAATTTCCATGCCAGCCATGAGAGTCCCTTCCGGTTGGTATTTGAGCTTCCCTTGCAGTTGAATGGAGACACGGCGTTTCTTTTTGGAGAATAACCGTTCGTGCCAAAACGGGTCGTCCTGGGGCGGATCTTTGGGCCTAATGAGCAGTAATAGTTGTCCCACAAAGAGTTCCGTTTCGACGGGGATGGGTGTCTGTGAATTGAGAGGAAATGGAGTAAAATTCCCATCCATGGAAAGGACTCTGGTTCGAAGAGTAGGGAATATCCTGTTTTGAGAACTGATATCTCTGGTTGTGACGACTGGCGGGACCATGGAAGGCAAGGACAAAGTCCGTCGCATGGAAGAACTCCTCTCACTGCTTGCAGAACCACTCGTCTGTTCGTTTGTCGACAGTACGACGAATCTGCGATTGTTTCCGTTCGATTGTTTCTCAGGATTGTTGTTTGTCATGAATTCGATAACCATGGATCGATTTTCTGGCTGAGACCAGACTGCCGATGTCGTTAATATGATGGAGCATCCACCTGCTGATACGAATTTCGCCAATCGGTGCTGTGAAATGTTTGTCTCGTCGACTGGGATCCCTTCTGCGACCGCTCGCTCCGCCGTTTCCAAAACTTCCGTATCGTTGTTCAAACAGATTGTCGCATACGATGAAACTGTAGATGATGTTTCTCTATGCAAAGCAACGGGCAGTACTATAATAGTACAAGAGTATGGCTGTCCTGCATGCAAGCTGACAGTTGCTGGAGTCTGTTCCGAATCCAGCTCGAACCGTGACGGAAGGATTTTCGACAATAGCTCTCCATCCTCCGGGGGAGACGATGAGTGAATCACAGCCACAGATGCCTCCATCGTCTCAATAATATTGGAGGCCATAGATGTTATCGACTGCTTTCAATACCTGTGCCTCGTCTCTTTCACAACTTCCTAGACGTCGAATACGAACAGAAAAGGCTAAGAGAGAAGGATTAGAGTTGAGACGACCCTCCTAAAAACTCTATTCTACTTACGACAGTACGTCGTAAGCAGTA
Organism: Nitzschia inconspicua; assembly: GCA_019154785.2. Lineage (NCBI taxonomy): Eukaryota > Bacillariophyta > Bacillariophyceae > Bacillariales > Bacillariaceae > Nitzschia > Nitzschia inconspicua. The sequence goes on along the minus strand of JAGRRH010000013.1, from coordinate 2,080,840 downwards.
GCACGACCGTAAAGATCAGATGATGGATGCTGCTGGCCTTCGCACGGTGAATACACGTATGACGTCATTACGTTAAAAAGCGAAGTGAGTCCGTGAAATGTGAACTCTTTTTGGGTATGATCTATCACACGTCGTACAACAACGGTAGGAGCTGCAACTCTTTTAGTGGCTATGAGCTAGCTAGCATTATTCACTGTACAGTTTCTCCCCGCATTGGAAGGTTATAATTCATTCTGGTTACCAGAACTTGATTGTTGCTTTTTCATCTCCCCATAAAGTAGCGTCAGATTGATGCGACGATTTTTGTATCCCTTTTGGAACCGAAAATGATCAGTGGTATGGAACAGCGCCGAATCGAAAATAACCGCTCGATTCTCTCGGTAGGGAATGGTCACATTTGCGAAGTTGGATGGTGCAATCAATGTGTCGTAGACAAAGTCTGTATCTCGATTGTACCGCTCAAAGTCCCAATCTTCGGGTGGTCGAACAGTGTACACGACCAGACCTCCACAATTCGGATCCAAGTTGGCCTGATTTGGCGTCAGCCACAAGTTGACATTAACGGCTGCTTCGTCGGCATGCAAGTTGATTCCACCGTAATCTGAATCGTATTTGTACGCCCACATGTACTTGAGGGGATGATTCTCAAATATTTGTGGCAACAAGTCGCGCAAGTCCAGTGACAACTGTAATAGAATCCGTTGATGAAGTCCATCGTCAATGTACGCGCCAGTATACCCACCAAACCGCTCGGGTAACTTGGTTTGGTACCACACTGTCGATTCCCACATAATTTTTTCCTGAATCAGCTGGAGGGCTTCCTTTGACAAGACATTGTCCACCACGACAATCCCGTTTTCCGCCCATTCCTGTTGGATTTCCAACGGAGAGGGACGGATGTCATCACTAAATATGGGAATCCGAGTCCCATCATCCCGACGTTCACTGACAGGAGGGACGTGCAAAGCTCGATTGTAGACGTTCATAATTCCATCTTGAACGTCTGTTTGTTGAAACTGGTACAATCCCATGGTGGCTTGGAGTTCCTCCAACGGAGGTATCCTCTTCAAGAGGCGTTCATAGGTGGGCGCAACCACCGTGCCAAAGAATTCGGCCTTTTCAGGATCTGATGTCATCAGTGCTGTAGCAAGGTACAGAGCTTGTTCGTGGTCTGCTCGTAATTTGTATTCTGATGTGTATGTGGTACCTCCCCCCAGGGATATCTTCCGTTGACTGAGTCGATTGATGCGTTGTTGCGGATCGGGATTGCGACTACTTCGAAGAAAGGTTTCTTCTAGAAGGGAATGGGCCCCATCAAGGTCTATCTTTTGGAGCATCTCCAAGCTGTCTAGCAATGCGATCTCGTCAGGCGACAGCGATGATACAGATGATGTGTCGCTGTCATGGCGATGTTCTTCAGCAACGAGGGAGACGATTGACAACACCGATATCCAAAAGTTGGCGAGACAAAAGGACGCACAGCAGGAGATACGAAACTGAATCATGTTGCAGCCCGGTGTCCTTGACAGTCACGATTGTAAGGTGAACCGTCCAATGGTAATATTATAATGATTGTTGTCTGAAGCAATGATGATGTTCGTTATGAGTTTACTGTGAAGATCGTGCCATTGATCACGAGAAAAGATGATAGTAGATTTTTGCAGGATTTTCTAATGACAATCCATTCACTGTCATTCCACACAATCTTCGATCTGACAGTGAAATCCATCAAGTTTGATATGCGCCCTGTGAGATGAGAAGCAGATTCTCAAAAGTTCCAAGTGTTTGAGCTTTGATGAGCACGTATCATACATACATAGGTACCGGTATGATACTACCGGTACTTCGAGTTGATTGATTCGACTTGTTCGACCAATAGATGACGTCAGCGTATCTTTTCTTTCGGTGATCGATCGATCGAAATCTACGCATTGACTGTGAGACAAGGGCATCATCCAGTAGGCAAAAATAGGATGACGTATCATACATCCACAACATTCATCATCAACAAGTCTGCTGACACAAAATCAGGACCACGACCGACTCAACGACATGACAATGAAATCCATTCTCCGCTGTGTTGCGTTCTTGGCTGCCATCTCCGTCACTCAAGGTTTTTTGAGTGTTTCTCTCTTTCCCGTCTCTAACGGCTCGTTTTCACCTTCCTCCGCCCTATCGTCTTCCACCATGTCGGACGTTGCCGAAGTCAAAGTCGGAGACAAGATCCCTTCCATTACTCTCATGGAGGGCGTGGGCGACTTTGAAAAGAAAGAAGTGGACATTGCCGAATTGATTGCCGGTAAGAAAGTGGCCATCTTTGGTGTGCCGGGAGCCTTTACGCCAGGTTGCAGCAAGTCCCATTTGCCCAGTTTCATCACTGCACAGCCGGAACTCAAAGAAAAAGGAGTGGATCTGACCATTTGCATTGCCACCAACGACCTTTATGTGATGGAAGCTTGGGGTCGAGAATCGGGTGGCAAAGATGCCGGTATTGTATTCTTGAGCGACTCGAATGCCGAACTTACCAAGGCCCTTGGGCTGTTGATGGACGGTGGTATTATGCCAAGAACCAAGCGATTCTCATTGGTAGCCGACGATGGCGTCGTCACACACTACTTTTCTTCCGCTGAGCAAGCTTCCGACACATGGGCACCTGCGGTGCTCGCCAAGCTTTAGAGGGAGTCAAACAATTTACGAAATGGTAGATGAGCCGGCTTGTAAAATACTTTGATGACACTCGAGATTAACGCAACACTTTCTTATGTTAGCACCACAAGTTGTAGTCGCCGGTTTCACAACACTTTTTAGATTGTTACGAGTCTTTCTTCTTGACATCTATCCTAAAAAGCTTGATGTGCAGTTTTTCGCACAATTGCGATATGGCCCGATTCGCCCAAAGAGAGATTGCGGCCAAATAGAAAACATCCAAAGCCCACTCGAGTTGTTGCTTCATGCCGCTGGTCAACCAATCGTGTTGGGCATATCTTAACCACAAACTGGCAGTCAGAAATGGGAAAATGGCCATTTGAAGACTGGCAAAGGCCATACGTGCCATGCTGAAGACAATGATTTTGATGGTAATCAAACAAAAGGCCAAACCCAGCGCCAAGGTCGATTGTTGATTAATCACTACTCCCACATACGACAACAGCCACGGTCCCAAGGCTAGTTTGGAGACTGCCGAAAAGAAGACTTTGATATCACCTCCCACATGCTCATAGACTCGAATGTACGATAATGTGGTCAAACCAATAATGAGAAAAACCCACATGATTGCCGCCACATGGCGCACTTGGAGTTCATGCAGTCCGCCGGTCCACCAGAGAAGTAAGGACTGCACAGAATTGGAATCGTTAGCATCGCTCAAGGTGACGACGCGTTGTTCGTAAATTTCCCGTCCGAACAGACCCGTCACCAAACTCCACAGTGCCATTCCATACGTTACTTCAGTGACCCCGACATTCCGGTGGCATGCGGCAAACTGCCCGTGTAGTACTCTTCCCACTGCGCTTGAAAAAATGCAGTCTGTAGGCTGCATTGCAACGTGACCAATAGTACCGGAGGAAGCTGGACAATGCATTGGATGGCTTGCACATGACTGACATTGCCTAATGCATCAACTCCATGATCAAAGAGTTGTCCCAGTGGACTGGAACTGTTGGTGCGTCGCGCCTGTTTGCCATCCATACAATCCAAGGTGTAATAAGCACACAAGGCAAAGGCATTCCAAAAGTACAACCATCGAGGAATGGGATTGTCGGAAGAGTCGTCGTTGTCATCTTGGTGGTTCAAAAAGTGCACACTCAACACGTAGCTGATCAAGCAGAAACAACCTCCAATGGTGGTCACTAAATTGGGAGCCAACCACAGGGGCAAAAACTCGGTCAGTTGCGTCCATCCAGGATTTAAGAACGTATCCAGGCTGGTGTAGGAACCAGCCTTGTACTTGTGTTGCGCAATTTGTTCGCACCCGTCCGGTGTCAAAACTCCGTCCATCGTCGTTGTGGCGCTGTTTTTGCTGGCAGTTGGTTCGATCAGCCACACGTGCATTTTGTGCTGATCCTTGGGGGAGGATGTTGTTCGGGATGTCATGTTGGTTATTGTCGTCAAGATACGGTTTTCAAACAAAACAAAAACGAACGCTACTTTCTAGAGGCCAAAGTAGCAGCAGAGTGTGTATCGCCGTCTCAGAGATTGAGATGATGGGAAACACTTTTTCTAGCAGCTGCCGGATGACGATCACAGTGTCAATCGCAATGCACTGGTTACAGGCTAATGCTTGAAGACAAAAAAATAATATGGTGTTACAATTGATGCTCAAGAATGAATCTTCGCCTGGAGCAGCAGAACTTTGCAATCAGTCAACCCTTGATGTTGTTTGTGTCATCCTCATCGGCAAAAAGAGAGCGGGAATAGACGAATGATTGTGATGGCATGTGATACCGTAGTAAAAGTAAATTGAAAATGACGTATATATTGTATTCAATTCATAATCTTATATTGAAATGGAAAACAATAATATACTTCGAATATTATTTTTTTACGAATAATTAAATAATTGGAAATATTATAATGACTCCAGTGAATCTCTGAAATGCTATGTACGTAGCGGAGGGCAAACTGTGTTCACAAGGACGTATATTAGGTACGGTAGTAGTCTGCCCTACTACGTCTACTTCTGCGTACTCCGAGTACCGTATTTCGTATCGGTACTCGTGCGGTATACGGTACCTCTGTATACTACTTCCGATGAGCTATAATACAATCTGGATCAGAAGTGATGATGATGACGATGATGATGATAACGTGTAAACATTCATTATTTTCTTACTACAGTACGTCTACCTCGCATCTGCTTTCAGTTGCGCTAGCTTTGTATTCCATTCGTCGATCTGAGCATAAATCGTCTCGGCGGTCAAATCGTCCTTTGCCAAGCAGTCCTCGAGGACAAACGGACCTTGCTTGGTCCGTTGCAGGAATATGGTCGTGGCTACCGAGTCCAACTCGTAGGCCACATCTCGAATCAGGGACCGCACGAATGTCCCACCACCACATTCCATGTCAATCGTGAAGTGGGGCAACTCCTCGACACTGACGAGGTCTAGGCTGTAGATTTCTACTTGTTTCGACTCAATGACCAAGTTCTCGTCCACATTTCCACTACGAGCCACCTCGTACAGTTTCTTACCATTGACACGCTTGGCAGAATACAAGGGCGGTACTTGTTCGATCGTGCCACGAAACATAGGTAACACATCTTCCAGCGCTTCTCGAGTGACGTGCTCCCACGGAGCTTCCTTGACCACAGTGCCGCTTGGATCCAAATCCAAGGTGGACGTTTCCATTCCCAACTTCCCCGTGGCACGATACGCCTTACTACCGCTCAAATAATCGTTCAACTGTTTGGTACCGTGTCCCACGCCAATCACCAGAACGCCCGTCGCTAATGGATCCAACGTTCCACCGTGTCCCACCTTGACTTTGCGTGCCTTGTTGCGACGGCTGCGCATAGGTGTCACTTGGGCGCCACGGTTGCGAGCGTCTCTCTCTAACATCCCACGAATGTAGCTGACCATGTCTTGAGAGGTCCAATTCAAGGGTTTATGGACAGCCAACAGGCCTTCGGCAAGATATAAAGGGATTTCGATGCTGTTGCCGTCCGTGTTGGTAGAATTGGTCTTTGAAGATTGCGATAGATTGTCGCTTCTTTCTGGTTGTTGTTGACCTTGTTCGCTTGTAGCGCTCGAGCTGTATAATTTATGGAGTCTATCGGCGTTCCGGACGCCTTGTTGTGATTGTGCAAGTGGAATTTTATTCCAAAGGGTGATAGGAAGTATCAAGGAGGTTGAACTCGTCGCGTGGATTCTGGTCTTCTGTACGGTTGTAACTACTGGGCGGAATGCATGGACTTTAAACGTCTGCCCGACAGGTGCTGTGTTTCTCGGAAGCCAGCTGTTCCTGACGAACATGAGGGATATACTCAATGCCATGATCTGACGTGCTTGTAATGTTGTGAAGGGCCAAGTCGTCGACCTGTAGAATGGTACATGTACAGAAAAGTTCATTTCCTGTGATTCAATATCGAAGTGCTCCAATATATTACGGCTGCGATTGGTATTTACTTTTTATTCATTACCCTCGACGACAGTGTTGGAGTTGGTAATGCCGCGCTGGGAAGACAAAGACAATCGATCGACGAAATAATGTGAAGAAAAAGTGATGGGTGAGGGTGGTAATTTGACGTCAAAAATCTCTAACTCTAACTGTGTGTTGAAGTTATGGAACGAAGGACGAGCAATCCGACTCTACCGCTAGCTACTAGCTATGAAGTAGCTACCGTAGCAGGACGCGTACATTAAAATAATAAAAAATGTACTTCACGGTCAGGAATTTACTCCTCTCTACTCTCTACTGGTAGCTAGCTACTAGAGAGGTAGTAGAGTACTTAGTAGTACAAGGTAACGAGTCACCTAACGTCGTATTGTACCGGTATTTCGTCTCTACTTTCGTACTAACTGTAAGATTCCCCTTTGCTTTGAACTACTCATCCAGACTTTATGGAATGATTAAGAAAGCTTTGTTGGACAACGAATCATGGTAGATGTTCAATCTCATTTGATCCATATCCGCATATGCAGCAGCCCTTTGGAGTTTGTCATGGAAAAATGAGCTTGAGAAATGCCATTGACGGATCCATCGACCTAGCTTCAGCAATGTCTTCGTAGCTGCAATGAACCAACAGCGACAGCAAAAAGCAAAAAATGATCAGATGGCTGGATATCCATGCATATGAGTGGAATCCAGTGCCATAGTCAAACGTACCGGATTGTATTTCGCTCCTTGGTTTTGCATGTCTTTTGGCTTTGCAGAGCGAGCTTCTTTAAGAACAACTCAGCGGCCATGGTTGTCATGATTGCTGCCTCATTCTGAACAATTGTATTATCAGGATCCAGCTTCATAGCCTAAATGATCAAAACAAAAACAGTGAGAACACCCGTGTGAGATATGCCTTATGCACCCTAGATGAGAATGCACTCGTCCTGTCCGGTCAATAGGGCGACTCTGGACAATAATTCATCAACCCACTTTTTTGACAGTTCGAAACGGTATCGTTAAACCTGCCACAGCTGGAGCTCGTCCACGTCTTGCATTGGGAGGGACAGCTGGTTTTTTACGAGCCTTCTTTTTTGGAGGAGGAGCAGTAGATGATTCTGGAGTCGAAGGTGCGTGAGAGGTCGATTCCTCACCAACAGCAGAGGATTTGGCATCGTCGTCCTCATCTTCAATATCGTCGTCTTCCTCCTCCTCCTCCTCATCGTCCTCCCCTTCATCGTCATCTTTGTGCTCTGTTGTACCTGTCGCGTGGCTCATGTCGTCGTCACCTTCGCCCTCGTCTGGTTCCACTTCCTTGTCGACCTTGGACAGAGAAGTGTCCTTGGATGATTCGTCGTCCATTTGAATGCTTCCAGTTTCTTCCACTGTTATTATGATTACTGGATCTATCGTGTAGCTACTAGTAGAGCGTCGCTCGGATGATTAGTAGTAAGATTAGTACGGTAGTTTGCTACTACTGGAGTAGGGTAGCTAGGTATGTACTACGTAGTAGAGAAAGTTGTCGCAACGACGGATTCCCTCTCGTTGTGTTGCGGCAAACAGCCGCGAAAATTACGTCATAAACGGGACTCAAAACATTTGTGAATGGAACTACTGTCTCCGTTGCTGTTGTAGCGACCTTGTTTATTCTTCAAACAACGAGATCACTTTGTTACACATTGGTTCGAGATGAAACATGCCCTACTACCCACAACTACTGGTAGTTTTGTGAGCATTTTCATCACCGTTTCAGTAATACGACCCTGTTGGCCCATATTGTTTCCTTCCTCCTCGACGATGCTTTTTTCTTTCAAAATTGGCTGATATTCAAGTTGTTGGTGCTATTTCCATATGCGGTAATACAATATACTTTGTACATCAAGGACGTAAAGAATATATATGATATACTATCAATAAGATAATAGTTCATCAGATCATATTAGTATTTTCTTTGCGGAATACGTCTGGACCCATTTTGCTACGTTGGACGCATCGTTCAGTCCAAAGCGAAGAAGGACAACAACATTCCTCATCATCTTTATACTTGCCGCAAATTCTGGTGCCGCTCATGTAGCAACTATTATATTCCATACACAAGTCGCAGATTGAATGTTTGTTTTGTGGTAAGTGTCGCATGTGTATTGGTGAGGTGCACAAGATTTTCACCAATTGTTTTGACAGAAGTCGTCACACTACCAAGCGTTGAAACAGTCCAGGCAACAATGAATGTCAGAGCCGTAAGTTTGCATATCTGAACAATCCAAGCAAAACATTTTATCACAAATATCACAAATGTCTCGAGGTGGACAGCTGCCATTACCGCATGAACACATAGCACACTTGCAACATTCACCTCCATCATTGTAGTTGGGGAAACAGTCAACGTGATAGGAATTGTTGCAAGAATCGCAGCTGTGGAAGTCTTCGAAAGTACCGCAATTTCCTCCTCGATTACATTGGCAGTAACCACATAACGCGCACTCTCTGAAGTCTTCTGGCAAACACGTATCATTGATGCAAAAATGATCATCGCATTGGTCGCATCTCACAATGCGTGTGCATTCCTCACGGCAGCATGAGACCTTTTCACAAACCTTGCACTTCCCAGGGTCTCCTATCACTTCATTAATACACCAGAACTGACAGCGAGTCACTTCACAGTCGTCGCAGGTAAAAGTGTAGTCTTTTTTGGGGTAGAAAAGGCTGCAGTCATGGCAACGTTGTTCCCCCCTTGCCTCCATGACACATTCGACGCACTTGAGGGACGGTACCGTCTCACTATGAAAGATACAGTGTTCTTGATTTGTTCCTTTCTCGACGTAAGTTACGACAACTCCCTCGATGATCTTTCTTGGTGTCTCAGTGTCTAGGTGTCCATTCCAGACCATGGCAGATGGCTTCATCTCCATTTTGTTACCATGTTGGACACAAAAGAATGTGTCCAGATGAAATTTTTTGCAAATGGTTGGCTGGGTTTGCAAAAAAACAAGAATTTCCTTGGGATCCAAAAACGCCATGATTTGGTGTGCCACAATCTCTCCCAGGAGAGACGATGTCAAGAGGGCGCTGGCGTTGTTCGCGAGACATGGTACTGTACTATCTTTGACTGCCTCCAAGCGCTGGCGTTTGATCGGTGGAGGACCTTTCGCTGCCGGCGGCTTTTTGTCCATTTCTCCTGCTTGATGAGTCGGTTGGGACATGTTTCTAAGAAGTAATTGATATGCTTGTAAAATGTTTCGGGAGCCGCTGTACTTTGGAACTGCAGTCGAGCAATGACGATGAGATGAGTTTTGTGATGGCATCTGTGATGGAGATGAATGAGGACAAAACAAAAAATCGAGAGGGAAAACGCCGGAAGTGAGAAATTCATTAAGGTTGAGGGTTGATCATTGCATTCGTGATTCGAACAGAACTACTCCGTACTCCGCACTACAGGGCGATTCGTCTAACCTCACCGACGGGCCGCGAGTCTTACGATTGAAGTCCTAACTGTAAGTACAGAGGCATTGTTTGTCATCTGATCGCTCCAGGATGAGACGAGAACATGGGTGGACTGCCAAAGGGAACAAATATGCCAGCTGATCAGTTTTGCTGAAAAGATGTATCGAGGAGGCTTGACATCGTCCGGCGGCGGGATGTTATGATGGCGCACTTGGGGACAAAACCTTCTTGTTCTTTCTCTTGCTTACGATCGACCTCCTCTATGTACTAGGGTTTAATGATTTGATGTTTTAGAGTTGTTGTTATCCTACTACAGTGTAGTAGTTCTATTCTGAGTTTGGACGATGTCTTCAATTTATGATCGTCAAAAGGGGGGGGGGGGGCGGATAACTAACTGTAAAGAAGCTACCTAGAGTAACTGTAATAAGAGCGACAACTTCCATCCATCACGGCAATGAGAGAGATGAGTTCTACAACTGTATTACGTGCTCACAAACCAACGTTTACACGTTATGTTAGATGATCTTGCCGACTACAACTTACTACTACTAGCGACCTACGGTAGTAATGCACTGTGTAATACCGTAACTACTCTCTCTACTAGCTAGTAGAGACTGGTCTACCTACTCGTATTGGGTAGACAAACTACAACGCACTACTATTTGGTACTGTTATAATAGTACGAAATTACCGTACTTTTACTTAGGTACGGTACTGTTAGTAGTAGTGGTAGTACGAAGTAGTAACAGTAAGTACGGTAGTATGATAAAATAACTCGTGCCTTTCATCCGTACGTCCGTCACTCGATTTCTCCACGTGTCGCTTTTCGGATCTACTTCGATCTTTGAAGGGCTTCTCGCAATCTCTCTTTCACGCCATCCATCATCGTTGCATTATTACTGTGGTATTTGATTCTCAACGAGTTCCATATTTTATTTCTTCTGTATTTTGTCATCTGCAACAGTTCCACTACAGTAGTTTGCATTCGGTACTGCTGTAAAATAAATATATAAGCATGAGAAATTTACCTGTGCAGCAAACGATGGTGATGTCGTCGTGGCTGCTGATTCTAGGCAGCTTGTGGCGTCCGACCGAATCGTCCCTCTTTGGGTTTCGACAACGTTCAACAACACAGGTACCATTGCCCTTCCAACGGGAATCTATTACCAGCGATGCCAAACAGTTGCTACACCGGAACAATCTCTCTCAGCAGCTTCTAGGATTGCGTGGTGGTGCAGCGTCCGACAAGAAGAACAATGGCAACGGAGACATTCAAGGCCCCTGTATCGGCATTGATTTGGGAACGACCTACTCCTGTGTCGGTGTGTGGCGAAACAACCGCGTCGACATTTGTCCCAACGAACAGGGCAATCGCATCACACCGTCCTACGTGGCCTTTCTGAAAGATGGGACCCGCCTGGTGGGCGATGCCGCCAAGAATCAAGCTCCACAAAATCCAGCCGGGACCTTTTTTGATGTCAAACGTCTCATTGGACGGAATTACAACGACGCGACGGTACAAAGCGACAAGAAACTCTTTCCGTACGATATTGAAAAGGATCAACATGGCAAACCAATTGTACAGGTGCCCAAGGAGTTGGCCAGTGGCGGAAAGACCCAATTTACGCCCGAAGAAGTGAGCGGCATGATCTTACGGAAAATGAAAGAAACGGCCGAAGCGTACTTGGGACAGCCCGTCAAACATGCGGTGGTGACAGTACCGGCGTATTTCAACGATGCTCAGCGACAGGCAACCAAAGATGCGGGGACTATTGCTGGATTAACGGTGGAACGAGTCATCAATGAACCAACGGCTGCGGCCATTGCCTACGGCTTGGACAAGCAAGATCGAGAAGAAAATATCTTGGTCTTTGATCTTGGTGGTGGTACCTTTGATGTTACCTTGCTCTCGATTGACAATGGTGTTTTTGAGGTATTGGCGACGAGCGGTACGTAACCTAACTGATGCATTGTTGGGTGCTGGATAGATAATGTTGTTTTTGGACGACGACAAGTGCGCTAACATCTTGTCCGTTTTCCGCCGACAGGAAACACTCATTTGGGAGGAGAGGATTTTGACCAGCGCCTCATGGAGTATTGTATGAGTCAATTCAAACGCCAGTCGGGAATAGACATTTCAGACGATAAGCGGGCCAAACAGCGACTTCGAAAGCAATGTGAAAATGCGAAACGAACGTTATCGACCCAGACCAGCGCAACCATTGATTGTGAGGCATTGGCTAAGGGCGAAGACTTTAGTACTACTATTTCTCGCGCCAAGTTTGAGGAACTCAACCTCGATTTATTCAAAAAGACACTGACACCCGTTACACAGGTGTTGAAAGACAGCGGGTTGAGCAAGAACGATGTTGACCAAATCATCCTCGTAGGAGGATCGACTCGCATTCCCAAGATTCAGACCATGTTGTCAGAGTTCTTTGGAGGAAAGAAGCTGAACAAGTCGATCAATCCCGATGAAGCAGTGGTACGTGTCATTGCATCCAAACATTGACTGGATGCTGCTAATGAGGATACTTCATGACGCTTGGCTTCTGACGAGATCACGGCAGCCGGAGTAGTTACCGGGTCCAACTACCGTGCATCTCTTGATGTGAGTAGTCATTACAAATCTCTGAAGCAGCCTACAGATCATCCGACTCAATTGAAGTTACGACCTTTTGCGTGTATCTGACGAGTTTTCTCTCTCTTTTTCGTCGCCTCCTAATTAGGCTTACGGAGCTGCCGTTCAGGGTGGAATTTTGAGTGGCGATGCCGCCGAAGCTACGAAAGATGTCCTTTTATTAGATGTGGCCCCATTGTCAATGGGAATTGAAACTGCCGGTGGGGTCATGACTACTTTGATCAAGAGAGGGACAACGATCCCCGTGAAAAAATCACAGATCTTTTCTACATACGCCGATAATCAACCAGGTGTCAACATCCAAGTGTTCGAAGGCGAGCGAGGCATGACCAAGTCTAATCGTTTGTTGGGTCAATTTGAGCTATCTGGGATTCCTCCAGCACCAAGAGGCGTCCCTCAAATCGAAGTCAGCTTTGACGTCGACGCCAATGGTATCCTCAGCATTTCCGCGCATGATAAGGGTACCGGCAAGCAAGAGTCATTGACCATCACCAGCGAAAAGGGGCGACTGTCGGAGGCAGAGATTGAAAGGATGGTGCGCGAGGCTGAGGAATTTGCCGAGGAAGACGCCAAGGAAAAGGCCAAGATCCAAGCAAAGAACGATTTGGAAGCTTACTTGTACAATCTCAAAAATTCCATCAACGATACCCTGCAGGGGAAGTTGTCAGAAGATGACAAAACAACGTTGACAAAGGCGGTAGACGACGGTCTGGTATGGTTAGAGGACAATCCAGCTGCTGAAAAAGACGAATTTGATGCCAAGCAAAAGGAAGTAGAAGGAATCGCGAATCCCATCCTGAAGAGGGCGTACGAATCCAGCGCCGGTGCTGCTCCCCAAGGAGACGATGACTTCCTTGGGGAAGATCTAGACGGCGTACACGACGGGCCTACAGTGGAAGAAATGGACTAATTTCCTCTGACACCTACGGGAATATGATGTACATGGGCTCTAGATAGAATAATTGCGTCCACAAAGTTACTCAAATGCTGATATTATTTCTGCTTCCATCTTGATCGCCTCTTCCAATTCCTCTTGCGTATTGGACTGTAGTACGGAAACCGCATCCTTGTCAAAGACTTCTGCGGCATTTTTTTCGCGTGTTATAATGACACTGGGTAGGGGAGAGCGCCGAAGATAGTTTTGTAGCTTGACTTTCTCGTCGTCTAAAAGTTCCCCACTATACCCTTGGTCGGAGGGCGGCAAATGCCCCAATGAGGCCATCTTATTGTTCCGAGGAATAGCATCGCGATCGTAGGTGGGGAATACATATATGTTAGAAATATCGGAAAACAAAGACGCCATACGGTTCATCAATATCGACACGGATACATAGCGATCGTGTCGTTCGTTGTCCAAGCCTTCCATGCTGGGAGGATAGGATACGGCGATGGCCACCTTCTCTTCCTCAGGAAGAGTCAGCAACTCACAAACGGACGTCCAATATCCAGAGAGGATATCACAAACATCCGTCGAGCCAATGATTCGGTTGAGAATTGTTCCGCTCCCTGGTGACGTTCGAGTAGCAAAAGATTCCATCGCCCTCATCCATTGTGTTCCGTCTACGGTCGGTGCGGATTGTTTAATGGATTGATACACGTCGGCGTCAGTTTTTGTTCGATTGGATGTTGCTAGAACAATGGCAGGTCCCACACCCCTCCCAACCAGAGTGGTGTTGATTCGCTTCAATTCTGGTACATTCTCCATTAGGAACGAGTCTGACTTGATAGCGTCGAATTCCTGTACAAACAGTTTGAGCGTGTCCACGGGAATGGATTCGAATACCAGACAGACTTTGTCTGCCACGTTGTTTTCACTGAGTTCGGCCATTGTCGTCCATAAAGCTGCTTGAAAGATGTGTGTTTCAGCAGCGTCGACGCCGAGAACTGGCACTTGTTCCACTTCCAAATCCCTCAGCAAAAACTGAAAGAGGTTAGCCTTGCGTTCTTCACTCAGTTCATCCAGTGGATCGGGTTCTGTTGTCGATGACTCGGAAGCACTGTGAAGAAGAACGGATGATGATGATGATGCAAATCGTTCGTTTGCAGCTTGGTATCGGATCGGGGACGATGATGCAACCTTCACAGGGGCAAAGGCTTCGCAATGGTTTAGCAGCCACTCAATGGATAGCAAGGAAAGGACGTACAGCCATTTTGGCACGAAGTCGGGCATTGTCGATTGTCAAATCTGTAATATCAGTGTTCGGCGTTGGATACAAAATTATGATAAAACTCCTTGTGATGTGTGCTCCTTTATTACTGTGTGAGAGATTTTCGAAGATGGATGATCCAGTCATGGAGAAGTTGTGATGGTGTAATTGGTGTTTCAATCGAGTTTCCACGTGTAATTCGATGATGTTCTCTGGACGATAGCCAGACGTGCAATCGAGCTAGTCGAGTAGTGAATTATTGCTTTTTTTAAATTTATATAACAGTAATATGCTGTTATTATAAAAACTGTAACTACGTATTTTTAGTTTTAAATTTAAGACCGTGGACGATCAAGGTTGGAGGTTTAATTTGCTCGACAGAGACAACCATGATACCACGACACTCCTTTTACTCCCCATTCTTTTTTCAAGAGTCAATAGAGTCAATGCTAATAAACAATTCTTTCTCCTGCTATGATACAACGTGGATGACCATGCCGGGTCAGCCGCCACCGCCACCTCCACCACGACACAACGGTCCTCCCATCATTCTCAATGTTGCTGAGAAACCGTCAGTAGCACGCGCCTTGGCTGGTGCCTTTCACCGTATACCCCAATCGCGGGAAGCTGCGCCGATGCGTCGAGAGGCGGCCCAAATCTTTACCCACGACAATGTTTGTTTTCCCTACATTTTCTCGCAGGGCCATGGGGGTACTGGTCCCAGCCGACCGCACCGCATGATTACCACGTCGGTACGTGGACACTTGGCCAGTATCGAGTTTGGATCGGACTATGGATGGAGTCGATGCGATCCGGTGCAATTGTTTGAGGCACCCATTGAAATCGTTTACAAAGATGACATGCAGCCATTAAAACGCATGTTGGAACGACTGTCCAAAACTGTGGATGCCGTCATATTATGGTTGGATTGTGATCGAGAAGGAGAAGCTATTGGGGATGAAGTCATGCAAGTGTGTGTGGGGGGAAATCCGAGATTGCGACCCTACGTGTATCGAGCCAAGTTTTCAACTGTCATGGACGCGGAAATCCGACGAGCCTTGTCGACACTGGGACGATTGAATGACCACTTTGTGCAAGCTGTCAATGCTCGATCAGAATTAGATTTGAGGACAGGAGCTGCCTTCACCAGATTTCAAACCTTGCGGCTCCAGAAGAAGTTTCACCTGCCAGGAAATGGCAACAACGGGGGAGGAGGATCTTCGGGAGTGATATCATACGGGCCGTGTCAATTTCCAACACTAGGATTTGTAGTAGAGCGATGGGCGCGAATCGAAACATTTGTCCCGGAAGAATTCTGGTTTTTGGAGTTGACGCTTCGGGTGCCACAGGCTGAGATAAACAACACTCCCAATGAAACGACGACAACAAATAGGAACAACCACAACAACAACAACAACATTCGACCGATTGTCTTCACATGGAAGAGAAATCGATTATACGATCGCATGATTACGTTAGCATTGTATGAATCGTGTATGGAAACACAAACAGCTGTTGTAACCCAGCTGTCAGGACGACCCAAAAACAAATGGAGGCCAGTACCATTGGCAACGGTCGAGCTACAGAAACGTGCCTCTCGGTATCTGCGTATCGGTAGTGAAACACTCATGTCAGCTGCCGAAGAACTGTATCAACAAGGATACATCAGTTACCCGCGTACAGAGACGGAAAAGTTTCGTCCGGAGTTTCAACATCAACCGTTGATTCAAGATTTTGCAAATTTGAATACCGGGCCTTTTGCAGAGTAAGTTCTTCTCATCACTGAAAACTCTCCACACAAGTAGATTCTTAGTCGCATACCTTACGCGTTCTCGCATCTTTTTCTTTCGAAGCTACGCAAACCGGTTGCTCAATGAGAATGGTTTCCAGAATCCTCGCGCTGGGCAACATGACGACCAGGCACATCCACCCATCACGCCGTGTAAGGCAGTCGATCCCGCTACAATTGACAATCCAACTCAGCGAAATGTATACATATTGGTAGTCAAACATTATTTGGCATGCTGTTCGAGAGATGCCATTGGTAGAGAAACTACATTGACGGTCCGAATAGCGTCTGAAGAGTTCACTGCCAAAGGGCTCATGATCGAGCAAAAGAATTGGCTTGAAATTTACGAGCCATGGGAAAGATGGTCAACTGGTCAAGGAGAGTTGCCAGCCCTGCAGATTGGAAGTCGTGTCACACCAAGTTCTCTTCTCATGAAAGATGGAACAACCACTGCACCTCAACCCATTTCCGAGACGGAACTCATTACGCTCATGGACAAGTGCGGAATCGGCACCGACGCCACTATCGCCCAGCACATTTCCACCATCCAGGAACGCGATTATGCAACAAAAGACCACAGTCAGCGATTTCTTCCAACGCCTTTGGGTATTGCGTTGATCGAGGGATACAACAGTATGGGATACCAGTTAAACAAACCGGACTTGCGACGAGAAACAGAACATGAATGCAATCTAGTTGCCAACAGCCAAAAGACCAAGGACGACATTGTCGGCCCTATTCTAAATAAAATGAAGGATTGCTATGTGGTGGCTACTAGAGATGCCCACAAACTTGACGAGGCCATGGCGCGGCACTTTCAAAGAATCGGAGCAAGTAATGACACAACCGTCTTGCAACGAAGCTTTAGTGAGTGCGGGACTTGTCAAAACCAAATGTCGCTAAAACAAGAACGCAACTCTCGCGGGGGAGGTGGCAATGATCGACGCAAATTGCTATATTGTAATACCTGCCAAATTGGTTACATGATGCCAAGGAAGGGACAGATTCGTCCGAAGACGGATGAAAACAACACAGAATCGCCAGTGAGATGTCAAATATGTAATTTCCAGGTTATTTCAATTGCTCGTGGAGATGGATATGAAGGAAATGGGTACACTCTGTGTCCAAAATGCTACTCTGACCCTCCGGCTAACCACGGGGGCGCCAGTAGCGGAGGAACTTTCGCTTGCTTTGCATGTACTCATCCAACATGCACGCTTGCTGGGGGAACCCAAGGCGGAGACGTCGAGGTCTTTGGTTGTCCCTTTTGTCGAGATTTAGGGAATAGGGGCGGGAAAGTTTTGCTGAAGAAGAACACAAGAGGATACGTCTTATCTTGCTCAAACTACAGTTCACGAGAAAAGTGTGCATTTACCATATGGTTGCCGAAGGCGAGTCAAAGTGTCTCAGTGTCAGAAGATGACGATGGCATCTGTAGAAGGTGTTCTACCAATGGTCAAGTAAAAAAGGTATCATTCGTGTGGCGATCTGGTGGGGTCCCTCCGCATCTGGGCCGTGAGACGACAACCTGCATTCTTTGTGACACCAGATTCCGTGAAGATCTTCAAATACAAATCCCAAGATTGGATCAAGTTCGTCCAAATAATCGTCAGAACAACAGTGGTCGGGGCACTGTGGGGAGAGGCGGCAATAATTCTCATCGAAACGAGGGCTCACATGGTGGCCGTGGCAGGGGAAGGGGAAGAGGCATGCCGAACAGGAATCACACCAATAGCAGCACAAATGGCCAAGTTTGCTTTCGATGCAATCAACCAGGGCACTACGCGAACGCATGTCCAACGCGGACCCAATAGTTGAGGTCACCTGAAAATTCGAAGTCAGGGTTGACGAAAACTTTAGGCCTTCAAGAAGTAGACGCTTCTGGCTATGGACATCAAACATCAAATTATCGATTCATTAAGAGTATTTGAAACGCGTTTTCTCTCTACCGTAGAGTGACTATGAGAATATATTTGTTTAAAATTATGACTGAGTTTCGGCGTTTCAGTTAGTGTGTTACGGCCATAGCTGCGTTCACTGCTGTTCGACCACATGGAATGTTGTTTTGGCGTTTTTGCAGGTTCAAAGTTGGCTTGAATGATTCTCCAGTGGCGTTGAAAGACTCTTCCAACAATTAATTATTATTTGTGCAACAAAATACGGTTGGGACAAGAAGGTGTTAGTTTGTCGTTTCAATCTTTGAGAAATCGGTCCAAATGTTGTCACGGTAGCCATCCAATCCAGAACGTGCAACTCATCTCTTCTTCAGCATTACTACGTCAGGACAACGTCTGGCGGCTCAATACTGTCGGTTGCCGATGTTAGTGACAGCATTCTCATTGTCTGGATAGCGACATCACGATATACACGGTATCTTTTAAAGTCGCGCATTTCAATCTTTGAAATTCAAAATCTCATCACAGTCATCTCGAGTTCATCCAGCTCGTTGTAAATATTATTGATCATGGTAACCGACTGGACACTTGCCTCACATTGGACTTTGGTGAATTTGGTTCCACGCGGTTTGCATTTGCAAGACAGTTCCTCGTCTCCAGTAGTGCTGTGAACGACCTTTCGGACGCTATCCGTATATTCCTGTTGAAGGGTGTCATCTCCCATGGTCTTTCCAACCACATTGAATGTGTACCGCGAGGGAAAACTCAGCATGGCATTGAGAATGTTCCCCTCTTGTCGTTCGTCGTCTTCTCCGATAGGGTCGAAATTTCCCATCAAGGCTTGTACTTTGTAGTTGAAGCGTTCCGGTAATTCGGCCGAAGTTTCTATTCGCTCGTTGTCGTCCCCCAAACCTGGTGCTTGACGCAAAGGATGCAAGTTTCGACGCCTGCTGGATTCAACTGCAAAGCCATTGATCCCGGCCAGACAAGTGCGAAGGAAAAGGAGTCGTTTAACTGTAAGTGAAAACGTCATAGTGGGAGGAAGTTGATAACAAGGGTCCTGAGTGCAACACGGCTTCATTACGTGCTACTCCGTAATAAGTATTGTACTCCATGTGATGTTTCTTTCATCTGTATGAATAGAATACTACCGTAGCTTAGAATACGTCGCACTGTTGTGTTGCTATGCTGCTCCGAGGGTAGTGCGTCGTACAATATGTACGCTACGGAGTACGAACGTATTGTAGCAATCCTTTTGTCACTTGTCTTCAGGCGCCTTGTTCACTTTCTGCTGACCGCGTAGAGTTCCCGCGTAGAGTTCCGGTGACTGTAAATACCGTACTTAACTGTAGGTAATTTGTAATTAGTTGTCGAGGCGCCTATTGTGGATTCGATGAGGTTCCGCGAAGTAAAAAACAATCCTTTTACATGGAGACTACTTTTGCATGTTCATACTACAGTGCGTCGTATGACTTATGAGTACTCCGTAGGACAATCTTCTGTACTCACGCTTCTGATATAGCCATAGAGCAGCCTTCACGATGACAAAAGGTGTGATCCTTAGCAATAGTGACAGCAGTCACCACTGTGAATGCAACGAAAAAGAATTGATGAACAATGGTGATGATATCATCATCAACGAGCAACTTCCAGCCTTGTTTTCAGGCTATGGGTATCATTCTCCTCGCAGGGATGTGTCTGCCATTTTTGTCTTCGATTCGCTGGCCTATTCCGCATTGCTTGTAATGCTGATTACCTACCGTCTCGATATTGTAGATGGCGTAATCTGGCAGTTCGTCTTATTGTTACTCTTGACAGCGATATATGGATGTTTTCTGTTTCAGAAGGGTGCAAAGCGTTTCCGTTTTCTGGGATACATGCTGACATACTTCGTCGCTGTCGCTGTAGCCATGTTCCCGGAGTCAATTATTTTTAGAGTATTGGTAATGACAATGTGGTCATTGCAATTAGCAGCACTTGTGCTTGATTGGCATATTTATTCGTCTAGTTCGACCGAACTGAAAAGAATGGAAGCAGATCTTTCAGAGGAACAGGTTGAGAAAAAGATATGGTTGGTGCGCGAGAGAAGAGAGTTGTGGCTACATCGGATGGCATTGATCTACAGTCAGTACCTTTCTATTATTTCATTGATTACAACCGTTCTGAAATAAAAACTCAGTTTCTGGCTATGACCCGTAATTGTTGCTGACTGTGAACAAAGTTTTGAAGAATGGAAGCAGATCTTTCAGAAGAGAAGGTTGAACAAAAGATATGGTTGGTGTGCGAGAGAAGAGAGTTGTGGCTACATCGGATGGCATTGATCTACAGTCAGTACCTTTCTATTATTTCATTGATTACAATCGTTCTGAAATAAAAACTCAGTTTCTGGCTATGCACCGTAATTGTTGCTGACTGTCAACAAAGTTTCGAAGAATGGAAGCAGATCTTTCAGAAGAACAGGTTGAGCAAAAGATATGGTTGGTGCACGAGAGAAGAGAGTTGTGGCTACATCGGATGGCATTGATCTACAGTCAGGGGTATCTTTCTGTTATTGCATTGATTACAATCGTTCTGAAATAATAACTTACAGTTAGTTTTTGGCTATGCCCCGTGATTATTGCTGACCCTAGTTTTGTCAGAGCCTGGGGAATCAAAATCCGTAGATGATCTAGCAGTGCAACGGAAGGGATGACATCCTGATTCAGCTGATTATCAAGTGGATGGGGACGGTGTTCTTTCATTGAAAATACTACTTGTGTTCAAGATGCAAGGAATTTTTTATACATCGTACAATCCGCCCTAGTAGTTATTCCCACCTCCTTTAGCTATGTTTTTTGAAGACATCGCCTTGTTTGACATTTGGTTTGAACTGTTTCTCTTTAGTGAGCTTTCTCCACTTTCTAGAAACAATAGTGGGCAAGAGTACTGAGAGGATGGGAAGCTGTTGAATGATTTGCGTTGAGTGGGTGAACCACCAGTTTCTCTTTGCGAGGTTTGTCCCCTTTCCAGTATGAGTGGTGGGCAACAGAGTACTGAGCAGATGGGAAGCTGTTGAATGATTTGCTTTACCCATTTGGGGTGAGGTAGGTAAACAACCAGTTTTTCTCGGATGCAGAATTGAATGCAATGGGTAATTGAGTTCTAAACTGATTGTTCTGCTTTCCAGATCTCTTCTACACGAGTCTTCATGTTAGTTCCCACGGAGCAAAGCTGAGTGTTTGTGGGACAATACTGGAAAGATCATCAGATCCAGATTGTTGGCATGTGGCATCAACATAGCTTGGGACATCAGTACCCAACTCTTTTCCTCACAGGATCACATTTCATAATTGTATTCAGCATCAATGTGATGGCCGGTATCGTTGCCTGGGATAAGAGGAACAAATTATTTGTAGTTCTCTTTTAGAAGCAGCTCCACCAATAGAAAGATTTCGCTCCTCAGATACGGGTTTCAAGGAGAACTTGTTGTCTTAAGTGTCCTGATCAGAACACAGTCAAACATCTCAACCATGTATCATCTGCATCTTGGGAAGCAATTGTAACGGTTGTGGGGCACAGAGATTGTACCTGTCCTGGGAAGAGATCCATTTGTGGTTTATTGGTGGTGCTCGAACACCAGCCATTTTTGATCTCACCCTCCACCTACCAGTAGCTTTTGCATGGATCGGGTCTGAAGAATTTAAATTATCCTATCTTCCACATGTTGCTCAAGTGCAAGATGTCATCTACTGTTGGACTCCTGATAGGCTTTTGTCTCATCGTCTAGGACCCAAACTTCAAATCGAGGCATGTATGTAAGCAGTGACAAAACCATCCACAATTTTACGCCTCACTAAGGTATGTTGAAGAGACGAGAAGCAAAGGCGTTGTCTTCGACCACCCAAGCATTCTAATGAATTTCTCCTACTACAAGTGCTTCCTACCGCATAACACCCAAATTGCAGTTTTCCATCTTCTTCAATCTACAACTAATACCGCCTCGAGCTAACAGTAAACAGGTTGCTACCTACCCTAACATTTTTAGATCTACTTACTGTGGTCGCATCTCAACAGTTGATACTTCTTGATGTGTTTCTAAACAGCTATCATTGCCAATAGATACTCTTGCCGAGTCATCTCTACCCATGCTCTTTTCCAATCTACTAGACGTAAAATATCATTCAACTTTGATCGTTCCCAGCCGAAATATCACCGACAAGTCCGTACAAAAAATGGGATCCAAATATGTTATAGAAAATCATATTCCCTTCGAAAACACCCAATTCTTATTGCAAGTTTACGCAATGATATGCAAAATTACAACTGAAGCACACTGCTCAGTGAACAGTGACGACATTTGAAGCGATGATGATAAAACAATGAGGTAGTTGCGGTAGATGATGGATGCTTGTGTGCCGACCTTGTTAAAGGACCTGTCCCGTCCAACTCGCAACAACAACTTGATGGTGACGGTCTGAAAAACGAGATTTTCAAGTGAATTTTCTTCAGACATAAGTGCCCGCCTTGCCAGTTGCTTTATACATGTGCTTGATCGGCCGCGGGGGCACCACTTGGTTGAGCGGCCACGGCCGCCTCTAAGGCCTCCAGTCGTTGCATAGCCTGCCCGTACTTGGATTTCCATTCTGAAACTTCCTCTTCTAGCTCCGAAATACGACTGCGAATTCGCTGCCGACTGGCAGCCGCACTCTCTCGATTTCGTACTCGTCGAGCTTCTCGTCGCCATGCGGCTAGTTGTTCCTTGCTCATGGGGACTTCTGGGTCGTATCGAATTTGAGTCTTTTTCTTGGAACTGGAAACACTTTCAGAGTCAGAAGCCGATGCAGCAGCTGCAGCTGCAGCAGCCGCTGCATTGCTCGCTTTGTTGGCATCATCATCAGCCGTTACCTTTCTCTTCTTCGGTGGTTTCTTTTCCGCATTAGTACTGGTAGCAGCAGCTGCAGCCTTGCCCTTTTTAGGAGCTGCCGCAGCGGGTTCGGCAGCCGTTGAAGCCTCCCCTTCCGAACGTTGTGATTGGATAATTTCCTTTCGGCGTTTTCTCGCCTCGGCCGGGTCGGTAGCCATCGACACCATGGTGACTTGTCCAGAAAAAGGATACACTTCCTGGTTCCACAATAAATTGAGACTTGTTCTGTATGCCCAATGCGATAGGTTTCTGTTTCTTTTTGTGAAAGAGTTAACAGTAAGAAACAACAGGTCCACGTGGAAGTGTTGCTTCAAGTTGCTTTCAACGTGGAGCCGAATAATTCGCTGCTCATGAATGTTATTCGATTGCTGACACTAATGTAGTTCCTAGGCCGCTAAAGTAGTACCAAGTGCGAAGGATGTTGTGAAAAAGATACACGGAAATTGAAAAAGATTCGATTGATTGTGAATTACTTTCAACATCCCACGTAGTCTAGCTACAAGCTACCGGTACCGGTAGATGTAATACCCGTATTAGGACTACGACGTAGTATTCACTCATTCGCTTCGTTCGGTTGTTCTTCCCCCAAGAAAAGCACCCGCTCCTACTTTCCGCGGTACCGCTGTTTCTTTCCCACAAAGTTTTGTGTGAACATGACGAGCTCCTACCAAAACTCAGTGCCCGGTGAGTTGACGGCCTCTGTTTCGGCGGTAACGGAGCCTGGAACCACCACCGCATGGACACCGATTGAAGGTCATGAGAACGGCCGTATGGGTGGCAGGACTAGTAGATTCCTGTTGGCAATGGGAGTGACTCTCTTCCTCTTTGTTGTATACACAGGTCTTCTTCCCCACAACGTTTCTTCGTTGCGTGGCAGTGAAGTGTCTCTGCTGCAGCAACCACCGTTGGCGGATGCAGCTCCGGCCGATATGCCCGAACCGGACTACAACGGCGAAGGCCGCTACGATTGGCAAAAGTGCAAGGCCTCCAACGATCCCGATTGTTGGAAGAACGAGGGCGATCGTGTCGGTGGATATTGGCACAATTTTGGATTGCGCATGATGTCCTTTTGGGAAAACTTTCGTAAGACTATTCACGACTTCTTCGCGGGTGGCGGTGATACCACCCACGAGGCGGTCAAAGAGGAGACGGTGAAGACGGAAAAGAAGCATCACAACAAGAAGAAAGATGTTCCTGAAACCACTGTGAATGCCACGGTGACTCCCTAGGTGGGGTAGTATTGAATCAAGGGTATTGGGAGACGTGGGTGGCAATTCGTCAAAATTGCAGAAGTTTCCTCACAGCTTTGGGCGAAGGGACTCCGCTACATCAAAGTCGAGAACTACTACGTTACGTTAAACATCTACAAGCAGGATAAAAAAGTAATCAGTGTCTTATTTTTTTTGTGGTATCGTACCGTGTGTCAAATTTTTTAAGATTCTTCTTGAGGCCGAAAAAGATATGTGCGATCCTCACTCACAAAGTGTCATCTTATTTCCTCTCTTTTATATGAATAGCGTGGATATGTGCAATGCTTTTAAGAGACAAACCAATCGCTCGGTATCAGATGACAGCCAGTTCGGGCATGTCTTCCATAGCCGCCATGACGTCCACGTTTTCAAAGGTATCTCTCAAGAACTCTCCCAAATCAGTATCTTCGTAGTTATGAGATTCGGCCACGGATGGATGCTGGTCCTGTAAAAAATCTTCGATGCAATCGTCGCTGTGACTGCTACCACAGCTGCTACTATTATCCGACATTGACGACGTCGTGTACTCAGTAATCGTGTCCACGGGTTGTTCAGCTCCATGCTGCCATTCACAATCCGCAAAGGGAAGCGGTTCATGAGGCTCATTCATCATCTTCATCATAAAGATGTTGTCACGGTCATCGAAGTGGCAAGAAATGCCGTGGATGATTGTTTCATCATGTCCCACAGAGTTTTCAGCTACATCAGCACCAGGAGGGATCTTCGCTGCTGGAAGAATTGTGCACGAACACACAAAGAGTGTGATGATGCACGATTAAAGTGGCAATCCTTCCGAGGTGACAGTCGAGTGTCGACTGAAAAAGGATGAAGCCGGGATAAAGTGCTTTTGTTGATCTAGACACAGGCAATAGGTCGAGAGATCATATTTATGTGCTGGTGTTGCTGATACTTGTGGAAATCATGGTGGTGTTGGGCAACCGAAGACACGTCTTGCGTGAGAGAATGACCGTGATCATGAGGATGAGTTCCGAAGAGCAAATCTTGCGTGGCAACAACGGAAGAAGGAAAGGAGGGAGACTGTGGCGGAGAAACGGTCTGAACATGACCTTCCGGAGAGGCCGAACGAGAGATGCTTCCTCGGAGTTCCATGAGGTCTTGGCGAAGAGCCGGAGGAGTGAAAGATGCGCAATCACTTGCTTTGCGGCTTCTTTCGAGATCGATGATCATCTTTAGGGCAGCTGCATATTTGGTCTTGATTTCGTCCACTTCGATCTCGAGTTCCGTAATGCGTTCGCGGTTCTTTTTGCGGGACATCGCGGCACTTTCACGATTGCGGACACGGCGGGCTTCCTTCCTCCATTTTTTGAGCTCCTCACGAGTCATGGGTACACCAGGCTCGTACCGAGACTGCTTCTTGATACCAGTGATGTGAGGTCTGGGCTTGGACGAAACGGGCTCAACAATCACTTCAACAACGGAAGAAGAATCTTCGATTTCCGAGCTTCGAGGCCGTTTGTTGCTCTCCGGGTCGTCTTCGGTAGAGGAGGATCGCTTCTGATTTCTCATGGCGATTCTCCTCTTGCGAGCAGCATCTGCGGTGCTTTCATTCATAATCGATGGATTCCACAAAGAAAGGGACGAGGTTGTCGCGTGCAAAAAAGGAGATGGCTAGGTAGTAGGATGGCTTTTGCAAAAAGACGACAAAGCCAAGTTTGTGGGCTCTACGAGTGTGTGAGAGAGATTAGCTGTAAAAAGGTTGACCGCATCACGATATTTGCTTTACAGGGACTATCGAATAGAAGTTCACAAAAATCTTGGTCTCATGACACGAAAAAAGTAGTGAAGTGTGCGATTGAACTGAGCTGGCGAACTCACGACTTGAAATCGACACGCGGCAAATTTCCGACGGACGAAGGATGAGCGATGTACGTTCTCATATTCGGTACGAGTACGAGTACCAGGTACCATACGTGCTGTCGTAGGAAGCTACACCATGCTGGCGTACGTACATACCTATTAGGAATATGGTAGTGGAGTACGGTAGTACGAACTACTTTAGTAGTACATGTGAATTATACGATTACCTGGGAAATAGGATATTTTATATAAAATGATGATCTATTACAGTTAAGATAGTACCCATTCAAACTTGACTAATACGAATTTGTAAAAATGTAGAGAATTTCAAACAACGCCACTACCCCTCGATTTCGGCGTCAATCATTCAAACGGTTGCCTGCTCGGGATCGACGACGGCGCTTGCTTCCTTGGTCTCAGTCTCCGTACTAGTCGCTGCAGCAGGCAAAATCATTGTAGGGCTAGTGAATCCAGCGGGAGGCTTGTCTTCACTTTTTTCGTCATTGGCTTTTTCACGCAGGGCCTGCGATCTGTGGGTGGAAATCCATACCAACGATACGGAAACATTGAGACGGAAAAGCTAAAACAACGTCAACAGAATCCAACTCAATCATCACCACTTACGTTTTCTCGGCAGCCTTCTTGTCACCAATGTCAATCCATTTCCCAGTTATTTCGTCCTTTTTCAAGAAGCGGCCCGGTGGGTCCCCATTGCGGATGGCACGTACAATCACCCGAGCCACCGATGGCTTTTGTACCTTGGGAGCTCGAACGTAGTCAGGTCGATGGAGCGCCACAATGTCTCGAAACCGCTTGTTACCCTTGTGATGATTGGTCAAACCACCTCTCCCGCAAAGAATATCTGCAAGATCAAAGAAAGCAAGAGTTTTGTGAGCATTTGAGTGATTACAAGAATGATACCGTCCACAGCTTGCAACACCCCATACGAACCATAGTCAGTGACCAAGATATTCCCTTGTTCATCGACGGCATTGGGTGGAAGCGACTCGGTAGCAACTTCATCCTCTTTGGCCATCTTTTTTCCTTTTTTCGTCTTGTTCTCTTTGCCGGTGTCTTTCATACTAAGAGAAAGGGGGATGACACCAGAATAATCCAGTTGGACAATGGGAAGGATGGTACTTCCTTTGGTGCTGGACTTGGCTTTTTTAGGAGCGGGTTCACCATCCGCGCCTTCGGTCATGTCCTCTTTGCGGATGCGCAGAGCCTCTCGGAGTGCAGATCGATGACGCTTTTCGGCATTGGAACGCTCTCGCAGTCCCTGGGATGTCTTTTCGGCCGCCACCTTATCTCCCACGTCTCTCCACATGGCGTCCACACATTTTTTGAGAAAGCGCCCGGGGGGATTTCCTTGACGAATGGCACGAACGATACGACGAGCCACATTGGGTTTATCCATTTTGCTGGCCTTGATGTAGTCAGGGCGGTGCAGAGCAATAATATCCCGGAAGCGCCGGTTTCCAGGATGTCCATTGGTCATACCGCTAGAAACAGAATTGAAAGGGATCATAAAAACGTAGATAAGTCGGCGTCTCATCTAAACAGTTTTCCATACCTGCGTATCATACACGTGATATCAACTTACCCTCTTCCAAATAGAACGTCATGAGTCGTCGGCGCTTCAATAGGGATTTCCGATGGTTTGGCCAAATCGGCCGACAGGCTGGCCATTTGCGCCGAAATGGATGCATCGCTACCTAATCGATGGATTTGCTTTTCCATAAACACTTCAAAAATAAAGACAACGGCGAATTCGGCCAAATCTAACATGCCCATTTCGTCCCAAGTGTTCTGCGAATCGTCTTGGGATAATTGAATGACGTAACGAGGGTCCTTGTGAATCACCTCAGTGCCGTTGCTGACATCCACTTTGCTCGAGACCAACTGCAGGGCGGCTACGGCACGTTGGAGAGAATCGTTCGTTTCTCCCATGACACTTTGAGCCGCCACCATTAGCAGGTGCTTGTTGCCACTTTGATGTTCGTAGGCCATGTTTTCCTCCCACGGATACTCCGTGGGTAAGAAGAGGACATCGCAGGGACGGGGCGCCGAATGGCGTTCCTCGTCTGGTTTGGATTGCATTTTGCCAAAGAGCGTGTCGATGCCCTCTTTTACTTCGGCGTCTTGCGTCTCATTGGAGATTTTCTGGAATTCCTTAAGAATCGTTTGAGCAACGACCTGCTTGGCCTTCTCATCGTCAAGTCGGGTCCAGACACGGTTGACTTGTTCAAAAAATCGCCCCCCTCCTTTCAAGAAGGGTTTGGGTACATCCTTCAAACCCGATAGTTCGTACTTGCGTCCATTCAAGATCAATGACGTCAAGCGAGAGGCGATTTCTTCCACCTCTTCTTCGCTCTTGGGCAAGTCTTGAACAGATTTGTTGGCATCTTCTTGTTCTTTCTTCCAAATGTAAAAGTGCATACGGATCAAATCGTAAAACAACATGGTCCCGAAATGCGATTCATTAGCTACAACCACATCCCGATCGCATGGAACGTTTGGATCCGGTTCTGGTTCTGGTATCGGTACGGCCGGAACAACCTTGACCACTGTTTCCTTTGGGGGGATCGAAGTTGGAGCGTCTTTGGTAAGATCAATGTATTCGGTGTCGGCAACAGTTTTGGAAACATCCTCGTCCTTGGTGGTAGCTGTGGCCTCTAAGGCTTCGTCTTGGGGGGCTTGATCTTTGCCTCGTGTCGTGGGCATGATGGACTATAGTGCATTGCATTAGCAGATTTGAGGGGAGGACAAAACAATGCAAGTAGGAAGGAGCAACAAGTGTTGTTGTTGAGAAAGGCAAAAGTGACAAGGTTTTTTGGTTCGGTCAAAAATTCGGAGGCAGGAAGTTGCAAAAATCAAAAGACTTTTCGAATAGTATGGTAGTATTGCTGCCCGAGACTTACTGCAGTAGTGGTTAGAATCCTTTTCTGTCACAGTGGGCTAGGAAAGATCCTTTGTGACAAAGTGGTTGTTGATGGTATTGTCGTGTTCAGTCTCGAAAGGTAGTGAATGAAGAAAGACTGAAACCAATCAAGGAAGTTGTTGATTGAATCGAATCCCTACCATCAAAGACTTACCGGTATTACGACGGCAGTCACGATGTGAGCGAAGAAAGCCTTGTTGATCGATTATTTTTTTTCTCCCGTGTGTGTGTGTGTGTGATTGCGTGCGAGTCTGCGATGAATGATGAGAATTTCAAGATGGTGGACGAGAGTGATCGACTGAAAGAGGTGGCGCCATGTCAACGTACAGCGCACTACATTTTCTACGTCAACAGGAATTTGAAGAACCTTGGATTGCGAGTCAGCACACCCCGCGTTCAGTTTGATTGTATCCCTAACTGTATCTTTGTAAAGGTACTACCTTAGGCTGCGCCAAATCATTTTATACTATCATTTTTTTGATGGATTTGAATTTTTTTCTGAAGCCGACAAAAAATTCGTTACAACGTCGAACACGTGATGAAACTCTGGTAGCCTACTACCGGTAGTAGAGAGAGAGTGGGAGAGGGAGTAGAGGATCGCTTCGTCAATGAAGGATAGATGTTTCTTCGTAAAATGACGCTTCTCTCCTCGTGATCATTTTTTTCTAGTACTTATCATCATGCCCCGACGCCCGAGACAAACCTTTGGAGGCCAAACTGGCACAGGGATCTGGTGGAGGAAACGGTTTGCCGAACTAGAGACCTTGGATAATGGTAATGATGTTGCTCCTTTACTGTCAGTAGATGATGTCAGCAGTGAAGACAATAGTGTGAGTGAAGAAAAAGAGTTGAATGATCCTTTTTCTGCAACGGTTGGAAGGTGTCAGGTGTTAGATAGTGAGGAGGAAGAGATTGGCAACTATGTCAAAATCTCTTCTTCTCCCACCGCTATGCCAACATCTGATTTCCACCAACACAATTCTCAATTGCAGCAATCAATTGGATGGGATGATGATTTGTGTCGTCCAATTTACTATCAACACAGTGATCTGGTAGTCTCAAGTGAAGGGGATGACGATAGCGATGGTACAGTCGAAAATGAAGACGAACAACAACACGAAGAAGAAGCAGAAGAAATTCACAAAACCAATGAGGACATAAAGAAGGATCTTCTTCCTTTGCCCTTTGTTTCCGTTCCCAAGAAATCACACAAGAAACAGCGAACCTACGGAGATCGCAAGGCCGTACGCCCTCCCTTCTCTTTGGTCTTGTCCCGACAAGACTGCTTCTCCCCAGAACAAAAGGAAGCAAAAAAAGAGGAGACGGTGGAAGATCAAGATGGAAAAGGAAAAAGGACCTCCAAAAGACGATTCGCAACGACAAAGACAATGCCCCATCCCATGGACTCGTTGGTCGGTCTTCCCTCGCCACAAAATAGTAATCATGTATCGACACCACAAAAGAATCGCCGCGTGTCAACGTCTCCAGACATGGACAATGACAAAGTTGCCCACGGCACTGGACAAGATATCTTCGCTTTCGACACCACCAAGTCGACTAATCAAGCCAAGAAGAGGGCCCGACTGGAACGCTCCCTCATCCGGGAACGAGACTTCTTCAAAGAGCTAGACAAAACCCAGAAACTCAACGTAGAGGATGCCGCGTCGACACCAACCTCCCCCGTTCCTGTAGAACCTGTCCTCCGAGCACCAAAGTTCGTCTTTCGACCCAATCTACGAAAATCCAAAAATGTCATTCACAAAGCATAGGCTTCAATGTTAAGAGGCCGCCCCCTGATGACCTCTCGTTAGAATGAAGCAACAGTTAAAAAGGTACTCTACAACTACGAACAGAACAGAATGTTAGCTATGACACACCAATTGTCTTGCTTAATATGAGTAGTAGATGTTATTGCGGCAGAGCTTCTAGACTCTTTTGTACCGTGCTAGCTTGGGCTTCAAGTTCGGCAAGCTCTCCCCTCGCCTTTTCTACCACTTCAGCAGGAGCCTTGTCGACGAAACCCTTGGATTGGAGTCTTCCAGCTAACTTCTGGATTTCGACTTTTAGTTTTTCTTGCTGCTTGGTTAGACGCTTGCGTTCCTTCTCGGGATCGATCAGTCCCGACAATGGTAAGAAGGCTTCCACCCCATCTTGAATGACCAGTTGCACCGATTCATCATTCATGGCCGCCTTGGCCTCCTCGCTGCCTTTTTCGTATACAGCGACTTGCTCGGGATCCAACTTGGCCAAGGATACCAGCGACCTGAGTTCTTTTTCGATCTCCCTCTTGAGCTTACCCGGGGCGACCACGACAGCGCTGATTTTCTTCCCTGGTTCCACATTGTATTCCGCACGGGCATTGCGAATGCTGCGCGTCAATGCCTGGAAGCATTCAAACGAGGTGACAGCGTCACCGCTTGCCACCAGAGACAATGAGTCATCCATTTGTGGCCAATCGGATAGCATCAAAGCGTGGGCTGGTGCATTCTCCGCCGCTGAAACTCGTGGAAGATGATGCCAGAGTTGCTCCGTGACGTACGGCATGTAGGGATGTAGCAGCCTCAAGATTGTATCTAGGACGTAGACGAGAACACGCCGAGCAGCCTTGGCTTCTTCGGGGTTATTGCCACCCGCTCTTTCGTACAAGCGCGTTTTGGAAATTTCAATGTACCAATCTGCATACTGATCCCACATGAACTCGTAAATTTTACTTCCAGCGGCACCCAACTGGTAATTTTCCAAATCTTCTGTCACACTTTTGACCAAGGCATGGCATTTGGTGATAATGTACTTTTCTGGAAGCAACAGCTTGTCAAATTCTTCGCTAGTCATGGGACCTGACACAGCGAGTTGAGCCAATTCCTCGGCATCAACATCTTTAAGAGCGTTTCCTGTGACGAATTTGCAGGAATTCCAAAGCTTGTTGGCAAAATTACGGTTTGCTTCGACTTTCTCC
Organism: Nitzschia inconspicua; assembly: GCA_019154785.2. Classification (NCBI taxonomy): domain Eukaryota; phylum Bacillariophyta; class Bacillariophyceae; order Bacillariales; family Bacillariaceae; genus Nitzschia; species Nitzschia inconspicua. Next base: position 2,048,966 of record JAGRRH010000013.1, on the reverse strand, counting down.
ATATTCAATGGAATATCCTATAGAAGCCAGGGATGATAAGATAGCTGTTGATTCAAGAAGGTTCACACCGGCAGATTCTCCCTAAACGTACCTGTCCAGGAGTGACTCCCGTCACCAATGAGTATCTAAGACTGTCCGCGCCATATTGTGCGACAGTGTCGAGGGGGTCAATAACATTACCCTTGGTTTTTGACATCTTACTGCCATCGGCGGCTCGAACCAGTCCATGCAAATACACCACACTGAAAGGACTTTTTCCAGTCAACTCGATTCCCATCATGACCATTCTTGCAACCCAGAAAAATAAAATATCATATCCAGTTTCTAGACAGGAGGCAGGATAGAACCGTGCAAGATCCGATTCCTTGTCACCTTCACTGTTTGGCCAGCCAACGGTAGCGAATGGCCACAAGCCCGAGCTAAACCAGGTATCGAGAACGTCTTCTTCTTGTCGTAGAATCACATCCTCTGGATGGCCATTTTCTAAGGCTTTGCGACGCGCTTCTTGCTCGTTACGAGCGACCACAAATTCGGCTTCTCCACTTTCACCAATGTACCAAACAGGGATACGATGGCCCCACCACAATTGCCGTGAGATACACCAGTCATGAATATCTGTTAACCAGTTGTTCCAAATTTTGTCGAATCGTTGGGGCACAATTTCAATATCGCCATCTGTGACGGCTTTCAAAGCTTTAGCACCCATTCCCTCTGTTTTGACAAACCATTGACTGCTCACAAGCGGTTCAATCACTTCTCCACCCCGTTGTGATCGGGGCACACGTTGCGTGTGAGGATCCACTTTGATTGTCAAATCGGCTTTCTCCATGTCCTTCCAAAGCTTTTCGCGAGCATCGAAACGATCCAAGCCGTTGTAGCCGCCAGCATTTGAGTTCAATGATCCGTCTTTGTTCATAATATTGATGATAGGGAGATCAAACTTCTTTCCAATGGCGTAATCGTTCGGATCGTGACCGGGAGTAATTTTCAAGGCTCCAGTACCGAATTCCATATCGACGTACTCGTCAGCAATAATGGGGATCTTCCGCCCGTTGCTCATGGGAACGACAGCTTCTTTTCCCACCAGGTGTTTGTATCGCTCATCCTCCGGGTGCACACAAACAGCAGTATCTCCCATGATTGTCTCTGGACGCGTGGTAGCGACGGGCAGGTATTCTGAACAGGCACGATCGAGTTAGCAAAACGCAAAAACGTTTGTTTTTTATGACAAACCACTGCTGTTCAAACTCACCATCACTTCCATCTACGATATACTTGAAGTAGTACAATTTGCCCTCTTCTTCCGAATATTCGACTTCCAAATCACTGACGGCCGTTTTGAGCATTGGCGCCCAATTGACCATGTATTCGCCTCGATAAATCAATCCCTTGTCATACAACCGCACAAAAGCTTCCGATACGGCATTCGAAAGATCATCATCCATAGTGAATCGTTCTCGACTCCAATCCGCGGACGCTCCCAAGGATCGTAATTGTCGTGTGATGTGGCCGCCTTGTTCTTCTTTGTATTGCCATACTCGCTCCAAAAATACTTCTCGACCGACTTCTTCTCTCGTAGTACCTTCGGCAATGAGCTGTTTTTCAACTTGTAGCTGGGTTGCGATTCCAGCGTGGTCCGTGCCTACAACAAAACGAGTGTGTTGGAAACAGTTGGAGTGAGCTGAAACGACTGAACACCCGACAAATAGTTGAGAAACAATAATTCCTTTTGAAAAACGTACCGGGCAACCACAACACGGGCCGTCCTCGCATGCGATGAAATCGTGCCAAAATATCTTGCAGAGCCACAAAAATGGCATGGCCCATGTGAAGACGTCCCGTCACGTTGGGTGGAGGCATGGGCAAGACGTACGGTTGTTTTGTTTTGTCGCTATTTGGTTTGGCGTCGGGCAAAAAGCATCCAGAGGCCTCCCACCATTGGTAGATTTTCGATTCGAATTCTGACGGTGTGTAACTTCCCAATCCGAGCTCGATATTTTCTCGATCGTACGGGCGAACGGGTGACGAGGGAGAGGAAGAAGAGGATGTACTGGTCGCTTCTGTGGACAGCGATGCGGCGGCGACCATAGGAAACGATCTTGTCGGAAGTGTCATCCGTCGATTGGAGTGCGGATTGGTGCTGGTACTTCTACCGAGAAATGATGAGGTGGTTGACAGGGCCCAGGAGGGACGACGAACCCCAAAGGCCGCCGCTCCTCGAAAGGGTGATGCCAGCATAAACATGGCAACCATGGCTGTCTTCCTCGCCGACGAAGAAGAACGTTTTCTTCCTTGTTGGAATTGTTTCGACATGCGGGACGTTTTTGTTGATTGCAGACTTGAGCAGCAACGACCGAGTGGCCTGAATGAGAATCGCAACTGCTGTTACCGGGACTTGTGGCCTTGAATGGAAGCGTTCACCAATATGATGGAGTAGTACTATTTTCGCTCCTACGTACCCGTTTTCAAAGAAGATATCTCCGCTCGGCAACAAAAGTTGTTACTGGATTATCTCACTCACACAGTCACGAGACAAGAGACGTAAAAAAGGGAGAGGTGATGGATTGTGTTCGATGTGTTGTTGGGCAAACGTCACCGCGGGCTCGTCTGGCCGTCACAAAATTCGATCGAGTCCACAGAACTGTACATACCGGTATTGTAATACTGTACCGTACTACTGTCGTATACTTCCTTACTTACTATCGTATTACCAAAGGTACGTCATATCTTGGATGTTGGCCGTGACTGAACTGTGATCCGTGACTTCGAGTTGCTTCGCGGTGAAAGGAAACCCTCCGTTGTACGTCGTATTCGACGCAGTAAGTCGTGTACGTCGTGCCACACACAGTAGGGTCTACCTACTACTAAGTAGTAGAGAGAGGAAGGACAAAAAATAGACACGAGCAGGTGAAGGATCTTCCATCGCGTCCATAAATATTAAATGTAAATAATTACTTCAATATTATCTTTCTACCGTAGTTGAGGCTCGGACACACTCGACACACGACCGTCATAATAATAATATTCTTCCCACTGTTGTTTTTTCGCGTCGACAACTACAACTTATACTCCTCGTTTCCAAGGCAACCTCTACATTTCACAACATCCCCACCATGGATAAGCTCTTGAAACTCGCTCAACAGGCCGGCATGTCGGAAGAACAGGGCAAGACGGCCGCCGGAGGGATATTCGGTTTTCTCAAAAAGCAACTCAAAGAAGAGGATTACGCCAAATTGACGAGTCAGTTTCCCGAAGCCGACGCCTTGGCCACGCAACAAACGGCCAGTTCTTCGGCGGATTCTGGCAGTGGTGGCCTCCTCGGTGCCGCCATGGGAGCCTTGGGCGGTGGAAGTAGTAGTGGTGGATCCGGTGGCAGAGGGGCCGACCTTGCCACACTTCTTGCCCAGTTGGCAGGCAAGGGTGTGACGCCCCAACAGATTCAAAAGTTTCTACCCATGGCGGCTCCTCACATTAAAAAAATGACGGGAATCGACGTCAGCTCGATGCTGGGAACGCCGGTCGCGGGTGAAAACGCCCCTGCTTCCAACAGCAGCACAAACGCCACGGAAGGAGGAGAAACAACCAACAGTTTGAATCCCATGGATATGCTCAACAGTTTGACCGGTAGCGGCAGTGGTGGAGGCAACAGTAACCCACTGAGTTCAGCCATGGGCATGTTTGGCAAGTAAAAAATAAGTATAAAATAACATCATCAACAATATTTCCAAATTGAAATTTATCGAATCTGCGACTGTGACCTGCAACCGTTCATCACCACAAAAATTGCAAGTGATGCTGTTCGTTCCATATTACAAAGATTTTTTTGAGAATAGATCCAGATGTCTGTTGTATTCATACGACTACGCATTGTATAATGTACTATAGTGTATCAATCAGAATGATGACTTTCGTAAACTAGTCATGAAGATTACGATGTCCAAATCTTTTGGAATTTCTCGCCATGCGACCGGCTACGGTGCAACCTAAAAGAAAAGAAGTAACCCCGTGGATGTACTGCTAGTAGTCTAGGTACTAGTTAGAGTGTAGTAGATTAGATCCCGAGACAACCGAGTCCAAGGCCCAATGCCCAATGTGATGCGAAGGAGCCCGTCGTACAAATGACCAAGAAGTTATTAGGGATTCTTCTGCCGCTTTTGGTCGATTTGGGATTCATACTGAAGATGACAGAAAACAACAAGAAACTGAAATACGTATGTAGTAGTTGTAGTAGTTGATTGAAAAACAGTATAGAAAATTCACATTACTAGCTTTAGGAAAACTAGTAGAGTCAAATCCTCCAAATCAATGAGCCGCTCCTGCTTCAGAAATCCGAAGGAAATTTGGTCATGGCTCATGTTGCAACTTGATCCATACAGATTGATGCAGCCGTTGTCGATCCCTTCGTTTCCATCATTATTTGTCATTTCCAAATTCCCTCAATCCGTCTTGTTGGTGCTGGTGGCTTTGGACGGCGCTGGTGCAGGGCAACGTCCACTGCGCCCGTGAACTTTGTTGAATTCTCGTTCAAACATGGACAAGGAAAATAAGAGGCCTCCACTCAGGAACGAGAGTACTGCCATGTGAACACGAGCCACGCCGGCCACAAACCCCATCATGGTCATCACCAACAACAGAGTGATAATGACACGAACAAACGGTATCAAAATGATACCGCCACCGGGTTGCATGATTTCAGAAAAGAACGAAGTCATCCTTGTAGGAAGATTGTATAGAGAGGAGATGAGTAGAATCGGTCGCAAGATTAAAAGTTTCCTGCTGTGTCGACGGCGGAAAACGTTGAAAGTACTACTATGAATGTTGTCACTGTCAATTTCAAATCCGACGATGGACGAAATAAAAAAATGAATGACGAGCAGTACGGATACCGGTATCATACAAGTACCGGGAGTACCGGACCTGGTACATAATATGAAATACGGAGAACTTTTTCTGTTGTACTACGGGGTACTGTTGTACCGGTTCTGTTGTTACAGTAATTCTCATGGTCAATACTCTACCCGGCTGACGCGAGGCCGCATAGCCATAGCAACCAATGATCCATTGGAGTATTGCGAAGACTTTTGGGCGTCATCACAAACCCGGGTAGGGTCTACTCGATTGGCTCTACAGAGCAGGAACTTACTGTTAAAATAATGCTACAAAAAATCGAAAGAAAATGATAGATCGACCTCTTCTTTGACCCTATTCTTTGTCCCTCTTGTTAGGTATTCGAATACATAGGCATTCATTCGGGTCCCAATCGGCAACAGGAAAGTGCCAGACAGTATCCACGTTGCCATTATCGCATGGGACAGGATTACCTTGAATCTCGCGACTGTAGAAATCAGCTGTTCGAAAGCCGATCTCCCGATCTACGCACTCGTCATTGACAAAAGCCGAGAAAGTAAAGTTCACCATGAAGTTGCTGAACCAACGACGAAACAACCTTGGTTCCAGTAACGACATGGCGTGGTCTCGGAGTTTATCATTGGACACTAGCATGGGACGGATTCCTGGCCACCGCTGTTCGGCGTTTCCCGGTGGAATGTACTCTTCATTCATGGAGACACTGGCGTACATCCAATAAAAGTCGTCCAAAAGTCCTATTGGAACGACGCAAATTTTGCCTTGCGCAACGAGATCATCCCGAATCTCTCTCTCATCCTTTCGCAGTCTTTGACGGTGTCGACGGGTGATTTGGATCGGAAAAGAATCCTGCATGTATCGTTGCGGTAACACAACCAGGACATTTTCACCCATTTCTTCCAGAGCATCCAGGACAAACTTAATTTGGTGGAAGTTGAAACGGCCTTGTTCAAAATTTTGCATGTAGTATCCAACATTAGGACCATCGATAATTGCGGTAAACGGTGGACCCTCGCGATCTTGTAACCATTCTCCAAACAGTCGCAATTCAGTAGCAACTTGTCCGCCATCCTTCTTTTTGTGTCTCTCCTCATAAGATGATGCTACCAAATGCAGTAGTCCATCTTTGAATTGTCGTTTCTGGTCGTCGTCCAAGCCAATCAGCCGGAGTTTGGATCCACTCCTGCTGCAGGTGCCACTACTTTCGTCAATTCGGACTCTGCTGACAATGAGTTCGTTGGGTTCAGCTGGGTCCAAAAGGGTCTGGAACGACTCAAACATGTTCATTGGTTTGAGGTTTGAGGCGTTGTCTGATCCTTCGAAGCCACGTTGAAACGAATTATACAACAGTTTGGCGGATGCAGAGGAAATTTCGATAGAATTAAGCGCCAGCTCGGATGCCAGTGCATCAAAAAGCGCTGGTCCTGAAGCGTGATGACAACCCAGGTCAGTAACCTCCGGGATATTATCAGCTTCGTGTCTGTAAGATCGAAAAAGGATTTTAGCGGCTGGTACACTGAAGACATTTCCAAGAGCGTTCTTGCTACCCGTACCTAAAATATCCGTTCTCTGCTACGCATGCAATCAACTGAACATAAGTTTCTGGTTGCAGTTGTACATTCTGGCCTTGTTTCATCTTGACAAAGAGTTTGAAAGCAGACGCCAGGTCTCCTCGATCGAGATATGCTTCAAATACCGGTGCATACGTTCGCAAGCGGAGATCGTCGCTTTTCTGCAAAGCAAAGTGATCATAAAAGTTAGAAAAAATCGTCGCGGGATGAGACAAAGTAGCACACGTAAGTTCCCACCTGACTCGCTTCAAGAAGTTTTTCTGCCTCATTCGGTCTACCTTGTGAGACCAATACTCGAACATGAATCATTAAAGTCTGTTCGGACGGTTCAAACAAAAAATCGTGGCACAACGCCACTTCGGCAGCCACATCGATGGAATCATTCGTTTCCTCTGTACCAGGAGATGGTTCCCCCGATAGCCCATCCAAAAAGTCTAACACTGATCCACCAGAGTTACGCGTAAGACGTGTCGGCAATGAAGACAGTCTTCTGGCAGATGGAAGAGAAAACGTGGAGCTGACATAGAGGTAATTGTGAAGGACTGATTGGTCCATTCGGCAGCCGGCCTCCTTGAGTTTTTGCCATGCCACCTCTAGGGGAGGAGCGGTAGAGAGTTTGGCGCACAAGCTTCCTACTCGTACCAAAGCGTTGCTGGCGACGTCGTATTGTTTTTTTGTCCAGCCATGATGTTTCATGAAGGTTTCTCTTTGTTGGTGCAACTGACCTGCGAAAAGGTTCTTGGAATCAACAGTATCAGAACTCGATTCAGAAGGCGAGCCGTTATTGCCTTCTCGTAAGGCCTCCCGCAGCATATCTAGACTGATATCAACACTCGTATCAGTAGATTTCAGCCATTCAATAACTGGTTTGGCGTCTTCGTCAGTCAAGGGATTACTGGTGTGCTGGCGTAGAAACTTCGGGTCTTCCAACATGGAATCGAGCATTTCGAGAAATTTTCCATGAGGGGTGTTGTCGTATTTCGGCTTTGAGGGAGACAATAGATCAAAAATGGGATCATCGTCGCTCTTTTCTTTGTAAAACGGCAACAGAGGAGATGCGCCATTTTGTTCTGCCTTGAGCTGTCGGTTCTTGGCGACCAGAGCGTCCACTTGTTCAAAGAACGAAGCCATGTCCGTTCTCGGTGTAGATGCCGATGATTTTTTTTCGTTCTCTGAAGCATCTCCCTGGGATGATGTTGTTGGTTCTGAATATAACGAAGACGGTCGCCTTAAAGAGCGGGATATTTGCGCCTCATTGAATGGTGTTGCGCCGTTCTGACTTTTCTGTTTCTCCTGTTGTTTGCTCAAATTATCGAAGAACTCGTCCAAAGTCAGTCGCTTCTTTTTTTTCTTCAAACTAGCTGTTGGAGTATCTTCTGCTTTTTTTGAAAAGCATCTTATAGTTAATCGATGCGACGAAGATGATTGATGATGCACGTTGTCAAACAGGCTGAAGCAGGTCGATGGTCGTCCATAATATGTTGGATTCGATGGATTACACAACGGCGCATGACGTTGTCGGGCACAGGCTCTCCGCAGAGATGTCGCTTGACGTATGGATTGCATGAAAGTTTGTAATGTTATCTTTACTGTGCCGTCTAACTTTGATAGATGATAGATGGAAGTTTTTTCGATTGTCGGTGGATGTTGCAAGATGTTTGGCTGTCGTGAAAAAAGGGACGGGAGCAGCTATGATATCATCTGGGTCCAGTGGTGGAGCTGGATCAATCTGAAACGGCTACACGAACGCGCGCGAGGTCTCTAGAATATCTCATCAAGAATCCAAGTCGCAAAAATGATGTCACTACTAATCTGGAAGGAAGAAAAGCAACAGCACCTTTATACAACGGAACATTATTGACACTACTTTGTGCAACCTTTTAGTGCTACACATCGCTTGGATTTAAGCATCTACAGGGTTAGGTGTTGGCACCATAGCACTATTTGTCACTGGATTATGGTTTGGATTGGTAGCAAGCTGCCATACCGGAATGTGCTGGTGTGATTGCGCATGCATGTGCGCCGAATTCTGCGGATAAGATTGACGTGGAGGATGGTCATGATCTGCGGTTGGAAAAATTACTGCTGGTCCTGGGGCTGTGGGAGCGCAATTGTCGCCACCGTTGGCAGGCTCGTTTGTAACGGAAGTCGGCTGGTGCGGTGTCCGAGCTGCGTGGTTTATGGAATGTAAGGAGACAGTGCCTGTTACGGCCATGCACTGGTTTGTGTTTGCTGATAGTTGTCGGCGTGTTGAGCTTGAAGGATCTGACGATACGGTCGCCGCCTGAGCTCGCTGAAGCTTTTCCCCCGCTTGACGTATCAAATTCGCTGCTTCTTCGAATCTAGGTCCAGCTTGCTTGATTCGTGCCGCCATTTGGATGAGTGAAGAGTGGTATCCCCGTATCTCTTCTTCGGAAAGTTCCTTGATTCTGGATCCTGTCAATTTGAGTTGGTGCCGCTTGGCAAATTTCTTGGCCCAAGAGTCGCTCCCAGTAAAATGTTCCAATGCTCTCCTTTCCTTTGGATCCAACATTGGTTGGACACGATCAAGCTCTAGCAAATTTTGTTTTGCTTCCAATCCCTACGATTCGGTGAAGCAAAAGTGAGTGAGCTTGAGGATAGCTAAACCCGGATGACTGTTCAAAGCGTCCACAGTGTTAGTCAATCTCTTACCTTGGCAACGATAATTTTGGTGGTCACTGGCTGTCTTAGATGTTGTGGCCGTCGTTCATTGTCTTCGAAAAATATCTTCAATGACGATGCCAATCGATGCATGGGATCGTACATGTTGGCCTTGAGCTGGCCCGAATTTGTCGCCCGTGCCACTTCAATGGCCCGTACAGCTGAGACCTGACGTCGAAGAAATTCGAACTGACTATGAGTTGAAGGACGCATCCAACGTCAAAGATGGGATACATGCCTGCATACCTTGGTCCATTCTCGGAGTGTATTTTCAGGAATTTTAAATTTCTTAGCAACGGTCGGAAGTTTGACTCCGGGAATCTTCAAATGTTGTAGCACTTCCGACTAAGAAAGACAGTAAAAGAAATAATAGCGCGAAACAGTGCAGATATTGAGAAACCGTATGATTCATCAACACAAGTACAAGGTAACGATGCATCGTACCTTGAAATCGTTGTCGTATCGGCGCCGTGGCTTCTTTGATAATCGTGAATGGTTGGAGGCATTTCCTCGAACCCCCTCTTTTTCGCCCATGTCAGATGGAACGGGAATTTCCGAAGTATGCTGGTGATGTTGTTGAGTCGTATGATGACCTGCATGTTGGTGTTCATGATGTGAATATGGCCGCAAATGCTGTACCTCGTGAAACTGACGTTGTTGAGGGGCATGCTGCAAAGGTTGTTGCTGTGGTTGGGAGTGTGATAGAGGCTCCAAGAAATCGGAAGGAAAGGGTTGACCAGAGGGATCACGGTGGTGTGGTTCCGAATAATGATGGTGCAGTTCCGATTGGTGGCCGTCATTTTGATTGTGAACATTGTTCTCACTGTCAACGGAATGTTGCTGCTCCACAACATTCATATTCTGGTGGTGGTAAGCAAGATGTTCGATTCGTGAATCTGCTGGTTGATGAGACGGGATTCGCACTTTGTTATTAACTCCAACGGGCACGGAAGAGGCTTGCAGCTCAGATGACATTCTTTGTAGCGATGAATCAATCTTGAAAGATACGAGTACAAGATACTCGAAGAAAAATCAGAAAAACCTGTCAGACACTCACAACGATGATAGAGGTTTGGTTACAACTACTACCGGTAGAGTGTTTGGCGTTATTGTGGCCTCGTCAACGATGGTGGCGGTGCAGAGAGGTAAAATTGGATCGACGGTTCCTTGTTTACGGTGCATATTATCGTAATAATATGAACGTAACAAAATGAATAGCAAAGTCAGATTCACTCTGGGGTGTTTTACCGTACTTTTATTATGCAGGTAAATACGGTAAAATTTACCTTATTTAACTGTAGAACTTTTCCTCCTCACGTAGGAGGTTTTACTACCATTACCACATCCCTGGAGCGATCTCCGGTCACTCCCTGCAGTGCCTCGCCCTTCGGGGCCCGGCTGGTGAGTCAACTTCTCAGATACAGAACTACCGGTAGCTAGTCTAGAGTAGTTGGCATAGCCATAAAATAGATTTTATTACCACGGTAAAATTTACCTGCTCTACCTACCGGTAGTAGCTACAGCTCTCTCCAGTAGCTACCGGTAGCTAATAGAGCCAGGGGTTGCGAGACCAAAAATAATAAAATAGACCAGAGAACCTCTGATACACTGCCGTTGCTGTATTCTCTCTATGATATATATGTATTAATACTAGCTGGCCATTTTCAGTCATGCATGGATTCTTCAACTGATGATGACTTCTGGAGCCACTTCCTGAGCAGGAAATGCTGAAGAAATCAAGCTTGGTGTGGCGATGGAAAGATATGCCGTTAAATGAATATTGATATATATCGTGCAATTCTTTCGTTGAATCTCAGTACTATATAACCCCCATGTAAAAAGGCCATACAATCAATTATTGTTGTGCAGGCTTCGGTTCCAATTCCACTTTTTCCATGACTAGAAAAGGCACGACGTGGACTTGAGAGACCTAGCTAGTTTGCGCTCGAAGAGTTCCATTGTAGTGACTGTGAATCATTCGGACGCAGAACACACCTCTCCGCCTTTCTCACAAATTCCGAAATTCACATGACATTGATTCTCACACCCTTTAAAATCTTCTATCGTAGCAAAAATCTTCCGATTTTCAGGGAAACAAAACAATATATCAGAGGATTTCAATAAAAAAAATTGTCACCATGACCATCTTTCTGAAAAACCTAGACTTATCGACGATCAAACCCAAAACCAGACGAAAGAAGAGAGTCAACCGCACCCTGCCTATTTCCTTTCCCATCAAGCTCTTCCAAATGCTGGAAGAGGTTCAACAGGAGGGAAGACAGTCGATTGTGGGTTGGAATCCAGATGGGAAAACTTTTCAAGTGCATCAACACGAACGATTTGTACGAGAGGTCCTCCCCAAATATTTTAAGCAAAGCAAATACAAGTCGTTTCAACGCCAGCTCAACTTTTATCAATTTCAACGTATAATGTCTGGGCCACTGGAAGGATCCTATGGGCATCCCTGCTTTGTCAGGGGCAACCCAGAACTATGCAACAGAATCAAACGAAGTCCATGTCAACAGCCAAATCAACAACTGCCATCTTCAACATTGGTGGAACGGCACGAGAGAAGTGTCGTTGAGCAAGCACTAGCCAAGGATTATCCAACAAACACATTGGATATCCCCTTGGAAGTGGCCGATGTGTCCCTAGAATCATCTGTGGACTTGGGGAGGATGTTGGAGCTGCTACGGAACGACATTCGAAACAACAATTTCATCAACAATGCAACCGCACCATCATTTTTAACGGACTTTCCAAGCGGTAGTCGTCCCGAGGCCAAAGACTTGCGCCTTTCCTTTGTTGGCAAGACATTTTTCGCCATTCCTGTGGAATTCACGGGTATATAACGGGAAACAAGTGTGTCTAGTAACTCACCCGTGAATACAAGCGTGCACACATTCTACGTCATAGAGATAAAACGTTTCAATCCTAAAATTACAAAAGCTATCATACAATTTCAGAAGCAATTTCGGTGTTTTTACTTTGAAATTATCTTGTCTCAACACGCTGCTCGTCCTTGTTTGCCAAAGTTTCTCATGAAGTAATCAACAAACTCCATCCGAATTCTCGATCTCGTTTTCTCACCTTCTCCCCCAAAGACTATATCTTAAGCTTGTAGCAACTGTGAATATTCGGTCCATAAACCTTTTTTCTCAGCCAATGCAACTCGTTGTTTCTCATTGTTTCTTGACGGATTTTTCGGTATCTACTCCTGGAACCTCCCAAGATTCAATCACTTTCCTCAACTCCTGAACTTGAGATCGGCGCAAGTTTAGACACTCTCGCAGCATATTCCCACTGACATGAGGTGGGATGCGAGCACAAGTTTGACACCAGCCAGTCTTCGTGCAAACCTCGTTTCCCGTTTGGACGCTTGGCACCAGAAAGCCGCATCGCACACAAACATCACCAGGTTCAGCTTCGCGGAAGGGTCCGAATCGACCGGCGGTCCGAGACATGCCCGCTCCCAAGACACTTTGCGCCGCAAGTACACTCAAACCAGACTTGATGTCCCATAGTTCTGCAGCTTTGCCACGCAACTCCAGAGGAAATTCTCGTACTAAATCGAGCCGAATTTCTTCAGGGTAGTCGCGAGCAGCATTCAATCGTAGACGATGTTCATCTTCTCGCTCTAGCTGTCGTCGCAAGTTGTGGAAGCGATTCTTGATACCATTGTCAGTTCGTCCAGGAATAATCTTGGACATTTTGGCCCAGTGACTGCCAATGGTGTTGTAAAGATGAAAGATGGTGGAGTCTTCCACGGGCGACCAATCGGTGACCTTGAGACGTGGGTTAAGATGATTAACGTATCGCTCTCGGCACTGCTTTCCTGTCCGCTCGGGTAGGCTCTGGGCGACCAGTGACCATTTCATGGGCATTCGCATACTCTGCACAATACTCAACAAGAGAGTGTCTTCCTCTTTAGTCCATGCTTTTGGCCCGGTCTTTCGTTTAGAATTAACTGATGTATCTCGATCAAGAGCCTTCAGGCTTTCAGGACCCATTTGAGACGGGTGAAGACTGCTGGGAACCATGTGAGGAGGATATCCATATCCCGGAGGAGGCCCATGAGCAGGATGGAAGCCACCGTAGGGAGGAGGACCTCCATAGTGATGAATATGAGCGGGAGGAGGATATCCAGCACCCGGTGCCCCATACGACCTTGCATATGGTGGAGGTGGTACTTCTCCCATTCGAGGTGGTCCGCCAGGATGATGCCATCTGTCATCGGGAGACACAGTGGTAGCACCCTGGGGACCCTCGACCCCATACGGATGCGTACGGGGACTATCTGTGTTCTCAATAACATGACCAGTAGCCGGCGAGACAGGCGGAGGTGCACCCGATCCCGACATCATATGTGGCCCATCGTGCGGGCCTCCGGCAGGACTCGATAGAGGTACGGAAATGTGTGTTGGTTGTGGAACGGTGGTATTGCTCTCCCCAATCTTGACCCATTCGGTATCACCATCTTCGTATTGCAACAAGTGCTCACCAGTCGCATCATCGTACTGCTGAACGGATCCAATATACCACTTGTTGTTTACCGGCCAGAACACCCTCACATTCTTCCCGATCATACAGTTCGAACAGAACCTTTTCAGAAGAGAGAAGAGAAGAAACCAAACAGGGGAGGTGTGAGAGGAGGTGATGCATCGAATGACACGAATTTGTGTTAAAGCACGTAGCGTAAAGCCCCGTTGATGCGCTACTCAGGGTCGGTTGATATTGCAGTCTATTATAGAACATTGTTGCCTGCGCAATTTTGGTGTCGTGTGTACGTCGTATGACTATAGCCGCCAAAAAAAGGACCTTTCCATTTTTCTTGCAGCCACGCCCCGGCTACAGCATTGGCATACAGGTACAACCATTCTCATCAACATCCCATCGCTCATCCCTATGGTATCTTACCTGGATCTGAGTGACGGGGAGGCAGGAATCCCCTTCCCGTCCAAGTTCTCATCACAGGCCAACAACGGGACGTTTTCTGCATTGCAGTTGGCACATCGATCCCCTCCGCAGGAAGCTGTGTTGATGCTTAGGCCGATGTTGGAGGGCATTATGATGATGTAGGATACTGCAGCCAAGTCAAGTCGCCAGCATCAACATACCCAAGGATCAACGACTGTCGTTCGAAGGAATGTTACCCTTTTTGGATGTGTGTTCTTGCTGTTGTCCTGTGAACGATGTCGTCAAAGTGCGTCTCAGCGTCAGTTCAGATCATGAACGACAACAACCGAACAAGCAAACTGGCCATGAAATTTTCATCAACAACAGCCAAACACGAGAGGGCAGGCTCGCATTTTCGCCGTTGGGTCGGCGAAAATGACCTAAATAATCCAGGAAAACGTACAGACCGTATTCCCAACTTATGACTCTTTCGATTTCAACGGAGTTGTCCATTGTTCTTGGTGCCTGTTCTATCCATCGCACCCCTCATCTGTGAGTAGAACGCAGAGGTGCACCTTCTCACACAACTTACAAAAATTGATGCAGCCTCCAGAAAACAAAAATATGGTCGAAGAAGAAATAACAGTGTGTGCGTACATACTGCTGGTTACAGCAAGATCATTTCATACATCGCCACACAAGACAATCAATTGTCACCATGAAAAGTCTCACATCATTTTTCGCCGTTGCCGTCTTGGTCACTCCCACTTTCGTTGTTCAGGGCCGGCAATGGCATACCATCATTGATCATACCATCTATCGAAAGTCAAACATTGACAAGCGTCGCTTTGAGCTCACGATTGAACAAAATCCATTCTTTTTTCCTGGCGATTCCTCCGTGGAAGAAGAATCGCCAACCGTTTCACCTGGAATCAATGCGTGGGTGACATTGAGTCCCACTCTGGCGCCATCGTCGGTCCCATCCGACGTTCCTTCATTTACTCCTACGGAGTGGAGTATCGAGCTCAATGGAGGGTGTCGCCAAGGCCATGAACTGTTCGAAGTGCACATGTACGATAGTTGGGGAGACGGTTGGGACAACACAATGCTCACCATTTCTGGCATTGAAGATCAAGATCCTACCATTGTTCTTCCCAGCAACTTTATGACACGGACCACCACATCTCGTAATGGGGATGCAATGATCAAAATATCTAGAACCATTAATTTGGACGATCAAAGCATCTTTAATCCAGAAAAAGCCAACGATATTGATCCTCTGGGAGTTGTTTTCCAAGGAACTCTGCAGCGAGGATCGCACGAGGTGACGGAAGTTTGTTTCTTGCCGCGACGATGCTATCAAGTGACGGTAGCTGGAGGAGAATTTCTTAACGAAGTATCATGGGACATTCGGCCAGGGAACTTGGATGACAGCGAGCAACTATTCGAACCCATTCTCGGTGGCGGAGCACCGGCAGGATGCAAATTCTCTCTTCCGGACGAGAATGGACATCATTTTTGTCCCAATACTTGCAGCGATACGTTACTTCCTTCTACTATGATGACACAATCGCCCAAACTGCTTCAAAATCTTCAACAAAATCATGCCTACGGATCTGATGCGATCAACAAAGTAACTGGAGAGACCGTTTCAACCACACTTGGAACAACCCGGTCATCCTACGGACAAGGAGGTGTCGCAGGTGGCATTCGGACGGGCTCAACGGCATCGTCCGTTCTAAGAAAGTTTCGAAGCCCAGAGGAGAACAATAGCAACTAGATGTAGTTGATAGTAATGACGTAGTGTACATGATTACTTGACTATCTCTTGCGCTATGCCCGCCGCCATTTCAAAGTCACGAATCAAATCATTGATATCCTCTAGTCCAATACTCACACGAAGGAGCCCTGGAGGACTTGTTCGTCGTTCTGGAGGTTCAATGCTAGCTCTATGTTCAATGAGCGTTTCGGGTCCTCCGAGGCTCGTGGCACGGTGAACGGTTTGCAATGCTGCCGCAAAGGCCATTGCCGTTGCTTCGTCATCAAATTCCATTGAAAAGACACCTCCAAAGCCGCCTTGCATTTGTCGTTTGGCAACGTCATGCTGCTGATGAGATATCAGTCCTGGATAATACAAATGGATGATCTTCATTTGCTCCTTTTGCTTTTCCAAGTACTCCACCAATTGCTGGGTCGTCTTGCATTGTCGTTCCACCCTCACGTGGAGTGTTCGCATCCCACGTAACGTCAACCAAGAGTCAAAAGGAGAGGCGACAGCACCTCCCAATATTTGTGCGTCGTTCATGGCACTGACCAGCTCGTGGCCGCGAGAAGTGACTGGAGAAAGCGTCACCAAACCTAGCAGTGCATCCGAATGACCAGCCAAATACTTGGTCCCAGAATGGAAAGAGACATCAGCTCCTAGCTTTTCACGAAAGAGAACGAGAGGGAGATCAAATAAAATAAGAAAAGATTGTGAGGAAGGGATTCCTTCAGGCCAAAAACCACACGACGTAAGGCGCACCCATTACTTCCTACCTCGAGAGGTCTCGTCAAGATGGGAGATGCCATGGTGCCATCGACGACCGTAGTGATGGTGTAAGAGGACCGTAAGGGTTCTACGGCTTGGCAGATTGACTGAATATCCAAGACGTGGCATTTTGGATTGGAAGGACTTTCCATCCACACAATTACATCATCATTCGAATTGACAGATTGTATTGCCTTGACAATTTCCGATACGTCCCTCATGTTGACATGTCGAGCATTGACTCGGTGCTTGGAAAAGACATTGGAAAGCAAAGATGACACACCATGATACAAGTCGTCTGGGAGCAATACCGTCAGTGGTGAGGAATGAGCCAGGAGTATGGAAGTGACGCCCGCCAAACCAGAGGAAAAGGCGTACGAGGTGATGGCCTTATCTTCTCGTCCAGCCAAATTGATACATTCCAATTCAAAAATTGCTTTTTCGAGCTGGAGTCGAGTCGGATTATCCATGCGAGCGTAAACAGAGTCTCTGAACGAACGAAAGAAAGGAAAGAAGAAAGAAAGAATCGACGAAGCATGGTTTGAGAATGATGGCAGTGGACAGACACGGTTATTAGTTTAAAATGTTTCTTACCCGTCCCGATAGATCCCATCCGCTGGTCGCGTGTAGGTTGTCGCTACATGGAGAGGAGGAGCCATGGGAATATTGTCTCCTTTGGCATCCATTCCAGAATGCGAAAGAATTGTGGCAATGGCGGACGGATCCTTCGCTTGCCTTTCTGCCATCATGGCGGCTGCTCGTCGACCAGCTTCGGATGGCGTCAAAACGCTCAAAGATCGCAATGTAACCGTTCTTGCAACGTGTGCGGACCTCCGGGAAATGCTGTTTAAGATTACCATCGTGCAAGAATGGATGCTACGTTGACTGTGAATGTACGATACGTCGCAGCAATAAAAATAAGGGAGGATGAGTTGATGAGGAAAACGACTCAAACGTGGAGAAGGAAATGATTCTCTATCTCTCTCTAGTCGTATGTTGCGTCGCGTGATGCGGATTCCGTCAGGATCTTTGGAAAGATCATGCCGATGATGCAGTGAACTACTTGCGAACTACTTCGGTACTGTACTAATCCAGCACTAACAAAGCGAATAGCCATAGTCATTTTCTATTATTTTTGTGTTTGTTCTATGATACTCTGTCGTACTAACTGTAAACAGACACTTCGTATCAAAATCCACTAACTATTCCAGTACTACGGTAGTCTACTATCATTCCACGAAACATAAACACGGTGAAAAACACACAAACCCGTCAACCCCACGACTTCAAGTAGTAATGGTAGTGTGTATGATACGTCGTAGTACTAACCTGCTCGTTTTGTACTACAGAACGCTTTGTACCAATTCTTCGGTTTCCCTCAAAACACTGTCAATATCGGAGTACGATTGAGAAATCATAGACGGCGGGCCGCCACCGAATCCTCCTCCCGCGTTTACGGAGGGGGGCGAATGACGACTGGGCGAGGGAGCAATGTAGGCAGCAGCTCGAGGAGACGGCGAGTCTACAGTGGTCTTTTCTTGATAGAAAATGGCCGAGTTCATGGATAGCGGGCTGGGACGAGGCGGTTGATGGGGCTGTTGCGTCGACAAGGGCGGTACCGCTTGTGCATAGTACTGTGGACTGCCGGTACCATTTGTTCTGGGTGTAGTAGTAGTTGCTGTTGTTGTGTGATTCCCCCGTCCCGTCCAATGGCGTCGTCTCGAGTCAAACGCGGAGTTCACGTCTTTTTGCAGTGTCGCCATCATTGTTTCGCGTTCCGATTCCCAATCGTGTCGACGACGCTCCAATTCCTCGGCCTGTCGGGACTGCCATTCCTTCTTTTCGATTTGGATCTGTTGTTGCAACTCTTCCACATTCCGTTCCAATATCTTGCGTCGGTGCGATTCTCGTTCGTAATCTTGCGTCACCCGAGCCACGCGCGACAAGGCCTCCTGCAAGGATTCGTCCAGTTCTTCTTGGGATTTGGCATGATCCTTTTGCAGTTGTGTCATTTTCTTTCGATGTTCCTCCTCGATTTCTTCCAGTTGCGTCTCATGCTGATGTTGCAGTCGTTGCGTGACTTCTTCGAGTTGCGCGATGCGTTTGCTTTCGTGTTGTTTGGCCAATTTCTTTAACGCCTCGGCGTGTTCGGCCTCTATCGTTTGAACAGCAGCGTCTCGGTCGGCCTTGACCTTGGCAAGTTCCCGCTTGTGTGCTCGAATCAAATGTGCCCGTTCTGCCGAATCCCGGAGTCGTGCCAATCGGTCCGCAATGGCCGTGTCTAGTGTGGCAGAAGGAGGGAGGGGCGTATCGGGATGTTGTTGTTGTTGCATTTGTTGTTGTTGCATTTGTTGCTGTTGCTGCTGCTGACTGCCAAAGAATTGTGGCGAGGAGGCAAAGTTGCGTGCGAGTCGAGCCTTGGCCATGAGTTCGGCCTTCATTTTATGCATGGTCTCATTTGCTCTGCGCAAGGACTTGTTGAGTCGATCGATTTCGCTTTCACTGGATGACTGTACTTGTTCCAGCTTTTCTTGCTTGGCATCGAGTTGTTGTTCCATTTTGTCCAGTTGCGACTGAAATTGATCCCGTTCCATGGTGACATTGGCAAGTTGAGCCTGGAGTTGGGCGATTTCCGTTTGCAATGCGACATGTTGCGTTTGTAAGTGGGCCACTTCAGCTGACAAATCTCCCTTTCCGGCCAATGTTTGTTCCAAGTCGTCGTTCAACTTATCTAGCTGGGCTTTGAGTTCCTTGTGGCGGTTGTCGGCGGCCAATGTCCGATGTCGTAACTCCTTGTTGGAGCGGTTTACATCTCGGAGTTGTGCCTCCAAATCGATTTTTTGTTTGGTCCATGTCTGTTGCGAGTTGACGATTGTGGTGTGCTGCGATTGCAGTTGCGTCAGTTCTTGTTTCAGACGTTCGATTTGACTGTGATCGTCGTGTGACTTTTGTTGGTAGGTTTGTATTTGTTGACGCATCTGTTGCTGTTCCTGTTGCCATTGCTGCTGTTGTTTGGTCAACTCGTCGTTCCGTTGATTGGACTTGACCAGTTCCTCCTTGAGGTGTTGTAGAGCGTTCAAGGCTGATTCATGAACCCGTACCACTTCGTCACTGGTAATGTTCGTGTCGGCGGCATGACTATGGACCGTGAGAGGAGCAGAGGAACGATGCTGGTGGTGGTTCTGTTGTTGTTGTTGATGATGTTGTTGATGATGTTGTTGGGATGAGACACTGAAACTGGACAGGATGGAAATGTTGGGATTGTTGTTGTTGTTCTTGTTATTGTTGGGATTGTTATTGTTATAGACATCCTTTCGCGATGTTGTTGCTGTCGTATGGGTTGGTATGCGTGGCTGTGCTGTATTTGGAGATGCCAAGCGAGATTGTTGGTTGGAAGAAGCTGGGGAACCGTTACTATTGGTGGTGGTGGCGTCTCGTCTCGGTGGAGAAGATGGAGAAGAAGATGCGTGTCCCAAGGTCCGTTTGGCCCGTTGTGCCAAGGACCGATCTTCGATACATTCAAAAAAGGTGTCATCTTCTCCTCTACCACTGCTAGTCGTACCTTGTTCATCGAAAAGTACCTCCTGAATGGGAGGAATATTGTTCTGCTGCTGCTGTTGCTGTTGTTCGTGTTGTCTCTGTCGTTGACGTGTCATGGACAAAGATTGTCTACTCGTGACCGTCGGATCATGTTGCTGCTGCTGATGCTGATCTTCGGAAGTATTTGACGACAATGCCATCATGAGCGAGTCGGAGGGACGCGAAAGAGGTGATGGTGGTTGAAGTGCCAGGCTTGGCAAGGTCTCCATACCTGCTGTGGTTCCATCGACTGACAAGGACAACAAGGTGCTGTTCAATAGAGCCTGCGATGCCGATCCACCGCCATCTCCTTGCAGTTGTTGAAGCTGTTGCTGCTGTTGATGGTGATCACGATGTTGTTGATGATGATTATTATCAATATCAGTAGTAGTAGCAGCAGCAGTGATAGTAGTAGTAGCAGTATTGTTTTGATACGCAGTGGTTTGAAACGTCGGAGGAGGTGGCCGATAGATGGCTGGTATAGGAGTGGGATCGTCCGAAAAGCCATCGTCATCTCCATGATTGTCGTTACCATGGTTGTTGTTATCGTCATTGTAGGAAGGACCTGGATAATGATACTGATACTGCTGTTGCTGCTGCTGATGTTGTTGCTGCTGCTGTTGTTGGTTGCGATGGTCTTCCATCTTGGCTGATAGTGCAAGAATGTTGAACCCTTATGATGACTGACGCTTTGGTATAAACAAAAAAATAATACAGTTCACAGTACAGCAAAAGCCTACTCGTACCCAAGAGGCACTTCACTGTATGATCGACACTGGACAGAAACAACAACAGCAACAACTACAGTACGTAACAATGATGATGATTGATGAAATAGTGGGAACCAGCTAACTGTAAAATGGCTTTATACACAGTACCGGTAGACACTACAGACAACAAACAGTACGTAGCCGCACTAGTATTCTACCTCTAGTAGTAGTACCGGTAGTAGTTTCCCTTTTCTCCTCTCTCCCTACTCCTGATGCTGCTGCTATTGTCGTTGTTGTTGTTGTTGTTGCGGTGCACAACATTACAGTTAATTAACTGTATAAATGCAGCATGCCAAACCGACGACCCCTTTTTTACGTACATGCAGTAGCATTTTTTACGTGATAACTGTGAAAAAGTATTATACCAGTTGTTTCATTTTTTTAATTTTTTCAAATCCAGCCTTGACGTTGCAAAATAAATGCCAGACTGTGAGGCACCTTACCTTTGCCATGGAGGTATGATATATACGAAAGATACTATTAACAACTAACCAAAAATAACACAAAAGTGGTCTGTCGTCGTACGTGAGATGAGAACCATGACATCACACTCTCCCAAAACATCATCAACAACAACAACAAAAAAGCAACTTCATTCAATCTTCGACTCGTTCAACTTCAGACACACACACATTGGACTGCCACCACCACCACCACCACCACCACAACCACCACCACCACCACCATCATCATCATCATCATGATCAGGAATCGACCGTTCTTGTTGTTATTCCTGTCGACTTTTGTCGTACAGTTGTTGTGGACCGCATGTCAAGCATTTACCGGTGGATCCCAACGGGGCCACCATGTGTTTAGATCCCCTCCTCTCCCATTGACGACGAAAAGTGTCAGAATACCGTACCATCAATCCACTACTGCTAGTACTACTACTAGGATGGTACTCACAAAAAACAATATCAATCTTTCATTCCAACAACAAAGATCTTCCGCAGCAGCAGGATCCTTATTATTATTATCCAACCAAAAAACGATCGCTCGACGACTGTCTCCACCACAGGCACTTCCCGAATCGATTTCCGACGTAGCAACATCTCTCTTTCGGTACGATGGAAATGTCCCCCTCTTGCTAGCCTTTGGTTGGAACGCGGTTCTCTTTCTTGCCTTGCGTCCTAAATTACTCAAGGTATTGACACCCCAAGGTTACTTCCATGCCTTTGCACTCGGAACGTTGCTATGGAACACGTTGGGATGGAGGGGATGGACACTCTGCGTATTATATCTTGCATTGGGATCCCTCGTCACCAAGGTCAAGTTTCAAGAGAAACAAAACTTGGGAATCGCCGAAGGACGGGGTGGTCGACGAGGACCCGAAAATGTATGGTACGTCGTCTCGTCTCGTGTCGTGTCGTGTCGTGTCGTGTGTTTTTGTGTGTACGTATGGATGTCTACTTCGTATGATGAAAAGAGGGAGCTTTCTATCATGCGTCGTACCATATTCTACCAAATGTTGCATCCTTCGTCTTTCCTTTTCTTTCTTTCTCTCTTTTCTCACATCATACACTCAATTTGGTTTGTTTTTCTCCCCTTTTTCTATTTTATCATCTCTCTGTGTGTGTAGGGGCTCGGCCGCCACGGGTCTTCTTTGCGCCGTGTGTTCCGTTCAAGGTCCAACCTTCTTGGGAATTCCTTCGGATATGTACGTACTTGGATACGTAGCGTCTCTCGCGACGAAACTATCCGACACGTTCGCGTCGGAGATTGGCAAGGCCTACGGTAAGACGACCTTCCTCATTACCACCCTGGAACGGGTCGAACCGGGTACGGAAGGAGCTGTCAGTCTGGAGGGCACACTCGCATCCGTAGTGGGTGGTACGCTCATAACGTTATACGGCTTGGCAGTGGGCTTGATTTCGACCGCAGCAGTCCCCGTATCTGTCATTGCCGCGTTCGTGGCGACCAACGTAGAAAGTTGGTTGGGTGCCACCCTCCAGGGCAAGGACGATCTCAAATGGATCACCAACGAAGTGGTCAACTTTTTGAATACGTTGATTGGTGCTATACTAGCGATTGGAACAGGATTAGTGGTGTTGCTGTAGAAACAAACAAAATAAAATAAAAATAATAGAAGAAGAAGTATTCGTGTGTAATGAAATCACAGCCAATCAAACGCACTTCGACGACTTTATGATGCTACGTATCATCATAGTAGTACGGAGTTCTGATGTTCTGATCCGTTTTCCAGTCGTGCCTTTTTTGACAGTCCGCTTTTTGGTTGTGTATTATGAGACACGTTGCGAATTCCACACAGAGTAGTTACGGTACTTCCGGTAGGTAGTCTCAGGTGTTATACATACCTACCATACGGTAGTACTTTCAGTCGATACGAAGCGTACTACTCTACATACGACATACGACTACCAGTCGTAGACAATTAATTAACAGAGAGAACGTCGTGTGAAAAAAAAGATGAGAAACGAATTCGGAAAGTATTGAAAAAAAAACATCAAATATAAAAAATATAATATAACAGTAAAAGCAATAATATACTGTAGTAATAAATAATGTCGTTCTATTTACTACTACGAATAAGGTAGACGATGCATACCGGTATTACGACGAAGTCGTCCAGTCGTCCAAACCATTTTTTTCTTTCACCCTGTTATTATTACAGTTAGTAATTATTTGTTACTGCTTCTTCCACCGAAACCACAACGAAAACTAATTGCAACAAAACACTAGCAGTGAAAGCATTATTTGCAAGAACGACGTACAACATATATTGGAAGATGGAAATCGAATGCAACGACTGTGGCGCCTTGGTTCCGGAAAACCACATGGACTTGCATCAACTCCATGGTTGCAGATCCCGGCTGCAATGGCGACAACGAGGACAACAACAACAACAACACTCGTCCAACAACAGCAATAGACTTGATAGTTCGAAATCCCTCGCCCATAATACTGATGATGGAACAACCACAATTCTGTCGTCTGCACCCTCAGCCAATCGGGAATCCCCAACCTTTTTGGATGGTGAAAGTGCCACGCAGACTAGCAGTGATGACGATGATGATCATTACGATAACGATGACCACGATGATGACGACGACGACAGCGTTCAGTTACTAGACTCTCAAGAAGCGATCCGTAAAATGCGAATTCCGAACCAGCACCAGACGGAGAGAACAACGAGCACTCGACGGACGGGGACACTGCCAGACACTGCTGTAAGTTATGATACCGATGCCATCATGATGGATTGTGACGACGACGATGACATCCGTCGCCGTGACACTTTGGATGCTCGTCGTCAACCACAACAACGTGTCATCTCAAACTCGTCCGAAGAAGTAGAAGAAGTAAAGCGAGACTCAAAGCCTCCAGCTCGGAGCCGTCGTCGGGTCCACCGTCAAAATTCTCGGGAACGAGGCCATCATCAACAACAACAAAAAGAAGATGATGTTATTGACTTGTCAGGCTGTAATCCATCGGCCGTTCCAGCTGCTGCTACTCACGCCGCGCCATTGATCAATTCGACTCGTGATCAACACGTGGCAACAGGAGCTGCTCCAGAAGCAGCCATCTCTGTAGATGACAACGAAGACGATACGGCCAATCAATGGGCGTGTTCCAAATGCACACTTCTAAATCCCAACAATCGAGCCACATGCGAGGCGTGTGTCCATCCAAATCCGAACTATGTCCGTCCACCTGATTCCAGTCATCGAGAACAGCTAGTAGACGACGGGCCGTTCTTTGGGAATCCCTTTTCATCTCGGGGACGTTCGTACCGGCAGGGAAGCACCAGTCCCGCGGTTACCGGTCCGTCCTCTCCGATCGGCTACGCTGGCTTGGGGGGACTCATGGGCGCCGCCGTGGGCGCCGCTGGTAACTACCTTCAGGGCCGAGACCCCATTCGAGGAGCACTGGAGGGGGGAACGACGGGTGCAGTTGGAGGAGCACTTTTCCACCAGGCCATGAGGGTGGATGGAGATCGCGGCGCCCCAAACCGCACGACAGTGTCCCACACATACGCTGCTCTTCCATCCCATGATGTGGCTGCAGCTCGGAGTTCGGCCGCCATGGGAGTAGCAGGATACCCTTCAGTTACCAGTTCATCACGAAATAGCTTCAATGGATCTCGTCCTCGATCGAGCTTTCGAATGGAACGATTCAACGAAGACGGCAATGATGTCACAATTATTCACGGCAGCGACGGTAGTACGCGAATGATGCGACGACGCAACACATCCAGTCATCCACGAATAGCGGCGCTACGTGCCGAGCAGCAATTGCAATTGTTACTTCAGCATCACGCTGCCATGACAGCAGCGGGAGCAGGGGGGGTTCGTCATGGTGCTGTCGACATTGACAATATGAATTATGAACAGATTCTTCGCGCTTTCGGAAATGGTACTGAAAATATGGGTGCTGAAGAAACACTCATCTCGCAATTACCTACTCACAAGTTGAAAGATCCCAACAAGGAACTTCCCGAAGATGCGCGCCAATGCAACATATGCTTGGAAGACTTTGTTACGAATGATGTTCGAATGTGCTTGCCATGTTTCCACGGCTTTCATGAAGATTGCTGCCGGAAGTGGCTTCGTCAGAACGGCAAATGTCCCGTGTGTCAACATCGGGTGACCGCGGACGAATACTAAACAGTGGAGGGACGACACTCATAGAAGAGAGGCAACGTCGACAGTAACATTTAGGTTTTGGCAAAGACTCTATTAGTGTCATTACCATCGAACATTCGACGTGAAAATCATCCATGTCGCTGAGCAGTATATACGCCGTACTTGTAGCAGTATCACTCGATTTCTACTCTCTAGAACACTCAAATCAGTCCAGAACGGCCATGTTGGCTGGAGGGCTGAGTGTTAAAGTAGTCCGAGGTGAAATCAGAATCGTCCATCGAAACTTGGGTGAACTCATCATCGCTT
The DNA here is from genome assembly GCA_019154785.2 of Nitzschia inconspicua. Classification (NCBI taxonomy): domain Eukaryota; phylum Bacillariophyta; class Bacillariophyceae; order Bacillariales; family Bacillariaceae; genus Nitzschia; species Nitzschia inconspicua. The sequence goes on along the minus strand of JAGRRH010000013.1, from coordinate 2,023,162 downwards.
TCTTCCGACATGTGTTGAGGGGCTCTCTTTACAATACTAGTCGTAGTAGTGTTTGGATCAAACGATGAAGGAGGCGGCTTTTTGGCATTCTTTGTCTTTGGTGTCTGTTTCGCCTTGGGCTTTTGGTCTTCTACCACTTCGTTGCCACCTTGTTGATGAAAATACGATGCAAACGGTGAGGCTGTAGATGTAGCGGAGGAGGTTACATGCGGCGATGACACAAGCCTGTAGAATGATGGCGGAGGGGGCTTCTTCATAGAGCTTCCGGCTGCGGATCCAAGAGAAGCCTTCCGTTCCAATTCTGGTGGCAGTGGGACTTGCGAAGATTGGTATGCCGACGAAGGCAGCGAGTAATTCAGGGAGTCGGCCTCGGAGATTATGGATTCTTCGTCCTTGAAGGAGCTACCGACCGAACTCATTTTGCTTGGGATGCTGTGCTGATCCATGTCTCTTGCGTGAAGACTCTGATGATTCTGACCATTCGACGAGGATCGACGCGAATACGAGACGATCTCGTTTCTACTGTCGTCGTACGTCAGCTTCCTGGGCAGAGGCTTTGATTGGTACATGTCCTTCGACAGGGATTTCATGGAGTTTTCGATGCTTGGGGATCTGGAGGACGATTTGCTGTTGTATCCATCAAGGTCACGGACATACGTGCCTTTGATCATACCTTCTCTCGGAGATTCATCACTGACTGCCCTCGCCTCGGGGAGCGACCAGTGGCTGTTGTTTGGATCACAGAACAAAGCGCGTGAGCTTGGAGGTAAGGTGTCATCAGTTTTGAGCATCCACCGGAACGAGTCAGTGAAAAGAACTGGTGCTGGATGGATTATTCCAAAGAATCCGCCGTCGGCTATTTCTCCCTCATCGTCCGAGTGCGAAGTGTCTTCGACGGAAGTGTCGCATCTCACCAGGTCCTTTGTTGCCATATCTTCCTCCTTGTAATCCTTGAGGTACTGGACTGTTGCCTTGAAGACAAAGCTACTGAGAAACCCGAGTAAAAGAGCACCCGAAGCCAAGATAAATGCTCCTTGCTCAATCCGAGATGTAACACTGAAACATTGAGCATCTTCTTCCTTCAAAACACCATAGTAAACCATCTGCGCAAACATATTCTTCAAATTATCACAGTAGGAGTTGATCATGACGTTTGAAACTGGACCCATTTGCCTGGCGATGGAGGAGAATTTGAGGTGCAATTTGTCCAGTTTAGATTCAAGATGACAAGACAGTGAACGATACACTGATCGAAAATAATATACATACCAGCTTGATACAAAAAGGGCCACCAGGTACACGTCAAGGTATTGCCAAGCCTGCACTACTTCAAGTTTGAAGGCCATCCTCTCCTTCTGAATTGGTGTAGAAGCTGCAAACCACTGTTTCAATAACATTACAGTTTGTGTGATTGGGACAAGAAGCAGTGTGCAAAGGAATAACAAGGAAAGAATTCCCAGTCCAATGTATGCCTGTGCTGTGCCCAAGTAGCTCGCCTGCTCAAACAGCAGTCTAACCACACTAAAGATGCTTTGATATCTAGTTGCCTCCTGGAAGTCTTGCCCAAATTCCACTGCTACACCAACAAGACCAAAAAGCTCCAGCGAAAAGGAAGGTATGATGCAACCAACAATAACCAAGATCATCACGCAGGGCGCAGACAGAAAAATTAGCTTGTTTACAAAACATCTTGGGACAAGCTTCTCTGTCTCACCCCTATGAGGCCTGCTGAACTGGTGTGTGCAGAGAGATCTGCTTTGAACAGTTTCAATGACTGTGATTGACTGAGATCTGGCAACAGGAATCTCTCCAAAATTGTCCTGCCCCTTCTCCATATTGGCTCGGAAAATTTGAATACCTTGACTATGATTTGGAATGGGCCTGGATGAGACAGAGATGTTATTGTCAGCTGAAGCAATCCCTGTGGCATTAGTGCAAATTTTGCGATGGTAGTGGATGATGACATGGGAGCTGATCTGGGAGACTAGCTGAGCTAGCATGTTTGCGTAAAGCCCCCAGAGTGGGATGACCATCATTTCAACAGAGTAGAAGTCTTCAGGTAGATAGGATGTATCAGGACTTGCAATTGAGACCTGGAAGGCAGCAATACTTATCACCAAGACAAAAATATCAATCATGGACCATTTTGCCAACCAATCCAACCACAAGAGTATGGACCCCCTTCGGTTGACTCTTACACTGGTCGGAGGCATGAACCAAAGGACAAAGGTCATTATTAGCTTTGTGTAGGGCCAAACTCCAGAAAACAGAAAGATTAGAATAGCCAAGGCTCTTCCACCAGCATTCCAGATGTCAACTGTTGATCTTGCAATGGAGAATTCAAACAAATTCTGTAAAGTGAAACTCTCTCCAGCAACTTGCACTTCAATGTTGACAGTGGCACCAAGACTCAAGTGACCACTCAAGAAGAGGCCAATGTTCAGCAAGATGATAGCTGGGATTCCGTATCTTGCAAAAAGAGGAATATCTCTGCTCTTGAACATTGACATTGTTCTAGAATTCAAAAGGTCTTCTTCAAAAGCATCTTGCTTTTGTTGCATAGCCAGCCTCTTTATTTGGTGAGGTGGCAGTCTTGTAACCCATTTTTTGTGACGTCTGTGGACAATGAAGCGGATTCCAAAAACAACAGAAGAGAGAATAACAAGCCCTGCAATTGTTAGTCCACCCAAAAGGGCAAGATAGCTGCTTGCGTAATTTGTATCTGGTGCTTCAAATGCTTCATACTGCACTGGTGTTGCTTCAGGGTCATAGTCGGGATGGTGTGGACAATTGTAAGCAGCATTGACCAGAAGACGGTCAAGTTGAACTTGGATAAAGTTTCCACCCAGCATCTCAGTGATGTAGCCTAAAAGGGAGTTGGCAACTTCTGTTGTCTCATTTTGTGCAGCAGGATCTGAAAGCAGGTCAGTAATTTCTGACATTCTGGGACTAGAACAATTCAGGCACTGTGCTGTTATCATCAGCTGATCAATGGTTGCTTCAAGACTTGTAATGCCAGCTGTTGTAGGAGATCCACGTATCTTAATCCCATTGGAATTAAGAGGTGGAGCAGGAATGGTTGCCAGCCAGCAATTCAAATTGAACATATCCCTCAAAGGAAACCCAAAGAATCTGGATTCAGCTATCTTTGCCATAGTTGAAAACAAGACATGTGCGTCAAAAAGCTCCAAACTGAAGGACATTTCATTTCTTATTTTAAAGTCATCTTTTTGGGGGAAAGTAACAAATAGAAGTCTGTGAGAGATGGCTCACACTCTTATTGATAGCTGTATTGATAGTTTGCCTTGTTCCCCTTACCTGCGCCATCAAAGTCAAGCAACAACTTTGTTGAGAATTTCAGTGGTTCTTGATTCACTCCAAAAGTTATTGTGTTGTTCAATTCATATGGTTCTCCAATCACTCCACCAAGCAAGTCAAGTGGATCCCCAATGGTATTGAGATTTTCAATTTTTGCATCAAATGCTCTGAATCTGACATTGGCATCTAGTGTTCCAACCTTGACCTTTGTCCCTCCATTGAAAAGGTCACTCTGTTGGTACAGGGTTCCTGGTTCATTTGAAAGCGTTTCTGTTAAAGGTACCACAACTGCATTGTTTAATGCTGACACACCTGTAGACTCATCTGTCTTGAAAACATTTTGGATGAATCCTACCAGAGTTCTGAAGAGGTCACCATAGGGAGAAAGACCACTTCCTCCAAGTCCTTGGGCAATGGTTACAGTCCTGAGCAAATCGCGAAGATCCACCGATCCATGATTGGAATCAGAAGCAAAAGAAGCACAGCTGTTCTTGGATGTCATATGGTACTCCATCCAGTTATTGATTAAGGTCCTTATAGTAGAATTGAAGATCTTGGGAACAGATTGAACAATCTTGGCTCCATATTCTTCCAAGATAAGTTTGGTACTCCTGTCTGCAGCACCTTGAACATCTTTTGAATGAAATCCCTCAATAGATAGAATTGTAATAGACTCAGGCCTGAGTTCAAGTTCTGTCAAACTAGCACCCTTTGCTGCTGACATGAGACAAGGCAGAATGTTTTGTAATTTCAACATAGACTGCAGTTGCAAAGATCCCAGAAGTTGCTGGTCGAGTGCCAAAAACATGGACATATATAGATGCACGTTGGAAAGCTGTAGATTGATTCTCAAGTCTTGTTTGGCCTGTTTGCCATGTGCAATATTTCTAGTACTGCTTTCAGATCCCATCAGTGTAAAAACAAGCTCGAGCTGAAGTCTCTTCCATGTTATCTCATTCTTCATAGTCTGTGGAGCAAGAACATTGAGGATGTCCATGTAAGAAATACTATCTAGTCCCATAATATTGATTCCCTTGAAGAAAATTTCCATTCCAGCTGAACCAAGATGGAGATCGTCAAAGAAAAGAGAGGCATACCCCCTTTCCCCCAGTATAGATGATCGGAGGAGGGAATTCACTCTCATATCATTTCCATTTGACCCCAGTGGGTCTGGAACAATATCGTTCAAATACTTTACAACACCATTTATTCCAGATAATCCCCATTGCCCAAAGGAAGATTCCACGGAAGTGAAATCAAACAATCTCCCATTATCTGCAGGGATCAAGAGATTTTGGCTAAACAATGATGTTGTAGAATTTGAATTGTAATTTGTGTGTGTTTCTGCTGTAACAACAATGCCCATTTGTAGGGCCAAGAAGAGAGCAAAAGCAATTGTTTCCATAGACTCATAGGATAGGAATGGCATATGCAGGTTGGATAAGGAAGATGATGCCTCTGAAGCATCATACGCAGGGTTGTGGGGACAGTACATTCTGCTGTTCAGAAGCACTGAATTGATGTAGCTCTGGGTGGAGTTGCTTTGCACAAGGTCCTGACCCAACTTTACAAGCCCCTCCTCCAAAACATCTGAAATTCCATCGGCTTTCAACAATCCCAGTATTTCAGGAATTATCAACAAACTTTGGCTAGAACATTCTGTACATGAGACATTGAGCCTCATAGATGTTGCATCAAAAAGGAGAGATTGGATGGCAAAACCTGTGTTGATATCATCTGTGATACTCTCTGGAATAGCCAAGATGCTTAGCCAGCAGTTTATGTTGGTGATATCCCGCAAAGGAAAGTTGAATAAGGCTCCTGAATCTATTTTTGCTATCAATTCAACCCAGACTTCAGACTCCACAAGCTCAAGAAGAATATTTAGTTGATTTGACATGTCCAATAGAGGATCTCCTTTTGTTTGGAGCAGAGCCTTCAATCCTAATTGAAGCTTCTTGTTGTCAGCTCCCAAAATGGCATGGCTGTCCAGCTGATAAGCATTTGTTGAGTTTGGCTCCAACAATTTGACTGGAGTACTGACTGTATCCAAGTTCTCCACAGTAGGATCAAATATCTTGAATTCAAGTGATTGTAGCCCAAACTGAGAGACTGCCTTGGACATTGCTAACTTCATCACATCGACAGGAAATTGCAATGTGCCAACGTCTCCTGACTGAATTTTTGTGAATGGTGCCACCACCATTTCATTTATCTGGGGTCTCCCTGTGTTTGGATTAACATCAAGCATTGTAGTATCTAGGGCCTCCTTCAACAAAGGTGGTACATCACCATGGGTCATCTTCTTGGCATCGAAAAAGGTTCTAAAATCAATGTAGCCTCCAACAGTGTCAACCTTTGGACAGTCGCTGTTTTGACTCTTGCTGCTGTAAGCATCCAGAAAATGTAAATTGATCAAGTCACGGATGCTTGATTGAAAGATATTTGGGATGACATGACGCAGAACTCCAGAGTACATTGAGAATGCAGCACCTGCAGCATCAGTCAAGACTCGATTGAGGCCAGGAGACACAAAACCAGAGAAATATGGCTCATTGACAAACGTTGGCTTTATAGCAAGGCCTGTAACTTCAATAGTATGGACCACCGAGAGCAAGCAAGGAAGGAAATTTTCAGTGTAAAACAAAGACCCTAGCTCCAGAACAGCAAGTGTCTCTTGATCCATAACTAACAGAAAAGAAGATTCGGCATCTACTTGGTCGACGGTGAATCCCATGGAAATCCGTTCTGTGACTCCAGGGGACGTAGGATTGTGTAGAATGGCATCGTCCAAGGTAGACGGCTTGATGTCCACCGTCAAATCCAATTCAATCGTCAAAGAATTCCAGGTAAACTCATTCTGTATTGTGTGTTGTCCGATGTTGCGGAAAGAATTGAACCGGGTGAACGAATCGAGGCCAAAAACACGGATTCGATTCAATGCAACAGTGAACTGTGTAATGCGGTCGTGTCCTTCAAACAGAGGGGGCTCCAACATTGAAAGTGTGGATGCGTTGACCGTAAAAGCACGGTCTTCGTCCAAAACCAATGATCGCAACATGACATTAATTGCAAGGTCGCCACCCGCCGTTGTTGCCCCATCAGGATTGGATACACTTGCTCCTAGGGATGTGCCAACAAAACGGAGAATTTCGTTAAAAGCTCTGCTGACGGCCCCTCCGGCATCCTGCAAATTCAATGCAGCAAAGTCCGCTGGAAGATTCAAATTTTGTTCGGGGTATAATGGATTGTTATAGGATTCGCCAAGATCATCTAAGTAAGGTTCCAGGTTGATATCAGCGAGCTGCACTATATTTTCCACCAAGATAGTCCCGATTTGAGAGAGTTCACTGCATGCGACATCACCAATGGCTCCTTCCACAACGTTTCGAATGAGTCCCTGGAAAATTTCAAGAATTTCCGAGACGAAATCTCCTTCGAAATCCATGCGTTCGATCCGGACATCCGAGAAACAATCTTCGATGGTCGATTCAACCGGCGATGCTTGATCAAAGTCCAAGCTAGTGAATTTGATAATGGAAGACGCCGAGTTGCCATTGGTGCGAATCTGTACCCATCCGTCACCCGAGAGGATGCCATATTTGTAATTGTAGTTCATTTCGCAAGTAAGATCGAGACCGTACATGGCAATATCTACCTCGTGAACGGTAGAGGACACATCATCATGGGTAACAGTGATATCTCCAACGGAGAGATCGTAGCATGTGAGGTTACGAATGTTCATGTTGAGGGTTGCAATTCCAACCTTTTGCGAAACTTCGTATTCGTTGGGGAGAATAATGGAGGCATTTTCAAATATCTCATTCAAAAGATCAAAGTCTCCGATGGCTAAGTCTGGCTTGGAAGTGACTTGCGGAGCGAAAAATCCCGCTAAGGATGGCACCAATGCCGCCGTCCAATAATTCTTCATGGTTGTTTCTGTAGATCTTTTTCATACAATCAAAAGTTTATGTTTCTTTAAAATGGATTGCTGTCGACCGACTGCAAGAAAACGAATCCCTTTATCTTATGAAATCTCTCGGAAGAAACGATTGATGCAATACAACATTGATGCAGATATTGCTCGATGCCTATTGTGCGGCAACATTATTTCTACAACTGTCATCATCCACCATTCGGAATGATGCTTTCAGCTCAGTCGGACGAGTATCTTCACGCTTTTAATTTTAGGATACATCGTCATGGCACTAAATGGGATGATTATGGCATTCCTCGATTCTAATGGTTGTGTCGTGGTTATTTTGGTCGCAGCCACGAGAAGGTCGTTTCATCCACCTTCTTTACAGTTAACTGTTAGCTTCCGTTGCTGCGTCATTTGAAAGGCGAGAAATATCGACGGGATTAATCACAGTCATTCGGAAGTATGCAACGGTGCATACACGTCGTAATTAATGGGCCTTTTGAGGTCATTATTTCGATAATACACTCTTAACTGCAAGAAGAATTACTGTCAATACCTTGACCTCATCCTTATTCTACACTACTGTCATACTACCGTACTCGGCTCACCCGCATGGCCCCTGAAGGGGTGGGGCAAATTATGCAACAGCTTTCCCTCCACTCACTGTCAGTACAGGAAAGGCAAGAAACCTTACGAATGAGGAAAAATCCAAACCAGTAACCAGTGAGTGTCAGATATGGCGTGGTCTTCCACAAACAATGCTAGGAAGGGAGCAATTGACAACATAAATTGTGTTGGATGTGTTGATATCTTTCGCCTGTTGCAACCCAATAGGGCGGATTGTACGTGTAAAAGAAGCCTTCCATGCCAAGCACCAGTAATATTTGCAATGAAATGCTACCGTCCCTCTGCACTTGACACTCGGCTGAGTTATGATGCCATTTCTTCCACAGAAATGTCAGTGCCTATCACAACTCTATCAGGAAACATGCATCAACCATTCTTCCTCCTCTCCCTTAGCCCCTTTCCGCCTAATTAAGAGAAACACAATCTTTCCGGTCGGCCACCGGTTCTGCTTGCCCTGCACAAGACAGCAGTAGTTTGACCTACCGCTGGGACGATCTCTTCCGTTGCACTGATAGATCGTCTGTGGATTCATAGTTCCCCAGGCTCTGACAAACCTGGGTTAAGCCCCCTACCACGACAAGGTGATCCACTCAGGGAGGTATACTACCGTACTCATAGAAGTACCGTCTGTGAGTTTTCTTGGGATTTTTTGGCGTACTAGCTAGCTAGAGAGACCTACCGAGAAAGCTTAAGGGTATAGACTCCTTTCATTTGTATTTCTATTTTGAACCACGACGGACTACTAGTACAATCATTTCGAGATTCACCTAGGAAGTGGTTCATCATTACGAGCTTAGGCCAGAGAGAACCCCGTTAAAGCAGTAGTGGTGGGAGAATGAACATTCCCGCCGAAAAGGTGGAAGTGGATCTGACGTCGAAGTAGGTTCTCCTGAATCCAGGAAGAGGGGTGAATCCACCGCTACCTTCGATCTTTGGGTGCATCTAGATGCTCGCTCAAGACTCTTGTCGCAAGCATATGTGACATTTTGCCTTGTTAATCGCTTTAAACTATGACTAGTAGTGTCGAACCCAAGTGAGCGACATTTTCCAGGAAAGCAAGAATGTTCTTTGATTTTTAATATGTAGTAGGACATCTAATACGATTCTGAGCTCTATTACTGTTTCTTGCCCACAGATCGACTTGTCTATGTGTCCGAAGCAGAAAAAAGATGCGCTCGACTAGTTGCAATAAGAGTCACATAAAGTCGCAAGTTGGAAAGGAAGCCCTGAAATTGCCATGCTGCAGTAATGCAATATTGTGTCATCCTTGATCTGTCAAGACTGAAGTGAAAGAAGAGTGGGAGATGAGGTGAGATATTCCTTTGTGCAAAAGGTATTTATGGTTCAGAGCGGTGCATCTCAGCAATGTTCCTTGTCTTTTTGTTTGAGAGTCCACACACAAGCTGGCCGAGCCGAGCACGTAGCTCTTAGAGACGTTTGGAATGAACCGAGTCCTTAGAGAACTAACGGAACCGTACAATATATTAGATCGCCACCCTCCCAGACCAAATCCTGGACAGCGGACGATCAACTCGTATGAACCAACTTGGAGGCTTGACAAACAAAGCTTGTCATTTAGGGAAAAGAACCGCCACCACGGGGTTTGTCAAGGAACAGCTTCAAGAGGGGAATCCTCTCCAGGAACGACCATGTGGCCCACGTCATACCATGGAAAGATAATGGAAGACTCCGAAATGGATGCCAATTCCAATTCTTTGTCTATGGTCTTCTTCGCAGCCAAGGCACACATCTTTCGAGGATCCTGAATAACCACAAGAAATCAATCCACGAATTGTACAATGATGTCTTGAGGAGGAAATACTGTTAGGGTTGAATGCGCCCGTACAACAGAGGGTTGCGCCCAAGGGCCATACCAACTCCAGATGCTTGGACTCTCGAGGGTGGCTTGACCGGTTCTATTGCAGTCCCTTCCAAGCAGTGTGTAGCAAAGTCTATTCTCTCGTCATTGATGCAGCACCAAATTTTTCACGGAGCGACTGATGAACATCAACTTACTTTTTTGCAAACGATGATTCTTTCCATTCAATCGGCCAGTGGAGAAAAAGATCCACGAACAGGGTTCAACAGGAGTTTGGCTCTCCATGCAGCACTTTATTATTTCCTTGGTCCGGGCGGTTGTTTAGCGATTGGGGTTTTCATCTCTCAAGAAAAAGACGAGGCGTAAAATGCTTGCCTATACAGTTTGGATGCACAGCAGAGCATTCCTCTCCTCTCGACTCATCGTTCTGCTCTTCAACTAATGACATTGCAGTGCAATGCTGTGAATCCTGTTCGTGTGGCTGGTAGAAATCTCCATTATACATTTCACTTGTAGATGAAGGGATTGACTCCAAATTGTTTTCATCCTCATCAACGTACAAATCTTTGGCGAAGCAAGTAGAAACATCCAATGCACTGTTGCTCGAGCGCTCTTGATTCTCGCCGCAGTCACCACGTAGGAGCCAACGAAAAGTATCCGTGAACAAAACCGGAACAGGTTTTATACTTGAGCTTGACAAAAGTGATGGCAAAGAATCGTTGTCCTCTGTTGCCTCCTCTATAGCATCAGTTTGGATTGTGCTTACTTCATCTTCCATCTTCTTTTCAAGTTGAGACTTCTCATAAAGATACTGGTTCACAGCTTTTGTAACAAATGTATTGAGCAGAGCAAGACAAACAGCACCCGCTGCCAATATGAAAGCACCCTCTTCAATAGACGATTGCACACTGAAGCACTGCGCATCTTCCTCTTTCAAGAGACCAAAATAAACCATTTGTGCAAAGAAGCCCTTCAGAGATTCACAATAGGAGTTGATCATGAACTCTGACACAGGTCCAAGTTGCCAACTGGCAACAAAGATAGCAATGAGATAAACTTCCGCATATTGCCACGCTTGAAGCACTTCTATTGCTGTTGACATTCTGGATCTTTCAGCCAATGTCAATGGAGTGAACCACTGTCTCATCAAGGCCACTGTTTGGAGGATTGGGACAACAAGCACTGTCAGTATAAAAAGTGCAGACAGTGTGCCAAGTCCCATGTAGTCCGAAGGTTTGTCCAGGAACCTTGCCTCCTCCATGAGAAGTTGCACAACAGTGAAGACACTGTGGTAAGTGATTGCATCCTCAAATTTCTGTCCAGATTCCACGGCCACTCCTATTAATCCAAGAATATCCAAGGAAAAAGAAGGCAGGGTACAACCAGCCACGACAAAAATGACCAGACACAATCCCAGGGTGATGACAGCAAAACTGACCCAATGGGGAACAATTAGCTTCTGGTCCTCCCCACGATGTGGTCTTCCAAATTTATGCTTACTTAGCATCCTCTTGCCACTATAATTGTCTTGGGACTCAAAGTTACTTGTTCTTATCAGGTCTCTTGATCCCGTGGACTGGAGGTGGTGGTGGTTTTTGAAAGCATCTCTGGCATTGTTGTAGATTCTTCTGTGATAGTGAATGATGAAATGAGAGCTGATTTGGGATACAAGCTGGGCAAGCATATTTGCATACAATCCCCAAAGTGGAACCACCAGAAGGTCAATGCTGTAGAATCCTTCTGGTAAGAAAGCAACATCTGGACTCTGGATAGATACCCGGAATGCAGCAATGCTAATGACCAATACAAAAATATCTATCATGGACCATTTAGCCAACCAATCAAGCCAGAGGAGGAAAGACCCCCTCTTTGAAATGGAAACCCAATTTGGTGGAGCAAACCAAAGCCCAAGTGTGATCAGCTGCTTAGTGTATGGCCAGATGCCAGAAAAAATCAAGATCAATACAGCAAGTTCTTTCCCCCCTGCATTCCAGATATCGATGGTTGATTTGGCCATAGAGAATTCAAAGAACTCGTCAACATGAATGGTTTCCCCTGCAATATTGGCTTCAATGTTGACAGTGGCTCCCAGGCTAAGATGACCACTCAAGAATAATCCAATGTTTCCCAAAATGATAATTGGCATTCCCCATTGCAAAAACATTGGAACTTCCTCACTTCTAAACATCGCTTTTGAGCTGGCGTTCAATTCAGTCTCCATCTTGTGTTCTTTCTCTTGCCGTTTCTCTAAGATTTTGATTTGATCTTGAGAAATGTGGCTAAGCCACCGTTTGTGTCTCCTCCTCACAAAGCATCTAATAATGACAACCAAAAAGGCCACCAAGACCATGAGCCCAAGAGTCACACCGCCAAGTAGCATGAGGAAAGTAGTATCTGAATTATTTTGATGTACCTCAATTGGTTCATACTGAACAGAAGTTGCAAAAGGGTCATATTCCGGACTGTGGGGACACATTCTTGCAGCATCTGCCAAAATCCTATCAATCTGCACTTGCATGAAGTTTCCACTCAGAAAGTCGGTAGCAGAAAGAAGGATGGAGTTAACGCTTTCAGTTGCCCCATTGTTTGCCTCTGTTGTTGTAAGCAAATCTGCCCATTCAAGCATCCCAGGACTCGAGCATTCCACACAGCTGACTGTGAGATTCAGCTTAGAAACAGTTGCTGAAATTTCCTTCAATGCAGCTGTAGCTTCTGACTCAGTCAGCCGAATGCCCCTTGAGTCCAATAATGGAGCAGGTATTGTTGCAAGCCAACAATTCAAGTCAAAGATATCACTCAAGGGGAACCCAAGAAGTCTAGTGTTTACCACCTTTAACATAGCCATTATGATGATGTTGGCAGTATCAAGATCAAGGCTAATATCAAGTTCGTTCTGGATTGTGCCATCTTCATCACCTGCAATGGCAAAGAAAAATTGTGTAGAGAATCTGAGTGGTTGCTCATTGGTTCCAATGGTTGCTGTATTGTTCAAGAAATAGGGTTCAGTTGACACAATTTCAAGTAACTTCAAAGGCAATGAAAGAGTGTTCAGATTTTCAACCTTGGCATTACTTGCTCTCAACTGAATATCAGCATTGAGACCACCAACACTGATTGTTGCTCCAGTCTCAAACAAATTGCCATCAATGGCAATTGTGCCTTCCACACCAGATTGGTTGAGAGTGAGCGGATCAATCAGCATTTTGTTGATTTTGGGTATTCCTGTGGCGGAGTCAAGCTGGAGGAGCTCAGTGTCCAGTAGGTTGCGAAGCATGGCTGGAACAGGTCCGTACTCTGAGGAACTGGCATTGAAAAAGTCTCGAAAGTCAACAAAGCCTTCCACATCAGTCGGAAATATGGGGCATGAAATTTCGTTGTCATTAAAGAAGGCATCAAGCACTTGTTCATTGACAAAATCACGAACAGACATTTGAAAGATGTTTGGAATTGCATTGGCCAGGGCACCGCTATACATGTCAAAGGCTGCTTCCACTGCACCTGTAATGACTCTGTCAAGGCCTGGAGACACAAATCCGGTCAATGTGGGGATGTCTATGTTCTGGGGATCAACAAATAATCCAGACAGCTGAACATCGTGAATAATGGACATGAAACATGGCAATGAGTTGTCTTTGGACAGCAATGAGCCAAGTGTCATTCCTCCCAGGGCCTCTCGATCAATGACGAGATACAGTGACGCCTCCACATCCACATTTCGTACTCCAAAGTCGATCAATATGCGCTCTGAAATGCCACTTGAGGTGGCGTCTTTCAAAACCGCATCTTCAAGCGTGGATGGTTTGATGTCAACTGTGATGTCCAATTCCAAGGTTAAAAAGTCCCATGTCAATTCATTTTGCAGAGTATGCATGCCAATGGGAACAAGCGCATTGAATCTTGTGAGCGAGTCCAGTCCAAACACTTTGACTTCATTGATGGTGATAGTCGACTGGGTCAATTTGTCGTGCCCTTGTAAGATGACAGCGTCCATTCCCAGCTGATCGAGATTGATGACCAATGCACCGTCCTTGTCCAGCAAGTTTGATCGGAGCATCACATTGATGCCCAGGTCCGAGCCAGTGGGACTGTCAGGGTATGGTACCACACTTCCAAGTAAGTTGTCCACAGCTTCCAGGGCTTGTTTGAACAAGCCACCAGCAATACTGTCCATATCTTGCAGATTGAGAGGAACCAGATCGGACGGAAGATTGTCCGTATCTTCCAAGAAAAGGGGATCGAGCAAGTTGGCTCCGACATTGGAAGTTTGATATCCCTGCAAGGTCTTGTCTGCAATTTGAAGCATGTCTTGAACAAAGGTAGTCCCCAAGGAGCCCAATTCGGAGCACGCGACGGCTTCAACCTCTCGTCCCACCAAATCTCGGATCCACCTTTCGAACCATTCGACAATGTCTGAGAGAGTGTCGCCATGAAACATCATCCTGACAATATTGATTTCCGTGAGACAACTCTGAACACTGCTAGTCGATGGCGGCAGTGTCGTAAAGTCGTCGGAAGAAAACCTCAATGTAGTCGCGGCAGAATTTTTGTCGGTGAAGACTTGGGCGACACCGTTGCCGGATAAGAACCCGTAATTATAGCGATATTGAACCTCACATGTCAAATCTAAATCGGAAATGCTGACCGTCACGTCAATGTCAGTGTTGGTTTTGGTGTGATCTAAGACAAGGTCGCCGATGGCAACGTCGTAACAGTCGATGTTGTCGACCCATAGAGTCAATGTGATCAACGCGACTCTTTGCGACACTTCAAACGCTTCGGGAATGGTGATGGTGGCACCCTGAAACAATTCATTGAAGCGATCAAAGTCGCCATTCCTGGCGGTTTGTTGCAGTTGTCTAAGTGATAATATGTCTTCCGTGTCATGATGCCGAGCATGTTGGAGTTGCTGAATGTCAAGAAAACTGGCCAATGCTGCCGGTAGAGCCAACAATAGGTAACGTAAAAAGAAGAACTTCATGTTGCGATGCTTGTCGATGAAATAATAATAATAATGTTGTCAGCGTGTACTTTATTTCTACTGTAGTACAATGAACTTGTTCGTTTTGTTGTGACGAGTCGATCATTGTTTCGATCTCTCTACTTTCTTGATGGATCTGGAGGAGTTATTCTTGATCGTTCGAAGCCCGATCGATCTTGTCCTCTTTCAAAAAGCGGATGAAGCAATCCAATCGGAAGCACGACGCTTCCACATCGGCAGTTCGATCGTGTCTTCTCGTGTACTAACTGTACTACCGTAGCTGTAATAACTGGAAGTCGTAGTCTTGTTTCCGATGGGGAGAATTACGATGCCTACTAGTACTACCGGAGCTACTAGCTAGGTAGTAGCTAAAAGCGTCAGAAAAGACATTTCTTTTAATTAATATCTGGTGAAGCCATAAATAAAGCATTTGCGTGTATTATTTGAAGTAATATTCTTCCTATCACGACTCGATTTTTTCGTTAGTATGCACCAGGTCGAGGAGTCTACCGGTACGTACCTACCGGCAGTAACGAGAGTGAGGTAAAACGGTAGACTAGTACGGTAGTGTGTTGATGTCGCACGCCGTATCATAGATCTCTTGTACCGGTACACCCCACTACGATACCGTAGTCCACCTTACCGGTACCGTACTCGTACTACCGTAGCTACCGGTAGAAGAGAGGCCAGTAAAAACGAAGGACTGGACAGATGTACGTAGTACTTAGATAGACCTTACAGTTACCGGTAATAAAAGATAGTACTTCGTATTACGGTAGTCTCTCTACTACTCCGTAGTCCGGTAGCTAGCCACGGTAGTAGAGTACGATAGTAAATTACCGTACCGGAGTACGGTACTACGGTACGGTAAGTGCGTCTTAACTCGGAGTGACCGTAGTCTAATAACAAATCTAGTTACTCTACTATTAATACCTCCTCTCTAGAGAGTAGAGAGTTGTTTTTAAGTGTTACTCCAACGCTCCATCTTCTACTAGCTAGCTGGAGCTGCTGCCTGTGACAGTGTAAGAACTGGCATTCGACACCGAAAAGTTGTTTCACTCTGTGCTAGTCGGCGACTGGAGTCAGCCAAGATTTTCAGTTTTATCGACAATATCTGAACCAAACATAATAGTACTAGCAGCAGCTTTCTCTCCCATCATCACACCAACACCTGTTTACTGTTAGGTGAAGGAAATCGTGCCTTCTCGTGCCGCAACGACTCGTCGACTAAACCGGTCCACCATTTCACGAACAAGGTCCTTGAGATTTCCAGTGATCTCGATTTCAGTAGCGTTCTTCAAGTAGACTTCCCCGTATCCACGAAATACCCCACTATTCTTAAGAACTTGTCGAAGAAGGCCAACTCGGCATTGTACCATTGTGTAGCCGGATCGACAACAGCGCGGCGAGCATGATAAGCTTGATACATTTCTTCGAAGAGCCGTTCGTTCCACTTTGAGATAGGTCTTGAAAGATTGCAGACAGTGTCCTGCATCGGCAATTTGCATGAGAGCCTCCGCAATGATGGTTGGTTGAGGATTGCGCTATTCGTCCCAATCCACAAAATGAGTACGTCGCACAAAAGACTTGTTCCAATTGTAGTCTCTATGATCCTTCATGTTCCGGTCCAAAATGTCTGTGGCAATCACACAATTGACGAGGATCTGGCGGAATCGTTGCATCTCGGTAGAATCGTATATATGGCAGATCTAAGATCCTCAAATTCGTTGGTCATGAGCAGCCACCAAGCAATGTCGAAAGCTTTTTGTTCGCTTATACTGCGGTTCTTGTACAGACTGGCTATGGGAGAGGACTCCTCGATCAGTTACTGATTCGAGACACCGACATGATCCACGTTATGGACCATGGCGGCAAAAATCAATGCGAATGGATCGAGTGGGTCCGATCCAATCGAAAAGGTTTTTTTTTTCCACCTCCTTGGCAATTTCTCCGGTGGATCGGGGTTTGCCATCGACGCCCGTCACAAAGCCCTCCGAGAAAGATTTCATTTTGCTGATCATTTGATCCATGATCCGTACCATGTGAGAGGCATGCTCGAAGGAGTGAAAGGCGTTTATGTGACGGTAGACGGAAGCAACAGATGACACGTAATTGCGAAGTTGCGACTCCACCAGTGGAGGGACTTCCACCAGTGCAGTATCCACAGCGTTCACGGCCAATCTCAAGTCATATATTGGCATTTGAACAACCTCTCGAGCCTCCTCGAGGATAGAAACACCAAATTCTGGCTCTTCTTCCCAAGATGCTATGCGACTTTGTCGATGCAGCTCATTCAGCACCAATCGTCGAGCGAAGATGCCGCGAAGGTATTCAAGTAGGATATCAACATTCTGATCGAATAACCGCTGCAACAAAAACTGCTCATCGTCAATTACCCCGGAATCAGGAATACTGCACTCGTCCCAGTTTGACTCGTTAAACGTCGAATCACTGAAAACGGAAGAGTCTGATTTTACTACTACGTAGTATAATCTTCGTCGTTTTCCTTGCAGATAGACGCGCGTTCGGTTTTGTCTACACATCAGGAAAGAAACGCTACGAGAAACGATTGAATGAACACTACAGACAAGAAAGACATTACATCATTGTTGCGCTCACCCAATAACTGGACGCTTGATGAGGGCGGGATTACGATAACTTCCATTCAAACTGGGGAGAAACATGATACCGCCTTTTTACAGTTATGATACTCCGTATCATACGTATGACAGTACGAGATACCTGATAGCCCTGTAGGTGGATTCGTCAAATTCACAGTCACAGTCGACATGCCCAACAGAAGGATCTTGCCTGTAGTACTACGGAGTAAATTGAAAATGAGTCCAAAAAACGACAATCTTACGTTATGTTTCATGAAGCATGAAATGAAACACAGTTATCATCATGCTTCCTACGGAATTGACAAAATAAATCAGCTGCATTGTCAAAACTGTCTGTCAACTGTCCGTAGTACGACGTACCCCGGAGTAGTAGACATTTACGGGTTCTGAGTCGCGCGAGATAATTGCTCCAGAGTAGCATTTTGCAATGAAAGGGCTTCATTTTCCCCTTCCAACTGAGCGACTTTTTTCTTCGTGCTGTACAACTCATCTTTGTGCGCTGCTTGCATTCTAACGATTTCGCTCCGCAGCTCGGATAATTCATCTTCCAAAGTTTGGTTTCTTTCCTCTAAAGTTCGAATGCGAATATCATCGGCAGTTTCATTCTGTTTTCCCCCAACTTTTACAAAAGGATTCCACTTGTTCTTCTTGCCCTTTCCCATGGCGGCTTGAAGAAGTAAACCTTGAGGAGCATCATCAACTACATCCGCGGAGTCCATCGAGCTTCCGTCGTAACTCTCCTCACTCCAAGCCTCAAGCTTCCGTTCTGCACTCTCGGCTTTTGCTTTCCATTCGTAAGTCCTCTCGGTCCATTGCTTGACCTTTTCGTTGAGAGATTCGGTTTTCTCGGACAGCTCCTTAACATGATTCTCAAGTACACGGATAGTGTCTACCAGAGAATTGTTCCTCGTTACAAGATCCTCGCGTTCGCCCTGAAGCTCTTCGATCATTCTTTGCGCAGACATGAGGTCTTCCCGTACAGCAGTGGCATCAGCACGAGCATCAGCAAGCTTTTGCTTCGCAGAAGCGAGATCGGGGGCGTCACTTGCTGCAATGTGACAATCGACTTCTCGTTGAAGCTTCGTAATGACATCGTCTTTGGCTTCAAGCTTTTGGTTGTAATCGATTCTCTCACTCTTGATCTTTCCTTGTAATGCCTTCATTTCAGCATCCAGTTCCTCAATTTGCAATTGCGGCACAGTTAGAGAATTTCGGAGTTCTTCTTCCAATTTCTCGATCTTTTGCTTTTGAGCTTCCACCTCCGCTTCTTTCTCTGCAAGAGCCTTTTTCGTCACATGAAGCTCAGCCAAGGAAGCACCACCACCGCTGCCACCTACGTCGCTTCCACATTCTAGTCTCACTTCTAATTGTTGCATCTCAAGAAGGAGTTTTTCGACTTCGTCCTCTGACCTTTCAAGTTTTACCTCCAACGCGTCTTGTGTATCGAGTTGCCTTTCGATGGCCTGCTCAAGCTTTTCAATTCGTTCTCGTTCCTTCTCTAGGGTTTCATCTCGGAGTCTAATTTCCTGGAGGAGTTCGTTGCGCTCAGCCAATGCTTCCTGCAATTGAGCCTTGGTACGAGAGAGGTCAGAAGATGCCTTTAAGAATAGATCCTTATCCTCAATCTGCTCCCTCGACATTATCACCATTCTATCCAAAACTTCCGCAAGCTGCTTTTGCAAGCGCATAACTTTGTCTCGGTCATCTATTTCCAAGGGAGATCCGGTAGACATTAGAGTATTGCTGAGCGTATCCTTTACTTCAGTTGTTCGAACAGTCCCAGTCGAATGATCGATGGATGGTTGGGCTTTCGATTGAAGATCTGCCCCCCATACTTTCTCAAAGGTGTCTTCGGTTGAGTGAATCTCACTCAAATCGTAGCTAGGAGGTACCGAAGCCATGGATAACAAATCGTTGGAGGAATGCCTTTGAAGTCGTCTTCCCGTAGCCTCATTACTACTGGTGGAGAGACCTGACGCCGAGTGACGCCGTTCTTTTCGTCGAAATGGTCTACTGTCAACGGTGGACACAGTACCTACGTCGTTGTTGGTGGAACTGCCAGAGCCAGAATGACGATGGTCTTTTCGACGAAGTAGAGGATCGGCATCGTCGGATTCACAATGTGATTTTTTGCTGCACGCGGAACGAATTTCGTCTGCAAGACTTTCCAAAGAGGCAATCACGTTGCCATCAATGTCACTGTCACAATCCGGAGGTGGCGGGATATCAGTCGTCGACTTACTACTTCTCCCTTCTTTCTTGGTTTTGCTCTTTCTCTTGCCGTTGGATCCCACGGACTTTGGAGAGAATGCTGCACCACCCCTTTCACCAGAAGCAATGGAAGATGGATTCCCTGAACCAAATGAAGAGTCGTCAGCCGTATGATCATCTCTGTTTTTTTTCTTCCTCTTCTTTTTGTCAGATTTCGACTGTGTTCCTTTGGTCGACATAGACGGGGAGTCGGTCTCGTTGGTGTCTTTGTTGTCCTTGGATATTTCCTTTTTCTTCCTCCTTAAACGCTCCTCTCCTACTGGCCTCGAGCTGGAACGGTTTACATCGATGTTTGAAAACGACTTGGATTTACGGAGAGAATCTGCAAGCACCTTTTGCTTTCTTCCCGACCTGGAGCCCGACCGAGATCTGTGGGATTTGGCATGAGACGTCTTGCTCGAAAGATCCGTCTCTGTTCGTCGTCTTGATTTGCGCGTTTTCTTCTCCGATACAGCCTCCTCTTTTTTCGATCCCTTGGGTGATTTTTTGGACGACTCTTTCGGACTCACACTGTCGCTAGTTCCTGAGGCAGATTTTTGTTTGGATTTCTTCTTTTTCTTCTTCTTTCCATCCAAATTCGAGTCGGAATTGGACCGCTCAAACATGAGAGCCTCCAGTCGTGACTTGGAGTCGGTACTTTTTCCTAGAAACATGCCTCCTGTGGTCATGGCCATTAACGACTGAGTATCATTGTCTCCCGCACCTCCACCGGAGAACCCCGTTTCTTCAAGCTTTCGCAACTTGGCACTCAACGTCGTAACGCTCCGATTCTTACGCAAGATATTCGACGATCGTTGATTGGAACTCTCAGTCCGTCCATGCCCCGAGATGGAAGCCAGATCTCCGGAACCGGATGTGGTTGCTTCTGTTCTTGTACGAGGAGACGTCAACAATTGGGCAATGGATTTGGACTTGAACGGGTGTCGTACGTTCTTGTTATTGCTCCCGGATCCTTCTCGTGGTGCGCTCCATTCGTCCCAGTCATTCATGGATTGTGTCGAGCCTTTGGCAAAAAAGACCGAATCGTCGGTGGCAGTGGAAAAATTGATCGTATCTGTCGCAGTAGTAACAGCAGCGGCAGCTGCAATAGGAGATGACTCGGCAGGAGGATCGCCATCTAGGTTCTGGGAGCCATACCGGCTGCCGCCCCTCGTTTCCTTGCGTCCGGCGGTATCGCCGTTCTCCTCATCGAGTCGCTTTTTGCTGTTGGATCGGAATATTTTCATCATGGTTGTTGCTGTGATTTTCTGTGTGTTTCGAGTCCAAACGAATTGAAGCCAACCGTGCAACTATTGGGAAGAAACTAACCCTTAATCACTTTCTGTAGTGTATGAAAACCCCCCATGCAAAAGGGAGGCACGTTGCATTGGATAACGTCGATCTATTGGAGTTGTTTGGCGGTGTCGCCTCAAAATCAGACTTCAGTGTTCCGGGTTGCGATTATCAAAAATAATGCATACCTCGTAGCAAAAAGAAGAAAATTCACGAGTATGTGAAAAGTCATCAGTAGTCTACCGTAGTCTATTACCGGTAGTACGACTAAGTCGTACCACACTCACAGTGTGTGTAAAAATACGTAGTACGAAGTAATATTTTATGACGTCGTTCGGGTCTTTCGTCACTTTCGTTTTCAGGCTTTCCCTCTTTGTTTCCAGTTTCTCGTGTTTACAGTTAAAATACTTAACAGTTAGTAGGCCTTAACAGTTAACAAGGAATTTTTCGGTACGATACAGTCGCGCAGTCAAGGTTGCAGGGAAAAGGGAAAACACGAAAAAAGTGCCCGCAACGAATGTCTGTCAGTCGGTAGAGATATTTACCTTTAACCTTTCTCATGTTCAACAATGTGTCGAGTGCACTTATCCCTCACACATGTCATCAATCAAAAGCATGTACGACAGAAAATCCTTCGTATACATTATAACTACGTATATAAATACGACTTTCATATAATAATTACGACAGTATAATAACTGTAAAGTGTAAAGTGGAATAGCCTAATTCGTTTTAACACTTTCGTTTCTGCTTTCTCTCTCGATTGATGACAATCCTACTCTGCCGAAACTCCTCTCTCGATGCGAGTAAAAGCAATCTTTGATTTAAAAAGTTCATCATGAGACGGCTCATGGCGGCGGTAGCATGGCCGGTCGTTCTGTTGGTATATTTCTTGGTGATGTCCGCGGTGGTGGTGATTGCCAAGAAAGATCACAAAGTGAAATTGAAGGTGGACATCCGCAAAGAAACGTTGGTGGGTGCCCCCTCTTGCCAACACACTTTCACCCAAATAGAGCTGCTCAACTTGGTAAGTTGTCGTAGTGCCATCATTTTGAATAAATATTTGGAGTCAGTACGACATAAGTATTTAATGAGTATTTTGTCGGTGGCATTTCTTAACGGGGGATCCCCCAAACTGGTGTGGTTGGCGTTTCTGCGAGGAAACGTAAAAACGATGCGATCACTCATCCGGTCTTATGTGTGCTCTCTCTTTCTTTCATAACGCAACAGCATCCAACTGCACCCATCATGATCCATTCCATTCAGACCACACCCGAGGAGACAATCTTAACCAAATCGGAATCTGGTGCATCGGACGGAAGAAAATGGGAAGACCACTCCATTCCACAACAAATACACGTTTCCAAGTTGCCATCAGGAAGTGTCTCCCTGGGACCCGGACAAGTCGCCATCGTACCCGTAACCTTTCTCCCAAGGTTTCCCAATCTTGAGGAAGACGAACAAGCGGAACAACGGAGGAAGTTACGCAATAATCGTGATGATGATGACGACGACGACAAGAACAGTAACAGCTGTTCGAACGCCCCTGTCGGTGACAACTACACATTGGAGGACGACGACGGAGACGATGGCCAGTCTCCGCCACCCATAAGTATCACGGCACTGTATGATCTGGTGGATCTGGTGGGAGATAAGCGAATTTTACATACCATTGACAACAAGAGACTATTGTCCCATTCATTGGATCCATCGTATCGACGAAGGAACAACCTTGATCCATCTTCTCTGCCCGAGATTTGTGAGTTTGAAGTCAGAACGACGGTGGTCGTCGACACTTCTCGAGGAGTAGTCAAACTACCGATCACTGCCTCAAGCTTACGCGACAATTTATACCAACTTCCAGATACCATCCTATTTCATCATCCTAGCTTTGAATCGGATACGAATAATTGCGGTGCTACGGGGAAAATGGACACGACAAGAGACACGTCTACAGGTCCACTGAACAATTTCAAGCCTAGGAGAAGTTCGACAAGCTTGTATTCGATGGACAGAGTGGTCATATTAGATACCCTTCATGCCAACGACCATCAAGTTGTGAAAGACGGCGCGTCATCGACAGCAGGATCCAAACTCCTGATGGAACGGGAGTGTTATGACCTATACTTGTCGAATCCCATGCCGGATCGAGAGCTGCAGATAGTAGAAGCTTTGATATCCAAGCCTGACTATTTGAGCATCAAATTCGACCCGGGAAGGGTGACAGGGGTACCCGACTCGAATCTTCTGGTTCGTAGCAATGCTTCGCAAGTGATACGGCAGTGGTCACAAGAAGGACCACTGTACCTTCCACCGGACTCGGATGACAATTACATCTTGACGATCTGTACCGCTTTTCCTGGGGAAATCGAGCGGGATCAGGGATCAGAAACCTATCTGGATGAAATGACAAAGTGGATTGACAATGGGAACCAAGATGGGAATTTGGGGTTCCTGCAAATTCGAACGGACGGAGAAACATTATTTATTGGGTTGGAGCACTCAAGCGATATTCCATATCTTTCTCTTAGAAATTCCTCGGTGACTGTAGATCTTGAAACAAACGTCAGCGGCGGAGATACCATGAACTCTCTCAGTGCTTCAACATCACTGTCAACTACAGCCACAACATCTTCGAGCTCGCTGCTCAAGCCAGTTCCTGACCATGTCGACTTCGGCATAATATCACCTTCAAGCCAACCGCGCCATGTCGATATCTCATTGCAGAACAAATCCCCGGTTCCTATTCGAGTAATGAGAATTTCAGCGTCATTGCAATCTGACGACGAACTTTTAACAGCAAATGAGATGGAGACACTTGGTCTACTGGTATATGTGACGGTGGCATCTGATGATGGACAATACGATGGGACTCGGAAGCTTGACTCTTTGGTGATAGGTCCGGCAACATCTTTGGAAAATGCACTGACCTTGAGTTGTTCTGTGGATTCAGACCGGTTTCTTCGGGGTGCAAAAAAGGATGTATACATCTTGAATGGTACCGTGATTATTCGTGGGACAATGGATACAGAACTTTCTTATAACGAATGGCTTAAAGCGACGATGCTGAATCCATACCGCGATGATCATTTAATGATCGAGTTTCCCTTTACAGTGTCAATTCTGAACGGCAGAATCGAGGCCATCATTGAAGGCTCGTCTCACCCTCAACCAGAGCTATTTGGGTTCAAAACGTGGGATTTGTCTGGACAGTCTGTTTCGCATCTGTATTTCCCGATGAATCAACACGTTGCCTTGCAGGATCTTGACGGCGGCGCTCGATCTCAAGTTTTCCTTGGATCCAACCAGATTCGTCACGACATTCGAATTCTCAGCAACAATGCCATTCCTCTTCTTCTTGATCAAGCTGTCATTGACGACCATGATGAACAAAGCGCAGGGACGAAATCTCTTTGTCAACGATTCAATGTTTCGACGGTCAAGTTTGTAGAAGAAACTGGATTGTATCCAGGCTTTTCTGAGCTTGGCTTGCTAGAGCTGACGTACAAGTTTGGAAAGACTCGCAAATCACCAATGCTCTTCAAAGGGGATTCAAGTGGTATCATACAATGTATGTTGAAAATATCAACAAGACCAGTAGAGGCTGGATCCCTCAATTTGCCTCTCTGGATATTTCCTGGCCATTTGGAAGTACCTTCGATGTTCTCCCCCCAGCAAGAAACCCTATCGTCTACCTCAGTTGTGTCCAATGCTCGTTCTGGTTTCACCAGTCTTCTGGATTGGTGTAGGTCTTCAACAATGGGGATGGCATTCCTTGAGCTACTCCGTGCAAGGTCAGAAGACAAAAAGGGTTCAAAAAGTGATTCTACATTGCTGTCAACGTACATCAAGCGTATCACGCCTCAACTGCTCATATCTGCACCTAAGTTTCTCCCAATTGTATTGCATGCAGGAGCAGTGGATCACGGTGATGTAGCAAAGACCTCTCTCTACCTCACCAACCGTAATCCTATTCCGATCTCAGTTTCTATCGATGTGGGAGAGCTGGAAGGTTCAGAAATTATGTTGAGCAGAGAAGGGAGTCTTTCTGGAGGGGATGGTAACAGCCTTTGGGATTACCTCCCGGATCAGGGAAGTGGTGACATCGTCGAGAAGGGAATTTTTGAGGGCCACCCTGTTGACGGTATTATTGAATTTTTTCTTTCCAATCGAAAGGCTCAAGACTTTCTGTCCGGTTTCAGTTTCCGTGATTCCATTTCTCCTCATAATCCGTCCTTGGAACAGTCTGTCCATTTTCGTACCCTGTACGAATTCCATTCTAGGGCTAGCTTTCACCGTGCACCATTTGAAGAATCACCAAACGCCGATAATACCTCAGAAAGTGGAGCAACAGTACGTCCTTCTGAGTATGACTTTCGCGGAAACAAGGACGTTGAATTGTCTAACCCTGCTGAGGGGGCTCTCATTATGGCGAGTGACAGAAAACTGGTGAAAACGCTCAACAAGGTTGCGGGGCCAATTTCTGGCGCTTCTTCAATTGAAATTTTAGTCCCACCAGGCTCAGAGGCTCGATTTGTTGTCCAGGTTCGTGCGCCTCGGAAAGAGGATCTTGACAGTGATATCAGCCAGCTGTTGGGAACTGGACTAGTTCTTTCGACCAGTCTTGGGGATGTCATGCCAATCTTTGCCACTTTTGAAGCCCTCCAGGGTCAGCTACAGGCGACCGGTAATTTACAAAATCCATATGCCGACGATGCCTTTGAATTTGGCCCACCGATTTTACGTTACAGCAATATTAGTGTCATCAGCTTGCCTCCGCAACTTGACTGGAATCCAGAACCCAATTCACATGACATTGCCTGGGAGGATTCGGATCCGATCAACATTCCGCCTCGTGAACATTTGTCGAAAGATACAGGAAATGTTGCTTCGCTGGTCGCTATGGAAGGCCAACTAGGTCAATCAGGCATACCTCTGTACTTGAAATCTACCTTTACTCGCAATATGCGACTGATTAAGCTTGAAAGTTGCAATCCGTGGTTCCTCGTCAATCCTGTGACTGCCCAATCTGAAGCAGAACATGAAAAGTATGGAAACGATGGGGTCCTTGTTGGGTATCTCAGGGCGAAAGTGGACTGCTCTGATCCCGATTCCTCAATGTTGAATGTGCCCTCATATTACCAATGTCTGTATAACTGGCTGATGAATCGATTGACCCTACAGCCAGAAGGCTGTGGCCTTGGGCTTCTCTCAGATGCAGGAATCGATCTTAGGCGAATCGAAAACATAAAAATTGCGTTGCGGCATGGCCTTATGGCATGGCCTGGTGTCTACAACGTAAATGAGACCTGGAAAGGGCTTGCAGTGGATTTTAGACATGACAACATTGTGAGGAACCTTGCCCATGTTAAGACTGGTCGTTCACGCAATGAAGGGGTCGTCGCCGACAAAGTCTTCTACATTACTCTTTTGAAAGCGATAGAAGTCAGTACGAAGTATGGATACAACTGGCTCAGCACTTCGCTGACTGCTACCGTTGAGTACAATTCCAGTGCAAACTCATCAGAAGTTGGTCAAAACATTGAACAAAAGCAAAACCTTACTCTACCAATCCGCGACTTAGCCTTGAAAAGTACTATTTCACCCCCACGGTTGTTTCGACCGAAAAGTAATGCAGTGGCATCGCACCAGTTTCCCCCAACTCCAGTGAGTGACGTCTCCGAATCATACATTCCACTCTACAATCCCACAAATGTTCCTGTTACAGTGAGGATACGCGTTCCAAATGTTGCTGCCTTAAATTCCAAACCAAGTGACGACGAACGGATCTTGCTAGGAAATAACCGTGGCACCTTTATTCCAGCGCCGTACGTTCAAGATGGGAAATATTCATCCATTTCGAATCAAACCTCGCACAATTTTTGGTGGGAAGGCGAAGGCGCTTTCTTCTTGTTAGACCCTAGCGGTGACATGATACGTTCTCGACACAACATTACTATCAGGACCGGAGCTGGAGGCACAGTACATCTGGTGAACCCCTCTCTTGATGCTCATGTGGGGGTACTGGCTAGATGTGGTCGAAGATGCGGACTTCGAGACGACAACGAGCAGGCGGGGGACCACAGCATAGCCTACAGTCCTATTGGTGCATCCGCGGCTGCTGGAATTACTCTGATGGGAAGACTACGCAACAGCTCTCCACATGCAAATATTGCAGCCGAACCGGAACCAAAACTCCTTGCCGGAGGAATCTCAGTGCCAGGAACAAGCGGACCATCAGCTTTTGCAGTGCCGTACTCTTCATTGGATGATGTTGTCATCCCACCATTTGGTCACGGTCACGTAGGTCCGATCTTCTTCAGACCGCCAGGATCTTTCAAAGGTATTGGATGCAGCGTCGCCAGACGAAGTGGGGCCAAACTTGCTGGGCTTGAAAACGATTTATGCAAGGCCAACACCTTTGAATCACTGATCTATCTCGAGAATTCGATGACAGGGTTGGAATATGTCGTGTTGCAAGGGCGCAGTCTGTCTGAGAGAGTTATCTTCGTCGATTCATTGTCTCCTGGAGAGAAAGATGTTTTCGCGACTATTGAAAACCATCATGGAAAGCCAACATTGTCTTTTGCTTCGAAGTCGGATCTGACTACAGCTCCGGGACAACGCACTGCGATTGTAAAAGAAGTGATCCTTCACAACGATGGAGACACGGTCATTGAAGTAGCGTTTGTGGGAATTGAAGGTCAGGTTGTTGGTGGCTCTGGTTCTCGATCTTGTTCTGCTGGGAATTTTGAGCTCCGAGGGTGCCTTTGTTCTTCAGAAAATGAGGAAAGAGCTGGATACTCGCTTCGACCAGGACAAAATGAATCTATTTTTGTAGAATACCGGCAAGATTGTTCGAGAAGGGTGGAGTACGCGAATCTAGTGGCTGTGATCAGGAGTGAACCTCTAACGCAAACCTCGGCGACAGGTGACCTGTTCCAATCTCGGTTTAAAAGACAAGAAAGAGCTTTTTCCACCAAAGAAGTTAAGCTTCAATTGAGCTTCACAATGGACAACGCTCTCTTTGCATCATGCGCACAGGCCAGTTCCAGTGCTACTGGAGGGGCGAATGGGTCGCTTGTTTTTCACATGTGCTTACTTTTGACTTCGGTCATTCTCCTATGCTTCGCACTTCGGGCTAGATTTTATGCCATGCGTGGTCTGGTCCGGAAAATTTCCACACACTTGACCTATGACCAAGCAAAGAAAGCAGCGTTACGACGGAACAGAAGTCATTGGAACGCCGCTTTCCGATGCCTTGCTCGTGCTGATCCTTCTTCCGCAGAACTGCAGGGTCTTGGCCGCGAGCAGGTGCGTCAAGTTGTTTCTGGTTTATACAAGGCCCGAAGAGTAACACCTCCTTCTTCGTTGAATAGCATCAGTACAGTTGTCCAAGAAAGGCGGGTATTGGCTTCCAGCGTGGCAAGAAAACGAACAGAAAAAAATGCAGTAGGTGGCAACGAACGAATCCGCACACTCAGTGACGCCATTTTTCAAGACACAGTCACATCAGATGTCATGTCGATCCGACGCCACCTTCCAACTGGCATTGTATGGCGAACGGCTTTTTCACGTGGGATTCTGAATGAAACTTCGACCAGCGCCATATCTTTTGATTTGAAAACCAAGGCTCTTCAGAAGCAGCGTGACTTTTCTGACCATAATTTCATCGTATCTTCTAACATTGATTATCAACAAAGTGCCACCCAGTTGGAGGAAAATGAGTCCGCAAACGGTGCAACAAAGATCGAGCACGAACATACTGTATGCTCCAAGGGCAAGGTTCGCCCTGCTGCGAAGCCTGTGATTGAAGGACAATCAATAGAGCCCGACACAGGAGAATCGTTGAGCGTTGTATCGACCTCAGAATCCGAAGGTACGATTCCTGTTAAAGTCAATAAGAACACTGTCTTCGAAAGCAACAATCTGATGGTCGATGAGGGAGGCAAGGATACTGGGAAAGAGAGTGGTTCAATTGTCTCCCCACCCACCAAAACACAGAAGGACAGTGAAGGGTTGTTATCCAAAGCAAGCCTGAATTTTCCGGGTAGTCGATCACCTGCCAGAATCGAGACAGTATTTGACAACGAGCCGGAGACTTCAAATCGACAGAAGAAGGGAGACAAATCGCATAAAGAATCCAAACCAATTCCTGAGGTCAGCGACACTGGAGATTCTGTCTATGCATTCACAAGAATTGACCCTTCTATCAACGAGCCGCCGAAGCGTACCCCTTCCAAAATATCTAAATCTGGAAACGGAAAATTGAAACCTAGAATGCAAAAATCAACGGAAGTGAGATCTACAGACGAAGGAGTGAAGATAAAGTCAAATGGGAAGAGATCGCCGCCAGCCTCCTCTAGTCCTAATTCCATTCGACCGCCTCCTGGATTGACTCCACCCCCAGGATTTGGGGGGTCTCCTTCTAATGCTCTTCTGGCGAAGACGACGGGACGTGATATCACAGT
The DNA here is from genome assembly GCA_019154785.2 of Nitzschia inconspicua. NCBI lineage: Eukaryota > Bacillariophyta > Bacillariophyceae > Bacillariales > Bacillariaceae > Nitzschia > Nitzschia inconspicua. Next base: position 1,993,863 of record JAGRRH010000013.1, on the reverse strand, counting down.
TGACGCGTCAATTGACAATCTAGCTTCTTTAGAGTCCATGCTTGACGCAGCTCTGAGCAAACAGGCGGAAGCCGAACTTCAAGCCGAATTGGCCGCCAGTCCGGCAGTACTGCCCTTTTCATCAACCAGATCAAACATTGGTAGCGGTGATATTTTCTTCCCCAGAAACCTCGATGAAGAGTTGGCTCAACCCTCAATGTTGCTTGGTACCGAAAATCGGTTCTGCTTAGCTCCGCCGGCCGGATCGCCACTTACGACTCCTGATTGTGAAGCCCTTCCTGTCGCAACAAATCCTGCCAAAGCCTTCCAGTCGCAAGACGTATCAGCTCCTGCTCTACTGAACGAGGAGAGTCAAAATGGTTTTGACGTAATGGATTTTCTAGATAGTATTTTGAACGAAGGCGGGCCATTGGAAGATTCTGAAGAGCCCAGTGTTCCAAATGCATTGCTTGGGTCGATCGGAAACTCGACACCAGTCCTAGCAAACCCTTGGGCATCAGAAAACAGATCGAGAGCCTCGGCTTACGGGATAGCTTTCAATGAAGATGACGATAGCATTAGCAATGATTCAACAAGCTCGCAAAAAATCGAAGGAATATCTGAAGAATATGATTCTGCTGCAAGGCTTGGGAGCAGCATTCCACTTTTGACTCCTGCGGCTATTTTAAATGCCACTGGAGACAGCAAGGAAGATGATAACGGCACTTCTGTCGCCATTTCATTCTTTTCCGATCTAGTTGACGAATAAGACGTTTACTGATTCACCTTAAGTCCTATGCCAAAGTTTAAAGCTGTTGTGCTTAGAAGATTAATTTGCCAATGGTACCATCTCTCGAGTTTGCAGAATGAAAACTTTGATTCATCGAGCGGACGGAGTTTGATTTTGTCAACTTCGACCAAAAACTTGCAAGGGAGCTTTGCGATCCGTCGAGACTATCTTTCTCGTTGTCTTCTCCTAAGCGCATCATAGATATATCAGCAGCAGATCTCATTCCTTTGGTGGAGCCTCTTCCGATGGATGAACTGGATCCAGCACCACACGCAGCGGTGAGATATTTAGCCTTCCACATCGCCGCCTCGGCTTTCATTTCATCCAGTTCTTCTTCGAGGGCGCAATTGGTAGATTTCCAGTGATGAATGTCTTCTTCCAGGATTAAATTTCTTCTACGGGCCTCCTCCCACTTCGTTCGCATCATACGCCCCTCTTCTTTTGCTGCCTCAAAGCCATCCGAACGATTTCGCATCTGTTGTCGCAAAAGATACAATTCTCGCTGCATTTTCGAGACAGCTTCAACCTCATCACTCTGTAGTCCATCATGGCTGGTATCGGACGTGGTGGGGGGGACCTCGTCTTTGTTTTCATAAATTGTCGTGCCATTTTCGTCTCGTTCACTATGCAACACTTTTGGAAGGATCTCATTCTCTTGGAGCAACTTTTTGATGTCTTGGTGTGGCATTTTGTTCATGACAGGCGCTGTTTTTTCCTTCCGATAAAGCGACCTTCTCTCCAAGTCCGACCCCTTCGTAGACTTCAAGCCACCCAGTTCATGTTGACTGTCGGAATGATTTTGATTATCAATCGATTTGTCCCCGTCCCCACCTCTTGTCATTGATGCAATACGACTTTCAAGTGTGAAAATGTCGTCATACACCTTCCGCAACTCTTCTTGAAGCTCATCGACCTTGTCAAGCTGGCTTTCTATCGCTTTTTCAAGAACTTCGATCTTGTGGTCTTTTTCTTTGATTATTAAGTCCTGATCTTGAATTTGAAGCCTCATTTCGCCTCTCTCAGTGATACTTCTCTTCAACTCAAGTCTCGTTTTTCGAAGTTCACGATTCAACCTGGAAATTTCTGCCGTCCCGGCATTTTGACCAGCCCTGACAACAAGGAGTTCTTCTTGCAAAGAATCAATCTCCTTCTGCAAGTCTGATGACTCTATTGGATTGAATTTCATATCATATCTGGCTCCAGTGCTCTGTACTCTCTCGGACCTGTGGGATAATCCCGAACTTTGCCGTTCAAGAAGAAGACGCCCAGATGCCGGAGAAGCTGCATTCATAGAAGAACGACTGAAATCACTGCTAGATCGTTTGTTTGCTTCCATCTGCGAGTGTTTTTTCTTGGGGGATCTTGACACCGAAGCGGTACTTGTGCATCGTTTGCTCGATCTTGAGTCTTGACTGGTGTCGTCTTGACACTGCGATCGCTGCGATTGGGTCCGTCGAATCTTTCCAGTCTCATCCACGGTCGTTCGAAATTTAGAAGCACTTCGACTGCGTCGGTCTTGCTCCTCAATTTTTGTTGCTGACTTGCCGTTCATTAGAGATGCCTTTTTCGAGAGACCAACGGCATGTCGGCACAAATTTGGTTGCCCTAACGTCGTCGCTGGACCAACAGATTTGTTCCGTCTCTCCTTTTTCTTCTCACAAGACTTGGATGGTTTGTCATCCTCCTCCGCAATACACACCGATTTGCTTCGCCCTGCTTTCTTCTTTTTGCTCTTCTTTTCCTTTTTGGATTCTTTTGACGATTCCTTTGCCTGCTTGCGACCTCTCGATTCGATTGATTGATCCACACTCTTTTCTTCATCGAAGGCTCCAATAATGGGGAGACTGGAATGACCATCAAGGGCGAGGCTAATTCGTCGTCCACTCTTTTTTCTCGAGGAGGTTGTCGTGGCCCTCTTGGGCGACACCAAGATAAACGCATTTCGACTTGCACGAGAATCCTTGCTCATAGTGGCACGCTTGATAGACGGACAAGCCGAAGCCGGTGAACGCCCATCTAAGGAAGTAGCAATGTTGGAGCAAAATGAATCATCGGCAGTTCTAGAAGTGTTGCTGTCGTTGCTGATAGAGCCCTCTCCAAGTTTATCGTTTCTCTCCATGGTATTCGCCAAACTCGATCCAACAATCGACTTGCGCTTCATCTTTTGCCCAGCCAAGTCGTCTAATTCTTCAGTTGAACGGCGGATTCTTCGTTCGCCCGTCTGTGTGTCACGCAAGTAGGAGGGGGATGGGCTCCGGTGTTTAGTAGCCGCTTCCCGGCTAGGTGAAAACAATAAGTTATCGGACAACACCCGCTGCATTGCTCTTCGGTCCACGATTTTGTTGTTTGAGTTTTTGTCACAGAATGTACCTTCACTTCATAAGATAGCCTCCCATTGTCACTTGAAAGAAAGTACGGACAGCAACGGTTGCTTTTGTACTGGGTTGGTAGGGCGTCGATGGAATGTGCTAGTTTTGTTTGTGGCATGAGACAAGAAGAGACCAAAATAAAAATATGTACTTCGAAGTATTAACAATAGTAAATCAGTGGCAACATCAGAAGAAAACAAAACACAAAAACGGAAGCCGACCACGTTCCCTTGGAGCTTGCCCAACTTCACCACGAGGTACGTAGTACTACCGTTACTAAAACAGTACATCATTGTAAGATTAATTGTCCGGGATGACTTGTGCTACTGTTCGTATTTAATGCTGTGACCAGAATTCAAAATACTAGGTGATCGGAATACTATAAAGTACCGGTAGTACTTACCGTTAACCTCGTGGTGAACAATCATGATGATGCTGTTATTGTTGCTTCGTTGGAAGCCCTTTCAACTAATCTCAAATAATATGCTGTTATTTGTCTTGTCGTCTGTACGTCTTCCGTGACTTTGATCTCCTCTTTTCTCGTGGTAACACGTTGGGACAATCGTTCGTTTGGCTGATTTCGCCGAGTTTGATCCCGAGCAAATATGGATTTCCTGGTACAAATTCCACATACGGAGAGTGTGAAGAATGTGTAGAATTGACAGTGACACTACTACGTATGATACGGGAGAGTGCGTAGAATTGACATCTCGTAGCTGTAAAAGGGAGAAAAAAAAATCAATCACAGTGGAGGGAGCAGCAGTACCGTATGATAGAAGGGATAGATAGATAACCGGTAGAAGTAGAACACGAGGAGGTGGGGTCCCCATACCATCACCCACCAACCGTCCCACTCTCTTAACTACAGGCTACTACTATAACTAGAGTCCAACCCTTCGATAAAATCGAAAAAAGAATGACTTTTTAAGTACAACTTTACACTTCGATAGCATCGTCAGCAGAATGCTGCTGCTTTGTACGGCCACGGCTCTTCTGAACATGTATGTAACCTTCTGCTTGGAAATGACATACCATTCCTCTTACACTGAGGCGTTTCTTCTTAAAGACGTCTTCTAATTCTGCTAGAGCTTCATTGTGGTCTGGCTTTGACTCGATGTACTTCACCACAGCACAGTAGATACGAGACAAACGCGAAAACGATGTCTTTTGTGAGTCACTCCAATCTTTACGCCAATTCCTCCCATACTTCTTATCTAGCACAAGGAAGCCATTGTTAGGATCCTGCCAATCGTCCAATATCTCCTTCAGTGAATGGTACTTGGGGGCAAGCCTCTTTTCTGGCGATGTGACAGTACTACTACCAGAAACCCTTGTTCTGCTGACGGCCACAGTAGTATCCCTAGTAGCATCCCTAGTAGCATTTGGCCCGGTGGAGAGGCCTTGTTCTTCGCTCTCAAATGGCTCAGTGGAGAGGCCTTGTTCTTTGCTCTCAAATAGATTGTTTCCGGCGAAAGTTTGCTCAGGTTCATGTCTAGTGTCACCATCTGATTCCGCATCATCTAATTCGGACATGTTAAGAAGCTGGCCAATACTCGTGAAGCAATGTGCAAGCTTTCGCCTTCGATTCCCTTCCATTTGCTTGTCATCCAAGCATCGCTTCAGGTGGTTACATAGGCCTTGGAGCTTACGCGTAACGTCTTCACTGATAGACCGAGTGGCCTCATGAACAGCCTCATGAAAGCGATCAACCTTCCCTACCAACTGTTCCACCATTGAATGGTTTGTTCGCTGGATCTCGAGAACGCCAGGAAGGACGCTTTCGATAGTAGCATCAAGAGGGCTTACCTCATGTCTAATAGCTGAAGCCATTTGCCCTTTGAAATCCTGAAGATGGGGGAGGAGGGGGGAGAGGAGAAAGAGGTAGCGGAAAAGAGCCACATCGGCCATGGTACCAATGAGGCATTACCGGTGAGGAGATGAGAAAAATTCAAACTGTAAGACGCGAACAATGTTTAAGCAGTACTGACATAAAAAGCCTGAGACTCCAAAACGGCAAGATTCTGGAACATGAAGTGATTTGAACGTTCTTCTTTAACGCAAAGCAACGCAGCGGCGTCCTGGAGAAATACCTTGTTAAGTTCAGCAAGGCAACGGAGAAAATGAATGGCCGTATCGTAACCGCCTCTGTGAATCTGTGCTTGTTCCAATACCCCATCCAGGGCAGTGTACACAAAGGAACCCATAGGTGTTGACTTCAGCAGTGCATCATTTGGGTTCACAGTCATAAGAGTGTTATAGTAAATGTTGCTCTTGGAGACATATCCTGCTAGCTTCCGAATAGATCCAATAGGCAACTTGGTAGAGTAGTAATTGGCTGAGTCCTATCACTGATTCCATCGACATCCACAAGCAGTTTGATATCAAACCAACGAGAGTTGGTGCACCAATCTTCAATGGTGAAGTTATTGAATTCCCGAGTCACATGGAAACGACACTGAAGATACATGGCCAGAGCGCCGACTGGGCAAAACTGTGGTAGCTTGTGACGCGTAGCTCTACCGGAAAGAGTCCGTCCGTTGTTCACCTTACCCTCAGGAATTTGCATGATCAACAAGAGCATAGGGTGGATATCTTGATCACGCTGGGGAAGGTAGAAAGACAAGTGATCGCTGAGATCAGCCTTGGTCAAAGACTCGCATCGAAGAATGCCACTAGTAAGGAAGAGTAGGCAATAGCGGTGCCGCAAATTTGCCACTGTTTGCCTCCAGCTGCGTCCGTTGGAATCTGTTTAAAGCATATCCTCGATGTCGTTGTAGTGACCAACCATTGCATACGGAGAGAATTCCCCAGTCACTTTTTCCTGGTGTTGCAACCGTTTAATGATAAGCTTCCTCGACCTCACTAGCCGGTGAAGCTCATTCAGTGCTGGTAGCCAAACGTGGTCCCAATGCAGCGAATCGACATTGTTATTTATCTGAGCATTGTAAATTCGCCTAAGCGCTGCCTTGTAGGTAGCGAATTGGCTCTCGCTGATGGGGTTCTCTGTTCTCTACATGTGGAGCGTTCTCTAGGAGGCGCTGCCCAGGACTGAGTCCAGCAAAGGGCCGCATAAGGTTGCCATATGCCTCTGCATCAAAGTAGATGTCCTGTTTCTGCAGTTTTCTGTTTCCGCCTCTCTTTTTCTGCTGTCGAAAGGTCTGGAAGAACATAAACAAGTAAATCTTATCGAAATTCATATTGTACTTGTACAGATCGGTCCGGTACACATGGTCGCAATACTGGAACCACTCCTTCAGCTTGGGCAGGTATGCCTTCTTGGTGTTTTCCGGCTCACCAACTTCACGTAAATCAATCGCAAACTGTTGAAGGGCTGTTTCCAAGTTTAAGGCTGCCGGATTTTGGATTTGTGGAACGTTGTTGGCCGGAGGGGGGGGGCAGAGTTGGGGGTGCCCCACCCATACGATTAGATATGAAGTTGTTCATGCGTCGTATGCGTTGTCAGAGGCTACTAGATAGCTGCTTTGTAATGATATCTCTTGACTGTGAGTGAGTGTCAAAGGAATTTTTTAGTAGGAAACAACAACGCTGGCGTTTTTGTAGCGTGGGAGTGTTGATGTGTTTTGGAGTTTTTCGTCGCTTTGCAGTAATGTTCGGTAGAAATCTACGAGTTCTTCTGCATCGTTCAGCAAACGTTGTCCATTTTTCTGTTTTGAGGTATCAGGCCACATCATAGCCACCGGTACTCCAGTTTTCAAACCGTCCATGGTGTTCTGCTATGCTGTTCTGGTACGCAAAACACGTAAAAAAGTTAGGCACACCTTTTCTTAATGACGAGTGTAGGGATTTAAGGGATTGAGTACCGGACAATAAGTATGATTACAAATAATTTTTTTTTATTTTAATCAAATAAGCAGTTTTAATGTCCCGCCGACCAAAATAATCGTTCAAAAAAGTTTGCGCATGCCGCGCGACTTGCAAGAGAGTTGTCCCAAAAAAATTTGACCCGCATCGTAATAATAAAAACAATGACAATTCGTTAACTGAAAGCAGGAGAGTGCAGAGCGTCTCAACCAAGCAAGAACAGGGTCACAGTCAGTTCCCGGACATCACACACGTGAATCAGAATCTCCCAAGACTACAATTCAAGGAATTCGGCCTTGACGGGTCACGGGTCTGGAGACTGGAGACTGGAGAGACAGATTTTTTATTCTTCCCCCATGATCTCCAATAAGAAAATAATAATAATAATAATATAATAATAAAATATGATACACGCGTCGTATGCAAGACTCACCTCAGGAGCTCGAGGATCTCTTATTTACTACGTGTGAATATATGAAAATGCAAAGTAGAACTTTGGAATAAAATAAAAATTGTAAATATTATATTTCATTTTTTATTCTAATTTTTCATCAACAAGAATGTACTACCTACGTCGTAATACTACCGGTAGTACGGTAGCTCCTGTTCTTCCTCTTGTTCTGATTGTTGTGTTCATGAAAGATCAAGAATCCAGTCGTTGTCTTTCATCTTTTTCACTCTTCTGCTTATCATCACTGATGCAAAAGAGAAAAACAATCGATGTAAAAACAAGATAACAGCATGGTGCGTGAATTGCGAGAGGAAGAAAACGGTCGATGAGCAAGCGAAAGACCTGCAACTAGAGACTAATAATAGAAGTATTGTTGTGATGTTGTGATTGTCATCGGTCCGCGTGGTAATGCCGTTCTTTTTCAATTTTTGTGACGATTGACCAATTTGTTTATAACCAATTTGTTTGCCCATTTGCTTGTACAGTCGAGTAGCAGCGGCAACAACAACAACAACAGCAGCAGCAGCAGCAACAACAACAACAACCATAACAATCATAACACCAATGGCGGTGACGATCCAGGGAGAGAGAAACGATTTCTTGCCGATCCGTCGTTGAATGGTGTGGCAGCTTCAGCATCCAACAGCGAGACAGATGAAGAGCGGTCGAATGCAAGTGATACTCCAAGACGACCCTCCACCTTTCGGCAGGAACGACAAATGAATACAATCACACTCACGGATGACGATGACACCTTATCGGCCTCCTCAACAGCAGGACCTGGGGCCTTTCGAGTGGCAGGCATCAATGCATCGACCCGTACTATGTCTTCCACTACAAACAGCTCTTATGGATCCTCCAATCAGCACCAAGAAAACAACAACCAAGAAGTCACGGTGGTGGCAACACCACTCAACGTCATCGAGGAACGTGACTTGGCACGACAAATTTACGCAGAAGATTACCGAGAATTGGAGGCCGAGCGGTTGCGGGTAGAAGCAGAACGACTTCGGATTGAAGAAGAAAAGCGTAAGTTGGAAGAACAGCGACGTGAACTCCAAGAACGGGAAGAACAGCATCGCCGACAGAGCAGTCAAGGCGGAACGACGACAGCTGCCGCCATGGCAACGGTCGCCAATGACGATACAGAAACTATCGATGGAAACACCGTTATAACAGCCACCGTTGTAAGCGTTGATGCAAGAACTGTATCCGCTACATTGCCATCAGCAGAGCCTATACCTGCTACCGCTACTCTATCGGGGTCGGGTGCCTCAAAAATGTCACCGAATAATGGCTCTAAGAGTGGTCCCCCCATATTATCCAACTGCACTCTCCCTGTCGCCTCGCTGTCAAGAATGAACAGCAATGCCAGCTCTGTCACAGATGCGTCCCACATGGCACCCAACAACGAGCACATGCAGAAGGCACTGTCCACCAGTCTCCATCGCAAGACAAACAGCAGCGGAAGCGGAGTGTTTGCTCGTCTTTCCGGAGCTCTTCGTTTCAACAAGCAAAATAGTTCTTCTGACCTTGTCGCACGATCAGTATCCCCTCCACAATCAGCGTCATCTACTAGACTTGATAATAACCATGGCCATTCCACAAAAACCTCGAACTCATTCGACCCAGCTTTGAATGGCTGGACATGGTGTTGGAAAGAAACTGAGGTTCGAATGCCACTCCATTGTCCAGCAGTGATTGTTGGGGACCCCGACAATTGTTGGATTCGTTACAGGTGTGAGATCAACCGAAAATTGGAACAAGATTACCTCCGTTGGAAGTCGGGAGGCAATTCTGTTTCCCCAGACTGTGAATTGCCAGAACCACTTCTTGGCTACACTGTAAATTTTGAAACCATGAAACAAACGAACTCCACGACTGCATACCAACGGGACGTAAACAGGTTTTTTCTGAAACCTCCACCGCAGGAAACAAAGCCCGTCAACAATGGTCCACCGTTGAAGTCGGTGGACACAGGGGATGAATTGCCCCCACCGGTCCCGAGAAGCTCGGGAGGGTCCAAAATCCCTGACTACGGTGCTGGTGAAGGTGTGGTATGGAGCTGGAATGAAACGCCCAGTCAAATGGGGCGTCACGATCCTGCTGTCATAGAGTCCCATGTGAACCATTTGATTCGGTACTCAGCGGAAGCCACCCGCACTTTGGAGAAAGCATATCAATCCCGACAAATCGGATGTCGACCAATACCTGGTTACTATGTCGACTTGACGGTCCGCGGCAGAGAAGAAGTCTCCGCCGCATCATTGAATGGTGCCCGCAACAAGAACATCATCTTGAAGTTCGTTCAAATTAAGGACTCCACCTCCTACGAACGTGATGTCTATCGACGAGCATACTCGGAGTGACCCGAAATTTTCACACCATAACGCTATTTTCGCATCAGCAGTCTCATTGTATTGACTGTGAATAATTATATTATATACTCTCTACATTGTACTTCTACGGAGTAGTACGGTAGTTGATTGGAAGGGTGCCTTGAATCATACACTGTCTGCAATTCTGAACACTGAGAAGAAACGGAAGTAACAGTAACTACGTACGTTATTACTCGTACCGTAGTTTCAGTTGTGTACGTTCCTACGTCACCAAACGCGTGTCGTGTACGACAGAAGTGTAACGTGTTCACTCTCTCTAATGCTTCTGAGGTAGCTACCATAGGTAGCTGTACGGTACTACTAGTCGTACGTGCGAATAACTATGATACCGTAGCTAGCTACCGTACCGTAGAGGGTAGTATGGGTACCGTAACTCTTTGAGGTACATACCATTTTCAAATTTGGGTGACACTCACACTCACAGTGCTGTACAAAAATTTACAGTTACAGTTAATCATGTCTATCATGGATGATGGGGGAAAAGAAGAAAGACTGTGGCTCGTTTCACTCTCTCTACTTTTGTTGCGTGCCTGCACTCGTACGTCGTATGGTTGTTGTAGTACCCCCTGCCCCCTGGTAGTGGCAGTAGTCGTAGTATAAAAAGAAAATACGTATCATAGTACAACGAAAAATGATCCACTATTTCGTGTACCGGTATTACCGGTAGGTACTTCGGACTTCGGAGTAAGTACTTCGAGTATTATGTTACCTTCATTTCTAATCGTATGATACCAGTTGTAGCTTTATAAAACGACCTCTACCGCAGCTGCTGGAAACACTTTCTTCCTCTTCACCCTATCTTACACTCTAGGTAGTCGCTCGTCAAGCAACTGCCTTTCGGCTGCACAGACCTGTCACCAGTCTGCTTCTTTTCCGTCAGTTGGCCTCACAACCTCTCAAAAGAACATTAATATGAAGATCATTTCGGTGGTGATACAAGGATTGTGGCTCTGGTCGATAATGTCTGGTTCGGAAGGGATAACAGAACCTGCCGACAGCCTTACTTTTCATGTGAATATTCCTTTACAGAACGGCGGTACGCAAGAAACAAATGATGAACGTATTATTAGTATTAGCCAGAATGATGTTATGGCTATTGTGGAAGAAATTCTCCTCAGAATGATTCAATCTTCGAATGTCAACCCACTAAAGCGACGACGCATGGAACAAAATGAGGAATACGTCAATTTCAATAATCTTTTAGACCCAAGCTACGTCGATGATGATCCTTTCTATGCTATGCTGGGTTCGCTACTCCAACAAGGAAAATCATTTATCAACGGCGATGCAGTGGACGGTCCACTTTTGATCAACACGTTGATGAAAAGTATCTTGCCAAGTGACGGCGACGGTCCTCTCAAATTTCGATGGGAAATCCCCAATGGTGGGTACCAGCTGGAATTGCCCGGCATTAGTCCTGTCATCTTGAAGGCTGTCCACGTTGGGGGCATGGATACCTTTACCATGGTTAACATTTTGAATCCAACGACTGATGATTCCAAAAGCATTCAGAATGAGGTCACTATGGATAAGTTGACGTTAGAGTTGGAATTGATGGAGATGACAGGAAATCCCGGCGAAACAACCGATTTAATCATTGGGCTGGCGTTTCAGGATGTCGTCATTTCTGTTCCGTTGATGTTGGCAGTGGATCGAACGGCATTGAGTGACTTTCCCGTTGGAGCATTGCTGTTTGCAGAATATCTTATGACATGCTTGAATATGGCAGTAGACAACATTGAAATCACCGGTGTGGATATGACCTTTGGAACAATAGAACAGCCAACCACGTCGTCGACAAGCCAAACAGCCATCTTCCAACTGATTCAGACTGTCTTTGTGTCGTTGCCCGCCACAGTGCCTACATTCTTCGACGCCATCTTACGTCCCATTGTCAACAATATTTTGCAAAATAATGCGGAAGGAGCATCTCTCTCATGCCCAAATTCGGCAAGTGCCACCACAAAAGCCGATGAATTTGTCGATTTACACAAACTGCTACAACAAGGTCTCCCTTCCTTTCTGAAATCCTTTGTGGACAGTGTAATACTCGCCATCGATCCCGCGACCGGACTCCTCTCTATCAACAGCATGTTCATTGAGCCTTGGACATTCAATCAGTCAGGTGTCGAAGGAATGCTTTTGTTTGGCAACACAGGATCCACTCCACTGATGGACTTCATCTCCGGCATTTCTGTTGGAGGATTGCAAGCTGATATTCAGCTACGCATCGCCAATGTGACCATTGAAAATATAGACACAATGACAATGCCGCTAGCGTTATTGGAAACCATGGAGGGCAGCCCCCTCTTCCTCAATAACACTGCCACTATTGGATTACCACTTGTAGAGAGACCCTTAAGCTTATCCACATCCATCTTCTTGTCTATTGATACAGCAGGTATGTTGCGTGACTGCTAATTGGAGGTGTACCAAATTAGTTTGAAAATGACAGGACTGACATTTCTGGCTGCACTAAAATATTGCACAGATGATGTGGAGATTTCGAACGAGATAAACCTATCTCTTGGAATGGAGGCCATGACTTTGATCTTGACTGCATTGTTGAAGATTGTGGAAGGCAAACTTTGGGCATTTCCCATCAGAGATGTCACCAATCTCAGTTGTTGGCTTGCCACTATCCCATCTCCTGTTCTGAATGCAGGAGGGGTCAGAGAGGACAACCAAGAAGTAACTTTGGGAATCACACATTTCTCTGGCTCCTTTGGAGATGTGGATCTGGATGTTTCCTGTTTGGAATGCAACAGCCCCAGGATGAGTGAATGGACAGATATCATTCAGACTGCAGAGGCACAGGAGAGCTTCAAGAAGAGCATGGAACACATGATAACAGACTTCATGGGACCGTTATTGACAGATCTTGTGCAGTTCCAAGCTGACAGAATACTGAATGAGTCGCCATTACTATGTCCTCACAGTCCCGACTACAACCCAGAGGCTGTAATAACTGAATTCCAGACATCAAAGTATTCCCAAGCATCTGATGTTACCTACCTGATGCTATATGGGATTGTGGTCCTGGCGTTAATTTTCCTCACAGTAGTAGTAATGTCCATTGTGAAAATGGTTGTAAGAAGGAGGCACCATCGGTTTCTTTCTAACATTCCAAAGGATCAAAGAGCAAGATTAATGCATGCACAAGCCAGAGATTATGCAATGGAAAAAGAGCTAAATGCTTCCACCCAATCTCTGTTTCGAAGTCCAGAAATTCCATTCTTGGTTCGATGGTGTATGCCAATACTCATTTATGGCAACATTGCTCTATTTCTTAGTGGCCACTTAAGCCTTGCTGCTACGGTAAATATTGAAGCACAGGTGGCTGGAGACATTATCACAGTTGATGGCTTTTATGAGTTTTCAGTGGCAAAATCTACCATTGATATTTGGAATGCTGGAGGGAAAGCCCTGTCCATTCTCATTCTCATCTTTTCAGGAATTTGGCCTTATGCCAAGCAGCTGATCACTCTTGTGGTTTGGTTTCTACCTCCCTCCGTAATATCTATTTCCAGAAGAGGATTCATCCTCCTGTGGTTGGATTGGTTGGCAAAGTGGTCCATGATTGACATTTTTGTTATTATAGTCAGCATAGCCTCATTCAGAGTATCAATCCAGAGCCCAAACGTTGGTTTTTTGCCAGAAGATTTTTACAGCATTAACCTTTTTGTTGTACCTCTTTGGGGATTGTACTCAAATATGACTGCACAGCTTGTCTCTCAGATGAGCTCTCATTTCATCATTCATTACCACAGAAAAATTATAAACAATGCAACATCTTCTTTCAAGCACAGGCATCAGCTTTCTGGCACTCCTGGAATGCATGGAATGTTGGCTTCTGGTGCAAACTCCTCAACAGACCTTGGAGAACCCAAAGTGCTCTGGAGGCATCTGTTTGGACGTCCACACAGGGGAGAAGAAGAAAGAGTTTCTGTGAAGTCTTGGTTGTGCTATCTTTTGGTTGCTCTCACAACCTGTACAGTTGTGCTAGTCATCACAGGTTGCATTCTTCCATCTCTTACTGTAGAGATTCTGGGAATCATTGGAGTTGCTGTTGAATTTGGTCAGGGCTCAGAACCTGCAACAACAGTATTTAGTGTCTTCACTATTGTACAGTTGCTCTTTGAGGTGGCAAAATTTGTTCATACTGCAGGATCATATATTGGACTTGGAGTTCTAAGTTGTCTTTTTGTGCTCACTGTATTGGTTGTCCCAATCATGCAGTCCTTGGTCTTGCTGAGACAATGGTTTTCTCCCATGACCAGGAGACAGAGAACAAGAACCTCCATTGCCAATGAGGTTCTTCAAGCCTGGCAGTATGTTGAAGTATATCTCCTGTCACTCTTTGTTGCTTGTTGGCAATTGGGTCCAATCTCAGAGTTCATGTTCAACACCTCTTGTGACCAGTTTGATGGCTTCTTTTCCCAAATGGTACAACTTGGCATCCTGCAGCCAGAAGATGCGCAATGTTTCAGTGTCCAAGGCTTTATAGAGCCTGGGTCTATATTACTTGCTGTTGCAGCACTGATTCTAGCTTTTCTGAATACTGTGATCAACAAAGCAGTTGCGCAGTACTTTTATGACCAGAAAATTGAGCTGGAGAAGGAGCTTATTCCAGATGACGATGTTGCTGTTGATAACGTAGAATTGTTGGAGCAACCACTGAACAATGGGTCTACCACAATGATTTATCCGGTGCCTGTTCTGTTCACGGATACATTCCGATGGTTTGTAAGAAGTAACTTGAAAGACTTTAAAGAATCTCCAGCTACCATTTCTGAGGGGATTAACGAAATGAATCCTCCTGAGAAAGCAAAGACAGAAGCCTCTAGTGAGACCATCAAAAACACGGACAGCGTAACGACAGGGATGGAGAGCAAATTGACAGAGCCAGAAACGTCCAGAAAGAAAAACAAGAAGAAGAAAGAACAGGTTGTCAAGGGCAGCACCGATGGAAAGAAGAAAAAGAAGGCGAATGCAGCAAAAGAGGACATCGGCGGTGAATTCAACAATGTTCTTTCCGAAAGCGTATCCATGTAATTTTGAAGGCGCCCATGTTTGCCTATTTTTCGTCGAGGTGCTAACTAGGATTACGTGTTGAGAAGGGAAGTATCCGGCGTTATCTGAGTTTAAGCATATTTCATTAGCATGCTTTTTGAGCCATCTTGGCCTCTTTCAGTTGTGGCGGTCGACTACCGGTAGATCGTACTCCGCGTTATGCGACCTAACAGGATGTGCATCATCAAAATCACATACTCCGGAGTAGTTCCCAATGAAAAATCTGAAAGGAGCACAAATTGAAACAACGCCACTACTACTCTCTAGACTAGAAGAATCGAATTGTTCCTCAAAAACGACACAGTAACAAGTCTGGTCCAAGATACTTCACGTCATACGTTCTACCGTTCGAGTATTACTGTACGGTAGGTATTTTTAGTTAGGTTATTACCACGATACTCGCACTAGAAAACCGACATCCACAAGTAAAATGGCCCAAATCGCGACCAAAGGTCACTGAGGCACTCTTTAATCGGTCATTCTAATAGATAGCCTACGTTAGTAGCTCTACTACTAGCTGGAGAGTAGAGCTGGATATTCTCAATCTTGCTCTTCTTCCCAAAAGTACCCTTAACACGGCTGCGACTGAAGCCGTCCATTCCTTCCATGCTTCAGCCAACACTGATGGTTGGTTCTTGCATAAGAACAACGACAGGAAGTAAGTTATCCAAGAACAAGGTAGCTGTCGAAGACATTATTGTGTAATCGGCAAAAAAAAGAGGTGATCTTTTTCCGAAGTCAGCGGAGCGGAACTTGAAAATGAGTACTCGTCGAGGCTTGCGGTCGAAAAATGATTCGGAGGAAGACAACGACGAAACGTCGGCCATGGCCTCTGTAGTAGGACTGTATCAAAATTCGCCCAGAGGCAGAAGCGACGATGAATCTGGGGAAGGTGGCGGAACCAGCAGTCGATCTCGCTCCAGATCGTCCTCCGTACTTCGCCGGATGCTTGGCCGTAGCAGTAGCAACAAGGAAACATCAAAACAAACGGACGATGGAAGGAGCGTCGCAAGCGGCACGACCAGTTTGGCAAGCGCGAGCACTAAAAACACCAAAATTAAGACAATAAAAAAGATCAAGAAGAGCGACGGAAGTTCCCGGAGGAGTAGTTCCTGCGATCGAACACGCAGCAGCTCTCGAGACCGTACCCGCAGCAACTCCTGTGATGGTACCAGGAGTAGTTCCCGAGACCGTACCCGCAGCAATAATTCTTTGTCTGGATCCGTGGACGTAGAAGATGACGGGCCCAGTACCTCAATGTTGGACAAGAAACTGCGTAAGACGAACAAATTGAAGTACAAAAGTCGTCGCGTAAATGATTCAGGTGGCGTAGATTCCGATGGAGATTACGGGGCGGCAGACTCTGACGGAGATACTGGATCGATTGATGGAGGTCGATCCATAGGAAGTGAGGGTGTTCTATCGTCTTGTCGGAAAGTGCGACGCAAAAAGAAGCCAAAGAAGAGCAACTACGCCGATGATGACACAGTTGGATCAAGCAAGGCTTCTTTAGGGGGGAGCGTAGAATATCGCAAGACGCCCAGAATGTCCTCAAAAGATAAAGGTACGCATGATACCAAAATCGGCGCCATTCCAGCACCATCTATGTCACCAGAGGGTGAAATGCTCAAAAATGAAATGGATAGTTTATTCCCATCTCCAAAATCAGAAAAGAAGAAACTTCCACGGGTGAAGAGGAAGGGGAAGCCAGAGATTTCCGACATTTCCTTCGAAAAAGAAGAGTTCAACCCGATCGTCGACCGCACTCCAGGAGCTCGGCCATCGGACTACCGTAAATCTCACAGCAGAGGCAACCAGGATGCCCCATCAAAAGGTCGACCTCCCCTCCCAGAGAGATCCGCAAGTCACTACAGCCAAAACCATGACAGCGGCTTGAGTAGCGATGCCATTCCCCAAGAGATGCCAACCAGCAATCGCAGCAATAAAAGCTTCCGGAGTTGCGGCAAGGGTGGTGGCGACAACGATACTATTTTGTCAATGACAGATACTGTGTCTTCCGCAAACAGACATTTAGATGATCAACGAGAAGAAACAAAGGATCTGCAAAAGCAACTGACGGCGGCACTCTCAAAAGTTGCTTCGTTGAATGAGGAATTGAGGCTACAGGAGGGCACAGCCTTGAAAGCTGAGGCACACATAGCAGAAGTCAAGGCAGAAAAGGCTGAGCTTCAAACAGCATTAGTTACTATGAAAAATGACTCGATCGCAAAGGACGATCGCATTGACAAGCTACAGCAAATTGTTGAAACACAACTTGATACAATCGAATTCTTGGAGGTTCAACTGGAACAGACAGAGGATGAGCTTTTCAAAATGGATGACGAGCTCAAGGCGCTGGATGAGGGAGGATTATTGGACCAGAGTGTCCACACCAAGAATCTGTTGAAGCGTAAAGAAACAATCAAACAAGACAAGGAAACAAGGAAGGGCTCCATTCGTGTCCAGACCGAGGAATCTCGATCCGTCCTCAACGAGTCAAATAAACGCTTGCGTTCTGTTTCTAATGCCGATGAGCTGCATCAGCGGGAGGCAAAAATTAAGGCTCGCGAACAGAAACTGGATGATTGGGAGAAAAATCTTGTCAAGATAGATGTGCAATTGAGAGCAGCGGGTCTCGAAACAGAAGAAGAAACCACTTTCAAAGTAAAATTGCAATTATTGGAAAAGAGAGAGCGGAGAATGGAAGAAAATTTCGATGCTTTGCTCCAAGAGAAGGAGGACCTTTTACAGAAAGTCCTGTTGCTAGAAAAAGAAATTAAGGATTCTTCGTTGGCGAATTCCACCAACGCAGAAGTTGTGGCTATGAAAAGCAAAATCTTGAAGCTCGAGAACGAAAACAAAGTTCTTCTTTCCGAAATTGAAGAACTCAAACGTGCCCAAAAAAATGACATTTCTAGAATCAAGGAACTTGAGAGTGACAAACAAGATCTCCGAGTCAAACTAGATCACGTGCGCTCCACTGCAATAAGGGACGAAGAAGAACAACGACTGAAAGTAAAATCGATGGAAGAAGAGATCAATTTGTTGCGTGGGGGCGACTTTCCTGGCTCTTCCGGAGATGCCAAGGTCATCCAAAAGTTGAGGGATGATGTGATGGAAAAAAATGCACGAATTTCCAGCCTAGAAGCAAAACTCGAGAAAGCTGGAACAATCGACAATAGAGACGACAATGAAGGTAAAGACCTTTTGATACGAGAGTTACAAAACCAGCTGGTAGCCGCGAAGAAAGAAGCTCACGATCTAAGCTCTGGGGATCATGTGAAGCGCCTAAAGGCAGAGGTCAAGACTTTAAAGCAGGGATATAATGATGTCAAGAAGCGAATGAAAAGTGCCGAAATAAGCGCGCAAGGTGCGCTCAAGCAGAAGCACGAGTCGTTGCAGGCCATGAAGAATGACATGGCAGTATTGAAGCGAAACTTGGAGAGACTAGAGAAACGAGAAAAGAATCTCAAGATGGACGGATCATTGACTGTGCATGAGGGAGATTTGCGAAAGCACATAGAAGATCTTGAAAACGAAGTGGATCACTGGAAGGCAACAAATGCAGATCTCGAAACTGAGTTGGAGCTGTTAAAGGATGAAATTACTTCGTTCAAGAAGTCTGCCAAAAGTAGCGAAGGGGACTTTGATGACGATGATTCCATGGGATCACTACAAAGCATGAATTCGTACATGTCCGAGCATCAAGGGATGGAAATGTCGAGTCACTCTGTCTCGAATGGCCTATTTTTTGTATCCGACTCCACATCGGTCAGGAGATCGATCAGCATTGCACCGCCACCTCCAGAAGAAGTAGAGCCCTCTACTCCCAGCCAAAGAGCTCTTCGCTCTGTGTCTAACTTATGGTCCAAGATGAGGAACGAACCCGCTCACCAAGCCAACCCGGCAATCCCGTATGGTCCTGGAATCTTGAACGACGATTAACTGTAGGTGTCTTTGAAAACACATTCTGAGGATTAAATTGCTCCGATTGCACTTCAGAAACACTACTAGCTAGCTAGTAGTAGAGATTTCGTGAATCAATGATAACAATACCGAGGATACTCTACGGTTGCATACCGGTACTCGATACTGTAGCTACATCGTAGTCGTAGTCATCAGTCATCATCAATATCTTTCTTTCCGTTCATAATCAATAATTAGAAGGAATGGCAATCATTGAGACATTTTGCGACCAACCAACAGAATCGAGAGAATACAAACCATCCTAATAACAAGACAAATAAAATACTACCTACGGTAGAGAGACTACGTAGTAATAAAATATAGTAAGTCGTTCTGTACGGTACGACGCATCTAATAAAGACATCACCCCACATCCCTCATCCCCAAATGGATCATTGACAGGTACCGACCGACTTATTCTGAACATGCTCATACGTTGCCATTCCTCGTGGCCTCAAGCAAGGAAAAGAGGAGCAACAAGAACAAAAAGAAGACTGAGTGAGAGGCGCAGCTCGCCCTGACTTTTAGAGGGATCGCGAGAGCGCGGTATGGAACATCACGTCTCATCGAACATCTATTTCTTTTAAATGGCCGATTCTGAAGCTGCCTCCCTTCCGACGCCAAGTCGGCGGCCGAGACTTTCCGAAGCCTTTAGTGACGAGCTTCGCCAAAGTGTGCATAAGCTTGAGACCACGCGAGAAGTAAGATCAAGCACGAATCAGCGTCCGAGACTCTCGCATGCTTTCACCGACGAACTCAGAAAGAGCGTCCATAAATTGGAGATATCCCAAACAAATAAATATCAGGCGCTGCAACGTCCTAAGCTCTCGGAAGCCTTTACTGACGAGCTTCGAAAAAGTGTTCATGATCGCCAAAAGAAGGCTCAGAAGAAAGGATTCTTTGGTCGGCCAAAGCTGAGTGATGCACTTGCTGACGAACTTCGACATAGTGTTCATGAACGAGAAGAAAAATCATCTAAAAAGAAGGGACTATTTGGTGGTTTTTTCAACCGTAAGAAAGAAAATCCATCAGATTCATCATCCAAGCCCGAGCGATTTCACATGAGTCCTGTCAAGGAACAAAAAACGCCTTCGTGTAGCAGTAGAGGAAAGATCTCGTTGAAGATCGACCAATTGCAACCAGTGAATCTATCGCCATCTGATCCAGGAATAGCTAAGAGTCCAAAGCCAAAAGATAGAATTGTGGTGGTGAAATCACCCGTCCAAAGCCCAAGTACACCTGTTCGAAATCAAAAGGACGATGCCAACAGCAACAAATATCTCCACTCAGGGTTGGTGGGTGCCATGCGACAAAACTTCAATCGATCCCCGAACCCAACAGAGGATGAGATATCCAGGTCAGAAAGAAGCAACGATCATAGTTTGAGACTTGCAAAAACGCAGTGTGGTAAAGCTCCAGAGATGGACGAGTCATTGGCTAGCTACGCCTCGTTCTCTAACGAAGTAGTTCCGCAGCATACGTACAAGGCATCGAAATCTTCGAAGAATCTGAATCTAAATAAGCAAGGAAGTGATCGAAGATTTAAATCTCATTCAATCTCGACCTTTTACAAGGATACCAGCAATGCGGAAATAAAAAGTGCAGTTAGTGATTTGTTTTCTCCAATTGCAGGTAGAGGTTTACGCTTATCGAATCGCTCTCGATCTGCCAATCGATCCATTCTTGATGATGACTCACAAGCTTGGAGTGACGACAATCCGAATCATTTCAAGGAAAGCGAGGGTGATATTGATGCCTACAGAAAAGACTGGATCCGGCTCATCAAGGAGAAGAAATCACTGAAAAACAAGCTTGCCACAAGTCTGGCACGGAATACGCTACTTGCACAACAAGTAGACGACTTGAATGCCGAGACAGAAGATTTGAAATCCAAACTCGAGCGGTGGAAGGAGAAGGCAGCTAGGTTGACTGAACAGCAGTGTTCAGAAAGGAGCAAGTTTGACAATGCCATTGATTTAGTGACTAGAGCAAGAGTGGAGCTCACCAAGACGACCAACGAGAATTCTAAGCTCAAGCAACAAAACTTTGATCTGGAAACTTCTGTTGCTTCCAAGGACCGCCTGGTCGAAGATCTTAACGAGACCATCACCAGGCAAGCTGATATCATTCACAAGTTGAGCAACAAGCTAAAGGATCAAGAGACAACTCTTAGGCTGTCCGACGACGAAAAACGTAGGCTTGAGGACGAAGTTGCGGTTCTGATTGCACAGAGGGAGGGAGATGAAATGAGAGACACTTTTCGACAATTGGAAGAGGAACGACAAAAATTCTTTTGGCAACGAGAAATGGATCTTGAAGCCAAACGAATCGAGCTTGAAAAACAACGAGATTGGATACTCGAGCAAGACAGAGTTCGCCACGCGAAGGATATGGAAAGGCTAACTCAAGATGCCATTAGAGAAACAGAGATTGATAGAGAACGACAAACCATTCAAAAACTGATTCACCAGCAGTTGGAGGACATGAAGGAGGCAAATCGCGAGCTCAGGGACAAGTTTGGCAGGGAGAGGAACGAAACTGCAGCGGAAATGAAAGAAAGGGAAAACGACATTTTTCGACTGGAGTGTGAGATCCTAGAACTACAAAAGCAGCTATCGGTTCAAAAGCGGTCCAAGAAAGATATTGCTTTAATTGAGGAGAAAGCCGAGTCCGCCAAAGACGACCTTCGAGATATGAAGAGGCACAAATTGATTCTTGAAAAGGAAATAACGAAGCTAAAGAAGAAGAAAAAAAAAGGTGGGAAGAATCCAGACGGCTGGAGAGAAATAATTTTTCCTGGTTACCGGGGCGTTTCCTTTGGATCGGAAGAATCGGAGGCACTTGCTGGATTCTTGACAATTTTGGTAGAAGAAAAGGGGAAGAAATCAAAAAAGGCCCAAAAGGCGGCGATTAAACTTGAGAGAATACTCGAAGATCGCGAGAGAAAGCATCGAAGAAAGTACAAGGAGGGTTCTACCAGAAAATCGAAAAGCTTAGTAAAGTCAAAACTCGTGGATGAGAAGAAAAAATCAAAGTCGCGGTCCAAGAATAGGGATACGTCCCCTCCCAGTATGGTAAAGGCAAAGAAGCGCAAGAAGCAACGCTCCAGGGATAAATCGAAGTCACCCAGTAGTGATAAGGGAGGAGGAGAACGAAGAAAAAAGCACAACATAAAAAAGTCGAAACACGCCAAGAAAAAGCACAGAAACTCCAGGTCGAATGATGACTCCGTTTACATTGGTAACAAACTGACTTTGGACGAAGAACTCGAACTGATGCTGCGAGAAACGGCGGGGGTCGGAAGGGATGTTGACATTGACGATACATCAATGCTGGTGTTCAAACACAACCATCATCGGCAATCGTCGTTGAAGAATCGACGAAGTGTCAGCCACAGACCTTCAAGTCGTCAGCGGTCAAGCCGGGATCGATCGTTCGATGATCCTCTGCGACGAAGCCGTTCCAACCCACCACCCGAAATCGTGCTGCAGTAGCACACACAGGAACAGGGCGACTTTGTCAAGTATCACGATGGCTTCATATATCCCTAGCTATTTCGGTCTTTGTTCATCCACGTAACTTCATAAAGATACGAGAACCACCGTTTCGGTTCCATATGTGCCGTCCACAACCCCATGTCTTTCATTATTTCTTCCATATCCCATCCCTGCCGGCCTTCTACAACCTGTGGCTGCTGCAGCAACGTTGATAGTTCGTGATCGACCGGAGTAGCAGTCAACCGCCAATCCCCATAATGTAAACCCGGAATGGTGTGGTCTATAAAGGTCCAAATGTCTTGGTCGGGTGTATTACCATGTAAGGAAAAGGAAATGACAGCCTTGCCACCAATACAGCCATTACGAGGGAGGCGTAGAGTGGCAGCAATCGTCTTTAACAAATCCTTGTGATACTGAGGATTATAGATGCAATCCGAGACCAGAATCAGATCATAGGAATTGTATTGGCGCTGGCATTCTCTAAGCAAGAATGAAGTTGACTTGTTTTCCTCCATTTCCAAGCTTTCCCCCCAGTTATGCGGAGACACTCGAAATAACGATCTCTGCAGAATATTGGACGGCTGCTTCGAAACCGAATACAGGATCTGTCGCACATTTCGGTATTGCTTGCCATCAGTAATATGGAGGAAGCATGGTGAGGACGTGTTTTCTTGTGATAACAGATGTCCCAGATACAAACTGGGAAGTGCCGTTCCGGCTCCCAGTTCTAGACTGCACCATGTTGATGACGAGGACGGCGACGAAGACGACTGCGATACTGTCCACTCTTGACAGTTTCGTTTCAGATAAAGACACATGGCAATGGACGAATGCCACACGCGATTGCCATGTCCCGCACTTCCAACGTCCATCCAAAAGGAAAACGTGATACCTTCCAAGTTGTGAATGGTCTCTTTCGAAAGCATCAATCCATCCTCGTCCCCATTATTATTATTGGTTTCTGTCTCTTCTGCCGTTGGTATCGAAAACAGATGATTGGAATTACGCGCGTCTTGAACCTCTCGAAGATCGTCAACCTCTTGCTGCAATAGTGGAACCAACCATTCAAACGTATCTTTGGTGATTATGCCATCGTCCAATAACTTTTGTAGGTCCATCGTCGAGCAAAATTATTGAAGCGGCTGATCGGTGAAACCGTGTCGACGACAAAGCAACATACACGTCGTAGATTGATCGAAAATTGATTGGAAAATTGCTCTGATGAGAAAAGTTGTGGTGGAAACTACCGGTAGATATTGTAACTCGTGACTCGACGTACTCACAGTCACTGTCAAGCCAGTGAATGATGATAATGAATGTGACTCGTGACTCGATGTAATTACCGCTACTATTATCTCCTACTACGACTAAAAGTTTATTTACAGTTACAGTGGTATCTTGGTGGTGCCAAAACTGACAGGGAATGGTCATCGAATCCGACTACGAGAGAAAAAAGAAAAACAGCAGCAATACTACGCAACTAGAGTTACCAGCAGCTCACGAGGTAAAATAATCCTCACGGCCAGAGCTCACATTACATTCCACACTCCGCTACCATGGGCACAACCACAGAGGTCAACACTACACAGCCGTTGTCCACCGACAAGGACGATGCCACTATCGTTCAGGAGGCAGACGAGCTCTTTGCTGTGGAACGGCTCTTGAACGCCGCCGATCTACTCGAACAAGTGCAAGACAAGGCGTTGCTCCAAGATCGTCACCACATGATGTTGCGATGGGCAGTGGCAGTCCGAAAAGGCATAAACGATCTCTTGCAGGATCCCGAAGAAAAGACCAACGCGGAAGAAAATCCCTGGAAAAAACAAAGCGAAACTCATGGGCATCGGGACTTTTTTGTGTACTATCAAATCACCGACCAAAATCAGCTCATTTCACGTATTGACTGCGCCATTGAAAGCAGCCTGTTGATCCCCATCTTGGCCGTGTTCAACGAATCTGACTTGTACGCCACTTGGATGCCCTCATGGAATAAGCCCATCAAGCTCGGAATTTCCCAAACCCGCAAACTCAAAGAATCGGGACGAGGAAACCAAATCATCCAAGTCACAACATCCCTCGCCTGGCCCTTTTACGACCGCGACTTGATCATGCACGTCGTGGCAGTGGACGTCATCGACGAACAACAATGTATTGCTATTCATGCCATGTCCGAGTCTCATCAGGATGATCCCGTCATTCCGGAGCCATCCCCCAAACAGGTACGTATCGATTACGACTGCAGCATTTTGATTCGGGCCTGTCCACCGGATCATCCCTGCTTGGCCAAGTCAAAGCACGAGTATCCAGAAGGGGAAGAGTTGCTCTTGTTCAGTTTGGAAATGAATGCCGACCCGCATGTCAACGCCATTCCACAGAGTTTGCAGAATTTTGTCACACGTACAGTCATCGGACGATTTTGGTCCTCCTTGATGCATGTTGCAGAAGATATACGAGAGGGAAAACGGCCACAACACAAGGAGGCGATCGACCAAAAGCGTGAGATGTATGATTGGATTGATCAACGGATATCTGTGATGATTCAGAGGTTAAAAGAGCAAAATGGCAGTGATCATGGCGGAGGTGGGAGTGTTCCTGCAGAGTATAACTAATCCATCTATAGTATAATCTCAACTCACAGCGCACGATCTAGGTTTAGATACAAAAAATTAACAATGAAATTATCTTCCACGAAGAGATTAGAAAGAGTTGCAACCCACTTCAATCTCCATTACTCCAGACCAAAACACCATCACTCTCAAAGACAATTGTTTTGCAAACAAGCGTCAGCTACAGCTCTCGCCTTCCTGGAGGCATTCCAGCAATGGAAACCAAGTCTGGGTACGTGGAAAAAAGGAGAAATTGAAAAAAAAAACGTTGTGAGATCGTGCATGCAAATTACACTCGCCATTAACAATCTCCCCCCCTGTACTCTTCGTCCACCTACTGATACAGTACCGATTACCCTTCGAGTCCGGCAAATTGTGCCCTAAATGAGTTCCATCGATGGATACGGTCTCTCCATCTGGCAGGACCCGAACATGATCCCAATTCACTTCGGTATCTCGAAAACTTGGCCATCCGTGGTTTTTGCTTTCTTTAATGAAATCATCCCAAGATCGATCCCTGGGGGCCGTAAACAACGGTCGTCCCTTCCAACCTGAATCGTAAAATGTCACTGGTTTGTCGTTTTCTTTTTGGGATTGCACATCCTTCAAAAATGTCGTTGTTTGCCAATATCCGGAAAACTCGGCCCATTTGCGATTGTAGTTGCAAATGCGATCGGCCGTATCCCAATCGCAATTCCATCGTAGCGATTTCTGGACGGGATTTTCCGAAGTGCCATGGGCCTTGGGTTTCATGATTTCTTCGCTCCCAGGTACGCAGGGTTCGCTACATTGACCACCGAACACGACGAGGAAGTGATTCCCCAACAATACTATCATCACAGTGAATGCGAACATACTGGCAGAGTAGCTATTCATGATGGAAATGACGTCGGTCCAAACCAGAACTGCAGCGACCAGCCGTGGATAAAGATATTCTTATTGAACAGACGGGATGATTGGCCTCTTTGAAAAGGTGTTGACTGGCCCGATAGACTGATTACGTTGTTGTTGTCTTTTCTTCGGTTGTTGTTGACGTTGTTGACCGTGACAGTTGAGAGAATTCGTTGTTCAATTTTCCACACGCCGGTAAAATAAAGAGGTTCTTCGACTCACAGTCAGTGCTTTGGTGGCGTTGATGGTCGCGATATCGTGATTCGGCAGATTCTAGCTAGCTAGCTCTAGAGAGAGATGAATTTCGAAGACGACTATGTAGTCTACGACGGGTATGTCGTATCATCCTTGTTCCACAAAGCTACCGTAGGTACTGCTCTTAAGTGTTACATATCCGTACTCAGGGATACTACTAAAATGAATTACGAAGTACTCCGGGTATTAGTTATCTCCTCGATTGTACCCCTGTTGTGTGGACCACCTTGTCGTGGTAGGGGGACTTAACCCAAGTCTGTCAGAGCCTGAGGAACCAATAAGAATCCATAAAACGATCTATCAGTGCAATGGAAGAGATCATCCCAGCGGTGGTACTACAACGTACTGCTGTCTCATGCATGTCATCATGCACCCAACCGGAAAGTTTGTGTAACTTTATTTGTCAGAAGGGGCTGAGTTAGAGGAAGAGGAAGAAGAATGCCTTCTTACTGCCTATGATTCCTAATAGTCTTGCGATGATGCGCGCTGACATTTCTGTGGAAGAACGGACGTGCTAACTCAGCCAGTGTCAAGTGAAAAGGGTCTGAACTATTTCATTTGGAAATTCGTCGCCAAATGTTAGAACGTGTAATAACAAAATTTGGTTCAATTTTTTTGGTTGGAACTTCGTGGCAAAAGAATACAAACTATGGGCTTTTCCAACAGTAAGGACAGTGCCCAAGTGAAATCGGAAATCTTCCCGATAAAAAAATTGTTGGCACTGAGAAAATTTCACCTCGTTCTCGAGTGAGGTAACAAAAGAGTCATTGCGCGGGACGGAAACATTGCTGCTGGAAAGGTCGTTTACGTCCGGAAGATAGATCCCAAGGTCCGGTCCCTCCAGCATTACTATCACATCAAGAAAGAAACTGCCGCCGGCTTCACAAAGGCTACGGGTCAAACACGACGGATGGAATAGATCTTTGGAAAGAATTCCAACAGGAGAAAGGCTTGATTCCCATGGGAGATGTTGAACAATGAATACCTGGTGAAAATCGTGAGTTATGGCGCATTCACCTACATTCAAATGGAGAATTTCGGTCAAACTTTCGATCAATTCAGTAAAGCTAATCGACATCAATGAATATGTTGTTGATCAGCTTTCGAGCTCACATTGCGATGTTAGCATTACTTCCGTGGTAGTAATACTTCCCATGCATAAAGGAGAGGGCCCGACAAATATTGCTACCATCTCAACGTGAGCTCGAAAGCTGCTGTACGATGATCACGTACTTTTGGATGACAGCTGTCGTAGTTGGTATAGCCTTAAAATAGACTTTCTTTATGAGAAGACTGTAGAATGCGTCACCAAGTCAAGGATCACAGAAGATCAAAGAAACCTCTGAACAATTTCCAAGTTACATTGGAAGAGGGAACAGAAACAAACATTGACAGAGCAATCAAGTCCACATATTTCTCAATCTTTTCATAACGATCTCCTTAGCACAAACATAAGGACGAGTAAACAGAAGTTATTGCTATGTCACTTCTCGTGTATCAGAAGATACTAGACACTCTAAGTCTATCGAGAGGTAGGTGGTAAAAGATTACGACGCTTTGTGATTTTCCATCATTATCTTTGATGTTGATTGGCTGAGATTGAAGACGATGCTTACGTATTGAGGGTACATTCAACAAGATGATCCTAACAGTAAAAGCTAGGCAAATAAAACGATAGCTTTGGCCCCTTTAAAGTACAGAATGCTGAAACGTTACAACTACTACGTCGTACTTGGACTCATGGAGCTAGCCAGCACCGTGACGATGTTTCTCCGCCAGAATTTGCGCAAATGCCTTATTGTCACCTTTGAGTGGCTTCCACTTGCGCTCTACAGGAGTGACCTCTTGTTTCCATGATTTGTCATACCCTAGCTGTGACATGAGTTTCTCCATGACCTGATCAACTTTGGCGCGGATTATCAGAGACGCGTGTTCATCAAATGGGGTCGCTTGAAGGTTGATGATGACAAATTTTTGGGCCAGTAATGGCAACGATCCAACCGGGTTAATTCGCAATGACGTCCCGAGACACAGCACCAGTTCTGCATCTTCACACTTTTTCGTTACCAAATCCAGATCCAAGACTGCATCTTCCCAATCCAGCAAAATATCATGCATTTTATAACCACACTCCTCACAAAGTTGTCCCGTTGGTTGAAAGCTCAATCCATCCACTTCATTGTCAAGAAAGATTTCGATACCACACTTGGGATTGCTGCATTTTTGGGTAAACACGCATCCATGGACAGTGGAATGAGAGTTTCTACTCAAACCGGCACGTCGATGCAAACCATCCACATTTTGCGTCACGACATAGTCAATTCTGCCATCCTTGGCCAATTTGGTGATAGCTAAATGTGTCAACGTAGGCCGTGCCTTGGCAAAATCAATGGACTCTGTTCGTTGGGACGATGGAATGGAATCCTTCGTTGCTTGATGTTTCTGGTTTTCATCCAGTTGGACAGGCCGCTTTCGCTTTCGACCATTTGCTGTTTCGTCTTGTTGTCGCTTTTCGAGCGTCCAAATTCCACTGGGGCCACGGAAATCTGGAATTCTGGCTGCCGTGGATATTCCTGCTCCGGTGAGGATCACTGTGCGTTTGGATGCTTGTACCAGTTTGGTCAACTGCTTCGACTTATTGTGGAGAGCGCGAGTGGTATCAAAAATTTCTGGCAATCCGACGACGCCTTTGTTGGGATATTGTGACAATCGAGAGGCGTAACTTCCAGACATGATGATGATGATGTACATTAATGATGACAGGGATGAAATTGGAAGGTTGTCATGCTCAATGTCGGTCTTGATAACATGTCAATGACGATATTTCGTTCTGTTGCGTTCATACGAGTCGTACGTCGTACAGTCGTCGTCATACCACAGCTATCGTACTCACAGTCATGTACATACACAGCTATCGTACTAACTGTAATGTACGATCATACTCATGCCAGCATCGTCATCATGGTTAGAGTGGACTACCTAGGTAGGTAGGTAGGTAGGTAGAGCACGAAACAAAGTACCAAGGTACACCGGTACGAGGGACCTCCGCGTAGATGGCAGAAGAATTAGCCAATCAAATCGCATTGGACATGTCCTTTTTGTGTCTTATGAATGTCCTTTTCATGCGTACAATCCCACGCAAACATACCGCCTACGGTCAGAACCTTTCAGGGACTGGCCGACTCTTCGCGCCATACAAATGAAAGGAGTGAAAAAAGAAGACACGAGAGGAGGCCATCTCGTCTCAAAACTTGATCCACCAAGACATCGTCTTCACCTCTTTTCCAATCCCCAAATTTTTGGATAATAGGATTCCGACATCAATTCTTCCTTCTTTTTCATTGTTCTTTCTACCATGCGAATACACAACCCTTACACGAAAGGCAAAGCAGGTAGCGACAGCGCCTCTTTTCCTCCGCTGGAGAGTTTGTTACAACAGTTAGTCATAGTTCGAAACGACGACAGTTCCCAAAATCATACGATGGGCATCCAGTCGCAATTACGCAATGGCGCTGTCAAAGCTTGCAAGAAGAGAGCAACTAAGCTCAAATGCAAAAGACGGGTTCAAAGTACCATCCTTGGAGGTGTGGCTTTCATTGCAGCCAAAAACTGCAAGATTTGTGTAGCCCAAACCAAAGTGAAGAGTGGCGTCCGAGCCCATGTTCCTCACAGGTCGCATCACAAACTCTGTCCCAAAAATAGAAAGACCCAGGGATGGAAGTCTGACATGACTGTATATTTTGAAAAAGAAATGGCAAAGAATATTGCAATCAACAATGCTCCCATTGTCCCAATGCCTATTGACCCAAATCGTCTTCGAAATTCGGATAATTTCTTTGGAAGTTTTGCTGGTCATCAAAAAGAGGCGGCGACGACCGTCAAGCAAGTCAATTCTTTCAACAAATCGACATCGTCTGATCAATTCACTCCACGAGATTCTCAAATAATGAATGACATTGCAAATCCAGCAATAATTCGTGAGGCTGTCGAGGAAACAATGAAGCTACTCGAAGTGCCAAATTCGTCCGACTTTCCCAAGTTTTTTGGCAAAGAAAAAAGCTATCCAAAACACATTGGAGCTGCTGTGAACTACTTATACCATGTTCTAGCGCACAAAAAGCCCTTGAGCACTGATGTGGGCCTTTACACCACCTCTACAGCGAAAGAAGCGTACTCCAAGTGGCTCCAGTTTTTCAGACCTGGCGAAGCCCAATTTACGTTCCCACAAGAAGTTTGCGACGGAACAACCAGACCCAGTCCCATCTACCATCTCTTAGAGGGTCAGTCGATTATTTACCTCGACTGGAAGCTCGTATCTCCCGTCACAACCTTGTATTGTCCGAATTGTTGGCGGACAAAAAAAGTGCAGGTTCCACTGAGCCATTCGCGCTCTAATTGGGCACACTCGACCAGCCTCTTCCCAGTCTGGACCGCTAGAGGCACTCCTATCTGGTGCATTTTAATGAATTACGAGTGTAAGGCGAAAGGCGAGTGTTGTAAGAGCAGATTCGCGGCGAACGACGGGCGGTTGTTAACGAGCCTACCTGCCCATGTTCGTCAAGCATATCCGGTCGATCCGCGATATGCTACGGGAGGGTTCCACCTAGCTGAATGCATCACAAGTGACCTTGACATTCTGATGAAGACATATGCGAGTGGCAGCTTTATTAGTAGGAAAATGTACAGGCGACTCTGCAATGCTTACGTCTCCAAAGTTCAAACGTATCTTTCCAAAAATCCGTCTGCTGAAATTCCGTTATTTGACGACTTCACAAATGGATTTTACCCTCCCAGCCCAGCATCTATTCGAAAGATTTTTGAAAGCGCCGAAGAGAGTGCTGAAACGCCTTATGGATACAGTTTCAAGGACAGATACACCCGCGAACTACAGTCTGTGGATGTGGAGCCAGATGATGCGGTCGCTTTTGATTGGACTTTTCAGCTCATCAAAAACTACATATTACCTGGCGCCAAGGCAGCCTTTACAGGGATAAAGGGCAAGACGAACGAGATTATTAGTCTGGTAATTGTCCCGTCGACAAAGACAGCAGACGTGTCGCACGCACTTATCCAAAGTCGCCAGAAACGTGAGTCCTTTTCGCCGACTGTTGTCTACACGGATACGTGCCCCAATGCAATGGTCTTCTACAAGGCCATCTTTGGGAACACGATCGAAATGAAGCTTGGTCTGTTTCACTTGATACAGCGAATAATAGACACATTGGACCAGAAATGTAAGCTTTACTGGCAGTGCCTTGTGGATCTCCAGAGGTGTCTTTACGGTTACCTCCCGGGCCCTTTAAGTCGTCTAATTTCGTCGCTGAAGGACGGAACCTTCGATTCAAATGGTAGAAACTACTCTTCTGAAGAAATAGACCAATTGCGTCATTCAAAGAAGTGGAAGCAGCGTTTTAGTTCATTTCTGCCAAAAACCATCCATACCGCAAGCGTTGCAGAAACGGAATTGGTCCGGTGGATTGCTGCCTATCAAGGTCGCCAGGACGATGAGGGTCGTTTTATTTTTTCGGGGAAAACTGTGACGACAACCAAGAACCAGTTTCCCAAGCTTCAATACGTGACAGATCCGGAAAATATTGAGATGAACTTGGAAATTCCGGCACCCTCCAACTCACCTCACGGCATTCCGAAATGGATCTCTCGCCGACCGGAATCCCACCTTGAGAAGTTCCACGAGTTCCTGGCACATGTTGCCAACTCGGGAACTGGAAGAAACCTCGCAGACATCCTCACGTTGGGTGGAGTGTCAGAATTTAATGTCGCCGCGAGGCACAAATCTCGAATTCTCCAGAGAAAAATTGAAGGGCAAGAACGCACAATCCCGACTCATTTTGAGGACATCCCGCCGTATTTTGACCATTCATTGTTGATTGAAATCAACCGCCAAGCAGCAGCATTGAAGTTGAAGCGACCATTCGAAAACACCACCGAATGCAAGCCAAACAACGGAGAACTTTTTTTGTCGTCCTATTTCGAGGAGCAGCAGGCACGAAACATCAGTCGCCTCTCGGACAAGGACACTGGCATATGCCGATGTGATTCTTGCAAAACATTTCGACCGGAAACGATAGTTGGATCCGTTGAGAGTGCGACTTTCCTCCATGAAAGAGGTAGAGCGCCTCCGATGACGACGAAAGACGAAATCTCCTGCCCACCAATTCCACAACCTGTTCCGAATTCGCTTCAACTTTGTGTTCCACCAAGAACTCCTCCGATGGCAGCGGAAGACAAAATTTACTGCCCGCCAATTCCACAGCCTGTTCCGAATTCGATTCAACTTTGTGTTCCACCAAGAGCGCCTCCGATGGTGACGGAAGACAGAATCTCCTGCCCGCCAATTCCACAGCCTGTTCCGAATTCGCTTCAACCTTGTTTTCCACCAATATCAATGGCTCCGCCTCCCAACATTGGTGTTGGGTATATTCCCAACTGGACGAATTGTTTCTGGCCAAATACATTGGGGTATGCTTGCGCCCCGAGTCAACAGCAACCACAATCGACTTGTTGTGTCGAGTTCGCGGATTACTGTCAAAAGAAGCGTTTCGGCCAAAATCCGATAGGACGGCCTCCGCACGGCAAGAGTTGCCCAAAGAAGATCATCAGACTCAACGGAGCATATTGGTAGTACACGGAAAAACATAATTTAGTGCTTATGGTTATCCCACCGGCTCGTAATTCTGTGGGTTATTTATAATGATTTGAGTCAATGGTTTGCTTGAAAGCGTTTCCAACAAAGGGAAATATTCCAATATGAGAAGATAGTCTTACGGCAATCAATCTTCGGAAGATTGGTTCCGTTTTCTCGTTCTTTGCGACAGCCAATAAAGCAATCGAGATATTTACATCTTGATTGATTTTTTTCTGTTGTCGGAGTATATTTATACCAATCACCTTCAAGGTCTTTGTTGCGGGAGGAATGATTGTTTTTGGTCGGTGTTCGATTCCTTTGCTTTGCTGACGGATGGAGGACTCTTCAAAGTGGCGGGAAATTTCCTGTTTTTCGATTTTCGACATGGGTATCACGATCATTCAATGTATTCTCTCATGAATTAATACCGCTGCTTTCTTTGTGGGAATCTGTATCTTTCATGATGCACAGTCGATTCTGCGAAGCACATCAAGAAGGAAGAGTCAATTCAAACACTGGCGACTGTCATCCACGTCGTTCGGGAGAGTGAAAGAAGAAGGGAACACATC
Organism: Nitzschia inconspicua; assembly: GCA_019154785.2. Classification (NCBI taxonomy): domain Eukaryota; phylum Bacillariophyta; class Bacillariophyceae; order Bacillariales; family Bacillariaceae; genus Nitzschia; species Nitzschia inconspicua. The sequence goes on along the minus strand of JAGRRH010000013.1, from coordinate 1,960,550 downwards.
CAAAAAATCTCGTCCAAAAATTGGTTAGTAATTCCTTCTTCTTTCATCATCAGACGACAACGTCTTCACAAAAGATTTCAGACAGAAGTTTGATTCATCTTCATTTGTAGAGGTATTTTCGATTCATCGTCATTTTCAACAACAAACGGCAACAAAAGCAACTCGAACAAGCGCACAGATAATACTTTCAGTGTATTATATAAAATAATAATAATATTATGCTGTTATGGCTGTTTTGGTGAGTACCACGTAATGATATGATATGTACCTACTCCAGTACCGTACAACTGTAAGTACTAAGGTCACGGGTCCACTGATGTCGCCTTATATATTTTTTTCATTTTTCATGTCTTTTCTTTAAACAATGTGACAACGTTCTTTGCATTCTTCGTGTTCTTCAACAGGAGATCAAATCTCGTGGAAGATTTCGGTAGGGAAAAGGGGAAAAGATGAAGACCAGCGTTTGATGTGGGCTTAACTACAAAAGGCATTCTCATTCACGATGTCACGTCAACGACTTTCAATTGGAATGTCCCCAAAGGAATCCTTGATTTCCCTTCCTTCTTTTTTTCCTTCCCTTTTTCCTTTCCCCCTCCCTCTTGTGCCGGTTCCCCCCCCATTTTCCTGCCGAGGGGGCCGTCGAGTTCCGGCGTGGATTGTTTCGGGTAGTCCACTACGACAGTAATCATAAAATATACTGTAATAAGTACTACGTATAATATTATTTATATTATTAGCTGAAATTCATTATTGTTAATCCGTACTTACTGTTAATAGTAGGTACCGGTACTCCGGTACTACGTAACTGTACCGGTAAATACTGCGGCAGTCTTTGCTTCGTATCACTACGACTAGTACGTATTATATATCCCATCACCCCAACCCGAAGGCATACTATCGATTTGTTCCCCTTCCCATAAAAGCTAACTCTCTATCGATCACAGTCAGTTCCCATGAAGAATCCCAAATTGCACTTCGTGGAGTCCACTAAAATTCCGTAAACTGTAAGCTGTCTGTATGAGCCCACAAATGTTCATTAAGAGTTTTTACATTTTGAACGATATCTCGTTTCGTAAGTAACTTATTTTTATGGACAGGAATCTTCATTTTACTCAATACTGTATTAACATCTTCGTGTCATGTGTTACAGCTTCAATTGAGTGAACACAGAAAGTCTTGGTTTAAGAAGGGTGCAAGTGCCGAAAGAAAATTCCATCCCCAAATACAACAAAGACTTTGGTATTGTTTGCAGACAAAACGGTATGTTTGGAGACAATGCTATTTCTAGGGCACTGTCTACTTGTGTTCCAAAAAGGGCACATGTGGATGCTTTTGTAAATGTCAACAAGACGTTGACCAGAAAAGTTGTTTGAAGTTATGATGTGCGCATTTATTGACCAGCTTTATCAAGAAAGCAGTAAAAGTGCAGGAGGAACTTGGAAAGTTGAATCCAGGGAGCCTTCAGTTTCAAAAAGAAGAAAGTGCAATGATGAGAGAGAGAAAATTGGAAAAGCGAATAAACATAAACAACTGATTGGGTTTCTTTCTGGTGCCGGTGGGACTGGGAAAAGTCATGTCATTAAAACCGCATGTCAACATGCCCAAAAATTATGCAAAGCGCTTGGTGTGAAATTCGACAAAAGAACGATTGTGGTCACTGCACTCACGGATGCAGTTGCTGTCTCCATTAATGGGGAGAAAACAGCAGGAGCGTTTGCTTTCAAAAGAAACGTACACGACCAACTAGAAGAGTTCAAAAATATATATCTGGTGATTGTTGATGAAGTATCCTTTGCTTCTGTTGAGGATATGGAAATGTTGAAAGGAGAAAATGAAGCAAATTTTTTGATAATCCATTGGAACCATTTGGAGGAGTCCCTATTGTTTTTTCAGGAGATTTTGCTCAGCTTTCACCAGTGGGTGGGAGAACTCTGTACAAAAGTGAACATAGTGATGTATGGAAAGAATGCTTGAATGCATCCATGGAACTGAGAACAAATCACAGATTTGACAAAAGATGTGAATTGGGGTGCGATGTTAGGGAGATTTTTTGATGTTGGATTGAGTACTAAGGAAGTGGCCATAATCAATACACGAGTGGTTGGTACTCGAAGTGGCCCAAGGGAAAGAAGTATTCCTTTTGATGCAGCACATGCAACTAAAACAAATGTCGATAGAATGGCAATCAATGATGCTATTTAGAATGGCAATCAATGATGCTATTTCTTTGGAAAGCACATACTCTACTGATCCAGGTATACAGCCACCGATGCACACTTTGTGTATTAAAGCAGGTAATTTGAGATTTCATGTAAGAGGCACTAGTCATGAATATTGCAACATGAAGAGGAAAGCACAGGATATCATATGTGCTGCTGGTGGGGGAGCTCATGTGGAAGACCAATACAAGAAGCGTCATGACCCTCTTTTGAAATTGTATTATGAGCGCCCTTTATACATTAACCACAATGCCGATGTTGCCGGTTGTGTTGCAAATGGCGCATTATATGAATGTAGAGGTGTAAAACTGTATCCAGCAGTGTCACAAAAGGACTTTGAATCTATTATAATTGATGGATACCATGTTAATTGTGTTTCTATATCACAGGTTCATTCATTTACTTGTTAATATGCTGGATGGTTGTAAAGGAGGGGATGAAGAAACGATCATTGAACTAAGTCCAAAAGTGATCTATGCATCAGCTAATTTTCCAGTGCCATTTCAGGACCAATTACCAAGAATAGCATGAGAACGCGAAGACCTATCAGCTTCGAACAGTTTACTGTTAATTGTGCTAATGCCAGAACAGTTCACAAGTTACACAAAGGGCGGTCAATTCACATCTTGTTGTCAGTGCTTGGGACTACACAGACAATTGGGTTTGCGTCAGTCTGCTTGGCACGATGCACGACAATGAAAGGGCTATTTTTTGTGAACCACTAAATCCAAGTAAAACTCTAGAGGAATGGCAGAAGAGGTACGAGCATTAAAGAGCTTGAGGAAAATTAAAAAGCGCGACCATGTCTTTTTTCATGGAGAAGACTTGTAGGACAGTGAGCGATAACATTGTTTGTTCATTCATTTTTTTTTGTCAATCAATATATATTATATATATTATCTTTAGCTCAGTCTGACCCCAAACGCGAATTCGGACGGGCGGTCAGCGAGCTGGCCGACTCTCCCAGTCCACACCGGCCCCCCGATATTTTATTATTGCAGGTCCGGACCTGGTTATTAATTCGTGTTATCCTTCTTCTGTTGACATCAAGACAGTTCTTCAGACGTCTCTCGACCAACCAGATGCAGCAGTCAGGGAGCCGGACCTTCTCTCTTTTCTGTTCTTTCCACCAGATCACTCTATTAATTCAGATGTCTCTCGACCAACCAGATGCAGCAGTCCGGGAGCCTGACCTGCCTTTTTGGTTCTTTTTTCACTCTACTTAAGTATTTAAAAACTCAGCCACAACCATTTTTTCGCCGTCGCCTTCGTATCAGATGCAGCCGTCACAGGTCACCCTATTTTCGAATTTTGCCGCATTACAGTCCTTGCGCATTGGTACCCACGGGCACCAGCATTTCTGCAACCGCATTTTAATGCTACGTTTCTTTACCAACTTGATGCTACAGTCAACGAGCCTAATAACCTTCTTATTTCTGTTCTTTTCACAGTCAGTACATACAGCCACATAATGCAAAGTTCCGGTGCCCATGCCAGGCAAATGGATGCCGATTTCGACGACAATTCCATGGCCAACAATGATGGCTTGGAGTTCTTCCCCATCATTTCAACTCTGCCGAAGCCCAGATCTGCGAGGCGCAAGCCCAACAGCAGCCGACCAGACCGAACGTAGGAACTCATATGCTGAATAACCAGAGAAGAAGGCAAGAAAGGAACATGTATCTTGCCGTACGCCCACCGCCGCCACCAACAGCCAATCTTCTTCATCTACATAGCGCCGTTAGATCTATCCAACACGGCACCAGGAAGGATAACACAAAAAAAGCCTACGATCGCAAGACGCAAGAGTACCGGGAGTTTGTACATTGTAAATTCTTCTTCCAAGACCCTTACCAAAGGGAAGTTGTCGAGCACGAAAAGGTCTACCCGTTCATGTTTTACTGTTGTTTCAGAGAGAACAAGGTTGGGAAAAAAGCTCCCAAAAAACCCAAAAATGCTCCTGTGTTCGACGAACAAGAATACGACCAAGTACTCACCAGGTTCCATAACCAACCTCGGGATGGCCCTAGGTTGGAGCCCAAGCACGGACTCAAAGCCTCAGCCATCGAGCAGTACAAATTACAAACGTGCAATCAAGCAGTTGCACCAACTACAGCAAGACGAACAAAGGAATACTATTCCATGGGAGCAGATCTGGACTCTAAAGTGTACTGAACTCCACAACATGGTCAAGCAACGTCGTAACCGGCAGGACCGTGCCAATTGCGTGGAGCAGATTGACCATGACACCCCTTACGAAACGAAGGAACACATTAACAAGATGGAGAAATCCTTCTGGATGGAAGACATGAACGTTCCATCCCAAACAGTATTCAGATCTCTTCGAGACCGTTTTTGTTTCCTGATGACAGTAAATGCTATCCTCACAGAGGGGAAAGTTTGTTCATGGCAGAACTCTCGGATCTCTATGGAATTGGATGGATTGGAGATGACGGATATGATCACAATCCCTTTTGGATTTTGATGCTGCAAATGCGGACCGGGAAAACGAATGGCTCTAATCTCAAACTCAACGGAAGAGCCGGACGTCATAAAGACCCAACAATGTGTCCCATGGGTGCACTTGCCTTTTATTTGTTCTACAGATTTCACAAGACCAAAGAAATGGACCCGCCGCCCAATTTCTGCGAAAGTAGTTCATGGTTCTCAATGAAGCTTCTTGTTGATTACAATGGTGGGAAGAACCGTGACTATTTTACTTCAATCTCAGATGAGAGTTATAGATCTGTTGTTAAAGCCCACTTAGAAAAGAACAACATCCATTCCAGCCATCTTGTTCACATCGGGCGCAAATGGGGATCCTACCTTGCACAACTGCAAGGAGATGACTGGGAAGATGTTCGTATTCTTGGTAGGCCACAAGGACTAAAAAAAAAGAAAGTTGTCGTAAATGTTTCTACATATTTGATGCATTTAAACAATTGAGTTACGCAATCAGTTTAAATATTAGAATGAATGTTCGTCTTGACTGTCTTACTCTTTCTTCTGGGATTCTTTTCCTTACATCCCTGTCGATGGGTGGGTCGTTCTACAATCGCTTTTGCAAGATCACGCCAGGCCACGATCGTCGTTTCCGGGATTGAGATACTCGAGAGACTTCTCCCACCACAGAGGAATGAGCGATTCATCTTCTTCAGCGACACTTTCTTTGGGTTTAATCGCTTCAATAGTGGCTGCTACAGCGACGACATGTCGTGGTGAGCCGATTTTCTCCATCGTCGGTGGGATGCACGTTCATGTCATCGCCTACCTTTGTTTGGCCGTGATCATGCTGGTCGTAGTCCTTAATGTACTTAAAAAGGCTTCCAATCACTATTATCAATACAGCTCTAGGGTTTGCTTCCTTGCCAAGCTCTTCCAGGATCCCGGAGGTAGAGGCAATGGGGATGATATTGACGTGGTTTTGTTCCGTCCGTTTTCTTCTTCTCCCTCGTCGCGTCGGTGGACGCTGCACCCCCGGTGTCGCCGCACGGTCGTCTTTTCCCAGACTAAGGTAGCGTTTGTTGGCGTTTGTTGCAAGCACGCATGGTCGACGTTGTTGCTGTTGCTAGTGCGACAAACAGTTTGTAGGATGCTGTTGTGGTGATCGGTCCTTTTCTACCGAACAAACTGTCCGTCAGCACTCTCTCTACTAGGTTTTGTGAGGAAGCTTCAGGGATGCTGCACGGCCGGCTTTATCGGCTTGGCGCGTGCGCAAGACAGCCTCCTGCCACGCTCAACTTCGCCACCATCAATGATTTTGGGCTGATTAAGACTGGTCAGAACTGCCGTAGGGACGCCGTAAAAACTGTACTGCCTCGTTTCTGACGGCGTCCATACAAGCACAAATATCCCCTTATTATTCTTCTCTGCTAGTAAATGTCATCATGTATTAATAACTTTAAATAATATCTGTAACTAGACTACTGGAATTATCCGGAAGTGCGTACTCATAATGATACCATTATCAAATGCAGTGGGTTTCGTGACGATTACGATTACGACGGTAAACCTCACCTACCTCTATGATAGGTAGTAGTCGTACCTGTTTTCCGGATCAAACGGATCAAAAAAGTAAATCCAGTACGGTTCATCTACCACTAATCCGGATCAAGTTTGACCTGATCGTTTTCGGAACAAAAATGGAATTGCTTTAGAAATATAACGTCCGCGAGCGAAGACGATTATTTTGCCGTTAGTTTTATTCTAAGAAAAATGTCAATGGTTGAAAAACGTTAAAAATGACTAAAAGAGATTTTCGTTTTCCTCTTTCTATGATAGCTAGCTAGAGAGAGAGGATTTGTATAAACATGATGTGGGGAGATGAAGAAAGATGAGGAAGGGCAGGGGAATTGAATTCGTGACTGAAAAATCGCCACGCTGTTAACTGTAAACGACATTTTGCACGTTCGTGAAATCGACACACGAGTACAATGCAATAATAATAATCGATTCATACACATAACATAATGAAGTACGGGGAGTAAAAAAAACCTTCTATGCTTTTTTTCGGTAGCTGGCGATCCCATGTCACTCCTAAGTGCTTCCTAAGTAAGTTGAACCTGCTAAAAAATCGGAATGTTACAAATCCCCCCCAAACCCCCCTCAGCTGGAAGCTTTACCCGATCGAGTTTTTGATTTTGATCTGGTCTATTGTGGAACTCGATCGAATTATTAAGTTAGGGTTAAGATTAAGATGGTAGAAGACGATGCTGTTGCTATTCACAGTCAATTATTTTATTTACTGTTACAGTTAGGCCTTATTACGTCGTAGACTGGATTAGTTCGTTTTATTCAGCTGGTGTAGGTGTGGTCTGGGAGATGGTAAAAATTTGGTTTTCCCTTCAATTTCTAGCGAGCTAGCTAGAGGGGGAAATCCCGAATTTCTTAATTTCCGGTTCCCAGGAACCGTTTCGCTCTTTCGCTATTCGCAATCGAAATGTCAATCACGATAATCATTTGAATCCTACCACACACTAAAATCCCTGATTTAACAAAAGACGATGATGGCTTCCGAATGTGGATAGTAAAAAGGGGTAAATGCGGTTTTAGCCTATCGCCAAAGCAGGATTTCCCGCGCGATGGCTACCTATCCATTCGCCAAAAAAGGTTTTCCTGCCTTAACCGTTCGCCAAAAAAAGATACTCCCGCTCAAAATCCGCGTTAGCCAGCACTACTACGGGTAAGTTCGCGCTAAAAATTCGTATTAGCCAGCGCTGTAGCTACGTAAAATTGCCGCCATCTCCACGCATGAAAATTGCTGACACAGACTGCCAAAAGAATTTTTTTACAACATTCGATAGCAAAACAAAAGTAAATTGAAAACCATTGCATCTTCAGATCATTCATCGCAGATATTTCACGATTTCGTTCCTGTTACAACAACAACAACTGCTCCCTTCGTTTTTGCTGAACATTCTGAGCATGAATCCAATACCGTTTGCCGACGACCCCGTGCGCGGAAAACCCATCTCGCTGGCCACGGGAGACGTCAAAGGTCTCGACCCTGGCCAATGGTTGTCCACCTCTCTCGCGGACTATGTCCTGCAGACATCACTGGCTGGTAAGCTACCCGACCATGTACTCATTGGATCTTCCAACTGTTCGACGTACTTCCATACGTACAATTCGAAACTTCGCAACGAAGATGATGCCCTGCGCGATGGACTGCAACCCTACGCCGAGAGTTGGTTCAGGTTTATTTCCGCAGCTCCCTACAATTCGCATTTTTTGTCGTCGACATCACTTTCGACAGTCGTCAACCAAACGTTTTCCAAACATTTCTGAATCCGCCAATTCCATGTTCGAGCGTGAGCGGAGCGGAAATTGGTTGGAAGCAATTAATGGGATATTGAATAAAAATGTCCCTTCTCATCCAAGCGTCCCACGAGAAGTACAAAAGAAAGACCGGTGTGGTGGAGACGGTTTACCCACAGATCCTTGACTGTTGGGAGAAAGGTGTCGGATACAGGGTGGTGGACTCCGGAGGCGATGTTCAAAAGTATTTCGTCCACCGGATCATTGAAGGGAGCACAGGTTCTAACCAAAGCATCACGCTTAATTGGGTGGATGGAGTGTGTGAGTGTGGTGGGTGGTGGGTGGCAGATCCATGGCGTACCGTGCGTGCATGGGATGGCATACTTATTGGACATTGCAACAGGTGGTGGAACAATTCGTAGAAAAGTGTCACACGTACGATTATGAACAGAAACTTTATAGTGGAAGCTTCGTTCCCGTTTGCATGGACATGTTACAACCGGACCAAAGGACGTTGCCACCAGACGTTGCGGCCAGATGTTGAAGGAAAGAGAATGGCTGGTAGACCAAAAACAGTGAGACTGCGGTTAAGATCCCGCTACTCCCACCAGCCAGAGAAATCACCCATCGTGTGAAGCTATTGCCACCAGCGCGGTCACAAGGCAAGAACGTGCCAACGGAGAGCCGCACTTGCAAAAAATACCGGAAATGCAGATACAGCACAAAATAGCAACGGTGTTTTGTAAAGGGTAACCGTAACTATTCTTAACCCTTTTTTTGAAAAATTCCGTTGTACTAGCCATTTTTTGATCATTGTCATCGGCTATATTCGTCTTAAAAATTTGGAACGAGAATTTCTTTTTCGGCGATCGGTTAAATGCGGAATATGTTTTTTGGCGAACGCTTAAGGCGGGAAAACCTTTTTTTGGCGAATGGATAGGTAGCCATCGCGCGGAAAATCCTGCTTCGGGGATAGGCTAAAACCGCATTTACCCCTAGTAAAAATCTTGCTATTTTCCAGATATTTTACCATGCACTCACAGTCAATTATCTTGTTGTTTCTGCGTGCTACTTTTTCTTGTACAGAGACAATAATGAGTGAAGGAAGGTCGGACAGACCACTCAGGATAGCACTCAGGATAGAATTGTACGGACGACGGATCAGACGTTCCTCATTCCACGAAGTTTGTGAACAAGGAACAAGAGCGAGTGTGTAAACAGGCAGGAACGGAATCGCCCATCTCGCCAATGTCGGCACATCATTCGACTTTCGGCACATACCTCTTGACGCCTGCTCATCGCCTTTGTCGGCACATCATCAGCACATCACTCGACTAGACATCATGTCATCCCTCAACCCTTTTTTTGGAGACGACGATAACAGGGATTCTGATTGGGAGGATTTTGAGGAAGAAGCCGCTCTATTGAACGAGTCTGGAGGTGTCTCGCAGCCGAAAGAGCACATCCAGGCTTTGCATCCAGGGCCTTGGGCAGTCTTCTTCCAATGTTGGTGTGAAAAACGCTTCCATCAAGGTCTTCACTGCATGGCGGAAATACAGAGGCAAACCTGCAGATGTAACTTGGATGGAGATTGATGGCGACAATCTAATGGGTTACATGAACGAAGCCTGCATGTGGGCGTCAAAGGCCTGCGTGCCATATGGTGGAGTATCTTGTTTTGATGAAAATCTTTAGCCAACCAATCCGTCCAACAGAAGATGTTTGACCTTCAAAACTCTCGGGATATACCTGGGTCAACATTTACAAGCGATCAAGGAGCGTTTCCCTCACCATGCGGATTTCAAGAAGCCCGCCGATGCCCCAAAGGAGCAGGTAACACCTTGGTGGTGTGCCATGAGAAATTCGTTTCTCAAGAGATGCAAGAAGTTTCAGGCAGCCTATGGAGATGATGTAGTGTTTGGAATTGAACCTGTTGTACCTCTGTACAAAAACAACAGTTGTACCTCTGTACAAAAACAACAGTCTTGCTATTTGGCCCAGTTATTCTTGGTGATCCATTTGCGGCTGTTGACCAGAAGTCTGTTTTGCTAGAGAAAGTACAGAATGCAACGAACAGGAAAGGCAAGAGTCTGGAGGAGCGCTGTTGGCTGGTAGTCGTCGGCGAGGTTCTGGCCAGAGGAGGAGAGGTGCGTTATCTTAACTATGATAAGTGGACGTTTCATCAATTTACCCATGTCCTTGACACACAGTGGACTGAGATGAAGACGGTCAACACGTACGCCATGCCTTTTGTCCCAGACAAGACTCATTGGACCTCGGATATTTACCATGCTTTGGGATCTTGGTTTTTAGTGGAAGATGGACTCCACAGGAACATGGAGGAAATAGAAGGAGGGATGCAAAATGTTGTTTTTCCATCATTGCGCAAAACCGGCGAGTCAAGTACAGCAAAACTTTTTACGCAGGCGATTCAGAAATGTCTGCCGGAGGACATCAAAAGTCGGATTACCTCTCGATCTTTGAGGGATGCTGGAATTGCTGAGCTTGCTTCCCATGGGTCCTTGTCGATCTATGACGGTTGTGCAAGGTCTGGACACTCCACCGGCACAACCCAAGATCATTATATCAGCGACCAGCACTATCTGTATGGGTTGAAAGCAGGCATGGCCAGGGCAGGGTATGATGTTGCCAGCGGTGATTATACAAAGAAAATTCACCTGCCTAGCTCACACAAGTGAAACCCCGCCAGGACAGCAATCCATAGCTCGGCTTCTGCGCAAGAATGCACCAACACCTACTGTTGATGCCTCAAGAACCACCGCTACTGTCACGGTGCCTGCAGCAGGGCAGCAAACATGGACAACACCGGCAATAATATCACTGCAGAAACCAAGCAGATCAAAATCATGTAGTCACAGTCAAAAATAGACAAAACAAAGAAAACTGAATGGTACCGATACTGCTCTGGCTCCTGCAGGTGACTCTCTTACAACAAGAGATCTAGCTGTTGTCATGAATAATCTCAACGCCGAACACAAAAAGCTTGCTGCCTTGAAAGATGGTCATATGGTCTTACCCAGCAACAACGTTGTGAAACCAGGATTGGCAGTTGGACTTTGCGGTTCATTCCCCGGTCACTGCCAGATGGGAGGGCTTGTGAGGGCAAGCAATGCCAATGGTATGGTAATGAAACATCAATGTGGAATGTGTGGCTATTTCACTCATGGAGCCCTGTGTTGCCCAAACAATGTGGATACTGGATCCTACCAATGCTACTACTGTTTGAACGGAATGATCCATCCCAAGATCGGCGGTTAGACAATACTCCCGTGGAATTTACGATTATGTTTACATAGATTAGGTACATGTCATCATAATAATTGTTCACTGTCATTCGGAAATAATGCTAGGTAGGTAGGTAGACTTCCGAATCTGCTGAACCGTCAAGTAGCCGGTGCAGTGACGTTGACGCTAACCTTAATATGTCCAGGATGGGGCTCAGAACACCGGCCGCTGGCACGCCAGCAGCTCACTCAGGATCACTCAGGATCGGCCCCTTCGGGGCCCATCCTGAGCTCAGGATCGCGCTTCGCGCTCATTATGGCATTTTTTCTTTTACCATCGCCCTGAAAATCACGCAAAAATTCCGTGCTACTTCTTTACCATCGCTCCGAAAATCGCGCAAGTGCTACTTTTTCTTTTACTATCGCTCCGAAAATCGCGCAAAAACTCCGTGCTACTTTTTCCTTTGCTAGCTAGAGCGGCCATCAATACCCGAGAAAACACCGTGCTAATTTTTCTTTCACTAGCTGGAGCGGCCATCAATTACCCGAGAAAACACCGTGCTAATTTTTCTTTCACTTGCTAGTAGAGCGGCCATCAATTACCCGTGCTAATTTTTCTTTTACTAGTGGAGCGGCCATCAATACCAGAGAAAACACCGTGCTAATTTTTCTTTTACTAGTAGAGAGTAGCGGCCATGCGGCCATCAATACCCGAGAAAACACCGTGTTAATTTTCCTCAACTGAGTCCCAGAAATGCCGATGGTTGGACGGACCGTTCGCAGTATTAAATGTACGTGAAGAATGAAAATCCACCCATCATAGCTACCTATGAAGCTAACTACTGTACTAGTCGTAACCAGAACAAGACTTCAAATTTGGAGACATGTACTCTACTAGCTAGGAGCTAGTAGAGCTAGTAGCTGCGACCAATACCCGAGAAAACTAGCGTCCATCAATACCTGTGAAAACACCGTGCTATTTGTCTCTTCACTACTAGCGTCCATCAAATACCCGTGAAAACACTGTGCTAATTTTTCTTTTACAGTTACTATTTTTTTAAACTACAACTACGTAATAGTAGCGTCCATCACACCGTGCTGTTTTTTCTATTACTCTCTAGCTAGAGTAGCATCACCAATTTGCTGATATTTCTTTTCTCTTGGCTTCATGCTTAGTATTGAAGTCCCAAAGAGGCTCCCTGACTGTTGAGTTATTCTAGTAGAGTAGTGGTAGTCTACATGATTTTGATGATGATGCTTTGTCATTGTGAAAACTGCCTGTTGTGGTGTAGGTAGATAGATTACATCCGAAATCCTCTTTAAGATGCGTCGTAAAGAATCCAAAAGGAACTAACAGTAAATACGGCATGCTTTGTACAAATTCTCTGGCTGTGGGAGAAAACATCTTCCCACCAGTACTTGAGTGCAAGTATTCACACATTCTTTAAAGCGCAGCAAAAAACTTTTTCATCGCTAAAAATCCTACTCTACTAGCAGAGTAAAAAAATCCAGCTAACCGAGTAAAAATTCTGTATGGCTAGAAAAATTCTGTCTGGCTAGAAATATTCTGATTGGCTAGAAAAATTCTGTCTGGCTAGAAAAAAACTGTTTGTCAAATAAAATTTTGTTCTTTCCCTAGAATTTTTACTTTGTTAAGTAATCGAGGCACTAATACTTAGGAATTTCTTTCTTGAAATGAAGTTCTGAATTGCTAAAACGAGAGGCACTTGTGGTTTCAGTTCATGTTGTTCGAACTGCGAGTGATGTGATTGGCGATTCAGTGAAGGACCCAATTCCCTCCTTTTGTCCAAAAGAGGGGAAAAGCACTATTTTTACCATCTCCCTGTTTTGCTAGCTACTACTACCTAGCTACCTAGTAGACGAAAGACAAACAGCTTAACCATGACCAAAGCTACACTATCACTAAAGATATTCTGTTTTTTTGACGCTAGGATACCAACTATCAGCTGGCTGCCAACGATTTCTGATCAAAGAAATTGGGGCGGGGCAAATCATGCAACAGCCTTCCATCCACTCAGCACTGTGTCACCCACCACTCAGAACTTTTAGGCAAAAATATCAGAAATGAGGAAAAGTCCAAAACAATTATACCTCAAATACGGTGTGGTCTTCGAAAAAAATGCTTCTCTGAGTAGGAAGGGACCAATCACCACATTAGTTATATTGATGGAATGGTGCGTAGACAACAAAATGTATAAGATGAAAAGATCATGGTAAACAGAGCAATTTTTTAAAGACGATAATGAAGGATGGGAACAAGAGTGAGTGCGAGTGGCGCCATTGTCAAACAAGCAAGCAACGAAACAAACTTGGGAAGCAATCGATGGTCGTAGCTACGTAGAAAAGAAGAAATGAGTATTTGGTTGTTGTAAGACCAGTCAGTGCTCGGTGAAAAGCAATCAAACTTGTGTACCTTCCGGTATGATTTCTTCAGTAAGGCTTGCTGGCAGAATCAAATTGCTTTAACGATGCCGTCTCCAATTAAATCATATGTTTCATGTGAGACTGAAAATTTTAACGTCTCTTTAGAAAGTTCTCCCTTCTTCACTGACAATCCAGCGCCATTGGGTGCAGCGAAACACATGATTAAAGCCAGCTTTACTTGTCGAAGGATGTTGATCATGTAATCATGGCATGTTTTACGCGTACATATTTCACGGTAAACATCGATACTTTTTGCTTTTCTATGACAATTGCGTTCTTGAACGGCTTCCCACACTGCTACAATACGGACACATAACAAGTATTGGAATGAGGATGACAACGGAAGCTGTTTCTTAGTTTTGGACTGGCATCTCATCATTCATCAACCCTTCCTAATTCGTCGTAGTGGTGTGATGGACCCATTTCTGATTGACACAATACCTATGAGTGAATGCAGGGAAAAGGGACAGGAATGATATATTATCATCAAACGTCCACAGGCTATCGCCAAGCACAACAACTTCATGGGTGGCGTTGATCGTGCTGATGTGTGGCACCTGTACTCGACAGCAATGAGGCGAAATCGTTGGTGGCTCAAGTTGTTCCTGTATTTGCTCGACGCAGGCACTTCCAATGACCTGGCTGTGTACAACGAAGCAAGGAGAGGGAAGCAAAAAACATCTAACATGAAGATTTCAAGGTTAATGTGATAGAAGCATTGGTTGGAACTAAATTAAAGGATTTACTTGATATAGCAAATGGAACTTTCGAACATGCGATGATCTTTGTACCAAGGGGGGAGTAACAGAAATGCTCCTTCTGCACATTGATGGGAAACCTTTTACCGAACCCGTTTCATGTGCAAAGGCCGTGGAGTTCCATACTGCTCCATTGGCTCGGGCAAGACAAAAAAGGCCGTCGCCACGCGAAACATGCATCCGGAACACAATCAACGCCTACAGACTTGTTACTCGAAAAAGGAAATGATGAAAAAAGGTAACGCTGCTGTAAACCAAATTATTTGTTAATATCTGTCTGCTGCTACTGTGTTTTCTGTTGTTTGTGCAGTAGTTGTCATAAACCAAGTGTTTGACTGGCTGGGCAATGATATTTCTATTACTCGGTGGTTGACAGTTAGTGGCTGGGACATCTTGTGTGGGATACGACGGTGCGTGTTCACTATGGTGATCAGTGCGTCCTTCGACCGAATTCATCTTTTCGCACTCTTCATTCTTCACCATTAATTTTTCAAGAACTGCACTACGACTACGGTAGTACAGTACGAGTACGACAGAAACATTACTATCGTATCATTTTCTTTCTTTTTGTTGACATTTCAACGTTTTGCTTGATCTTTTTCGGATCCCAACCTTGTCATTTCGCTTCGTCCACAGCAGCAGCAGCTTGATATCCATATACCGGTTGTCATTTTATCGGATTTTTGCTAAAGATTGTTCCTGAAACGTAAACGGGGCATCATGGACGAATTTGACTCGTCGTTTGCGCAAGTTATGAGACGTTTGCGTGTCGAGACGCGCGATCCACTGTCGAAACGAGTATCATCGGTTACAGCTGCGATTGTAGATGTCATCGAGGGAGATGTCTCCGCAGGAAAGGTGTATTCATCAGTCGTATCGACGTTGGAAGGAATGTTGCGTCAAAGCGCCGATGGCATCGATGCCGATAAAGTTTTGGATTCTCTTTACACACAATCGGCGCTGCTCAAGGTCCTGCAATCCGTCGTCCCACTTGTCGCTAAGTCAACAGTCCAAGCTACTTTGGCACCGACTTCTCGGGTTCTTCGGGCTCTAATTTCCTCGACTGTTTTTTTCTTGGTTGATGAAAATTCCGAACAAGTGTTCGGCACAAAGGATGGTCTTGGGGCCACAAACAATGTGCTAATTTCAACTTGTGGTTCTGTTGCAGAAGTACTACGACAACTCCCTTGTCAGACGGACGATTCCACTGTACGAAAGCTTTTGAACGAAACAATTATCCTAATGCTGCAAGACTCGAGCAAACCGAGGATTCAAAAAGCTGCGAAGGAAGCTTTGTCAGGTGTGTTGCTTATGAAATCACCTCCATGTCACCCAACCATTCGAAACTCGATCACCAAATACACAAATGCCATGATTGACCGTTACCTCAAGAATCCATCTCAGCACAGTTCGAATCAAATCATGGTTGAGTTAATGGGCTTTTTGAATCCCGCTCTCGTGGCCCTGGATTTCAAGGTAATCGGAGCCCGCATCATGACTATTCTGGTTGATCTGTTAAACAAGGAGTCGTCTCCATCTGTGTCACGTCCAGTGTTTGCTGCAAAGCCACAAGCAGGTGCTGCAAACATCTTGACAATCAACTCCATTTTGTCAGCAATTCTATCTCTTTTGGAAATCGTGGAGGAAGAAGATAAAGATGAAAGTGAAATTTCGATAAATCTTGATTCCTTTGCAGCAAGAGTTCTTGCCAGCCTGGTACAAATCAATAGCTCTGCAGTGTTTCGAGAAGGTGCTGCAGATAACGATCTTCTGGAATCAGGCCGGCTTGTTTTTGGTCAAGTTATGCTGTCATCGTCGCAGCGCCTTCTACGGAAGGAATCAAATGCTGAAGTAGGTGCAAAACTCCTTCCAATTGTCTTGCAGCACATCTTTGGACTCTCTCGACCAACCAGAGAAGAGGGAGAATCGAGTATAGGACATTTGTTACTTATTGAAGTTTCTCAGCTCATTCGTACAGATCTCCAACAACTCAAAGATTTGGATGTCAACATTCACAAAAAGTGTTCAACAGAATGTTTGCTGGTTTTTACCAAAATAGTTGGGTCTCCTTTTGATCCTGTATATGCGCCTGCTCTGCAACCTCTTGCATTCTTGTTGCAACAATTTCCCCCAGACAATGATTTAGTTGTGGACTCTGTTTTAAGCCTGGTGAAGCTTAGATCAGAGCAAGAAGTTCAAGAAGTGCTTGCATTCATTGATGGTGCTCTTTTATCCCTTGTTGAAGAGATTGGGGTCCCAGCTTTCTGGAACATCATCAGTTTTGACAAACTTCTGTGTACACAAGAAACTAACATCACAGGGAGGCACAAATACACTTGGGTTTTCAATATTATGAAAGGATCCACGGTTCGAAGCAGCCAAACTTTGATGGCTTTTTTCCAAAATGAGGTGCTGCCCCTAGCCCGCAGTTTTGACATGATGGCTTCCAGAGGTGGACCATGCAGCGAAATGTATCGAAATCTAGTAGTTGATCTTTGGAGCCTATTCCCTGTGTTCTGTTGCTTCCCTGGTGATTCAGATCAAATCCTCCCACACCTTGCTCCAACAATTGTGAAAGCAATGAATGATGAACGATATCCAGAATTGATTCAGATAACTTGCAAAGGACTTGATGTGTTATTCAATGGTATCTTCCAACGCAAAGGGAACTTTCATGATGTAATTGAATGTGAGGAAGGTGCATCAATGAAAAATGAAGTCGATGTTCTTGGTATGGTTACCTCGAAACTTCTTCCATCTCTATTCAAATTGTTGGAATCTATTTACGAAAAATCCGAAGAAAAGTATGGGCGTGAAGCAATGGACACAGATGACCCCAAAAAAGACGATGGTACTGGAATTGTCGTTGCAAATTGCATTACTGCAGTCGCTCGTTTTGCACCAAAAGATCTGGGCCGAAACCTTTTCTCAATGCTTTTGCAAAGGATGCTTCAAACCTCACAAGAAAAGGATTGCAAATCTATTTGTAAAATGTGTTCACTGCTTTCACTTGCACGAGCATTGGTAATCTCTGAAAGTCTTGAAGAATCAAGCATCATTCTATTGTATAGAGTATTGAAGCCCCTGATTCGAACTGATTTGACAGTGGCACGTGTGCAAAAACTTGCCTATAAATTGCTGTGTGATGTTTGCAAGATACACCATTCCATCTTTGCAGACTCAAGTGGTTTCAAAGAGATCTTGGAACTCCTGGCGAGCTCAAGTGCAACATCGCAGATATCGTCACGATATATGCGTTTGAAGTGTTTGAAGATTGTCATTGAAGGCCTTCACGACTCTGCCAGAGGAGCCAATTACCAGGTTAGACAAAGAAATTGTATGCAATGCTCGTTTTCACGTAACAGACTCTTCCTGAAACAAATGGTTTTCATTTTGTGATTTCAGGGATTGACATTTCCCCTTGTCGGGGAAACTCTACTTTGCCTTAAAGACTCCAATGCAAAGACCAGGGATGTTGCCTACAAGCTCTTATTGGCTATTTGTAGGCTTCATGATGACCCACAAGGCTTCATTCAGACAGTCACAGCAGCCATTGGTTCAAGCACACCTCATATGCGATCCGCAGCAGTCATGGGACTGGCACGACTGGTCTTTGAGATTGCACCTGATGTTGCAGAAGTTCAGACTATGGTACCAGCCCTTTTGACGACAGTTCTAATCCTATCTGACGATCCTTCAAAAGAAGTTACAAAAAGTATGGTATTGTTCATCAGGGTTGCCATAAGTACATGTACCCCATCGCAGCTTGAACCATTGCTACCTGACATACTCAGTGGATTGTTAAAAAACCACAGTGGTAAAGATCATTTCCGATCCAAAATCAAGATCATCATGAAAAAACTGGTCAAGATCTTTGGTTATGATGTCTTGATGCCCTTTGTACCTACATCTGATTCCCGATTGTTGACACACATGCGAAAGTTAGACGAGCGTGAGCTAAGGCGAAAAAGGTCTTCTACACATCAACCAAGTGAAAAACTAATTGGATACAATTCAATGGAAGATTCAGATGGTGAGCAAGATTCAGACGATGGCTTGACATTAGTTACAGGAATAACACGGAGATCTCGACTTACTTGTGTAACAAGTAAAAGCAAGCAAAGTCTTAACATGAGACATGTTGGTTCAAAATCCATGGCACGTCCTATGGAAGTCTCCAGAAGTCATGTCTCTGTTCGTATTAAGAATGATGTCAATGGTGAAGTCATGGATGTGAGGGAATTGAAAACTGTTACTTTTGCTGGTGATTCAGGCGACAGTTATGACAACGATCCCGATGAAGAGATTGAATTTGATGCTTCCGGGAAATTAGTGGTCCGTGATGTAGATGGCGAGTCTTTGATCTCTAATTTGAAAGAATCTGGCAAGGTGGACCGGTTGAATAGCACGTATCTGGGATTTAGTCAAGAAATGAACAAGTTGAGAAACAGCAAAGGAATAAGAAAAAGCGAAGGAAAGAGAAAGGCGATGGCACCACCTGGCCAAGTATACAAAGCAAGAAAAGCTGGCGGTGACTCGAAAAAGAAGGAGCAAAAGTACGAGCCTTATGCATACATGCAACTTGATGGCAGAAGCTACACGAGAAAAAATCGTCATCAGGCTGTTGAACAAATGGGGGCACTCGTACAAAGGGGGAGGAAACGTCAGAGAAGATAAAACTCAGCTTTCTACCCAAAATTTCTGCTTGAACTGGTTGTTTTTTTTGGCAAATTACTTAGCGAGTACCCTATAGTTCTTTTTCAAATTCAAGCTCATCCTACTAGTTGTGCATGAAGATAACCCAAACTTCAATGATCATGCAACAGGAGCTGAAGCTTACAATGAGGTGTGTGAATCAGTTGAAAACGACCACACAGTTCTCAAGTCGATCAACAGTGAAGCCCACTACCTTTCATTTGTGAAGAAATGATTGTGGCATGGGAAATCCAATTTACAAAGAATGATATTGGTAATTTAACAGGGATATGCGGCGGAATACAGTTTCCTGTTTCATGATGGTGCTTGGGCCACATTTTGGAAGATTTAGGCTAAGAAAAGAATTGATGAAAAGGTCCCTCCGCATTCATTCACGATGATTCTAGTGAAGATGATATGGATGAATAAAAGTTGAGATGGCAGTTGAAGATGAAGAGGTTGTGACTATTAATAAGTTCATGACGCTAACAGTAATGACAACATAGTAATTACAAACAACGTACTTACTGCTACTAACCGTAACAACAGGTGCAGCTAACTACTCCGAGTACGTGGCTAAAAGGTGCATTCGATATTGAAAATCGCGATTTCCCTTTTTCTCTACTATGAAGTCGTACGGTACTCTACCTACATTAGCTTAGCTACCTGATATCTACCCGACCCTATACGATCGTACCCGTCCAACAGCGGACAAGACCCGAGCATGCAGGCAATGATATCATGCACTTCCCTTGCCTGCACGCTTCTGGCTTGTCGTAGAATCTCTGGGACAGATCAGCCAATAAAAGATCCAGGCCAGAACTCCTCTACGACAAGCCAGAAGTGTGCAGGCAGTAGAAGTGCATATATTCTGCCGGCACGTTTGTGTCTTGTCAGCCGCTTGACTAGTGTTTAGAGACGGGATGGGACGGTTGGATGGACAGGTGGAGAACATACATGACAGACCAATAGTTGTAGGCAGCACACCCATCACATCATCACAATTCCTGCAAAACACTGCAATCACCATGCAACACAATGGCGATTGAGTTTTTAAAACAACACGAGTATGTATTATCACCATCGTCATGGCGTGATGTATGGCCTCCGTAACCGTTCCGACGGCTACCACTCTGCCTCACCATACCATGCAGTGTTTTGCTTGGATTGTCCTTGGGTAACTGCTTGCTGGCAGCCCTCGATTTTACATCATGGGCGTCTGCTTGCTCGCGGCCCTATCCTATCTTGGGTGATTGCTCGCGCGCAGCCCTCGACTCTCCCCTCTGTCCCGGGTGACTGCTTGCTCGCGGCCCTCGACTTTCCTTCCAGGGTGTCTGCTCGCTCGCGGCCCTGTTTGTCTTGGATCACCGCCCGCTCGCGGCCCTTGACCCTCTTTTCGTCCTGTGTGTTAGCTCGCTCGGAGCCCTCGACTTCCCCCCTAATAGGTGTCATCCTGATTCCTCTACCGTACTCCCCTCCATGGGGAGCTGCACGTAACATCATCCCCTATCAAGGTTCGACTTTCGATCCCGCCGCCAAGTACAGCCCACCCCGAGCCAACCGTTGAGACTGCGCCGGGCATGTGTTACTACTTTTCAACTATCACTACCCTGCCTGAAAGCCCACTCTCTGAACCGAAAGCTTCGAAATGCCCCGGCATGTCGCACTGCCTGCCTACAGCTCCTTGTTCCGCCCTCCCACGCTATCAACATTTCTGTACAACAGTCACCGCATCGGTTTTCACGCATGCTTTGGCCGGCCCTCTAGCGTCAACACATTCCTACCGGCATTGGCTGCAACATGGAAGCCTTTCCTCTGGTAGCTTTCACTCATCAGCAGCACTTTGGTCGTGATGACCCCGTTTATTGTGACGGTTCCCCCGCCCTCACAGTCAATGGTTTTGCCTCAACCGGCGAGGATGTTAGCCTTTCCAGGCCATGCTATCTACCTTTCATGCGATCCGGACACCGGCACCAATGTCTTGTTTCTTTTCCGTTGCCCTTCTTCCAGTGGTACCTCGGACCCTATCCTGGACGTTCCTGGCGCCAGGTTGACATATCCACTTGTTGATTCCCGCCTTCCGTGCCACGCCGAACATTATTTTCGTGCCACGACAAAAAAATTCATCCTTACTTTTATTACTACAGTTATTACGAGTAAATTCTTTTGATTCCCACCTGCGTCTCTTGCCCGGTCGGCGCGCGCCCACTTTGGTCACCGCCAAACCCGCGTCAATCCCTGCCCTTCCGCGCCACGAAAAAATAAAATATTTTATCCTGACTGGGAACTAGGAACCTGTTCTTCTGATTCCCAGGTGGTGCGCGCCAACGATGACCGTTGGGTCCCGCTTCCACCCATTCTCTTTTCAACATCGCTGTTGCAATGGAACCATCTCGAATATGACCTTGCCATTTCCGTTTGACTTGAACAACCGGTAGATTCGTTTGCCCCAAGACCATTTGACTTGCATTCTCTCTCCCCGGTTCCCTCCTATTCCCAATGACCAATGCCAACACCTGTGCCCCAACACGGCTATGCCTCCTTTGACCGCCTCCGTTGGCAAGCTTCCCAGGACTCTCGCGGACACCGCACCCTTTCCCAATTTCTGCCCGCCGCACAACAAATCAGTTTCTTTGTGGATTGACAGTGTTAATCGTCCGCTACATGGCGTTAGCTGTCCACCGTGCAATCAATCAGTTTCTTGTGGAATTGACGTGTTAACTGTCCGCTCATAGAGTTGGCTGTCCACCGCATAATCAATCAGTTCTTTTGTGGAGTGACGTGTTAAGTATCCGCTATCCGCTGAATGGTGGTGCTGGCTACCCACCGTAGAATCGATCAGTTTCTGCTGCATGGTGATAGTTTTCTTGTGTGGCTGTTGGCGTGCTGACACGCTGACAGATTACACCTATTTTGTTGTTTTGGTTTTCCACCGCACCATTCCATCATCTTGATTCATGGTCCCACTTATGACCAGCACCATGGGAGACACCCATAGTCCGTCATCCCTTACACCCCTAATAATCCTACACCCCCGACATCATCCACTCGCGTTTCCCCGCGCACAGGACCAATCATAATTGTTCTTCCGCCACACATTGCATGCTACTCCTGTTTGCGCTGCCACGCGGGCCAGCCCCACGAAACTTTTATCCGCTCCAATTTTGAGTCCTGTTGCACCAAATCATCTGCTGATATCTTTCTCACGGTAGGACAGCTCCTATTGGAAGCTGACACACAGCCTATATTGCACTGTTTGCGATTTTTACATGGGAACACCCATCATACCTATTGACCTTTGGGTTATCATACATACTACAATAGAAATGCCATACTGGCTTGGATTACTTCCATGGCAATAACTCATCTCGATTGAGATCAACTTCCCCAACATGCTTCCTTATTGAGATACGTCCCGGGTCCATTTTACACTTTTACCGCGGTAACACAATGTGGATGTTAGTTTACGCACTTTTCCCCGTATTCCAAGGTCTCTCCACTGTGGGATCACATCTCATACTAGCACCCACTTGTTCATTCACGGTAACCAACAAACCGTCAATGACGTTCTTTGCACAACCAACAGTTTCCTCTTCTTCCTTGAGTTTCTATCCCCAGATGCTAACATAACATTGCTCTATGTGGGTGTCGCAACTACCTTCAGACACTTTATCAGACACTTTATTCGTCCTCCGGCAAGTATTGGTTAGTGATATACAAACAACGATTTCCCCACCTTGCCCACAACCTCCTCATGGAGGTGCAAGACATTCTGATCCCGTTTGCCTCTAATGCTAAGGACGCCCCTACTGTCACGGCCCTCCTCCAGAATCCAGATATGGACACATCCCCTATCGTCAAGACCCTAGAAGGCGCCACCACCAATGCGAAAGATCATCCTCTTGCTCGTTATGCAATCAAACGAGGACACCCTATACAGCTCTTCCCACCCTACTTGGCTGTGGTTCACACCGCCTTCAGTACGCCGTCTCCAGTTATCCTGCCCAGACGACCTTTTCTGAGTCGACCCACCCTTGACCGCCATTCAATATGGAGCGACACAATCTGTAACTATCTCCTTTGCTGCCGCTACCCTTGTCCAGCTGTTCTACCCACAGAATTTTACCCACGCCAGGAACAGGGTACACAGTCGCTCTGCCCAGCCATTGATGGAGTCTTGAAAGAACTGAAACACAGGAAGGCTATCTTTGATGCTTCTACAATGCCTCAATTCTGAATTATTTTGTAGTTTCTCTGTGCCTCCCAGCAACATGGCGCCTTTGGACTTGCGACTCGTTGTGAGGCGCATCTTGTGGTTGGCTTTGTGCTCTTGTGTGAACTGTAGCACTGGCAACTCGTGTAATTTCCCCATAGCTACATTTCGTTGCCTTGTCTCTAGACACTATCTTCAAGCCTATCCCGAGTCTGCTTGACCCATATGACGTCATCATAGATACTAACACATCATTGTACGGAAGACACCAGTAATAATTATACATTGTGACATGAATGTACGTTGCGGTAAAAAATATTTAACTGTAATAAACCATAGAATTTTTAAGACTGTGATTTTGCAGCAATCAGTACTTGAACTGTTTGACATGTTTTCTCTTTCTAGAAACCTTGGAAACCATGCAAGACACTACCTTGCCAGTAGGAGGTGACTGCTCACTAGCAATTTCCTCCTTGACTGTGAGAGCAATAATCAGTGTTTCCAAGTCTCTGGCTGTTTTTGCTGCTTTATCTTTGCCAGCTACATCACACAATTGAGTAAGCTCTTTGTACAATGGGTTCAACAATTCATGAGAACCAACTGGCTTTGTTGTATCCAAAGTCTCATCTCCTGGTCCAACAAAGGAAAAGTCAGCACTACAATTGTGCATTTCCTGTGTCATTCCAACCGCATTTTCGTGATGCATCTCCATGACAGGTACCGCCTTTTCAACAACATGTTCTATGTTGTAATTGAGGATGGAAAGCTTATTCTTCTTCATCAATGCTTCAAAATAAAGAAACAGATCCTCACTGGTCATACTCATGAATTTGTCCTGGGATTTGAAACCAACGGAGTATTGCCCCTCATCCATGGACTTCATTGATGCTGTAGCTGTGCGGCGTTGTGGAGATTTCCAACGTGCAGTTACCAATTTGTTGCATATTCTTATCTCATCTTCATTCAATTCAGATTGGTCCAAAACCACTGCATTCAACAAATAAACAGTCCAGAATCGAATGTCAACCGAATGGTGTGTGAAACGATTCAAAATTTGTGCCACATTTCAAGGCAACATGGCATATATGCTGACAAGGAATGCCATTCCTTTCATATTCGCAGCAGCCGCATTTTGTCTTCTGGTTTTCATCAACAGACACGATCCTTACACGTTGAAAGACCGGCAGCAGACGCCCCTGCATATTACGGGGACCCGAGTACATGACCCACCATTTGGGTTCACAAAAACAGTATGAAATGTAACTCTCTGATGCAACCACTGCCTGCTTCAACATACTCTCTGCCATTTGAAGAACATGTTCACTTGTGTTTGTCCTGCCTTGCAACACTTTCTTGTGGAAAGCGTCGCAAGTTTTCTTTTGGTTTTGGGTGAACTTGTCTTCATCCTGGTTGATCATTACCTTCGTGGCCTTGGCTTGTGACATGTTTGGAAGAACCCAATTCTCACAATACTTGACACCTTCAACCATCGCGGTGCTTTTTCTCGGTCCAATATTGTGGTTGGCAGGCATCTTCTGGAAGTCCGTAGCAGCTACTGGAATAATACGTTTGCGTGTGGCCATCTCAATAGCATTTCTTGGGAGGTGTCCTTCATGCTGAGATTCTCCGATTCCGCAGACAAGAAAGATAGAAACAGAATCAGCATCAAAGGCCAGCTTCACCTTAAAAGTTCCTTCCAAGGTTGTGGCGTTGCTTGTGCTTGTTCACTTTGGGAGGGACTGGCCCTTGGGACCACGGGAATTCTTCCTATCACAGACCAATGTCGATTGGCGCAACTCTCCCACCGCTGCTTTTGTCACTGTGTTTTGTCGATGGATCTGAAAATTGCTACAACACAGATATTTTCTTCTAGCCGTGTTTTGGTTGTGGAAGACCAGTTGACAAAAGCCATGATGATGGGAAGCACGCATGAGTGAATCAAAAAAGCTTCTTCACAGAAGCTTTATTCTTTGCAACACCACCGGGAACAACAGGGAACGTTTGGGGATCAAATCGTACGATACAACCCTTGTACATGGTCTGAGTGAGTGAAAATAGATCATGGCGGTCTTGGAAGGATGCCATCAGCACATCATCGGTAGGCTTGCACAAGAATCAATTGAAAGGCAACGTTGCTGTCCATTTCTGCCCTTTCAGTGCAGCAACAGCAACGTCTATTTCATCCAATAGGTGGTTTGTATCAGCCATGGTAATGGCAAATGACTCACAATGGCAAAGACAACGTATATTGAAAAACAATGGCAGTGGCGGGCGAATCGCAATGGAAAAATCAGTTTGCGATGTATAATGACATGGAATGGCAGTAGCAATGGCAGCAGCAATGGCAGCAGAATAGATTTGCAATGTGTAACGACAAGCGGTGGTGGCAATGGCGGTCGAGTCGCATTTACAGTGGCAGTGGATATGGCAATAGCTATGGCAGTGAGCAGAATCGATTTGCATGTACCTAATTGAATGTCGATTGGTAAGTCGGCAGGGTCAATGACGCTGACGTCATATGGGTCAATTAGACTCGATTTTTATGTAGCAACCTATCACCTTTATGGTGGCATACGTACGTACCTAGAGAGAGCTATCGAGCACATGTTGTCACTGTGATTGCAGAGAAGCTGGAGCATCCGCGATTTGGTGAGATCATTACCTCTAACTCTAAAACGAAATGTTTTCTGTTTTCAGCTCGATTTTGGTGTTAACATTGAATCACGAATGCGGTTGTTTCTCAGACGTGTTTATTTGTCACCACTTTTGTCACCACTTTTGTCACCAGTGGTGACAAATTTGTCACCACTGGTGACAAATTTGTCACCAGTTAAGAAGGGGTAGAATTACCCCTCGATTGCTCATTACTTCTAGAGGGTTCGGGAAACCGTCGCGTATCCTAAGTATTTTATAATAATAACGTTTTGACAGCAATCAACACTGACGTAAGTAGTAAAATATTTATTGCATTTTATTTAAGGGGCGTAAAAACAGGGGACGTTCTGAGGGTATTCGGATTTGTCACCACTGGTGGGGAACTCTTAATTACTAGCATTCTTAACTACTACTCCGGTACTAGTAGTAATTACTAGCACCCGACCAGGGCCAGACCATTTTGCTTCGTTGGCGTGCCCAACTTTACGAAATGGTTATTTTACAGTTAATAACGGTTAACCACTGTTACTAACATGCAATGCTTGTGCTTCCCGCCGGAAAATTTGAATCACACTGTCAACATTTTAAAATTTGTTTTAGAGTGCACGGTCACCATCAACATTGCAACATCGTATTCACAGTCATTTAGCATTGGAACATCATCGTCTGGTTATTACTCACAGTCACAACATTTTCCCGTCTAACACACACAATGGGATCGACGTTTTGAACTAGCAAGTTGTTGTAAGAGTACGTATCATGTAGCATGACAATGTGCCGCTCTTTGTTGCGTTGCGTATCTGGTTTTGATAGAACAGTTCCACCCGCTATGTTGTGGCGTTGCCGTTTCTTTCTTGTCGCAACAGTGAATTGTGCTACTGCCGTATTGTCGACGGTCGACTGTAGCAACCAACCATACTGTCGCAACAGCAACCATCACTTTGTCGAACATGCCGACGGTGCATGGCGATTGCTGATGTAGCGATGATTTTGTGGCAAGGACTGCATGATGATGTGACATCAACGGATGATGTAATATGTCGACTGTCGCAACAATGATGTTGGTGTAATCACAGCATGTCGCGAGTGACGACCAACACAACAACAATGTTCTCTGACGGGTTTCCAGGACAGCAATAAAACCAACGTGGAAGTTTGTTGAAGCAGCAACAACATCAACAACAATGTGCTATGTTGCGACATTGCCTTTGATTTCTCACCATCCTCTTGCCTCCCCATACATCATTTGCACCTACTTGCAGGAAACCATGGATGACTCTACAGTACCATTAGTTGCCGATGGAGGACCTGCTGAGGCCGCAGGAGAGAATTGAACTTGTGTGAGAGCTACTGTGGCAAACAGGAGTGATGAGGAAAGATTTCCAGCTGTTCGGAGATGCCCTATTCATTGACTATCTCGGTAGGTCTCTTAATGATAAAGGGTGGCCTATCAATACCATTGCCATGGTCAATTACGTTCCTCAGGCGTGATTCAAAGCACATGGTTTTGAAGTTCCCCGCCAAAGATGGAGCTTCATTTGTCTTCAACATCGTTGAAGTTGATCTATAGGATGAGCCTGGAAGAAAGATGACAGGATTTTGTAATGCCTACTATCCTGCGCACAAAGTTAGAACTTGGATCGAGGGAAGTTGCAGGCTTGGCAGGGTAAAACACCTTTCTTCTGCGCTTGGAGAACCTGATCCAACGATATCACAGGAAATGTACGACTTTCCAGATAGCCCTGGTGCCTCTGAAATGTAACCAAGGATTGTACACGGAATTAGATGATACTAGTGAGAATTGTTGTTATCCACTACCACAGTACTTTTTGATTTAGTCTTGCAAAAGAGGTTTTTCTATCATCACCAACTGGTGGTAGCTTTACAATGGGGTGTAACCGATCTCTTCAGCTCCGATTCCGTGAGAATAACTCGTTCTGGGTTCCTTTCTCTCTCTTTCGTGCTGCAATCAAAGGCTTCTCCAGCTTCTGTTGCTGTTGCTACTTCTGTTGCTGTGGTGAAGAGATAGGTCGAATGGGTAGGGGGGTCGATAGGGCAAAATCGATATGATGAGGACGATGTCCTCGTTTGGTACGTAATGGTAGCAACTGTGATGTCATATAAAAACAGCATCCACTGATGATTACTACCGTATGTGGAAGTTCGTACCTGTACACTCTGGAAAACGTGATAGATAGTGCGGTGAACCGCAGCAAACTGACTTCTTGCGCAGTCAATGGTGCGAATGGTGAAGGAAGGACAGACAACTTTGATGAGATTATAATATTCATTGCTGTATGGAGCATTGATTTACTTAGGAAAACGTAACGGCGTCTCAAACGCTCTGTTGGCGTGCTCGATCTCTCCGCTTAGCCAATCACAACTGTGCTAGTAATTACTACTAAAGTAGGAGTAGTTATCATTAGTTACAACTCTACATGCAACCGTGTAAGACATGGTACATGTTGTACGTAGACACTAAACAACGCGAGAAAATAGCAAGTAAAAAAACGTTTCATTTTCCTATGTAAAAAATATTGAAAAAAATACAAGTCCCGAGAATAGTCCATGGTAGCATTTACGGTTCAAAATGAACGCAAAAAAACAAAAATCGACTCCTGAGCCCCTTGCCATTCTTGATCTTCTACCTTGTCGTGGTTGCACTCCCAAGGTTGGATGTTACGTTGTTTGCACTTTCCCCTCCTTCTGTCAGAATCAATAATCTCCAGTTTGGGGGGCCACCAACATTGTCTAGAAGAAGGTCCTGAGAAGGGAACCACCACCTGGTGTTGTCAAGGCCGAAGAGCCGTAGGCAATTTTGGAATTCATGAATGATTGTAGCCTTGGATCAGTCTTGCAGGCACAGTGCTAATTCTACTAATGGTGCACTGTAGGCGATGAACCTGATCAGCGCAGTAATTTGTGAGCATTATGATGCTGTTCTGTGGCAATCAAAAGTGGAAGTGTGAGAATTACACAGAAAATAAGATTGGCCAAACAACCATATAACTCACATTGCTGCTGCATCTCTGCTAGCATTTCCTTGATATCGTTGTTCTGTATCTGTAGTGTACTGCAGTGCTCAAAGGCAGGGTGGGCCAAGCCATCCACACCATCAAATCCAGCCCGTGGCAAATAGGCAGGCAAGTCAACTTTTTAACGCATGTTTGATTTTCCAGACTAAACACATGAAAAGGGACTTGCTCCACAGACTACAGATGTGACGGTTTGAAATCATGTTCCCTTTTTGTCGTTTTCACCGGGCACGAATCAAATTGCACTCCTCATTTTGCTTCTTCTTTCATGCCATGATGTCGAAATCTGTGGAAGGCGAATTAGGTAGTGCAGTTGCGAACAGTCGTACGCAGCGAATCATCCACAACTGTCGTCAGCAGCAGCATCTGCGTTTTAACGTAGAACACATTGTCGTGCAGCGTAGAAAGTAACCTACGGATTAATCGTAAGAAAAGAACGTTTTATGTTAACATCCGAATGTTTGAAGCGATGGTGTTGATGGTGAGACACTGTAAAACATCCTGTTTTGCATTCCGATTTTTCGCGTTTCGCGCAGTTAAATCAAATAACAGTATACACGATCGCGACAATCTTTAAATCGAGATAATTCAAAAGAACAAATGACGATTTAAAATGGATGAGAATTTCCGTTAAACTAGAGATTTAATGATTTTTCGAAAATTGTCCCGCGCGGGTCTACGACATGAATACTCCTATGTAGTACGCAGTATCTCTCTAAATGTTTTGTGGGCAATTGTTTTTAGTTACCTTTTGTTTGGCCGGCGTCATTAATTTCCTAAGTACCCTGCCATGCGCAACTCAGATTTAGATTTCTCTTGAAATGGGCAGTTGACATACGCCTACATCTTTTGTTAGGATTGGCAACGGTACAGGCAATCTTCAGTTACATTTTATGGAGCAGCTACGGTGAAATTCAGTAGAGGGATACGAGGTAACTCCAAACAGTAGTTGGTCCCATCCAGTAGAAAATGGTAGAGATGTATGGTTGCATTGTCTCTACATACCGGGGGACGTGCAATGCGAGTTGCATGTGAAATTTATTACTACAGTAGTACTACCTCCGTTCCAAATTAAAATTAACTTCTCCGAAACTTGCGCGTTCCAAATTAAAATGAACAATTGTGTAGAAATAATACCACGCTTACACAAGTTAAACATTATTTTAATTTGGAACAGGACCCCGAAACTTGCGCGTTCCAAATTAAAATAGTCAAATGTGTAGGCATGGTACTATTTCAACGGGATTGACTATTTTAATTTGGAACATAAATAATCTAAATCATGTTGTTCTCCTGTGCTGCTACCACATCTTCTCCTGGTACTGCATCCGCTTCCAACAGCTGAATCCTCTGGCGTAGTTCATCTGTGACCTCTATGGATACTGGGAGCTGCCCTTGCCTTGCTAGTTGATCTTTGTGCACGTGAGGCATCTTGTAATTGTTGCCTCCACAGCAAAGGATGATGGATTCGAGACACTTTTGAAGAGTGAGGAAGACCTTATTCAGTTTCGCATAATCAAGCTCAGCAAAGCTGTCTTCCACAGCCTTGACCAATGCCGGTATGGAGGTGGTATCTGTCCTATGTTGAAGGCTTTGAATCGCATTGAAGTATCCAAGATCAAGCACATTCATATCAGGACTGTTGGGAGGCTGATTCAGAAGGGAAATGTGCATTCCTGTGGCTGCAATTGCTGCAACAAGAAGTGGGTCATCTTCTCGGATCAAGTGAGGCTTAGCGTTGTCCTGTTGAATCTTTATTGGTACGGATCTGTGGCAGCGTGGCCACTTTTCATTTATGGCGGGGATGACCTTCTCACAGATGAACTGACGGTACACTTCTTTGGTAATGTTTGGGAGCGGCTTCATCACCATCGTTCCTGCAGGTCTGTTGCGGCTGCTCCGCTGTGCCTGAATCAGGTGCGTCATAGGCCAGATACCAATCTTTCCGTCGAAACGACAGTTTCTTGCAGTATCAAATCTTGGTCTTGCAACAGCAGCAAGAAACATGACTTTTTCAATGAACCGTTTGCTCTTGCAGGTTCGATGTGGCTCCTCCTCCCCATCTGCAAGGAAGTAGGTCCGGTTTACTTTCTTCATGTAGAACCATTTCTCGTCTACATGGACTACATCCATCATGGGTTTGAATAGTCTTCGGTCAAAATCAATGTTTTTGAGTGCGTACTCAATTCTCTCTTTTTTGTTTTGCTCTGTCAGAACCGGCTTCACTGCGCTGGAAAGGCGCCGTACTCCTTGTCCTCCTTTACTGATCACCCTGTGGAGCGATCCAATGGGAATCCCTGTAGACATGGAAGTGCTTCTAAAACAAGTGCGATTAGAAAGAGGAATTGCAGGAATTTTTGCGATTAGTTCAGCATAGTCTTTCTTCTTTCTCCCACATCTTCCTTTCCGACGGTTGTCTACCACCATTACCCCTCCCTCCTGTTGGACACTCTCCTTTCCTCTCTTCCAGATATTCGAAACAGTTTGCCTTGTTACTTCAAAGTGTTTGGCAACCCTAGCAATAGCTCCAAACTCAAGTGCGCCATTTTTTGAGTGACTCAAAAGCGACTGCAAAATCGCATTCCGACTACTATTAGAGAGGGGTTTTCCCCGCCGTTTCGGTACACCAACTTCTTCTACCTCATGTCCACTACCTTCCTGCAAAGTAGGAGCCGCTGCCGCCGTCTCCATGGTCTTTGGGCGGGGCTTTGAAAAAAGGAGTCAAAATTTGTTTGTGAATTTGGAGGCATTTCACACAAATAAATCACTTTCATGTTAATTCCAACACTCATTCATCGTTCTATGTATATATTCGTAGATGTATATAAATAGTATGTTCAATCGGAATTCGATCCGTTGAAAGCCGAGGAGGTCAAAGCAAAAGGTTAATTTTAATTTGGAACGGAGGTAGTAGTTAAGAATGCTAGTAATTAAGAGTTCCCCCACTGGTGACAAATTTGTCACCACTTCAATTTGTCACCACTTTTGTCACCAGTGGTGACAAATTTGTCACCACTGAGAAATCCTTAATACATGAGGAATTTGAGTCCCGGAGCGACAAAAGTTGATTGCTGAACTTTGTAATAGAGTTAGAGTTTTTCAATGTCAGCCGTATTCGTGGATGCTCCAGAGGTCGTTTTGGGGAATACGACAGTACGACGTACAGTATTCGTGCGAGAGATTGGGAGTTGACGACTTGACTCACCGGCGGAATCACTTAAGTTATTCGCCGTCAAAGTACTTCGTCGTTCTGCGCCGGCTTTTTAAATTTTCCAACGGAACTAAATTCCTCGCAACGGGACCAAAGAAACGTTACGCGCCTGCACAGACAATGATGCCACTCAACACAAAACAGAAAAACAACATCCTACTTCTCTCTTCCCTCCATCATCGACAAAATTTTCGTCATCTCGTCTCCAATGACAACAAATAGTACAGTATTTACAGTCCTTTTTACGTGCCATACCCAACCTCGCTGATGAACAGCTTCATCAGTTAGCTTCATCTCAACCGACCTCCACAACAATCCCATCACTAACAACGAGAACAACATCATCCACCGCATCATCAACAATCATAACGATATCACCATGGACAACAACATTCGCATCAATCAATACGACTCCATGTCCTCGACAGGCCCTGAAACCCTTTCTCCCGGCTCTCCGGCCCTCCCGTCCATGCAGTTTACTTCTCCCATGCCTCGTCCAATGTGCGATGCTGGGGGCACTGGCGCAGCCCCCCCTGCTACAGCCAATCATTCTCCAGCTTATGTAGACAACAGTCCAGCTACTGGTCTTGACATTGCCAACTCTCAGATCGCCCCTTCCCCGACGCTCTGGCAGCCGATGTTGTTACCCAAGACCCAATAGTTGCAGCATACAACCCGTACACTGCGGAGCAGCTTGCAGTCATTGAATCAATTGCAATGGAGGCTTCGTCCATGTTTTGCATTGGGGCTACCTTCACTTCCTCTGGAGAACTCAGAGACTCGGTCAGGAAATTTGCGCACAAGAAGGGATTCTCTGTAACCTCAAGCGGCACCAGGTTCAGCTGTAGCCGATGTGCGGCGGCTCCATCCTACATTGCCAGAAGGCTCAAGAAGCAACAGCAAATCCCTCCTGGAAAGAGGAGGAAGAGAAACACCACCAGAGTTGGCTGCAGTTTCCAGATCTCCTACACACATTTCAACCGCAACGAAAAGAGAGCAGACCAACCGATCAGAATCAATGCCTCCACTTGTTACCATCACAGCAATGGGTGCTTCCCCAGCAGCAGTCAACTCGCCATTGAGAAGAGAAAGGCAGGGGCTATCACTGCTGCTGTTAATGAATCAACAAGTAAATCGATCCTCGCAGTCATGGCAACTGGGCAGAGAATCCCAGTTGAAATGCTAAGGCGCTTGGTCAGGCCCCTTTATCCACCTGGCACATCGTTGGACTCCCAGCTTCTTTTCAATATCCGGTTGAAGATCAAGCGGATGTTGGCCAAGGGAGACATTGACCTTACTTCCCACACAGTAACTGAAGAAGATGAAGCCCATCTGCTGTCAAACACAGAGGATTTGGACTACAAGCAATCCCCGGATTTCTTGACGGAAGCATTCCTTCAGTTCCGGGAGTTGCTGCAGGAGTCACTGGGAGACCAGAATGATGTGCAGAGGATGATCCATTACCTAGACAAAATGGTTAAGTGTGATCCCACTTTTGACTACAGGATTGGAAGGTCTGCCGACGGGACAGTCACTGGGTTTGTGTGGCAAACTGGAGTAATGAGGAGAGACTTTGAGCTGTACGGTGATGTTCTTTTTGTTGATTGCATGGGAAAGTCAATCAACACCAAAGGTTGGCCCATCAATACCATCGCAATGCTTGATGGCGAGAAGAAGGTTTGTCTGCCGTGCGAGGCTTTGATAATCAATGAGACTATCGATGGTTACGTTTGGGTCATTAATTGTATACTCAGCATGGCCCCCGAAAGGAAACGTCGTGACATAAAGTTCCTAGTTGGGGATGGCATATTTGCAGCAGAAACCATCCTCACAAAGCTTGGAATTGAAGGTACTTGCCGTGTACTTCTTGACCACCACCACCTCCTTAGTTTGGAAATTGGATCCTGGCCTAAAGCGTTTGGGTTGAACCTATTTTCGCTTCTGAAAGAAGACCTAACGTTGATGGTCAAGTCCCCCAGTGCAACCGCGTATGAACAAGCCCTCGAGGGTGTCAGGTCCAAACTTCACAATCACCCGGACCAGAAACATGCCCAGTATTTGGAGACACACATCAATTCCAAGAGACACTTGTTTGCGAATCACATCGTCCAGTCGTTACCTGGTCACTTGAACATTCAGGGTAACGCCCCTGCTGAGGCGAATCATGCTTCCATTGTAGCTCGGGTTGGCAGCCTGGTAATGGAACCCGTGTTGTTGCTGGAAAGTCTGATGGAGCGGCATCTCAGCATTTGCTCTGAAAGGAACCACTGCATCTCCCTACGCCACGTGCAGTGTCAGGCGCTGGCCGTGCAAAGCACAGACAGGTCCACGATAGAGGCTCTGAAGGGATTAAGTTCCTGGGGGTTTAAGTTGTACGAAAAAGCCATAAGACATTCACAGAAACTGCATCACAGAACGAATCTAGATGGGACACATCAGTTTGACTACATTGACGGATCGTCCACCTTGACAATCGAAGCCAGCACAGACGTATGCTCCTGTCCCGTCTGGGTTGCCACAGGTGGAACTACTCAATGCTCCCACCTGCTTCTACTGCAGGGTGGCTTTTGCAAGGAGAAATGGGCTGTCCGCTGGCATCAGCGCACAGCCCTTGGAAAATCACCCCGTATGAGTGAGCCATCAGCAGAGAAACCACTGGGGCCAGATCACCCACCTGAAGAAGACAATGGTATGTCACCTGAAGAAGATGATGATGCATCTATGAGATATTGTGGCTACGGTGATGATGACGTCTCAGTCGGAGAGGAGGAGGTGTCCGTGGGGGAGAGGGCCTGTGGGGTTGTAGGCGAAGAGGCGTCGCACAGAGAGGATGCAGCCACTTCTCAAGAAGTGACGGTTCTGTCCAGGGCAGGCACTGTTTCCTATAGAGGTGCACAATCTGGGAAGTATGATCTCAGAGAGCTGTACCACATTTTTCAGGACTTAGCCAATTGCATCCACAAGGTTAGGGACAACACCACCAAAGACCTTCTGGTGGGCACGGCTCTCAAACTTAAGGACGTTGCAGTTGGGAACGTGGAGCAAGTTTATTCTCAGCCCATATTGGACACACTGCATTCATATCTGCACCTCTTCGGCAGAACCATGGCCCCACAAGACATGTTTGCTCAGGTATCCCGGGGGATCTCACATCGTGAGGAAGACAGGGAGAACCAATATGAGCCTGAGGCAACAGCTACTCTCAAAAGATCAAAACCACCCGGGGCTAACGGAGGTAGAAGATACAGAAGCCGAAATGAGAGAACTATGGATCAGATGAAGGAATCCAGCAAGAGAGCAGCCCTGTGCTCTATATGTCTACAACCAGGGCACAGAATTGTTCAATGTTCCAAGATCAGCGAAGCTAGAGCAACTTTGATCGGGCATAACCACGTGGCAGAGTTTGCGGCTGGTTTGGGGGATCCCATGCTATGCCTGGTGGAGGAACCATTTGGTTCTATGAGGGAAACTATCAAGAAATGGATGCAGTCAGGGCGCAACATACCTGTTGAGGCGGTTCATGTCGTGGTCCGGAGGTGTTTTTACAGTGCCACAAGACAGGACTCATCTCGCAATGTGGTGGAAGTGTTTGTTTGGGGGAAAGGTGGCACGCCTGTAAAAGAGCATCGTCCTGCATACTATCCAGTCAACAAGGTTGTCCAGTGGATTTTAGCAAACTGCACTGCCAGAAGGAGGAAGAAGCACATCCTGTCCTGCCTGCAGAAACCTGACCAGGAGATATCGCAACATTTGTATGACTATGGTACAAGCCCATGAGACAGGGCTGATAATGATAAGTCAACTAAAAAAAATGTTGCGTGTCGATCTTCCAACTCTAGTATTACGGTAACAATATTACGTGTAAAAATCGAACTTCGTGCTTGTACTGTATGTATTTTGATATAAACCGGGGACAATTAGAATACTCTAATAAAGAATGAAATTGTTCATGGAAAAATACGTAGGGTGCTACTACGAAAGCTCTAGTAGTAAGTATGATAACTGCATGTCGGCATTGACTTGGAGATGTGGAGAAAAAAAATAACGCTGAAGACGATAAATACGTATTGTGATAAACGGCGACAATTAGAATACTCTATACAGTACTTGAAGTATGAAATTGTTCATGGAAAAATATACCGTGCTACTACGTAAGCTAGTAGGTAGGTAACGGTAGTAGAAATCACTGATGTGACAAAATATCGGGGAGAACAGACAGACGCACATGATGGAAATTCTAATATTAGTGACCGGATATAACATAAATTACTTAGGGAAAGGGCCTGGGGGTGCTGGCTCGTTCGGATGACACCGTCTCGACGAATCAGATCTCGGTATTTGGCCGGCGAAGACCGACGGAGAACTTTGCCGGCGGAGAACTTAACGGCTCCCCTCACCGGCTCACCAAGGGCCCCTCGTGATGCGTTAATTGTAAAAAAGGACCAAAATTTCATTCCACTAATATTGATGGGTTTCTTGAAAGGCATCAAAATGAGGAGGATTACAAAGATGATCTCCACGCCCCAAACACTTCCTACTTGGCCCAGCTATGGAAGGAAGTTTCGCCGCTCCATTGAACCTGGCTAGCGCCTGTTCATATTTGCAGTAAGTTCACGCTTTTCTGCATTCGACGATCACTGTCAAATGATCGTTTACATCTGTTCCAGTTGATAGGATGGGAGTTGTGGCTTGTTTGATGACATCCCAATCTGCTTAGCTGCCTTCTGACTTGCTGCTGGGGATGTAAGTGCAGGAGAAGGAAATCTGGTGAGACGGAGCTGGAGCTTGTTTTGCTTGTGCTTGTTCCTGTGGTTGTAGTGCTGTGCTACCATCTTGGTTGTAGTTCATGCTGCAGAGATCGTCGTCTACGTCGTCATTCTCGTCAAAAAGAATTTCTTGATCGCTGACATCATCGCCTATGTGTCGGCATGCAATCCAACGCTGTAGCTAGTATGGAAATGACGTCAAATACATTCGAAGCGATAGGGTGATGTATCGGGGGTGTATTCCACTACTAAATTGTCAGAATGAAAAGGTTCAGATTTAATGGAAGAGGAGGCGAGTGGTCTATCATAGGTTGTGTGGCGGGGACGAGTATCGATTCGGTGATTGTCCAGCATGCACACGGTGAGATTTCGCGCTTCGAGAGCGAGCAGATTCTCGTTCCTGTCGTATTCTTCTCCCTCATACGAATTCCTTACGGAGTTCGAAAAGAAGCTGGCATTCCAAACCAGGTGAATATACAATGGGCCTGACCAAGCAGCCATAACAGTTATGATAGATTTAATCCTCGATTCATTAAAACAGCAAGAGTCACAGCCTGTACCCTAGTTCTCGTCTCACAGTCAGCACCTTTTTCATCTTTTCGTTGTGAAGCTCTCAATTGTTTGTTTGTTTTGCAGTCATCTTGGACTTATCCCGATTCCAAGGGAGAATTACCAAACTGCGGTACCGGGGGAATGCAGGAAATACAAATAAATTGTGAAATTTATTCCATTTGAGTCTCATGCCCAATATAGTTTTAGATTGAATCATTGTCCAATATAATCTGATAGTTTGGGAACTAAAAGCAAGGATCATGAAGTGGTGTCATTAATCTGTTCCATCACAATGATGGAAATGATGATCCATATTATTGTGTCTGCAGTGTTCTTACAGTTAGCCTTTTGTTGACGGTCTCATGCCAAGCTCCAATGACAGACATAGCATTGGATGCTGTCGTTTATTTGCTTGATAGGGAGTATGAATAACCATCATCATTTCTGTAACGTTGATTGCTGATGTTGATGTGAAAAGAATAATGACTTGAAAACCATTATCACAACAAACAATAGCACCCAAGAAGGACTAGACCAGCACCATGGTCACGACGGGCATTCATTTTCTACGGAGTAGTTCCTAAAACGGATGGATTTATCAGTTTGTTTGATATTTCAGTTAATAGTATTAACAAGTATTTTGGAGATTATTTGGTGAATTATGTGGTACTCCTTGTCAGCCATCCTTCTCTGTATTACACTACTGCCTACTTACTTTTCGAGCACGACTACTGTAGGTAGAAGATAGAAGAGCACACCTAGCTATGGAGGGTAGTCTAGGTAGACTACGACTGTACTCCGAGTAAATGAAAGATGGCTAAAAACCCTCGGAACGTTTGGAATCATATTAGTAAAGCACTACGTATTTTACCAAAGAGCAACTAGCAAAGCCATCGTGTTGATGGAAGTAAGACTTGACAATCTCAACAAACAAAAATTATTGTCAGTAGGGATAGATATCATTTTTTTGTTGGCGTTTTCATTTACTTAGATTTTTGCACTCGAAGCATTGCTCGCTGACAAGACGCTCATTCAGTCGTGAGGAAGGAAAAAGAAACAAATTGAATATCATATATAGAATGTCACATAACATAATTCGAAGTATATGAGAATTTTTTAGAATATTTTCATACAACATTTCATATATCAAATATATATGATATGACATTTTATGTTTTTTTACCGCGATATGCCGTGCTAAATCCACACAACAAACAACAGAAAATCTTATATGAAATAAATTCTATATGAACGTCACATCAAATGTGATGTGTAACGTTGTGTGGAAAAAATATTCAATGTTATGTGGAAATAAGACAATCTTCTAAGTAAATAATTCGTGGTATGACGTAATAGCTAGTCCAAGCAATATTCAACGAATCTTGCAGCAACCTAAACTCGGAAGCAGTTTTCGTGTCTACCGTAGTAGTCTAATGTGATTCGATCCAATCGCTGCTTTGTATCAACTGTCATCATCATACATACATTCTTCAATTTAACTCTAAATACTACTTACATTTTAGCGATGGCAATGGCCTTTTCTCTTCATGGCAAGACTAAAAGGCAGGTGCTCTAGCTCTTGTATTGTTGTAGAGTTTGCCCCCAAAATTTCCTCACGAAACATACTCGCCATTATTTAACTTCTTGCAAGAATGGTTCGAGCAGTTGAAGCGCCATGAAAAAAAGAGAGATCATACGCTGTTATTGTCCTTTGCATGCTTTGTGTAGACGACAAAATTGAAGAAAGAAAAAACATCTACCGCGACTGCCTGAGACGTCAGTTCGCAAAAAATACCTATGCTCAACGACTATGCCTAAACTAGCTTCTCTTCTGCCTTGTCCAACAGTCATAAGAGTTACGGAAAGGAAGTTGCTGCTCGTGTTCTTCAAGTTGTAATGAGACATCCTGCATGAAAATCATTTTTCAATCTTACAAGAGTGGTGTAAATGTCTATTCTGGTGGTGTTTCTCTTGCTTCGTCTATTGAAATAAAAAGTATGGTAAATCTAGGAAGTCTGTGGCTGGAACCAACAATAGAACGACTTCTTTTTCTCGATATGGAACAGATTACTAACGTAAGATTGAAAATGGAAATCCACAATTTCAGATCTTCAACTTCACTGGTTCTTTTAAGTAGGCGAAAATGCGTGACATTACAAGTAGTAGACATGAAACTTAATATTGACTGTGATTTCCACACTTTACTCTAGAGCTACGGTAGTCGTAAGGCCATTTATTATGGGCCATGACAAAATCCATGATAAAATTGAGTCGAAATAGTCTTTTATCACAGAACTTAGTCTTGTATACCAATTTAAGTCTTATCTTGTCGGAGTGAGTTTC
Source organism: Nitzschia inconspicua (assembly GCA_019154785.2). Lineage (NCBI taxonomy): Eukaryota > Bacillariophyta > Bacillariophyceae > Bacillariales > Bacillariaceae > Nitzschia > Nitzschia inconspicua. The sequence continues at coordinate 1,920,656 of JAGRRH010000013.1, read as the reverse complement.
ATTTACTACGGTGATGAAAAACATTATATGCTTCCGTCGCACACCAATGCCTGTTGCTTCAATAAAAATAACACAACATCTATTCTTACACTTTCAATACTTCAAAAGCACAAGATCAACCGTCTTTTCGAAGCAGATCAACCGTCTTCGACACCTGCCTCAGAATGAACTTTAACAACGAAAACGACGCCTCGTCCGCGTCTCCCTCTGACGAGGAAAATATGCCCTCATTTTCTTCCCCTTCCTCCTCCTCTTTGTCTTCGTCCTCCTCCTCCTCCTCCTTGTCTTCGTCCTCGTCCTCGTCTGACGAAGCGACGATGGCATTTGCGAACATGTCATTTGGAAACAACACTACTCTACCATCCTTTTCGTGTTCATCATCCCTGGCGTCTGACGAAGAGGTGACGGCAATTGTGAACATGGCCTGCGAAAACAACAATACGGTAGTTGCTCTGCTTCTGTTAGAACAAGAAAACCAAAAAAAAAGAGGCAGAGTCGATATGAGAGGAAAGACAAACAGCATTCGAGGTCCAAAGCGCCAATTCTGCCATGAAGATGCCCTTGCAGCTATTAACCGAGACTATTTGTCCGCTGGTGCGTTATTTGGAAAGGAGTTCGAACACATGTTTCGAATTTCCAAGAGCAGGTTCGAAAGATTGCGAACAGATGTCATGAATGCCAACATCCCCTTCTACACAACAACTCGAACTATCTCTGGCAAGAGTGTCGCCTCCTTGGAAGCGAGACTGCTTCTACCCTTGAAAGCTTATGCTTATGGCGTTCCTCCACATTGCTTTGCAGACTACTTTCAGATGTCTTTTAACTTTACCTCTGAATGCTGCAAACATTTTGACCTCACAATCTTCACTGTATACAAGGAAGAATATCTCAGACTTCCTACCGCAGAAGATTTGAAATCGATTGTAGCATTACACAAAGCAAAACACAAAGTGGATGGTATGTTGGGTTCTTTGGACTGTACTCACACATATTGGCACAAGTGTCCAGTTGCTTGGAAGGGTCAATACCAAGGCAGAAACTCAGCGCCATCTTTGGTGCTTGAAGCGGCTTGTGATCACAACTTATACTTTTGGCATCTGTCTTATGGCCATTGTGGATGCTTGAATGATCTAAACATCCTTAATAGGTCCCCTTTGTATAATTACATGCTTGAGGGCCAACTCTATCAGTTGGAACAGGAAGCAAACATCGTCCCTTTTATGATTGGCAATGAAAGCTTCGAAAAAGCCTTTTATCTTGTTGACGGTATTTACCCACGATACACAAGATTTGTCAAGAGTTTCAAGTTCCCAGCTTCTACGGAAGAAAAAGCTTACGCAGGTTGGCAAGAGGGCGCCAGAAAGGACATAGAGAGAGCGTTTGGTGTGTTGAAAACACAGTGGCAATTCCTTGCCAGACCAATTCAGCTGCACACTCCAAACCTTATTGCTATGAGAGCATCCGCATGCTTCATACTCCACAACATGTTGCAGAGTGACAGAGTGATGAAGGATGTCCACGCAACTTACAGAGCTGCAGAAGGAATTGATTTAGCCCCATTGACACCAGAAGATGTTGGTCAACCAACTGATCTAAGAACCATCCAACTCCCACATGATGCTACGGCACACAATGAAATAGTTGAACTGAACACAAGAGCCGAGATCGCTCAATGGGTGATGAGTAGAGGAGAAGCTTTCAGAGACCTGAAGGATTCGGCTGAGTTTTCGAGACTACATCGGGCCTTATTGGATGTTTTTGGACGACCAAATGATGACACGCCGTTAGTATCTGGCCACTAGTGAAATCTTATATTGTAAACAGAAGGTGGACCTTTCAAACAACATCAAATAAAAGCTGAACCTGGAATGTGTTGTCCAATCAATTCATCGTAGCTCGAAGCAACTGTAACGTCACTCTGACCATTCACAGGGGACGATGTCTGGACAAAACTTCGAGGCTGTCGCTCAGACCGCATTATCTGGCGCATCCGATCATACGCCTCTTGCGCAGCTCCATTGTCGCCCATTTTCTTGAAAAACTTGTAAGATTTTCTCAATTGGGTCGTTTCATTCACTTCCATAGATCTTTGAATCAATTCCAGCTTCTTGCTAGAGGTTGATGCAATATTGTCCAGTTTCTGTTGCATCCTGCCATTGTTAGCGATGATCCGATCCATGTACTTGTTGACTTCTGACGAAGTCGACAGCTCTGCTTTTGCAGCTTTGGTGCCAATTGGTCGAGGAAGGTTACCTCCCATTGCAGTTGATGTGTCATTGATCTTTGCAGGGGATTTTTTCTTTCCATCGGCTGGACCCATCTCACCGCCTTCGACCCAGCATTCATCCAAAGGATTGAACTTGGGAGAAGATCTTAGAGTATCAATACAGTGACGAAACTTGAAAGGAGTTTCGTACTGCTCCTTGTAAGCTGCACAGGCTTCGTTCCTGATGTCTTCCTCGTTGGTCCCACTCACCTTACCAATGTATGCTCTTTTATAGAAGGGATTCCAGCGACTCACCTGGAAGGATATCTGCTTTTTGAACCGATCTTCCAACGACTTTGGTGGTCTCTCGGTTCCTTGGACCCACGCCTCCAACTCTTCCTTTTGGGTTTCTACAAGAGAATTGAAAACTTTCGAAACCTTATTCCACAGGGGGGCTCCTGCCATATCGTTGCCCCTGACAGGACTCTCCGTCACGTTGACGTATGCTTGACAGAGTAGAATGTCCTCCAGATCAGTGTAATTGGGGGATCTGTTTTTAGAACCGCTTCCAGTGGTACTACCGCTATCATTGCCGCCGGCGGCAGTTGTCTTCTGTTTCTTTGGTGGTGGCATGGTTGAGTCAATGATGTACAAGCGATAGTAAGTGTTTGCGAAAGTGAATTGAAGGGAAGTATGCATTATTCTGCAAAGAAAGGGAGTACAACAAAAACCGAAAAAACTTTCTGTGGGAAAAAACAGTAAAAATATGGCGCGAATTCAGTCTCGCTTACGATTTCAGTCTTGTCTCCTCAGGATAAAATCGTTCCCAAATCGACGTTCCGACAAACGCACCGGCGCGTTTTCTGTCATTTCCCGCCCCATAATAAATTCAAAAAAAACAAATTTTTATGACAAATCGATTTTGACTAAGTAGACTGCATTTTGTCATGGCCCATAATAAATGGCCTTAAGGGTATTTCCTGCATTCCCCGGTAGTTAAATACCGTAGTATCAACTTTTAGCACCGGCGCTCGTGAACCCAATTGCTCTCGGCTCTCGGGTAGCACTCTAGTAGACTACTACAGTGAAAATGAAAACTAAAAACTAATCACGGGTGAACGTGTATCCGATCCATATAAGGGTTTATTATAAAAGTCACTTAATTAAAGGAGACGAGCAATGGTCGTTATATCACCGCAAGCATCTCCAACATGTCCTTGGAGATATGAAACAAGAGATATTTAATTAGTAGGAGTGGTGCCGATGAAGTTGTCAGATTCCGAGCATTAGTGCGATATTCTTCAATAAATCACAGTCAATCCGGCAATAAATAACATTTGAGGAGAAGAAGCAAGTGTGTTCAGATGAGAAACATTCATAGTTGCCTCCCAGGAACGAAGTTATGTATCGATGAAAACGATGATGACGATGTCGGAATAGTTGCCGATATTTGAACAAAAAATTATTTAAAATGAGTTGTTTGGAAGAATGAGGGGAGCATAAACAGAGAAAGAAGAACACCATTCAGAATCATCGATCTGGGAAGAAAGCGCCGCAGAGGGAAAAATTCTCCAAGCGGAGGGATAGGGAATTCTTGTTTGCTTCTTTTACTAAGTATGCACTACACTTTGCTCTAGTAGACTACTGCAACAGTGCGATTTATATTCCCCTACTCTTTCATTGTACCGAACAAGTGAACATAGTTTACGCGACGAGGCTGCCGCGTCCTAAAACCGTTGCTATCGTGATAAAAGGGGACGATAACAAAAACTGAATTAAAGCCATCATGTGACTGTTCGCGGTGGACGACAACCAACACAACAACGAAACATAGAAAGAATCCGAAAACTCTCACTGGACACAGACAAACATACTCGTTGCACCATCTCCATTAGAAAATTTAATCTCATTGGGGAACTTCTTGTTCACGTGGTTATTAGATTGTAGTCGGAGTTCAGCTGAAGGTGGATCACCAACAGGTCTGCTGTTACAGCAAGAGTTGCGCTTTTGTGTTTGATTTTGCCTTTGCATGCGTCTCTCATCCGTACACTTGCTCTGTCGAAAGGTTCTTATCACACCAATCTGGGATCGAACGTCTTTTAGAAATTGAAACCTTTTACTCCCTTCCTCAAATCCATTGTATGATTGCACTATCTACACATCTAAACCAATGGTACGTTTTGGATCTTGGTCTTCAAGCTGCAATTATTTGAAGAAGTGAGGTGCTTCTACCGTTGGACGTTGTTTTTTCATCTTCTCTTGCGATATCTGATCAAAAATAATCGGTCGAACAATCGGTACTCTTTCCTCCTCTCCGTCACTGATTCAGCAACAACCGCCCAACGCATCGTCCAAAAGCAAACAACAAGCATGAGCAAACAATCAAACTATGATGATGACGACGACGATGATCGGAACTATCCTTTCAAGAAGTCATTTGCGCCGATAAAATATAAAAAGGCACCAAATGCGCCCCGTCGCTTCAAAAGCTCGTATATGTTTTTCTCAACGCAGAAACACAAAGAGATTCGTGAAGAAAGAACCAATAACGGAGAAAATACGAAGGTGAGTGAAACGATTGACTGAGGAGTGAATATGTCCAATTCTCGTTGCTCCCTTCAACATCCAAACCACACTTACTCACTTTTGTCCTGCATCTTCTCCCCATCATTGTCCACAGCAACTCTCAACAACAGAAGTTGCGAAGATGGTTTCCCAAGCTTGGAAAGATCTCTCTGAAGAAGATAGGGAGAAATGGGAAGAATTGGGGAGAAAAGATAAGGCGCGTTACGAAATGGAAAAAGCCATGTACAGCGGTCCTTGGAAAGTGCCTGTGACAACAAAGCGAGAAAAGGATCCTACAAGACCTAAACGTCCCATGAGTGCCTTTCTGTCATATTCAAATCGGAAACGAGGAGAGGTAAAGGAGAAACATAAGAATGCAAAGACAGCCGAAGTTTCTAGAATTCTTGCGCAAATGTGGAAAGAAGCTCCGCCAGAAGAGAAGAAGGAATTCGTCGACGAAGAGTACCGACTGCGGCAAGACTACAAGGTCGCTATGGCAGCGTGGAAAGAGAGGACATCAAAGGAATTTACCGAACAAAGAGAAGCGAGAGAGAATGAGGCCATGAAACTAGTCCTGGAGGGTAAGCTTCCGCCAGATCCCTTTCCCTTAACATCTGCCACGGCGTTACCGACCGGAGCCGAATATAGCACCAAAATGGCCGAAGATACGTTCAACGTTCGCAGCTCAGGACAGCAACAGTCTGGTTTTCCTTCTACACATAACGCTGGTTACCTGGGAGAAGCGTCTAGTTCGTCTGTTTCGTCAGCAGCCTTTCAACCACCTCTTGATCAGAGGCGAAGTGCTGATTCGAACTCGTACATGTACGGTGCATATTTGCAGCCCCCGCCTCTTTACGCATATCCTCCGTCCGCGTATCCTGGTGAGTTCCTGGTTAAAATGTTATCGTTTGCAGCACTTGTATTTGCGACGATTCGTTGTGAACTCACTGTTTTCGTTTCGACAGGATACAACCCGCAAACATACTCCCAAAATCCACAAGCAGGAAATGCTCCAGGGGCTTTGGCTTCTGTTGATCCCCAGCACTATCCGTCCTTTCCTCCCTACTATCAGTTTGACCCGAACTCGCCATTTCGACACCACCCTTTCTGATGTTTCCACAAAAGCGTCAAATCTTGCCTCCACGAAAGCGTTGGGGCGTTTGTTTCCCTAGAATAATCTTCGTGCAACGTACTCCGAGTAGATTCAAATGTTCACGTCACTTCAACTCGCTAGCCTGGTGTAACTTGATCCAGGTAGCACTTTGAAATTTTTAAGCGGCGTAACTCAATTCTCGGTCAGCCCTTATGGAAAGATACCGCAGAACTAGCATGATAGTGAAAATGAAGCCAATCTTTCCACCCAATTGTTGAACTGGAATGAATAAAAATATGTTGGAACAACTTCTCTTGTATCCTTTTTAGCAATCTACTAGAGTATGAAGTGAAAAGAATTTTTTGGCAGTAGCAAGGTGAAAATTTGCTTACTTCTGGACCGAGTACGACAGTTAGCTATGGGCGGAACAACGGAACATGGCGATATTCCCTCCCGCCTTTCCTTTGAGCCGGCTTGGAAGTCTTGTAGGTAGAGAATCACCCGAATCCAGACTCCGTTCGCAAACTACATACTGGAGTACTGTTTTGAGCACCAAACAGCTCCCCCCGAGATGCCCTAATGAAAGTCGGAGGAGAGGGCTTGGTAGAAAGGCTTAAGAAAATCCAAACGAAAACCCAGATGTCCCGGTTCGCGTTTGCCAAATAGATTGCAACAGGTATAAACCGTCTGTTAATACAAATATGAAGGCCCTCGCAAGCTTTTGTCAAGTTTCTGCATGGGTGGCTCCCAGTTGAGAAGCTGGTTCCCCGATATGATCACACACAGGCGTTCTTTCTCCTTTCCCTTAGCCCCCTTTGCAACCGAATAAGAAAACACAAGCTTTCTGGTAGAACACCAGTTATTCATGATGCCATGCTGCATGCCATGTATATGACAGCATTAAGTAGCTTACAGCCTTGACATTCTCTTCCATCGCACCGATCGATCGTCTAGATTCTGATTTCTCCCGGCTCTGACAAACCTGGGTTAAGAAGCCCCCCTCCCACGACAAGGTGATCACATTTACTTTATATGGGTATAAAATCAGTGGTGAAAGGGCAATCCAATCCTAGAATACAAGGTGAAACCGCTATCTTCTCCGCAGCCAAGCGACCATGGGTTGGGAGCACTTCATCCTAAAATACTAGACAATGCTCAATTCTGATACCTATGCCGAGGTGGCGTCAATGTTCAACGCAGCAACAAAAATCTCTCTTGGTCCAGGACCATTGTTCGTCTGGTTTGACACTGCTATTTCCAATGAATGGAACTCTAGAAATGTTTCATGTCACTGTAACGACGCCGGAGCAAGAGTCAAGGAAGCAGAGAAGAATCACCAAAGGACTCAATCTCCTCCATCCGAATGACTTCTACGCGCTCACCGTCAGTCCTATCATTGAAGATCATTTTGCTACGGAGTCGGAGATCAAGAACTACTCCGTGGTACTCCGGGGTATATTTTATTACGCTCTTTTCCTTCGGCTAAAAAAGATTTTTGTGCAAAAAGTTGGCACTATCATCCCCATTCCGAAAACGCTTCCCCCCTTTTTGTTCATCGGGGTTTTAAATGTAAGTTTGAAGTGTCTTTATTAGGTCATTTATTACGTAGTATATTATGAAGACTTCAATAAAAAATTACGACAGAAAAAAATAAAAAGGAGAATGTCATTCCGAACGAGGCATCACTCCAACCCCCGAGGGAACTCGTATCGAGAACGACATGTAGGACTGACGAAAATAGAACCAAAAAAGTCTGTTGGATGAATTCCGTCGTGAAAGATGACGCAGATCAAACGACCTTCAGCCAGAAGGTGGGATCGCCAGAATCTATACTCCAGCGGTCGATACAACAAAAGCAATGGTAGAATCACAGTGTGTGTTGGGATCGTTTTGGGGGTAATGGTGTCATTCTATCTCTTCTTCGGCTATCATCTCGACAACGATGATGATAACGGCCACATTCTGTCCTTTGCTCAACGCAGTAGTGCGTTTCTCAAAGGTCGACTAGCAAGCAGCAACAAAGAACATCGTCATCCTCGGAATGATGAACTAAGCCAAGACGAGGATGGGGAGTCAAAATCTGAAGATCTAGAAATGGGGGGAAAGAGTCTCGATTTTGATGATTCGATGGAGCTTAAGCTGGCTGAACACAGTGTTGCCAGAGAACGCGGCAATGTAGCGGGATTAGGTGATACCAGTGAAGACTTCACGGAGGGCAAGCACAAGCCATTGCAGTATCAATTTGACACTTCGCACATGATTTTCCACAAGTATCATAAGGGCAAGTCGGGGCAGGTCGTCGAAGAAATGTTGATGGGGCATGCATTTATTTTTCATCAAAATGCAACATATGGAGGATGTTGTGGAGCCAAGACTGTCAAAATGGCGGCACACGAGGAGCTTTTGGAGGCCATTGGGCTCAAGGATGTTCTTCGATTCAAGTGTCCCAGCGATTTCGAGAATGACCACAAAACACGAAGGTCGATTATTCCACGAGACCATTACGTATCGGAGGACATTCGTGTATGGACTCCAGAGTACGTAGATTACTTGCGGTCTCTCTTGGTTTACCCTCCAAAACAGCACAAAGAAAAGACTATTGTGGTGCATATGCTTCGAGGCGATGCTTCTCCGTGTAAGCCGAAGCATGAGGGCTTCTACAGATACTTACCAAACTTTCACTATCAAACGTTAATCACCAAGTACATGCAACCAGATGCGCGAGTAATTATTCACACATCTCCGAAATCATTTGAAGACCTGTCAGAATTTCGTCGCCGCGGATACGAAGTCATAACAGATGCACCACTGAAGGATACTTGGAAGGACTTTGTGACTGCAGATGTGTTAATCATGTCGAGGAGCGACTTCACCATGGTGCCTGCCATGGTGGCCAAGGGAACAGTCATTTATACGCCCTTTTGGCATCATTCACTGAGAAGGTGGAAACGGGTGACCAAGGAAATAATGGAACAGACCCTGGAGGAAACTGAAAGACTACGCCGGGACGTGTGTCATCTTGCCATCTAGTCGTGGACAGTTTGCGACCTCCAAGGGTTGAATTTGCTTCCATAATGCTTTCAGTTTCGTGATGAAGAGTGTGGCGACTTTGTCATGCCGGGGTGCAGAATTGATATGGCACAGTAGGTTTGAAGGTTGGACACTGGGTGTGATATAGAAAATAGTTGTATGTTATTTCAATTCAAATTCACAGTCATTCTAAAAAAATAAGCTTCTACTACATACGGATGCAGAAAGAAACATTTGACTTAATCATTCCATCTGCTTTATGCCATTCGAGCCTGTACTTGGTTGGGCTTGATATTTCTATCCTCAGCCTTCTGTTTTTTATTGAGATTTAGCTTTCGAAGTGTCTTTCCTGCGGCATCTATTGCGATGTTCATCCTCTCCCACCCATTCATTTTCAAGCTTTCTGACCGGCTCTTTTTAATCTCATCCATCTCCAATACACGTTTCACAATTTGATCTAAGGAATAGCCCCTTGACAGCAACATAGCGGCACGGTCTTCTACCGGCACATAAAGATTCTTAGATTTGCGGCGATTGCCCTCTCTCATGCTTTCAAAGATGTCCACATCTATCGTTTCTTTGTTGACACATTTTGAACTGAGGGCGATAGGGCAACCCTCTCTTGTAGCGGGGTTGTCGCCGATAGAGAGCTGGAATTCATAGATAGTAACTACGTCGAAGCGAGGTGACAGCGCTGCCATTGTATCAATTACAACAGAGAACAGAGTTTGAAAGGAAAGTTTTGAAGGATAGGTTAGCGCTTCGTCATCGTCTCTTCTGTCTTCGGTTGATGAATTGACACACACCCTCTATGCGAAGTACCAGTACTGTCACTCTATGTACCTAACATTCTTCTACGGCAGTACTTAACAATCAGTACGTGGTAATAGAGTAGTACTACGTTGACAACATCATTTTTTTGGTCGGAGAGGATGCCGTGCTTCACGTCTGTCTTCCTGCTCTCACAGTCAATTCATGTCGAGTCGTTTGAACGCAGATTCGACGACTATCTTACATAATAACAGCACACTCGATGATAGTAGGCTCTCACAATCAACAAAAAATCTTTCAACAACAACATTGTCGTACCGGTGTAGCACCGTGGTCTACTCAAATAGTGGTCGTAGTTCTGTCCCCATTGATAAAATAAAATATACTCCGAGAGACATTACTGTTAAGTAGGTATTGACTAACTATGTGTAAGAGGACAACGAAGGACGTACGTTTAGTATCATTGGTGTACTAGCTGTACTTCAAGGACGAAGTAGTACGGGAAACTCAAATCGCCGTCAAGTTAAGCGTCTGTCCGTCGTCAGCGCCATTCTACCCGGCAGGCGCGCGCCAAAAGTTAAATCTCAAAAAATGAGTTTATATATTTTATTATCAATTAGTCCGCGCCATAATTTAATTACGACTTAGTTAGCTCCGATAAAGGACTCCCACGAACCAAATCCGTGGAAAGAACTCCAGTAGGTTGTTGCGTTGTGTAGGAATTGTAGGAGTCGATGCGTGGAAAATACTTTGATGTTTTCAAAAACACAAGTCCATGGAAAGATGGTTACTGCGTTGTGTAGGAATTGTACCAGAGGGTGCGTGAATGTCTCAGAACTCTCCAGCACTTTTTTTCCTCTTTTCCACCCTTTTGTTGGATCTTCCCGTCTCAGGGAACGCATACCCAGAACTGCGTTTGTGATGTTTGTTCCCAGATGCAATGTCGCTATTCATTTTGCGAATCACCTCTTGCAGATGATCCTTGAGTAGTTCTATATGACCGCTCCGCTGCCCAGCAAGGTTGAGAGCTGTCCGAAATAACTCCGTGACTTGTGCATCTGCTGCGTTCTTCTGATGTCGAAGAGAAGTTACCGCATTTTGTTGTGAGACTTGCAAATTGTGAATGGTGTCGGGAATGTGGCACTCAACCTCAAACATGGGTTCTTGGTCATCGTCCGTTCCAACCTCAAACATGGGTTCTTGTTCATCGTTCGTCCCACGAAGTGCTGCCTCTACCGTCCTGCGAATCTCTGGTAATGGTACTCCTTTCACTGCCACCTTTTTCTGGACCCATGTTAATTCATGTAAGTGCTTCCCCTGGGCCACCAGTGTGTTGTTGTCGTCTTGGATTGATAGCCATGATTCCGGTTGTTCGGAGAGGAAGTCCATTCCTTCAATGTTTATGACTTCGCCGTTTTTGTTGTCTCTTTCAAACTCATCCGCCATCATCAAATCAAACACCGCTGTCCAGTCCTCTGCGCCGTCCCTTCCATAATAATGTTGGAACTGCGAGTGCCATCGTACGCCAAACATGTTCATCGATACTTGCTTCGTCACGGCGTATATGTGTCGACACGGATACTTCATCCGCGATGCTTGTTGTTTCCGTCGCGGGTAGCCAACGTGAAGAGCTGCTTCTTCGTGTTCTCCGTGCTGAAGGTTACATCACATGAAATAGATTCTGGATGCATCTGTGGTAGTCGCATCTCCTCTGCGGTTGCAAACAGAAAGATGAGCAACAGCGTTTGTGAAGACGACAGTTTGTTTTGGTTATGCAGCAGTTCGAAGCTTGCATGTTCGTCGTCATCCCTCTCAAGTTTGAGTTGTTCCTTCCTACCCTTTACAGTCGACTCCAATAATACACCCGCCTGAGGATCAAACGTCATTATCGCCCAACAAACGTCTGTTCTGTTGGAGAAGGACTTTACCAATTTATCTGCGTTAGTTGCAGATAGGGCGAGTCCCAATTCCGTTATACGCTCTTGCGTCGACATGTAATGCAGTTGAGCGGGCGTGTGTGCAACACCTAACTCGTTTCTGATGTTCAGAAGGGCTGCTGATGCAGTTGCGCTGAGATGCAACTGTGAACATTCCCTTGCAAGTTTTTTTTCCTCGTCCGACATGCGCTGACGTTCAAACATGTTATTCACAGTCAATACGACGTACACAAACCCAATTCGATTGATGAAAATTTGGATGATACAAGGAACATACGATTAGTAAGCATTTCAAATATATATATTCTGTTCCCACCCTTTCCAACCCAACAGCAGGAAGATCCGGTGAAAAAGACCACGATGGTTCCAGAAGCATCGTGGTCTTTTACCGGATCTTCCAGCATCTTATCTCTTGAACCAATTCCCTTGGCTCCATCTCCGTGAAGAAACCACAAATTGTCATTCAGCTTTCACAATCCCCTTGTTGAGAACTTTGAAAACAAAGCACTACGTACATTTTGAACATATACTGTAGTGTACTTTTATTATGCACTCTCAGTCCCAGGGAAGCAACAGTTCCTATCTACCGTAATACTACTGTAATGCAACGAATTAGTACGTCCTATCTGTGTATAAATAATACTGTCGTATGTCATCCAGTCCACCCGATCGACTCACGCCGCATGCAATTAAACTCGACGCTCGCCCCGCCAGCCGCTCGTAATTGAACACTCTACGATAGTACTTCCGGTACCTCCCATAGAACGGTAGTGGTACTTTGTACCAGGAAGAAAATTAGTTGACTGTGAGAGTGAAGGCGAGCCGCGTCACTAAAACTCTTTCAATTAACCGTTGTTTCGTGCTACCTGTAAACAACCTCAATAAACTTTGTCGCTCCAGTGCGTAATGAGTTCCGCAAACACTTCAGGATTCTCGTTGGCCCATTCCCAGAAGGCATCACTGAGTCGTTTGGAGTTCTCTTTCCATTGTTTGTGTGCACTGACATATACCATAGCTGGCACTCCAATAGTCACGGCAGCATAACACGCCAGCCCAGGTATAGCCATCGGATGCAAACTAAGCCAGCTTACTTGGGCCGTGCTGGTGTATCCCAACCATCCCCACAATCCGGCCGATGGAACTGTGACCGTCGAGGTAGCTCCTGCCGCGGCTGCCGCCAAAGTCGCACTCGACTTCACTTGTCCCGCTGCAGTAAGTTCCAAAAAGCTGCTTGCTTGGAGTGTTGACCAACTTCCCGTCTTGCACCAGAATGCGACACATTCACAGTTGGCATTAACCACATGATAATCAGGAAGTAGATCGGGATGTTGCAGTATAAAATGGACTCGTGCCAAGACCATTCCGACCGGATCAGATTTGGCTTTGGTGGCCGTTCCCGATCGATATACTTGACGTTTCCACCAGGATGCTTCGTAGTGGACTCGGTGCCACTTGTCCGTGTCGGTATACGCCCGGATGACACCTTCTTGAGTGAGACTCAGTCGTCGCATTCTCGTAGTAATTGAGTAGTTTTTTGCATCGTTTGAAGCAGGTGTGATGCTGTCACTTGTTTCAGTGATTCTATTGATTTCTGATGAGGAAGAGTTAGCCGATGATGATGTTTCGGTTGGTTTAGAAGTTTTTTTCTTGTTCTTTTGTCGTTTGGTTTCAACATTTGAAAAATCTGCAATGGTCAACTTGATAGTCTTTCCTTCACTGTCTTTGATGATGTCAATGACGATGCCATGATGTTGAAATACGCATGGTATCCCCAATAATCGTCTCCATTGATAGACGTGATCACCCACTTGCAACACATCGTCCATGACAGGAGAGTCTAATGTCGGAGATAATTCGTCTTCTGTCTTCGCCACTTCCGGGACGATTTGGTCTTTATGGATGAACTGACATGTCATTTCAGATTCCAAAGCATTGTAAGGTTCGGCATGATGAAATGATTCTAAAGGGTCTTTCCACGCGCTCGTTTCGTTCATTGTCGTTGCTGAGTCATCAGAGTTAATTGTTGATTCGGCGTTTGGAGGCTGATTGTTGTTGCTGCCGTTATCGGCCGACACGTTCTTTGTTCTGTGGCTTCTTCGGGCTTTGCAGAGCGGCTGTGGATCTTGGCTTTTGCTGGAGACCTTTGATGGATTTTAATACAATCAGCAGAGAAGAACTGACAGTTCATTAAGCTGTGATTATTTTCACTGTTAGTTTTGTCTACATAGCTACCGTTGTAGCGTACTCAATGTTCGAATATGAACCTACAGTTAATGTTAACTCGCGCACTACCGGCGGAAGTACTAAACAACTGTGTATGATAAGTCGTAGAGTTGGAGTATTTTCGAATATTTTCACAGTCAATTTTTTGTTTGTGTCGTTTCGATTTAGCCTCTACCGAGGGGGGCCGTCGAGTTCCGGCGTGCGAACATCCAATTGGATTTATGTTTGTGTTAATGCGCTGTATGATACAAGTACGAAAGTCACTGCGAACATCGTACTCCAGAGTACCGAAGTACCGTTTGATAGTACCTACCGGTAGTAACAAAAATCAAATGGTCAAACGTTGAAAAAGCTTTGTTAATGGCTGCAAGCACATAATTGTTTGTATAAAGATATTGATTGATACAGACACTTATGCTAATGTCAGTCCTCGAATAGTTGATGAAAGTGAAGGGGCATTGTCTGTGAATAATAATATTGAAGAAGTGTACGAAGTCTTTGCAATTTTCCCAGACAGGCATGTTCCATGTTCTACGAATGGAGGATGTGTCAATTCAGGAGAATTGAAGAATAGAATGCTTGTTATCACGTGATGGTAGAAGGGATGCCACCTTGATTTTAAGGCCAACAAGAAACATCCTACGTGATTATCAAGGCGATAACTTGTTATTGGCGTACCCTATACAGTTTGCTTATGGGATCGGATCAAAGGATTCGGATGGGAAGGAGATATCTGAAGCATTTCTGTTCTTTGTCTCATCCAAATTTTCATCAAGCAAATTGAGTGTGTGTGATATATAACATATTGGAACGCCAACGAATGATTTCAGCATCATATTTGAAAACAACAGAGGAAGAGAGAGAATTGTTTTGTGATATTTCAAGTGAAGATATGACTGATGCAATGACTAGGTTTTCAAATAAAATATGTGGTAACAGTCCTGCAGATATATTTTTAAAAAGAATGTGAGCAGTGACTGGGTCAATGGCACATGGTATGGAGACAGCAATGAAAGCCAGACAAAAATGTTTGCAATGATTGCATCTCTTGGTTTGCCCTGTGTATTGTTTACTATTACTCCTGAAGATGGAATCAATTTTAGGGTCAAAGTGATGGCTGGTGGTGACACAGGATGCGAAAAGCCTCCAGCTATGAGGTCAAGTGAAGAAACGTTGAGGAAATTTGTATCGGAGCACAGAAGCCTGGACTTTGTACTGTTGATTTCGAAAATGTGATTCCGATCACAAAAAAATATTTTCTTGCATGGGACTGTAGAAAAAGGTCTAATATTCCAGGGTGTTTTTTGGGGGGGATTTGGATGGTTGGACATTTGCTGTTGAGGAGCAAGGGAGAGAAACTTTGCATGCTCATTTTCTGCTTTGGGTGAAAGATTGGAAGACGATGTTTCAAGGCTTGGATACAATCTAAGGGCAACAAAATTTCGAAAGAAATCTGCGAGCATATGTTGACGCAGTTATGTCCACACATATGCATGGGGAAAATCTACGATATAGCATGAGAACACAATGGCGTATCAGTTTTGAACAGTTTCCAATTAATTGTGCTAATGCCAGAACTGTTCACAAATTACAAGGTCGATCAATAAAACGCCTTGTTGCGAGTGCTTGGGACTACACTGGCAACTGGATTTATGTTTGTCTATCATGCTGTACAAGTATGAAAGGTCTATTTCTACGTGAGCCTTTGAATCCGAGTAAAACAAGAGGTATGTCAGATGAGGTACGAACATTCATGAGGAGTATGAGAGAAGTTTAACAATAAAAGAAAATATTACAATAATACAAGTGTATCATTTTTATGGCTAAATTTGGGAAAGTCGTCTAAATTTTAGATCAAAAATAGATGTATATTTACACACCATCTGACATAAAACTAAATTTTGAACCGAAAAATCAGGTCATGCGTAACGCATAATAGCGCAATATCTGTCAACATCGTTAAATTTTCCCTAAGAATTGAAGATGACGGTGAAATAGCGTTTTGAAACAGTAATAAATATTTCAGAAATATATGAGATATATTCATGCTAAAAAAATGTCTGTAATACGGTTGTCGATGAAAGAAATGAGGAAGAGAAGGCGACAAAAAATTCGACATGCTCTCAACGCCAAAATATTACAGTGAATTTCCTTTCTAAACAAATTTTTTAGGGGTTATTAGCGTTAGAATATTTGAAGTAAATGGTTTTCATGTTCGTATATTGTTACGCATACAAAAGTATAAGCTGGCTGAGAATGCTGTCTTTGTTTTGTCGCGTGTCCAAAGCGATGAGGAAGAGCAGGCGATTTTCATTCGTGACCGAAAAAATGCCACGTTGCTACACGGGAAAATTTGCTTTTCATTTTCTAACTCACGAGTAAAATTGCAATAAATGTTCGATTATACAAATATCCATACACGTTTTTTCCGACAATAAGTATCCCATCCAATCTCCGAAAAGGCAATGTGGCAAGTTTTTCCTAAAAACGCCCCCTAAATAAACCGAACCTGCTCGATGCTCGGATATTTCAAAGTGCCCCCCCCCCCCCCAGACCCCCTAGAGCTACAGCCGGACCGAAACGCCCCGGTTACCCGATCGAGTTTAGATTTTGATCTGTATTTTTGTGGAACTCGATCGAATTTCGAGGGCTGGCTTGCCGGGCGCAGCATTAACTGTAAATAACTGTTGTTGAGACTGTGAGTTTCCTCACAGTGTCAATTTTTCAATCGCGCGACCGTTTTCAGGCCACAACAGTTTCCTCTTCTCTGTCTCAGCGATGGAAGTCGTAAAACATTATGATACGAGAACGGTAGTTGGATATCCCCTCTATTTATGATACAGTTTTTTTATTAGAACTTTATTTATCAGTACCGTATTATTATACGTTTACCACGGAACGAATGGTACCGTACCTACCACCAGTAGAGTGGTTTTGCACAACTACCGGTAGTACCGGTAGACCTACTATTAGGTACCGGTAATACCTGTACAAAATTACCAGCAGTGGTGTAAAATAAAATGAAAGTAAATCAATATAACATACGACTAGCTAGAAAGAGGTAATTAACAACGGTAATACGACTCGTAACTCGTAATGCACTGTCCCTGCACTGTCGTATGTTCTGTCATAATGATGTGTGATGTGAGAGTCCGGTCTGGTGACAGATTTGCTCTTCTTGAAAGAGTCTTCAGGATTTTGAACGCACACGATATCTATGCCGACGGCCTAATAGTTCCGTGTTTACGGAGATAATCATTTCATAACTTGGGTTGTACTGAGTTCATTTTTTAGGTATTGACATAGTTGAACTTCCACAGTGCAAACTCAGTAACACATTTTGCAAGAATCATGTACGCGACGAGGACTCCCACATCCAATCCAAAGTTTTCCAGTGTGAATCGTCCTCCAAAGAAGAATTGGACATAGTTATCAATTGTTCCAAAACACTCCGAATGAAAGTCTGTCTCAGTACAGTTAAGGTAGAAAAAGTAGGGACTTGCAAACTCTGGGTAAACTGGTGTGTCATTGTCAGCAAATTGTGTTGTTACCAAGCCCTCAAATGCAAATCGCCCCGGAGCTGTCCAGTATCCCAGCTGAAAGGGACCTACAAAATATTGTGGTCTCACAATTAAGCCGCTGAAAAAGATATTGTAGCCAATAAGAGCTCCAACAAGGGCTCCTGCTGTTGGAGTGTCCTTAACGAGACAGATGAAGGCTTGCCCAAAGTATGAATAAATGGCAACATTGAGCGTAAAGAAGACCCAGAACAAGCCAAACAACTTTCCAGTGTGGAAAAGTCCAACTGTGGCGTAATAAATGGCCCCAAACAACAGTGAAATGAGGCAGATATATGGGGTTTCTGCGAAGAAAAGCGCCCATGAGAGGCTACTGTGCGACATCATTCCTGACGCCCGATGTTTGTAGAATACATCACGAATCTGTTGCGTCACAGGAACAGCCATACTAATAGATGTGATACCAATCACGATGAGACTGAGAAACATTGTGGATATCACAGCCTATGACAAAGGAAGGTTCTCGTCAGAGTGCACACTCCTGGTTGAATCCAAACACGCATTTGATATGGACCTACCGACAGCTCGTTCTCCCCCCAGGAATTCCTCCTCCCATCGCCTCTCAGGAAGACAGAACCGATGATGAACGAGTAGAAAACAGCAATCATCAGTCGCGCGAGATTGTAAGCCGGGGACCTTTTATAGATTCTGTACAGGCGCTCAATCATGAACTTTAGACGCTCTGAAAACGAAGTGACGTAGACTTCTTCAAAAACGATCCTCTTCGATTCCTCTGAGGCTGCTTCAATGGCCATAATATCTCTCTGTGCAGTGTTGTATTCCTCTGATTGCTTGTATACGAGTCCCCAGTCTAGCATCCTCGTTTCTGCGTTCTCGCCGGAATAGCACGACAGCATCCACGATGCTGGATTCTCGCCGTACTTAATAGGATTTGCACCTCTTGATTCAAAATAGTTGATTAGATTGACACTATCCTTTCCAAGCTCGCCAAAAAAAACCACATTTCCCCCCTTTTTTAAGAGGAGAAGATCGTCAAACATTTCAAAGACAGCAGATGACGGCTGGTGAATTGTTGCGCAAACTGTACGACCAGTGCCTTTGATTGGTAGAGAAATGAGCGGAGTTCCTTCAGGTCAATAAAATTTGACAGTAGCTTTGTCCCAACAAGATCTTACCTGCAATTCGTTTCATTGCTTTAATAACGACAGTGGCACCACGAGAGTCAAGTCCACTCGTTGGTTCTGCGACTCAAAACAGTTTAGAAATCAGGTACAGAGATCCAATCAAACAAACTAGATGTGGTGTACTTTGCTTACCGTCAAGAAATATCACGCTTGGGGACCCAGCAAGTTCGCAAGCAATCGACAAGCGTTTCCGCTGCTCGAAAGTCAAACCGCCTTCTGCAAAACTGCCAACCTGTAAATTTTGGATGTCTGTGAGCTCCATGAGACCCAGCACGTAAGCAGCATATTCTCTCTTTCCGTCGTCGTTTCCAATCTTTGGGTCATTCTTATCAAGGCGCAACTGGGCACAGAACTCAACTGTCTCCCTGATCGTAAGCTCTGGCTGTTGAACGTCGAATTGTTCCACATACTGTAGTTGCAGAGGGAAACGAAAGTGAGATCATTGAATTATATGCAACTGTGAGGCTGGGCAAAGAGCCACGTACCCTGGTAAAATAATATAGCATGCATCAACAGTGTTAGTAGAATCAATGAAGGATAGGATGCAAGTCGCTCGCCATCGTATAATCCAAACGCCTTCCCTCACCCTGAGCATCTAAGGAAGGAAACACGATCTTGGAGAAATCCGTTCAATCTGATTTCGCCTGTAATATCTCCAGACGTTTTCCGCATCGCAATGACGTCCAGTAATGTTGTCTAAGTGAAGTTGAGGAGTGAGAAGTTGCAGCAATAGTTTGAGCAAAAATTTACACAATGACTGTCATCGACTTACCTTGCCTAAGATAGCCAATCATATGAATGAAAAGGCAGAGGATGAGCAAAGTGGTGTGAAAAAGTGATTTCCCTATCATGAGACAGTCTTCATACACAATCCCGACATACCTGCGCCAGAACTTCCCATCAAAGCACACATCCTGCAAGAGAAGTTAGCGTGAGTGAGAACGCTGAGCTACAAAAAATCCTTCTTGTATTCTCCACCAAACTTTTACACACCTTCCAGCACGAAAGCTCCCACTAATTTCATTGAGGAGACGAAGCTTATCCCCCCCAGTGGATGCCAAGACTTCATAGACAAGTTTCTTGAATGTCAGATCCACTGGTGTGAATGGTAGGTTCAGGTCAGCTGATTCTGCCTCCTTTTCTGGCAGGTCGCCAATTGCTATTTGCTTTTTCCTTTTGTTGCTTGCACGTTCTGGCTCGATCCGAACCTTTTGCAGGACAAAGCCAAGAACTACCGTGCTCAAAAAGGTAAAAGGGATAAGATACGCAAATGTGTATCCAATAAACGCCCTGTCGGTCTGAAACCCCCTGCTTGCCAAAAGAGCAGGTTTCCAGACACCAATGGAATTGTACTTTGAAGAGGTCAACTCAATGGAGGCAAGTCCCTGCAAAGCCCAAGAAAATGGGTTGATCCAGTACAGCCAGCTGTAAAATTGCGGAATTGAATCCGGAAACACAATGAAGCCTCCAAAAAGGGTGAAAATGAGGACAAAGAATGTTCCAACGCTCTGAACATTGGCTTTCTTTGGAAGAATGTGAGCAAGGATACTAAACATCATTTTCAGTCCGGTGGTGAAAACAATGAGAAGCAACAAATACAAGAAAAACGACCCTGCCGTGGGATCCAAGCCTACCATCCAGTAAAGTGGAATTCCAAAAGAAACAATCTCAAGGGTTCTCTGTGGGATAGTTGACAAAAGGCGCCCAAAGACGAAAGCAAACACTTGGTAAAATCTTGCATCGTAGTGCTTGTAGTGAATTGCCCGGCCGTCAATTTCGTCAGGGGCAGAAGTCATTGTGCCGAGTGTTATGTGAAGGCAAGTCATGAAAAGTGCACCGTAAACTGCTTGAAGCAGTTGATTATATGCTTCTGCCTCCTGTTCGTTTTGGGGGGGACCTGATATCCCATCTGGCATCTTCGCTTGGCCAAACAAGATCCCCCCTGTAGCCACAGCCATACCAATATTTTCAAACATCTTTCCGATGACAAAACCATAATCGCGTTTCCAGAGGGTCAAAAAGCGGGTAAAATTCAGCATCATTGAGCGATGGAATGAATTCTGGTATGGTGTCGTGTACTCCTTCGGGATATTGAACTGTCTTCTGAGCTCAGAGTCAGAGTTTGGGGTTTCAGGTTTCGTAACCCAGCTGAATCTGCTTGACGTATTCAATTCACCTTCGATTCTTGCCATCTGCTGACTTTTCTTGAAATGTTCGTGAAACTCTTGTGGGCCATAATGTTCATGGGTTGTGAAAAGGCCCCCATCGGCAGTTGGAAGAGATACCAAGAAGTCAGCGATGTCCATGGTCGCCGGTTGTGTATAACCAAGGTTTTCAAAGTATTGTACGACCTCGGAAATTGGTCCCGCGTAGATCACCAAGCCTTCGTGCAATAAGATCACCTCGTCGAACAGCGCGAACGTTTCGGGTCCAGGCTGAAGCAAACTCACGATCCGCGTTGTCTTGGCTGCCTTGGTAAAGGCCACGATAGATTCAATAATGTCGTATGTCACTTGGGCGTCAAGACCCGTTGAAATTTCGTCAGCACAGGCCACTGGCGCTGCTCCTTGCATCATCTCGCCAATGGTCTTGTGCGAAAAGGAATGAGACAACGTCAGCAAAGTTTTCGAGCAGATCCTTTCACTACCGAAAGCCAACTCACCACACGACGACGCTGTCCTCCAGACACACCTCGAACACTCTCGTTTCCGACAAAAGTGTCCGCACATACCGACAAATCGAGCCCTTTGATTGTAAGATTCTCCGTTAGGCTTGCAGCATCTAATCCTTCAATATCGGGAGCTGGGTTTGTCCCAGAAGCGTTTCCAGGTAGAATAGTGCTTTCGGGTACTTGGTCACGCTTTGGTTCGGTTGTCTTGTCTTTGCCACCAGTTCGACATTGGAAAGCAAAATCAAATATGGAGCGTGGTTATCGAGCTGTGCAACAAAGCTACAGAGATTGGGAACGATTAACTGTGAATCCTGTGTGGAAATTTTGTGAAAAGAATGATGACACGTTCAGACAATTTCTCGAAAAATGGCCGATCCAAAACTATGAGACTTACCGTCGTCGACACTCCGTTATATTCGATCCGACCTTCTCGATGCGGGAGGTTAGGGACTCCCTCCTCCTTCGAATCTCCATGATACGGAAGTCTATCGGCAATGGCCTTCAGAAGACTGGTTTTGCCGCTTCCCGGTGGCCCAAGTACTAAATAGGTTCGACCTGGCTTGAGCACCAAATTGATGTCTTTGAGGACAGGACGTTTGGCATACGGCAATACAATGTCCTCCATGGTCGTCGGAGTCCATTGAGCGGGGGACGGATGATCAGCGTTCTCGCTCCCATCCTTCCTTTCCTTTTTCGACTGTACATATTTGTGAATACGACGGATCACCTCGTATGCAGCATATGGGACACTTTGATTGAAGACCGTCGGGACAGTCGGTTTGTCCATTTTCATGGGGATGAAATAGGAAAAGTTTCGCATGTTGACTTGAACAAGGCGATCTTCGTCCAAAAGCGCTTGATTGATTACCATGGAAATGTCCTGAGCAATAGACTGGCGCATCGACTTGGTGGACGACAGGATTCGAGGAGGGGGTACTCCTGGGGGGACAATGTCACCTGACTCTACTCTGTGACTTCCAAACTCGACTGCAACACCTTCTTCAATTTGTTGCAAAAGTTCCGCCGTGCCATGAGTGCCGGTACTAATAGCTGCTGCAGCAGCAGCGATATCCTCAAAGTTTCTTCGGCTCTGATCAATTAAATCGTTCAGAAGAGACTGCCGTCTCGCCTGCGGGGTGAACGCCCTACTGGCTACAGAGGAAGTCGTCGCCTCTGTCAGGCTGTCATCTGTTTCGATGAGACCCGACATGTCTCTTTGTTGTGTTGATCGTATGTAGAACGAACTTTCTGTCGCTGGAGGTGAAGGAACAAATCGGTTATGGCACGAGAGACACGGATGATTGCAATCAACACTTTTGTAGGCTCAGGCTTGGTTACGGGCAAGGCACTCACAGTTAGAAGACTTTACTGGTAGTAGTAGAGATTGGAGAAGACTCCCGTACCGGTACATACCGGTAGGTAATACAACTTAAAGATGGAGAGTTCGTTCCGGTTGTTGGAGGTATTAATTGCTCGCGAGCCACGGGGCGAGCGTCGAATTTCGAAGTTCCGGCGTGCGGAGTGCGGAGTGCGGAGTGGTTTCATATATTTAGGGTTGGGTTATTGTCCGTTGTTTCAAAAGTTCTCACAGTCACAGTTCACAGTCAAGAAGGGGATTGTGAAAGCTGACTGTGAATTACCGTAGAATGATGACAGCATTATTACGTAGTAACTGCTATAGCTACCAGATCTACCTGTCGTATTACAGTGTATTACGGTAAACATGAATTGACGTTTCCGCGGGAGTGGACGAAGTACAGGATAAAAGTTTGAGAGGATGTACTTTTTGAAAGTTGTCAACAAGTAGGGGATTGTGAAAGCAACGGGTTGATGATTGGGCAAGCACCACCTGTGTTAGAACGGCTGAATGAGGTAGAGGGAGCACTGATATGCCGTGCCCGCATAAACAGACATATTTTCAGTTACGAAGCTGGGTGTCGCAAGAGTATCAAGGGATGGGACACGTTGTTTTATTACGAAGTGGAAGCGGTTCTAGGGGTTTCCCCGCGACCCTCTCCCGCACCTGGTAACGGTATTCTTCCCCTCTGTCAGGGAATACCCGACGGCCACAAATTCCAAGTTCGAGCTTCAAGAAAAGTACTACACTCCCCTACAGCGGATCAACGATTACCATATTATGGATATTTTCCTCTCAAGCCACCTTGTCACCCTCGCCCAAATCCGACTAATCAATTATTGCAGACTTTACCTCCAGGTTCACACCATAGCAGACCTAGGAACAGCAGGAGGGACTCACGTGGATCGAGCTTTCATCTACGGAGAAACGACAGTAACATCTAGCACCAGCGCCGAACTCGAAATGACACAACACCGCTCTGACAGCACACTTCCTTGGAACCAATGGAAGCGCGCATGAAATCTGCGGTGTGAAACACAAACTGGTTCTCTTCACCGTGCACTGGGTAAATGGCTGTACCCCCATGAGAAATTGCGGAGAGTATGGCCCTACTATTTTGATCCAACCAAGAAACGACTACTAGTCCGTATTCCAACGGGTTTTGGCCAGCACCGGTACAACTGCCACCGCAAACGATTCAAGCCTGCGGTCCAGAGGGTAATAAATACTCTGCCCCCGTCATGCTACCCGGTCGAATGTTTCGAAGGTCACTATGGGTTTTACGTCCGAAGGGGCCCGCACAACGTTCTAGAGAAACCCCCACCTCCTACTCCCACATGATTCGAAGATTTTCTAGACTCCCAACTGACTGGAGCCGCGACATGCTCGGTGCCTTGGAGTCTAAGTTCTCCTACGAAGTACACGCTCTGTAGCCAACAACAATCAGGGCACCTTCGGCTGGTCCATGAACCTGAAAATGGTACCACTATCATGGAGGGGAGTGGCCCTTCCTATGACTCACCAATGGACTCCTATTGCGCTGAAGCATATGGGAAATCCTCTATTCTTCAATTTCTGGTCTTGCTTAGAGAATACTACAGCCTGGTACCACTATCATAGAGGTGAGTGGCCCTTCCTATGACTCAAAAATGGACTCCTATTGCGCTGAAGCATATGGGAAATCCTCCATTCTTCAATTTCTGGTCCTTCTTCGAGAATACTACAGCCTGACTCTGGCACCTATGCACATACAATGCGACAACCAGGCCTAGGTAGACCAAGGTATTGATGCCCGTGAACAATTCCGCCCTCAATTTCCCAATTACACCCTGAAAGCAATCTAGGATGTGCTGCAGGCGGTTGTACGACTTGCCAAACTCCTCCCACAGATAACATTCCACCACATCAAGGGCCATCAGGACAGACAGGTTGCCCTGGATAAACTGAGCAGGCCCTCGAAACTCAACATCCAGGCGGACAAACTGGCTGGTACCTACCAGCGTCTTTCCTCGCACAAGAATACACCAGCTCTGATGATTGAGGGCACCCACTGACACCTCCTCCATGATGGACAAACAATCGCCTCAAACACCGCAAGTACATCAGAGATCATCGCCACACCAAGGAAGTCAAGACGTACATAATGCAGAAGACTCAAATGTCAGAAGGCGCATTTGCAGACATCGATTGGTAGAGCCACTAACGCTCCGTTAACATGTTCAAAGACGCCCTCACATAATCCTAGCCAAGTTCCTACATGGATGGCTCCCAGTGGGAAAAGTTGTCTCCATATATGAACAAGTCAAGTACCCCAGTGTGTGCCCATCCGGCGATGATCCCATCGAAGATTTCAAACATTTCCTCACCTGCCCTAATCCAGAGCATAGCAAATGGCATGCCGCCCTAAAGATATCCATACGGCACAGATGTGAGTCATTGAATATAGATCCAGCCCTCCTGGACATCCTCCTCTGTTTCCTGAACCATTGGCTCCAAGGTACACCAATCCCAGACCAAAGAGTACCCGAGCGGATCGCACACCTACGATTAGTACTCCACAGTGAAACTGCAATAGGGTGAGACCACTTCCTCTTAGGTAGATGGTCCAAACACTGGAGCACCTCCAGCTACAGTACCTGAAACGGAATAACATTGAGGTCAAGAACAAGAACCACGGCCTCTCGTGGTCCAGTAACATTATCTGCCTCATGTGGGAACACTGCTACAAGGAATGGGACATCAGAAACAAAGCCAGACATGGAAAAGATGATAAGGACCGGGCCCAGTGACGGCTGGAAAAGGCCCACCGGAGCATTCGGGACCTCTATGACCTCAAGCCTAAGTGTTCCCTCCAAGCCCGGCGACATTATTTCTAACCCACTGTGGAGGACCAATTTCGCAGAGATACTGATACACGAAGCCTTGAAAACTGGCTAGAAACATACGAGCCGATGATCATATAAAACGCCAGACATCGCAAGACCACTTCAGATCGCCGCCTCTGCCCAATTGACGAAGTCTTTCGTCTCATAAGGACCGCACCTCCGTTGACAGCGATGAGGGCACCACAACAACGTACATCAGCACTGACAACACGCCCCATCAGTACATACCTCCATCCTCACAGAATCACCCCCCCCCCCCCCCCAACATTGGAGAGAACAGCAAAAACAGCCTCCACACCATACAACCCGACCACCACAGTAACCCGACCACCATAACAACCGACAAATAAACAAACACATAAATGCTCGTTCTCATCTCCCATGACCTCCTACTCAACCAGATGAACTTTTCCACCTCACGTAGGAGGTTTTACCATTACCAACTCCCTGGAGCGCCCTTAGGGGCCCGGCTACCGTAGTGAGTTAACTTCTTAGATATGGACCTACCAGTAGCTAGTAGATGGCATCGCAATAAAAAATAGATTATACTACAAAAGTTCTGGTGGTTTGCAAATGGTCAGAATCTTTAGCAAGGACGGGTAATAACAGTGATGATGATGGTGAGAATAGTGAAGATAAACACAGTATTGGATGGGGAAAAGATGTACTCGGAGTACAATGGAAAAGATTCTCTCTGAGATTTGTGTCATTCTGACTGGACCTGTTGAAATCTCTTATCACCTCTCTGCTTCCCGTGTATTCTTGATACGCAGAGATCAAGATAGGTTAACACAAATAATCTTCTTATTCTGTGATCCTAAGATTGAATTAAAAATTATGAGCATTTCGATGAGTGCTCTCTTTTGTCTATCTCTGTTTCCTCTCTTTTGGATACCTGAGATCTTTATCTTAGAAAGTCTTCTTCTCTCTTGGAGATTCTTTTTCTCTCTCAGAGTTTCCTTAATATATATATATCATAATATATGTATTGTATGCATGGTATGTATGATATGTATCATCCAACACACTCCTGCTGGACCAATTAATCATGATGTATGTTCGTGATCATCCTCTTCAATTTGTAGAATGTTGTTCCGATGACTGGCTTTGTCATGTAATCAGCCATCATGAGTTTAGTGGGACAGTACTCCAGTTGGACTTCTTTTCTTTTAACGAGATCAGTGATATAGAAGTATTTTATGTCCAGATGTCGCGTGCGTTTGCTGGCACTTTCTCGTCCGTTAGTTTCCAGTTTCATTGTACTTGTATTGTCACGATAGATAATTGTTGTCACATTTTCGAATCCTTGATGATGTAAGAATCTTTTTGTCCATAAGATTTTTGATATAACATCATCCATTGCAATCAGTTCCGCTTCTGTCGAACTTCTTGCATTTGATTTTTGCTTGGTAGATGTTGAGCAAATTACTCCCTTTCCAAGTGACATTACAGCTCCTGTATGACTCTTCATGTCACGGTGTACTGAAAAAGATGCATCCACCCACCAATAAATCCGTGCTTCGTCATCAGCTTCAACTCTCGTGACCTCTTCACAAGTGCATTTTAAGTAAGACATCAGCTTACACAATTTATTCCAATCTTCCTCTGTTGGTTCGTTTGTTCGTGTAGCTAGGAATGCAATGCCTGTTTGGATGTCTTGTCGCCCTCGCTTACATAAAAACATTCCTTTCATAACAAAGGTATGAAATTCTTTCGCTCGTTCTTCATCGAGTTTATTGGATTTTTCGTCAATACGAAATAATTTCTCGTTCCAAGGTTGCTTTGACTTTCCGATTGTTCCTGAGAAATCTTCAATCATTGAATGCACATACGGTCTCATGTCAATTTGAAGTACTCCTTCTTCAGAGAAATCTAGCCACATGGCAAGGTAATCATGCCTCTTGCCTCGAACTGACTTTACTTTTCCAACGTTATCTGATGCATATTTCTCTTCCAACCATTTCAAAAATTCATCATTGACTTTGGGATCGACATGACTGCTTTTCAAGTCGTCCACATGCCATACCACTGTATGTTGCTCACCGTTTACGATTCTGTTAGCAACACATGGGTCAAAAGGATTAACCTCGAATCCAATTGATTCGATGTCTTTCCTAAATTTGTTGTAATACAACAACGAGGATTGTAGCATCCCATATAACGCCTTCAAAATCATCACATAAAGGACCTTTTTCCCGTTTTCCTCAATAACATAATCACTGTATATCTCTGGAGCCATTTCAATAAGCATATCAACCATTGGTCCTTTGATTTTCATGACAATTCTCTCTCCGATCTTGTGCTTGTCCACATCGGTTTGGACAAATGTGTTGGGAATGTCGGAAGTCATTACATCTCTTTTCTGTTTTGCGTCAATAGTAGCTGTAATTAGAATTGATTCGGTCATTGCTGTTGGACTTGCAGCTTCGTCTCGTCGTATGTAACTTCTCTGGGAACTTCCGTTGGCGCACATGCGACCTTTTACGGTTCCGTCCCTTTTTTCGGATAAAAATATGAGACTTTCCATAGCTCTTTTCCTTTCCAATGGGGTCAAATCTGACACTCTGATCGGCCGAAATACAACTCTATCATGTAGTTGTTTCAATTCTCCGATTGCCGCTAGTTTGCCCTTCTGTCCAAACTTCTTCAGTCCTGACAATAGACTATATGTCTGCAAAAATTGTTGGGCTTTGTGATTTCTGGGATTCGACAATTTATCGTTCATGTGGCACATAACTGTTACGATCACTCGTGCTTTCTCATTCGTATATTCAAGTGGTTGCACTGTCTGTGTTGGTAGTGTGTACTGAATCATATTTAGTCGGTCTGGCGGTTTAGTAGTCCTGCCTGATCTTGTTCGTTTGATATTGTCCTCATTTAAATCCTGCTCTTCTTCGTGATGTTGTTCTTGTTCTTGCTCTGAATCACTATCATTTTGCTCGACGGTGCTTGGATTGGACTCATCATCTTCGTGTTCATGTTGTTCTTGGTGTGCAAATTCGTAGATGTCATTTGGATCCATACTTTCGTGCTCATCGTCTGTATCTTCATTGTCTGAATTTGTATCAACTGAATTATCTTCCTCATATTCGTCATCGTCATTTGAGGTTTCTGAATTGTTATCATCGTTGTAAATGTCATCGTATTCATCAAAAGCTTCTTCATCATAATCCACTCCTGCAATCCACGCACTGTCGTAAAGTATAGGACCTGTACGACTAGAAATTTTGAGACCTTGGGGCATACCTTGATTTTTTGCAAGGGTATGGACTGCTTGAATAGCAGCAGGTGTTAGCGGAATAGGTGTAACTTGACGACGGGTGATGATACGATTGGTAGCAAGATGTAAAAGTTCGTGTCCTCCTTGATCATTATCAGTGTATCGCAGATAGATGCAATCCAATGTTCTCGGCGCATTAGTATTCGATGGATCCGGTTCGTTGAGTGCTTGGACAAAACTTCCAATCGAATGTTGACAATGACGGTTATAATCCAAATTTTTCTGGTGCAAAATCATCCTTGGGCTGTAATACTGTGAAATACCATACTTTGCTGGGAAGAAATTCAATTTCTTTGCTGATTCCATCACAAGGGCTTTCACCATACTCGATGGTAACCTATCAAATGGCATTCGATGATATGCTGCTCGAATTCTTTCCTTGATTGTGCGGATATTCCGTTCGGCTTCCGGTACGTGTTCTTGAGCATTGGCAAAGTTGACATGGATACCTTCAAAGTTGTTTTCTATTTCCTCCATTACTGAACGAAATGCATTGTCGCAGTGAATTCTTGTTACTCGAAATCCTGCCATATTGTAGATTCGTAGTACTTCCGTTAAAACGCGAAGATATTCCTTGGAAGTTTGATTGTCCACGTATTGCGCTGTTCTGTAATATATATTCCTTGAAATCGTAGTCAAAAACCATAAACCATTTACCTTCATGGCATCAATACAAAGCGTGACTTGCTGTTGTGCTTCAATCAGCTCTGGTGGAATGGCAATGTAATCCTCAACAATATGTACTGGCTTTGGGCGTGTGGTCTTCCCTTTCAATGCGGATATATCTTGTCCGAAGATTCGCTCAGCCAACTCAATGTCTTTTGTAGTCACAGGATTGTTTGCTATCATATTTGATCGTACAATGGCCTTGAAATCTTGAATCGATGGAGTACCAATTGCTTGATACAGCTCTCTAGCTCGTTTCGCTCTCGCAATCTCTCTATCAGTGTAAAAGGCTTTGTTTTCATCCACTGTTTCGACGAGTTGCACTCCTGTATTTTTGAGAATTTCTGGTTGGTAGACATACAAATTCATGTGATTCCTGACAAATTTGATTGCCTTTTTGGGGTGATGGACAATAATAGCATCCTCCTCCGATGAATCATATGTAACTCGGTATCGGTCTCTCATCTCAGCTAGACTGAATATATTCGTCATGGATTCTTCCGAAAACCATACTACTCCCCAATCTGGTAAATCAGCAATTTGGGTCACAATCAGTGTTCCCTTGTTGGTGGTCAAGTACAAAACATGTCCACCTGATGATCGGATGTTCTTCACCAAATTACGATTGCTCATAATAGTCACTGTTGACTGACTATCCAAGAGCATCAGGATCTTCATCCATCGTCTTAGTTCAATGTGCGATAGTACAACATGAGTTCCTACCCATGAAGTTACGCTCTGTGTACCAGGTGTCTTGGCGAGTGCTGAAGTATTGTTCTGATTGCCATTATTGTTCGAGTTATTCTGTTCAACTTGAGTATGTTGTTGCGCTTGAGCTTGATTAATGGCCCATTCTTCTCTTGGCTTGTTACGGTCTTTGCATCTCGGTGATTTGTGTCCTGCTCGCCCACAGCAATAGCATCTGCCTTCCATTTGCGCAAAGGATAATTTGATCTCATCGTCATTTTCTTCCTTGTTCTTGTGATCTTTATCATCACGGTCACGTTTCGAATCATCTTTCTTCTTGTTCTTATTATAGTTGTCTGGTATATCTGCTTAGCACGTTGTTTGCTTCAGTGATTGTCTTCGGGAATTGGTTATTTCCCAATGCATTTTGGGTGTAAAGTCCCTTTAGTACGCCTCCATATTTGGATTGGTCTGCGTTCATTAGATAAAGAGTTGCCATTAAAAGGTCGTTTGCCTTGCCACTCATCTCGGTGACAATCTTCAAGTCTTTTTTGTCATAACCTGTGAGTCCACTTATGTATTTCCTCAAATTACTTGGGCCTGCTTGGTCATCTCCACTTGTATGGGATTTATATACTTCCAATGCAATTCGGAATCTTCTCGTGTAGTCTTGCAGTGATTCTCCCTCTTTCTGTTTTGTGTGTACTAGTGTAAGTAGTGCTTCGATGATGATCGTCATACAGAATTTATCGTCCTGAAAATTTAACGCATGCTCTCTGATGGCCTTAAGTAATGCGATAGGGTCATTCATGATCTTCGAATAGTCTCTTCTGCTCTCAATTTTATTCTTTAACCCTTGTGAACATCGTTCCCACAATAGAGCATATGCCTTTACAAGGTTGGCCGTATACATCTCAGATCTCTTGATATACGCATTCAATTGTGATTGATACATCATCGTATGCTGTCTGTTTTCTGCTTCCTTCTGATCTGCGTCTGTGGCGGTACTGTATTTCAGCTTTGGTTCCCATGATGTCTTATCAGCGGGTTGCAGTTCTTTCAACGCGCTTGCAATATCGAGTCCATATTCAAATTCTTTTGCAATATGATTGATGACATAATCCGCCGTTCTCTCATAGTCGGAAGCTTGCTTGGCAGATCCCAAATAGAACACGTAGTCTTCAATTGTTTTCTTCTTGTGATCTCTCTTGTTGTTGCTGGGACCTCTGCCATGGTGTTTACCATCTTTGCCATTGCGGTGACCTTTATTGTAACGTCTATTTTGATTGCCTCTTCCTGACATGCTGATCGTTTCAGGCTTTCACTTATACCGCGTCTTATTCTCACTACTACTCGAGGCCTTGTCTTGATTACTCGTTACAGATTTTGTCTTGATGCTGCTCGCAGCCGTTGTTGCTGTCGTTGCGCCTATAGCGCCTTCGGTTGTTCTAACCGGAATGTACTCAGTTGTTTCCGTTTCCACGGATACGCAGTTTCTTCCTGAACTGCGATAATTTTTAATTCAATGTTGAAATCTCTTATCACCTGTCTGCTTCCCGTGTATTCTTGATACGCAGAGATCAAGATAGGTTAACACAAATAATCTTCTTATTCTGTGATCCTAAGATTGAATTAAAAATTATGAGCATTTCGATGAGTGCTCTCTTTTGTCTATCTCTGTTTCCTCTCTTTTGGATACCTGAGATCTTTATCTTAGAAAGTCTTCTTCTCTCTTGGAGATTCTTTTTCTCTCTCAGAGTTTCCTTAATATATATATCATAATATATGTATTGTATGCATGGTATGTATGATATGTATCATCCAACAGGACCATTCACACCCATACAGAAAACAAAAGGTTTACAGAGAACAACGATAAATTGGTCATATGAAAAAGAGGCATTGCTATGGCTTTAGGCACACAATTGATTGTATCGAGATGTTGATACTGAGGCCTACATCAATGTGACGCCTCAAGTTCTTGAGGAAAGTGAAATTGTCATGTCAGAGAACAGAGAAAATCCACAAACGCAAAGACTCGTTCCTCCCATCGATGAGTGACCCATATTACTTCCAACGATAATTTTGAATGGTGGGGATTGTTTTGATCGGCATACGTGTGAAGATAAAGGTGGTGACTTTCAAATGGTTCCGTGTTGTATTTGACTTTTTTCTATTCTCCAACCCACAAATTTTCCGACAAAATTTGTGGAACGCTTCAGCAAGTGGTGAATCCTTTTCTTCCATCGATTCGATATGCCCAATGCTGTCGACAAACCAGAACCGAACGAGTTATATTGATTGAATACCCATATAAGTTTCGAAGACATGTGTTTTTCTCCATTATCGCAACGTTCGTTCCGTCGAATCACGGCATCTCCTCGAACTTCCTTGCACTTTCCTTGGACCACTGGAACCTCCGTTGATGTATTTTCTTCATCATTCCCTCAACACAAACAGCCTCTCCAGTCCGAGAGTGCTTCTTTTACCATCTAGTGGCTGCAGATTTCACATCTCCGCTTGGATAATCATGATACGAACACGTCGAACGACAAACGATGGAAATTTGAATCATTTTGTTGTCGGTTTTCCCTTCTTTTCTCATCGCCAAGACAGCTTCCACCCCTTTCCTCTCTACAGTGGTTGGATTCTTGGTCTTGATAACGTTCGAAGGCTTCATATAACTCAAAAGAGCACTGCAGATAGCGCTAAATCTCTACTTTTTCACCATTGTGATGTTTCGTTGGATTACATAGTTGCAGTTAGGAGGGAGTAATTTTTGAGTACAAAAATCGCGTGGAATTGTACGCTCAAAAAATTTCGGATCGTGGACTTTCTCTTCGGCATCAACCGAACTCGGATACACATGTGGGCAAATAACCGAGTGATAATACGAAGTACTCTACTACTAGAGAGAATACGTAGCAAACAACAAAAGAAATGAACCATCGCATCTGTTCAGATGAAATTTTCGAAGCAGCTTTTCTAGAATCAGCATCTACCTGGAGTGAACTTTGGTGCTGCATTGCCTCGCCCCTCTACCTAGGGGTCCGGCTGTAGCGAGTATGTACGTAAGTACGTAGTGTACAGTTATCATGTTTATCATACGACGTACTCCAGATTAGTATACGAAGTAAGAAAATAATGATACTTCGAAGAATAATTATTCGCCGTACGTAGTAGTACCAGCGTAAAAGTTGACGATAGCATAATACGTAGTAAAGCACTACGTATTATAATCCTTTTCCCTGAGATGATGTAGATTAAGATAGTGTAAGGCTTCACAAACTAACTATTACGACATCTAAAATGAGCCAACCTAATCTTTAGTTCCAAGATAACCATTCCAATTCTCTGTGTAGTTCCTTGGCAGGACAGAGCCACCAATCTACCAACAGCTCCCTCATGAACCAAATGTGCATAGAATTCCATCAGTCCAAAGTTGCATCTCTATCATCACCAAACTACATAGGCTCCTTCACCACCACTTTAGCTTCATCATTCTCGCCCCACTACTTGCAAGTTAGCAGGACTGTGGCTCTGTCAGTCTTCATTGTTCACAGTCTCGTAGTCGCAGAGGCTGCTCGAAGGTGAATGCGGTACTTTTTTCACATCATCAATGTGATCATCATCACGCACCACCACACCATCATCCAATGGGTCAGATCTGCTCTTCACAGTCAGACTTATTACATGATTGACAGTGAATAGCTTGCGCGAGCCCGTCAACTCGTTTGCTCGCGGGATAGTTCATTGCCGTTGGATGAAGATGATGATGTTCGTACTACTACTACTACTACGTAGTACGACGTATGAAAAATTATGAATGTTCATTTTTGTTGATGACAGGTTATTTTTCATGATACAGCGTAAACAGGGCATGAAACAGAACCACTCCCACTGTCGAAGTCGTTAAGTTTTATCATGATGAGGAAACGCAAGAATGATGTCCCCTCTTCTTCGAAAGCGATAATTCCAAACCAGAACGTTGTATCCAACTTCTATATATACAACTTCCGTGATAGGGCACTCTTCATGTCTATGGTGAAGTAAGCATCAAGATTGCATTTGACAGTGAGTTCTATCTTCATTGTCACGTTATCCCAGCATTCCCATTTGCGATGAATTCCGCGGTGACGATGCTCCGTACAACCAACAAAAGGAACGGCAAGATTGGATCTTCCAATCGTCGCTTTCATACTAAAGTCTCTTTCATTCTCACAGCAGCCACAATAATTCTTCTAGCCATACTGTCGGCTCTGTTTGGTAGTAATTATGAACACGTCTCCCAAGGCGGCAACATCGCTAACTACGACCCCCTTTCAAAAACAAATCGATGGCTAGAAGATAACAACAATGACGAGGGAGATTACTCTCACTTTTCATGTCGGTACATATATGAACAAGTTCCAGACGCTGGCACAGCGCAATGTCAGTATGCCCGAACGTGCAATGGTGGTGACGGCGTTTGGGCATCGTGGGTATTTTGTTCTCCTCTTGGCATGAATGTGTGGACGTTGTTTTTGCTGTTGAGTCCCGTTATGATTGTGTGGATGGTTACGTTGTTTCGGTTGCTGGGAAGTACGGCTGAGGACTTTTTCTCTCCCAGTCTAGAAATGTTCTCATTGAAACTAGGATTGCCTCCTCGCTTTGCGGGAGTCACTTTATTGGCGCTTGGCAATGGCGCGGCCGATGTCTCGGCGACCATGTCCGCCATTGCCAGTGACGAAGCGAATGGGTATATGCTCAGTTTGGGGGCCTTGACTGGAGCGGCCATGTTGGTGGGATGTGTCGTGAGCGGGGTTGTCGTTTTGGTGGCGGAAGGAGTGACATGTCGAGGTGCCTTGGTGAGAGATGTAATGGCCCTCGCCGTTACTATTGCAGTGGTATGGATTAATCTATCCTCTGGAGTCATCACATCGCGGACTATCGCTCTGTTTTTGAGCCTCTACATATTTTTTGTTTTCGTTGTGCTGCTGGCCGACATTTACCACAGGGCGGTCGTGTTGCCGCGTATAGCAGCCGCTGAAGCTGCGGTGGCTGCCGCGGAAGCATCTGCTTTAGACGGAGCTGCCGTTGGATCGGGAACCACCGATCTTCCAAATGCTTTCATGCGGTTTGTCACTGCCTTTAGTAACTACGACAACCTTTGCGAACGGGATACAACGGTTACCACAACCACCGAACTTCCAAATGCCTGCAATAATAGCGAGTCGCAAGAACATTGTGGTCCAAGTCAAGATAGCTCAATGCCTACACCCGGAGGATTAGATATATCGCCGTTGGGAATGGGTGCATCTGGTACGACAACTGTCGACGTGCCCATACGGTTGCACGGGCAACATGGAATTTTGCATGGCGATGGACTTGTCCCGCAATCCTCTGTCGACTCCACACCAGCTCTGATGCATACTGGTTCTAGGAACTCCCCTTTCAACTCAACTGTGGAAATGGAAAATGCGGGTGGAGGCGAATACAGGTTAGTGGAAGACCATATTGATCAACTGTGCGTCGGTGACGGATCCATTGGCATCCCATCGCACAACTGGAAGGGAGCATGCGAAGATTGCAAACAAGAAATTCAAAGTGCGATCGAAGCATTGTGGGAGGATATTGCCTTCAATGGAGATTTGAAGGCATACGAGAAATTCTTGCTGTTGTGCGAGTTTCCATTTACGTTGCTACGAAAGGTACGCTTAACTCCTCCTCGCTGTTTAGTATTGTGGCATCCCAATATTGACCTTCTCTCCAATTCCGCATCAGGCATCTATTCCCATTCCATGCGAAGGATATTATAATCGAGGGTTCGTTGCCTTGTCGATGGTCCTGTCTCCACTATGGTTTTGGTTCTACATGTTGGGGCATGAAGTCAATTTGCTCTCCAAAGAAACGATTTACTTCTTTTTGACCTACATGGTTGTCTGTATAGTCATTGGTGCCACAGTTCTTCGATTCGCGCCTGGTGGGGAGGGAAATATGGCAATGTTCGCTGCCACACCCATCGCTCTGTATGGTTTCGTCATTGCGGCAACGTGGATCGATTACATCGCCGATCATTTGGTCAGCTTGCTTGATTTCATGGGTATTGTTTTGCACATTCCTGGATCCATCATGGGTCTTACTGTCCTGTAAGTGCTGCAGCTTTGGACTGTGGCTGCACGCCGTTTGCTTTGAATTTCTCTGACTTCACTAGGTCTTTTTTACTTTTTCAGTGCATGGGGAAACAGTATGGGAGATTTGAGTGCAAACATGACTATGGCTCGGAAGGGCTTGGCGAACATGGCCATGACTGCTTGCTTTGCCGGTCCCGTGTTCAACATTTTAATTGGATTGGGACTTGGTTTTAGCAACCTTCAAGCTCAAACAGGAAAACAAGAAACGTCTGTGCAACTTTCCGCCCCTATCATCACCGGTTTCGTGTTTGTGGTAATAAATTGCGTCGCCATTCTCTCTGTAGGCATGACACTAGGAAAAGGGCGGATCGAGCCTTGTTACGGGTATATTGCGGTTGGTCTGTATGCGATCTATGTCGTCACATCGATTGCTCTAGAGATCTGATCTTCCCTCAGCAACATTTGAATTAGTTATAGAACCCTGTCTTAAAACTTACAGTTATTCCGTTTATTGACTCCGTTACTCTTTGACCAAAAATTGGTCCTGCATAGCATCGATACGATTCCGAAGAGTGGCAATTGTCCTTTGGCTCGTTCGACAACATCCTCCTAAAAGAATCTTCGGGGCGCAAATTGGTCCTTCGAACTCCAGACGACGTTTCTTCCAGGTCTCGTGAATGATTGAAACGACTTCGATTAGCCGATCCGCAAACTGTGCATTATCCGCTCCTGTTCCCTCCTTCCACTCTTCATTGGCGGCATCCCATGATTCCCCACTATTGGGGTACACAACTATACCTCGTGGGGCCACATCCCTCTTGCAACAAGAAAAAATATGTTGCGCTATAGTTTTGACTAATGGAGCAATATGTACACTGTCACAGCAGTTGACCCCGATTGCTGTTATGAACTCGTTGTTGGAGTCCATGGATTGAATGATGTCCAGAGCATCCTTTAGTAAGCTCCCATCGTTCAAACGGGTCCCATCTTGACAGGCTAATGAGATCCAGCAACAGCAGGGATATTGGTGTTTTTTTCTTTGCTTCAATTCCTGGAGAACCTGACACACAACACCAACTTCCAGGAGATTGGGAATCGTTTCAACAGCAATGCCATCCGGATGACAGTCCCACAAGCCAGCTGCCTTTTGTCGATGAAATTGTAATAACGCTTGTTCGGTGACGTTGAGTGGATAATTTCCTGAATATTCCGAGCCATCTGCCATGGCCGCCCCGTAAGGGCCGGTGGAGGCCACTACAAAGGGACCCACTGATCTGGTAATAGAAGATTTTGTGGATGCTACTTGTTGGTAGATTGCGTCTCTTGCAATTTCTATTCCTTGTCGAATCATTTTCGACATCGTTTCTTTGGATACAATCGTCCCAATATCGCTTTCGTCGTCATTATTACTCCCAGTGCCCACCAATCCGAAATGACACTGATAGGTCACTGTTGTCAAAATATCGGATCCTGCCAAAAGCCAGTCAGCATGTCCTTGCTTGATATATTCACGACCTTCTTGGGTTAACAAGAGGGAGGAAGACCACAATTCTCGGTGCGAGAATGTCTGAGGAGCAATCAAGTGTTCCAAATGCGTCGAAACACCTCCATCTAACAATAGAATAGAAGGAATGCCGTGGGAAGGCGGAGCGGTGGTGGAAAACCATTCCAGTAATGTCAGAGGATGAGAATTCTGGGAATATGTCATTGTAGAAGTGAAGGACGGTTGAACGCAATTGATGGAATGAAGCCTGGAGGAGCAGCAGGATGATATTGTGAAGAACAACAACTGTGAGAAGAAGAACCGGGCTCGATCGTAAAAAAATAATAATCGCTCGGAGGAATGGAAGCAATCCTCGACAAAAAAATTGACCCCTTCGACTACGCTAGAAATGCTGCTTGATCGAAGTTTGACAGGATCGCGCAAGCAAGAGAACTTCACAGTCAATTCCTTTTCATAGTTTCGGCTTCACAGTCAACAGTCAAACAGCAACTGCGCATGCAGTAGAATGATGTTGACTCGGAGTACGTAGTACGACGTAGTCAGACCCGATTAACACAGAACACTACTACAGAACCTTTTTTTTTAATTTGTTGATAGTTGAATGCTCGAGGTGCAGAGCACGGGCATCGTATTGTATCATTTCCCAGGAATTGTCTGTGATACCAAAGGCAGCTATTATTTTTCCTTGTTACTGTTACAAGTTCCATTCATCTTTGTGCTGCGCTGGAAAATCAATCACTGTTTTTCGTTTTAACCATGAAGAGAGTATTTCGGTCCGCCAAAAAGGCTGATTTCAGCAACAAGAATGACTCTGTTTTTCCCGACAGCATTCCAAAGTCGTCGCTGGTATCAACATCCAACCCATCGAAGAGTGACATCAATTCTGTGAATGCTCCTCCTCATTCGGGATCGACCATGAGTATCAGCAGCAGAAGTACCGCCTCTGGAGTAGACCCTTGCGAGTCAGCACGAAATACAC
This sequence comes from Nitzschia inconspicua, assembly GCA_019154785.2. Taxonomy (NCBI): domain Eukaryota; phylum Bacillariophyta; class Bacillariophyceae; order Bacillariales; family Bacillariaceae; genus Nitzschia; species Nitzschia inconspicua. The sequence goes on along the minus strand of JAGRRH010000013.1, from coordinate 1,881,966 downwards.
CGACTTCCGCGAAGCAATTTCAACCGACTCGTCTGCAGACCAACGTCCAAGTATGTGCTCGTATCCGACCTGTATTGGTGTCTGAATCTAAGGAGACCGATTCCTTTTTCAAGATTCCAAAGCGACGTACATTTCTACCGATCCCCTCCAGTCGAAAGAGTTTAACTGGCATCACGCAATCTAACAATCACTCGAAAAGATGTCCTGATGAGACTTTAGTTGCATGGGATGTCTCGGGAGGAAGCACCACTGCTTCTCAAGCAGCCCAAATACAAAAGATACAAGGACGAACTCACAGCTACACACTCGATAAGGTATTTGATTCCTCAATTACTACTCAACAAATCTACAATGAATCTGTCCACCCTCTGGTGCAAGCCGCCATGGAGGGATATCACTCGACTGTCCTGGCGTATGGCCAAACATCCACCGGAAAGACCTATACCATGACCGGAACTAAAGAATCGCCTGGATTGATCGCCCTCTGCATCAAAGACTGTTTCCGCTTTGTCCAACAAAATGAGGAACCGCGAGAGTATTTGTTCCGATTGAGCTATCTTGAAGTATACAAGGAACATATTCGCGACCTGCTCAACGCTAAGACACCTCCTGAACCTGTTCGATTGTTTGATGGACCGAATGGCCTCATTATTCGTGGTATGAAAGAAGAGGTGGTCACCTCGGCACAACAAGTTTTTCAACTCCTACAGCAAGGGGAACAACGTCGACAAGTGGGTGCCACACACATGAATCAACATTCCTCAAGATCTCATGTTATGGTTCGACTTTGGATTGAGTCATTGGGAGGCGATCAAGATGAAAATACTAGAATTTCTTCCCTCTCCTTGGTAGATCTAGCCGGCTCGGAATCGGTTCGTTTGAATGGTGCAGAACGACGCGAGGAGGGTCATTATATAAACAAGTCCCTAATGACTTTGGGTCAAGTAGTTCTCAGCTTATCTGATCTTTCAAGCAACAATGGAGTCAATAAGAACGGCAAAGAGCAACATATTCCGTATCGCGACTCCAAGTTGACCCGACTTTTGCAACCTTCTTTGTCGGGAAATGCTCAAATGCTGCTCTTGTGCTGTATCAGTCCATTGGCATCACATTTAGAAGAGTCGCACAATACTTTCAAGTTTGCCACCCGAGCGAAACGGATCGAACAAAAGGCAACCATCCAAACGGTCCAAGACAAGGACGAGACCCTACTCCAAACGTACCGAGATGAAATTGAAGACTTGAAGCAGCAACTTGCGGAAGCCAAAGAACAGAAACGACAATTACTGGAGCTCCAGTCTGTGTCTTCTGCTTCAAAAATTTTATCTTCGACGCCGAAAACTCTGGGAGCTCTTAATTATGGGGAAATGGAGACGGCGACTGAAGAAATTCAAGAGTTGGTCGAAGCGATTCAAAATATGGAGAAATTGATATTGAAGAGCCGTCCCCATTCTTCTCTGGAAGAGACTCTCCCTGTCAGTAGCATGCTAGATGTCACTTTGGAGAGTCTTTTACAGAGCGATGATGAAGGAACTGATGACGATGAAGAGATGCTGGTTGATGAACATATTGGAAGGATGAAATCAGATGTTGGTATCTGTGTCAAGCCTTCAACTTCGTCGAGAAGTCCAGCTGGTGATACGGAAGATGAACTGCATTCTGAACTGACGCGCATTCGAGGGTTATTAGGATCGGTGCTTCAGAGACGGGGTGTAGTAGCCTCTCAAACGACATCTCCCGAGAAGGAGGAAGTTCGTAATCACCTGGTCTTTGCAACTCCACCGCGTCTACCTCAAACGCCAGATCGCTCCCTATCAGAGGAGCTGGATGCAGCAATGCCCTTTGACGAACAAATTGAGAGGGAAGAGAAGAAGGCTGAAGTTGAAACTTTGCGAAAGCAGCTTGAGGAATACGAACGAGCAACCACAATGCGTAAAGCAGACTCGTCATTCCTTCAGAAGCAGCTCCAAGAAAAGGACAAGCTTTTGGAAGAAGTGTCCAACTTGCTGGAAGCTGTGGAGCAACGACAAGCTCAGCTAGAGAACGAAAATGCACTATTGAAACAGGAAGTGGATTCGTTAAAAAAGAGGCGCAGTGGAACATCAATCAATCGCCAATAGTTCTACATCCCTTTTTCCTTATGGGAACCAGCCTCTCTGTCGATCGTGAAGACTTCAGGTTCCATGTAGTGACACTCCAGTTCGGTACATCCAAGGGCAGGCGTAGAAACTGTGATTCTAGGTTTATCTTTGCCCAGTCGAGCATTGCTATGTTCGTTCACGCCACCGAAGAATATTTTCGGAATCACGTTCATTCCACGGTGATGAGAACTTCTCGAAGAAGATAACCATCATCGAATCATGCTCGAGGCCGCGATTGATCGATCACAGCACGCAGCGAATGCAAATCGATTTGAGTAGCCGGTTGATGCTCAAACATTCTGATCCAGGTCTGTCCACATATCTTCCCTCCACGCGGCGTCACCAAAATTCCGACGGCCATTGGAAAACTTGAACCAGCACTGTCGAGATAGTTTATGGATTCATATGTTATAATTTATATCCTGTTTGAGTATGCTCTTTCAAACGAACAAAACACTGTCAACATGGGTAATGCGAAGATTCGATGGAAAATCTGACAGATGCTAAATGTGAGTCAAGGTTTCCGTCGCGTCCTGGCTTATGATCAGTACCAACTTCATTATACTAATCATCAACACCTACTATCTGAATCTGATTACTTTACGTCTGCTTCTTCTCCTTGCTCCCGTGAACAATAGGCAAAAAGCGAGTTGACTTGTCAGTCGTATCTTCGCTGGCCAATCCTTTGTATTTTTGATTCTGTCGAGCTCGTCCAAATCCTTTAACCTGCATTACTTTGGGAAGTTTGGATTTGTCGATCTTGTCCTCTCCTGTCGCGGCCATGGCATATTCTGCAGCTTTTTCTCGCACATCACCTTCGCCCCACTCAGACTCGTCCATGTAAAAGGCCCCACGATGATAAAACCTTTGTAAATGTTTGCTTCTGTCTTCCTGATCACGATTTTGTCGATTGACACCAGGAGCTTGAAACCGGCCAATTTTCTTGTCTTCCTCCAGGCATTCCGCATCTGTCATATTTTTCCTTCTTTGATACTCTTCTTCTTCGAGTTGTTTCTTGGTTGATTCTTCCATCGCCCTCAGTAGGCGGCCAAGCTCTCGGAGTTCCCATGCATAGCGCTGCGATTTATTGTCGATGTCGTCGTCATCATTAGGCATGGGGTTGGTGGCTCCCCCAATTTCGTCATCATCATCCTCTTCACCCCTGGAATTGTCGACCTCTGCCAATTGCTTGGCAACAAGCGCTCTAGACTGCATTTTTCGCCTTTTCTCTTGTTCTTTTTCGATCTCGAGTTTCCTTTCTTCCTCTTCCCATTTCGTTTCTTCCGAGATCATCAAATTTCTCTTGTGTTTAGGAATGAATTTTATTTGGGGCATGACCGGCTCTTCTTCATCACTACTGTCACTTTCGCCACTACTGCTGTCCGAAGCATCATCAGAACCACTGCTAGATGAAGAGGAAGGCGACGACTGATTCGTTGGTTTCGGTTTTCGCTGGATAACCTCTGTAGACTGGGTCGGCTTCGGATGCAATTGTGTAATCTCAGGTTGATTTTTCTTTTCCAGCCGAGGCTTGGATGACATTTCTGCAGCATTTTTCAAGGTCACAATTGTTGGCTCTGATTGCGCCCTTCTTGTTGCCAGAACACGGCGGCGTCGATCATCGTTTTCGTCGTCGCAGCTGCTGCTGTCACTGTCGTCAGCTCTTTTGAGTCGACGCTGCACGTCGTCATCGTCTTCTTCAGAGTTATCTCTCCTTCTCTGCTTTCGCTTGCTAGACGGACTGTCACTGTCATCTACACTGGATGAAGATGAAGAGTCGTAAGCCCGGTGACGACTCCGGTTTATTTTTGAGTCTTTGCCATCTTGACGACGACGAATCACCACCGCTGGTTGGGCAGGTAGTCGCTTTTTCACAAAGTCTTGTTCATCATCATCGTCGTTGCTCTCTCCCTCTTGCTCGATTTCTTGTTGTAAGTTCGTTTCCATCAAAGCTTCTTCTCGTTCCGATTGCTGTTGACGTTTCGATAATTCTTCTTCCAATAGCGAGTGGTGAGCCAATCTCTTTTTACTACTCTTTGCTCTATAACGCGACGGATTGTTCACTGCAGAATGTTGGTGATGAGCGCTTCTTTTTTCGGACAAAAGTGCCGCCGTCTCAGCTGCTGATAATTTGGAAAAATCCACCTCTTCTTTGGGATTACGCTTTGTCGACTGTTGGTGTTTTGGGACGGACGTGGATGGCCGAAAGGCAGCCATTTCCTCATTCCCACCGATCAGGGCATTAAATTCGTCGCGGCCAAATGACTTCGCCATTTTTTAGTTTGTATAGCTGGTTTTGAATGAATAAAATCGACAAGATAACAAATGTTTTGTTGTCCAGTAACAGTACGAGGGTATAGACGACGACAACTAGAGTTGTTTTGCAGTATCGATGAGATATTGTTGTGGTAGAAAGTAACTGCAAAAACGACTCCTGCTTTATTCGCTTGTCGTTGTAACCTCAAACCTTTGACGGTCCCGACGATGAAAGGTGATGTCTTCTTGTCGCACTGTCAAGCATCCTCTGCTTGAAGATTTTCCGACAAAGTCCCTTGGCACTTTCCCTGCAGCTTGTTGTCAGTTCATCATCAGGACAGGTTGTCAAGGGTGTCAGAGTTTTTTGACTGTGAAAACCGCTCATCCCATCAACAGCTTCGTAAACCCCAAATTTTTTATGAAAGCACAAAGTTTCCTGGAGACCGCTCCAGTTGACGTCATTCACAACGGCACGCAGCCAGACGCGTCGAATGAGTCAATCAGTCGTATGTGAACTAGTGATTACGTGATTACGGAGAACACTGTTTCGACTACGGCACGTCGTACTGTACAACTGTACGACTACCGGTAGTACGGTAGAACGTGAACCGCAGCAATAGACGCTACGAATTTCACTCACAGTACCTTATCATCTTTATACCGTATGCTGTTATTGTGTTTTGTTGTAGCTATTATACTCGTTTCTCCAACATCAACAAATCGACAATGCGATACCCACGAGCCGCGACAAATGTATCAGGGGCAGGAGAGAACAGCAACAAGCAATCACAGCCAGGTAACCACCTATTGTCAGGTGTTACACCGTCGCCCCAAAAAACCCTTTATCACCCGTCCATATTTCGTTATTCCTGTCGTGGCCGTCTTTCCCTGGACTCGAGAAACGGCGGAAAATCCCAACACTCCGCTGGCGTTTGTCGTGGCGTCCAATCACAACTGGAACATATAGATCAATGGCGCACCATGACTCGCGACGACGCAATTTCTATCTTTCAAACCAAGTCTTCCGATTATTATCAAGACGCAGATAAAGATGCCGGAATCAATCCTCTGGATCCAGCGACCGCTGGTCCGGCCACACCTGCCCCCAGCGGAGGACCTTCTTCGGACGGCGGCGCCCATGCCCAAGCCTTGCAGGCAGTTTACTTGTCCAATGTGTTGGTATATCCGAACAGCGAGGATGATGACGTCGAAAAGAACAAGAAGGTCCTCAAGAGAAGCAATAATTTAACGACGCCGGAACTAGAAGAATGGAGATGCTATGGCTCAACAGAAATCGACTTGTTGGTCCTGCGGCCGGACACCGGGAAATGAGGCCTGGAAAACACACAACAGGAGGAAGAGATAATCGCAGCTGTAGCACCCTACACTGCTCCAGGCATGCAAGTTCGCGATCTGACCACTACCACCTTTGGAAAGGAACGAACAAGAACCGTTCGCCTGGGGATTTTAGAAATTGTGTACTCCACTTCCATGGATGCCGTGGAAGATGCCGAAGAAGACCCACACCACAACTTGCCGAATCAAGGTCGCCAAGCACAAAAGGATTCCAAAGAAAATGATCACGATAATCCTAATTCCAAAGGACGTCGAAGAAATAGACAACTAGAAGACAATGAAGAGGAAGCTATCATCTCGTTGTCGACTCCGGCGCGAGTCTATCAATCGGCGCAAAGCATTGCCAAGCAAATGGAAACCAATGCCAAATTGTTGTACGAATCAACCCAAGACAGTTTTCCCGAACGAACCGTCGAAGCGGGAAAACGCGTCTTTGAGGAGCTACCGCATACTTTGGAGCGAACTGTTTGCATGATGAAAAAGATGATCAACTTTTTCGGAAGCCAGGATGATGAAAAGGACGACGACTAGCTTGGGCTATTTTAAAGCAGTGTTTAACCAAGATTGCGTATGATTATTGTAGTATAATGGATGCTGTACTACCAAGCCCGTTAGCGAATGTTGTGATTGTACGACTGCCGGCAGTTCCATATCATCACATCTACTCATCATCTCTAAATCTCTAGGAAGCTCGCTAGCCATCTGTTAGAGAAGCAAAAAAATATGTTGCCAGGTTTGGCCTCAAACGTTCCACTGTAGTACAACGTACGACGCAATCATTGGTCGAAGTTGAAAGTCCGAAAAGCAGAACACGACGTTCAAATTTAGCGAGCTTGCATCCCAAACCTGCAATCAAAACTCCAAACATGCGATGAGGCAGACCATCTTGTGCCGTACTTCGGTAAATTGCGATGTCCTACGAAAGAGCTTTTTTTATTAGGAGAGACGGAAAACTCATCGGGCAGTTATGATAAAATTTTTTTCGATTCGAACATCTTTCATTTTTATATTTTATTTTTTGGACAACAACTTTTCTCATCGTCATCATTTTTTCTCGGTACGACGCACAGTGTATTGTAGCTAATGTTTTTTTACATCGCACACACGCCATTACAACGCGGCCACCTCACTGCAGCGCATACTTGCTCTACTAGCTGCCGGTAGCAAGCACAGGTTTACTATTAGTTAGTACAAGCTCACTTTCCCTGTTCATTCAACTCTGCTTTCTCCTGCTTGCAACAGGTTGCCATCGGCAAAACAATACACATCAACTTAATGTCTTCTACCGCAAGTAAAAGCCGTCATGCACGTTTGCTGCAACGGACTTCGACCCCTATGTTGGAAATGATAGAAAAACAGAGAGGAAGTACGACATCGAAATCAGAAACCGGAAGCACCCTTCATCAGTCATCTCAAGACTTGGTCGAGACGGTCGGCCACGACGGTGGTGTTGGCATGGGCACTTCTGATGGATTCACCTTCTTCATGGACACAGATGAACTTACGACAAGCTCACCGTCTCTGCTAGTGGAACAACAAACTTCAACGGACTTGAAGAGTGATACATCGACTTCCAAGAGAAGGAAACACAAGGACGGCAAGCAGAAAAGTTTCGACGAGCTTGACGTAGACAAATATATGGCAAAACGAGAGATGTCTCCTTTCCAGGAACGCATGAACGCTGTCACTGTCATGCCGGGGGCTTTCTACTGCATCATGTTTGTGCTTTCTGGAGCTTGGCTCAGCCCTTCGTTCGTGCAAGATCATAGCAAAAGCGTCATGGCAGCAGCTCCATTTGACGATACACAATGTCTCAACTGGAGCTGGATGCCACATTTGCACGCAGCCCCTCCTCTCCCTTTGGTCGCGGCTGCCTTGGGCATTGTGGCTCATGCCCCCTTCTCTTTTATCTACCACTGGAAGTTTGCCCATCGCCTACCTGCCGGTCTGCCTCGGACCAATCACTGGAGCCGTCGAATGGACCAAGCCATGATCCATTTCTGTTCCGCATGTATGGCTTATGCTACAAGCGGTCGACTGGATTTCTTTCTAGTCAACGCTCTCTTTAATTTGGATTGCATCTATCGGCACTTCATCCCCAAAGTCTATCCGCGACGAAATCAAATGCGCATCTTCCTGTCGTTGGTAGCGTACACCATTCCGTTATTGCGAAGAGGCGATTGGGATCTTTTTGTTAAGCTTTGGTCTTTGTTCACTGTCAGTGGATGGCTATTTGGTCAATATCCGATTGGTGGATGGTCTCATTCGGTCTTCCACATTGTCATGGCATTTGTTCCACCCTTGCTTATGACTGCTGCAGTCGAACTCCCTGCAAGTCACAAGCAGCTGGAAGTGGCAGCCCAATGTGCGCTGTTGGCAAAAGACAACTTGGTCGTTTCATGATGACGTCTATGATCTATGACCATCGGCATGAAAATGGAAGCACACACACACATTACTGTTTGATCACCCTGATCCTTTGTCATATCACAGATTTTCAGTTTAGCAGGCGCACGCGCACGCGCACGCGCGTACAATCTTTCATTTTTCTTCCGCATACGACGTACTGTAGTAGAGGTAGCTATGATAGTAGCTAGCTACTAGGTAGCATTGCCTGAGTATATTTTGACTATGGACGAACAATTCCACTCTACCCTACCAGAGGAATTCAACCCGGAAAGGCTGATGACTGAATGAGCTCCATCAGATTTCGTGGCGAGTCTCTAGTAGATTCAGCTAAATCTCGTTTCGACACAGCCATAACGAGATTGTGTCGACCATAAAGATCGGAAAACATCGTTCAGATTATCATGCTTGAATAAAGTCCAGAGATTCCAGATCCTCAATTTACAGTTAATGCTGGTGGTAACACACCCTAGCTAACCAATGGAACTCCACAGTCGTAAGGCTACGGTATCTACAGTACTGGTGAACGTAGAAAATCAAATTTTTAACGGGATTGGATGGTACGTGAAGACATCAATGCCTCGCGATGGGGACTACAACTCCCCAAAGGGTCGCTGACAGACATGCAGTCATTTCTGCAAAAGATGCCGGAGAAAGTAGCAAGATACACTTTTAGATGCAAGAACGACAGTTGCACCTCCCAACTACCTCACAAAGAGTGAGATTTAAGGTCGTCATTATCATCTCAAGTCTCCCCCTACTCACTCAACTGTCGAAATCGATTGGAGCATAATTGGGAAAAGACAGTCTCTTTGCACCCAATAAGCTCCGACGAGCCATCGTATTTTCGTAAGCCTCACAGCCAGCTGCTGCATTTGCCCCAATATTGTCACATCCCACGAAGAATTAAAGCGACGCTATCATGAAGGTGACAAAACAGGATATGCGATGGATGAATGAACCAGAGAAGTGGAAACAGAAGGATGATGAAATCAAAATTACATGTCCTATGGAGGTGAGCCTGTGATGTTGCTGGGTTAATTTCTTTTCTTCTCAGAAGATGTCTCTCGAATCGCAACTGACATGCTTTCATTATCTTTGTTGGCAGGTCGACTACTGGCGCAACACTCTTCATGGATTTGTCAAAGATGACGCCCCCTTCTATTGGATGTATGTGGATTACAATTTTGAGGCGCGACTAAGCATGAAAGGCAAGTACAAGTACTTGTACGACCAGGCAGGGTTGATGCTCCGCCTCGACGAGGAGAACTGGATCAAGCTTGGAATTTGCCATTATCGTGACCAATTATATGTGAGTTGCGTGTTCACACGAGGAAACTCAGACTGGTCGACTCATCGACTTCCGAAGACAAAGATTGAATGGTTTCATGTTTGGGCCAAGAGACGCGGAGAGGTAGTCGAGTGTTATTACTCCCTCGACAACGAAAATTGGATTCGGATCCGGCAAGGATACTTTACCGATGCTCCTAGACTTCGCGTGGGGATGATGTGTGCAGCCCCTGAATCGGCAGGATTCAAGGTGACTTTTACCAATTTTTTGATCAAAGGTGGGGTCGACGATGAGGACGAGGAAAGCGTGGAGGAAGACGAGGACGATGATTTCAATGACCGATACGCGATGAAGAATCCTGCTCTTTCCCTTCTACCGCCAGAAGAGGGCGGTACTCTTGGCAGAAATTGGGAAGAGGAAGGTAGCTACGGAGAAGCTGAAGAAAATGAAGAGGAGGAGGTGGAAGATTAACCCATAAATCATTTCTGGCAAAAATGAAATGCTCCAGAAGCACTAGTATTCGACTGGTCTAGGACATACAGTTTGTAGCTTTAAAAAAGTACCAAAGACTACGATAAAAATATTCTTTCTTATCTAGTTTGATACCTAGCTAGTTTTAGGATGTCGCACATCCATCAAGACGCGGTCAGGACAGGTTGGGTTTTCTTACAGTTTTGAAGTACGACGACCGGTGGTAGTTTCACAGTGCGACCTAATTAAGATTAAGGATTCCTGGGTCAGAATGACTGCGGGTGATGACGTGATGACCGTATCTATCTTGGGCAAATTCCTTTCTGCAGCCTCACCTTCTTCCTTTCCACTGAAAACTCTGACTGTGAATGTTGCCGCATATGTTCATTTTCTTCAACAAGTTTCCTCGTATCCTAATCTCCGTGAACGATGAGCGATGAAGAATATTCTGAAGGCGACGACTACAACGACGAGCCTCAAGAACGTGAGCGAAAGCAGGGGATGCATTGGTTGAACGAACCCGAGGAGTGGTCCCAGCATCGTACGACCGTCATGATGCGCTCGTCTCCTGGCACAGACTTTTGGCGCAAAACCAAGACCAACGATATTGTGGATAATGCCCCCTTTTACTATCTCGAAGTGGAGGGTGACTTTGAGGTGCGCGTCAAGGTCAAGGCTAACTATGATAATCCAGATGATCAAGCAGGAATTATGGTCCGTGAGGATGAAGAGAATTGGACCAAGCTGGGCATTCAAATGGTAGGAGATGTCCCACACATGTGTGCCACTGTCACTCATGACTACTCGGACTGGTCCCTCCACCCTTTGCCAAACTTGCCAGAATATATGTGGGTAAGTCTCCCGTCAAAGTTCATCCAGTTCTCCCTCGCAATACTTCAAACTCACGTTTTCTGGAACTGTGTTTTTCCCCCTAAAAGATCCATGCAAAGAAGATCAATTCCGGTCTGGAGGTATACATTTCAGAGGACAGTTTTGACTGGATGCAAATCAGACAGGGAGACATTGTTGAAGATGCTATTCTCCAGGTTGGCTTGTACTGTGCCTCACCTAACTCGGATGATGGCTTGGAAGTAATTTTCGAGGATTTTATGATCAAGGATGAAGAGAGATAGGTTGCATCAGATGGTGCTGTTTTAGACTCGTGCTGAAGGGCCTACGAGCAACGCCCAAACTACTTCAGTAGTTCTTAAGAATCACGAGTTTAGATACAATCAGAAGGCTATTTTTTCCAAGAGTTTAGGAACTCTTTTGTAATTGTGAAAGCAATCCATGGAATATCAACGATACTCATCCGTACGAGTAGTAGGTAAATAAAGGTGGCTGCACGATGCTCGGTATTCGGAGATTCTGGTGGCAATCTTTACAGTAATAAAAATATAAATGGCGATGCCAGCTACTAGTAGTAGAGTGAGCTACCGACAAGTTCCGTATTATCTATGAACAGGTGCTGTCCAAAAGTAGTGCGGCGCATAAACTGCTTGACCGTGAAAATCGGATGTGTAGCGTCATTTAGAAAAGACCCGATTCGCCACGAGCAAAAGGATCCAAAAAGGCGACGGAGAATCATGGCGACCTGATCATCACATTAACTGTAATCAGCATCACCTCACAGCGCTTCTAAACTGTCATTGCTGCTATTTTGCATTGCGTCTATCAATCTCCATCGTCCTCTCACAAGTTTCACCCGACTTCCTTGCATCTACAGTTCCTTAAACCACGCATAGAGGGTAAAAATGTTTGATTCTGATGATGACGATTTCTTACGGAATCCGGAAATATTCCGAGTCCTTGACGGTGCCGTAACGATGAGACGGAGTGTAGATAATAATGATGCCAACAATCAAGGTGATATTATTGTCGCCGACACCCCGGTTCTTTCTTCCGGTACAACCGCTCAAGAAAGTCCATGGGTGAACACAACCATAGTCGCTTCCATTAATGAGGGTGGTACAATAGAAAATGCCAGTCGTAGAAATGGAACAGCTGCCAAGAACACAGCCAACCCAAGTGATGGTTGCTCGTGGTCGCAGCAACACAAAGGTCCTTCCCGTTCATCGTACTCTTGTTTTCCAAGCAAAAACCAGCCTCATCCTGCCGTAGAATCCGTCGACTCGTCAAGTGGCTATGAAGTCGAAAGCGACATCGTACGCGAAGAAGTGTCCGGTGGCACTGAGACAATCACGAGCGACAAGGGGACTGTCCACGAGAAAACTACCACGAAGACAATCACTCTGTCGGATCCAAAGGCTTGTGAACAGAGTCCTGCTACCAGTAAGGACAACGGTGCTGGCATGAAGAGTGCCGAATCATTCGCCACCAGTGGCAGCAGCAGCAGTAGTTGTAGCAACGACACATCCATCCTTTCTTCTGACGACAGTTGGGTATCGAACTCGTCCACACCTGCCAAAAACAATCCAACCATCGCACTAAATCTGACCAACGACGGCCATACTAGTCGAGCCTCTTTGACTGAATATTCTGCGAAATTTCAGGTAGCCTCCAATAAAAAGATCCCAAATCCATACTCGAACAGAACAAGAGCTAAAGCACCGCTTGCTGGTGAAAATCGCAAAGACACCACCACTAGCAGGGGTAACTCACGACACTTTTTCATGGCGAACGATAGTGAAAGCGGTGATGAGTCTTCATTATCATCGGGTAGATCATCCAACGACCAAAATCAAATACGACACGATCCCACCCCAACTGAAGAAAACCTAAAGACGAGTGTGAGCATCACTAATTTATCCTCTCCCAGCGACTCCTCTACGTCAGTAGAGGCATTGGTTCAAGTACTGCACCCAAACCTGATGGAAAACCCCACACCAGACATCGAAGATTATCGTCCAAAAAACAAAGATGATGAGGAACCGGAAATCGACCCATCTTTCTACGCTCCGTCCGTACGTCAACAAGGATCACGTCCACTATTGAAGGAGTACAATAGTCAAACGCATCCTCCACATGTCCGCAGGAAAGTTTCGGTGGCTAGCTTGTTTGCTCCACCGATGGATAGGCTTTGGACTGGAAAATTCCAAGAGTTCAATCATTTCCAGTCGGAAATGGCCAAATGGATATGCGATACCGATGACAATGTTGTGGTTTCGGCTCCAACTGGTGCGGGGAAATCAACAATTTTTGAGATTGCCATGGCTAGATTCCTCACCATAGGCTTGGTTGCTCAAGGTGATACTGCATTCTCCAGCCAGAAGGAGAGTGTTTCCAAGGCTCGGAAGATCATTTATATTGCTCCATCGAAAGCTCTCTGTGAAGAACGTTACGAAGACTGGTCGAGACGCTTGCAGGCATTGCAGCTCGGGATCGAAGTTGCAATGATTACCGGTGACGCGGCCGATCCTGGCTTGTCCTTCAGTGATCTAGCCTTTGCTCATCTCATCATTACCACACCCGAAAAATGGGATTCAATGACCAGACGTTGGCAAGAAAACTTCTATTTAATTGCCTCTGTCAAGCTTATGCTCGTGGATGAAGTCCACTTACTTGGAGACAAAGATCGGGGATGGTGCCTCGAAACAATTGTCTGCCGAATGAAAACAATTTCTCGTGCTGCTCAATCCATCGAAGTTGACTCGACCGACATTAGTAGATCGAGTTATCCAGCGACAAATCCAGACGCCATCAAGATGCCCTTCCGAATGGTAGCGGTCTCCGCAACGCTACCAAATATTTCGGAAGTAGCTGAATTCTTTCACGCCAATGAAGCATATTCCTTTGACGATAGCTATCGCCCGATCCCACTGGCAACGCATGTCATTGCAATGGGAAACCGGGGCAGAAATGAATGGAAATTCTGGAACAATATGGTAAGTTGTAATGTTGCAAGAAACAAACTTTCTTCGGTCGTCAACAAATAGATCCTCACCATTGTGATTGTGTTACGTTGCACAGGGGCAACATGTCCCCGAAGTTATCAAGCGATTCAGCAACGGCAAACAATCTCTCATATTTTGTCATACCAAAAAGGAAACAGAAAAAATTGCTGAATTGTTGATCCAACGGAGAGCTTTCGGGAATAAAAATGTGAACACCTCCGCCAAACCGGGGACAAGAGATTACTTCCTTGACCACGGTATTGGATATCATCATGCGGGATTGGAAAAGGATGAACGACGATCGATTGAACAAGCTTTTGCAGAAGGAAAGATCACATGCCTGGCATCCACTAGCACCCTCGCGACTGGTGTCAACCTCCCAGCTCATCTGGTTCTAATCGTCGGTTCCCGGACTTGGAGAGGAAATGGAAATGGGTACGAAAATATCGAGACCTCGCAACTACTCCAAATGATTGGTCGTGCCGGTCGTCCAGGACTCGATTCAAGTGGAACAGCAGTCATTCTGACGGACAACGAATCTCGAACTGCGCTGGAACGACAATTGAAGACTGGACTCTGCCGAGCCCAAAGCCAACTTTTGTCCCGTCTCCCAGAGGTACTGAATTCAGAAATATCGAGTCTGGTGGTACAAAGTTTTGAAAGTGCAATTTCCTGGTTGCGGAGCACTTTTCTGTTTTGTTGCTTGGATTTCCATGGACCTTCTGAAGCCATATCGACAGCTCAAAAGATCTGTCGTGAAGCAATACAACAATTGCACGAAATCGGTCTCGTTGAAATGAACGGCAATAGAATCGAGCCCCAACCAGGTTGTCACATAATGAGCAGGCAACTGATCACTGTTGATGCAATGAAGACAATTACATCGTGGCCTTCGGATGCAACACAGTATCAAATATTGAGATCCATTTCGATGGTCAAAGATCTGCACCAGTCCGTCCGTAGAAACGAAAAGAAAGAACTTCGAGAGATCCACAAAACGGATATAATCAAATTCAAGATTTCCAAAGCGCTAAGCAAGTTCACCGTGCAAGACGAGAGCCAGAAGGCGTTCATCCTACTCCAAGCTATAATTTCTCAACACGAGTTCCAAAACCAGACCCTGAAACAAGAAATGGCTTCGTTGACGAATGGCGCAGCAAAAATTTTGTCTGCGGCTCAAGAATACTGCATCAGAGCATCCAAGTTTGGTAATGTCGCGAGGCTGTGTTTTATCTTGCATCGGTCGTTGATGGTTTGTCTTTGGGGCGTCGATTCTGGCGTCTTGAATCAAATTAATGGGGTTGGGATGACCTGCGTCAAGCTACTTCGACAAAAAGGAATCTTCAATTTTCGACATGTCGTAGAGTCTACCGAAAAGGATATTGAACGAGCGGCTGGAAGAAAGTTCCCTTTTGGAAGAGAATTGAAAACAACTGTTCAAGAGTTGTTGCGTGATAATCTGGATCTTTCTGCAAAAATAGAATTCATTCGAGGTTCGGGCAGACCTGACAGCGTTGTGGTGACACTCAACGATCCCGGTGATTCCACTGATACCATTGGAACACGAAATGGAGACCCTACGGTTTCGCACACGATCATTGTGTACTCAGATAGTTCAGCAGAGTCGGTTCTCTTGTGTGAAGAAAACATCACTAAACCTTGCTCTTTCAGAGTGCCTCTTCCGCAAGGCGTGCGTAAAATCCATTTGACAAAGCTGGCTTCTGTAGTCGGATTGGATGACAGTCTTGTTCTCGGTACCGACGGAGAAGCTGACGATCGCCGCTCTGCAGGGACGGAAGGGATCGCCAAGAATGAAAGAAAACTCAGACCCGATTCTTCACCAAAGCCCGAAAGTTCAGAAAGAAACCTCAAGACTCGGCAGCTTGAAGTTCCCTTCATCTTCTCCAAAAAGAGGAAATCGTTCCCAAGGCCAGGCATGGAAGATCCTTCTCCAACGATCACTCCCAACAGAGACGAAATCCCTGATCACAGCAGAGAAACAAGAACTCGGGAACAAAATTGGCGACAAGACAACGATTTCCTGCATGAAACAGAGAGGCCGTTGTCTCAGAATACTCAATCGAGTCGCGTCGTATCAACTTTCTGGCAACGTCGTGCGAGTGCATCCGAGCCACCGATCAACATCACTCCACCAATGTATGAAAGAGAACCGAGAGTCCATAAACCCCGAGACAACAATCCCCATGAAGATGAGTCATCGAGCGATGTGCGGGAGAGACCCAAATTCACTGCTGTGACTCGTGAAGACAGCTTTTTTGACTGGTTTAACCCATCACGGAATGAGCGCAATGTGATGCCATTCAGAGACAATGAATTTTCTCGGGATACTGGCGGTAACTGGAGTAAAACTCTCCAGAGCGCATCCAAATCACAGCAGCGGGCGTTCACAGGGAAAAAAGAAAATCCCTTTCGGTCTTTTACGCACGACCCAAACGACAGCGAGGGAAGGCTGAAAGACCTCTCGCAGAATAAACAGCAATTCTCCTCGAGACAATTCAAAAGAACCAAAAACTGTCATCTTGAGCGTCGAGCTACAAGCACAAACCAACGAGCATACTTGCGTCAAACTGCTGCGGAGCTCGAAGAGAACCGCCAACGCATCCAGTTCGCTCGATTCGACCAGCATTTTGCTCCACCACACGATGCATCCGGATATTCACACCCCTCCAATCACAGTGCTCCTACTCTATACAGACCTACTTTAGAATTCGGCCATGGGTCTTCCAATAGCCGCTGTCCACATTATCCCCAGATTCATCTTAACGATCACGACATTTGCCCCTCGCAAAAACGATGGTACTCCCCTAAGGTAGCTCTACGCCAGCACCTATATGCGACACCGAGCGAACTTCAAGGCAACAATTACCAAATTATTGATCCGTTCTTAGGCATCCATGTAAACCCAGAGGCATCGTCACCGTATCCGACCCATGGCTACTTCCAGCACAATGAGTTCGACACTCGAAATGGACAGTGTGAAGAACACAGCAGAGTAGTACCTCCTTCCGAAATCGGGTTTCACGGTGCTCCACAGGAATGTGACCGTTTCATTGAACAGAGTTGCGAGAATCGTGGAAAGAAATTCATGGAAGAATGTCGCAGTAAATCAACTTTCTATGATGTAAACGACGCCTTCGGGTCATACTTCTAGAGGACTGGTATCGCAGACATCAACGGCGGCGCCGATTCGAATTCTTGAAATGCTCTCATTAGGCGGTCCTTTTGACCTCCTCCCTCAAAGGAAAGGTTCTCAAACGAAACAGCTTGATTGCTCAACAAACTGATACCTCTGAAATTGATGGCATTGCTGACTTAACGTCCCTGAGCCACTGCCCTAGAATACGAGAAATCGCCTTGTAGCCTTGTTCAATATCTTCGGTATCGTTCCTATTGGGTCCCAGGTGGGACAAGTCGGAATGGTGAGCTCCGTTGGGAAAGTTCAGGGCAACTAGCGAATCACTGAGATTTGACTTGATGCCACTGACCGACCAGCCATCTTTTAGCCCATTGGTAAACAAAATATGACTAACGTTGTACGTAACTAAATCGTCAAAGTGCCACTTTTGTACAATCTCGTAGGGCCGAGGGGACACTCCAAATCGGGATTGGCAGTGTCGAGTGAGCCATTCCAAACTCCACTCGCGAGGAACAAACATGGAATCTTTGGAGAACCCGATGGCTTCTACCAGCAATGTGCAAGTTTGAAAGTCCCACGACTCTCCATTGTCTCCAGTTCCAACACCGCTCCAATCACCACTGGAGATGGTAGCGTGGGGACCAGATGGCATTTGTAGCGTCATAGCCCAGCACCTCGTCGCATTGTCAGAATCGTCTTTTCGACTCAATCGTTCGACCAAGAAAAGTTTGACCTTTTCGATCGACGTAAGTGACTGGGATGTGAATGTTTCGCAAGCCTTGTAAAAGCGCGTAGCCGTGCTAGGTGGATAATCGGACATGTTGTCATTAGCGAAGGTATATCCCACCACCATCATCAGCTCTTCCACCATTCTAGTGTTGGGGTCATCATCTTGGAGAACATAGTCTGGGACCGTACCTTCACACACACCAATCGAAGTGGCTGCCAAGTCGTCGCTGGTCAAAATTGCCAATTCCACATCGTGCAAGGCCGACTGAGTTGCCACTGCGCACCCCGGAATTAAAGTTTCAGCCACATTTGTAATGTGATTGTAATAGGCAAATTGATCGACTTGTTGGGCATAAAACCCCATAGGAGCACTAGCTGCATAAGCCATGTCCACTATATTGGGGAACATGATACGGGCCATGGCGGAGAGCCAGCCCGGGTAGGATCCACCAACGGAAATAATGGGACAGTATTCGGGAGAGGCCCGATCTTTTGAACAACCAAGTTGATTGCCGCGAACATGGTCCAACAGGGTCAATGCGTCGTGCAAAGCTTGTTCTGGAGTAAAGAGTTTGACTCTGAGATCTTCCTCTACTTTTTTCACGGCGGTGAAATTCAAAGGCTGCGATTTGCCATAGAACCGATGCTCCGGTTCGAGCACAAAGGCACCCCATTGTGCAGCAAGGTGATCACCAATGAAAGGATAAAAGATCCCCGTTTCGGGAGATATGGCGCCTTCTCCTCCCAAAATCAAAAATATGGGATGACCAGGTCCTAGGAAATGCTCGTCTAAGGTATAAAACCGTTGGGAGTAGAATTGTTGCCGTACCGTATTGTCATCAAAAAGGTGATTTACAAGTTGTTCATCAAAAAACTGTTCGGGTCGAGGAATTCCGGCTAAGGCGATGTAAAGAGAAGGCATGGCAGAAGGATTGAGGTGTGCCATGAGAAAGGGACAGTTGTTGTAAGCATAGTCATGGTGGAGCGGTTGGACGGAGTGTGCAACCTCATTGAAATGATATGACTTGATTGTTGGGACGTTTTAGGTATTGTCTGTGATGTCGTACAGTTCGAAAAATAAATCATTCGGGAAATTGCAATTATCGACACCCAAGCCTTATTTCGACACCGACATTATTATCTCGACACTGTCATTATTACTTCAACACCATGGATTATACATCATTATTTACTACGAGTATTTCAACACATTAATTCCCCTCTTGTTATTTCAACACCGTGCAATTATTATTTCAGACACCTGTTTCTTCCTGTCCCTGTAGTAGAGACTTCTACCATTAAAATGAAGGACGAAAAATAGGTCCGAATGGCTGTTTCTATGTCTTAACTGTAAGTCCGGATCTACCTTCGGATAGCCCACTGTGTACCTGTGGAAGCAATAGACGTCCTTGAATCGAACTTTTTGAGGGAACCTGCTGGTTGTTTAGCAAGTTCGATTTTGCATTAGCTAGCTAGTTGCGAAAGATGAAAAATTGATGATTGATGTTGTCATTCAAGCGCGATTATTAGTAGTACAAGCTTGTTCCTTCGACATAAACGCTTTATTGCATGGTAGTTCTGTTTAGTATGCCAATCAATCTACCGGCAGTTGCACGTCATTGGATGTCTGCATTACTCCGTGCGAAGTGGATCTACTAGTGGGCTCTATGCTAGTGTGCTCCGAGATCTTTACGTCGTAACCTTTCCTTGTTTAAAAAGTCCTTACTCCTACTCATTCATCATTGTCGTCATCCTCGTCAGTTTGGAAGAAGGTATAACTGAGTGTAACGTCTGTTATGTACGACACTTGAGGATCGTCCAGCATTTCAGGATCAATAAAGAAAAACACTGGCATTTCAACCGTTTCTCCAGGCAACAACCGCTGCTCTTCAAAACAGAAACATTGGATTTTTTGAAAGTACAACCCTACTTTGGGAGGATGCACGTTATATGTGGCTACGCCAGTGATGGCCTTGTCAGAATGGTTGGTGACCCGAAAGAAGGAAAGAGCAGTTTCGCCAGGCACCACCTTGACATCCCGTGCAACGGGTTCGAAGCTCCAAGGCATACGATCATTAATAGTCGAATCAAATCGTACGGTAATCAAATTTGCATTTTCCACTGGTCGCAAAGAGGCCAATCGTTGGGCTGCCTCTTCATCGGTCCATGTATGAACACGTGCCGATGATTTTGGTGCTATTGTTTGTATCAAGGACCGAAAAGCCTTTTCGATGGCGTTGGGTTGTCCGTTTTTGCCTTCAAAAATTACACGTTGGGTCGTCCCCCCAAAGCCCGTCGCTTGACAGAACATTTTGTAGAGGGGTACCGAGGCATATGTAGCACCGATAGCTCCAACAACGACTGCCACCATGTACCATGCCACTTGGGTGTTGCGTTCTTCCGTCGTCATTCGTCGTATTGCTTGTTGTGACGATGATGGGGAGGATTTGCTTTTCCAAAATGACCAAGAAAGTCCTTGGCGTTTCTTTTTGTAGTATTCATAAGATCGGCTCTGAGGTGTAGAGGAGGAGGACTTTTTTGCGGAAGAAGTGGAACTGTCTGCAAATGTCCTTCGAATCATCAGGGATTTCGACAGGGATGTCATGTCGTTGCAGCTGCTGTTTTGTGCGGAGCGAATCATGTAATTCAGCACACGATGGCAAGATTGCCGGGTGATCGGCTCTAACGTAGCTAGCATTGTGTTCGTTCGTTATTGATCGAAGCAATAATGGATTTATGGAGTAACGCTTCGATCGTTGTGGTTGAACCTTCTGATGATGTGTACTGTAGCAGTAGATAAAATATTATTTGTGATGACACAGGCGCAGCGAAACGCCAACACCATCACGATGATGGTCCGAGCAACAATTTATTTTGGGACGGTCGACAGTCGACAGGGTTAAATGGGACGTGCCACATTCTTACAGTCCTCTACTAGCTAGGTAGTTAAGTACGACCGGTCGAGCAAGCACTACCTAAAGGAGTGTAGAGCAAATGTAAGGTAAGAAATGTCAAAATAATGTTCTCCCACCAGAGAACGTTGTACAATTTACAGTTAGGTATTGTAGTAAAACGGAGGAATATGAATAGTGCTACTTTACTCCGTAGCTACTAGTAGAGTAGAGTATCTAAACTCTAAATAACAGTAAACTCGGATCTCACAGTCATGTTTAAAAATAAAGAGTGAAAGTAGACGTCAGTTACAGTTAGCGGTAGTCTACTGGCTAGCTAGAAGAAACAGGTATTACGCTCTAACTGTAAATGGCAAGGTTTCTACAGCTTGGAATCCAACTGGACTTGTATTGCTCCCACTGCTCCACCATCCACATTCAAAATCACACCAGTACACCATGCCCCAGCTCGAGAACTAAAATATATGCAAGCACCGGTCATGTCATCTTCATTGCCCCAACGTTGCAAAGGAATGGTCTGAGCCACCTTTTCAGGTGTGGCACCCCAGCTTTCCAGTCCTTGCGTCATGCGGGTTTGCACAAAGCCTGGAGCCAAGGCGTTGACGGTAATATGCTGACGAGCCAAGTCAGCGGCTAACTTCTTGGTCAAGGAATGAACAGCTGCTTTGGAAGCATCATAGGCATGCGTAGGAGCGCTTTGGGGAATCAATCCGACAATGCTGCCAACGTTGATGACACGAGCCGGATTATCCGGTGTGGCAGCATTTTGTAGCAAGGGGATACATGCTTGTGTCAAATAAAACATTCCTTTGACGTTCTGTCAGGGAGGGGGGGGGGGGGGGGGGACAGGAGAGCTGGTAAGGCTACGTTCAAAACCAAAGAAACTGTCGAACAACTTGGTCATTCTTGAGACATACCAGATCAAAGACTTTGTCGAATCCCCAGTTGGCCTTTCCTGACTTTCGATCCAGAGGTTCTCCCCACGACGTTCCGGCCTATCAAAAACGACAAGAGACAGAACTGCCATGAGAACCGGCAAACAAAAAGTCTACCATCGTAAATCGTATGCACAACTGGTCCCCAACTCACGTTGTTGATCAGAACATCCAGTCGATTGTCAAAGACTTGAGCCACATGGCGTGCCAGCGCCTCACAGCCTTCTCGATTGGCGACATTGGATGCAACATATTGACTTTGAATGGATTGCGCCGCCTCTTTGCAGGCTTCTTCGGATCTAGAAGTCAACAAGACGTTAGCTCCAGCTTGGACAAAGTTTTTGGCTATCATCAAGCCAATACCACGGGATCCGCCCGTGATCAAGACATTTTTTCCACTGACAGAAAACAAGTGATTGAGAATAGGAGGGACTTTGGTGAGTGTAGCTGTCATAGCAGACGGGTCGGTTCACTTTGACTATCACCCCTTCTTGATTTGCAGCGGTTGTATGTAAGTTCGGCGCACACTACGGTAGTCCTGTCGGTATCTACAACTTAAGATATTGTGTCGTGTGGTTTGTTTGTTGATGAGATACTCGGAGTAATCATATATCAAACGACTCCACTACCTACGCTACTAGCTACTCTACTAGTAGAGAGAGAGTATTGTTTTTCACAACTTCTACCGGATGATACGGTCTGCGACATCAGTCGACTCTATCATGAAAACAACAACTAACCCCAACCCTATGACTCCACAGCAAGAATCTCACAACAGACAATGAGACAGTGAATGATTGTTACATTGTTACCCACTATAAATAACTGTAAAAAACCAATTCTTCATCTGCTGGAATCCCTACAATTTTCGATACCGTCCCATCAATGGGACGGTATGGTATGTTTTTTTACAGCGCCTACACAAAAAATCATACCGTCCCAATTTGGGACGGTGTGAAGTGATACCAGGGCTACGTATCCTCCTACCTACATACCGTTTGAACATACGTGTTGTACTAATACGTCGTACCTTACGTCAAACTACTCTCTAGCTAGTAGAGCTAGTAGGCAATAATACTACTAGTAGCCATCAATAGCTAGATACTACTATTTCAGTTGTTTCTTTTCATACTAATAGAGGTATAATAGTACTAAAACTATCACCTTTGTAGTTAACCATTAATCCTCGATTCTACTCCTACTCGTCACTTCCATCACTGTATTCTTCCATGTTTAAGAAGTCGTGTTCGTCTTCTTCTTTTTCCTCGTCACCGTGTTCCTCTCCATGCTCCATTTCCATTCGGTTCTCCAAAACATGTTCGACAACGTTTTCAACGGCATCAAATGAATCTTGTGGATCTTGTGGATCGTTTATTGCCACCTGAGTCTGGCTTCCTTGGATCCGTTGGCTTGTTTTTGCTGGCGAATGTCTCTTGATAGAGGCATTTGTTGCGTGAAGCTTCCTTTTTGTGCTTCATCATCATTCATCTCCCTTGCCACCCTGAGGCGCTTCCTACATTTGCTCCCCTCTGCCTCCAAATTGTGGCGTTCATGCCACAATGTATGACACGATTTCGCACCCGAATTTCCAACAGTTTTTTTGCACAGCACAACCATACATGTTGGGCACATGTATGTGCTGTTGTTGGCTATCTCTTTTGACTTGATAGTGGATGTTCCTGGAATCATCTTCCCAGGGACAAAACACAATACACATTTCCTCCTCACCACCTTTTGGGAAGTCCCGTTCTCACGGATTACTGGTTGGACGTCCCTGATACGTTGGGGCCTGTGATCCACAAAAGTGCATAGCCTCAGTTTCTTTGGGAATGGGTTGCTAGCAAACTTCTTCGAAGCAAATTTTCTGATTGGCCATCCATGCTTTCTTTTGTACTGGGAAAATTCACTCTTGAACTGCCGTTCTTCCCTTCCTTCTTGTGGTACGTCTGCCGGAAATAGTGGGATGGCCTTCTGTGCCGCCAAACACCTTAGACATTCCAAAGCAACATCTGCAACAAAATCTTCTACCCCCACAGAGTTGTGGAGTTTAGTTCTCACCTGTGCCAATGAAGGGGGTGACCCTAGCGCACGTAGCCACGGTGAAATCACAGTCACTGCCTGATATGCTCTCCAGGCATTGACCATGACCGCGTCCAGCATTCTGAAGATGTACTTTGCTTCAAAAGGACCCGTTGTGTGAAACGCTACCCTATCCACGTAGAGTTTTGTCTTCATCAAAAGATGAAGTCCAAGTGGCAGGGAAGTCTCCTTTCCTTAATTCTATCTGCCAAACTAGAGATGATCCTCTTGGAAGTACCAAATATTAAGTTGTCAAGGAAAACTATTCAAGTACTCGTAAGTCGAGGGAAATTCCTCCTGGGTCCTTTATTTGTCTTGTCTTAAATGGACACAAAGAGAAGAGCTATTGGGCAAGTCTGGGGTGTTTGACAACATGAAACATTCCATAAACTTCCTGCTTTCTTGCACCAAGCTGTGCAATTTGGATTTTGTGGAAATGATGGCTTTCTATGCCTGTTGTCAACGATTTTCATTGTTTACCACAGTAGTTTTTGGCAGGGAGTAGCAAGGCACTGCTTATGGGCAAGTCCTTTCACCGGGAAAAGTTTGATTTTGGAAATGCCCAATCACCCTCAAATTTCCTTATTCCATGTTGGGTTAGGTACAACGAGTCTATAAGTCCTGTAAATCTACACTGGCAATGGAGTTGACGTGAAGACTGTTAACTCTACAGCATCTTCATGTACGTTAGTAGCTCTGTTATTTCAAATTTAAAATGTCAATCACTTGGGCCAAGACATTCCTAGCATCGACAACTTGCTTTTTTGCACGATCCAGATAAAAATCAATCGCATCATCACCACCATTCGGGTTTTGAGGCCCGGCCCAACTGCTTGTATACGCCATCCCCGAGGCTTCATCCGCCGTGATTTGCCATTTTTCAACGGCATCTAGAAAGTCGGTCTCCTTGTCAGGGGGGACCAAAGCTTCAAGTCGTCGTAGGGTCTTGTCGGCTTTGAACAACGGGTCGTTTATGCTCCTATATCCCATGTAGTCTTGGATAACCAGAGGGCTTTTTTCGCAAATTTGTTTCCCACTGTAGGGATCCACTTTGGTACCACAAAATGTTGTCTCCTTGTCCCAATTTTCGAGTAAGTAAGTCAATCGTTGATATCCCATCAGTATCTTTGTCTTGTCTTCTGTCTCTGTGCCTCCTCCGGCAATGGCGCTTGCAGGAGAGAACGTCAAAAGAGCTGCTGCCGCTGATGAAACGACGACGGGCTGGACCAAAAAGCTGCGGCGATCGAGATTTGGGGGTGATTGGCATGCCGTTTCTGCGGGAGAATTTCTTGCACTCCGTGTAGAAAGTGAGGAAAGATCATCCACGAATCGTGAGGTTGAGAGGAAGGCCGAAGTGACCTCCATGATGAGCAATAGAGTCAGAAACAAAGGAAGCATGTTTGGTGAAAGAGTGATCATTGAGACGCAGAAATCACGACAATGTTGTAAAAGCTTGTGTGAGGGGCTTCGAGATCATGTGATTACGTGATGTGTGTGTGATTTGTGATTTCTGCTTCGCAGTCGTCCAAAAAGTTCGAAGTACCGGGTAGTCTACGGTGTCTACGGTGCTCTTTCACAGTTATCATAGTCGTCCCGAAGTCGCAACCACAGCACGAATAATATCATACGGAGTGGTATACCGTATCATACTATCATACGTACCTTTCTTCCTTCAACGTTCGAACGTCAAACAAGGTTACCGTAATACGGGTCTACCGTAGACGTGAAACCTTTACCGTTGTAGAATGCACTACAACAGTTGACAGTAAATGCACAATAAAACGTGCCCGACCGGAAAGATTGTGTTTCTCATACTACTACTATTATGGTACGAGTTTGGTTGGGAGGGGATCTAAAATTGGGAGGAGAAGTAGTCTAGTAAAAATGCCTATGCATAATTCCTGATAGTGTTGTGGTGGGTACTAATGTACTGAAGTATCTGTGATTGAATTGGCATCATAGCTCAGCCCAGCATGTATGATACTAGTTCATGGGGACGGTATTGTTTAATAAGAAAAATTGCCGGTGCTCGATGTGGAAGGTCTCTTCTACATGTACAATCTGCCATATTGGGTTGCAACAAGTAGAAGCTGTCAACACTCCCACCATTCTAATTTGGTTCTTGCTGAACGTAACAATGAAGTTGTGTTTTGGGCCTAGGCATGAACACTAACAATTAATGCCAAACCTAATTTGCCTTCACCGAATGATCAAGCTGTGATACATCTTGCACAAACATGCTCTGTCGTTTGATAAGATCTTGGTATTTGCTGCAACCATTCAACAGCTGTTCATGCGTTCCGACGTCAACGATCTTGTGATTGCTCATCACTACTATCTGATCAGCCCTTTGTATCGTAGACAGTCGATGGGCAACAATGACAACTGTCCTCCCTACAATGGCTTTGTTAATGGCTTCTTGTACCAGATGCTCACTTTCACTGTCCAGTGCAGATGTGGCTTCGTCCAACAGCAATATCCGACAGTTGGTCAGCAAAGCTCTGGCAATACAAATGCGTTGCTTTTGACCTCCACTCAGCTTTACCCCTCTTTCCCCAACCAATGTCTCGTATCCTTCTGGCCAGGAGACAATAAAATCATGGGCATTCGCATCTCGACAAGCTTTCTCCAACTCATCTTGAGAAATTTCCCGGTCTACTCCATAAAGAAGATTTTCTCTGATACTCATTCCAAACAGCTGTGGTTCTTGTTGGACATATCCAATGTGCCGGCGCAGCCATTGCAAATTAACATCAGTAATATTGTTCCCGTCCAGGAAAATACCTCCGCTGCTGACATCGTAGAAACGTTGTAGCAACGCAACCACCGTTGATTTGCCGCTGCCGCTGTGTCCAACTAACGCGGTTGTTGTATTGGATGCTATTTTGAGAGAGAAATCATCAAGCACCTTAACTTCCGGTCGCGAGGGATAGGAGAAAACAACATTTCTCAATTCTATCTCGCCTTGTATGTGTTCTGGTTCAATGGGTGGTGGAGCATCGATATCTTTAACAGGCTCTGGAATCAACGGTACACGATCTAGCAAGTAGAAGACTCGACCGCTGGCTCCGATACCTTCAAAAATTTTCGCAATGTGCGATGCAGCAGCCCCTAATCCAAACCCAATGGTAAAAATGTAGGATTGAAACGCGGTCAAGTCTCCCAGTGTCATTTCCATTTCGTTGACCAAGTAAAATCCGTACCAAAGACAAATATACAAAGATCCAAACCCTACGCCAAAGATGGTGACAAAAAAGGATGCTGTCGTCAATGCCTTGAAGAAACCTGCCCGATACGTAGATTTCTCTTGCTTGGGCCACCACCATGGACACGCGTCAGGATCACCAATCCGTTTCCCGAATCGATTCAGCTCTTTGTTTTCGGCAGCAAAGGACTGGACCGTTCGCATACTTCCAAAAGCTTCTGTCGAGTAGGTTTGTGCTTCGCCTAGCACATCTTGATACGCTTTTGAAAATTTCCCGAGCAATTGTCCTAGGGGAGCTGCAACAATGAAGATGAGGAAAACACTTCCAATAGATACTCCAGCCAATTTGGGAGAAATCCAAAACATGAGACCGATAGAGACAACTGTCTTGATCACTCCCACCAGTGCCTCGGGAATACTCATGGAAATTACTTGCTGTAACAGCGTTGTATCACTTCCCAGTCTCGAAACCAGCTCGCCACTTTTGTGCTCATCAAAGAAGGCAATTTCTTGCTTCAGGATGGAACCGAATAGTTTATATCTTAAACGAGCAACCATTCGTTCCCCAATCACCCCTAAAATGGCGGCTCTCAAGTACCCACCCACTAAGCCAGCCGCGTAAATGGCCAAGGCCACGCCCATGAATCGATTGATTTCCGTCATGCGTTCGGCACTGTTCAAGGCCTCGTCGACGAGGACGTCGTAGGCATTGGCGACAATCAAGGGAAGTACCAAGTTGGTGACTTCTGACGCAATCATTAAAAAAATTGCGACCACAAGCATGAATAATTCTGGTCCGGCCATTTGAAAAAGCCTTTTCAAAGATGGTGGGGATGATTCTGGCGGAGAAGGGACGGAAGATTTCTTGGAATGTTCGTCATCGTCCGTCTCGTTTGAAACCATTTCTTCATCCTTCTTGATGGAACCAGTTTCTGCATCGGTGATCCCGAGAGATTCTTCTGGATCCTTGCTGGATGCATCCATCGAGATTGTCATTATCTATTTGTTTGGTAGAATGTTGTTGTGTTTGTGTTGCGTTAATTAATTCGAGGACCACCAGCCACCAGGGTATTTGTGGAAGGGTAGGGGATGTGATCTATGTTGCTTCTGCCTTCTGCCGTCGTAGAGCTTCTTTTCTGCTACGTGTTGATTCGGGTTTACGTTTGATTGGCTTCTTGGAACATCGTCACGAAAGAAAGTGATTCATTCTATTCATTCACAGTCACATGATGTCTGTCCGATTGATCGAGTTCAAACGATAGTGTAGATTGCTGAAAAAGGTAGCATGCGCACGACGGCAGGATGTTTGAAACTTACAGTCGTATTTTAATTATAATTATAATATTGTTATTATTTTATACTCCGAGTAATAATATTGCTACTACTACTTAGCATTATTGCAACACTATTCTAATACTGTTATTATTTTATTTTTTATTGTAAGACTCTACTCCGTGTTTACAGTTAATATTACTGCATTATTACAAAAAATAGAAGAAAAACTCTATCATACAACAAACACACAATCCCCTCTTTGGAAAAACGCGACAGAAGGAATCGCCTCAGGCCTCACCTTGAACGGGAGCTATCGTATCATCAGGACTCCGCTGCGACAATTCAGTTCTACAGTTCAGCTTAACCGACAGGTGACTGCATCAACCGATAAGTCGTATTTGGCGTATTTCATTGTCCTGAAACCACACTTAGTAGGAGGACACTGTGTTCCTCCTCCTGACAGAACGCGGATTGATCCATCACTTTCAACACCAGATTGGAACTCTTTTCCTTGTAGTACTGTCAACTACAGGGCCGTCTTACGTATCATGGGCGTCCGTCATACCACACTAGCATCACTGAATGCCACGACATCTTCGACAGGAGATGATTTCTCCAAGGACATTCTTGAGGCTGATCCGCAGCTGGCCTCTGTGTATCAAGTTGATCGGTACCTCTTCCCAGGATCGGGACGGATGATGAGAACCTTTCGATTGAAACACAAGCAAAATGGTAGTTCTGTTGTGGTCAAGCTGATGTGGCTCACTCCAGAAGAACTGCAACAGGAAGAAGACGGGGAGGAAACAACAACAGCCAACACAAATGACGGAAACGCCTGTGAAGCTCTAGAACAGAAGCTCCAACAACAGCAACGTGACTTGAGAAAAATACATCAATCGTTGCATGGTGAACCGCACATGGCGCCCTTTTCGTACTGGTTTGTCGGACCATATCGACTCTATGCCATGAATAGTGTGAGACCTGCCATTCTACTACGGCCTCACTTCTATTCTACCCTTTCGGATCGGTTGGCCTCTCGGCCTTTTTTGACGCATGTAGGTATCGGCATTGTATTGCATGTACATGAACTGCAAGGGGAAAAAAAATACAAACGTCATAATATTCTCTTTGTTTTCTTTGTTTTTCATTCAGGTTGAAAAGCTGTGGATCGTTCATCAGCTACTGGAGGCATTGGACCATATACACAGCAAGGGTATTGTACATGGATTCTTGACCACGGAGAATATTGGGCTATCGAGTTGGAACTGGGTAGTGTTGATGGATTTTGCCAGCTACAAGCCTCGGACAGCGCTTCCAGATGATGATCCTTCGGAGTATCTCTACTATTTTCAAGAGTTATTCAATCAGCAGGGTAGCGATTCCACCCCTCGAGAAAAGCGATGTTACCTCGCCCCGGAGCGATTTTACACACCTGGCCAACACCAACGACAGAACGAATCAGAAGCCGACAAAGACGGCGATGCTACCAGAAAATGTCAACCTCCATTGACCTCAGCAATGGATATTTTCTCTGCTGGGTGCATCATAATGGAAACATTCTTAAACGGGGAGCGAGCATTGGATCTAGGAGATTTGATGGAGTATCGAAAACAGCAAACGTCTCAAACACTACAGCAAAAGCTCAATAAAATTGAATTTTCGGCCTTGAGAGCCGCATGCCGCCACATGTTATCCCTTGATCCATCCCAGCGGTTGTCGGCGAAGGCCTATTTGGATCGCCTGAAAGCTGCCGACCTGGTACCCGAGTCTTTTGAAACCCTCTCCCACCTTATGAACGACGTCACAACGAGTCAGAATGGGCAATCAGTGGTAACACCAGATGCAAGGCTAGCCAAGGCGGCGGCTTGTTATACGACGATAATATACGAAACGATTGGAATCTATGATGCGAAGGGCGGGAAATACTTTCAAATGGCATTAGGAGCCAACTCAGCCGCACGACTTACAACACAAAAGTCCCATGGAGACAATGATGGGTGTGACCATCACGGCAAGAAATGCTCAAATAGAGAAGAAAAGAAAGAATGGGATACAGAGGATCTCTTGGTAGAAACGGAGGCACTTCTCAAGCAATTAGAAACGCTCAGTTTTAATGAGGAGGAAATTCTCAAAGCTGCTTCCAAGGAAGCTGCGAGGGTTGACGAAAATGAACCGGCCGAACCCCCCGCAAGGACCAAAGGGAGACGATCACAAATGTCGCAAAGCTCGCTGCTGGTCTATCTCCAGTTAATATTGAGCACTGTTCGGCATGTCCAACGTCCGGCAAGTAAGCTAGTGGCTCTCCAACTGATGCAGCTTGTTGGTAAGCACTCTACTGATGAAGCTCGGCTTCAGCGGATAGTACCTGTCGCTGTGTCTTTGCTCCAGGATCATGATCCTCTTGTTCGAGCGTCGTCTGTCAAGGTGTTAACATCGACCATAAGTATCGTCGACAGCTTCCCTCCTTCCGACTCCAAAGTGTTCCCGCAGTATATTTTCAAACGAGTTGCGCACTTGGCGACGGATCCTTCGTTAGTCGTCAGGCTTTGTTTTGCGAAATGCATTGCTACACTCGCGGAAACATCCCACCGATTCTTGGACATCTCCCATGCTGTCAGGTTGTATGAAGCCGTGGGAGGGTCGGGAGGCAGTCAAGTGAACGTGAGTGAAAAAGAGAAAGAAGGGTCTTCTGCCAACGTATTCGATGACGACGTTGCCAATTTGCTTCACCCTGCTGAAGGCTCGAGTCACAACTCGAAGTCGTTAAACTCCATCGACTCCTCCATCTCTGATATTGTAGGAGCCGGCAAAACACTGATCAGTAGCACCTACAACTCAGAGTTGGGCGCTTTACACGAGACGGTTTCCCGATGGGTTGTTCATATCACGACAGATGTATCCGAGCATTCATCCCCTGCCAAACGTACTTTACTTGCAGATATGGCGCGACTTTGTACTTTCTTTGGCCTGGATGGTGTGATGGCTTTCATTCTCCCACAAGTACTATCATTTCTCAATGATAGAAAGGACTGGCTCTTGAGAGCCACTTTATTCAAAAGTCTGACATCTGTATGTCGATTCATCGGTCGCGCGGCGACAGAACACTTCGTTTTGCCTATTTTGGAGACAGGACTTGCCGACACTCACGAAGTGGTGACCAGCAGAGCCTTGCAGTGCCTGTCGGAGCTTTTGCAGAATGGACTTCTAAGTAGAGCGTCTCTTCTCGGGAGGATAGGAATCAACGGAACAGAAGAATCAACGGGGTAAGAGTTGTCTTGGTGGGATAATCTTTGTTTCTGTTTGTCTCATATCTGACTTGGATCCTTCTTCAGTTTGCTGGCGAAGTACCGCCCTCTCCTACTACATCCATCATTTGATATTAGGATTCATGCTATCGCCACTGTGAATGCGCTTTGTGAACTCGTTGGAGAGCTAGATGCTGAAGTTTTTGTCGTTCCAATAATCAAACCTTTCGTCCGATTTCATCCGTCGTCGCACGTCTTGTCTTCTCCTGACGAACTAGAAAAATGTCTTTCTCCAGCATGGACACGCGAGCGGTTCGAAAGTGAATTACGACAATTGACGCTGGCGACAGATTCGTCTCCGACTTCTGGTCAGTGGACATCTATCGCTCTCCAGATCAGGGAAGGAGAAAACGATGAATTGGCTCCTGAAATTCCGGGGTCTGGCGACAAAACGGACTCGAGTCAGCGTGCCTCCTTTCAGAAAGACGACATTTGTAATGAACGGGATCATTTAGTTCGATCTTACTTGCAATCTGTTGCCCGCAGTCGGAACTATTCGATGAAAATGGGAGCGTCGGACGTTTCGACGCAAGGACAATTGAATCACGCAATCGAAGGATCTCTAAAACTCGCACAGCAAATAAAATTTCCTCGTCAAGACATCCCTGGGCCTCCTTTTGCAACCCTCCCTACTTGGTATGGTACTTTGATGAATTTGGGGGGGGATGGAGTCGATCGAGCCAATGAAAACACTGCTATTCGATCGGTGTCTACACTTGGTCAAGTATACGGGCTGTCAATTATGGACCAAGCTGGTATGCCTGAAGCCTCGGATGGGATGACACCCGAAGAAGCCGCCCGTCTACTGTGCACAGATGAGTCCAGAAGCATTGAAGCAGCTGGTCACGGAGAGTGGGGTTCTGAGACATGCTTAAATCCAACTCTTACTGACACATCACTACTACTCACCAAGCTTGGAGCTCTTCAAGTCCCTCCTCTTCCTCTGCGGCTAAGCGAGAAATTAAGCTTACCAAAACCGGCAACGCCTCAACGACCGAATCCCAGAGAATCAGGGGATCCGCGCGAACCGCAGATTTTCAAGCCGAAAATCGACACAGTCATCGCCACGTCTCGACGAGCACCAGGAATCGGGCACACTGCACCAGTGACGCGACTCGCTGTTTCGCATGACCAGAGATTCTTTGTGTCTGGGAGTCACGATGGAACTTGTAGGGTATGGGAGGCAGAAAAGGCTGAAAGAAGCAACGGTACTCTCGAAAGCAGCCTGACATATATCGTCGATTCGAAAGCAGAAGATAGACGGCCTCCACGAGTGAACGATCTGGTCATGATTGAAGGGAGCCACAGCGTTGCGTGTGGTTCAAGCGATGGCTCTGTACAAGTTTGGAGAGTTGATTTGGTTTCATCTTCTTCCAACATGGAATCAAAAGGCCATATGCGGAGAGTAGCGGGATCATCTAGTATTCGAATGATGAGCCACTTCGAAGGAGAGATTTTGGCTGTCAACCAGTATAACACTCCCGGAGCTTCCATCTTGATGTTTGCCACACAAAAAGGACGTGTGCATTCATGGGACTTGCGAAGCGCCAAAGAGCCCTTCTGCCTTGAAAACTTTCAAGATACGGGATACATAACGAGTATGGCAGTCAGTGGTGACCGTCATTGGGCCGTTATCGGAACAAACAGAGGAGTTATCGCACTATGGGACTTGAGATTTCAACAAGTCATGAAATTATGGCAACACAGCCGCTTTAGCTCTATCGATCGCCTTGCCACATCTTTCGTGCCCCCACCACAGTCGTGGGTCGGTAAAGGATTCAATCAAAGCGATTCAAGACCCTACATCTTCGCAGCATCAGGAGACAATGAGTGCGCAATGTTCGACGCACTGAATGGTCACTGTAGCGAATGCTTCCGTACCGTAGAATACGGCAGCCGCAGTCCATCAACTCGCGTTGACGGTGTCCCAATGCTGTCTCAAATCCCATTGTTGACCTCTGATCGCCGAAAGTCCCTCTTTTCAGATAGGTCGACGAAGATTGGAGATGTGGTCGCCTCGTCCTTTCGATCCGTCAAATCGATGGTTGGTAGCACTGGTGCTAGTGATTACAGCTTTCTGATAACCAGTGGTAGTGATTGTCGAATCCGATTCTGGGACTTTTCCATGCCATCCCGGTGCTATGTATCAAGTGGTATCGATCCAGTGCAACCGCGACCGAGTTTTGAACGGATCGATTTTGATGACCGGACTCGCTTGATGCTGTGTCGCCAAGCCCCAGCTTCTACAGCGCACGAGTTAGACTCTTCTAGGGTTCCAAGGAAACTGTTTCAGGGTACTCGTGCGATCCCACAGGGACACCATGAATGTATTACGGACTTGAAGTTTCTGAAGACAAACCTCGTCAGCTGTTCCCGTGATTGTACGGTTAAGATATGGAGATAGCTCGCAGCTAAGGTCGAAACTCTACTAATGTCAATGGATGCATTTGTACTTTTTACGTTGGCGAGTTCCAGACGTTTGATATTTCCGTCCTTCGAGACCTGTCTGGCGCATTCATCATTCAAATGTAATCAGAAAGCTTTCGTCAATCCCAAAAGCAAACAATGTCTTTCTGCATTTCTTCTTGGATTTTGCAGATGGTCTTGTCGCATTCAATCTCTGACCATGGCAGCACCAACTCCCGTCCGAATAAAGGACAACCATTCTCTATTTGGCCCAAGGTTGATGTCTTGGACATCATGGCCATCACTTAGAGCGATCTCGTTGGCTGCTTTCAATCCATTCCACGCAGTATATCCATCAGCCCAAACACAGGCAAAGGAATCATCTCGACCTAATAAAAGAGCCTTCGCCTCGATGTCCGGACGGCCATCAAGGGCATCTGGGATTGCATTGAAAAACGTCTTTCAATCGCTGAATTGAAGTAAGAAAGAGGCAGGATCCGGGCCAAAGTCGATTACATAAACATGAGGCAAGCGATTTTGTCGACCTCGGATCTTCTGATCGACCTTCATAGGGATGCCACATCCCCAATAATAGCGACCAAAATAGTCCGTACAGAACCTTTTTTTCCGATTGCGAACACTGCCGCAAAATCAATTGCTTTGCTGTCTTCCTCAAAGGTCTTGTTGAGGTCAGCCATCCAGTTGTGACGAACCAGTGCTGGCTTAGGCTGAACGAAAAGTCCCGTCCCGCGTCGGCAAAACTTACTGTCAGTTACGACTTCTTTGCCATCAAAAAGATCCGTGAGCATTTTCCAATCGACATTCTTGAGAAAGAGTTCATTCTTTCCCTTTATTGGATGTTCAAAACACAAAGACACTGTACCGGTTTCGGTGTAGACACTCATTCGGTCGTCACCGCGACAAAAACAAAGGACGTCAGAGTCTACATATTCTCCAACGAAACACCAACCCATTCGTTTGGCGTGTTCCACCACGACCTCTTCTGAACGGAATCCGGCAGGGTGCCCACCAATTTTTCTTTGCGGGGGACGGCCATGAATATGACAGTAATTAATAGTTAAAACAGAGGAGGGGCAATTTAGCAAGTAGAGAGAAATAAAAACGATATGGTTGATGTGGAACAGGCGAAATGTCGAGCCAAGTTGTTCCGGCAATGGCAAGACATACTAAGTATTCAAACAAAGGACTACTACTACGACGTCGTTAACAGGGGAAAATAAAAGAGTGCATCTGTTTGAAGAGGGGAAACCAAGACTCGATTCCAAATGTTATGATTCGTTCCTTCCAACTTCCAAGACCTTCCATCATCTCTGTAGTACGACTGACTTGTAGTATTCATTCCGCTCTATGTGTGCGACGACCAATCATGAAGGAAGTACTGTACTGGTAGTAATATTCACTTCGCAGTATCTGTAGGTGATGGATGCCGGAGTATATTTTGTAGCCTTTCTTTGACACAAGACTTTCGGTGGCGATGATGAAAGCGGACCGAAACTTACACATCCAATTTTGAGGTGTCGATGAGGAGGAACTTGTTGCTAATCTCCTTCGATTGCAATGATTCAATCGCATTCATGTCCTCGGGGGAGAGTTCGAAACTGTACACGTCTAGGTTTTCTTTCATATGTTTAGGATTGCCGGTCCCTGGAATGACGACGGCTCCAAGTTGCAGAGCCCAACGTAACAAGATTTGAGCTATGGACCTGCTATGTTTGTTTGCCAGATCCTGGAGGACCACGAGATCACGGGTAACGTCCTTGTGCGTGTACGATCCAAGACTATTGTAGGCTGTCACGACAATGTTGGTCTTGCGACAATGATCAAAAGCTTCGAAGGCGGACTCCGGCGACCATGGCCCAAATTGGAATTGGTTCACTGCGATTGGCGATAGTCCTTCGAGACTCTGCAACTCTTTCATGTGTTTGACGTTGAAATTGCTGACGCCAGCACTCCGAATAACTCCTTGTGTTTTCAGTTCCGACAGAGCTTTCCACGTCTCTTCGCGACACTCCTTCTGAGAAAGATTCAAGGCGCTGCATTCTTTGCTAATGTATTTGATTCCTGGCATTCGAGTAGGAAAGTGCATCAAAACGAGATCAACATAGGTCACTTGAAGTTCATCGAGCCACTTGGGAACAGTCTCTAGGGTCGTGTTGTATCCATAATACGCCGGCCACAACTTTGTTGTCAGAAAGATCTCATCACGAGGCACTCCTCGTGCTTCTGCTGCCTTGATTCCCCTCCCAATAGCCTCATGATTGAGATACAAATGGGCTCCATCAATGTGACGACCGCCTTGCAACAAAAACCACAAAATGGTGCGCTCGACTAGCACATCGTCGTAAGCAGTCGGACGGCAACACATTCCTATGCCCACAGCTGGTATTTGGTATCCATCCACCAGCCTTAATAAAATCTCCTTCTCCGGACGAGGATGCGGTACCAGTTCGTCAGGCACCGGAGGAGTTCCCTTCATTTTTCCATGTCCGACAATTGTTGGGGGCATCACCTTCCCCATCAAAGGAATGATAGTGGCAAAGAACTTGCCCTCCAGGCTCACTGTGTCGTTGTTCAACCATCCCAGCAAGACGGCAGTGGATAGAACCAAAAATGGAATGACGAATTTACAGAAAAAAGAAGAAACTCCCATGGTCGTCGTAGTACTGTTAGCTCTAATATGGAGTTCGACAGAATAGGCGATAACGACAGTACAAGAGTCAAACTACGGTAGACTACCGTAGCTACGGTAGGTACGACGTAGGTAGAGATGACGTGAGATGAGGAAAGCAAATCCTTCGAGTAGACTACCGGTACTATTATCACGACGTCCTGAACTTCCAATGTCAAGCACCACCGATCCACGATGAACAAAATCGAACTGAAATGAGAGAATTGAAAGAACTCCGTCTGTCCGCCGCAAAACTTGAATCAGTCACGAACGGACGTGACAGATCTGTGCCATCGACTCTTTACGTACTACTGGTAGTCTTCAGGTCTTCAGGTACGGTAGTCCGAAATCTCAATCTCTTCACGGTCCATCTCGCGGTTTTCCCATCCACGAAAGCTACGGCAGATACCGGTACAGGTAACCTGCTACTACATCCAACATCTTCAAGGAACAAAAAAATGCCGGATATGCAACGACGTGGTACCGGTAGTCTACTACCGTTATCTTTCATACGTCGTAGTCTACTGCTCCGAGGTTTAGTTAGCCTGACAACACCGAAGCCATAGCTATCGCCGCCGAAAATGACATTCGATTTACAGCACAATACAACTTTCGACAGCAAGGGGAAGAATGATCATCGCGCCGAAATGAACAAAAAGCATTTTGAATCCATGACGGATTGGTTCCAAAAGCACGCGTCACAAGAAGAAGCCGACGCCATGACGGCTTTGCAACTCGACTATCGCTTTCAGGGCGACAATTTTGGCACTATGTGGTGGATTCATTTCCAACGTCTTGGCTTCAAGCATGTCGAACGGCATTACCAGTTGCCCACCACCACTATTTTCCCGGAAGATAACGCTTCTAACAATAATATCATCTCATATCCAAAGAAATTGTACGACGCCAATGAAATTTACACGTACCTTGATGCCCTGGCCATTCCCCAGTTGACCAGTGCGTTTGATGAAATGCCTCGTGCGGCAACGGACGATGACATGGAAATAATAAATCACAGAGTACCATCGATGAAATGGTGGCGAACGATTCGTGACGAACTCATCTTTCGAAACTTTCGTAAAGATATTGAAAAAGAGTGTCAGCTGCGAAAACGAGAACATCAGACAACATCACCACCGTTCAAGTCGTCCAATAAAATGAAGACTACTGTGACAAAGAATGCCTCCAGCAATGACATGCTTGCCACCACCAGATCCTCCCAGCGTCTTCCCACGTCACTGTCAACGCGATCTGGTGCTGCTCAAGATGCCGAACTGTACATGGTCAAATCCAAGAAGAAACGAGAGCGTTCCAAAGGCAACAGGGCTACCTCTTCACGAGAAGACGATGCCACTCCCGTAGAATTCTTGTCACTCTCCGAATATGCCCGAGTTGCCAAGCACCACCAAGAACAAATAATAAGGAACGATCCGTTGGACGAACCGTACCCCTACAGTGTCCAGTGGGAAGATTGGCGTTTCCTGGTGTCGACCAACCATTCATTGTTACTCTACGGAGTAGGATCCAAACGACATTTGCTTCAACGTTTCGCACATGATGAACTAGACCAAGATGGGGATGTGGTGGAGTTGGACGGATACGATAAGAGTATTACCATCGAAGAGATCCTGGAACTTTTGGTCGACCAATGGTTGGAGGGCAAAGACCCTTCGGTCGATATATATCATGTGACTTGTACAAACAACGACGACAATTTACGAAACCCAGTGTATCCCTTGAATGGTGAAAACTACCTGGTGCAAAAGGCATTGGCAGTTGGAAAGCGGATAGCAGCAATTGTTGAAACAAGCTTTCGTCCTATTTACTTGGTATTGCACACCATCGATGGACCAGGATTGCGAAACGCTACTGCACAAGAAGCCTTGTCGGTCCTTGTTTCAGAGAGTGTCACGAAGTGTGGTTGGAATGCTATTAGGCTGGTCGCCTCAATGGAACATGTCAATGCACCAACTTTGTTGTGGGATATATCAACACGACAGCGCTTTCGATGGATTTGGAAAGAAGTCCACACACACCAACCGTATGTAGAAGAAGTTCTCGAGTCTATCATAGCAGTGGAAAGTGAACGTCATTGCAGTAGAAAGCGCCTCAGAACCAACAAGGCTGGTGGTGGCGTGGCGCTCTTTAACGATGAAGATCCCGCCACGCAAAGAGAGTCAATCTTTTCTGTTCTCAAGTCGTTGGCTTCCCGTCATACGCAAGCTCTTCAGCAACTGTCATGGCTCCAACTGAAATCAAAAAAGGATTGGATCAACTATGTGGATTTATTGAATCAGTGTCGGTTGAAATGCGTCGTGACGCAAGACGCTCAGCTGCGGAGCTATCTGGGAGAATTAATGGACCATCATATTGTTATTCGAAACGCTACTCAAGCGGCTTCGGCGACGTCGTATCGTATTCCCTATCCGGAAGACATTCTGGAGTTGATTCTTGATTATGAGCATGACAAAGTTTAAGCACCAACAGATAAAATTAAACTACTCAGTAGCAATATAGTCTCAGATATGTATGTTACAGACATTTTCTTCTACGTAGTGATAATGAATGTTCACATACAACATCTACCAAATACTACGTATGATACGACTTCGTAATAATAAGAAATCACTTCGGTAAAAAGTACCACCGGTACCTGTACAGGTACTCCGTACACCGGTAGAGAGTGCGGTAGCAACTTTCCTCCCCAAGCCCCAAGGCAGTTGACTGTGAAGATGGATGGTCAGACGTCAGACGGCACGCTCTGACTGTGAACTTACGTTTACTGTTAACCTTAGTGAAGTATAGATTGGAGTGACCGCCCGGTGAATAACGAACGCGACCACAATGTGATATATTCCAATGAATATTTTTTTCACGCCTGCCATATCATATAGCCGTTGTTGTTCGTGTCTCCTCACAAAACAGCTAAACGTCTTTACGCGGCTTCTCACGTTAGGCATTTCCAGATCTCTGCTTTTTATCATCGTCACACAACTGATCGTATCGCGACAAAAAAAGCAGCGACAGCAGGAAAGATCACCCACTTTTTTGTTGCCGAAGATCTTTCCAGCACCAATCGAGTTTGCGCTGTCGTTTTTGTGTCGTTATTGTATCTGATACAGTCCATGTTCAATATATCTTTCAGGGATTATCGTAGAAGATAGTATTGTAGAAACGGTTGAAAAATGGAGAACGTCCAAATCAAGCAGGAACATTCCGAGGCGGTGAAGACGAACAAGAACTCTTGTGATGATGCACTGTCTGAGATGAAAAAGGGGTCTAGCGACAATAGCATGTCTAAGATGGGCGATGTTGGAATGGCAGAAGATCGCGATGATGTATCGATGGATGATTTGTCATCCCGTCGAGGTGGGTCCGAAGATGATAGGGAGGAGTCCATAAACTCAAAAAAGTCACAGCCAAAGCAGTCACCGAACTCAAAAGTAGGGAAAAAGAACAGCATCCAGCCATCGTCATCCTTTGGGCAAGATAGTTACTACCCCCCTTATTCTCAAATGCCTCCTGGACGTGGCGGACACTATCCACCACATGGGATGCATCGATGCCCTCCCCCTCCACATGGTCACGGCGGTCCTTACTCCCATCCTCCTCCGGTCTACTATTCTGGAGGATCTGACTATCGAGGTCATCCTCCTCCATCGCATTACCATCAAATGCATCCTCCTTTGTCTCATCCAGGTCAATCGAACCACTATGGAGGTCCAAACGGTCCTTACATGCCTGGACGACCGGGACCTCATTCTCATCATGGTTACCATCCTAGTGGGTATGGAGCTCCTTATCCCGGTCCTCTAGTTGGATACCACGGAGGACCATCCTCTCATTACCCAACAAATGGGAATTCAGATTCAAACTCGATCTCCTCCTCCCGTAGTAAGCGATCCAACAAGTCGCAATCATCTTCCAATGGATCACGCAAGAAACGCACCATTGAAGGAGTTGAGGGGAAAACGGATAAGTCCAATCTGCCGTTGGCCTATTCGTTTCGAAGAACCAACAGCAGTTCTAGCAACAGCACATTGACGACTGCCAAAAACACAACGGATCATTCTTCGATGTTGGATTCTCCTCACAAGCAACCCGACCGTGCCTCCTCGCGTAATTCGAGCTATCTCGCAGCATTAGAACAATCCAGCAACATATTTGAAAGCGAGCGGGGGCATCGTCGTAACAACTCTGGGACTTCGACTGCATCGAGCTTGAGCGTGGGCGGGTTTTCTCTCTCGTCTTACGACGGCCCAAAAGGTAAGAGAGGTGCTGCTTCTGTGATCTTTCCTTTCTTTTCATCTAGTCTCCTTTTTGATGGCTAACGTCTTTTCCTGCTTCTTTCGTATAAGCCGATGGAGTCGTAGATGACATTCCAATGCTCAAAGCATCACCAAAGAGAAGAAAGGGAGAAGACAGTGCGCCATTGCCTGTGGGAAGTACAAACGAATCTTCGATCTTCAAGCGCAAGGGAAGTCGCATGACCAATCCATCTGATCAGTCGATTGATGGGGCGGAGTCGAATCGATTTGAACAGCTTACCATGGACGACGGTGAATCAAAGAAAGATGGCGCTGTCAATCAAAATCTTTTCCTCACGTTGTCGACATCACCTATCAACCACCCCGACGAAACTCCAATCAGTAAGAATACCAAGAAGAAGGGGGGGCACATGACTGTCAAGACTGACATGGACGAAGATTTTGGGGCACACAAGGCTGACACTCCTACTCCAACAGCTTTTTGCGTCCAGAGGGATATGACCGATGAACACACTCTGAACAAACACCTTCGAGGTCAAACATTCACCCCCCTACCACACTCTGGGGATAATGGTATATCACCGAGTAACGCCGCGTTCTCTGCACTCGCTCCATCACTTTCGTGGAGCATTGCAGGAGACACGCCTTCGTTGGAAGATTTGGCTGGTTGCAGTTGGGAAGACACCGATCGTGATGAACGCAAACGGCCCGGCTCGACCACATCACAAATGTCATCTGGGACAAGAAATATGGTCATCAGTCCACATAACTTCTCTTTGTGGAAAGAAGAACATGAAGGGAAAAAGAAAGATGACGACGACATGAAGGACGACGGAGAGAGCATTCGATTGTCAATGCTTTCCCCGAATTCGGAGATTGTAGATGGCCACGGTGGTACGACGACTCCTCTCCCTATCTTCTTTCGTGAAAGTGGCTCAGATGAACGGGAGAATCTGCATTCTGACAAGAAACAAAGTTATGGGAAAGACTTCAGTGGCAAAGATTTTGTCTCGGAACACATGCACCCAAAGAATATGTTCATGCAAAACGGTCCCAGAAGACCTCAGCAATACTTTTCTCATGGACCACCGCGTGATGGACTCCCTCCAACACCGGTGTTTGCAGGAAACAAGCCTCCCACTCCTCACTTTCCAGGATCGAGTATGGGATTTGCTCGGAGCCCATTGCATGGTGATCGAAGGGATTTCGGACATATGTACGGTCATCCACCGCCAGGTCATCCAAGTGATCGTATCCGCAATCTTCGAGGCCGAATGCCTCCCGGTTCGCATATGGCTCCGTTGCCTCTTCACATCCCCCCTCCAATGTCTTCGCACCATCCGTTGACTTCCCCAATGGGTCTACCTGGCCGACCGCCCTGGAGTCCTCATGGAGCTATGCCGCCACCAATGGCTAGTCCTCACCACATGTCACCCATTGATATGTCGCAATCCAAACGAAAATGCGTTCCACTCAAACCCCCAATCCCATCCAAGTTCCAGGGTGACATGGAGAAACTGAAATCGGCTACTGTCCCTGAATTTACAAGTCTTGTCAATTTCCCAGCCCATATGTCACAAAAGCAGGCGATTAACTTGCCAGAGGGCATGCGGTGCTGCGTTATGTGTGGACAGGCATGCCCATGCTCCAATGGAAACAAGAAGAAGCCATGTAGTGGTACTAGTAAAAAGGACGGGACTTCTCGTGGGAATGCCCCAGATATCACTGACAAGAACGGTTACGCCATTATTCCTACCCAAAACAAAGGGCTCTGTACGCTCTGCGATGTGAACGTCTGGGTTGTTTGCACGAGTGGACTTGAAATCAAATGGTGCAAGGGTTGTAAGAACTTCCGTCCTTGGGCTGCCTTCGGAGACAAGGGACTCGCTACAAAGTGCCTGAGATGCCGAGAGCGTCAGAGGGAGAAGTACGCTTTACAGAAGGAGGAGAAGGAGAAAGCACGGATGCTGAAGAGCAAGCCGAAGGCCTGAATGGATGATGTGGTCACACGGAGAGAAGCGCTGCCAAACGACTGCTGCTAACCCGATGAATGGTTGAAAACCGGAGACCGAAATCAGTGATTATCATAATTTAGAATAACGAAAGGGGATTTTCTTCCGGAAATGTTATATCCAATATTGCCTATCCTTTCGAAAGCTTTTCGCTCCACAAGGCAAAGCTAGTCTGCTCCAATTTCATAGCTGTACTTTGGTTTCGGCGAAGTCGATCCTTGTTTTTGCTGAAACTTCGGATTATGCCGTCCAACGCTAGTGCGACCCTTTCCAGCATTTCCTGCCCCCCCACAGCCTCGTCCCCCAGCTCCGTCTCTCTCTCCGCGGCTACCTCGTCCGGCAGTAGAATCACGATTGGAATCATTGGAATTAGGCAAGTCTTTTGAAGGCGGTGGGTTATCTCCTCGGCCTCGGCCTCGGCCTCCTCCACGACCTCGACCTCTTCCACCTCGGCCTCTTCCACCACCTCGACTGCTGTTCCCTTGTGATGATACGGACGTATCGTCAGCACCACCGCGTCCGGAAGAATGTTTTTGACCGTGGTGTCTTCCACCATCACGACGTCCACTCCTGCCTCGGCCAGATTGTCGAGAACTACGTGATGTCGTGGAAAGCTCGTCAGTCGTGCTGCCTCGTTTGTTATTTAAGGGAGGATGATGCTTGGTATCAAACTCAATAATGTGGCTCTTGTCTTCGCTCTTCTCGTTGTGTTTCTTGCCCTTCTTTGATCCCATCTGAGAAACGTCGGGGCCGTTTCCATTCTGAGCATCTGTCTTGGGGTTTTGAGCCTGCCCATCAGCCCGATTGGCGTTCTTCTTGTCCACACTGCTGAGGCTACTTGGAGGGACACATTTGATTGCACCGTCTGGTTGAAGCTGTGCTTTTGGATGCGGTTGTGTAACTGGGGATTGTCCTATGGTGTAGCTGTATTTGGGTGGATTGTCAATCGAACTTGTATGAGTGGGCTGCTTTTTATGCTTTCTCCAGGACAGTGGCTTTTCCGACTCTGCTACGGAAGACCCGCCAGCTTCATGATTACCCTGTTCATCGGTTGGTTTTTTTCGTGTCAAGATTTGTCTTGGTGATGCTTCCTTCGTGTCCTTGGTCGCAGCTTTTCTGCTGTCCCTGAGGGAATTTCCTGGTGAGGTTTGTGGAGGAGGTTCGGACTCTTTGATTTCTTTCAGAGCCGCTTTCAAAGCACCTAGTTGCGACTTGCGTCGCTCATGTTTCTCCGCCTGCTCCTGTTGTAACCGTTTTTCCTGTTCTTCCTTATGTTGAAGAGCCTCTTGTTCCATCTTGGCTCGTCGTTGTGCCATCCACGAGGAGCCATCCACCGGAGCTTGAGCTGAAATCACACAAGATAACAGTAATAATAGATAAAAGAGATTATGACAGAAACGAAATTCATTGTGAGATGACGAAGAAGGGCGTTGAGTGGAAAGGAGAATGGAGGACAGCTACGGTAACAGCATTTCACTTACAGGTTGCAAATCGCGACGACGCTTTGGCCATCTCCCTCCAGTCTCTGGGCTGTTGATGAGTATTCTTGCCTTTTCCACCACCGCCACCTCCATCTCGCCCTCCTACTCTTCCACCACGACCTCGTTCGAATTTTGGTGATTGGTGATATCCTCTTCCGCCACTTCCACGACCGCCGCCATATTGATCTCGGGGGTGAGAATGGTGTTGAAATTGCGGTGGTGGTGGTGGAGGAGGCTGAAATGGCT
Organism: Nitzschia inconspicua; assembly: GCA_019154785.2. Classification (NCBI taxonomy): domain Eukaryota; phylum Bacillariophyta; class Bacillariophyceae; order Bacillariales; family Bacillariaceae; genus Nitzschia; species Nitzschia inconspicua. The sequence continues at coordinate 1,837,492 of JAGRRH010000013.1, read as the reverse complement.
CTTCCTCGGGTTCCGGAGGAGGAGGAGACGAGGAGGGAGGAATGTATTCTTCTTCCGAATCGCTATCGGAATCGGCCCATCGCATTGTTGACATCTTGAGATAATAGGATTGATTTTTTTTTTGCTGTACGTCGTAACAACAGTAACCAATTCAGCTACTACAGATGTCTTCGACGATTGAATTCCATCAAAAGATCGAAGCAACCATCTCTCGTGTCTCGTGTCTACGACTTGACTTCCGGTACGGTACTTAACGTATACTCGTAGTAGACGCTGCCTGCTGCACCGAAGCGAAAAAAAGGTCAGTCCACCCACCCGTTGGATGATCAAAAGAATACTGTCGTAGTCGTAGGCGATAGAGGGGGTATCATAGCTACTCTATTCTGAAGATAGTGCAATTTACCCTATCGATTGGAACTTTTGAATAATAGGTTTCCTTTTTTCAAATCACCTCATACGTAGTACTACTAGTACCAGCCAGACATGTGTCCCCAGTACGTCGTACTACGTCGTACAAAGAACATCTAATTCATCCACCTCGTACCGTAACGAACGTTATCTTATTATGTGGTCTTCAGATCCGCCACAGCGTGCAAAGCGAGTGGAAGCAATATGGGAATTATCTCTTGGACCCCTTTTGGATTCCCGGGGAGGTTGACAATGAGGGTGGTACCGCAAACGCCTGCAGTACCACGAGACAGAGAGGCAAGTGGTTGCAGTTTGGCACATTCCATGGTGCAAAAGGCCACCAGGCCCGGAGAGGGTTGGTCTAAAACCTTTTCAGTCGCTTCAGGCGTGACATCGCGAGGAGAAAACCCCGTTCCACCTGTGGTTAGAATCAAATCTACCTTTCTCCCGCACCATTCCTTCAACTGGGAAGCAACGGCATCAACATCATCCGGTACAACGGCCTTTTCCGTGTGTGTCACTTTCACACTTTCACCGCTATTCTCCAGCACGTCTCTTACGGAGTTTTCAACTGCGGGTCCAGATAGATCCCCTGTCTCGTACTGACCGGAGGTGGCCCGATCACTTACTGTTAAAATTCCCAAGGAAAAGGAACTTAAACTGGCAGGTAGAGCTGGCCCATTGTATGGCGGAAGTTGTCGTGTCCTCGACTGTTTAACAGGCTCGGTGGTTGATTTCGGTTGTTGTTGTCGCTGTATGTTGTAAGGAGTAGCGCTACTATCATTCTTGGACTCACAGCAAACGTTGGACAACAACGGATAGGTATTTTGTTCGGATGTCGGGGTAGGATTGTTGCTGCTGATGCTTACAGGTGGCGGTGTAGCCATCTCTGCCCGCTTGAGCAGAAGGTCCTTATCGTGGGTGGCCCAGATGTATTTGCTGGCATTGAATTTTTCCATTTTTTCGTCTGACACCGGAGAAGCATGCCGCTTTTTCCACTCCACATAGTCCATTCCATAGACGTGTTGTGCGGCTTCATCATATCCCATAGCATCCAACGCTATCTTGACACTTTCTAGTTCGCGCTCTTCGAGGGTTTTGCTTCCTTCTCGGGACAATTTGTCAGAGAGGTTCCTAGCTTCCACAACTAGCCACTGATGACATCAACAATGTCCAAGCATGGATTAAAAAATTCCGTCAGAGAAAACGGTTCGTACAAGAGTGATTCTGCAGAAACACAGGGCGCATCCGTTGGACATTCGAAACGCACCTTTGCCAGACAGTTTCGACAAAATCCAGAAACGGTCATCAAATCAATGTTTTGGACTTGATCACTACGCTGTTGCAAGTGAGTCAACAGGCTTTGGAAAGCTCCTGCCTCCAGTTGTTGCACTATATCCGGTGGTATGTGTTGCAACACATAATCGTTTGTCTTTATGTCCGTGGCGGTGGGAGACGTCATTTTACGAATCCAGCTGTGTCCGAGACAATCCTGATATCTGGTTGTTGTAGGAACTCGCCAGCCAGGAATTTCCCAGTATATTGTTGATGAATCGGTAAGGTAAGTGTTGTAAGGATGTCACAGTCAGCCCCGACTTGAGATATATGGAGTTGATTTGAGACGGAAAACTTCGAATGCGGTGTTGTTGGTCTACTCTCTCTCAACTGGTATTGTTTCTTGTTTCCCACCGGTGGCGAGTTGAGTGTTACTAGGTTGTGAGAAAGGGTTGTGCGTTAGCGAGATACACCTGTAGATGTTGATCGGCTCCACTACTCATGGGTGTGATGATGCTCCATGTTGTTTTGGTCGTATCACATACAGTTGCGAGTTGCGAACTACGGAGAGGTACGAATAATACGTAGTAGTCGTAGTATTGTAGTACTATCGGTTGTGCTATTGCTCGTTACATGAAAAGGACATACGTAGGAGTAGTACGGTACGTACACGACGTCCCGATAGTGAAGCGTCACAATCACTCCACTAAACCAGGAGTGTAAGAATGGTCTTGCTACACCTACTGTCGTTTCTCCATTACTACATTATTGGTAATAGCTCACTCTTCTTTTACAAGAATGCTTCGCTGCTCCATCCACTTTCGGACTTCTTCGTCTGTTATCCTGGCCCGACGCTCTTGATGCTCGGCGACTAGTTCTTTCAAAACCTCAATGAGACGCCCCTTGACTTTCCCCGTAGACCAATACTCGCCGCTGCCCGATCCATATTCCTTGCCGATGCGCTCCAGCTCTTCGTCATCCTCCATGAAAAATCTCAACCACTGGTAGCTCACGTCTACTTCTAGGTTGGCTCCCAACTCTTCTTGGAGTTTCTTCGTTTCTTGGCCACCTGAAAAGGCATGGGCCTTAATTTTTCTTTCGATCTGTTCGGGAGTATCGGTCAAGAAAATAGCAGAATTCTCATCACTACTCGACATTTTTCCTTCGGCACCTTGCAGCGGCGGGAAGAACTTCGAATGAATCAATGCCGGCTTTCCACCCAAACCATGATCTTTCCCAACGATTTTGTGGGCAACGTCACGAGTCATTCGAAAGTATGGATCTTGATCAATGGCGCAAGGAATCAAACAAAGCGCCTTTGCTTCACGAGGAACTGGTGAATCCAAGACAACGGGAAAGCTTGAGGCGAAAGACGGGGCAGCTTGGATGGCAGGAAACGCGATCTTTCCGATGTTAGCGCTTCCATCAAAGCCGAAGATGCCATTAACTGTATTGGTCGTAACAGCCTTGCAAATACGCAGAATGTTCGGATACATGGTGCCGACATAGTCTAGATCAGAAAACAGAAAGGTCTTCTTGTGATCAAATCCACAGGCGATGATATCACGAGCATTTTCCATAGTCAAGTTTGCGTAGTGCAACAAGTTGTCACCAGTTTCGGGATCGTACTCTCCCTTGAACAAAAACTTTTCATCGTCCGTCATTTGAATGACCAAAGGTGCATTGAAGGCATCCTGTAGCCATTTAGTGAACAAGAAGGGGACCAGGTGCCCTAAGTGCATAGAAGACGAACTAGGACCACGGCCAGTGTACAGGTACATTGGCTGTCCCTTCTCTACACAATCCAACAGGGCGTTCATATCTCGATGCGAAAAGAAGATACCGCGTCTCAAGAATCGATGAAGACGTGGGACATTTCCTTTCCCAACAGTAGCCGCTTCAATTCGCTTCAAGAGTGCGTCGTCAATCAACGTGGAACCAAACTGGTCCACAAGCTTATTGTAATCGATAGATCCTTCCACTTCCCAGGCTGTTACTTTCATTTCCTTCCTTGCAGGAGCATCCACGGCCTCGACTTTACTCTGTTCTTCTTCCACGAACGATGGATCAAGGGCGGCTTTGAGGTCGCGACCTTCAGGAATGCGGATTTCATTCGTTCTCAGCGTTGCGATTGCTTCAGATGATAGGGTCGATACATCACCCGGAGTTCCCGGTGCCGGAGCATCCTCACGTTCTTCCACAGTAAATTTCAGGGTAATCTCGGCCTTCCGTGCTTTCTTACCTGCAATAACGCTAGATTGTTCCAGATCTAGTACTATTCCTCGAATAGAACCGGTCGTGTCAAACGGTAAACTGGGTGGTACCGCCAATACGTGTCCTGCGATGTGTGATAACGTCAAAGGATCAGGGGTCTTTTTGACGATTCCGGCATTCAAAATTCCCTCTCCGAACTCCTTGATGGCCGTATCTTTGGATATGGTGAACGAGTTGACGGGTTGATTTTCCGAAATGACACGCTCTAGCGCCGATTGCAAGGCTTCCCAGAACCGTTCACACTCTTCGGGAGTCTCCGGCAAGTTCAGTTCGCACGAGCCCAACTTCTTGCCCAATTGAATCGAGAACTTTCCCGATGGAACTTTCTCTTTGATGAAGGTCGGCTGCATGAGACTAACCGCCGCTTCGTCCATGCTAGCACCGACCAAGCTCTGCACGACACCTCGTAAAATCAAATATCCCGTCGAAACGGATGGAGGACATGGTGGAGTTACCACCACCCGCTTCTTCTTCTCGACCCCGGTGTCGCCTTCTTGGGGGGATCTTCACTTGATTGGTCGGTCTGTTTGGTCATTGTGAGGATTATTTCTGATGTTATAATACTGGCAGTCCACCAAATTCGAAGGGAAAAAATACAATCTACCCGGGAGAATCATACACAGTTGTATCAAGATTATAAATGTTGCTTCATCGACATTCTGAGGCAGTCTGTCAAACTCACGGTTCTTCCACGTGTATGACTCTCAGTTACGTTCCAAATCGCGTACTTTTACATTTAAAACAGTTACTATTAGGCCTTGTCCAAACAACAAAAAAAACACAGGAAAAAAAAAAAAATGGGGTGTGTTTTTTGTCCGGCGAAGGGTGGGTACTCCAAGCCGTCCAAACAACAAGAAAAACCAAAAAAAACGGACATGTGGCGTCCACAAATAGAAAGTGTACGGAATCTACAGAAGTCTACGTGAAAAGCATCATCATTTATTTTATTATCATGATCAGACAGCATCACTTTCATCTTCTCTCCTTATTGTTGTTTGCTTCAGTAGTTAGCAAGATGGATTCCAATCTCATGGTTGTTGCGGGTACTACAGCGATGAGCTTTTTGTAGTCCCGTTTGGGGCAGATCTGAATCTTGTCTTCCCGGATAATCATGATGATCAACGGCAACTCGCAAGGGAATTTTCAAATCGATCCAAAGCTGGGTTTGATTGTTGTATTGGTGCCGTAGATGGCATCCTGATTTGGGTGTTTCTTTATCCTCTGCATGTCGACGATCAGCTGCCAATGTTGCATCCTTCGACGTTTCGGCAATAATGTCTTTGAAACTTTGCATAAAGGAAGTCATATCATCATTCTCGCCTCGTACATCCGAACGGCGAGCATCAATCTCTTGAATAGATTTAGGATCATTGCGATGAATCCATTTTTCTTTGATATCATCCTCCCGAAGGCAATGAATCAATCGTAGATACGGTAGGTACCCATACCATTTATTACCTTGTTCCGCCGCATCGGAGGATGACTTCTTCTGTGTGGCATTGGCGACGACCTTTTTGATTTCTTTTGCCCTCTTGAAGAGAAAGGCGACATCTGCCTCTCCAGTGATGGGATTTGCCTTCAGCCAGTCGGTACACTTCTTTGCGCTCCACCCGTTTGGTTTGGGTTTGTTGCCGTCCTGTTTGTTGCTTTCGCTTCTCCTCTTTACTTCCTCCCTGAGGATTTCAAGCGATGGCTGATATCTTTCTTCTTCTTTATTAATTTGAAGGAATCTTCATTCAGATCCATCAATGGGACGGTCTTGTCCTCGATTGTTTCTTCCAGTCCGATACAGATCGCAAAAAGAACCGACAACTTGTTCGAGTGAATTGCCAAAAAACGCTCCGCAGAGACTGGCCCAGAGCCGTCATCAATGGTTGGGGCGGGTAGCAAGTTGTGTGGAGGAGGGGTTGATCCTCGTGATGATGCTGACGACGACGACATGTTGGAAACGTTGGTGGATTGATGCTTTCTTACTATGACTTTACTGTTGTTAGTACTAGTAGAGGGGGGGTATTTTTTTTTCCTCCATTTTTTTTCATCTTCGCAGCCTATTTTTTTGAGTGCGAAGATCTGTCTCTGCGCAGGCCAAAAAAATAGAGTTGATGGGTTATGGGCCCTCTATTTTTTTTTTCGTGTTTTTCTTGTTGTTTGGACAAGGCCTTAACTATTGATAATACTACAAAAAATAGAAAAAAAAGTAAAAATAGTATTGCAGTTGTACCAATACTTTGAACTACGAAGTGCGACGTACCTGAGAGTGGCAAGTACCGAAGCAAGTATTATACGACCACAATCGTAGCTGTACATACTCGGAAGCTCGTAAGTCTCAAGTCGGAAGTAGACTCCATGGTATGTAGTGGGCGCAGCAACACGACATGTCCCCCCTCTCTAGTACTACGTACTACTTTAACGGTTTAGTAGACAGTTCATCCTACGTGGTAATCTAGCTAGTACTACCAACTTTTGAAGTTCCAGGATATGAATGGAACGCATTCTACTACGTAGCCTTTCATCAATTCATGTACTGTAAGGGGCACTTCGTATCATCCCCAAAAGTTGAATGGATTTTGCCAAGACCTTCGGTTTTTTGTTGACTCAATGGCTGCCCCTCGAGGGGAGACGACGACGGTCATTACTTTGTCTTCCTGGGGATGATCGTGATGCAAAATAACACCCTCTGCTACGTGGGATGTAGGTGGATCGGATTGTCGTTTGATTTGCGGCGGTCGGGCAACATTGGCGGATTCAGAAGCAATTTCTGGTAAGCCGATAGTTTTTGTGGTCAGGGAGCCACCTTGAACGGGATTATATCGATCACGCCGTTGTCCCGGACCATTGTCGTCACTGATGTCATCCAAATCATTCACCAATTTTTGTAACTCCATCTTGCTATAACCGTCGCTGGTGCTTGACCTGCTGCTGCTATCCGAAGACAAGAGATTGCTCGGCATTTGACGGAGTAAGCTGCGCGGTGGAGGAAGTTGGCTGGGAGGATCTTCGGGCGCGGGTGTCGTCGGCCTTAGTTCGTTTATACTATCGAGTGCATCATTGGGGATGTTGTATCGATCATCCTCTAGCTCCATGTTTTTCATGACATCGTGTTGTTCAAAGACAACATAGCGACCTCCCTTGTGATCGTGGACAACACTCTCGTCATCACATGTCGTGTCAAAGTCACTATCGACTGACCGTTCCAGTTTGTTGTTGTCGAAGGATATATTTTCCCAAGGATCCTTTTGAGGAAGCATAGATTCGGTTGAGATGTATTCCTGAGGGTCTTTGTACGAAGGAGCAGGCTCCAAAAAGTGTTTCTGATGCTGTCTAAGGTGATCTCCGGCTCTTGCCCAGGCATCGTTGGCGCTGTTGTGGTTTCTTCCGAGGTCATGGCGGTCGTCTTCGTAGTCCATTTCTTCCTCACAGAAGCTCTCCAGTTGCATTTCTATTGGATCTTCTCCGTCAACGTGTATCATTCCATTTTCGGCTTCGACCACATGAATCAAGTCGTAATCATCGTATTCAATGCTGCCGTTGTCGGAATAATCCTCGAAGTCGAACTGTTGTCGACGTCTTGCTCGTTCATTCAAAGTGTCAAATGAAACTCTCTTGGCGTCCTGCAATCCCTCAGGATCACTTCTCCCAAGATGTTGTTCTGCTTGGATCTCTCGAGAAAAGGTATTGGCAATGTCAATGTTAGACAAAAAATGCTTTGCGGTGTTTGAAAACGATGATAGTATCGCTTCAATTTGGTTCTCTGGCTTAACGGTGACGTAAGGCTGCCACTGTCCCCTGTTCGCCGATGAAACAGGCAAAAAGTGTCCCTGAGGCTCCTCGTCGCTCTCCCATTCTTTCGAAGACAGAGAAGATGCTTCTAGTTGGACTTGGTCTGGTCGTTGAAACTCATGCGTGTAGGAGCTTTCAGGCAAGAGGTCGCTCAGTCGATTAAGGCTGTGGGACTTTGAATTGTTTCTTTTCCTCCGCAGTCGTTCTAGAAACTCATCCCGCCGCTTCTGCTCGGTGATTCCTTTAGAAGATCTTGACAATGATCCCGAGTTGAATCTACAGTCGAAAACATTTTGTGCCCCAGGACGAATGCTAGATCGAATATGAACTTTTGATGAATTCCGTTTCTCAACCTCCACACTGGAGTCAGTGCCGTAATCTGATCCACTTGAATCTTCATCATCGCTACTGGTTGAGAGAGATTTCTTATTGGTAAATGCAAGGTTTGTTTCAAAAAGAAGCGGAGAGATCTTCAGGATTTCATTCTGCAACTCAACATCCAATTTGTTGTGTTTGGACTCCATGACACGTTTTTCGAGCTCCTCAATACGTTGACGATCTTGTGAAAGTGTCTTGTGTATCTCGACAACGATGGAGTCCTCTTGCGTATCCTCTTCATGCGGAGACGTCTGTAATTCCAATGACCGAGAAGAAGGCTCGTCGAATCGAACACTAGTTGGTTCGCAATCTGGTGGTGCATTTTGCCTTTGAATGCAAGTTGAAGAGGAAAAGCGAAGAACTCGAGGTACCGCTTCCATATCCTGAATTGTCGGTCCCGGTGCGTCTAGTCGTCCCGGAATTTGTCTATCTTCTGGCTGGATTTTAGTGGCTATGGTCAAAGGATTGTAATGCTCCCCAGCTGGATCCGGAGAAGAAGGGCTTGCCGGGGAACAGAAGTATCCGATTGGTCTGGTTGGAAGCGGATCTACGGAGGATTGCCCCGAAGTCGCCATCGTTTTTGTCGAGGGGTTCTTCATTGCACGAAGGTGGTCCTCCAGATATTGAGGTTTCATTAATGGAGTGGGAGTTGTCTTTCTTTTTTCTCTGAGATGCGCAAGCTCCTCCCGTAGTTGCTCTATTCTTCTTGCTTTCTCGTACTTGTGGACCTTTTCCGGAGTAATAGCTCTCTTAGTCGATGTTCCCATGGTATTGCACTCGATCGAATTGTTTGCTGCTTCTTTTTGATCGTCATTACGATATAGCAAGTGTGAATTCTTGTGACGACCAGTTGGAAAGGAGAGCGCCGCCTCTGAGGTAACTTGCTTCGAATCATGGCTGTGAATAAAACCTTCGTTCCTCCCGTATTTTGGTCTACCTAAGCTCTCTGGACGGCGTGTTTGCAAATTTCCGGCTATTTGGGTCTCTCGATGTAGTTGCAACGCTGAATTTGCACTTTTTGATCGAGTTAGGTGATTATATTCCAGGATTTGATTGCTTTCTTCAAGATAACCAGTTCTTGAATTTGGTGTTCTGGACGCTGGTGCAAGAGTCCATTGTCTTTCGTCTTTCATGATGCGTGTGTTCGGTACAGATTGCGATCTGTTTTTCCGTATATCGTCTATGGACTGTCGTCTCAATTCATGGAGTCGTTCCCTGACTGCATGCTTTGTTGAAACGAAATCTCGAGGAAGATTGTCCGCTTCAATGTACGATTGCAACTTGGCATGCTTGTACACCAGTCGATCGAGAATGGATTCATATTCTGAAAAAATGTCCACCACATCCCGCAGCTCGTTCACTTGACGTGGTTCCTGAGCCACCCTTTGTCGTCTTGGATGCCGTTGTTGTGTCTTCTGTCGTTGATGCATACGTTCTTCGAAGTTGTCACCCGTTCCATTTGGAGGAACATGAAGACAATTGGGAACTCTGCGAATCGCTTGATCGGTGGATGTTTGAAGTCGAGCTGATGTCCCTTCCTGTTGTTGTCGTCGTTGCTGATTTCGGTACAGTGCCGCTTCCAGGTTTGGGTTTCGAGTAAATTTCTTTTTCTTTTTCCTCTTCGTCAATTTTCTTCGTTCGCGCTCTCTTGTGTTCTCTTCGACGAGTGCATCGATCCGGCGACTTTGACTGATACGAGACACTGTTGATGGACGTGGATGATGATGTCTTGGATATTCTCTTGGTACGCTATCTGGCCCTTTGATCCTAGCGATTCTTTCATCTCGCGATTCCGGTGACGGTGTCACCAATGCGGTTTTGTGTTTTGTCATATTGCTAGCTTGCTGTGTCACGACAAATCTGGGGGAGGGAGATGAAACAACCGGATGGAACGAGGGTCGACGCTGATACGATTTATAAATGGAGGCACGGTCATTGGGACTCGTCGCTACGTCTTGCATTCCCAAAGTCGACACCGTCTCGCTTTCGGTCGATACCAGTGCGGGAATTTGAACATCATGACATTTCCGTCGAATGGTAGATTTGAGATCCCGCGTTCTGGTCACCATCCCACCACAGCTAGATGCCTATAGATTAGCGGGATACAGATTTACGAAGTCGACGATGTCGTCGGTCGGTCGGTGGTGGTGTGTGTGTACGGCGATGTTGCCGTTTGTCCAAGCCCTTCGGCTCTTCCCCAGAGATACTTCTCGAGGAAGACGAGGGTCTCACTTTTCGAACAGCACTCGTCAAGTCACTAACTTTGATCAGTAGAGTTTAGGGGTTTGGCTCACACCTAAACACTGGCTTGTTGAAACGAAGCAATTACCAACGTGTACCCTTAGCCGTGAGTGTCCAGAATGGTCTTCGGTCTACCGTCTTGTGTATGATTTCTTCACTGTCGTATATTATTGGGATTGGCGTTGAGAATCTTTCATACGTGCACGAACATGTACAAATTTCGTCGCTGACCCCGAGCATGCCCGCAAACTCACATCAACCTTACTGTTAATAAGTACCAGAGTACGGTAGTAGTCTACCGGTAGTTCTCACAAAAATACTTTGCTCCTTTTGCAAGACTAACTGACAGTTAAAGTCGAACGACATACGGTACTCCGAGTACGACGGTAGAATAAAATACGGTACGTACGATTTTACTGCTGAAATAAATGAGGAGTAGGCTCGTCTGGCTGTCATCAGTCGATCCACCACTCGTTTTCTGACTCCATACAAATAATGAGCATGTGACGCAGGGTTTGTGGGATCAAAGGATTTTTCCGATTGCCTGGAGCCGAAGCTAGTAGGTAGGTAGTCTACTAGCGACATAGCTAGCTAGCTAGTAGCTAGCGTTTCAGCAACAGCGAAAGTTTCAGCGCAAAAACAACTCTCGGCTTGAATGCTTTCATACCACATAGTATCAGCATAGACCTACAGATGTTGCGCTTGGGCATCCAGGGGGGCGCTTCGATTGCGACGACAAGAAAGCTGGTGGCCGAGATGCCTCGACTGTTTCGTTCCATTGCGGTGTCGTCGATGTGTCACCATGGAGGGGCGACAACAGTGCGAAACGCAAAATGGTCTTCTCCCTTGGGAAGGAACGTTGGTTCTGAATCTGTCATGTCGTTGAGCACCATTCACTCGAATCTCCTCGGAGAACAGAACAGTAAGAAATGTTCCTCAGATCACACTCACGTCGTCTTTCATCAACAACGACGGCGTCAACAACAAATGGCCATCTCAGCATCCTCTTCTGCAAAAGAACCAAACAATCTCGCCTATCTGCCACTCCAAAGCGAGAAGCGAATGGCCGTGCAATTCTTTTGGGAGTCGCTTCGATTGGCGGCAGATTTGACAACACCACCACTGACTCGCTCCTTTGCCCTCCGACGAAGAAAGCGAGTTCAACTCTTTGAAGAAATTTCCAATCATCGACACAGAGCACAGGAGCAAGAACGAAAAAAAATCAGAGCTTTGCTTCATAAAAAACAACCAGAGCAGAAAGACGAAGATCCGGCAGAATCACAAGTTGGTGCAACTCCAGTGGGAACCGTTGCAATAGATGAAGATCCGGCAGAATCACAAGTTGGTGCAACTCCAGTGGGAACCCTTGCCATCCAAAAGAACAACAAAAAAATTCCGGTTCATGATGAATTGGAGTTCCCCGAGAAAGAACTGGTGAGTCGGTTGCATCAGTTGATCAAACGACGCCAAGCCATGGAAGCTCTGGGATTATTCGAAAAGATCATTAGACAGGATGGCGATTTTGTCCTTTCCAGCAAAATCACCTCTGATCTTTTCTCTCTCTTGGCGAGACGACATCCGGTGGCGGCTTACCGAGTTCTGCAGTATTTCCACCAACATTATCATTCTAAAAACCGGGTGCTCATGTACAAACGATTATGCCTTGCCATACGCGAAATGGAATACAACAAGAAGAACACCGGTCAAAATGGAACCAAAGATGACGTGTACAAGTTCATTTCTGCGCTTCTCAACGACATCGAAGACATGACAGTAACGGAACAGCAAGTGCTGTACCCGATACTTATCGTCTCCTTGGCCACCCAACGACGGGTTTTTGTGGGAAAGTTTGCACACCGGGCCTATGATACAATGGTAGAACGTGGTCTTACCATGGACATTGGCTGGTTGGTAAAGCTGTTGTCTTTGACCAAATACAATCGGCAAGACGACCTACCGTACCATGATATCTTGTCGCGATTGGTACAAATTGGTAGTACTCCTCATTCCACTTTGGTCATGCCGGTCATTCACAACATGTTTCCCTACATGGATACAGAAAAAATGAATATTGCTCTCCAAGCCCTGTTGAAACTCGAAACGGCAAGAAAGAATCACGGACCAGCAGATCACAGGGATACGTTTCGAATTGATATTTCAACGTTGGAAATGATTTCAAATAGTGCTGCCACAGTAGGGGACGCAAATTTGATACTGTTGGTGTGGGAATTACTGGATATATCCGACCACGATCCCACGGAGACGATCTTCGAAAACACAATTCTGGCGTTTGCGAGTCAAGCCAATGGTTTACACCGCGCATTTGTCGCGCTGGAGTCAATGAAAGAATACGGATTGAAGCCGTCGAGAGCGCTAATTCGGAGCTTTTCATACATCATTCGATCCGAAATGTCGACCATCGGCGATGGACTGGAAATTCTGTTGCAAAGCTGTGAGGAAGGAGATGTTGGCAACCTACTTTCCTTGGAGTCGTTAAATGTGATCATGTCGGGCTATGCCGAACGAGGAGATCCTGAGCAGGCGTTAGAGATCTTAAGAATCATGGGCGAGAACGGGATTCAACCAAATGAGGACTCTTTCTCCTTTGCTATTGAAGTTCTAGGGAAAGACATTCACCGCCGAGGCTTGGAGGGAGACCAATCGCATGTTCTCCGCAATCTGGAGACTGCTGATCTCATACTCACTAGAATGGAAAGGGATAACATTTTGCCGTCATCGTTTGTGATTCGGCAATACGTGGAATTGTTGTGTCAGGTTGGAGAAGTTGATACTGCTACATCAGTGGTAGAAGATTGTCTCTCTTCAGATTGCGAAGCAGAATTGATAGTATGCAACAAGAGTCTCTATCGAGTTGCTTTGGCCAATGCAGAAGCCGGAAACTGCAGAAAAGCAAAAGACCTTGCGGGCAAAATGAGCGAGAAAGTGCCAGTACTGGGCCGGAAGATTCAAAGTAAAGAACAGCGGCACAATCATCTCCTGCTGGTGAAACAACGCAAGTCTCTAGAAGAGAGAGATAGAGATATTAAGGATGGATATGAAACCCAGCTACTTTAATAAGTGCAAGATTTTTTTCAATGCTTTTGTAGCTTAGCTATAAACTTCCCGCATGGTACCAAACGACTGGAAATACCAAAAATGCCAGACGACTGCTCCACTCGCATCACCCCGCTGTCACTGTTGACTTCAAACGAACCTGGTCGTCCGGTCGGTGCTACTCCTATGTCACAGTAAACCATTCCGGGAGGAATCGAATACGTTGTCTTCGTCTCGATAGGTTTCTCTTCTTCCTTGGACCAGGATACAACCGAAATGCTCCCACGTGTCTCGACAGTCCTAACATATCCCAACGTTTCCATACTGAATCGAAGCATTTTACCATCATCTGACAACTTCCACTCCCCGCTCGAATCGGTAGTAAAGTCTGACGACGATACTTGACAGATTCCATCATTCAAAAATGTGACAGAGACGATGGCGGAGGGTTCACTCGGCAACGACAAACCCGTCGCTCGGTCGCGATTGCTGATGTTGACTCTTGATCCGTACAAGTCGTTGGACGGATCCTTGTCGGCTACTCCAGATAGGTAAAGTTTCATATCAAAGGTTTTACCAACGACATCTTCCATGGATACGACATTGATTTGGGACTGTCGTTCTCTCCATTTCTGTTGGGTTTCGGTAAGAGCTTCTGTGTTCGGTTCGATGTATTCCTCACCGGGTGCATCATATTGTTGTTTCGTCTTGTCTTTGGATAGCGACCGATCATTCTCAAAGGCCTTGTTAAGAGCATCAAGGAAATTGTAGCATCGAATGGGAGAAGAGCTTGGGGTTTCTCGTATCGAGGAAGAGGAGGTACCGGAACGGAAGGTGATAAACGCGTGCGTCTTGTCGACGGCAAAGATCATTGCCAACAGGATCCTCAAAAGCAGGAAATGTTCCCTTGATGATCGTCTTGCGGTCATGATGTTGCTATAAGGAAGGGTGTTGTTTCTCAGATGAAAAGGAAGGATTCTAGTAGGCTATTAGGATTGCATTGACTGTGAATAGATATTGAACATAAACTTGTTTCTGAAGAGGAGAGATTGAAGACGAGACTCGACACAGCAAGAAGTTCTGGAAAGGGATTGACTTTGACTGTGAGAATGTGACTTGCATCAGTGGCTACTACAGCAGTAGCATTCTTACTCACAGTCAATGTCATTAATTATTACGTAGTGCTCGTAGTAATAATATTTTGTTGACGTCATCAAAACGACTCCTGCTACCGGTAGCTACTGACGCTACGTACGGTAGTCTCAGCCGTGCAAAAAGTGCAGTCAGAAACGATCTACTACTAGCTAAGTAGCTAGAAATCTAGAAATGACCCAACATTGACCTTGTCGTGATACAATTGGTTCGTGCCTTGACAAATCAGCTACTAAACAACTACCTAGCTACGGTAGCATGAACTAAGTTAGGTTCTACTTTATTTTGAAATACAGCCTAAGCTGCCAATGAAAGTTCTCCTCGCTCTCTGTTAGGGCGGTTAGATTTCATCAAATATCAGCAGTGAAATGATAGCACCACCAATAACTTCTTCATCCATTTGTGGAAGTACATCCAAATTTTGGTTCAACAAGGATTCCAAGGGTGTAGTGTACTTTAGAGCCTGCGACTTGAGTCCGACCAGCACATGGCTTGGACCGGCAAATAATCGCCCCCTGATCAACCAAAGTCGCAAGTAGCTTTTATTGCAGCAAGCTGTGAGAGATAGCTCTTTCTATTATCTAAGGTCATGGTGAATGGGTAGGAACGCGTTACACTCTTAGCTAAGGGGAAGCATCAAAGTGGTGGTGTGATAAGTTGTGATCCAACTCGGGATCTTGTGAAGATTTTGTGAAAGGAATACATGCATAAAATAATAAGCACCCACCTTGCTCATCCAAAATGACTTTCGCGCCCTCCTCACTTTTTGCACGGCGTAGTACTCCGAGTAGTAGTCTATTCACAGTCAAGTCGACGTATTTTTTTACAGTTACGACTAATGTAGTCTACCGGTAGAGCTACGACGTACGTAGTAGTGTATCTCAATCTTCATTCAAAGTCAATGTTGCTCCCTACGAAGAACGCACGTACTCCAGAATTAGTACGTCGTATTCGTTTAGCTTTTCAGAGTTCTTCTTTCGTTTCCTTTTTCTCTTTGTTTTCGCGGAGTTGTTTTCAACTGCCTCGGACACGGTGTGCTATTAAATTGAATGTTATCTACCTAGATGAACAGGAGCTTTGACTATCCTTCGACGACAAACAGGCCATCCGAACTTAGTTTCATTCTATTTTGCTTCTTTCTTAATTGTTGCAACATTGGAGCATGCTATACATCAAAAAATCTAACGCGGCATTCGTAGCTTCGTTTCTACAATGCCGCTCAAAGGCAAACGGGAAGACACTGCGGTTTCACATTGAAAGAGGGAAAGGATCTTTCAGCCTGCCATGGATCCAATAGTGTTCAGAGCAAGAGTGTTCTCGCTTGAAGATGGGTTCCAATCTAGGCAGCGAAGCCCCGATCGTTGAAACGGGAGGAACTTGTCCCTGCAGCAGGAACCGCTCTCGAAGTGATTTTCCACGCCTTGTCTCTTGAGCCTCTCACACAAGCTTTGATGATCTTCCGCTGATTGGAAGTGATCCAAGCAACAATAACAGTTGGCACAGAATTACCATTTGAAACACCGGGGATTCATTTGTCTGTCGTATTATCATTCACAATGGCAATGGAACGCAACTTATCTTCAAAGTGCTTGAAGGCCTTCCTTAAAACTGGTCGCTCGTCAACCAGTCCATGGTCAGGATGATAAATCTGCGCTAGAGGAAATTTTGTAATTCCAAAGACCTCCTGCAACATTTGCGAGTTCTCCTTAGTAACAGTCACAGACAAAAATGTGACAGGAGCCTTACTCTTTCGAAACTTTTGAGCCAACTTCTGGAAGAGGGGAAGTGACGCCTGGCATGCGCTGCAGAATTTAGCATGAAACATCAGTGCAGTATACGAAGCGCGTTCTCTTCCCAGTAAATAACGGAGAACTTCGACATCATCCACTTCCAGCACTTGATCATTTCGACGGCGTCGTTGTCTGCGAATCGACAAGAAATCTCTCACCCGACTCCTCAGAGACGGACTGTTGCCACTTCCGACTCGATTAATAGTTCCGTGTTCTGCCGCCACAAGGGCCACTGACGCAAGCTGGCATAGCCTCCGTCGTTGAGTGTACAAACTTGACTTCGATGCAACGATCGTTGGATGCCTCTTTGTTTTAGATTGGATGCTCAGCACATTAGAGAAAGCCTTCACAAAATGTTGCGGGAATTGAGAACTTAAGAAAAACCACCACGTAGTCATCAGTAGCCCACGAAAGAGATTCAGCTTTCTGCATGTTGTCTTCATAGTGTACAACGTGATGTTCGTTTGGGGTCTGTATTGAACAAAAACAACCGATTCGATGCTTTGATCGTCTGCTCGTTTGTGTCTGAAGAAAAGGAGTTTTGTGGGGTGGTAATCGTTCGCCGAATTTGTGCCGAGAGAGTTGAAAACATGATGCTGATTATTTGACAATGACGATGATGATCTTGGAGATGATGGTTGATGATGATGATGATGGTGGCGGTGGTGAGTGCGACACGTGGAAAGGCGAAAGCGTTCCGATTTGACTGTGAGTCATTTTTACTACCGTAGTCGTATTATGCATACCTACTGTCGTAATCAATTTACTCTTGTACGACCATGCGTATGTGAAGTACCAGTAATACCGTCCTTCGTACTACCATAGTGAATAACAGGCTTACCTACCTGGTATCATACAGTTAGGTAGTACGGTAGTCTACCGTAATAGTGATACTTACAGTTACTTACTGGTGTCGTACATCATTCTCACAGTCAAAGGCAATTCTCTCTTTCAACTACCGGTAGTCTACCGTAACTACCGTACCTAACGATAGGTACCGTAGGTACGCTGCAACAAACGCTACTCCAGTTTCAAGTTGCGTCTTTTCCTTAGCTAGCAACTACTAACAGTAATGTAATCGTTGAAACAATCTAATTGCTGGTTGGATGCGTCAGTAATAAAGCACACTGGGATTTTGCTTTTGGGCAACATTCAAATTTGGAACGTTAGATGTTGCAGTTGTGTGTATGTTATCACGTCTCTTCTACCTCTTCTTGTGTCGGCTGAAGAATATCTCCCGACTTAGTTCGGTCGGGAGCCCTCCGAAATGGTGGTTCACGTACGGAACAACTTTGGCGTGCGTCCGAAGATTTCGTTCTGGGAGGAGGTCGCCGTACTGGCGGTCCATTGCCAAGTGGCAGACTTGAAACTTCCAGTGATTGCTCACAACCGTTCGCGCCTGTTCCCGAAAAGCTGCGGGCGGGTGGTTTGCGTTGAAATGTTGCAGCACTGGACTTGGAACGGGCTGGAACTTGGCGGGTGGCATCTCTCATGGCACCCAGCATATCACTGGATTTTTGACGTCTCGCAGCGTTTCGTTTAAGAGCCATTTCTCTGTCCACCCCTCGTCTTCGTCGACCTGATGGTGAAAGAATCGATGCACCGTTTTCTTGCAAAAGATGGTCACTATCGACTTCTCCATTGGAGGATGCTGCAATTCCTGTCAGACGTTGTTCTCGAGCTCGTTGTAGTCTGGAAATGGGTGCAGCTTCAGCTTCCTGTCGGCCGTTTTCTAGCAAGACTCCACCTGATGTTGTCCTTTCTGGTGCTGCTCGCTCGAAATCGGTCGTAGCTGCAGACTCGCCACTTTTCGTCCTCGGAGGAGGCCTCCTTTGGAACTCATCTGTAACAGGGCCTTCGCCACTTTTCGTCCTAGGGGGTGGTCGGCGCTGAAACCCTTCTCCGGACTTGGTTCTAGGCGGCGGCATTCTTCGCGGCGGTTCTTCGCTATCGATCATGGAGTCACCAGAAGTGTGTCTAGCATCCGCAGACATCTGCTTTGTTACATTTTGCATCGCTTGCAGCATTTCATTGGATGACTGACGCCGCACCATATTTCGCTCCAACGCTTCATCTCGGCTTCGACCAAGCCGCCGGCCTTTTCCTTTACTCGGAGACTGTGTACCGAAATCCTCGCCTTCATCATCGGATCCAGTCTTCAAAGGTACGATAATCGGTTCGCCCAACGTTGCTGTAAATGATTGATTTGCATCATTCTCGACGACTCCTCTCCGTCGCTTGTGATCTCCAGTTAACTCTTCCATTTCCTTTTCAACGTCGTCATCAGTACTTTCTTCCGCTTCTTCATCCCCCTCCTCGATTCCTTGATCCATGAGCCTGTTGAACCGGTGAATGACGACTTCGCCATCACCTACAAACGCTGCAGATGTTGCAGCAACTGGATCTGTATTGCCCAAACCAGTTACGTCTAAAGAGTCGCTGTCCACGCTTATACTCTCTGAGCTGTACGTCACCACAGATGCGTCTGATGAAATTTCGTCGTCGTCGTCGTCATCATCATCATCTTCAACATCGTCAATTTCGGCATCCTCCAGGGCTGGTGGAAAATCATCGTCGTCGTTGTCAATCATGTTGCTTCTTTCAATGATACGCCAAGGTAATGTAATTATGGAGAATCTGGGTCAAAGTACAGCAAAATCTGCAGCGCAAATAAATTCAAACGAAAGGAGAGTGAACCTTAAAGTTGTTGTCTACCCTACGAAGTGCTTGGTGAGGGGGAAATCGCCTTTGCACTACTATGATACTTCTTCCTCTAGCTAGAGCTACCAGTAACTATCGGTAGTAGACCGAATGGTGTGTAGCGAAAAAAAGTTACTGTATGATGATGAAATACGAGGAAGCAGACTTAATTAACAATTGACAAATACTCTACTGTAGTAGGACAAAGACAGTTACAGCGTATTAAGAATGTACTACGTATAAGACTTATTTAATAGTAGTACCTCGTAAATAATGAAAAATGAAAAGGTAAAATAGGAAGTATTTGACCGACGGTCTCTTTGTAGTCAGCATTTAAAGGAAAGGGTCATACAAATGACGTCAAGCAGGTCATTGTGGCGGCAATGAATCGGTGAAATGTGTCAATTTTTTTTTTGAATTTTCACCTCTCTACTCTAGGTAGGTAGCTACCGGTACTAAGTAGAGTACCTGTAGGTACTCCGGTAGTACGACTACGGTAGTAGTACGGTAGTAGCTAGAGGTACCAGGTACAACGTACCAGGTACGACTACCGGTAGTAGTTCTATCATACAGGAACATTATGGTAGTACCTACTACAACAGACGTCGTAGACTACCGTATGGTAGCATTACTGGAGAACGTTCATGGAAACATTACTCATTGATTCGTACTACGTACGACGTACCGGTATGTGGAATGGCAGCTCTCTAGTAGAGCTGTTAGTAACGAGGTATTCCAGATACTCGTGATTGCACTCTTTCATGCCACAATCACATTGATTTACTTCTAAGGATGTCCCTCATTCTTGAGAGACAGAATCAAGAAATATTGCGCCTGGCATTATACTCCGTATAAAGCATCAGAACAGAACTACAGTTTCAACTTCCCGTGAGATAAAATAATGAGAAAATGTCAGGTCTGAAATATTCTGGTCTAAGCGTTCTAAAATGAGAACCATTCCTTTTCCGTAAAACCCAGCTCTGTTAAGTTCGGGATACATGCAAACTTGATCATGGGCGGCGGACCACACATGAGGACTTGAGTGTCTTTACATGATCCTCCAAACAGACAATGCTCTTCCAGCATTGCTTTGGTGATGAATCCAGTGGAATAATTCCATCCATTAGCGGGTGGTCGATCCAAGGTGTAATGCAATTTGAAACGACCGGGAAACTCTTTCGCTAGAGCCTCCAGTTCATCTCGTACAAGAATGTCGTCTTCAGCTACGTCATAAAAAGAAGAATTGAAAAAGTGAGAGACAATCTTTCGAAATTGGTGGTAAAGATTTTTTTTAAATGGACAAGAAAATGATAGGCAAGGAACCACACGCTCAATCGATTGCGTTTTCATGAATGGATGCCCCCCCAAAAAACAGAAAATAGTAGGAAACTCCCGAACGTCACTTACTTTGGTTTGCATAAAGTAGCGTCGCTTTGACATTGGCGTCGTTTCCCGGGTTTCGAAACATGTAGTTCAAGACTTGCAACATAGGTGTGATTCCTGTCCCTCCAGCAATCATAATGAATTGGGAAGCCTGTCGTGTCGACTTTGACTTGCCAATGGGCTTGACCCAGAAATTGCCTCCATTTCCCAGATATTCCATGTGTCCCTTGGGCCCCTTAATATCGATTGTGTCTCCGATCTTGAGCGAATCCAGATGTTGACTCATTTTTCCGCCATCTGGGAACTTGGGATGTACGCCTGCTTTGTAGACTTTGATAACCAGGGAAACTTCTCCGATGGTGCTGTTGTCTGTGACAGGCGTATAGGAGCGCATAACTTGCGTCGAGCTGCCCGTATCCTTGTCCTTTTCGAAAAAACGCAGTGAGATGTGCTGACCTGTGGGCAATCCAAGGACGTGTCCTTCTGGAAGCTCGAAAGTGAAGCGCGCCGTGTCGTGGGATAAAATCTCCTTGCGGATAAGTTTGAACGGTCGAAAGTCATCGAGCGGCAACACACTAGGCGGTTTCTTAGACTTGAATAAAAAGATGGCGCCCAACAAAACGGCGACGGCCGTAGCGACCAAAAGAAACAAGTTGTCTTCGATCATGGTGATGAATGATTGCCAGCAGGGGTTTGTCTGGATGACACTGCTGTGGAACAGAGGAATGGTATGTCGTTTTCAACACAACTGTCGTGGTTGCTGATCAATGACCGTTGCATATACATACGTTGCAGAGCCCTAAACTTCTGGGATCTGCTTGGCCTGGAGACTGCGATGAATGTAGTCCTCATTTGAAAGAGCGACGTGCTACGCCGCGATGATCCGAGGATGATGAAGAAAAAATGAAGCTCGGACGTCATTCTCAAACTCTTTTTACTGTTAGGGTCTGCAGTACGACGTACATACCGTACTGCAGTACCAGCTGTATGTACGGTAGTACCAGGTACAGTGTTGCACTTGAACTTGTACCTGGTACTCGGAGTACGTCGTACAGGTACGCAACATACTACGGTACGTAGTGCTACGGTAGTACTATAATGAAGCAACCTTTGTACGAACATCTACCGTTGTAGATACCGTATTTCCGTACTTTGCAGTTACTGATAATACACAACTTCTTCTGCATGCAAACACACCGAAAGTTGTTGCGATACGGTGAGTACAGAAGAACAGAACTCTCTGTCGAAAGAGACAGTTCATAGGAATCAAGACAACATCGTTTACAGGTTACGTCGTACACTATATCTTTTTCGAAACATCGCAGCTCCGCCTTACCATCGACAATCGGGAGGGGGGGGGAGAGAGTTCTTTTCTCATCACCACCAAATCCTCACTATCGTTAAAATCGGCAGCAATAAAAAACGATGACGACCGACCCTTCCTCCCCTTCATCGGCAGCTGCGCTGAATCCCTCACCGACCGTCATTCTTCACCATGATCTACAAAAGCACCACACTCCTTCTCAAGCGAAAGAATACAATATTTTTCGTGATTCCGCCGTGCGGTATCTCGGATACGCCAATGAAGTAGGAGAATCCTTCCGCTATCAGTTTCCTAGATTTGTTCTGCCGTCCTATATTATCTCTTTTGGGTACTGTTTCGCCGATGCTGTGTCTTCTGGCCAACAGGCCTACGAGGCATCCTCCCAAAACAAATCTTCCGCCCTTTTGGCCACTACCGACACGTTGTTGTGGCAGTCCTTGGCAAGTGTTCTTATTCCGGGGGCCACCATCAACGCCATTGTGAAGGCCTCCCGTTATGCGGTCCAACACTCACCGCGCTCCTTGCCATCACCCGTTGCTTCATGGCTACCGACTGCTATTGGTTTAGGAAGTATCCCCTTGATTGTCCATCCCATTGATCAAGGAGTTGACTTCTTCATGGAGAACACATTTCGAAATTATTTTACACAAACGACTGGATCTTTGCAAGATCCCAACACGACTGCTGTGGTAGATAAACCAATCACCGAGAGTGGCTACAGCAACGGAACGATGTCCGTTCTGTCAAACGCTCTTGGCAGTGCCTCTGCTGGCATCATTGCGCGTATCAGTACACACCCTCTTGACACTGCTAAGGCTCGTCTACAGTCGCTCAACAGCACTACAACGTATCGAGGACCACTTGATGTGCTGTGGCAAACGTTCCGGTCCGAAGGTTTGGGTGGGTGGTATCGAGGCTTTTCCACGGTCATTGTTGGTGGAACGCCAGGGACCATTGTGTACCTGTGCAGCTACGACATGTTCAAAACAACAATTACAGATCACATGGCTGCATCTCCAGCAAAGAACAGGGAAGAAAGTTTTTGGGTGCACTTTTCTTCGGGGATTCTTGCTGAAAGTGTGGCGTGCCTTATATATGTCCCAGTTGATGTTGTTAAAGAGCGCCTGCAGGTACAACAAAAAGGAGATTCCTTTCAATACAAAGGTGGATGGGATGCTCTGATGAAAATATCCAAAAATGAGGGATTGTCGGGTATTTACAAAGGTTACGGAGCAACATTAGCTTCGTTCGGCCCCTTTTCGGCATTCTATTTCATGTTTTATGAAAAGTTCAAGGTGTGGTCCAAAGAGTATCTCCAAACGACAACATCACCCGACACTACAACACTACCATTTCCCTTGGTAGTTTTGTCCAGTGCCAGTGCCGGTGCTCTGGCCTCGTTCTTGACGTCGCCACTTGACATGGCCAAATTGCGACTGCAAGTCCAACGAGGTGCTCAGAACTCCACTTCCTCCGAGCAAACTGCTGCAACAAATTATCGTGGCATGACTGATGCTCTTCGGTATGCTTATCAATCGGGAGGCGTGCGTGGATTGTTCCGTGGAGCAGGGGCTAGAGTCCTCCATTTTGTTCCAGCGACGACCATCACCATGACAACGTACGAAACCTGTCGCGAATTGTTTTACAATGCGCTACAGGAAAGAACCTAAATTTGGAAACAACCAAGTTTTCATAGTATCATCAAGCAGTGTGTAGTGAGAGATGCATAGTTGTGGAATGGCTGGGACCGAAGAAAATGAAAAGGAGGCAAGTTAGATGATGGTTTGCCCCTGCAAATTTTCAGAGGACCACAGACGTGTAATAATTACTTCACAGTATTTTGGAAATAATCATCAATCGATCGGGTGGTTCGAGAATTGACTGTGAGAACGAAGAATGCCAAAACTACGAAGTAGTCTATAAGTATTACGTAGTAATAAAATTGACTGGACGGTGAAATGCGCCAAAAAAAAACATTGGTACGCGTATCTTTTGTTTTCTTGTTGGTCCTCGTGTGCTCTCTGATGACGTGAAACAAGCAATGATCTACTGTCGTACCGGTATTAATACTAGCTAGGAGATCATGATTCCTTCTTCATCACTTCTTCTTGCATCATGTCCTCTTGCTTTTCCGCCGTGACTGCGATGGAAACAAACGAACAGCAAGAAATCTGTCGAATCAAAAATCTGAGGCGCGCGTACCGAAGTACGTCTAGGTCATACCAAATCACCACCCAACTTTCGTGCAGTATCGGGTGGACCTTTGGACTTTGAAACGTCTTCTATCACTTGGATTGAGCGCACTCACCAGAAAGAATTAGAGATCAATCATCGAAGAACTAGAGTCAGAAAGAGACTTTTACAGATGATTTGCGACATGATTTTTGGAACAACGAGCCGAGATGTCGTCGGAGTGAGATACCAACACTCTCGACAGTTTTCAAAATATTATCTTGTCTCATCCCACGTCCACTTTCGCTCCAAAGAGAAGAAACGCCTTTCAAATGCTCTAATTCGCAATGTAGCCTCGGTAATCGTGGTGCTTGCAACCGTGGTGTCGGCTGGAGAATCTAGGACATCTTGGCCGACAGTCTCATCCGGTCTCAAGTTGTCACCCTTGCTGGTGTTGGACGTGGACAACACCTTGTACAACGAACAACAGGCCAAGATAGAACGACAGATTGTGCAGCTCACCCACGAGTACTGCCAAAAATTCTTGAATGTATCGCCTCAGGAAGCCGATCAACTCTTCATCACCCATGGATCCACTATAGAGGGATTGCGTCAATCAAAATGGAAGGACTTGAGCGAAGAGGTTCTACAACAGAAGATGGAGGAATTTTATTGCTATGTATACAATCCCATTGATCCTTCTAGATTGCTAATTAGGGGAACAAAAGGATTCGGGTCTGCCTCCAGTACAGGATACTCTCATGATGCCCAAACTATCGAATCAGAACAAAAGCAACGACTTGCTAAACTTTTACTCAAGCATTATCCTCATCCACTATCTTTGGCATCCAATTCACCATCCTGGCATGTCGAAAAGGTGATGTATGCGTTGGGGTTGGGCACGCTGGCGAAGAAATCAACGACAATTCTGTTCACGCCGGATCGGATATCGAGTTATCCAACCAAACATCAGCCACTGCAATTCTTTTCCACAACGGAAGACGAAGCATCAAAGATATTCGAGTCCTCCAGGTTGATAATGGTCGAAGATTCTCTCCACAATCTTCAACGTATCCAAGAAGCGTTCCCGGAAGCTGTCGAACAAGCCTATCATATCATGCACCACCGCAATGACAATGACATTAAGGCGCAAGATACTCTTCCAACAAGGGCATCGTCTGTCTCCCAGGCGTTGCTGTATCATTATGGCCTATTAGATCCAACCTTCAAATTCTCCGACGTCCAATACTTGCAAGCAAAAAACAAAGTGGATGCCGAATCCATTCATGTCGGAACCTGGAATCATGTGATGGATCATCTTCATGAGCAATCGTCGACAGATTCATTGACCAAAACTAATTTGTGGATTGTAGATGTCGGAGCTGGCCTACTTTCAGTACTGGACATTATGTTGCATGGCAACAGTATGAGGGGATTATCCTCTTTAGATGTCGCTATTCCAGTCCGATACACTGCCTATGAATCTAACAAAGGATTGTATCAAACATGTCACGAACGGCTGCTGTTGTGGGGATTTCAGCTGATGAAACAAATATCGCCTACCGAAATGTGGTATCGACATGGGAGCAAGCCTTGGGAAGTACAGCTTCTTCTTCGGGACTTTGTGGATCCTACGGCAGCATCGCATGCATCAGATCATTCACCAAACCTCATTGTTGGATGCTGCTTTGCCGACTTGATGGATCCACAACACATTACTGCCAATTTAATTCGGTCCTTTGGTTTGATGCACAAGACAACGGCGGTTGAGGGAACTTCATTGATTTACTTTCCCATCACTTTTGCTGGTGTGACACAATTCCTTCCACCGGTAGGATTTCAGAAGAGCAGTGCAAGTACCGAAGACATGATTCCATCTGACACAGCAGCCTTCCGAACATACAGTGATGCCCTTGAATCTGAACTTGGTCACAATTTGGATGTTCATAAACTGATTGAAAGCATGCAAGACCATGGGGCTGCGTTGCATGCCAAAGAACCATCCAATTGGCACATCGATCCAATCAAAGATCCTTATTTGTTCGAGACGATGCTGTACTTTTTTGGTACAACAGCAGGCCCTCAGATCTTGAAGCAAGGATATAATGCTGGAGGGTGGCTCCAACGAGCTCGGTCTCTACAACCAGCTATTGAAACTACCAATATGGACCTCTTGTTCTGCATCGGGCCACCAAAAAAGGACAGTCCAGGTACACCAAAAAAAGATAAACGATCGCACAAGAGCAAAGAAATTCTGTTCACGGGGCCGTTCCAGGTTGAGGCAGTAAAACGTCATTTGCCACAACTGGGTCCGCGGCAAATCATCAGTGAGTGCAAAATGTGAATGAATACTTGTATTCTCCAAGAATTCTCAATTCCTAGCCATTTTTCTTGTTTCTCAGTCCAATCATCTTGCTCTTTGATTAGTTCGGGCACAGAACTCAAGATCTTCCGTGGTGACTTTGAAACAGATATGGCTCTGGATGTCAACATCAAAGATATGGATGGCGACCGCATGTCCTATCCCTTATCGTATGGTTATTCCTTAGTAGGAGAGGTAGTAGAATGTGGATCCGACGTGGATCCTTGCTTGCTTGGCAAATTAGTCTTCACCTTTTCTCCCCATGCCACATATGTTGTGACGGATGTTGATGCCGTTCAAATTGTCCCCAAAGGAATTCACCCGTTAGATGCTATTTTCATGCCTTCCGTTGAAACATCCTTGTCGTTGGTGCACGATGCCCATGTGCGACTTGGAGAGAACGTTGCCATTTACGGTCAAGGTTTGATTGGCTTGTTGGTAACGGCATTGCTGGGAAGACAAGCAAATGTTTTGCAGCGAAGAGGGACTTTTGGGACTGTCACGACCTTTGATAGGATTCCCGATCGCTTAGCGGCCTCCGCTGCAATGGGAGCCTCGGAGGCGTTGTTTCCTGGTGGGTCGAAGGGTCCCTTTGACGTATCCATTGAAGTAAGCGGGAATGGAAAAGCTTTACAAGCCGCGATTGATTGTACTCGTGACGGTGGTCGAATCGTTATCGGATCCTGGTATGGCAACTCGCTTGTCCAGTTGAAGCTCGGGATCGACTTTCATCGCAGCCACAAATCCATTCAAACGTCACAAGTGAGCGAGATCCCGGCAAGCCTGTCCGGGTTGTGGACCAAACAACGGCGATTTGATTTAACATGGGAACTGGTCCGAGAACTTCGTCCTTCCCGGTTGCTGACCAAGACCTTGCCGTTGGATAAAGCACAAGCAGCGTACGAAGCTCTCGATGGGGGGATGGAGATCGCAGTTGCGTTTGACTACACGCGCTCTTCAGACGAATAAAACATATAGGAAAAAGTGCATCTTCTGATCGCTTTCTCTTTTTACGTGTCGAGAACTTCCTCCGAACTGCCATTAGTGAAGACGGATCGTCAGGTATTATGTCGTAGGTGACTTTGCTCTTCGATCCTTTTGACCACCGTGTGTTGCTAGATGATTGACACCTTTACACCATTCAATTGTTTCTACAATTTCAAATCACGCTTCCATTTCTATTTTTGTTACGACTACTACCAGCTTAGTATGCTGATGATTTTGATCAGTGGCATCATCGACCAAGTGTTGGCCATTGTGATGGGAAATAGTCATTTCAAACACAACAACTCGTCAATTCAGTGGAACGACGAGATAATTACTGCTTCTTGCCATGGCAGTTTTGCGTTTCATGTTATCCATAGGGGGCACAGGCATGGTGTTTTTGTAGTCTTTCAAAGTTCCGAGCAACGAAAGGACGCATGCCCAAAGCGTCGCAGCGTCTTAATATGGAAAGAGTGAACGGTAAAAAAAGTGAATGTCATGGTGGGATAGCTCCCTCGTCTTCAATCGACACCATCCAATTCCATGAATCCCCTACCAATTACACCATTCAATTGTTTCTACAATTTCAAATCACGCTTCCATTTCTATTTTTGTTACGACTACTACCAGCTTAGTATGCTGATGATTTTGATCAGTGGCATCATCGACCAAGTGTTGGCCATTGTGATGGGAAATAGTCATTTCAAACACAACAACTCGTCAATTCAGTGGAACGACGAGATAATTACTGCTTCTTGCCATGGCAGTTTTGCGTTTCATGTTATCCATAGGGGGCACAGGCATGGTGTTTTTGTAGTCTTTCAAAGTTCCGAGCAACGAAAGGACGCATGCCCAAAGCGTCGCAGCGTCTTAATATGGAAAGAGTGAACGGTAAAAAAAGTGAATGTCATGGTGGGATAGCTCCCTCGTCTTCAATCGACACCATCCAATTCCATGAATCCCCTACCAAGCGACTTAACGTCAATTGAGACTATGCTGTGCAGGAAGCCAAGCTCCATGGAACTGATACGGAACGTGGCAATTTAATTGTAATTCGGTCAACTCTTTCATCGTGCTTGCATCTAGGATGTAGATCTTTGAGAGATGCTGCAGCGAATCGTATGCGTTCAAGATAAGATAGCCGTCATCTTCTCGCAGCCCTGCCTTTGCTTTCGGTATAAACGTTGGCGCGCTGGCATAAACTCCATTTCCAAAAGATACCACATGGCTGCATTCTCCAGTCTCCATGTCAATTCGCTGTATGCTGTCTGAGAAGCTCGAGTGAGTTTGACGACAATTTGTGTAGCAGTATCGTTTCCGATATTCACTGGATGAGTTGACATCAGGCAATTCGCAAGGGAGCGCGTCCGGAGCAACAACTTTTCTAGCTTTCAATTTTCTTTCATTGAGATCCATGGTATATTCCACCATTGTACACAACGGAATGTTTTCTGCTCTGTAAAGATCTGCGAACGATTTTTCCAGCTCCACCCTTTTTGAGGGTTCGTGCTCTAGTACGCGAAATGTCAAAAGGCTTTCGTCGTCGTCGTTCTGTTGTTCAAAGGCATCCACCAGATGATACGAGGATAGCAACGGAACGGGGATCTCAGCAACACATTGGCAAGTTTCCTTCGAGAAGACTAATGCTCTCGTTTCGTTTTCCTCTTGTGCGTTCCACTTGAACTGTTTCCCGAGCGGATCCCCTCCAATCAAGCTGGTGATGAGCCCAAATGCACCCACGGAATATGGTGGAAGGAGGGCTAATAAGAAGTGTTCTGAAACGACGCTGTCATGTACAAAAGAAATTGATGACAATCTTGTTAAAGCTTGCTTCACCAACCAACCATTTTTGTCAAGCTTCATTACATTCAGAGCCGGCGGAAACAAGGACAGGCCATGATTGTAGATATCTTCGGTGATCGGGTCCTTCGTATAGTGTGCCGAGAAGAACGATACCGATTGCTCCTTACCGTCTAAAGTATGTATTTTTACGGCGCCCAAAGTCTCTAGGCTCTCGCTATCCATCTCTACTGGGTCTCCTCCTTCGGCAAGGGCATACAATCGCACCTTTCTTCTGATATCACCGTCGCGGGGTGGCAGGAAAAGAACATTGGTGTTGGATGGATTTGTTGGAATGGCAAAAATGTTATCGATCCACTTTCCCATACCCCTTTTTGTCCAGGCCCCAGGTTTGCAAAATGGTATTTTCCTATTCAATTTCTGGCCCGACCAATTCAAGGAACGCTTCATCATTTCTTTTTGAGCTTTGAACCGGGTCGTCTCAACGTACTTTGCCTGAAAAGTTGCAATCTGATTTTCTCCATCTATTACCAATTGTTGTACCAGTCCATCTCCATCAAACCAATGGCCGTATTGAGAAGGTCCAATCCGAATCCTCCCAGGGCCGTTGCGACAGAGCATTCCCTTCAAGTCCCGAGGAATTCGTCCTTTTACAACCTTGGCCTCATGTAGAGTAATGCCTTCTGGAGGCACCGGCTCAAGTCCGCCTCTCCAAGGCTGCCTTCTTATTTGCTCCAATATTTCTGGTGGCGGTTGGTCAAATCCACATCGGTCAGTCACTCTCTCATCGTCCTCCCAAAACGGAGAGGACATTTCATGTCGGTCGACAGACGTCCTGGACGAAGTCGATGTCAACACAAAGCCGAACAAAGAGAGAAGCTCGGAAAAGTTCATCTTCAGCAACGGAGATGCATTTACTGTTAGTACGCACTGTGCTGTCTCGACCGTTGATACGACGGAATCAAGGACATGGATTTACCAGCAGGAGCAGGACACCAATACCCAATACCCAGTATCATCATGAATTGCGACGCTGCGACCCAGGTGATGAGATTGATGTATCTTTTTCTCGCAAATCTGAAATACCGAAGGTACTCCGAGTACTACTCTAGCTAGAGTAGGTAGGTATTTGTATTGCATGTATCGTATCATACCTGGTACTGTATGATACCTTGTACTCACAGTCACTCTCTACTCTCTATGTATGATACTCTCTATGCATACCACTCCGAACTCCGAGTAGCTACCAGGTAGGTAGTATCATATCTTCTACGGTATCTACCTATGGTAGTATCATATGTCTACGATGCAGTCGGAATTTATGATACAAAGTTACTATGGTCACGAAAGAACGATAAGGTTCAGGCTGGTTCAATGACAATGATCGAACCAACTTCGCGAACCTGCCGGTCATGATGAAAGGACGGTATCTACTACTAGCTAGAGACTAGAAAGAACTAAAAATGAAGGATGTGCTCCATACAATGTTTCACACAGACTTGAAACAGACCCCAAACGGCTCGAGGCGAAAGAATTGATTACCAATTTCCTTTTATCATGATGAAGCTCTTGCTGCAAGCAAAACAATGATGAAACCGCCAGAGAGACACCCACGAAAGCTCTACTTTCCTGGAAGGTGAGATGCAAATTGCCTTATACTGGAAAGACAACCCGTCATTAGTGACTGATTTTGGTTGGAAACATGATCAACTTCGACAGTCCGATCCAATAATGCACAGTGAAATACCCTTTAGTTAATCGATTGTTGCGGGCTGGCTTCCTCGCGTCGTTCGTCCACCTAAAAAATTGTCGTCATGAATAGAAGATATTCCGTACCCTCCCGACAGGTTTTAAGCATAATCAAATCACTACTTTACTACTCATGTCGAAAGTTCCGGACAGTTTGGATGAAGAAGTGAGCGTTTTCTTCTGGTGTGCATGCCTCGATGCCATGTCCCAGGTTCATGACGTGACCAGTAGGGCCCGCCTTTCTGAGAATCTCTTCCGTCCTTTCCTTGATTACATCGTGGTTTGCAAGAAGGATACCTGGATCTAGATTTCCCTGTACTCCGCCACGACCAGCAAGTCCTGCCGATTCTCTTCCCTTTGCAACCCGGTCTCGTCCTTCCGCCATGTCAACAGTCCAGTCCAAGGATACAACATCAACACCGGTGGCAGCCATGCGTTCAATCAATGACCCAGAATGTTTGATATATACAACTGTGGGAATGTCAGGATAAGTTTTCTTGATCTGAGGAGGTGCAGACGTGACGAAAGCAGGTTACATTAGTGCATCTGCCACAAATCATGCAATTTTAAGCAAAGTATTTGGAACACACAACGTACTTTATCTAGGATCATCTTCTGATATGGGGCAGCGAATTCGTCGTAATCTCTAGGAGACAAGTGTCCAGCCCAGGAATCGAAGATTTGGATCAACTGGGCACCATTCTCGATTTGATACAAGGCGTAGTCTCCGATACTTTCCGCAAGACTGTTCAAAATGTGATGCAAAAGTTTTGGTTCGTTGAACGCCATTTTCTTTATCTCCAAGTATTCCTTGGATGTTTTTCCTTCGATCATGTATGTGGCCAAGGTGTAAGGACATCCAACAAATCCGAGAACAGCAGTCTCGGGTCCAACCTCATCACGCAATATCTTTAGCGTTTCTGCCACGAAAGGCGCTGTCGAAGAGGGATCTATGGGATGAATCTACAGGTGAAAGTCAGAGGTGCCCATGTCAGCACAGTTGCACATTGTCAAGACATTTTGTCACAAGTGAAATGACGAACTCACCTTCTTTGCATCGTCCCATGTCTTGATGGGATCCATAATCGGACCCAGTTTCTCGTCAATGGTGAAATCACAACCGACACCAGGAAGCGGGGTCAGGATGTCCGAAAACAAGATACAGCCGTCGGTTTGGTAATTTCTCCATGGCTGTAGTGACACTTCCACAGCTACTTCTGGTATTTCACTTCTTTGACGGAATGTTGGGTACTTTTTGCAAAGATCTCGGTATTCTTTGATGTGTCTCCCGGCTTGACGCATCATCCACACAGGGGTGCGTTCCACCTTTTCCCCTTTGGCAGCCCGTATCAAGAGAGGATCCTGCGTCGAACCACCCGACTTTGTTCCACGGCTGACAGCTTCATCGACAGCGCTCTTGACGACAGTGCAACCAGCTCTGCTACTTGCGGTATTTTGGGTTGGAGCAAAAGCTTCGCTTCCACCGACTGCCACAAAGGCGAGAAGAGCATGCACTGAAAACTTCATTCTTCCTGTTTGTTTTTCTCGGAAGAGTTGTCGGGAAGAAAAGAATGTGAAGATGACAGGGATCAGAATGGAAAGCTGAAGTTGAAAACATTTTTCGACAGTACGGAAGAAGAGATAATACTCTCCATGTTGTTGTCGTGACGAGGATTCTACGTAAGCAGCGCGTGAAATGTACTTCAACTTCGTAGGATCGGACAAAGTACGAGTTTTGTCCATTGCTTCCACGTGAAAGCATTCAAATGATTAGGTATTGGAGTCGTATGGGTCAATGAGTGCCATCTGTCTCCCATCACATCAGGCCTCACCGACGACACTCGATGAGAGATCGCCTAATCCCTAAGCCACCAAAGTCCTGAGACGGCCTAAGCCGCGTTGGCCGGGCTGGCTAAATTATTCGAACTGAACTGTGTTGGTCGCAACGAGACCATCGTCACCATCTCCGTCACATCAGGCCTCATCAACTGCAAACTGCAGAGATCACAAACAAAATACTTCACAGTCAAGTAATCTCGAACTTGCGTCTCCAATGACAATAACCAGTACAGTACTACAGTCTTTTACCCGCCATCCCCATCGTTGCTGATCAAAAGCTTCACCAGTTCACTTTATCAACCGACCTCCACAACCAGCCCATCACTAACAACGACAAAAACATCCTCATCCACCGCATCAGCACCAATCATAACGATACCGTCATTGACAACAACATTCATATCAATCAATACGACTCCATGTCCTCGACAGGCTCTGAAACCCCTTCTCCTGGCGCTGCCGGTCTCACATCCCTCCACTTTACCCCTCCCATTCCCCGTCTAATGTATGTGGCCGGCCCTAACCCTGATACAGCCAATCATTCCCCACCTGATGTAGAGAACAGTCCAGCTACGGCTAGAGACATTGCCAATCCACAGATCGACCCAGCCTCCAATGCCCTAGCAGCCGATGTTGTTACCGAAGCTCCAACTGTCGCAGTAGATACCCCCTATACTCCAGAGCAGGTAGCAGTCATTGAAGAAATTGCAGAAGAGGCGTCATCCATGTTTTGCGTTGGTGCTACGTTCCAGTGACTGAAGCATTCCTTCAGTTCCGGGAGCTGCTGGAGGAGTCGCTGGGAGACCAGAACGATGTGCAAAACATCCTCCATTACCTAGACAAAATGGTGAAGTGCGATCCCACTTTCGACTACAGAGTTGGAAGGTCCTCTGACGGGACAGTCACTGGGTTCGTGTGGCAAACTGGAGTCATGAGGAGAGACTTCGAGCTGTACGGTGATGTTCTTTTTGTTGATTGCATGGGAAAGTCCATCAACACCAAAGGTTGGCCAATCAACACCATCGCAATGCTTGATGGTGAGAAGAAAGTATGTCTCCCTTGTGAGGGTTTCACAAATCGTGAGACCATCGACGGCTACGTCTGGCTTATCGAGAGTGTAGTGGCCATGGCCCCTGGCAGGAAACTATGCGACATCAAGTTCATTATTGGAGATGTCATATTTGCAGCCGAAACCATTCTTACAAAACTTGGTATTGAAGATACGTGCCATGTAATTCTGGACCACCACCACCTCCTTAGCCTGGACATTGGATCGTGGCCCAAAGCGTTTGGATTGAACCTCTTTTCGCACCTGAAAGAGGACCTAACGTCGATGGTGAAGTCCAGGCCCTATGCTCCCTATGTCTAAAACCTGGGCACAGAGTTGTTAAATGTACCAAGATCAGCGAAGCTAAAGCGACTTTGATCGGGCCCGACAACTTGGCAGGGTTTACGGATGGTTTGGGGGATCCAATGTTTTGCGTGGTGGAAGAACCATGTGGATCTGTGAGGGAAACTATCAAAGAATGGATGCAGCCAGGGCGAAACATACCTGTTGAGGCGGTTCATGTCGTGGTTGGAAGTGTTTCTACAGTGCCACGAGACAGGACTCATCTCGCAATGTGGTGGAAGTATTTGTTTGGGGGGAAGGAGGCACGCCCGTGGGGGGACATTGTCCTGCATATTATCCAGTCAACAAGGTTGCCCAGTGGATTTTAACAAACTGCAATGCCAGAAGAAGGAAGGAGCACATCCTGTCCTGCCTGCAGAAACCTGTCCAGGGGCTGTCGCAACATTTGTACGACTATGGTACAAGCCCATGAGACTGGGCTGATAAATCATTTAACTTTAAAAAAAAGGATTTTGGACTGTTGATATAATAAAACAATTGGTTGTCGATCTTGGTGCTACTACTGTTGCGCGTTAAATTGATACTACCTTAATAAAACAGTTGGTGCTTTTACGTGTCGATCTTGCTGATAGTAACTCCGTGCTTGTACTGCGTGCTTCGGCACTGATGAGTTGGGAGATGTGGAAATAGAAAATAACGCGAAGACGATACCGTAATACTACCGGTAGTGACCTACTACGGTAGGTAGTACCGTAGTCATATGCATGGTTATAAACCCTAGGACAATTGCTACTACCGTAATACAATTATTTCATAATTATTCATGGAATAATAATTGAAACTCCGAGCAGAAATCAGTAATTCTCTGTAATTCGTTGGAACGCGTACACTCAATCGCGCGCGACCGTTGGTGTTCATTCCAACGATTTCAATAAAGAGTAATTTACCAAGGAGCTCGTATCCAAGCGCTATTTTCGAGCACTAATTACGTTAGCAAGATTTCGTTGGTATGCTTTCCAACGGAGGACTCGTACTTCACGGTCAATCACGGATGAAACTGTATGTACGATGCGACTACGAATAGTACCGTAGTAAAGGCAGCTAGCTAGGTTGTAGTTGTGAAACATGTGAATGGTAAATCTTTTATTTTTTTTTTTGCACTTTGACATGATTATTTGTAAACAAAGCAAAGAATCAAAACAAGAAGCCAATTATTAACGAAGTTCTCTGGCTTTTCCTTTTATTTCGAGCCCGGTTAACCGTAGTACTCCATTCCATTTGTTCCCCTCGCCTCTTACTGCCTTTCTCGGAAACCTCGGAAATATCTAGTACATCTTTTCCTGCCTCGAACATTTCATTAGTCTGATCGATTGAAGGGTGCGCTATCCACTTTCCTTTTTCTTCAACCCTTTTCTCGACCAATTGCATCAAGTATCGGAAATCTGATAAACGCTTCTGCATATTTGTCTTTGACATATCATTATTTGACAAAATTCGCAATGGTGGATACTGCTTTTGGCAATCCCCACACATCCAATATTGCCAGGCTATTTGAGAACAACTATTTGGAAAGGCAAAATCTTGCGGTACGAGATGCAAGCGCCCACCCCACGAATGCATACCCACCATGTGATTCATCGTTACTGCTTTATCACCTGTCAAAGTTTCTTCCTGTTGAATCCCGGGAGTTGGAGAGTTCTCAAGTTTCTGAACTAATCGATAAAGCCCGATTTCTCTATGCAACCGCTAATCAAAGCTTCCAAACCATCTCTGGTAACTGTTCCAGCCGTCATCGCTCGTTTCTCAAAATCGTCAATCACTCCCCGAATTACTTCCAGTGCCACTTTTTGAATTTGGGGCACCACATCATTCACATTTTTTGCCAATGAATGCATGTGCTGCAAGATTGAAATGTGCGGAGCCACTCCTGTTGCTACAATAGAGTCACCTGGAGAATTTAGCCGACAAAACACCAAGTTTTTCAAATCCGCCAATTGATCATGAAGCAGTTCAGTTAGTTAGTAAATTTCTGATACCGTATAAGTCGAAACAATGTACTTAGTATTCTTTTCACATACCTGCCCAAGCTGATCGTTCTTCATATGCGCAAAATAGATACACGGACGGCCTCTTCAGCATCAAAGTTTGGGTCTCGGTCTTCGTGATCAGGCATGGTAGAAGGCAGAGGGCAGCAGCGAAGTGAGAGTAATCGAGTGAAGTGAGTAGTGAGAGTAAAAAATTTGATTGTGTAAAATGAGAGCAAACGAATGAATGCCGATAGGTTGTTTGCTTATTTTATTGTGAGAATCGAATTACTGTGATAGATGCGCTGATATGATGAGAGGTTAATGTTAGGGTTAAAAATGTTCGTTCCCTCCAACAATTTTCCAACGATTTCCTTCTATAAATAATTTTACAGAGGCATCAAGAAGAACAGACAGACGCAAATGATGGAAATTCTAATATTCGTTAACGTATACAACATAAAATTACTTAGGGAAGGGGCCTGGGTGTGCATGCTCGTACGAATGACACCTTCTCGACCAATCAGATCTCGTTATTAGGCCGGCTTAGGTCGTCTCAGGACTTTGGCGGCTTAGGACTTAGGGGCTCCCACTCGATGAATGCAAATCGACGAATCGACGCGATCCAAAATTGAAAATTGAAAATTGACTGTGAGTTTGTACCAAGACGAGAACCGTGTTCCCTGGACAAGCGAGGCTTCTGCCACTGCAATTACAAAATGCTAACCATTTGCGTAAAGCCTTCCACTTTCAACGATTGTCTTCTGTCAAGTAGCTTACGCGACAGCTACGAAATTACTATCACAAAACAACGTTCGACATTCGACATAAACGAAGATGAAGAATATCCTCTTGGTTATTGCTTTCCTTGTTGAACCGGACGTTGGGTTTGTTATTAAGTCTACCCATCGATTCAAATTCACAATGGCAATCTCTTCGACGATTCCGCGTCTTTCTGACATTGATCTTATGGCCTTGGAAAATGTAGCCGAGTTTTGCTTGAGTGCCGACAGGTTGGTGGAGGAGTGTGATTTAGACGAGCATTTGGCCCTCGTAAATCAATTGACGGTGCAACGCAACATTCTTTTGGAGCAACGTGACATTGTGGATGATCATGTTCGTTACCTAGATGATGTTTTGGCGCGACTGTTGGGACATGAAATTGGCGGTCACTCGTTGGACGAAAGTGAAAGCATGTACGGTCAGTAAGTGTTAATGCCGCAAAGAAAATTCTTGAATGTTGACTCCCTGATTTAAGGGGCTCTTCGAAGAAACAAAGATATGACTGGAACCGATTGTGGTAATTTTCTCCAAGGCTTCCGCATCGCAAACATAATGCTACTTCTAGTGTGAAGGCTATAATCCAGATTTCGTAAGAGCAACAGTTAGCATTCCGCATATTTATGATCATAACAATCAGTCGACTTCGACTAAAGCGTACTGTGACACTGAATCACTGAAAAGAAAGAGTTCATCACGTCAACTGAATGACACGGCCGCATTCCCAAGCTTCAAACACTTGAGTGACTGGCCTCTCTGGGAGAGAAGAGCCAGAGAGTCTGATTGAATGGGATCCGTTTCGGAAGACTGCAATATCAAGAAGGCAAAAATAAAATCCGGTACTCTGCTGATGTAGAGCTTTCATCCGATGGTGGTTGCATGTTTTCCCCTTGCACCGAAGGAGAATGCCTTTATTTCGAATACTGGTAGTCCTACATCTGTCTTTAACCTCTGATGGATTAACTTTTGTTGTCGTCGAAAAAAGAATATTCCGTCGAAAAAATTATGGCTTCGTCAGTCAAGAATTTTTACTGGAAGACATTCTCTTACGACGAGCACAACGGTAGCCACTCCCTACTGCCGGTGGCTAGAGCTTGCTACGTCGTAGGTACCGTAATTCCGGGTCCGGATACGTATCGTGTTCGTTATTAGACTACCGTAGTCTCAGAAGCTAAAGGCCTAAAGCATTGACTACGGCAGTAGACTACCGTACGCTGTTGCGAAAATGAATACCACAGTACTGCCTACTCGTAGACTACCGTACTGTAGTTCTCTATTTATTTGTATTCTTACAATGTGTACTAACAGCATAAGTCGAAGTAGTATTAATAGAGCATCTTCAATCTTTTCGAGAAGCAAACAATCCCGAATAAAATGTTCGCGACACCCAAAGCGCTTTTCGGAAGAAAAATGCCAGGTTTTTACAATTGCCTCGCGGGACAGAATATTTCTTTCAATGGATTCCTTGTCTGAAGAATGTGTTCAATAAGTTCGCGGTTTCGAAATCAGTGACTGGAGACGCGAAGAATTTTTTTTGTGCCTAACTTCAAAATTACTAGCACCGTTATTATTTCACAGAATTACTCGAAGTATTTTTTTGACCACGACTTCACAGTCTCACCATCTCACTCATCATTATCAACGAACCGGGATCTCTCAAACAACACCGCATCATGATCCCAAGTCAACGACCTTCAACTTTCAGACAAGACAGCAATAGCACTATTTTCGATGAGAATCCACGCCGAGTGCTTACCAGGAAGAAGGGAGTTAGAATTTCGAACGAAACGACCAGGCACATTTATTATAATGGCAAGGAAAGACCTGCAAAGAAAGGAAGAGACATCCAATGGTATTCTAGAAAAGAAATGGCACAAATTCGATTCCGCGTAAAAAAGACCCTTTTGAAAACAAAGAAGAATGAACTTACTCTACAGAAGATGTTTGTGGAACCCTCCTCCGAGGATGGAATTTCGCAATCGCTGCCAGAAGGAGGGAATGACTTACTGGAATGTGAAGACTTTCTCGAGCTACGGGGATTAGAGCGTTGGTCTGGTAGGCATCATTCCTTTCTACGATCCACGAAAATACTCGAGTGCAAAAGTGGCGTGTTCTTGGAACAAGCGGCACAGCTTATATCTGGGAGACCAGATCCCGAACGACTTCGCAAGGCCTCCGAAGAGGCCTCCAGACTCTCACGCCACTTCGCGGAGCTTTTGGGGAAACTCGATGCTGAATACATTCGAAGACAGAAGGAAGAGATAGACGCTGATTTGAGATAATGACATTCAAATATAGCTGTGAGTCATCTAGACGGGTGTAGTCCGTCGAGTACAAGTGTCAAATTTTCGCACATAGGTACGTCGTACTACGTACGACGGTATTACTATCCGGTAGTTCTAGTCGTGTGTACGGTAGTCGTAGGAAAACAAAAGCAGGCAGTCAAACTGTAGTTATAAGGATTTTTTAGAATATATAATATACTTCTTATTCATTCAATATACGTAGCAATGAAATAGAACGAATTATGGAACTTACGTATTCCGAGTACGGTAGTGCTTCGTAGTAGTATGGAGTTAAAGATGACCAAAAACCCAACGAAAACCCCGGGGGTGCCAAATCAGAAATTTCGGTAAAACAAGGTGTCCGAGATCTCCCATCACAACTTTTGCATTACGTCTCTGTTGAATTCCTTCCAATTGCTTCTGCTCACCAAAGCTATAGAACAGCTGCTAAAAATGAAGGTGCCATGCGTTGCGTTAGAAATTCTGCTCATGTCGTTGTCTATTCTATTTCAATCACCGGAAGTTGTCCATGGTAGGCGCCACACAAGAAGGGGTGCGTTTCCTCTGCCCCATCTTGATGACTCGCTGCTCAATCATCATCGACGATCCCAGGAACATGAAAATGAAAGCTTCGAACTTTTAATGGGGAAAGGTAAATCCAGGTATAGTGATTCGCCTTCTGACTATCCTTCTCAGGAACCATCGGGGCGTTCGAATTTTCCGCAGGATCCTTCAGCCACCGCAGCACCGACATTTATTCCAACACCTGCACCCGCTGTGGTAACAATCGAGTCACCGTCGACAAGTTCCCCTATAACGTCGTTAGATCCTTTTGAAGATATGCCTATGGTAACGATCCCAGCTCTGCCTACCCCCGCTCCCACTTTTGCTCAACCTCCCATCCGAGAGGTGTCTGACAAAACCAATCCGACAAGCACACCCTCGAACAAATTGGAACGAGTATCGGCCACATTGGTGGATATGCTAAGCCCTTTTTCGTACGATTTTGATTCGTGGATATTCGATGAATCCTCTTATCAATTCAAGGCTCTGTTGCGAACCACCGAACAACAAGGGGTTGATCAATTTTCGTCATCGAAGATTCTTCAGTACTGGGTTTTGTACTGCTTGTATTTTTCGACGAATGGGGATGGAAATGATTTGGACATGAACACCTCGACAACAGCACGACAACCAAATGCATCCCCTGGCTGGAAAAATACGGAGGGTTGGGAAAGTACCAATCTCGATCCTTGCCAAGACAAATGGTTTGGGATTGTTTGCGATGTACAATCACAAGTGACGGGCGTTCGACTGCAGAGGAATGGCTTGAATGGAGTGTTTCCCTTTGAGATTGTCTTTCTTGCAGCGGCAGGGAGTTACCACAAAGAAGGTGTAGGGAATCTTCGACGATTGGAAGTATTTTCAAACGAGGACTTGATGCGTAGCAATAGCAGCGATTTATTGCTGGAGTCATTGGTGGGGCTGGAGGTCTTGAACTATAGAGAGACAAAATTCGGACAGAATGGTCCAATCCCAAAACTTCCTTATACCCTCCAAGAGTTTGACTGTTCTTATGCCTCACATACCGGGCCAATTCCTGAAGAGTCATTTGCAGGTTTGAATGTTTTAGTCTTTGCAAGCCTTGACGGAAATGACTTTCAATCGTCGCTACCAACATCTCTGGTATCCCTTCAAAACATACAATACTTAACTGTTCGCAATTCCTCTCTGGTTGGCACTCTTTTCTATATGGAGAATATGACTTCCATCGTGGAACATTCTGCTGACAAAAACCCACAGCTGAGCGGGCCACTATTTACTTTCCTAGGGAACCTACCCAACTTGAGATCTCTTTCAGCATCAGATTGCAGCCTCACTGGGACTATACCCGTGGAACTAGCAATGCCCAATCTGGTGCAATTGTGGCTCCACGGGAACAGCCTTCAGGGTACCATACCAAGTGTGTTCTCCAATATTGAAGAGTTGAGGATTCTGACTTTGGAGGACAATTCCTTGTCTGGTACAGTTCCGTTTGATTTATGTCTTTCTACGTACAACAACGACCTATCAGCGCTTTCTGTGGACTGTGATACGCCGGTTGATTGCTCAGCCTTTTTTCCAGACTGCTGTATGTGTTGTGGAAGGGATGGTTGTGGATCTTGAGTTCACAAATGCTAACAGGTTTACCCTCACTAGCTTGGCAAGAAGCAACGGCTGCATGACAGGCACAACAACTCAACATAGAGAGCGCACAAGAAAACTACGTTGAAAAAAAGATTCAAAGTTTGCCACGAACAGTAAAATCTGTACTATTTTCTGGGCTTTGGTTAGAAGAGATACATGAGATGTGGGTATCAACCACAGCTGTTAAACTTAGAACAATCTATAACGCCAAAAGGAGAGAAATAAAGCAACGTGTCAGACAATTTGTCATCGTGGTCTAGTCAAAAGACGCACAGTCTTTCATGGCAGCCATCTACTACTCACGGCTCTCCAGTGACCCAGTTGTGATGAATCATTCCACCGATAGCGAACATTGCTAGACGTCCATTCATGATCTCCTT
Organism: Nitzschia inconspicua; assembly: GCA_019154785.2. Taxonomy (NCBI): domain Eukaryota; phylum Bacillariophyta; class Bacillariophyceae; order Bacillariales; family Bacillariaceae; genus Nitzschia; species Nitzschia inconspicua. The sequence goes on along the minus strand of JAGRRH010000013.1, from coordinate 1,795,820 downwards.
CAGCTTCAAGTCATTCATTTCTGCCTCCGACTTTCCTTTTCCAAGACCCATAGGATCGAATCCAAGGTTTCCAGGTTCACGGGCAGGATCCAAGAACATCGTTTCCATGGTTACATTTCCCTTGTTGGTCCAGAACTCCAAAACACCCATCCAGAATACAATTTGAAGCATGGCCGAGACACCAACGACGGACGGAGCAAGGTTGGAGTCATCCACATGTTCATATCCTGGGATGGTCACGTATTGTTGTGCAACAAAGCCAACAGTAGCCAACATTGCAGATCGTCCGTGCTTGATCTCGGATTCGCGGAGCCACTTCATATCCATGTATTCGGACAAGTTGAATGGATCAAATCCAACATCTCCAACCCAGCCCTTCAATTTCTCTGGTCTGGTCAAGAAGGGAAGAGATTCGGACATTTCAGCATGAAGCTGTGTGCTAACGCCAGCAGGCTTGGGCTACCGTCGTGAAAAATGAAAGATGGAGTGAGTGTGTGTGTGAGAGTCTAAAAAGATGGTAACCCAAAAGCTTTTAAACGGTAGGTTGTAGCCTACAACAATATGCGAATATAGTTGTGGCTTACCTGCGAGACGAAAGCCGATGAGGAGCTCAAGAGAGCGGCAAGAACGACAAGAAACTTCATGGCGACTGTCAGTAAAATCCAAGATATAGACGGTTCGAGTAAACCAAGGCGAGAAGGAGGACGAGGAGCAGCAAGAGAGCGAAGATCAGGACGGATGCCAAAACAAGTAGACCAGAGCTTCGGCTCGTTGATGCGGTTGCCATGGCACTTTGCCGTATGCAACGTGACGTAAGTTGAACCTCCGCACAGAATGGATCGCGAAGTAGATTGTAGGGATATGTGATTACAACAATACCCATATTACCTATGATTCATAATATGACTCAGTATGCTTCCACGTGGAATAACGTCCACCCTCACAAGGTGCGGGCCTGTTCGCCATGGCTTGAAAAATTCTCTAAGGCCGTCTCAAGTAAGCGCAATTCGTCATCATCACCCCCCGATCGGCTCTTCCTACTACAACGGCTTCGTCCTATCTAACCCTTCTCCGTCCTAAAAGACGCTTTGAGAAAGACAGACTAAGTCGAAACATGTTTCGTAACATATTCCGGTCTCATGTTGCCTCGATGGCTGCTGGTGCTTCGGCGGCGGCATTTGTTGGATCGTCGTATTTCTCTCGTCACAACATCGACAACGACAGCGCTCGCTGCGAAAAAAAGGCCGATGATGCTTCTACGGTGGTAGGGCTGTTACAAGGACTTTCCGAATCTATGAAGCGTGTGGAAGTGACGCTTGGCACTGCAAACTTGTCTTCTGATTTTTCGAAAAGTCAGAGACACGGTATCGATGTTGTCCTTGGGGCCCAATGGGGCGATGAAGGGAAAGGAAAGCTGGTGGATATGCTTAGTCAAGTAAGTGCCGGAAATCAAGTCTTGTTCTAGTCATAACACCACTTTGTCGTTTCTGACGTGACCCGCTGTTCTTGTCTCTCAAAGGAATACGATGTCTGCGCTCGTGTCGCTGGAGGATCGAATGCAGGACATACTATTGTCGTCGATGGTGTCAAGTACAAGTTCCACTTGCTACCCTCTGGTATTCTCAATCCAACTGCAGTTGGGTTGATTGGTAATGGAGTCGTTGTTCATCTCCCATCATTCTTGAAAGAACTTGACGGTCTTGCGGAGAATGGGATTCAACATAAAGGACGTGTGTTCATTTCAGATCGAGCCCACTTGGTCTTTGATTTCCATCAGGATGTAGACGGAACTTTAGAATACCGGCTCGGACGTCATAAAATCGGCACGACCAAGAAAGGAATCGGCCCAGCTTATGCCTCCAAGATTTCTAGAAATGGTCTTCGCGTCGGTGATTTAAGAGAATGGGACTACTTTGAACAGCGATTCCGTGCTCTGGCAGAACATCACATGCAGTCCTATCAAGGTCTTGAAATCGACATTGAGGGACAACTGGAGTACTACAAGAGTATTGCACCCAGAGTTCTTTCTATGACTTGCGATACGATCGAATTGACCAACAAAAAATATAAGGAAGGAAAGAAAATTTTGGTGGAAGGTGCCAACGCCACCATGCTCGACATTGATTTTGGAACATATCCATTCGTTACGTCCTCCAACCCTTCTGTTGGCAGCGTACTCACTGGTCTTGGCGTCAGTCCTAAAAAGTTGAGAGGCATCTACGGAACTGTGAAGAGCTACTGTACAAGAGTGGGTGAAGGACCCTTCCCCACAGAGCTGGACACTGATGAAGGCGTAGGACATCACCTTGCCAATGTTGGTGCCGAATTCGGTACCACAACCGGTCGTCCTCGTCGTTGCGGGTGGCTAGATCTGCCGCAACTCAAATATTCAGCAACGATCAATGGCTTCACATCCCTCAATCTGACAAAGATTGATGTCCTAACGGGACTTGATACCATAAGTTTAGGAGTAGCGTACAAGCACAAAGGTCAATACCTCGCAACGATGCCTGCCAGTCTTGCGGAGCTAAAGGACGTGGAAGTGGAGTATGAAATCATGCCTGGCTGGAAAGAGGATATCTCGCAATGCAGAGAGTTTGATGATCTTCCAGAAAACTGCAAGAATTATATTCACAGGATCGAAGAAATTGTAGGAGTGCCGATTCGATGGATCGGTGTCGGGCCCAATCGATTAGATGTGATCGACCGGGGTGAAGAATTTGAGACAGATTAGATTAATTAACGTAAGAAGCAACAATCGTAGAGTGACAACTTTAGGATCCGGTGTGTCTTCAAGGCGTTTGAGATGGGAATAATGGATTGTCAGCGGGATACAGTTTTTGAGCTCGCATCACATCGTTTCGACGCGCTCCTACTAGCTACCTAAGCCGGCAAACTTTCCAAAGAAAAAAAAAAGCGAAATCATGTATGGTCGACTGAATCTCCTCATCCTTATTTATCAATCATCACTACTAACTGTAAAGCGTACTACACAGTAATAAGCGTTGGAAAAACCAACTCTACTACCGTAGTCCGTAGTCTACCGTACTACCTCTACGACTAGTAGCAGTCTACCGTCCTCGTTATCTCATTTTGCGAAAGAATGATCTCTTCGTATTTCACTCTCATTTTGCACCACTCCGAAATCGCTCTCTGTCTCCTTTTTGTGATGGAGCCACCGCTACGTCTCACTCGCCAGAAGTAATAACGACAGGGCTGCACCGAAGCATGAAAATTTGCAACGTCCGTCTCTTTATTTTTACTTTTGCTACTTTGACGAATGCATTTCATGATGTGTTGAGTTATGATTGTCGATTGTCTTGGAGGCGACTCAAGGACAGAGAAAAAATCGACGCAACCCGAAAACTTGGAAAGACGGTGGTAAAGTCTACCCGGTCTTCATTACCTCCATCGACGGTCGAGACGATTGTGAGAGAGTACGAATACGATGGGTGGAAGTTGACATACCGATATCGACCGGCAACCAAAGGTTATGAAAATGAACCTCCGCTTTTCCTCATTCATCCGGTCGGTATTGGTCTAGCATCGTGGTTCTGGGATCGTATGATGACTGCTTCTTCGAATGGACCTGCGATGATAGCTCCCAATCTGATAGGATGCGGAATATCCGAGGGTAGTGCAGAATGGGATCCTGACAAACGGGGACTTTTTGTTCCATTGGATTGGGTAAAAGGGTGTGAGGCCTTGATAAGACACATTCAGGAAAATGAAGATTTCTCTTCCCCGTCAAGAAAAAGTATTGACAATACTCCGCTCCCGGCTATCCTCTTCAAGTCAATGTGGAGTAGCTTCAACCGTGACGAAAGAAAGTGGACTGTTATTTCACAGGGTGGTCTAGCTCCTATCGCAGTGCTTTTGGCGGCTCGAAATCCAAACCTGGTGGGTAATATTGTCATGGCATCTCCCCCGCAATGGAAAGAAATGACAACTCCCGTCCCAGAAAAGATCCTGGCTAAAAACTTGAGTTTTTTCAAGGGATTTTTTGGCGACATTGCATTTGATGTTTTGGAACGAAGAGGAACCATTTCTCTATTTTCCAACATTTTTTTATTCTCCAATCCATGCGACGGTGTTTGGTTGGATTCAGCTGAGAGAGAAATGGGAGAGCAAGCGAGACCGCCCGTTGCCGTATTCAATGCAGGGTTTACGTTCAATAAAAGTCTAGAGCGAGAATTGCTAGCCCTGGGCCAGCCAACATTGATTGTTCAGGGACAAGATGACGCTAGAACTCGTGACGAATACTGCGTCAAAATGAAAAAATGCACAATAAAGAAACTGCCAGGCAAGAATGTCATACCATGGGAGTACCCCAGCCAATTTTTGGAAGTAGTTTTGGGCTTTATATCGAAATCTGAAGTCCCCCAAAGGGAAAGACTCTCTAAGGAAAGCCGAGAGGTTTCAAATGGTTTATAACGGTCTTGTGCGATTCATGACTTTAACACTAAACTGATGCTAATCTGGCTGGTTCCTTTCGACTGGCCTGAGCGAGCTTTTCTCTACGACTGAGAGTTTTGGATCCTCGACTTGCAACGGATTTGTCACTGCCCGCCCCACCCTTCAACTCTGTCTCCGTCCTTATGAGACCTTGTTCTTTCAAAAATTTCATCTGTTGGGCCCGCTGCAGAGCTTGCCTTTGAGCAAGGCTTAAGCTAACATTCTGTCGTGGGACAGAGGAATGTCGAACATAAACAAGTGGTGAGAAACCTAGATAAAGCTACAGCAGCACAAGTAACTAACATATAGTGGTACCTACTGTTGAGGCTTCGGACAGAGTATCTCCCGTCTTCTTCTCATCTTCGTGTTCTGTATCTGTCGGCCCGTCGGTCGTTTCGTATTCAGAGTCCTCCGAGTCAGATACATCAACTCCCAGTACGGAGTTGTCGATCGCTTCTTCCAGTCGCCGGCCAATATTTGCGAAAAAGCCTTTGCCAGAACGAGAGTCGCTACCGGAGTCACGACGAGCCAATTCTTCGGGTTTGCCTGTAGAGTTGTTCCCTCGCAACGGGGTTTGATTTAATCGAATTCGGACTGGTGTCGTTTGACGGTCGGCATCGAGTCTGGCCTTTTGCGCTACACTCATTCTGGATGTCGAGCAAATTGAACTTGTCTCATTAAGGATCCGATCGACTGATCGGTCGCCCATTCCCGACCTTCGGGTGGGAGATTGGTCAGATGCATATGCTTTGGGAGGACGTCCCGCAATGGTGTCAAGCTTTTGTCCACTGGGAGCATTGCTGGTTGGATCATTCGATGACTCTTCCGCTATTCCAATAATTGCTGGCGGTCCCTGAGGCGGGAAACTTCGAGGTGAACCGTGCATCGCCGCTCGCAAGTGATGATTGGAACCATATACAAACATTGCAGCGTCGAATTGCTTCTGAGTCCTATCTTCGGTCAGCTCTGACATGTGAGACTTGTTGTCAACATCGTCCATGGCTCGCCTTATGCGACGCTGTCCTAGCGAACGGTGGTTTAAAGCTACCTCCTCCTCTTCATCTTGGTCGATCTCTCCGCCATCCTCCTGGTCATCAAGAGTTGCTTCGTTGTCCACGTGTTCCTCGTAGCCCAGTCGATGAGACGATGGTTTGTAACTTTTTTCGATGCTGCCTCTGTAATCATTCGTTATTCCGGCGGTGCCAACAACAGCCGACGGAACGTGAGGAGATCCCATTTGGCTCCCCCCAAACACACTGCCCCCACCATAAACACTTCCTGCCTGAGACATCATTTCCATCATATTCTGCTGGACTTTTACTTGTGATTCAATTTTCTCGACGTATCTTTCCAACAACTTGGTCTTTTGACGTTCTTGTTCCGCCTCCAATTTGACCGACGATTCGCGGTGTCTATATAAGTCCAGCTCACTGTTCGCCTCCTCCAGTTTCTTCCTAAGATCGATGACTTCTTTCTTGAGAATTTTCTTGTGTGATTGCAATTCTCCTAGTTTGGTGCGAGTAGAGGATTGGTGCATGGTCATTTCCATTCGTTGGGAGGCCAACTCTTTCTGCACATCCTGTGATTCCTTTTGTGCTTGAAGTAGCTTTTGCGTCAATGTCTCAATTTGAGCTTGAGCCAATGCTTGTTGTCGATTGTTCTCCTCCGCCAGTCGTTCGATTTCTGCCTCGAGTTCCTTCACTTTGGTTGTGTCCACCGCTTGTTTCGACACCAATTGTTCTTCCAGAGTCATGATCTTTTGGCCCTCATCGCTACAGGTCTCCTCGAGGACCCGGGTGTAATCGCACAATAGCTGCACTGCTGGCAAGATCCCAAGATCTTGCGCTTGAATGGTCTCCAGGTCTGTCTTGTACGCCTTTTTGGCTGGAACGATCCCGTCCCTTTCTCTCTCTAGCATTTCCTGAACCATTCGCAAACAGGTTCGTCTTGTGTCTTCCATTTGACTCCTCACTCGGTACAGTTCCTCTTGTTGACTGTCCGCTTGCTGACGTGCTTGATCTAACTCCGTATGCAGTACTTGTAGCTGCTGCGCAAATCCATCACATACCTGCTTGTATGCCTCTCGTTCGTCTGTCAGAGCCGAATGCCGTTCGGCGAGAAATGCTTGTGTCCATTCTTCTCCCTCTTGCTCCGTGTTGGCGCAGAAATAGAAACTTCTCAAGTCCGGATTGACAGTCTCGTCTCCCGCTAGCTCCATCAGGAGCTCGTTTTGGGAGTTACGATGAACGGTGGTGTAACACTCCAAATCAATAATCCCTGCCGGTTGGACATTGTTGCTGCTTGAGTTGTTGTTGGCTAGGTGATTCGTGTCAGCCAAGTCTTCAGGCAATTGCGGGATTTGAGAGCTGCTGGCCACGTGACTGCTTCCATTCGCTCCTCCCAAGACGTGATATAGAGAACTCCGGGGTTGACTTTGTCCTCGTTTCCCATATCCAAGTCTGACCGCTTTGTTCAGTTCCTCTTGCTGTTTTGACGTTAATTGCGGCGTCTGGCAGGGATGTGTCGGATGACCATCAAAATAATACAGAAAGGTATGTGGAACAACACAACAATAACGAGCTTGCCAGACGTGCTGTTCGTTGCGTTTGAAAAGCCACCCACTCTTGACAGACAAGAGGCCCAACACATCAGGACTACGGGGAGGAGCGGATTTTATGGTACATGTGGTATTGAGATTGCTGAACCATAGACTGTTATGCAACGATGTTCTTTGCAATACAGCCCGTTTCGCATCCTCGCTAGCTTGACTGAGCTGGGCGGATAGTCCTTGTTTCGCGGCCATGCTTGTTTTCCAACGTTTTCTTCAAGGACGAGTGATGATGGAAGTGAGTTATCAAATAATAGTATCCTTCGTTTGTGTGGTGAAATTGGTACGGTGTCCGTGTCCGATCGCGGTGAAGTCGTTGAGGATCGATAGTATAGCTTCTAATACGCAGCAGTTGGCACAATGAACCACTGGAGTACACAAAACGATAATAATATATGATGTCACAAGACTATGAATACAAACCAAACGACTGACCGATCCGACAGGACATCTGATGAGAGGGAGTGATGAGATGCGAAAACGCCGAACGAACTGGAACTGCTGTTTGTTTGCTGTTTAGCAGATACGGTACGTCGTAGTCGACTCGGTACCTCGTAGACGATAACGAGGTAAATGATTGGACGGACGGTGTGCCTAGCTCGCGATCATGCCGACCAACGGATACATAATGCGATTGTAATTGACAACTGAACGCGACCATTTGAACGCGAATGGTAAAATTCTATCGTGTGATGCTGTTGTGTACCAAAGTATATTCTATCCATACATGTAGATAAACATGATCCAAAGTTTCGTCGTAGACTTCTACGTACCGTATCATAGCACTCCTTAGCTCCTGAGTGTTAATGTTATGTCGAAGTAACAGTAAATGCAGGGTAGTTAACTGTAAGAATATTCACAGTTAACTGTAAATTCGAAATTCGAAAGTGAAAAATATCCAACGTCATAGGACGTAGGCATGTTGGAACAACGCGACACGACCACTTTATCGAATTCCCAGAGATTGGATGTTGTTTGATTTTGGATCAGTAAAGTAATACTGTAGTAAGAAATAAGATTAGTTGGAAAGGTTGGACGTCTTTGAAACAAAGACTATTATAATATGCAAGACATCGATTTCTCGGATAGTTCGACGATACAACTGATTCCTTCGGGACGAATCCACAGGTCGAGCAGGCAAATCGCTGCTACCGTGAACTACAGCTTCGAAAGAGAAGTTTGTTGTGACGGCGATTGGATGTTGTATGATCGGTAATATTTGAAAAATCCAGACGTCTTTGGAAGAAATCACATTGTACGATAATGTCGTTGTGACTTCGAACAGACGAATCGCTGCCACGGGGAACTAGAGCATCGAAAGAGATGCTTGTTGCGACGATTGGATGTTTTGGGACCAGCAATATTTGGATATTCTGGCAGTTTTAGACGCAAGTACATTGGACGACAAAACAGTATCCAAAAGAGATACGGCATATTGGACGAACAAAATAGTATTCCTTTGGGAGGATTACAAATTCAAACTTGTTGCAACAATGTGGCAGGAGCATCCAAAATCCAAATGATACCATTCGCCCGTTATTCGTTCACTTGTGAATCACTGAGGTGCGGTTGGCAACAACAGCCATCAAAAGATGATTTGTTCCGGATAGTTATGATTGCAGTATAATAGTTGTCTAACAATCAAATCGCTGTTACAGGGAAAGCTTGTGAGGATCATTGAACGTTGTTGGATCAGCAAGATCTGGAAAATCAAGTGTTGTCGAAAGAGAAACTTGCTGCGACAATGAGGCAGTAACCCATGAACACCATCAGCCATCAGCTTATTTCGGAGAAACTGCAATATGGAAGGAGAGGCTTTTGGGGATGAATGGACGTTGTTCGAATCGATCAACAACATTTGGAAGATCAAACATTTTGCAACAACAGGGTGGTGTCCAGTCCAATATCAACAGATTTGGCAGCCATTTTTTACTAACACTGGACGACAACAGCTACCCAGAGGTACATCCGACGACACAAGTGATTCCTTTTGGAGGAATCCATAATCGTACTTGTTGAGACAATGGCACCACATCCAATTGAGCCCATTGTCTTGTCATTATTGTATCAAAAGAAAAGCTTGTAGGGATGAACGAACGATGTGGGATCATCAACAATTGGAAAGTCTGGCAGTCTTTTACGGGACGACACAGTAATACTGGACGACAACAATTTCCAAGATACATATGCGATAACAAAAAGGATTCAAATTCAAACTTGTTGCGACAATGGGGCAAAGTTCAATCTACATCATTGGCTTGTTTGTTTGTTTATTTTTATTCGATTAGTTGCATTTTGGAATTTCAAGTGTCAGCTCAAGAAAAACTTGTTGCGACAACATGGTAGGTTGCAGTTGATGCTGTTGGCTTATCTGGCAGTCGACGTCCTCGATGTTTTACTTGTGATACTCTTCTGCATGTTCGGAGTATATTCGAAAATGCAGCGTTACATTGGACGAGACAACTTTCAATCGCTATCACATGGCATAGGCATAGGCTATTGTGTTTCAGAGAAATCAACAGAAAAACTCGTTGTGATGTTATTTTACAGTTAGTGTTTACTCAAAATTGTTTACAAATGGGTAGACGATTTCTTACTTTTTTTACATTCGACAATGTTACTGTCACTGTTGAATCTATTTGCCATTCGGAATGGATTTTCGACTGGTGACAATCTTTTTATGCATGGGGTCTGGCTGACCTTTTGTTCCCTTTGCGACGAGTGGCGTCATCACCATCACTCTATTATATACACAATGAGAACTATTGAGCGTGCAATTACTACAGTCATTAAATTTGGGTGCATCTCTTCTCCGTTATTCGTTCTTTCGGTCTACTAGAGTTAATTCCATGCCTACATTTCTAAACTGTGGGTGTATCACTCTCCATGACTTGCCTAGATACCTTCTCCTTGAGTTTGGATACTTTGTTTGTAGGCATCAAGAATACCTCGTACATTCTTTTTCCACAACTGCACTCTCTCTTGCAGTGCTTTCCATTCCTTCATGTCAAACCGCCGTACTACGCTTCGTTCAACCATGACGGTCAGTTTCAGCTGGTCCATCTTTGCGGACAACAGCCCCGATGACACGGCAGCAATCACCCATTTCTCCACTTCTTCCTGGCTTGTCTGTAGTCTTTCAGCTACTAGAGCGTACGGGATCTCTTCGTGTTCGCCAGCAAGGCTGCACAGACTCAAAATACGCATATTGCGAGCACATTCTTCTGCGGACAAGCCCCATTGTGTAAGAACGGAATCTCCTCCGTTCGTCTTGATGTACGCAAAATAATCATCAATGCCCCCCTCTTGGAAAACTTTCAATAACGCCAACAATTTTACTGACCAAGAACGAGATATCAAGTGTGTGAGTTCAGAAAGAAAAAGATTGCGTGATAATGTTATCGGGTGACACCGATGCTACTAGTTTGAGTATCAGCCACGAGGAGGAACATACCATCGCTTTTTTCTAGCGCTTCGATTGCTGGGAGAGAAAGTATCTTGCGTTGTTGTGCAAACAACGTGACGGGATCCTGAATTGCACCGATGGCTGATTTCTTGGCGAACTCAAGGCCAGTAGCATCGACATCCGACTTAGAGTACGTCTCTACTACCAACAAGTTAAATTGTTGCTTAGCCGACGGTGTTTTGGCACCATCTGCAGCGGAACGATACAACTCTCGACGACCGCTCTTCGTAATCTTCCACTCGTCCAGGATGGCAGTAAGGCGGGAGGGGACCATCAACTTGGCAAGATTAGAAGAGGGTGCCTCTAGCAAAGTGGGGTCACAAGCAGATGCCAATCGAATCATTCTCACAAGTAAACCAACTTTTTCAGAAGGGTCGCTTCTCATATTGTACAGTGTGGCTAACAGCGTCACTTGCTTGGCAGTCGTCGCGACGGGATCGTCTGAAGTGACACGGCAGAGAGCGTCCGCTGCTTCGTTTAGGAGTTGGCCACTTTTCCCATCTTTGACTTTGTTCAACAAGGCACCCAGCAGAGTCACCGCTGAGACTCCTTCTTCAGTTGGAAGAGCAACGAAACTTTCAAAGGAGCCAGGATCGCTCAGTATAATTCGAATCAACTTGGAAGCATCATTCAGAACAAGGCTTGCCTCGCACTCTTCCTTGAAATTGGCGGGGGCCGTTTGTGATGAAGAGGACAAGAACCCGACCAAACGATGCGCCGCATCGTCGGCGATATTTGCCAAGACAGTGGAAGACATGTTGAATGTTGGTGGGGGTGGTTTCTAAAGTCGTATGTCTTTCCAGGGCGGAACAAAGTAGTTCATGTAGCTGCTGCCACTCGTCGTTATTTGAGAGCCCATGCAGTGGAAACAATTCATAAGGAGGACTGTTTCGACTAGATTGAAGATCGAGATGAAGAGGCGTTCGTGCGGTCGACGATTTGTTGACTCATAACCATTCCAAGGTTAGGGATTGAAAAGCAATTTCCTACACCCTGAACTCTCAACTCACGAGAGATCTCTACTCTACCTACGGAAGAAAATAATGAGATTATTTTTCCTTGGCTTGTGCTATGATATTATATTCTTGCATACGACATAGTCGGAACATGAGGCCCCTTTTCCGTTCTAGATTGAAGCTGCCCAGAACTCCTATTACATGACTTAATTATTAATCCTGTCAAGTAGTTGGAAATTAATGGTACAAGAATATAGTTCTTATGATTACTGGAACGTCAACATCAGTGTGTGCAACTAGACCAGTTGAGAGATTCGACCTTTTCTTCCTACCACCACAACTTCCCTTCCGGTGACGTCAAAACTCTCATTGGCCAGTGGAGAATGGATCGGCCCCGTGCATCGGCACAATACTGCTGTCGTTATTTCCGTCAGCGCTCTTTGACAGCTGCTAGAACCTCTGCTCCTTTCGTGTCCCGGAACGACGATCGCTTGACGTTCTTTGGAATCCGATCCTTTCTCCTTTTCAAATAAACCGGAGCTTTCATTCTCGTTGTTGCTCTCGACGTTGACCAGCACGGATTGAGGATCCATGGAACAGGGTTGAAGGATGGAATTCTTAGTGAGAATCTCGGATGGTACCGTGGAGGCAATTTCCTCGTCCGACGAAGCTGAGACGTCGTCTCCTGACGAAGATGATGATGAAGTGGAGCTGCTATCATCGTCGTCGCTGCTGTCACCCTCGTAGTCGTCGTCCGCCGTATTCTCTGTCAGGGAGCTTGTGACCGTCAAGTTGGATTCATTGAAAGTCGACAAGCGGTCTGACAAACTCAAGCGATCAAGGGACTCGTTGGTAGTAGAGAGAATCTTGTCGACGTGATGCGGGAAAAATTCCACTTCGATGGCTCCCCTCTGGCTTTTGGGCGTGAAGGAAATGACCTTCGTCGGTGGTGATCGAACATCTTCCACGGCCACCTTGATTGTTCTCTTCATTTGTTCCGTCTTTTGGAGCACTGCTTTGATCTGAGTGAGTGTGTGTTCTAGGTGCTCCACGTCATCTGTGTCACAGTCAAAAGATTTTGCAGAAGACCCTTTCAGCACCGATGATTCTTGAGATGTTTCATTCTTCTTGCAAAAGGAAAATCGCTTGGCGTTCGAAACCAAGGGTGTTCCCGACTCCTGTGCGCTCTCAATCTTCGATCCGACTCCATGGCCTGCTAGCAGTCTCGTGTGTGTCCGGTTTGGATTTTGCTCCGGCCTTTCATCAAGACCATCATTAGTTCGACCATGTGTCGAATCGAAACAGCTTTGATCCAATGACAGGATCTCTTTTGATTCCGATTCAGATGTGCTTGTGACCCTCTCCCGGTCGAGTAACAGTTCCCGAGTGGCACTGGTGAACGCTGACGAGTGTTCCATCGATGGGGTGGTTTCTATTTCTCTGCCACGTGATTTTGTTCGCTGAAGGACGTCGTTGACCGTCGAGGAACAGGGGTTCCCAGCAGACACTTCTGTAGAATCATCGTCGGAGGGTGTGGAGTCACCTGAACAAATCATACCCGGAGGAACGTTGCGAGATTTCAATGCAGAAACCAAAGCTTCTGCCAACATTTCTCCTTCTGGATTTTGTACTGAGTGAGGAATCTTAGTAGAATCCGAGACCAACCCTTGAAGATCGGCGATCAGGGCTTCAAAACTAGCGGCAATACTGTCCGACCCAGAACTGAGAGTTCGAATGAGTTCGTCGCTGTCGACAAGCCCTTGTCGGGAAGAGGTTCCATTTGATGAAAGGGACAAAGCCTTCAAGACGGACAGCCTCGGCGCAGTTGAATAGGAATCCAATTTTGTTGCATCGTGATCCTCCGTAATGGATGTCCATGCCGGCTTTCCTTGGACGATAGTTTGCAGGTTTTCTTTTACTTCCGGGGGATGGGAATTACTCAACGGGTATTTTTCCTCTATATCTTCGGATGAAGACGGCAACTTGGAATTTTGTCTATCCAATGATTTCACGCTGCAGCCTTCGTCCTGGTCCATAAAGCTTCCCAGCAGCAACTGAAGAGAAGACGATTCTTCTGGCTCGTAAAATCTAAAAACTTTGGTGTCTTTGGTTGCGGTGGAAAGTGTCTCAAAAACTGTTGAGGATGTCACTTCGACAATGTCCCCGTTGCTTTTTGAACTGCCGACAGTGACAAGATCGAGATCAACGACATCTTTCAACGGTTCTTTTTTGCCCGAAGGAGGTCTTCTGTCTTCCCCGCCTATTCGGGATTCGTCGACGAGACTCACATTGTTGCAATCTTCCATACTTCGGTCGAGAAAACTTTGGCTTTCTTCTAGGGATGGATGAGACTCGAAATCATCGTCGCTGTCGAAACTCTTGTGATCTTCATCCGAGGGCATGAGATCGTCGCTGGCAGCCAGAAGATTTTGGAAAAATTCTTTCACGGTCCCAAGGTTGTTGTCATCACCAATATTACTAGGAGATGAACGGTAATTGACGAGCGTTGTCGAAGAATCGATAGAAACCGCAGTCCGAGGGCGGACGATTGTGTTGGTGGGAACATCGTCTCTTTCATCGTCGGTATCATAATGAAGCCGTGTAGTGCGAGCGGGCAGTTGCCGTCTGGGTGAACCAACAATCAGCGTCGTCCTTTGTTTCGATTGAATCCTGGTCTCCAAAAACAACCGCTGATGGTGCTGCAAAGGAGGTCGATTGGGCAACCGTTTCAGTCGAGCCTTGCGAAGGTCTGCCATTTGACGGTCCGTGGTGCTAGCGGTTGCCACAGATTCATCCATAGTGACGGGAGGATCTCGACGCACAATGTCGCTCAAACTAGGAGTGAACAGTGGTTTGCGCCTGTTATTAGGAGATTGTGTGGGGTCTTTGGTGATGGTTGCTTTGTGATTAGTTTGTAGGGAACCCCTTTGAGGTCTTGGAGGTGTAGTGAAGGAAGCTGAACAGGACGGGTCACCAACTTGCTTATCTATTTTAGTGGAATCGAAACTCCCCTCCCAACGACGTTGCATTCCCACTGGAGACCTGACAGTAACCCTCACCTTTCCCTTCAATGGTGGTAAGGATGCGCTATCGTCGGAAGAATCGGACAAACGAGCCAAAAGGGGGGGCACAGATGGCTCTCTTTTAACTGTCAAATCTAGAAAGCTAAATTCTCCGTCGCTTTTCCTTGCACCGTTGATTTCTTCCAAGGACTCGCTGGTGGCCTTTTCCATTGTAGTGGTTCTTGGAGCATCATTTGACCATGCCACACCCCCTGAATTCCTTTGTCTTTTAAAATCCCCATCACCAGCCACGGTCTCGTCGTCCCGTCCTTTGACATCTGTACATTGCTTTTCCCGATGGATGCCAAACAGTGTTTTCCCCTCCGACACGGGCTCTGGCGCCAGTGATGACGATGACAGGGTCTGGAACAAGCGAGACTCTTTCCCTGCCGGTCTCCTGGCTAAAGCCTTCATGAGCATCCGTCGCCGTTCCGCCAACTCCAAGCGCATCGCATAGGTTGACTCTGCCGTCGTGACCATCATGAAGATGTCGAGAAAAAAAAATATTTTCCTTTTCCCTCTAGTAGTTGCTGGTGGTAGATATCGTAGTGTGTGTATAATAAGTACGGTAGTCATGATCAAACGCCGGTAGAGGCAGAGGTTGGGTAAATGTTGGAGGCAAAAAAAATGAGATCGCCAATCTCAAAATCGGCGATGAACGGCGAATTAATAGATTCCGCAGTGTGAAGGCAAAACATACTACCGTACGTATCATAGTGCAAGGCTATTACCGGTAGTCGTATCATAGGTACTCCTATGAGCGCTCCGAAAACGACAGTAGACAAGTGCGGTAGAGTAACCGGTACCTAATTGCTACCGGTATTTGGTATGTCATACTCGGAGTAGATACTACGTATGATATGATACCTGGTACGACGTACGACGTATGATACGTCGTAATACTACCGTTCTCCGGTACGTATGATACGGTTGATAGATACCTACTTCAGTCGTACGTATTTTTAACTTCGAGTTGTATGATACGTATGATAGTACGACGTATTCCAGTCCAGAGAAAGAGTCATAAAAACCTCACACAAAAAGCATGGCAAAGGCGATCCACCGCAGGTAGGGAGTCCGAGTTCCGCAACCTAGCAGCAGTAAAAATCTTAATAGAAAATCTATTTTAAGGCTATACAAACAACCAGCTGCCATCGATTCCCCTCGACGCCTTCTTGATTTAAATTATTTGCTCGAGAAGTATCGCTTGGTGCATAACCTGGACAAAGCGGAAGAATGAAGAGCTGTGTTCGCGAGGGAACCACTTTGTGACCAGCCCTTCGAATCTTTTCTGCCGTCCAAAAAGATAAACCCGTAGGACTCGCACTTGTCCATGGCATATCCAGCAAGCCAGTCCGCTCTTCTATTGAGATTTCGTGGAATATGTCGTATCTCACAATCTTCAAATGCATCCGCAACTTGTCGCGCTCTGTCCCGCAGAATCGTGACAGACTTCTCCTTCGTCAAATACTCCTCGTTCATTTGCCTCACAACCAACAAAGAATCCCCTTCGACAACTAACTTGCGAATATCCATCGACAAAGCGCATTGGAGGCCGTATAATAAGCCGAGATATTCTGCAATGTTGTTCGTGGCACTCTCGTCGTGAAAGTACCATCCGCTCCAAATCTCCTGTTCTACACTACCGTCGTCATCGCCAAGAGTATCGTAGATCACCATTCCTGCTCCAGCGACACCGAATTCTCTACGCGAACCTCCATCAAATTGTAACTTGTATGTTTGGGACGGATCAATCTGGACCAAAGGTGATGCCGGAGGATCCGGAGGAAGCATCGCTAGATTATTGTAGTTGTTGCGTGAGCACAATAGAACGGACTTTTCCACCATGGGATCACGTTCATGGATTTTCCAGCCAATAGATTCAATGATGTTGGAACATTTACGGCTTGCCAGAGCTCGATATGCCAATGTTTCTACGTTTCGCATGTCCGGCAAGGACTTGATGAAATGAAAGGCACAATCGTCAAATTGAAGTTGAGCGTCGCGAACCTTGTTCAGTAAGGTACGTAATGAAGGCTTTTTTGTATTGTACCTGCCAGTGATCTGATGCACAATCGGATGGTACGAACTTTCTACCAGCAATCGTCGCACACCAAAGACTTGAGAGGCATAGTCCATACCCATTATTAGCGCTGAATATTCTGCTTCAAGACTGTTCCGGTATCCGTAGACGTAGATGCGGCTGGACCAGAGATTGAATTTAGATATTGGGTCATACAAGACTAAGCCAATACCTGCCCCTCTTGATTGACGAGTGGTGACGCCTTTGGTTTGCAATGCATAGCATCGGGTTGGGTCCAAAATAGGCATCCTCGTTGGAGATTTACAAACCTGACCGTTTGTGAGGTGGTGGGAACTGAACATAGTTGGATCATCAAACAGGGCAGTCAATCGTCGACTAGCCATTTCGTCTGTATACGAGGACAACGACGAGAATGAGGCAATCATCACAGTAAGTGTTGCTTGGTGGGGTAATGGATGAGGACGAATTCGTCGTCTCGATGAGGGAATTTGATGCAACAACAAATCCGATCCCCATGGTCGCGTCATTCCCAGGGCCAGTAGACTTCCCGGTCGCTGTACGAGGTTTCGGTACAGTGCCATCCCTGCTTCCGGACCATCCCTTAGCTTGGTAAGGGAATTAGAGGGAACTAAAAGACGGCACCATGTCGTTTTGGGACCATGCACTTCGCCAACAAACCTTGTGCGATGAAGAACAGCTGATGGGAATTCCTGTTGTATCTTTTTACTGTTACGGAAAATCTCATTCAACTTGTCCGGCGCGCGCAGACTTTGTAACACAAGGGAATGTCCGGTTGACATTGGAATACCGTACCTTCTTCGTAATAGTAGTAGCACTCGGTTGCAGGTAGATAAGAAGGGGAACAGGAAGATCCGGAAATTAACCCCACGAATGGCGTATGATGTTGAAATTACGGTTCGGCGCGACCACAAAATTATTTCAAGGGATGCAAAATCCATCATCCAATTAGGAAAATGCCCAACTTCGAAAAATGTCTAAGTTGTCTAAGATGTCTAAGTTGTCTAAGTTGTCTATTTAGACAACTTAGACAACTTAGACGTTTTTCAAAACGGGGAGATATATCCCCCTTTATTTCCCTTCTATTGTACATCCTATTACTGTTATGATACAAACAATATCGTAGTACCTACATACGAGTTCTACGTAGTGGTTACAAATATTACTACTAGAGTAAAATAACAACTGTAATTATTTAATAAAACATTCAATTTTATTTTCTATTCGCATCGATTGATAAAAAAGAAGAAAGTAGTCTACGTGATGCATTTTTACGAAGTAAGTAGTACTTCATTTGTTACTCTCTCCTATGCAACCTCTAGAGAGTAGCTACTCACTAGTAGCTACTAGAGTGGATGGGGGGCTTTTTGTTTCTTTACTGCCACACATTTTCTTGAAGGATCAATCGTCATATGACTGTGAAGAACATCGCCAATGTGTCGTACGAGTACTCTTCTACACTTTACACCTCTCAAAGTGGATGCCCGTTCTCGTATTCACGTAGAATGCAAACAGCTTCGAATAAAACTTTGTGCTTTTCTTTCTTGTCTTTCGTGCCGCAAAAAGTGGTAGACAGAATGAAGAAAGATTTGATACGACGATCGAGTACTTCGTGTCTTGCTGGAGCCCCGTTTGTGAGATCCTTCAATTCTACTATCCAATCGATTAGGACGGACAGTTTTCGATTGTCTTTCACCTCGATAACCATTGTCGGCAATAGCACGTTTTCCATCTGGAATGGCCTCTTTTAGAATGGTGCCAGGAACATCTGGTTTGCGAAACATCTTGAATGAACACTGCATCAAACGGAACATTTATCCATACTCTTCCCGATTCTTTTCTTGGCTTCCCGTTCAGCTTTCTGACTCTTTTTGTTCAACCAGTACGATCCTCCGAATTATGCGTATTCCTCTTGATAGATGTGGTTTCGAAAGACTGTTTGTACTCGTCGTTGGTCTGTTGAAACGCTACTGGCTTCATAGTGGCGTGTTTTTATTTGTCTTTTCTTAATAGCTATTTCGCCTCTGAGACATCATATCGGATGTAGTTCCAATCCGTATTGCCGGAATTCTGAAACGTTTTTGTCGATCTTCAATCAAAGCAGCTTCCTCGAAAGCAACTCGCGATTTCTCCTCGTTGATGGATTTTTGAGAGTTTTCACATTCACAGTCAATACAAATCGATTCTCGTCGTACTGCTTGAAGTTCTCTGACATTTCATAGTGGACACGTTCATCGACATCCCAACAAAGAGGCGTCTGCTAACAGCAGCTAACGAAACTTCATTTTTTGAGCACTTTTTCCCATGGTACTACTTTGTTATTGTTGCTCGACGTATTTCTTGTGGATCAAGCAAAATGGAATCGAATAGCGTCGCTGTGTGTGTGCGACAACGAAATTCTACGTAGTAAGAAGTACGGGTAGTACTTTATTGGTCGACATACATGGAAAAATGGCGCGCGTGGCGGTTGGGGGAGAACACCCCCTAAACGAAAAGCGTCTAAGTTGTCTAAGTTGTCTAAGTTGTCTAAGTTGCCTAAGTTGTCTGTTGTCTAAGTTGCCTAAATAACGTACGTTCGATTAGTACTTCAATAGTCTTTCTCGCATCCCTTGGAATTTTTTTCCGTTGAAAGATAACCCCAACCTCAAGGAAACTAACTGTCGTGGGTTTTTTTTCCGGATCTTCCAGAACAAAAGGTACAAGGTGGTAAATTGAGGACCAACCGGTATCCTCTCCCAGCATGAGACCCATTGGGGTTGGTGTGTTTTCCCATTTACGTATTACTACTATTGGTGATCAAAGTGTACTACTCCCCGTACTACATGTATTTTTTGTTCACAGTTATCAGGTCTATTGCATCGCAAGAGCAAACTAAAGGAAATGTTAACATCATACTGTTGTTCTTGCAATAAAATGACAAGAAAAAATTTTGCCCTCTGACATTTTCAATTTAGCCAGACAAAACTTCATTCGCAAGTTACATTGATTGGTTTCTGGACATGCCACTCATCAATGTCTAGCCTGGTTGCTAAAGTCGTTTCCATGCGCTTGGCTCTGCTAGAAGACAGGGTCAGATGCAAGACTGTAGATCACTCTCTCCATTTCATCTTGGATGATGTATGAATAGTTGTTATACCTATTATTTCAATTGTCTCATTATCTTGGGGTTGAAACGAGGGTTCTGCTTAAAAAATTCCGTGAATGCTTTGAACAACTCCTCATGATCATTTGGTCCAGTTTGGATGTACTAGGTAGATTGTGGTTTCCCTTTTTCCCTCACTTCTCTGTCAAATCGGAAGCGTCAGGCTTCATTTTGGAAGTCACAACTCACTCAATACAGACTTGAGACCATCTCTTTTGAAGGAGTGCATAGCTTGAAAGAGGAGCTGCTCCTGCTTCCTCATCACTACGAGTGTCAAGAAGTTGCTCACCAAGAAAAAACTGCACTTCGATCAAACAGTGAGTGTCATGATTTCCGTGGAGAAAAGGAAAAAGCAAACTTCTCTTCGCAGGGGACTGCATGGTTGAACAAGCCCTTCGAGGAACATTCCTGCACAAGAGAGACCCAACCTTTCTTGCAGTGATAAAGTACACAAGAAGCAAATCAAACATTTCATGGTGATGATAATTTACTCCCTATTCTAAACATACAATGGAAAATCGTTTCAAACTACAAACTATGTCGTCTTCTGTTTCATAGAGGAGGTCCTGTTCTTTGTCATATTGGCTTGATAACTATCGACGTAAAAAGTGATATATGAGAGAATGATCGCGGCGTCGTACCACACGTGGCCTCCTAACGACTGGAAGAAAGCGCTGCATAAAAAGGCTTCGACCCACGCCGTAATCATGGGGATGACTCCCGTCATGGCCATTGTCATATACTCTCGCGCTTTCTTTTCTTTTGTTGGCAAGCTCAATTGTGAAATGTGAAACGCAATGCTGACAATGGTCTGAATGTATGCAAAGCCCAGCTGCTTTTTCAACCCTCCTCCCAAAACGGGTCCACATGTAGCCATCAACGCAAAGAGCGCCACTAAGATAGAATTCATTTTAGGCATTGCCGCCTTGAGCAGTGGAAACCAAAATAGTCCGCAAAATGCGAGAAGCATGGGCCAAGTAACCCCTTCGGGTGTATCCTCGATATTTTCTTGTTCGTCTCTTCTTTTCCGAAGTTTGGCCGCCATTCCACCGTGCGCGAATCCGTGACCAAGCGTACTCAATATGATCATGACCGTTGGCGTGCTGATGGCTTCCATTCCCGGTACGCCCCTCCATTTCCACCACATGACCGCCAGAGTGGAACTGAAAATAACATCCACATAAAGACAAGCATCGAAAGAACTCCAGTGGTCGACGTGTTTGTTGTAAATACAAAACCCTTCCTCATTCCATTGCTCGTCGAGAAGCCCACCGCGTTCGGGTTGAGTGAAATAAATCACAACGGCAGCATAAACGAGGGACGCAACCAACAGAGCGACATTCAGCGCGTTCCCTACAGCGGTACTATAAGTTTCGACCTTGGATGTTGACATTGCAATCAGTCGACGTGCAGTTTCGTCCCCCGTCTGGTTATATAGGATGGGACCGTGGATCACACTGTCGATTGCAATCGTTTCTGTCTCCCGGGCAATTTATGCCTGTGAGAGCTTTCGATGTTTTGTGACAGTGTGAATATGTTCCAAATTTTCACAATCAATTGACTGTGAGAAAACCTTCCCGACTTCTTGATCACCTCTGCATCGTGACATCATTCGTGTTTACAGTTATTACAGTTAATGCAGAATCGAGTCGAAACGAAGAAATCGACGTCATCGTCATTGAGTGACCCGGCTGGCTTGCCCTGCCGACTTGCAATTCGACATCATAAATAAGCAAATCGATTTTGCTCATTGCCACTTCTGCTGTTGCTGCCACAGCTATCGCGAATTGCCATTGCGATCACTGCTATTGCGATTGCGATTGGCTATTTCCACTACAACCGCCATTGTGATTCGGCCGCCATTGCCATTGCTTGTCGTTGTACATCGCACATCGATTTCGCCATTGCGACACGTCCGCCATCGATATTGCGAATTGCCCGCCACTGCCACTGCCGTTGCTTGTAATTATACATCGCATATCGATTCTGCCATTACCATTCGTTAGCCATTGCCATGATTAATAAAAGTCACGTCTTAGATGAAATAGATGTCGCCCGTTGCTGCACTGAAAGTGCAGAAATGGACAGCAACGTAACCTTTTAATGGATTCTTGTGCAAGCCTACCGATAATGTGGTAATGGCATATGGCATCCTTCCAAGACCGCCATGATCTGTTTTCTTCTGTACTATAGCCACTTCCAGATCCATCGACAAAACAAAGCGGAAAAAGCAGTGGTGGGAGAGTTGCACCAATCAACATTAGTCTGTGACAGGAAGAATTCCCGTGGTCCCAAGGGCCAGTCTCTCCCAAAGCGAACAAAGTACAAGCAAAGCAACAAAAATTCTGTTTCGATCTTTCTTGTCTGCGGAATAGGAGAATCGCAGCATGAGGGACACCGTCCAAGGAATGCTGTTGACATGGCCACACGCAAACATATTGTTCCAGCAGCTGCTACGAACTTCCAGAAGATGTCTGCAAACCACAACATTGGACCGGGAAAACCCGCGGCTATGGTTGAACAGGAGTTTGGACTTCACCTTACGCGTCGTCAAGTAGCACAGATGCAACAAATGGCCAAACTTGCGGATGACTTGACGAGCACTGATGAATTGGAAGAATACAACCATCTGGACAGTGACACCGATCGTATTTTGGCGTATCTTAAGAAGAAAGGTGCATCCTATGGTGCTTTGTATCATGGAGTTGGTGGTAGCAGTCCTGAACTAGTCCCACGGACCCAGAAGAAATCAAGAACGGAAGTTGGAGCCTGTGATGTTGCTGATTTGGGACAACTCATCTGGACCGAACGAATGGATCACTTTGGCAATCAAGGCGACGTGCAATGTGAGGTCCTTCCGGATGACGAAGTCTTTTTGCTGGTGATTTATTCAAGTATGCATCGGAGAGACGTAAGGCAGTATCAGCCAGAGATCTGCTACCGATGAGGTGATTGGTGGCGGCAAACGACCCAAGTGCTGTTGTACGATGTTCGTCATGTCAATAAAGACAGAGAATGAGAGTGGATACTAGTCCTCATCGATGACTCCTTCTGCGTCCTGTCCGACCGGATCGAAACGAGCATGTAATTCTTAGGATAGTTCCAAGATGTGTTGCACCGGTTTTCATTTCCGTTTGTTGCTTTCTTGCACGCTCATAGTGAAAAAGGGTGACATGTCTGGAGATTTTGTTGTTGTTGCCATCTTCAATCTGCTGTATGTACACGTGGACTGAAACCAAACCAAATTTCTCGCCGCTTCTTCGATCAGTGTACTTCGTAACAAATAATGTTCGTTCTGTCTATGATTTTCAACATTGCTGGCAGCAAAGTTTCTGTCATAATTCAGTGTTATAACTGTAAATTCGATCTTACCCTCCCGTACGAAGTGGTAACATAAATTTTGCTTTTTCCTGTTTCAGTTAACGTAGATTACCGATAATAGCTAAAAGAGTGTATTAATACTCTATTGTTTTTCGAAAACCAACTCGTTTTATTCACCTTCATCACAACCCTAATAAACTTTTTTTTCAACGGCTCCTTTTCTATTATTTCCATGCTTCGCCGTTCAATCAAGGGACTCGTTCGAAAATTTGAGAATTTTTATTCCATCACATCAAACAGATACGACGTATCCTAAAGAAGTAGTATCAAACTTCTGTACATTGTTGTAACCGTAGACAACATGCCGTGAAGACAATCATTATAGTATCATTACTAATGTTCTCACTCTGATCGACCGTACCACGTAACGTTGCTGCAATCTCCCTTGTCGTAGCTATTCTCTCTTATTGTCGCAATGAAACTTTGTCGTGCACGGAGGATCTCTATATGCCTTCTCGGTATTTTGGGATTTTTTCTCACGATGGGCTCCGCAGTCGTTGTTCCTGCATCCGCCGAGAACAGACACTATATCATCCATCACTCTACCAACACTTTATTGTCATCTGTAGAAGGACGAGAATCGCTCCGGAGACTGCATCAATCACAGCGACAGACTGTGGCGACAGAATCTGTTGGGGATACCCCTCTCAAAGGTGAGAATGATCGAGGAGAGTCGATACGTTCCAGCGAGAAGGAGACAGAAGAAGATAGGATACCCGCCTTGCTGAGTAAAGAAGAATCAATCGATAGTAGTAGTAGCAGTCGCAACTCTGGTTCCAAGACGGCGCTGTCCATCGTTGTGGTGGCCGTGGTGGCTGCTCTCGTGGTCGTTTTTGTGGGCTTGGTCATCTATCGAAAGCATGAAATCGAACGATGGAACGAATATCGTACGCATCAGTTGCTGGCCGCCCAAGACGAGGCCTTCGATTTAAGCTGCCTGACCGAAGAGGAAGATGGATGGGACATGGAACTTTCTATTCATTAGCATGACGTATGTAATGCAAGAAATGGGAGAAAATTGAATGTTTTTTTTACATAATACCACGTAATAATTGACCCTAAATTGGAATCTCTAGAGACACACTGACATGTACAACGAAATATTGTTTTAGGAAAAAGGTATGCAGAAAATGCTCTACAGTACAGTACAAAGAGGGAAGAGATGATTCTTTAGATTATGATCGTTGCATGAAATGGTGATGTTTGATTTTTGCATTTTAGTCAACAACGCAGGTGGCTTCGAAGTACTCGTCATGATCACTACTTCGCTTTTTCAGTGTCATGTCGACCGAAGAGCTCTCTTCATCAGAGGAAGACTGGGAGAGCTTACTTCTGAGTACAGATTTTGTTGTGGCTTGGGGAGGCAACGACTCGTCCTTCGCGGTCGTGATGAAGACATTATGCTTGGAGACGGCCGTTGCCACACTGGCAGAGGTAGGACTTTGCATGGCGTCATGCCACTCACTGGTCATGGTGGGTTGAATGCGTAAGCTTTGGTTGAAAGAACTGGAAATCTCGTCACTGTCTGTAGACACGGCGTCGTGGAACTCGCTTGTCATGGTTGGTTTTAAAGATAAGGAATTTTTTATTCCAGTCGCGAAATCGTAAGACGACGTTCTAGCCAATGGAGACATGGAGACACGTTTTGATGGGGATTCGGGACCTCGAATCGTTCGTTTGGAAGGAGAACTGAGACTTGGAACGTCCAAGGGCGTGTCGAGCACATCACCGTCGGTGTCGTCAGATATCTCGAGGTTTGCTGGGGGGTTGGCCTTTTTGTTATCTCTCTGTGGGGTTGCAGTCAGAGAATTTTGTTGCTCCAATGGATTTTGCAACTGTTGCTGAGGTGTTGGCGAAGCATTAACAGACTCTACTGATACTACCGGACGACTCGTGATTCGGCCCAAACGAGACAGCTGAAGGGTGGATCTGTTGGCATCGAGCTCCTCTTCGTCTCTAGTGTCTCTCCTTTCTGTCTTTTTTGATTCTAAGAACTTGTTCATCTTCAGCTTTGCAGCATCGCGTCTTTCACGTCTTCGCGTATAAATGGAATCAAACATGAGAAAGCTCCCAGGCTTCGCAAGCTGGTCATCCCCAACAAATTTATCAGCAGCAGCGGACGATTCTACGACTTCCTCTTCCACAGTCTCTTGTCCGGTCGATACTTCCTCCGTAGTACCTTGACCTCCCTTCTCCTCATCCAAAGGAAGGGAAGAAGCAGTTGCGGCGGGTGCGCTGAGCGACAGTTGAGTCGACGACGAGTCGTCGCAACTTGTAGATTCATTGTCCGTCGATCCATCGTCTGTCGTGCCGGTCGATTCTTCTTCTTGAACAGGTTGCAGCCTCTCAGGGTCGCGTTTGACACTTTCCTTGATCTTTTCTTGGATGTTTTGTGTGTCAACGATGGCCATTTCCGAATCAACCGTTTCGTCGTCATCAAAATCATCACGATTACTTTCTGTCGCAGCTACGTCTATTGACGAGGATGCCCTGGTGTCTTCTTCCATCTGCTGTTGGACTGCAGCCTCGTCAAAACTAGGGCTGGTTTCCTTGGTACCAGTTGATGGTATAGTCGGAAATAGGGGTGGCTTGTTTGTTGTTGGGGGCGACGGAGAGGGACCCCGGAGGCGCCGAAGGTTTGCTTCTTTCCATCTTTGGACTCGTTGAGGTTTCCCCCCTTCGCTCGAAGAATGGGACTTTTCGTCGCCTCGTGGAGTTTTCGATGCGATTTCGTCCTCCTGAAGAACTTGAACGGAATCTTGAAAATCATCATCACTGTCTTCTTGATGGGAATAGTCTTCCGAACTTGATCCACTCGTGACGATTCGACTTTGATTTCCAGCACCTACTCGATGCATGAGGTTATAAGGGGGAGTCTTCGTTGGGAAGGAGCCTTGAATCGTCATTGATTGTCCCATGTGCGGCGCGTTTATATGAGGGTGTTGGTGGCTGTTTTGCAAAACCCTCGCTCCAAAGTGTTGCCTTGTGAAAGTGTTTTGCTGGGCTCTCTGATATAGCATAGCAGATTGGGAAGGGTTTGAGACAGGGACATTTTCATAGCTCAAGCAACTCGAATCTTCTCCAATCGTATGGTCTTCCCTCTGAACGAGAATTTGACTTGGCAGTTTTTCAATGGCGGGCGGTTCGATTGGTCGATGATGCTGTCCCAGAGCGGGATTGTGCATGTTAGTATAGTTCCAGTAGTTTTGGTGCATGCCATATCCAAGATGTTGCTGCTGCTGAGGCGTCATGCCATTGACAACTAGCATGTCATAGGTATTGTTGATCGTGACTGGTTGGGGTACCTGGGGATGGTACATGTTCTGGTGGTGATGCCATTGGTGCAAGTGTGGCATCATTGGATGCGGATGGCTTGGATGCGGATGGCCGTGAGCGTACGGAGACTGCCCGTGCATAGAGTACGGGTGCGGTGGTGTTGGGGTTGGCAACTTCAAGTTTTCAGTTCGAATATTTGAGTGACTGTCTTCATCATTAGAAGATCCATCATTAGAAGATCCATCATGAGAGAGCGACATGAGAGACTCGAATTGATCTGATGGTTCAGCTCCAGCAACTTTGGCTGGTGGATCCATGGTTGGTTGTTGACGGATGGATGAAACGGAGTATCCTTCCAAGGCTTCCTGCACGTCTTGACCATTTCTGCAGCTGTTTGGTCGACAGTTGAGAACGGATGCAATCGAGGGTGTCGCGCTGCGACCATCGGCATCCACTCTTTTTTTATTCGACGTATTACGGTTCTCAGATTGTTCCTTCTTTTCTTCGTTTCGGAAGCTCGTGGCAATGGGAAATTTCATGTTGAACTTGAGCTCCTTTTCCCCTTTTTCATTGATCGCAACAAGGGATTTCTTGGCGGCTGTCGCTCTTCCAGGCATGAAGAAACCGTCCATGCAACCCATCTGAAGGATACCTCCTACTCCAACTTCATCGTCTTCCTCCGATTCGACATAGACGATGGATTGCTCTACCGACTGTTCCAAGGAGTGTTCTCCGGTAGTTTCTTCCGATGACGAAGTAGTTCCAGACGATGATTCACTAATGAGTCCATGGACTAGCTCTGACGGCTCATAATCCTCCAAATTCTCGGCTCGAACCTTGGCATCATGGAAAGCTTCTGATTCATCGGTCGAGCAACTCCTCGACATCGGATGCATTTTGTCTTCCTCCTCGTCGTCAGGATCCTCTCGTTTGCTGGGACGTAAAAATCCGTTGCCGGAAAAAAGACCGGCTCGAGGTCTTCGGTCGCCCGACGACGATCGATTTCGTCGGCTGGCCCTGGCAAACATGATCGGTGCTTTCGACAAGTATGACTTGCGTTTCTTCTGGACACAAGATGGAAGAAAATACAACGATTGACAGCCCTGTTGATCGCAATAACAACGACAATCACGATAGGTGACGAGGGGTCGCTTTTCCTCTTTTATTGGAAGCCGGTAGATAGAGCTGCAGACCCCACGACAAGAATGATGTCGTGGTTAATGCGAAAGGGACGAAAGAGTGAGTGGGCGAATTGGAGATCGCCGATCTTTTTGGCACCCGCCCTTTAGCGATTTCGCCCCCTTTGACACGCCGTCGCAGAAAGGGGTGATCCCCAAATCCCCTTCATTTGCGAAAGAGTGATCCATATCCATGAATAACTCGGTATGTTCTGAGCTCGCTGAAATGATCGCAAATCAAGGTTACTTATGAGGAAAAAGATGTGTAACATGCGCAATGCGCCAGGTGATGTGTCCGGTCCTCACATTCTATCGAATAAGTGCAGCGAGTTCCCTCCACTGCCTTGTCCGTGCACACAGCAACAGTGTGATTATTTGCACCGATGCACCCTTCTTTTTTGACGTCCCCTATCGACCGAGATTAACGGAAGTACTCCCGTGTGCAAGTGATAGCGAGTGTGTACGATATTGATAGAGAGAAAAAGAGAGCGAGGGTGACAGAGACAAAAGAAACCCAAACGGAAAAAAAACGACCTGGCGTAGACTTTTGGCATTCGAATATATCAAGATGAGAGGATTCGCTGATGCGTTCGAGCAGCGCCGACACCAACAAGTCGACGATGGTGAGGACTATTACGTTAGCTCAGCCAATTTTCCACTAGATGGGATAACGTACACCAATGCTCCTGCTTCAGCCTATTTTAATCATCAACAAAATCTACACGCGCTACCACATAATACATCGCATCTCAATATCGTGACTGCAAATCACCCACACATGCGACACGACTCGACACGGTATGGAGGACCATCACATGGGGCAGAGAGAATATCAAATTACCCGGAGGTCGATCTACACCATCATTATGGAGGTATCTCTCCTCGACATTTTCATGATTCTCTTGTCCCACCCAACTTGATGCAACATTCCCCGATGCACCAATACGATATGCCCACCAGTCCTGTGTGTCCTCCGCCTGTGATTACTCCTTCCAACAGGCCCACTATGGTACCACATATGGGTGGTAATCGCACCAATCATAACGTTAGATACAATGAGCAGAATGAGCACTTCAACCTACGTAGTCCTGGTCGAAGACAACCGGACGATCGGAATCCCGATGATGAAGCCGAGGTGGAACGGTACAAGGAGATCTACCACAAGGTATTTGCCCGGCATTCTCGCACACCGAGTGAAGTTCGGACCTCTACAGAGCACACTCGGACGGACTATACGCGCACCGAGCACACTCGGACGCAATACACTCAAGGACAGACCACCACCAGTCGATCCACTTCCGAGTCGACCGGCTCGGAAAGCTCCACGTCCACTTCTTCCTTCTCGGAAGGACTCGAAGACGAAGACTGGGAAGAAAACATCCGATCCACCCTGAACGAAATGGCCGGAAATCTAAAAAATCTGGGGGGCATTCATTGTAACCAAGCAGGTCCCGACTCGACCGAAGTCCAACTTAGACTCAATCTTCCCGTTCCCATGCAGTACATGGATCATCTAGATTCCGTCGCCAAACGGGGTCTGACGCAGTTGGACTTGGCCGCCAAGAAAGGATTCAATACTGCCGTGGCTACATTGAGTCCCAAA
Organism: Nitzschia inconspicua; assembly: GCA_019154785.2. NCBI lineage: Eukaryota > Bacillariophyta > Bacillariophyceae > Bacillariales > Bacillariaceae > Nitzschia > Nitzschia inconspicua. The sequence continues at coordinate 1,766,631 of JAGRRH010000013.1, read as the reverse complement.
AAGTGCAATATGCAATACGACTACAGTCATTTGGACGACCACGTAGTCGATATGGAGCAACGAGTTTATGGCATGGAAGAACGATTTATAGGTACCATCCACGAGCTACATGGAAATGTAATGCCCGTCTACAAAAGCTTATTTCAGAGCCAGTCGGATGAGTCTTCCAATGTCGATGAGGAAGATGAAGGGACTTATGACGAAGATGACGAAAGCACTTACGAAGATCCAAGATTCCTTGCAAAGTCCCTTCAAGAACGATCAAAAGCTTTGTCAACAGGAAAGCCCAGGTCGAGAAAATCTCAAAGAGAGATCACGATAGATACAAAAGTGGCACCATCCATCAGTCGCGTGCCATCTCATATTGTCATCACAGACGCGCCGTCTGATTTCAGTTCCGCGGATAGCTGGAGACTGTCATCAACACTGGGAACTTCAGCAAACGTAACTTCCAGGAGAAATACAGTATCCGAGTTTGTAGACGAAACAGAATGCCATGACCAGACTATGAATGATAGAGATGGTCCTGACTGGATCCCTGCCGTAACAAGAAAGCTTGATATGATTCCCAAGGACAGCCCTACACCGGAAGATAAACAATCTGACGCCCCACTCGCATCAACAGAAAAGATGCCACAGCAAATGAAGTCAACGACAACAAACGAAAAGCCAACGTCGCATCATGTTAAGATGAAAGCAAAGGAAGTCAAATCAAAGAAAATTGATTTGATGGCTGAGATCCCTGAATGTATTGATCTTGTAATACAAAAGGAACACCACGATCAAATTGTCGAGTCCTTCAGTGAAATAACAACCGAACTTGTTGACGAGAGTTCTCGAGACGATCTTTCTGACCCTCCTAAGATTGAACCTGTCTCGACTCCGCAGAAGGAACCCTCGCCTGATGAAGACGTCGCCATTAAAAGTAGGACCGATGAGAAAAACTCCTTTCAAGAGAAACCCTCTCTCCCCGTGAAAGATGAAATAATGAGCGTGGTGCTGCAACAACAAGAACACGAGAGCGCTTCCCCTTTGGATGAGAAGAGGTCCTTTCCTATTGACGAGATGGCAGCCGAGGGAGGCAAACCCACAGCTGGTCTAAGTCCTCCTCGGGACAAAAGCAGTAAGCAGGGATCCGTTTTTTGGACCAAGGAGACCTCTTTTCCCTTTGAGCAAGATGAAGATTGCGCTTCCTTGGATGGACCAAACGACTTTCCGGCAGAAGACGACATGCCTGTGCCCAAAGAAGTTTCGGAGTCGCGCACAGAAAAGAACACACTTTCTCCAGTAACACCAGTTGACCCTGAACCACAACATCAATTGAAATCCGACCCTTCAAGCCCCTGCAAATTTGAGCAGCGCCTTGATGAATTGGAGACATCCAAGACATCACTCGGTCCAATGTACTTGAGAGTCTTGCGTCTAAGGAAGGAAAAGGGAGTTTTGACGAGCAAAGTAGAAACCGAGTCGAATGCAGGCGCAATCCCAGAAGATTTGGAAGTCGAATCGCGGTGTGTGGCATGCCCAAAAGAGACAGTGATCGATGACAAAGCGAACGTGAAGGAGTTCTCGAAACCGGATTTATCTGCCACTTGTTCGGCCGAGGAACCCGAGAAGCCAGAGGGTTTGTCCTCTGAAGATGCGAAACTGGATGATGCGATTAAGGAGGTCTTTGTTCCGGACGAACGCGACGCTCCAGATGACGAGATGCCAGGTTCTCTTCCGCAGGTTGCAGTAAAAGCTAGAGCGAAAACACTTTTACCTAAACTGGATCCTGCTACGGTTGCAGTCGAGAAAGTTGCTGATCATGCCACAGATGATTTTGCCGACAATGTTGTGTTGAAGGCTCAAAGCGAGGAGATGCCAGAGGATGAACGCCTCCAGAATTCGGAGGAAACCTCTTTGCCCGCCTTTGACGAAAATGAGCAAATTGCACTTCCAGCGAATAATGCTCCCGTGGCCGAATGCCGTTTTCCTCAAGACTCCCAAACGCCAAAAGCAGTGGAACAAACTAAAAATGAAGAATCTACGAGTGGTACAAAATTCGATGATTTTGACGCGTCTTCACTCGACGCGCCGTTTGATGCGGCACCGAAGTTCCCAAAGACGGCGGAAAACAACATCGATTTTGAAATGTCTATCTATGAATCTGATCAGAGCTTCCGAAGTGCAAGAGAAGGTACAATCTCTGGACACTCTCGAAAGGAGCGTGGAAAAACTGAGTCTCAAGAGCAAATCCTGGCCATTGTTGAAGATCGAAAAAAATCCGACCACACGAATCCAAATAAACCTGTACTCAGCTGCGACGAGATTATGTCGGATACAAGAAGTACTGGTGTATCTGGAATGGAAGGAGAGATAACGGGTCCAGAGATTGCCAGTCCTTTGCCTGGACAACCCACCTTGCGAGTGCAGAAGAAATCTTTGCTGTCTGACCCTGCTGCTCTTGTAAAGACCTCCAGTACCCTAGAGAAGGACGTTGCGCATCCAGGATCGATTTCCGAGAACCCATCAGAAGAGGAGATGCAAGTCGAAAACATTTTTGAGAATAGAATGTCAGCCATTCCCTCCAATACTTTGGCCATGAATGATGACTATAATGACATCTCCAACTGTAAGAAGGAGACATCATCCACAGCCAACGACCAGAGCATGGTAGAGGACGAAGGAGACGAACTCATGCCTTGTCCAAACCATTGTTTGCCTTCGGAGGAGGTAGCAGACAACACCATGGATGAGACTTGCCTTTCCGACGAAATTGAGAAATCGGGACTTTCGATTGGTGGCGAAGAGCAAGAGGAAACTGAACCGGGTTCGAGCCTAATCAAGCAACGACGGGCTGTTGGATCAGCAGCTCCAAATGTTGACGATTCCATATTACCTGTTCTTGCACGGACCAACAGAAACAGGGAATCACTTTATCAGGTGCAAGGATTCGCAGAATATTGCAAAAAAATCGAGGGGTTCTCTGAATCCCTAGAAAGGAGAATTCTAAGCAATGAGGTCGTCGAAGATTCCATTACAAAAAACGACGAGACTGAAGAAAGCTCTAGCAGTCGAGTTCAGCTTCATCAACGAACTCTAGATGTCGGCCCGGAGGATCCCGAGGAGAGCAGTATCGATGACCCGTCTACAAGAAAACATCGTTCACAATCCCTAGAGCCATTGGAAAGAGGAACAAGCAGTGTCGATATGGACCTTGGATCCTCTGATTCCGATTCGGAATACAGTACAACGACAACGGAAGACCACCCCAATGATAGTTCCCGTTCTCGAGAATCTTTCGTGGAAGAGAAATCCAGTATCGATGAAGGCGGGGATCCTGCTCTGTCCTTTTCGGGCCGATCAGGGTATGGATCTAGTTTCGTGGATGAGCAATCAGATATTGACACGAATTCTTCTTCTGGTCAGTCGAGCGAGGAGGAGGACGACGTCTTGCCTGACATGAAGATAATTCACGACCAGACCGAGCACGATCGGCATATGTCAGCCACACGAAGATTTCGAAATCAGATTGATGTTGATGCCGACGAAGTTGAGATTCGATATCTCAGTGAGCACACCCGGAATCTTGTCTCGTCAAGTGATGCTACTGTGAGAACTTTCGACACTCAAAACAGAACCATTCCTTCCATGGACGAAACACTTCGATCGAGACTCACAAGGGTCCCTACCCTAGCCTCCCATTCATCCAAAAGCGAGAACCACGTTTCGCCGACAAAAGCTATCCGATCGGTATTTTCAAGCGATACCCACTTGACATCTCCCCTGACGACTTCCTTTACGATGGATACCCCATTGGCTGCTGCATCTACCATCAGCTCGATCCGAACTTTTGATCATGAAAGTGTGATTTCTGGTCAACGGAGCGAATTGCGAAGACAAAGAGGACTGGACGACGAGGGCTACATCCCGCCTGCCCTATCTTATCTTAAGGACGAGATCTCGAAACAGTCCATTGCGATGCCAATCGTTAGCTCACGCTCTCGCACCAAAACCTCGAAGCCAGCGACAATTGGGGTGTATGGAATCGTTTCCTTTTTGGGGAGTGTTGTTTTCTCCATCCTTCTCTTTTTCTATGAGTGGGGAAGGTTTTTTCTGTTGACGATTCGCGGAAAGCAACAGGCCAAAATCGAATACTCTCCTTCGCGCCTCAAGTTAAGCCAGCCAGATCAAGTGTTGAGAAGAGAAGAAATTCAGGATCGTAGCATGGACAGTTTCATTCACAGGGCCAACGGGCGGCAACCATACTACCTCCATCATCAGATCGATCAACGAGAACATGTTGCAACCACCATGACAGTGAATCCTCCATTGTTCTCCACACCAATGTACGAAGACGACGCAGACGAGGTCGGTACATGTGTTGGCTCCATCGTCCCAGATACTCACCCTCCTACGTGGGAGGTTATCTCAAATCCGAAACAACAAAAAACTAGTTCGTTTGGTGTTGTCAAGAAGGCATATTCGTCCATTTCTTCAGGTTCATCCAGGACTGGCTGGAGACGAACCCGAGAGGAAGAAGATGTCAACTGGACCTAAATTTTATCTGCTACGACGAAGTTAATTTACCAGCAGAACGCTTCGCTACAACAAAAAATAATAGAAAAAGAACTTATTTAGCTTCTATGGAAACCCGCTATGTATCATAACATTTGACTAGTCCTCCTCTTCTTGACTGGAAAAGGACAGCTTGTTAAATGCACCGAGAGCGGATCTCTGTAGCTCGGAATCGTCTTTGTTTCCTTCTAGACACTTCATGAGGACAGTGAGTCCATCGAGTGCTAGGATCTTTGATTGGCAGCTATCATCCGCTGACGCAAGAATCCAGAGTAGATTGCATGCTTCCTTCTGAAAAGCGATGGCATCGCGATTGTCGTCGAGTGCATTGACGACTGTAGCAATAACCACGGAGGCCTCTGACGAAACGTCTGGGAGCAGAAATGCAATGTTTCGCAGAGTCAAGCACCCAACCTCTAATAAGGGAAGATGAGAGGGGTTGTTTCGGAGTGCTTCTGCAACTATTGTAACTCCTTGGGCATTGGCGATGGCCTCGGCTAACGGAACCTCGGAACTAACGTTCGACAGTACTCCACATGCTTTCTCCAAAGTTTCAGGGGCTTCTGGGTGCATTGCAATAGCACAAGTCACGGCATCGATCGCTCCGTTCCCGACAAAGTCTTCCTTCCTATCCACAGAGTCATGTACAATGTTCCACAAAGCACCGCATGCTTGTTCGACAAGCTCTCCACACTCCATATGAGATTGCATCGCTTTCACGATACATTTCACCCCCTCCGAAGTGACCACCTTTGTCGAATCTTCAGACTTTGAGATCATATGCCACAAAGCGGAACAGGCGTTTGTCTGGATGTTGACAGCGTTTTTGTGTTTTGACATGGCGGCAACAAGTACCTTCTCGGTGTCTCCTCCTTCCAGGAAGATATCCGTCGAAAGCGCACGACAGAACATGTTACGGAATGCGAAACAGCCGGCCTCTTGGACTTCCAACTCGGCAAAACTTTCCATCGCATTCAGTACGAGACCAATTGCCCCTCTTCCCACCAACAAATCACATGCCGTCGGATCCAACGAGAGAGAAGCCACCAAGCTACAGCAAAGGTGTTGGATAGGTAACGTCACGTGTCTCTCGCTTGCGTCTGCGATTGTCTTGACAATGTCGGTCGAGATGAGAATCGACTTGGCATCACTGGACCCAATCAGGAGACAAACCAGGGCGCGAAGGCCTTCTTCAGCGTATTCATGAATATCAAGAAAGCGGTCCAGAGATTTGACAGTCAATTGGACAGCCCCCAACATGACGAACGATTCTCGAGCAAAGGAAGAGAAGGAAAGATTGGCCATGGCGGCTACTGCTTCGTAGCATACACCGAAATCATTCGGGTACAAATCTAGAGCTTGGATGATCATCCCCACCGCTCCAACATCAACGAGAGTCCTGTGCGTTCTTTCAAGATGCGCCAGGTTTCCAATCGCCCCCAAAGAAGCTTCGACCAAGCCAGCCGCAGCAGGGTTAGCAATGTGTAGCGTACAAGTGGGAACAATTGACTCTGGCAGGGAAATTTCCGCCGCGGATTTCACCAAGTCTTCACTCGATGTCAGACACCAGCATAAACGAAAGGCCCACTCAATGGCGATATGATCATCTTGTAGATATTCCATGGCTCGCAGGACCACGTCCAACCCCCGAATGCCACTGTCAAGCCTGCTGTCCATAAGGGTACGTTTATTGGCTTCTGCATGTGCTGACGCCAAGCACTGGTGGTATAATCCTTGAAGGCCCGCCTTTTGAATGGCGAAATCATTGAGATGGTTGTCCATCGCGTTGAGGATCATCAGCAGAGCATTTGACAAACTTCCATCTGAAATCTTTTTGTTGTTGGATGAAGCGCCAGCGAGACACGCGAAAATGAGACATCCCCTGAGTTGAATTTCGGGAACACGAGCGTGATTTTGCATCGTAAACAAGACAGAATCACAAATGGACTCGTCTTTGCATAGCATATCGTTTTCCGACAAGCCGTCCGAAGAAGCCGCCATGGCCAGTAGCAAATGCAACGCAGCACTTTGGACTTGCGGGCTTTCCATGTCTGCCCACATGGCCGCGTTCAATGTGTCCACTCCCTTGTGATCCAAAATAAATTCTCTTCCCTTTTTGGAACTTCTCCACAGAATTGTTGCCAACGAGTCCAATGCCTTTTCACGCATATGGGAGTCGCATTCATCTAGATTGAGACAATGCATGATTACCGGAATATCATGCATGTCTTCCTTTTGCTGCCTCAGTTTCTTCTTTTCGCTCTTTTTGGTCTTAACTTGCTTCTTTTTCTTTGGCGACTTTGGAGATTTCGATACTTTTCCGTTCTCTTGTTCAGCTCGTTGTGGGGAGGATGTCACATCTTTCAGGTCAGAGTGTGTTGGTGGTGTTGCATCGATTGCTCGCTCGGCCGCCCGGGCCGCCATGCCCCTTGGTTCTCGTTTCTTTGGTTGAGCACGTTTGGTGGGAGACTGTTTTGTTTGGTCACCAGCCGGCTGCGATTCCGTTCTTGTTTCGTCCCTCTTATCATTATGATCGTGTTCGTCATCATTTTGCAAGTCTACATTGGGATCGATAATTCTCGCACTATCGGCCCGTCCCCGGACATTGAATTCACGTAACGGCGGCGGCGGCGAACTGTTAATGGTACCACTTTCTCGATAATACTTTGGTCCGGAAGTTGGCATTTGGCGAAGGACGACCGAATCGACCGCGGGGAACTCGGCTGGAGAACTGTGCCATGGTACGTCCACCATAATGCCCGACTCTTCCATCAGTGACGGTCCATCGTCCGGTGGAGACATAATTTGAAACAATTGTGGTGGTGAGCGAGTGGCAATGGCAGGTGCAGGAGCAATCGCTGCTGCCAAAGGAGTGTCCATGACAATATCATGCGGTTGAAGTACGATTTCTCCCGAGGAATTGTTGTGGTTGGTATTTGTTCTCGAGGATCTACTGGAATTGGCGCCTCCTCCTCCTCCACCACCACCACCACCTCCGATGTTACCCCTCAATAATGCATCAATATCTGCCTCCTTATCCCAGCTTCCAGCCCCTCCCAGCACACGTGTTGCAGAGGGATCCAAACCCAAGGGAGTGGATGTTTGTGTTGGTTCGTATTCCTCCTCTTCTCGAATGACAACAACTGGATGATTCACACGTCGACGGTGAATATTAGTACCACTACCATTAGTGCTAGTAGTAATGCCGACGGGTCGATGACGATCATCGTTGCGTCGTCCTGGTCGTTGTGTCGAATCTTGTTCCGGTCCCGGCCTTCTCATCATGGACGGGGGTGGGACAAGGTCTGCACCATCGTCAAACAACCGTACATCCATGGTGATTTGACTTACGATCGAGGCATCATCCGACATCATACCAACTTCCAATGTACGGGGGATAGCAATTCCAGACGTCGTCGTCGTCGTCGTCGTCTCGGACTGCAACAACATGTTATTATTGTAGGCTGGATACGATTGTGGTGGATGTTGCAAAAGTTGCTGATGAGGATAGGAAACGTAGGCATCGGGTGAGAATGACATTGGACGAGGCTGCAGCTGCTGCTGTTGTTGTTGTTGTTGTACGTTGTGAGGATTGAAAGAATTTCGGTAGTCCGGTTGTTGTTGTTGCTGTTGATGTCGCCCAAGTGCTGGCTGTGCATACGAAAGATGCGACGTTGGATTACCCGCAGCTGGAGGAGTAGTAGAATAATAATATTGTGTTCCAGCTTGTCGAAAGGAAGAAGAAGATGGAAGTTGTTGTGGTTGTTGGGATGGAAGTTGTTGTCCTGGATAAGATTGATGGTGTGGTAGAGTTGGCGGGTGTTGTTGCTGTTGCAGTTGTTGTTGTTGTTGCTGCTGTTGTTGATGATGATGCGATAATCTTCCTCGAGGACTATCGGAGGCGCCACCCGTCATGGGAGTTCCCTCATAATAATTAGCCGACGAATTAGGAGATGGTGTGACAGTTGCAGTCGGGACACCACTACTACTGCGAGTAGTAGAAGCCTCTAAAAGTACTGGTTGACATTTCAAACATCGTCCCTGTAACACCGAACCTTCTACTGTCAAGGGAGTCCTTTTCCCCAACATGTTCACCTTGTGAGTTGGAACGGCACAAGTAGGACATTTTCCCTGTTTCTGTCGTTTCTTGGCCAAGTCACGTCGGTCAGGAACGATATCGTTTCCCGCGTTCAACATGCTTTGTTCGACACTATTGATGTTGTTGTTGTTGCTGCTGCCGCTGCTGCTGCTGTTGTTGTGGTGATTAGACAATCCTCTCCGCATTATGACGATGATGACTCTTGCCGTGTGGACGACTCTTCGAAGGAAGGAACAATGGTAGAGATGTTGTTTGAATCGATCGACACTTATTATTATTAAAAAAAAATTTGTTTACGGTTATTTCATTATTGTTTTTCTCTTGTTTCTGTTTCACACACAACCATCATCATGGTTTGTTTCGCGTTTCGACAGACAAGACACACTTCTGTCGTTTACTGTCGTACAGTTGATACAAACTACCAAGACTACAGTACGGTAGTACCGTGGACCGTAGTACGTATCATAGTACATGGGGGATGCGGGTCTGCGGGTCTTGCAGCAGACTCTTGCCTTGCTTCTTCTTCTACTCGGAGTATGATACTTCTTCTCTATCTTCATACGGGACCAAAGTATAAATTGCCCTCTAGCTAGCTAGAGAGGAGGTACGGTAGGTATGAAAGTACTGCCAGGTCATACTACGATACCCAAACGGTATCTTTCATACGGTGGGTGGTGGGTGCGGTTTCGTACTCCCAACCATACTAACATACAGTATGTACCTACAGGTAACACGGTCGCTACGGTACTCTACTACCGGTACCGCACATTCCGTTGCTACCGTACCTGGTACAGACTACCGTACCATACTACCGGTAGGTATGTACCTTCTGAGTACTACCGGTCACCCGTAGTATCGTAGTACCCTACCTCTAGTAGAGGCAGGTAGAAAAATGAGAATGTTCACTTTTCACAGCAGTCGATACCTCTGATGACACATTTGGCAGCAAGACTCTTTTGTTTTTCTGGGTGTGTACTACTATCATCATCATCATCATCATCATCATGAACCGCGGATACAGCGACGAAACACTATCGTCACAATGACAAGGAGGACGTACTGGCAAGCCTATACAAGGTGTACAATGCCGTCCAAGAAAAGAAAACAGTGTTTGACGACGACGACGTCGACAGCAACAAAAACAATGATGGTTTGGACATTCGTCGTCGTCGTCGTCGTTGCATTGGCAGAGGCAGGACAGTCTCTCAGTTGGACGAACAATGAACGGTCATTCGACAGAAATAGCGATATTCGTAGCAACAACAACAACAGCAACAACAACAAGAACATCGTACGTTTGGAATTGTATCCTACGGCATCTTTGGTCCATGAAAGGAGAAGAAAACTACAACAACAACAAAGACCAAAACGAAAACAACAACCTGCAACCGCAACACCCAACCAAACAGAGACAACAACATCCACTGCTGCCAGATATCATTCATCATCCTTCCATGTTCCTCCCACTTGGTTTCATCCATGGACTCGAGCAGTTTACGCTACCTTACAACAACATCCTCCACAAACATCAACATCCGATGGCGATACCACCTATTCTTCTTCTACTACTACTACCACTACTACTACAGCTACCGCAGCCGAAGCCTATCAGGACTTTGTCAAGTATCGCCACTTGTCGCGATTTGAGCGACATCTACGAACAACCATGAAATGGGATTTGCATCCTCATTGGCACGGAAATTATACCAACACCACGTTTTATCAGTCCACAAGACATCCACAACATCATCATCATCAACAACGACGACGGCACTTGTTGGAATCCATGGTGGGTGGACGTTTCGACAATTACCAAGCTGTGCCATTGTCGCAGGTATGTTGGAGGAACTTTTTGACTACAATAACAAATTACCATACACCAAAGAAGGGCACCGCTTGGATGTTTTTGCAATGGCGCAGTGTCAACAAAAAAAATCAACAACAACAAAAAGATTATTACTTTTGTTACATCTCACTGGGTGTTTTTGTCCTCCTCCTCTCTTCTTCTTCTTCTTCTTATGAAGGGTTATGGAACCCATTTCGTCGCAATCTACGTCGGATCACCGATTCCTCAACGACAATCGGTCATTGTCGATACAGGATCGCATTTCACAGGATTTCCAGTCAAAGGTACGACAAAAGTTCCAGGTATCCCATGGGATGGAATGCGGTGAAGTGGAGTTCGATCATTCATTGCAACTTGTTGCCCTCATTTCAAATGATTTTTCTTCTTCTTCTTCTTCATCATCAATGTTATCTTCTCCATTGTACAGGTTGTGCGAGTTGCGGAGAACGCCATCACACGGACCCGCATTTTGATCCCACAAAGAGTGACACCTTTCGACCACTGCAATGTCCTCACGAATGTTTGGAAAACTATTCGTGCGATTCTAGTCCTCTTGTGGACTATCACAAACCATTTACGGCCCCACGATGCAAATTCAAACAGGCCTACACAGAAGGCAGTTCCTGGGTTGCCTACCAAGCTCAAGATATTGTCTACTGCGGAGGAACCGATCTAATAGATGCAGTCGATCCCACGGATATCAAGTATTCTATCCCGTTTGTGTTTGGCTGCTTGCAGGAAAATACGGGATTGTTCGTGACGCAATTGGCCGATGGTATCATGGGCATGTCGGCACACGAACTAACCATCACCAAACAACTCTACAACGCAGGAAAGCTGGAATATAACATGTTTGCGCTCTGCTTTCGGAAAGAGCTGGGGACCAGCAAGCGAGGGGTAACAGCTGGAAGTATGACACTCGGAGGAGTGAGCTCTACCTTGGATACGTCGCCCATGATTTATGCCCGTAACATTCAGCCCTTCGGCTGGTACACAGTCTTTGTGCAAGCCATGTACATCGCCAAGAATGGAGGATCCAAATTCCTGTTTGACAGTCCCGAATCCACCAAAAATATTGTGAAAATCCCCATTGATCATTCACAAATCAACGTCGGACGAGGCGTCATTGTTGACAGTGGCACCACAGATACCTACATCAACTCCAATGTCCAAGCAGCGTTTGTCAAAATTTGGAAACAGGTCACTGGAATGGAATACACGCACGGACCCATATACTTGACACAAACACAGCTCAAGCGGCTTCCGACATTGTTAGTCCAATTGCAAGCGGCTCAAACTCAACAACCCCATCTGGAAGGACTGGATTTAGGAGATGACTTGTCTTCGCCTGTGGTCGGCCAAGCCGGTTACCTCGATCCGGAACGATGGTCGGACTTGTTACTGGCGATTCCAGCCACCAACTACATGGAATATAGTCCAACATTGAAAGTATACACCTCCCGCCTATTTTTCACCGAAAGTCGTGGAGGTGTACTTGGTGCGAACGCAATGCAAGGTCACAATGTCTTGTTTGACTGGCAGCACGGACGGATTGGATTTGCACAAAGCTCTTGCGCTTATGATTTGATCGCCGGAAAGAATGACAACCATGTCGACTTTGGAGCATCATCGTCGTCATCAGAAAGTTTCACCAGTGAGTGCATTCTGGCAACCGATCGGCCAATTTTATCGCAAACATGCATGGATAGCGTCAGCATTGCCATATGCGAAGCCTATGATCATCCAACCAACATTGACATTTCTGGAGTTGAGATCTGGACATTGCTCGTCGAAGCGCCCGGAGATGAAGGAAGTTGCCAGGTTGCCATGCAGAAATGGAGTGAATTTCAAGACACCGTCCAGCAAGTGGATCCGTCAACGACCAATTGCACTTTGGATGGGATTTGCCAGGAGTTCCGCCCTTGCCATGTCCCATGTATGAAGGCAATTGAGTATCACAGGAAAAAGCGCAACGGAGATCCGTTGGTGAACGAAGCTGTCACCATTCCTCACACTGTCCTCACTAAAGAAAAGGTCAGTTCATCGAAAAATCTAGTGACAGAGGGTTGCAAGGAGTGGCAATGGAGCGCTTGCGACTACGCCTGTCGTCAAACTAGAATAACTTCATCCCGAGTCGAACATGATGCTGGTCAATTCTGTATGGAAACCTCTCGTGAGACTCGAAACTGTCACGTGGATGCCTGTGGAAGATCTGATCCATGCATGGTTCCTTTTTTGGTGCACGCCATTTTTGTCTTGGAAGGAAGTGCAATAGAGTGGACACCACAGTTTGAGCACCATTTCTGCCGAGAGTTCACAAAAGCGTCGCAGCAGCCCAACTTGTTTTCCGAGAAAAGGAGCAAAGACATTTCGTTTGATGAAGGTGATATCAACATTCTAGCAACACGGCCTTGGTATGGTAGTGACAATGACGACTCGTTCGGAAATGACGAAGTGGATGCCATTTTGGAAGAGGAGAAGGGTGATACAAAGGCGGATGCTGTTGGGATCCAGGTAATTCTCCAGATATCCATTTCCAATCCAAAGGCACAGAAAATCCCTAGACGAAACGGCGCTCGGACATTGCTCCAAGAAGTTGATTTCATTTGGACCAACTTGACACAAGTTTTTCGAAGTTCAAGACCCACCACAGTGTGCGACCCCTATGATTTGTATCCATTGGCAATGGATGCCCATGAAATTGCCAACAATCTTCTGTCACATCCGTACTTTCAAATGGAGTTGATCTACAATTTGCAAGAATACGACAACATTCGGTTGGTGTCCTCCTGGACCATTGGGACGCAAGTCTACGACGAGTACATCAACTACTTGGGTCCATTGGCATCCACGCCATTTTTTATAGTGGTCAAATTCCTTCACGAAGCCTTCGTCTTCATGACCGTCGCTTGGTTGGCAATCTTCACGTTGAAGGCTTGCCGCCTGTTTCGTGGATGCGCCTTTCGGTCTTTCCAGCAAAAAGCTGGAGCCCCAAATTACAAACCCGTCTCAACCAAGGATCAAGACGAAGATGAATCAAATATCAACGCCAGGGGAGTGGCCGGTCAGCGATCCTCGACAATGGAAGTGGAACTCAGCACCGTGACATATTTGAGGTCAAAGGCCATGAAGCGACGACATTCCACAACGGAACAATAAAGTTTTGGTAGCGTGATAATTGCAGCAATGTGTTTCTAGCTAAAAAGGTAAATTATCGCAAAATTAACAAATGAACGTTATGTAAAGGGAGGCATAGTTCACACTTCATGCTAGCGACAGTTCGTCAGTCGCAAAAGGGTTTGGCATTTTTGCAGCTCCTACTCTCGATCGGGAAAGAAAAAGACCAATGATGGATTGGGTGTCATTCGTCGTCGTGGTGCCAAAAAGATGGGAGCACGCTTGGAAGTGGTAGGCCGAAACGAGAGACTGGCGAAGCAGTGAGATGGCTCATCTTTGGCCGATAGTTGCTGGAGGGGTTGAGGATTGGCCCAATTGGGATCCAGATATGGCAAATTCGATGAATTAGAGTTTGTTGAAAGTATCGCGGTGGGTGTTTCGGATGCTCCATAGCGATTTTTTGGCTCCGTTCGTGGTTGCAGTGAAATCCGTAGGGGTGCCGCTGCTCGAGCTCCCTCTAATGCCAATCTTCGTCGTTGACGTCTACATCGAAGAGCCGGTAGCTCCGAAGAACTACTGCAGTGTTGCAATCGTTCCTTACCCTCACCCAAATTGGGGAGAAAGAGCTTTCGTGGTAGAATGGTTGTTTTGAAACTACGTGAGTCGTGATCTACATCTAGAGGAATTCTGTGGAGCCTGGGAACAGGAGGAGGAGTTGTTAATGGATCCGTGGAGAGCATCATTGACCCAGTAGGCGATGATAAGATACTGGAAGTTTGTGCTGGCATATCTTCACAGGGGTTATGCAATAGATTGCGGGGACAAGTGGTAGATCGTTAATGCAAGATATGTGATCTTGGAATATTGCTTTGTGTCGATTTTGTGAAGGGAAGGGAGGAAAAAATGCCATGAGAACCAGGAACGCAAAGTGAAATGCGGAAGGTTTTTCGGACATAGTTCTTCCTTTTTCGCTCCCAACTACCATATTTCATTCATGATCGACGGTAAATGACGGTTATTTTAAGTTATCACGAATCTTAGGGTAAGGGTTTCCGTGAATTTCTACTTGTCGAACATACTATCCCCTATGGGCAAGCCGAATTTATGCCATCTGCTCCTTTTGTCAAAGAGTGCAATGAGCGAACATAAATGGACGACTGCCTTTACTTCCGTTTTAGGGGTCTAGTAGCTAGGTAGTAGCTTTTATCTTAGAGAACCCGCACACTTCCGATGTGCTGTTCGTTTGAACCGGTAAAAAGATACCACTACCTCCTTTTTAGTGTTAGATTCGTGCTGGCCAAATTCGGAGTGCAAGTAGAACGAACCTATCAATTCCAAGTAGCAGCAAGAATGGAATTGTCATTGGTTGTCTAGCGGTAGGACTACGTGGTAATACAGTACGACTGTGCTTAGTAGACTCGACAGAGATATCATGGAATGTCAAGTACTACGATTTTTCTCTCCAATGCATAGTCAAATTTGACTAAAAGCCATTCTTCCTCTATTCCAAAATCAAAAAATTCCATGGGCGTGCAATTCAAATTGCATCCTCAGTCGAGGTGTAGAGATCGTCCCAACAGTGGCACAAGCTGCTGTTGTCCCATGCGTGGTAGCCTCATGTATACCCGTCGTCCGACAGAAAACATTATGTTTCTCTAATTTAGTCGGACAGGGGGCTAATGGACAGGAGAAAGAATGCCTTTGTATGATTCCTGATTCCGTTTTGGTGGCCATAGAAATGGCATCGTAACTCAGCCGAGTGTCAAGTGCATAGCTAGGGACCGCACAATTTCTTTGCAAATACTGGTGCTTTACATGGAAAATTTTCTTGCGTTTACACGTACAATCCACCCTATTGGGTTGCATCAGGTACTAGAAGATATCAAGACACCCAATACGTCAATGTAATTACTGCTGCCTTCCCAAGCATTGCTTGTGGAAGACCACGCGATATCTCGAATTCCAGTGGTCTGGACTTTTTCTCTTTCGTGAAGTTTTGAACCTTTCCACCAGCAATACCAAGTGTTGCTGGGCAACAGAGTGCTTGGGGGCCAGGCGGTTGAGCCAACTTCTTCGACGAAGAATCGATGGCAGATGGGAGTTGGTGTAGTCTTGAATTCTTCCAGTAGAATTTCTTTTTTACAGTGTATACAGACGTATCATACTGGAGACTGGAGTACCATAGTAGTTGTCTATTACAGGTAATGTAACTGTAAACTACGGTCTACGTACACTCCAAGAATAACACGAATGATACTACCCTACTACCCTACCATTTTTACGTCGTTGTATGATAGCACGCAGCAGCTGTCCCGTTGTATCATGCATACGTTGCACGTGAAACGGTAGGTAGTACCGGTACGGTAGTCTACGTGTAGGCCGGTAGGTAGGCTGGGTACGTACGGTAGGCAAAACAACACTTCCACACCTCCAATCTCTACTACCTACGACGTAACTGGTATGGGTACTAATAACTGTAAGTTTAGCTAGCTAGAGCATGAACCCTAACAAACGTGGCAGGCGCGAGTCCTTCTCTCTTATTGAGGTGGCATTTTTCAAAAATACATGCTGAAACGCGAAGAGTTGTAGAGAAGTAATGGTGGTGTATCCGATCAATGGACGCAGAAAACACACTCGGAAGAAAGACATGCAACCTTTTGTAGGCAATGCAGCGTTTGTAAACATTAAACATCATCGGTTTTCATTGTTCACCCCCTTGATGAGGCCCTGCCCATCAGTCCACACTCCACACCACCAACGGTTACCACTTACGCATTGAAAAATACCGCAACAGCGCAACCGAAAGGTAACTCCTCATTGTTTCAACCCCACGTAACTACAACAGTAGCATCATCATCATCATCAACATCATCAATCATGGGACAGCAAGTATCAACAACTTCCTTTACGCGTGTCGGCACCGACGAACCACACCGCTCCCGACGCAAGGCCATTTTGGCCAAGCATCCGGAAATCCTCGACTTGTACGGTTCTGACATCCGGTTGTTGCCTGTCATTTTGGCGGTAATGTTTGCCCAGCTCAGTTTGGCTGTATATTCCACACAATTAGGAGGATGGCAATGGTTCCTCTTGTGTTGGTCGTTGGGAGGGACCTTGACACACTGGTTATCCCTCGGAAATCACGAATTAGCACACAATTTGTGTTTCAAAACGACATTGTACAATGAACTGCTCGGAATCTTTGCAAATTGTGCGCAAGGCTTTCCTTCGGCGGTTACCTTCAAGAAGTATCACTTGGAGCATCATTATTATCAAGGGAGCGATGGGATTGATGTGGACATTCCGACCGAATGGGAAGGACAGTTTTTCAATAATACTCTCAAAAAGGTGTTGTGGGTGATTCTGCAACCTGCATTCTATTCCTTGCGACCGTTGTTGGTCAACCCCAAACCCATGGACGGCATGGAGGCTTTGAATTTTACCGTTGTAATAGCGTTTGATGCCGCCTTTGCATATTTCTTTGGAATCAAGGCCCTGGCATTCAACATTTTAGGAACATTGCTTGGAATGGGAATTCATCCTGTGGCTGGACATTTCATTTCGGAACACTACACCTTCAAGGAGGGACAAGAGACGTATTCGTACTACGGCTGGCTGAATCTTGTCACCTTTAACGTCGGTTATCACAACGAGCATCATGATTTCCCCAGAGTCTCGTGGCTGAGTTTGCCAGCAGTGCGCGCGGCAGCCCCCGAGTTTTACGACCCGCTCCACTCGTACGACTCGTGGTCGGGTGTCATCTACGATTACATCTTCCGCACAGACATTGGACCGTACAGTCGGGTCCGTAGAGCCAACGAAAAGGCAGACAAAAAGGTCGAATAGAGAGAGAGAGACACAAGTGGAAGAGAAAATAGCCAGCGCGCGATTTTGTCACACTATTACGTGGCATGGGCTGAACAAACAGAGTCATCTGGAATGGCTGCTTTTAAATTGTTATTTGTTGTAGTTTATTTACTAAAAATTGAACTCGTCAATGGATAGAAAAGCTATCACTAAATAATGGTATACACGATGTAGCCTCATCAGATGATGTCGTGAGTACAGCAGTGGCCGTGATTAGAGATATTTCGATCCCAAGACGACTTCACGATTGGAATGACAAAATTAAAAATACAAAATGTGCCACGCCCACGGTGCAAAAGTGGGGCCTGCATGACATGGCAGTTCTAGTTCCAACGCGTGCAACCCCAAGAGAATAATATTTGGCTATTGTTACTCTAGTATAATATAATAACATTAATGATACAAAAATGATTGATATTGCTGTTGAGTGTTTGGAGAAAACAGTTCCATGATTCAAAAAAGACAACGCATCCGTGTTTCATCTTCTGCAATGACTTGGGGGAGGCAACTCTCAAGGCTATCCTACCCTCTCTTATCACACTGTTACAGTTAGTAAGAAAAGAAATGTTCTTTTTCAAGTTCAGGGGCAAAATACGACAAAATACCCCTCTAGCTGCACGATATTCAGCACTAGTTTCTTCATGGAAGTATGTGGAGTGTTTATCAAGAGTGGAACCAGCTTGCCCCTCTCCACCAGCAAAACTCATGTTTTCCTGGAAGCATAGCAGTCACCATCTTCTTCAAGAAGTAGAGCTGCTGGAACTTGACTGACAGGTGGAGATTCAGACAGAAAATTTACTACTACTCTAGATCTTTTGTTCAGATGTTCCAGAAGATATTATGTGTATAGTGATAGAGACGGGGAGGGGAGACTGCTCTTTCAATTACCAAAGCTTTGAGGGTCTATAATGTAATAGTCTGTAAACTAGGCAGTCCGAAGCTTTCAGGACCTTCTCATTGCATAAAAGGAAAGGTTCTTGTGTTATGTGTTTTGAGTTGTTGTATTGTATCATACGATTCCGAGTACTTCGTATGATGCGAGAATTCATTCCACGTGTGTGTGACACTATGAGCACTCCCTTTCATATGACCGTTAAATTGTGTACTCCGTAATTTATGCACGACCTAACTGTACATTACCACGCAAAAAACGCATCCAACAACTGTAAACGTCTTACAGTTAACAATAAATTGCAGCAACAAAAAAAGGAAGAAAGGGATCAATGCTGACGCTGCTTCCAACTGCAGCTACAACACAGCCTTTACTCTATCCTCGGATCGCCAATAGCAGAAGCCGACGAAACCGTTCCGCTGAATCGTCAAAGATTTTCCTTTGTGGATTCTTCTGTGCGTATTCATCATCATGGGTGTTTGGAGGGATCCATCCAGTAAAAATGCCTTCATTTTGTCAGTTGTGAGCGTCTTGTTCACCTTCTTAGCAGCATTCATCGGCATTTTCTATTACATGACGGCCGGAAGTGCACTTTGTTTGGTATTTGGGCTCGAGAACCTAGTCGATTTACTGTCTTCTGTGGTGGTGTTGTGGCGATTCTTTTCCATTGGCAAACTCACACCAGAACGCGAAGAACTACTAAAGAGTCGTGAGATACGTGCAAGTACGGCCATATCCTTCGTCCTTCTTTTGCTGGGTCTTTTTGTGATCGCCGCTAGCTTGTGGGATTTGAAGAATGGAAACGATGAAAATCAGAGCGAAAAGCTGATTTTGGGCATTTCGTTTGTGAGCATATTGGCGTTTGGGACTATGACCATCTTCAAGTTTCACTATGCAAGTGCGCTAGACTCTTCCAGTCTTCACAAGGACGGAGTTTGCTCCTTCATCGGAACGGTATTGTCCTGTGCCTTGTTTGTGAACTTTTTCATAATCCAGCATTATCCCCAGCTATCTTGGTTAGACGCCGCAGTGGCCATGGTACTGGGCTTCGTGGCATTACTCTATGGAATACAATCCATCATTGCGCTGCGTAAGCGCAAAGTACCAATCTGTTCGCTATCATGGTGGTTCATGAGTCGAGGTGATGGAAAAGAAGCCTCAGACCCGTCCACTCGTCCACCCTCGGAAGATGGGGCATCGGATCTGGAAATGAGCGAATACAAGCCCGACAGAGAGACGACTCTTTCAAACGAAGTAGTGTAAAAATCAAATAGTTTCGGGGGGTGATATCACTTCACTCCAAAGGATGGTTCTGTTTCAATTACGATAGTCCCAATATCTGGCTGATTGGCAACTACTCTGCCTTCCAACAAGATGACAAAGCCCTTTAGTCTCATTCCATTTGCGACATACCGATTACCTGATGGATCATAGACCACAGAAAGGACGCGGCCCTTGTAGGGAATGCGGTCTACTGCGAAATAGGGTGCTTGAATCAATGGATTCATGGACAGCCACGGAGAAGAAGGTCCCATCAATAGACGAATGCCCAACCACGAGCCAAACACTAAATCCAGGAAGGTGGAGTGATTGTAATCATCGCCCATATTCTTGTTCGGATCGTTTCGCCAATACATCAAGGCTCGGTTGTTCCAGTAGCCAAGGTCAGGATGCACATTTTCAAAAATGTGCCCCGAACCAGTAGGAATAGCCGTGTCGTTGTCGGCGAACGTCTGGGTATGTTGTCGGGCGTATTGAAGAAACAATCCTTCAAAGATGGAAGGAGTCATCCCACTCGCGATAACAGTTTCGTTGGAATGATCTGAAAGCAAATTGCTCACAGCCGTCAGGACTCGAGATGTCTCGTAAGGCCACGACAGTCCATTCCAACAATCGCCGTGCTCCCAACTGTAGTTGTAACATGGTGTATTGCGTTGGACCGTGCGTAAGCCCCACTTGGCACTGAAGCCGTTCTCACCCGTCGATTCGAGCAACCACCGGAATTGCCGAGCATACGATGTGATGTTGAGATCCAGCTCCTTCAACATGGACGGAAAATACCATGGCATAAAGGCCAGAAGCTCTCGGATGTTAACGAGATGATTGGGCACTCGAATCTGCTGGAGATCACAGCGCTGCTGCTGCTGCTGCTGCTCTGTCTTTCGATGTCTGGTGGAAGAGGCAGTCATTCCTCCTTTCGGCGGTGGGATGACGGCGAAGGATTCCATAGCGAAATTCCAATGTTGACGGAGAATCACTTGTTTGGAAAAGGCAGCCCAGTTGGAGAATTCGTGAATGACTGCCTGGAGACTCCCGTCCGAGAATTTCACGTCACTGTTCCTCATTAGTGCCGCTGCATCAACCAGGGCTTGAGCTTCTCCCCAGATGACGGCCGCAATAGTGGGTCGACAACCGTTTCCACTGACACTCACTTCCATGGCATCGTACCCATCGTCTTGTCTCCAACAGACTCTTTTGGTAGTATTCCAATATGGCGCATTGCGACTACTATTTGTGAGATACTTGTCGATATAAACATTTCGAAAGAGGTCAGCAGCCTGGGGTAGCGTTCTTTGAAGGAGTTCACGTATGCTTGGTTGCTGCACCCCCCAAAGGAGGGCATACCGAAGAGTGGCATGATAAATCCAATGGGTGTAGGTGGCAATATGCGGTTGAGGCTTTGGATTATCACTTGTACTGACACCACCACCAAGATACCAGAATCGAACGTAATCTTCCACAAACTCTGGTGCATCCCAGAACCACCGTCCCTCGAGAATATGATGGCCGGCCGCAGCGGAAATGGTATTGAACGGACCCGACCAAGGGACTTTGGGCAGAAATTCGGTCACGATCCAGAATCGATCATCGTCCGTTTTGCGAATATGATTGCGGTAGGATCTTATGCGATAGTAGTAAGCAGTCAGCACATCTTGATATATCACTTTGGGCAAATCTAAAAAAGGCGCCGTTCGTTTGGCTAGTTCGAAAGAGTGGTCAGTAGGAAAACATGACCGATATTCTTGGGGATCTAAAACATAGAATTCCGGATATGATTTGCTTTCCGAGTACGTTGCTGTATCGATGGAAAGACGTACCAGTCCTAGTGATGATGGGTCTTCGAATTTCAGTGTCATGTCCGATGGCGGCAACACCACGAGGGAGACAATGACAAAGACCGTGAAAGTGACATCGCCCCGAACCCTCATTATGGTAGGAATAAGACTATTGGACCACAATTCTAGCAACTCTCATCACTGATACCAAATCTGATCTACGACGTTTCCATCGAAAGAGCAGCATCACATCTAAAACAAGTCGTGCCGCTTGGCTTCGGCGGTATCTTCCGTACTTTTCTTTACAAGTCATACACTACTGCGCCTACTGGAGTACAACGTTTCCGTTTAATTGATAGTGTGTTGTAATCCAAAAAAATCAAAACAATAAATGTGAACCTGGAGAATTAGATTTTTCTATCTTTTTTATTTAGAGGTAGGACGAAACATTCGTGACACATTCACATGTTCACATCTGTCTTCAAACGATCGTGGGGTTTGGTTTCAGCTGCTTATGGTATGACTCCCTTGTTCTCCAACGCTCAGCTAGGGCTTATCTTGAAAAGGATAATGAAGAAATCAATGATGACTTTTCTGGACATGAATATCGCTGACGAACAAAGTGATGATTTCATGGTGATGTGCTGCTGCGACTCTATGATAACGTGTAAGAGAAAACAAGAGATCGCTACAGAATATGTTCCAAGCTCCGTCGGACAAACAGCAACCATGGCGGCCGCCGCTGATCTTTCGAAGGGGGGAAATAAAACGGCTCTGAAAAAGAGACTGGCGCTAGTACTGAAACGTAATTGTAACAAAGTCTGTGCCGACTGTCCTGAGAAACGACCAACTTGGGGTAGCATCATCAAACCTAACGCCGACGCACCGATAGGGACCGAGTCGCTCGTCGCTTTAGTTTGCTTTCAATGTGCGGGGATTCATCGACGACTAGGAACCCATGTTTGCTTTGTTCGATCAATCAGTCTCGACGACTGGTCACCTGCCGAAGTCCAGGCGGCTGAAAGTTCTGGCAATGATGCTGTTAATCGCATCTATGAAGCTAACTTGCAGCAAGTAACACAGTCCAGCAATAACCCTACCGACAGGACGGGACTGAACATCAAACCTTTGGCGGGTGCCCACATTGCTACAAGGGAACGGTACATTCGCTCGAAATACATCGAACTGTTTTTCTACAATAAAAATGTTCATAACCAGTATCTAAAGCAGATAATCCAGAAAGCAAGACAACAACAGCAGCAACAACAACAGCAAGCACTGTCGTCGTCACCCATGAAATCACCTCTCAGAAAGCTAGGTTTATTTTTGAGCAACGAAAAGTCTTCTTTGAGAAGAGTGGGCAGCAAGTCAGTCACTTCCTCCACATACGAATCGTCGGGGGATGAAAAGAGTTTTGCGTCAGCACCGGTCCAATCCAAGTCGTCCAAAGACAGCAGCGTCAACAATAAAAGCGATTCTCGGTCGATGTGTCTACAACCAACAACTGCGAAAAAGTTCAAAAAGGGACGTCGACCGGATTTGAATGGTAGTGGGAAAGTCAATCAATATGAGGACAGCATACAGAGTTTGAAATTCGATGGGTCTGATTTGGGAAGGGGGAGTCGACCAAGATCAAACTCGTTTGGTGCAGGGTTGTCTAGAGACAGCTTCAATGCCAGCAGCTCAAGTTTCAACCTTCAATATGCAGAGGATAAGGTACCCATTGGAAGCGGTCACGGTGGTTTTCTCGAGAAGCAAGCACCCGTACACAAGGATCCTAGACGAGCAGCCTTTCATAGTTCCAGGAATGGTTTTGACATTCCTCCAGAAGAGCTAACAGACGATAGTAACCACAAAAGTTCCAAGCCCAAGTCTGCGAGTCGACCTATATTGATGAGTGCCAACCCAACCCGAACCAACAATCTGCACAACTCGAACTCCCGCTTGAATCTGTACAATCATGGAGCGAGGGACCGAAGCAGAAGTACTAGCAGACGAAGAGATTCAAGCTTGGAGACGGGACGGCGACCAAGAAGTTCATCTCTAGGTAATCCGGAAGACACAGACCGAGCAGGCAATAAATCGGGATATCGTGCTGGGAGGCGGGGAAGATCCAGGAGTCTTAACAAGGACCATGATATCAAAGCGGGGGTTTCTAAGAAGACAAGAGAACGAAGGGAATCAAGAGCCAACGGTAGGTCCAGTTCTCGAGAACGAGAAAAGAGCCCTTTGACCAGAGATCTCTGTCCTAGCAGGGCACAAAGTCGATCCAAGCAATCCAAGAGTTTGGAGCCTAACGATAGATTGCATCAATCGAGCTCACAGCTCCTTCAGCTGTACAACGACTCTCCCTTGATGTCATCCAATCGTTCTCAGCCTGATGACGTTCCAAATGAACACAAGGCGACTTTGATCTTGGGGGATAAGAAGATACCCTCCAAGAGTTCCAAGAGTGCCGATCTGCCAGTGCCGACCGCGAATGGCGAGGATCTGAGTGGGATGATACTAATCTGTGATGAATCTTCCCTGACTTTGGAGATGGACGCTCGAAATCGACGTCATCGAATTGCGCGAAATCAAAGCACCGAACGACAGAAGTCACCGAGGGGAAGGAGATCGATAAGTCGATCCAGAGAAGTAGGGAGGCATCGAAGCAGTAGCTGCCAGAAAAGGGAGGAGTCCCGATCTTTCCTTTGCAACAATGGCATCAGTATTTCCCCCGTTCAAAAGAAGTTAGCTCATCCACCACCATCCAGTAGTCCCAGTCCATCCCGCAAAGGTGACAGTTTCGACAATAATAATCATTGCAACGAAGAAGGCTTTTCTTCGGTTGAACAAGAATACCATAGTCAAAGTCGGGGACGAGACAGTTCTCAAATCCTAAGAAACCAAGAAGTGATACACAAAACGTCCACCCAGCGTGTCTCCAGCCAAGACAAGGACCAAAAGTCTTTTCCAGACAAAGCTGTGTCCTCCTCCCACTCTCTACAAGCAGCGAAACAGCAAAGTCCATCGATAAGAAAATTCCCAAAACGAGAAGAGACAGTCCTTTCCAAGAGCTCTCCCCTAACCAGTATAGAGAAGAAGAAGCAACCAAGTCCGAGAAAGACGGGTGAAAGTGATTTTCAAGTCATCTCTTCCACGACGTATGCATTGGGCGGAACAGGATCCAACCACTCCGAGGACAGTGCCTCCTTTGCCAAGCCGTACAACAAGAAGGGTTCATCTACGGCAGTTGGTGCTTCTGCTGCTCAAAGTAGTAATAATGCCAAATGTAATAAGGGTGGCAGTGAAGGGACCATCAAGGATAAGCGTCGTTGCAGTCGTACTATCATGGCGGCTCGTACGGCTCAACGACAGTCTCGCAAGATTGATATCTTTGCCAGTTTGGATCGAGAAGAGAACGAACAAAGCAAGCCGAGTGGACCTTTGTTTCGCAAGTTGCCACCGCGAAGCAAAAGTGGTGATACGTTCTTTCTGTCAACAACAACAAAAACAAAAACAACAACAGATGCCGCTGTTGTATCGAAAAAGAACAAGCTACTGATCCGACCAACAGCTCCACCGCGATCCAAGTCTATGGATTTGGACGTCAAGTCGGCACCGGACCTGGATTTGTTGGGGTTGGAACTGGGAGGCGGTGACAACAATGATGCATTGCGGAAAGCTTGGGAAACGAGGACGAATGAGATTTCTCACCAACTGGCAGTCTTGGATGAAACGACACGGGTTGTCAATCTGGATGATCAGCTCTAGACTAGCTCTCTAGCTAGAGTAGAGAGTGATAATAATATTAACTTTGAGTGTATTTACAGTAATTTTGTGTTTATAATAAAATATAAGTCGTATAAGAATTATCATTTACTGTCGTAGTCTACTACTACTACGTATCATAGTTCGTATTGCGACGTCAGATTACTATTACGACAGAGTATTATACATACGTATGATAGGTAGCAGAATTACCGGTAGCACTACTACCGTACTACCGTATGCTTGTGTACCCCTCTTTACACTGTTAATTTGGTATATATGATACACGGTATTATGATAGGTCGTCGTGGTATCATCATAGAAGCAGTCTTGCCCATGTTGGTTCGTGAAGACGCGCCCGCGAGAGGGTACCGTATGTATGCCATACGTTTGAAAGTCATCATTGTTTTCATCATCATTGGACGCGACGCCTACCGTATCTCTCTCGTATCGTGCTCGGAGTAACATTTTCTCCCCAAGCACCCAAGACGAACGAACAATAATAATTACTGAAGTACAACAACAACAACCATCAGGCGCAACCATTCAAAACCTGTCTACGACTTAAAATAAAACTGTATGATAGAAAGAAGGAAATCAACCCCCCCCTTTCGCGGTCTTCCTCCAATTTACTTTTGGCTGTTGCTTCCGTGCCTACCGGTAGTAGAAAAAAAGCTGTCACAGGAAAACGCAAAGAACAAAGAGGAAGGCAACAACATCAAACCATACATAGTGTACGAAGTGAATCGAGAAAAACAACAACATCAACAACAATAAAATATTACTATCATCTGTTCCTGGAGGAGCGACTGTGGAGATTGACAGACAGACAGTAGTTCCTCTACTGCTGCAGGAGGTTTCTTTGTTCCTCCACTCCCAATAAAAAACAAAACAGAAAATTGGAAACAAGAACAGAACAGGACTTGTTCACTTCCCGTCGTTTTGTTTTTTGTGGTTGTTGTTACTGTTGTTGTTCTGTTTCTGTTTCGTCTGATCATAATGACCGACTGTAATTCCATGGGTGTTGTTGGTTTGGAGCGGCGGCCACCACCACCACCATCACAACAGTCGCAACAGTCACAACAGTCGGAATCGCAATCTACTTCAACCGCTGCTTTGCAAAAACCACCACCCATTTCCGATTTTTTGTTACCCCACAACACGACCAATAATCCATCGCAACCACCCATTGTGGTCGACACCAATCCCAATCGAGCCGTTCACAAAATACGACTGTCGGCACTGGCACACAACTTCACAGAAGTCGAGTCGGCCGCCAACCGACAACGATGCAGTGTCATTGTGGTCGTCAAAGCCGATGGGTACGGACATGGAGCGATACCGACGGCCATCTTTTTGGCCGATACGGTCGGTGCCGATGCCTTTGCTGTGGCAACCTTGGAGGAAGCCATCGCCTTGCGAAGGGCCTTTCAACAGACGGCGTCAATACCGCCGGGAAATCTCGAACTTCTCAATCGATTGGGCAATCATCATCCACCGAATCCCGTCAGTAACAATGGATCCACGACGGCAGTTGCTGTTGTGGCAAGTGCCAATGGCATAATACACAATCACCACCATCCCTCGAACAATCGGTTGGATCAAGACAATTTGCTATTGGGAGCATCTTCTTCTTCTTTGGGTGGCAACGATACGATTTCCTTATTGTACGGCCCACCCAGTCTCCGTCGACGGAGCCAGAGACAGGCTCATATTCGGATTTTAGTCTTGGGACCACCCGTAGGCTTTCCCCGCTGCTTTGACGATTATTATCATCACAACATTGAAGTCATGGTTTCCGGTCCCGAGGTGGCAAAGGCTCTGCTGGAATGGGTTCTCAACAAAAAGGAGCGGATGCGCAAACAAGTCGAGCGGGCAGCGGCGGAAGCCAAGGAACGGATCTTGTCCGATGAAGATCACGCCATTTTACCCAATGGAGTCGTAGGTCGGCCGCGACAATTGGAAAGTCAGGAATCTCTTGTTCTGTCGACAAACAATAATGGAGACTTATTATGCATGGTCGGTGGCACTACTGTTACGACTAGTAGTGGCGACAACCAATCTCTATCGTCCAGTAATCGGAGTGTCCAATCATCCTCACTCGATTCCAGCGGTATGCCGCCACATCAGCAACAAACAGCAATACAACCCTTGACAGCGTCACAACCACAATATCATCCTCCCTCTGCCACGTTAAGCAATGTCACTGGGTCGGATCTGGCAAAGGAAGTAAGAGAAATTTTGAAAATCCAAAAGCTGGCCGGACAACAACAACAACAACAGCACCATCATCAAAAACAACAACATCCAACCTCTACAGTATCATCGAATCGAAATCCACAAATTGCACTCAACAAAGAACCCAATCAGGGAGGAACGCAAACACCAGCCAGTGGTACTTCGTCGACACTCTCTTCGAGTCAAGATTTGACTCGAACCACAACTACCTCTACAACCATGACTACGACGCCAACGCTGCCGTCCATGGTGCAAAATACTGTTTCCGGCGCCACACCGGTCCAAATCTTCTCAGGAATTGAAGATGCCGCTCGCATCTCTCGGACGCGACAAAAAGCCATTGCAAATGGGGTATTCCACGAAGACGAAGACGAAGACGACGACGAAAATGACGCTGGCGATAATGATAATAATATCATCCCAAGCAACAACTCCAAACCCCAAACTACCTGTCGATTGAAACAACTGTACCAAAATGGCGCCGATACAGACGCTTCTCAACCCAAAGCACCAAGCAATAACAACAGCAGCAAGGGCAATGGAAAGGCACGGATACCAACCAATACGAATCGAAATGCTATGCCCACTCCCCCCAAGAAACGATTGCGATGGCACGCCATGGTGGATTCCGGCATGGGCCGACTCGGATTTCGAACGGACCCCGTTTCCAAGGAAGACCAAGGTCATCGCAGAGACTCGGTAGAAATAATCAAAGAATTGGTCGACTTGGAATACAATCTAGACTGTCCCGTGGAATTCTTTGGAATGTGCACTCACATGGCCGACGCCAACAACACCAAAAAGTACGACTATACGCATTCGCAAATTCAAAAGTTCAAAAGTTTGTTGAAGCGAGTACGGGCGGCGGGAATATCCGTTCCGACCATTTCTACAGACAATTCCGCAGCACTATTGACGTCCAACTTGACCCACTTTGACGCCAAGGAGCTCTTGACGCAGCCGGGTGCTGATACCAGGGGATTTGTCCGGACGGGTGGAGCCATTTTCGGACAACGACCAGCCTTCCCTCAGTTACGAGCAGTGTCGACGCTCATGGCATCCGTACGGCATGTAGCAATTCTGAAAAAAGGCGAGTCGGTGGGGTACGATCGAGCTTACGAGGCCGAGATGAATGTACGCATTGCCACATTGACGGTAGGCTTTGCCGATGGTTATGACCGGGCGCTGGGCAATAAGGAAGGAGAAGTATCGATCCGAGGTCACCGATTCCCCGTGGTTGGCAACATTTGTATGGACATGATGATGGTCGAACTGGGACCTGCCAGTGACAAGGACGGACCAGGAGCTCAAGTGGTGGTGGGAGACACAGCCATCCTATGGGGACCCGACGATGGCGAAGACGGCGATGGTCATGTTCCACTGAAAGAATTGGCAGACAAACTCGGAACAACGCAAAGTGCTCTAACCTGTGGACTCAACAAGGAACGAGTCACACGACGCTACGCGTAAAGAGAATACAGAGAATCATAATAATATTGTCACAATACTATTATCATTTTATGATTATTACGATCATCTGAAGGTATGTGATTTTCCTGCTCACCATGGAGCTGCTCCATCGTGTCGCATCTAGTTGGATTGCCGAACAACAACTTGTGACGTTACTTCATCACAAACACAAAAACACCAAACTGTTCCGATCCACTATTTTTAGTCGTCCCATTGGTTGATGACCGGTATTTCAAATTCGGTGGACTGGGAGGATTCCATTTCGGTAGGAATCGATGGAATCTCATAGTTGACGCCACTCTCCTTTGTTATTGACCCCGGCGTGGGTGGAATGAATATGGCTTGTCCAAAGTTGGTGGGGGAAGATTGCTGCATATGACTGATCACAGTCCACAAGTCGGATAAATTGACACTGGCCTTATACTTCCCCTCGCTGGCATTGACAGCGTCTTGACAAGTTTCGAGCAAGTCATTCAGACCGAAATACATGGGAACCAACGGGTTGCCATCAGCGTCTTGAATGCGCAGGTAGTCGTCAATGAACAATGGTATTTCGTTGTAGGCCTTTTGAAAGTATTGAGATTTAGGCCCACTCTTGTAGGTTTGTTGAACCAGATTGCGGGCTTCTTTCAATTGTTGAGGGTCGGGCAATAATCGGTATTCAATGTCATTGACGACCCATTGTGTATTGGTCACGGCATCAGGATTTTGAAGCAGATCAAACCATACTAGACCGAGGGGAAAGGCCGTAATTTCCCATGTAGTACTCTCATCCTGTTGGGCTCGTATGGGAGCATAAACTTCGTTGATATGGTTCGGTGAGAATGAGAGATAGGCCAGAGAGTTGGGATTTTCTTTTTCTGCCAACAACACAATTGCTTCCTTGCTGGGATCGACCACAGCGTACACAGGAATAGCGTCTAACAACTTCCGGATTTGGACTTCAGAAAGTGGCGGAAATTCTTTGGTTGCACTTGATGCGGTTGCAGACAAAGATGATGAAGAAGACGATGATAATGATTGAAAATGAGATAGTGGACTGATGGATGCAGGAGCAAATGCTAGAATGGAGGGGCAAGATATGACGGCGATGGCAGCCACAAGCGCCATCATGGCGCCCGATAGTATTTTACATAGTCGTATTTCACTTAACATCATCTTCGACACTTTTGGTAATGGTTATCAGATAATGCCTGTTTAACTGATCAAGCGAGCCGTTTACTCTAGGCGACTCTTCTGTCCAATTAGTGCTAACAGTAAACAGAAGATCTTTATAATATATATATATATATTATTTCGTTTGTGACGATGAAATTCAGATTGAAGATGGGTGAAACGTGAAACTTGAACCGTCGAAAAACGGTGGGACATCGAACGTTTGAACGTAAGACGCGTGTAGGCAACGAGTCTTTCCAAGACTCGTTGCAACCTCCGAGCATCCTTTAAATACCACCAGCAACTGCTAACAGAAACAACTACCTTGATATTGGTTAGTTATGTAACTAAATGTCGTCTCTCTTCTTCTATGGTTTGCTGTTCATATCGCCATTCCGCATCAGCTCGATTCCAACGAAACGTCCTTTGACGTTTATAGGTATGCAACTGCCTCAAAAACTCGTCTTCACCACCCTCAAAGTTGGAAAATGCCGTTTCATAGGTTTTCAAGGCAGTAACCTCTGCTGCTGGCGATTCGATTCCTGCCGTCCGAATAATATGATTGTATTTTTCCAACGAAACCACCGCCTTTCGAGCATCGAATCCTTTGGAATGAAAGTAGTTGAAATCATGATTCCAGACCAAGACATTGTCAAAGCAGTCTTCGCCGTAGAGCCGTCTCATGAAAACACAACCCTCATTAGGACCCAATACAGAAACTTTCTCAAAGGTATATCGTCGCAATGGAAATATCTCATCAAAAGTAGGAAAGAATTTCTTCTCCGCATCATCAGTGCTCAAATCGTTTTGGAGATTCCTTCTCGGAAACACATCAACGCAAACATCTCCTCGGAAGTGTAGTTTGTAGACGGGGAATCCCTGCCACTGACCGCCACGTGTCGTGCCGCAATACTCGTCGTCCGTAGGTATCGCCGAGATTCGTTCCAAGTCTTCGGCAAAGCATTCAATGTCGAGATCGTCATCGTGAGGAACGAAACCTTGATGTCGCAAAGCACCCAGCAGGGTTCCACCAGTTATCCAATAGTCCACTTTGGCAGCAGTAAAAAGTTCATCCACCTTTTGCAAGGCGGCCAAATGCAGGAGTTGATACGTCCGAAATAGCGTGCGATCCATGGGGATCCACTGTTCTACCAAAGCCTGATGGATGCCATGCTGCTGCTGTTGTTCTTCATCCTCGTTACTAACACTGTTGCTCATTGTGAACTAGAAGAATGAAGTTGTTAAAGTTGGTTGTCCTCGAAAGGGGAGTAAATCCAATTATCGATGGTGATTAACTGCAAGTCGTAGTGAAAGGTCTCTCTGAAGTGACCTAACTGTAAATCGTATACGGGGTGACAAGTGACAAGTCATGACGGTGACAAGTGACAGCTGACAACCTCCGGAGGTGAGTGACGAAAAAGGGAAAATGGAAATATTCGTGAAGTGGTTCTGGCACGCGCCAGTCACACTTAAATGATGTCTGGCACATTTGTCGTACCGCGGACAGACACTTTACCGCTTACCTTCTACTTCTTCACTGTCTTTCCTTCGCGCAAACATAAACACACTCTATCATCAATCTCTCTCGTGGACTTCATCCACGTACTAATCATCATCTATCAGCGGTAGGTTGATTTGTTGTGCATATTCCCAATAAGCAACAACCATGAGCGACGCCGTAATTATCAAGACGCGCAAATTCAAGCGCAACCCGCTCTTGGCCCGAAAGCAGGTGTGTGAATCCTCTGTTCAGAACAGTAATCGTTGGGGTAGCATCGCAAGAAAACAACAGAGCGTAGTCTCGGGCAAGAGCTGCTCTGGAAGCAGTTTTTCAGTTTTCTGAGTTGAACATTATTCTTGCCATGTGCTGAAATACTTCGTGGGCAGTCTGAACTGCAGCTTATAGTTGCTGTATGGACGACTTTGTCTTCCTTGCGATAGGCATCCCTGTTTTCCCTCGTCTCTGTTCGGTACAATATCTCTTGATTTTTTCTCACCCGTCAATTCTTTTCCTTTCTCTATTGCAAAGATGGTGGTGGATGTCATTCATCCCGGCCGGGCGAATGTATCCAAGGACGAGCTGGCGGAACTTCTAGCAGGCATGTACAAGGCCGATTCCAAGCTCACCATTCCTTTTGGATTCCGAACCAAGTTTGGTGGTGGCAAGAGCACTGGCTTTTGTCTTATTTACGATAACCAAGAATCCATGATCAAATTTGAGCCGAAGCACAGAATGGTCCGAAAGGGATTGACAGAGAAGAAGGAGCAATCCCGAAAGGCTATCAAGGAGGCCAAGAACAAGGGATTGAAGGTTCGTGGTACCGGAAGACGTACTGCCAAGCACAAGGCCAAACGTGCCGGTGGAGACGATTAAAGAAAGTAGTAGAGACCAAACTTATTCGAACAACTCATTTTAAGTGTTTTTAGTACGGTTTTATCCGTGGTGATTGGAGGAGAGCAGCATGTGATTGTTCGGGCAGAACTTGCCAGTCAGTAGCTAGGTTCCTGTACAGCGAAGCACAGGCATAGTTTTCTATATTCCCCCATTCCACAGCATGCGCAAATCCTTGCAGGGAGTTCTCAAACGATGCAACATTTCAACAATATCATCTAGCTCTATTGAATTCTGCATGTAGGCGTGTGTTGCTAAAAGCATAGGTGATGGATCAGGAGAAATAATGTTGTTTGTGGAAAAGGGACATATGTTTTTTTGCCTGTGCTGCTGCATCTTCAAATAGAGTAGCGGACTTTCAGCGAACGCAATACCACGGTAGCCACTCGAATAGAGAGAATAGCATGGTAGTATGATTTGTGTTTGATGAACGATAGCAAGCTATTGCTCTCTAGCTATGGTAGAGAGGGAATCACTCAGGAATTCGCTAGCTACCGTAGCTACCGTAGAGACGGTAGCTGCTACTGGTAGGTGCTTTATGCTTGGTACCGGTACTCGCGTACTTGCAGTTGTAGGTCATTACGAGCTCCAACATATACACGAGGTCCATTCGAAAGTATCTTTGGTCCGAATGACAGACGCCTTACGCACATCACACTGTCTTCAATGGATAAAACGTTGTCAAATCTTGGACATCATCATGTTGTTGTTGATAAATATTTGCCTTCCGATTGCTTCTCCCTCCCACCAACTCCCTACTGGCTGCATCTTACCGTAGTCTAGTAGTTTGTTGATATATTTCACCTACTACTACAGAAGAAAAAACATTGTATGAGACAAACTTTTTAAAAAAATCCATCATGTCCATGTCTACATTTCGTTTGCCGGCCTTGGCCATTACTACTGCCTTCGCTCGGCGATTTCCATCGTCGTCGACAACAAGGATCGCATCCGTAACAGCAGTACGATTCTTATCAACGGCACCACATCCAAGCACTCCTTCTCACGTGGTGATTGATCGATACACAACGTCCCCTCCGCCTCCGCCTCCAACAACTGCAGCTTCCAACACGGCTCGTCTCCCCAACAATGTGCGCGATCGCAATGCCCTCTTCGACGACGAAGAGGCTCGACACATGGGAGGTGTCACGGCAACCGTGCGACATGACTGGACCAAACAAGAGATTGCCGACATTTATTCCTTGCCCTTTCATGATCTCATGTACCGAGCAAGTACCGTCCATCGCATGTACTGGGATCCCAGCGAGGTGCAGCAATGTACCTTGCTGAGTATCAAGACGGGTGGTTGCACCGAAGATTGTAGCTATTGTTCCCAATCGACCCGTCACAAGACCTTTGTCAAGCCCACGCCGACAATGAAAGTTCAAGAAGTCTTGGAGGCAGCTCGTCGTGCCAAAGAAGCAGGATCGACCCGTTTCTGTATGGGTGCGGCTTGGAGAGAACTGGGCAACAAGAAGAACGCCTTTAATCATATTTTGGAAATGGTCCGTGGTGTCAATGGCATGGGACTGGAAGTGTGCTGCACCTTAGGTATGCTAAATGCAGATCAAGCTCGTCAGCTCAAGGAGGCTGGATTGTCGAGTTACAACCACAATCTTGATACGTCTCCGGAACATTACCCCAATGTGATCAGCACTCGAACCTACGAAGATCGACTTCAAACCATTGCCAATGTTCGTGACGCTGGCATTCAAGTGTGCTGCGGCGGTATCTTAGGGCTGGGAGAGAAAGAAGCGGACCGTGTTGGGTTGTTGCATGTTTTGGCGACCTTGCCCGAACATCCGGAGAGTGTGCCAATAAACGCTCTCGTCGCTGTTGACGGTACCCCTCTTGGTGATGCAGACGAGATTGACCGTGTCGATGCCTTTGATATGATCCGCATGATTGCCACTGCTCGAATCGTCATGCCACGTACCATGGTCCGCTTGTCGGCCGGTCGGCTCTCCTTCAGCCATGCCGAACAGTATCTCATGTTCCAAGCAGGTGCCAACTCTATTTTCAACGGGGACAAGCTTCTGACGACCGACAACCCAGAATTTGACGAAGATCAGGCAATGTTCAACAAGTTTGGGTTCAAAGGAAAGCCAGCACACAAGGGACCTCTCGTGGCTCCCGCAGAGTCAGCTGGGCAAGTGCACATTACTCGCGTCGAAGGTCCTCACAAGGAAGAGCAATATGCTTAGCTGGGAATAACCCTTGACTTTTTGTGTGTTTGGCGATGATTCCTCTGAGATGATCATGCGAGCTTTAGAACAATGAATTGTTAAGAAGAAATAATCAATATTGAAAGGAGTAATCAATCGAATGTTGTTCCGCCGAAACTCCATTTTTCTCTGTCATCTTGATTGGGAACCAACCCTGGATTGTGTTTGTCACTACTGTCGTAAATGTATAATTTCATTTGATTCGTCCGTGTCATACAGAAAGGACTCTTTGTCCAGTGCTTTTCACATGGCGATCCCGACGGTGTCACTGTGGAAACGACTGTCAATGTCTATAGCAAAAATGTAAGCTTGCTCTGTTGTTTTAATTCCATGACGCTCTCTCGTTTCGAACTTCACAAAGCCGTTTGTTCTCGAAATGCAAAAGCGTTTTCCACCATCTTTTGGATCGCGTACCTTATCGCAACATGTTACTAATAAAATAAATATACTCTCTCGTTTCTTTCTTTTTTTTGGTTTTAAATTTTCTCTATTAGTTTTTGATTCGCTACTCTAGGCACCACCTCGACCCTTCATGTAAGACACTCCTGGAGCCATTTGTCCTGATCTTGGACCTCCGCTAGTGGCAATATCCATGGCATTACTCATGGCTCCACCAAAACCGCCACCTCCTCCGCCACCCATCATACCTGATGCTTGTGCTCCTGGATCTTGTGACTTGGGACTGATCACTGTTTCATCAATGGAAAGAATGACACAGGCGGCTTCTGTGGCCGCCTGGATCGAATTGATTTTGTTGTCCGATGGTTCCCAAACTCCCAGGGCAAAGGTATCCATGATGCCACCTTCTTCAATGTTCACACCGTACCACCGAGCCTCGTCTCCATCTTTGGCATGTTTTCGTCGCAAGGCAGCGA
The DNA here is from genome assembly GCA_019154785.2 of Nitzschia inconspicua. NCBI lineage: Eukaryota > Bacillariophyta > Bacillariophyceae > Bacillariales > Bacillariaceae > Nitzschia > Nitzschia inconspicua. The sequence goes on along the minus strand of JAGRRH010000013.1, from coordinate 1,731,086 downwards.
GAATATCGGTGGCATCCAAACCGGCATTTTCGCACAGCTGCCTTGGGATGACCTCTAATGCTTTGCTGTATGCGGTAACGATCATTTGCTCCTTTCCTTCAATTTCCAAGGCGTGCTTTCGTAGTGCGTTAGAAACGAACATTTCTACGGCGCCTCCTCCAGCTACCACGGATCCAGATTGAATGGTCCTTTTGACAACCATGAGAGCATCATGGACACTTCGTTCACTTTCGGCAATGAATTGCTCCGTTCCGCCACGCAACACAATGGTACATGTCAGAGTTGAGGGGCACTGCGTAAAGAGGTTGAATCGTTCATCTCCGACTTGTTTTTCTTCGAACCATCCACACGTTCCCAACACCTTTTCTGTCAATCCATTGGTCGTGGTTTGGATGGATCCATTGGTTGCCTTTGCGACACGCTTCATGTCTCCATCGGTGACCCGTCCCGCACAAAAGAGTCCCCGATCGGCAAAGTATTGAGTGGCCAGATCACCAATGGGTAATTTCGACAGGACGATATTGGCACCACTTGAGACACAAGCATCGAGCTTGTCGTAGATGACTTGCCATTCGGCTTCGACGATGGATTGATACTCGGCCGGACTAGAAATGCGCACTTCGGCATTTTCTTTTTCGCTCTTGAGTTCCAATTCGACGTTCAATAACAAAATCTTTGGATTTTCAAACTTTTTGGTCATTTGTTCAAATCCAGCATACGAAAAAGTCTTTTGGAAGGCCACACCTTCTACCAAGAAGGATTGTCGGACATCCCCACCAGGAATACGTTTGATGGCGATCCATTCGGATAGTTCTTCTACATTGCCAGCCTCGTGCAGTTTGGTGACGGCTTGGACGACCATGGGTGCAAACAAATCTTGATGGGAGGAGATGAGTTTGCTATTCAATGCCGTGGAGGCACATTTGAGGAGCATTTCTTGTTGATCCACCGCTACGGCCAGCGCTGTTACCTTATCGACGGCCAAACGTCCCGTTTGTCGAATCGTTTGTATCATACGGGTAGGAGAAATCCCCTCTTCGATGAGTGGCTTGAGTTTGGTCAAAAGTTCTGCAGCCAACAACACAACTGACGTTGTACCGTCTCCCACCGACATGTCTTGACTCATGGAAATATCTACCAACGTCTTGGCCGCAGGATGGGCAATTTCCAACAATTTCATAATGGTTGCCCCGTCGTTACTGATGGTTGCCTTGGATCCAGTCGCTACCAATTTGTCCATCCCACGAGGACCTAAAGTAGTTCGGACGGCATCGGCCACGGCTTGGCAGGCATTGATATTGCTGACTAGTTGGGGTGTACCCTACAAGAAAAGAGAAAAGACAAAAGTTGTTATGAGATGCAATCATACCATTATTATCATTCTCATTGTCTCGTCGATACCCGTCACACGCATACGACCACTGTCACATAATATCTTGTTGTTGTTGTCCTCAGCTGCAGTCTACGACGTACCTGTGAAGTATCTGTTCCCTCCCGCAGGATGATGATACCGGGCCGCATTCCCATGGCAGCCATGACTGAAATTACTGATACGTTATACGATATACAGAAAGGAAGGAATCACAATACTGGATTGCTCCTGTAAATCTCTCTGAAAGGTATACCTAGCTAGATAGAGTCTACGAGTGAAACAGGAGTACGATCCAGGAGTACGGTACGATCCTTCGAAGTTCCAAGGTTCGAAGCATTGGTGGCCTTGTCTCACTGTCAGGCCTCAGGTGTGTCTGTCTTCTCTGCTTTTTTACCACCGTCCTGTGATACGACAGCATGAATGGGGATTTTCATCACGTACAAAGACCAGACGATCAAATTGTCTATGATACATTCTGAATCCCCCTCAATCAATTATCCCCCCTTCAAAGACCTCTTATTGAAGTCATCTACCCTATTCTACTCTAGCTACCTACCGGTAGTTCGCATCTACTCGGAGTAGAAGATATGATAGCTCTACTCTACGACAGTAGTAAGTAGAGAGTAATACTAGCTACTAGTAGAGTAGTAATATCATAATATTACAGGAGTATATTTTATTTTAATCGAGTCGTATTCTTTACATCCTTTTTCTTCTTTTTTCTCTCTATTGCATGACATTCTCCTTTATGACAACACTAGATATAGCAAATAGGTGGATGGCAATAACCCCAACACGAATCCCAAACCAAAATGCAGCAAGAGACTCCACCATGGATCCTTGTCAAAGGGTGCCAACAAAGTCTTTCGCCAGGACAACAACAAATGCGAGGACGATGGTCGTGTGGCTATTGCTAGTATCAATGCCCAAACAGCTGGACCAATCGTTATTAGAGCCGCCGTGGGTAGTGCCGATAGTAAAGAACAAGAATACGCCCAAAGGGATGCTATAACCAACGCCAAGATTCCCAATTGATACTCGGGATGTTCTGGTTTCCACCAACCCTCCAATGTCGCTTTGGAATCCAATACTGGACGATCTTCCAACTGTTGCAAGGTCTGTTGTTTGTCCTTCCAATTGCTACTGTTGTTGCTTCCCTTTTTTATAGACGCTTGGTAGGTACCAAAGTACACGTCGAAATTAATGCCTGCCGCATAATTGCAATCGCAATACCGATGATGCAAGTAATGTAACAAATCCGACGAAAAATGGTCCTCCCATCCCGAATGGGCTGCCGCCGGTGATAGAGCCGTATGAAAGCCCATCCAAAACCACAAAAAGGTACGTTGATAAGGTTGTTGATAAGGTTGTTATCGATGCCAAAGATGTCTGACAGAGGAATCAAAAAGGGTGCATAACACGTGTAGTACCACAAATGTTCGACCGGATGCATGGCCAATCCCGAGAAGGGTTCTACATCAATGTTGCGATGATGGACGGCATGGATGTACTTGTAAAGCCATCGGACATGAATCAAGCGATGGGCAACGTAAAAATGTATATCACGGAAGGAGGGTGTGTACATGGCCAATATCAGCGTGAAGAGGAATCTCAATATTGATGCTGTTACTGTTGTTGCTGGTGTTGTGGTAGTTGTTGTTGATGTTGTGTTCCATCCATATGACAGTCGTCCGGTGCGGTAGCAGTACACAAAGGCCACTTCCACGGCCGTCCAATGCAACACTCCCAGGGTGGTATAGAACATGTTGTGCAAGACCTTTTGTAGCTTGTAGCGACGATTCGGTACAAAGGGTCGATGACACCAATGCAATCCATACAACGTAACGTGCCAAAATCCGATGTATCCGAACGATAACAGCATATTGAAGGCGAGACGTTGTTGGAAGAAGCGCCAAAAGGAAAAGGATGATGCAACGACAACTTCTTCTTCCGTCGTTGATTGTTGTGTTTGCTGCAGAAGCGGATACGGATAAATGTGCCATACCACAACGGCCATAATCAGCCAGGTCAAATTGGGAGAATACAAAAAGGATTGAAACGTCAATATGTCATAGTAGGATGGTTTGTCATGATTGTCCTCCTTGTGGTTGGAGGTTCCCGGTGCCACACTAGTGTCGACCGAATCGGAGACCCGGAACAAGGATCCATGGGACAATCCTCCAAGATCGTTCATGTAGGGACTGTCAAACGTGAAAAAGGAAGACAACGACGACGACGATGTTGTCATCTGATCAGCTGCTGGGAATGTAGCTGTGATGGAAGGAGGTAGTCAAAGTACGACAGCTGGTCCACACTGGCTGTAGAGGGGAGCCATAGAGAAAGATGAAGTTATAACAGCACTTCGTTAGGTAGTTTCCTCTTGAGGTGTTGATGGCTGAATAATTGATGATTCGTGTACTATTATACTACTCGGAGTAGCTAGCTAGCTAGCTAGCTATGATAGCTACTAGAGTAGTAACACAAAGAAAAACAATGAACGTATTATACTACTCCTACTATTATTATAGGTAGCTACTAGTAGTAAGAGCTCGGAGTACGATGTAGTGTTTTCTCTGTAATTAGTGATTAGCGTTGGAGGTACTTCGTGTCGTGTCAAGGTTGAGTCGAATATGTCGATTGTGCCTCGAGAATTTCCTCATGATAACGGAAGAAACGGAAAGTCGAAGTCATCTCATCACTGACTGTGAATGCATGCATCAACTGACGCTCACAGTCAACACACACAGAAATCACGATCGTTCCTGTTTCAAACACACTTTCGTCACACACTTCCGCCAAAACGGAGACACGACGTATTTCTGTGGTGTCGTTATCTCATCACATCCATCAGTAGTATCAGCAATATGGATGGAGGGAAGAACACTCGCACCCATACCTCCCCACTTATGGCGGAGGAGGGAGAAGCCACAACACTGGGGAATACGACAACAACAATGGCCATGATGATGATGGAAGACGAGGATCATCAATCACCACTGGAACGGTTGATTGCTCGGTCGACTTTGGAAGCACAACGAGGTGGTGACGTCGTTGATTTTGAAACTATGAATCCTGTCGGTATGATGCGATACAACAACAACAACCACAACAACTCGGTGTTTGGTGGTGTAGGTGTAGGAATGCGGAACTTCAACCACCCCAACTTCGAATCCTCCGCTACTACTGAATCCACAGCATTGTCAATGTCCCGGGAACAACGGTCACCTCGGCCGTCCCTCTTGACACTGCTCGCTGTCACTGGTTGTTTACTGCAAGTGGGGTTCGTTTGGTCGTCTTTTATGGCACCCTCTTGGTTCGACACTCATTTACTGCTCTCCATATCACTGCATGTCATCAACAAGGACACCGACCAATTGTTACATTCCACCAGTCTCGCAACGCTCCTGTCCGACTTGAATGGAGCTAATGAAGGTATGGCAGCAATGTTCTTGATAGTGACAGCACTGGTCATACCGTGTCTCTTTTCGGTGGCGGGACCATTATGGACATGGCAAGACCGTATCGAACAGGATCAACTATTATTCCAGTCGAATTCCTTGTCCCTCGCGTCCCTCACACGATGGACTCGCCACCGCAGTCTCACGTATTCACCCTGGCGGTTCTTGGAATACATCATGAGAATATCTCTGTCCATATTTTTTCTCTTGTGCATCATGGATGTTGGCACGTCATCGATCGAAATGAAGAACAACAACACACAATTCACACTCATTAATCAAATGCAAGGAGGACTCACCTGTTACACTGTTGGCATGACCTGTGCGTTGGTGGTGATTGTTCTGCTGCGGATCAGTGAATGTAATTTTCATGATCACTGCTGGAGTTTATTGTCCCAGCAACAACCCACTAGCAGTGACGATGCATCTCGACGGTCTGCTCCGCCGCATCAAGCCTTCCAGTTGCCGTGGAATATACTACCAAGCATAGGAGGTGCAGTGATGGAAGCCCAAGAAGAGTTAGAGGCACCTCTTTTGGGAAACTGGAATGGTTCTGAGAACAGCACTGTCGCAGCGACAACTCCGTCACAACAAGACCACGCGCTTTCTTGCATGCAAATCGAGACCGGACAACAAGGAACCACCCGTGACCTCGATCATAGCACAGATTCTCGACTGTCATGTTGGAAGCGGGTGGTGCTGTATGAGTTGGCAATCTTTGCCACCGTATTTTGGATACCGGCGCTCTTTCTGCCATTATTTGAATTGTCTTATGGTGGCGTCATTTCCGATTTCATGACTGAGGTGACCTTCTCGGTACAATTTTGGGAGTTTCCTGCTGTGCTATGGCAAAGAGGCATTGCAGCCGGAACAGAGCAATGGATATTGATGTTACTTGGCCTGGTGTTGGTTTCTGTTGTCTATGTTATTCCATTGCTGGCCACACTGCTTGCGATTGGAGTTTGGGTGTTGGATCCGATACCCAGTGATTACTGTCGCAAAGTCCTTGGCGCACTGCAGCCATGTCTCTGCGGTTTCATTTTTTGGTTGGCATTGCACTTTTCCCTTCCCGCTTTTGAGGTGATCACTGAATATGCCATTAACATGGGAAGTTCCGGCTTGTGCAAACGATTTGAAGTCATCACTTCCGACACCTGCTTATCAATTGTGGGTGATCGGAAAGCGGGTGTATGGTTCCTGTTGGGGCAGTCCTTGTCTCTCGAGTTGTTTGTAATACTAACCCTACTTTGGAAGACCAAGGCAGTGAGTTACATATGACAGCACTAAAGAATATGAAGTCCTCCATCCAGCATGATACTATTACTAGATTTAGGTTGTATAAATTACAACTGAAAGATTGGAACGTTTGGTGGGGAATTGTGATGTTTCTAATAGTGACATTCGAGTCACACGTGGAATGATGTTCTTTTTATTCTTCTTTCAGGCCTTCAAGAAGGATGATGAAGTTGCTCAAGATTGGGACTATGTAGGAGAGCTTGAGCATAGCCACAGACAGCCCAGTACTTGACCCACAAGACACTGCGAATGACGTACAGACCATTCTGGTCCATCAGCACTCTCTCATAGGCATAACTTCTTCTTTATTTACTTAGTGTATGCTTCATGCTTTACTTCGTACTGGAGTCCCATAGAGGTTCCCTTGATAAAATTATATGTACCGTAGGGTAGTACGGTACGTACGACGTAGTAACAGTAAGAACAGCAAATACTACTACTACGTCGTGCTTCGTACGTAGTACGCGCTATTACGAATTACTCCGTATCTGGTGATTGACTGTGAATCAACCCGTCATCGCATCTTCAATCTCCGTGTTCCGCACAATGCTGAAGCTGTATGTACTACGGTAGCTAGGTATCATACACTTCAACACACCTGTTGATAGTAGAGTAGGGTAGCCACTCTTATTACTGATGCCCATATAGTAGAGCGGAAATGAGCAAGCGAGCCGGTACAACAGAAGTCTTCATTACTAGCTACTAGTAGGCATCCGCTTAAACGTCATGAAAAGTCGGAAAAACCCTGGATGCATTGGTCAAAATACAACATGGCGTTCTTGCTCCCAACATTGCACGACACACACTCCAATCAGAGCGTCAATCATTTCAAAAAAGGAATGAAAAAGACGTTGTATCGCCAAACCATGCATCCGTCGAGGCGTTTTGTTTGGGTGATGAGCTGGATGCATCTCGTTTCCAGAATAGTACCTGCATTGATGGAGGACACATCCTCCCTATCTGCGCCTCTAGAGTGTCTCGCCTTCTCAGACGACAACAACGATGCCTCCAATGGCGAATGTCTCAACGAGTCGGATCCCTTGACAGTCTTTGCGAAGACAAAATCTGGTGACGATGTTCGCTACTGTAATGCAGTCAATTGCACCACTGACGATATATGGGACTTGTTTCAATGCGACGACATTCTTGAAAACGAACGTCCTATTCACGACGATGCCACATGGAGGTATTTGAGGAAAATTTACCAAGAAACCATGGATCCAAATTTTTTGTCCGAAGTTTCCGCCGATGAAGAAGAACCGTTCTCTTTCGAAACGGACGTTGCGATTTTTCAGGCCCCAATTGAAGCACGGCACAGTCCCGGAAAAGGTCGAGGTCTCTTTGCCAAGGAAGACATTCCTGCCGGAACAACGCTTTTTCGGGCACCGCTCTCGACCCATGCCATTTTTCCAACCGACGTCTCCTTTCGGAAATATCTCTTAATGATTCCGGCGCATTTGGCATGCGATGTAATGGTTTGGTCATACCCTGTGCTACTGGAACTAACCAATTCCACCACCGGAGTCATTTGTACGGATCTATCCGAGACCTCCTTCCTCAATGATGCCGTGGACGATGACAAAGAAAATGCCAAATGTCACACCGACAGTGATGGGATCTGTGAAATGTCTTACTATGCTTCGACAAATATCAAGGCCGGAGATGAGATTCTGGCCAAATATGCTGATTTTTCATCCACTGAATTATGGTGGGATGTGGGACTAAGAAGCAAAGGATGGGATTATGCAAATGATGATGATGACGACGACCGCAGTAATGCCAGCGAAGAGGAGGACGAGGGTGAGGACGAACCTGAAGAGAGTGACCCAGCGGATGGAAAGGATGGTGATGAAATGGAAGAAAGCGACGCAGAGGATGATGATGATGATGACATGGAGGAGAGCGACACAGAGGATGAAGATGAATAGGTCCCCTGCCACTGGATTCTGAAGACTACAGCACCATCATATACCATACGGAACAATGAAAGGTACAAAAGGCATACAATAGATATTATTGACGAAAGCAACTAGCTCTAGTGCTAAAGTAGTAGCATTACGATGGAACAATTTTCCAACTTCACCTTTTTCTAGTTGTACTTTGTACAGACTACCTGGAGTATGACGCTATTCAAACTACTTAAGTACTCGTCTACTGTCGTAACCCGGATATCCAAGGCCACAACATTTGCTGAAATAGACCGTCACGAACGCTCCATCAATACGTTCAAGGGAAACCCTCATATTTTTCTTGTTCAGTTTCTGCGCGGATGGCTCCCAGTGGGGTAAATAGTGTCCAGATACATACCCAAGCAAGCATCCCTGGTGTGACAGCACACTTTGAAAACTTTCAATACTTCTTCACCTGCCCTGAGCCAGAACGCTGAAAATGTCATATCACATTCAAATAATGAATCTGGCAACCCAGTGAGTCCCTGTATACCAACCCAGCCCTCATGGACCTTCTCCTTTGGGACATGAATCATTAGCTCCGAGACACCAACATTGCAGAGCATCGAATACCAGATAGAATCCAACACCTTCCTCACAACCAGGCTAACATAGGGTGGTAACATCTCATCCTAGGCCAGTGGTTCAAACATTGAACCTCCCTTCACTTCCGATACCTACACCTGCAACAACAACCTTGAGGTTCAACCTGGAAACAATTGACTTTCGTAGCTTAGAAGCATTTTTGACTGATATTAGAACTAGGAAGGGGGAATCGGATCCCATGCCAGGCATGGCAGAGATACTGAAACTCTAGAGCCCAGTTACAAATTGAAAAAGTCCATCGAAACATTTGGACACTTAACCAGCTCAAGCCCATGTGCTTCCTCGGAGCCCAATGCCTGTACTTCTATGTCACAGTAGAAGACCACTTCAGAAAAGAGAAAAACATCAAAAACCTGGAAGACTGGGTGGACACATACAAACCGATGACTGAACATGGTGCTACACTCTAAACTCAAGCATGACATTTTGCATCGCGGCATGACCTTATCAACAACAACACCATGACAAGACACTGCCACCAAAGACAAGACCAATCAAACAACAATAACAACACAATAACAAACCCTTTTATCTGATCCTCCCCCCTTCGATCAGATGGAATTTTTCTCCTGCCGTGGGAGTTTTATGTGCGATCACAATCTCCCTGGAGCGGTCGTCCTCTCTGCTGGTGGTTACTCTATGTATTGCCTTGCCTCTTCACCAAATCCTTGCTTAGATACGGAGCTACGGTAGGTGGTAGCTAGTAGGTAGTAGTTGGAATAGCCATAACTACTAGACTACGGGTACTTCAGTAGCTATAAAAAAGTTGTATTACTGTTATATCCCTAAAATATTATACCGTCCCATTTTGGGACGGTGGCCTTTAGTCGATCCAGTCCGATTTTTCATACCGTCCCAATTTGGGACGGTATGAGCCGATTTTTAGTTGTACAGAAAATTGGTTTTTATCACAACATCGACCTTTCTTACCACACCAAACTCTTCTTCCTTACTATGCTGAGGAACTTCCACCTTGATTTCCCTTGTCAGACTGCTTTTCCGTCGTTACTACTGAGTCGAATTTTTTGGGTCGGAGAATTTAGGGATAAGGTTAAATTTTGGCGCGCCACAACACACGACGGTCCCCGCTCCTCGAAACGTCATCGTCTATCACGTTTTCGTTTTCTTTTGAAACAACCTTGAGGTTGTATTACAACACTGATGGGTTGTTGTTCACACAACATTTCTTTATCCTTTAGTGACAAACTTCTCCAAAATATTCAACATGCCACCTGATCCATTCACCGGAATTCCTGCTGACATTCAGGCCTTCCGTGATGGATGGACCGAGATAACGGACCACGGTCATCCGTACGAAGTTGTACTCGCCCGGGATTTCTCCGATGATTACCTTGCGGAGAGAATATGTGGGACCTTCCGGAACATGGGAGATAAGGTGACATCCTCGTTGGTGTCACTAGGAAAGGAGGTCAGCCGTGCCTCGATACTCGAACTTCTGCTTGGCGATGTTGCAATCGTGCGGTTGGAACAATTCACTACCGAAATGGCTGTCGAGCGCAATGAGCATCTTGACCAGAACGTGTTATTCTCCCCGAAAACACCATCACCGGAACGCTCCTCCGTCGAACAGGCTCTGTTGCAGTCCGCACAGCCCCTAACAGTTGGGCAGCGGTGCGCAGACTGGTTCCTGATGAAATCAATGCTACTTTCAGGGACAATGGCAGGAAAAATTGGTACATACGTAGCAGAACCGTCCGGATCGGCTCTCTCATCCATTATGGAGGAATGCATAGTATCATGGTTTGGGCGCCACAAAAGCACAGCCATGATGGCCAGTGGAACCCGCAACGAGAACCCCACTTTAGATAGGCTGAGGTCGTCTGTGAAATGCATGAAGGGAATCTTTGAAGTGGGTCTCTTGGAATCATGCAATTGGGGTATCACCAGATGCCATTTGTCGTCTTGTTGTCAAAGACAACCCCGATCCAGTGCTCTGCTGTTTGGAAATCAAAACAAGGGTTGCCGAAAGTACAATTGTAAAGGCAGAATTGGCTAGGAAAAAGCATGGCAGTTTTGTCAATTGTTCCTATGGTGATGCGGTGTTTAACGATTGCGTTCCTGCTGCCAATCGATACCAGGTGCTCCATCAGACTCTGGTAACCGGATTTCAACATGGTGTTTTCGTTGTTTGCAAACTGGAAGAGGGGCAGGGGAGCATCGTTCAAATTGTTGTTATCAAAATATCAACTGAGCAAAGAGATGAATATGCCGAAAACCTGTGTAAGGTGGTTAACCCACTCCTTGGGTGGCTTCACAGCGAAGACGTTATTGCGCGAGGAATTTTGATGGACAGTGACTTTCCAGATTGGGTGACTGACCCCAGCGAAGGATCTTGAAGACAAGGGCAAAACTGTACTATGGGCACCTGAAACTCATAACCACTGAAGAGGGAGATCTGCGACCAACAAAGCCAGTGTCAATTTACAAGCATTCAACGCAGTATCGCTACAACAAGCACAAACCAGGGCTTGATAAGAATACGGAAATTTCGGATAGGGTAGCGTTTCACACAACGGGTCCTTTTGAAGCAAAGTACGTCTTCAGAATGCTGGATGCGGTCATGGTCAATGCCTGGAGAGCATATCAGGCAGTGACTGTGATTTCACCGTGGCTACGTGCGCTTGGGTCACACCCTTCATTGGCACAGGTGAGAACTAAACTCAACAACTCTGTGGGGGTAGAAGATTTTGTTGCAGATGTTGCTTTGGAATGTCTAAGGTGTTTGGCGGCACAGAAGGCCATCCCACTGTTTCCGGCAGACGTACCACAAGAAGAAAGGGAAGTACGGCAGTTCAAGAGTGAATTTTCCGAGTACAAAAGAAAGCATGGATGGCCAATCAGAAAATTTGCTTTGAAGAAGTTTGCTAGCGATCCATTCCTAAAGAAACTGAGGCTATGCACTTTTGTGGATCACAGGCCCCAATTTATCAGGGACGTCCAACCAGTAATCCGTGAGAACGGGACTTCCCAAAAGGTGGTGAGGAGGAAATGTGTATTGTGTTTTGTCCCTGGGAAGATGATTCCAGGAACATCCACTATCAAGTCAAAAGAGATAGCCAACAACAGCACATACATGTGCCCAACATGCATGGTTGTGCTGTGCAAAAAAACTGTTGGAAATTCGGGTGCGAAATCGTGTCATACATTGTGGCATGAACGCCACAATTTGGAGGCAGAGGGGAGCAAATGTAGGAAGCGCCTCAGGGTGGCAAGGGAGATGAATGATGATGAAGCACAAAAAAGGAAGCTTCACGCAACAAATGCCTCTATCAAGAGACATTCACCAGCAAAAACAAGCCAACAGATCCAACGAAGCCAGACTCAGGTGGCAATAAACGATCCACAAGATCCACAAGATTCATTTGATACCGTTGAAAACGTTGTCGAACATGTTTTGGAGAACCTAATGGAAATGGAGCATGGAGAGGAACACGGTGACGAGGAAAAAGAAGAAGACGAACACGACTTCTTAGACATGGAAGAATACAGTGATGGAAGTGACGAGTAGGAGTAGAATCGAGGATTAATGGTTAACTACAAAGGTGATAGTTTTAGTACTATTTTACCTCTATTAGTATGAAAAGAAACAACTGAAATAGTAGTATCTAGCTATTGATGGCTAGTAGTAGTATTATTGCCTACTAGCTCTACTAGCTAGAGAGTAGTTTGACGTAAGGTACGACGTATTAGTACAACACGTATGTTCAAACGATATGTAGGTAGGAGGCTACGTAGCCCTGGTATCACTTCACACCGTCCAAAATTGGGACGGTATGATTTTTTGTGTAGGCGCTGTAAAAAAACATACCATACCGTCCCATTGATGGGACGGTATCGAAAATTGTAGGGATATGTTATTACGAAAGATAACCTGAAACTTTCAGTCGTGGATAAGTAAGTTCGAGGGAGTCGAGTCCCTTTCAAAGAAACCGGTCACAAAAGAACGAGGCACAACAAGGCGAGAGATGACAGACAACGCACAACAACAACACAACAAAACATTATCATCCCTTGTCTCTTGTCTTCAACGCAATCTTTTGTGTCTTTTTGTGTCATCACTTTGGCAGCATTGCCGCCCATCGACCTGGGTAAAATAGAGTTTCCCAATAAGAGTCATCGATAGTAGACTAGAAGAGGGAAAATGCTTAGCAGCAGCAAGGATGGGCGTAAAGCAGGCCGCCGGAAGCACAGATCGTCTCAACCCCAACCATGGTTGCCGTCGGAAATTGTTTGCAGCGCCAACGATTTGACCAATTCCAAGAACAGTATGGAATTTGCCGTCATTTTGAGTTTGATTGTGGTGATTATCTATGCCTATGGATCGTATGAGGCCATGTTAGCGTTGCCAGAGATACCAAATGAATTTCGAACAGGAGCCAACTTGAACATGGCCATGTTGGAATCAGATGCCACTTTGCAGTCGCGACAATTAGCCATGGAAGAAGCCAAGGGAACGGTGAATCCAGAACGAAAACAACAAAATTTGAGAACAGATAGTGAAAAACAACAGCAACGTCATCCTGCAGACTCGCCACTTCAAAATGCTGCTCCAGCAGCCCCCACCACCTTGATTTTGGATCCTCCCGAAGGAAAATGGCCTGTGACTTTGAGAGACGAGGTCGACGATTTCGAAGACTTGCTTCATGTGGGGGACTTAAAAACCGTCTTAAAGGTTCCCAAATTCTGGTCACCACCTCTACACAACAAGCAATTCTATTCGAGAGAACAGGCCATGAAGGTGGGCACTTGCATCGAGACAGACCCGAAGACGGGATCGCACGTGCGAGGTGAAAGTTGTCCTCCCGAACAAAGGACCATTTATATCGGATTGGCTTCGTATCGTGATTATCAATGCCGTTATACTTTGGAATCGGCGTTTTTGCGAGCCAAGCATCCGGAACGCATTCGAGTGGGTAAGTTGTAGTGAAAAAGGCTGCGTCTCCCAAAAAATTGTGAATCTTCGGTCGTTGCAGTAGCCTCACACAAACCAATTTGTTCACTGTAGGTGTTGTCGATCAGATCATTGAAGGCGAAGATAGCCGTTGCGATGAACCCATTGAACCATGTGACCAAAATCCCAACCAAGCTCTTTGCAAGTACAAGAACCAAGTGGATGTATTCGTCATGGATGCTCCTCTATCGGTCGGGCCAGTCTTCGCTCGTCACATTGGATATCGCATGTATCGAGGAGAGTACTACGCTACCCAATCGGATGCCCACGTTACTTTCACTACCAACTGGGACGAGGACATCATCGCGCAACTGGAAGCTACCCACGATGAAATGGCAGTATTGTCTACCTATTTGTCGGACATTCAAGGGTCGATTGATGAAAAGACGGGTAAAAGCCTACGGAATACTAGAGTAAGTCTTGGAGGAAATTGTAGGTATATTTCACCTTCCACTTTCGAGAAACCGAATTCTCATACCTTGTTTTTGATGGAACAGCCGATCATGTGCAATACAGACTACGAAGGAGGTCCTCAAGGGATGCATTTGCGCCATATGAGTCAACCAGAACGTCATCCAACAATACGTGGTACACCACAATTGCAGCCATGGTGGGCAGCGGGATATAGCTTTTCGCGCGGACATTTTGTTGTCAATGTCCCATACGATTACCTCATGCCCATGATTTTTCAGGGTGAAGAAATGAGTAAGTGTGAATCAAAAAATTGCTGGGTGACTTGCAAATCGCTTGTTTCTCACAACTTTTACGCTTCGTTCACCCCTTGTTCGCAGGCATTGGCATTCGGGGCTTTACGGTTGGTTACGACTTCTATGCTCCGGAACGATCCGTCTGCTTTCACCACTATGCTACGGGAAAGAATGCAGCCAAGCGCAACAAAGTCAAAAAGTTTTGGGAGAATGGCGATCGATATAAAGGGTGAGATAAAGATGTTACTTGCAGTGAAATGAATGAGGGTGCGTGATATGATTCTTTGCTTATCGATTGTTTCATCTCTAATCCTATCTAATGCTACAGTATGGGAAAGAAAGCCATGGCACGATTGCTTGGTATCGTACACATGAATCCAGAGGTTGATCCCACCTTTTGGGACCATACGGATGCAGATCGATATGGACTTGGAGGAGTGCGGACTCCGGAGCAGTTTTACGACTTGTTTGGAATTGATGTTGTGAAAAAGACTACTCAGGGTCATTTGTGCAAGTTTGTAGGAGACGATGCTCAGATGCACAAGGATTGGTTCCCGCTGTTGCGAAAGGATGGAATGGGTATTGATTATTCCACCGTCAAATTCCGATGGGTTGATCCGTATCCTAATGCTAGTACCAGTGAGTCGGACGATGATGAATGAGCAATAATGATGTTCTCGTATGCTTATAATATCTTAAATACCTATCATTCATACGCAGCGCCTCAGAACGTTTGATGGTTGGGCGATGGATTCGAAGCAGTTCACGTGGGTCTTGTAAAATAAGAAAACCGGCAAGCTTGTTGTGCACTTTGTAAAAAATACGACTACTGGTAGTATTATTTTGTCGAAAAATACTAGAGCGGTTACGCCAGACCAGCACTATCTGTACATAATATCGCTTCACAATCCCTCCCGGTGCATCGATGCCTAAACAGTTTTGACCGCTGGCTCCACAAATAATCGCACGCATGTCTTCGTCACTCCCCAAAAAGTTCTCTGCTATTCACGGAACATATCATCGCCGGTGACATCATGGGTGTCAAGTTGTCAGAATGAGATCCAAACTTGAATGTTTCGTCGAATTAATAGTAGGTATTTTCATGTGTCTCTCTGGAAAGAAATAATAAACACCAGAGCCGCAATTAGCTTCAGAGTTAGCTGGGATCGGAAAGAGAAAGAACAAGGACTTCCTTAATCCAACCTTTAGGGAAATGTCATCAGACATCCGAGAGAAAAAGGCTGGCACTTGATGATTCGACTTTAAAGATAGATTATTACTAGTTAAATAGGATTGTTAACAACCTTTATGTTTTTTATTGACTGTGAATGTCTTGAAAGGTACGTAATTGCGACATTGCGACGTGTATCATACAACAGTATGTGGTAAAGAAGTGGCCAGGTTCCGCGACCACTTCACTTCTCCCCAGCACTCTCAGGTTCTTCTGGCAGTGCAGCGCTGACTGTGAATGCACCGAAGATGAGAAGTAAACGACCGCTGGGTTCGATTTTTCTAAAATACCGCACCAGAATATTTTTCTGCGCGCTTTGAGACTTTTGGTGTCAACTTTTTCTTCTGAGGTTGATCTCACTCGACTGATTGCTTTACTGCCGATGTGGAACGATAAGGTGTCACTCTTCGAATCTAGGAAAACAAATCAGATAAAGCAAACATTAAGTCAGTGATCATACCATTCATCGATTCCGTTCCAAGCATTCCTTTCATTCATGACAACCATAGAGGCCTCTAACATCGTAATAACCACCATGATGATCGATTGTGCTACCACCACAAGGAGGAACATAATGAAAAATCCCATAACGCCGCTCCCAATGGACATGGATGAGAAATTCCTCAATTCCAATGGTGGTTACCATGACGAATCTTTCTATTTGACCAACTTATCTCCTCCTCCACCGCCACAAGGTCGAAGACATGATGATACCGAACGAACCATCACTGCCAACAGCAACCCGTTTTCGAATCAACTTCTCGTTTTTCCATCGCTTAGCGAATCGAACTTAAAGATTGCCGATGGAGGCCATTCTTTTCGCACTCCACCAGGCTTCAAGCTCCAGCCCAAGCGAGGAGGTCTACCACCGCTGCACGAGGGCTTTTCCAAGTAGACCAAGATATTCAAGTCTTCTCTGCTAGCCGCTATATCCTGCTACACAATGCATGTTGTTTCAATAAAAGGAAGACCGCTACTTCCTTCTGTTACCTACTTCACGCCCGCACTTATCCTCACCTCTCCCAAAGATACACGTAAAGATTTTTGGTGAGATTACATTTTTTCCATGTCCACATCTACTACTACAAACCAATCATGTTAACATTATTGTTTTACTGGCTAGTTCACTTCTTTCAAAAACTTCATTATCAAAATTTTAATTGAGAACCGTCATGGAAGGCAAGCCAGAAAGAGTGGCGAATCTTTACTCTCTCAACTGAGACTGGACTGTCAAGCTAGATAAGCATCAGTTCAAAGCTCCAGAATGCGACATGAAAATGATCTAGCTAGCTGTCTCTACCCTCTGGTAGAAAAAGAAAAACCATGATTCCATGCAAAATTTCTCGATGTCCACGGCTTGATGCTTCTTAAGTACGAAGTCCAACTCTCGTTCGGCTTGTCCGTGATGGACAGGACCGTTTGATTGTGTAGCTAGCTCCCTACTACGGTAGTACCGTCGTGGAACTTTCAACTTCCCACATACCAAAAAACTCGCTCACGCAACCGGCGAAGCCTCGATCGAAGAGAACGCAATGGTGCGTTTAACGCGCTTGGAGCGAATTCAAAAATGAGGGCTTTGACACCATCATCTGTTCTTCCTCTCATCAGATAACGTCAGCGTTAATCCGTACGTGCTACTGGAGGATAATACGAAGCATTACGACGTATTACTACGGTAGCAAGCTACGGTACTCTACCGTAGGTAGCAGTACTACCAGTAGCTGCGGTAGCTAGTAGTAGTAGAGGTCTACTCCATGGTTGTTAACTGTAAGTTTGCCATTGCTACACCATCGGATGTAGCAAATATTGAACTGGATGAAGGAATCGCGAGTTCTCGAAACCATTTTTGACAAATTGTTGGTGGAGGGAATGACGTAGGAGATTGTCCAGGGTCACCCAATACATCCAGATATTCAAGGCAGCATTGCTAGCTAGCTAGTACTACAAAATTAAACTTTTGTCATTATATGAAGTACTAGCTAGCATTGACTATGATGCTGTAGTTGTTGGTGATAATAAATGTGTGTCTATTTGCTTGAAATGCACTTGGGTAGTTTACTGTGCTCTACGGTAGTTAGAAATTTCATTAAGAAATGTAGATATAGCATTAGGAAAAACAGCATTGTCATGGATTGATTTACTATGCCCTCAGTTTGATAGGACTCCTGAATAGTTGAACTTGTTAATGCTTGGACTTTTTTGTATCAACTCACGGCCCTGTGAGTTCGGAACAAGTTATAGAATCTGAATGAGAGCATGGGACAGAATTGAGTAAAAATTCAGTTCAGAAAACTATCCAGACCCTGAACACAATTATGACAGCAACTGTTGTCATTCTGAGAACATTCCTGATGTCTCGCCTGAATATTCTATTTTTATTTGGCACCCATGTATCATGATGCCAAGATACTTCGACATTACCATGTTATAATGATACAGGTTGAAAACTGATTCACAGCAATTCACGTTTCAGCCCTTTCATTGGGACAATGTCCACACACACCATACTTGAATACTGCCGTCCACTCACTCTTCACCTCTTTTCACATTCACAGTGAATGAAGCGAACTTGCGCACGCACTTCCACTTCCACGTGGAATTTCCTTGAAGAGTTCGTTTTTTGTTTTTTGGGGTTCATTTTTTGTTGCACTTGCTTTGTGTATCAGATCATACGACGTCATATCACGTACCTAGGTACGACTAGTACTACCGGTACACACACTCTACTGCATCAAAAAGGATCGTTGGTCTGATGATCCTTGACAACAAAGATCGTCGGACGCAACTAGTAGTCTAGGTAGTAGGCACCTAGAATCGTCACCATGGCTCCATCGCAACAACATAAATCTACTGCAGTGGTACTCCTGACTACTTTTTTCACTCTGTCCCAGATCGCTTCTTCTTGGGTGATAAGGCACCAATCACAGTTTCAAGATCAACGTTCCTCCAAAGAAATATTTTCCAGTAACCGGCCAACGGCCAAATCACTGTCTCAACGGCACCTTCATTCCGCTGCCATCTCTCCACTGGTCCCTCACGGTGATGAGACCTTTTCATTATTGTATCACAATCACGATGATGTTAAAGTGACATTGTTCTCCGACACATACACCAGAAGGGCTGAGGAACCGGATGGCGTTGAAAACAACTGCTTGACATTACAACGGCTGTGTCAACACTTCCAAGCCTCCCCCTTGGACTTGCTAAGATTCGATTCGGCTGAATCCGATGGAGTACGAGGCATGTACTTGAATCGATCTGTTCAACGAAATGATGTATTGCTCCAACTCCCGCTGGATGTGTGTTTGGTCGATGAAAATTATCCCGAGTGGTTGTCCAACGCCTACGACAGCAGTCAATGGGCCACTCGCCTGGCTGCTTCCTGGTTAGATGTATTTTTGAAATCCAACACTGAAAACGATGGTCTTCATTTGTGGCTATCCTTGCTACCGGACCCCGAGTTTCTACAGGCATCCCTTCCCGTTCATTGGCCGGAAGAGGTGGTGGCAAATGCGCGATCCACAAGTTTAGAGCTGGCAGTGGATACTGCCTACTTTGCCCGGGCCGAAGCGGTACAAACATTGGTGACAGGTCTACGATCATCGCCATTTTCCCAGGACTGGAGCCAAGAAGAAATGTCGAAGTTGGCACATCGAGCGCTGGACGTCGTTCAAACGAGATCATGTCGACTGGAAATGGAACGAAATAGGCATTGCCGAGTGTTGGCACCCATCTTTGATTTCATCAACCATGGATCGCAAAACATGAAAAGTGACAATGACCAGCACGTTGATGGCCACGCCAATGCGGCTTTTACCAGGGACGGAAATTCGTTGGTCGTCCGCGCCTTGTATGATTTGCAACAAGATGAGGAAGTCTTGATAGATTACGGAGACAGTGCTCGTCCGGCATGGAAATGCTTACTATCCTATGGATTTGTCCCTCGATGCAACGACTCCAAGGCAGAGGACAACTTGGCGGAGGTGTACATGATGGGACAGCGATACGAAGTGTCGGCAGAAACGATTCCGGTGGACATGGTCGTAGATGTGGCAGCTGCTACTGCTACTGACCTGGATGCACAGAACATTCCAAAACTGCCGTTCAACACACCTACTGGGCCAGAAAACGTAGTATTGACGCCCGAGGTGGCCACTCGGATCGCTGAACGATGTGAGGAAGTGGGATTCTTTATGCTTTTGGTACCTGAGCTTGATTCCTATCAAGATTTTGACGAGGAGGAGGATGTGGACCAAGCTTTGGCATCCTTGGCGCCAACTGAGGTTCTATCGCATAGTTTGGCGGCTTCGCTACGCTGGTCACAACACAAGGTTCTGATAGCGTGTGCCGAAGGATTGCGACGGTTTGTGGCAGAGGAAGAACTGCGAAAGGATCGAACATGACAATCAGACGAGATTCTGCAGCAGAGTTCGTAACGACGGGCATTCTAATTTTTGTATTTCTGTTATTTCAAAAGTATTTAGTACCGAAAATTTGTTGGTCGTGTTGTCGCTTTCGTTCGCTTCGTTGTGTAATTTCTACCGACCCATCCGGTCGAATGTTTGGACGATCCAATCGGTTGGCATATGGCGGTTCCAAAACGGCCCGTTCTGCTTCGGTCAGGCCTTCGTACATTTTTGCGGGCCAACCACCTCCTTCGTGCCCAAAGTAACTCCGCCCGTACACATTTGTGGCCGGAGAAAACCGAAAGAGTGCTGTGCGTCGTTGTCGATCACTGGTCCAAGATTTGGCGCCATGAACTGTCCCTTCACTAAATAGGATGACATCGCCGGCCTTGGTGGCCGGTTGGATAATGTACTCTTCATACTTTTCGCCATCCACCATTCCCTTGGGCATTTTGAAGTTGGACTTGTGAGATCCAGGAACGATGCAAAAGCCTCCATCACCAGGATTGTGGTCCTCCAAAATGACATTACAACCCAAGAGGGACGATCGGATGGTGCCATGATGGCAGTGGTATGCCAGGTGCGGATTGTATTCTCCTGATGTACAGTCGATCGTCCCTCCGTGCAACTGAAACCCTTCGGATCCCTTGTTTTGTGCCAGAATCAATGGCAAGTGATCCATGCGATATCCCTTGCCGAGAATGCCGTGAAAAAGTGGTACCAATCGAGGATGGGCCAGGATGGATCGAAAGACTCGCGATTCTTCGGGTCCCCATTCAAGACATTTACCAAGATCCATGCGTCCGGGACCCTGGCCGAAAAACTTAGTCCCCTCCTTGGCATTGCGCAAATCGTCATCGGATCGTTCCACCATTTCGTGCGCATGGTTGTCAATGGCTCGGTTGGCCGCCGTTACTTCTTCTGGTGTCAAGACACCTCGAACAATTAAAAAGCCGTTGAGATCAAAGAGATATCTCTCGTCTTCGGTCATTTCCAAAGGATATTCTTTTTGCAAACCGGCGGTGGTGCTTAGGTCTGTCATGTTGGTTGTTGTGTCCGTTGTTGCAACCAATGTGGATTGAAGGCGTGTCGTTATTGTTTTGGGTGTTTCAGTCTCACTGGAGGTTGCAATACGGGATGTTTTGACGCTGATGGACCGTCGAGAGAGAAGAGAGAACGCTTGAACCGGAGAGAGTGGCAATCGACCGACAAGCAGATTCGAAAACATCCAAACGACAAGCAAAACGAGAAAAAATTCAGGATGGGAACGTTTGGCGCTCATTCAAATCTTGAAGAAAAAAATCAATCAGTGGTCTTTTATTTGGATTCTTCGGTTGTTGAAGATGGTCTTGACTTCGGAAGAGTGTCGGGTCGATTCCGCAAACAATGCAAAAAGGATGACTGAAGGTACATTGTAATTAGCGAAATCAATGCTTCTCTTTTTCTTGTCGTGAGTGCGAATGCGCTGATGCAAGAGGAAGAAGAAGAAGAGATGATGATGACAGTGATGTTGTTGCGTGCATTCGATACTTCCAATCGATCAAATCCCAAGGTTCGCCAAAATGAGTGAGTCAGAGTCAATCCCCAGTCCCCAGTGACATCAACATGATCAATACGTCGTAGTGATACTACGGTAGTGGTGGCGATTCTCTCTCTACGGTGTAGTCTACGGTACCGGTAGTAGTTGCCGACACGTCAAGTCACAGTGGTAGATAGAATTACCGTAGTAAATCATTTGCTACGTGTTACTGCTTCCGCAAAAGCCATACTTCTAGAATATTAATCCCTACCACCTGCTACTAAATGTTTAGTGGCATATTACAACTCATACAGAACGTCTTCTCCCTGCAAGAGGCATTTGAGCAGAGGATAATCACCTACACCGCCATCTGCCGAAGAATGGATGTCCCAATCCAGACTGGCAACCAAAGCTCGATGAGCGTCCGAAAAAGCCCGTTGGACTTGATTGATGCGAAATGCATTGCGTCCAACATTGTTGCTGGCTGACAAGGGATCTTCCACGAACAAGGGATCAAAGGTAAAGGGACGGACGTGATCAAAAGTGGATGTTGCATCGTTAATGGTACGATTGTTGTTGTTGTTGTGCTGGTCGGAACGAGGTGGGACGGGGTTGCGATGCACAAAGACACGTCCACCACCAGTGCCGCCACCTGATGCAGACGAAACAGATCCTGGTGTGCCTGGGAAACGCTGCTGTCTCTGCTTGCTGCCATCGACGCTTCCAGTTTCGCTAAAGCTATTGTGACGACGGAAAGCGCGGTGTGGCATTTGGGTCGGGAGATTCACCACAACACGTTGGTGTGCACGTGTGGAGCTCTTCCACTTGGGTTGCTCCGGGGGGTGGTATCCGTTGGCAGTGTAATGGTTGGCTCTGGCAAAGTACCGACGGCGCATGACTGAGATCCCAGTTGCACGAGGATCAAAGAAGTTCCCATAGAAGTCTAAAAATCCCATCAAGAGGGATCCCGAATCACCAGTGGAGGGCGATTGTTCCTGAAGATATCGAGCAAGCATGAGGAAGAGGCAATACGATGATAGTCCACCAGTGTATGAAGTCAAAAGTCCACGATCCAGCAAGAATCGTTTTAGGACCAGCATGAGGGGACGGATCAAAGGTAGCTCGTCCAGGATCGCTGCTACCATTTGGTTGGCTTCCAATCCATGGTGTTCGGGGCTGTCAAAACTAATGTCCAATTGAATCACGCGTGCCCGAGTGTCTTTGGTGGAAACTTTGATGACTGGTACAATCGTGCGTTCGATAAGCTTGATAGATCTTGGATCAATCCAGGATTCACCCTTTAACTCTCGTGCAAGAAGCTTTTGCGAAGTCTCGTTGATTGCATTTCGTCCTTCTAATACACCTGGAGCCAAGGCCAGATCTTTCTTGTGCACAGCTGGAAGGCAAACGACAAAATCAAGATCACTGGACGGTAAACAGAGCCCAGACATGTAGCTGCCGTATAATTTCACCTGAGCTCGCGGCCAGATCGTCTTCACAAGCCTCGAGAATCGTTCTACGGCAACTTTTCGTTTCCCATCAAGCTTGCGAAGTTGAGAACTTGTTGCATTCAAAAACTGCAAAATGTCTTTTGTCAGGCGCGATTGCAAACCATGCGAATGGATCGAATCGTACATCGGTATCGCACCAGTGATCGGACCAGTTGACAACGCACTGGTGCTGTTGTTGAATTCAACGGAAGCGTCCGATCCAGCGATTGTCTGGCTCGAAGACATTCGTCTTCCAACCTCAGCGCGCGAATCCCTGGACCTAGAAACAGCTTCGTAAACATCGTCTTCACTGACTTGAGACTCGTACTCTCCTCTGTGGAAGCCTGCGTCACTCATGGGGCCTGGACGTAGATTGTTCATGCCACGGAAGAAAGGTTGCATGCCATGAGGATCAACAGAACCAGGCCTGTATACCATGGGAAGTGCGTAGGCGTCTGGATAATCCATTGGGGCGGCGGCAGTAGCTTGCTGAGCCGCCAGCGTTGCCTTGAGTCTCGCGACCTCCGCCCCTAATGTTAGACACATGTCTCGGAAATTATTCCTTTCCTCTCGAATGGCATTGAGCTCCTCGGATTCGACGCGCTGAGAAGCCAACGAAGTAATGGTAGTGACTTCATCCTTTGCCATGGATGGGCTGTCAGCATCTTCGTTGTGCCATGTCTGCTGATCTTCTCTCTCCCCATCCAATGCCGTCTCGCTGCGAGCACACAGGTCCCTGTTACCACTTTGCGCCCGCAGACTAGATTCCATAACATGGAAACGAAAATCAACGTTTGCGGCCTTTGTCGAAGCGATTGGTCGAGCCAGGGATTTAACAGCGACTGCCTTGTATGTTTGCGTTTCAGATGGGCG
This sequence comes from Nitzschia inconspicua, assembly GCA_019154785.2. NCBI lineage: Eukaryota > Bacillariophyta > Bacillariophyceae > Bacillariales > Bacillariaceae > Nitzschia > Nitzschia inconspicua. Next base: position 1,707,207 of record JAGRRH010000013.1, on the reverse strand, counting down.
AGCAGGCTGAACTGATCGTGGCCGTCGATTTTGCTTAATTCTTTGGTCATCGCGAAATGCGTGGATTCTCAGGTCATCTCTTGACCAACTGGAAGTTAATCCGTTTTTTGAGGGTGGTACGGGAGAGCTGGGAAGACTCCCATGACCCGGGAGAGCCATTATATGAGAGGACAATAATCCCTTGTGTCGGGCTGGGGTTGAGTTACCATCTTGATGTAGATCTTTGAGGTCAGCCAAAGAGAGCAAGATCGGCGACAGAGTTGGTGGAGGAGTCACGGGAGCTTCTGGTGACGGAGAACGACAATCGAGAGCTGACATCTTCGAGTCTGTGCTAGCTTCTGATATGGGTGTGTTGATCTTTTCTGGTACCACTGTGTGGCTGCCTTCGATACCATCTATCGCGGTGGTTGTGGGGACAATGCCGACCTCTTCGAGCACGTCAATTCGCATGTCCTTCGAAGCATCGACGACGCCAGTGTCACTATGCTTTTGGGATGATTCGCCAGCCACTGAAGAGCTTGAATCTTCATCTGCTTCATCAACGATGTCTTCCATGTCTTCGGGATCAGCGATCAAGGTTGTATCGATGTACGTCGACGAAGCGATAGAAGCAGCAGTCGATGCTGCCATCAATCCATCGTCGTCTTCATCCTCAACTACGCTATCCTGAGATGAAAATAAATCGCTGAAAATGCTTTCGTCTCTCGCATGGTAGCGATTTAAAAACGTCCAGTCGCCTCCCCCGTTGGCGCCAATCCCACCAATGTTTTCTCCCATTTTCAGGTACGGACCCATAAAGAAGGGATCTTGGTAACCAGAAGTTAATCCTACGTTGTGAGGTGAATAGTGCATCGAATAATCAGGAAATGGGGCAAACGAATAGGGACCAGCTTGATATTGGTTAGGCGGCTGCTGGTAGGCAGTAGATAGAGGTATTCCCCACGGTGCAGAAGACTGAATGTTTCGGTACTGTTCTGTGGCTTCAAAATCAAAACTCGATGGCCTGCCAATAACCCCGGTACTTCCATGGGTAACTATTGACTTTCCAGCGTCGGGTGGAGTCTTTTCGTCGAGAGTGGTTTCAGTCTTTTGCTGTGTCCTCGCTTTGGTTTTGCTGATACGAGAACTGTCTGATTTGTCAGAGCTGTGCGTTGACAGCTGGGTCTTGGTTCGTTTGCGTTCTTGCTTTTTCTTGTCAATCTCACGTTGGTCAACAAACTTGGGAGTCCTAGGGAGCCCAACTTTCTCAAATGCGTCCTCCAACACTTCATCCAAAATACCAAGGACCGTAATGATGTTCTTGTTTCGGTCACGGGGTGATGTGCCATTGTCTGGGAAGTCTATCAATGAAGCAGTAGTGAAATGCTCCTCCTTGCTCTCGTGCTTCAAATCCCTCCCAGTCCGTTCTTCTTCGTCGTCTAACTCCCCTTCAGAGTCAGCAGGGATGACTGGAAGCGGCACGATGCTGCGAGAGGACTTGGCCTTTCCCTTTCTTTTCTTTTTCTTGTTGCGTTTGGTTTTTTGCTTCTTCTCTCTGTGCCTATCATTCCCAACGACTCCACCATTCGTGACACAAAAAAGTTCCTTGCCAACCTTAGTCGCCTCTTGCTCCTGTTCCTTGACCAGACAGAATTCAAATTGGCCAAGGACGATGGACTGAAACCTGCTGATGTAGGGACAACCGACTTTGATCAAGGGTATATGTAGGAGGGCTTCAAGTGTGAGCTGAGGATTTCTCACGGAAGCAAGAATACCCGGGTCTTGATTCAAAAGACAATTATTGATTAACGACCATATCATTCCATCACGAAGGAATACCATCTGAGATTGGGCCTGCTCCCAACGGAGGGCATCTTGTAGGCCCAGGCATAACGATTGCTTCAAAACCTTGTCCAATACCGTTCGACTATAGTTGTTCCATACTCCAATCCCTCGTATCGATGATCCCAGTGACGCCTCTTGTCGTTTAAAACGTCGATAGGATTCCCAAAGCGCTAGCTCGTAGCGACTGGCAAGATACTTGCTCAAGGTAAACCAGCATCTAGTCGGCTCCAGCCACGGTGCATAAAAATAATCATCTTTTCGTGGTGTCATTTGCAGAAAACTCCCACGGGAGGCCACCTTGAGCATTCGGAGTATGTGTTTAGCGTTCCCTACCCTTTGGTCAGCAACAAAGCATGCCGTAGGTTGTTGTTGTTGTTGTTGTTGAGAGGCTGTTGCAGCCATACCCTGTCGTCCCAGTCTCGTTCCCCGAATTATGTTCTCGTCAGCCTGTTGTTGTTCGACGGTAGATCCAAGACCATAAAACTCTCCCCATGGAGATATTGTCACCAATTTGCTGGCTTTGACTTTATAGCGACGGCGTTGCTGTTGTAAAATAGTATTGGCAGTTCGAGTTCCCCGTCGATTATTTGTGGTATTGCTCCTACGAATAGTAGCCTCCTCGTCGATTCGAAACCGAAATACTCGCGGCTGTGTCCAGCGTAGACGGTCTTCTTCTCGGTATGCATAATCCAACCGAGCTCCTCTTTGACTGCAGGGATGGTACCCCATGGCTTTGTTGTGAATTGGAGTGGGAGGAGGAGATTGGAGCCTGACCATTTCCAACAACAAGTCGTATTCATGGGAGGAGGAGGAGTAACCATTCGAGGGCTGTTGTTGAAACGCAAAGGCCATTGCATCTAAGAGCTCCTCTGTCTTCAAGGACAATACCCATGCCTGAAAATCATGCAATTGTTGCTTGGTACTGCTCATGATGATGACACGAATGTGTTGTTACACACACGCACACCGAAAACACTGACTGTGAAGTTTGTGAGGTCCCTCAACTCTACTGGCGCATATTCAGAGCCGCACATAGGACAGGTACTGTCAAATATTATTATAATATTTTCCGAGTCAAAGGAATGGGTAGATGGCTGCTCATCAGTCAGATGGTGAGTATATGAGACAACACCAACCTGCAGAGCAGAAAAGTTGTTGTGGAAACTGTTGTATCATCATACAGTGGAGGGGGCATTACCAATTACCAGGGCGGGTCAAGTGATCACGAAAAGTGGCGAGTCACGAATCATAACAGTCGATCTGGTCGAAGATCTCACGATGATGGTCGCACCCATCCATCACTTCTAACTTCTAATGAACGTGTTTGCGTCTTTTTAACTGTGGAAGACGACGATGGCTGGAGGTAATGGTATCGATACCATTTCATTAACGACCATTATTTACTTGTCCAGCAGAAAGATAATGACGATATTACTGTATGTAGTGTCGTTGCTTCTGACGCTGCCATTTGACAACGTCACAACAGCTTGGATCCAGAAAGACACGTTCCCAGTATTTCCAAACCATCCTACGTCTGGGCTTCCGTGTCGTCTACGGTATCGCACAAGAAGTCAATGTCGTCCACGGTCCCTTCGATGGAACTGTCTACATTCTATGATTTCTCCGGGATTCGACGAGGATCTATTGAACACTCCGCTCGTTGTTTGGGAGCTAACATCGTTTCTAACCGACGACGACGACAAGTCCCTTCTGTGGTGTCCCGTCGATCCAGAGTCCATCGGCAATCCAGCGTTGCAGGCAGCCAAGTCAACCTACAATTGGTCTCGCAACTTTGTTGGAAAGTTAGAGCTATGCCCATGGGCCAAAACCAGCCTCGAAACGCCTGGTGCCATTCAATTCTTTGTCGTATCGGGAGAGTTCGTAACCGATGAAGCCACGGCACGTCGAATCGTGGAAGAGGTGGCTCGACGATTCGTTCAAACGGTCCTTCCTCAAGATATGCATATGGGGCCTTCTTTGCTGGAAAGGGCTGCCATCTATTTTGTCTTGTTTCCAACCAAAGATTCGAGTCCATCCTTCTTTGTAAACGACTTTCCGGAATTCTACAATTGGTTCTTCGAATTGGAAGAACGATGGGACGACGACGACTTGCAAGATATCATTGCTGCACCATTCCATCCCGATTGGGAATTTTCTGTCGACGACAACAACGAAGAAGAGGAACAACAACAGCGAGCGTTAAGTTACGAAAAGAAATCTCCTGTCCCACTTGTTTCGCTGGTCTCAGCCCGTGTGGTGGACCAAGCAGGAGAGTCTGTCACTGCCAAGATTGCCAGTCACAACCAACAAATACTTCTTGATCAAATAAACCAAAAGAATGGAATTGACACTTTGAAACAATTGTGGATGACAGCACTCTATCCTGAGTCACGGGCTGAAAACTGACAAAACGTTAACTTCCGATTGAAAGATCGGTAGCAGTAAAGAATTTCGAATCATGTTAGTGCAAGGGATGGAACGATTACTGATCCGATGGGGGGGGGGGGGGGGGGGGGCTTGACCAAATTCACTTGTATCCGCTGTCGACTAAAAGAGGTTAAGGATTTCTAAAGCAGCCGAGACTAGTATACAATGGCAATGCGGTGGTTTCTAGTTTCAAAATAATTATTTCTAATCTTCATGTCGTTTCATTGCATTTATAGACCTTTTCACCGTCACGACAGCGGACCCAGTGAAAGAAGGTTGCGGCAGTCTATGACGAAGGTCAGGTTCTACAGTCGACCTACATGATGATTCAGAATCAAGATCTCGAAATCACTAAGGCTTCATCGCTTTCGACTCAACAACCTGACGTCAACAACTACAAGAAAATGGAAAACTTGAAAGAGTTGATTCTTGAGAGATGCTTCCTTTACGAGGAGCCACAAGTTGCCTGACTAATTCGTGGGAAACGCCTGCCTATTTCTCGGAGCGATGAACGACGGTGACATGATTCTCAAGATCCTGCTAATCCCACCATCTGGATGAGTATGGAGAGTATTCTTGGTCATTGCGAAACGGATCTGGATCATACTCGGTACTATATTGTGGCTGCCTAGGATCATATGCGATACGATGGTTGGCAAATATGTCGACCGGAGACGATTTCCCATGTTTTTCGACGGCAACGCTATTCAATTGATGGGACCTACTTTTATAAGCCCTAGCAAACTCCGTGTAAGCTTGACGTAGTTCTGTTATGTTACGGTCATCCGAACTACATGGATAGTCCATCGATTTGGGAGAAAGAGAAACCGGTGGATCGATGGGAGAATACATGGTATAGTCGGCTTGAGGATCATCGTTGCAAAAGTTTGGGCTCGATGGAATGTATTGCTTAGATTGTCCCGTAACAGCAGAATGTTCCTGGGCAATGCACCATTGAGGATGAAAATTTGGCGAAGTAGGAAGTTCAATGTATCGTGGACGTGAATGAAAATAGATGGAGTGATACTGATCACTGGCGCTTCCAGGTGTTGTTACCACCGAAAGTCCGTAGCTGTTCTTTGAGTTACTTTTTGGCTTTTGCAGGTTTGGATTTGTTCCATATTTTCGATCGTGTTTTCCTTTGGTAGTGCGACGTTGGTTTCGGTAGAAGTTTTTGTGGGCCTTGGAGCTGGTCACTCTGCTGTTCTTGTAGCGGGGTGGGTAGTGACTTATTGCACTGCGTCCACCTAACGAAGAGGAAGCGTTCGAGGCATGAAACAGATTAGCACTAGATCTATATGGTTCAAGGTACGACGCTCTATCATCCCTCATATGTGACGACATGATTAAACTTTCGTCATGTCTGAACTGACGAAAACCCATGGGGTAGGAGCTATTTCTAGTGCTAAGCATGGCAACGTCAAAGAGGTACTTGTAGTAGAGAAAAACGGCAGTAAAAGGTGATTGGTATGTCTAATCTACTTTAATTTTTCACTCGTTTTTTTACTTTGCCGAGCATTGACAGTGAATGATGTTCAACTTTCGTTTTATGGAAACGAGCATCACAAGTGTTTGTGAGAAAATTGACAGTTGACCGTGAATGCAAGAAGAGATAATAAAAAGTCGTAAATAAAACAATAGAGAAGGGATGAATGTGCTCGCGTGTACGAAGCACTTCGAACGCCACGATTGAAAGTGTTCATGAATTGTGTTTGACTCATTCGACCCTTTGTCTCCAAACTATTTCAGTCGATCAAGTCAATTGACCGAACGCAACTAATACTGTCGTACTACTACGGTATGTAATAATGTTGCACTTCAAAATCAAGAAATAGTCTAGACTACCTACTCTCTACCAGTAGTGAAATGAAATTGGACTCACTGACAAGCAAAAATTAAAATAGAAACATCACTTGCAATTATGGTTTCAGCCAAAGCCATCTGTGAACTCGCATCAGTTGCAGGCCTGCGACTGACGACTCTCTGGACAAGAAGTAACTGACTGTGAATGTAAATGAAGAGTTCGTTCACTCATCAGATTAAGGTTGGCACAAATAATGATGATATTTCATCTCTTGAGAACTGGTGGTATGAACGAATAACAATCCTGTCTACGACATAGCTTCAATCACGCACCGCTACCCTTATACAATTTTCTCCTGGACGGACTCTTGAATGGCAGGTATCAAATGATCGAATACAGAAGCATCCTCGATCGTAGGTGTAATATTGTAGGGTTCGTCGTTAGCAATCTTGGACATCGTTCCTCGCAATATCTTGCCACTTCGGGTCTTAGGAAGTCCTTTCACCACTCGTACATTCTTAAATGCTGCTACTGGGCCTAGTTTGTCTCTCATCATCTCGACGAGGTCCTTACATATTCGGTCATAGGCTTCGGGCTGAATACCCTTGCTACACACAACGTACCCGAATGGAAGGTGTCCCTTGATTTTGTCCTTAACAGGAATAACTGCACAATCGGCAACACTTGGATGCTCCAAAAGGATCTCTTCCATGGTTGCCGTGCTCAATCGATGTCCAGCAGTGTTAATTATGTCGTCCGTTCTTCCCATCATGTAAACGTAGCCATCTTCGTCCAAGAAGCCAGCATCGCCAGTCACATAGAATCCCGGAAACTTCATTAGATATGTTTCAATCATCCTATCTTCGTCACCATAAATACATTGTAGAGCCCCTGGGGGGAGTGGAGTCTTGATCGCCATGGAACCTAATGTGTTGGGTGGTAGAACGATACCATCGTCATTCAAAACTCTGATGTCATAGCCGCACACTGGCATGCTGCACGATCCGTATCTCACCGGAACTCGCCCAAGCCCGACTGAATTTCCAACTCCTGGCCACCCTCTGTTTCGATCAAAAGAAAAAGGGGTCAGCACGGTTTATGCCATCCACCTCCCTTAGGAAGCACATTTCAAAAGTCTTACAGTTCTGTTTGCCACCAATGATCGATTGGCGGAGGGATATGGGGCAAGGCATGCTCCAAGTAGTGAATGGTCTCGGGGTCACAATGCTCTCCTGCTACAAAAATATTCTTCAATGAACTAACATTGTATTGTTTCACCAGCTCGGCCTCTGGATCGGCCTGCTTGATAGCACGAAATGCGGTCGGTGCGGTAAACAAGGATTTCACGTTGTACTCTTCAATAATTCTCCAGAATGCACCAGCATCGGGAGTTCCAACCGGTTTGCCTTCATACAAAATAGTAGTACATCCATGAAGCAGTGGCCCATACTGCAAAGGAGGAGGTCCATTTATATTTTGAGAAACAGCAAAGATCAAATTAACCTGCTCGTAATGAACGTCGACTGCTCACCGCAATGTAACTATGTCCGACCACCCAACCAACATCACTAGCCGTCCAAAAGACGTCTCCTGGTTTCATACCATAGAAATTGCTCATGGACCACTTGAGCGCCGTAGCATGTCCGCCTGTATCTCGTACTATTCCTTTGGGCTTTCCTGTCGTCCCGCTGGTGTAAAGAATATATTGTGGATGTGTCGATGGCACAGGAACAGCATTTGAAGGTGTTGCTGTCGATACGAGATCATGAAAGTCGACATCCAGTGGTCCAAGCTCACACCCTTGAATGTCGTGACGCTGTACCACTACCACCTTTTCGACCTTGTGATTGGATATTTCCAATGCCTTGTATAGTATAGGTCTGTATGGCACAACTCTGGTCGGTTCGATGCCACAGGATGCGGTAATGATGACTTTGGGAGTCGAATCGGAAATGCGACTAGCCAGTTCCTGAGCAGCAAACCCTCCGAAGACGACGGAATGGATTGCACCAATACGCGCACAGGCTAGCATAGCAAAAATGGCTTGGGGGATGAGAGGCATATACAGGACCACGCGATCACCGGGTTGTACGCCCAATTCATCCTGCAACGCTCCGGCCAGGGTGCTCACTTGGTCCAACATTTCTCGATATGTATACCGCTCCTTTTTGTTGCCCGCTAACGGAGAATCGTAAATCAAAGCTACTTGATCTCCTCGTCCATTCTTCTCAACATGCACATCCAGGCAGGTGTAGCAGGCATTCAAAGTTCCATCTGGAAACCAGTCGTAAATATGTGGATTGTCAGGATAACGTTGCTGCAGAACCGTTTGTGGTTCTTGGAACCACTCCAACGCACGAGCAGCATCTTTCCAAAAGCCTTGCAGATCGTGCAGACTACGGTTGTATTCATCTTGGTAGGCACCAAACTCTCCACGTATACTTTCCCGCTTCAATGGTAGATCTTTGTGATGATGATTATGTTGCAGATGATTTGGTCCATGGTTAGTCGACGAAGAAAAGGTTTGGGACACGAAGAATGTTCCTCGATGGGGTGGCTTTATCGACAGGTCATGGCCAAATATGAAGCGACGATGACTTGGAAAACGACAGATCGCCCCTAAGATCCGCCGCCGCTGCGACAGCAAGTGTTCCATGGCCGTGGACGAGGAAACAAAAGACATACGTTTAATAGTAAATCAACTGGTAAATGCCGGACTGTTATGATGCAGTTCTGCTCTATTTTCGGTGCAGCATCGCTGCTTTCGACTCTGCAGTTAGTGAACGGAACAATAATACACGATTTACTACCGTAAGAGTCGTAGTAGTAACTGTAATACCGGTATTCGAGAATCTCTCAACAAGCCGTACAAAGCTTTCGTACTAGATGTCACACTGACACTTTCGCAACACATCCGAATTGACTGTGTGTTCGAATTAACTGCGTACGACTTATTAATACATCAGACATGCTTATTTACGTATGATACCGGTATCATCCGGAAAATCAGCCCGTCGTCGAAGAACTGACCGCGAGAAGTGAGAAAGTAGTATCTTTGCATGTGGGGGATAGGTACGGTACTGCGTACCTGTACTACTACTACTACGTATTATTGATACGAGAGTGAAAGCTTGGGAAGAACAGGATGGAGATTATTGCGGTTCAACGCATTCGCGACCAATCAACGGATCGCTAACAGTACGAGTGAACGGCTAGTAAAATTTAAAGTGCGTTAGAATTAGGAAAATGGATCGATCAATATAATACTGCGTAATGAATCAAAGGAACGGTGCTTACTAGTCGTACACACGAGCCTTTCGTCTTGTTGTTATCTCTTCATCCAACTATTTCGAACGAGCACTGCCAACCGAATATTATCTGTCCTTGGACAACACTATCGTTCCGCCAGCAAAAACGACAGCAACAGCTATCCTTCATTCTTCTCAGACAAACCGCCAGCATGATGGTCCAACCACCTCGGCTTCGAGACCAACAACCCGGCGGCAGGTCTGCTGGTACCACCACCAGCTACATTGTCGAGTCTCGAGACTATGAACAGCGGCATCGTTGTCAACTTGATGATGAAGAGGCCTACTATGCCGATCACAGCGACGGCCGAGGATCATCTACCGAAGATTCGGAACGCCGAGAACAAAATATTGACAGAAATGAACATAACACCATTGACGATTATGGCGTTGAGCTGGTCTTAAACCAAACCACAGACAGTCAACGTGCTCGAGACATGATCGTCCCGGGATCATCCAGACGCCGAAGAGGACCCTCGCCATCCAACAACTCGCCTTGTCAGGACGTTTCTAGTCACAACAACAACAAAACCAAAAGTGAGCGTCAGCCCATTATAGTAGAAACAGTGGACAGTCAGAGTGTCGCAAGCACTGCCGATTCGAGAGCGAGTAGCAAGCACAGTCAGCGTCCTCGCAACGCCATTGATAATGCTGCAAGTGTACAGAGCATGAAAAGTCACCAGTCCACCCGGTCTAGGTTCATGCGTGATCTGGCGCCAGATGGCGCCTCGGTAGCATCCAAGTCGGAGGGTTCTCGTACGTCTTTGCAGTCTCGTGCTCTCTTTGACGACACCTCTGAAGCCAGTTCGGCCGCGTCCGGAGGTCTCCTGTACCCACTGAAGGAGGGTGACACTATTTGGAGGGCGGCAAAAAGGGGAGATTTGAACGCGTTGAAACGTTTTCACAGTGAATCCAAAGTAGATTGGGCGGCAACGGATCAATTTGGAAATTCGCCCTTGTACTACGCCTGTCATTCAGGAGCCATTGTGGATATCAATGTGGTGCATTTTCTCTTGTGGGTGACACCAATACAAGAAGTCGATTTCGAAGCGTGCAAGAACCGTAAGAATAAGAGAGTAATGAAAATTCTCCACGAGTTTGAAGGGAACGGATATACCAATCCATTTCAAAGAGCAGAGCTTGACGAGGGCCGTCAGAAAAAGCAAGAGAAGGAGAGAAAAAAAGTTGCTGTACGTTCAATTATTGTGTTGTTTTCAATCGGACGGACTTGTTTTTCATATCTAAACCGAAATGTTGTTGTTCCCGCATATTGATGACATTCAGAGTTCTCGCCCTCCGCGACCTCGTTCTTCCAGCAAACCCTCGAGGAATGACGATGTGGAATCAGCTTCTATCGGAATAAGTATTAATGAAGACAAACCAGTGGTAAGGGATAAGGCCTTGCAATCAATAATGGAAGATGTCAACAAAATCCATGTCTCTCCTTCCAATGTCACCAACATGACAATAGATACAGATGACTGGTCTCTTGGCAGTATGCTGTCCTTTGGAAAGCAGTTGAAGCGCCGAAAAGGAACTGCTTTCGACAGGAGAGGCGGCAACAACGATGAAGCCTCCATTGGAAGCCGCAACAGTCGCACTGGGTCTTTGAGGATGAAGGACTCCTCGTTGAGGCGAAAAGTATCATTTGAGGACCACTCTTCTAAAATGAAAGCTGATTTGTTTGGATTACGACGTAGTCCAAGGGAGAAAGTTTCGCATGTTGACAACAAGGATGATGGCTTCCCCCCAAGAGTCGAGTACGAGGAGGACATTCACCAATGGACGATTGAAAATCACGTCGCCACAGACAATGCTAGTAACAGTAACATCGTTCTCACCATTCACGTCTTCGATTCGAACCAAAAGGTCGTCATTCGCAACTGCCATGGTGTCTCGGTGGACATTCGTGGTAAAACGATGAAGTCGGTCACCATTGCAGACAGCTCCGATCTGAACGTTGTTTTCGATTCCGTCTCTGATACCTGTGATATCATCCATTCCAAGAACATTGCTGCCGAAACAACGGGAATATGTCGTCACTTCACAATGGACCGCACCAAGGGGATCAACATTTGGTTGAATCGTGAAAGCAGGGACGTGTCCAAAATCGTTACAAGCAAATGTACGGAAGTTAGCGTTCTGCTTCCTATTGGTGATTCCGAGACGGACTATGAACGGCGTGAGCTGACTTTGCCGGAAAAATACACGCATCAATTCACCGGGGGTAGGATGAAAAGCCGAGTGTCGAGTGTTGCATAGCAGTGCCAAACATTGGTGGCGTGTACGCTTGCTTCGTTCCTGGCACTGAGTTTTTTTTCGCTGTGTTATTGTTGTGTTCGGTGGCTCGCCTCTGGGACTCATAAATTAATAATATCAATAAATGCGACTATGCGAGATGATTTTTTTGAAGTTTGCATGCACCTAAAGAAGAGGCAGCAGTGTCAATGAAAACGTGACATTGGCCTTCGCGCCCAATTCAAAAATCTTACTACTAGCTAGAGTATTATCTACCAACAGGCTAAAAAGACGCAAGTATGAGCAGGGGCGATTCGGTCGAAGATTTGTGAGCATTTTGTGATTGGAATTTGTTCTTTGCTACGACCAAAGCAAGCTCGACTCGACGTATCTTACGTCTAACGACTTATCTCTCTCTAGCAAGAGGGCAGAGAACACTATTATTTTTCCTTCTCTACTAGCTAGCACATCGAAGGGTTTTATCAACTTCACTGCAGGCAACCTTGATTGCTAATACTCCTACCTATCTAGGTAGGTACCGTAGGTAGATATTAGCTACTGTAGTCCACCAAGTTACTCCGAATGATACAGAGCGGTAGGACCCCGTTTTGGAGTCATCCGGCGACTCCAAAGAGTGACTGACAGACCGTGAGCGCGAGCATGGATAGGACCCCGTTGTGGAGTCATCCGGCGACTCCAAAGAGCACCCTCCAAAGAGCTCAATGTGGGTGCGCTGCGCAGGTACTGGAGGTGATTCGTTATTGTTGTTAATTTTCCTTTGGGGGGGGGGGGGGTTGCAGCAGCAGCAACCAACAGCTACAAACGCGCTTCTTCTTCGAAAGTTACCAAATGAAACGAGCGGCAGGAACACAGATGCAAGATAGGTCGTTGAACAGGCTCTTCGACCATGGAATCCCAGCATTGCATAAAGGGAATATTGGAATGCAGAGCTCCCCTCATGTCTATGATACCAACCACGAACCTGCCCTTGTCACCGTCGCGGAAGACGACATCTCCTTTCCGGAAAAAGTGTTTACTGTGCACGATGACAATGAGCAAAGCATGTTGCTGAAAAAGCTGGGCAAAAACGATGCATTTGAATACCAAACAGAAAGTGAGGTTCAGTACCTTGTTCAACTGGCATTGGAGGATGCTCTGGAGAGTCTGGGATTAACTGGCTTACTCCACATCAAGCCAGAAATTTCTGTGTTCGCCTATCGACCGGATATTATTGTTGTATATCATTCCATGAGAGGAATTGTTCTGGTGGTTGAGGTGAAAAAGCCTGGAACAGAAGTGTTTGAGTCTCATGATGTTGGGGGGCAGCTTTACGACTACCTCGTTGGTTTACTTGGGACCGGAATCCTCCCTTTTGGCGTTCTTTCAAGTTATGATGAAACTTGCATTGCTTATTTGGACGATGGCGGAGTCTCCAAGGGAATCTTAGAGAGGGTCATAGGCCAACTCAATTCTGAGATACCTCAGTCTCGTGTGCTTGGGGATGCTGATGTGACCATTAGGAGTGCGAGTGCTGGTGTTACTCGTAGTCCCGAATCGAAGTTAAGGAGAGTGTTTACGCGTCATCTGACAGGTATTCCTACCGGTGGTGCCTGTTTGAAGACTGAAGAGGACGTGGATGCCCAGGATGGACGCGATGGCGATGAGGAGACTACGGGGAGTAAGTTAGGCAAGGTGGATGGGGAGGATGCGGAAAAAGATCCCATCTATGAACGAGAGATAATCTACACTACAACATTTTCGGGGCGTAATGCTATGAAAGGGCTCATTTTGGCTATCCGATGTGCAATCGAGTCCTTGAATGTGTCGCAAGAAAAAGATGTCCCATTAAATGGAGATGGGGCCACTGGGGCTTGTGCATTGGTAAATGAAAGTGGTTTATGCTGGACAAAGCTATCTTCGTCCGTCAAGTTCGATTACTACAATTTCCCTCCATCTTCAAGTAAGCTCTTCTATTTGTGGAAAGACCTTGGGAGGGGGAGTAAGGGCCGGGTGTTCTTGGCCTGCAATTCAACTGGAAAGGTTTGTGCAGCCAAGTTCTTGCTTCTTGACCAAACCCTGTTGCACCGACAAGAAGACTCTCCAGCGGCAAGGAGAGCTGAGCGGGAAAGACAGATGGAGGCCAGAAAAGTATTGGCAGACTTGGAATGCTCTCGATGGACTGAGGCCTACAATGGTATATTCGGCAAGCAGGTGCGGGTGGTGAAATTGAACAATTTGTGGTGCTTGTTGATGCCATACTTTGATCCCGTTCAGCTACACGAGAGGATGTCTGTTCTGCCTGCCGTAAAGACTATCTTGTCAGATTTTAAAAAGAAGGGTCTTCGCTATGCTGATGATGACCTTCGGTGGCGACATATTGGGATGCGAGACGGGAGAGTCTATCTTTTTGATCTTGGATCGCTGGAGGTGGATGACCCCAAAAAAAAAACCACCATCGATGCCCAAATCAGCCATCTTAGCTCCAAAACAAACTAGTAAGAATTGCAGCAGCAGTGCAATTAATTAAAATGTTGACGATTGATTGCCAACACTTAACAAATTTAGCTTACCATGAAAGACTAAGGTTCACTGACTGTTAAAGATCTTCTTGTTTGGCTTCTGTCGGGGAAAACCAATAGTCATAGAGGATACTGAGAGGTTTTCCACGTTTTAATCAGAGTGGAAACCACTTCCATCTTGTGATGGATTTGAAGATTTGCTAAAACTAGACTGGAAAAAACTAGAAATGAAACTATAGTCTAAATTAATATCGTTGGTGGTGTATTCGGGTGCGCGTGTGGTGTGTATTCGGCGCGCACCCTTCAGCGGGTTTTACAGCTTCCATTAGCGCATATTTCATAGAGTAAAAGTGGAGAACTTTTCCAAAAAGCGGAGATTCGATTCTCCGTTTGTTAAAAGTGGAGAATGGATTAGTCATCCACGACTGGAAAAATTATGTCATGATATAAGAAGGATTTTCTGTGATAAGGTCGTGGGTCATTTAGTTGCCATTTGGGTTATTCTTCTTAGGGTTAAAGTTGTTAAAAACCAGGGTCCAGTGTAAAACGTCATCATGTTTATCCCACAAGGACACAAGGATACGTCGTATGACTCTGGTTGGACATACAAAGTAGTACTAACTGTAAGTACCTACCATAGTAATATCATACGATCAAAGAATCTTTGCGATCTTTCGCTATTTGCTAGTTTCAAGCTTACTCGTACTGTCGAACGTAGTACGTAGTACGTGTTTCCCTCCGATCACCAATGGTCGATGTGTATGAATGCATGAGTTCAGTTGCAGAAGAACGGAGGGAGCCTTAATACCTCCGTTTTTGAGCTATTTTTTAATATAGATTCTATATCCAAACAACGGCATTATTGCATCAACATAATTCTCTCATAGAATACTAACGGTCATGTTCTCTTTGCGAAACCTTGCCCTGATACTTCTTCTTGTCGGCGCCGCCGCCGCCATGAGCGACAAGGCAACAGGAATTTCCTTTGCCGACAAAATGAAGGACTTGTCTCTCTTTGGCGTTGGAGTGCGAAAGAAGGGCCCAATCAAGGTATATTCTGTGGGAATGTACGGTTCCGGATCCGTTGGAGAGACCCTATCGAAAATGTCCAAGACGGCTGACAAGAAAAAGGCCCTTGCAGCTTTGCGCAATGGTGCCCACGAATCTTCAACGTCCTTTGTCTTGAAGATGAATTTCAAAGTGGGAGCCGAGAAGATGGCGTCGGCCATTGCCGACTCTGTGACCCCTCGCCACAACTCTGCGTCGGATGTTGGGGAGCTAAAGGATTTGATCTTTTCCGGTGTGGCCGACAAGGGAGCTTGCGTAAAGGGCACTGTGCTTCAGTTTGATTGTAATGATGGCGTCGAAGTGACTGTCGATGGCAAAACACAGGGCAAAGTCCAGAGTAGTGGACTGGCCAAGGCCTTTTGTGATGTCTATCTGGATGACAAATGCGTCTCTCCTCCTTTGAGAGACTCGATTCTAGAAAACTGCTGTGCTCCATAGCTAGAAAATGGTACTATGCTAAAAGCCAAAAAACCGCTAGTTTACAATTCAGGCTAATACCATGTTACTGTCGTTGTTCTTCGAGACTGCAGTTGATCGCTCTTCCTTCCAAGCAGCGGCACCAAATAGTTCACGTCGAATCTCTGGCGTGATCTTGTGATGAAAGTGCTTCTTCATGACCAACCGCAACGATTCCCTCGCTTGATCCTTCACTTCATTCTTGTAGCGCTGCACAAAGACCAATAACGCTTGATGCCACAATACAGGAAGATCTCTGTCATCGTTGATGAAAGACGCAAAATGTTGCACCAAGCTACCAATTACCGGAACAGGCAAAGCATATTTCTTGTTCAAGAGCGTCTTGATGAAGATGGAGGCTGCACCGTTGTACTCAGTCATTTGCGCCAACTTGTGAATTGCTACGGCTGAATGGTGAACGGGAATGGACACTCGTTGCAGCACCGATGCCACAATAGCGGCTTCTCGCAACGTACATTCCTCTTTACAGAGAGGCAGGAGAATTCCTTTGAAAAAAGCGGCTGGCTTGTAGACGGCCTTCTTCAAGGAAATGTAGTAGTGATAGTTGAGTTTCTTGTGTTCGTAAATGTCGGCACGAACAGCGTCCAGCAAGACCAAATAATAAAATCGTTGTGCCATTTTGGGGTTGAGATTGGAGGCGAAAATGCGAGTTGCTGCGTACATGGCTTGAGGCGTCCAAAGGTCTGGTCGGGTCAAGTACAAGACTTGTTCCCAATTGCTCAGGGAGGGGATGACTTTGAAAGCCTTTGGCAGCTTTCCCGAAGTGTACCGACTCAAAATTTTGCCAATATCCGTATAAACGTCAACAACTTTTTGGGAAGGGGCGGCAGTTCTTCCTCTACCTCCTCTTCTTCAAACATACCTCCGCTATCACGTGCCTCTTTTTCCGCGATTTTACCCAAGATCAAGTCGGCCAGAGTCCTGCGTTCTTCTCCCGCCCCTTCCGAATTTTTATTCATGGCAGCGACGATTGCTTCATCTTCTGCAGAAATGCCAAGCGTTCCGTCTTTCACGTTGACGTAGCCTTGATCATTTTCAATATAGCTGTTGTGTCGACGTGGAGACAAGGGACAAGGAGTAGTGGTGTGAGAGGGACGCAAGAAAGTTGTGTTGATCAATGAAGGGAATTCATCAAATCGTAATTGCTTACTCTTCTTCCACTTCGTCAATAAAAATGTCTTCCACTTCTTCATCTTCTTCCTCGTCACTGTCCAGGGCTGCAGCCACATTTTGCTGTCGTTTGCCTTTTCTTTGTTGCTGTGTCCATCGACGCTGTTCTTCCAACTCCTCCTCCAAATCTTGTTCCTGACTCATTTCCAAGATGCGCCGCGACGTCTTTTCGTCCAAATACTCGTCATTTTGTTTGATTTCCTTGCTAGAACGGCGACGACGAGAAGGAACAGCATACTTGCCGCGATTGGCATCGCCATCAATCACTTGACCGAGTGGTTCATGACGGACCTGCTGTGAGTCCAGAGCCGGGGCTCGCAGCTTCTTTACTTTGGGCATGGCGAGAGTTGAAGTTTCGTGCTGCTGTTGAGAAAAATGGTCCCTGGCGACAACGACGACTGTAGTGCCGTAGTTGGTTTTACTGTTTGTACTGCAGCAGATGAAAGAAAAGAAGAAAAAATATTGACCCAGCCCATTCGTAATGAGGATGATCATGAGTTGTACCGTGAAAGCAATGGCTGACGATCTTAAGGAAGACAGGACAGACATCTGGAACTAACGACGGAAAGACCTCAACTTGACATTAACCCCATCCTTTACACTTACCTCTTCTCGCGGTTACTCGTTTCTCTGATCATCATCATCACATTCACATCAGCCTCAATCTCTAAAAACTGACAGTGAAAGCTAACTGTAACCTACAATCACCGATTTGCGTTCATTTCACTTTTTCTACTTCCTTCATCAGCTCATCTACTGACCACCATGAGTGTCTTTGCTGCTTTGCCACCTATCCTCCAACCCAAGGAGGAGGACATCCAAATGATGTTGTCCGCCGGAGTTCATACTGGAACTCGAAACTCGGACTCGAACATGGAGGAGTACATCTGGAGGCGCCGTAATGATGGTGTCCACATTATCAACCTTGGAAAGACTTGGGAAAAGCTTGTCTTGGCCGCCCGTGTGATTGTTGCCATCGAGAATCCTGAAGATGTCATTGCCATTTCTGCCCGCCCTTATGGTATGCGTGCCGTCTTGAAGTTTGCGCAATACACTGGTTCCCAATCTTTGGCTGGACGCTTCACTCCTGGTACCTTTACTAACCAGATTACCAAGCAGTTCCGCGAACCCCGTTTGTTGATTATTACCGATCCTCGAACTGATTCCCAAGCCGTTCGTGAGGCTTCCTACGTCAACCTTCCTGTCATTGCGTTTTGCGATTCCGACTCGCCTTTGCAATTTGTCGATGTTGCCATTCCAGCCAACAACAAGGGAAAGCTTTCCATCGGTCTCTTGTACTGGCTTTTGGCCCGTGAAGTCCTTCGCCTGCGCGGTTCTGTGAGCCGTGAAGGTGATTGGGATGTCCCCGTCGATTTGTTCTTCCACCGTGATGTGGATGAGCTCAAGAAAACCGAGGAAGAACAGGCCCAAAAGGTTGACGATGTGGCTGCCGCTGTTCCGGCCTACGATGATGGATTGGATGCCGCTCCTGTCATTGATTCCGAGGCCATGGATCCTGGTGCTGCTGCCGGATTCGATGCCGGTCCGGCTGATGCTGGTTATGCCGCTGCTGGCTGGGAGGGAGAAGCCGGAGCTGCTGGAGTTAGCGAATGGTAAAAAGAATTAGCAAGTAGTCGAACTCATTCTATACTTGAACCATGTATGTCATGTAACTGTAATCATCGAGATGTTTGAATCTGTAGAATGAAGTGTTGTGGCAAAAAAGCCATCTTGGTATCACGCCCGCCAATCTCTAGCTATCTGGTGGGATTCTCCGCTTCATGGTTGGTTGGACCGAACCTCGGATACTTCTTGCTTCTCACCTACCTAAACTCGTAAAGACTAAAGACCAAGACGTACAACTCTACAAACAATTGATTGGGAATGAAATCTAGCTAGAGAGGTCCGACAGGATTCGACCTTTTCGCTCCATGCACATCAAAGCGTCTAATTACTTATTCTTCACAAATACTTCATACGCACAGGATGACTAATCAATCGTGATAACATTTTTATCATTTACGAATATTGTTTTCTTGATACGATGATGTGGATACAGAAGAATGGAGTAGAATGAAAAGGAATTTCCCCGACCGTAGTCCCCCCCGAGTCGTAGGGTTCGCGCAAGTCATGTTTCGGACCACAAAAGAGATACAACAACAGATAGGATGTCTCGACCGATGGAGGATGATTCGTGTGCTAGTCCACCACAATGCATAGCAACGGACAGCTGAAACCAGGCAGAAGCAATGGAAATCCACTTATCGGACAGAGACACAAACCACGATGATGACGTAACAATGACCGACCTAGAGTGGGTGGTCGAGTCAGCCAACATCTTTATTTGTTGTTGGCACACAAATAACATTTTAGTATTTGGCCTTCTTTCCTTTGGTTGACTTGTTGATGAGTGACTTGTGAATGTGAGGGATGACACCACCACCAGCAATGGTAGCCTTAATCAAGGCATCCAGTTCTTCGTCACCCCGAATAGCTAGCTGCAAGTGACGAGGAGTGATACGCTTGACCTTCAAATCCTTGCAGGCATTTCCAGCCAACTCCAATACTTCGGCTGTCAAGTATTCCAAGATGGCCGACGTGTAGACAGCAGCGGTAGCTCCGACACGGTGACCTTGGTGGACGGAGTTCTTCAAGAAACGGTGAACACGACCAACGGGAAATTGAAGACCGGCCTTGGAAGATCTTGACTGAGGGGCCTTTTTACTAGTGGGGGCCTTTCCTCCCTTTCCTCCTTTTCCGCCCTTTCCTCCTTTACCAGACTGTGGTGTGGAAGACGAAGAGAAAGTGTTAGCAATATTGGTTTGTCACGGGGTCATTTTTGTATTCGCTGTCAACAAAGGTTTTCTTCTCTCTACTAATTAGGTGAATTGTGAATGTGGAAAAGAGGCAGCAGACAGTAGAGACAGATACAGATAGATCTCTGCAGTACTGTCATGTTACTGCAGCTGCGCAACCAACCCACATATTCCGATCATCGTCACTAGTAGCTCATACCGCCGTCAAGGGGATACAAGCTGTCTGTCTGAGATAAGATGAATTCGCGTGCCTCCTTTCGGCACTCCTACTCTTCGCTGCCTGACCAATCTAGTGAATGTGCTTTATCTGTATCTTGGGACGGCCACGTACCATTGTCTTTTTTTTAGTTTCTAAGGGTAATCGCTGCAAGGGGAGAAATCAAAGATTGGTCAAGTCGTCGAGAGTCAATCACACAGGCAGAAGAGGTGCTCGCAAAAGGGATGATTGTGTTGTTTGCAAAAAATACAAAAAATGTTGCGGAGAAAAGCCACGATTATTTACTGCTACATTCGCGGCGGCAAAAGTTGGGGTTCAAATGAACATGGCTTTGGCCGGCTGGCTCGTACCTAATTTGAATCGGAGCATTTTGATTGGTCCGACTTGTAAAGAGTGCGCCCAAAAAAATTTGGAGACTATCCTATTCCCAAAATGAATAGATAGGATAGTATTCTTTTCGTCTTGCAAAGATACCTTGGTACAGATGGGTTCCCCGCGAATCTTTTAAAGGCTTCGCCATTGGCCCACATCGCACTCTTCCTTCGACAACAGCACACATTACATCCACCCAGTCGATACGAGTCGTCCCCACACACAAACACACACCTCACATAATCTGTTGCTGTGGCAAGAGGAAAACACTATTTACTCCGTGTTTGGAAACGGAGAGAAGCTCGAAGCGAAGATCTCCCAAACTAGTAAAGACGAAACTAGACCACATACAAACAAGCAGTCGTAGCCTTCACCATTCATCAATAATGTCGACGAGTTATCAAAAGGATAACGGCGACGCCGACTTCGTCCCCATCAATGGCAACGGGCACTCAGCGCCCAGAAGCAACATGAAAAAGTGGATCTTCGGTGGTGTGGCGGCCATCGTCGT
This sequence comes from Nitzschia inconspicua, assembly GCA_019154785.2. Classification (NCBI taxonomy): domain Eukaryota; phylum Bacillariophyta; class Bacillariophyceae; order Bacillariales; family Bacillariaceae; genus Nitzschia; species Nitzschia inconspicua. Next base: position 1,686,456 of record JAGRRH010000013.1, on the reverse strand, counting down.
TGCACTGGTGGCCGTGGCAATCTTCCACAAGCCCGCTGGAAAATCCACCAAAGATGCCATGGCCAAGGCCGATTTGCCAGTCAGCGAAGATGGAACGTTGATGTTGTTCGATGATTTGAGTACGTTATCCCTCATGGGTTTTTGTTTGTTTTGGAGGGGAATTAATTCTGCGTTATTAACCGTGCGTCTTTCTTGTTTCGTTTCAGAGCGTTTTCTGCTGGAAGATTACGATGCCAAGTCCAACTTTGCCTCTTTTCTGCCTGGTGTGGGTGGATACTTTGGAAAGCCAGGTATTAGGACATATTTTTTGTTGGTTTGTTTTTCATTATTCAATGTCGTGTTCTCATTTGTTGCCTGTCTTTGCTGATTCTCGTCATCATATTAAAGTGTGGGCCTTTTATGTCAATAGAGGACAGGTCATCAGTACCTTTGGAACAGAGAGCAAAGATTATCCCCTTCTCGAATTCAACCCCGCCAACAAGGCCTATCAACTAACACCCTACATTGGGTTCCGTACTTTTGTTCGTGGAACCCGAAAGGGGGCCACTTCCGCCTTGCCAGGATCGTCGTTTCAAGTGGAACCATTCAGTGCGGGTTCTACTCGCAACTTGTTGGATCCCAAGGATGATCCCGATAAGCCCAAGCGTATTTTGTATGTCGGTACCAACGAAGTTGAAATCCAAGAAATTGATGGCGTCAATGATCTTACCACCGCTGTCAAGTATTTCATTTTGCCCGAGGAGGATTTCGCTGCCTTGATTCGTCGTACCACATTTACCAATACTGGCAATGCCGAGATCCAGTTGGAGATCTTGGATGGTTTGGCCAAGATTGAGCCAAGCGGTGGACCCTTGGACGGCATGCTTAAGAGTATGGGACGGACTCTGGAGGGTTGGTTTGGCGTGTACCATGCTGATGATACCTTGAACATGCCCTTTTTCAAAATGTCCACTGAACCATCGGATCAAGCCAAGGTGACCATCGAAGAAAAGGGACATTACTGCCTCTCCTTTATTGAAAGTGCGAACGAAACGGCTGCACTGCTGCCCATTGTTTTTGATAAGGACAAGGTTTTCGGCAAGTCAACAAGTCTCGAAAATCCCGATGGTTTGCTGGCTAGCTCGGTCGGTGATATTTTGGACAGCACTCAGTACGGCGATGCCAAGACTTCTTCGTCGTTCGCTGCCATTCGATCCATCACCCTCAAGCCTGGCCAGAACTTTACAGTCGCTTCGGTCTACGGTCGCGCTGATCACATTGATGAAGTACCAGGAATCGCCAAAATCGTCACAGCCCCCGGATTTGTGGCAAAGAAGTTTGCTCGTGCGCGGACCATGATTTCCGAATTGACAATGGGAGTTGAAACCAACACCACCAATCCCCTCTTTGACAGTACTGTCAAACAAATGTTCTTGGACAACTCGCTTCGTGGAGGAATTCCTACTATTTTGGGGAATGTTGATGCGGATACCACCTACGATGAAGATCCTAGTGTGAAGGTCTACCACGCCTTTAGCCGAATCCACGGTGATTTGGAACGTGACTACAATGCCTTCAAGATCGATCCTACCTACTTCTCTCAGGTGAGCGGGGAAGAAAAGCCGGACACTTGAGAATGAATGCTTTGCCTAACCCACATATTATAATCGCTTTCGTATTTCACCAATTAGGGACCTGGAAACTACCGAGATGTGGCCCAGAACAGACGGAATGATGTGACTTTCTTTCCCCGCATGGGAAGTTTTGATATCAAACAATTCTTGTCGTTTATTCAAGCCGATGGATACGAGCCTTTGACAGTTGAGGCACAGATCTTTGCGTATGAAGAACCAGACAAGGCGGACGAAATTGCCAAGAAAGTTACCACAGATGAAAAGAGTGCACAAGTCCTGGGAAACGTTTTGAAAGGCGGTCCCTTCCGACCTGGCCAGCTTTTCGAATTGTGCGACCAACTCCATATCAACCGTACTGACGACAACGAGGAATTCATCAACACCATTCTGGCCTCGGCCAAGGATCATGCAATGGCTGTTTATGGAACCGGATACTGGGCCGATCACTGGGACTACTACATCGACTTAATTGAGGCGTACTTGGCTATCTTCCCTGATGGTGAAGAAACTCTGATGTACGACAACGAGCTAGCATACTTCTTCTCTACCGCTACGGTTCGTCCTCGCGCCGAAAAGTATGTTTTGGATTACACCTTTGATGGAACAAGCAAGCATGTTATTCAACTTGACGCGACTTACTTTGATCAAGGCAAAGCTCAGGAGCAGGAAGACTTCCGAAACAGTAAAACAGGTTTGCTAGGAATCGAGGCTAGTTGGCAGCGTACAAAAGATGGTAAAACTTTCAAGAGTACTCCTATTGCCAAACTTTTCCTCCTTGCTGCTATTAAGTTTGCCATGCGCGATGCGTGGGGAATGGGTATTGAGTATGAAGGAGGACGTCCTGGCTGGCTTGACAGTATGAACGGTCTTCCTGGTATGGTTGGTAGCGGTATGCCTGAAACTTACGAGTTGCTGCTGTTGATGAAATATGTCAAGAAGGTCGTCGACTCCTACGATCGGGATATCGTTGTACCAGCCGAACTTGGAGATATGATTGATACCGTGGAGGCAGCCCTCGACGATTTGGTGGCAGCTTCCTACAAGGACGAATTCCCTCTCCCGCGTGACGTCCCCGATACCCTCTTCAAGTACTGGAATATCACCGCCACTGCCCGTGAAACTTACCGATCCGAAGTCGAATATTACTTTTCAGGAGAGACAACCATCTACACTGCCAAGACTATATCTAAGATCCTCAAGCGGTGGATCAAAGAAGTGGAACTTGGAATCGAGCGAGCCAATAGTTTCGGAACGATTGGTCACGGTGACGACGGAACCTCTGGTGTCCCTGCTTGTTTCTTCTCATATGATGTGACCGAATGGGAAGATACGGGGAAGACAAACGACCATGGTTTACCGTTGGTGAATGCGAAGGCCATGAAAGTCGGGACTTTCCCTATGTTCTTGGAGGGCCCCGTCCGATACATGAAGACTATTCAAGATGATAAAGAAAAGATGGAGGACATGTACGAGCGAGTCCTTGCATCTGGACTTCGTGATCACGGATTGAAAATGTACTATCTTTCCGCCAGTCTCGAAGGCCAAACCTACGACATGGGTCGCCAAATTGCATTCGCACCTGGTTGGTTGGAGAACCAATCTATCTGGATGCACATGTCCTACAAATATTACTTGCAGCTTCTTCGTGGAAAGCTGTACGAGCAATTCTTCGCTGAATATAGAGAAGGCGGTATCCTTCCTTTTATGAACGCCACTACGTACGGTCGTCCGCTGACGGAGTGTTCGTCGTTCATTGCTTCTTCGGCATTCCCGGATCCAAGCATCCACGGAATGGGTTTCTTGGCTCGCCTTTCCGGTTCCACTGCCGAGTTCATGGACATTTACAAATTGATGTTCTTGGGACCGACTCCATTCTTCCTCAACAAAGACGGCGAAGTGGAGTTCCAAGTGACACCTGCTCTTCCTTCCTGGTTGTTTGTCGACGAAACGGCGGATGGAAAAGCCATGTATGATGAAGATGGTCAAGCGATTGTTTCCTTCAAGCTTTTTGGTCAAATCCCCGTGACTTATCACAATCCCGATGCCAGTGACCTGTACGGAGTTTCTCCCAAAAAGTATGTCATTACCATGAGAGATGGATCCGTCGAAACTGTGGAAGATTCCGCCGTTCCAAACAAGCTTGCCGTGAAGATCCGTCGTACGACCAAAGTTGCCTCCATCGATGCCTTTTTCTAAGAATGTCAAGTAACTGCGTTCATCTGTGTATGATTGTAACAAATAATTACTGCGTATTCTTTAGATACGAACAGTACTCTTTTAGAAAGGTCTTGGGTCGTAAATATATTATTATCGTTCCTAAAAGATTTTGAGATCGTGGACCATGAAGATAGGCCCAACTGCCCGAAAATGTCCATACTTGTTGCAAAGATGCTGCTCTCTAGAGAGACAGATGAGAGTATAGCGGTGAACCCATCGTATCTATCTTATGGTGAATCACCACAGAGAAGCTCAACGGCAGCAAGTTGCAAGGGCTGCTGCCAGTAAGGGTCTTGTTTGATCCGTCCGTCCTCTCCCGTCCTTCGACCCAAGCAACCAAAGCAACCATGGTACATCCCATACATTGGCTTTATCCTACCGGTAGGGCTTGACGTACCGGTAGTGTATCATACCGTACCTACCGTACCAGGTACCAGCAGTCTACCGAACGGTAATAGCAATGTGCAATCCGAACTACAGTTGGTAATACCTTAGACTACTACTGGTTGTCCACCGTACTAGCACGGTACCTACGGTAGGTACCTACGGTAATTACTACTCCGAGTACCCGGTACCGGTACTCGGAGTAGAAAGTACGACTTCTACTTTTGGTACTTTACTACCGTACGCTACTATGATACTAACGGTAGTACGACTGGGACCGTACCGGCATTGGTACTACCGTACGTACGTACCTACCTACCTACCTAACTATTACAGTACCATCATTTCGTAGACAGATCGACTGCCAGACCTGCAATTGCAGATCCAACACTCCAACCAACGAAAGGTTCGCTTCATTTTGGACTACTTTGATTAATGCAGACATCAACCATCAAACAAACGGAGATCCCTCGACGACGATTGCAACATTCGACTGTCGTCGCAAATACAAGTTGTCGAAAGTTCATAAGCAACTTATTCTCGACGACAAACAACCAGAGCGGTTGTCAGGGATCTTTCTCATCATCAAAACTCAAAACAGTCGACTCTTCGCGGCCAATATTTCACGACATTCTTTTCTCTTTTCTGTACACACAATCTTCATTGCTTGTGTGCTATCTCAGCAGATTCCATGTCACCCAACAACAACATGTACAACATTAATGTTCTCGGCTTTGGAGGCAGAGCTCCCGCTCAGGTACGTTTAACTTGTTAACAGGGAGGTCAAAGGTTTCGAAGGATGGGACGGAGTAGCTGCACCTTGGTCGACGTCCTTGAAGCATTGATCTCTGACACTACTGTTTTCTGTCGACTGCCCTCTAGGTCCTGGATCTTTTGGCCAGAGCGTCCAAGGAATGTGGCATCAACCAAATCACCCCCAACAGATCACAATCCATTCAACCGGCCTTGCTGCAACCTCCGTACCGCACCTTTTTGAAGGGTTCGGGAGGCGAATGCAAGGCCATCAACTCGTTGTTGGTGTATTGCTTGCCAACCACCGTCACTGAATATCTTGGATTCAGTAAAGAAGCAGAGTCGGTACGATCCAAGATTCTGACCAGTGGTGGTGTCACATCGACGGTGGTTGCTGTTTACGATCCTTCCTCGGACAGCATTTTGGGTGGATCCGTCGACGATGTCTTGGCAGCAGTCACAGGCAACGAACAAATCCAATCATTGCTGGCTGCTGCCGCACTGACGGCCTTGTCGGGATTGGATGCCGCAGCCGTCCAACAAGCTGTTGGACCCACGAAACGCAGAGATATTGTGATTGTTGTCGGTTCTGGCGGACGAGAACACGCATTGGCAGTAGCTTTGGCCCAGTCGCCTTTGGTGTCGGAAGTTTTGTGTTGTCCCGGAAATGGAGGAACAGCTTCCGAGGAAAATCCTAAAATCAAAAACAAAGGAGCCAACCAAGACAATGATACAGTGATCGCATTGACAAAAGAAGTTGGCGCTCGAATGGTTGTAGTTGGACCTGAGGCTCCTTTGGTGGCAGGATTGGTGGATCAAATGGCCATTGAGTGTCCTGACGTCTTGTGTTTCGGACCCTCCAAGGCTGCTGCGGAATTGGAAGCCAGCAAGGCCTTCAGCAAAGACTTTCTTCAAGAGTGTGGGATTCCCACCGCCAAGTATCGCACATTCACCGACCCTGAAGAAGCAATTAAATATGTGGAATCTTTGGATGACAATGACAGACAAGTTGTAAAGGCATCAGGTTTGGCTGCTGGTAAAGGAGTTTTGCTACCCAACTCCAAGCAAGAAACCATCGAAGCAGTCAAAGAAATCATGTCTGACAAGGCATTTGGTGATGCTGGAGATACTTGTGTCATTGAATCCTTCTTGACAGGACCAGAGGCTTCTTGTTTTGCCCTTTGTGATGGAAAGACAGCAGTGCTAATGCCTGCAGCTCAAGATCACAAACGTGCCTTGGACAATGACCAAGGTCTCAATACCGGAGGAATGGGAGCTTATGCCCCTGCACCTTGTGTGACACCTGATCTACAGAAAGAAATTGAAGCCATGTGCAAGAAAACAGTTGAGAAAATGGCAGAGCGTGGCACCCCTTATGTTGGCCTCTTGTATGCTGGGATGATGTACGTATCTCTGTGATTTTTGCTAATTGGTAATGCCTGACTTTCTTTGTCTACAAAGGGGTCGCTCACATTAATCTACCGTTATTATTGGTCATTATAGGCTTACTCCTGATGGGCCTTATGTCCTTGAATTCAACTGTCGGTTTGGTGACCCAGAAACACAAGTAGTCCTCCCACTTCTTGAGACAGATCTCTACGAAGTCATGACTGCCTGTTGCACTGGAAAGCTGGACTCTGTGGATGTGCGATTCAAGGAGGGAGTATCAGCAGCTACTGTTGTGTGTGCTGCCAAGGGATATCCTGAAACATATCCAAAGGGGATGGAGATTATCGGTTTGGATGAGACAAAGGCCATTGATGGTGTGAAGGTGTACCATGCTGGAACAAAGTTAGATGATCAATCTGTAACACGGTGCTCTGGGGGCAGAGTTTTAGCTGTAACAGGCCTTGGAGCCAATCTGAAAGCTGCACTACAGACTGCATACAAAGGTGTCAATGCCATTTCTTTTGTTGATGCCAATGGTGATCAACTCATGCACAGTAGAACTGACATCGGCAGAAAGGCATTGCAGAAGAAGCTACGAATTGGAGTTCTGGGATCAACACGTGGAACAGCACTTATTCCTGTCATGGAAGCCTGTGCATCTGGTACCTTACATGCCGAAATTGTTGCAGTTGTGAGCAACAAAACCGATGCCCCTATCTTGGAGAAGGGACAATCCCTTGGTCCGACGGTTGTGTCAAAGTTCATTTCATCTAATGGACTGTCTCGTTCCGAGTATGATGCTGAGTGTACTGCTGCTCTTGTTGGAGCTGGTGCAGAGTATGTGCTTTGCGTTGGATACATGAGAATTCTTTCTGCATCCTTCTGTAAGTTCTGGTCTGGTCGCTGTATCAATGTACACCCATCTTTGTTGCCTCTGCATGCTGGTGGCATGGACTTGGAAGTGCACCAAGCAGTCTTGGATGCAGGGGAGCAAGAGACTGGATGCACTATCCATGAAGTAACTGAGAAAGTAGATGGCGGACCCATTCTCATTCAAAAGAAGGTGACTGTTGCCAATGATGACACAGCTGAATCTTTGAAGGGAAAAGTCCAACACCTTGAAGGAATTGCATTTGTTGAGGCCATTCAAAGTTACACAAAGGGCAAAGTCATCAGTTATGCAGATGCTGGAGTGAGCATTGATGCTGGAAATGATTTGGTGGAAATGATCAAGCCATTCTGCAAGGCAACTAGAAGGGCTGGGTGTGATGCTGACCTTGGTGGTTTTGGAGGACTCTTTGATCTAGCTGCTGCTGGGTATAATGCCAATGAAACAGTTTTGATTGGAGCTACGGATGGTGTTGGAACAAAATTGAGAATTGCACAAATCACAAAGAAGCACTCGACTGTTGGTATCGACCTCGTTGCCATGTGCGTCAATGACTTGATTGTTGCTGGTGGGGAGCCTCTTTTCTTTTTGGATTACTTTGCAACTGGTCATTTGGAAATCGAAGAGGCAGCTGAAGTGGTCAAGGGAATTGCAGAAGGTTGTCGACAGGCTGGTTGTGGATTGATTGGTGGTGAGACTGCAGAGATGCCTTCCATGTATGCCCCTGGAGACTATGATCTTGCTGGATTCAGCGTCGGTGCTGTTCAGAAAGGACGCATTCTCCCACAAGGCATCATTGCAGGTGACATGTTGCTCGGTCTTCCAAGCAGTGGCATCCATAGTAATGGCTTCAGTCTGGTCAGAAAGTTGATTGAGAAGGAAGGACTATCGTACGGAAGTCCATGTCCTTGGGATTCGAATGTCGAGACAGTGGGTGATTCTCTCCTGACTCCAACAAAGATCTACGTTCAGGCATGTCTTCCTTTGTTGAAGAAGGGCCTTGTGAAGGGCATGGCCCACATCACTGGTGGCGGATTGTTGGAGAATTTGCCCAGAACTCTCCCAAAGGGAATTGGGGCCGAGATTACCAGCCACCCAAGCCTTCCCAGCGTCTTTGCTTGGATGAAGAATGCGAGTGGATTGGATGACACGGAGATGCTCCGAACATTCAACTGTGGTGTTGGTATGGTCCTTGTCGTGGACAAGACCGTTGCGGCGGAAGCGAAGCAAATGTTGCTCGATTCTGGAGAACCTGTTTTTGACATGGGCTATCTCGTCGCCGGAAATGGAGTCAGGATGATGACCACCCTTTCGTAAGCGACTTTCCTCCTTAACTACTATTAACATTAGATATATTCACGTTACGAAATGCTTCAGAGAAAAAGTGATAGTTGGTTGTATGGTGCCATTGAATTCGAATGGTACTCGTGCACGGGAATGTAAACCGACTTTCTTATTGTAGTAGTATTTCGTTGGAAGGAACATTTGTTTTTTGGTTGGTGATTCGCGATCGGTCAGGTGATCAATTACAGGTGTCGTTGTCATTGATATACCAATTGGCAACTGCAATTTATTTTTGCTTGATACCTCCTCTATCTTGGGGATCTCAGCTGATTATTTGGTTCAAATGGTGCTGCCAGGGCGGCGTCGCGGCGTCTCGACTTGATGTACTAATAATTGCAGCTTCCTAACGTCCAGACGTACGTACGTTCGTACTTGTACAAGAAGAACCACAACATCAACATGATCATGATTGTCAAGTTGTATGTTAATGATGATTGATTAAGATTGATTAGTTGAAATCAGTGATTCTGTTGTGAAGTATCGTGAACTATTGAGATCTTAGATTGGCATTGATGGAGAGATATCAGGAACTGATTTTTAGAGTTGGTTTGGAATTGAAGATTATAAAATTGAACAGGAAGTGATGCTTTTGTTCGGGTTTCGTAATGAGAAAGGAAGAAAGAAGATTCTTTCTTCAAGTTTGACAGAACTAGAAGAAAGATAACCAATCATATGAGAGATATCATCTGTAAAAGACGACATCATCTTGAATGATATTGGAGCGAAGCTTCGCCGACTGACGACAGATGTCAGCGATCTTCGACTTGTTAGATTACGGTGTGACGGACAGACTGCGTCAGACCGTCTCACCTTGACACTCCCTCTCAAGCGACGAGCAAGAAGGAATGAACAGAAAGAAAAATGTTGATCGAGAGTTTCTTCTGGAACGAGCTTGCCAAGAAAAAAAAAATAATAGCGAGGCAATGTGAAGAGTTGATCTTGTGAAGAGAAAATGATGAAAGGGCAATAGCTCGGTATTGCTGATGATATATGGCTTCTGTTGTAGGGCGACTATCCCAGAAGCTTCGATGATCAGAATGACTGGGCAACTTGCGACACTCGTCGCAAATTCCGCTTCGGACGTAGAGACAAACCATCTCTTTGAAATAACGACCGATTGATAAATTAAGGCCATGTCAACAACAATCGATGTCTTGAGTCTCACTCGGGCGTAGCAACAATTCATCCGAAATTGTTCTTTGGAATAACGACCGATTTGAACGAGTTAGTTTTGTGAGTGTCTCATGTCTCACTCGGGCGTAGCAACAATTACAATATTGTTCTTTGAATAACGACCGATTTGATTGAGTGTAAGTTTCGTGAGTTTGATGAGAGTGAAGGCCCGCGCTGCACTGGCAGCAAAATGAATAACTGGACGGTTTTGATTTGAAAGAAAAGAATAAGACATAAGCGTCTTGTAACGCTTGTAGGTATGAACAAGAGAAAGACCCAAGCGTCCCGTAACGCTTGTAGGTATGAACAATCCGTCCGTTGATTCTTTGAAGTGATGAAACACGGAAATACAAACTTCCGGTTTGTGCTCCATCCGAAGAGCAATGAAAAAGAACTGCACAAAATCCACATGTTGAGTCTCTCTCTGAAAAGAAAGTCGAAATAGAATTGGAAGTTTTCATTAAACAGAGACTGTGAAAGAAGTAGCATCTCCCTCTTGAAAGTATGCAATGATGTGTGGTTTTGCTTGATATTGACTGATGTACGCTCCCTCTGGAGCTTGTGAACTGAAAAGGATTAGATCTCCCTCTGTAACATAAGGACTTATTGTGAAAGATTGATTGATTTTCCAAACGAAGGGATGTTAGTGTGTCCGATTGAGATTAGATGTTGACATTCGATAGATCTCCACTTCTGACGGAGGTTGAGCGCTTGAGAAAGTGACAAGTCCGACTTGTCTATAATGGTTTCTTGATGTTGGTATGCTGATAGATCTGACTAAGCTGTCATGGGAGAACAACAGGATCGAAAAGAGTCTTGAACATCCGGAAGAACAAAGTGTGTTGTAGATGAACGTAAGAATTAAGTTGTGATGTGCTTCTCCTGAACTTATGAAAAGTATCCAATGGCTTGTGAAAGAGGATGTGGGGATCATTGTTGTCATAATGAAATTCCCAGGAAAGAGAAATGAAAGATAGTTAAGTACTGCTTGATAAGATCTTCGGGTTTGGCAAAGTACTAGATGCCAAGGCGGTACTGTTGGAAGAGCTCGACCGCAAGAGAGCTCCCAAGATAGAGCTGCAGCTGGAAGAGGATGTTGCGATGGATTGTGATAAGGACTGACGGATAGGAGCAACAGTGAAACGCTGTCCACGAGGACAGACCAAGAGCAAAGAGTTGGCCACACAAAGCTCAGGGCCAAGAGAACGAAGAGATGCCACATATTCTTCTCCCTCTCAAAACATTGCAACAGCCACGAGGAGCGACAGATTTCAGAGGAGTTACTTCGAGGTCACAATCAGTTCGATGATTGATAGATAAATGAAAGTGAAGAGTGCGAAGAAAGACTTCCGCTCATTCAGCACAACCAGTACCGAACTCGGTTGAAAGCAACTTTCCGAACCGTTGCGATCGCGGATGATCGTTGCCGAAGCAATCGATGGATGAGATCGATGCAGAGGTAGACTTGGGCTCGCAACCTGACAAGATGAGTGTGAATGATGATTGAAAAGATTGATTAGTTGAAATTAGTGATTCTGTTGTGAAGTATCGTGAACTATTGAGATCTTAGATTGGCATTGATGGAGAGATATCAGGAACTGATTTTTAGAGTTGGTTTGGAATTGAAGATTATAAAATTGAACAGGAAGTGATGCTTTTGTTCGGGTTTCGTAATGAGAAAGGAAGAAAGATGATTCTTTCTTCAAGTTTGACAGAACTAGAAGAAAGATAACCAATCATATGAGAGATATCATCTGTAAAAGACGACATCATCTTGAATGATATTGGAGCGAAGCTTCGCCGACTGACGACAGATGTCAGCGATCTTCGACTTGTTAGATTACGGTGTGACGGACAGACTGCGTCAGACCGTCTCACCTTGACAATGATCATGATAATCATCAAGCATTGGATTTTGCATGGCCGATGATCATCCACAAACGCTCGTTAGTTGTTGACTACGACGTTGACAGTCTACGTTATACTAGCCGCAGGGTACGTGTAGCAGTGTTTTATCTGAAATTTATGTTGTGTTGCCGACTCCTGATCGGCCGCTGTTGTAACTTCTCAGGGTTTGTTTGTAATCGATGATTCAATACTACTGCGTGGAAGCGATTCGATGGGTCGATCCATCGCGAATACCAAACGCACACACATACGTGGTCATCGATACGACCTTTTCTCACACAAAATGATGTTCCTCATTACAAACAAGATGAAGTGTCTTTACTTACTTTCTTACACTGGTTGCTGACAACTGCCGTTTCTCTCCCAACGTTTCAAAAACCGACTACAGAAAAGGAATGCTGGAATCGTCGTCAGAAGAAGCGGTATCAGCAGACGTTGGGATGGAAGGTGATCAGTCGTCAGCAACTACGTTGGATCCAACAGGCTCCTCTGCCACCGATGCCAGCAAAAGTATATCTCGTGAGGAATTAACGGACTTGGTCCGGGCCATCAAGTTTGCCAATCCAGATGCCTCACAACGACAGGTCTATCGAGAAATTACCCAAGAAATTCCCAAACGCTTTCCACAATTTGCCTTTTTACAAGAGTCATCGAACAGTGACGACGGTTCACTCACTTCTGTTGTTCAATTCAATGATGTCCGAAAAGTTTGGAAAAAGGCGACACAGCAACAGAATCCATCTCAGGAAACATCGCCATGCAATAACAACAATGCAGACTTGGCGGAACGACTGAAAGAACTGAAGGTAGCTCCGCAACTGTATACTGTTGGTGATGCCTCTCGAAGTCTTTCCGGGGGAGAAACGTCGTCTTCTGTCGCCCATGAATACATGATGGCATTTCTCTCCCAGCAGCAACTGGATGCATCTTCTAACAGAGCAGACGAACATTTGCAAGACTATGTTCATGTCTTTCTGAATGTGCCTGCCGACACATCCGGTAAACGACCACACCAAGCCCTTATCAATTTTCAGGCGCCATCGACCACACGGCAAACTTCGAATATCAGCAGCAAAAAGAAAAAACATGGCAAAAAGAAAGTAACCTTGGCTCCCGCTGTCACCTCGACTACAGCTTTAAAGGCTGACGACAACTCTCCTTTTGAGGATGCCGTCATTGTTAAGATACAAATGGCGGCACCAATGAATGAACAAGATACAGTTCAATACCCAATGTTGCTCTACGACCAGTCTCGCAAAATAAAGACTTTTATCCATCCCAGCAGCACCAAAGATGGCGAGGAGGTAGATGGGTACGTAAAAATTGCTAACTGGATTTCCAAAGTTGGGGTCGGCGGTGCAGTGGGCCAGAAAGGAGGCACCAAGGCATACTTTTATGGTCGCCTCACAGCAGTTGAAAAGAAGAAGACAGGTATGGAGGATATACTCAGTGTCTACATCAAGGAACTGGCCCCACCACAAGAGTGGTAATATCCACTCGACTGAATTGATAGAGCTTTTACAAATCAACCTGCTAAACCTCTACTAGCCAATCTTCCTATCAGCACCAAAAACTTTTTGAATCGAACAACGCAATAGCTAATACCATAGTCTTTCAAAACACTTATTTGTTCCACATACGACAGGTATCATATGCGCTATTCACTGGTGCTTACACGAGGTAGGATTGACATAGGTAGTCCTAAAATAAGCCAAATGCACAAATGCAAGTGTTCAACCTTGTGTGAGATTTCATCAATGCCCACTACCCATTGCCCTTTTTGACTGTGAATTCGAACGTACATACGAACATCACGGTACTAACGTACGAACGCACCGATTCACGGCCTCAAAAACCAATCCAACACAAAAAATAAACGACTCGTCAGAAATCAAGTTTGGTGTGTGCAATGTTTTGTTCGTTCGGACTGTCGTCTTCCAACCACCAGCACTTTGGAAACTTTACGTGTCATGGATGGTAGAAACTAGAGGGATATCTGGAGTCGTTCAAATCCTTTCGACTATCCTTAACTGATCGATATAAAACGTTCTTTTTTTATCCTGGCTGTCTTGGGATAGGATAGATTGCACTTTGAAATTACCTTCAGGCCGTGAAGATCTCTAAATTTATCTCTCGCACAGAGTTAAAATCACCTACGAGCTCTGTCATCAAAATGAGAAGAATATCTGCTTCACTTTTCTCCGAGCCGTTACCATCGCGTTTTCTAAGTCACTGTAGCAGTCGAGTGTCAAGGCCGTACCTCGTTAAGAAACGGTCATCATCTTTGCCTCGATCATTTCATACCACGTCAAGAATGAGCCATGGATCGTCTCAGTCCTCTATAAGTGCGCCCCGTGCCGGTGCTGCGGTGTCTCTGCTTCCAACCTACTTGGCTGATGCACGGGCAATCCAAAAATACTCACCTTTGACTCCCAACGGCGCCTTGCAACTAAGCGTGGCCGAAAATCAGATGCTCGAAGATTTACTGGTACCTTCCTTGACAGAATTTTCTTCATACCATCATGGAAGTTTTCCTGCCGATGCAATTTACTACCAACCCACCCACGGACGGGAGTCATTGCGACAAGCTGTTGCCACCTATCTAAAAAATCTGTTGGAGTTGGAGCAAGAACTTGATCCAGACGGCCTCGTCATAGGTGCTGGATGCAATGCTGTCCTGGAAAATTTGTGCATTTCTTTGGCAGAACCTGGCCAGGGAGTCATGATTCCGCTACCTTACTATGCTGCCTTTGATTTCGATCTGGGATCTCGTGCCGGGTTGAGAGTGGTTCCAGTGCCCACTATGGAGCATTCGGGTGCTTCCCCCCAAAAATCTTCGTCGACCGTCCCTTTAGAAGCATACTATCCCACGAGAGCAGCGCTGGATGCTGCCAAGGAAAAATCAGTGGAAGAGCAAGCCATCGAGCCTCGCATTTTGTTGCTTAGTCACCCTCAAAATCCATTGGGCATTTGCTATCCACCCCATGTCATTCAGGAGTGCATAGACTGGTGTCGTGACAACAAAGTACATCTTGTCAGTGATGAAATATATGCTGGCAGTGTCTATCGAAAGGAGGAAGCTAACTTCAAATCTGCTCTCAAGCTAGCTCGAACCCCGTCTGGATTGGGACCGTATATTCATTTTGTTTACGCGTTGTCCAAAGATTTTGCTCTGTCAGGGCTTCGTGTTGGATTTCTGTACTCGGAAAATCTCGAGATACGATTGCCACTGCAAAAATTGAACGATCTTTGTTGTGTCTCCTCTCATACTCAGCTGATGGTGGAACGGATGTTAACGGAAAAAACTAGTAGCGACGAAGACGCTACATTTTGGACGGATGGATTTTTAGAATCGAACCACATGCGGTTACAGAAACGAGGTGATAAGTGGCAACAGTGCATGAAGGAGTTGAGTATTCCTCATTTGTCGGCAACGGCAGGTCTCTTCTGCTGGATGGATCTTTCTGAGTTCCTTCCGGCTGAGGGCACTGCCGACGAACAAGAACGTGCACTTTACCTAGAGCTACTGAAAGACTACGGTCTACTCTTTACGCCTGGGCGAAGCATGCACAACGAACTCCCTGGCTTTTTCCGATGTGTTTTCACGGCGGCCAGTGACCAGGAATTTCATCTTGGTTTGGAAAGGCTGCGCCACTTCGTTACGAAGAAACGGACTGCATAATCCAAATACTATTCCAATGCCCTTTTCTGTTTGGCTGATACAACCTATTCGTTCGCGTAAGGGGCACCGATGAGATGGCGAGATGCAAGTTGTCCGGGATTTCGGAAGATGCATCACTTTTCTCCTTGTCTGAGCTTACATCTCTAGGAATTGCTCCGCCACAATCGGATTTCCTCTCTTCTAATTGTCCTGAAATGCGAGTCAAAAATGTAGCTGTCAACTCTACCGAATGGTTCGGTACAGGCAACTGAACAAACACCGCGATAGATCACTACGCTAGCTGGAGCTGGGTTTGATCGTGTCATAACTAGTAGTACAATTTAACTGTTAAGATTACTTGTGGCCCGTGTCACGGTCCGGCTCGCTCCAGTTCCCCAAAGCTTCCGTTCATTCGGTTGCTTTCAGAGTTACTTTCGCTACCAGGAGCGTCATTGAATCTCATACGAACGTTTTCAAACTCGCGAGTCAAGTCAGTGGTAACTCGCAACAACGCCTCCCACTCAGTCTTGTCCATGGGCCTTCCTTCAGCGCTATAAAAAGGAAAATAAGAACAGCAGGGAAGCGGTTAAACTCAGCGAATCAAACGTTGACAAACCATCCAGCGAATCCCAGTCAAAAACCTACCATCGATCTGTGATCGCCTCCGTCAATCCATTCAACTGATAAAGTTGACGTTCCAACTTCTTTGGAATAGGCTCGTCGTTCCTGAGAACCGTTTTGCAGTGCGTCACTCTTTTCCTGGGGCCATCATTGCTCGGTGTTACGATACCATCCCTGGATGGTCTTGCAGCTGCCTCTTGAGAAGCACGGCGGTACTCTTCTTCTTCAGAAGACAAACTACTGGTATTCACGCCATTCATGTCTCGAAGAATATTGGTCAAGACCACCATTTCACCACTGTGGACACGTCGAATCTTAGGCATAATTACTGACCAAGCAGTAAGCAACGATACTCCAATAGCCATAACGGCTTTGAAACAGACATAAAGATTCGGGGAGACCTCGGGAATATCTGAATAGCTCAGCGCAACAGTAATGATGATCACGATTAAACCGCTAATAAACCCCGCTCTGAATACGGCATCTTTCTCGTTGAATGCCGATGGAAGGAGTCGTGAACACCAGGCGACATACATGGCCAAAACAAACATCGCAGCCAGGTACCCCCCACTGAAGAACGTCACCCACGTTCTGGACCGACATTCGATGCGACCCGACGCGGCGTCCTCTGAATAACTGATCCAAAGGTTCGTCGTGTCCCAGTAATGGATTACGTCAAACAAAGTCACAACAACCTGAGGAAGGGTTAGGAAAAAGATTAGCAGCAGGGTTTCTGTCCTAGTGGTCGTTCGGCGAAGAGAAACGATCGACCGCCGTTTGGAAGGTGTGCTACGTCGTTGTTCGACACGTTGGACAAAGAAAGAGCATGCTAACAACGAAAGGAACTTCATGACCCATTCCTCCGACTTTTTCGACACTTTGGACAGGCTCTCTCGAGTGTGCTGTCGTATACTCGACAGCTTCCTACTTCCACTGCCTTCATCAAGTGCCGATGAAACGGTTGGAGGGCTACGACCGAGGGAATGCGCCACGGAAAGAGTGGTGTAAACTCGCCATAATCGTCCAACGAGAATGGTCGGCATGAAAGTCGCTGGAAGGAACAACAGTGCTTGTAGTTTGCAAAATGCATCATAGAGAGGCATCAAGAGGAATGACATTATAATGGTCGCACAGCTCGCTGCGGCTAAGGCACCCAACATTCCCGACTGTGCCAGAGTCATTACCCGATGATTGCGATGAACTACGATGTAGCAAAACATGCCTAGGGTCATGAGACCCGCCACTCCAATCAAAATGCTTACAAAGACGATGGCCCCCGTACTGAAGTCCTTGACGGTTGGTTTGGTAGTTACCATCAACGGATCTCCAGGCAACAAGCTGCTCACATCGACCCGCACAAAGTCATTCCCACTACTGCTGGGAAGTTCCAAGGTGGCGTGACCAACTACAATGTAATTGTTGTTTCCTCCCATAGAATCCCAGCACATAGTTGGCAGTTGAATCTTTCCAGTGAATGTAAGAGTTGAATCAAATCGTTGCAGCCTATTTGCTACCCAATCCGTTCGAAATGTAATGGCAGCGGAATCATCCGTAGGCACACTGTCCAAGGTGATGTATTGGGAATTAACGGTTGGAACAACTGCAAATAGGTCATCTGGTATCACGATCGGATCGTTGTAGCCATCCCATTTCGGCGAGTCTACCAGGGGTTGACAAAAGCCGACGCGAGGCGCGTTGCACATGAATACCCGGTACCACACCCACAAACTGTCTTCGTCAACATTGACAGTGGTGAAATCGTCCAAGTTGACTTCCAAATCTATTTCAAAGACGGCCGAGACGGTGGATGTGTCGTTGCGATTCCCTTTCCACATAACCCATAAACCTTCTGGTGCTTCATCCGTACGAGATATGGTCATTTTAGTCCCGTTCTCGGAACACGTGGGTAATTGCGTAAAGAGAGAGGCTTGCGGGTTCGTCTCCAGCTGTCGATTCATGTTGAGCAAACTTTTTTCCTGGGCATCCGTATTTTGAATGGTATCATCAAATTGGGACGTCCAGCAAATAGAGTAGTTACCTCCCACATCATATCCATCCAACGTGCCAACGATGGGGAGTTCGGAGGCGTCTTGAGCAGTAGCTGGCGTTCCACACAGTACGAGTAGAATGGTCGCAGGGAGGAAGAAACTCATGACACTTAGCGACAGTCGCCTTCTTGGTCTGCTGGTATGTGGCATCGTGGACATCGACACCACTCCCAGTGCTCTTCTGTGGGATGTTAAGATCTGCGGAGACGGGAGGATACGAAACTTCATCCACGGGATTGATTTGTTGAACGCGTGACAAACAACTCGGAAGAAGGTACTAGTCCTACAACAGCACACCTGTCGACAGAATCCAGAGGTTTCAAGGATGTTCTCCGTTGCAGCGAATTTCTCTCTCGTTTCTAGAAGGGTTCACGTCGCAATAATAATATTGTTAAAAGGTCTGGTGGTTGGAACACGCGATGACGCTGTCGATGAATCTATTCGTAGTGATTTCGAAACAGTGGATACCTCCAACTAGTCTTGCAAGAAGTTTCAATGCATGAAGTAGTACCATCTTTTTTGTGTGGACAGTCAACATTTCCCACCGTAGTTATTATTACAGTTAGTCTACCGTAGTTAGAGTAGCACACTGAAGTTGCGAATGAGTTAAAGCAAGTCCTGTTCTTCATTGTCTTGATTATCGTTCGTCTCTTTAATTAAAGAATCCTTCCCAAAAATATCATAATGAAGTGTAGAAATCCGGATAGAAAACAGCCCACCAATCGTATTTATCGACAATCGAGAATGAACACTCTAACAGTAAACAAAATAATAATCGAAAATAAACACACTTTAAACAAAAATGAAGGTCAGGTTTTGAGACGTTCCCTATCAATGTTTCTGCAACTCGGAGTGCTATCCTCTTTGTTTCGAACACACGCTTCAAGGAACAAAGAAAGGAGCATTCTCAATTCGTGCGACGAAACATTTTCGAATCCCTGTAGAAAATCCCGAAACAGCACGGAGTACATTGTGAATTGACTGTGAACATAGGAACTGCTTGCACATCTTCATTTTCAGAAGCAAATGCTAGCTACTAGGTAAGAGCCATGAACGTGAATGCAATCGCAGCTTGCTGGCCAGCTAGCAAAACTGGGATCTACCACTGCCTACAGTGCGACGCACACCAAATAATAGAGCGCAATTTGGATTTTTCAATGAATGGAACATAGGACTATCTACTAGATAATGTAAATTGTGTTCTATCACTGCTCACCATAATCCATGTCCATCAATGACATTTCTCCCGTTGATTTGTCTTTCAACAAGTACATCAATCGGCACGGAGCGGGATTTGGTGATTTTCCTTTGGGAGATTCATTTTCGTTGAATCGAGTATGGCATCGTTTGCACCAGCCGATCCGCCATCCTTTCTTGGACGGGTCAATCCTGTAGGTGACATCGTGGGTATCAAAGCCTCTGTTACAAGGAGGATCGTATAGTATTCGAATATACCGTTCACATTGATCATTCTCGTCCTCATATCTCCATTTACTATTGGCCGTCCAATAAGGCTCCCCTTCGACTCTGTAACCGAAGTTACTCTGAGTATCACTTTCGATAACTCGGTCCGCCTTTTCCAGGTCCCGTTGGAACTCGGAAAATGCTCGAAGATAGAAGGACGAACGCTCGAGCGAGCGAGCGATCGATGCAACGAGCAGAACAGAAGTAGATGCGCGGCACAGAAACATTCTTCTTTGTCTTCTTATAGATGCTGAAAATGGTTTCAATCGCTGCGGGAAGAAATAAATTTCATCAGAGCGACTGTAGCCGAGTAAGAAAAATTCAGAAGCACGTACCAAAGTCCGGTAATATCATCGATCGACGTTTGGACGGACTCTACGAAGCTAGCAGCTCTACTACCGTAGGTAGCAACGGTAGTAGAGTAGCAGTGAATTAGACTACCGCAGTACCAGGTAGGTACTCTATGACTTACCCGGTACCTACCGTAGGTACAGTGTGGTAGTAGACCTACGACGTACTGTAAAACGGAGTACCATGTACGTATCTTTTTTTTTTTATTACTCCGATATACTACAGTATTATAATACTTTATTACCGTACTTATTTACAGTTACGTTACGGTATTCACCACTACCTAGGTACCTACCGTAGCTACGGTACTACAGTAGAGAGCTACTGTCGTGTACCGATAGTTGCTTACAGTTACCATTCTCACGGTCGTACGTATGATACCTACCGGTAGTACAGTACCATGGAGTAGAAGATTCAACGTACCGGGTATGATACCGTACTGAGACTGTGAACACTCACAGTCACAACACGGAACAAACCTTCATCCAGGAAAACCGCGTCAAGAAGAGTCTCCAAAAGAGGTCATCTTTCGAACCAGTGAGATGTCTGTCACACGGTTCGTGTTTCCGTTCGCGTCGTTCACCCTTCTTCATGCAACAACATACGACTTGGGCCGTACATAATCACATCGCATTTAGTAGACAAAAGTTCTTTCCAGTCCGGGAAATACATCCACCGACATCAGAGGATTTTTACTTCTTTGCTCTGCAAGGCCTTGTCCAAGCACTCGATAATATCTCTCTACTTGCTTCCCATCGATAGATCCATTTTTTGTAAACGCACATCAAAGAACCCCGTGAACTCTTGAAATTTGAAACGATTCGCTCATCATTATCATGCGATACTTTAAAAACGAACCGACCAAACTGACGCTGGGAACACACCATTACACGCCAACCAAGGACACCTTCTTCAAATCCAGCAACAAGGAACCATACGATGTCTCTCACAAACATAATTACGTTCCTCCCACACCCAGTAGTACGACGACAAGTACCAATAGTGCTCGCTATCTCGACGATGCTGCGCAACGAAAACACAACTATATTCCGCCGGTCGGAAGTAATAACAAGAACAAGAACAGCAACGAAAATAACAGTGCTCGACCCTTTCCTGTGAATAGTAGCGTCAAGAACAGTACTAGCAGCAGCAAGTTCCAGACGTCCCCTCGACAAGTTGGCGGATTTCCGGCCAAAAACAAACCAGTGAAAGAATCGATCATTGAAAAGGAAATCCGGCTTGCGCGAGAAAAAGAAGAGGCCGAAAAGGCACAACAAGAAAAGGAACGGGAGGAGCTTGAACGAGCGGAAAGAGAAAAGTTGGAAAAGGAACGTAAAGAAAAGGAACAGCGAGACTTGGATGCCAAAAGAGAAAAAGAACAGCAGGTAGAAGCCGCCCGGAAACTTCAGGCCTTTGCGCGAGGCGCCCTGTGTCGTGCTCGGGTTAGTAACATGTTGTTGAACCTTATTGAAGAACTCTTGGCTAGTAAAGAAGATCGAGAAAAGCAGCTTCAAGAGGAGAAGGAACGAGACTATGAAGATGTTGTTGCAGACGCACCCAAATCACAACATAGTGTCTTTGCGGCGTTGGATTCGGGTTGCAGCATCGACGGAGTTTTTGAAGAAAATGAGACCGATGACGATGATGAAGACTTCATGTCAGGACAAAAAACAAAATCTATTCTGAAGAGCAGTCCCAAAACCAGCGATATGGGAGAAGGAACGAGTGTCAAAGAAGGTCGATCAATCTCTTTTGTCGATTCAAAAAATCAGATCCTCGAGATTGAACGAGCTATGGAATATGCACGACTTCCTGAATGGTGGATGGAGTATGCTCCACATGGGACATTGCCCGACGACGAAATTGACGATCGATATGCTGTTGTACCACCGTCCCAATGGGTCAATGAGGAAGAAGCAAAAGATGGAGAACTATTGGCGGCAGTTTCGTCAGCCATGAAAACGACGACAGAGCCTACCGATGCCGATGAGTCATTTGAAGAAGAAGTGGTAGAAGCTGAAGGAGAAAGTGCTGGAGAGCACGACGAAGTAGAGGAAGAGATTGTGGAAGAAGAGGAAGAGATTGTGGAAGAAGAAATTTTCGAAGAAGAAGTCGTTGAAGATGAAGAAGTTGAACCGACCCAGGAGATTTTTGTCAAAGAAACTGATCCTGAACCAACACCCGCACAAGAAAGTGCAACTGTATCTAAACAATCGACAGCTGCAATGGATCACACGACAAACAAATCCAGTCCAACGACTTCTCCCATCGTGTACGAGAAGCCACAACTGGACGAAACTGCAAGTACACCCGATGTCAGCGAAATGTCCCTAGCGGAACGAATGAAGCATTTTCAGAAAGGCCCACAGGCGTCCGTCAAGAAAAATTTTCGTGCCGCTACCTTTCGATAGAAAAAAAGGATGATAATGATTATTGTAACAAGAGTGACGCATAGCAAGTATATTATTCTATGTTATGGTCACCATTTTCTACCACGTTGCCCAAACATCGGCAAAATCTTTTTGATTCGACTTATCCAGTTGTAATGACATGGTTTCTGCAAGTGGGATTCCAAACTCCTGCAGCAGAATTTCCTGTATTTGTTTCAATGGCAGTCCTTCAGTCTTCTGTATAGGAACAGTTGTATTGATACAATCCACCATTGGAAACCGAGGAGACCCAGTAATCTTGTATGTGCTGCCCGCCAATGTATGCTTTCGATCCCTTGTCAAACGACAAACCACCAATTTTTTGGAAAAGATAGACGTCTCTTTGGAGACTTCCTGTAGGATATAATCCATATCTTGCAATGATAGGCTTTTCGTGGTTTTATCCGGTATCTTCCATTTCAATCGGGGTTCCCATTTTCCGTTCTGATGCCATTCCAGTACTGCGTCGCCGTTGTCCATCGGCACCAACCGCGATCGCATACCTTCGGGAGTGATAATTAGTTTTTCTTCTTGATGATCGAATCTCATCATTTGTAGCGGATGAAGTGGTGGTTCTCCGAATCCTACATCCACATAGTACAGCTGTGATGACGACGAATAATCACAATCGTCGTCGCTATTGTTTTCTGTGACTTCCACCATCAAACAAACATGGGATGGCGACACCCCGTCAAAGGTCCCATTCTTGAATACGGTCGCTTCGACTATGGTAACGACAAAGCCGCATTGTCGTAACAAATGAGCATACAAACTGTTGAGTTCCAAACAGAATCCACCTCGGCGGCGTACCAAAATCTTGTGAGCAATGTCGGGTAGATTCAAATCCACCGGCCCACCTGCGGCCCCATGTTGAGCTAGATTTTCAAAGGGAATGTGGAAGAGTTGTCGTTCTTGTAGGTCACAGAGGAGTTCAAGAGTCGGTTGGACATCCAACAGATACTCTTCGGGCAAGCCGATTCGTTGGGCGTATAACTTCAAGAAGGTGTCTGATTCTATTATATCCATCATTGAATTCGTCGGGGGCAAAGCGAGCGACTGTGTGGTTCTTATCACAAGTCCCGACAGAAGGATTAGCACAGTAGATACCACCATCAACAGGGGGGAACAGTATATCCGTACGTACAAATGAAGCAACACCATGGTGTACGTTGGAAGTACTGGCAGCCAAAGAAAAAAGCAAACTTTCGGTCGTCATGTCTATTCCAAAAATAGAAAGATTCTATCCTGACTGTGAATCCCGTCGAAGTATTTACTGTTATGACGAAATGATAGTAGTAGCTACTACTCTACTAGCTAGTCCTTGGAGTAAGAATAATACGTCATAAAAGTATGATGTAAGGACGAAGTAGTCTATTAGACTACCGTAATACGTAGTACCATAGTTACAGTCAATACTTTTCTCGGCAGCAACTTTCGATGATTCGAATTATTACGTTACACTGCCGTACGTGGTGGTGAAGAAGCATTTCCACAACTTTGTTTCCGCAATGGTATCTGATTATTTCCGTCGCACCTGAACCAGTCTGCTATCATAACAATCGCTAGAGTGATCATTGTTTAAATTCTCCACCATGCCCCGCCGCAGCAATCGCAACAACGCGACAGTTGCTGGTGGTGACGAGTCGACAGCCGCTGCAGACGCAGGTGCACCACCACCACCACCACAACAACAACAAGGCAACAACCACAGTGTGGCCGCCCATGTCCGCGAACGCCAACGTGCCGTTGCAGAACGAGAAGCTGCTCGTTTGGCACGTCCCGAACAACGGCGTACCAAGACTCTGCAGCATGCCGACAAGCGCAAATCGGCCGTCACGTCGACTCCCTTTGGAGTGTTGCCCAAAAATTCTCGTGACATTGATCCCAACCAAGAGGAGGAATGGTGCGGTCCCTTTTCGGTAGCGAGACAAATAATTGCCCAACGGGAAGAGGCCAAGCGAAAGCGAGAAGAGGAAGAGGCCAACAGCGAAGAACATCATCCACTAGATGCCGTGATGGATCAAGTGGCAGCTGAGCAACAACGCAAGGCTCATCCGTCGTTACTGTGGAAGTCGAATCTAATGAAACAACAAGAAAACGAAGCAGATGCAAACGCCAATTTGTACGCCAAACGCCAAAAACGCGTTGATATTTCGAATCAGGGTCGTAGTCAAGTGCCATCACTCTTTCACCTGTGCGTCCAATTTGTTGTCAATAACTTTGAGTACGTCGAATCACTGGGTGATGTTGATCACGACGTCCGCTTGGCCATTATGAAAGAACTCATTACTCGCAATCAGTTGGATTCCAAAGCCTTTGAGGCCTTGCAAGAGCCCTCTTTGGAAATTCTAGAAGTCCCCGACTGCATTGGTATCCCTCAGGATGTCATGGCCAACGCATTGAAGACCATGCCCAATTTGCGGTATCTTCTGTTAACCCACGCAGGAAGATGCTTGGGTCCCAAGGCAGTCCAAGAATTTCTCCAACACAACGCCGCCTCCCAGCTAAGTTGCTTGTCCATTGCTGGCGCGTACTTACTAAAGGACGAGGATGCTGCCAGGATTATCGAAAAACATGCCGGTAGTTTGCAATCCATTTCCTTTCAATGCTGTCCTTTGTTGGGAGCAAAACTCCTACAGGCGTTGCAATTGCACATGGCGACTGGGACTCTTTTGGAACTGTCGTTACAAGACATGTCTTTTCCGAGTGAGCAATTGAAAGCAATGGCCTCTTGTAAAGAGATTTGGAAAAACGTGAAAAGTATCACTCTCAAATCGGTTGGCGGCTTGAATGACGAGATTTTGTCTCAAATATTGGCGGCGACTGGTGACGTCCTGGACAGTTTGAACGTGAGTGACAATTACGAGTTGACCGATGCCACTCTATCTTCAATCCGCCAATTCAACCCTCGCTTGAAGACACTGGTCATGAATGGCATCAAGGAGTTGACTGCTGCCGGATTGGAGGCTATGTTTACCCATCCTTTGCCTGGATTGCCGCCGCCGCCAAGGTTAAAGGTGCTCAAGTTGTCTTCGGTCGATCATCAGGCCGTAACGGACGAAGTTATGAGACTAGTTACAGCCGGAGCTTCGGCACAGGATATTACGAATGAAGATGACATTGCTGCCACCTCTCCTCCCCTGCGACGAAGTGCCGGTGGAGGTCTGGTGCAACTGGATATCCAAGGTAGTACGCTGGTCACGGACACAATGCTAGAGCAATTGGTAGAAACATCTGCCAACTCGTTGGAAGACCTCAACATTAGCTACTGTCCCAAGATTTCTGACCAGGGACTGGGCTACCTGGTATCACGCATGGGTCCCCAACTTGTCAATCTTCAAGTGTGGGGGTGTGCCCAGCTGACGGACGATTTCTTTGATGGACATGATCGCGTGAAGGATGGAACACTACAAATCGTGGGTGCCTGGATGAAAAAGAGTGGAACGCGGTCGTTACGGTGATTTTCTTTTAAAAAGAAGCAAGAACGAATGCGTAGGAAGCAGTAGTTACGAATTTGATTCTAACGGACCAAGTTGTCCCATGACCTCGTTCAGTTTACTAAGCGTCTCTCGTAGCTCCGGATCTGCCTTCATGGCCTCCTCCAAGTCTTGTGGTCCACCGGTCATAATGACTTTCATGGCCTCTTGCATTTTGGTGCTTTGCAGCAAGGCCATGAGCTCGGGATTTCCAACCATTTTCTGAAACGTTTCCGGGCTTAGTCCACCAGGCAAGGTGCCGTCATTGGCAGTCATCCTTTGCAAATCCTCGTCCTTGATTTCTAGTTTTTCCTCTCGAAATGTCTGTTCAAGCTTGGCCTTGTTGAACTTATCAATGATTTCTGGGTTGGCCCGACCCGTTGCTCGAGCTTCAACTAACCGTTCCGCCAATGATTCTTTGTCAAAGCAGTCCGCGTAACTGATGCCACGCATATCCAGTTCACTTTTGATTTCCAAAACTCGCATTTGACCTGGCTCCACGTCATCTTCCTCCTCCTCGCCCTCGTTGAGGTTGGAAGCAGCCCCAAAATCGTCGGACGATGACAGGTGATGGCTTGTGGTCTGCGTCACAGAAGATTGGCAACGAGACGACAATTGGCTTAGAAAAGCTCTGCATGCAATAGGTAACAAAAGAAGCAGAGAAAGGAATGATTGCACTCTCATGTTGTCTGTCGTCCCGCTGAAAAAGCTAACCTTTGGAAGTTGTTTAGGAAAGTGCTGTGAGCAAGAGTTGTGACTCGGACTACATCATCCCATGTAGAGTTTTCATTTCAAGATCGTTGATGTTATGGAGACTCGTCGAAAAATGTTGTGAAGATTTCATCAAGTCGCATCTTCCACGTGGAATCAGAAAATGGCGCGCCCGTCGTGATGTGATGGTCTTTTCGACTGTGAGACGTGGTCACGCGACCGAAACAGATGTCTTGAGACTCACTGTCAAAGAAGTCATCTACCCATCCACCAAAATGACAAAAAGACGACAGAACGACGTATCATAGACTTTGCGAAAAGGTGAATTGAAACCAGAGTTTACAACATTCTTCTTGCTGTGGAGTGTTCCAGTCTACAGAGAGGAGAAATACCGCACACTTTGTTAATATGGGATGTGGAAGCAGTACACCCGATGAGGACATTGCTCCGGGAAAGCGTGAAGATAACCCCAAGGTCTTTTTCGACATTGACATTGGCAAGCAACCTGCCGGACGAATTGTGATGGAATTGCGTGCGGATGTCGTCCCCAAGACGGCCGAAAACTTTCGTTGTCTGTAAGTCGCGCAAAATCTCTCAAGCAAATAAGGTCTGTATTCATGGCACCTCGCACTCTCATGTTTGTTTTTACTGTCACATTGTTGATGCTACACGCTACGCAGTTGCACGGGCGAGAAAGGAAAGGGAAAGTAAGTGTGGCGCGACGCGACGAAGGGGGCAAAGCCGATGATGGTCCAGACTTTCAGGGATACGAAGTGCATCTCACCGAATCACACATCGCCCCTCTTATCTTTCAGACTTGGAAAGCAGTTGTCCTACAAGGGATCGTCGTTTCATCGAGGTGGGTGGTCCTTCCGCAGCAAATCCGAGCAGACAAGATACCAACATATTTACAGCCACTCAATATTTTCCTTGCTTTGTTATTGATTCATAGTCATTCCAGGTGTGTTGTTGTACTGGTGCTGGGGTGGGTTTGTTGAAAAAGATTATCCTCTGACTCGTTATGTGTGACATGTATTGATATAGGATTCATGTGTCAAGGCGGCGACTTCACCAACCACAACGGAACTGGTGGTGAAGGAATCTACGGGGACCGCTGGAAGGACGAGAACTTCCAGTTAAAGCACACTGGTCCTGGAATGTGAGTCCAAAATATTGCACCATACTCGCTCGAAGATGTTGCTCGATGTTAGCTGACAGCTTCTTTCCACTTTGTGTTCGTAGTCTATCCATGGCTAATGCAGGTCCGAATACGAATGGATCCCAATGTAAGTGCAGGCCTTTTGTACGGGGTTATTCATAATGTTTGTTCTACTGGCGTAAACATGACACGTGTATATTATTTTCTTCAGTCTTTCTATGTACAGAGAAAACATCTTGGCTTGGTAAGTGGAAGCACCAAATCTTGTCAATGTACTTGTTAATCAATAAATAAATAATGACAGCTCACAAATAATCTTCACTCTTCGAAAGATGGGAAGCACGTGGTGTTTGGACAAGTGATTGACGGCATGGACGTCGTCCGAGCAATCGAGAAGGTTGGGAGTGAATCAGGAAACACCCGGAAGAAAGTCGTGATTAAGGATTGCGGACAACTTTAGTGTCGAAGAGCACGACACCGAAGTGAGTTTGATGTCGATATAGCCTGCATATATCCTCTTGAATTGTGACGGTATCTAATCCTTACAGCTCTTCTACATCTATGCTCATGTTAGTTTGTGGCGCCTTGTCCATGTCATCTGTGCTCATGTTAGTTTGGGGCGCATTGTCCATGTCATTTTCGTTTTCGTTGTCATCTTCCACAATAAAGGGAACGACCACCCACTCGACAACAGCTCCTTCGTTAGAGCATCGTGTAGCCATGAGATGTTCTCCGTACCAGTAGACAAGGGGACGATACTTCTCTCCTTCTCCTTTCCCTTCCCCGTCGGGAACCTGAGAAGGGTCCCTGTGTTCAATATCATACGAATCGAAAAATTCTTTTCTTTCACCAAACCAGTCTTCTTCATCCAAGTCACCTCGGTAAGCAACGCCTAGGCACATGTACGCCTCTTGTTCTCTTCCTGTAGAGATGATGCGATCTCTTATATGTTTTGGAACAATGGTGTAGATCGATCCTGCCGGGGTATTGACCCCATCACCGAAGGACAGAAATTGGTTCCATCGTTTCGTACAGGGATAGACATGCACCGGTCCACCTGTTTGACGATCAAGTGATTCACCATCAAGACAACGACCTGCACGAATGCCGTCCATAATAGAAAAGGTACATCTAGGGCCAGGAGTATAAAAGCCCTTGGTGGCCTGTACATCACCAGTATCTCTACAACGGGGGAGGATATGAGGGGAAGAGGTCAGAAGGTGCTACAACTTGGAGATTATTTTGAGTTCAAATTTCTTTTGACTTACAATCGTTTCAAATTTCCATCCGAACTACTCCGAGTACAAGGACCAATGTTCCATCGGGTGTGGTTTCGGACTTCTTCCATTATGACGCCTCCCGTTTCCCAGCCTTTTGCCAACGTTGGTACCACTTCATCTTTGAAGCAAGGTACAAGCCGAACTTGATTACCGCCGTTACCCAAGCCGAGGCAAAGAGGAAAGGTAGTGTTGACGGTCTCCTTGGCGACAATCAGTGTTCCGTGGCCTTCCAAGCTCATGTCCACTTTGGGTTTGTCTCCCTCAAGTCTTGGTTTCGTCTCATTCAGAACAACAAGCTCGAATTCTTCCTTCATTCGAAGTGTGTCTATGACGTCCTTTACTTTGGTATCCACTTCATCATTAAACTTCCGCGCAAACAAATCTCCACTCATTTCCAATATGTCCAGCTGATCGAGCGTAATCGTTGTAGGGGATCGTCCACAATGATTGGGATCGGGCATGACGCATTTCCGTTCATCTCGCTTCTGAAGCTCCACCTCGTTTTCCCATTGATCAAACAGTAAATGAAGGAAATTCCAGTTGTGGTGCTAACAAGCAGACAAGGCGTGAGGGCACGTCGTCAATCTCGTCTGATTAGAAGAAGAAACATTTACCTTGTTACAAAATTGTGTGTTGCGCAATACCGTCCCAAAGAAGGATTCGTCCGCTACAACTACGTGCTGGATGTAATCCCAATACTGTCGCAAGAACGAATCGGGAGGTGCAACTTCGGGGTTGGCCAAAAAGCTGGCAAATTCTTTGCTGATCATGAACCACTGACTGGACGTGTAAAAGTCGGCTTTGTGTGTCTCTTTGGTTATGGGCGGTAGTCGATGGATTCGATGTAGGCGGTCGTCGCATTCAACAAAGTAGTTCCAAACGGAGTGATGGGGTCGATTGGGCTTCAGAATGATATGCAAAAAGTTGGCGTCCACGGGATAGGCAGCGAGGGTGTTTCGGATGCGCCGATTGCTGGCGATGGGATAGGCTGTTGCCGCCATATGAATGAAATGAGTAAAGTCCAGGTTGTTGTTTTCTGCATAGTTTAGCATTTGCATGGTAGCATTGACCATTTGGAAACCACCCCAGTTGACACGGACACGATTTTGATCGTCCAGCACCACAATTCTGTCTCGACTTGCAGCATATTCCTTCACTGCTTGATACGTTTCTTCATATTTTCCATCAATGTGTACAATAAATTGTGTTGATGATTCGTCCAATGCTTCAATCAATCGAATGGTAGCCGCTGCATTGTCATGGGCCAAAATGCCATAACAAATCTTGACGTCAAAGGGTGAAATGTACAAATGCTCCGTTGTTTCGTTACGCTCTGGTTGGTACGTCCGATTTTGAATGATCTGGTTGATGATATAAAACAACAAAAAGAAGAAAAAAAACAAGAATCTGTGAGGATAGAAACAAACTTTCAATGCGGTCGCTCTTGTCTTTCTACATTCTTCACTCACCCCCATGTGAACTCCTTTGGGTAGATTGTCAAAATCCCAGGACTGTTCATCCTCACAGGTATTGGAAAATTGTATGTCGACAAAGGGTAGCGGCTCTTCCTTGGCAATGGCCATGACGTGGTATCCATAATGTTTGGCAATCAAAGCACGACATTCCGGCGTCTTGGTTTTCTCAAATAGTTCCTCCAACCGGCCTTCTGACAAAAATGCCCGGGCTAGAGTATCTACAGCGTGTTGGGCCGCGGTGACAGCATCACCAGTCAGGTTGGTCTGTGAAAAGTCCACTAAGGTATCTTGGAGAATCAGCTGATGTTCTGTTGGTTTGACATTCTTCGGGGTTGACCTGGAAGATGTCTCGTAACGATACTCGTATTCGTCGTCGTCGTCGTCGTCGTCGTCTTCTTCGTTTACTTCTTCGTCATCTTCCCCATCATTGTTGTCATCTTCTTCCTCTGCTACTTCCACGGCTCTACATGAGAGAGTTACCAGCAGGACTAGGAGTAGGAGAAATAGTTTCTGCGGCCGTCTTCTCATGGTGAAATTTGTCGTACCAAATTGACTGTGAAGCGATTTTTTACAAGTAGTGATGGATCGACGATAGTGAATAATTTTTCAAATTTTTTACGTGAAAATCCCTGTCATTTTTATGTCTACTGTCTACTGTCGTTCTATGATACCGGTACGTGTTGTATTACCGTACCTTAGGACCTAACTGTAAGTATCGGTACCTACAGGTAGTACCAGTAGTATGTACAGTACTACCTACCGGTAGTCGTATCATACTCGAGCGAATTGTTGGTTGTTGTTCGAACTGATCTCAGCAAACACAGGGAATCCCTTTTTTTCTTCTTGTGACATCACCACTACTAAGTACTACATGTATTCGGCCCTCAACCGTCCCACTCGTGATTCACAGTCAACACATCACCCATGGATCCGTTGCTTCCCTTCTCACACCGTCACCAACCGACAATCACATTACAAATATGCAGTGACTGGTACCCATCAACTATCGTAGTCCTCTACCGTAGTCTTCTACAGTGCCTTTCTAACCCTCTTTGGTGCTCTTGGTCATGACGAAATTGTTACAACCGAAACTTTTCTTTCAGTTGCAAGTCCTCCTTCCATCTTCCACATCAGTAGTTTCGTCGTTTTGGTCTTCCAAGGTATTCTCTACTACTACTAGCAGTAGTAGACCCTGCATCAACGGCCATCAACATCGCATATTTGGTACCCGTTGTCGACTCAGTAGCTATGGGTAATAGACAACTAAGTATGAAAAGAGTGACCACAGGCACCATGTCGGAGATGGAACCGGTCTTAGGTACTAGCCTAGGCACAATTTGTACGACACCCTCCCCTGATCGAAACACGTGTGAGGAGATCATCAAATGGACAAATGGTGCCAAAAACCAGCAATGTAGTAGATGTAACATGGAACAAATAGAAAATGAAACAGGAAAGAGGATCAACAATAGTAATGACCCATAATACGCCGGCAGTGACGGGAATGTAGAACCCAACCAGTCGGTTTCGTGAGGGAATCAGAAGGATTGATTACACCTGGAATATGATGCATCAAGATATCACCATTATCCTTCCAATCTTGTATCGCGAAAGCCTGGATGTCAATATGGCGAGACCGCTCAGTGGGCTTGCGAGCATTGATAATTTGGATAGCAGAGACATTATCAATATGAATGGGGGTAGGGGAAAGCTGGGGAAAAGAGAGCTCATGGAGAACTGCTCGAAGGTATTTTGCAGTTTTCGCAGCAGAAACGGCGGCAATGAATTCGGCCTCGGTGGAGCTAGTAGCAGTGACAGTTTGTGTCTTGGAACGGTAAGCAATAGCACCTCCGTTAAGGACGAAAGCATAACTGGTAGTGGAGCGACGGTTGCGGAGATCATTGGCATGAGCAGCGTCAACATACCAGTGAGTTGAAGAGGGGAAGGAATAGAGGGAAAGGGAGGGAGAGAGGGATCAAGGGAAAGGTTGTGGGGGTGCCAGGTGACAAAGAGGGATCATGAGTACGTCGGGCAAAACGGATACCCCAGTGTTTAGTCCGACGGAGATAACGTGCAACTCCTTTAAGACAGCTGTAGTGGTAGGCATGTGGTGCAGAGGCAAACTTTGACAGGGTCACAACAGCATAACCGATATCTGGGCGGCAAGTAATGTAAGCATATAGAAGCTCTCCAAGAAGGGTACGGTAAGAGAAACCCTGGGATGCACAAAGGTCAGCATGTTCGGGAGAACCTTCGGAGGGGCCAGCAGGGGACTGATAGAGGCGATCGACAGCATCAACCGGGAGGGGGGCAGAACGGTCATCAGAGGACTCATGCGGAGAGGGCGTATCCCAACCATGGCTCCGAAGGAGGCGATCAATATACCCAGCGGAAGTCAGTTCGATGTAGTCAGCCGTTTGGTGAACATCAACACCATTGTAGTCACTGAGGAGCCCAAGATAGGTAAAGGGAGGTTGTGCTTCATTAGGCTGTTGGAGGGCCTTACCAATAAAGTCATATACAGCTTTAGCGGTAGATTCACGACGACAAGCCAGAGCAAAATCATCCACTTGCCGGAGGAGCAAGATAGGCTCACCCTCAAAGACACCGCTGTAGATAGTACGATCATGAGTAGTGGAGCGGAAGCTCAATTCAGGAAGGGAAAGGATCTTGTTGATGTAGGTTTCCCAGAGGCGACCAGATTCTGGATGTCCCTGGAGGGCGTGAAGGACAGGGAGGACCATGTTCCGATCAAGGGTGACACCAAAACGAGCTTTGTACCATTCAGCATATGCATCGTCAATCATGATGAAGGTAGGTGTCTCAGGAGGAGGAGAATGAGCAAAAGCATCAGTGGCATCACCACCATACACCCGCATATCATGGGCAGCGGCCAGAGCAAAAACATCCGTTGGATCGGTTGTTCAACGCAGGAGGAGTAGGTGGAGGCAACTTGGTGAAGAAGAGGAGCAGCACGGAGGGAGCCATCACAACAGCTGCGGGAACGACGTTCACCAGAGCGCTTGATCTGGTATTGCCAATGTAAGCGAAGAATAATGGCACCAGGGGGAGGGGCAACAGGGGCACCAAACATACCAAGGTCATGCATACGGTCCAGGTGCTTAAATTCACCACGCTGCCAGTCGGGCCATGTGGAAAGGCGTTGGAGCTTACGGCGAGTGAAGAATCCAAGTGCCTGTTCAGCGGGAGTGACAGCCGTAGAAGTGACAGCATGGATGGCAGCTGCAATGTCCTCAACAGGTACAGAGGAGAAGTCAGTGTCGGGGAAACGTAGCGAACAAATAGACCGGATAGCATCAAGGGTGAGAACAGGAGTTTCCTCATCAGGCATGGCAGGATCCGTGAAGATGGAGGGTTCACGATGGTCTGCGAGAGCACGACGGAGCTCAGCCATGGTCAAGCGTTTTTCCGGAGCAAAGGTGAGGGAGAGGGAGGGGGATTTGGAGTCAAAAGCCTTCCGGAACTCAAGAAGGGCTTGTTCCTTTGTGAAGACTAGGACATTATTAATGGCAACCAGGTAAGCACCACGGAGCGCATTATTAGTGGCCTTGGAAGAAGAGCGAATCCGAGAGGCAGGACTACCAGGCTTAATTGCCGCAACAAAGACGCGGTTGTTAAGTTCATCCGTGAGGAGGTCAAAGCCAAAAGTGGGGCTGCGGTTGGAGGCCGGAACAGTGAGGGATTCCAACAGGGTATGACTGAAAGGATTGACAAAAGCAGTAAACTCGTCAACAGTAGCGTCATCCACCTCAGCAGGAAATGGTTCGCCAGATTGGACACGCAGAGGATATTCTTCGTCGTATTCAGGAGAAATCCAAGGAAAATACCTTTGCGGGCGTTAGGCAAAAGCTTAGAACGGCGACGACCAGGGGGGCGGACCCACACACGACAACCAAAAGTGCGGAAACCAGTGAAATTCTCCTTATCACCACGAAGGAGCTCAAAAGGGGACTTGACTTGGTCACGGGAAGGTGTTGCATTAGTGATACGGAGGAAATGATGGAAAGCATAGGGCCAAAAACGAGGGTCAAGACCAGCCCCAAGCAACATCGCCCGCAAAGCATTCGCAACAGTGAGGTGGGCACGTTCGACAGGACCATTTTGATTGGAAGCGTCGGCACCAGTTGGGCGAACGGCATAACCAAACTGCTCAAACAATGCCCGGACAGCAGGATTAGCATAAAGCTCACCACCTTGATCGAGGTAAACATATTTGCCAGGACACTGTGGGGAATGCTGCCGAAGGAAGGAGCGAAGCCACTCCATAGGAGAAGCCTTAGAAACACGGGTGTCACCAAAACAGCTCGGGTGAAATGGTCGGTCACCAAAATCCAACAAGTCTCACCGTTAAGGCCAGTGAAGTCTTTCTTGCGTTCCACATCCTTCGATCGAACACCGGCAAACGAGAAATCAATGGAGAGACCCTGAAAAGGCTGGGTGGCAGTGCGAGTAGAGTGAGTGCCAGCAGATTCTTTGGTCTGTTTAGCCCGTATACAGGTGGGACACTGTTCCAAAATCGGATCAAAATGGCGAAAGCGAGGGACCCCAGTAATATGTTCATGGGCATGGTACAAATAGTGGTCAGAGGGGTGACCCAGACGTTGGTGCCAGAGCAGTCGCTCAGCAGTGGCACGGATGGCCATAACCGAAGTAGCATGGGTGATGTACTTGTGAAAGGGGAAGTCCCGGAACTCAGGAGGTTTATCGGCAAGGTCTGCAGCTAATGTCCGGTATAAGGCATTGCGGGCATCAATGGTAAGGGAGTGTTCTAAGTCATCACATTCCGCAGCAAGGGCAGGGTCATGCAGCATAGCGATAGCCAAAGAATTCTCCGCAGTGGCCAGAGGGTCATCCGCAGAAAGGGAGGGGCGGATGAGCGGCAATGTCAGTCTTGGAGGAAGTGAGCTTGTGATGGGCAGTGGCGGTCCAAGTGCCAGCAGCATAAAAGTGTTGGTGGGAGACGCCAGAGTACTGAGAACGCCGATAACCAAGGGCTTTGTACAGATCACTCTCACTGAGGAGGGTAGCATTCAGCAAGGGGGAGTAATAGACCAGGAAGTTGTGATAGCCATAAGGGGCAGGTGCAGGAACACGGATGTAACCTTGGCCTTCAGGAAGGACAGCCGCATTTTGTACAGCAGGCTTGAGGCGAATAGGGCAAGGAAAACCTGGGCCATAAGGACGATAGTGGTGGAGAAGGGTTTTATCGTTGGAACAAGAGACCTGTGCAGCATCATTCATCTGTGCACGAGGAAGATCGTCAAACCCATCGAGATCAGAATGGAGCACCGGGGTGTCGGGTTCAGTAGATGTCCAATTGACCGTCCGAGGGTTGTCATCCGCAGGAAGAGGATCAGTGGGATCATCAACCGCATAAACATCGTCAAAGGGCAGGAGGAGCCAAGAGGCTGAAAGTCCACGGCATTAATATTCCAATCAACAAAATCAGAGTCCACGTCCGAAAGCACAGCAGGAGCAGTTGCAGTACCGGAGCCCTCCCCTGATGTCAAGCCCGTAGAATCCAAAGGCGGAGACGGGGAATCAGGGAGATCCAAAGTAGCGCAGCAGGCCTGGGGATCAGTCAGAGCTGGCGCCAATGAAAATCCTGGTCACGGAGGGAGGCGGGATGGATGGCGGACCCAGAGTGGACGGCATGAACCTCCGCCGAGGAAGAAACAGCATGGACAGAACCATCAACGGAAGGGGGTGGGAGAAAAGGAGGGGAAGTATGTGTCATGGTATGGCGTGAGGTGAGAGCACGCTTGAAGAAGCCACAAAATTTGATATAATGGTCACGGAGGTAGGCAACATTCTGCAGAACAGGGCAGTCATCAAAGCGGTGGGCATCACCACAAACCATACAAGGGGACGCAAGGGATGACGGACTCTGGTGGAGGGCATAAACTGCAGCACGGTACTTCTGGTCCACTGCAAGATCAGCATCATCTGGAGGGATGACCGGACCCAGGGCATGGAGGTGGGCGTCAGGGGAGACATCGGGCGAGTCCAACGCAGAGTCCAAAATCCCAGAGGATGGTGGAGCAGGAGCAAGGTCAAGAAGATGAAGGGACTTGTGTTCAGTGGGTCGGCCAGAGGAGGACTGCCAAGCACGTGGGCGCGTGGGAGCAGTAGGAGCAGGAACATAGTCAGGGTACTGCATGTATGCTTCCAGGGTGGCAACAATGGTCTCGTCACGAAAAAAACGGAGACGGGAGGGTTGTTGCCGTTCCTCACGAGAGACACGCCGGAAGAAAGCATAATCAATGGTGCCAGCAAGGAACATGTCCATAACACGGGGTTCATCAACGGACATGGACGTGTTGTGAACCAGAGCAGACATGGCAAGGTAGTCCCGAAACACAACGTGGTAGTCCAGGAGGGATTTACCAACCAACTGATTGGGGGGGCTACGGACATGGTCACCAGGAGACTCGGCAAACAAAGGGCTGGTGCGCATAGCCATTTGGCGGAGGGCTTCGTATCCACGTCCATACGACTTCCGCACGAAGGACTGGAAAATGCTTTCGTCGGGGAACATCTTGTCTTGGCTAAGCAAGGACCAGATGGCAAGGCTACAGCTCTCAATAAAGTCAGAAAGCGACGCCGGGAGGTCCGGAACAACAGCAGGGGAGGCCGGAGTGCCAGAGGAAGCAGGCAGTGCCGCAGCAGCCGTAGCGCAAATGAAACCCTTATTACCGCTACAGTCACGTCCAAAAAGGATGTAGGGGTGCACATAGTATCCATTGGACATAATGTCAAAGAAAAAAAAGGCGAAGCCCAGGGGTGTCAAGAGGGACAGATGGTAGACGGAGGCGAAGGTCCAACTCGAGACAGATAGTTTAACGACAGTTACGGTCGGGACAGTCGGAAAGAGGGGACACGGGCAGATCACATCGTAGGGTTAGGGGTGGTCAACGCAAGGAAAGACGAGGGAGCAAGTCAAGGAGGAAAAAAAAGGGGGCTCAATGCAATGCGTGAGGTAGAGCGAAGGATAGATGTTGTAGTGAGCAATCCTAAAAGCAGAGAATAGTCCAACCACCAAGAAAGGAAACGCAACAGTCAAGGAAAAGGCAAAGAAGAGCACCAAGTCGGATGGCGTTGTTGTCGTCGTCAAGGCATTCGTCGCGGGCAGCGCGCGGGCAAACGTAGAAGGAGTACCAGAATCTGTGTAGGAAAAAAAATATGTTTGTGTTTTGTTGCGTTAGCAGCGACGACGTCGGTCGATGATGTTGCAGGGTCTTTTCTGTCAATGGGACCGCAAGAGCAGACGAAATCTACACTCAAGGGTAAGTAGGAGATGGACTACAAGGAAGCAGACGAGATCTACACTTCACAAGGGTTCATAACCTGTCGACTCAGTAGCTATGGGTAATAGACAACTAAGTATGAAAAGAGTGACCACAGGCACCATGTCGGAGATGGAACCGGTCTTAGGTACTAGCCTAGGCACAATTTGTACGACACCCGTCCATTCTTCCCATCCTCCAAAGTCTCTCTATCTCTGTCATCTTCATCTCAACCATATTCAACTACCAGCACTATGCCACAATACTGGAATCGAGAAAAATTCGCTGCAGACAAGACTCGTTCCGCTCAGGACAGCAGCAACAAATCCATTGTTAACGAGGCAAGGATTGTGTCTTTGGCCATGAAGGACGATCCCTCCAACGTGCCACTCGAAAACTTGCCTGAAGGTGCCACAGTACTAGCTGTAGGAAGCACTATTGATGAACTTGACATTCCAACCTTACAACAACAAAAAGCCAACGTTATCTTTGTCTCACCGGGACCATCCAAAGAAACTTTGGCAAAGCTCATCCAAGAGCTAGATTCTTCGCTGGAATGGATTCATTCACGATCGGCTGGTGTCGATGCCATTTACACTGACACACTGGCCAACACTCCTGCCACAGTCACCAACGCCAAGGGGGCCTTTTCAAGCACTTTGGCGGAATATACCCTCCTGGCTTGCTCGTATTTTGCCAAGGACTTGCCTCATCTTTTGAAAAACAAGGGTCGCAAGGATTGGAACAAGTACAATATCTTGGAATTGCGGAATGCCACCCTGGGGATTGTTGGATATGGAGACATTGGACAGGCTGCCGCCAAGCTTGCCAAAGCTTATGGTATGAGAGTCATTGCCTTGCGACGGAACCCAGAAAAAACAAAAGACGATCCGTATTGTGACGTCGTATATGGTAACGATCAACTGAATGTCTTGTTTGGAGAATCAGACTATATATTGTGCAGTGCTCCACTGACGGCTGAAACCAAGGGCATGATTGGAAAGGAGCAATTTGATGCCGCCAAAACCAACGCAGTCTTTATCAACGTCGGACGAGGGCCCATTGTCGACGAAGAGGCGCTAGTTGAAGCATTGAAGGATGGGCGGTTGAAGGGTGCCGGCTTGGATGTGTTTGCGACAGAGCCATTACCCAAAGAAAGCGAACTTTGGGAGCTGGACAATGTCCTTTTGAGTCCGTAAGTCTTGATGAGCAATGGGCAAATCGGCGAAATTAAGTATGTTGTACCGCGTACTTTCTCTAAACTCATTTTGCTCTTTCCATCATCAGCCACAATATGGATGCCACAGAAACATTCATGCTAGAATCGACCAATTTTTTGTCAATGAAAATCTTCCTCGGTTCTTGCACGGAGAGCTTCTTCTTAATGAGATTGACAAAGCGGCAGGCTACTAGCGCAAGTGGACTACATGCCGTGTCCAGTTAAAACTGTAAGATTCTTTTTTGACATCTTAGATTAATGATGCTATCATTGTTTCACAGCTTTTGCGGAAGTCTGGCGAAGTAAGAAATCGATGAATTTTTTTTCATCTATTGTTTTCTTCCAACATTATGCGAAGCACCATTACAGCCAAACAAAACCGACTCTTCGTTTGGAATATGATGGATTTCTTTTGTTGTACTTTGCTCTAAGGAAGAAAGGCAGGAGAAGAAAGTAAAAAGAGGAACTTCCCAAATGATAACACACGTACTACACTGCAGTATGGATTTAAAAATGGTGGCTTTTATTACTCGTTATTTATAATCTGACCTCTAGGAACCATGAACAAACTTTACTCAAGCCACTTCAAAATGGTTTCATGATTCCATTCTTGGTTGGTGCAAGTGCATACTGACCCCAAACAATTAGCAACTTAGTTGCCATTTTCCAAGACAAAGACAACACCATCTTGAGGAGCAGCACGCATGTCCTTCACCAAGTAGTTTTGGATGGCAGAGGCAGAGGCAGCAGATCCTTCCTCGCAGTTGTCAATAGCAACACGGCATCCAGAGGCTCCATAATACTCTCCCTTGTTGATGATGGCAGCGCAGAAGGCATCCTCAAACTTCTTGAACTCCTCGGTTTGGACCAGTTCCTGGGCAAGGGAAACGGATTCTGACAGGCGTCTGTCATCATCCGGGTGTCCGCACCAGCGGCAGACAATGCCAGCAACTCCTTGGGCATTGTAGTCGAAAACAGAGCTGAGTTGACGGTTTCCTCCACGGATGCCAGAGGCGGCATGTTGGACGATGAACTTCTTGAAGGAGTTTCCATCCAACTTGATGTTGTAGCCTTCGTTGGTTGCAACATCAGTAGCCCAAACCATGTCAGGGGTGGTAGGGATGACGTTCTACAAGAGAAATGCGACGAAACAAACAAACTGAGTTAGCAAGTTGGTACTCACGCAAACTTGGCACCTTATTACTACTAGTAATATATACTAAACAGGCAATCAATTGCAAACAAGAACAAATACTCAGTATACTTACGTTCTTAGCCTGGAATTGAACCGAGACGTCGCATTGATAGTCGGTGGCGGAGACCGAGGCAAAAATGGCAGAAAGAGCAGTGGCGAAAAAGAGCTTCATGGTTGAAAAAGATGGAGAGAAAACGAAAAAGTTCAGATAGAGTGGTTGATTGGCTTTTTAGTTTGTTCAAACTGAAAATTGTGAGAGGAAGAGATGGGTTACCTCATGGAAGTTGTTTGGATTTGATTTGGATTTGTCTGGCCTAGAAATCCTTCACAAATTGATAGGGCTTTGACTCCCACTCTAGAGGGTTTCTCTGTACATGAAGTACCGTGAAATTGCTGAAAATACGAAATGGTGTTTCACTGACGTGTCATGTCGAAATAGAAGAATCTTTACGAACGCGCTGACTCGCGCATGGCCGGAAAATGTAAGTGGGATTCAAAATAACACCGGAAAATCGCGAGAGAAGTTCATCCAAAATTACTTGGGAAATCTTAACGACCAGAAAAAGGGAACTATGTCCATTTGGAACTATGCCTTCATTCACACCATCTCAGATCAATATTTCTTGTCCTTGCCTAAACGAAGTGACGACAGTTGAAGAATAAAAAGCACGTGAGAAGGGTTGCTTGGTGTAAACTCTGATTCCCCTGATCGAGTTGTCCTCTTGACATTGAAAAAGAAAGATTCCACATGATGAACTGATGGATCCTGACGTCTTACGAAAAAGTCCTACGTTTGTGGAATACAGCGGAAGCGTGTGTTTTACTACTTCGCACTTCATCGTGCCCTTTCTATCATCAGCCTCAAATATGGATGCAACAGAAACGTTGATGGTAGAATCAACCGAACGTTTCGTCAACGAAAATCTTCCCTGGCTCTTGCATGGAGAGCTGGTTCTTAGTGGATTAATGAGATTGACAAAGTTTGAGCAACTAGCACCATTGTGTTACACTATGTCTCATTATTTGACCGAGAAACAGCTTTGGCAGCAATCTCGCAAAGTTAGAAACTGGGGCTTTCTTTCATCTTTTGCTTTTTCCCAACATTTTGCCACGTGTCGTCATAGTAAAACCGACTCTTCGTTTGGAATATGATGGATTTCTTTTGCCGTACTTTACTCTAAGGAAGAAAGGCAGGAGAAGAAAGTAAAAAGAGGAACTTCCCAAATGATAACACACGTACTACACTGCAGTATGGATTTAAAAATGGTGGCTTTTATTACTCGTTATTTATAATCTGACCTCTAGGAACCATGAACAAACTTTACTCAAGCCACTTCAAAATGGTTTCATGATTCCATTCTTGGTTGGTGCAAGTGCATACTGACCCCAAACAATTAGCAACTTAGTTGCCATTTTCCAAGACAAAGACAACACCATCTTGAGGAGCAGCACGCATGTCCTTCACCAAGTAGTTTTGGATGGCAGAGGCAGAGGCAGCAGATCCTTCCTCGCAGTTGTCAATAGCAACACGGCATCCAGAGGCTCCATAATACTCTCCCTTGTTGATGATGGCAGCGCAGAAGGCATCCTCAAACTTCTTGAACTCCTCGGTTTGGACCAGTTCCTGGGCAAGGGAAACGGATTCTGACAGGCGTCTGTCATCATCCGGGTGTCCGCACCAGCGGCAGACAATGCCAGCAACTCCTTGGGCATTGTAGTCGAAAACAGAGCTGAGTTGACGGTTTCCTCCACGGATGCCAGAGGCGGCATGTTGGACGATGAACTTCTTGAAGGAGTTTCCATCCAACTTGATGTTGTAGCCTTCGTTGGTTGCAACATCAGTAGCCCAAACCATGTCAGGGGTGGTAGGGATGACGTTCTACAAGAGAAATGCGACGAAACAAACAAACTGAGTTAGCAAGTTGGTACTCACGCAAACTTGGCACCTTATTACTACTAGTAATCTATACTAAACAGGCAATCAATTACAACAAGAACAAATACTCAGTATACTTACGTTCTTAGCCTGGAATTGAACCGAGACGTCGCATTGATAGTCGGTGGCGGAGACCGAGGCAACAATGGCAGAAAGAGCAGTGGCAAAAAAGAGCTTCATGGTTGAAAAAGATGGAGAGAAAACGAAAAAGTTCAGATAGAGTGGTTGATTGGCTTTTTAGTTTGTTCAAACTGAAAATTGTGAGAGGAAGAGATGGGTTACCTCATGGAAGTTGTTTGGATTTGATTTGGATTTGTCTAGCCTAGAAATCCTTCACAAATTGATAGGGCTTTGACTCCCACTCTTGGGTTTCTCTGTACATGAAGTACCGTGAAATTGCTGAAAATACGAAATGGTGTTTCACTGACGTGTCATGTCGAAATAGAAGAATCTTTACGAACGCGCTGACTCGCGCATGGCCGGAAAATGTAAGTGGGATTCAAAATAACACGGAAAATCGCGAGAGGAGTTCATCCAAAATTACTTGGGAAATCTTAACGACCAGAAAAAGGGAACTATGTCCATTTGGAACTATGCCTTCATTCACACCATCTCAGATCAATATTTCTTGTCCTTGCCTAAACGAAGTGACGACAGTTGAAGAATAAAAAGCACGTGAGAAGGGTTGCTTGGTGTAAACTCTGATTCCCCTGATCGAGTTGTCCTCTTGACATCGAAAAAGAAAGATTCCACATGATGAACTGATGGATCCTGACGACTTACGAAAAAATCCTACGTTTGTGGAATACAGCGGAAGCGTGTGTTTTACTACTTCGCACTTCATCGTGCCCTTTCTTTCATCAGCCTCAAATATGGATGCAACAGAAA
The DNA here is from genome assembly GCA_019154785.2 of Nitzschia inconspicua. Lineage (NCBI taxonomy): Eukaryota > Bacillariophyta > Bacillariophyceae > Bacillariales > Bacillariaceae > Nitzschia > Nitzschia inconspicua. The sequence continues at coordinate 1,643,566 of JAGRRH010000013.1, read as the reverse complement.
CGTTGATGGTAGAATCAACCGAACGTTTCGTCAACGAAAATCTTCCCTGGCTCTTGCATGGAGAGCTGGTTCTTAGTGGATTAATGAGATTGACAAAGTTTGAGCAACTAGCACCATTGTGTTACACTATGTCTCATTATTTGACCGAGAAACAGCTTTGGCAGCAATCTCGCAAAGTTAGAAACTGGGGCTTTCTTTCATCTTTTGCTTTTTCCCAATATTTTGCCACGTGTCGTCATAGTAAAACCGACTCTTCGTTTGGAATATGATGGATTTCTTTTGCCGTACTTTACTCTAAGGAAGAAAGGCAGGAGAAGAAAGTAAAAAGAGGAACTTCCCGAATGATAACACACGTATTACACTGCAGTATGGATTTAAAAATGGTGGCTTTTATTACTCGTTATTTATAATCCGACCTCTAGGAACCATGAACAAACTTTACTCAAGCCACTTCAAAATGGTTTCATGATTCCATTCTTGGTTGGTGCAAGTGCATACTGACCCCAAACAATTAGCAACTTAGTTGCCATTTTCCAAGACAAAGACAACACCATCTTGAGGAGCAGCACGCATGTCCTTCACCAAGTAGTTTTGGATGGCAGAGGCAGAGGCAGCAGATCCTTCCTCGCAGTTGTCAATAGCAACACGGCATCCAGAGGCTCCATAATACTCTCCCTTGTTGATGATGGCAGCGCAGAAGGCATCCTCAAACTTCTTGAACTCCTCGGTTTGGACCAGTTCCTGGGCAAGGGAAACGGATTCTGACAGGCGTCTGTCATCATCCGGGTGTCCGCACCAGCGGCAGACAATGCCAGCAACTCCTTGGGCATTGTAGTCGAAAACAGAGCTGAGTTGACGGTTTCCTCCACGGATGCCAGAGGCGGCATGTTGGACGATGAACTTCTTGAAGGAGTTTCCATCCAACTTGATGTTGTAGCCTTCGTTGGTTGCAACATCAGTAGCCCAAACCATGTCAGGGGTGGTAGGGATGACGTTCTACAAGAGAAATGCGACGAAACAAACAAACTGAGTTAGCAAGTTGGTACTCAAGCAAACTTGGCACCTTATTACTACTAGTAATCTATACTAAACAGGCAATCAATTACAACAAGAACAAATACTCAGTATACTTACGTTCTTAGCCTGGAATTGAACCGAGACGTCGCATTGGTAGTCGGTGGCGGAGACCGAGGCAACAATGGCAGAAAGAGCAGTGGCAAAAAAGAGCTTCATGGTTGAAAAAGATGGAGAGAAAACGAAAAAGTTCAGATAGAGTGGTTGATTGGCTTTTTAGTTTGTTCAAACTGAAAATTGTGAGAGGAAGAGATGGGTTACCTCATGGAAGTTGTTTGGATTTGATTTGGATTTGTCTAGCCTAGAAATCCTTCACAAATTGATAGGGCTTTGACTCCCACTCTTGGGTTTCTCTGTACATGAAGTACCGTGAAATTGCTGAAAATACGAAATGGTGTTTCACTGACGTGTCATGTCGAAATAGAAGAATCCTTACGAACGCGCTGACTCGCGCATGGCCGGAAAATGTAAGTGGGATTCAAAATAACACCGGCGCGAGAGGAGTTCATCCAAAATTACTTGGGAAATCTTAACGACCAGAAAAAGGGAACTATGTCCATTTGGAACTATGCCTTCATTCACACCATCTCAGATCAATATTTCTTGTCCTTGCCTAAACGAAGTGACGACAGTTGAAGAATAAAAAGCACGTGAGAAGGGTTGTCTGATGTAATCTCTGATTCCCCTGATCGAGTTGTCTTTCACACTGAAGCATCCACGTGATGATATCATGAAGCCCTGCTACGAAAGGAAATCCCCTCTGTTTGAGCTGGATTTTCAATTTCCTTCTCCTGCAACAGAAGAAAACAAAGAATAGAACGCAACGTCAGTCGATATTCTAAAAGGCTGTCGTCACTCCCAGATGTAGAAATCCGATTTGATGGTCTCCCGAGATATCTCGTGAAATCATGTTGACATGAATGTTTCGAAGATGTCGGATAGTGAAGAGCATCTTGGGCCAAAAGCGGGTAGGGGCACTTTTCATACATGCGTTTCGTCCAAGATTCTCGACACCTCGACAACCCCATCGAGAAAGTTGGGTACCGCCCGCAATTTTACATCCCTATTGATAATTTTGCATCCATTGCGGGAACATTAAGGGGATAAAATGAGAGAATCAAAGCTTGTATGGGTAAAGTTAGCTGCGGTTAGTTTTTACATGTAAGTACTAGAGCTTCGTTAGCTTTGCTCGAATCACAGAACAATTGATTCTGTCTTTGTTGCTCTTTTGCGACTCGCTGCATTTCGGATAAAATGAGGTTGCCAGTGGGAAAATGCTAAGAATAATGTTTAGGAATACCTCTTCTTGTCAAGTCCAGACGAACAACTCTGTGTGGAAACTGTTCCAGTAGACTACTGGAGAGTTTCGGGCCAAATACTTGGCATCACGACTGGTTCGCTCTATATTCCGCTCTGACAGCAAGATACCGTTCAAGTCTTCGGACCTGGTTTTGTTTTCGCTGTCCTTATAACGGGATGATGAAAACACTCTGACAGAATCTGTAACCAAAATTATTTGGGTCTTTTCTATCATAATTTTTGTATTTCATGAAACGAAAACGTCCTTCATATATTGGGCCACGGACGGAAATAGTGTCGGGTTGCAAGTTGCAGAAATATTATTGGTATCATGTGATCGAGTGCAATTCGATTCGACTTGAAATGTGTTCATATTATTGTCGTGTCAATCTAGGTCCATGACGAAGAGTCAAGACCATTATTTCGTTTTGAAAGTCAAGTCTTTTTTTGGGGGGAGGGATTGTCATCGATCTGGGCTGGTGCTCGCTACCTTCTTGTACGAACAATGTTCATCCTCCTCCATAACTCTTTTTGACTTGCTCCGAAGCACTTTTAGCGTCTGTGTCTATCCCCCGGCCCCTAGCAACAAGCTTGTGTGCCGTATAGAGAGAATGATCTTGCGTCAAGAATCTGTAGACGTCCCCCAAGGTAGTATATCGTGGCATCAACACTTCTCTCACCGTTTTGGCACTGGCCGCTTCTCTATCTCGCCGTGCTTGAATAGCCTCATCGGACAGTCCCACATTGGGAGATTGCAAGTAATACAATTGATAGGCATTATCTTTATGTTGTTGTTGTGTTTGTTTCTTGTTTTTCTTTTTCGTTGAAGTTGTCTCTGACGAGAAAATCCAGTCAAAAATCGCCATGGTCCGGTCCATATGAAACTCGTTGGTAATGACGAGTAGCCGCCGCCATCCGTTGATGTCGGTATGTGCGGTGCGGGTGAAAAAGGCATTACCGATAGTATCGTAGGACGTGGTTTCCACGAAAATGTTAGAGGGAGGAATGAATTGGCCACCATTTTGGGCAAGGTACGCAGCACACGCAGTACTTTCCCACAGAGGCAAACCGTCATGTCCCATCAATTGGGGCACATGAGCCGTTCCAGCCGACAAACACAGCACGGACAAATCATGGTCGTCATTGCTGTATGATACGTTATTGGTGATGGTGATCAACTCTCGTTGGTTGGACCGATTCTTTTTCTTTGGTAGTACTTGTTGTCGTCGTCTTTCGAATATTCGAATGGCGTCATCGCACCGTCGTTCGACGTATACGGGAGGATGATCAATCGATGTTGGGACGCCACCTCCCAACACCAAAATAGCATCCAAAGATTGGATCAAATCGTCTGGGACATCTTGTGGACTATTGTAGAGACGTTGTTGTAGTTTGGACAGTCGATTGGATGGGTCACTGTACATTGATGACGGCATAAAGAAAAAGAATCCAATCAAGACGAAAAAGGCCACTAACAACCATGTCAATGAAGTCAATGAGAACTTGGGAGGTGCGACGGGAGGCGTCCGTCGTGACCGACGTAGTCGAGCCATTGTGACGGTGATGTTGGAGGATGGTCCAGAGGGGAGACAGAGTTTGTGCGACATTAGTAATAATTAACTCTACGAGTAAAGATCTTACCAACTACTATCCTTTATTACAGTTAGTAGTATAGTCAATGGAACTCGACTACTCGGAGTAGTACGTAGTAGCTACTAAGTCGTAGCTCTACCTAGAAGAGAGGATGAGGGATAGAGATAATATCCCCATTAATAAGAATATTATAGAATGAATTTGTATATTATAATATTTTCTAGTAGAGTATAATAATTTGTTCTGTCATCTGTTATTTACTGTTAATAGGTAATTCGTTAATTCGACGTTGTCCCATGTAGTCTACTACTAGCTACCTTCCTAGCTAGGTAGGTAGTAGCTAGTCGTATTTTTTAGCGCAAGATTCAAACATCATGACTGTGAATCGAGTGATTCACGACAAACTCTCTCTTTCGGTACGACCTGGTACAACAGAAGTACTCACACATTCTGTTTTTCTCATTCTTATCAAACCCCACTACGGTAGTAGCTTCTACGATGTCCTCTACCCTTCGTCAACGACGAACTGGCCAGAGCAACAACCATGACATCTCAGAGTCAGCGTCAGCCGGAGGGTTGGCATCTTCCGAAGATGACGTTTTGGAAATGATGGGTCATCAAAGCATTACCGAACTTCCCGTACTGCGACAAGCACAACCGGACAGCGAAGAATCTGCATCGTCGGGAATACACGTCGTGCAGGAAGTCACTCGTATTCCTACGGCACAAAAGACCAAGGAAGAAACCAAACCTAGTGCTACCAGGGAAACCACTGTTATGACAACAGGTACCGCCACGACGTCAATGCGACTGGAGGAGATTCAGAGTACTTCGGATGATAATATTACGGAAGTGATACAATCGACCAGCGCCGTTGCTTCCACCACGACGACCACGTCAATGTCATCCCTAACGGCTGCTGCTCGCCCGGCCATGTCAGCAGTCCAAGTACACAAGGACGAACAACGGAAAAAGAAAATTGCAGTCCGAGCCTTGTCGGGCGCTGGACTCATTGCCGTCTTTACCAGTTGCGTCTACATGGGACACTTGTGGGTCTGCGGTATCGTGGCACTCTCCGAATTCCTACTGTTTCGTGAACTTGTCAAGGTCCGGTATAATGCCTACTTCCACACTATTCAAGATACTATCCCTCTATTCCGAACGACGCAATGGACGTGGTTCTTTGTCGCAATCTTTTATACCTACGGCGATTTCATCAGCGAAGTGGTGCAGTCCAATCCCGATTTGCACTATCTGGTCACCTATGCCCAATATTTTAACACACTGGCCTTTTCTCTGTACAGTGCCACCTTTGTCTTGACCATTGCCACCATGCAAGCGGGACATATCAAATTTCAACTCAATCAGCTCTGTTGGACCATTGTGGTGTTGTGTTTGACCGTGGGACAAATGAAGTACATTATGCACAACATTTTCAATGGACTGTTTTGGTTCACATTTCCCTTCTTACTAGTGGTGGTCAATGATATCATGGCCTACTTTTCTGGAATCACCTGTGGGCGCAAGTTCATTCACCGACCATTCATTCGGTTCAGTCCCAACAAGACTTGGGAGGGCTTTATTGGAGGTGGCATCTTTACAATGATTGCAGCGTGGTATCTAAGCCGTTTCCTGGCAAGATATCCCTGGATGACATGTCCTGTGAATGAATTTCGACTGGTTCCAGGTCCATTGATATGCGAAAACCATCACGTCTTCATGATCGCTCAAAGCGTCTTTCCCAACCAAATCTTTGAAGTCTTTCCCAAGGGACTTGTCAAACTCATTCCGGGCATTGTGGAGATTTGTTCTGTCAAGCGCGACGCTATCTTTGCCAATATGGACGAGTCCATTGCATCGATGCTGGGGACGGCGGCGCCCATCTTAACGCGGTGCATCTCGGGTGAAGAGTCGCATACCTTTCATCATTTCGAATTGGTCTTGAAAAATGTCTATCCAATTCAAATACACGCTCTGTGGTTGGGATTTTTCGCCAGTGTGGTAGCACCCTTTGGAGGGTTCCTGGCATCGGCAATCAAACGGGCCTATGGGATTAAAGACTTTGACTCGTTGATTCCAGGTCATGGGGGCGTCACAGACCGGTTGGATTGTCAATTCCTCATGGCACTGTGTACGTGGGTCCACTACAATACCTTTGTCCGAATGGCAACAATTAGCGTCCCCAAGCTCGTGTACTTTTACAACATGTTGACAGCCGCGGAAAAGCAACAATTTTTGGAAGATATTGTTCCAACGGCAGCGGGGAAAGAAGGCAGGAAACAACTGCTGAAACGATTTCAAGAATATGCCTTGTCAGGGACAGACTAGGTAGGTTGCCTTTCTTCACTGAGATAATGAAAACGTTAAAGTTGTTTTTATAAGAATAATATCGGACATTAACCCTTTTTGAGCATGTTGCTAAAAAATCCGAGACCAGCTCGCATGGCACCACCCCCGATAGTTTCAGATCGTTGATCCGAATCTTCTTTCTCCTTGTACTTTCCACGAGCTTGAACTCCGCTGAGAGTGCGGTCGGCTTGAATCGGAAGGAGAGGAAAGCGACACGATGACTGCAAAGGCGGCTGGAAAAGCGGTGTCACACCAGAGTGAGGTGTGGCTCCATAACTTCCGCCAATGTCACCTAGCGGAACGGAAGTAGAAATATCTTCTCCAAAGAGAGATGAGAAGAACAGCTCACAAACCTCCAGAACGTATTTGTGCTTTTCTTCAATGTCACGTAATGTGGTCGTGTCACAAACGCGACGCACAAGAATGTCCAAGGTTTTCGTGATTTTTTCCAGATCAGCCTTGGCACCTTCTTCGGTCCCACCTTTTCCAAACCCGTGCTGATTTCTCGTGAAGAAGCAAGTATGGAGAAATGAGATGTCATTCTTCAACTGGGCAATGGCCGACGGTCCACTGTCCTTCATTGCTGGAGAAGCTCCGGCTTGCAACGAGGGTCCGACATGCTCCTTCAACACGGCTACCGAAGCCTCTAAACCTTGAGTCAGAAGTGCCCATCGGATTAAATCGATAACGCGAGGGATTTGTGTACCCTCCACTCCCATTGAGATTGCGTACTCTACGGAAGGAACGGGCAAGAGGGAATCAGATGGACAAATCGATCGGTTCAAGGTAAATGAAATCTCTTGCAGAAAGGCAACAACGTGTGGAGAGACATTTGAAACCACTGGCGAGTTGGATGTCGATGAAGACGCCAACATATCCGATGAAGTGTGCAATCTCTGGTACTCTTGTTCGGAAGAGTTGCACGCCACGGACATAAAACGCTGGACCTGTGTGGACAGTGTCAAGCGCGAAGGTTTGAGTACTTCTTGAGCCCATTTGTCAAAGCATGTTGACATCATGTCGTCCAGCGATTCTTGTATGGTACCCAAGGCACTGTTTTTCCCAGATGCTTCATGCCGAAGACCTCGAGCCAACAAGAGGGTTAACTCGTTGAGCGTCACGTCCTGAGGAGTAACCGTATCCGTTGCAATAGAGACCTTGAGAGAGAGGTCACTGTCGGAAGTAGGCAACAGGAGTGTCTCGCGAACCAATTCGGCTCCGTGAAATTGGGTTCCAGAAAAGGCGCTATCAACAGCCTCCATTGCCTCTTGGAAGGTAATAAGGCCGTCTTCGTTGTCGTCGGCCAACTCAAAGGCCGATGACAACTCCATTAACGAAATCATCCCCGTAGTGGTGAGTAGCACGGCCGGAGATGAATTGGGATCCAACAAAGTTGGCAGAACCGTCAGTCGAAATTTCAGCAAATGGCACAAACGACCCACAATCAAATGTTTGACGGCATCATAGCTGTCTGATATGAGCAACATACGGCGAAGTTCACAGATCAATCGGCCCATAATTTCGCAAGTTTGTACATAGAGAGATTGGCGTAGTCGGCTTTCGCTTTCTTCTCTTTCTTCGGCGTGGACCAGGAGCTCATGAGCATCGTCACTGACCTTGATGAGAGCGGCATCCAATTCCGAAGCAATGTACAGTGTATTGCGGTAGGCCTCGTGCGGCAGAATTGAATTCAGCGACGGCGCGTGGGCCAATGATAGTCTCAAAGTCGACACAACTTTCGTATGGACGGATTGGAAGGAGCTTGTCAAGAGGGAGTGTACCAAGGACGAGAATGTGTTGGAAAACAACACAGCCCATAGAGAAAATTTTCGGTCCAGAACAGCATTGGTGGACGTTGACTCGACAAAGGCCATGGGACCTCCGGCTCCGTGACTGCTGTTGTGCAGGACATTTTGGACGTCGACCACGCTACCTACTGCCTCGTCCCATGTACAAACACCGTTGTTGTCTAACCGCTCACGACACTCCACACCGTCTGTCTTGTCGTAGAGGGACTGTCGAATTTGTCCCAGTGCCGAGGCTGTAGTCCCCGCAATTTCCACCAAGACCGACTTGACTTTAGTCCTGATAAGGGGCAAATGGGCCGACAAGAATTTGGATGCTCTGGCTTGTACGATGGCAGCGGGAAACATTGGAAGGGATTTCATGATGGATGCGGGATTGGTTCCAGGGAAGTTGCGCAACACGAAAATTTGGTACGGATGCAGAATGATATCGTATTGCAAAATGAGGACAATTTTTGAAAGAATTTCTTCGGCATTGTTGGTAGCGGTAGATAGAGTCGTTGTGGCATTCTTGGCTCCATCGTCCTCTTTGAAGGTAGCATGGGCGGGCGTGGTATGGAGTTGACCTAGCAGGTCTTGCAAAAGCGTGGCTTTGGCATCAAAGTACAACTCCAACAGTTCGGTGGCTCTGTCCTTGGGTTCATCACGAATTTCCAGTAGATCCAGAGCCGAGAGAGCCGCGGCTGAGGTTTCGGCACCAAGGTTGGGATCCTTTCCGTCTGCTGTCGCGGCTGTATGCAGGATTTGTTTTGCTATTTTGACGATTTTGAGTGGTAGCGTCTGCACATGCAAAAAAGTCATTCGCATTTGTGCTTCGAGCAGGGTATCATCAAATGGCTGTGATGCCTTGGACGATTTTGACAAGGTAGTTGCCAGGGGATATTCGTCCGTTTGTTGAGCAATCAAGGCCAATAGCTCGATGAGGGACTGGGTCGCATCATGCACATTGTCACGGTCCAAAGCACGATGGACCAAACGAGGTAACTGAGAAAGTTTTCGTCGCAGTTCAATAATTTCAATCGACACATCCTGTGTCTTGGCTTCTCCTTCTTTCTTTTCATCGTCGTCTTGGTCTTCCAAGGACATACCCGCAGCATCAGAAGAAGAAGAAGAAGAAGTGGCAATGAGTTTTTCCATCAACTCGGGTAACGCCCCAACGAGTTGATGTAACTCTTGGGCCCGTTCCCGCATTTTGGTCACCTCGTCACTACTCCCGACCAGTTCCCGATATCGACTGGCCAAGACTAGACGCAATTCCATTTGTTTGGCTTCAGCCTCTCCCAATGCACGTCGATGCAAAGCTCGCATTTCTTCGATGGTCATGCTACGAGCTAATGCTTGGCCGTAGTTGGTAGTGCCAAGAGTATTGTTGGCACCGTTGTTGTTGGGTCCTTTGGTGGGTGTGACGTTGGGAGGAGGAGGAAGAGACGAGGAACTGACGGAAGAAGCACGACCATACAGACCAGCAGTTACAGAGCTGGAGGAGGATCCCGAGCCGGAGGTTCGTCGGCTTCCGATGCCTCCGGGGGAAGAGGCAAGGAGGATGATGACATTTTGTGTTTTGGGGTTCTATTACAACAATCAACGGTGGTTCTTTCACAGTCAAAATGTCTGGGAGATTGTCATACACGTTAGGCGATGCCTTGAACGATTGGAATAAGAAACGCAATATGCTTGCTTATTGGGATGCCGTTGTCATTGTGGCCTTTTTATGACGACCCACAACAGCATAGAGGATAGGACGATGAGATAGGATAGGTCATGTGAGTGATGAAGTACGGTAGTATGTACGTCGCAAAGTCCGGTGTACCTAGGGTAGTACTACGGTAGGTATAATACCTCGGTCGGCACCGTCGGATCGGATTCCCTTATCCCTAACATCGAGCTAGAAAGATGCATCGACAGTACGGTAGTTTCATCGAATAGTGGGGGATAATTATTATTATTATTTACAGTTATTATAATAAATATTACTTCGAGTACGGTACTACTTTAGTTGTAGCTACGGAGTAGTACGATCGTAGAGTATTTCCCTTCGCCAACAGCAATCAAAAGAAAGATGAATGAACTACTAAAAAATTGCAACTGACAGTGAGTTAAAAGCTTTTTTACTCTATCTTGAAAGAACTGCAACTTTTATACGTACAGTAGTACCTCTTTTACGACGTAACTTACTACTGCTGCCATCCTTTGGATTTCCGGTGTCTTTCCTCTCATGCATAATAATAGACGAAAATCTTGGAACACAATGAGGAGGAGATGCTCGTCGTCGCTGAGATTCACAGTCAATACACACACGAAAATGCACACCAACTCCAACATGTCAGAAGGAATACCCAAAGGAAATGCCCTCTCAACCTATTCCTTCTCTGCCCGCTGGCCTTGCTGTTCAACATGACACATAACATTCAAGTCTTGGCCTTTCAACGTCCGCCGCCGACGATAAAACTTGATGAACTGCGGTACTCATACAAGGAATTACTTGCACAAAAGACAATTATATCATCATTTGCATCATCGTCTCGTACTGTCGTTTCATCACCCACCAGGATACGACCATTGGATTCCATCCGATCCGATTCAGGGGACGATGAAGGTTCTGAAACATCAAACAATACCAACTATAAACCAAACGACAAACATCCTTGCAAAAGCCGTATTCGTCAGATTCGATGCCGCAACCTCGCCGGCATGACTACGAGTAGTAATGCTACCGACGAAATCATTCTGAATTTACCAGGAACGATCAACGGCCGTGCCACAGATTTGATTGCTATTACTGGCGAAACGGGCAGTGGAAAGTCGTTGTTGATTGGACGGGTGGCCGATTTGGTGACGGGTGGCAAGGCGAGCATTGCCATGATTCATCAAGACAAGGGCAGTGGTAGCGACTACTATACAGCAACGGCAGAAATGGTGCTCTCGTTGCATCCCTCTCATGCAAGAATGGTGAAAAGGACACTCCAATCGCTAAGTATAGATCCGACCACTATTTTGAAACAAGGATCTTCCGATTTGACCTTGACTCGAGTCCTGAGTCGCAATGGACCGCGGTTAAAATCGTCGTGTTCTATCAATACCGTTCCCGTCCCTCTCAAAGTCATCAAGGCCGTCGGTGGACCGCTGTTGGCGTTGGTGAATGCTCCGGCAGCTGCGGCGGCATTGAACAAGCCCAGCTCGCGATTGTACATGCTAGATACTGGCGTACCGGCCTCCGTATTACAGTCTGTGAGACAACTCCAATCCGCGTATCGACAAGCCAAGCAGCATCGACAATCGCTGGAACATGATCTGGCTAGGCACTATCTTCCCGTCTCGATGAAAAACAATGACGGGAAGCTGTGGCAGGATGATAGAGATTTGGAACTCCTTAAGCACTGGGTAAAAGAACTGGACGGCTTTGAGGGTCGCATTAGCAATCTACGAGATTCCATTTGCGCGTCCAACATGCTCGTGGACGACGACGACGATTGCAACATGAAAACCATCATTGGAAACTTAGAGATGACTGAGTGGATGGATAACGACGATTCCGACTGGTCAAAATCTTCCAAGATGTATCGATTACTCTTGGATCTATTGGAAGAAATCAAGTCGTTGGATGCGAAGATTGCTTCTTCCATTCAAGCGAGGACTGCATTGTCATCACTTTCATCGCCTGACTCGGCCTACACAGCTCTAAGCCGAGCTCGAAAATTGCTATTGGATGCCACGCGTGACATGGTAGATACAAAGGGTAAGGTCGCCAGGTCGGTGGAGAAAACACATGAAATGTTGAATCAAGTGGAAGATGCGCTCTTGGAATGTGGAGCGTTTCTCGATGATGACAAAGGTCTTGTGGCGACATTGGAGGAAACAAGGCGGCGATGTTCCTTCACTTCGGAGGACTTATTGGAGTATATTACGGAATGGAATACACTTTCTCGAAAGCACGGTATTTCTCCATTCCAGCTTCCCTCGTGTCATAAAGCTCTGAGGAAAGAGCTCGATGGAGGTTTAGAAGCAAGAATTTTGCTCCCAAAGGCATTAGAAGCCGAAAAGAGGGCTATGAATGCCTTGGAAAAAGGCTGCCAAGTCTTGACAAAAGAGAGGCGCACCTTGTGCGAAAGAATGTCAAAATCCATCACGGAACGTCTTCCCCTCCTTGGAATGGGAGAGTCTCGATTTGAAGCACGATTGAGTACCTTCAAGTCACCTGGCTACGGTACTTCTCATGCGGGTGTGGATGAAGTTGATTTCTATTTATACCACGGTGGGAAGAAGATAGAGACGGGCGAAGCCAAAGAAGGTGGGGATGGCAAAGTCGAGAATGTTGCCAGTTCTGGCGAAAAAGCGAGGATATTGCTCGCAGTGGAATGCGCCCTCCCTGGATCGGTTCGCGCTCTTTGCGGGTCAGCTTTTGACAGTGATGTCTCGAGTGGAGATGAATCTGCAATGTCACCTGTAGCCGTGATCTACGACGAGATCGACGCTCACGTCGGTGGCCGCGCCTCCATATCCGTGGCACAAATGCTAGTCGATCAATCGCGGTCATGCCAGGTACTATCTATCACTCACAGTCCATCCTTGGCTGCTCTTGCAGACATTCACATTTGCGTTTCAAAAACGACTTCTACCGGTAGTGGACAACAAGCATCCATTTGTGCTGTATCTGTCGAGGGAGTCTGCAGGCAAAAGGAGCTTGCGCGAATGGCATCTGGGGATATGGCCTCGGAAGAAGCAGAACGGTTTGCCAAAGCACTTCTCCGTGATGCCTCGTTGGAAGAAAGAAGACAAAATGCTACAATCGTAGCAAACTAGAAAAACACATTGTTTAGAGAAATATCTTCAATAAAAATGAAAGGTATGAACTCTAATATTACAATTAGTCACAATTTCCTAATTTTGCTCGGTTGGGAGCCACGCTTTGCACTCTCCTTTCAGACGTTGCAATCGTTCGCTAAAAACCTGTACTTTCCTGTTGTTCGTAATGCCGTTGCCGTTAGGCAGCATACTTTGCGGTTTCTCCTTCCTCGACGACGAGGGTCGCACAGAGGAGGATCTTTTAGACTTCTCCGTCTTATTTCGTCTCTTTTTCCTCCTTTCCTCGTTGGCCACTTGTTGCTCGTTCTCTGCACCAGAAGAACCAGTTGTCTCGGAGTCCGGAGAATCTCTTCCTGCGCATGCTGCAAGTTTTCCGTCTTTCGGTTTTGGCTCATCAAAGCTTGGGTAGTCCTCTCCATTTAGTTCCGGAGTGGCCTTGAGGCAAATCTCACGAATACTTTGAGCCAACGCTGCCTGATCAGTCGCATTGAAGTCGATGTGGTGACTTGGCTTTTCCGATATGTTTCTTCGCGGCTTCGACTTGCTTCGTGATTTTGGTTTACAGGAGCGTGATCTAGAAGGAGATTTTCCACCTTCGTTCGGGGGCTGTTCTGGTATCATTGGTTGCAGAAGCGACTCAGCCACGGGAGGATCTCTACTTGCGATGACTGGTGGAGTAGTTTCAGGACTGGAAACAATTTCTCGAGATGCAATTTTTTGCACTGCTACCATCGGCGAAACGATTCCTAATGTACCAGAGTAATATTGGGAGACGTTGAATGGGTCAGGGTTCCGTCGATGGGTCACACTAGCATACATTGCATCCTTTGAGTCCTCGCTCTCGATATCAGGTTCTAGAATTTCCTTAGGAATGGCTTGAAGGGGAGCCACCGGAGGCTGAGATTGGATTTTAAGTGATGTATTCGGCATATTCTTGATAGGCGAGTCAGTAAGTTCTCTGTTCTGTTCGATGGAATCACGGCTTGGTGATTGTTCAGGTTCTCTTGGCTCCGTAAATGGTTCAAAGGATGCAGCCTTTCGCGTTTCTTCAACAGTCCTGAGCGGAGACTTCTTTTCTTGTGGTTCCTCGCCTTGTCGTGTCTTTTTTCGGGCAACCTTCTTTCGGGGTGTGGACTTTTTCTTACGTGGTGGCAATTGAACAGCACCCTTGTCTACAACGTCCATCAAGAATGTCTGATCATCAAATGAGTCATGGACACTAAGGATATCTTCAGGAACTGGAGGATCGGACACAGGACTTTCCTCTTCTAAAGCATCGTAAAAAATGTCAGTATTAGCGTGGCATTCGGGAAGCTTTGGCTTGAACGAATAGTCAAATTTCTTTGGCGGTCCTCGAATGCCGTTGCAATGAAAAATTTGCATTGGATTTGGTAGTTTCCTTGGTGATGATGACTCATCTGATATCTTGCGAGCCGCATCAACAAAGCGATCGATATCGTAGTGCGATGGTAGCTTGATGTCAAATCCTTGATCTGAGGGAGGATCGGACTGATTGCAAGCCACGATTCCACTGACGTTAGGATATTGTTGTTGGACTTGGCTCCCAAACAAGGTGTCCATGCAAGATACATTGGGTGCAGCCGGAAGAACGGGATTCATTGTTTTGGACGATGAGACTTGAGCAACCTTCCGTGGTGAAAGAGGTAACTGGGCCTGGGTGGGGCTTACTCCTGCAAGGGCTACGGCAGCCCTCGGGCTTGGAGTTAGATGATCGAGGTTAGCCCGAGGCGAAGGAATAGCGCCAAGTCCAAAGGCCGGAGGTTGACTAGCTTGGAAGAACCCTGGTTCGTGTTGCATCGAAATCATGTGGCCCATGGACATGGGAGGAAGCCGAGGACCAGTTGGCACCCCCGCGTCAAAATGCACTCGATCCCCAACGGGTGGTGCATTAAACCGCATCCATTCTTCATGTTGCAGTTGTTGTCGAATCAAAGCTTGCTGATATGCGTAGCTATGGCCTCCCGGATCAGCGAAGGGATCTAATCCTTGCGATGCAGGTGGAAACCACCGCAAGCGACCTTGAGAATCGCGGAGATACATGGGACTCCTTATAGTATCCTTGTGCCTCTAGCTTCGGTCCGAGGGCGTGTGACAAAATTGTGTGTCTTGATCTAAAGTGAATCAATCGACTTTGTGTAGTGGCTGCAGCTAATCATGGAAACGAGAGACGAGCTAAATTGTGACAGAGCTTCGTGCGCCTCCCTCGCTGACTGCTTAAATACCGACTTTTTGGTGACTGATGTCTTAAGTATAAAATTTTGATTACTTAGACGAGGATCGCGCCAATGGAAATACTTAACAATTTCTAATTTCTTAGAGTTAGAGATCATCCAATGTCTAATGTCGCTACTTTACTGTTATCTGTAATGACAGTAAAAATAACCTTTTCTTTACTCCGAGTAGAATCTAGTAGGTAGTATTTTCACATGCAACTCGCATTGAACGTCGCAACGACACTACGGTAGATAGATACCTATGCTTCTAGTACTACGTAGCAGCAGCAGGTAGCGAGGACTCGGAAAATACCTACTGATTCTGGTCTCATTACCATGACCAGACATCATCTTCAAAACAGCTAAGTATTCAATACACGTTTCAGCTTTGATATTACTAGAGTATTTCGATGAGATTTACTCACTCCGGACTCTGGAGTAGTAGCAAGTTTTTATGAGTCCGTTACGACGTAGGGCACTTACAAAAAGGAACGACCGCATTGGAAGAACACAAATGCTGTCTCCTTTGTTACAGTATAGAATAAAATGGTGCATAATAGAATGTACAGCAAGCAAATCGGACTACGGTAGCTAGTATCTACCATGATCAGTACAGGTTGCAGATACTACATTGTTCTTCCTGCAGAGAAGTACGGTACAAACTCTAAACTGTACCGACCTAACTTTAAGCCGTACTCGGAGTACGTAGTATTATTCAAGTCTGGCTGCTGTCGACAGATGGTCTTCGTTCTCCTCGTCTTTTGACGTACGCTACTACTTAAACAGTAAGTAGAGACTACTACGCCGTGCAAAAAGTGAGGAGGGTGCGAAGTCATTTTAATGAGCAGGGTGGGTGCCTATTTTTACCCATATAATCTATACTTTAAAATTCAGAAGGCCCCCAAAATGTATCACAGCATCGCAACTTCCCATCTCAAGCACTTTAAAACTAGCTATAGCTTTGGTGCTGCCACTTACCCGACAGAGTAGCACAGTCTGAGCCACTCATAGTGATCCTTAGACAATAGTAAGAGTCAAATCTCACAACTTAACAGAAGGAAAAGTTCCCAACAATTCCTGAAGTAGCTATCAGCCATTTGAAGTTGCCTCTTTTTTGTCACATGTCCACTGTTGTCACTACTACTCCAGGGAGAGGGGGTACACTTCCCAGCCACCACAAAGTTGAGCCAACAACTGCAAGTACACAACAGTCTGTTTGACATTGACCAAATGCTTCAGGACATGATTGCACTGACCACCAAGATGACAGACGAGAGGATGATAGGGCAGGGAAAAAGCTGAAGATCAGCTACCAGGACCACATCCGGCCTCTAACTGCTGCTCATTCCAAGATGGAAGCTTCCTTCAACTTACTCGGGTTAGCCTTCTCTGCCGAAACCTTCCAGTCCAGAAGAAGGAGTGAGACAAATGTCGAAATCAAGAGAAGCTACTTCAAAATCCCACTGGAAAAGAGGAAGGCACCAGAAGATGTTTGACAAGCAGAAGTCTTGGCTTTAGCTCCTCCACCAAAGAAGTCTAGAAAGTCAGCTGCCAATCCTGCTCCATCCCGCCCCACCCGAGAGTCTGGAGGGGACAGTGCGGGAGTTTGTTACCACCACGACCCCCCACCCCTGCCAATGGAACCGTCTATCATACGACTTGAGAGAACTACGGTAGTCCAAGCCCTATGCGTCCAGACCAGCTCCCCCATCTATGATACCAGTTCTCTGCCAAAAAGGTTGCACCAGTACTCAAGCTACTACCTAGCTAGACCCTACAAATGTATCTCGTGTAAGTGTATCTCGTGTACAGTCGTATTGTTATGTACGTCGTATGACCGTACGACACTGGAGAAGACTGCTCCAAATGACATCACCGATCGACGCCCTAAGTAAAATGCAGCTTGTCTGTTGCTTATGACAGTTTTTGGTGTTCTTCGTGCGAAAGATGATAATGAAGAAAGACCAATCAAATTGTTCGAGTTTAGGTGACGCAATTTTTGCTTTCGCAAAACTTGTTCTTCGTGTTCTTTTAATTCCAAACGTTTGAATTGCCCCAAATTCGCTGTCAACGCATTACCTAATAAGTCGAAGACATCTCGCCTACTACGGTTTCTCCCGTCCTGTACGTAACGGTAGCTGGTAGCAGTAGTAGTGATGGTCTTGTTCATGGATTGACTCGTCGCTATGTACTACTCGGAGTACGAAGTATCATACGTCGCGAGCAGCTAAAATACTCCAATAACAGTACGAATTACGACTCTAGCTAGTAGAGTAGTAATAATAATGTATCAAGAACAGCGGCAAAACAACTGTCCCATGGAGCTTCGACTCCTTTTAGAGACAAGAGAGACTCCCAGAGACGGAGATCCGACCATGAATGCTGCCAGCCGAGCCGGCCAATCCTCTCCGCATCATCATGAGATGAATTCGCATGTTCCAGAGCACTCACAGGGGCTGTCACAGCAGCGACAACCAGAACCATCAGTGACACTACAGGATGGACTGTGCCGAGGCATGTCGTTGCAGCAGGTGACTTTGGACAAGGCGGTAGCTCCTCTGCTTCCTCGTCCGACTGCGCCCTTTGATCGCACCGAACGGAAGAGAGCCCATACTTCTGCCGTCTATTACAGTGAATGTTTCTTGCGAGGTATCGAACCGCTTGACGCAGATACAGCGGCCGTCGAAGTCCAAGGGCAGTATGACAAGTGGTGGATACAACGGACTGCTTACAAGGAAGGAATCAAGGTTTCTGCATCCAAAATACATGAGAGTAAAGCTGCTCAAAAGAGACATCGCAAAGAGAGTGGGGAAGATGGAGAAGAAGAATGCAACGATGCAGTCAACAGACGAAAGTATGTAAGGACCACACCAGGCGACCGCAGTTCTGTTGCATTATCGTTTGACCAAAACTCCGTCTCATCGGGACCCAATGTGGTCAGTGTTGCCTCCTATCAATTTGGATTGTCTCAGGAAGATCAAGATGCAGAAATATATTGCAACCAAAACTCATCCCCTCCCATGGAACAAATTTCTATGCTGTCCGTCTCAAGCAAAACGAGCATTGAAATAGTCAAAAACCGATTGATCGAAGATTTACGACAATCTGGTGGTGTAGTGGACACTCTCGATGCGATCCGATGCATCGAAATCCTTCAAATGCACTATGCTGAAGGTGGCTTACGGAAAGTAGATCCGAGTTCCCTCATAGGGAACTGGTTGACCATATCCAAGCCAACCTACACAGAGTGCAAAGGCAAGAGTAAAAATGGGGAGAATTTGTATTCTTTGGGGAGGATTGGATTTGACATGTTCAAGCCGACTGGTTTGTTGTGTTCGGTCCAAGCGTCGTTTAACAACGTACGGCCCATAGATCCTAAGAATCCCGGACGGCCATTACACGTTCCCAAGAAGTTGATGCGGGACATCCGCAAGGGAGAATGCCGATTGCATTCGTACGAGTAAGATTTTCAGAAGGAGGCATTTGGTCGACCTTGTTTGTAGGTGACTTTCTTACTAAAGGTTCTATTGCTCATTTTCTGTTCCCCCTAGTATTGTTGTCGCCATAACCGTGGAACCTGGACAAGATCGAAAGGGCCATCTTCAAGATGACTCAAGTGGTGGCGGAAATGAATATATTGTCCCGAGACAAATTCGTGGAATCCTAACCACACAAGGATATAGCATTCCTGATCCAATCAAACGAGAACGATTATCTATTTGGTTTTCGGGGGGGACCTTAGAGGTGCAGGACGAAGACGATTTGGAGGAATGGAAACAAATTTTTGATGTAACATCTGCACCCGATCGAGTCCCCAAGGAGTACGCTAGTATACTAGCTGCGAAGGTACTGTTGGGCGCTCACTTGCCGGAAAATTTGGAAGAAGACGGAACCATGAGCTTCTCGTTGAATCGTCCTATTGGCGGCCATGGATCTGTGTACTGTGACGTTATCTTCATGGATGACCAGCTTCGAATCATGAAAGGTCATCACGGATCTGTCTACGTCTGTATTCGCGTGCCAGAAGTCCCAGCATAAATAAAACAGCTTTCTCTATCGCTAGCAGCTAAAAATCTTCTAGTCATAGGACTACTTAGTAGATGAGGCATCTGAGCGACAGCGACATTGAAACTTTATAGTACTATCGTCACAGCTGGACTAAAAGTAACTTACGAGTTGTAGCGTTTGCTTATTCGTAGATCCAGGCCTTGCTGCAGGATTCCCATTCGCAGATGCCTTCTGGGAACCAGTGAGCGATTTCCTTGTTGGCGGAATCGACAGAATCAGATCCGTGGCAGATGTTTCGGCCAACTTCAATGCACAAATCACCACGAATGGTTCCAGGATCACTCTCCGATGGCATGGTGGCACCAAGCATCTTGCGTCCAGTCACGACAGCGCCCTTTCCTTCCCAGACCATAGCACAAACAGGACCACTAGTCATGTACTCGATGAGACCAGCGAAAAATTTCTTTTCTTTCAAATCGACATAGTGCTCCTCCATGTGTTCCTTGCTGGGTTTGGTCAATTTCATCGCAACAAGCTTGAATCCCTTGGACTCGAATCGCTTGACGATCTCACCAATGAGTCCTCGTTGGACACCATCGGGTTCTGGAAAAATTACGATGATAACGAACCAGACGAAACGAATGACGTGAGCGAGACCTCCACGACAGAACGACCACCAAACGCCCGCGTGACAGAGTTTTACGGGATGAGGCACATCCTCGCAAATGCAGAAACTTACTGATCATGATGTATGTGCGCTCCATCTTGGAAATGATTTGACTTCTTGGTGGCTACAACGATTGCTCGGAAGATTACTTTGAAGAAATTGTGTGGTGACAAAATTATGAATGGGATTGTGACTTGTTGGTCGTCATCAGTATCATCAGGTACGGTAGTCTGGAGTCTGGAGGTACTCCGTACCTACCGTAAAAAACGTAGAACGGAGTAAAATGAATGTGTGTCATTTTCAGTCAATTCTTACAGTTAGCACGACGTACGACGTACTATCGTACACCGTAGACTACCCGTACCGGTAGTACGCAGTGTGCCGGTGGTACGTTCAGTAGCGCCTACCTAAGCATGCCAGGCCTTCACGATGTCTTAGTGTTATGTAATTTGTATGTCGCGCGTTAATTGTAATGATGTCCTTATCATGTCTTATCCACCTCTAAGCCAATCAAATCACTGCCAAACGATCCTGTTTCCCAGAGGTACGATTGTACTACCGGTACCTCAACCCCACTACGATCGTACGAAGGAAGTCCAAGTCGAGAGTCGAGAGACAGACCAACGCCGAAAACTCATCGTGCATACTACTGTACTTATTATGCCTATGGTAGCAGTGTCGAAACACTCCTACCGGTCGTAGCAACGGTAGAGTACCTACCGTAGCATTCATGTTCGCAGAGTGACAGTCTGGATTCATTTTTCTTTTTGCATGAAGAGAGCAACCGAGAGAATGAGCCCTGGGACGAGCTTCATCGGATGAAGAGTTAGATTGTTGTCTTTGTCAGATGCCATCATCTTCTTTTTTCGAAAAATGTCCGGACTTTGTCCTGAAGCTCAAGATCAAGGCTGCTGATGGTAAGACAAACGCCAACGGGAAGAATTTTTGGATGTTGTGAAGTTCCCTGTTGTTGTGTCCTGTTGAACCCCCCCCCCCCCCCAAGTGACGTTGAAGTTGAAGTGTGTATATAGTGTATACATACCCCACAATGGTTCGTAAAGCTCCCAATTCATAGAAGAAGAACATTAGCATTTTCTTCGGACGATATCTTATCCAGTCCTTGCACCTTGCAGGCCAGACACAAATTCGTCGCGTCCGTTTGATCCGTATCGCAGACGGTGAAGGGGAAGTGTCGTACAAAGAACTGGTAAACTTGGTCGTCGTTTCTAGCTTTCCTGAGACACGCACCTCTGAGAGTAGTCCATACAATGTCTCTTTAACCTACCATGATGTCGATGGTATGTACGAACAGCTACATTGAACAATGCAGCTATCTTTCCAGTTGTACGTCTTCATGAGATTTCTGACACGAACAAATTGTATTCTTCTTCTCACCTCGTTTTTATAGGCGACTCGGTCACCATTGCATCTTCTGACGAACTGGTGGATGCCTGTGAACAATACGTCGGCCAAAAGGTATTGCGAATTCATACCAACGTAAAGCCCAACACGATGGTTGCTCCAGCTACCGCAGCCGGTCGTGCTTCGAATAAGCGCGCAATGTCTGTAGAAGCACAAAGGCCGGGCACTGACATTTCACCGTTTACATCCCCAGCAAGTCCGAGGGCAAGTAATAAGCGCACCAGAATGTCATCCAAGAAGCCACATCTGCCATTACATAGATTTGATGGAGAAGGAAAAAATCATGTGGCAGTCATCGTCAAAGAGCAACGAAGATGTACTTACTGCAAGTATGAGTTTGCTATGGCAAAGCTCAATGGCACACACCCACTCCCTACTGTTGCAAGGCCCTCAAGGAAGTGTTCTACATGTGGAGATCATCTTTGTAAACCTCATTTTGAAGTATTTCATCAAGGACCTTTACCGAAATGAAGTTAATTTGCAACCGCTGCTGTCGTATGTGGTACGGAGTAGTTTTTTACGCGTCAAAAACACGAGCAACAATTTTTCAATGAAAACCATTTCTACTTACAGATAGTGTAATTATTATTGAGATAATGAAAACATCGTATAAAGAAAATCACGAAATCATCTGTAGTAGTGTTGTAAAACCATTTACATCGTACTGTCATAGTCCGTTCATTTTTATTTCACCTTGATCCAGATGCGTTAAATGTGTAGCAAGAAAGTTCCATGTCTACACTACAATGTAATAAAAAGAGTTGCTGCTTTGCCAATCACTGTCAAAAATTGCTCTTCCGGAAGGTGTTGAATGCGGACTGTTCAATACCTCTAGGCTGCCTTTTTGATCATCTTTCTCTTGCCAGAAAAAGTAGATTCTTCATGCAATGCCTTGGGTGCAACCACATACACAATGCTAGTGTACCCTGAAAAGGCCCTCCACAACATGGTCCATGTGGCAAAAGTGAAAAAGATGGTCAAGCTTACTTGTTCCACAAGGAGGTACAATGGAGTGAGCAACAAACACCAACACTGCCATCCAGCCTTTTTCATGTGCTTGCGATCTGCCAAAATGTAACTGTGCAAAAAGACTTCTCTCAAAACCACCCTGATCCAAGTGACACTCTGCATGAACAGAAGGTAAGATCCAAGAATGAATTTGGTCTCCCAAGAAAGTTGCCAAAGAAACTCTTGGATGGATGGGCATGCCAAGACAATGAAAGAAGGAACAGTGTTGGGAGAAAAAAGCATTCTTTGGACTGTAAAGGAAAAGATTCCCAACCATCTCACAAAGCGGATGGTAGAGTAAAGCTGAAAGGTCCATGCACACTCCTCAATGCCCCCTGATGTAGATGGAATTATGATGTAAGAGAGAGAGGAAAAGTGAGGGATCAAAATTCGTTGTACAGAAGCAAAAAGTTTCAATGGAATATTGACTTACACATGTGTCTCTTGGCTTGAGTCCAGCGATCCTTGAAGGAAGCAACAGAGTCATTCAAAATCAAGGACCAAATTCTCACAATCACATTCTGGCCTTGTCCAGACACAGCTATGGCTTTCAAAGTGCAATGAAGATCTTCTGAAGTGTTGTATGGATCCCTAAGCAGTTTGGATTTTGAATATGCAAAGTGAGTATGACATACCAAGGCTGCAAGCAAGTCCAAGCTATCAAAGTTCTGCTCACCAAAAACCAATTTCATTGGCAAATCCCAGCGTAAGGGAGTAGTTGGATTGAGCTGGTCTGAACTGGAGCCCGTTGAACATTCCATCCTGACATCTGGAGATTTCACATGCTTGTACCAACCAGTTGCACTCATTCAAGTTTCTGTATGTGTTGATAGGTGCATCATAAATGGCTCTTTGACCACCTGCTGTGGTCCAGTACTCAGCTTCCACATGCTCCAAATACACCTTGTCAAAAAGAGAATCAGCATCACAAATGGTGAGCATGAGCTTGAAAGGATCCAATTTCCTCTCCTTGGCATACTCCCACACTTGTCTGGCAGCATAGTTCTCGTTGCTGCTGCATCCAGCGATTTCTCCAGGAGCAAGCTTGTGAGAGGTCATGATGAAGTCTTGGAAGAAATGTCCATACTTGGCATTGAGTTTCTCATAAACATCTTTGGCATGTGGATCCCTGTCTTCACAAGCCAGCACGACAATAGTAGTATTGTGTAAGGTAGAATCTTTCAAAGAATCTACTGTGGCCTCCAGGACCTCGATTGGCTTAAAAAAGAAAATGAGAGAGGAAAGCATGAGAAGCAGCAGATGAGAGTCGCGGAACCTCGATGCACTGAAAATTCTGGTCAAAAGGTCATGTCGTGCTATTGATCGACCGAGCTCTTTTTCTGTCCTGCTTGTGTCTGTCGACGTACCTCTTTATACTGTGTAATGATTACCGCATGAACGAGGCGGTCATTCGGTGGCAGAGACCGGCGTCGTTTTCCGTGCAATAGGAATACAAACGTAAAGACATCGTTTACGACAAAGCTTGCAATCGTCAACAATGTCAGGACAATCACAACGGTGGAAACTACTGGATCATTCACAAACAATGAAACAGTGGTATCGACAAACGAAACTCCGTGATTCTTGAGGAGGATATGGAACGCGGTTTCTGTTGAAACAAGGATCAATCCAAGTTGAAAGACAACAAGACCAGGAAGGTACTTGAGCCATCCTGTCGATTCTTCCTGCAGGGGAAGAGATCCTTTGAAGATTCTCGGGACGAAGTTTCGTTCCACCATGGACCTTTTGTCGATGCTTCGTTCACTTCGTGGCTTGGCTTTTTCAACATCATCTTCACTATGGAAACAGTTTCCGATTTCGGCGCTGTCAGATTCTTCATCAAGAGAGAACGAACTGTCGTCCATGAGGGTTGGAAGGGTATCGTTACTCATCTTTCCGAGTGCTGTTACCTTACTGTTGAAAAATGATTAGTTGCTTTGTTCGGCAGTAGAAAAAACTTGCTGCTCTACTAGTTGGAAGCAATTTACCTCGCGAGAAGAATAGGAATATCCAGAATGCATCTTTCTTGTTTCGTTTTTCCAGTACTACGTAAATAATTCGTCGAAGTGGGATGCCGATCGAGTCACATCCGGGTTTCGTTTAATTTTAAATTCGCAAAAGCATTCCGTCCATTAATTTCTTGTTGTTTTCTGCGTGGTAATAATAATATATGTTCCAAATTCCCCAATGTTTGGTAGTAATTGCTGATTTGGCAAATAGAGGAGTGATGAGTGACGATGAAATATGAGGAAGCATTTTTCTAATGTTAGCGCGTGGAAATTAAGTCGTGCGGCTTATTACATTGTTTTTGTGCGCGTGGGGAGAACTGCGGCAGCGATGGGATAATATGCCCACAGTTGAACATTCAGTAATCCAAGACATAGGCACAAACAAGATTCAATAATAGCCAACTTCTTCAGTACCTCGTGGTGCTACTCCGAGTAGGATCCTCGCGCGGACTTCAACGACTTACTTAGGAGTGCAACTTAAACACTTATTACGACCTACAGTTATTAATAGTACTGTTAACTGTTAAATGCAAATGAAGCAATGCCCAAGGAGATCACCTAATCCCTAAGCCACCAAAGTCCTGAGACGGCCTAAGCCGCGTTGGCCGGGCTGGCTAAATTATTCGAACTGAACTGTGTTGGTCGCAACGAGACCAAAGAAACGTTATGCGCCCTCAATGTCTCTTTTCCCTCCATCGTCACCATCTCCGTCACATCGGCCTCATCAACTGCAGAGATCACAAACAAAATACTTCAAGTAATCTCGAACTTGCGTCTCCAATGACAGTAACCAGTACAGTACTACAGTCTTTTACCCGCCATCCCCATCGTTGCTGATCAAAAGCTTCACCAGTTCACTTTATCAACCGACCTCCACAACCAGCCCATCACTAACAACGACAAAAACATCCTCATCCACCGCATCAGCACCAATCATAACGATACCGTCATGGACAACAACATTCATATCAATCAATACGACTCCATGTCCTCGACAGGCTCTGAAACCCCTTCTCCAATATGAGCCTGGGGCAGCAGCTACTCTCAAAAATTCAAAACCACCCGGGGCAAACGGAGGTAGAAGGTACCGAAGTCGAAAAGAGAGAACGATGGATATGATGAAGGAAGCCAGGAAGAGAGAGGCCCTATGCTCCCTATGTCTAAAACCTGGGCACAGAGTTGTTAAATGTCCCAAGATCAGCGAAGATAAAGCAACTTTGATCGGGCCCGACAACTTCAGGGTTTACGGATGGTTTGGGGGATCCAATGTTTTGCGTGGTGGAAGAACCATGTGGATCTGTGAGGGAAACTATCAAAGAATGGATGCAGCCAGGGCGAAACATATCTGTTGAGGCGGTTCATGTCGTGGTCCGGAAGTGTTTCTACAGTGCCACGAGACAGGACTCATCTCGCAATGTGGTGGAAGTGTTTGTTTGGGGGGAAGGAGGCACGCCCGTGGGGGGACATTGTCCTGCATATTATCCAGTCAACAAGGTTGCCTAGTGGATTTTAACAAACTGCAATGCCAGAAGGAGGAAGAAGCACATCCTGTCCTGCCTGCAGAAACCTGTCCAGGGGCTATCGCAACATTTGTACGACTATGGTACAAGCCCATGAGACTGGGCTGATAAATCATTTAACTTTAAAAAAAAGGATTTTGGACTGTTGATATAATAAAACAATTTGTTGTCGATCTTGGTGCTACTACTGTTGCGCGTTAAATTGATAATAAAACAATTGGTGCTTTTACGTGTCGATCTTGCTGATAGTACTCCGTGCTTGTACTGCGTGTGCCGTAGCGTGACTGAGCAATGGATACTGCAGCGTGCTTCGGCACTGATGAGTTGGGAGATGTGGAAATAGAAAATAACGCGAAGACGATAATACTACTGGATTACGGTACTAGTGACCTACTACGGTAGGTGGAGTAGTACCGTAGTCATACCGGTATGCATGGTGATAAACCGTAGGACAATTGCTACTACCGTTAATACAATTATTTCATAAAATTATTCATGGAATAATTGAAACTCCGAGTAATTTTACAGAGGCATCAAGAAGAACAGACAGACGCAAATGATGGAAGTTGTAATATTCGTTAACGTATACAACATAAAATTACTTAGGGAAGGGGCCTGGGTGTGCATGCTCGTACGAATGACACCTTCTCGACCAATCAGATCTCGTTATTAGGCCGGCTTAGGCCGTCTCAGGACTTTGGCGGCTTAGGACTTAGGGGCTCCCATGCCCAAGGGAAATTTCCACGGTTGCGGTACGACCCCCTCCCTCCTCCCTCTACCGTACTTTCGATACCTACGATCGTACCTGGTTCCGTTGTACTGACAGTGAGTAGGTACGGTCGTACCGTTATAATACCGTACTACGAACTACGTATATATTGTAAAAACTCCAACAAGAAATTACTCCGAGTAGGTATGATACTACTCCGGGGCACGTACTACGACGTACAGTAATGATTGTAGTACCGTAACTTGTACCGGTAACTTGACACTCCTACTCTTCTAAACAACTGACCGCCCGAACATCCCTTAAAGTTTGGCTTCAGAACCTTACTGTTTAAAAATATTAGCAGTTCAGATCATCATTTGTTAGTTATGGACAAAAATTGTCTCTACCAGATGGAAAGAAGAATGTACTGCAAGAATGGCTGTAATCTGAGTTGTGGATGCGAAGATACACAAATGCTATGGTACTAGAATCACCTGGGTGCTGCGGTTGAGCTCAAATGGCATGTATTGTGGCTTTAACTCCATTGATCAGCAGTCATTCAATCACCATTCAGGATGCCTACAGACATGATTTGATGAACTGCAACCTTTTGTGAACCACATGAGAGAAGTGAAGATTAAGATATTGTTGAGAAATCTATCGCTACTAACTGTAAGTTAGTCATTTTCTACATCATCTACTGCTGAAAACTTGCTTTGTCTTTACACAAGCAAGAGATGGTGGTACACTTTGCAACTTTTGGCCATACCATATTTAGAGCAAAGAGTTGTGATTATAGCATGAGAGGACGTTTTGAGTGTTCCTTGCACAAAATATATTGAGAAGCGTTGGGTTCTTCTCATCTGCGGTCTAACCATTTGCCATGAATTTCCAAGTTAATAACTCCTTATTTTCACATTTTCTATCTAGCAGTCAGCTCAACATTTTGGTTTCATGGATCATCCACTAAGCAATTGCAGAACTAGTGGACTACCCTGTTTCTTAAAGCAATTTTGGGTTGAATTGGCTCAAGAGAAGGAACTATCTGGAAATGATCCAACCCTGGTCATTCGATGGATACTACCGTAGAAGTACCGAACGCAGGCACATTCCTACAACCGTACTGTATTACGTCCTTTGGAGTAAGGCCCAAGGTATGTACCGGCAGTACGGAGGTACCTACCGTAGTAAGTTTTGGGGTTGACGACGCACTCGTATGATACATACGTCGTACTGACTGTGAGAAACCTTTCGGTACTTATCATCATACCTTATGACAGTAAGAATGGGGAAGTTGTATTTGACGTCAAACGTCACAGTCAGTGACTTGTTCGCTTTGGCCGTTAAATTATTTTGACCAAAAATTAACTGTAAATGAGTTCAGGCCTCAACGTGGAAGCCGCTGATGAGATGTGCATCAGCTTGTTGACAAGTGGAACAACAACAAAATCAATCCATCGGATCCCGAAAAAAGTACCCGTACTTCGTACTCACAGTCACAACTCATCAGAAGTATCATGAAAAAATTGTGCTCGTCTGTACTGTTCGTTTGTTGATGCATGGCAAGCACAACCTCACCGTCACGGGACAGGAGCTACAACAAAAGGAATCGCTACTGTTACAGCAAAGTGGCGACGATATTTTTTAGTCGAGCGCGAAACAGCACCGGAAACATCAAGATTCTACAGTTGATCCTCCAAAATAATCACTTTTTTGACGATACGAATCATCATCACAGATTGATAATTGCATTATGAGGTTTTCGACAGCAGCACTGTTGCTGGCCGTTGCGCTGCTGGCCGTCTTGGATCAAACTACTGTAGTAGCAGCCAAAAAGCCATCACGACCTTCGTCTTCATCTCGCAAAGGCAAATCCAGAGGATCGTCGTCGGGAAGCAGCCGCCGTCCACCGGTATCCAAACGACGATACGACGAGGATGAAAGCGATGAAATGGGGTACAACGATCCATATGATGATGTCGACGAGGACGACGACGACGAAGATGTGGAAATTGAAATTGAATTAGATTTCGAGGAGGAGGAGGAAGAAGAACCCCGTCGCCAACCGCGCAAAAGCAAAGCCAGAGGAGAAGTCCAGCGCTCTCGACCTTCCAAGAAGAATTCCCCAAGCAACAGGAAAAGCAGCAGTAGATTGTATGACGAGGAGGACGAGTACGATCGACCTCCACAAAGACCTCGAAAGGGTGGTCCTCCTCCACGTGGTCGTGGCCCGCCACCCAGAAAGGGGAGAGGTCGCGTGGTTCCGTACACTCAGCAAACTCCGACCAGTTTTACTCGAGGTCTGGAAGCTCTTCGCAATTCTATGCCAGACCCTAGTTCAGTCAAGGATGCTGCGATGAAATCATTGAGTGTTGCTAGAGAAACGACATCTAGTCTATCAGCAAATTTGTATCGCGAAGTCAAAGGATTGACCAGTTCCGAATTGGAACAAGTCATGCTAAAAGCTACTCGGCCGGATGACACACCTGTGAAGGGAAAGCACGCAGAACGTCTCGTTGGCGTTACATACCAGATTAGTGGACGATACGATATTTACGATGCTGTGCTCCGGAAACTTTGGGCTAAAATGGCCGAAAAAGACTGGCGCACAACCATCAAGGCCTTGTATATTTTGCATCGATTTTCAGCGGACGGATCCCCCGAG
The DNA here is from genome assembly GCA_019154785.2 of Nitzschia inconspicua. NCBI lineage: Eukaryota > Bacillariophyta > Bacillariophyceae > Bacillariales > Bacillariaceae > Nitzschia > Nitzschia inconspicua. The sequence continues at coordinate 1,614,401 of JAGRRH010000013.1, read as the reverse complement.
CACGCAGCTGCATTGAAGGTAAGACTTGAAACTGGTAACCACCCTGATTGAATGATCCACTGCGCTGCATTTACACTGACTTTGAAATTCTTCTATTCTCAAAGGCACGACTTCGTGAAATTCGTCGAACGCGTGATCCGAAGCGAAAAGAAAAGTACTTTAGTTCCAAACTTTTATTGGCTGGCGACAACAAGCCGGAAACGGTCAAGTTCAGAGCCTTCTTGAGTCGGTATGCACACTACGTGCTGATAAGGACCCAATGTTTTGGGGGTATGTTTGATGAAATTGCTGGTCCACCACCAAAGGACAAAAAGAAGAAATCTCACCCCAAACCAATCACCCAAACCAATCTGCGACAAGAGAATCTTGATGCTGCCAAATTGCTGCTTAACGCTGGTGTAGCTTGCGTTCTCAAAGATGGTGAAGAATGTGAAAACACCGCTCTTGCCGTGGAGCGAGTGGCTTCTGATCTTATTAGCTTGTCTGGTGCGGTCGCCAAAGCACTCAACAAAGCACTCAAGGGTGACGACCTGGACGGTGCAGACCCCGTTCTGCTTCAAAAGTGGACCGAATTCTACAGCGAAGAGCTGGCACCAAAGACTCGAGCCATGGTGAAAAAGACAGCACCCAAGTTGGACGCATTTGGTCTATTCTTGCCTTCTCGAGCTTCGGATACCGTCTCTCCGGATCTGATTCAAAAAGGATTGAAGCTTGGAGAAACGGCAGAAGAGACCAAGACAAACGAAGGAGAGGCATTAGAGGAACACGAAGCGAAAGAGGAAACCCCCAGCAAAGAAGAGGAATCCACCGAAGAAGCGTCTGCTGAAGCGAGAAAGGAAGCGGACGAAGAACCCAAGAAGGACGATTCTGTGGAAGGGGGGGAAGACGCAGTGGACGAAGAGGAACTCGATGAATACGAATATGAGGAAGAAGAGGAGTACTATGACGACGAAGAGGAAGGATAAAGCTTTCTTGGGCTGCGCTAATAATAATACATCGTTCCGGTATAAGATGATTTAAAAATCTCGGTATTCTTTGCGTTTCATACTAACGTTTTGGGTTTGTTTATTGTACAAGCCTTCCAATTCATATCTACGACTACGACTTCTTAATTACACTTTCATTCACAGTCAGTGAAGAAGTCAACAGATCGGCTATTACGGTAGTCTAGCTAGGTAGTAGTGGTCATAAAATTATTGAGTACCGTTTACTATTATACCTACCGTAGTACTTCTTGCACTTTTTTTTGGTAGTTCCTTCACAGTCAGTGGATTACCTGTACGGTTATTTACTAACTGTAACTAACTGTAACTTACTTTACTACTGTGAGCACAAAAAGGTCGTACCAAAGCACGAGTGGATGTATTTACCCTTACGGATTTTGGACAGGCGGACTGAATTCAGTCCCCTGGACGGAATTCATTCCCTTCATTTGACGAAGTTATCTCCCTCTAATGTCAGCCAAACGGACCGTTAGCTGTTAAAACAGTTATTTTACATCAAGTACTTGCATGGGTATAATAGGTCGCGGTTTAAATTGTCGTTGAGGCAAGAAAATTGGCTCCTGAAGTGCAGACGTGTGATGGTCGGGTGAAAATTTCTTGGCAAAAATATTGAGTAATTTCATTTGAAAATCAACCATGAGGATTGGTTCCGGCGCTATCTGCACTGTGAAGCTCAGCAGGATTCACCCATCCAAGCACATACGCAACAAATATCCTAACCACACAAGGAAGGATGAGATTGTTGGTGTCCGGATCCTTAGACAGGAAGAAAAAATAGTCCACCGAAAGCAACAGTTGTCCGTTGTTTTTGTTCATGATGAGTTTAAGGATGATGGAGGACAACACATTGAACTCTACTGCGTGAAGAGATGGGCCCATGTCACAGCGGAAGGAGATGCCAATCTCTTCTTTGATGTTCCCCCCCCCCCCCCCCCCCCTGCAATCTCGCCAACTGGATCGGAGCCTGATGACATAAATCCACATCCAATGATCGCTCGGATGGCAACAACAGTGGGACCTCTTTCGGAATCGGACATTGCCGAAGCTCGGACCCTTGTAAATGATGTCGATGATGACAACAGGCCTGCTCCCGAGAACATCCCGGCTAGGAATGAGTCAGTTCCCAACATCTTCAATGCGGCTTGGGGCCACAGTGGCTCATGTAACCGAAAAAAGACGGGTCCAAGAGATTACAAACCCCGTCTTGAATTTGGAAACAATGAATCCATGCCGACGGTCCTCAAGATCTTTGAGAGCTTCTTCTTCCAGTCTTTTATTAAGAATGTTATCATTCCGGCAACAAACCAGACAATGCCAGGCAATCGGCCTCTAACTTATGGAGAGTTCCTTGTCTTTATTGGGCTGTGGCTACTCATGGCAACAATCGTCGGTCCTGAACGTAGAGACTATTGGAGCACCAAACCGATTGATATGTTTGAAGGAGCTCCATTCCGACTCAGCCACTACATGTCAAGGGCAAGGTTCGAACTAATCCTTAGACATTTGAGCTTTACAGACAAGCAAGCTCCTCCCCTTCTAGATCGGTTTTGGCAAGTCCGACCGATGATTTCTGCCTGGAATGATAACATGTCGAGGGTCTTTAGTCCGGGCTGGATTTGTTGTCTAGATGAGTCAATGTCTACTTGGATCAACCAATACACATGTCCGGGGTTTATGTTTGTCCCAAGAAAGCCTTGGCCCTTTGGAAACGAGTACCATACAATTTGCTGTGGCATTTCCGGCATTCTTTTTGCAATGGAGCTCGTGGAGGGCAAAGATCAACCCCGGCAGTTAAGGAACGAGGAAGACAACTTTGGTAAGACAGTCGGCCTCCTCCTCCGGCTAACAAGATCCTTGTGGGGCAGTGCCAGAGTCCTTGTTCTTGACAGTGGATTCTGTGTCCTGAAAGGCCTCATTGAGTTAGCCAAGAAAGGAGTCTACGGTTCTGCTCTAATAAAAAAGAGGAAATATTGGCCCAAATATATTAGAGGAGATGAGATCAAGGACCATTTCAAAGACATGCCGGTAGGCTCAGTTGATTCTATTGGAGGTAACCTAGATGGGATTGACTTTGATGTGTTTTGTATGAAGGAACCGGACTATGTGATGATGTTGATGTCAACGTACGGGACAAACATTCGGATGGGTGAACACAAGAACCGAGATGGCGTTGAAGCCTTCCAATATCCCGAGGTTGTCCACAACCATTACCAATACCGGCACCAGATTGATGATCACAACAACAAAAGACACCAGCCTATTAGTCTTGAAGTCACATGGGCAACGAAGACTTGGGAGAACCGAGTCTTTGCATATCTCCTTGCCACCACTGAAGTCAATTGCAATCTGGCGTCATCCTTTTTCATTGGCGAACCTCCACTTCCAAGTCTATCCTTCCGGAAGGAGCTAGCAAGAGAGCTACTTCTCAATCCTTACTTTAATAGGAATGTTGCCACTGATGAAAGACCAAAGAGGAAGAGGACTTGTTGCGAGCACACATTCACGACATTGCGAGCATATACCAAATGGCAAGGCTCGGACATCATCCCATCGTCATCCATTTATCCGCAGAGAATGTGCAAAGGAAAGCACAGGAAGGTCCGGACTTACTGCAGCTGCAGTCCTGGGGTGGTCATGTGTGAAGAGTGCTATGCTCAGCACAAGCTGGAGATCGATGGTCAGTGAGCGCCATCGTCGGAAAGATTGGATTGGATTCAGTCCATGAATTTTTCGAATTTTTCGGTCTTGTAAAATGCGTAAGCAGCACCTGGACGTTCGCCTCAATTGGCGATCAGGCTGCACCACAGGTATCTCTACTGAATTTCGCGTCTTTTTTATATTTGGCTTTATGTGTGAAACTTATTTCCTAGGATGCTAGTCACATTTAACTTTAGACTGAATTCATTCCAAATTGCAGGAAAATACCCGCTTAGTTAGGCCTTATGAGAAAGAGAAACAGTTCCCCTATTATTCTGCATGAAAGATCGACCGTTAAGCAGAGGCGACCAACCAACTTCATGACACACGAAGGGGTGTCGTTAAACTTCGGCTTGATTCCATCAAAGCAACATCATCGCAAAAGTCATGTTCCACTTCGTTTTTTGCTGCCTTTTCCAGGGAACAGATTGATGTCAAGTGTCGACGTCCAAGCACCAACACCAACGCCCGCAATTCTTCTTTGCAGACCTTGGTATTCTTGACTAGCGCAATGTTCATTATTTTTCAGGGAATCTGATCGTCAAAAGCCCCCGTGAAGTGAACCGACAAACGAAGCGTACTTCCAATCACTCCATCATGGACGACATAATCATGGAAGAGGAACGAGACGAAGCGGCATTGATCGACTCGTTTTTCCTCCCGGGAGGAATTTTTGCGGACGAAGACGATGATGATGACGGTGGAGGCAAGAATAATGATATTATCCTTGTTGATACGGTTGTTGATGGCCGGGAAAACAGTCGAGCCAAAAGGAATGGGCACTCGAGGATTCCATCCAATCCTTGGCAATCCAGCTCCGAATATTTTGCGGCCGATGAAAATGACACCACTATAGCCATTCCAGAGTCCATATTGATCAATGAAGCTTCTGGAAGAAACAACTTTTCAAGTGCTGTGCAGAGGCAGATTCCACTGGAAGAGCAACATCAGACATGTGGGCACAACCCCCATCAAAATCTGCTCTACTTAAAAACGTCATTCTTGCTTCATTTCCAAGAAAATTTGTATGCTCCAAGCGATCCAAGCGAGCCGCTGATGAGCCAAAGTTTCTTTTCTCATCAACAGAACCAAGCTCATCAAGTGCAGTCAGGCGTTTCTCTATGCCATGGTTGTGGCAATGAAGAAAAAACAATTGTTACACCTCCTCCTGGATTCCAATCCTTCAAATCGGATGAAACTACAAATGTATCGTTAACAACACCTCTTACAAATTTGGTGAACGAGAGAATCCCCGTAGAATCAAACAGAGAAACGAAGGTTGCACAAAGATTGCCGGAAAACGACCAAATGGTTGAAATAGGGGAAGACCAGGAGGAAGATCACCGGTATCAAATAGTATTTTCTGGCAATGAAAGTAACGTCGACGCCCATGGTGACCAACAATCTCAACAAAGACATTCTGCCAGTAAACGCGACGATGATGAAAATACCGAAGAAGAAGACGACGACGATGATGATGATGATGACGAGGACGACGACGAAGATGATGAAGAAAATGACGACGAAAATGACGCGTCCATTCCCGCGGATGTTTATGGTTTATCCGGAAGTGAATCCAACATTTGCTCTTCCTTGAGCACCTCCAGCGATTTTGACATCTCGGACGATGACGCTAGTGGAGTATCGCGTGTAGACCTGGTGAAAGCGGGGGATTTCGGTTATGACACTGATCAAGCTCACGTTTCGCATATAGTAGTTGTTGCGGAATGCAATGATGTCAGATCGGCCAGTACGACACCCGGTGCTGTTTACTCTGGGGAGCAAACACCTCCCTTCTCTTCGAATTCTCAACAATCCATGAGTCAACGGAGCAAAGCCATCTCCCGCTTTCGATGCATGTGGGCGAATCTTGTTGAGTTCTTCCTATTTCTTATTTTTCTCCCAGTCAATCCCTTGTGCGCATCATACATCTCTATCCTCGAAATTCTTCCCCATTGTGCATTCTTCTCAATAATTTCCAATCGAGCAAAACGAATACTTCGACAATCAATACACATATCTCGGGGGACAGCTAACACCGTATTCAAGTCTTTTCAGAAAGTTCGAGTTGTGACAGGAGCCTTCCTGGTGCAAATCATCAGAGTCTCCTGCAAGATAGTAGCTTTTGCGACCAAGATGTTTCTTCTTGTTTTCCACATTTTTCTCCAAGCCTGGAAATTTGCTTCGTTTGAAGCCACAGAAGAGCCTCAGGTGGCCAGCGGATATGTTGTCTTTTACTTTATGCCCAGCTTTTGTTCTTACCTCATGCGCAATGTCAACTTACCGCATTGGATGCCTCACTTGCTCACCTTGGTGGGCGTTTATTCTCTCTGTCATCAAATCGAATCGGGACCGCTACTGGTAGATGAGTCATCACTTTTTCAATCCTCTGTTACAAAATTTACCGAAAAAGTTTCATTGGCTCTCGAAAAGAGAAAACCTAGCAGTGACGACAAGGACGCTACTACGACATCTCCATCTTCTCGTGTTTCCTTGAGCAAGGAACGGTCCCGACGGGATCATCTATTTTGGGAAGGGCATCATCAACGTATAATTCCACGCGACGAGCTCGCATGCAGCACCATTCTCAAGATTTTGCGCCTTGTTTTGCCCGTTTTTTTTGTTGCGGATGGGTTTTCCTCCGAATTCGGGACCATCATGGGAGTGAGCGGTGCCAGTCGTCTCACCACATCCTTTATGATGTCGCTGGTACGAAAGAACCTGGTGTCTTCGCCCATTGGATGGTCGAGTTGGGCCATCCAAGTGCTGGCAGCAACATACTTCTCCAAGTGGGCATTGCTAGACATAATGGTTGCTATTGTGGGGCTGTCGTCGATTCGACTTATACGATTTTTAGATGGGGAGCGAGCCAAAAAGCGTCAGAGACGGGCTTGATTTGTTTGGATCTTATCTAGGATAACGATGGACTATTTGGAGAGAGCAGCTAAATATGGATTCTAGCTAGGCGATCGACTCCGTCTTCCAATGTGATTACGTCGTACTCGGAGTACTAGCTAGGTACACTCATTTTATTAAAAGACGCAAGACCTAAAAAATACTTTCTACGTAAAGATGATTATTATGTAGTCTATAAACAGTAAAATTTTTCAAACTTCTTATTACCGTCGTAACTGTAAGATACGGAAGTCTATTTTACGACTTCAAAGTTAACAGTAAGTCTGGGTGACTCCGGAAAACATGCTGGGGGTCCCAAAAGTCGAAAAAAAGCACAACAATAACCGTGAAGTCGGAGACAGGTTCAGGTATCACTACGTACGATAGTACGTCGTAGATGTATACCGTACCTGTACTAGGTACGCATTCGATAACTTGCTACCGTACTACGGTATCGATGGACGGACTGCGAAGATACGACAACTTTTCTTGAGAATGTTGGAAGGGATATCGAAACACAAACCCTACTAAGAACTGGAACCTTATTGGAGAATGCAGAGAAGCATTCAGAAGCCGATTTAATGGAGAATGCAAAGAAGCATTCGGAAGCGGCAAGTCGTGCAGGAAAGAGTTCAATCCTAGAAGCACCTAGCCGCCGCACATATGCTGATGTCCTCCGAGGATGCGAGGGCCCTAAAGTAACTGATAACGGAATCACTGGTAGAGACAAAGGTAATGTCTCCCGAGGATGCAAGAGCATCGCAGACGGAGTAGTCTGCGCGAACAAGATTGGAAGAGACGGAGTTGTCTCTGTAAGCAAGATCGGAGACGGAGTAGTCTCTGTAAAGAAGAAAAACGCGGGTAGCGAGAACGAGAGTAATATCAAGAAAGGGACAGAGGATGCTGTCACTTTCTTGAAATAATCCTATTACGAAAGGACTCTGACTTTAGGTAGTTACTCCCGTCGTAGATCATTGTGTTTGATTCGTCTCTGACAAAGCTACCGTCTAAGGGACGATAGTGGAGACAGAATCAGGTACAGTCCAACATTATTTCAAGAAAGGAAGTAATTCAGTTTTAACCGACCATGTCTGAAAGGAAACCTGCAAGTGTTACTTTTGCGCCGACAACGGTATCGTCGGCGGCAGCGGCACCGGCACCAGCCGCTTCTACAGCAAACGGAGCAGGCAACAATGGAAACGGCGGAAGCAGCCGTCACCGTGGCCGGAACAGGCACCGAGGCAATCATGTTCCATCCTCCTCCACCTCTAACTCTTCTAACTCCTCTGCCTCATCCTACAAAGGGGATATACCTGGGATGAACGGGCACGTGTTTCAGGTGTACAGCGAGTCGAGTGACCCGAAGCAGTTCTCGGCAACGTGTAATGCCCTCCAACAGTATGTTGAGATCAACATGGCGCATTCCGGAGACATGGCTCTCCTTTTCTCGGAGTTCAAGAACCCAACCCTGCCACGACCACGCAAGAAACCAACGGATGGTCTGGATGCCGACGAGCTTGAGGTTGAACTCGCAGTGTGGAACAACAAGATCAAGAAGTTTGGAGAACGATGCGACACCCTGGAAGACAACCTCAGGGCTACGTACAACGCCATCTGGGGACAGTGCAGCGTGGCGATGAGGAACAAGCTCAAGTCGCTTCCCGACTTCAAGACCAAGGATTATGAACGGGACTGTGCCTGGATTCTCAACAGCATAAAAGGAATTGCCCAACGTTTCGAAGGAACACGGGTGGTGAATTTGGCCATCGCGGATGCCGTCGCCTCGCTATACAACTTCCGACAAGGTGCAAATGTATCCGTCCCGGACTTTTACCAAGAGTTCTGTACCAAGATCGAGGTTGTCGAACACTTTACCAAGGACCAACCCATTGGCACCACTGTTGCACACCTTGAACACAGTGGCGACGATAAAGCAGCCGCTCGAGACCGTGACCTTGCCATCCTTCTCCTCCGCGCGGCCAACCAACGGATCTATGGCTCTCTGGTGAACGACCTTGAAAACCTATACTCCCGCGGCGAAGATCAGTATCCCGCGAATCTTGCAGCAGCTTACAACATGCTTCTGACATACCGTCCCTCTGTTGTCACTCAAGCTGTCCACGCATCCAACGCTGCAATGACGCCGGCACAGGGCCTTGGCCTCACTTTTACCCAAACCGGAACTGACCTTGCCCCCATCCCAGGCCTGGACGGCATTCTGAAGGAAACCGTCCTCTGCTTCAAGTGTCAACGCAAGGGTCACATTGCCAGACATTGTCCTTCCCCCAATGGCATACAACTCCTTCAGTGCGAGCGCCACTTTGTCTTAACTTCCACTGGCCGTGGGGGACTCATTCCCGAGAACTGGATCCTCATTGACAGTGAGTCCACTCTCTCCATGTTCAAGTCCCGTCACCTCCTCACCAACATCCGCCACGCCCGTAAGCCTATTCGGGTTTGTGGCACAGGTGGCGATATTGTCAGCTATTGGATTGGCGACCTTCATGGTCTTGGCACTGTTTGGCTCGACGACCGGTCCCTTGCCAACATCATTTCCCTGGCTCACCTTGCCAGCGTGTGCCGTGTGACCATGGATTCCGCTGTGGAAAAGGCTTTCCGGGTATACCGCAACGATGGCTCTATTCTCCTTTTCCGTGAGTACAAGAACGGGCTGTATTACCACGACTACACAGACCCTTCCTTCGTCGAACCGGCCCCGTCCCCTGCTCTCCCTGCATCGTCCTCTCCGGCTCTGACTTTGGACACACCGGCTTGCTCCCTCCTCCAAACGGTCCGAGAAAACAAAACACGCTTCACTCGACGCGAAGTCGATGCCGCTGATCGGGCTCGTGACCTGTACGTGAAACTCCACCGTCCTGGACAAGACCAATTTGAGGACCTCCTTGCACATAATCGCATCCGCAACTGTCCCATCACCGTGGATGATGCTCGCCGTGCAATTACCATCTATGGTCCTGAAGTTCCATCTCTACAGGGCAAAACCACCAAGGGCCCGTCGTCCCATGTCCCGTCCATTGTCCTTGTGGACATTCCTCTCATCCTCAAAGACCACCCGCGAGTGACGCTTGCTATGGATCTCTTCTTTGTGCAGGGAAACAAGTTTTTCCACACCATCTCTCGTGACATCCGTTTCCGTACCGTCGCTCCCATCGAAGACAGGAGCAAACGCAGCATCCTTCGCGAAACTCTTGGTGTGACAGACATGTATGCCAACCGTGGTTTCACTGTCACAGATATTCATACCGACAACGAGTTTGAATGCCTACGAGCCGACGTTGCCCCCATTGTTCTCAATGTCACTGCTGCTGACGATCACGTCGGGGAAGTTGAGCGCTCCATCCGCACAATCAAGGAGCGCGTACGTGCTGCTGTCAATGGAATGCCATATCGTCGCCTTCCCAACCTCATGATCCGTGAACTTGTACGAGGCGTCGTGACTGCCCTCAACATCTTCCCGGCCCGTGATGGTGTCTCGGCTGATATGAGTCCGCGCACTATTGTCTCTGGCCTCCCGAACCCTGACTACACCCAAATGAAATTGGAGTTTGGCAGTTATGTACAAGTCTATGACGACCCTCGACCAACCAACCGCACCAATCCCCGCACGATCGGAGCTATCGCTCTGAACCACACCGGCAATGCGCAGGGCGACTACCACTTTATGTCTCTGGTCACCGGTTCCCGCATCTCTCGCGCCCAGTACACTCCCCTCCCCATCACGGATGAAGTCATTGCAGCGGTGGAAGGAATAGCCGCCGGGCAGGGACACCCCGTCATCGGGCCTGATGGCCTTCTGTTTGAGTGGCGTCCCAACCATCTCATTGACCTTCCCGCCGACTTTCAAAATGACATCCAGGCCGTCGACGTCGACCCCGCCTTTGATGACCCTCCCGTCCTTATTGACGACGGCGCACCGGAGCCAGACTTGTTCCCCGCTGCCGATCCCGATGCTCCCCTCCCTGCTGTCCAGGATGACTTCCTGGCCTTTGACAACGCTGCCCAGATCCCTGCTGAAGTTCCAGGAGCGGATATGGACCAGGATGACGTCCTGTTCCAAGGAGCGGATATGGATACATTGGACGATCCAGCTGAAGACCAAGGAGCGAACCAAGGAGCGAACCTGGATGAATTGGATGATCCAGCTGAAGACCAAGGAGCGAACCATGAGGCGGACGCAGAAGAGAATGACAGAGCAGATGTGACCAACCCAACGGAAGACCAAGGAGCGAACCGTCACATTGGAGGACCCGCCGACCATCTCCCACCCGGCGGCCCGGCGTATGACCTTCGCCCAAACCGAACGCGTAATTATGCTCACCGTTTTGGACACGACATCCAACTCTTGCAATATGTCTCCACCGCCTTGGAAGCCAAGGCCACATGCGACCATATTGTTGGTTACATGATGACCCAAATGACAGCCACTGCAGGCATCAAAAAGCACGGGCAGGCAGCTGTGGATGCGCTTTTTCGCAAATTTGCCCAATTGGATGACAAAACGGTCTTCGAGGTCCTTGACAGCAGCACCCTCACTCGTGAACAGCGCCGGGCTGCATTACGGGCCGTCAATCTGATAAAGGAGAAACGCGACGGATCCATCAAGGGGCGCTCCTGTGCTGACGGCCGGCCGCAGAAGGCACTATACTCAAAAGAAGCGACCACATCCCCCACTATCAGTATTGATGCGCTTCTTGTGTCACTGATGATCAATGCAAAGGAACAACGCGATGTGGCCATGGCGGATGTCGAAGGAGCTTTCCTCCACGCATGGATGGATGATTTTGTACTTATGAAAATTACTGGACAGTCCGTGGATATCATGTGCAGCGTCAACCCCGCTTATGCTAAGTTTGTGGTAGTGGAAAACGGTGTGAAGACACTATATGTCCGACTACTCAAGGCTTTATATGGGTGCGTGAAGTCTGCACTCCTCTGGTACAATCTCTTTGCTTCCACCCTCATGGACATGGGTTTTGAGCTTAACCCGTACGATCCATGCGTTGCCAACAAAATGATCAATGGGAAACAGTGCACTGTCGCCTGGTATGTGGATGACAACAAAATCAGTCATGTCGAACCTCAAGTCGTCACCGATGTGATCGCGGCCATCGAAGGGCATTTTGGGAAAATGACTGTCACCCGCGGTCGTCATCACAAGTTCCTTGGTATGGATATTACCTTCAACCCGAACGGAACTGTTAGTATTCTGATGGAGGACTATCTCAAAGGCGTGATCGAGTTTTTTGGCGAACCCATTTTGTCTTCTGTCAGCAGCGCCGCCTCCAAGGGATTGCTCGACGTGAATCCAGACTCCCCTGTCGTGGCTCCTAAGGAGCGCATTGACCTCTACGGCAGCATTGTACCAAAATTACTCCATGTGGCTCTCCGCGCCCGTCCTGACATCCTTCCTGCTGTTGCTTTTCTCTGCACCAGGCTGTCTGATCCGCGGGAGCAAGACTGGAACAAGCTACGTCGTCTCCTGCAGTACATCAATGGAACCATCTCTTTACCTCGCATTCTTGGTGGAGGAACACTCACCCGGTTGAAAACATGGGTGGATGCCTCCTACGCGGTTCATCCTGACTTCAAGAGTCACACTGGCGGAGCGGTGTCCTTGGGACTTGGCGCTTTCATGTGTAAGTCGCAAAAACAGAAGTTGAACACCAAGAGCTCCACAGAGGCGGAACTCGTTGGCGCAAGTGACTACCTCCCGTCCACCATCTGGGTAAAGATGTTCATGGAGGCACAAGGGTACCCCATCACTGTCAACGACTTTGCGCAGGATAACGAAAGCGCAATGAAGCTGGAACTCAACGGCCGTGCGTCCGCCGGACAAAAATCCCGCCACATTAACATCCGCCACTTCTTCATTACAGATCGTGTCAAGACTGAAGGTCTCAACATCGTTCACTGCCCCACCGAGGAAATGTTGGCTGATTTCTTCACAAAGCCACTCCAGGGAACTTTGTTTCGAAAGTTTCGGGATGTCATTCTCGGACACAAACCACTCAGCTCCCTTTCCGTCCCGGTCACGTCGCTGCGTGAGGAGCGTGTTGGAAGGGATATCGAAACACAAACCCTACTAAGAACTGGAACCTTATTGGAGAATGCAGAGAAGCATTCAGAAGCCGATTTAATGGAGAATGCAAAGAAGCATTCGGAAGCGGCAAGTCGTGCAGGAAAGAGTTCAATCCTAGAAGCACCTAGCCGCCGCACATATGCTGATGTCCTCCGAGGATGCGAGGGCCCTAAAGTAACTGATAACGGAATCACTGGTAGAGACAAAGGTAATGTCTCCCGAGGATGCAAGAGCATCGCAGACGGAGTAGTCTGCGCGAACAAGATTGGAAGAGACGGAGTTGTCTCTGTAAGCAAGATCGGAGACGGAGTAGTCTCTGTAAAGAAGAAAAACGCGGGTAGCGAGAACGAGAGTAATATCAAGAAAGGGACAGAGGATGCTGTCACTTTCTTGAAATAATCCTATTACGAAAGGACTCTGACTTTAGGTAGTTACTCCCGTCGTAGATCATTGTGTTTGATTCGTCTCTGACAAAGCTACCGTCTAAGGGACGATAGTGGAGACAGAATCAGGTACAGTCCAACAGAGAAGTCGCTCATATTCGAAGTCGTCGCGACTCACGGCACACATGCCTGATCTTTCTTGATGTACTCGGACTGTATTTTTGTCTTCTCGTAGTTATCATCTTCGATCAATAGCTACTACTCTATTATAAGAAGTTTGAAGTGGATGAGACAGAATTTTCCCATTTGCTTTTCCCGACAGACAGCTATTTTATGTGACAAGTGTCCTCGAACTCGAACGGCTGCTCAAAACTTTACCATTACTGCCAAGAAAACACAATCAGCACATCAGCACCGCAGTCTTCTACAACGCAACGACTTCAGACCTTCAAATCAAGATGAGAAAGTTGGATGGAGGAAAAATCATCATTTACTTGGTCTCTATTGTCGCCTGCGTGGTGGCGGCACGCTTTATCGACAAGTTCCCTCGCACTCAAGGCAAAAACTTGATCTTTCACGGAGCCTATGTCGTGACGGCTATTTTGTTGCTATTGCTTGTCCCCAATGCTATTCAAAACGAGATTTTCTCACCCGGTGGTGTGGTGGTAGTGGGAACTGTCTTGCCTGTCTACAGTTCGATTATAGCTGCTTGTACTCATGGAGAAGACGATGATAGGGCTTGGTTGCAATACTGGATTGCCAGCGGGGCATTCAACTATGCCACCGAGTTTGTCGATAACATCAAATACTATTTCCCCAAAGGTGGTGAGCATTGGTATGAGTTTGAATTCTTCGTCATACTCTGGTTGATGTTACCGTTCACGGACGGAGCTGCTTTGATGTACGAATACATTACTCTGCCCTACATTGCACCGACCGCCAAACAAATCAAGGATAAAGTGGAGGGTTGGATTTCCGTCATTTTGGCAGTTGTCAATACGTCCTATTTGTCTTTTGTTTGGTGGATTTTCATGCTCTTTCCCGACAACCAACGCCGATTCTTTGTTGTTGCAATCGGTACTGTAAGTTGACCACGACGACGTATGAAAGGGCCCTTTTTTAGTTCCTTTTTTTGTTTTCGACGCGATGAATTCTCTTCTCATCTTCTTGTTTCTTTTGTCAGATATATCCCATGGCAGCTTCAACGGTTGCCTTGACAACAAGTACAGATGGGACCGATGAAACCTTTTGGCTGACGTACTGGAGCTGCTTCAGTCTTCTCTTCTTGGCCATGGACTATTTGGAGAATTTTGTCGGACAAATTCGCGGATTTTACAGTCTCTGCTTAGCGGCCACTGTCTATTTGTTCCTTCCCATCTTCAATGGAGCCAATGTGGTCTTTCGTCGAGTTTTGGTGCCTTTGTCAGGACAATACGAGAATATGTTGTTGCACGATGCCTACCTCGTCCGAAGGGATATGGAAAAGCGAATCCCTGCTCAGTATCATGAAGCTATCTTCAAAAAAGCTGCCGATGTCTTCATTGGAGAAAAGCCGAAGTCCAACTAAGCCACCGTATCCAGGTTATCTTGATATTGTACAGAATCTCTATGTATTATTCGTACTTGTACATACGTCTTCGATTTATGTGGGGGGCATTGAACTGTGCATGCGTGGAGTAGCTTTCAGCGACAGGATAAGCAGACGATAACGTATCATCCCAAGTTTCCCTGTCCCTTCGACACGGATTTTCTTTATTTGTCCATAAGTTCCAATTGGCGATCAACTTGAAAAGCATCATAGACCGAGCCTGGATACCGAGCTGGATCGGCCATAATTTTCAGTATCGGTTCATTGGTGCCGCCTTCGTGTTGAATCCGCAGCAGGTTGGATTGCCGCATATAATGTGGCGTGTATATGTAACTATGCCCATCCCCATGTAAATATAAAATGGGATATTTGTTTTCCAGCTCATTGGCCATGTAATTCCGGAATGGAACGACCAGCTCCAAATGATCGGCAGAAGGATTGGCATGAGACAGGATGATCACTCCGTCCGCGTTGCCTGTAGGAAGATTGAGATCAATGATGCTGCGAGTCCATTCATACCCGGTACGTAACCGCTGAGTCCATTCGGTTGAATTGTGGACACGACCCCCCACCACATTCAGACCAATTATCAAAGTCCGCTTATGGATAAAGTAGAAGTTCTCTTGGTAGCCTGGTTGCCTCACAACGGTGAAGTTGTGGGCCCAGTTATTCTCAAAGTGCATAAAATTGTTGACCCACCGTTCCCATCCAATCTCAATGAAACCTCGCTGACAATCGTTCCATTCATTATCTCCGACCACAACAAAGGTCGGGACTTTGGATTCGAGCATCATATCTCGAATGATCTGATAATCTTCTTCGTCACAAAATGTGTCGCCATTGAACAGGTCTCCCAAATGGACCATGAATTCGCATCCATCCATTTGCGTTGCAATTTGGCCTGGGAGTGCTTCTGTCTCAACTTGATTGTAAGGAACGTCGGCAATCACACAAAAGGTCATCAGCGTTTCTGACGCAAGATCCATTGGTACCACGGGGGGGCGAGAGATAGGCTCTATAGCCATGGTAGGAACCCATGTCGGAGAAGATGATGGTACTCCAACGGTGGGAGAGATAGATGGCTGAAAGGTTGAAGAAGGAGCTTCGGAGGGCACATCGGAAGGCATATTTGACGGCTCTCCGGTGGGAAAAGGAGTCATGGTGGGTTGTAACGTCCCGACTGGCATCATGGAAGGCATGTTCGAACCGAACATGTCGGAAAAGTCAAATCCTGCTTGATCTTGGACTGGACTACTCTCTTTTTCAAAAACGCCAGCGGCTAGCAATATCGAAACCGCAATGGCAACTCCCACAACAACAATACCAAAACATCCGGCATAAAGAACGAACCGCCGCTTCTTTTCTACAGGGTCATTCGAATAGTCAGAGGTAGATTCGGACGATGTGGACCGTCCATCTCGAAGCATCACACGACTGTGAGCATCCACACCCGCATCTGAGGGAAGACTCTCATCCGACGTATAGTTTTGCTTGATCCAATCTTGAAAGTACATTTTGATCGAGATAGGCAATGATTAATGTGATGTGATTCTGTATCAGTATCGCTGGAAGTTTTGCTGGTTCTTAATAATCTACTGCCAGAAGAGATATTGTATGAAAATGAGCTTTCTCGAGAAGAAATCGACAAGGAAGCGATGGACCAGGATGGTGGAACTATCTTGAAGTAGAAAACGTCGTACACTTTTGTGCGTCGAAGTGTATACTGGAAAGAGAGTATGGATCGTCGTCCTTGGAAGCAACAACAAGAGATTGTTCTTCTCTCGTGGAAGCACAAGGTTCAGGAAGATTCCGCACCTACAGATGATGCCACATTTTTCGGTGTAACGAGATAAAAGTGCATAACAACGGCATCACGAACTGGTGCCAAGAAGATACTCCACCTACCTACCGACTCTACCGCTAGCTACTAGCTACCTAGAATAGAAATCCCGTTTGGTGAGTGCCGATCGTATCCAACCAAAATGATCGACCGGCTCGCCACAAAAAATTTGCAACGACCTGCTTGTCACTTAACGACTTTGATCGTCAAATAACGCTTTTTCGTCTAATTTTATTTAGGCACGACAAATTGTGGACTCAATGCCTCCATACTACAAACTGTCGTTGCCATCAACACATGAATCGCGCAATTATGACCTTTCAGGCTTCAACGGAAAAAAATTCGGAAGTCGTAGAGCTTTCCGGTAACCAAACGACGTAGAAACGATTGAGTCGAGTCGCGAATGGGTGTGCTCTGTGCTCTCCATCCGATTTGTATGATATGATACATGATCATTATTACGACATACGTGGGTTGAAATTTACAACGTTGTACCAGGTACTCACAGTCAGGACGATACAGTACCTGGTACATACTGGCACTACGGAAGTCTACCTATCGGCACACTTTTGCTATGAATTACTCCGAGTACTACGGTAGGTACTAGCTACCGGTAGGTAGTACAGGTAGGTAATAATATGATATTACCGTAGTCTACCTGCAGCGTACGCGCACTCGCACGTCGTATCGTTGTACGACTACCCTCTACCGTAGTTTCGGTACCATGTGGAAAATACTCCGAGTACTATCGGAGTAACAGCACACTACCCTGGCTAACCGGTAGCTACCTAGATTACTGAGAAGATTGACTGTGAGAATCATTTTTGGTTCCTTCTCCAGGAGAATTGTTAAAGGGACAACCATTTCACATCCCTATTTAAAAATAGATTTCAATATTATATACATTTCACATCCCTATTCATTGAAGGACCCAAGAAAGTTGAAGATAATATGTCCAAAGTTGACCTGACCATTGATGAATACGAGGAATCTTCCGGGGTCAGACTAATCATTGCAAGGTCACGAGGCACTGGATCGAGGCTTTATTTTTGTACCTCCCATGTGGACTGTTGTTTTCGGGCCAAGTTTGGCCTGGAAAGGTGTAGTCTGCCAAGTATCTTCAAACATGAATTTGTCCAATCCATTTCACTGTGGCCAACCTGTTTCCCCAAGAACAAATGGCTGTGCACACAGAAAAGAGTGAGGGATAAATTGGAAGAGAGTGTGGACTACCCCCATTGAGGTGAAAGATGGCAAGCCAGTGTCAAAGGATGTGATGAAGGCAGCTGCCAAGGTCCAAGGTGTGAGAGCCTCGTACAACCAGTTGTACTGTGCCATTGACCGTGCAGTGATGAAAGCCCAAAGAGAGAAACAGCAGGCCAGTTTTGGACTCATCATATTATACTTGCATCAGTTCCAGTTGCAAAATGAAGACTCCACTGTCAAAGCTGAGAGTGATGCCGACAAACATTTGCAATGCCTAGGCATCTGTCCTGGAGTCATGAAGCACTCTTTGAAGCATGCGAGGCCTGTCCTGTCTCTTGATGGGGCCCACCTGAAGTCACAATAGAGAGGAACCCTGTACATTGCTTTGGTGCAAACTGCATATGATGAAATCTATCCATTTTCCTTTGCCATTATGAAGGATAGCGAGAATATGGATGGAAAGGAAATAATTCCTGGAGCTGCTGGTTCAGGCCATTCCTTCGCTGATAATGCAGCACTCAAACAATGGTTGCAAAATCTGCTACTTCACTTTCATTTCTGACAGGCGAAAGGGACTCATCCATGCATTGCAGCAGGTGTTTCCAGACAATCATCATTGCTGTTGCTCTATCCACATAGCAAGGAATGTTGAAAAGGCGTTTGGGAAACAGCTAGCAAAGCATGTCCATGATCTGTTGGCCACATTCTCCAAACGAGAGTCTGACAATT
Organism: Nitzschia inconspicua; assembly: GCA_019154785.2. Lineage (NCBI taxonomy): Eukaryota > Bacillariophyta > Bacillariophyceae > Bacillariales > Bacillariaceae > Nitzschia > Nitzschia inconspicua. Next base: position 1,595,959 of record JAGRRH010000013.1, on the reverse strand, counting down.
CAATGACCAAAATTAATGGAATTTCCGTCCGTGGGGAGAAATGTTTGGAGGACATTACAGCCAATCAGTGGAGGAACACCGCTTGGGTGGATAACCTGACACTTCCACCCAGGTTTGGCATTGTGACAATAAACATGTCAGAGTCAATGTTTGGAGATGCAAGAGATGGAAGCTGGCTGGAATGTACCAACGCTATTGTCAGAACAATGATGAACAGGATCTGCACCCTTTGGGAGAAGCTCTATGGAAGGGAGGTGTTGTGGAGAATGTTGCAGAAGTACTTGAGGGTAGATGGAAAAACTGTGCTGGCTTCCAAGTGAAGGAGGCTGTGAAGGGTGGTAGCCTGTTTGATGTTTTCCATCTATCAAGGCGAGCATCTCAGCCCAAGTCATATCGATTGTTGGATGTGAGGGAGCAGACATGTGAATGTAGAAAATGGTAGGAGCATGGAGTTCCCTGCATTGATGCATTTGCCTAATACAGGCTGCTCGAGATGCAAACAATGCAATGCATTGTGGACAATCAGGTCAGCGAACATTATATATATGAAACAGTGAACAAGCTCTTGAAGGAATACATTGTTCCTCTTTCTTTGGATATATTGGACAAGGATGGAGTTACATTACCACCAAATCACATAAAACGGTCAAGTGGACGACAAAGAAAAAACGGATCAGGACACGATCTTGTTTTTTCCAATTTATCCAGACAAATCACCCATTATTTGCAGCAGATGCAAGAGAGATCACAACATTAAAACATGTCTTGCAAGAGAGGAACTTGAGAAACAACATGCAGAAGAGCTTGACCTTTGTTGAACTATATATAACTATCACTACTATAGTTAGATTTCTAATATGTTCAATAGTAGTAGCAGGAGTGGTAATAACACGATAAGTGGCAGTGGTAGATGTAGTGGCAGTACAGCTGGAGTAACTACTCTGTGGTAGCAACAGTTACGATATTATTTTTGACCATGAATAGATGGTAGACTTCTGTCGAATCAATTGCTATTATTGAGAAACGGTCGCGCCAATCCTTTCAGACAATGCTTTCGATTATCAAGGGTGACCTACAATGAAATCATTAGATTGATTTTCTTGGGGTGGTTGAATTTTCGATAGAACTTCTTATGATGGTCTAGCTTGAAGCTCCCTATTGCTGCCGCGAATGTCACAGGTTGTGATTTAGGACGACGAAAAAGATGAAGCAGCGACTCTGAAGCACGAACGCAAATACTGCAGTACATCCGAATTCCTCACTTTTGATGTAGCAAGTCAAAGCGGACGCTACGCCACAGTCAGCTAGTTAATTTGTATTGGTATGTCTTGTGTTAGGATTTCCTTCGACTGATGCACGTGTAATATCATTGCCCAGCTGGTGAAAGCATAAACAGCAAAGACATGACTCGAACTAGATACCGAAGTACTTAGTATTCTATTCTACTGGCACCAATCGCATTTAATTTTTTGAAAGGTTGATAAGCACCATCGGCGGATTGGATGCCAACCACGGCGATCTTGATGCTCTTTCCGAGAGCTTTTCCAAGAGTTCGTTTAGAAAATTCGAAAAATATTGGCACGTCGTGTTCTTTGGCAAGATCAATGATTTCTTGTAATTTTTCATCGATGACACCATACTGATCGAGATTGTTGGCCATGACCACCATTTTGACTAGTTTGAGGTTATCCCGTAAAGTGAGAAGTGCTGGTCAGATCAAGAACTCTAATCTCGACGTAACTTACCTTTTTTTGCCTTGATACCACGAGCTACCTCTCGCAGACCCATCACGATTCGCCTTCTGGCCTTTGCATTCTTGTCATCAATGGCTCGTTTTTGCAGCCTCATCAATTCCCCCAGCATTTCAATCAGTAAAGGTTTGACCCGTTCGTCATTTCCAGTGGCGTATTCGCGTGGGCCGGGGGCATTCGGAACTTTTGGAACGCGTTTCATTTCAGCAAATCTCTCAGAAATCAGTTTATCACCAGAATAGAGTGGTTCTTTCTCGTCCGTTCTGGCTTTCTTATCAGAACCAGAGAGGAGGGGTGGCTTCCGCTTGTCACCAGAGACTTCGTCTCCCAGCAGCTCGCCAAGATCATTCAACGTGCAAGTAGGGGATTGATCACGTCCGCCGTATATAGCAGAACAAGCTTGCCCCCCTATGAGAATCCCGTTCAGAGCTGTAGCGGCAGATTCAGCAATAGAGGGATCCCCCTTGTACTGGATCCTAACGGAAGCAGTTTCGTCGGCACGTAGAATCTCAACACTCTCGATCTCCCCGTACTTGGCTGCAAGCTCCCGGATATCACGCATACTCTCTTGTAGACAATCTTCATCGTCAAGGTCATCTTCTGTGAGAACATTTTGCAGCGTGACGTGATGCCAGTCACTGGACACCACAGAAGCAGCGATGACATTCCCTCCCAAAATCATGCCGTCGAGTTCTTTTGCAGCCGTTTCTCCGACGAAAATGTCTCCTTCATACGTTATTTTGACGCCTCTCCCTTCGGCGACAACATTCCACACCTTGCCGTATCTTGCACAAAGTTCCTTAATGTCACCCAATGATTCTACCAAGCACTGTTCATCCTCCAAATCATCCTCCGTCAAAATATTGTCTAAAAGGATTGTACTTCCAGCTCTGCCACTTTGTTTGGGTGCTTCTTCCTTAACAAAGGCATATATGGGCTTGCCACCAACGACGGAACGGCACAGGCTGTCCGCGATCGTTCTCGCCTCGGCAATGTCACATATGTAAGTGAGAATCACATTACCATCCTGTTTGTCGCTGGCTTGTATCTGTTCCAGCTGCCCGAATTCTGCGGCAATTTTTTTGAGGTCTTGAAGACTCTCTTCCATGCATTCGTCGTCTTCATAGTCGTCTACAGTGAGAACTTTCTGCAAAAATATGTCGATAGAAGTGGCACACTCGGCAGGCTCACATGGCGCATGGCGAAGATTCGATTCCGCCAGCAATACTTTTTCAGACCATGGCTTATCGTCGTCGCTTATACCTACATCAATGATGGCGACTCGAAGTTTGCTTCCGCCAACAGACAAATCATTCCAACAGGCTTGAGCTGCAGCGGCGTGGGACACCTTCTCAAACTTTACAAACACTGGTATCCCATCGTCATCGGCTTCTTCTCCTTCAGGCACTCTTCGAGGTATGAATACTTCTTCGAAAGGACCGACCCTTGTGGCCATAGTCTTGAGATTTTCCAAGATTTCTTCGTATTCGTCGTCATCTTCCACTTCTTCTAGAGTCGTGTAATGGTAGATGCAAACGGTAGACGACGAGACCGCCACCGCTTGGTTGGTCGTCATTGTAGCTGATTCCTCCGGATTCATTGCTTGCCACTTATCGAGTCGTTCTTGCAACACTTTTTTCTTCAGAGCAGTAAATTTTTTCTTGCGTGGCATCACCCGGTGACGGCCCTTTTTCTCGTACACGTTGCCTTTTTGCATCAAGCGCAACAACTGATACTCTTCTCCGTCCAGTTGTCGCTCCTCTGCTTGTTGTATCTGTGGCCGGGTAGAAGAATGATTTAGAGGCCGAAAAAGGGAGGATTCTCCACCTTTCTCTAAGGGATCTGGCTGATTATTGGCTTTGCCCTTGATTTTGTTCCTTTTCCTAGGGTTTTCGTCGTTCCAGCCGGACGCTAGGTTCTTGCTAGAAGCTGTCGATACTGCCAAAGTGAGTGGTAACTGGGTTTGGATTGGTTGCTGTGACTTTTGTTTCACCCCCCATGCTGGTTTGGGTGCACCAGTCGATGGCATCGTCACCGGTGCGGCTCCCAATGCCGGAAATTCTTGCACACTATCGACTTTGATTGATGGTTGCGTCTTAGTTTGCTGTTTGGACGATTGATGCTGTAATTTACTTTTCTTACTACCGGACCCTTTTGTAATTTTTGGATCAGCAAGCATGTCACTGATGCACATGGTTTTCAGTTTTGGTTTGGAATTTTTCGATGTCTTTCCAGTAGCTGTATTGGTCGATTGTTGCTGCTGGGGAAGTCCCGACGAAGAATTTTTCTTTAACAATTGTACTTTGGGTGGTTGTCCTTGCTTCTTAGGAGTGGATTCGGCAGTAGTTAGGTTTTGGCTTGTGGTGTTGATAGCACGAGGTTGGTTTGGTTGTGGAGTTTGTCGTTGATTCGAGATGTTTGTCCAGACAGATTTGTGGGGCGCCGCAACACCCGTGGCAGAGACACTTACGACTGGTTCAGCTGCAGGATGAGCAGAAGGAGTAAGTCTGCCCCAAGTGCTTGATGACGGAATGGCTCGTTGAGTGGACGGTTGTGTGTTTGGATGGGGAGTAGTTGTCACAGAACCTCGATGAGCAGTCGATGCACGACTGTCTCCCCAAGCAGGGTTTGGATACTCTTGATGTCGCCCTTGCTGTTGCGGTTGATGCGGAAGGTTCCATCTCTGCTGATCATTCTCTCTGTAAGATTTCTGACCATTGGGTTGTTGATCTCGGGAACGATCGTATTGTTGCGGCTGTTGTTGATGACGGCGAGAATGCTGTGGCCGATACTCTTCCTGTGAACCTCCTCTCCCTCCCCAAGCTGATGAATGCGGACCAGGACTAGATCTTGTCCTCGAAGGAGGATGATCGCTTCTGCTTCGTCGGTCTGGAGGTCCCCAACTTTGTGTGTGTGACTGTTGCTGCCGTTGATGATAATTATTGTTCGTTGGACGATTCTGTTGATTTGGTGGGAGAGACGACGGAACCTCCCGTTTATTCTTCATAGCATCCCCATAACTGGACGACGATGACATCTTACTTGTTGTGGAGATTAATGATGTCTCAAAACCTCAAACAATCGGATCGGATCTGTACTACCGTAAGGACACTGATCTTCTGTCACTATGATAACTGTAAATATTGCTACTACTAGCTCTACCGGAAGAGTAGTCTTACAGAGCTTTGGTTTTGTTGTGAGCAGCACCTATTTTCATGATCGATGCATGACGAGACATCAACATGACGCAGGTTGCGAGTTGCGAATTGCGAAACAAAAAGTACTCTCGTAGTCTCATCAGGAATAATCTTCGGTCCTGTGAGATGATAGCCGCGCGCTCGGGATCCATCCGCACGAAGCTTCGGGGGGAAAAGGCTCACTCGACCACGAATTGGTTTCTTTTTTGTTCGACGGAATGTGATGGAAAAAAACTGATGATGATTTTATGTGAAAGAATGCAAAATGATACCCGTGACTGTGTTCCTCGAGATCATCATCGTCACCGTTCATCAAGAGATCATCGCCGAAGCAGTGGCAAGCTAAAAGATACCGAAAATCATTTTCTCACAAAATAACCTTGTACGACACTACACAACAACAGGCATCATATTTGTCACTACAATCACTATACAAAATAACAAGTCAGTACCAGCATGTCGGGTGGAAACTGGAAAGATCTCTTGAAGGCAGCGGGTACCGGCGACCTGCAACTCGTCGAATATCATTTGAACAATGGTGTCGACCCCAATTTTCAACATGCCGAATATTTCACCTCACCCGTCTTTGAGGCCATTCGTGGAGGGCACCTGGCAGCATTACAATTGATCGTGGACTTTGGGGGATCTCCCACTTTGACGGAAGAATCGTCCGACTTGACGCCGCTCGAAGTGGCTCTGCAAGAATCACGGCACGACATGGTTGATTTTCTATTGACCAGGCTCAACTCTGCCACCGATGTACGGCCGTATTTGAAACGCATCGCTGTTCCACTCAAGGATCAGACCGTTGCTGATTCTACCTTGAAACGTTTGCAAACCAAACTGCTGAAACATGGCCATCACTTGTATTTGATTGGAGAGCACAGTGACGACTCGGACAGTCTCGTCCAAGAACTAAAAGATTTGACAAAGAACAAGAAGATCAACATTATATCTGATTTCAAAGACTTGGAAGAGGTTGACACGATCCTTTACTTTGCTACCAGCGTTAATCTCGGTGAAGAAGAGCAACAACGACTGGAACGAGCCAAATGCAATAGGTTGTCGGTGATCTTTAATGGCTCCGGAGCAGGTTTTGCCTCGCTTCTGCTGTGCTCTAAACCCACCACTACAACTGCAATTAAGCTGCATGATTCGTGGCTTGATCAGCTTACAGCCAGTTGGTGGTTACAGGACTGGATCGATACCGTTGTTTGGATAGCCACAGGCAACGATGACGATGAGATTTGTGGAGCGATCCATCCGTACAACCAACACAAACTCAACCAACGACAACTCGGTGGGATTTTGTAAATGACAAACATTCATTTTGTCATTAGTAGCATTGTAATTAATGTCTGCGGTCTGCTAGTAGCTGTTGGAAATAGAAAAGGATGTAGTAGCTGTCATTTTCTAGTCATCAGAGAAGGTCCAGCAGGACCATCTCCACATCGGCAGTATTTGGGAAATCTTCTTCTTGTGAATGTTCCTCCGGATGTTGTCTGGAATAAACGTTCTTGCCACGAAGCATGACGCTCTCGACGTATTTTAATTGCCTCAGCAGACACAAAGTTTGTGCCGAAGGCTTCGTGCCCAATGATTCCAACTTGTTTCTCACTCGTGGATAATAAGCAATTCTTTGTTTAAGCTGCTTGGGACGTTTGGCAATGGGTGCGCCGTGGTCCTTCAACTCTTCGTCTAACGATCCTCTCTTGTTGGGACGTTGACCTTGTTCTTGAGCCGCCGCACTGACGGCTTTCTTGAGTGTTTGGAAAGATATTGCTCGGCCTATACCCGATTTCCCCACTTCTGACGGCGCCGGTGTGGGTGGGTTATCGGGCGTTGACGCATATGAGGTAGCTTTGTCATCGTCATTATCCAGATCATCTTCCGCAGTATATGCAGGCGAGAAGAAATATTGGTGGAGCTGCCAAAGATCGGCATTGTTGAATGCAAGATTGCCGACCTCAACCAAAGATTGCATGTGCGAGCGAAGCCAACCCAAATTCCTGTTCCGGCGAATATTGTCCACAGAAGCTGCAGTCACATGGACAGTGTGAAGACTTTCGGAAGACGCAGTATAAGACGATCGATCGTAAGAATCTGTGTCCGACTCCCATGATTCTTGTCCATATTCGTGCTTTGGTTCCGGTGGAGAAGCTTCCAACTGTTCTTTCCATGACGGTATTTGAAGGTTTCGTCCAGATAGAGATCGAACAAGGATCGATGTCTCGGGCGCCACCATGGGGTTGTCGTCCACTACTTTGGCATGATGTTCTGTCTGGTAAAGTAGCTTTGCCTCGTCATCATGGCTCAATGATCCGAATGCTTTCTTGGCGGCAGCGGCTACCATGGAAGGTGCGGCTGGACCACGCGCTGAGCTAATGGCAGACTCGCCATTCAACGTAGCAGTCCAATAAGCCCACATATACCGGATAAAACTAAGGACCCGATCGTTGCCCCACTCGTCTGGCAACTGGGGTATTCCAAGTGTCATCGTGATTGCTGTGATCGCAAGTGGCGATGTCAGCTATTTAAAGGAGGACAACAATTACATTTCATCGAAGCGTACTTACGTCCAAGAGGGAATCCAGTCAAAATTCGAAGCTTCACATTGCGATTCGATACGATACCGGCGACAATGTGCCGCTGTCCTGAGTACCCAACACTGCAACTATCAATGTTGAATTTTTCTAGGGATTGATTGTATGCCAAAGCATATGACACCGCCTTGGAGGCATTCTGGTCCATTGGAATGCCACACAACGACAGTTGTTGTAACGAGTCATTTTCTGACAGGCTTTTCATCAGGGCTTTGATACCCACGGTAGAAACTTTATTGAAACCTACGTCCAAAACCTCAAGCCTGATGGAACCAAGAACTACAGCACAAAGTTGAGCTCCTCGATCCTGTATTTTGTTGTTGTCTAGTTTGACTTCTCGAAGCGTACTGGAACCCCAGACGGCATTCATCAGGCATTCCACACCCACACATGTGATGTTGTTGAAGGAAAGGACAAGTGATTTCAGAGGTAAGTTCTTGTTTTGTGCCAGTGCCTGCGATAGGAGGGACATGTCTTGATCATTCACACTATTGTTGGCGAGAGAAATGGTATGAAGATTGAAGCTGGTGATGAGCATGCTGCACAGTGTCGCCAGACCCTTTGATTTCGTGTTGATATCGTCCAAATGCAATTCTTCCATAGTCACGGGCTTGATGTTGTACCCAAGTTTGATACCACCTTGACGTAGCAGCAGCTGTTGCACCCGATTTTCTGATTCGGCAATGGCTTGCGCCAACACCCGCGTTCCATCCGTGCGAAGACGATTGAACGACAAATTAAGTCGCGAAAGACTGCAACCATGCATAATGGCACCTGCCAGTGCTGTAGCACCTCTTCTACGAATGTTGTTGCCCGCCAGGGATAAATTCCGCAAGGTGTGATTTCCGGCCACCATATGCAAACTCAGTGCGGTACACCCTTCGTCTCCAATTCCGTTGAACGCCAAGTCCAGGACAGTCAAATGTGGATGATGCCGTCCATCTTTGGAACATGATGATGCAATGATACTAGTCCCTTTGTCGCCCAAGTCATTGTACCCCAGCTTCAACACTGCTAACGAGATATTGTACCTCAGCGCGTCCGATATGCACTCGGCATCCGATTCCGTCAATCCCCGTCGGGAGAAATCAATCTTTTATAGTTGTGGGGGGGAGGGAGGGCAAGGAACGTAAACATTATAAGCAAAGTGATGCATCGAAGAGAAAAAGATTACCGCAGCAACCACACGACACAACGGCAAATGTTGTACTTACAACTTGTATCCTGCCTGTTGGAGCAGAAATGGACAATCTCGACAGAAGCGTTTGTCTTAATTTGAGAGATGCCGATGTCCATCGATAGGAAATGTCAACAGGGTTGATGTCACGCAATTGCTGGTGTTGGGGTGAGGTTGTCGTCGCGATAGAGGAGGCATCAAGTTGTTCTTGTGAGGCGCCTTGGTCTTCTTTCGTTGGAGGATGTGCGGTTTCGGTAGGTTGTGCTGGTTGAGCCGAGGCACCCGATGACTCACTACTTACAGCGACAGGTTCATCGTTATGCTTAGCCTCATTTGATGATTCATGATTGAGAATGGTGTGACGATCGTCATTTTGTAAGGAGGGGGGCTGATATAAAGGAGCAGGCGGTGGTGTGGAAGAGTGACTAGGAGACGGAGAATTGTGTGTAGATTCGGACAGCCTCCTTCTTCTCTTTTTTGTAAAGTCAGCACTAGCCTCGCTATCGTCAGTGACGTGCTCCTGTTGTGGAGCGGTAGCTGGCGATTGTCGTATCACGGGATTCGTGCCGAGACTTTGTTGTTTCGAAATGTGCTCCAAATGATAAGGATTAGATTTCTTTTCGAGGGTGGAGGCATCATCGTCATCGTCTTCGGCCGAGGACAAGTCCATACCGATATCTGTATCGGCATGATCGTTGCCATCCTCATCTGCAGCAGTCGTCCTGCTCAGTTCTCGTCGATCAACAGCGCTACCGGTTGAGTGTGTTTCATCTCCTCTACCTCCAGAGTCAGATATCATTCGCCCCTGACTAGAGGTAGTCATGGTGGTCGGATGGACCATACAACAGCCTTCGATCATCGGTGGTTGGAAGCCTCCTCTGTCCTCGTTCCGTTCTTCGATAAAGAGACCGAGATGGCGGGAAATGTATAATACTATGGGATCAGCGGAAGTTGTTGTTTCGAATCGTAGCAGTCATAGAGGCAAAGAGCAAAAAATGGTATTATTATCTTCTCTGTGTGGTTGCGCAATTGTAGTTAGGACGAGTAGGGTTGAACCCTCTCTATTGTTGTTTGTTTTGTAAAGGAGTGGCAAAAGAAGTCGCTGTCTAATAAGCCTCTTTATAACAGTTACATCTGTCTCCTTTCGTGGTCGTCTTTCGATGGTGACAAAGCAAGCAGTGAGACACCAAGCAGCAACACCTCCGTTAACTATCGTACGGTGTACGAAATACACGAGAGGGATCCCCTTTCACTTGTTTTTCCGACACCTTCTGCGCATGCAACTACGGTATGCGAGAGACACTCTACCACAATCTACCCTATCGGTACCTACCGGTACCGTAATCTACGTCCGAACGAATGAACTGCTGCTGCTGCTGGCAGTAATCGTTGATTAACGGAGGATTGCCCCTTAAATAATCGAGGAGAGAATTATCATTTTTCTACCCAACGTCAATAAATAATACAATGTAAGTATTAATAGAGCATACCGTGCTGTCTACTAGAGAGAGTGCGAATCTAAGTACCGTACCGTACTCCGAGTAGGAAATAACTGTAAGTTTTCGCATTGACTGCTTCAATTTTCATGACGCAGCATGCCGTACCCATTATCCGATTTGCTATTGCATGCAATCAGTGATGCTATTTAATACCTAGCGATACAATTCAGAAGTCCGTTAAATAATTCTTCCTTATGAACGTGGCTTACGTCATTCGACAAATTCGCGCTTTATCCAACGTGTTTCGTGGCTATCGCGTCGTAGTGGTCGTGTTTCTTGTATGATATATATACTACCGGTACTCTATCATATATATGATATCGCTCCGGTACTCGTTTTCGGGAGGGTACCGGTAGGTACGTAGTACGGGTATGATACTCCAAGTACCGGTGCAACGTTACCGTACTATCATTTTAATGTTGTACGATGAGTACGGCAAAATCTTCCTGATTCGGTACCTACGGAATTACTGTAGTACTATTCGGTACGTACTCCCTCCGTCTCACTTCTATATTCCTATTGAGGATGCCGTGCCAGTCAGAAAACAAAAATGAAGCGTGCCGAGCTGTGTAGACCTCCTAGGATTTCCACAGGGGATGGCGCGACTCATTTTTATATGACCCGGCTCGTTTTTTATGAATATTTAGAAGAATGCTCGACGACTGTTTCAAAAAGCATTAGAGAAACTAAATTTTTCATTTCACGTTGTGACAACATCAACAAAAGGAAACAGAACTCTATCAGAGACTATTATTGAGAGCATCAATCAACCAGGATGTCGAGTGGATACGTGCTTGCCTCTGCAGTTACATCCAACGATAGTGGCAATTGGTTTTGTCGTTCCAGAACTTTTTTTTTCATGTGAGGGATTGTGTAGTCGTTGTCTCCTCTTTGGTTGATGACCTGATTCATCACACTCTGCAGTGTCAACCAAATTCGATTGAGTTTCTTGGCTGGATAGTTCTTGTAAGTTTCTTCTACCATCTCAATCAATTCAAGACCGTCCTTTGGAGCTGTCTGGTAGTATCTTGACTGTAGAGAATTGAAAAAGCCAAGATCATTCACATTCAAATCTGGTGACTGTGCCGGTTGTGTGTACAGCTTCACAGCAGTTGGATCTCCAAACAGTTCTGTGACCTTTGCTGCAAACAACGGATCGTCATCTGGTAGATGAGCTTTGGCACCGTCTTGCTATAATATAATGTTGTTGTCTATTGGCATCTTCTTCTTCACGTCCGGTAACACAAAATTAAAAAGCATATCTCGGTACAAATCCCTATCCATGTTGACGTTAAACCACTTTAGATCTCCTGGTTGGTGACCATGGCTTGCTCTCACATACATGTCGATTTCTCCTACTGGATAGATTCCAATTAGTCCATCAAACTCCTGTCTCGTTGTATGATTGAATCTTGGTCTTGCAAGAGCGGAAAGAAACATGACTTTAGTGATGTGACTCTTGTGGGACACTGATATTGCCTTAGGCGGTGGCTCGTCTTGGGTCACAATACACCGAAGCCCGTCCCGTACAAGAAAGAACCATTTTTCATCAATATGAATCTCGTTATACATGCTCTTGAACGTCATTTCAGCCACAGAATTGATAGTGTTCTTGTCGATCTTTGCGATGCAGTGAAACAGCCGATTGAGGCGATGATCATCGTTCAACTTCGGCTTCAAAGCCATGGTATGAACCTTCAGTTTCTTCGACTGTTTCATTCTCCAGATGGTCATAACTGGAATACCAACAGCTCCAGCAAGAGATCTGATGGTTCTTCTAGCGGTAGGATCAATATTCTTGATCTCTTGCAACAGCATGTCTCGGTCATGCTTCGGGTTTCTTCCAGAATTTTCGAACTTCGTAGTAAATGCCGTTTCTGGAACGTTTGCAAGAAGAGAGACAGGGTCAAGAGGGGTATTGGGTTGATATCCCGGTATTTGCTTCAGCGTTGAATACCACAGATTAGCAACAGTTCTTGGATGGATTTTGTGTGTTTCGCCAACAGCTTTAAAACTTCCGTGAGGTAAAATTTCTCGCGACACCCTCACCACGCACGCCATGAATACATCTTTTTTCAGCTTTTCGGTCATCGCAACCCTCTTTTTCCTTGTTGTCACCATTTTCAAAGTTGTTGCTTATATTCAGAGGAAAGAGATTTGTGCTGGTGTGATCGTCGAATTTTCACTTGCTGGGGAGATCCGTAAGAAAAAGGGTGGATTGTTGGCGGCTTCCTTACTTTGAACGGCTCAACGGACTGAAAGACTTAATAATTCTAAATATAATATATACATGGAAATATAGCTTATAATGTGAATTTAAACATGATAACAGCCATATGTTCTAAGTAGCTTGTTGGCGGTTTTTTTTATTTAAAGTTGTGAAAGTGTAATATAGAAGTGAGACGGAGGGAGTATTAACAAACGTAGGAACTGTATACAAGCACGCACAGGAGTACTATCGTAATGTAGTAGCAATGAGGATACGATAGCAAAGTACAAGCGGTAGTAGGACAGACATTGTGGATCCCGATTCATCGAAGCAACTCGAGCCGCACGACCAATCTACGACTGTTGTACGAGAAATAACGGAGTCGAAATCCACAGCCCACGGACGACCACAAGCGAACAAGCGAAATCAGAAATCAGCACACCTCATCATCACAGCCGAGTCAAATCGGTGGCCGACTCGCAACTCACTGTCCTTCGCACATCACTGCCTCTGTCTGATAGAATCATCTCCCTGTCACTGTCAATCCAGAGGAGCTGTGCTGCTTCCACACTTCCTTAAACGGTGGAATCTAGGACGAAAGCATCTCTCTTTTGTGTACTGAGCAGCGTCTCAACTTCAGGCCACACGCCGATTTGATATACGACTTCCATCGATCCGTCACATCCGTAACAAACAAACAACTTTCTTCAATACCATCAGCATTTCACATTCACCATGCCACCCAACGACCCTAAAACCAACCCTCAAAATGGACGAGGGCAGCCTCTTCCCAAAAAGGAATACGACCTGTTCAAAAATGTCGTCAAATGCTACGAACACAAGCAGTACAAAAAGTCCGTGAAACTCGCGGATACGATTTTGAAAAAGTTTCCAAATCATGGTGAAACCTTGGCCATGAAGGGACTCGATCTCAACTACTTGGGAAAAAGAGAAGAGGCGCATGCGTTGGTCAAACTGGGTTTGATGAATGATATGCAGTACGTATATGTTGATACTGAATGATGATTACAACGGGGGCACTTTTTCCAGTCCTGTTTCTCTTACACCGCTTTTCATTGTATACTCTCTCTCTCGTCTCGTCATTAGATCGCATGTATGTTGGCATGTTTATGGATTGCTGCATCGGTCGGATCGAAATTACAACGAGGCCATCAAAGCCTACAAGCAAGCCTTACGAATCGATTCCGACAATTTGCAAATTTTGCGCGATTTGAGCATGCTGCAAATACAAATGCGGGATTTGTCAGGATTTGCTGTCACACGACAGACCTTGTTGCATTCGAAACCCAATGGAAAAATCAATTGGTTGGCCTTTGCCTTGGCCAAGCATCTGACGGGTGATTTGCGGGGTGCGGTGTCAGTCATTGATATTTATTTGGGAACCTTGTCGGAGGGTGCTCCCGAACTGGCGCGTGGCTTTGAAGCCAGCGAGCTGGCCATGTATCGCAATCGTATCCTATCCGAGATCCCAAACAATCAGAAGGAGGCGTTGGACCACTTGCGCATGTGCGAGAAGGTGGTGGTTGATCGAAGTGCTTTCCTCATGGAACGGGCCAAGTTCCAGTACCAACTGGGACAGTATGGCGATGCCAAGGAGACAATATTACAGCTTTTTAATCGTGGAATGATCGACAACTACAAGCTTCATTCCATGTACATGTGTACCGTTTTGGAACTTGATAATGACATTCTTGAACAGGCCATGAAGTTGCCAGGAACTAGAACTCTACCTACATTGCTACCATTGACAGATGAACAAAGGGAATCACTCTTGGAGGCCTACAAAACCGACATATATCCAGAGTACGAGAAATCTTCGGCCGCCATCAGGATACCGCTGAACCTGGTGGAGGGAGACCGACTTCGAAAGTCATTGGACATTTTCATTCGGAAAGGGCTTGTGAAAGGTGTGCCTTCACTCTGTCGCGAGCTCAGTACGTTTTGGTTGATCGAGCGCGACGAAAGGTATGTTCTTGCCAATGACCCAATTGACATCAAAGCACATCCAAAATACAAATTGATGGTCGAGCTTGTCGACGGTTACTTGTCCTCATTAAATGCCAACAACAGGCTCCTTCCGGATGACGAGTACGAAGAGCCACCTTCGACATTGCTATGGGCATGGTACTTGCGAGCTGGATTGCATGAGATGGTTGCGGAATACCCTGAAGGGATCGCTCTTTTGGATAAATGTATAGAACACACACCCACAGCAGTGGACGTGTACGAGTTGAAAGCGCGACTTCTGAAGTCAGCAGGGGACATCAAGACAGCAGTTGAGGTAATTGATGCGGGGCGTGATTTGGATCGTCAAGATCGCTACATCAACAACCAAACCACAAAGTACATGCTCGCTGCAGGTATGGAAGAAGATGCTTTGAATCGTATTTCGATGTTCACCAAGCATGAAGGCAATCCTGAGGTCAACCTTTACGACATGCAATGTTCGTGGTATGAACTCGATCTGGCAGCCTGCTATGCAAAAAAGGAGGATTATGGGCGCGCTTTGAAGAAATATTGTAAGTGGTGAAATGAAATCAATGGGGTTGTTTTCTTTGCCGTTCCTCTGACCTTTTCTCAATTTCCTTCCGCAGCGGCTGTCATCAAGCATTTTGACGACTTTCACGAGGATCAATTTGATTTTCATGCGTATTGCATTCGCAAGGTAACATTAAGAGCGTACACGGACGTGCTCAAATTCGAGGACAATGTTTGGGGCGAAGAATACTATTTCAGAGCCGCAAAAGGTACGATTCAGATCTACTTGCATTTGCACGATAACCCTTCAGACAGCAAGAAAGACACAGAACCAGACTACTCAAAAATGTCTGCTGCGGAACGAAAAAAGGCCAAGGCTGTTGCTAGGAAAAAGGCTGCACAAGCCAAGAAAAAGGAAGATGCAAAGAAGAAGAACGACGACACCCCTGCTGAGAACGGACAACAGACTAAGAAAGGAGAAAAGCTGTCGCCGGTAGAGGAAGATCCAGAGGGGGACGATTTGTTAAAGAAAGATCCCATCGAAGAGGCCAAGAATTACTCATCCATCCTCTCCAAACACTGTCCGAAACGCATAGGAACATGGGTGCTCCAGTATGACGTTGCCATTCGGCGGAAAAAGCCGATGATGGCCTTACAAGCTCTCATAAAAATGAAGATGTTGGATCCGTCAAGTCCGGAATTCGTCATTCGACTAGCTGACTTTGGATCGAAGCTTCCGTCATTCCAGCTAGATGGTGCTGCCAAGACCGTTGTGACTGAGGAGACGTCCTTACTTTTTAACGGGAAGTCCGTAGCCGAATACATTACTGCTTTGGCCAAAGAAGCAAGAACAGACCCAAAAACATCGCTTCCCCTCCGGGTGGCCATCGCTGAGACGTTGGTGAAGACCAAATCAGAACCGGTTAGCTCCGCGGCCACGCTAATCGTCGAAGGTGGAATCGAAAGTCGTTGTGTGTCGGTCGATGCCTGTCGTGCAGCACTTATGACGCTCAATGGGTTTGGAGGTGAGGCTTCTGGTTTGGCAGACCAGTGGATATCTGCTGTGAGAGCCCGCTTCCCTTTGATCAAAGACTTCGGCTAGGGACGCCATCAAAACGTAACATTGCAGAAAGCTTGGAAGAACCAAAATAGGTCGCCTTTATTCCTACTAACTTCAATAATGTTGTGTCAGTGAATGTCCATTTTCAAAAAATGCAATTACATTGCCAGTAGAAGGCAAGGATAGAGCTCCGCTTTATCGATCTATCTATCTCTCCCCTCCAGTCATTCGATGTTTTAAACAATACGTCACGTCATGCGGTAGCAGTCTTTGTAAAGAGATACTGCGTAGTTCTACCGCGAGGGTATGGTATGGTATGTGTTCTTCATCCCTGTGAAAGGCTCTTCGCTCTTCATTTTTTGGTCGAATCATCATGCGGACATTGGAATGTCAATTAGAAGAGCCTTAACTGTTAATAACTCCAAAGGAGACATTTCGAAAACACGACACTGTATGATAGTACATACCGATCTACCGATGTGTTGTCTACCAATGGACTTTAATTGGGTCTTTGTTCACAGTCAAGACAGGCAATAGGTACATGATGTTACTATGTACAAGAATTCTATTTATGGCTATGCCGCTATGCCAACTACTGGTACTTACAGTTAGCTACCGCCTTACTGTTAGTAACACTCGGAGCAAAATATTTTACTACGTACTTTTATTTTGATTACGACTCTCCACAGAAATTACTCTCTTTCGAAAACAATTCTGCTACTACTGTAAGTCGTACATTTTAGGTGCAGTATCATCTCCGACAACATTTACGATCACCATGAGGATTGGTAGCGAGCCGAGCAATATTCAAACGCCTGATAGCGCCTTCAACGACGAGTGGCTAAGTGAAAATCCCTTGGATTCTGCAATTGGCGGCAGCGGTGGAGACGACGGATTGAGACTGGCCACTAACTCACCAGAGTACACCGGTCCCAAGAGTCTCACTCAGAAGAACGACCCATACACTATTTCCGTGGATACCGAGGAGGATGAAGAAAATCCTTCCGAGGAATCGCCGCCCAAAGCAAAAACAAAGGGCCAAAATCATTACGAAGTATCCGCCATGCAACAAAAACGGCGGAGGAGATTGACGATCGTTGCTGCGACGGCTGTGCTGGTGCTCCTCGTTGTCATTATTGTGAGCGTCGTTGTTAGCAAAAATAAAAAAAACGACAGCAGTGAATCTGTGGAGTCGGTCGAGAACCCGAGCGACACTAACGTGACACTCCCCAACGCCACTCTGACTCCAACCAACCAGAGTGAAGTTGTTGACACAGAAGACAGCTTCGTTTTTCCCTATCTGGGAAACAGAAATGGTATTGTAACATACTCTACCGATGCCGGACCATTCACTGTAGAGATTCCAACCCTGGCCTCGTCCACCGTCGGAGTGTACCAAGATGAAGATGAAGTCAGAGATGGTCTCTCTCGGATGGCCCTATTTCTCATGAACAACGCAGTCCAGCGGATAGTCGGATCGCCTGGATTTTCCACAGTTGGATTTGGTGCTGGGGGGACAGGGAATGATTGGTACTGTGACACTGATCAAGAAATCGCTGTGCCAGCGTCGGATTTAAATGGAGGGGACAAAGAGACCTCAAATTCTGGAGTTGGGAATGTGGATGCCTACAAGACTAATAACCAAGAAGAGCTGGTCGATCAGGCAGATGTTGCCAAATCAGATGGGATGTTCATATACGCAGCGTATGGATCTCAGCTCCTCATTTTAGATCCCGCGACCGGAAAGCTTGTCTTGACCTTGAATTTGCCAAGTCCCGAATGCCGTAATATCACATATGGTTGCACAGGAGTCAACGCACCTGAAGAAGTTGATATAGAAGGCAATATGACTTATGACGAGTCCATTTCTCCCTCAAATGGTACAGATACTGATTCGGAGGTCATTGTCGCCACAATGAATGCTTCCGAAGCACCAGTTATTCCAACAATACCTCCCCCAAATGATGGTGGATACTTCACTTATTGCCCACAGGTCAAAATCGAATCGATCCTCTTGGACACCAACAATTCAAGGTTGGCTCTTGTTGTGTCAGGATACGGCGATGAACTGGCAGTGAATGAAAACGCAACCACACCAATCCTGTCGGATTATCTCGCCACCCAAATACGGCTTTACAGCACAGAACCTCTGCTTGAAAATGGAGGAGGAGTCGGCCTTCTCGGGGTTCAGAATATCAATGGATACTATCGTCAGGGATATTTCATGGAAGATAACGGTGTCGTACATATCGTCACATCGAGCATGCTGAACTCCCGACACATGGTGGTCAAGCCCTTGGAAGAGTTGCAAGCTCAAATGGACGCTGTAGATGCAAGCAACGATACGGAATTTTTCAAAAATGTTCGAGTTGCACGGTCTGATATTGTTGGTTCATTTGTAAATAAGACCATTGCAGAACTGTCAATCACAACGGGATATCTACCGCGAATTGCCCCGATACGGCTTCCTGTCCATGATACATCCGATGTTCGCGGCTTTGAACAAGTCCTGCTTGGCGAAGGATACGCGAATCACATGATCCAGATCACTTCCTTTAACATCGGAGGTGACCCAGTCACCGCAGAAAACAACACTTTTGGTGAAATCGAGGTTTCCCAAACTGTCCAATTCTTACCGAATGCCTACGGAGAAGTGTATGCCGAAAAAGACATGATGATCATTACAGGGACCGCATATCAATTTGTGGACAGTCTTGCTGCATCTGAGGATATGACGGTGCTTTATGCCTACGCACTCGATGACACGACAACCTCGCTTTTTGCGATAGGAAAGATTCCCGGACATCTGTTGAATCGCTATTCGTTGGACTATCATGACGGGCTTTTCCGAGCAGCAACGACCAAACAAAGGTGGGGCGTCGACGAAATCCTCTCAGAAGGCCCGACTGATAATACCACGAGCTCATATGATCCTGGGAGCGTTGGAGGTAGTGACGGAGCAAAGAACGAAATCAACGTTCGTCTCTTGCAAGCCGACGGAGGTGGCAACTTTGTATTCTTATCGGCGTGTCCAGATGTTGATGAAAATGCTACTGACGATTGTTTCTCGAACGAAACGCTTGCTATATGTCAAGAGATGTCAGAACGAGGCTGCAGTTCAGTGATTTACTCTATCGATACCTGCCCAGTTGCCCTTTTCTGTATGGACGACTTGTCGGAGTCCAAATGTCCTCTACCATCGTTAAACTCGACTGATTCTTGCCTCAATGCTGAAAATCTACAAGCATGTGTTGACTTGGCAATCGCTGGATGCGAGGACATTGCCATTTTGGAATCTTGTCCGTATCAATTTTCCTGTGTTTCAGGAGAAGCAGACCTTGATTCTCCGACGACTTCTTCTACCACAAACCAGATTTTTGTTCTTGAGCCTCCGCGGAAGGGTGAGACTGAGATGACCATAGTGGGAAATGTTACCCTCGGAAAGCCGAACGAAGTCTTTACAGCCGTGCGATTCTTCAATTCCATTGCCTATGCCGTGACTTTCTTGAGGACAGATCCTTTCTATGCCATCAGTTTTCAGGACGATCCAAGAACTCCGGTTGTACTGGGCCAGCTTGAAGTCAGCGGATTTTCGAATTACATGCATTCAATAAACAATAACAACTCCATGATCTTGGCGATCGGAATGGAAACGGATGACAATGGACTCGAAACGGGCATGAAGCTCAGCTTGTTTGATGCCACAAATCAAACCTCACCTGTTGAAACTTTAAATTATGTCTTGTCAGAAGGATCGGATACTTGGTCTGGTAGCTCTGCACAATGGGATTTCCTTGCCTTTCGGTACGTGTACCTGACTGAAGAAGAGGGAAGAATTATCGTCCCCGTATACTATTCAGACGAAGTATCTGGAGATTTTTTTGATGGATTTAAAGTTTTCAGTTTGAGCCCTGCGGGTATTTTCCCGCTGTTTGACATTTCCCACAACGTTGACAATGTCTTCATCCGACGACTGAATAACATTTCGGGACAGACCCCGTGTACGTGCGGGTACCTTAACGACCGAAGTTTTGTTATCGGTGGGGATATCATCACGCTGAAAGCCCAATCGGCACGAAGCCACAATCTCGATACCGGTGCGAAACTGTGGGGACTGAATTTTGCGGGGCCAGACTTTTGCTGCGTTTGATCTTCACATACAGCTTTCTTAAAGAGAGCAAGTCACCATCGAGAATATTATTATAGGAAGCTCGCCTCTATTATCACAACGCCGTTCATCTTGGCAGAAGCTAATGCGCTTCATTTCCTCCTGATAAATTCTTGATCCCCTGTCTAACAGTACGGTTCATGTTTCGCATCAGATACTACCCACTACTTCGGGGACTCCATAGTGCGATATAGTCGGAATGAAATACTTCGTAACATACTAGACTAGCTAGGCTACGTATATAATGAAAAGATAACAAAGAAAGTAGTCTAGCTAGACTACTGTGCCGGTGGTGTATCACACTTCTTTACAGTTACTTCGTACCCTCTAGCTAGTAGAGAGAGGTAGATTGTACTACAGGTACGTCGTGCAGAGTGAAACTTCGCAGATTCCAGTCCCGTGATCTACGCGAACAGGCTACCGGTAGTCGATAGTACCGTAGAACCCACTGCGTAGTACAGAGAGTACCGGTATCACATATGATACATAGGGTACCTTGCCCCTTCACATAAATCGCGATTCACTCTAACTGTAAAAATTGCGTCGATCAGATTCACCACGTTCCATCGCGATAATTATTACGACTACTATCGTAGCAGTATTTTTAGTCCACAATCCAGTCGTTGGCAATGACTTGACTCGACTACATCGTCATAATTTTTTTGATAGACGGCAGCATTACAACAACCAACAGTAACATAATTCTCACAGCACTGCTTTTAATAAAAACTTACAATGTCTGACGGACCATACGGTCGACACGGCTTTAGTGCCAATCCTGGATATGGAGGAGGCGCTCCTGGGTACGGTGGCGGTGCCTCTGCTAACTCGTACGCAGCACCCTCTTACGGACAAAGTTACGGTGCCGCTCCCAATTCTGGTGGAGCCCCTCCTGCGGCATCGTATGGTGGAAGTGGAACATCGTATGGTGATTACGGTGCTTATGGTGGCCCAGATGCTTCATATGGGGTACGTTGTCCAAAGTATACTATGTTGAAATTGGTGATGTTGTCGATGTGACCGTTGGCAGGTTGCTTTTTCCTGCAGGATTCCGTCATCATGATGATTGAGTGGAAATTTTGCGCGCAGGTTCAAACTGGACGGAATCTCGAACGCAATTTTTTTGTCACGCGTTGGAATTTCCTCTTGGACATTCTCAATCGTCTGATCTCGCTGTTACGATTTTTTTTAATGATAGCGCCATCTCCCTTCGAGACATCATTTTCCTCACATGACTACGATCTTCTTCTTCTTCAGGGGGCCGATAAGGATGATGGAAAAAAAGCTGGAAAAAAGAGTCTAGCAGTTCAAGCACTGAACCAAAATGTCCTGATGTGGGCTGGATTTTTCACAATGTCCCTCTTTGTGTATTTCATGCTTTCCGGAGGAGACTTTTCCTTTTTAATGACGTATGGTGCTATGGCAAGAATGTTTGGTTTCGCAATTTTGAACTTCAAGACCTTCAAGAGTCAACGGGCGACGGGCGTTTCGGTTAAAACGTTGCAGCTGTACGTCCTGGTCTTTTTCTTCCGTTTGACGTCGATCATCCGACACGAGGGGTACCTTCCATACGACAAATCAGGAGACTGGCTCTATCATTTCATCGAAGGAATGTCACTGATGTTTACTTGTGCTGCGTTGTATGCCTGCATGGTACCCTTCAAGCACACGTATCAGGCAGAATTGGATAGATTCGGAGAACATGTCGTCCCTCCTGGAATGGGTGCCTTGTGGTTGGCAGGACCTATCATGATAGTGGCAATCATGATTCACCCGAACTTGAATGCTGATTTCATAAGTGATACCGCTTGGACTTACGCCATGTACTTGGAATCGGCGGCATTGATCCCCCAACTGTTCATGTTTCAAAAACAAACCTCAGGTGTGGTGGAGCTTCTCACTGCACACTTTGTCGCCGCGCTGGGTTTTGGTCGTGTCATGGAATTTTTCTTCTGGATCTACAGCTACCATGAACTTGCCAATGCTTCTGGGTCACGGCTGCCTGGATACTTGGCCCTGTTTGCACAGTTTGCTCAACTGGTTCTCATGTTGGATTTCTTTTGGTATTATTACTTGGCTGTTAAAAACGCAACACCGCTGGTACTTCCCTCTCATACGGGAATGGGTATTGTGTAAAAGTGAAGCAATGCAAACAGCAAACTCGACGAAAGGTGACGATGGCAGCAAGTGTGTCGAAGCATGTTCGTGCATTCGGGCAACTTTGAATCCTTTCGCGGTAACAAAACCAATATAACAGATCAGCGCCTTAATCATACTACAGTAACTGCCTATCGTCGCATAAAAATACGATTAGTTGCAATGGGGTTCTTGTTTGGGCAATGTAACTTGTCACAGGATGATCGACCTGTCAAAACGGTAAAATGTTCGGTATATGGCTGCAATTACAATTCCTACTAGTCTCTCTTCTTTTTGTTCACCGCCCTTCTCTTTTTGGGAGCTGGAGTCTGGCAGAGCGCTTCTAAAAATGTCTTGGAGACGTCCAAAACGGCACCAAACATTCCGCAGATCTGTCAATGAAAAGCAGAGAGTGATAAGTCTCCGAAGCGTTGTTGAAAGCTCTGTATCTCAGGAGGACACATGGCATATTCACACAAAAGGGGCCTACGTACCAATATCGCATAGATTGCTAGAAATAATCTCCCTTCATCAGTTTTTACGGTAACATCACCATAACCAATGGTCGTCCCTACGGGTTGGTGGTAACCGAGTCAGACACCTTTATTCCTATTTCCATTCAAAATCATCCACCCACCTCATCCAAATTCTCACCTGTAATTACTGTCAAATGGATCGCATCGCTGATCGACATGTCTTCCAGTGCTGTCAATGCCGATACTGCCACTACAATTGTCAAAGTACCAAGAGCAACCGCTCCACCCGGGACTTGGCTGGTCCAGGACGAAGCTATGCTGAGAACTGGGCCACAAAAGAATCCTAGTCCAAATAGAGGGAGGATCGTCAAAAACACTCTGCCCAAGAGATCTGGATTAGCTGGGCAGATGTCACCGAATCCCACTGTCGTCAAGGTTATCGCAGAGCAGTAGAAGGCATTGATCCAGCGATCGCCATTCTTTGACGGTTCATCATCATCGGCGGCAACAACATCAACATCAGCCACCATAAGACCCGGAATGTAATAAAATCCCAGCATACCTATCCCCACCAAGCTCAATCCAGTCAAAATGATACGGGTGGAAGATAGATCCGTTGTTGGATCGACCGAGAGTGTCAACAGTAGATCGTCTGGTTCCTCATCTGTCTCAGCATCGTCTTCTCGTGTTTTGACGGGTCTAGGAAACGGTTTTTTGGATTTGCTCTTTGCCATACTATCGATTATTGCCTGTTCGAGATAAGGGAATGCTATTGTACAAGGAGAAAGAAGGTCCAGGACTGCCGATGACGCTGGAGTTACTGGAAGGTGACTTCATCGACAAACGTTTCTCATTGTGAGAGTTGGTGGGAAAGATCTCCTGAATCTTGAAGAAGTGATCCGACGTGCGAAGATACATCATCATTCACGTACTTTTTAGTCACGAACACAGACCTCTATCCTTTGTGAAAGAACAACTTTCAGCTGAGAAGTTCGAGGCTGTGATTACAACTTACAGTGGAAAGATTATAGTTTCTTTTGGCTCTACTAGCTAGAGAGGCAGAAGATGATCTCGAGCTACACTTGAAAAGTTGTAATTTGCATGACGCGTGAGATGTATTACTAGTCGTATATCACTTGTGTTTTGTCACGATTTTTTTTGGTACATTATTTATTACAAGGAAGATGAAATTCTTTCGATGACAACGACCTTCCTCGAACACTTTGTTCCAGTCCGTTTTCGCCCATTCTGCCTCAATAAATGGTCACAAAAGCTGAATAATATTGCATTGTTGCTTAGGGTAACGTTATGTAGATAACAGTAAATAGTAGCGCCGACGGATTTATTCGACCTTCTTGGAACCCGTCAAGTCACCGATATTACTGGCCAAAGCTTCCGCAGTAGTATCGACGCCCTATTGGACAAGAGGCAATGAGAACACACGAACAACAATTGAGAAAAAGGATGATCCACATTCATGAATGCTGCTTTTCAAGTACGTATGGATACGGATGGGTGTCTGCCTAGTCTTTTCATTACTCACCAACTTGGCTTGGGACATGGCCACATCGAGGCGGGACGGCTCATCTCCAGTCTTTTTCAAAAAGTCCTTGAGGAAGTTGTCGTACAAGAACTTGGCACCTCGTGTTTGTGGGAGCATGGCCCACAATAGTAGTGCCAGTTTGAAGGCAAAATAAAAGGGAATCCAGTAAAGGATAAAGTCCTGGAAGGTCTCAATCAACGAGAAGAAGGTGTACAAGACCCAGTAGACAATCCATTGAATGTCGTCCCCCTTGTTTTTGTTTTCAATGGCGACAAGTGTTTGATAGGCGGGATATAGGAAACCAATGATGGCGCAAAGAGTGGAAGCTCCGATACCGAAAAAGACAAAGATGCCAAAAAGGAGAGTGGCACCAGGAACAAAGTACTCCTTTGGGATTTTGGTCTTGTCCTGCAAGGTAGTACGTGGAAAAGATTAGCAAGTCATAATGTGTAAGGAAGTTATTGTAAAAAAAACTTCATGATGGAATAGATGTACTGTCACGTTTCATATAGACCATGGTGGTCGAAAGGTGTGTAAAAAAGTCGCTTCTTGATACAGGACCACAGTTCGGGTGCTGATTGACGTTATTGTTTCATGAATGAGCGAGTTAAGACAAGACATACCTCGACCTCCTGAAGGATGGGTACTTGGTCGAGCTTAGCTCGGACTACAGCAAGGTTCTTTTGGACCTCTGCAATGATTTTATCCTGTGTTGACATGATAGAAAAGAAGTATAGCAATATTATAAAGAAATAATAGCAGAAGCAACGAGTGGTGCAAACAAAGTGATGGGATGGAGACCCACGGATGTGATGATTTTGTTATTATTTTTGTTTTGCGTTCTTTCGTTGTTTTTCGAGCGCAAGTCAAAAGAACAACGAACACTCGTTCAAAAAAAATGTTCGATGGGGTCATTGTCGGCAGTGCGTGCGCAAGCCTGGCATTGTTGAGGCCCATGAGCGAATTCACAGTCAAGCGCTGGAATGATTTTTTTGGGTCCTTTTTGTACATTTTACGTACTGTCGTAATATGTAACGGTATTTACGACATAATATCATTATTATTGGCGGGAACGGGTAGTAGCATGCGCTCCACATGAAAGGGACAACATCATTGCAATGCTGTCATCATCTCTTGATATAAACTTCCACCCGAAGTATTCCTTGTCACCACAAGAGTGTTGAACCTACCAGTTCCGACGTGCGACATTTAAAAAGGAACGAACAACAAGGTAAAAGAATTGCAACAATGGATTTTGGTGAGTAGGAACTAACAAGTGCCGTGCATTGCAGTGCAACAATGTTGTTGCGTAATCGATTTTCGTTTTTGGATGCCAATTGTTGCAAGAAGTAATGATGGTCGGCAGCATACGTGAATAGAACGATCGCGATTATTATACTACATTGTAGTTTCTTCATCAACATTATTTCGTCTTTTTGTGATCGCTCATTGAAAAGTTACATGACATCTTTTTTTCCCTGTTCTTTGGAACTCTAAACCCTCCCTTGATCAAAAATTTCAAATCGTACAGGCATAGATTATCAAGGGGGTGGTGATTACGGCGGCGGCGGATACAACCCCAGCTATGGCGGTGGCGGTGGCGGTACACAAGATAGCACCGAAAAGAAACGTCGATCTTACGACGAACAAACACTCATTCCAGTCACACTGGGTATGTTGAGCAAGGCCCGTACCGATCTTTCCAATGGGGATGGCAGTTTGGTACTAGAGGATGGCCGTCCATTGCATTCGGTCAAATTTATTGCCGCCGTCCGCAGTGTCGAAGATTCCTCCACTACCATTGTGTATCAAGTGGAGGACGGAACCGGATTGATGGACGTCAAACAGTGGTTGGATGATAACAACGACTCGTCGACCGTCATGGAAATGCGAAAGCAAACCATGAAGGACAACATTTACATCAAGGTGATCGGACAAGTGAAGGAGTTTGAAAACAACAAGATGGTGATTGCCAATACCGTACGTCCCCTGTCGACGGGCAATGAACTGACGCACCATTTTCTGGAGGTCCTGTACACATCGGAAAAATTCAAGCGTGCCGACAGCATTGTTGCACCCCCACCGAAGATGGCTTCAACTACATTGGGAGGCAACTTTGGAAATGCTCCCTTTGGTGCGGGTGGAGAGGAGGATGCACGAAGGAACCGAGTTTTTCTCGTATTCAAGGAAAATGACAATGGCGAAGTGGGGGCGTCCGTTGACTTGTGCGTCCAATTGCTTCCCGACATGTCCGAAGCCGAGATTCGAAAGCACTTGGAATCATTGTCGGAAGAGGGGAATTTGTATTCCACCATCGACGAAAATCACTACAAGCCGTCGGCATAAAGCCAGACTCTGGGTTGAGACAATACTAAAATATAACATTTCTATGATGATCTATGGGCAGGGCAAAACACGAAACAATTCTTTTTTGTTTTTCTCCGAGTAGAATGTCTTTTGACGTTCATATTCTTCCCTCTACTAACAACCATTGAATTTGTTTTACAGTTCAGACCGATCGATCAAGTCACCCTAAACGTCTTTGAATGAGATAGAATAGGGATAATTGGAAGCTTTCATTACTACGGAGTACGGTAGTCTACTGAACTTGCAATGGGGCTAAGAATCCACTAGCTACTAGCTAGCTAGAGGTAGTAATAGAGCCTACCGGTAGCAGCTTTACATTTTATACTACCGTAGTCGTAACTGTATGGTACGGCAGTTTTCTTCTAGAGTCTCTACCTACGGTAGTAGTATTACCGGTAGTTACGTCGTAGTACTCCGAGTACGGTACTTAACGTACTTACAGTTAGTAATTGGAACAACAACTATCTCTGCAGACTTCATGATTATCGCCTTGAAAAGAGATGAAAGAACGACCAGCTGTATCTGACAACGGCTACGGAGTTCGTCGCCAACCGATGCGGGAAAAAATCATTGCCAAGAAAATTGGAACCGACTGTGACTGTCAAACCTGTTTTATTTTCCTGTGTGTCTCTCTACTTGCTTGATTTGAATGAGACAGAGCAAGCAAAAGTATTGGTGTGTTAACTGGGACAGCAGTATCAGAGAAAACAGAAATCAATATTTATCAAGTCCATGTTGAAACAAGATAGTTTACACTCGGAAAGCTTTGTCACTGCCAAAAGAAATTCGTTGTTCGCTTACAACTCGGAAACCCCACCACCCCTGCCCCGCATCTAATCGACAAAAGTCGCTGAGAAAAGATCTCGGCGTTAGCATCATCATTTCTACCATTGACAAAAACAACAACATCCCCACAGAATTTCAACCTCTCCTTCTGGGCGCGGAACGATCACAGTGTGAAGAGGTGTGTTACTCACTATCAAAGATAGGTATGGCGGATTCGTCTCATCCTCCCGACGGAACAGTATCCCCACAACACCGAAACAACGAAGCACTAGCAAGTCACAATGATGATGATGACAACCACGACAATGACAGACTTTTCTTCCTGGGGAGTGAACTCCGAGAGTTTCGTCACAATCCTTGCCTCATGCGACCTGTTTCTTTGGTGATGATTGTCATATTCGGCGCCTTTACCATGATCACGTTGCTCCTACAAGTACCAGCATTGGTCTTGGGTCTTGTCTTGTCTCCCATTTTACAACGCAGCTCGTGGTATGTCGAGTTCTTGTATCCACTGCCCGTCGGTCGCTGGGCACACTTTTTCCTCATGGGGCTGTCATCCAAGATGAAACTCAAGGCAATGGACAAAAATCGTGGCTTTCATTCAAGAACGCTGGAACAGCGGTACGAAGTGGTCAAAGACCGTGTTTACATTCATCCTCTACCACAATGGATCGACAATGTGGGATATTTGATTGTTTGTCTACCCGAACCAATGACTACCCCTACACAAAATTCCACCATTCGGGTGGAGGACAAAAAGGATCCCATCTTGGCATTGTTGATTGACTGTGGAGAGACGGATGCGGTAGTGCGAGCCGTGGAAATGATACAAGAATTTCATTATGGAAATAAATCGATTCAGTTGCAGTCTATTTTGAGCACCCATAAACATCATGATCACACTGGAGCAAACGAGGAACTGTTGGCCCATGACATGGGAAAGACGATTCGACACATCTTTGGAGGGGCAGTGGAAAGAGTTCCTGGTTGCACAGATCCACTGGCCGATGGCGATGTCGTTGATCTCCCAAAGTGTGAGGGTAACGATATGAACGAGTTGGTTGAAATCGAAGTGATTTGTGTTCCCGCACACACGCGAGGAAGTGTTGTGTATCGCTTGAAAAGCAAATCCGAAGAACATCTAGTCGATTACATGTTTACGGGAGATACAATTTTTAGTGGCGGCGGAGGAGTTTCCTTTGAAGCGGATATTGGGATTGATTCTGAAAAGAAATTGGCAAAGAGTAATGGCAATACATTTATTCGAGGCACGAGTCAAACCATGGCCATGGACCGCTGTTTTTCGGAAGTTTTGGCTCGATCAATGCCCGAAGATAGGTCGGCTGATGCATCAGACCGTATACTGATATTCCCGGGTCACGACTACACACAAGAATTGTTATCACGACAGTTTCAAGGCATGGGAGGGGAAGCTAGCAAATGGAAGAATTTCCCCCCTGGAGACTTCTTCGAAACAGCATCTCATCTCTACCTTTCCATACATCGAAAATCTCTTCCTCACAACAGCGGAAGACTTCTTATGGTACCATCGTCATTGAGTCGGGAAATTCGTATCAATACACAATTTCGATCCCTGCGACGCAGTGCCGAACTAGTTGTTCGTGCAATTGAGTTCTGGCATGACAAGTTTTGCAAACATAAAGTGGACGAAGCGACTCTCATGAACGGTTTCGAGGATTCTACCATAAAATCCCAACACAGAATGGGTGTGAAGACGCCATCCCAGTCCAAGAAATGGAACTTGAATGCAACAATTGTAAACAAAAAAGTGTTCACTACCGTGTACACGGAAGATTTGGAAAATCTTGTCAATGCCTTGAGCAATGGCGACATTAGTAAGGCAGAAGCCTTGGAGCAAATACAGTTGTTGGATGACAAACTAGATCAGCCCGTCGTGAATAAAAGAGCCATTCCCGGCTTTTTGCCGTCGGATAAGAACATTTACCGAGGCATTTGCGGACTTACGATACTTGGGTCCAAACCTGCCGCTTTGACCATATCTGACAGCCGGCGGCTGAACATGCCACCTCCTGTTGATGAGAATAGTGATAAAATTCTGGTAAGCGAGCAACGGCTCATTCGAGTACTTGGGAGGCTAGGTATGCTACGGACATTGGACGGCAACGATGTATCGGCGATGATCAGACGTCTTTGGGAGGAAGCCAACGAGTATTGCAGTCCCCGGCGTGACGACAACGACGGTGACGAAGAAAGGGCTCATTGGCACGACGAACTAGAAATTGGCATGCTCAAGTGGATCATGTATGGGGTTTCTGCGAATCAGCCATCTTGGTTCTCGAAGATGTTCTGTATGCCATGCTCCAATCACCCAGGAAGCAGCCTAGTGTTCCCGGATCATCTTGCTTCCAAAATGAATCAAAAGAGCGGGGACTTGGTTTCGCATGATATCCTGGCGTGTTATCTATGCCGCAATGTTACAGGGTATGAAGGAAAATCCGAAACTCGGTCGGCTACATCTAGGATTGGGTTTGAAACTCGACCATCTTACTCCAATCATGTTGTGCTGAATGCAGAGACTGTGTCGGACGAGTCCCTCCAAGGCGGCATTGATCCACCAGCTGGAACTGCAGGGGAAAGTAGGCCAGCTTTCTTGCAAGAAACTGCCAACTAGTACAGTCACAGTTATTTAGGCCTGCTCTTTTATCCAAGATTGTACTCCTAGAAGTACAACTGTAGTACTAAAGTTATGTATACCTCAAGAAGTATTATGGTGGACAACTCCATCATGATGATCTCACCAGAGTGACGTACTTCTGATTGATGGCTTCGATTAAAGGAAACAGACGACCTCCATCTCAGAGCAATTGGGGACCGGCCAGCAAGATCTCCAATTCTAGCTATTCTCTAGAGTAGAGAGGGGGGGAAGGGGGGGGGGGATTCCAACAACGATCCTTCGAAAGGGTACTACGTATTATTACAGTTAGTAATCCACATATTCTACTAAAGATGTTATTGAGTAGTAGTAGAATACTTCAGTTAATTCAGAAGAAAAATAATAATATGCTGTCATGGCTAAAACCAGTAGACTACTCCAAACTGTTTGACTGTGAGTACGATTTTCATTCGAAATACTTTGACTGTGAGTACGTACCGGTAGTGGATGTACGCACTGTTAGATGTACGACGAACTCCAGTACGTTGTAGCCGAAGCACCAAAACGGCGTGATCTGGGGGCAATGGTAGATTTTCGGAGGGTGGGGGCAATGGTAGATTTTCGGAGGGTGAGATATTTTTTCCTGGGTCATTGCTGCTTCTTCATCAGACATTTCACTGTTAATAGCATTGATTGTACTTCCTACTACAGTCGTTCAGTCGTAGAAAAAGAACTTGGTTGGGTGTATTATTTGAAAGGGCAATTATTAGAGGAAATCGAAGATTCGTAGATTTGCCAAGTCCAATAAGTCATGATTTTTCGAAACGAACAGAATGACTTTTTGAATGCGCATACTTGTTGTCGTTGATGGAGTCCTGTGATAATGCCAGGGGATTGATCCTCTCACGTGGTACGGTTTGTCAAAGACTCCACGATTAGCTGCTCATCGTACTCTCCGGTGGGAGAATCTCTACTACCAACATCTACTACGGCAACAAGAACATTCAGTTTGCCGACATTGCACGTAAGTGAAGTGCTTCATAGTGCACCATATTTGCCTTGTAGATTCACGAAATTGATCTCGTAGCCGATATATTCACAAAGTTGCGTTAGATCGGAAGCAAGCAATAGAATACTAGCTTGCTTTTTCTGAAACTATCATTATGCCTCGTGAGGCACCCGATGATCATGGAGATGTGTTACGCTCAGCCAGTTTGCCTTCCGCCAATGGTCCAGGCGTTATTGTATCTCGTAGCGTTGTTCGAAAGCCGCCACGGAAAGCAAGCAGTGGTGATCGTTTGATAGACATGCGAGCTGCCTACCGAGTTTCTGGAAACAACGGGATTGGTCAAAGCACCCCTCGGAATAATCGACAACGATTTGTAGCGAGAGCAGTGATGGAGATGAGTTCTGGCAGTCTTGGTAGTCTCGTTGCGGACGATGAAGAAGATGATGCAGATACCATTAACAGTAACTTCAGTTCTGGATCTGTTTCTTTGAAACAGAGCCCGAAAGTAGAAGATAAGGTTAGTGGACGTAGTCTGGGACCTTCACCGGATGGTTCCTCATCTCACGGTCGAAGACGAAGTTCCAGCATGAGTCGCAAGAGTTCCACAGGTGCGAAAAAGCCGCAGTCCTCGAGATCTACGAATCGCAACATCAAACAGAAGGAAGATGAAAAAGAGTTGGATCGATCATCTAGAAGCGAACGCCGATCTGATCGCAGAAGTGCCGGATCAACAACTGGTCGGAATGGTACTCGACTTCGTTCTTCCTCTCGGAAGAGAGGTGGCAGAAGCGACAGAGCTTCTGAGAGTCGATGTCGATCACGATCGTTGAATGAAAAAACAAACGGTCGGTCACGACGAGCATCGATCACCCTTATGCCTGTTCCAAAGACGACAAGAGAAGGTAAACGGGGTTCTGTGACCGAAGATGAAATTATGGAAATGTTGAGTCTGGATTACGAAGTACCACTTGCTGATGCTGCCATTCCCAGGAAGCAGAGGGAAAGAAGCTCGTC
Organism: Nitzschia inconspicua; assembly: GCA_019154785.2. Lineage (NCBI taxonomy): Eukaryota > Bacillariophyta > Bacillariophyceae > Bacillariales > Bacillariaceae > Nitzschia > Nitzschia inconspicua. Next base: position 1,563,830 of record JAGRRH010000013.1, on the reverse strand, counting down.
GAGAGATAGCAGTACTCGTGGAAGCGGCAGAATTTCGAACTCCCCACATTCTGATGCATCAAAGTTAAACCGCCGATCCCAAAGTCCCATGGAACGGCATCAAAGTGCAGAAAGCTTCTCGTCTGGTGAGCGCCATAACAATCAAAGAGGAAGCAATTCCGTAACAGAGAATAAAGGGATCGATCGATCCAACAGCGCCGAGACTCCTTCCAGACAAAAAATCCGGACCGCCCCGCGCAGGGTGAAATCAGACGATGCACCCGCCTTGGACAGCTTTTTCAGAAAGAACGAACATACAAGTCCTAGAAAGAAGACTGCTGGTTCTAGAAGTGTTGCCAGCATGCCTGCAAAGGCAAATCAACGTCTCCGGAGCAATCGTTCAGAGGGAAGGAGAGAAAGCGACAGAACAGACGACACCGATGATACGACGATCCCTAGCAGTATAAATAGCAGTCTCGGACCGAGCCACGACGATTCTTTTAAGGAGCGCATGGGCACCAGTGGAACATTTCATTATCACAACTTCGATGATAGTGAGACGGACGACACCGTCAGCATCGATTTGGATCTAGCAACCGCTCGCACTTCCTTCCAACAGCAAAACTTAAACGAAAAACTCCAGATGCATCTCAGCAAAACAGACGAATTGTTGTATTCGGTATTCCCAAAGCATGTTGCAGACTCCCTCAGAAATGGACAGAAAGTGGAACCAGAAAACCATGATCTGGTTACTATATTCTTTTCCGATATTGTTGGTTTCACAGATATTTCATCAAAACTTGATCCTTTGAAGATTTCGGATATGCTTGATCGTCTTTATCACAGTTTTGATGCCCTATCCGACTACCATGATGTCTTCAAAGTGGAAACGTAAGTTACGAAATCAAGCATGATGATACTTTTTTGCCTGCAGGGAGATTGATAACTGAACCTCATCATGAACATTCTTTCATCAGGATCGGAGATGCATACATGGCAGTCACAAATCTAGCCAAGAAACAACCAGATCATTGCAAACGAATTTCTGAATTCGCCATTGACGCCATTCGCGTTGCCAACCAAACCCTCATTGACGAAGATAATCCGGATCTGGGTTTTGTGAATATCCGTGTAGGTTTCCATTCCGGTCCGGTAGTCAGCAATGTGGTAGGCACCCGTAATCCACGTTATTGTCTCTTTGGTGATACGGTCAACACTGCAAGGTACGATGAGAAAGTAGATATGCGTGACTTCACACGACGATACAAATGTTTTGCTCAAATTTTCGCTTCGTACTCCTCAGTCGTATGGAAAGCAATTCCGAGGAGAATCGCATCCATTGCAGCGAAGCTTCCGCTCTTTTGCTCCGACAACAATGCCCGAAGATTCGAATCTTCCCCCGTGGAACAATCGAAGTCAAAGGGAAAGGAGAAATGCATACTTTCTGGGTTCACATGGAAGGCTCTACCAAAAGCTCCACTCCCTCCAAAAATGGCGTCATTCGTGATGTAAAGAATGTCTTCAAATCATTGCGAGGAGAAAGAGCAAAAAAGGTAGCTGCTTGAAACATCTACCTTTCAACACCCTCCAGCTCTCACATGAAACGTAGCCACTCATGCTGGCTCGCCCTAGGGAAGTTGTATACCCACTAGCTTTTTCCATTTGAATCATTCTAGAGCATTACAAGTTAAGTTCTATTCAGTTTGTGGTTGGATTCTCTTCTATACGCTAGTACTGGTAGCTCCAGACTCTAAGAGCTGAGACACAACATCTGCAAATGGTTTGAAAAAGATAGGTGTTTGATCGATGACGGCTGTATTTGTGAAGAACTCTTGAATGGCAAAGCCCGTAATCGCCAACATGGCCAATCGCCCATTAAAAATTTCTGCCTCGTTCATAAAGAATTTTTGCTTGTCGGTCTTGCCTCCTAACCCAAGGGGATCAAAGCCATAGTCCCCAGTGGAATTTTGGCTCTTGGTCGATATGAACTCCAGGGCAGCTGTGGCACAAATCGCTCCCACCCAAAAAAGTGGTGATGTCATACCAAGGCCACCATTCAAAACGGACGGGACTTTATCAGCCTCGGTGAGTGCCGATTCTAGCCCAAAGTTGGATGCAATTCCCTTATGGAAGAGCTCTGCCAACGGCCAACCGACCGCTGCCAACATGGCAATTCGTGCATGACGGAGCTCTGAGTCACGATACCACTGCAATGCTGAAGCATCAGATGCAAAATTGAATGGGTCGAAGCCTCTGTCTCCAGGCAAGCTTCCATCCAGCATTGCTGGGCGCTTGAGAAAAGGCAGAGAAGCAGATCGATCAGCATTGTCAGATACTTCGGATTTGTCTCGGTACAGGGCTAATGGATCTACAATCTTTTCATCCTTCTCGAGGGGGGTTTCCAGGGGCTGGATGATGCCCGCGACACGTTCGGGAGATGTCTTGGAGTACAGACCAAGAGGATCGTAAATGCTCTTCTGTGGCTTCACCCGTTCTTCCACCAAAGAAGCGGCTTTCTTCGAAGACGTAGTCTTGGTGGCCGGCTTGGAACCACCTCCAAACGGCGAGAAAGCAGCCGACGATGCGACCAGAGCGAAAAGAGAAAGTGTCGTAAATTTCATGATGCTGCAAATGTTTCGACGATACTGTCGTAGAAAGGTTGTTGAAAGAAATTGTGAGACCATTACTTTTGTCTCTCCATTAAAGGCTTTGTTTTGATTTCTTGGGAAGAAAGGTCAGTGTCAGTCGGAAATGCTGGGCAATCGGATGAGTCACAAATCTGACTCGGTCGTGATGTGTCACCCCCTTTTCGAAGTTCGAAGAACCCCAAAAGATGAAAATTTCAATCCCGTGTGAGTGAGTCAGCAGTATGCAGTGTCTGTGTCATGTTGTCATGTTGGGACTTGGGACTTGGACTCGACTGAAACTACCGGTAGCCCTCTACCTTCTTCAAGATTGAAGATACCGGTATCGCAATTCTTGTCAAAAAATAATGTGCTGCTCATTCGAATTACCGTACCGGTAGGTACTAGGTAACGGTACTCTACTCTACGGTGCCGGTAGTGCCGGTAGTACTACGTAGTACCTAAGTGCTCTACTGGTAGTCGTACACTGCTCCAAGGAAGGAGTGTGAGTCTGGTTTCTTTGTTTCATTCAAGACGCGACAATGGGATGGGTACACAAGGCAATTCTATCATCGTTGTTGGCTGCGACAACTGGATCTTTCGTTGCGGAGGCTTTAACGAACTTACATTCAACATGTCGGTCGTATGCGAACACTCGTACTTTTCAATTCTCGATGAGATTGTACGGCAACAAGGAGAACAGCAACAGAGACGAGGAAGCGTGGGATGCCTATGTCGACTATGATGCAGAATGGCCTCAAGGAAGTGGCGGTAAGGAAGGATTATCATCATCCTCTTCGATTCCCGATCCAACCACCGCTTGGGATGCCTTGCCCAACATGCCGGCCGAACTGGATTCAGAAAAGCTGGGCATTGATTTGAAGCTGGAACCACTGACACAGGAACAAGCGCAACAACTACAAGAGGACGCGTCTCAAGTAATTAACGATGCCATTGATGCAGGAATTCAAGATATTGAACGGATGCGTTCCCGAATGAATCGCGAAATTGAAGCCTCCAAAAGGGCCATGCAACTGGCGTCAGATCTAGAAGCCAAGCAACAGCAAGAACAGTTACTCAACAAAATCGACAAACTTACCAGCAGTTTTTTGTCATCCAACGAACAAGAGCGTAAGTCTACCCAGCTGGCCGCGGCTGCCAACCGAGCTATGGAAGGAACTGGACGAGGACTGGAAATGGGAACCTGGGGTGTATTAAATGGACGAAGTGTTGTGGCAGGTGATACAGCGGTTGCATCTTCTTCCTTGCTAGGAAGTGTCGTCAATGCTGTACAAAAGCAAGGCCGTCCACAGCAACAAAGCAACGCAGTAGATACCTCTTCACAACAAAATCGCATCTTGGTTATTGCAGATACCAAACAGGTACTTGAACACCGGATGATAGGAAACATGAGTATTGGAGAAGGTATTTCTGACATTATCTGTTGTCCCTTTTCTCACCGCAGGATAGCCTTGCAAAGCAACTTCTACCGGTATTAGTGGAACTGTTTGAAAGTAAGGAGACGCAGGAAAACATTCCAGGGCTGCAAGTGGACGTTCTCGCTCCTACTTCCAACATGCCGTTAGGAGGAAACAACGCCGCCTGCGTGATTGTATTTTGTACGAGTATCTCTCAATCATCATCGTTAAACGCCATCTTAGATCGGCTGTTGAGAAAGACGTTACAAGCTAACAATCAGGTAGGGACTCCTCCGACACAATTGGTTGGAATTTCCACTCTGGGAACGGAGCGATCCGACAAATTCCCATACAGTATGCAGAACTTGATGGGAGGAAAGCTGGACACCAGACGGCAAATTGAAGAAGTCTTGATCAACACGGTGCGTAATCGAGTGACCGAGCCTCCTTTGGATTTTACTCTGATCAAAATGAAGGGTGACAAATTCAGTCCCAGAGGAGGGGATGCATTTTTGGAGATTGCTCCGGGTGATGTTTTGGATGATGCAACTTCGTTGGAGACTGCGGCCCAGACGATTCTTCAAGCTGTGGCCTATCAACCAGCGGCACGAAATTCGACATTGAGCGTCTCTGGATGCATGACGTTGTCCGAAAATCGAGACAAGGACGTGGAGTTTGATATTTGGCAAGAGCTGTTTCTGCCATTGGACGGCCCGGAAGTATGGCGTTCCGACACCTTGTACAGTTCATCAAATGCGGACGACCCCAAACTCAAGGACTTGTATAACTTGTTGGTTGAATATTTGAAGGAATGGGGAGATATGCTGGCATCATCGGGAAAAGGCCTGACGACCCCCATTCAGTGTTCTCATGGATTCTTGTATGAGACGCGGACCATGTTACAACCCCGCACCATTCTGAAACAGGACGGATTACAGCTACTGTTCCTTCCGACGGCGACTGGAAAGAATTACATGAATCGGGAAGAAGAAATGGCACGCGACAAGGAACGCAATGGAACCGGAAGTAGCGGGAGAACCACCCAGGCACTACCTGTACGGCGCAAAGTGGCGCAAGAAGGTGGCATTGATCTTGCAGTAGAAGTGGTAAAGCTGCCGCAGCAAGGTGAATGCTATCTCCGGGTTCGTGCTCGGCGGTGTAACTATGCCGAAGATGCCATCATTAAAGAGCTTAGCGAAGCCACAATCGTCAAACGACTGGAAGATGCTATGAATGTTTGGAAGAAGGAGCAACAGCTCCAGTAACAAGTTATACTGGTAGTTAACATTGAAGTCGTACTCCGTAGTTTATTCTACCCGATAATGGATATAGGAACGTCGTGGCATCTATCACAATACGGAATAGGATGGAACTCATCCTAGAGATTTTAGATCATGCATATTAGTAGCATGTATGAGAAAACAAGGTCTATTTGAAGGCATAAGGAAAATACGTGCTGTCGTCCGAGTGGCCTCACCATTTTAAGCCCCAAGGGGACAGAGCAAATAACGCAACAGCTTTCCATTCACTCACTAATCTGTTGCCCGCCACTCAGAACTGGAAAGGCAAAGAACCTCATGAATGAAGCAAAGTCCAAACCAGTGATCATCAGATATGCCATGGTCTTCCAAACACAATGCCGGGAAGGCAGGAAGAAATGTCAAAATGTTGAGTGTGTTGATATCTTCTACCTGTTGCAACCCAATATGGCGGATTGTACGTGTAAAAGAAACCTTCCATGACATGCACTAGTAGTATGTCCAATGAAATAGTAGTACCGTCCCTCTGCACATGATACTAAGCTGATGCCATTTCTTCTGCAGAAATGTCAGTGCCCACCACAACTCTATCAGGAATCATGCATAAGCATTCTTCCTCCTCTCCCTTAGCCTCCTTCCGACTACAAATGTGAACAAGAGAAATACAATCTTTCCAATAGGACAACAGCTACTGCTGTGCATATTCCCATGCATTAGACAACAGCCACCGCTGGGATGATATCTTCCTCGGCACCACTGGTTGATTGTCTACGGATACTTAGCTCCCCAATCTCTCACGAACCCGGGTTAAGCCCCCTACCATGAGACAAGGCGATCACTCGGGGGTGTGGGGGTACTAGGAGGAATACTACTACTCCGAGTACCTCTAGCTAGAGAGCTAGTATTTAGTACTTCAGTGGTAACAATTACGACGTACTGCAGACTACGGGTGTGAGTGAAAAACTGGGTTGACATTCGCCTTTTTCACTAACAGTAATGGTGTACTGGTACTCTCTGTAGTGTAATAAAACGCTCCACAGCCACTAATCTTCAGCTTTTGTGCACATTAATAGGAAAATAACTACTACTACTAGCTAGAGTAGTGAGTAGCAGCAAACTACATGAGGAAGTTCTGCAATTGTTGCTTACCATTTTAGCTACGAATATGTAATTATGCTATATGTTGCTCTTTTTTGCAGCTAGTAGCTCACAGTGTAAAGGCACGGCGTATGTCAACTATTCCGGAGTATTACAGAAATTATACTTTCTACTGTACCAGGTAAGCTAGCTACCTAGTACTACTACTAAAGTAGTGATGATGGCATCCTTTCCCAGTCAGTCGTATTGGCTGTCAACCCAGCAGCCGAGTGTCATCAAAACGGTTTTTCACTCGTAGTGTCCTCCAGTACGGAACACTTGTTACCGTAGGTAAACCATACCTGTACCTGTATGATAGGGTCTCTACCGTAGCTCTACTACGTACCTAGTATCTATGACACCGGTACAATAGCTAGTAGAGAGATTACGACGTATTAACAGTAAAAGTGTAACAAGCTTACTGTTAGTACTCTACTATGGTAGCGTAGTACCGTAGGTGATCGTAGATGAGAGGAAGTAAAAGGTTTCTGTTCGAGTGGTCATTCGCGCGCAAGGGGAGGTCTCACACAACGAATCGCTCCCTCACAAATTCACAAGTAAACGCACCGCACACCTGTCATCGAAGTTTTATCGCCAAAATGACATCGAGACAGACAAAAAACTGATAAGTGGCTGACCATCGATAGCAGTAATAACAAACCAGAGATTTTATTTTACTTTTTTCAAATACTCCGGAGTAGCTAATACTACGACTAAATGCATCATGGAAAGGCTGCGTAAAATGTTTTGGAAGCTCATTCTCGCATGGTTTTGTTGTTTGAGTTGTAATGTTGGAGGATCTATTCTGAGCCATCAGGAAGAGCAGCTTATGGGAAATGAGAGAGAGGGAGACAATGTTGCTGCTATCCGACCGATAGCAAGACAAAAACTGTCCTCCAAGGAACAAAATGTTCGTGTTCATGCTGTAGAAACTGCCAGTACGAATGAAAACGGAAACACTCGCCCCATCCCGAAATTCGACACAACGAAAACGATGAATTTGATGAATCCCTCCAACTACAGTTGCGACTTTCTTCCGCTGGAGGGTGGACACAATGCTTGGGACTATCGTTCTCATAAGATGGAACGTATCCACAGAGACGAGTCACATATTTGCGGTCCAAAGGTTTTGATCATTGGAGCGATGAAATGCGGTACTAACACGGTTGGTCACCTTCTTGCCAAACACCCACGAGTCATATTAAACCGATGCCAGCACAAAAAGTATCTGATTCGAGGAAAATGGACTAAAAACCATGATTGTAATGTGGATAATTTTCAGGGATCTTCGGATGAAATGGGATTTTGGGAAGGGAACGATCTGCGGCGTCACAACAGCAGCGACACTTGGATGGCTGACTGGACCCAACGTTTGCCCTGGACAGATGGGATTAACAACATCTCCGTTGATAAATCTCCCTCCAACTTGAACACATTCAAGCACCCAGATGTTCCTCAACTCGCCCACAAGCTGTTGCCGAACGCCAAGGTTGTAGTGACTTTATGCAAACCAGACACTCGAATATACTCCGAATTCCAATACCACATGGTCCCCAAGCGGCATCAACATTTGGTAGATCAATTTGAACCGTACGGCCGAATAGTCCCCGACAATTTTGTCGATTTTGCGGAAGCAAATTTGCGTTGCCTTGAGGAGGCCAAACGAAATTATGACAACGCCAAGGAAGGCGAGAAGTATTATTGCGAAATCTTGTTGAACGATTACGTGCGCATTGGCGAATATGTACGGCATCTACAGCCGTGGTATGAGCTGTATGGCGAAGGAAATGTGCTGGTAGTCGACATGGAACAAGACGCAAAATCCAAAGTTGCCGCATTACTGTCTCATATCGGCGAAGACCTTGTCCCCTCCGAAGAGTATCCTTGGCAAGAATTGGAAGATGACGGTGAGAACAACGAAGAGTTCTTCACAAACAAGGCATATGAGGGTCGCGATTCTGTGTTTCTGAAACATCCTTACGTCATGCAAAAACTAGAGGATCACTATGCTCCGTTCAACGAAGCGCTGGCCGCCATGATAGGCGCCGATTTTCCATTGAATTGGAACAACCGAACTTCATAGTAAATAATTATTTTACGTTCCAAAACAGAGTTCCTTGGGTATCGTTCGCGTTTGTTCATGTAGGTAGAAAACGATTGGAGGTCAATTTGATGGTTTCCTATTCTAACGAGCTAAAGTAGAGAGTATGATACCGGTAGTAGTAGTAGTAGTTAATACTCTACCGGTAGTGGTTGTACGACGTAGTATACGGTAATTCCTACGTACTCCAAGTACGATACCTTCGTAAACTCTGGAGTACCAGGTACAGTAGCCTTTCTACTGTCGTCCAGAATCATATCATACACGAAGTATTTTATTCTTCACAGATACGCTATTTACTGTAAAAACAAGACACGACTGATGATTATGGTGGCGCAACCACTCCAGCTCGGATGAAAAAAATTACTCCGAGGTACTCTACTATCGCAGTCGCAGTGGAGTATCAACAGCCAAGGAGGGGGACCAAGCAACTCTGCAAGCAAGGCATGGAAGGAATTGGGAGCTCACAGTCAACACAAGCACATACAACCGTCACACGTGATGATGCCACAAATTTCTTATCCTTGGTCGTGTCAAGTACTTACAGTCAGTAGTAGCCGAACCTAAATCTTCCAAATACAACGTATTTCACAAAGCAATACATTTACTACCATGGGACGCAGCAGCCGACCAGTACAAAGAAAAGACGATGATGGGGGTGGCGGTTCCTGTTGCACTTGGCCTCGGATTATTCTGATGGTGATTGTGTTGGCGGTGTCGGGGATTCTCATTTGGCAATTCGCCCCCGTCGATGAAGCCATCAATTCAATTTTACCGACCTATAACAACACTGGAAGCAGTTCAAATGTAGAAGGACCATCTACAGGCGGTTCCAACGAGGGTGGTTCTACCACCGTCGCCCCGACTGAATCTCCACAATATCAGTTCATCCAATGTGACGACGACGGGCAACCCTGCTGTAACGGCCTCAACTCCAACTGCAATTTGCGAGTAAACGAGATTCTGTATGCGATGCCGCACAACGCCATGGCTACTTTTGACGATGGATTCATTTTTGGACCCAATCACCAAAGGCCACTAGAGATGGCAGTGGAGGCGGGATTCCGAGGTCTCAATCTGGATATTTGCAATTGTGGAGGACAAACAATATTTTGGTAAGTCTTTATTCAACAAGTAACAAAGAAAAAGTTGGTGCAGGGCTGACGACTATCTTGTTTGCCTATCTTCTAAAGCCACGGAATCTGCTCGTTGGGTCCAAGAGCTGTTGTCCCAGTCATGCAAAATGTCAACACGTTTCTGGACAACAATCCGACCGAACTCATTGTCTTTGTTTACCAAGTCAACAGTGCCGTAGATCAACCCGTGGATCTGAATGCCTTTTACAATCAAATGGCTTCAGTGGATGGATTTCTCGACAAGCTTTACGTCCATCCTGGCAATAACGCCACATGGCCGACACTGGGAGAATTGATCGATCCAGCCGTAAACAAGGTGAGAAGAAAGAAATTACGATGAAATCCAGGACTGGACGACAATTTGTAAAGAAATTATCTCATCCGATTTTCTTCGTTTTTTCCAGCGTGTCATCATGTTCCACTACAATGGACCCAACTGTAACCTGTTCCCGGACGAATGTCCCAGTGGGCTCCACTGGTACTACAATTATGCCAGTGACAACGATTGGGAACACGCCTCCGTCTCTAGTATTACCAATACCGATACATCATGTGCACTTCGTGCAAACGCCGGAGGCAACAGGGTCGATTGGATTGGATTGAACAACTTTGTTAGCCCGCCTTCTAGAGATGCAGCCCAACGACTCAATGCCTACGACACTGCAAAGGCCTACATCGAAGCTTGCTCGGCCATTTTGAACAATGACATCAACTTTCTCATCACCGACTTTTGGGAACAGGGAGAGTTGCCCCGACTTGTGCAAGACCTCAATCGAGCCCGGGCCCTTGCACAAATACGCAAACGGACTCTGCTTCGTAGTCAGCCATAGACTTGTCAAATGTCATACGTAGTAATTTATTTCCTTCTCGGAAATACTACGAGTATTTGTAGTGAAGGTCAATACTAGCTAGGACACCAATATATTCTATCATTTTGTCACTATGGTCACGGTAGTTTTATCATACAAAATGAGTGAACTACTAAATTCAGTATACATCCACTTACGAAACTACCAGAATTATTTCTTCGTCTTGTCCTATCCCTTTCTTTTCAAGCATTGCCATCCGTCTTTGGGAGCTGTAATTCACCGTAGGTTGACCGTTTCTCGTCTCGGTACTTGTTGACATCAGCAATCTTTTGGAGGCAAAACTGATCATATTCTTCCATTGCCGAACAGGCTTGATCGATTTCGACACAAATAGCTCTCTTTCGAGCCAGATTTTCCTCCTCGTGCTGTTGTCGCATAGCTTCCAGTTCCGCGCATTGGCGCTCAAATTGCGCCATTTGTTCCTCCAAAGCCACAGGATCACGAAGGGATGCCACCTTAGTCTCCAATGATTCGACCTCTCGTGTTCGGACGCCAAGTTTTGCTTCTTGGGCCTCGCGCTCAGCCTCCATGGTTTCTTCGCACTTGTCGATCTTGCCATCAACAATTCTGTGCTTCTCCATGGCTTCTGTGAAAGCTTCTTCGCTTAATTCCAAGTCATCGAGGGCTTGTTGATATTCCTGCTTGAATTCGGTGGAAAGTTCTCCATACTCTTCTCGCAACGACAAGAGAGTGGGTTGCACTGTACCTTGCAAGTCAACGGAGAGTAGTCGCGTGGGATCAGTGTGTTGCGCTCCACTCTTGTCAATCACAACCTTCATATCTAGAGCTCTTGATGAGACCAACGGGAGAAGTCCTAGTTCTCCATTGTTGGTGTTGTAGTCAGAGACCAGAGATTCCACATTAGTCCACGTATTTTCCAACTCCGACTCGATTTCCCAAAGTGAACTTCTACGCTGGTCACGTAGTGAAATTGCACGCTCGGTAGCTACTTCTACTCCCTTCAATTCACTCTGCATTTTTCTAACATCATCCACTGACATTTCTTGTCTGGTGATCGTATCCTTTAATATGCTAACGCGTTCTGTTAGCTTGGAAAGCTGAACATTGGTTTCTTCTAGTTCTTTTGCCCTATCGTTCCTCTTTTGGGTCAATGTAGCAACGTGTTGATTCATTTGTTGGATCAAGTCATGAAACTGTTCGAGATCTACCTTATAGCTGTCTCGTTTCTGAATAAGTTCTTCGAGTCTGTGGAAACATGTGAAAAGGTTGAGGACACAGCAGGAAGCAACGTAAAACTTTGGAGTCACTCGATACACTTTGGACGTACTCTTTCTCCCCTCCGTTCAAAGCAGCCATTTTTTCTACAATGGCCCCGTTTCTATCAGTCATATCATCACATTCCTGCATGATGTAGGCATCGTCATGCTCAAAGCGTTCTCCCAGTCGAATCTCCAGGTCATGCTTCAGCTTTTCGTCGCCCTTGAGAAAGGCACTGTACGATTCACTGAGAAATCGAAAGAAATACTTGTCCATTTTTGTTTCCAGTTCTTCGAGGGACTCATAGTCGCCAGGCGCACACGGATCTTCGTCGGTTGAAAAGTCCTCCATGCACTGGATACGCATCATGAGCCAGGTCAATGCTGCCAACAGAGTCGGCCATGTATGTGGTGACCCAGCTGCCACCAACGCCGTTTTGCTGACTGTAAACGGGTATCCCATGGCCTTAAAGTTCATGGCAATCTCATCCTCAATCTTGAGAGTTCCATCTTGAAAGGTCGGATCTACTTTCCGAAGCATGAAGGTGATGATATTGGTAAAGTCCTTGCCGGAGGGACGAGACAAGCTCTTTTGCGAAATGGGATGGTCATATCCGCTACGTTGGAGGAAAACAAGAAGTTTCTTGATACAGTCCTGTTGATAGGCCTTGTCAGTGATAGGGCGAGGGTCTGGCTTGGAAGGAGCACCTGGTGGAAGCATCGATTGGCGACGGTCGCCACCGCCGCCGCCACCACCGATGCTACTACGACGGCGATTAGAGGAGGCAGAGGAAGGAGGTTGGACGGAAGGTGGAGTAGGAGGAACCACATTCTCTCGTCCTACACGAGGAATCATAGAGGATCGTCCTCGAGGTGGCCTAGCCTTGGGGAGACCAGCAGTTGTAGTAGGAGCAGCCCCCCCGGCGTGGTGTTGAGTTCGTGGATCCACCGATTGTCGTCGGTTCTTATCGGTGTTCAGCGGCGCGTTGTCCCGAACGCTGCCCGCGGTGTTCACTGCTACCGCTCCCAGCGTTTGACGCCGGCTGCTACTTTTCGATCGTTGCATCGTGATATTTTGCTGGAATCGCCGCTACCAGGTTGGTACAAGCATAAACTCACACACTATGATACTACCGGTAGTCTACTAGTAGCGGGCCGGGGAATCACAAAAAGAAGGGGTACGACATGCAGTACAGGTACGGTACCGGTAGTCTCTACACTCTACACCACAGTATGAAATGGCAGTTATCAACAACTGACAGTGAGAGTGAAAAATGAACGCATTTCAACGCGATGAAAGAATGGCCGGCCAGCGCGCATTTCAAATTTCGCTATGCATCGTAGATACGAAGCATAAGAAATGCGTGTTCGAAATACTCCTTTTATTTTTCGACCCGTTCCGTCAGTTCCGTCGTTCCGTCCCAAGCAATCTCATCATCTCATCATCACAGCTTCCACGACGGATACGTAAACAACAAAAACAACAACATAAAATTCACATGCCACTGTCTGTCGAATCTTCCAAAACTGGCCACAAAGTCGGAAGGGGAAGCAGTAGTTTCACAAACCACTTCTAATAATCAACTCCGGGAGAATCCCAGAATGATCGCTACGCTCTTTCGCCTTTTCTGTCTCCACCAATTCTTCTTCGGTATCTCAGCGTTTGTTCCATCCCCTTTGACATCCAAATTTCGCAGCACAACAATTCCCTCCCTATCCAGCGAATCTTTCAGCAGTCGTAACTCCGAAACAATGACAAATCCAACCCCAGAACTCCTCGATCAGGTATTAGCGGTCGCCAAGGAAGCTAGTAAAAAGGCTGGTGATATCATTTTGGGAAACGCCGGAGGAGCCGTGGTGACAGAACGCAAGGCCAACAATCGCGATCTGTTGACCTTGATTGATCCTCTATGTGAAAAGACAATCAAGGAAACTATTCTATCGGTCTTTTCTGATCACGACTTTTTGGGTGAAGAAGACGTCCCACCGGGCAAGGATGCCAGTGCTGCAGCTATCGATCAAAAGCTCAAGAACTCGAGGAGCGATTGGTTGTGGATTGTCGACCCCATCGACGGAACAACGAATTTCGCCAATGGAATACCGTAAGTGAATGCGATACGTTGTCGAATCACTGCCGTAACGATGCTGTGCGAAACTTCTAATTTCAGCACATATCTATTGAATGTTCCTTTTCTTGCAGATTGAATATGGTGAGATAAAATTGTACATTTGGCTAGTTGGCTAGTGCAATTTTCACCGTTCGAACATTGACTGACATCCTTCCCCTTCGTTCAAACAGCCATCAATAGCTGCAGCATACAAAGGAGAAGTGGTGGTGGGAGTGATTTACGATCCTCATCGCGATGAAATGTTTTCTGCCATTCGAGGTGGTGGATCGTTTTTGAATGGCAAATCCATCCATGTGGGAGAGGCAGAGGATCTCAGTGATGCAGTGGTTGCAATGGGATCCCCGCCAGGCGAGGAAAGCATGCAAATGTCCCTCAAAGGGATTCAAGCTCTCATGCCCAAAGTACGGACCATTCGAATGCTTGGTTCTGCTGCCATCATGCTAGCTTGGATTGCGAACGGTAGATTGACTGCTTACTGGGAATATGACTTGAGCTCTTGGGACATCTCGGCAGGAGCCCTGATCATACAAGAAGCTGGCGGAAAATTCACGGACTTCGAAGGAACCGACTTTTCACTTCGGACGAGAAAGATTTGTGCAACCAACGGAAAGATCCACGAGCAGCTACTGAAAGCATTGAACGATGCCGGAATCGTTTAAGAAAACAGTAACAGTACTTATGATTGTTGACATATTTCAGACTTAAAATAAACTCAGCGCTCGATCTCATCATTCGGATTCATCGGTACCCACACCTTCTTCGTTGCCCCCATCATCTGTCTCATCATCATTTTCCTCGTCCTCTGCATCGACTTCTTCCTCCTCTTCAACTTCTTCTATTGTCACTTCTACCTCCACATCTTCTTCTTTTGATTCTCCCACTTCTGCAGCGGCAGCGCCCTCCTTCTGTTGTTCGGCCATAGCTTCGGCTTGCTTCATCCACTCTGGTTTCGGTGTCACAAAGGGTCTTTCGAGATTTCGTCCCAAAATGTAAACTTGAAAGAGAGGATTGTACAGGAGCTGTAGGCTGTTGTTGATAATAGAAATGAGTAAAGGCTGGACTTGCTCCAACTTGAAGTGCAAAAAACCCATGATCAACATGGAGAATATAATTCCCGATTGCATGGATTTGGCCTGGTTCATGTCGTATTCCATAACGGTGGTGTCTTTACTCAAGAAGGACGATGCCAGTTTCTTTAACATTTCGTTCCCACCACCCCCAGCCATGTCGGCCATTTTGGAATCCATGGCAGCGTCAAGTGGCGACTTTATGTGAACCACCGTTCTGTCGTTTCTTGATTTTGCCATGACACGGACATAAAAGATAAATGCTTGTTGCAAGATCAATAGCCCAATGAAAAGAAACCTGCAGAGAAAAAGATATTATGAGGCACTATCGAGCAAACAAAAGTCTTTAGATGGAATGTTTCAACGTACCGTAACGTCCGAACAATCACAGGCTGGTACAAATCGATCTTTCGGCTCAGCAAAATAGGGACGAAGGTCGAGTAAATCATCATTGACATGGGCATGGAGTAAGGTTCGTCATAGTTGGTAGTCGCATCCTTGCTGCCTTTCCTTTTCTTGGATGTGATGGAAGCTATCAACGTTGCGTCAACCTCTTCTTCATTGGTATCTTGATCCTCCTCCTCTTCTCCTTGCTCGGAAAGGTCATCGTCGGTATCCGAATCATCGTCATCTTCCTCCTCGACATCGTCACCACCACCCCTGATCTTTAGCATTGCCTCTCTGGACAAGATGGATATCCTTCGTGATGGTTGTGACACAAATGCAAACCGAGACAGATGGGATCGGATTGGAGGATGGACACCCACCACGGAACGCGCTTCGGCTGAGTAGAGCATCCCCACAAGAGTTACGCCCACCAACAGCAGGAGCATCCTTGAGCGTTGATACATCATATTGTTTTAGTCTTTATAATCTTAAGGATTGTCGATAGCCGTGGCGGTCCCGTCGAATGCTGTTGTGATGTCCGCTGCAAGATGGACGTCGATTCTCGAATTCGATGGTGGAGCGCGAAAAAAGATTCGGATTTTATTCCACGTGGAAGCTTTTCCTTCTCTATGTGACGATGCGACGATCCCTCAGAGAACGGGGGGGGGGTGATGAAGGGGGAAACGAGATCCCTTTCCACCTTTTTCGTTTTATCGACAGCTATTTCGAACTTGGTAAAAACTGACTGCGGTAACAAGATACGTCGTGGCGTCTTTAGCAGTTGACGCCGAACAACCCGACACACGTAGAACACTTTTCAGTGCATCATAAAACTTCAGCGGTAATTCGGAGTGTATCATCACCATCGACTCTAGTTTGGAAAAGTCCGCTCCCTCTATCCGTCACAGCAACTACGTCCAAAGTGTCGGAGGTGCCATCGTCTGGGTTTGAACAGGTCAGGACAAAGTCAGAGACTTTCCTGAGAGCTTCTGTCTGCTGACTGGAATTCCACGTTGCAGAAGCTGAATAGAATTGTTGCGTCTCAGTTTCACGATTTTTTTTCTGGACGAAGTTCAACAAAGGGACAAAATCCGAATCCTCGGACACAACCACCAGGATGACCTTTTCTGCGTTTGTTCGTTGTTGCTTCTTGAGCCATTTCTTGGCTTTTTTTATTAAGTCTGCATCAACATCAGTACTCGAAAACCTTTGGACAGATTCTTCCTTCAAAATCTGGAACCAATCGTTGGTTGGGCCTCTGTTCAATCCCACTTGAGCTGACTTGTATTTTTCCATGCGTTTCCCTTCCTTTCCTTGCAGAAATTTTTGTTCTTTCTTCGTCCCCTTGATCTGCTTCAACCGCACCTTTCGTTTGTTCTGTTCTCTGTCGTGCAGTTGCCTCATATGCTTGCCGAGTTTATCATGTTCGGTCCATCCACGAGCGCGGTCCTTTTTGGTCAATTTCATCTTGGCACCGCAAACACCACATCTGAGAAATCCTTTTTCGTCGTATCCTGTTTGAACGACAGCCCCTCCAAACAAGTCATCGTCATCGAAGCCATAATTCGGTTCCCACCATTCTTGAAAGTCCACTGCATGAATCGCTTCGTCGTCAACGTCTTCTTTCTTGGGCTTATGTTTGAACTTTTGGGTATGTTGATTGGCAAAGGCTGCAATTCGTAAGTGTTCGGCACCCAAAAACTCATTGGCAAGCCTTTTGAGTGGCCGGATCTTTTGGGCTACCTGAAGGCGTGTCACAGAAGGCAACGATTCGTTGCGTGATCTAAATTGGCTCATATTGTCCAAATCAATGAAGATCCCAACAGATGTGAGTGGCGTGACAAGTGGGGGCTGAGTTTCCAGAGCAGGAGAATCGTTGGAGACATGACGAGCCTTCGTTCGATTGATGATTAGTAAATTATTGATGACATTGGCGCTTCGGAACGAGTTTGAACTTTTCAGAAAACTCGCTGTCAGAGGATTGTAACGAACCAGCAATATACGCATGGTCCCTGCCCAAACGTTGCGCAATTAGAAACAGCAAGATCTCCAAAGATGATTAAGAGGGCTCCAGAATTGATTGAAATTCACCACGATCACAATCTATCCAAGACGAAGCAACAGAATCTGGCTTGGAAGGAAGTCGAGTCGAATGATCACAGCTTTTGGAAGAATATCGGTGAGGCCTGATGAGAGTTGGGTGAAGATATTCGGCCGATTGACTGTGAACGGACAACTTGTATTCCACGTGGAACTAATTCGTGAATGAGAGGCAAATTCGTGACTCGATTCAGTCTACTACCGGTACATAACGGTACGATGGATGTGGTACTCGTGGTGCGAAAGAGTACTATCATACTTACCGGTAGGTAGGTACTGTTTTTAAGGACTAAAGCCTACTGTCGTAACTGCAAACAACCATCACGCCTTCCAGCATTGGCGCGATACCGGTATGTAGTCATTGGTCGTTCACGCCAGCTCATGACGATAAATGTCGTGCCCGTACGACTACGGTAGTACTACGGTAGTCGTACGTCGTACGTCGAAGCAGTGTTAATTAATAAAAATGATGTTGAACGACGAATTGTGTTCACGAAGTTCTTGGATAGTCAATACTTCGTACCGGTAGTCTACTCCAAGTGGACAGTTGTTGTGTAGTTTCTCGTACTACCGTAGTCGTACTACCGTACTACCTAGAACTTTGGACTTTGGATTCCGTACCGCAACAACGCTCGGCAGCAAGTTTTCCACCATAATATTCATTTTGTGAGGTGGTACGCGTTCTGCATCTATTGTTGGTGTTGTTCCCAAGCTACTATAGTTTCGTTTATCGAATCATTCACGATGGCACCGAAGAGAAGAAAGAGCGGACCTTCATTCCAGTTCCCAGTCGGTACCAAAGTAGAGAAACACTTCCGAGGACACGGCTGGTTTTCGGGACAAGTGGTGGATCGTCGGCAGGAAGAGAAAGATTCCACATTGTGGTATACTGTGTTGTACGAGGATGAAGATGAGGAAGACCTGAAAGAGATGGACCTGGCCAAGATTGTAGTGGTTGGAAACAAGACAAAGTCATCTCAGCGTCGAGCTACTAACGGGAGTACGACTAACATTTCAGAGGAGGAACAAAATGAAAATGATCCTCAAACGACTCCATCTTCAGGACCAGCCACCAAGCGACGGAAGGGGTCCTCCAAGACAAACACCTATCGTGGTGTCACTCCCTCTCCCAGTGCTTGTAGCCAGCCAAACAACAGTGACGATGAGGAAGATGACGATGATGCACCAACTAAGAAAAATCAAAAGAACGTTTCCAAGTCGAACGCTTCTTACGCTCGCAAACGCAAGGCCGCAGCGCAAGCTACCAGTTCCCCACACTTTGCCAAGAAAGCACCCGTTGCCCCAGAAGATTCCGATGGTGGTGAAGAAGAGGATTGTACAGACGATGCAGAACAGTTGTTGGAAATGCCACATTCCAAGCGAAAGCAATCGAAACAAAGTTTGTATAAACTTCCTTCCAAGACCAACACATCCCCAGCTCCTGCAAAAAAGAGGGAGTCTGGTGAGAACGAAGATGAAGTTGCAAAGCCGGTGGTAGTGAAAAAGAAGCCGACTAAAAAAACAGCTAGCAAGGAAACAGCTAGCAATGATAAAGAAACAGTTCCCAGAAAGAATGTTGCAACCAAGAAAACGCCCAAACAAAAGGTGGAGGCGGAGCCCAAACCTCCCCCGGCTAATGCCGGCCCTGCCCTTATCATGGCCGAAGATACTGACAGTGATGACGAAAAGGACCGTCCCTTTCGTGTGGAGTATTCCGTGTCGGGACGGTCCACGTGTCGCTCGTGCGACGAGCGCATCGAAAAGGGTGTCATTCGCATCTGCTCCCGACCACTGTTTCGTGGTAAACCAGGCTTTGTGGTCTATCGGCATTTACAGTGTCAAATTCTCCCCGAAGAAGTGCAAACGATCCAGGATGTGGGAGGATGGCGACGCCTCAAGGCGGAAGATCGCGATTTGCTCGCCAAACAAGTGGATGATTCCAAGCGACAAATTGAAGAAGAAAATGAAGAGTTGCATGCCGATGAGTTGGTCCAAACCAAGTTCCAAGGAGAGCTCCGTCCTGCCCCGTCGGGTCTGTCGGCAAGCTTGCTGCCCTTTCAGCAAGAAGGAGTGAGTTGGATGTATAATCAAGAGGTTAACACCGAGATGGTCAAAGGAGGAATCTTGGCAGGTAAGTACAACGAAAAAGGGGTTGATTTGAAATCCAAAATGGCTCTAACTTGATAAACATTCCAATCTTTTTCCTACTTTCTTCGCTCAGATGAGATGGGGATGGGTAAGTGATCTTCCATCAAATGTCGATTTTGCAGGTGTTCTGCCTTCGATCTGACACTTTCGTTATATTTGATTTCAACGTTCAGGCAAGACACTTCAGACCATCACCTGCATCCTTGATAATCGACCAAAGGTACGTTATGCATCGGATAGTTAAAGTGCAGCAATCTCGAAGATTCTCACCCACTATTGAACCCAGCTTCAACACGCTGCACCTGGAGCCAAGCATCCTCCTTCTGCGCCAGATCTGGAAGAATTGAAGAGAGAGGAACATCTCTGGAAACAGGCGTTGAAAGAATGCCATCACGATCTTGATATGGCAGGAGTACCCGAATCAGTATTGAAGGTCAAGAAGAAGAAGGGTACAGCCCCGATTGGAGTCCGTGCAGGGACCTTAGTTGTTGTGCCTGTAATCGCCATTTATCAGTGGCGAGAAGAAATCAAAAAGTTCACTGAAGAGAACGCTTTGAGTGTTTGTGTCTATCACGGTAGCGACCGCCAGGCGAAATTTCCTCGTGAAATGTTGTGCAAGTATGACATCATCCTCACCACATACCAGGTGCTGGAGTCTGACTTTCGCAAGATGATCTCTCCCAACAAGGTTACATGTCCTAACTGCGGAAGGTACGTTTCCAAACGATGTCGGAAAAAAAGAAGAAAAGAGAAGAAATGATGACCTGAGACCATGTTTGATATTTCTTTGTAGAAAATTCAAGATCGACAAGTTAGCTGTTCATTTGAAGTACTTCTGCGGAGAAACGGCACAACGCACGGAAGCTCAAGCACGACAACGCAGAACAGCAGATCGTCATCAAAGACCAGCCCAGGATAATCGACGAGGCGGCGAAAAGGGGGAGAAGAAAGTTTTCCCATCGAAACAAACAAAGCCAGCAACCAAAGCAAAGAAGATTGCTCCAGCGAAGAAGTCTGTTCGTGCAAAGGGCAACAAAGAATACGACACAGACAGCGACCTCTCCTTACCAGGGGACTTGGATATGTCATCGAGGCGTCCTTCGAGATCGGCAGCCACAGCGGCGAAGAAGAAAATGACCACAACTTCCAAAGACTGGGCAGGAGAGATGGGTAGTGATTCGGATGATTTCATTCATAGCGACGAATCGTCTGATGATGAGACCTCTGCGGATAATTCTTTACCTCAAAAGAAAACAACCTCGGCGCGGCGTGACCAAGCTGAGAAAGGAGAACACCAATCAGATGACAGCATCGATGAGAGTGATAGCGTGGATAGCGAAATGATTGCTCGAGCACGAAAGCGCCAGAAAATTGCTCTTTCTAATATCAAGCAGAACGTCAAAAAAGACGAATCAACGAAGAAAGTCTTCAAATCAGCGAAAAAAGGAAAAGCCCTGGCTTCGAAGAAAGTTAGCCGAAAAAAGAAATTCTCTGACGACGATGGAAGTTGCAGTGACAGTGATAATGATACTGATGGTTTTGACGAAACTGACCCACTGGCGTCTGTGGACATGGATGAGTTGAAAGCTGAGGCACTCGAGGGGTGTACTGTAAGCGTCCTTCACACAATGTGCTTTTGGCGCATTGTTTTGGATGAGGCTCACATGATCAAATCCAGATCAAGCCAAACCGCCTCTGCTGCATTCCATCTTTCCTCTGTACATCGCTGGGCACTTTCTGGGACACCTCTCCAGAATCGTGTTGGAGAGTTGTACTCCTTGATTCGATTTTTAAGACTAGATCCTATGGCGCACTACTTTTGCAGACGTGACGTAAGTCCGGTGGTGCGACTGATTTCAATGCATTTTGTTATTTTCTAATTTTTGTTGCGTCTTCGAACTTCACAGGGCTGCGGCTGCAAAAGCATTTATTACAGAATGGAGCATGGAAAATGCAAGGACTGCGGGCACGCATCCAGTCAGCACTTCTCCCATTTCAACAAACACATTCTCAATGTGATCCAACGGGAAGGATACAGCGGGGATGGTCGACGCGCCATGATGAAACTCAAAGCGGAAGTTTTGGATAAGTGTCTGTTGAGAAGAACGAAGGAGAGTCGAGCCGAGGATATGAATCTACCTCCACGAATCGTTACGATCAAGGCGATACGGCTCCACCCCAGAGAGGAAGATTTCTATAACGCCCTGTATACACAGTCGAAAAGCTCGTTCGATGATTACGTGGCAGAAGGATCTATTCTCAACAACTACGCTCATGTCTTTGATCTCTTGACGAAAATGCGACAAGCCGTCGATCATCCTTACCTGTAAGTCCCACCGTTATATTATCTCATTCTACCATTACGTCGGTCTCACACTGTCTCATGCTATTTCAACAGGATTGTCCATTCCAAGAAGGCCCATGGTGCCAACAATCTGACGTCTGGTCAATCAGAAACTCCTGCGATCGCCAATGGCTCAACCACGTGTGAGGTTTGTGAGGAGACACCTACAGACAGAGTAGTCAGTTCGTGCTGCGGTTCTGCCTTTTGCCGAAGTTGCGTTTTGGACATGATGTCTCTGGAATCTATGCAGCAAGTCGGAGGTCTCGAATGTATTGGCTGCCGCCGCCCGTTCAGTATCGATTTGAACCAAGTGCAGCAACAAGTTGTGGATGACGGTACATTGACGGTGTCAGCCAGCAGTAGTAACGTCGGAATGCCATCTCTGCGGGAGATGTCACATGTAGCTAGTGGATCCATTTTGCGTCGCATCAATCTCTGCGATTTTGCCACATCAACCAAGGTCGAGGCGCTAGTCCAGGAGCTGGTACAGATGAGGCAAGAACGCCAAGGAAGCAAGGCTCTTGTATTTTCTCAGTTTGTCAACATGCTTGACTTGGTTCGTTGGAGATTGCATTCGGACCCGTGCCTGCAAGACATGGGACTCGGTGTTCGTATCATTCACGGAGGTATGAATGTCCAGTCGCGAGACGAAGCCTTGAAAGACTTTCGAGAGGATCCCACCATTCGTGTGCTGCTCATGTCATTGAAAGCGGGTGGTGTTGCCCTGAACTTGACGGTAAGTAGTCAAGTTTTGATCCGACCCCTATTTTGGTTTTCCGTTTCTGACATTTGGGATCCCTTGTCTTTGTCTACTCCCACCATTTCAAAGGTCGCGAATGAAGCCTACCTTCTAGATCGTAAGTGTCATTTTACACACACGTTTGGTAGCTTGTTTCTTCTCGGTCGGTCTAACCTTCTTCGTTTTTTTGGTCCTTTAGCATGGTGGAATCCAGCCGCTGAGATGCAAGCCATCGATCGGACCCACCGTTTGGGACAGTACCGTCCCATCCGGGCCGTGCGATTCATTGCTGAAGGTACAGTCGAAGAGCGCGTACTGCAGCTCCAAGAAAAGAAGCGACTGGTGTTCGATGGCACAGTCGGTAGAGATGCCGCGTCCCTAAAAATGTTGACCGTCGACGATATGAAAGCACTTTTCACGTAAAAGATTGCAGGTGCAGGTATCATAATTGACAGCTTTTTTCGCCGCAACAACGTGAGCTCCCCATCGTACGAAATCTTCGACGTAGACACAATAAAGTTAAATGATACGACGGACTCTACGTAGTTGGCATAGCCACAAATAGATTGTTTAATACTGCGTAGTCAATTTCTCATTTCGATTGTAGTCCGTACTCCGTAGACTACCTAGCTGTAAGTACGTAGTGCTTATTTACTGTTAGTTCATCATCACCGTCAACAATCAAAAGCACGACACGACAGACATGAAAAGCTTGAACTCTAATAGGTTTGGGTAAGTCTGTCCGTCGTGTACGGACAATCAATTTTCATTCCATTGACTGTGATTGATAGTGTAGTAGTGTATCATAGAGTACCGGTAACTACCTACTACGGTAGGTACCGGTACCTGGTACCGGTACCTACTACGAAGTACCGGTACTGTTCTACGGTAGCTACCGTAGTAAAGTAGTCGTAGTCGTAATAACTTCGAAACTACGATACCGCGTACTTTACTTCGTTTGGTGATGATTGACTCCGCGTATCGGATTTCGGCGCGTCCGCCAAAGTTCACTTCGTTCAAATTTTGCGAATCGTCTCTCCATCTTCGAATCTGACTAACTGTAACCTGTAACATCTTTTACAGTTAGTTAGAGTAGATTATCCTTTTTGTTGCTCCAATGTCATCCACCCGCTCCCGTCGATCGGCCCGTAACCGCGGCAGCAACGAAGTCATCGCGCCTGGACTGGGTACTAAGAGTGATATTGCTCGACTGACGTCTGATTTAGGTTCCACGTTACCGGAGACAGCCGTCCTTGCGATGATGAGGTCCGAAGGCCGTGGTATCCGTTCGACCAGTGCGTCGGCAGCGGCAGCTACTCCCAACACTCCTACGAAATCCGATGGATCTGGAGGAGGACTGCCATTTGCATCTCCATCCACATCCAACATGTGGGCCGACTTTATTCAAGAGGAAGGTGTGTCCACACTTGCTGGAACCACAAGCAACGCGTCCGAACCACCCAAGAAAAAGGCCAAATCCTCCTCCTCTACTTCTTCTGGGAAGGTCGACTACGACCTGTCCGTGCTTACCAAGAAGGAAAAATCGCCTTCTTTTGGATCATTGGTACAAACAGGGACTCTGGACTCAACCATTGTTGGTCGTCAACGTATTGCAGCCAACGAAACTGCAGTTTATCACCTCACCGTACCCACAGTCTTGATGCCGTCGGTAGCCATTACCAAAGTCTTTACCAGTTGCAATGCGGCTCACGCCATTGCGATCGATCGATCCAATCAAGCATACGGATGGGGACGCAATGAAGGACTAGCATTGGGAGAAGAAGATGTCAAAATGATTCCTACTCCACAGATAATTGTCACCGACGTTGCCTCGGCAGCCCTCGGAAAGGCTCACACCATCTTTCTGAAGACCGATGGAAGTTTGCATGCCATGGGCACTAACAAGAGTGGGCAATGCGGATGGAGAGAAACTATTAAACAATCTGGCACTCTCAAACCATGTTTGACGCTGTCATTGGGAAAAAGTGAGGATGGAAGCGATGGATCTCCCAAGTTTTGCAAAGTCGCTTGTGGAGAAGATTTTTCAATTGCTCTGGACGATCAAGGGATTATGTACACGACGGGTAGTTCGGAATTCGGACAGCTGGGCAACGGTGAAACTGGAGAATATTTCGTGACCGCGAACAAGGTACGCCTGGATTGGGGATTCGTGATACGCGACACCGTCATTTTTGTGGCTTCTCACATTTTTCAGTACCTTCCTACTACATATGTTATAACACCTTAGCTGGCGTTTGCCAATAGGTATGGATTTCTCCCGCAAACGATATATCACGAAACAGATGACAGCGACGATGGCCGAAGCGATCAAAACAAGCGAACTGTTGTGATTCCACACGATGTCAGGATCCAAGACATTGCCGCAGGAAAACACCACGCCCTGGCCTTGGAAGCTCCAAGCAACGATGAACCTGGAACACGAATTTTTTCTTGGGGTTGTGGAAACTACGGTGTCCTCGGTCATAACCGACAGAAAGACGAATATTTCCCTCGACATGTGGCATTTTTACCTCGCGGGATGACCATCACAAAATTGGCTGCCGGGGCCAGTTGTTCGTTAGCCTTGACATCTCAAGGACACGTGTACTACTGGGGCAGACTCCGCAGTAGCAATGAAGCTGTCATGAAGCCCCAGCTGGTGGACGCTCTCGCAAACAATCAACACGTCGTGACGCACCTGGGAGCTGGATCCTCTTCTATTGCTTGCACTACTACTCTTGGAAACACCGTCGTGTGGGGACAGGGTCCTCATGGCGAGCTCGGGTTGGAAGGAAAGAGAGCGAGCGCAAAGCCAACTTTCGTGGACTCGTTGGAAGGTAAAATCGTGTCGGACCTGGCCTGTGGGCAAGGCTGCACCCTTTTTGTGATCAAGGATGACAAGGACTTGCCGAAGGCAGACCTGAAGGCAATTAACGATGCCTTGAAAAACTAGTAGTATGATATGATGGGCACAAGTTTAGAATGCGACTACAGAATCATCCCAAATCGATTGTTTTAGAAAGAAGTGCGTGAGCAGCACAATCAACTAGTAAAAGCCATCAATGGCCCCTTCACCTCACTCAATCGCTGCAGCGTTGCTTGATTCGATAATTATGGTATTCCAATGGGAGATTGTGGACCCCTCGGTAGCGCTCGTGATTCAATTGTGCATGCTGGCCTCATCAGTCGCCCAATGGCCAATAGCTGCTCCCATACCTGATCCGGCGTTCCACTTCCATCGAGATTGATTATCGGCACATGCTGCTCATGGAGCCAGTCCATGGTGGTTTTCTGCGATTTGTGATATGTCCTCAATCGCTCCAAGGCTGTGTGTATGTTATCGTCTGCTCGGGCAGTTGTCGAGTGACCGTCGCGGTCTTTTCCAGTAACTGCCACAGCTGCCTCTTTTCTCTTCAATATACGTTCCATCATTGTCGTGTCCTCACAATTCAAGTGAATAGCAAGTTCTGGGATTCCGCACAATTCCATTAGATCCTCTGCATTCTGCTGACTGCGAGGAAACCCATCCAGAAGGACACGTTTCCCCGGAGCATGTGTCCGCATCACTCTGCGTATCAGTTTTACAATGACTGCAGAACTGACCAGTTCTCCACGGTCCATGACCTCTTTCACTTCTCTCCCTAGAATGGTGTCTCGTCGTACTTCTTCTCGCAACAAATCTCCACTACTGAGATGGACGACCCCACACTCTTCTTCCAATCTCCGTGACAAGACGCCCTTTCCAGATCCAGGTCCTCCCACCAACAATACAATGCCAGCGGGAGCTCCACCTAGCAAGGAATCCGACGCCATCAAAAATTCCTTCTCAGACAAGTTGAGTCAAAGTTTATCACGCCAAAGTTGTGAGGTACAGGAAACGGAATACTTTCCCGACAAAAGTTCTAAATCAAGCAAAGCATTTTCACTCACATCCTGGTCAATGACACCATTTCCGTCGGCATCGGCCTCGTCAAACAATTTCTGCAGCATTTTCTCGGAGGGTGATTCTCCAACGGCATGCATCAATCGTCGCAATCCATCCAAGTTGATGAATTTGCTGTGGTTACTGACCACGGTATCCAATGGCAGGGCGTACTTGTCAAACAAGTCCACCAAGGCAAAGAGTTCGCAATCCACAAAGGCCCGTGATCCGGGGGTGATATTCTGTGATTCTTCACTGCTATTATGGGGAGAGTCGGCAACGTCATGTTGATACGATAGCGCCGTTGTAGAAGAATATGGGCGACAATGGAATTTTTTTACACCACGAGGAAGCTCACCAGAAATACCTATCTTTCCGACTTCGAAGACAGATAAAGTCCGATTGGAGGCATGAAACAACAACCTTCTGATGAGCATTCTGGCAACGACTTGGGAAAACTTTGGAAGGCGGCAAACTATACTTTGTCGTAGTCTTGCTGGGACTACTGTCGTAAATTACCTGAGAAGAAGGTACCGTAGTAATAATGAGTATTCTTCGTCGTATTTGACTTTTCGGTTGGCATTCGATTCAATCCATCGAACCCATCGAAGCGACGGCCTTTCCTTTTTACGGTACTCGTACAATCTTTTTTACTACACTTGTTAGTACTGTTATCAACTGTAAGGATAAGACATCATGCGAAAGTTTACCCTCAACCCTTTTCTACCCCTTTACATGACCCTGCTACCACGGTGGAGTACCGTAGCTGGACCATGTCTATTTTCCTCGCTACTCGCTACTCGCTACCCCTATTACTCCTCTCTCTACCTAGAGGTAGAATGATAGATGCTTGTCGTAGGAGAGAAGGGTCGAGCAAAATAATAACAATGTTCTTGGAGTACTATTCCATACTGCAGCCGTCAAGATCCCTCGTTCATAAAAAAGTGCACTGTTACTTTCTGAGACAGAAATACTGCTCCATCTCTGTGTCCACTGTCAACCCAGTCATATGCCAATTTCGGATTCCAACATTGATTTTTTAGGTGATGATATTATTTGGTATTAAAAAGATCGACGGTTGAAGGATTGAGCAAAGCCTATGGTGGCGGTCAACTATAACGATGCTGTCCGTTGGTTGTTTCCTCCGCTCTTTCTTTGACGATGACATGATGGATTGTTTACGTGAGATCGACCGCGAGATAATGCTTTATCATTACAATGAGGCCGGAAGCATATCCCTAGAAGGATTTATGACAGCAATGCCATGGGAGAAAAAGAAGAAATCCTGCGACAAGGCAATAGGTGCTTCGTTCCGAGACATCATTGAATCCTATCCTTATCCCTGGCGGTTTGTTGACGCACCGAGACAATGAAATAGACAACATTGTGAAAACTTGCTATAGGAGAATTAGTTACGGAAGCTCGGAAAGAAAAAAGAAAATTCTAACATCTTGATTAGTACATGACGTCTATTGGGTACGCTTCTCTCCACGTCTTTAACATTTCCCGTGACAACTCTGGGTGATTGACAGCGAACTCAGCAGGACTTTCGGCGAAGAGAACAATGACAGCATTGACTCCGCTCGAGATGAGTCCAAATAGGGTACTGCAAAATACGACTCCAATCAACATTCCAATGAAGAATGCCCCCACCAATGAGCCGCCGCCTTGCTGCATGGCCGCGGCCACTATGAGTCCAATGAGACCCGTGAGGAGGCCGACACTGAGACTGACCATAAGGAGGACCGTATCCACTAACGTGTCAGCAATAATGGCGCTCCATCCACGTGAATTGAAGAGATTGAGAACGTTCACAGAGGCCTCCACAAATCCATAACCATAGAGACCGACATAGATATATGCCCACTACAATGAAACGGCGAAACAAATCAGGTGAGAAATAAACAATAACAGCACAGAGAGAGGAATGATTTTCCCTATGAGAACCGTAGCACGCACCTTGTTGAAATACTCGGCTAGTTGTTCCAAGCATCCCAAGAGACAATTCGCAATACACAGGAGCAATGAATCGTCTTGGTTTCGCATCGAGTTCACGATCTCCCGTGTCGCTTGAATCACAGCCACAATCAAACTTCCCAAACAAATCGGGCCAAACGAGGTGGTGATACTTCTCCAGTACGAGTCCCGCACTGCTGAACTGCAACATCCATTGGCCTCTTGGGGAAAGAGCCACCAAGTACCGACTGTTCCGGCGACGGTGACATGTACAACATTTTTGACCACCTGTGCCGTCCAGAAAAAGCTGACCAAGAACAAGAAAACCAAACCACCATTCATTTCATTTTCGCAATACCCCTGGGCATTACAGTTGGATACTACGTAAGAAGTGGCGACAAAGGCGATGGACCACCAAATGCTCCAAAAGAAGGTAACAAAAAGATTGTTGTAGGCAAAAAATGTCAATCCCATGTTGGACTTGACGGCGGAAATGGCCGTGACCAAGTTGGCAGCGGCAAAGGGAATGCGACTCCACACGGCACGGATGAAACAGACATTGAACATGAACGCCACTCCAATCATAATTGCCGGAAAAATGGCACCAGCTATCAACGACATGATGGCCATGGCACCAGTCAAAAAGAGGTTGAAGAAGAGAGCCATCTTGATGAGTGGTTTGGGAAATGCCACCATCAAACCGATTGCGGCGGACGAAACCAACAGTGCGGCCAAACCCACGAGGACGATGAT
This sequence comes from Nitzschia inconspicua, assembly GCA_019154785.2. NCBI lineage: Eukaryota > Bacillariophyta > Bacillariophyceae > Bacillariales > Bacillariaceae > Nitzschia > Nitzschia inconspicua. The sequence goes on along the minus strand of JAGRRH010000013.1, from coordinate 1,534,545 downwards.
CGTCACGAGGGAGGCAATATCAATCTCAAGTTCGGCAGATTCTCCTTCCACATTGCTGCCTTCTTCCAGACTTCTCGTGACTACTGCCGAAGACAATTTGCGATACGCGCCTCCCACATATTCTGCAGCCATCTCTTGGGCCATCAACGGTGCATATCGAATGGCCAAAAAGGCCATGACACCCAAATGGATATAAAACAAAATAGCCCAAATCGGGTCCTTGTACTGAGCCGGTTGAGGTTCTCCATGAAAGACTTCGTTGACGTCGGGGGAATGAGCCGAATAGTTGCCTTGAGGAGGTGACACAGGATCATGAGTTTGATACGATGCTCCTCCAGGAGCTGACACTGCGTGTCCCTGGACGATGGGAATGGATGCTTCGTTTGCGCTATAGTACGGAGTTGTCATGGTCACTGTCTATATTATGTTCTGTGGGGTGAAGAGTTGAGATGCGAGAGGAACTGTTCGCGGACCGTATGCTACGACCTATGATACAACATTTACGACAGCAGACGACTGAAGTTTTCTTCGAAAATCACGGTCGAGAAGATTGACAGGGAAGAGATAAAAGATGAAGATCATCGACCTTTTTATCCTACTATCGAAGCCGCACCAAAGCTGGCTTGCGCGACTGATAGCATCGCTGAACGGATGTACTACGGTATTAACCGGAGTATTCATGTCATCACCACTTAAGGAGAAGGCTTTACAGTTAAAAAGATTCATTCAAAAGAACTTCTGCGTATCATAGTGAGTTGCGACAGTTGCGACTGTGATTGACAGTGAGTTCGAAACTCGTGACTCATCCTTCGAACTCTTCTTCCCATCATCATGGTACGAAGTAGGTATCTGGTATGACAGAAGCACTGCTGTGCTCGTGTTCCTGTTTTACAAGCAACTAGAATCGCTTGTGACGCAAATCTAGATAGATAACCACAGCTAATTACATCTCTCGATAATATATTGAAACGATGAACCAAACGATTGCTGGATAAACGAGTACCAAAAGCGGTGCCAGCAACGAAATGACAATGTCAACAAAACCGTCGTCGTTGTCCTCCTCCACAACCCTCTTTCAAGAATTGAATCAAGAGTGTCTTTCTCACGCGTTTCAGTTTCTTTCTTTGAACCAATGCTTGATATTCACTGCCACCAGTCAAACTTCGCTTCAAGTGATGTTGCCAGAACTCCAACGTCGACGCCGACATCAATTCTTGTACCGATACGAGTTTCGATTCAACGGAACGACCTTTATGCCAGGTCATGAGAGCTACAAGAAACGCCCGGTGGTTACCGACGATGGTGTTGCGATCAAAGAAAGTGAGAACAACCATCGCAGCAGTCTGTCGAAAGGGAAGGAACCAACCACAACCGATACGAACTCGGTAGTAGTACGTGCTGTCGGAACGTCCGTGGACATCTTTACTCTTCCTGCCGTCAACGACGACTTGGATGAAAACATGAAAGAAGAGAGCAATGTTTGGTGCCTCGCCCCCTCCGTTCAAGAGAGACTGGCAGAGCTGTACCGGGTCCTGCCAGCCGAACATCCTTCGAACGGAGACCTTCGTGAGTTGGTGAGAGATCTGCAAGAGGAAGACAACATTGCACTTGACTGTCAAGCAGGTGGCCCTCGGCTTGCTGCTTTGCGTGCCTTGACGAAGGCCCATCGATTACACGCCAAAATACTATCGCACTGTACTATCCAGTCGCATCCGGTACCGTTTACCCAATCGATCTATGTAACCGCAGCCAACCACGAGTGGAACGGAAATGAGTTGACAACAACGGTGGCCCAATTTTTGGGAGATGTTCTACTATCGAGTTGGTTAATGACACACTCCTACGACTTGACAGATATCGTAGAGGGTGGGCCTTCTTTGAACCAATGGGTCGATCACATTGTGATGGGGAGAAGTGGAGGTGGTCATGGTAAGAAGTGGTATCAGATGTTTCTGTTCCTGTACAGTGCGATCTTGAGAGGGTCCCATGGACCAATCGAGCAATGGAGGCCGCCCCACATGGTCGAATCACCGAGAAGTCTTCTGGGTGAAAATAGTTGGGCCATACCTTTCGGGATATCTCACGCATCATTGGATCAGAAAATCATTAGTTGTTGCATGGATCAAAACAATGGTGACAGGGGATTACCCAGCAATGGATGCATGACAATCACCTACAATGATTTCGGTCCTTTAGGACCTGCTTTCCGTGGACGTGATCGTGTTTCGCATCGTACCATCGTAGCAAAATCATTATGCGAAGCTCTGTGCACGAGGCCTACCGTGGCGGGTTTCCAGCCCAGTTTTTCCTCCCAACCCCAAGTGGTCGAAGCCATTGAAGAAATGGCATTCCAATTTGGGAAGAATCGTCCAATGACGGTGCTACCTCCCCTTGTCACATTCAATACTACTTCTTCGCGCCAGGATGAAATGTAGGAGCGATACATCCATCCCACACGTGGAATCGCCTCTTGCGTCCGGCAATGATGTCAGTTCGTGCAAAAGATCAACACTAAGGGATTCAACAAAACCACCAATCATGATTTATGTATCACTTTCATTAATACTGCTCTAAAAAACGATGATTTTACGTCAACGTGAACACAAAGAAAGACTTAGACCGAACCAGGATAGAATTGTCTCCAAGTTTCTCGCATCATTGCGGATAGCTCCGGATGGTTGGATTCAAATTCACGAGGGGCATCGGCGAACATCACAATGACAGTATTGACGCCTGATGCGATCGTTGACAGAAGAATGCTGCAGATAGACAAACCAACGATGAATCCGAGGAAGAATGCAACTCCCGTAGCAGCTTCGCCTGCTTCTTCAAAAAAGGCTGTCGATGCCGACAAGACTATTCCCAATACACCAACGAGACCACCGACAATGATCGACGTCAACAGTAACGCATTCCCAACTAGATCGTCTGCAATGACAGCATCCCAGCCACGATCGGCAAATAATTGGAAGACGCTTCGTCCTGCTTGAAGGTACGAATATCCATACACACCTATGAAAGGATGGGCGAACAAGTATCATGAGAAGCATATCGAAATAGAGTACAACGCAATCCCATGATAGTACTTACCGACATAGATGTATGCCCACTTGTTGAAATATTCCAAAATACTGGCAAGGCAAGCAAGGATACATTCCGCTATACAAGCAAAGATTGCCGCGTCACCGTTGCTTCGAGCTTCGTTGGCAAGAGCCCGGAGGGCTTGCACAATAGCAACAAGTAGAGATCCAAAACAAATTGAACCAAAGGAGGTTGTGATGGTGCGAATGAACGAGTTGCAAACGCCCTTGGAACAAAATCCAGATTCTTCTGGAGCGACCCACTGCACAGGAGGATACACAATAACGGGATGAGGAAACCAACGCTCGTTCGGTGAAATACCTTTCAGCACTTTAACTTACCCATGTTCCGACAGTCCCGGCAACAGTTACATGGACGCAACTTTGAAGGACTTGTTGCGTAAAGTAAAAGGAAAGCAAGAGCAAGAACAGAAAGCCATAGCTCGGATTCTGGCAGACTCCGTTTTCACAAGTGTAGGTCGAATCTAGCGTTCCAGCAAAGGCAACGGACCAAAGCAGCACCCATCCTACTTCAAAGGCAGTGAACAAGTAGGCGAACAGGGTGACACCAAGGTTTGCCTTGATTGCTGTTCCGGCAGTGACCATGTTAATGGCAGCTGTTGGGGGGAGAAAAAAAAACGTTGAGTACGTTCTCCTAACGAGCGACCGTTTTCCCAACAAATTCAAAAGCCACACCCATGCTCACCAAATGGAATTCTCGACCAAACAGCTCTTGCGTAACAGACACCAATCAGAAAGAAAACGGCACCGATGACTCCAGCAAAGATGGATCCATTCAAGAACGCAAAGACACACCAGACCAGTGACATGACCACAACAAAAATGAGTCCAACCTTGATCATGAAGGCAGGGTATTGCATCAAGAAGGCCAATCCGAGACCAGAAAATATGAAGGAAATCACACCCGTCACCAGGACAGCATAAATTAAGCTGTCATGAGCCAAGAAATGAACGAAGAAAGGAACGAGTGAATCATTTTGACGAAAGAAATGCTCGGATTGAAAGATATTTTAAAGCCCAATCAGTATGCAGAACCACTTTGACCACCCTAACTTTCTTCTCAAACTTACCCCGTATAGTCAGTTCCTGAGTTGTTGGTGGCGGTGTCAAAGGTTCCGGGCCCGTAGAGAATAGCCACCGCCACAATGGCTCCAAGATTACAGTAAAACAAAAGGGCAAATATGGGATCATTGCAACCCGTCTTAGCGGGTTGATGTTCCGTTTCGGTAGCACCGGTATGCGGTTGTTGTTGCTGCTGGGTGGGGGGCGCAACAGCCGTTCCTTGGACAACGACGGGGCTGGACATGATTTTTGACACAACACCAGTATTTACTGTTAATCTAGAAGTTTTTTTGCGAGGGGTCAGAGGTAGACCAATTCGGAAACGATTGAGATTTCGAACGATGTACTGACGTAGTACTGTAGCAATAGCAATACCCTCTCTCCTCTGTGCACAACTAAAAATAGCCTCTTGTGATAATAAACCTCTTCTGCTACTTTGAAAAGTACGTCGAAATAACTGTAAAGTTGTGGTGTTGGTATTCGCAGCTTGAAATGACTTGAAGGCTGTTCCTGTTACAGTTTCTGTGTCAAACTGCTACGACGCATTCTGTCGTCTAAAGGGTACATTCGTGCAACTTTCCGTACTACGGTATTGTTTTGACGGATCTTGCCAAATCTATCGTCGTTGAATGAGGCGGAGCTGGCTTGCAGAGGCAGTGCTGGCGACTGGCGACCAACTTTCGGCTGTCATTTGTTGCGCTGCAGCGCGCCGACGGGAACGAGTGATCGTACCTACGATAGCTTGTGGTACGTTTCCTATGATACGGTAGTCGAGAGACCTGCTGGTACGTATGATACCTGGTACCAATAGGTATGATACATCGGAGCGTTCGGAAGAAGACACTCCATCCACGTTCGACGATGTACCTACTCAGAATACCGAGTACCTACCTGGTACGGTACTCTGGTACATTGGTATGAAGTATCATACCTACCTGTAGATCAACTACTACCGGTAGACTATGTACCGCTACGTATTCATACCAATTTTCAAACTAACGGTCCTAAAGTAAGTGATGTGGGCGTGAGGCAACGCAAGGCGGCAGATCTGTTTATTACTCTACCCAATTTCATCACGAAATTTGTGTTTCATTAGTCTACTTCATTTTATATTTTATCTTACAATGCGCTTGTAGGGTACGACTTGGTAAGAGAAGCCGACGCACCAGCAGATGATGATTCGACTGCTTGGGCTTTGTGCTGGCAATAGCGCCACTTCTTTGAACGTGGAAGATAGATAATCCGGATCGCACTGGTTCAATAGCTTGGAAGATGGTTTCTGACACGGGTAAGGCCACAGTTTTAGCCACACTTTCTATTGGACCTTGCATAGACTTACGACGTATTAGAAGACGCCATTCATTTCTTTCAGGATTTCGTGCATGTGATGGTTAGCTTCGGACAAATCCTCACACCTTGCCTTGAACGAATCAAGTTTCTGTTGCAAAATCTTGTTCTGGTTCTTCTCGCCTTCGTACATTTTCACGACTTTTGCTGCAGAAGCTTCAATAGTACGGCGAGCATCCAATTCAATTTCCAATGATGCTTTGGCATCTTTACCCTCTCTTTGAGAGATTTGGTTCGTAACATCAACACACAAAGACATCACTGTTCTATCCAACTGTTTGGTTACTTCCTGGAGAGCCTTGATCTTTTCTCCGTCCTTCTCACGACCTTCTTCGAGAGCCTTGATCTTTTCTCCGTCCCTCTCGCGACCTTCTTCGAGAGCCTTGATCTTTTCTCCGTCCTTCTCGCGACCTTCTTCGAGAGCCTTGATCTTTTCTCCGTCCTTCTCGCGACCTTCTTCGAGAGCCTTGATCTTTTCTCCGTCCCTCTCGCGACCTTCTTGGAGCGCCTTGGTCGTTTCCTCGAGTGCCTTGATGCTGGCTTTGGTTTCTTGTAGCTCATCTCCCAAGATAATTTTGAAGACCTCTTTGAGACGTTCCTCATCCATCCACCATGACAGGTGGTTCCTCTTCCTTCTCCTTTTCGATGAAGGTTGATGAAGACTTGACTACCTTGTGGGTCGTGCATGGTTTAGAACATTCCGATAAGACCGAGGCAAATCTGTTGTTCTTCGTGTTGGTGACATCAACACGAGCAAACTTTCGCTTCTTTGGACTTTCGGAGGCGCCGGTTGCGGCGGACCCACCATTTGGCTTGATAGAGGACATGTTGGATTGGTTGAACGAAGTGGTTAGAAATGTTAGAAAAAAGACGATCTGCCTGTGGGAAGTGAGGAAGAAGCAAGGATAGTGGTGTCCTTCTCTACACTGTGAAGCTTTGTTTATGAGGGGGGGCAGAATCACATTGATGGACTCCCATCGTTGCGCATTGCAGCGGGAGAAAACAACGAATTGTATGATAAAAAACGTTTCAGTCAAAACGTGTCGTTCCACGGAGGTTTCGACCAACAAAAGGGGGAGGGGAGAGTCTCCCTTTCCACACACGATCCATCGCTTCGTAATAAAACTGTAAAGCCCGCTCAAAGTTGGTCCATGGCGATTCCTTATTAGAAACGGTAAGCATCACTTTTGGTCGAAATTTGGGTCTAGCTACTAGAATCTTTCGAATAATAGACTTAGAATCGACCTTTAGATATTGTAACAAGCTACTCGGAGTAGTTGCTGGGCATTCAACATGAACTTTCATAGGCGATAATTTTGGTCGTTCTGACGTGAATTACAGCCTTAACTGCCGCTTATAAGTGTGGGCTCTCCATGATGTTCTCCTGGAAAACTCCGGCCTGAATCTTCTCCTGTTTACACAAACAGCAGAGATAAAGCCTTCTCCCGCCTACTATTATAATATTTGAGCAGAAAGCGTCCAGTGTGATCGTGAGAGTCCACGATTCTGATCAACGCTGCTGCCAGAACTGCGTCAAAGAAGGCCTCTACAGACAAGTCGTAGTCCCAGACTCGCTGGTGAGGGGTTGATGACAAATGATACGTGAAACTCAGATCAAGAAGCTCCTTTAAGTCTCCATTCCTTGAGCTATTATAAGATAAAATACTTCATTTTATATTTTATCTTACAATGCGCTTGTAGAATACGACTTGGTAAGAGAAGCCGACGCACCAGCAGATGATGATTCGACTGCTTGGGCTTTGTGCTGGCAATAGCGCCACTTCTTTGAACGTGGAAGATAAATAATCCGGATCGCACTGATTCAATAGCTTGGAAGATGGTTTCTGACACGGGTAAGGCCACAGTGTAAGCCACACCTTCTATTGGACTTTGCATAGACTTATTAGTAGAAGCCATTCTTTTCTTTCAGGATTTCGTGCATGTGATGGTTAGCTTCGGACAAATCCTCACACCTTGCCTTGAACGAATCAAGTTCCTGTTGCAAAATTTTATTCTGGTTCTTCTCGCCTTCGTACATTTTCACGACTCTTGCTGCAGAAGCTGCAATAGTACGGCGAGCATCCAATTCAATTTCCAATGATGCTTTGGCATCTTTACCCTCTCTTTGAGAGATTTGGTTCGTAACATAAACACACAAAGACATCACTGTTCTATCCAACTGTTTGGTTACTTCCTGGAGAGCCTTGATCTTTTCTCCGTCCTTCTCGCGACCTTCTCTGATAGCCTTGATCTCTTCTCCGTCCTTCTCGCGACCTTCTTCGAGAGCCTTGATCTTTTCTCCGTCCCTCTCGCGACCTTCTTCGAGAGCCTTGATCTTTTCTCCGTCCTTCTCGCGACCTTCTTCGAGAGCCTTGATCTTTTCTCCGTCCTTCTCGCGACCTTCTCTGAGAGCCTTGATCTCTTCTCCGTCCTTCTCGCGACCTTCTTGGAGCGCCTTGATCTCTTCTCTGTCCTTCTCGCGACCTTCTTGGAGCGCCTTGGTCGTTTCCTCGAGTGCCTTGATGCTGGCTTTGGTTTCTTGTAGCTCATCTCCCAAGATAATTTTGAAGACCTCTTTGAGACGTTCCTCATCCACCATGACAGGTGGTTCCTCTTCCTTCTCCTTTTCGATGAAGGTTGATGAAGACTTGACTACCTTGTGGGTCGTGCATGGTTTAGAACATTCCGATAAGACCGAGGCAAATCTGTTGTTCTTCGTGTTGGTGACATCAACAAGAGCAAACTTTCGCTTCTTTGGACTTTCGGAGGCGCCGGTGGCGGCGGACCCACCATTTGGCTTGATAGAGGACATGTTGGATTGGTTGAACGAAGTGGTTAGAAATGTTAGAAAAAAGACGATCTGCCTGTGGGAAGTGAGGAAGAAGCAAGGATAGTGGTGTCCTTCTCTACACTGTGAAGTTTTGTTTATGAGGGGGGGCAGAATCACATTGATGGACACCCATCGTTGCGCATTGCAGCGGGAGAAAACAACGAATTGTATGATAAAAAACGTTTCAGTCAAAACGTGTCGTTCCACGGAGGTTTTATCTGCGACCAACAAAAGGGGGAGGGGAGAGTCTCCCTTTCCACACACGATCCATCGCTTCGTAATAAAACTGTAAAGCCCGCTCAAAGTTGGTCCATGGCGATTCCTTATTAGAAACGGTAAGCATCACTTTTGGTCGAAATTTGGGTCTAGCTACTAGAATCTTTCGAATAATAGACTTAGAATCGACCTTTAGATATTGTAACAAGCTACTCGGAGTAGTTGCTGGGCATTCAACATGAACTTTCATAGGCGATAATTTTGGTCGTTCTGACGTGAATTACAGCCTTAACTGCCGCTTATAAGTGTGGGCTCTCCATGATGTTCTCCTGGAAAACTCCGGCCTGAATCTTCTCCTGTTTACAAACAGCAGAGATAAAGCCTTCTCCCGCCTACTATTATAATATTTGAGCAGAAAGCGTCCAGTGTGATCGTGAGAGTCCACGATTCTGATCAACGCTGCTGCCAGAACTGCGTCAAAGAAGGCCTCTACAGACAAGTCGTAGTCCCAGACTCGCTGGTGAGGGGTTGATGACAAATGATACGTGAAACTCAGATCAAGAAGCTCCTTTAAGTCTCCATTCCTTGAGCAATTCTTGATAGCTTCTTTGCTTTTAATTTGACACTATATCTCTCAGCTTTGTCTGAACAAAACTGGAAGTAGTCTGTGATCTAAGTTGTTGCACCAAAGCTTCAAGGATTTATCATCTGCATGATTTGTGAACATTCTGAGATTTTGAGGGGCATTCAAAGTTTGAGTACATGTTTTGCGTACTACTGTTTCCGCTTTGTGCACATCGTGACATCCTTTTGGACGGCCTTGAAAAGAGATAGAGGCGTTGGAAAGATATGCTGAAACTTCTGCATTATTATTGTTTCCATCTGTGAGAGCAGACTTGCATTCTCATAAGATACACACGATACAAACGAATATATCACAGTAGTAGGAATACAAGTTGAAGCGTTCATTGTTTTTTTATCACGGTTGATCTGTCTACTAGTAGCAGCAATTAGGTATATGAATAGATTTGATCATGCAATGCGGTAGATAAGATGATATCCCGAGTCCGTACTGATGATCCCACTCATTTCCCCAACTTGCAATCTAAAAGAGGCATCTTCAAACGGCTTTTGCATCATTCCAGGGCCAAAGAATCCCAAGTCACCGTTGTTTCGAAAGGAACTGCAGTCCGATCTTTGTGCTGCATACCTGGGGAAGGCATCTCGTACACCTTCGCTCTGAATCTTCTGTTCATACTGCTTCAGCTCCGCCATTGCTTGTTCCGGGGTAAGAGTCACTTGTTCCCCCGTTCGTCGAGAGACGGGGTTCCGACTGCCACGGGCAAAATCAATATTTGTATATGAATCAGCAACGGCAACAAACAGTGTAGTGAGCAAAAGCGACCGAGCGATGAAAGTTGAGCAGACGCAATGATCTTGAACATTCTATACTTTTGTGGAGGACTTATGTACGGTACCTTCCTGTGTGCTTGATCAGCAAGTGAGCCGCTCGTACTTGTGACATGGTAGAGGACAACCAAGAGGGATATACTCCACGACGTATATACAATATGTGGACCGATTCAGAATGGACGGAGACATGAGGCGAGACCGGCTCTTCACAGTTCAAGACACGAATACTATGATTTTTCGCCACTACCGACTGTGAAGTACTCGGAGTAGTCAACAGTTCTTGATTCACAGTCAACCGGGTCGTCCTACGTAGTAGAGTGCTACATACATACGGTACATACGTACTGAGAACGGTACCGGTAACAAAACTACGCACACATTTTGCATGTGGGTCAAAAGCGAGACACGCTACTGCTATATTTTGGACACAGTTGACACTCCCAAAGTTTCATCCTTCGACACTTCTCATGAATGAACAGGTTCCGAGATCTTTGATCTTTCACACAACCATCTCCATTCAAGAATCACAGCAGTTGCATTTGTCGCCATCACAGACCACAATGAGCAGTCGCAATTCATCAGCATCGTCTTATCCATCTCGAAGCAGCAAAAGTCACGACGACCTCGTCAATGAAGTCGTGGCTACCAGTTTGGGTACGGACAAACAGTCAGCCATTCTCATAAAATATATTTTAATGGCCATTGGTGCTTTGGCTGTTTTGAAGATTTTGTCACAAAGTTTGCTGTACCTGAGCATTGCTGCGTCGCCATTTTTGTATGCCTATTTGAAGGGCACCTGTCCATCCACGAATACTTTTGATGCAAAAGAAGAGTTGAAGCCGGTTTTGGAAGGCAGGTTTCTCCCGCCACAACAACAAGCGACCAAATCGTCGTGGGAGAAAATGTTAAATTCGGCAAGAGCCAGTGTCACGGCAGAATACAGTGCTTTGATGGGTGACTTTCGAACGGAATTTACACCCATCTTTGGAGTAGCCGTCTTGGCCAAGGTGACGTGCCAACAACAAACGTACTACTGGATTGGGGCCCGTAACGAGTGGAAGTTTCTGTATACGAATGGTATCTATGTTAGTCCAACTACTATGTCAACCAATCGACGGGCCAGCAGTATCAGCACATCCTCCAACAACGAAACCTTTAGGGAGAGCATGACTCGCAAGAGTACCATCGCAGCGGCCGCCGCTGTGGCGGCTTTATCCAGCAGCACCGCCACCAGAGCTGATGACAGCAAAAAGAGTTTATAAGTGTTTGCAAAGGGACGGTGTCCTGTTCAGATCCATTATGATGCGAGGTATCACAGTGATTTCCTGCTGCAACATCATTTATATCTCCTTTTTTCCTGTTGACGAAAATAATTGTACAATTACGTATCATACATTTGATTCTATTATGCTTTTATGAAATATGACATTCTTGAAGAGCTACTAGTGGAAAGTAGATTCCGAAGATTTCTATTAGCTTTACCTCGTGGCTTTTTCCGATTCAGTACCACACATTTTCGATTTCTGAAACAGATCGATTGTACTCCGTGGTAGTACGTAGCAGATTGTTTTCATTCCGGATGGTAGCAAGGCCACCACCTTCGAATCTTACGGAGATTCAATTTGATGAGCATTCTCCAAACGTAAAACTTTACCACCCCTTTTTTCTGATATACAGTCGACTGCAAACATGTCGCAGTTATAGACTCGTCGTCTGCCATCCTCCAACGCAGCCGGGTAATAATGATTAAGACACGCCTCAATCCACACTCCATGGGTGACCACTACAACGAACTCTTCCGGTCGTTCACTGATAAAATCCCAAAACTGTGCAATCCTTTGCAACAACTCAGGTATTGTCTCTCGCACATCGATCTGCCAGGCTTCATCCAATTCTGTCATACTAGGATCCCACTGAACAGCAGGCCAATGCTGTTGCAAGATACTCAAATCACGACGTCGATCAGGATAGTGCATTCCATAGGCTTCGCGACACAATTCAGTGCTCACAAACGTTGGTTCTTTTTGATTTGTGGTGTACTTTTCACCTGGGAGAAAAGCCAGCATAGCAGTTTGTATACACCTGGTCAAGGGCGAAACGACAATGAGCTCGGGCGTCTCTCCCAACTGCGTTGTTCGACACCATATCCGAAGGCGTTCTCCAGCTTCCAAGGCTTGTTGCTTGCCATGATAGATCAATGGTGGATCCAACAAGCGTGGATCTCGTAGATTGGGAGGGTGTCCCTCCTGCAGGACATTATGTTGGGCCACCCCATGACGAATCAAGATAACCTTTTGGCTTCTCAAAGTGGTAGGGTTGAACATGAAAAAATCGAGCGAAACGTTCTAGGTAGGTCTTGTGTCCAAAATGAATCCAGGTGGCAAATCCAGTTGCGGCAAAAACTTGAGCGACAAACAAGCCTGACACGTAGCGATCGCATTACCAGGAACCACCGCTACAGTTACATCCAGGTAGTAAATTCCTTGACGACAAATCAACAATTACTAGAGAGCAAGATGAGCTCCCTGTTTACCGACAAATTGTGACCTTGGAAACAAACGAAGAAATAAAGTACTTTTTTTGTTGTACGACAGTAATGTTTGGTCAATACGTTATGATGTGTGGGAAGCAAGTTGGCGAGGTTGTGGAAATGCGTGCCAACCTCGAACCTCGACTCGCTGGACCATGAACTCGGGATTGAAACATCCTCGTGACAGACGTGTACAACACGGGTAATGCGGTACAATGCGTACGTCATATTACGTACCTGTACAAGTTAAAAGTTAATAGTGGTCGTACTGTCGTACTCCAGCTACTACCGGTACCTACCTACCGGTACAGGTACCGAGTCTTAAGTCGTACGTAGTACTACGTAGTACATAAATGGAGTGTCGGATTCCTTTTTCTCTGCACAAGATTTTTTTTGCAGTCTTCATCTTCGAATCTTGTCGTTCGTTTTCAAGTTTTCACCCCCACCCATCACTTCTTGTAACATCTAGCGTTCGGTCGCCTCTCAAGACAACCAAACCAGTGCATCCGCAATATTCGTAGTATACATTGAAATCTACTCTCGGCGACTGACATTAGTCCTTCGACCCTCTTTCTCCTCGCAAACTTTGTTGATGTGCTGGTGAAACAACAACAACCGAATCGGATTGAACGTGTTGTTGCTGTGACACAGTTTTCGGTTGTTGCATGAACTCTCAAGTTTTCACCTTGATGTGCATTCTTGAAATTTGGTAATTTGTTTATCATTCCTTCTTTTCAAGATACGAGAAAAGTAGTCTGGCTAGCTCGCAAGTTCCAACTACTCCTTATTCGTACGATGGCAGCTTCCACTTCTAGGAAAGTTGTCCTCATCATGGGCATTGCCAATCAAAAGTCCATCGCATGGAGCTGTATGGAAAAGTTCCTTCAGAAAGACTGGTATGTCATATACACCGTCCAAAATGAAAAGATTGGGTCACAAGTGGAAGCGATGTTGAAAAGAAGCTCATTTCCCGATGGTCATCAAAACAGCATTTTGGGTGGATATTCTTGTGATGTGACAGATAGGGCTTCCATGGACCAATTCTTTCACCGATCTTTGCCAGATACATTACAACAGCAATCCCAACCGCTGTCATTGCATGCTGTTATCCACTCTCTTGCATTCGCTTCTAATCTCAAAACACCGTTGCTGGAAACCACTAAGCATTCCTTTCTGGAAGCGCATGAAATTTCTTCGTACTCTTTGATTGAAGTTGCCCGGGAGTCATTACCCTTTTTAAGAAACCAAACATGCAGTGATGGTGAAAATTATACCGAATGCTCAAGAAGCATCACCACTCTGTCATACTTGGGAGCTACCCATGCGATACCAGGATACAATGTAATGGGACCTGCCAAAGCAAGTTTGGAAAGTGTTGTGAGGGGTCTGGCTGTGGATCTTCGAGAAAGAAGTAGTTACCCTATTCGTGTAAATGCTGTCAGAGCTGGCCCTCTTCCTACTATTTCCAGCAAAGGAGGAATTACAGGCTTTGATCTTATGAGAAGAGATGTTGAAAATAAGTCTCCTTTGGGTAACGTCACACTACGCCAAGTTGCAGATTCAATTTATCACGTGGCTGCAGAAGCTCATGGGATGACAGGTCAATCAATCAATATCGATGGAGGCTACTCCATAGTAGCAGGTCCCTCGATGGGAGATCTGTTATAGAATAACACCCCTAGAGTTGAAATTCAAGCATCAACTAACTGTAAAAGGATATGCACTTCGTATAATATCGCTTGTCGTGAAAAAAATTGCGTACATCCTTTGTCAAATACAAGGTATTAAGCGGTGCACATTGTTAACATAGCAAGAAACATTCGAAAGTCTTGAATGGATTCCCTTAGGACTTTATGCGTCTGGCCGATTAAGTTGAAATACATCTACCAGTCAACGAGAAGTTGCAGATTCATCTTGAGAATCTCTCGATGGAAGGGCGACATTCCATGATTCTTGGGTCTTTTTTCATTTTCCTCTTCGATTTCCTGTTTTGAGACAATGTTGCTCAATCTACGTTTCGTTCCCAAATTGAAACCATTCTCGCTTGGAGCGAGTGGGTCAGGCGTGGTGTCAGGGGGGCGGAGAGACTGGGTCGTTCCATTACGTGACGCCATCGGAGTGTGAGACACGGTCCTACGGACTGGTTTTCCGAAGGTATCTCCACTGTTACTATTTGGCAAGGCCACGTCGTTGGCAGGAGTTGGAGTGTCTACACCTCCATCAGTGGTCGCTTGATTTTGGACAGCAAGGGAACTGCAACCGGGTCGCTTCGAGACAGAATTCTGCTCTCCGGAAATATTATCCTTCCGTGTGGACCCTGCCACTAGTTGTGGTAGAACCACAGAACCAAAGCCTTCGACAATGGGTGCGGGAACGTCTGCAGAGGTGCCTTGAATAGGAGGTTGCTGATTCGTTACATGCCCCTGTTGAACTTGGGGTCCGAATGTGGCAAAAGGGACAGGAGTGCCAAAGCTGCTAGAAGCTGGCTTCAGATGACTTGATGGCGGTGACACTGTGTTGACCACCAGCGGTAAATTAGAATTCATGTTTTGGTGAAATTGTGCTGCCTGGCACATTTGCTGTTGATGAAATACCTGATGGAACTGTTGGTGAACTGTTTGCTCGACAGCCATCAAATGGGGAAAATGATTTGCCGTAGTGATGGTGGCCGGAGTTGTTGGGATGGGCGAAGTCACAGTAGGACCAGGGACGTAGGCCGACTTTCCTGCTTCACCTGGTAGCCGTGCAATAGAGGAATTACGATTGACCGAAGGAGTTTGAACGACATTCTTTGAAGGAGCGGGCTTCTTCGTCACTGCTGCTGGCGCCGCAGCACTTTTCACTGCAGCCGAAGCTGGTGTAGAAGCAGTCTGTTTGGTTTTTGAGGGAAGAACTGGTCCATTCGGTCGGGGAATGGCTGTAATCCCAGCAGACTTGACTATGGGCCGGAGTTGTTCAGTCAAGGTTGCTACTCCTTTCGTGCCCCACCTTCTAGCATATTCCAAGGCGACACTCATGACAGCAAAATACACAGCCTCCTCTACCGAGGGTTTAGAGGCACGTCCCGCTGAGTTGACACGCAGCTTTTTGTTAAACATGACTGTCATACTTCGTTGCAGGACATCATCATCGTCATTCGCTTCCCATCGTTCTCGAAGGGCTTGACTGGACTTCTCCACTGACTTTTTGTAGTCAACCTCCTTCCAGAAATTGGAAGTTTTATCGGGCATTTCCAAGAACCGCCCCGGCGGTACTTGGCTGTGCACGGCGCGTACAATGGCTTTTGCTACCAACAATTTCGTGTGTTTTGGGCAGCTTCGATAAAAACCACGAGAGCAACGGACCAAACGTCGGTACCATTCGTTGCCCGGGTGTTGATTAGTGAGGCCACCCCTTCCACTGAGCACTGCGTAAAGTATGGGAATAGAGCCGACAAAAGTACTTGTGTGTCAGCAGAAAAGCACATACGAAAAGGATGTATGCCGGCGTGAGAAAAGCACCAAAATGTTTTTTGAAGATCCTTACCATCATTTTCTCTAGGTTCGTATATAATTTCCTTTGACACATTGCTAGCGCTGTAGTCGCTGTATGGATCACTTGTATGACCCTCATACCCGGGGATCTCTCCCATATCAAATCGTTTGATCTTTGGTTGGGGGGACGATTCTGAGGAGGAGGAGGGTGCAATTTTTTCTTGTTTGCGCAAGGCTGCCATCGGCAAGGTTATTATGCGAGATGGTCCGCTCCCGGATGTCTTACCCTCATTGGAACGCAACCTTTTCGTTACTTCTTGTTTCCAAGCATACACGGCACTTCTGGCGTCATGTCTCAAGGTTGGCTTACCACTGACTTCCCGCCATTGTTCATACCGAGAGGCAATTTCGGAAGTTTGAGACGCCAAAAACTGGTTGGAATCCAGCTTCATTTCCTCCTCGAGAAACATGCGCACATCTGGTGTCAACGCATCCATTGTGGATAAACTTTTTTGTTGTTATTAGTTGTTAGTGTTGTGAACACTTTTAGACAAGCGAGATTTGTTGATTTGACGTTGTTCTCGCCAAACGTAACGTTGTGGGTAAAACAGCAGTTTTGCAGCTACTTCAGTGTGATATGGTTCGTGGGAGAAGATGGAAACCAACGAAGGAAAAAGGTATGACGAGTCCTGTGTTTACGTCGTCCTGAGAAATTTTGGTTATTCGTTCATATTGTTCTCGTACGAATACACGGTGCAGCGATGATAAATACGGCGTACGACAGGGTTATTCACAGTCAACTGTGAATTTCTCGGGCTGGTCGTAGTCTCTTTCCGGTCCAGATGATACGAAAAAAGAAGGGCGACAGCGACAAGGAAGAAACCCAATTCGCCAATCACGCATCGATTCACGCATTATGACCAATTGACAAGACAGGATCCATCTTGAAGTGAAATGAGGAATAATAATTATGGATATTTAATGGATTGTGACCGCATCCGAATCCCTTAAGCACTATTCGTGCATTGCTCCCACTCAATCGATCAATATATACGCGAACTTTCTCAAACTTCTTTTACTACACTACTACTCTATCGTACTCCGTGCTACTACAAAGAAAGGTTGATCAGAGAGGGGGATGAGGAGCATGAAATTGACTCTATTCGATCCTCTAGGTAGTCCAGTACAGAAGTTGCTTGATTATTTCTCTATAAGACTGTACCATCATCATCATGCTGAGAGGATTGAAGTTTACAGAGCGCTTTCAACAACTGTGAATGACATCGCATTGTGAGACAGTTTCGATGAACCTTTTCACAAAGTCGCGGAAAGCTGTTGCCATTCCACCTGTTGATGCCTCGCAGAAATGAACCCATCATTACGGAAAAGGATCCATCCATTGTCCTTCCTTATTTTCATTATCATACCGTGAGCTTCGTTACATAGAATCCAAATGGTACTTCTTCCTAACCCTCAAACATGCGTCGTACACCACCCCCAACTCGTCCGCCCACAGTTGACACTCCTCGGTGAAATGCAAATATACCAACTCCCGGGAAGCTTCCAACATGCCCCGATACCCCACGATTTCATACGCTGATGAAGCCTTGCTGCATTGAGAATGCGTCCCCTTGTTGTCGCCGCAGTTGGCATATGATTGTAGTATTGTCGAATTAAACTTTTCTTGAGAAACTCCAACAAAATCAGCTAGCTTGGACAAGAATCCACTTGATACAACTTGATCGGGTGCCATGTCTTCGTTTTTCAGCACCAATATATTCATGGCGTCTTGATGGTTGTCGCGGTAACGCTTGGCCGCCGCAACGGCTTGGGATGATATGCTGGCCATTTCGTCCCGATATTCCCGCAACATTTCGGCCGCCGGTGACATTCGGTCGTCCCCCGCTAGCAAGTATTCATGAAAAAGTTCCGGACTACGATATTGATACGGCGCAAATGCCCAATCACTGGTGCGTGGTGGCTGCACATCCACGTTTCGTTGATGCCAAAAGTTCCAAGCGCTCCACAACCAATCTGCGGGATCCCGCAACAGCAAAATGAGCTTGTCTCGTGGATTAGTACGTTGCAAGTATTGTCGTTGTAACAAGACCGTCACCGTGTCATGACATCCATTGACGGTACGAAATCTGTCTTCAGCGGGTACTTGATTGTTGCCTTCATTGTCACCACCATACGTTAACATGTACCACCGGGTAATGGAGGGAATGTCGGTGGCGTTGGGTTGTTGATGATCGTTGTTATGATAAAATAATTGTTGAAGATTGGAAATGGTCCTTGAATCCGTCTGTTGGAGCTTGTCCAAGTAGGTTTTGGAAAAGGGCATGCTGAAACAAAACTCTTTCCGTTGATGGAATTCCACCAGATCCGGATGGGAAGTTAAAATTTCATAGAGTTGCGAAGTACCTGCTTTAGGAAGTCCAGCGACGCTTATATCAGGAAAATTGATCGTTTTCCAAGTATCGGTAGGCTGATAGTCCCTAGGTATCGACTGGAATGCTGGGTGATGATGGGCCAAAATCTCGGCGCTTTTTCTGTTCTCGAGAAACGTTCGTGAACGATTTTGTGCTCGTTCGATGAGATAGGACGGAGCAGCGAAACTGGATGCTGCTGATTGGACATCGCAAGAGCCAAGTGAAATTCCATGTAGCGCTGACGGCTGGAAAAAGTATAAACTGGTGATCCCTCCCAAAAGAAACGTAGTTGCGGCTACGACAACCAACAGAAAATTCTGGAATGGCCGGATGATGACCATCCCATTGGACGTTGGAGTTTCCATGGTTTTAGGGGGTAACTTCGAATGCTTGATAGCGAAACAACAATCAAAATAAAAACAACAAAAAGAAGGATCCAATGTGGCAATGAAAAATTGGAGGATAGTACCGTACAATGTGTAAATGTGGAAAGTCAGTTGGAAGACATCGTGCCATGAAGAACAAAAAATAATCACCTCTTCGACGACGAGCGGGCCGAAAAATTGTTCACAGTGTCAACTTCTTATGTTCGGGAAAGCCATGCGCGCGCATACTATGGCTATCACAGACGGCTATCAATATGATAATGAAAGAATATACTGTGTATATTCCCTGACGCCGCCTCAGCTTCTCTGCAATCCCCAGTGACGTCATGTGCTCTATAGCTCTAGATACGTACGTGTGTCACTACATGTGGTACATCGCTACAAGTGTAGTGGCGTAAACGTAGCATCTAGAGAAAGGGGAACGAAATGTAGCTATGGCGAAGTAACATGTGTCGCCAGAGCTACAGTTCACACACGAGCACAAGGCCAGCTTTTTTGAAAACTTCGAATCTCCATTGCTACGTTGTAGCGATGGGGATTGCAGTGTTGCAGGAATTGTGTGCTTGGGTGTGTGTGTGATGCCTGCAACTCTGGTCTTGTGTCTGTCCTCCGTCCGTCTACCGCTCGAATCCCGATCTCAAACACTAGTCCAACGGCGGACAAACTCGAGCATGCAGGCAACAACAATAGGGTGCACTTCTATTGCCTGCACGCCTTGGCTTGTCATAGCGAATATACTGTGTATATTCCCTGACGCCGCCTCAGCTTCTCTGCAATCCCCAGTGACGTCATGTGCTCTATAGCTCTAGATACGTACGTGTGTCACTACATGTGGTACATCGCTACAAGTGTAGTGGCGTAAACGTAGCATCTAGAGAAAGGGGAACGAAATGTAGCTATGGCGAAGTAACATGTGTCGCCAGAGCTACAGTTCACACACGAGCACAAGGCCAGCCACAAGATGCGCCTCACAACGAGTCGCAGAGCGGCGAGTCCGAAGGCGCCATGTCACTGGGAGGCGCAGAGAAACCGGAAAAAAAAAAAAAAAGGGAAATATATACATATATATATATATGTATATTCGTATGTATATAAATACGTATATAGAAACGTAGTATACGCAGACAAACGTGCGGTAGATGGGTGTAGTAGAGAGTTAGAACTGGGGCATCGTGGATGCGTCGAAGATGGCTTTGTTGTGTTTCTGGGAAATAACACATAGGTTGCGAGTATAAAGTCGCCAGGTCTTAGATTTCCAGCGAAGGAGTCTCTCAATTTCATGTTCTTCGAAGCCAAGGGCTTGTAGGACGCAACATGCGCCCACACGAAGGGAGTGGGCAGAAAAACGGGCGAGGTCCTTCGCATCGCGAACGGGATCTAAATCATAAATTTCTGCAGCAAGTGAGCGCATCTGGCGTTCAACATCAGTTGCTGTGATGTAGCGGACGCAGGACGATGGAGCATCGAAGTAAATGGCTAGAGGGACGTGCCTAGTACGTCCGGCGAGGCGGACAAAACGTTGGACAATAGACAACCAGCGGCGGACCACACATAGAGATGGGTCGTGGGTATTCTGGGTGAAAAGTTTGGTTTCGCCGTGGGCACCGTTTTTCTGAACACGGAAACACACTGCAACCATGGCAGGTAAATGTGGGTCAGCAAGGGCATCGTCTAAGCGAAGGCTGCGTTTACCAGATCGGAAGAAGGTAATGTCGTCAATGCAGAAGGCGGCAGGATCACCGCGTACATTCTGTTCTGGTGTGCGTTGAAAATCAGAAATATGAGATGGCTGGGCCCATTCACAGCGTCGTCCACCAGCTTGTAGCATGACAGAGAACCAATCGCACAGGGCAGAAACTTTAGAGTTAGGGTCGGAGGATGTAGCTTTGGAACAAAAGAGGAGCTGCATGGCAACAGTGTATGGTTCGCGACGGTCAGGGATGTTTTCCCATCGCCTAAGTTCTTTCAAGACTTTGTCGATCGATGGGCAGATGGCGTGTAAACCCTTTTCTTTGCGGGGATCAAGGCCCTCCGGGTGGAACATTTGGACAAGAGTGGCGGCAGCATATAAATAATTCCGGATCGTATCGCTGCGAATGTTACGGCGGCTGAGAGTGTGGCCGGATCCGAGGTGAGCTGCATAACAGGCAAACACATAGTTCAGGGTAACCAAAGGTAAATCGACTACAGGAAACACTCGTTCAATGAGCTTATGTTCGTCGAGGTACCATATAAAATGGATGCGCATGCTTCGAACGTGCCGCACGACTTTGGTTTCGTGGGTCGCGCCCAGTTCGCAGCGGAACACAGCATCGAGCGTAGGAGCGATAGCAGCTCTTGACTCGGGAGGAAGAGATTCCAGGATGCGAGCTCGCTTCGCCGAAGGGATGCCTGGTGTAGGTGTGTAAGAAAAGGGCGATCGGTTGCAGATGTGAGAGGGGGTGAATATAGGGCACACGGGCGCGAAATAAGATCTGCTAGTGTGTTATCGGCACCGGCAATATGCTCGACGACGAGCCCGAGGGGTGACAATAGTTGGTATTCTGCAAACAACTGGAGGAGCCGGCGTCCGGAGGGAGAACCAGTAGATCTTTTCCGGGACCAACTGACAGCAGCTGTGTTATCGCACTCTAAGAATAAAATAGGGGACGGTGGGTATTGCGCTAGAGATGTGGATATGAAGGTTTCTGTCATGGCGAAGCCTAGGAGGATACCAATAAACTCAAGGGTGTTGATGTGGAGTTTGTCAGGGTGTCCTTGGGGCAGTTGGGTCAATGCTCGAGTAGTTGCTCCAAGTGGAAGGAAACACCATAAAGCAAGGGATGGGATGGCGACACCGATAGCTTGCTCAGATGCGTCGGTAGTAGCCCGAAAGGCGGGATCGCGGGGGACGATATGGCCAATAGGTTGTTCCCAAGGGTGCTCATCATGTAGGTAGTCGTGGATCACACGTAAAGCGTCGGCACATGCTCGATTTAGCTGGACGCGGCGCCTGCTACGCCAGACAAATTCTGCGATAGTCCGACACTGGAGTTGGTCAAACCGGTCGGCCAAAGAACGCGGAAGCTGTCGTTGGAAATCATGTAGTCGATTAGAGAGAGCGGGAGAATGGATAGCGCGGCGGTACTCCGACCGAATGCAAGCCCGGAGAAGGTCTTGCAAGACGAGGATTTGAACACGGGCCCAGGGAAAAAATTCCGCGGCACTGTCGATCATACCGACAACAGTGGCGATCTCCACTAGGGTAGCCATACGTGGTTGGAGCCACCGTTCCTGGTTGAGAAAGGCAAGAAGTTTGGAGCGTCGACGGGGGGAAAGTTCAACAACCATCCGACGTGAGTTGGGGACATGTCCAACGACAAGGCGGGTTTCACTGTATTCTAATTCGAGTTTGTCCATGGAAAGGACATGCTCCTGGCACGGGTGTGTGGAACCAAAGACATCCTCCAAGGCGACGATGCTCGCGGCCGAAGTTAATGGGAAATGGGGATGGACGTCGGCAAACATACAGTCGTCGACTTGGTGCGGGTAAGGAGGGGCCTTCCGGTCGCCATTGGGGAGGAAAACACCGGGGTTCTGACTGTCAGCATTCGCAGCTGCGAAGGAGAGTGTATCCTGCGATGGGGGAGGAAACTTCATGCGTTGGATGTAGTGGGCGGCTCGCCGGAGGACTTCGTCGGGGGAGTGTTCCCAGAGGAAAGAGGCGTGTTGTTGGCGAGCAATTGCACAAACCTCAAAATTCGCAGCTGACACGTTGTCGCCAAATGTTTGGCCCGTGGCGAATCCCAAGTATGGGCCGACACGATGGCCGTGCATCGGCACGACGTCGGGGTTGAATTTGACGAGGCGAAAAGCACCACAAATGTCGTTGTCGCCGATGAGAATCGGATCATGGGGGTAAGAGATACGTAGGTTCCAGATCCAAACCAATAAGCGTCGAAAGGAGCCGGGGAATTGTAGGGTCGGTTCATTATGCTTGTCGGTCCAATCATTAATAGCAAAGCACCAAGGTTCCGGCCGGAAAGTGGAATCGAATACCGGGCGGTCGTTCTTCCAAGGGTTTTCGATGTCGACAATACCGATTGGCGTTAGGTGGGTATCCCGAATAAAGGGAAGGAGGCGGTCGTCAACGACCAAAGTAAAGCCACGTTTTGCATCTTTCACAAATACTTGCATGAGTTTGTCGGGGTTGTTTCTGGCAGAGGCATGGTTGCCGTATCGGAAAAATGAAAGGAAATTGGCTTCAGTAGAGGATGCCTGGCAGATACGTGGTGAGCCGACGGTAAATACACGTTCCAAGTCGTTGAGTGTGTCCGGATCAACGCTACGTTGGAGGGTAGAGAGGATCCGGGGAACGTCCCGGTGGGTAGCAAGGTGGGGTCCTCCGATCCAGCGGACAAGACGGGAAATATTCATACCACATTGTATGAGGGCCGCAGAGACGTGCCGTACGCGCGATTGGTTAATCTCTGTTTCGTCGCGGAAACCGACATACGGGCGGTACCCACGGGCCAGGGAAGTGTCAAGGGGGCTAAATTCCTGGACTAGTTCTTCGTAGAGGCGGTAGAGTGGACACGCGTCGCGGAGGGCAGTTGTTGATGTGGTGTCAAGAAACGCCGAAGCGAAAAGGTGCGGGATAACGTGGCGGAATACGTACTCGGAACAAAACGAGATCGACAGAGTCGGCTTACCATATGTGCAATTAATAGCGTCCTGAACGGCTGGGTCCAGGGACATAACGAGGCGATCGCGCTCGGTAGGCTGCAATTCCATTGGGCCATGCGGAAGGAGATGAGGGTCCTGCGGTTGTGGCAGGAACGGCGAATGTACAGGGAAAGAAATTGTGTCCGATGGGGGAGAGGAGCTGTGGTGCGGGATAATAGGAAGAGTGGGTTGCGACAGTACTTGGGAAACTGCGATGGCCGTCAAATCCTGTGACGTAAGGGGATGTGACGGTATGGGTACTGGGCTAGTGTGAGCAAAGGTACTTATTAATGTGGCACAAGGGTAACGAATTATAATTTAGATCAAACGAAAGGATGTAGATGGTCATCGTCTCGCCGTACCTTCTGGAGGTGGGCCATGTCCAGGGGCAAAGGAGATGGAAGGGGAGTCGCGAACCCACTGGATGAGGCGTTGTCGGACATCTTTATCCACAATGGCTCGCATAGAATTGATGTGTGCAAACGTGCACGGGCGGTTCTTACAGGTGTGGCCTACGAAACACCATCCGAAACAGAGGAAAGCCGTACCAGTACGGACCGGGAAAAGAATATCACAGCGGGGGATAGTCTTGCTGTGGCAAACGAGGAAACCAGAGGGCTTGGAATCATCGGAATTTCGTGGTTTTTTGGAGGCACCGGGGCGCTCCTCCGGCAGGGCAGATGGTCGTTTGGGTTCGGGGTCGCGGAACCAGAAATAGGAATCATTGGGCGTGCCGAAACGGGCGGCAGCACTGGTGTGCATAGTCTGTTCAAGATGGCGGACGATATCACTGGCCGATGCTCTCGCTTTCTGAAAGGTAGGGGCCAAAAATGATGGGTCGGTGTCTGTGTTTGGGGCAAGGCTGAGGACTGTGTCGGGGTCCTTGGAGATCGTCACGAAAATATTGATGATGTCCTGCAATTCGTTCAGGAGTGAATGCGGGAGGTGTGGGAGTTTGCGGATCGTAATACTGGCCCAGTACTTGCCCTTGAACGTGGTGAGCGAGTGGATGAACGCTTGGACGCATTCGAAAAGGGTAGAAAAGCGTCCATTCGGCGAAAGGAACTCGATGAACAGGAGGAAGTTGGACGCAGCTACCACAACATCGTCGACAGAACGTTGGGAACCACGGATGAAAAGATGGGTATTCTTCGTAGTTCGTTTGCTCTTATCGACGTCAGCTAGGTCCTCCTGGGCTACAGCATTGTCTGTAGACACTCGGGCAAGATAGTTGGGGTCACGGGGGTCCACTTGTAAAAATTGGATGATGGATACATGGCGGTCGATATTCTCCTTCACGAACCAAAGGGCTTGCTCCATAAACTGGAAAGCGCAAATGGAATTGACGAGAGCTACATCGAACTGGCCGGGAAGAAAATTGGCAAGGCCGTTTGCGCCTGGTTGCTTGTCCCGGGCTTTCATGAAGTTCTCGAAGGCTTGACGGAGGAGTGCGGCACGCTCACTCTTGTTGCGGATCTTCAACGCCGCGACAACGGTTGGGGAGAGTTCGGGCAGGGAGACGGAGGAGTCGTCCGAAACTGTTGCCAGGAGTAGACGGAATTTGGTCAGGAGGGTATTGAGGTCTTTCGGGTCAAGTTGGTCCGACGACTGTCGGGCCTCGCTAATGCTCTTGACTAAGGATATGAGGGAGTCGGCAGTAATACCGGCCGGCTGGGGGCCAGGAGTCGGAGTTCGTTCTGGGTCAAGGAAAGCTGATTCTTCATCGGACAGGGAAGTAGCTGAGTGCCAATACAACAGGGCAGCAGGGGCGACAGACATCAGTTCCTCGTATCCATCGGTGCTGGTAGCGTCGTAGTCAGGGATAATTTGCCAGCGGGACTCGAGGCCGATATTGGATGTCTCGCTGTTCTTGAGCGAGGTCCAGGTGTCGAAGGATTTGGGGTTGAAGAGGGTATTTTCGGGTGAGGAATTGACGGGGCAGCCGTTGTTATGGGCGATGCAATGGCGGACAGCAGAGCACCAAGTGGCAAATGGTTTGTAGTATCCAATGCCAGAAGCAGGGGGAAGGGGTTGGGAAAGGTCATGCCCGACGGGGATGGGGAAGCCAGGAGGGATAGGGCAGACAGTGGGAAGAAGGGTAAAGACTGGTAGGGTGGCTTCTGTTGCGTCCGGGAAGCCGAGGTCTGTATGGGAATTATTCCCGTCAGTGCCGTTCTTGGGGAGGTCCGCTGGGCGGTGCTCAGTCAGTGTCGGGAAAGGGGAACCATCTGTGGGGTCCGTTTGAACAATCCCGAGGAAAAAGCCATGGAAAATGCTGAGGTTATCAGAGGACACGAGGGGTTGGTGGCCGATGATGTCAGAAGCGATCGCAAGGTAACGGGGGGTACCGTTGCGTTGATGGAGGACGATCGAGTGGACCGAAGCGATACGCCGTCCAGCGAGGTAGACGAAGCGTAAGGTTCGTTGGTGGAGGAGCTGGTGCATGTACGCACTTTGGGCCTCGGAGCCAACAGAACGGAAGTATGATACACATTGTTTTTCAACAGAATGGTTGCGAGCATCGAGGTCGGAAAACGTCGAGAGGCCGCGCTGGGTGGCAAGGAAAGTTGCAAGGGCAACGGGTTGGACGTTCAAAGGCGCCATGGTGCAGTCAGAAGCGTAGACTAAAGGGAGCGGATGTAAGTGGTGGTGCAGAGAAGCTCGGTGGTCTAAACTGTGGGAGCAGGGGCAAGGGAGAAATATCCTCGGGAGGAATAAAGTAAAGTCGGGACGACAAAGCATGCAACACCCGAAGGATATGCCAAGTGCACGGGGCAGCATTGGCATTGGGAATCCGGGGATTGGATAGACGTTGGATCGGGCTCCTAATAGTATGGGATGACTGTTGGCAGATGGGTTTGCTCCAGACGTCCAAGGATACATCCACATGTGAGGGAGGAGCGTGTCAAAGGGAGAGAGGGGATGTGCCCTCCCGCTGGCGCTCGGGCGGGAAATATTTCAGGTAATGCACGCTCGGTTATCCGACCGTGTAGAGGTCAACGGTCGGGGAAAGAGAGGGGAAATGGTCGCGTGGCGGGTGTGAGACCAAAGGGCGGTCCCGTGGGACTGGTGACTGGATAGGGTGAAGGTTGGACTGGGAGTATCTGCAGACCATGGGCATAGCGGCCGGTTGTGCTGCCGAGGCAAAAACGACCAATAACGAGAACCGCTGCCAAAGTAGACCAATCGAGAGCAAGAGCCGCTGCCGAAGCAAATTGGCCAATAACGAGAGTCGCTGCCGAAGCAGACCGACTAATAACAAGAGTCGCTGCCGAAGCAGACCGACTGAGCCGCTGCCGAAGCAGACCGACCAATAACAAGAGTCGCTGCCGAAGCAGACCGACTAATAACAAGAGTCGCTGCCGAAGCAGACCGACTAATAACAAGAGTCGCTGCCGAAGCAGACCGACTAATAACAAGAGTCGCTGCCGAAGCAGACCGACTGTGCCGCTGCCGAAGCAGACCGACTAATAACAAGAGTCGCTGCCGAAGCAGACCGACTGTGCCGCTGCCGAAGCAGACCGACTAATAACAAGAGTCGCTGCCGAAGCAGACCGACTGTGCCGCTGCCGAAGCAGACCGACTAATAACAAGAGTCGCTGCCGAAGCAGACCGACTAATAACAAGAGTCGCTGCCGAAGCAGACCGACTAATAACAAGAGTCGCTGCCGAAGCAGACCGACTGTGCCGCTGCCGAAGCAGACCGACTAATAACAAGAGTCGCTGCCGAAGCAGACCGACTGTGCCGCTGCCGAAGCAGACCGACTGTGCCGCTGCCGAAGCAGACCGACTAATAACAAGAGTCGCTGCCGAAGCAGACCGACTAATAACAAGAGTCGCTGCCGAAGCAGACCGACTAATAACAAGAGTCGCTGCCGAAGCAGACCGACTAATAACAAGATCATTGTGACCGTATCCTGCTTTGAAAACTTCGAATCTCCATTGCTACGTTGTAGCGATGGGGATTGCAGTGTTGCAGGAATTGTGTGCTTGGGTGTGTGTGTGATGCCTGCAACTCTGGTCTTGTGTCTGTCCTCCGTCCGTCTACCGCTCGAATCCCGATCTCAAACACTAGTCCAACGGCGGACAAACTCGAGCATGCAGGCAACAACAATAGGGTGCACTTCTATTGCCTGCACGCCTTGGCTTGTCATAGCTCTATTAGTAGTATTTTATGGCTATGCCAAAAGCTATCACATACTTACCGGTACTGTTAGTTTACCGGTAGTACGACGTACATAGAAGCATGATAACAACGCAATCTTTCCTTTCATTTCATTCACGAACGTGACAACAATGTTCCCCACGCATTTTCACGCCACAAACTTCTCATTCACTGATTCACTCAAATCACATGCAGCACCATTTTTTGGACACTTTCCTATCCATCTTGACCCTATTAACAATGGCTTCGTCTTTCCGCTGTCCATCCAGCTAGGCGCATCTTCACGAAGCATAGAAACACAATATACGTGTCACTCTTCAAACCGATCTGCCGACAATATTCTTGTGGAATGAAAGTTATCATGGCCTGGTCGAAACGCCATGGATCGGATCGATCATTTCGGACCAGATCACACAGAAAGAACCAATGGATGAAACCTAGGCTTGTTGGTACTGTTGTCGTCTTCTTGTACAATCCTGTAACAACATGTCGGGGCTATATTTCCAAAAATATTCCTTTCACCCATCCCCGTCAAAGCTCTATGAGCAAGAGAGGAGAAACTTCGCTTTTTCACCGATGTAATGTACCGTTTCGTCTTTCTACTTCCTCGAGAACACTGTCATTGCGACAAAGTAAGAGTTCTGACCCCCATGGATTCGATTTCAAAGATTTTGATATCGATGATATCCTGTCAGAAGCAGAAGATGCTCTCAAGACGGCCGAGCGGTCGTTGGAGAACGAAAACTCCACCTCTGAAAAGGGGGTACAAGTTGCAACAGCAACCAAACGTTCGAGAGAGCCATCCCAATCGACAATCCAAGCCGTGCCATCACCACAAAATACTTCTCAACTTCAACAAGTAAAACCAACTATGAAAGGAGTAGATGGAGAAACACTAAAAAATGCTGTTGCCAGTACAATGGGAGGTGTACTATTTGGGTCGTTGCTAGGATCCATTGCAAGCTTTCAATTTCCACAAGTTTTGTCCACTCTGGAATCCGACAATAATATCATTGTTGTTCCCCCTATTTTTATCCTCCCTCTTTTAGGAGGTCTGACATTGAGCATTGTTGGACTGATAGGAAGTCTGCAGGACAATATCTTTGGTTCTCTTTCCCGAAATCTACTGGCAGTTCCGGTATTGGCGTTGGTGTCCGCCATGTTGTCGGCCATCCAAGGTATAATAATGTCGGTTCAACTCGCACTTCAACGACAAGTGGAACAGACCGTCAACGACATTAAGTCCTTGCCCCAAAACCTGGCCAATTCGGCTCAACAAACAGTCAAGGCGTCGGTCGAGTCGGCCGTCGAAGAAGTGACCTCCTTGCCCCGGAAGGCCCGCGATAAGGTGGTAGAAACCAGCGTTCAAGCCGCTGATAATGTCAAGTCGTCGGTCGTATCGGCCGTTGAAGAGGTGACGTCCCTGCCGGCCAAAGCTCGGGACAATATCTTACAAACCAGCACGCAGGCAGTGGAAAACGTCAAGTCCCTGCCTCGCAAAGCCAAAGATACGGTAGTCGATTCTGGAATTTTATCGACCGACTTTTTGTTGTCCTTGGTGGTGATTCCGTCGTTGATTGCTTTGGGATTTCTCGTTGTAGATGCTCTATTGGCGGGACGGGTACCGGCACTATGACCACCACAACAACAGCTTGCGTGAATAGAATCATTCTTCAATCACGACTTACCAGTTAGCATTGTACAACTGTGCTGAAATTCCACAACACTCTCATCAAAAGTTGGTCCAATCATGGACGTTGTTGTTTCCAAGCTTTGTGATTATCTCTCCGTAATCTTGTAGTAGTAGTTGATGAAGCGAAACCCCAAGAATCCAGCTACTGTAGACTCTAGCTAGTACTTACTGTTAGTAAACAATGTTACCAAAGTATGATGTATTCGAAATCTGAAGCTATGTCCTACGTACGACTCTAGTAGAGTAGAGTAGTAGTTTCACTACTAGCTAGCTAGTAGTAGGGTTCAAGTACGGTACTTCACAGTCAGAGACGACAACATTATCATTTTTTCCCCTCTTTTTTTGTCCTACTATTTCTACACATCGTTTCGTTTTGCTTAGACAATAATAACATGGCCCGAGTGAGATAGAGACGATAATATTATACTACTCTTAGTAGGAGGATGAGTTGGTTCCGGAGAAAGGAACAGGACAGTGGTCTTCCACAAGGAAGTCAGCACAATACTTCTGCTGACGACCGTGCGGCCAATCCGCCACCTAGAAACGGGATGATGTTATCACCCGAACGTCCTCCCCCCATTCATAATGTCTTTCATCAGCAGCATCATTCCAAGAATAGTCCATTGAAAAGTGATGTCGGTGCTGCACCCCCAATTCTTCCTCCTCCCCTCTCGCCGTCGTACCATACACATTCCCAAAACCAATCCTCGACTATTGCGGATCTGACCAAGCGACGACCCATTGATCCCGTCTTTCGATCATCTGAAAAACAGGCCCATGCCACCGTTCCCAGAATGAATGGCATGCCATATCAGCAACAGCAACAACAACAGTTGCAACCAAACGTTAAAGTGTTTGATCCCTCTAGCATGACCAAGCAAGCGGCAGACACTGCAGGAGCGAATGACGATGGCAATCCAAGCAAGCATGAGGAGGACGATGCCGACATTGACGAAATCCTTGACCGTTTGAATGAGGATTTTGCTGTTGATGAAGTAGAAAGGGAAACCCAAGAACACAAAGAGGATAAGGTTGTAGACCATAAAAGTCCCGATGATGATGATGATGATTACTATCATCGAGAGCGTCCTGTACAACCAATGCCATTTGAAGATATTGATCGACTAAAAGAGGATTTCGAGGACGAACATTCTTGTAATCCAGAAGTTGAACATGCCTTTCAAAACCGTACGGAAGAGTCTGTTCATACGAATGAACCAGAACTGATCTCGAGAGAAACAGACAACAGGCAGAAAGACACTGCAGAAGACTTGATTGAAAGTAGTACCGATCCATCTTCTACGCCTTTTTTGGAGACTCCCACAAATCGACGCATCAAACCGTCCCGATTCGTGTTCTTGTCGGATCAAAAGAGTGTACCGAACGACATGAAACGATTGCAAGAGCATACCATCAAACGACGACGGGAATTGCTAGCGAGAATGCACGACATCGACTGCCAAGTGGCCAGGCTCATGGCCAAGTTTGCGAACGAAAAAATGGATATGGAGTTGGCCATTTGTGATACATTCGAACGGACCGTGGCCAATCCTCTGGCATCCGCTGTAGAACGCATGGCCATCCAACGGGAGGCTTCCACCAGTCGCATGGTGGGTGTTGCCAATCTGG
The DNA here is from genome assembly GCA_019154785.2 of Nitzschia inconspicua. NCBI lineage: Eukaryota > Bacillariophyta > Bacillariophyceae > Bacillariales > Bacillariaceae > Nitzschia > Nitzschia inconspicua. The sequence goes on along the minus strand of JAGRRH010000013.1, from coordinate 1,503,564 downwards.
AACGTCGCTTGACTTATCTGGATGCGCAAATGATCCATCACATCAACGTCACATTGAACGACATCAAGAGGGATGAACTAGAAAGCTTTCACGATGAGTTGCAGCAGGATCTGATCTCAGAAATTCGCGTTGAAACGACAAAGTACGACAAGGTGGAAGCTGGTATTGTCCGACGCTTCGAGCTGGTAGCAGGAGAGATTGCCAAAAACTTTCATAAGGAGGGAGCTGCACGACGAGCGGAATTGGGATTGTTGAAGAATAAGATTGACACAACTATACCTCAACAACAAACGGATCGATTGGAGAATACGTTATCGCAGATTGCACAGTTGCGAGCCAAACTGAGACAGGAACGGGCAGATCGACAAGCTGCCGATGCCGCCATTTTGGAGAGTATTGTTGCTACGACAGGCACAATAAAACGGGCCATGATGGCATTGGTAAGCGATGGTGAGAATCAACAAGTGTAATCATTAGAAATAATGACAATCTGTCACCTTGCCTTTCCTTCTGCAACAACAGCTACGGATGAGGCTACTGTTGATGCATAGGAGTGTGAGTCTTAGAGGAGAAGTTGCTAGCTGTGAGGCTTGGTGTGTGCAGAGTATTTTAGATTGTGAGTTTCAGGGGAAAACCAAGGCTGCAAAGAATGGATCAGTGAGACAACTCCTGAATAGACACTGTCCAATGGCACGTCTGTGAGATTCCCATTGGCGACTGGCGACTAATCTGGCCTTGAAACGCACATCATGCTTCTCTGCAAATACTACGGGACACGAAAATTTGGTCTACTTGACACCAGCCAAGCTAGAAGGTTTTGGGGTTGCGGACGTTTCGCACATTGGAGATGATGGAAAGGAAGCAGACCATCTATATTTCCACTGTTACCTAGAAGGGGATGGAGCCAAAGGTGGCACAAATGTAGCATCAATGATTATGAAGACCCTCCATAAGACCAAAATAATACGCACGGATGAAAGTGGTACTGCATTGAGAGCCAAGGAACTGAACAACGTAGTTGTTTTTGTTTTGGCCGGCGCAATTATCCATCACAATGTTCAGTTCCTTGGCTCTCAATGCAGTACCACTTTCATCCGTGCGTATTATTTTGGTCTTATGGAGGTTCTTCATAATCATTGATGCTACATTTGTGCCACCTTTGGCTCCATCCCCTTCTAGGTAACAGTGGAAATATAGATGGTCTGCTTCCTTTCCATCATCTCAAATGTGCGAAACGTCCGCAACCCCAAAACCTTCTAGCTTGGGTGGTGTCAAGTAGTATGTTTCACCTGGCTGCTCTGCTCCAAAATGAGGCAGCTCCATGTTCTGGCAAAAGTCAGCAATTAGAGTGTACACTCTTTCGGAATGAGGAACTTCTTCTTTTTGGTCTTTTCTTGCAAGTGAGATTTTTTGGTTCACTAGCGCCCTCATTGCTCTTGCCTTCCTTCCATGCATCGCTGCCTCGAGGAGTTTAAGCTCCATTTCCTCAACATCTTTAGTCACAGTTATCGGGGCGTCCAGATCGATTCCATCATTGCCAAATTGGTCGAAGTCAACACCATCCTCCTCCTCGTATTGGTGGACCCGTTCTTCAACAAGTCCCTCGAGATTTTCTGGTTCCTTTTCCTCTTCTGCAACTGACGACTCTTTAGTAGTAGATCGAAACTTGTCAAAGTTGTAGATCTTGTAGCAATAATTGCAGATGTCTTCGGTTGGCTTCCTAATCCTTAGGTTACGATAATTGTCCTTCCAGTAAGTGCAATATCCAGACCAGGATGGCACTCTCTTGGTTTCTCCATTAGGAGTAGCAGGCACAACACTCGTGTTTCCATTGTTGGTCGTGATGACACGCATCCCTCTTTTCTCAAGGCAAAATTTGCCATAACAACGACGCATTGTCATGAACGGTGGCAAATACAGCATGTTGTCTTCGCCGTCTCGCAAGGTACTTTCTCCAGTTACCTCCCTCACATATCGAGTAGCAATGGGCTCTGCTTCTCGCTTTAATTCTTCGAAATGCTCGTCAAGCTCTTTTCCGTAGTTTTGCAGGAATTGTCGCTTTCTATTGGACATTCTACCCAGATTTTTATGCACTGGATATGTCCCATTTGTGTGGTGTTCTAGACAGCTCCTCCAAAATTCACGTCCTTTAGCAACGATATCCATAATTGCATTTAAGCAAACGCCGACCTTCCTCAACGGACTATAATCACAGTCTAACAATGGTTCACAGATGAAGGGTATCCGAAAAGACTTTGTGTTGGCGTCTGCGTTTCGGAGCCATTCAATCACGACTTTCTTCTGCTCGACCTTATTCTTGGTGTAAAACATCACTTGGTATTCTGCGACTGCTGTACAAAAGACTTCATCAGATAGAATTTGAAGGCAGTGGCATTTCATTACTTTGCAGGTGGACTTGTTGACACAGCATCCTCTCTCCACGAGCTTTTCATTCATAAAAATGAAAGGCTCGAGCAGATTTTTCTTCTTCCCCTGAATGAAGGTTGGAGCACTGAAAAACTTGCTCCGTCCCTGCCTTTCAGTGGCAACATCTGTGTTTCTGTTGTTGGGTGCCATTGTCTTTTGGGAGCCATTTAAACTTAGATCAGGAGACAGGAGAAGTGCAACAACGAGTGTAACACAACGATTTCAGCGATGAGTGATGAGCGAAAAAAAAGGTGAGAGTAGGAAAAAAAATAATCGCGACCAAATTTTCGTGTCCCGTTTCGCAACGACAATTTTTTTGCTGACCCGGATTTCTACTCTTAGGACATCATAACGCTTTCCAACGGCTACAAGACTAATAGATAGATGAAACAGATAGATAGATCGTTCAAAACACTTAATTTTGTAATTTTGACATATAATGCTTAAATAAAAGATTAGGGTTGGGGATAAATTTACGGACGACGGCCAGACTTGTGAAGCGGCTTTTTACCCTCCCAGTCTTGTTATCTTCATCCTTGCATCATCCAACATTGCACATCCAACTTTTTCCATCGTTGACTACTCTCGCTCGAATCACTTTAATCTAGTCTCTACTACTAGACTGAGTCTCGATGCAATCCGCCAGACACAAGACCTTCGCTATCACTGTGTTTCTTCTGTTTGTGGGGCGATTTTCCACCGCATTCATTGAAGGGAATACTGCTCTATCTCAAGGTTGCAGATCCCAAGCAACACCATGTCAGCGTTTCGCCGCATCGGGATCCCTGGATCTTACAGAACCACTCATCTTGGACCCAAAGAAAGGTTCGTTTCTACTGCCCATATTTCCTCTCCGAAAACGAGTCCGCTTTCCTACCGATGAATTGACGCTCAATTTGTACGAGGAACGATATTTGGCCATGTCGGAGTACATCTTGTTTCCAGACTCTACAACGCAAAATTTTGAAATTGAAACCACGGCAACACGACTTTCCGCCATCGCTCCTTTTTTCGGTGCATTGTACTCGTCCGACAAGCCACAAATTATCACCCGCGGAGGAACGACACCAATTGTGCCCGTATTGCAATCCGGGGACATTGGAGTTTTGTGCCTGGTCTTGAATTGGATGGATGGCATGATTCCTACGAGAGGATCCAAAGAAAAAACAAGTGGGGATACATTTGATGATGACCTCGTTCAGCGGCAACCCGGCGTCGACAACAACTCAAGACGACGCATTCGATTGAACGCATTGGCGGTGGGGCGGTTTCGGATAGACACAATTGTTCATGATGGGACCGTCTCGGACGGCAAACCTCCATTCATATTGGTAGAAGCGTCATTGGTGATAGATGATTTTGGAGATCAGTTTGATGGTTTGCAATTCGATCGGCTAAAGCGAGAATTGCAAAGGACCTGGCAGGTGTCGTCCGATCTGGAGGGTCAGTCAAAACAACGAGATTCTAACCAAGTTGTGACGAGGATAAAGTCTCTGCTATTCTTTGGAGACGACGGTCTGGAGAATCAGACGAGGGAGTTGGAATCTTTTCAGGCAGCGTCCATCTTCACAAGTCCTTCAGGATCGTCGTCCCCAAACGATATGATCAGTCTCTTGAAAACGCGGTCGCTCCAAACCCGTATGAACATACTCAAATTCTACAAACGATGGTAATTAGACCACGAATAAATGGGTTGAGTAGTGACTGCAATGTAACTGTTGCACTCAACGACGGATGGGGAGTAGCTAGCATGACAAAAGAGAATCCAATAGATTTGTTGACATCACAACTTTTATCGTAAGATGCTTGTTGGAAGTCCTGAAACTACGAATAAGAATGCGGAGCAGCATTTACAGTTAGTGAGCTCTGAAGGTGCAGAAAGGTCTGATTTAGACGACGAGACTGTCCCCGAAGAAAACAAAAGTAAAACAGAGAAAGGGACAGCCAAGAAGATTGTCATGCTCTTGGAATAAATCCCACCGCAAGGACAACAGGACAAAGACTTGCTCGTAACTACGGATAACTGGTTCTGCACCGTCTCTTGTTGGAGGCACAACTACTCGAGCACGATAAAACGGATTTTATTTGAGATAGAATCCAGTTGTAGCCCAACGATGCTAACTCGTGTTTGTTGTTCGCTTGGGCAACTTCTCCACGTCAAAGGGGACAACACAACTTACTACTAGTGTCGAAGACGGCTGTATCACACTTGCAGTTAGTACACTTACGACGTACGACAGTGCATAGTAGTCTACATATTACCTATTGCAGTATTAGGTACTACGTAGTAGTTAATAAAACTACCCAAGTCGTAAACGGTCTCTACTGTACTCTAGCTACGGTAGCTAGTAGCTTCGGTATGAGGTACCGTACTACAGTACTAGGATAATTGTAGTGCGTACGACAAACATTCAAATGAAATATTGTTAGGGTTAGTGTTCCATTATTTACTGTTAATTTCATCACGACTACTTCACAATAGCCTCTTACAACATTATGTCTCTCTCTCCCACGCGTCCCATTTCCTCTGTTTTTTTGTTCATTCATCAGATAAGTAGATACTCCATTGGGTCAAGTTAACAGTCATTGTCCCAACAAAATAAATTAAATGTTTGAACCCGAACAGTCATGATTTGATGTTGGGCACTATTTCCCTCCATACGACCACCACTTAGTCCACTACTGTAGAGAGAGCTACCTACCGGTAGTAGTATGATAGACAATGCTACTGTGTGTTTTCTAAATCTCAGGCCCTGCAGCAGCAACTCGTCGCGAATACTACCGGTATTCCGAGTCTTTCGAGAGAATCGCGTACGTTTGCAATTTTCTCTTGAATAGCTTGCTCATCATGATTCCACACACCAAGCTGATGCCTCACCCCACTCTCATCATTACAGTTTCCAAAAAAAATTGTGAAGGGAGCAGGTAATATATTTTCAAGAGTTCATAAAAGCACGCTTTTATCGGAAAAAGTCTGGAAGTAATCCCAGATCGTACTTCGTTTCTAGCGCCATCACAATGGAGCACCACAATACCTTTTCAGCGGCGTTGGAGGAGTCCATAAAGGCGCGGCAAACGGCAGGAAATCGTGCAAAGACTGTTACTTTTGTAGTTGCTGCAGTTCAAGTCCATGAGATTCCATCCATAAATGACTATTCGAAAGAGGAACGAAACAAAACTTGGTTCTCCCGTCTCGAATTCAGTGAAATCAAAACTTCGCACAAGGAGTTGATTCGCCGCCTGTCCAACCGCGAATACATCCCCGACACGGAGGATTGTTCCGTTCGCGGTTTGGAGGGACGATCTCAAGCCAATTCCAAAAATCGTCAAAACATCATCATGGCTGGCATTTTGGCGGTTCTCAATGAACAAGATATCCAAAAGATAGAAGGTAGGAACGATCCTGAGGCGTTAGCGATCATCTATCGGCAATATTCATACCATTCGTTGCAGGCGGCTTCCATCATGGGACGAAGAGACGAAGCCGATATTGCCGAGTATACGGCTGGACACGCCTGTAGACCGCCGCAACATTTTTCACCGCATCACTTCAGTCATGGTCCAGGTGATGCAACACAACAAGAGTCACAGAGCTCCTCTCAACCACTGCAAACACCTGTTGGAGTTAAACTAAATATTGGATTGCAATCAAACAACCGGAGGGTGGCGAAAGGAGGAGGTGGAGGGCCGGCAGTGTTACGAAGGCCTGTAAAAGCTCCGGGGAGGACTGAATCTATAATCCAACGGAGAGCAACAGCGGCGTGAAGTTTGGAGCGAAGTACCGTAATTTTGCCCCAATAGTCCAATTTCGATAACCCTTTTCATAAAATAATACGCCCTGTTCTGGGATTTTTGAAATTTTCACAAAGGACTTGTATTCACACATCATAGAAGACAATGTTTCATCCTCCTCGGATCGCTTCTAGCCGTTCGTGGAAACTGCTGCAAACATGTTGTTGGGACTCGACATCTTTCTTTTCGTGTCAAACTTTGCAGTCCCAACAGACGCAAGTTGCTGTATGCAGCTGCGATTCGGATGACACGAAGTAGCGTTCGTATCTACTATGTTGTGTACCCACCGGGAGCACACTAATTCTAAAATGTTACAATTAATTTTTGTTGCCCTCTCCTTCTTCTTCAATCACGTCTTCCAGTTGGTCTTGGCTTTCTGCCATCATGGATTGTTCCATTTGCGATGCCAAATGCGCCGCAACTTTTTCGCGCTTGCGCTCTCCCAACACTTGTTTGATGGCACCCATGCTCTTTTGGACCTTATACATTCGCTCCGGTTGCGGGAACATTAATTGACGCCGTCGTGACAATTGCTGCTCTGTCAAGAGCATGTTTCGTTCTTTGTAGAGTACATACCACAGCTTGTGCAGGTCTTGGTAGGACTTGCGCCGGAGTTCTTTGGCAGACCACGATCGTCCGACCGGTTCGTTGGACCGAGTTTGTCGATCTACGGGATCTCGAAACGCATCCAGGGGATTGGGGGCGTATTTGGACGAAAAGAATCGTGCCGAATTTGTAAGAGTATTGTTGTATTGTTGTGGTCGATACACTGGAAGGCTATCACACTGCGCTCTTGAGGATAGATCGACAGATGTGATACTAGCAGCAACTGAGTACCACTTTCGCCCGATTGAGACGCTGCAGTCAACGGCTCCCCTTGCCACTCTCATACTTTTCATACTACAAGCGAACATTTTGTATAGTTTTGTGATAGGTATCGTTTTGTGATAGGTGCAAGAGCAAGAATCTGCTAAATCCAAAAGAGACAAAAAAAAGAGGGCGTTCAGGGATGAATGACGGCGAGTGCACGAGATACAAAAATTGAACATTATTTTTTTGTCACAGCAGCAACACGAATTAGCAAAACAAAATCCTGACTAGTGCTGTGTGGGTACAGAATCTGCTACTCTTCTACCACGCATTTCTTGTCACAGTGTTCGGTTGGCAGGCAAGAACCGAAACAGCACCGATTTACAAGGAAAAATGAAGTAGAAACAGAAACGTTGCGTCCGGAATGGAACAGGTAGGTAGCATTCGTTGCCTGAATGTACCGGGAAAAGGACGTGACACAGAAAAATCCATCACTCGAGTGGCTGGTGCGTCGTCACTTACCCCGTTATTTGCTGAAGACTTCACCGTTGTCCAACAGCACCTCGAGGTGTGCGTCTACGACTATGTTGGGTTCAACCACTTTATGTTATGATGTTGTTGTGATGGTGAGTTGGGAGTTGTTGGGTGAGTGTTGGCTTCCACTACTATTTGACTCGACTCGACTCGACTCGACTCATTTTATTTTATTTTTTGTCGGACCAGGTGGTTCATTGTCTGTCCATCACCCTTCCAGAGCTGGAAGGGGCCAATAAAAATTCGATGAATCTCAAGGACCTCAAAGTAATGTAGAGAATTCGAAAATTCTTACAGTTATATTTAGTTTTCTTTGACGCCTTGGTCTTTCTTGAAAAATCTCTCATGTTTTTCGTTCCTGACGATCCGTGATGATGATCATGTGAAGTATCAATTATCATGAGATGTTGTTCCACAACCGGTGTTTCATTCGTGTTTAGTACTGCATTATAGCTTGCAAGTCATGCCGTCAGAGACACAACTATCCAATACGAAGAGAAAGAAGCAATAGAAAGTGGAAGATCTGGCTTACGATCATCTTCTGCAGTCTCCAGAAGAAGCGCTGCATCGACGACGCAATCCACCACAACAACCAAGCGACTTTGCCCCACTGGAACGGAACAACATGACAACCGTACACCGTGACGAGGACGACCATGACGATGACATCCATCGTGACTTAGACAGTGATGGCGATGGAAACTCTCCCTTGAATACTTCCACGCACTTGCAACAGCAACAACCAAGTAGCGAGACGCCTCTTCCGTTGCACCAAACCAACGTGCCTCGAGTGTGTTGTGCCATTTTGGCCAGCATCACTACCGGCGGGACGACCTACGCCTTTGGTTTGTACGGCGATGCTCTCAAAAAGTCGCTTCACTTGACCCAATCGCAACTCGATACCATTTCGGCCGTATTTTTCAGTGCCGGTTTGCTCAGCTTTATTCCCGGAGGCTTTGCCGACAAGTACGGCACTCGATTGGGCATTTCTATTGGTGGCGTCACGGGAGCGTTGGCGCTGCTCTCCTTTTGGGTCGTAGCAAAAGGATGGATTCCATTCTTGTCCAATGATCCGGAGATTGTTGTCATGGTCCTGTCGACACTTAGTGTGGGAATTTTTTTGTCGTGTGCATTGGTGACGGGCTCAGTATTTAAAATCATAAGCTGTCAGTGTGGTCCTGGATCCAAAGGAAGCGCAGTTGGAGTGGCAAAGGGATTTGTCGGATTAGGAGTAAGTGCGAGAGGGAAGAATGAGGAACATAGCCGAACAACTTTTTGAGTTCTGACAACTGATCTGATTCTCCTCCCTCTCTTGTTCTTCTCCAGAGCGGAGCTTACGCTTGTATTTTCGAATCCATACGTCAACCCTACATGACCGAACTCGACTTTTTGCCCATGTGTGCCTTTTTTTTTATTGTAGCCGCCAGTATTCCTAGTTGGTTTATCTTGCCGAGCAAGGAACACGAGACGTTAGTACCGGACGTCTTGACACCCTTGCACTTTCGGCTCATGTATGCCTCCTTGATGGTGTTAGCCATGTTGATTATCGGTAATGCTTTGGGACAGCTTCATGGAGATAAAACTGCCAAGTCCAACGATGCTGCTCATTCGAACTATTTCATGGCGCTACTTATTCTGACGGCTTGGTGGGGACCGATTGTGGCACAAGCGTTTCTTCCGCAAAAGAACGATCCGCGTAGTCCAATGGCCCTTAGGACAGAACAAGACTCAAATGATGAGGAAGACGAGGAAGAGACGCTTCTTAATTATGATGGCGATGACGGCAACACAAATGATCGCATAAATCACTCTCAAAGCGAAATGAGCACAGGCATCGCCATGGAGCCCATTTTGCCCTCTCGTTTAGAGGCAATGTCAGACGATGAATTTGTGGACGAAGAGGAAGCTGAATACGATACTCCGCAACAGCAACAAAGACACGACAGTACTTTTGAACCTGTAAATGACAAGAATTTGATGCAAATGCTTTCAACGTCCTCCGCTTGGATGATGCTTTGGTCGGCAACAATATTGGCAGGTGGAGGAACTGTCGAGACCAACAATCTTGGGCAGATGGTTGAGTCCTTGGGATTTTCAAAGGTCGTCGTGCCAGCAACATTGGCACTTTTTTCTGTCGCTCAGTCGGGTGGTAGAGTCATTACCGGTGCTATTTCGGAATCTGCATTGAACTACAATACCCGACGTTGTTGCATCGATAAAGGCATCCCGAGGCCATTTTTCTTTGTCGTAGCTAGTTTTGCAGCAGTATTATCACACGCGATGTTGGCAACGGCTACCGAAGAAGTCTATTTCGTATTTGGTGTAACACTGTCAGGGATTGCCTTCGGTATGATTTGGCCTCTGCTGGTGCTCTGCGTGGGTGAAATTTACGGCACTGCCCATGTCGGTGCCAATTACATGTTTTACGACGGTGTCACTTCAGCGGGAGGGACTTTCTTGCTTTCTAAAGTCGTAGCCCAAGAGGTGTACGAGGGCCACATTGACCCCAATGGTAGTTCCAGTACGACATGCTACGGCCAAGCTTGCTTTCGAGAGACACATGTGGTGATTGTCATTCTATCTTTGACATGTATCGTGACGAGTGCCATGCTGCAGTACAAGACAAGAAATGTTTACAACAAAACTGGATCTCAACGTTAAAATTAAGGGAAAGATTCGTAGCCGAATACTATTTCCGAAGCTCCATCGTCCTTGGCGATGGATATTCGGTTCTCATTATGTGCGGCCGTTGTTTGGCATAGGTCGATAGTAGCACACCAGCTAAGATAAGTAGGGAACTGATGGCATGAGTTCTCGAGAATTGTTTGGGGTAGAAAAAGTATGACAAAATCACCGTAACCATTTTTCGCAACGTCGCCACACCTACTGCCACAACTGACCCCGACGCTTGAATGAGTCTCGTATAAGCAGAGACAGCTGCCGCCAAAGACATTCCAATCACGGTCAAAGAGCATAAGAGGCTTGGTTTCACCAGTGCCACGCGAAGGGCCTCGACCAGAACTCCCGTCATTGCCATATAGATCAAGATGCCAATGCCCCCGACAAAATTGGCATTGGTCATCAGGGTCGATGCCGAGACTCCCAAGCCGCCTGGTGGAAAAATAGACTGTTGTATTCGGTGCAGCCGTTGTTTCCATGTAGTTGCCGCCGTTGTAGTTGTAGCAGCTGTAGCATGGTCGTGGTGGCTGCAAGTGGGCGCCATGAGACGTTGTTGAATATTCGGTGTGAAGGCATCACACACGACACTGGTACCAAGCAGGAACATTCCCCAAAAGGATTCCCCTTCATGACTGCTGACACTGATGTTAGACTCTCCAAAGCCATATCCTGCGGCTCCCGCGCATAACAGCGTCGCTGCCAGATATTCGAGACGACCATAGCGTTGGCCATGCGTTTGTTGTAACAATGTCGCCATAATCATGGTCGGAATCAGCTTGGTAGATTTGAGTATCACTTTGGTAGGATAGCTGACGTAGCGTATGGACATGGTGGCAAGTCCACTCGATCCAAAGACAAAGAGACTTAGCAAGAGATACGGTAGCATGGCTGATGGTGTCTTGGGGATTTCTTTCAGGGTGGCTCCGTTGGAATGCAATACAGGCAATAGAAAGCAACAAACGAATTGAAAGAGTGTCACGGCAAAGGCCAGTCCGGAAAAGTCATGGAACGCCTTTTGAGTTCCTTCTAACGTTAATTCCATGATGACCATACACGTAAAGAAGGTCCAAACATAACCAAATACTGCCGCATTCGAAGCGATGGGTTTCCGACTTGGCGGTGTCGACGACTGTGATGCTGTAGTGAGGGGAAGCGTTGATTCATCTTTGGATGACATTGCCATCTTGTTGGTTTCTGAAACAGAAATACTGCGTTATTTTAGACGATCGGGCCAAATCGGCAGACAGAGAGCTAATAAACATCATCGTCGTCGATTTCTTATTTTTATTCACATCCTTGAGAGAGAGAAGGTGTCTACTAGCTAGTAGAAGGGGATAAAATAAAGGGGATAAAGTATCCTTCCATTATTGGATCCCCCAATTTTGTTTTTGGCGCGTTGCAGCGTAAGGTGAGCTACGACCTCCGACAAAAGCGCAAGACGACATTCTCTTTGGCGACGAACGGAGTGGGTCGTGGTGGTGCCGCTCCGAATGATGCCAACAACGACATCTTGACATCAGTCGTTCTTTTGTTTTTTTGCTTCTGGTCCTTCCGTATTTTTATTGCTACGTCGTCCATACATACGTAGTAAACACTACGGAGTAGTAGTAAAGCACTGTTAGAATTACCTAATGCTTGAGTACTTCGTAGTACCGGTACTACTGTAGTACGGCGTATCATAGTAGTATTTCAATGGATTGAATTGCTATAGGTGATTACTACAAGTCGTAACTGTAAGTCGTATTCAGCAGCTTCCTGGAACAATCAAATCGTGTCTACTACCATATATGCTTGGTGTTTTAATTGTTTTCAGTAGTAGGTCTAGTACTAGTGACAGGAAAGAAAGTGCTTTTCAGTTGCCTTGCTACTTTAATCAGGGTAACGGGGTTGTGTTTCAACAAGCTCTCTCGGACGCACCTCTCGAGGTGTGGATACCACGACCAAATCAAGAAGTATGAAAAACTCTTCTTTGGACCTCATCACCTCCCAATCGGTGCGATCCGGATTCTAACCTACAGAGTGGCGTACTCAAACAGTAACCAAGAGCAAAATTTTTATAGTTTTACATTTTACATCTTTGTTGTTATGCCAGTGTAGTGTAAGAGGATAATGAGACATCTCTTTTTCCGTTCTCTGTAAGAATGATAGTAGTTGTACATAGTATTGAGATATTCCATTCTCATCGTTGCAGTTTATAGTGTATATTCCGATGACTCCCTCCAATTCCTAGGCAGCTGCCACCTCTACCTTTGGCTTGGTAGCACAACTAGCTAGGGCTGCTTGTTGTTCTTCATTTTGCTGCCTGTGCGCAAGCTTCATTCGTTTTTGATATTCCCGTTGTACATGCACCGGATGCACATGCTCACCGGTGCGAGGATGAACGTACATGTCATCTTCTTCTAGTACGGTCCTCCAATCCCATCCCTCGGCGGTGTATTCAATGGAATTGCGTCTGGCATTTTCAGATATTTCCGAAAGAGAGGCCCACAAATTCTTCTTAATGTCTTCCGGATACTGCTTTCGGGATGGTATCCGCATAACTTGGACCTTGTGATAGAAAGAGACATTGTTGGATGGTACAGGACGAGGTGGTGTTACCGCCTTGGGTCGCACCATGAGTGTGTTGGAGGGAGGAGGAGTGAACGAGGCTGGGACGGTTTCATCATTGTAATCATTCTGGTTGTGATGAAGAATGATCTTGATTCGTTTCCCGGCCGAAGAGGGACATGATAAGATAGTTGTGTTGTTCCTGCTGTTATTGACACGAGAAGTAATCAGTCGCAGAGGAGACGATGAAGGCTTGGAATACTTCATGTGCCGTCTCAAGATAGAATGCGGCCTGGTGGCAACGCGACTTGATGCACTCTTGCTATAGAGAGAAAAGCAACGTGAACCAGCATTTGGAGATGATTGATGATGGTCCCGAATAGTGATAGTAAGAGGGTGTTGTGTTCTGCTTCGTTTATCAATAGCCATGGTGAAAGTTCTTCTTGTTGTTGTTTGGAAGAAGTAAGCAGGTGTGTAAAATTAAAAAGTACCACTCTGAACTCTGCCGATGAAAAATGAAAAAATAAGTGATATTTTTCGGAGTTGGGAAAATGAGAGGAGGAAAATGTGAGGCAGAGGTCTTCAACGGCTGAGCCGAAAAAGGGATCGTGTGTCTGGTTGCACAATTTCGATTTGCACGCCGGCCGTGATTCGTGTGAGTGCCCAAGAATGAAGTTGGCATGGCTTTCTGGGATATGCTTTTTCCGTTCAGGAGATATGGGAGGGTCAAGATGCCACGGTTGGAAGCGATTTTCTGAATAAAAGAAATGGCAGGGAGGTTAGTCCTTACGTTAATTACTCGCAATAATCATTTTAACTAATTACGACGGACTTTTGTACAAGCGACGAGTACCGTAGTACTGAATAGCGGTACCATACGCAAAAGCAAGGTTTACGGTTTACGACGATCCGAGTACGATTTCAGATCTCTAATCTACGATCAGTTTTTCATCAAAATTAGGGGTGATGGGCATTCTCTGTACGTCAGCCGTGTTTTGTTTGCTCCTGACCAATCGACCCGACTTCGAGATCTCTTGTGATTATTTTGAATCATTATTTTAGCTTTGAACATCCTTTTATGGTAGCCGCTCCTTCCGACTCCTACAAATAATTGTTCTGTTGGTATAGTATCACCATCCTTCACTGTCGAGTTTACCGCAGCCAAATTGAAACGGACCATGGGAGAACGCAAAGCACACACACAAAAGGCTGGATCGAGAGCCAAGACAGCTGCAGCTGCCAAGAAGACTGTCCTTGCCACGTCGAAGAAACCAACTCCCACAAGAAAGAAAAAAGACGAGGATTTGCCGCCGCCACCACCACCCGCCGAGACATCTTCTTCGTCTGCAGACAGTGATGGCTCAAACAGTGATAGTGAAGAAGAACAAATGTTAACAAAGAAGTCGACATCGCAGAAACGAAATAAGACGATAGACAACAACAAAGAGAGTAGCAGCAGTGGTGATGACAATGACGACGAATCTTCGGAAGATGAGGATTCGAGTGATGAGGAAGATCAGGAAACTAAACCCACCAAGGGTAAATTCTTTTCCGATGAAAACGCTGCATGGCTCAAACCCAAAGAGAACAAACAGCCAAAAAAGAAGCAGTCCTTGATTGAATCTGATGATGAGGACGATGACGATGAGTTCGGTGGGGGTGACAACAACGACGAACTCATGGAGAACGATGAGGATGAAGAGGATGAGGATGAAGAAGAATTGGAGGTCGAACGCCAGTCACGCTTGTTAGATGCTCGTCACCGGCAAGAAGCTGAAGAAGCCGAAGAGGAATTGCGCGAAACAGTGGCCACTCACACTGCAATGTACATTTTGCCGACTAGAGAAGAACTCGAACGGGATGTGGATCGGGTAGTACCACCATCTGAGCTCAAGTCGCACATAGAATCAATCCTCGAAGTTTTGGCTGATTTCAATCAACGGCGAGAGCCGGGACGATCCCGCAAGGAATATGTCGATCAACTGGGATTGTTCATTGCTGAGTTATACGGATATCTCCCTGAGCTGATTGAATATTTTTTGACCATGTTTAGTCCTTCGGAAGCGCTCGAGTTTATTGAGTATTCTGACAAGCCGCGGCCCATGGTCATTCGTACCAACACACTCAAGACGCGTAGAAAGGATCTGGCCTTGGCCTTGATCAAGAGAGGTGTATCTTTGGATCCCCTGGCGAGCTGGTCCAAGGTGGGGCTCAAGATCTCCGAAAGTCCGGTCCCCATTGGCGCCACACCTGAGTACTTGAGTGGCCATTACATGCTACAAAGTGCTGCTTCAATGTGTCCCGTCTTGGCATTGGCGCCGCAACCCAAGGAACGTGTTCTAGACATGTCGGCAGCGCCGGGAGGCAAGACGTCGTATTTAGCCCAGTTGATGAGAAACACTGGGGTCATTTTCGCCAACGATCTCCGACCCGATCGTCAAAAGGCGACGGTCGCCAACATGCACAGGTTGGGAGTCAAGAATGTTGTCACCTGCACCCACGATGGACGCAAGCTCCCTCGCTTGTTTTCCAATTACAAATTCGATCGTGTCCTATTAGATGCCCCCTGTTCGGGGTTGGGTGTCATTAGTCGTGATCCCAGCTGTAAAGTTCAACGAACGATTGCCGATGTCAAAAAGACGGCGCACCTTCAAAAGGAATTGTTGTTGGCAGCCATTGACGTTCTCAACCACAAGAGCAAAACGGGAGGAATCATGGTGTACTCCACTTGCAGCGTCAGTGTCTTTGAGAACGAAGAAGTAGTGGATTATGCTTTGAAAAAGCGTGACATCAAGATCATTGAGACGGAGCTGGATTTTGGCACTCCTGGATTCACGCGGTACCAGCAACAACGCTTCCATCCTTCAATGGCCAAGACCAGACGGTTTTATCCACATGTCCACAACATGGACGGCTTTTTTGTGGCTAGAATTCAAAAACTAAGTGACAAGATCAAAGGCGAGGACGATACATCCAATACAAAGCAATTAAAGGAGGAAGGTGAAATGGAGAAGACTGAGCCTGAAAAGGAAACAACTAAGGTTACTTCCAAGGGTAAAGGAAAGAAACGTAAGGAACGATCGAAGCAGCCTCTTGATGTAGCGGAGCCAAAGAAAGCAAAGAAAGAAAAAGTGTCGGTCCCTCCCACTTCCAAGGCAGAAACCAAGAAGAAAGTGGAAAAGAACACCAAAAGTGCCAAGATGACCAAACCTCGAAGAAGGAAAGTAGAAGCGTAGTTGGAAGTGCTGTGTGGGATACTACTACTTACTACCTATGAAGTCGCATTTCGAACATCATTTTTGTATCAAGAAGTCGGTCCTGAAAGTATACTACTACTGGAATACTGGAATATGGTACTACGGTAGGTACCGGACTGTCGTAGGCCGTAAGCAATTAACTACTACGTACCTAACTACCGTACCGTACCTACGGAAACTGTAAGCGAGGGTACTTTTGTACCGTACTACTACATACGACGTATGATGGGTATTTTTTAATAGTCGATTGGGTCAGGTCTGAAAATCCTACTGACTTTTCCCGCCTATGACGTTGATCACCGCATGACGCTCCGGACTCTGCAGGCCCAGGATATCCGGTAGCACAAGTAACAGTACCATCAATAATCATGAAACGGCAACACCATGAGATCAGTAACAACAACAGTGCCGTCTCTTCTCCTCCATGTTGGTGGTACCAGATAAGCGACGAGATTCGATCGCAGGGAGGTCATGTCGCCGATTGTCTTGAGTTCGATGACACGCGGCGAGAAATTGTTATCAATCACACGGTCAAGCCAGAGACTCTTTTGTTTGAAATCCCAGCCACAAGCATGATCTCCAAGGAAAAGGCACTAAAATTATGCCCCTGGTTGAAGGACGTTAAAGAAAGCGATGCAGTCAAGTTTAACAACTCAACGACGGACCTTATTCTTGCCACGGCCATGGCAGCTTTTCCTGGCTTGCTCTACTTGCAAACACTTCCGGAATCAGCGTCCTTTGACGCCCTTCCCCGAAGATGGCATGACAATGTCGTTCGAGACTTGCTGGGTAGTACGTCCATTTATGGTCACGTTCAAGCGGCCAAGTCTGGGACAAAACAAGACTACGAGCGGCTCAAGGGGATATTCCAAAACCAGCATCAGGGGTCGTCGTCTTCGTTTCCATCCTTTCCAAAATTCGATGACATGTTGGCTGCAGTCACGTCTCGAGCCTTTCAAATTGGGAATATAGAACGTGATGTGGCATTAGTACCACTGTTGGACTTGTGCAATCATTCGCGTGGCAAGGACATGAAACGCAATGTGTCATATCAAATTGTTGGAAGTGATGTAGAAGACGAATCGCCGCAACGAATGGTGGTGCGGTCGGTCGCGACATTGCAGCCAGGTGACACACTCACACTGACGTATGGTGCACTAGGAAACTCACAACTCCTCTTGAACTATGGTTTTTGTATCGCCAACAATGTGGAACCGGATGGGAGCTCTAACGATGTTCTCGAGTTGGTTATTGAAGTGGATGGTCAGGTTGTCATGGTTCCCTTGCGAGCAGGACCGAAATCCTACTCGTATGGATGTTTTACCAAGGCAGTAGATGTATTTCGGAGCAAAATGATCGTCCAGGATATCAATGACGCTCACGATGCCTATGATGAAGATGATGATCTCGAACGTTTTCTGAACGAAACTAGAGGACATGACAATGAGGAGCACAACAATGATTCAGTTGGTGGCTTCAATACCATATATGACCCGGAAGGGTGGAAAGATGATGGTAATTTCAACGAGAAAGGCTTGGGCAGTAATGACATAAAGGAGGAGCTACATACATTGATCAACCTTCGACAAGAGTTGGTTAAGCGATTGAAAGCTCTTGAAACCGCGGGTTGCGACGATCCAATCTCAGTTTCCACCGAATCAAATCCAGCAGCCTATGCAGCTATTTTGCGCCATTCGGAACGCCGTACAATTTATTTCTTTGCTCGAGCTGTGGAAAAAGTTTGCCAGAAGCTCTCTGCGAATGACGAGACCAAGAACGACGAGTTGCGTTTCTCCACATCGACAGAAGACTTTCAGCTGATCGAGGAACAAACAACCGAGCTCTCGAATGTGTACCTTGTACTTAGAAAGGGAATAATGTAACTATGTTTTTTTTCATGCTAACCTACCCTAATAGCAAAGGAGTTCAGTGGGTGGATTGACAGTGAACACATTCAGATCCGTGATTCATTCGACAGAAATAATCGTCCGAATCCATTATGACGTCACGGGGAAATCCGACGACATCATGCGAGTACGTATCATACATAGTAGATGATGGTAATAAAGATCCAATGGTGTGGGTGGCCAAAAAGGTTCGACCACATCCGCCCGTGCAAACAGATAACTTCGAAGTATAAAATTAAACTGCAATCCGAACCAAGGGTGTCCGTCTAGCCACTCGACTTGGGCGTGAGGGATAGAAGAATCCATTTGTGGAGACGTTGTTCCACAATTCGAGAGATCGAGTTTGGCGAACTACTGGTTTTACAGCGTCGTTCAAGAGTTCAAAGCACCAAATTCGCGTTTGACGTCCAAAGCGAAGGTCAAGATGATGGAAATCGCAAGAGGGGATGCCATCTTTTGGGCGACCTCTTGCGTCTCTACTGTCTTTATTCTGCTGTTGCTTCTGAGACAACGAACAAAATGGGTGCTGGAAAGGTGCGGTTTGCCGACTGTCTTTTGGAGGCCTCGCTTCATGTCCTATCGTCCGTTCGAGGAGGATCAAAAGCTTGCCTCGACCACAATCACCAGAATGCTGCCCCGGATGCAACGTCTACAAGGTCCCTATGGAATGTACGGGACCGTATACGGAATATCGACGCCTGTTGTACACGTCGCACATCCCATCCCAGCAAAAGCCATTTTGAATGGCGTCATGCAGGTAGCTTCCGAGTCGTCTTCACGGCGCCGTCGCAACAGTCTCCCTGTCACACACTTGACGGGTGCATCCAAAGCCCCCGCATACAATCATTTCAAAAATTTCTGTGGAGATGGCGTCTTCACGGCGGATGGGGACGATTGGAAGGCCAAACGGGCGGCCGTGATGCACAATCTTCTCAAGGGAACCGAATTGTCCCAGCGATTGGAACAAGAAGCGAATCATGCCGCGAACGTTTTTATAGATCAAATCCATGCATTACAAAAAAGTACGCAAGATTGTCACGAGGATAATTCGAGTGTACTGGTCTCCAATATCGTGCCACTACTACAAAGAGCCACGGTTGGTCTGATTTATCGTTATATCACCCACGACGATCCAGACTGGGAGCCTCCTCGCGCTGTCAGATTTTCTGACGCATATAGGAGCAGTGATGGCGAAGAGGCTGATACCGAGTCTCTATCTGTCGCTTCGTCTTCGGTAGACGAAGAATCAGACAGAATCGAAAATGAATCTCTGCTCGTTTCCTACCTTAAATCGATCGTGAGAATACGGATGATTATTCTGGCACAATCTCGGTCCATTTGGTTCGTTTTACCGCGGTGGTGTTACCGCTACTTCTCTTCCCTCTATCGCGATGAAGAAATCACCTTGGGTCCCATCCGCGAATTTGCTCGGCGAGCCTGCGATAAGGCGAAGCCCCAGTCGCCGTTGCACCGGCTATCGCATTGCGAGGGGCCCTACCGAGAAAAAAGTGCAACCCCTTCTTCACTCAGCAGGAAGGACGTCATCAACAAGAATCTTCTGGACGAAGCCATTACACTCTTGTTTGCCGGTCAAGATACCAGCGCAGCAACACTGTCTTGGACGCTTCACTTGTTGAGCCTCCATCCCGAGATACAAGAAAAGCTGGCATTGGAAGTCCAAGGAGTCTTGATAGAACACACGAGGGACCAAAGTTTCAACGACAACCATCCTCCTCTTTTCACAAAAAAGATGATTTCGAAAATGCCATATTTGGATGCAGTCATCAAAGAATCTATGCGGTTGTATCCGGTGGCGCCCTTTGTTGTTCGTCGCTTGATGGAAACAATAGAGATACCACAGTACAAAGAGAATGCTCGCGTCTCCATTCCATCAGGCTCCGTAGCATGCATTTGGATCTATGGTCTGCATCGGAATCCCAAATTTTGGCACCGGCCTGATGATTTTGTCCCAGAGCGATGGTTGAATGCCGAGTTGAAGGATCTGGGACAGACCAGTGGAGCTTACATGCCTTTTGCATCGGGTCCTCGTAATTGCTTGGGGCAACCATTGGCGCATGTGATTTTGCGAACGCTCTTGTCCAAGCTGTTGTACATGTATGAGTTTATAGAGCCAAAGTTGATGCTGAGTGGGGACAATGCACATGAACTTCGAAAGGATATGCAAGCAGGCTTCACTGTCCTACCGACAGGTGGTGTTGAACTGTTGGTAAAACAAAGAGACGTCAAAGTAAAATCTAGCTAGTAATGTAAAGATTTCACCAGAGAGGAAGTATCTTAAAAGTCCATGGGATCATTTCAAGTGCTTTTTTAGTAGAGATCGTATCCTCATCTTCCATGACAGTGCCTTGAAGGACCCCATGAGCACAGGTGACACGAAGTTTGAAATGTGAATCAATTTCTGTATCATTTTCTTCCAAGCAGTAAGATCAACATGCTTTATCAATGTTCAAATTAAATTGACATTAAAGCAAGACACTGTAAGGAGATAACAGAAGGAAGTCTGCAGTATCATATGGATGACATATTGCATTTTATTTATCAGCAAGATAACCTTCTATCTTCTTGGAGGTCCCAACATTTGCCCTATTTTTCTCGGCTTCACTCCCTTCTCCCTGCTCCACTAGCTAGGACTTGGCTAAGCTATCAAACAAGATCGTACTATTGAGTGTAGAGTACGACTTAGTATACAGAACAACGATAACATAACACTTCTTCTACTCTAGGAAGTGAACAATGAAAAATTGATACCCTACAGTAGTACTCCGAGTAGGAGTGATGAAGAAGGGTATGTTGCTCCTACCGGTACTGGTATGATATGTACTAGGTAAGAAGGGTCCAGTCCGTAGAATTTCCCTCCACGACTGTACTACGTATCATACATGCAGGACGGTTTCATAGTACCGGTACGTACTCGTAGGTTTAGACGACGTACAGGTACCTGGTATGGTATTACGGAACGTATGATACCGGCAGTTGCTTGTGATGAAAACATTACCGTATTACTCCGGGAGTAGGTAGTCTACCGGTATGAAGCCCGTAATGCGTGTATTGTATTGACAGTAACATTTTAAAACACATGGGTTCCACTTGGAAGACATTCGACTCACTGACGTCGGATCGCGTTCGACTTCAACCTTTGTGTGGTCCTTGTGCGTGCCTCTCTGCGCGAGCTTCCCTTCAAACGAAAAACGGTTGTTCGTTTCTTGACATCAATCTTTCGACAACGGGAGAGTAGAGTGATGTTGTCGTCACCTCTCGATCCTTTTGATGAACAGTCGCCACAAACGATCACTACCGGTAATTGCTTGCTCGTGATCCTCCAGCGAGAAGAAACAAGCCATTGCTGCAGCTTTCTGAAACCATAATATCCTGCTGTCATTGTACAGAAGCTTCTCATTGACCACAATTTATTGACTGCTCCATCAGTGTTGCATCATCTTTTCTCAATTGTGACGTCCATCTACTTTTTACTATTCCAGTACTAATAATTAATCCTCATTATGGGAAAGAAAGCCAAGTCTTCCAAAGGAGCTCTGCGAGCCAAGGAACGGAAACTCGACAAATCCACTTTGCCTCCTCCACCCAAGCCTGTTACGGACGAAGTAAGTTTGGTTGGATTGGTTCCTCCTGGACACGTCATTTGTGCCCCACACGGAATCATCTCTTGAGGCGGACGTCTCACTGTGACTTTGGGTATGTTGTCGGCTTTTCTCACTCATCCATTGCCCGTAAACACAAATGATGTTCTGTATCTTCAGGTCGGTTCTGCCAAACTGCTGGACGAACCATCTTTGCCGGGATCTGGATACAAAGCTTTGAACCAAGAAGGTTACGATGATGGCGGTGTGGCCGATCTGACCCTGGTGATTGATTTGGACGATAGTGTGTTGCGCCGTAAACGTGGAGAGACCGATTATTTCCAAGCTCTCAAGGCTGATTTGTTGCCCCGTGTGACTAAGGGATCCTTGGCACATTTGCCACGTCGAGAGCAAAAGATTAAACTGGCCAAACTTCTCTTTTCGGACGAAGAGCATGACGAAGACAAGAACCCTTCAGAAGTTTGGCAAGATACCGTTGATGGCAACGAGGACGCGGCAACGAAGAAACTACGACAAGAGCGTTTGGCGTCGGCTCGGATGGCTTTGAGCCTCAGTAGCGTCCTGAGGGAACCAGCTTGTGCTTCTTTGAGTCTTTCGGAGATTAGCAAGCGTCGTTTGAGTTTGTATGGAAAGGAAGGTGCCGAAGATGCCCTTCGTTGCGCCGACAAGGCCATTGAAATCGCAGGTCCAGGATTCTGGGATCGTGACGAGATTGAAATCGAGGTACGCACAATATTCAAACAACTGTTCATATGACTCGCAAGTGCAAGTGCTTGTTCCAGTGTATACTGGCATTGGCAACCAAACAACTGGTCTTATTTGTCATTATTCGCATTGCCTTTCTCGTGACTTTCTAGGCCGAAGAAAGCCCAAAGATCGATGAAAAGTATGAAAAGAATGCTACAGCGCCTGGCTTGAGCAACGAAGTTTCGTTGAAGTTGCAACCTGTCCGCGTGTCCCAGCTTTGTTTGAGATCAGCCTATTTGCATCGTGGAAATGCCTTGGCGGCGCTCGGTCGTGAGGATGAAGCGAGAGAGACTTACCAAAAAGTGTTGCCCATGTTGGAGGCAGAACCTCGTTGTGGTCGTTTGGACTGGGAACGTTGTTCCATTTTGGTGAACATTGGCAACACCTTTAGTCGTCAAGGAGATTATGACAAGGCCAATGAGCAATACACCGCTGCCGAGAAGCTTGGACGTGATCACATCGAAGCCGACGAAGGTAACAAGGTAGATGGAATGGGCATTGCAATCGTTTCCATGCGCGCCCGTGCCTTTGCTTTGAAGAAAGCTGGACGTGAAGAGGACGGAAAGAATGTCCTGAAGGATGTCATCAAGATGCAAATCGAGTTGAATGCCGAGAATGAAAAGAAGAAGGCAGAGGAGAAAGAGGCAGAGGAGAAAGCCAGGGCAGAGAGCGCGGCCAAAGAGAATAGCAACACTGCAGCAAATCCAGCCGTGGTGGAAAACTAGAACGCTAGTTCATCCATTCAAAGCTGCGAAAGAGGAATCCAAGTTATTGTAGGACTATACTCGATATAAGAATGATACCATTGAAATACGTTAATCTGTGAATGTGAGCAAACATTCCATTTTAGTCGAGACTGAATGCTGTGGCCGAACCTCGGAACAATAACATGTACCATCCGGCCTTGTCCTCAATGGCAATACTATTCAAACACCAACTGCCCTCTTCTTGTTGTATCTACAGCATATCAAAAGCTGGAGGAGACAAAACTGGCACGCCTATGATACACTCATGGTAGCAGAACGGTCAGAGCACCAGCATTCATTTCATCGATTACACACACAAGTTTCGGTGTGACGAGGAAGATCCAGGTAGTAGAGAATTTTAGCGTAACCAACAGAGATTTTAAAAAAAAATTCTTAGTAGGAGCGTGCAGTAAGATGGGAATGTAGTTGGAACATACCCAGTGTGAAAAGATTGCTAGTTGAAAATTCATGTGAAAAATTGAAATAATTGTTTTGTTTTCTGCATGCTTTTGTGAACTCCAATCATACGGTTGCTGCCCAGTAGTCGGTCGGGACCGGTTTGGTTCCATCACTGTCCTTATCTACAATCTCCGCGTCTACTATATCTGGAGGAGATGAAGATGAGCCTGATGGAGACCCGTTGTTGGACGGTATCCCTTTGCTATCTGATATCCGGACATTGATCTCTCGCGGATATCCTCCCTGTTCTACCACGGAAAGGACCATGTTCTGAATACCATCTTGGGTCGCTACAATTCTCACCACACCACCAAGTCGAGATCCCCGTACGGACACTTGAAACTGATATTGTTGTTGTTGTGTTTGTCGTCCGTTGATGATATAAGCTGAGGAGGAAGAGGACTGAGAAATGACGGGGCCCATTTGAATGGGCGATCCCAGAGCAGTGGTGATGGCAATGTCCCCATTCAACAAGCGCTCGGCCTGCTCCAACAGTCGTCGTTGAAACATGGGGTCATTGGTCATCATCATGGTAATGGACGATCCACCTGGCATACTGTTTCGCATCATGGATCGAAATTTATCGTCAATGGACCGGTCAAACATGGTAAAAGGCGAGATCGAGCGGGACGGTGGGACCATTAGATCCAACATCATGGAGTCAATGGGACTGCGTCGTCGTCGTCGTCGTCGTTGTCGTGATACAAAGGGACTGGTTTCCATCCATTTCCTTCTTGAAGGACCAAAGGGAGACAGCATGTCGAATGGCGACGAAAACATGCGATCAAATGCGGAATCGAAGAACCTATCCCCCCAAAAGAAGTCGTCTAGTAGGAACGAACCCAATAGGGAGCTACCTGATCTTTTACGATTCCGGGCGGCTTGCTGTGGAGGACGATACGATCGTTCCTCAATTCTCACCTGCCATCCCCCAGGTCGCTGTTGAGGTTGTTCTCGGTAGAAATCTTCTTGTCGGTTGTCGTTATAGTAGTAATATTGATCGTTTTGTTCGGTTGCGTGCTGCGAACTGTAATCTTGAGGTGCTTGCTGTTGTTCCTGGTACGCATCCATCGTCGGCTGGATGGAGTTGTTGTTGTATTGATCCTGCTGTTGGGAATAGTACTCACCGGAATATTCATTATCATTATTATTTGGAGACTGTTGCGAAGGCCCGTAGTTGCCATTGTCATAATAATATTGTCCTTGCTCATCGGCCGGATAGTATTGCTGGTCGTTGAACGAGTTTTGAGCCGTTGAATCAGAGGATTGGTGTTCATTGTAATAGTTGTTGTTGTAATCTCCACTGTTGTTGTTGTTGTAACCTTCATTCCATCGTTGCTGTTGCTGGCCATTGTACCAAGAGTCGGTCGATTGGTTATTGTGAAATCCATCTCCATTCTCATTCTGCTGATAATATCCGCCTTGATTTTCGTTTTGATTCTGATAGGGCTGCTCCCCGTATCCATCTTGGCCGTTATAGTAATACGGATTATCTGTTTGTTGTTGTTGTTCTTGTTGTTGTTGCTGCTGACTGTGAATGTCGTATCCGTACTGTTCATTGTCGTTATTATTATTGTTGTTGTTATTATTGTTATGATACCACCCAGCAAAGTTTCCAGTGGAAGACAATGTTGTATGATGTTTATGGATGATGAGGCCGCGGCTGAATTCTTGAGAGCACCGACTGCTCTTGTTGGGGAGAATCCAAGCCTCCGACCGAAACACCGAAATCAGCAACAGAAGAAAACAAAAACCAATGGGGTTCCGAGGATGGCAGCAATGACAACGGCATGTCGTCAATATTATCATGGTTGTGAAAAAGATAGATGAAAAATGATAATATTATATTGATGAATAAGTTGAATGTGTTACACTTCTCTATAAAGTCCAACGTTCTGGATGGGAGCAGAGGATCATCTTCGTCGAGTCCAGTTAACGGTCGTACTCGGAGTAAATGAGACAAGACGGAAAGTGCTGTGGAGATAATATTTTATTGTTATTACAGAGGTGATGATGATGATGTTGATGTTGTATTCGAATTATTAATAATTTTTTGATTATTTTATTTTGTTCGTCACAAAAAAGAGACAAAAAGAAATCCATGACACTCTTTCTGCATGACATCATTGTCATACACTACGAGACGTACTCTAGTAGCTAGAGTACCGTACCGGTACTCACTTACAGTACCTTGTGGTAATCAAGACGATGATGTGACATGTGACATCTGGCGTGAAAACGAGAAAGGCAAGAAGAGAACATCCCATCAGCTTTATTATTTTGTGGTCCATCGAAGAAAACCCATTTCGCCGTCACACGTAATTGACGTCGTAATGGCTCCTTTAATAATACACTGTAAAGACCACTGCTACCCGTAGCTACCTACGACTATCATGCCAGGTACAGTGCGATATGACGTAGCTCTAGCTAGTAGAGGAGTTCATAGTGCTACACTCGCTACTATCTTCAACCTACTGTGTGAAAAAGCTATTCAAGTTGCTTCATGGACGCGTCCGATGGATTGATCACGAGAACATTCAAGACGTTCTGAATCCAAAATAAGCTACTAGAGTGTTCCCACTGCTGTATTGTACTGCTGGCTGCTGTGACTTTTGTCACAACACTAAAATGATAAAAAGACAGACTTGTTTGGCCTCTATAGGTCGTGTCCCGTATTTTGCTCTCTTTGCAATCCAACCCGATACAACGTTCGCCCATTTCTTTTTTGACACCGAAGGTGGCTATCATCAAAACTCGTTTCTGTTCTTCATAAAACGCATCAAAGACCATGCCAAAAACAGATCTATGATTGCTTTGCAGTGGCCAGCGTCGTTGTTCGCAGTTCGCAACAGCTGATGGAAGAAATAGGTTAGTTGTTCACACGGTTCTTTTACAAGTCGACATGGATGAATCTGTTCCGGGGTTCCGTTTTTTTTTCCCCCTTTTGCGCTGCCTGCAGAAAAATGTGAAAAGGATTGCGACCAGTGAGCAACCAGCCAGAGCTCATAGATATTTCAGTTCATAATATAATATTATGATGACATTCTTTTTTTTAAAGGCAGTATGGCACTCAGAAATGGGTAAGAAACAATAGTCAGCACCTTGGGTGTCTGAAAAAGTGTCGTGAAATACATCAGCGTGCTCCTTGCTATCCGAAACAAGTTCAGTATTTTGAATATTTTTCCCATACCATTCTAATAAGATTTCATTTCAATTTTCGTCGACTCTGAAGAGCCGCTGCAAGATCGCTTCCGAGGCCCATTCCCGCCCAGACATCCTTCGTTCCGTTGTCGGCGTCGTAGTCAAGATGATACGATTCCTTCCTGCTGGCGTTGGTTCGTGCTATGGCTCGCAAGGCGGCTAAATTAAACCCAATCTTGTCACGGGATTCCTCCAATTGGTCCTTCAACAGTCTACGAAGTTCTCGTAGAGGTACAGCAATGGTACGACTGGTAAGAATCTATGTGTCATAAGAGAAGAAGAAGAAAAAGAAAAAAAGGAAGCATAAACAATGCACTATCGTGAGGTTGCCGTTTCGAACTGAAAAAGCACTACGACGGTTTTTGTACGAGGTGTCTCCTGCGCTCTGAAATTTGGGTATATAAATAGACAACACGGTAAAAGCCAGCGTAGCGTTGCTAGCTTCAGTATGCAAAGATCTTCACTGCCGGAGAACCACTGGTTGATCAACCACAATTTGTGTATTCCTTACCTGATTTTGATGCGTCTTTACCAAAAATACGCTGATTCTCGCACAGAGCTCCACGCCGCGACCGCTCCTAAGCAAAAGAATTAAATAATATAGCAAGCGCTCCACATGCCCGAGGGGCAGCACAAGCAAGCTTTGCTCCAGCTCGGCTAGCTTGACGGATTTCAAAACCCATAGAACATATTGGGAGGGCTCCAAACCCAGCATCAAAAGATTGGGAGATCGATCCTTCCCTGGGTTCTTCTTGCGCCATGCTGCAATCTCTTTGGTTTCTTGATCGGCTCTTTCCAAAGCTTCCATGATGCGATCACCAGAGGCGACACTCAGGACACTGCGCTTGACGGCTGCCTCGCTCTGTGGTTCGTTTTCTCCCTCGTCTCCTTCCTCGTATTCTTCTCCTTTTCGTTTTAACAGCTTTCCGGTCTCTTCACCGTCACGACCAACGCCGTCAAACATTCGCTCCAACTCTCTTTCGCGCTCCTCCTCAAGAAAAACGATGTCCTTGGTCCGTTCCCATACGCGAATTTGGCGGTCCATACCCGCAGAAAGGACGAACGCGCCGGTTCGACTGATTGTGAGGCTGCTAACTTCCGCAAAGTGCCCATTTAAGACAAGAATTTGCTCAAACCTATCTCCATCCCAGTATCTCACCGTGCCGTCCTTACTAGACGTGAAGAAGTTGTGTGTTCTTCTTACAAATCTTAGATCAGTGATCGAATCTTCGTGACCATGAAGCGTGCGATGCGTGTCCCCAAAGTCCAACCCCCAGATTTTGACTGTCTTGTCGGCCCCAGACGAAGCCAAAATCGTATCATCGTCGCTTGCATCGACCGCAAGGGCCGGAAGTTTGTGCCCGTAGAGGCTCAAAAAGAACTTGAGGGTATCATCGAAAAAGACTTTGATGGTTGAATCCAAACATGACACGAATACCATTCTCTTTGTGGGATCTGAAGAATTCGAATATCGTACAGCTACTACATCGTCCGACATCTCCAGCGTACGAGAATGCACCAACATTGGCGTGGAAATGTCATCTTGGGCCTCTACTTCCCAAAACTTCACCATTTTATCGGCCGATCCAGTTACAATAACCACGGATGATTGATGAGGAGTTGGATTACGCACATCAATACTCCAAATGGCTCCTTCGTGTGCTCGTTGCTCCACAAAGACAACTTCTCCAGCGGCAATGTCTAACACGAGCAAATGACCCTCTCGTGTTCCAAGAACAACATGCGTATTTCCGGGGAGAAAAGCAGAACAGAGTCCATAGCAAGAGTTTCCGTCAACAGCCGGAGACAAGGATTGTACGCAAGACCGTTTCGCGACATTCCAAATCTTTGTAGTATTCTTCGAAACTGTACATGCAAATGCATCGTCCGAGGACAATTCGATTCCTCGGATTCCCGTAGGATGACCCGTGAGACTCGTAGTAGAGACCTTGTTGGATACAACCGTTGTTGATTTTCCGTCGCTGGCCTTTGTTCGTTTCAGAGAGTGCACTTCGAGAGCATTTGTCGCCAAAGAACAAACGATTCGTATTCCACCCCCACTTTCCTTCAAGGGTACAAAAATGAACCCTTTGACTTTATGACTTGCATGCACAGTCCCAAAATACTCAAACTCATCCGAGGCTTTTAATAGCTCGGGATCAAGGGACTTTTCGAGCTTCATTATTTCTTCGTTCTCGCCGACGTTCTCTTCTCCCTCTGACACTGGGTCATCCAACAATCCTCTCTTTGGTCCTTTTTTGTTGTCAGTATTCTTATCAGCTATTTTGGCCTTTTCCTTCCGTCTTCGCAGACGTCGCTGTCGTTTGCGCAACGACTCTTTGATGCTACGAACACAATAAACGTCAACATTCTTGGTATTGGCATGAAGTACTCCCACATATTTTCCGTTGGGATGAAAGTGAATGCACGAGATTCGTTCTCCAGATGTCGACATATTGGCTGGAACCGTAAGGGTTCCCATGTAGTGACAAACATCGTCAATATTATCTTCGTCCTTTTTCTCGGTAGTATCATCTTCGACGATGGTGGGAGTAGAAGTGCCTTCCCCATCTGGTGTCGTCGAATATCGTTTGGGCGGAGACATTGACCAAATTCGAGCTTGTCCATCGCTACTTCCAGTAATAAGTCGGATTCTTTCATTCATGGTTGTACTATCACTAGAATCAGGAATTTGTCGACTTTCGGGAATCGTGAGACATGCTGCTGCCCACACCTCTCCTTTATGGGAAGGAATGGTCTGAATACAGCACTGCCCTTTCAAATCCCAGACCTTGACAAATCCGTCCAAACTTGTGGTCACCAGTAAGTCCAACATTCCTCCTTGCGGTTGTTGCATGCTGACAAAATGAATATCGGTAATGCCTCCACGATGTCCCAACAATCGAAAGAGGCCCGTTTCAGCCACAATGTCCCATAAAACTACCGATCCATCACTAGATCCGGTAGCCAATCGGGCTCCACTGCTGGCCACATCAAATGATACAGACCGAACAGGCGATCCGGAATGGCCGTTCAAAATCAGCGGTTCTCGCATGACAAAGTCCTCATTTGTCGAGGACTCTTGTAACAGCGATTGTACCAATCCACATCCTTTCGGCGCCGTCAGCTCCTTTTCGTGCACGTCAAAGATTCGCACCGCTCCATCCACCCATCCTGTGGCCACTTTGCAACCACCACCACTTGTCAAATTGAACACGTCCAAACATACCACTTGATCGCTGTTCAATGCCCGGCCTGTTCCGACGCCGCCACTGAGTTGCTCCCGATGGGCCAACTTCAGCTTGCAATCGGTTGTTTTCAAATGATACCCCAGACAGCAACTACCAGCTGTGGTCAGTAGCAATGGCGAACTGCTAGGAACAGTCCCCCCACAAAAGGCCAAGATGGAATTCGATTGTGGTGCCTGGGACGACGCAGACGAGGTCACCAAGCCGAACGAGTCGGCACACTCGTAGCGCAAATACGTATGCTGCATGTTGCAAAAGGGATTGTTGTGTGGGTGTTTGTATGACAGAAGACTACCGATCGTTCACGTTGCCGTTTCTCCTGGCTACCATCGTCTTTCTTGGAAAAAGAAATAGTGGTTCTAGTCTAGTAGGGGGCCGAGTTTTGTTCTCGTGAGGCGTGAGAGGAAAAAAATATTGATAACTGTAAATCTGAAACATGAAATCGGTGGTTGGGCAAGTAGTCCCGACGGACAGACGAAAGATACGCCGATCTTTTGGCCATCATGATGATGTTGCAACGGAACAGACAACCAAACAAAACATATACTCCGTGTAACAATACACTACATACCACCCCTCCTTTACTACTTCGTACAATATTTCACCATCACTGCTTCCCAGGACGAGAAGGTACTCGTGCGGTCTCTCCTCATTTCACCATATAATAGTCTCGAACTATTGATACAATGAAGACAATATTCCGGTCGAGTTTCCTTCCACTATTTGCTTTGCTACTATTCCAATCCCTTGGTGGTTGCCTCGCGCTGTCCAAACTCGACGACACATCTTCCTTTCCATTCTCACTTGGTGTTCGAGATTCACTCATGATTGCTCATTCTTTTCATGGTCATCCTTCCTTTGGTCCCGCTGGGGGATTGCATGGTGCCACCTACACGTGTGATGTGGAGTTCTTGGCGCCGCATCTCCATCCAACACTGAATTGGGTCATTGACATTGGCAAGGCTCTGGATGTTTTGAATCGGGTCTTGCAGAAATACAATTTGAAAAATTTGGACGAACTCTTTGGTCACAATGTCATGACCACGACAGAATTCATGTGCCGACAAATTCACGACGATCTCTGCGAGTTGCTCGAGAAGGAATGTCCCGACTTTTATGGCATCGTGCGAGTAAAACTGTGGGAATCGCACAAGGCATGGGCCACATATACTGGCAATACATTGGTTGGGAGAGATACCGATATTCTAGGTGGACCCGAAGATCTGTAGTAAACCAAAAACCGCACTACATGAATTGAGAATGCAGTGGAACGAGACAAGGAATTGGACATGCAACGGATCACGAGTCATGGATGCCGTGATTTTCAATCAAGCTAGCAACCCACCAGAGTTTACTAATTCATTTTGATGCGGCGATGGAGGACCAAAATTGAAGCGAATGATCGGGAGGCTGTTGGGATGGTATTTTGTCCTGTACAGCTGTTTCATGCTAATCAGAGATCCACATAGTGAATTGTTAAAAAGCTTTACGGTTATTATAATAGGATAAATTATCTTTCAGAAACATCACGAAAGTTTTCGTAGTGTAGTGGTTTGTTGTCACGTCCGACCTAAACTTCATTCCAATATCATGTAGAACCTCGTACGTGGTGGGAACGACTGCAATGAAATCTACTACATACGAAGCAGTAGATTAGAAGGCTTCTGGGAGCAGCCAACATTATTTGCAACCTCCAGCTATATGTCTTCATTACTTTTCAGGACCTTCCCGCCGAATTTTCCCCTAAGAAGATGTTACTACAGTGGAAGAGTGTTGTTCAATTTGATTTGATCGACCATAATACATCATGCATTATTCGTTCACCTTTAGCTTGCCCCCTTTCCATCTCTTCCAGTCGACTGCATAATCTTTTCCTGTGGTATACACATAGAAAAACGTAAACGACCACTGGTAGCACAACAGATTGCGCCCGCAGTTATGGTTTTAAAGCGCCGTCGGTTCATTCCCTCCATGAAAGCAAGCCTCCGCCAAGTTTTCATAACGGTTGATGCCGGAGTTAGCTACCGCAAGAGCGTTAGGGGGCACCAACATTGTACTGAGAATGTTGGCACTCGGAGCAAAGATAGCAATCACTCCTGGGTCAGCCCCCTGCCCAGAAACCCATTATTTGTTGACAGTACCATAAGCATCACCATCGAAACTCGAAACAATCCGTTCTTGTTCTCAAGATGCGCAAATAATAATTTTCTATCGGTAATCTTTCGCGGATAGCACCAGGCGCTTCTCCGGCATCCAATATTTTGTTTGGAACTCCTGCCAGCCATCTTGCGGACTTTACCCTTCTTATCTTAGACTTGCGTCCCTGTTCCATTCTTGTCAAAAGATCGTTTGGAAGACATCTCAAGACAGAGAAGGTGATGACAGGGTTTCCGCAAACAGGTCTTTCCGACGATGTCTCACGAACGATTGCAGTACAAAGAAGGAACAACAACCAGTCTGTCTTACTAAAAGTGTTAAGTCGTATCTGTGAATCTTTCCTGTCTCTGACTGTGAATTGCAAATTCGATGGGGGGAAGGAATTACAGTTAATCGTACATTCGGTGTTTTCACCGTTATCAAACAGACGTGTTCCAAACTCCAAACATGCCATCGATCCTGGGAGGAACGGCAGGCTCGAAGATCGAAAATTCAAAAAAATAAAAAGGGAGAAATCAAAGGGAAATCAAAGAGAGGGAAATATTTTTTGGATATCTGCTTGCTGCTTGCACATCATCATCGAGTCTCCGAGTAGTAGTCTACATCAAACCACCCACTCCATCATTAACGACGTATTTTTTTGTGTCATCGACAACATTACTAGCTAGAGTATCATATGATGACCATGAGGATAGGCATTATTCTATCGCTCGGATTAGCTTCGGGTGTTGAAGCCCTATCCTTAGAT
The DNA here is from genome assembly GCA_019154785.2 of Nitzschia inconspicua. Taxonomy (NCBI): domain Eukaryota; phylum Bacillariophyta; class Bacillariophyceae; order Bacillariales; family Bacillariaceae; genus Nitzschia; species Nitzschia inconspicua. The sequence continues at coordinate 1,470,685 of JAGRRH010000013.1, read as the reverse complement.
CCGGCTGCTTCACGGCGGGACTTTGTCGGCGGAGCAATTATCGGATCGGTTGCGAGTGCCATCGGAGCTCAATCCTCGTGGGCATCGGATATCGTTCCATTCTGTGTGATTAGGGCCAACGGACGCACTGGGACCAAATGTGTCCAGGAACTGCTGGAACGTGGTCTTCCTGTCAGGGCGACTAGTCGAAGTGGCGTCTACAACGCTGGACCATCCTCCAATTTGCTGATTCCGACCGTCTGCGACGTCACCCAACCATCCACCATTGCCGAGGCAGTCCGAGGGACAAGGTCGGTTATTTTTGCAGCATCGGCCTCCAAACAAGGAGGAACTCCAGCTCAGGTCGACACTTAAGGTCTGGTCAATGTGGCCAAGGCGTGTATCGAAGCCAAAGTACCTCACCTGGTGATTGTCAGCTGTGGCGGTGTGACAAGGCCGGATTCTGCCGTGTACAAATTCCTGAATTTGCTTGGAGGAATCATGGAAGAAAAGATCAAGGGAGGAGATGACGTCCGATCCTTGTATGCCAAGACCGAAGGAGGAATGACGTATATTGTCATTCGACCTGGTGGCTTGACCGAAGAACCGGCTAGGGGTGTATCGGCCATGGAATTGAACCAGGGCGACACCAAATCAGGCCGCATCAGTCGCTACGACGTGGCCAAGCTGTGTGTGGAAGCAACTCTGTTTCCTGAATTGAACGGAGGCAGCACCTTTGAATGTTACGACGCTGACACAGGCAAGCCCCTCGAGACGGTCGGGCTGAGTAACATTTTGAAAATGAAAACGGATCCGTCCGAGTTTGCTACGGGATACGAACGACGAGGAGAAACCTACCAAGAACTCTTTCGAGGACTGAAAAAGATTCGGTGTAATGCTACAAGCTAGCTAGCTATCAAATATCTATCTATGTATTGAATATCTATCAACCAAATGAATCGTCGCTAGAATTGATAATCCATTCCCATGGCTTCAAAGTAGGATGAGGTGAGATGATCGGTGAAGCATCGAAGGCCATCAATTTCCAAACTCTGAAAGACAGAGCTGGTACCAACGGTCTCAACACACTTCCAATCACTTGGTCCGAGCTTTTGCGTACAGTTGATTGTCGATGATGAGCTGTCATCGTCGTCGTCTTCGTTATCGCCTATCCATGGGTTGTATATCAGTAACACTCGACCGGGTAGAAACAGATGCTCAGGCCGTCGCAATGCTAGATCCGCGTGGGTATTGCTGATTGTGTCGTGGAATTCAGAAAGAGATATGAGCGGTCTTCCTTGCAAACCTTCTCGAAGTTTGTTGAAAAACTTCATAGTAGTGACTGGATTAGTAGGGTTCAAATCTTCTTCAATCAGCTTGCATTGCACCTTCTGTAGGCATGCTAAAGCTACTACCAAATTGCTGATGTTCAACCGTGATACCAAGTCGGCGTTGTAGACAAACGTCGTACAGAAGCTACTGGCAGCTATCGCAGAATCGTAGTCGAGAACAGGCGGGGGAGCAAAGGCGTAAACGTGGATCCTTCGGTGGTGATCGTCATTCAAAAATAATTGAGGATATCTCGACCGCAGCAACGTAGCGGCTACGACCGCTGTCCCAGCACCAAGTGAATGGCCGCAAAACACAACTCGATATTGGCACTCCATCAGATAGTCCCGCAAAAACGGTCCAATTTCAACCATCACATGTCGTGCCGAGTGTAAAATGCCTTCATGGCATCGAATATAATTGTCGCCATCCTCATCGTGATCTTCAAAGACGATTCTCTCGTGTCCACTCACTATCTCGATGATGTCACTGCCCGCTTGTGCCAATACCTGAATTGGAACAGCAGCTTTGACCTCGACACGTACTTTGTCTCCCATGTTTTCGTCATCGATCAAGGCCACAGCTCGGCCGCAACAATCTGTCATAATATCTTCCAAGGAAGATGTTCCACGCATTCCTACTACCACTTGCCGTTGAGACGGCGATACTGCGATGTAGTGGGCGACGGTTCCCGGCTGCGCCACCAAATGATGCCGTAATAGAGTGTAGCCCATATCCAAAAGCTTTTCCGTAAGGATCATAGAATCCTCATAGTATGCCCAGGTTGATAAAGTCAAAGCGGTTTGATTTTCATCGGACCGTAATTTGGAAATGGGAACCGTTCTTCCTGACGATTGATAAACGGAATCACGCATCGTGATCTTTCGCTTTCTTGTGCTTTCAACACGGTTGACGGCCTTTATTTGCTCTAACTTTAATTGCCCCGAAACTTGGATAAATGCCAACAAGGCCGCATGCAACTGTGGAATTTCGGTGTGAGCGTGATCCATTTCTTGAATAGATTCCATCATATGTTGAATCTTTTCCAACACGGACACTAGTCCAGTGATTTCTTCCTTGGAAATTTCTTGTCGATTTCGTAACAGATTACGAAACGAAATGTCCTTCTTGATCCAGTCTGGTAGTTTATGGAAGCACCAATAGAGGAGAAATACCGCTAATGCAGCGGAACCAACGGTGGTGGCGTCGACAGAGGTGGCCACTTGAAAGGCTAGGTGTTTCGCCGCAGCTATGGCGCCCGGGCCCGCGAGAATGGCTGGGCCGGGCATGATGAGTAATATTCGAGTCAATGAGAAGGAAGCAGCCTCGCGGGAAGAGTTCAGATGGGATTGAACACAATCCGACGTAAAAATGTGATGAGGAATCAAGAAGTCGATCCTCCTACATACCCATCAAGATGGGATCAATCGCCGAAAGCTTTGGGGTCGTGTTTCACCCGTGCCGTCGTATTTATTTTGTTGGTATAGTTAGCTCTTCTGACGCGCGCAAGCAAAATTTCACCGTTTCTCGTGACCATGATGAGCTCTCCGAAGTTTTCTAGCTCAGAAGTGCTTGATGAGAGAGCAGGTAGCAAGTGATGAACTTCCGAAAGGATCGCGGTACAGACTGTTTCCTGAAACTACGAAGCTGTACGAAACGTAGCACATTTAACTACTCAGAAGTCCCAGAAATACAATGCGAATTTAGGTGCTAGCTTGAATTCGAATCATATTCAAAAAACATTAATAGAAGAGCCTCTCGCTCGTTTGATAGTCGAGTACAGTCTTTTTTCACAGAAATAGATTTTTCTCGTCGTACTTTTGGTGGGTTGGCTTCCAGGCACCCAGTGTTCATTAATGGTTGCAGTTCTCGTCCTGAAAATGTCCTTAGTTCCCGTGGACTGTGTGCCGAAATTGCTTAATTGTTCTTTTTTGTTGGTGTTGCCTTGGGAGGGGTTGGCTTCAAAACAGCATCAAAGTACCCATTCTTGTAGAATGCATACGTGATGAACCAAAAGGCGACAATGACTTTACCCTTGCTCTTAACATCGATGACATCGGTAGCAAGTTGCGTAAACAAGTGGAAAAAGGCAGCACCGACAAAGGCTGAAAACATGGGTGGTTCCAATCCGTCCTTGATAGGATCCAACCCCTTGTTAAGGGGCAAAAAAGCTCCACCACAGCCTGCAATTGCTCCGCAAAAAATCGGTCCAAAGATGGGGAAGGAAAATTCGCTTGGAGGAATGGCGGCGGCAGCGGCCAAAGTCAATTTGGTGACCACATACGCACGGAAGGTCTCGTACAACACAGTAACGCTTGCCTATAATCGGAAGGAAAAATGAAATCAGGCATTCAACCAAATCATAACGACACGGCAATGCACAAAGTATACTGATGCATACCTTGAAAATAGGGGACAAAGCCAAGACTTCACGCAAAATCGGGAAATATGAGTGAATCAGGTATGAAATGAAAATGGCAATGGGGTAGGAATCTTGTCCAAGATTTACAGGGATGGCGTTGATCAGGATGGGGACAAGAGTGCCACCACCGGTACATGCGAAAATCATGTTGATAAATCGATACACAAAAGGCGCCTTTGGATCGATTTTCTGAAACAATTTGCTCCCATGCAGAAAGGTATATCCCAGCATGCACATATATTTCTAGAAAAGATGGAAAAGAAATGTGACTTCTGTGAGTCGATGAACTCATTTACAAATCCGAGGCACATAACCAACCAGCTTACAATTTCGTTGGAATGCATCAACACGAAATGAGCGAATTCGTTGTCCAAGATCCATCCTGTAGGATCCGATGGAGGAGGTTCTTCAGTCTTCTTTCGGCCCATCTTGTTGTTTCGGTTAGTAATTTAAGGGATGTAGTTGTTGGATCGTCTAGTCGACAGAAATTCTGTCGTAAGTTCAATTTTGGATTGAAATGATTTTTTTTGTCTGAAATATGTCGATTCGTTGCCCTAGTAGAGCCTCTCTTCTGAATCTGGACGATTTATTTTATATATCGATACCTCAACAAAGAAAGGCAGTCCAAGGCGGATGTTCAAAGTCTGACCAAGGATGATGATGTCAGGCCAATGAATAGCGAACGCAGTAGCACAGGACGTGTTGTTATGTCATCGACTGTTTCTTTACAGTTACTGTCGTAATCGACCACGATGATGATGCCACAGTTCACACCACACTCTAACTGTTAACATCGAGGCCGAATGCTGTACTCGTATCTTGTTTTTTTGTGTTACAGTTAGTTAATTACTACTACGTCGTATTTTACTGGAGTACCGATGCTTCCATCGTCAAGGTCGGAAACATACGTCATCAGATTGGTGTGTTCGTGTTAGTCGAAGATCTGTCCCTCGCAACTCGCAACTCGCAACCCTGGCAACTCGCCACATGCCACAAAATAGAGGATTGAGATACGTCGTCTAGAAAAAATCAAGCAATAATTCTTCGTCGGGCTTTGAAAAACGACGGTCAGGAACAACTTGACGATGTGATGTAGCAGTTGACGCATTTTCTGCTAGAGTAGGAATCTCTGTCGCACATACGACGTACTGTAAAACACAACGACTATCCGACTAGAATGAGTCCAGCAGGAGAAGGAGTAGAAGTAACCCCAAATCGGCCACGAAATTTCTTGGTGACAGATGCAACCAAGCCCTACACCTTTCAGTATCTCGAATACGGCAAGCCCGTCGAAATTACCGTTGCCCAAACAGCCGATGAAGAGACGTGGCCAGGAGGTGCATTGTGGGACATCGGCATCTTATTGTCCCATTTCTTAGTTGCATTGGCTGGGTTTCAGCCGTCCACCGTGACCAAAGATGTCAAGGCACCAGCAAGATTGTTAGAGGCGGTGCCGTCGACAAAAAACTTGACCGTGTTGGAATTGGGGTGTGGAGTGGGTCTAACAGGGATCGTGGCGGCTGCCGTTTTAGGAACTCACCTGACCATACTGACTGATCTCGATGTGGTAGTCAACAAGGTAGCGCGGCCCAATGTCGAGATGAATTCGACCGCACCAGTAGCAGCAAACAAAAACCACAGCAAAGATGGGCCACCGTATCGCCTCACCAAGGCCGGCAAGAGAGGACGCATACTGGCCCTTCCACTATGTTGGGGCAAGGAAGAAGATGAGGAAATAGTGATGAACTGCTTTATGAAAAATACGAAGACGGAAAAAACACCTAGGAAACGCAAAGGAGCACCTCCAACAAAAGATTCTCGACAACCGGATCTGATCATTATCGGGGACGTTGCCTATCAACACAAGCCGGGGGCCCCATCTCATTTCGATTCTCTACTCTCCACAGTACTCAAATTTTGGGGATCACATACATTGGTCATTTTTGGAACTCGTATGAGGTGAGTCACCTGGTAGTTGCTGTTTGTCTCGATCTTTGTGGACTGGTTTCTGGGACTAATTCTAGTAGGATGCCAGCTTCCGCCGACCTGTTAAGCTTGTTTCTTGAGCACATGGAAGAAGTAACGGTACCGCCTATTCGAGCTGATGAAATCGATCTATCGTTCAACAAATTCAAGCATCAAATCACAATACACGTCCTGAGGAAGAAAAGAGTGACATGATGACGAAATCATCCAATGATTCCCCCAAAGGTCCTGCGCTCCGGGCCTCTTGTCAATGCTACGCAGCCCCTACAGTCACAGAGCAAGGTTCCTTGCGCTTTGGTCTCCAAACTCCAGGGTATTGTTTGGTGAAGCTGCAGTTTCCATGAGTCATCCTTGTCGACTCGAGTCCACTTTTGGACAGCTAGTAGTGATGCTGAGTCCAGGCCAGTGTTGGCCGGGAATTCCACGACTGTTGTGTACGCCTCCGTATCAGAGAAGATGGTGGCATCAGCTCCCGATATTTTCATTCCACTGGGCCGTGCGCCCTCTGCAAGACACTCAGTCCACGAATCGATGCGTCCTCCTGCGGTCGTAACCTCGGTTACTTCGTCTGACGGAAAAGCCGAGTAGATACTGGTAACGCCATCTTCGTCTCCTGTCGTTAAAGCAATGTAAAATGACTTCAGATTCTGTAGCAACTCTTGTTTGGCGTTATCTTTCGTAACTTTTGTAGCGTTATCGTCGTCTAAAAAGTCGATCGGCCGAAGGAATTGCCCCAACACCTGTAGCCATTGTGGAATCTCACCCTGACCTGATCCCCAAGATTGCCCTCGTGCCGTCAGACCAAACCAACGAAAACTCGTCTTGCCATCGTCTTCCGACAGCTCTCGGAAGTAGTCCCTCCACAGTTGCGGCTGATAGGCATCGGCTAACCAGGATTGATAGACACTCTTTTCTTCCAACGTTTGCCAGTCCTTGCTGGTGGATCCATCGGTTGAAATGGCCACCACGTAGGTCGAGCTTTGGGTAAGCCGTTGTGCGTATACCGCCAATGAGCTCAATGCTTCTTCCAACTTGGACTCATCACCACAAATAGCAATCAACCGGGGTGGCTGTTGGCTGGTTTTGGAATTTCGCAATTCCTTCAGAGTAACCGGTTTCGAGTACGGAGTTTCCGCGAAGCGGTTTGTTGGTAGTCGAATAGGCAGTCGCTCCGCATTGAGTTCCTTTTCAATCCGCGACAATTGGCCGGCACGCCGGCTGCATTCTCGGACAAACAATCCGCCACTGACCAAGGCACCGAAAATTGAACCAGCCACAGTTGGCATTGTCATGGGGTCATAACCGACCGCTTCGGTAAAGGTGGGTGCAATGAGAAAGGAGAAACACACCAATCCAAATAAGGTGATGCGAAGTGGTTCCGATTGATTCAAGGAATCGTATCGCACCACGGCATCACCACGAATAAAACGAAATGACAGCAAATCAAAGACGGGCTTGGAAATGTCGAATTGATTAGACATATGGATTGACGATGATGTCTTGAATCGCCGGGCTACAAAATTGGGAGGATCTGGGTATCGATCTGATCGGAAAGCGGCAGCCGTCGCGAATCTGGTAGGGGGCAATCCCTGCTGAAGTCGATCCAAATTTCTGGGGCAGAAAGCAACGCACATTGTCAGTTGAACTGCAATTGCCCCGCAAAGAAGTTTCCAACCATTGATTCCATTTGAATGAGACTCTCTCATCCTGCAACTGGCTTAAGATTTTACGTTCTTGGACGTCGACGAAACTATAGCAACCGGTCTCGATAGAAGAAGGAAGTAAACCGCCAGAGGATTTGAAGCGCGGATGAGAGCGAGAATGATGTGGTACTCGTAGAGATGATTCGGCACGATGTTGTGTGATGTGACGCAGCAGTCTACTACGACGTAGGTATCATAGTTGTTCATGCCACATGCAGCTGACTGATGTCGTACAGTCGAGGAATGCATGGAGAAAAAGGTATCTTTTAGATGACGTCACAATAATGTCTCATTCCTGGTTGAAACACGAATTCGACAGTCGCAACTCTCTACTACGGTACTCTATGACACGTAAAAACTGTAAGTCGTAAGTCGTCCTCCGGTAGATAACTACGGTAGACTACATACCGGTACGGTACTCGGAATCCTGAGAACCGGTGCTGTAAGGTTGACTTCAGTCGTAATCCGGAGTACGATGCAGACTTTGTATCTTCGAGTGGGTAGACTAGAGTCTAGTCATTCAGAGTTTATCGTAATGGCTCATACGGATCTGATTAGCTAAAAAAACGGAACTAATAATATTATGTTGCAAGTTTTTTGTCTGGCTTTGTAAAGGATTACATTTGTGAAGAGCGTTTGGAGGTTGGAATGAAGGTGGTAGCAAGCCCATGCCAGCATTTATTGTTCTTACTGTGTCACATCTCCTTCTCAGACCTTGACCCGTCCCCCAGAAACAGATTCACTTTGGAAAAGCTCTGTTTTTACCACCGCTATTTGGAACAATCCAAGACTTGTCGCGTGGATGGTCTGTATTGAGAAGAATAATGAAGGAAAGGGAGAGGAATAAAAAAGCATACTTCCGGGTATTCTTGTGGTGGATGTGCAATCAAGAATCAACAATGGATCCCAATGTCAATCCGAGAGGAGACCTGGGCTCTTACATAATTTGATCAGTTGGATAGTGGGTTGATTCCAAACGATTTTTTGTAGAGAAATCGGTGCGTCCTTCAGACTCCTCTCCAATCCATCGCATTGAAACAAAACCTCAAAATGGACCAAAGTACATCGTAACTAATATGGAATGATTTATCAAAAAGCTATAAATTGAGACTTCTACAAGGTGCAGCTGTGGTATTACTCTGAAATTCCTTCGTTTAGACAACTGATGTGTCCACAAACTGCAAGACCACTTTGGCCTCCCCCGTCATCAATAGTTCTTGCCCATCATTGCCCAATGTCATGGTCGTCATTTTGGGTAACGCTCCATTAAGGTACATTTCAAATTCGTATTGATCCTCTGGCGGCATCATCATGGTACTCATGATTGGACCGACTTCAACGGAAGCACTATTGTCTTGTTCTGCGGTAATTTTGACCGAGGTACGCAAGGAGTTTCCCACCTTGCACCCCAAATTCAAAGTATCAGAGGGATTATTGTCACTCAAGGTCACTTTGAAGACAAGAGAATGACCAACACTGGTAGGAAGTTCGCGGGGAATGGTGCTGTCGACGGAGTCATAAGCTTCAAGAATTTTCCACTCTCCGGTAAACTTGCTAATGTCGGCACTAACTGACATGATTGTAGCTACGAGAACAATAGCCAAAAGTTTGAAGCAACCAGCGGATACCATTTTGGTGTGATGAATGTTTTGTGAGAAATGGTTGTGTGATACGGTGGATGGCATGTGATGCCGGTGTGATTACCAAGCATGCAAGAGTGACAAATGTTGAAGCGGAAGGGTTCTTGTCGTGTTTGTTGTTCCATTCGCGCTGCTGTGCTATTTTCCTGTCGTGTATCATACTACTGACAGCACTCTCTGGTCATAGAACCTGACTTCCCACACAGCGCGACTCACTCCTGGTACTACGGTGCTCCGGAGTCCGGCGAACAGGTACCGGTACTATCATACCGTACGTACTTTCAATGTTCGTGACCCGAATCTGTCGAGGTTCGTTTCTCCGTTCGTACTCACTGTCACATAAAAGTACGGTACTTGGTCCTCGTACTCGTATGTACCAATTATACCGTACCGGTACCAAGTACGTCGTATCGTAGGTATCTTACTCTGCACTACTACGTAGTACCGTACCTCTGTCATTCGTCCGTACGCTGTACGCGTCACAATTCAAGCCACCGACTCACAAAACAACATCATCATCATGGAACTGAAAGATCAAAGATCGGAAGAGGCATCACCACTCAACACATCACTTCTTCGGCCTTGGCAATTGAAACTCACCTTCCTCTTCACTGAGCCGTCAAGTGAATCCTCGACGATCTAATCAATCAATTTATACAGAATTCTATGCGCCCGTTCCCACCCGTTCCGTGTCTCATACTTCTGTGCATCCAGATCCCGCTAGTTCTTTCGTTTGGACCATCAACTGTTTTTCGGACTCAGAATTTCTTGGCTGGTCACTGGCTTGGAACGCATTGCGACGGAGTTGCCTTGTCGCTGTCGACCAAACAGAGTGGTGACACGGGAAGAGTTCGTGGTGGCAAAAAGGAAACGAATTCCAATCCAAGAACCCGAAAATCCAAGCCGAAGAATAACCACTACAAGAAGCTCGCCGACCAGAGATCAATTCCCCGAGAAGATAGCTACCCATTCCCCGAGGATCCAGCCGCCCTGGAAATTTGGAGAATATACGGCATTTCGGTACATCCGGATGACTTGGCAGACAACACTGACAAAGATGATTCGGTTACTCTTTCTTCAAGTCTCCCCCTTGCAGTACAAGAGGCCATTCAATCTAAACTTCGGTTGAAATCTATTTCGCCTGAACACATTAAAGTTGTTCGGCGATCTCTGGATGCCCGCAAAAAACTGGATCATCCTGTTTACAACTATGTCATTGACGTTACGCTGGTGGCATCGGAACGGTCTTCCCTGAGATGGCGGCAAAAACCAGGACGCATGGAGAAGCTAAGTGATGTGCACGAGACAGCTGACACTTGCGACGACATTCCCGACCCGTCGCTTCCCAAGAAAACGGTGGTCATAGTTGGTATGGGACCAGCCGGTCTGTTTTGTGCACTTCAACTGGCGTTGAAAAGTAACAACACCATTCGTCCCATACTGCTCGATCGTGGCCAACCAGTAGAAAAACGTGGTCGAGACATCGGTGCCTTGATACACCGGCGTTCGTTGGACAGCGAGAGCAACTTTGCATTTGGTGAGGGTGGTGCCGGTACATGGAGCGATGGAAAGTTGACGACGCGCATTGGTAGAAACTCCGAGACGGTGCGGTGGGTGTTGGAGCTGCTGGTCGAGTTTGGAGCTCCTTCCGATATACTGTGAGTGGAAATCGGCGAGATTTAGTTGTTCGAGTAAAAGTTCTCACGTAAAACGATCTCATGCAAACCACAGTTGGGAAGGTGCACCACACTTGGGTACGGACAATCTAGTACGATTGCTGCGCAATATGCGACACCGACTCGAGGAATTGGGAGGGGAGATCCATTTTGGAACGAAAATGACGGATCTGAAACTTCAGGATGGACAAGTTTGTGGAGTCGTTGCCGAAAATACCGAAGGACAAGAGCTATGTTTTGAAGGAGATGCCTATGTGCTGGCGACAGGTCATTCGGCCCGAGATGTGTACGAGTCATTGCACAAGGCTGGTGTTCAGTTGGAGGCGAAGGGATTCGCAGTCGGTTTCCGGATTGAACATCCCCAAGCCAGAATAAACATGATCCAATACGGAACAGAGTGGGGCGCATGTGTCAGGACTGGTAAAGGAAAAACGGATTCTGTAAATACAGATTTCTTCGGTGTTCAACCAGAACATACCGGAATGCCGGTTCCTTCGTACCGCCTTGCAACAGACAAAGCTAACGATGGAACAGGGAAAACACGAGGGGTTTATAGTTTCTGCATGTGTCCAGTAAGTTAAGATGATGCACATAAGACAGGAACAGGGGATCGTAAACTCAATATTATTCCAATCTGTTTGATTCCGCAGGGAGGCCAAATCGTGCTTTCATCAACGGATCCTAGTGAGGTTTGTGTCAATGGGATGAGCTTCAGTCGGAGGGACAGTATTTGGGCCAATTCCGCACTTGTTGTGACGGTATCTCCCGACGATGATGTGCTCGAAGAATACAGAGAGAAGTACGGCGTTATGGCTGGTTTAGCATTTCAGAGAGAGATGGAGACAAGAGCTTCCAAGCTCGGAGGAGGAAACCTGACTGTTCCGGTTCAACGAATGACTGATTTTTGCGACGGAAAAATATCTTCCACTGTCCCTTCCTCATCATATCGACTGGGCGTAAAATCAGCACCATGTCATGAAATATATCCGGAGCCCATTACGGCTGCATTACGAGATGCCCTTGCCCATCACTTCAAGAATCAAATGCCGGGCTATTTTCACGAAGATGGCTTACTTCATGCTGTAGAAACACGAACATCTAGCCCATTGCGAATTTCAAGGGATCCGTCGACACTGGCGGCAGTTGGGGCTGAGAATCTTTATCCAAGCGGCGAGGGTGCGGGTTTTGCCGGTGGTATTGTTTCTGCTGCTGTGGATGGGGTCAATGTAGCGGAATCGATTTTGGACAACCTTTGTGGCGAATATCGACCCAACCGGATCGAGCGAGCGAAATCCGTTGGGTTTTCGTATTGAAAGTGCTCGGCAGGCGTTAACAGGTGAGCACATAAATCAACCCAAGGAGATAGTGCGAGGAAGATTATGACACGAACACCCTGACACTCGTGCAAGGAGAAGGATGTGGCATGGAGAGGGCGGCATGGACAAAATGTCCATGAAAATCAGCTCTCCCGTGGAGCTTCCTTCTATTTGCGATTGATGAGTCCGGTGTTTTGATAGGAAGAGTATGACTCGTGATTTTCGTCCTTCCAACTATGATTACAACTTCATCTCGTCGCTGACACTACGCTCTTGGACAATTCTCTCGTCAGGACCACAGGATGTACATTTACAATTGTAAAAGTAGGACAAAATTTCATCTGTAAACCATCATTATCAAATCTCGATGTATAGGGTCGAGAAATTTTGAACTCTTCGATCAAGATATTCATCTTTTGATTTCGAGTGCATTTTATCGGAACATCGAATGGGACTATGTAGCCTCAATATTCGCCAAAATAATCCTGATATATCCTACTTCTTTCCAAACTTGCCCAAAAACGAGCCGCCTGCTTTTGGCATCTTTTCCATAACGTTGGTCGGAATGTTGATGTCACCACCTGGTATCTTGGCTTTGAGCTGGTTGATCGGTCCTTGAATTTTGTCGATCTTTTTGACGAGTTTTAGGAACTGCACTTTGACGGCACCGAACCCCTTTTGAAAAATATTTTCAAAGACGTTTCCCACGGCCTTTCTCAACTCTTCGTTGACACGTTTCTCAAGAATAGCAATCTGCGAGTTGATTATGGCGGCCATTGCTCTTGCTTTCGTTAATAGAAAGGCCACAATAATCTGAACCACGGTTGACACGTAGCTTTGAAAGGCCATCCATATGTCCGTGAGCGGGGCTTCCATGTCATGATCACTGGAAGTAGGAGCCAGGGTTGGAGCCATGGAAGCAACTATGGTAACATTGTTTCCAGTTTCAACCAGCATCCTCTCGTCGTCCATTGCACCGATAGCTCCATCTTGGATCTTTTGCGTTGCCGTATAAATTCCCCATAGCTGTAAAGCTAGCATCACTGCCAAGAGAGGTCCCATTTTGTAGAGCTGAAACTTCTGTACTGATTGTAACGGTGCGGGCAAATCCCGGCTAATGTCGACTGCGTGTTGCATTCCCTCGAACCCAGTCTTCAGCTGACGTTCAAAGTCATTGAATTTTTCTTCAATATCCGATGTATCTGTGGGGAAAATGCGAAAGCTTCAATATTACGCCATACTAAATGTCAAGAGAATAGCAGCTGCGTCATTCTCACGCTTCACTCACCTGGAATGTCAATCTTCGGATCGATTTGTCGCAACGCCGTCTCCATTTTGGTAGCAAACGCCAAATTGTCTTTAATTGGAGCAATTGCTTGATTCATGGCCTTTTCTGTCACATCCAAATACTTCATTCCTGTAGCGGAAACTCCCTCTACCCGTCGTTCGATCGTGCCCTTCAACGTATCCAATTTGTCAAAGACTGGCACCGCTGCATTCAAGAATCGTTTGCGAATGTCAGGAACCGAGGACAGAAAGGTCGTGATACATGCCACGTAGGGATAAATCGCCTTTGCCAAGGGACTGTCAGTGATCGTCAATAACAACGCAGCTGCAATCATTGCCACCAACGCCATTGTCGGCAACTTCAACGCCTTGAGAAGTGCATTCTGATCCTCCATCTCGGTGGATGGTTGCAATTGATCGGGGGAAATCCGAGGGATCTCTATTCTAGGTTGGCAGTTGTCAATAGCATCGTCGAGTCTACCTAGGAACTCGGCCTTGACTTTCGTTCCAGCCTCAGGATACCTTTCTTGTGCCCTTGCAATAAGAACGTCGGAGGGCGGCAATTCGATAGCTTCTGGCTGTTCTGCATCAGGAATAGCTTTGTATTTGGCGTCTACCATGGTATCACTATGTGCGGCCCGCTGGAAAGGAACAAGATGCTATCACATCAATGCAGCAAAAGAAGAAACAACATTATGTGAGAAGGCAGAGATTTCTGTTTTCTGGACAGAGGCGAAGACAGAGAGACGAGAGGCTTCCCGTGGATCTTTCTTCTTCGTTCGACACTACGGTACTCGGAGTACCGTACCAGGTACCTGGTACGTCGAACTACAGTACTGTACCTGGTACGGTATATCGTACAGTAGCTCTACCGGTATTTACGGCACTGTAACAATGGTTGCAGTAAATGCCAGCATGAACGCAGTAAGGGTAGCCAAGGTACGATAGTACAGCTATGACTCATGTACCGTAGTACCGAGGACCTTTAAGTTGTATGATACCGCTGATGATAGTTGATTGCCACCCTTAATGCGGTGCGATGTATTACTAATATATATTGAAATAATATTAATACAAATAAGAATGCAATACTGCGTAGTGTGATTGGGATAGCTTTCCAGGTGACGTGGTTTTGGAAATGGAGGAATCCATCATTCGACTGGAGCTAGGAGACGCTATCTCGCTCTGTGTTCACGGTAAACGTCTTGAACAGAGAAAGAAGTAAGAGGTCGAATCCAACATTTCATCCTTTTTCAACAATACTAGTAAAAACTTGACGCGATGGCTTTTGATTTTTCAGGTTTCGATGAAATCTACGACGAAGTAGAATAAAATCAAAAACTTGACCCATAAAGAATAATATGTAGCTTTATATGATTCTCGTTTAATATCTATCGTAGTTCTCTAGAGGATAGCGGGATAGGGATACAGGATAGCTGTTACAACAGAACATCTCTTCGCAAGAGAGGAGATAATATATAGCAGGAGGTAAGTGTCATCAGGAAGCACTGTCAAGAACTCGCTGACGTTCGAAGAAAGCAAAAGTTTTGCACCCACGTTCCCGGTGTCTCATGGCAGTAGCCACTATTGTATTGTTTGTTCTCTGCCATCATGCGAGCTTCTTGATTCCCTAGTATAGACAGAGATGCCATTCTTCTGCCACCACCGTCCAGCATGAAGAAGGGCTTCGTAGTGGTAACATTGTGACGAGATTCTCGTAGTGCTTTCTCCAGTGTTCGCAAGACGTTTCGATGTTGGCGAGCAGCAATAGGAGAGCCATTATCGGGCCATGAGAATACCACACTGGAAGCGGAATCATCCACCAAATCCAAAACGGCAGCTTTTAGATTTGGCCGATGGTTCTTTTTAGAAGTAGCGATGGGCGTTTCTTCGAAAGAAAGGGAGCGGCCACTAGCAAGCGTTACATCTACCTTGATTGCTGTCTTGGCTGCATTCCGAAGAAATGGTATTGATGCTCTTGTCTTCATTATTTTAGAAAGGACTGATGTTGGAGTTGCCATGGTGCTGGATTCTTGTTGGACGGTTGGAACTCCGAATGAATTTGATAGTAGAAAATTAATTGTTCACTTTTATGAGAGCATTTGGTTCTTCGCGTGTCGAATCTTTCCTCTTCGACGAGACGAGAAAAGGAACGGTGAAACCCAAGATAGAACAGTAATAATAATAATTCATTGGTCTTGCGTTTGAGAACGTGTGTGTCACTGATTGATGATTGGTTGACGTTGATGTATCACGATGAAGGCCTGTCTTCTTCGTTTCTCGATCAGCATCATTGATTGCTTGATGCATCAGTCGTGTCGCAATTTCATCCGTTAATCGGAGTTGTGATTTGAACGCGGCAAAAGGAACCCCTCGAAAATCCCATCGATGAAATGTCTTTCTTCAAAAGGGGGAACAATCCCCTTCGAATTGAGAACTCCGTTTAAAGAGCGCAAGAAGAGAGAGAAGGAAGATCTCTCCTATTAACTGTAAATACCCCCCCGTATGTACAACTCCGAGTACCTTCGAAAATTCACGGTTCGTGTTCACAGTAGACTGACTGACTACACAGTCAAGTGTCGTTCGGAAGGGCACTTTTGTGCTTTCCACTACGGTCGTCGCACTATGATATGTACGTACTGCACAACTCCTTTGTACGTATGTATCTACCGGGAGTATTTGACGTAAGACGTACTCCGAGTTCGACGTTCTAGAAAGGTACTATACTTTATACAGTTATTAGTGATAGGTTTGAAGATCGTATCATACCGTACGAACTTAACTCCATCTGCACATAGCTATGATAGCTACCGGTACTACCGTACTACTATCGGTACGGTACTCGTTTTACACGTAGTACGAAATACTACCGGTAGCTATTTGGTGTTAGGCTATCCTTGCTGACTACTTTTGTTTCTATTAGCAAGGGTAGTCTCAGCTTGATACCGACCTGCCCATGCGCAGTTCCAGCTAGCCTGGGAGTGACTTCCCAGAGGTGTTTCCAAACATGTTTGCAACAAAAGAAAAAATGTGCTGAGTTGTGAGTTGAATGTGAGGATCGCGTATCATATTGCAACATCTCACACAAGAGCAAAATAAAAATTTCTGTTGTTCAAGAAAGATGCGCACTGGAGACTGGAATCTCATGCGGAAACAAGCGCTGCCTAGCTGTACAGTTTACTCGAAGACCATTTGTTGTGTCGAGTTCAATGACTCTGCAACACTAATGCAAATAAATATCTTCTTGATCATATTAATAGATTACTCCGTATGTATCATTTGAGATTTGAGATTTGAGTAATACGACTTAGTAGGCACAGTAAAAATGTTACGCGCAATCGTCCACCGAAGTGGCACAGTTCAAGTACACCACACCACATTACATCAATCACGCATGGTTGTTGTTAAAGTTCCTCCATTACAAACCTTGCTTCCAATTGGGAAAAATCTTTCTTGGTGGAAAGTGTGTAAGCATAGTAAATATTAACGTGCTTTAGAGGAGTGGTTTCACGCTTGACCAAAAATGCTGCACACGGAAGGGCGATTATATAAGGTTGAATTCGTAGCTTATGGCCGGAGCGGAATGCGATCCTGAGGGAGATGTCATCGACCCGAGTGAAAAGGATGGGATCGAGATAGCTCAGAATTGTTGACGAGATCACGTAAGCGTCTGTCCCGCTCCCTCCTGCTCTTGCTCCCCTTGGAACTTCTCCCTTCACTCTTGGATCTCTTGGATCCCTTTGATACTGTAGAGGCATTGGAAAGAGCTAGTGACACTATTGGTGCTGTTGGTTCGGTAGATACCGATGGAACAGGACTGACGGTAGGATCTGGCGTTTGGCCATCTAGAGATCCCTCCATTGTTGCAGATGGCATTACGGTCGGTGCTGTAGGTTCGAAAGAGAGAGAGGGAGCTGGAGATATCGATGGAGCGAGCAATCATGGAAGGCATCTCGAAATACTTCTTGGATGCCTTGCTACCCTTACTAAGATTTCTATCCTTTCCCTTTCCTTTTCCACTTGAGCTCTTTCTACTCACTACATACAAACTACCTAGCTAGTGGACTACTTTTTGGGGAAATTGCAACATCGACACCCAAGCCTTAGTTCTTAGTTAGCATCTAAAGTATTACGTACTGCTAATACGTTCAACGTACTACCGGTATAGTACTATAGTAGTTACCTTCACTTGCCTCGACTGGTCTGACTACATTTGCTTTCTGTCCGTCGAGACAATTCATTCCACGTGGACTCAAACTGGCGCTTCCAACTCGAACGCTTCCCAACTTCAACTTGTTGAAGTGACGTCCCAATTGAGATCCGCTGGATCGATGAGAGATAGAAACGAGCAGCCAAAGAATCAACACCACATACAGCAGAAAGTTTTCTTCACCGTCTCAAGCCGAAAACTGCTACCGGGCATACCCACTTAGGTAGCACTTGTTCGGATTGGAATTGCTACTGGCGGGAAGACAAACATCTTTGTTCAGCTTTTTGAGTTTTGGACAAAAGATTGGTCTATGGTTATGAGAATAGACATGAAACGACCAAGGGACAGCGACGACATGACTTCGTCTCGGATAGTCAAGTTGCTGCTCGCGGCTTGCATAGTGTCGACAGTGAGTTTTATTTGTGTAATTTCAGAGATTTTCTGGATTAACAAGAGATGATCGGAGTTTTTGAAACGCACGGCAATTCTCATGCTGTTGTCTCCTTTCCTCACTATCTCGTGACAGGTCAATGCATTCACATTCACGACTACCCAATCGAGGAATGCGATGATTCGATCGAAACCGCTTTACATGAGTGCTGTGGCCGATGAGAGTGGAACTGCGGCGGATAAGGCAAAAGCGGCCGAGGAGCGCGCCAGATTGGCAATGGAAGCAGAGGAAGCCTTGAACAAACCGGTTGAAAAGAAAAACAGTATCGCCAATATGGAACTTGGTGGCCGTCCATTTCCTTTGTCGATGATTGTCGGTCAGGAAAATATCAAACAGGCTCTTCTTCTAGCTGCTGTTAACAATCGAATGGGGGGTGTAGTGATTTCGGGAGGAAAAGGAACAGCCAAATCAGTCATGGCTAGAGCTCTCCATCAATTGTTGCCTCCGATTGAAATCATCAAGGGTTCGCCCTTCAACATTGACCCAGAGGGAGAAATGGGAATTGACGATTTCACCCGGCTTGACCTTCTAAATGGTGGCGTTCCCCTTGTAGAACGCGAAACAGAAGTAATCCCTGCGCCTTTTGTCCAGGTTCCTTTGAACGTAATGGAGGATCGTTTGATTGGAAGCGCTGACCTGGAAGAAAGTGTCAAGTCTGGAAAGACTGTCTTTTCGCCCGGTTTGCTAGCCAAGGCTCATCGAGGTGTTTTATATGTAGATGATATCAATCTTCTGGATGCAGAGACTGCCAATATTCTCTTGAGTGTCGTCACAGATGGGTGGGTCACCGTCGAGCGTGAAGGCTTATCGTTGCGATATCCTTGTCGACCGCTTTTGATTGCCACCTTCAACCCTGATGAAGGAGAACTAAGAGATCATCTGCTTGATCGTATTGCTGTGGCCCTGTCTGCAGATGCTCAACCGCTAGACGTTGCTAGCCGTGTTGAAGCTGTCGACAGTGTCATGGACTTCTCTCCCTCTGGCGCACAAAAGTCCGCAAAAGGGGAACTCGCATTGGCAGAGGCAATCGAAAACGAGGAAGACCTGAAGACTGCTATTGTCTTTGCACGAGAATATATCAAGGATTTGACCCTTGCACCCACTCAAATTCAGTATTTGTGCGAGGAAGCCATCCGGGCTGGATGCCAAGGACACCGCGCGGAAATTTTTGCGGTCGAAGTCGCTCGCGCTAGTGCCGCCCTTGAGGGACGACAAGTCAATGGAGATGATCTGAAACTTGCCGTCAAACTGGCCATTGCCCCTCGAGGAACATGGATCAATACTCCCATGGACGATGAAAACATGATGCCTCCTCCTCCACCACCTCCACCACCGCCACCACAAATGGAAGATCAACAAAACGAGGACAAAGATGATGAAGAAGATGATGAAGAAGAACAGCAAGAGCCAGACGAAGATGATGACACTCAAGAAGATTCACCTGATGTCCCTGAGGTTCCTCAGGAATTCATGTTTGATGCAGACAACACCCCAATGGACCCGGATCTCATTCAGTTCGCCAGTCGTGAACGCAAAGGAAAAGGTGGAGGCCGTGGATTGATCTTCTCTCAGGATCGCGGTCGTTACATCAAGCCGATGCTTCCCAAAGGAAAGGTCGTGCGACTTGCAGGTAAGAATATGTTCCTCAGATCCCTGAAAATGCACGTCTTTTGTCATTTCTCACGATTCAATTCTTTTCGATGTGTTCAGTTGATGCTACCCTTCGTGCTTCTGCGCCTTATCAAAAATCGCGACGTCAACGTGCGATTGGAACCAAAAACGAAGGTCGCGGAGTGTTCATTGAAAACGCGGACGTTCGAACCAAAAAGATGGCCCGCAAAGCTGGATCTTTGATTATCTTTGTTGTTGATGCATCTGGTTCGATGGCACTGAACCGAATGAATGCAGCAAAGGGTGCCGCAGTCAGTCTCTTGACCGAAGCTTACCAAAGCCGTGATCAAATTTCCCTGATCCCATTCCAGGGCGAAATTGCTGATGTTCTTTTACCTCCCACAAAATCCATCACCATGGCAAGAAAGAGGCTCGAACAAATGCCATGCGGTGGTGGATCACCTTTGGCACATGCTATCCAGATGGCCATGTTGACCGGACTGAATGCTCAAAAAAGTGGTGATGTCGGGAAGGTTGTAGTAGTTCTCATTTCCGATGGAAGAGCGAATGTTCCGCTCTGCACATCGATGGGCGAAGAGTTCGACCCTGATGTCGACGAAGATTCCAAGGATGGAAAGCCCAGCCGAAAATACCTTAAGGAAGAAGTGATGGCGTGTGCTAAGAAGCTCGGAGCTCTTCCCGGTTTCAATCTGTTATGTATTGATACGGAAAACAAGTTTATTTCTACAGGTCTAGCAAAGGATATTGCCGATGCTGCGGGAGGAAAATACCATCAAATCGCCAAGGCGGATGGTAAAGCAATTGCTAGCGTTACCAACCAAGCCTTGAACGAGATGAAATCATCTACAAAATAAAAATCTTTTCATGATCAAATTTCATTTTCCTTTTTTTAGATGATGTGGTTTTTGTAGACACTCATTACTAGTCTACTAGCTAGATAGGTGCTTCGAAAGTACTACGTACTTCCGGTATACTTTCCTGTCATAGACGAGGGTTTCGGTTTGAGATACAGGCCAATCGCCACAGAGGTTTGTATTTTTTTCCGACGTCCAATACTACGGTAGTCGTAATACACTAATAACAGACATAAATATTTTTATTATGATTATTGTAATTTTTCATTATTGAATACTACGTAGTAATTATTTTACTGTTAGTTAGTGAAATACAAAGAGAAAAAATTCTAGGGGACAGACACACGCTCAAAAGGACGACGACAACTTACTGTTAGTTTGAATCCGGTGCTGTCGATACAGCAACATCCTTCCGGGAGAGTTCCAGCGTTCCTCGTCCCAAACCCACCAATTGCCGATCAGTAAGTCACTCTCGCCACTATGAAGCATCCTGTATGAGATACGTGACATGACGGTCACATGTCGCATCTACGACGCTATGGCTTAAGGGCTCTCGTGAACGAATGACATGATATGAACATCATTATGAACAAACAATTTGTGCCATGCCATGCCATGCCATGCCGTGCATGTTGTTGTGGTTGTTATTATTGTGGAAACAACGACAGAACATTTGGGCGACGTTGCAAAAATAATGTTCACTGGTCGAAATGGTGACATAAGGGGATGATATTTTTCTCATGTTGTAGAGGACAGAAATACACTAACTAACGATGGCTACTCTCTGTTTACTTTTTTTCTTCTTTTTCTTCTCCCCTCGCTTGCGCATATTTCTCTCCAACCTTCAAAAGGCTGTGTGTTTCCAAAACAAATCATACAAGACCAACTTTAAAAAAAGCCAGCATGCCGAGAAAGTACGTCTCTAAATTACAGTGTTTGTTGTTCTAAAGACAGTGTGCGGGAGGAAACAATTGACAATATCAATATTATTGTTTATTGCTGGTTGTCCTGCCACAAAACTCACAACTACCATCCTTTCTTTCCAATTCTTTTTTTCCCTTCTTCCAATTTCTTTTTTTACCCTTCCAAAGATACGCCTTTTCGATGGACCTGAATCTGAAAGAATGCCATGAAGGGTACCATACACTGTCTAAATGCCCGTTGTCGATTGGACATGCGCAAGTGAAAAAGGCGGAGCACAAGAGTCTGACCGCATCGACGGCCCCCTCCCAGAATACCGCCGCACTGGTGGCGAAACGAAAGCAAAAGGCCATGTCGATGGCGATTGCCCCGGGACAACAAATCGCCATGAACGCCTTTATGATGTACATGTCGGGTGCGAGTTTGAACATGTTTTCCATCACCACGACCAGTACGGCCATTTTGACTCCCATCACCAGCATATTTTCCGTCGAACGGACCTTTGGCAATTTGGACGTGGATACTCAAATGGCCAAGGCGTTGTATATCGGTATCAATCTTGTGTGGTTGGCGATTGGACTGTACAAAATGTCATCGATGAGGTTGCTCCCGACGACGTCGGCCGATTTTGCCGATTCGTTGGTATGGAAAGACATGATGGAGACGTCTAGCATTCCACCTGTGATGACATAATGTTATACACAAACCCACACAAACCCACAACAGTAGTTTTATAGGGATTTTGGAAAATTAAAAAAAAAAAGACAATACAACTGTGATATTATTACTACTGGAGCAAATGCTACTGGGTTCAAAAAACGAAGTCATGCAGCAAATAGTGCACTACTGTAGACTAACGGTACCAGTCTATTACTGAAGTACTACGTATCATATTTGTCTTGCAGCTTTCTCTCAAGCTTTCTACTACAGTACGGTACCCCTGTTACCTGTATGATACTTCTTAACTTCGGTACCGGTACTACGGTACCTAACAGTTAAGACTTACGGTAGGTAGGTACCTCGGAGTACGATACGACTACCGGTAGTACAAAAAATAACTGATGATAGTCACTGATCGCAAGGAACGGATGATTCGTCCGTCCTCCGTACGTACCAACGGCTACCACCATTCGAACGACATGGAACGCTCGCGGCATACACCGAAAAAAAAATGATTCGGAGAGTGACGTAATACGTAATAGTAACTCCTGTTTGTTTCTGGTAGTGTTGTACGTGGGTTCTACGTGAAAGAACTGAAAGAGTCCCCAACAATTATTTCTTCGCGATTTTGTTGACAGGAGGGGTCGAAACGTCTTCTTCTTCATTCGCCGTCATCACCAATCTTGTCTTCCTCTCTGGTCAGTCATCCGTTTATCTCTCATCCCCTTCCCTCCGAACTCTTTGTGTGCGACTGTTGCAATCCCAAGCCTTTTCTCTCGTTTTTTCGTTGTCTCGACGAGCCATGGACAACTTCAACTTTTCTTCCAACTCGCATCATCCATCGAATTCGTCTTCTTCATCGTCGATGAATAATGTCTCTCAACAACACCATGTGAATGGTATGGCCAACCACAGCGCGGGAATTAACCCGCTCTCTAACCCAAATAACAACAACACGAGCCACACCAATCTCACAACAACAACAACTGGGAATCATTTGGTTCATTTGGCACAACAGCAAACACAACAGTCACATCAACAACAACAAAAACAACAACAGTATCTGTTATCTTCGGGACAGTCAGCGTCATCGTCCTCACTTGATGGTAGTAGTGGCAACGCTTCCCGTATGGGATACAGCAGCACTGTCAATGTCAACATGGGATCCAACAATACCAATAACAACCCATCAGTTTTGATGGCTCAACAGCAGCAACAGCATGATGGTGGTGGACAGCAACTGACATATCAACAAAGGCAAACGTTGCAACAACAGATACAGCAACAGCAACAACAGCAGGGGAGAAGTCAATCCAGCTCGTGGAGTGTTCCCAACCCATTGGGCGTCCCTGGTGGAACTTCGTTGACGACACAACAATCGACAACGTCATTGGCGAGTCAATACCAGCAGCAGCAGCAGCAGCAGCCACAGTCCAGTATCCCACAGAACCAACAACAACAACAACAGCAGCAGCAGCAGCAGAATATCGCCAGTCGAGGTGGTGTTCCCGTACCACCACTAGCCCTCCAACAAGTCCAACAGCAATATCAACAACAGCAACAACAGCAGAGAACTCCAAACATGGGATACGGACCCTCGGGAAATCAAGTCCGACAATCGCACCAACCATCTTTAAATCAACACCAACTTCAGGGACAGCATCACCACAGTCAGATTTCACAGCAACAGCACCAACAACAGAACCACCAGACTCTGTATCAAGCGCAGTTGCAGCAACAACAACAAAAGCTGCAGCAACAACAGCAAAAGCTCCAACAATTGCAGGAAAGACAAAATCAACTCAAGCAGCAGCAGCATCACATTCAGTACCAAAATCAACAGCAGCAACAACAAAGCCAGTTTTTGGCCCCACAACAGCAGCAACAGCAACAACCACAACCACAACGTCATGTTCAAATTCCACAAAACCAGCCGTTTCAACAGCCAGTTCAGCCCCAGCAACGACAACCCCCACAACAACAACATATCCAGTACCCGCATTATCAACAGCAACCGCAACAGCAACAGCAATTCAACCCCCAAAGTCAGCAGCAACAACAGCAGCAACAGTCCAGAGAACGAACCAAGGTCGTATTGAGTCAACAGGCGAAGAGTGCCCTAGCAAAAGCGATATGGTCATCTATCCGCTCACCCAATGGAGAGATCGAACCCACCCTGATGCAAGAGGCGTTGGCTACAGGCCTGCCCAAGAACGCCATTCTGAATGCAGCACGAGTTGCCAGGGAACGAGAACGACAAAAGCGTCTGCAACGACAACAGGAACGGCAGCAGCAAATCATGCAACAGCAACAACAACAACAAGGAACAACCCCCACCATCATTCAGCAACAGCAACAACAGGAACTCTTGAGGCAACAGCAGGAACAGATCAAACAGCGACAACAGCAATTGCAGTTGCAGCAACATCAATACCGTCAGAAGCAGCAACAACAGGTAGCCACTGCTGGACAAAGAGTACAGTCGCCCTACACCGCGCCTCCTTCTCAGGTCGTTCAACAGCAGCAACAAGCGCAGCAGTACGCATCATCTCGAACGGACCAACAGCAGTATATGCAACCAAGCCAGCAACATCAGGCCACATCCCCTGCCACTTTGAAAGCTCAACACCAACAAAAGCCACAAAAACAACAAAAACGAACTGTCGCACAGACTGTTCATCAATCCAGCGCCTCTCCCGACCCCGCATCCAACCAACAGCAACGCTCTGCTCCTACCGGAAACAGGTCGGTTGGAAAGACAATCGTTTCCCTCACAAAGGCCAAGCAACAAGCTGCCGCGGAGCAGCAGGCACTTGCTGATAAGAATGCCAAAGTCAAACTGGAGGAACGATCCAAATGGAAGCGTGTCCATCAAGGCGTCTTTGTTGTACAAAAGGGCAAGTTTACTTCGCCACAAAATACAGTCACGGCGGTGCTTCGTAGCAAGTGTCAGACACCGGTACTCCTGCCGTCCGAATCTTTGTCATCTCTTAAAACCAAGTTGTCCGAGTCAACTTTGAAGCAGGCTGCACAAATCCAGCGGATGCTGTTCCAGCAAAAGCAGCTAGATGCCGCCAAGAACAGTGGTGGTGTCACCTTGATGGACGCCGACAAGTTCAAGCGCCTCAAAATGGAACCCAAAAAATTTGGAAGGGCTCTGGATCGTGCTGCTCGCAAGACGCGGCAAGTGGTGGCCGAGTCGCTTAACAAGCAATACAAGGAATTCGCCAAGGCTCTTTCCTCCCATCAAACAGAATTCTTCAAGTTCCATCGCCAAAAGAAAGCTGATGCCGCCAAGATTGCTCGAGCCATTCGCGACAATCTCGACAAGGAGGAGAAGCGACGGGAGAAAGATGCCGTTGCTGCCGAACGTGCTCGATTGGCCGCCCTCAAGGCCAACGATATGGACGCTTATTCCAGGCTCCTCGAAGAAACAAAGAACGAGCGTCTTCAATTTCTGATGGACAAGACCGAGAAACACTTTGCTCATATTTCAAGTAGCCTGTTGCAAGAACGAAACAAGGGCGAAACTGTCGCTGCGGGAGGTGGTACTTCGTCCTACTACGCATCCGCCCACCTGAAGACGGAAGAAGTTCGACAGCCGAGCATTCTAGTTGGCGGGGATCTAAAGGAATATCAATTATCTGGGTTGCAATGGATGATCTCCCTGTACAACAACAAACTCAATGGGATTTTGGCAGACGAGATGGGATTGGTACGTTTTTGAGCAGCCAATTATTTGCGTCCCACGATTTCTTCTCCAATCTTCTGTCTGACAATTTTCTTCCTTTCCACTTTCTGTTTTGAACAGGGGAAAACTATTCAAGCTATTTCTCTGGTGGCGTACCTGATGGAATTCAAAAACAATTTGGGTCCTTTTCTCGTTATCGTTCCTCTTTCCACGTTGTCGAATTGGGTGAACGAGTTTCAGAAGTGGTGCCCGTCCGCTCACTTGGTCTGCTACAAAGGAATTCCAGCCCAGAGAAAAGAAATTTACAAGGAGCAAGTCAAGAGTGGAAACTTCAATGTGTTACTAACTACCTATGAATACATCATCAAAGACAAGGCGAGCCTCAGAAAAATCACGTGGCAATACGCCATTGTTGATGAAGGACACCGAATGAAGAATGCGGGATCGAAATTCGCCAAGACTCTCTCCTCGCAGTACGAGACCAAATATCGTATCCTTCTGACGGGCACCCCTCTCATGAACGACCTCTCAGAGCTATGGAGTTTATTGAACTTTCTCCTTCCATCAATTTTCAACTCCGTTGATACATTCGATCAATGGTTTAACAAACCGTTTGCGCAGTTTGGGAATTCCGGAACCGGAGCTGAAGACGAAGCAAATGTTCTCACAAACGAAGAACGTATGTTCATCATTCACCGCCTTCACGAATTGCTACGGCCATTTATGCTTCGCCGTGTAAAAAGCGAGGTGTTGGATCAGCTGCCCGAAAAGGTGGAGAAGGTCTTAAGATGCGAATTGTCGTCGTGGCAGAAGGAGTTGTACAAGCAAATCAGCAAGAAAGCCGTGGCCGAAACGGGACTTCTTGGCAATGCTCCGGCCGATCCACAACCTGTATCAAGAGGATTGAACAACGCTGTCATGCAGCTCCGGAAAGTTTGTAATCATCCATTTCTGTTTGCTGCTCAAGGTTATCATATCAACGAAAATATTATCCGGTCTTCCGCCAAAGTTGAGCTTCTCGACCGGATGCTACCAAAGTTGAAAGCCGCCGGACACCGGGTTCTAATGTTCACACAGATGACTGCGGTGATGACAATTATGGAAGACTATTTTTCGTACCGTGGCTACCTGTCCCTCCGACTGGACGGCTCGACTCCAGCAGAAGAAAGAGAGAAACGCATGTACAAATTCAATGCTCCTGATTCTCCTTACTTCATTTTTCTTTTGAGTACTAGGGCTGGAGGACTCGGTCTGAATCTAACAGCAGCCAACACTGTCATCATCTTTGATAGGTGAGTCACGAGCTTTCCGGAACATACAAAAGGGCTGAAACCAAACTCCCTGCTCACTTTTCTTCTTGATCGTTTTTTTTTGCAGTGACTGGAACCCTATGATGGATTTGCAAGCACAGGATCGTGCCCATCGCATTGGGCAGCGAAGCGACGTCAGTGTTTTTCGTCTTGTCACGAACTCACCGGTCGAGGAGAAGATTCTGAGCCGAGCATCAGAGAAGCTCAACATGAGTGAACTTGTTGTCGAAGCCGGAAAGTTTGACAAGCGAAGTGTTGAAAACGACAATAGTCTCGAACGGAAGCGAATGATGGAAGTTCTTTTAACAGACTTTGAGTCGAACGCAAACAAAAATGATGCAAACGACAAGGTGGAAGACAAAGCATCCATATTGACTGGATCAGATGACGGGTCTATGGACGGCGACGAAGATGACGAAAACAGCGAAGACAAAGAAGACGACTTGAACGAGTTGATCAGCAACAACGAGAACGATTATCAACTTTACAAAAGCATGGACCAGAAAGTGCACGACCCTAATGCCGTCAACACCAGCTTGTTCACGTCTGTGGAAGACGTTCCCGACTGGATCAAGTATCCATCAGGCAAGAAAGAAGTACCTTTTCAATTTTCGGCTGGTGGCATACCTGACAATGGTGCAAGAAAACGCAAGGATGTCGTATACGATGATGGATTGACCGACAGGCAATTTATGCGAATGATGGACAAGCAATATGACAGTGCAGTCGCTGCTCGGGAAGCAGATAAAGTTACTACCAATCGAGGCCTGAAGTCACCAACAGGAATCAAAGGTGCAACACAATCTGCTGGAGTCAACAGTGAACTGACAGACTGGACCGTCCGAAAGCTTATTTCATGCACAAAATCTGTTGTTGCTCTGAAAGATTCTTCGAAGCGCCGAATCTGTGATGTTTTCATGGAAAAGCCATCTCCGGAGCAGTTTCCGGACTACTATGAAATCGTGCAGAAGCCTATCGCAATCAATGATATTCTTCGAAAGCTGAGGGGGAAGCTTTACGCGAATCTTCATGAGTATAGAGATGACTGGAAACTAATGTTTGCAAATGCCAAGCAATTCAACGGGGAAGACTCTTGGGTTGTGGAAGATGGGAAAGCGATCGAAAAGGAGCTAGAGCGCGTCCTGAAGAAAAACGGGTTCAGCGAAGAGGCCGCAAACCCAAAATCGCCCCCGAAACCGAAAAAGAAGTTGCGTATCAAACTGTCTCTGAAAGGATTGAAAGCAAAAGAAAGTGGTGGTGAACAAATCGAGGGAGGCAAAATTGGTGAAGAGGTCGAAGGGCTGCAACCCGCCAAAAAGAAACGAAAGAAAAACAGCACAGGATAGCCATGGATATTTGTGATTTACTGTAGTGTGATAGCGAATATTTCCCCCCATTAATACGGAATGTTGTAGCGAATATCTTCTGCAACTACAACTAAGATCCGACTCTTACAACGTTGGCCGGATGGGCAGATCCTTTTTCTACAATAAATGCCTCATTTCTAAGCAATAGATTTCTCAGGCAATCAAGATAGAACGGGTCGGTTGGAATATCACGCGAGGCGAAAAAGCCATGCAGAGGAGTTTTGGTGCCGTGATTTTCCTTGAGGAAATGCAAAGCTCCTTTGAGGGATGAAATATGAAATGAGGTCTGAAATGGAACCTGATTGTTCACCCGACTGTCCAATATTCCTTTGATCACTAATTCCTGAAAGCATCGTTGAAATTGTTCACTGTCGTCACCAAAAGAAATTGTGGCTTGCAACTTCAGCGAACGGATATATTCGATTCCATTCCTACTGGTTTCGAAATTTAGGACGTATGTCTCATCCTCACGTGGATTGAAGATCACATCTATCTCGCAAACCGAAGTAACATCCGCCACAATGTCCCATACGGTACGCTTTTTTGCTAAATTAGAATCGAAGGTCGACGAAACGTCAGATACACATCCGGCTTGTTGAAACGGCATTGCGATAATAGAGAGGCGGCTCGCGGGTTGAAGCAAGCAATTGCCGGTCAATCTCAGCGAGGTCGTTAGTCCACGAAAGAAAGGAATTCTAGCAAAAGGTACTGGTGTGTCGCGCGTCCTTCTGACAATATCGCTATTCCAATCTTTTGCGATCGTAATGTGTTGCAAAGTGACTTCTGTGGAGCGCTTATTCGGCTGTGCGCGGCTGTCACAACATTCATCGCTGACTTGTCCACTTGTCGAATCCAAGAGAAAATCGCAAATTCTACGAACAGCTTTCATGGAAGCTGAGTCGACATGAAGATCTCTGTCGACGAAGAGAGATTTCAAGCTGAATATTTCGTTGTATGAATCTTGCAAAGCGTTGCTTATCGTATCAACGATACTCTTGAAAAGGAGACAAAACTCAGTGAAACTTTCCTCGTACTGAGCGACCAAAACATGGTCGTCCTGGCTATCGAATGTCCCAAAGACACTGAGATTCTGGAGGGTATTGAAAGCTCGAGTTGTTGTCTTGTCGAGGTCATCAAATACCAGCGTATGCAACTGTAGTCTACCAACGGCAACACTGTTTCGACCACCACCTCCGACAGAAATCCACAGGTAATAGTTCACTTCTTTATCGACTCGTGGAACAAAGCTCATGTTGATACATTGTACGCGATTACATAAGGGAGATTTAAAAATCACCTTCCCACCCCCGAAAAGTTCTCGTTCTAGCTGTTGAAAGCTGTCGTCCGAATTCACCCCAACAGATTCCATCATACTTTCGTCATGTTCTACGACATAAATTCGCCCCTAGAATGCTCATGGTCACAACAGAAGAATGTACGAAATGAGTTCTTCTGTTGAAAAGTTCTTTTCAATTGTGCATCAAGCCATGATCACACAGAAGGCACTCACATTTCGATCTACATTCCTCAGTGGTTGGTCTTCTTGTTCTCGATCGTGATTCACAGCCCAATCACATTGTAAGCACACCGAATGTGTGTTTGTGGCAAAGACAGGAATCCTCACGGTCTTAAATGGCACATCTGCGGTTATTTGGCCGTCGCCGACGAATGTTACTCCAGGTATCAATTGATACACCGGACGCAAGGGAATCAGACACAAGTCACTATGAAAACACTTGCTGGTACGGCTCAAGGCAATTGCAGATCGATACTCAAGAAACGACGCCACCTTTCGTTTCAAGATGGGTGGGAGGGATATAAACGTTGTTGTCATACTACTACGTGCTCCGAGTAGTAATAGGAGTTTATGAAAGTGGACTGACAGATGAAGCAGGTTGTCGAAAATTGAAAATTGACTGTGAGGTATTTTCGAATTTCTGATTTCAGAAGATTTTTTCTGAAATGTACGTACCTACCGGTAGTATGATCTTACGAGTATGGTACTACTGGTGCAGTATCCATCGCTCAGTCACGATCCTTTCACGAGTCTACTGCAAACGTTCGATTGAGTCAAATATTTGAATCGTGTGAAATCAAGATTCTTCAAGATTCCCAGAATTCGAATTTCTTACTTTCCTTCTTTCTGACTTTCTGACTTTCTTTCTTTCCTTGTTTCCCGAAATGCTTTTCAAATGTTCCAATCCCATGTTTCATGAAGTTTAGTTTATAGTCATAATTTCCTACTTAGCATCATTCTTAACAAATATCAATTTCACCGCCGTGAGCTACGGCATGTTGATCAACGCTGTAGCAAGCCAAAACCGTCCTACTAGTGAACAAATCCAGTAACCAACAAGTCAAAGTTATAATCAACAGTCAACAGTCAAAATGTTTCGTCAAAACCGTTATTCAAACAACCGTCAATCTAACCAACGCCGCAAGTCAGCGGTCCCTCAAGGTCCAAGGGTCGTTATCCCCTTGAAGCCGGACTTCTCTCTGTCAGAGTCCCGCACAGTCAAGTTTTCAGTTTCCCTGCCGGTCGCAGGACAAGAAGGAGCCTACGAAAAGACAGTCGTGGAAGTTCCTAAACTCACAGACGATGCTACACCAATGCAAGCCCTCAACTTCGTAAGGGAGTTCTTTTCTGCATGCGAAACGATGTCCTGGACGACAGGAGCGAAGCGTTTCGAAAAGGTCAAACAAGTTGTCGAAGGCAAACACAAGGATGTGTTACTCACGTACATGAACGCGGAAGCCAGTCGAAGTGTCGACTCATTTCAAGATGCCATGGACACTATCTTGGCAGAGTTCTTTGAAGAGACGGTCGATTATGAAGACCAGATGCTATACCTACGTACAGGTCTCAAGAAACCAAGCACCATATCTCCTAAAGAATTCGCAACCCTCCTTGAGATGGCTAATGAGTATGTCAAACTCATTCCTGGAGCCCCGGATACTTCAGCAGGTCTTACACCCAATGAACTATGTCGAGTTTATCTAAACGCCATGCCAAAACAATGGCAGACAAATTTCAATAACGCTGGGAAGAATGTTTACTCAGAAACCCTTCAATCAATGCGTGTCTACTTCGAGGCACAATCGGTCCAAGATCCTTACACCCCAAGAAGACCATCCGGTGATGGTAACAACCAAGAAGAAAGAGGCAACCGCAATATCACTGGACGCAACGGCAACCGTAATCACAATCATACCAATCGTAACCAAGGACATCATAACAACAATCGTGGAAACAACACCACCAACAACAGTAACAATCAAGGACGAGTCGATGCTAATTCACCATGCCCTTTGCCTAACCATCGTGGACATACAATCGGTCAATGTCGCACTCTCGGTCATGCCGTCGGATCAAACAACAGTAGGAACAACAGTAACCACAACGGTTCAAGCAACGCTAACGGAAACAACCGCTACAATTACCGTCCCCGTAACCATGAATCCAACGTCGTTGAAAACCAAGGAAATCAAGCAAACCCACAGCAACCGCCAAATGGGGAGTCGCATCTCATTGAATTTCAAGACGATCCTCAAGACGATTTTGCTATCCTTGAATCCTATGAAGCAGAAGTCGAAGAATTGGAACCGGAGTACTACAACAATGAACCGGTTAGTTCAGCAAACAACTCTATCAAGCAACTGAGCCAAGAAGAATCACTTCCCTTGCTTCTCGTTATCACTAAAGGAATCAACGAAACGCCGCACAAGCTAATCCTTCGTGCTCTGGCAGACTCTGGCGGAAGCCATTGTCTCGTGAATGCCAACAAGATTCCATCAAGTATCGAAATCATCAAGGAACCTGGACGTCGATTCAACACAACGCAAGGTAACTTTAATCCCATCGGTTATGTCAATCTCAAGGACGTTTCCTTCCCGGAATTCAGTCACACCCGTCGTCTCCCGAACGTCAAGTGCTACGTTTTCGATGCACCATGCCGCTACGATCTCATCATCGGTCGCGATGCACTTCGTGACTGTGGAATGATGATTGATTTTGGAAATGAGCAGCTCTCGTGGTTCGACAACACTGTCGCCTTTCGTACTTTAAGTCAGTTTTTGGATAAGTCAACCGTTGGCACAGCTCTCGAAGTCCCACCGTACCACGTCCGAATCGCAGAAAGTAACACAGTGGAAAGTTTTTACAACATCGCAGGTCCGCTCAAGGCCTCAGATTACCGCAAGGTCGAAATCGAAACAGTTGTCGCCAAGCAGACTCACCTGAACAAGGCTCAACAGACCGATCTCCTGAAAGTGTTAGATCAAT
This sequence comes from Nitzschia inconspicua, assembly GCA_019154785.2. Taxonomy (NCBI): domain Eukaryota; phylum Bacillariophyta; class Bacillariophyceae; order Bacillariales; family Bacillariaceae; genus Nitzschia; species Nitzschia inconspicua. The sequence goes on along the minus strand of JAGRRH010000013.1, from coordinate 1,437,969 downwards.
ACGACCAATTGTTTAGTGGAAAAATCGGCCACTACACCAAACGTAAGTTTCACATTGACATTGTCAAAGATGCAACGCCGTTCCACTGCAAGCAGCCATATCCAGTCCCTCTTGTCGATCGCGAAACCGTCAAGGCAGAACTCGAACGTCAAGTCGACCTCGGTCTCCTTGAACGTGTCTACGAAAGCGAATGGGGTATGCCAATGTTCGCTACCAAGAAAAGTGATGGTTCGATCCGCACCGTTGATGATCTACGCCAACTCAACAAGGTTATCAAGAGAGTCCACTATACGCAACCGAAAATCCGAGATATCTTTGAGCGACGCAAGGGATATCGTTTCCTGACAAAGCTCGATATCAGTATGCAGTACTATTGTTTTCATCTCGATGAACAATCGTCATGGTACTGTGTTATTGTAACACCGTTCGGCAAATTTAGGGTTTGGGCCTTGTTCAGGTGAGTCTGCTTGGCGACAACTGTTTCGATTTCGACCTTGCGGTAATCTGAGGCCTTGAGCGGACCTGCGATGTTGTAAAAACTTTCCACTGTGTTACTTTCTGCGATTCGGACGTGGTACGGTGGGACTTCGAGAGCTGTGCCAACGGTTGACTTATCCAAAAACTGACTTAAAGTACGAAAGGCGACAGTGTTGTCGAACCACGAGAGCTGCTCATTTCCAAAATCAATCATCATTCCACAGTCACGAAGTGCATCGCGACCGATGATGAGATCGTAGCGGCATGGTGCATCGAAAACGTAGCACTTGACGTTCGGGAGACGACGGGTGTGACTGAATTCCGGGAAGGAAACGTCCTTGAGATTGACATAACCGATCGGAGTGAAGTTGCCTTGGGTAGTATTGAAGCGACGTCCAGGTTCCTTGATTATTTCGATACCTGCTGGAATCTTGTTGGCATTCACGAGACAATGGCTTCCGCCCGAGTCTGCCAGAGCACGAAGGATTAGCTTGTGCGGTGTTTTGTTGATTCCTTTAGTGATAACGAGAAGCAAGGGAAGTGATTCTTCTTGGCTCAGTTGCTTGATAGAGTTGCTTGCTGAACTAACCGGTTCATTGTTGTAGTACTCCGGTTCCAATTCTTCGACTTCTGCTTCATAGGATTCAAGGATAGCAAAATCGTCTTGAGGATCGTCTTGAAATTCAATGAGATGCGACTCCCCATTTGGCGGTTGCTGCGGGTTTGCTTGATTTCCTTGGTTTTCAACGACGTTGGATTCATGGTTACGGGGACGGTAATTGTAGCGGTTGTTTCCGTTAGCGTTGCTTGATCCGTTGTGGTTACTGTTGTTCCTGCTGTTGTTTAATCCGACGGCATGACCGAGAGTGCGACATTGACCGATTGTATGTCCACGATGGTTAGGCAAAGGGCATGGTGAATTAGCATCGACTCGTCCTTGATTGTTACTGTTGTTGTTGGCGTTGTTTCCACGATTGTTGTTATGACGTCCTTGGTTACGGTTGGTATGATTGTGATTACGGTTGCCGTTGCGTCCAGTGATATTGCGGTTGCCTCTTTCTTCTTGGTTGTTACCATCACCGGATGGTCTTCTTGGGGTGTAAGGATCTTGGACCGATTGTGCCTCGAAGTAGACACGCATTGATTGAAGGGTTTCTGAGTAAACATTCTTCCCAGCGTTATTGAAATTTGTCTGCCATTGTTTTGGCATGGCGTTTAGATAAACTCGACATAGTTCATTGGGTGTAAGACCTGCTGAAGTATCCGGGGCTCCAGGAATGAGTTTGACATACTCATTAGCCATCTCAAGGAGGGTTGCGAATTCTTTAGGAGATATGGTGCTTGGTTTCTTGAGACCTGTACGTAGGTATAGCATCTGGTCTTCATAATCGACCGTCTCTTCAAAGAACTCTGCCAAGATAGTGTCCATGGCATCTTGAAATGAGTCGACACTTCGACTGGCTTCCGCGTTCATGTACGTGAGTAACACATCCTTGTGTTTGCCTTCGACAACTTGTTTGACCTTTTCGAAACGCTTCGCTCCTGTCGTCCAGGACATCGTTTCGCATGCAGAAAAGAACTCCCTTACGAAGTTGAGGGCTTGCATTGCTGTTGCATCATCTGTTAATTTGGGAACTTCCACGACTGTCTTTTCGTAGGCTCCTTCTTGTCCTGCGACCGGCAGGGAAACTGAAAACTTGACTGTGCGGGACTCTGACAGAGAGAAGTCCGGCTTCAAGGGGATAACGACCCTTGGACCTTGAGGGACCGCTGACTTGCGGCGTTGGTTAGATTGACGGTTGTTTGAATAACGGTTTTGACGAAACATTTTGACTGTTGACTGTTGATTATAACTTTGACTTGTTGGTTACTGGATTTGTTCACTAGTAGGACGGTTTTGGCTTGCTACAGCGTTGATCAACATGCCGTAGCTCACGGCGGTGAAATTGATATTTGTTAAGAATGATGCTAAGTAGGAAATTATAACTATAAACTAAACTTCATGAAACATGGAATTGGAACATTTGAAAAGCATTTCGGGAAACAAGGAAAGAAAGAAAGTCAGAAAGTCAGAAAGAAGGAAAGTAAGAAATTCGAATTCTGGGAATCTTGAAGAATCTTGATTTCACACGATTCAAATATTTGACTCAATCGAACGTTTGCAGTAGACTCGTGAAAGGATCGTGACTGAGCGATGGATACTGCATTCTGCCTCTCCTCCAGAAGATGGATCATGTATTGTTGTTGTTGCGTAAATGTTCGTTTGTTCGGTAAGGACGGATGCGACGAATATTTATTCTTTCCAACACATTGGGGCGTCGTTGAATCGTAACAGTACCATTCGTATGAACACTGTGAACTCGAAAAGGGCCTTGAGCTCGTTCTTCTAGCTTGGATGGATTGTACTTCAAAACTAAAACTTGATCGTCTGGCTGATAATCATGATAACGACGACGAAGATTTGCTCGTCGGTTGTTGTCATCAATGATCCGTTGTCGTTCAGTGCGGATCCGATTGTAACCTATTATCAACGGAATTGGATGGAACATATCCCGTTGGAAAACAAGAGCTCCTGGTGAGACTCCAAATGTTCTGTTGACAGATGAACGTAAAGCGAAAATGACGGATGCAAGGGCGTTGTCAATAATCCCATATGCATCAACGATTGTTGCTGGTGGCTGTTCTCGTAACAGTGTGCGTAAGATGTCACCGAGGGTTGAATGCATACGTTCGCAAATTGCGTTAGCTTGCGGATTCTTGACCGTGGTTGGGACTGCTTGGATACCGTTGCGATGAAGACATCGAAGAAATGCACCTTCGAATTCAGTACCTTGGTCAAAGATACAAGTGAGTGGTCTTGGGTAGCGTGCGAGCCATTGGTTTTCAAAGACAAGAGCGGCTTGGGCTGATGAACTGTTCTCGACACGTCCTGCTTCGACTAGCAGTGTGGCTGTATCAATGATGGTGAGTGCCTTGAACTTAATAACTCCAATTCCTTGGATGGTGATTTCCCATGGACCGATAGAATCGACGGCGACTTGTTCAAAAGGTAGTTCGGTTGCTTGGCGTGGTGGTAATTCTCCAACTCCTCTTCCTGGGTTCTTGTTTCGTTGGCATGAATCGCAAGTGGAGACATATTCTTCGACTCGTTGTTTTAAACCTTTGAAGTAGAAGTGCGTTGACAATGTTTGATAAAGACGTGTTGAACCAATATGTCCACCGACATAGTGATACCACTTGATTGCATCATTGATGAGGGCTTCTGGAATGACAATTCGAGGATCTTGATCAGGATCTAACTTGCACACAAACTGGGATCCGTAAAATTCCTCCATTCCGTATCCTTCTTGATTACGAAGTTGCTGAAGTGCGGCGTCTTGAAGTTGGCTGTTGTGAATAGTTTCGAAACGTAAAGGAAAGGTTTCAATTTCTTCAGGATAGTACAACATTATTTCCGACAGCTTGCTTTCTTCCAAAGCGCGCGAATCCGGTATGAGAGCGTTTTCCTGCTCCTCCTCAGCGGATGATTGAAGCGGGTAGCGCGAAAGGAAATCTGCGCCGACGTTTTCTTCGCCCGAGACGTAGGTGATCGTTGGGGCGTATTCTTCAATGAGTAAGCGCCAATTGAGTAAACGTTGGGACTTGATATCATCTCGCGTTAGGTTCATGTGGTCAGTTTTGATATGTAGCTGTGCACCGAGTAGCATGGAACGAAAGACTGTTAGAACTTCGACGATAGCAAGTGCTTCCTTATCTGGAATCGGATAACGGCTTTGAGCACCAGTGAGTTTACGAGAATGAAAAGCGACTGGTTTGTTGTCTTGAAGGATTACTGCGCCAATCTGCGTATCGGATGCGTCGGTTTCAATCGTGAACGGCTTGTTAGGATCCGGGTACGAGAGTAGTACTTCCTTGGCGACCATTCGTTTGGTGTCTTCAAATGCCTTGTCATGTACTGTAGTCCAATACTTGGAGAAGTTGCGTTGTCCTTCATACTTATCGAGGCCATTAAGATCAGTTAGAGGACCCATGATGTGAGCACGACGATGGTAAAATAGCTTGTAGAAGTTTACTACACCGACGAACGCACGGAGTTGCTTGAGTGTCTTCGGTTTGGCGAGCTTCTGGATTGCTTCGATTTTCTTATGCCATTGCTTGAGACCGGAAAACGCTCTCATACCGGATTCGCGCGCTTTGGAAGAAAGCAAGCTGTCGGAAATAATGTTGTACTATCCTGAAGAAATTGAAACCTTTCCTTTACGTTTCGAAACTATTCACAACAGCCAACTTCAAGACGCCGCACTTCAGCAACTTCGTAATCAAGAAGGATACGGAATGGAGGAATTTTACGGATCCCAGTTTGTGTGCAAGTTAGATCCTGATCAAGATCCTCGAATTGTCATTCCAGAAGCCCTCATCAATGATGCAATCAAGTGGTATCACTATGTCGGTGGACATATTGGTTCAACACGTCTTTATCAAACATTGTCAACGCACTTCTACTTCAAAGGTTTAAAACAACGAGTCGAAGAATACGTATCCACATGTGATTCATGCCAGCGAAACAAGAACCCAGGAAGAGGAGTTGGAGAATTACCACCACGCCAAGCAACCGAACTACCTTTTGAACAAGTCGCCGTCGATTCTATCGGTCCATGGGAAATCACCATCCAAGGAATTGGAGTTATTAAGTTCAAGGCACTCACCATCATTGATACAGCCACACTGCTAGTCGAAGCAGGACGTGTCGAGAACAGTTCATCAGCTCAAGCAGCTCTTGTCTTTGAGAACCAATGGCTCGCACGCTATCCAAGACCACTCACTTGTATCTTTGACCAAGGTACTGAATTCGAAGGTGCATTTCTTCGATGTCTTCATCGCAACGGTATCCAAGCAGTTCCAACCACAGTCAAGAATCCGCAAGCCAATGCAATCTGTGAACGTATGCATTCAACCCTCGGTGACATCTTACGCACACTGTTACGAGAACAGCCACCAGCAACAATCGTTGATGCATATGGGATTATTGACAACGCCCTTGCATCCGTCATTTTCGCTTTACGTTCATCTGTCAACAGAACATTTGGAGTCTCACCAGGAGCTCTTGTTTTCCAACGGGATATGTTCCATCCAATTCCGTTGATAATAGGTTACAATCGGATCCGCACTGAACGACAACGGATCATTGATGACAACAACCGACGAGCAAATCTTCGTCGTCGTTATCATGATTATCAGCCAGACGATCAAGTTTTAGTTTTGAAGTACAATCCATCCAAGCTAGAAGAACGAGCTCAAGGCCCTTTTCGAGTTCACAGTGTTCATACGAATGGTACTGTTACGATTCAACGACGCCCCAATGTGTTGGAAAGAATAAATATTCGTCGCATCCGTCCTTACCGAACAAACGAACATTTACGCAACAACAACAATACATGATCCATCTTCTGGAGGAGAGGCAGAATGCAGTATCCATCGCTCAGTCACGATCCTTTCACGAGTCTACTGCAAACGTTCGATTGAGTCAAATATTTGAATCGTGTGAAATCAAGATTCTTCAAGATTCCCAGAATTCGAATTTCTTACTTTCCTTCTTTCTGACTTTCTGACTTTCTTTCTTTCCTTGTTTCCCGAAATGCTTTTCAAATGTTCCAATTCCATGTTTCATGAAGTTTAGTTTATAGTTATAATTTCCTACTTAGCATCATTCTTAACAAATATCAATTTCACCGCCGTGAGCTACGGCATGTGCAGAATGCAGTATCCATCGCTCAGTCACGATCCTTTCACGAGTCTACTGCAAACGTTCGATTGAGTCAAATATTTGAATCGTGTGAAATCAAGATTCTTCAAGATTCCCAGAATTCGAATTTCTTACTTTCCTTCTTTCTGACTTTCTGACTTTCTTTCTTTCCTTGTTTCCCGAAATGCTTTTCAAATGTTCCAATCCCATGTTTCATGAAGTTTAGTTTTTATAGTCATAATTTCCTACTTAGCATCATTCTTAACAAATATCAATTTCACCGCCGTGAGCTACGGCAACTGGTACTCCGAGTACCGAGTACCGGGTACTCGCACGTAGTACCTACCGGTAGTCTACGTCGTACCATAGACGACGACACAGGGAGTATACATACAATACGGAGACACGGAGACACGGAGAACTATCCAACAACCAACAACCCAAGACGGGGTCCGACATTTTTTTTTGGTCACACACCATAAAATCATCAGTTGTGTTCTCACACTACTCTCTACTACCGATAGACTACCGTACTACTACGACGTAGGACATTACTACCGGTAGTGCTGTCATCAAAAACTATGAAATCTTCCTTCAAATTTGTATCACGCCCATGTTCCACATGACTTTATCTACTGCTGCTGGATGAATAGAAAGTATAGCGCCGGAGCAAGCTACAGAAAGAAGGACTCGAGGCAGGTACCCATCACAGATCTATCGCGTAACAACCCTGATCGAACAAAAACCATCCAATACAAAACGAAACTATTATTTGTTGGAGGGTTGTTGGTATTGGTTCTCCCGCAGTTTTCATGGAAATTTTTTCTCTTGGAATCACCAGTTCCACCGGGCTACCATGAGGCTGCTACAGTTTTAGATGGAAATGCCACTGCAACTACACGTACCACCACAATAAGATCTTGCTCGGGGTACGACGGGGTTCTCCACATTGCTTCCGGAGACCAAGAAGGGGCAGCTGGAACTATCTTCTTTCTGTTCGTTGTCAACCAACTGATCTACGCTGCTATGTACAATCTCCTTCCATGGGTACACTTGAATAACGTCTCCAAGTATGTGTACGATGACAAGGTTCATGGAACTGGCCAAACTGCAGAGTTCGAAATGCTGTGCGGCAAGACTGTTTCATGGGCGTTCTTTACTGACGCCATTACCAACAACCAACATCAATATCCAGGAATGCCACAAGGAACCAATCTTTCTTCATGTCGGATTTACGTAGAGGGAAATGGTGTGTGGAATTCGTACTTTGAACCAGTTTTTTATCCATCCGATCCTTCGTGTGCCTCGTTGCCACTGATCCGAATGACGTACTCCCAAATCATTCCGTCTCTGCATGTCTTTGCCCCATGGTCCGTCCGCTCTTGGCGGTACGGTGGGCTTCCGCCCAGTCTTCGTCAACTCGATAAATCATACCAAGAGTGGTTCGCCCCAATGCGGAGACGAGCTCATTCCATTGTCAAACAGTACGTTCGATTCTTGCCCTACCTGCATGAACGAGCGGTCGAGTACAATCCACATTCTCAGTGCTTGGCATTGCATATTCGTCATTCGGACAAGGCCAATCGCCGCAAACGAATCCCCGTGCCAAGATTTTTACCCTACGTGGAGGCTTACTATAACCACCAGATGCAGCAGCGGCGAGATCACCCAAAGAATGACGTCCTACGAAGTTTTTCCATTTACCTCGCAACCGATTCTTCCAAAGTGATCGACATGATCCAAGAAACCTGGCCGAAAGAAATTCAGTCCGTGTTACAGTGGCAGAAGGGTAACGTCCTACGATCCAGTAACACCACCGCCGTCTTTCAATTGGTTGGTGGTAATCGTCACCACGATACCAACGTCCAAGTATTGACTGACATTTTGGCCATGTCTCGTTGTCAGTACATCGTTCATGGGCTATCGGCCGTTTCAGAGGCTGTGCATTATCTCAATCCACTGCTGCACAACCAGAGCGTCAATCTTGACGATCGCAAAAAGGATATAGTATCGGTAGAACAGTTTCGGATAATCATGGACAGGGTGACGAATCAATGAAGATGCCATCTAGCCACTACTTACTAGTGAACTATCTAGCTAGCTAGTCAGCTATTTCGATCTACTGTTACGCGATTTACTGTTAGACGCCAGGAGCTGAGCTCGATGTGATATGCTGTGATGAATACGACGTTAGTACGACGAGCATTGCCGTAATGCCATAGCAAGCCAGCCTACCTATCTAACTACCGTATCGTAAGTATGTACGTATCGCCTACCGGTAGGTAGTCATAGCGTAGAATATCAGCTGATACACAGAGAGGAAGATGCTCGAATTGTTGAGCCAATCACCTCTTGATGTTACTGTTTGCAGACCATTGTCGTTAAGTCTAGTATGTCTCATTTGATGTCGTGATTGTACTTACTATTACAAGCCAAATGGGACGGTATCATTGGCTCCCCAACGAAGACGTCACAGGCTGAAAATTCGGCTGTGGTTGAAGCTTCGACTTTTTAATATCCTGAAACCCCAATGACCAATGCTGCATACAAACACGTCAGACTGAGTGATCATGTATGTCATGTCTTCGAAGCTGCCCCCATCAAATCAAAATCCGACTTTGGTTTCGTGGTATCTCAAGGTTCCCATCAAAACTGTAGCACTTGTCAATTCCGCGTGAATTCTCACTGGCAGATCTTGGAACAACGTCATCCAAAATCAGACATGGAGTTGCCACGGGTCCAGAATGCAGCAGAGTGTGTGCAAAGAATCGAATCCTGCAGATGACGACCCATCACCTCCCTCGACACTCACATGATTTTCGTGGTATCATCAACAACAATAATAATTGAGTAAAAAGATCACTCGTTTCCACACAATCAGTCAGTACTGCGATTCTTGCCGTTGCTAAGGAATCTCACATCACTTTCCAGCGACTGTCAAGAGTATCTACTACAGAACATATTTTTAATTACTTACTACTATTGACCATGGCTGGACATCAAGGACAAGGACGTGGACGATCCAATTCATTGCCTGCAGCAGTAGTGGACTATCTCCGTGCATGGCTCCTGCACCCAGATCACATCCATCATCCCTATCCAACCGAACAAGAAAAGGCCAAGATGATCGCTGACACTGGAATTGATATGAAACGCTTGAACAACTGGGTAAGTTGTTAACCAGGCAGACTACAAGGATGCCTTTGTTGTCGAATACACTCTCATTTGACTCACCATTTCGCCTTCCGCTCATCCCAGTTTGTTAACTCCCGCATTCGAATCTGGAAGCCCAAGTACGAAGCTTTGATGAAACAACAGAAAATGCAGGGGAAGCAATCGCCACAGGTTCCAGTTGCTACTACTCCAAGTACCAATCCCCCATCGCCTCGAAGCGCCTGTGAAGAAACCTGTCTCCCGTCCATCGAAACAACATTCGAAAGCAAATCGACGACGGCTATTGTCCCGAGACGAGTCTCTCTTGTGCCTCCCTCTCCTCCAATAAAGAAGATGTTGCATGAAATCAGTGATGCGTCACTGCATCCAAGCGACACTAGCAGCTGTTCATCCTCAGATTCTTCGTCCACTGTCTTCGAAAGCAAGTCAGAGGAAGGATCCCTGTCGTCACTCAAACGACCCTCTGTGGATATAGTTGCATTCGCCACACCGTCCCGTTTCCAAAAACGCCCACGGATTGTATCTGAAGGTAGTGATCTGGCGACCCGCTATTCTTCCTCGTTGTCGTCCAACAGATATGCCGAAGAAAATGTGGAAGAGTGGAAGCAAGCCTGCTTGCGATCTCCTCGATTGGACGATCAAAGCTTACCGACATTTGATGAAGCGACCTGCCTCTTTGGGTATTCGGTTGTCGCTTGAAGTACTTGTTGAGGATCATCTTTTTCCTTTGCGGCGTTTGATGGATATATCGTTCACTTTCGTCCATTCTATTATTACATAATCATCTTTGAACGGCAGATGGAGGCATGCAATGAATAATTTTTATCTTCAATACATTCTGCAGCCGAAACGGCGGGAATCTCACTTTCATTCGCACCAAACACCGTCTTATCCTCCCTGCCATGCTAGAACACTCTACAGACGATGACAACGACGTGCTCTGTGGGCAAAGGGCGGATCTTGCCTTACATATGCGCCGTCAGCAACAACTCTCATCATCCCATTCAAAACTCACACAACATTCTCGCGCCATTTGTAAAGCTTACGGAACGAACTCGCCATATCCAAAAGATATTATGGTAAAAGATTACGTATTCACAGACCTCCACCACAGCATCACCGCCATGTCTGACTATTAAACAAGTTTTGAACTTCCCTCTGTTACCCTCTGATACTAGAAAAGTTATTACTACTTAGTAAATACTACTGTTTATGTTTGTCGCAATCATCGTTCGAAACTGTCAGGAGTATCTCATTGTGAATTGGACGTACGGAACGAAGAAATCTTTCATCTCTATACGACAGTTTAATAAAGAAAAGCAATACTACGATTGTACGATTCCAAACGCGTACGTGGTGAACGATGATGCTTTGATGATGGTGGTTTCGATCGAATTTTTTTTTTGTGGATCATCATTTTTGTCATTGGGAAAATCCAATGGGAAACGAGGACGCCTTTAAACGATTATTTTTTGTCCTACGCGTAGTATTAACTGTAATAAAGAAGAACAACAACTTCGACAAAAAGAAGTACTACGTACTGTAGTAACTATTAATAGAAATTAATAATAATACTTCGAAGTAATAAATGACTTCGCCGGCTTAACAATTAAGTGAAATTGTGAAATTGTCATTGGAAAAGCAATAATACTTCAAGTATTTTTCAAGCACGCACACACTGCATTAGAACCCTAAACCCTCTATCAGTCTGTAAACACATCATCCACTCCAGCACACCATGACTCAAAAGCACCATTACCTCTCGGCTTAAGATTTGTGTTCAGGAGGCGACTTCAATGGAACACCTCTTCAGTTGGCAAGAAGGAAGGAAGTGGGGAGTCTGGCTATTGCCTTCAGAGTTACTTGATATCAACATCTCGTTGTGAGCCGCCTGGCTACGGCAATGAAGCATTGCAGCCCATGATGGCTCTCCGAGTCCAAGCATTTGCTACGTGCGATGCGAAGATGAGATATATAGCGAAATTATTGATGGTATGAAACTAACCGAAGAACCACCCAACATTTCTCTCATTCTTCTCCCACACTCGTTAGGTTCCGCTGTTTGGAATTCACTTCGTGGGACACAATGTTACGAAATTCTTCCAGTGATTGCGTTATCATCTTTTGCTCGACATACTTGGCCAAGGCTTTGGACTTTTGAAACGCAAGACTGACCGCCCGCGGAGCTACGAAAGTCATACTCATGGTCATGAACGAAGTGTTGTCATCGTCTTTCTCGTAGAATCGGACCGTGCCAAAATTCTGCAGGCCGGTGATGGATTTCCATTGAATTATATGAGGACGTTTGTTTTGAACGGCCACGGCAGTCCAAGAATAGCGAATGCCTAAAAACTTCATGGTCCAGACCGATTCGTTGGGATTGTCTGTCTTGATTACCACAGAATCGAGCCAGGATGACCAAGTAGGTTGTCGTGGCAAGTCGGCATAGGCGTCATACGCATCGTACACAGAAAAAGGCAATTCAATGCGGCTTGACACTTCAATGAGTCGACGTTGAGGTATGTCGGGATTATTGTGAAAGGGATTGTTCATGTCGTCCGTTTCTGCATCGATACTGTCTTGATCATTATTATTTGCCTTCGTCACGGAGCCAAGTCTAGGGCCAGACGGGTCTAGCCACCAGAATGATGACGAGAGAGAGGCGAAGATATTTCGGTTTTCGCTTTTATTGTAGTCTGACCGTGATGGCCTTTGAATCGTAGCGGATGAAGGAAAAACAAAACCAAGGGTGGGTAAACCATGCAGAAACGTACTTGCCCCAAAAAATGTTGATGATGCGCATGTATTCCGACTTGGGTTGACGCAAGAAAATGAATTCGTCGCTGTCACGGACGGAAAAAGAAACATGATAAAGCCAACGGTGATGGATAGATGAAAACGTCTACCGGTAGCTGGTTCTGCTATCGTCATGATAAGAGATCCTCTACGGTACCACCAGCCAGTAGGTTGCTGGAAAGTGGAAAGCAGAATTCGGGAACAGAATTGTTGCAAGTGCTATTCATCCCATCCCTTTCATCTGGACCTGCCAGGTAGCAGTAGTCGGCGATGGTGATGAGTGATGATGATGTGTTTTGAAGGAAAGGTGTCAAGCTCGAAGCTCAACCCACGACGGAACGACGACGAAACGTGCTTCTCTTTTACACTGTCACATACACTCTGATGGATTGGGTTCTATTGTACCGGTAGTACATCGTACGTAGTACGTCGCACTACAACAGTACCTGGTACGACTTGTGTACGGTAGACGTACCGTAGTATGGGAAGCGTTCTCGACAACACATCAAAAATCTTTATTCGGCATACGAGTACGGTAGTTCTCTACTACGGTAGCTAGCTATGATAGGTAGCGAGGTAGACTACCGGTAGTCTTGTAACCATTCCTTCTTCGATTCCAAGTTTTGGGAACACTACTCTGTCAACTGTCCCTTTTCCCTTACATTGCGTCAATCCACTGTTATCCTTCCGCCACGCATGTTTGTCTACCGCCATCATGTTGTCCGCTAAAGAATTCGTTCCGGCCGTCTACAATGGCTTTGTCGATGCCATTGGCAACACACCTTTGATCCGCCTCAAGGCTGCCTCGGAGCGCACGGGATGCGACATTTATGGCAAGGCCGAATTTCTCAACCCCGGTGGATCCGTCAAAGATCGGGCCGCCAAATACCTGATTGAAGGCCTCGAACGAGATGGCAAGATCCAACCAGGTGGAACCGTCGTCGAGGGAACCGCAGGCAATACCGGAATCGGTCTGACCTATGTCGCCAACGCCAAGGGTTATCGCAGCGTCATCGTGATTCCCCGAACGCAGACACAAGAAAAGAAGGACACACTCCGTCAGGCAGGCGCTACCTTGATTGAAGTCGATGCCAAGCCGTACTCCCACCCAAACAATTACATCAAGCTGTCCGGGCGATTGGCCGAATGCATTCCCAACGCATGCTGGGCCAATCAGTTTGACAATGTTGACAATCGGCGGGCACATTATGAAACGACGGCACCGGAAATCATCAAACAACTACCGAATGTTTCGGCCTTTTCCTGTGCCATCGGGACCGGTGGGACCTTGGCCGGGTGTGCCATGTACTTTCGAGAGCACCACCCCAACGTGAAAATCGGTCACACGGACCCCTGCGGAGCCAAGTTGCATCGTTGGTACAAAGATGGCGAACTCAAAGCGGAGGGCAACAGTATTACTGAAGGCATCGGCCAGGGCCGCGTAACGGCCAATCTGGAAGGCTTCACGCCCGACTACACCTATGAAATTGACGATGAAGCGGCTTTGCAAGCCTGTTTTGAACTCTTGCAACACGAAGGACTGGCGTTGGGTATGAGCAGTGGAATTAATGTAGCCGGAGCGGAGCGAATGGCCAAGGAGATGGGACCTGGCCACACCCTAGTAACCATTTTATGCGACTCGTCCTCCCGATACCAAGGCAAGATGTTCAATCGTGAGTTTTTGAAAAGCAACGGATTACCTGAACCAACCTGGATCGATCCGGCATTGCCATCGGAAATCGCCCAAGCGGTGGAGAATGCCAAAGAAAGGGACGACTAAAGGCGTTGATTGATGGTGGAACGTGGATACTCTTCTTACTTTGAAATGTTGACAATTTTATTCGTCACTACATGTTGATTGGCGTAGTCGCCTTCATTTTTCGCTGTACTTACCAATTGCCCGGTCGCAAATCCAACATATCGGTACAGTTGCCACACCGTGGATCCACAACTTGCGTCCGCAACTGATTCATCAAGGTGCTCCAATTGCTTTTTGTCGTCAATACAAATAGGTTCGCTTCCATTGCCACCAACAACGATCCTAACGCGATCAAGCCCGACCGTCCCTTGGTGTTGCGAGCGGCCCAGCTGGCGCGGTTACCTTTGCGGGGACGAAAGGCATCGATCTCTTGCAAAGTGATATCGGCATAGACGTTCCATTCCGGTGGTTTGGCCTGCATAAATTCTTGGTAGGCACGGGGATCTTCCGTCGCCAAATAAATGTTTGCCGCCTTTATAATTGTGTTTTTATGTGGTGTCATACCGTGGTGCCTCTGCAGTAACTCGTTGATAGCATGAATGTATTCTTCGATAGAGACCAAGTCCATTTCCCAAAATTTGTCGCCCCATCGAATGTGCACCGTCACTAAATCCTCCGGAACCACTCCACCGGGGAAAATCAAACCAATTTGTCGTTGGGCTTCTTGAATCACCAACGGACTGATTTGCTGAAAGATGAATTCGGTAGAGGCTGCACGAATGTACTCCTTTTCTTCTTCTTGAGATGCATTCTTGACTAGTTGACACCACTCGTTTTGTTGTCGTGGGTCAGAAACGTTAATGGAGGAAGGTATCGTTCTTGTTCTGTCGTTGAGACACAGCTGTTCGGAATTGGGAAAATAACAATGCATTGGAGAAGTAATATTAGCATTGGGATCACAATGATTTTGATCCGACCAGATCCACGGGGATGAGGTGTACGATTGTAGTCGATGGCCATTTTCCATAGCGTTGCACATGGCTTGACCCCATAAGAGCAAATGACTGCCCAAACCAAATGTATTATCCATAAAATGAGTTGCTAAAGGCAAGGTACAATTCGATTGATGACGTTGAATGGATTGGGCATAGTCAGAAAGGACAGGATTATGCCACCATTGTCGTCGGAGCCGACCACAGTGTGTCGCCGTGGCGTGCTGCAGAATTGTTTGGTTCGGTATGGAACCTGCCATTCGTCCATGCTGGATCTGTTGAGGGGTATGTCGAAGGCACTGCAAAGAGGGATACCCTTCCATGATACTTATTTGGTCTACGTGGTTAATAGCAGTGGAAGCAAGCGATTCCCACAGGCTCCGATCTACATTTTGGAGTGATGGGTTTTGAACAAGGAACAATCTTGAGACTCCCAGAATCGTTAGAACCACAGACGATAATAACCATTTCCGGGCCTTGTATCGACCCGTTTTGGGCGTTGATGGCGCCATGACTGGGATATGTCGCTAGTCGCTAGTCGTCTGTGTAGAAGCTGTGATGCTGGTGTATCAAACAAGCAAGAAAACAGTCAAAAAGAAAATCGTCGGTGACGAGATTTGGTAGATGTTGTGTGTGTGTTGCAGTACACCGTTTGAACCGTTTCAAGTTCTTGAAAACTCTTGTTCAACTTGGTATGATACACTTTTTGCGTGGTCTCTGTCGTACTACGGTAGCTACCGGTAGTCGTAATCCATGCGACAGTGGGCATAGCGATAATTTTCAAAACGAGCCGGATTGGAAGAGTATGACCTTTTCTGATACCCTATCTTTTTATGATACCCTATCATGATTACGACGTAGGTATGTAGGTTCGATCGTATGTTACATTGCCTTTTCCTCTGTTGGGCCATCCATTTTTTCTCCGTTCGCGCCAACCCAATCCCGACCTCCGACATTCCTTTCTCATCACTTCCAGCGATCCAAACCAACAACCACAGAAGTATTGTGTCGCAAGCTATTACTGCGTCGTTCATTGTTTATCGACACTACGGTGGCGCGAGGCTTGTCAAGGACTACTCATTCGTCGCAACAGTATGTATTTGATCTCCTCGGCAAGCAGGACGAAACCTCGACTACAACCCAATTTTACCCACCTCAGTTTTGTTTTCCAAAGAGTACTACTCGTTGTTGTCATCATTCCGATTTTCCGATCCGCAACATCATTTACTTTCTTCCCACGACTGAGTGGTAGACTTTCTCGTGGTGTTATCCGCCAGTCACGTTCGCACCAAAATATGCCCTCCACCACCATCACCAATTCAAAAACCAGCATGGAGAATGATGTCGACACCAATCCTTTGACAAAGCTGGGACTTCCACAGCCAATCTTGCTGGGCAGCGCCAGTTTTACCCGGAAATTGATCCTCAAGGAAATGAACGTTCCATTTCATAAAGTTGTCCGGCCCATTGATGAAAAGGCGTTGGGTGATCGTTCGAAAGATCCTCCTCATGAATTGGTATTGACCTTGGCCAATGCCAAAATGGATCATTTAGTCAACGAATTGCAACAAGGGAAAATTGGATTCGACGAGCTGCCAATTAGAGAAGAAACAGATGCTACGGAAGGATGGATTTTTCTGACCGGAGATCAAGTGGTCACGTGTCAAGGGAACATTTTGGAAAAGCCTGAATCCCTGGAGGAAGCAAAGGAATTTGTGCAGCAGTACGGAGAGAACCCACCCAGTACGGTTGGCTCGTGTGTCTTGCATCATGTGCCCTCCAACATTCGTGTGGCAGGAGTGGATACGGCCACCATCTACTTCAATCCAACGACACTAACGTCCGCTGCTGCAAATACTCTGGTCGACACATTACTGGAACAGGGGGAACCGGTCATGAGCTGTGCGGGTGGACTGATGATTGAGCATCCACTGGTTCAGGACCATGTAGATAGAATTGATGGAACCCAAGATTCGGTCATGGGATTAAGCAAACCTTTGGTCGAACAACTGCTCCAAGAGCTGGCAGAAAAGTTGAAAGAAAAGAATTAAGTATCAAGTAAAGAGTACTCATTTTAAAGATTACGTCGTATACCAGCGTCATCCTGCCACCTACGACTAGTATTCCTCACCCGAGAATTTGTCTCACCCACCTGGCTCCCAAGGGGAAAAGGCAAATTAGGAATCAACTTCCCATTCACAGTCAATTAGTACTAATTATTCTGCTTCCCACTTCTCTGAACTGGAAAGGCAACAAACCATACAATGGAGAAGCCAGAACCGGTGACAGGTCAGGTATGACATGCGCTTCCAACGACACCTTTTACCTGTTTCAACTCAGCAACACCGCAAATTGTGTGTGTAACAGAAACCTTCCATAGGAAGCACCAGAGAGGGTGGCACCTTCACTGAAATGATACCTTTCATTAAGTTCTGTCTGAAGCTATCATTATCTCACGTCGTTTCAAACCATTTTAGTAAAACTTAACTGTAAGTTGTGGTTAGATGAGTCGTAGTTAGTACCGTACTCTCAATCAAAAGTAATCCTGAACGAACGACTGAAGACAAAAAATAGATGGTGCTGGCAGTACAATCGCCCCCAAAAACGACGTATCCATGACTGATTCACGGTGACATCAAAATGGCAGTTGTTTATCGGAGAACGTTGCCCTATCAGCCAGCATCTGAATCTCCACGTCATCGATTTCCTAGTCGTATGCCCCAATCGGCGGTTGTTAACGGATTTTGGACAGGCGGACTGAATTCAGTCCCCTGGACGGAATTCATTCCCATCATGTGACGAAGTTATCTCCCTCTAATGTTAGCCAAACGGACCGTTTAGCTGTCAAAACAGTTATTTTACATCAAGTACTTGCATAGATTTAATAGGTCGCGGTTTAAATTGTCGTTGAGGCAAGAAAATTGGCTCCTGAAGTGCAGACGTATGATGGTCGGGCGAAAATCTCTTGGCAAAAATGTTGAGAAATTTCATGTCAAAATCAACCATGAGGATTGGTTCCGGCGCTATCTGCACTGTGAAGCTCATCAGGATTCATCCATCCAAGCACATACGCAACAAATATCCTAACCACACAAGAAAGGATGAGCTTGTTGGTGTCCGGATCCTTAGACAGGAAGAAAAATTAGTTCACCAAAAACAGCAGTTGTCCGTTGTTGTTGTTCATGATGACTTTAAGCATGATGGAGGGCAACACATTGAACTCTACTGCGTGAAGAGATGGCCCGTGTTACAGCCGAAGCAGATGCCAATCTCTTCTTTGATGATGCCGCCCTGCAATCTCGCCAACTGGATCGGAGCCTGATGACACCAACCCACATCCAATGATTGCTCGGATGGCAACAACATTTGGACCTCTTTCAGAATCGGACATTGCCGAAGCTCGGACTCTTATAGATGATGTCTATGATGACAACCGCCCTGATCCCGAGAACATCCTGACCAGGAATGAGTCAAAAATGCGGCCTGGGGGCACAGTGGCTCAAGTAACCGAAGAAAGGTTGGTCCAACAGATTGCAAACCCCGTCTTGAATTTGGAAACAATGAATCCATGCCGACGGTCCTCAAGATCTTTGTGAGCTTCTCCTCAACCAATACACATGTCCGGGGTTATGCTTGTCCCAAGATAGCCTTGTCCCTTTGGAAACGAGTACCATACAATTTCCTGTGGCATTTCCGGCATTGTTTTTGGGATCGAGCTCGTGGAGGGCAAAGATCAACTCCGACAGATAAGGAACAAGTCAGACAAATTTGGTAAGACAGACGGCCTCTTCCTCCGGCTAACAAGATCCTTGTGGGGTAGTGCCAGAATCCTTGTTGTTGACAGTGGGTTCTATGTCTTGAAAGGCCTCGTTGAGTTAGCCAAGAAAGGAGTCTACGGTTCTGCTCAAATAAAAAAGGAAATATTGGCCAAAATATATTAGAGGAGATGAGATCAAGGGCCATTTCAAAGACATGCCGGTAGGCTCAGTTGATTCTATTGGAGGTAAGCTAGATGGGGTTGACTTTGATGTGTTTTGTATGAAGGATCCGAACTATGTCATGATGACGACGTCAACAAACATGCGGATGGGTGAACACAAGAACCGAGATGGCGTTGAAGCCTTCCAATATCCGGAGGTTGTCCAAAACCATTACCAATACCGGCACCACATTGATGATCACAACAGCGAAAGACACCGGCCAATTATTCTTGAAGTCACATGGGCAACGAAGCCTTTGGGAGACCCGATTCTTTGCGTATCTCCCTGCCTCCACCGAGGTAAATTGCAATCTTGCATCATCCTTTTTCATTGGTGATCCTCCACTTCCAAGTCTATCCTTCCGGAAGGAGCTAGCAAGAGAGCTACTTTACAATCCGTACTTTAATAGGAATGTTGCCACTAATGAAAGACCAAAGAGGAAGAGGACTTGTTGCGAGCATACACTCATGAAATAGCCAGCATATACCAAAAAGCAAGACTCGAAAATCATCCCATCGTCATCCAACTATCCGCAGAGAATGTGCAAAGGAAACCATAGGAAGGTCCGGACTTACTGCAGCTGCAGTCATGGGATGGTCATGTGTGAAAAGTGCTATGCTCAGCACAAGCTGGAGATCGATGATCAGTGAGCGCCATCGTCGGAAAGATTGGAATTGATTCAGTCCATGAATTTTTCGAATTTTTCGGTCTTGTAAAATGCGTAAGTAGCACGTGGACGTTCGCCTCAATAGGCGATCAGGATGCACCACAGGTATCTCTACTTAATTTCGCGTCTTTTTTACATTTGGCTTTATGTGTGAAACTTGTTTCCGGTGATGCTAGTGACATTTAACATTAGACTGAATTCACTCCAAATTGCAGGAAAATACCCGTTAATAATAAAATTGTGGTCCCTCGCTTGCTTTTCTCACATCACTCAACACATCATCATCTCGGAGGGCGGTTGACTCATCATCTCACAAACTTACTTTTTTAACGCAAACGATCGGTTGCAACAGCTAAACTACACATCTACAAGAAAAACTTCCACGACCAGCACCATGAGATCCCCTTCTCTTTCCACTGCCGCCATGATCGTTGCGGCTGCCATGCTGAGCACTGATACAGCAGCAGAATCTGGAGCCTCTCGATTTTCCTTCGGAGGTCCACTTCCTTTTGTTGCCAGAAAGTCAACCTCAGCAACAGCAACCTCCCATTCCGACCAGCGAAACAAGATCGATGTGATTCTTCCAGCACTGGCACAACGGTCACGGTCACCCCAACACAATAGTCTCAAAGCGATTCGCAACTGTGAGGAGGAAGCATCCGATCGAGAAGCCCGATACGCCATGCAATACAGTCACGAACGTCAGACGATTCGCGCCACCGAACACGCCTACTTGTTTCATGACGATGAGTTCCCCGTTATCCCAGCATCATCACACAAACGAATTGTCCGTCGAGATGGACCTTTGAACGGACACGTTCTAGATGTATGAAAACAACGATGAGAGATGATACGACACACAAACACATAACCGGGAGTACTGCTGCGTCACTCCTTCAAAGCTCCCACGCGTGGGGTGCTTCAAAGTGGGGCACACTAATTCGAAATTTGGTCACGAAAACTGTTTTTTCGAAAGCCTAAAAAATGCAAGATTTCACTCAGAGCAGTCACATAGGGAAGAATTCGATAGACAAGAGATAAAAATATATATACAAAATGAAAGTTTATGAAATAGTTCTCTCACGTTTATATTTGATGCTTCTTTCTCTTCTTTTCCGTAACCATCTCATGGGTTTGAATTTTCCATCACAGTGGTAATTTGTAATTTGACCTGTGTTCACTGCCGAAAGTATTGCGGACGCGGCAAAGCTTGAGCGAACGTTGCTGGCCATTTACACCAACCTTGAGGAAGGCCAAGTTCGTCCGGACTGACCATCGGACAACTACTTTACGACTTGAAGTCCTCCAAATTGCCTCGATGGGCTTGGATATTGGCGTTTTCTTTCCGCGCATGATTTTCTGGAGGTTTTACACCAGTGATAGCTTTGGAACAAGAGTTGGAGGCCGGTGGTGCGTGATCATCGTCAGTAGAGCTGCATGTTAGATTCTCCCTAATAATTCCAGAGGACCGCTCTCCTTGGAAAGAACTAGTGTCGATTGCTCGATTTCGAACAGCTTTTTCCAGATTGTCTGATCCTTTTTTATCAAAAAGGGCCTTTTGAGGTCGCGCCTTTTTAATTTGTTTTTAATGCTTGTGCCGTTTTTTGGATGAGTTCTGGCCAAATGATCAAATCTTTGCCATCGGGACTCCAAACAAACCCGTTGTCGCAAGCTTCGCGAATCTCCCAAGTCTGCACCAAATCTTACAAAGTTTGTGGGGTTGGCGGCTCCGATACCAATCTCAGTGTCTTTGTCATCACAACAAGAGGTCTTAGTCCCAGCAACTCTTTGGCTCGAAGAATTTTTTCAGTTGCCCTCATCACGCCCGATATACTAATGCTGTTATCCCAACGATCGTTCGTAGAGGATACATACTTTTTTGGAGAATTCGGTGGTGGAAGTAGAGCCGAAATCTTCCCACCGTGGTCTATACGACAGACACTATCGCGTTTAGGAAAGACTTTTCTGACCTAACGGCAACAAGGCAACCTTTCTGTAAGTACAATGCCAAGTTTCGAGGCAACGTTCGGACCGTCCCTACTGAAGTAGGGTAGCTACGGTAAATCTTCTTGTAACATAGCAACTGAAATTCTTTTACACTAAATTATTTGCACCACAAAGGACCTATTTCTTCGAATGTCATGTAGATCGAGAGGATAGCTGCCGTTGGGTTAGATGTATTGCAAATTGCAAAAATTGCTTGTTGGGCCGTACGTCTACAATGGGGGATCGGTATTTTATTGGTGTGCACTAACAGCCGGTGAAAGATGGAGAGGAAAATATTCAATGTGATTATAAGAAAACATTGTAATGCCAAATTTCAAAACGTTCCAACGTAGATGGAATCCTTGCGGCTGTTGCAAAGTTTTTGATGATGAACCAGATGGGCTGGTATTTGGAAACAACAAGATCACTTTTTCGTCATTGTTTTCCAAAATCTTTTAAAGTACTGCAATGCAATCGATTTCCACCTTGACTCCTTTGGGCAAGGCTGCCACTTGCACGCACGATCTTGATGGCGGCACCGCATTGTCCTTGAAATATTCGCTGTAAATTTCATTGACAGCAGCAAAATCTCCCAAATCAGCGAGAAAGACAGTGCATCGGACCACTTGTTGCGGCGTGGCACCGGCTTCTTTCAAGACGGCATCCATATTGGCAAGAACCTGCTTGGTTTCGGCTTGGACGTCACCATTGCCGACCAAGGCGCCTGTTGCAGGATCCAACGGAATGTTGCCACTGACGTAAAGCGTAGATCCGGCCAATACAGCTTGCGAATAGGGTCCTACGGGTGCGGGAGCACTGCTAGTTTTGATTTCAGAGATTTTGGTGACCATGATTCTTTGCTGCTGTTGTCGTTGCTCCTGTAGTAAAAGCAATGGTTGTTCTTGTGCTTTGGCTTTGGGGTGTTATTACGGATTGGGTAGTTGTTGTGCCATCATCTACTCCGGTATCTGTTATTTGTCATCACTCCACCGATTAATACGTAGTACTACTCGTATTACGGTATTGTTATGGCTAGCTGGCGTAATGCATAGTTCCGTGAATTCAGGACCTTTTTTTCTTGAATTCACGGAACTATAAATGCACGAATTGGGCTCATTCCCCCCTCCGCACAACGCCTTCCTCTGATGAAATAAGATACCTTTTTAATTTTTTTTTTAAAAATTTACGTTAAAAATACGTTAACTTCACAAAGAAGTTCTCACTGCACCGTTGCTCATCTTCGGTGGTAAATTGTTCGTCAAGTGTGGTTGTTACATTCTCCCTTACAGGAACATTGTAGGGAACACTTCTTCTTCGCCTTCACGCATCCACAGAAATGTGTGCATTTCTTCCCCTTGCATCCGCAGCCCTTTCTCTCAATGGGAGGACCTCCTTCCACCAACCTGTAAGCTGTCTTCATGCTAACTTTTTGTTTTTGTTTTCCCAAATCGAACAACCCATTCATGATCTCCTCACGCACTACCTCCAGCTTGTCAGGCAATGCCAGATCCTGCACTCGTCAACTGCGTTATGTTACAATACATGTCGCTGACTGATGCAAACGTTGCTTGTTGTTTGGTGTGCCTTGATCGGGAAGCATGACAATCGCGGATTGCCATGAAGACCTCTCGTTGGGGAATGGCAAGACGTCCCTGGAAGAATAATTTGGGTACCTTCTCCCCACTGGGAAGCCTCACCACTTCTGCGGTGTAATTTTTGGCCACCTCGTAGATCCGGGTGTGGTACTTTTGAAGGACTACTCGCCACCGCTCAGCATCTCCGGATTGCTTGTCGAAACATATTTCCAGAAGTCGCTGGTACGATTCATTCGTAAGCTGTTGACTGGAACGTGGCACGATGGGTGGCTTCCCATCCAGTCCATTTCCCTCGAGATCGATGTTGAACAGTTGGCGGTTGAACTTCTCATGGAACCTCTGATCCTGTGTACTCTTTTGTTCCTGGCCGGATGACGTTCGTTCAAGTTCTAATACCCCGTCTTGCGGTCGGGGCAGCTGCATTGTGATTGTTGCGTCAACATGATCCGCTTCGTTGGAGCATGGGAGACACTCGACGTGATCTGGATTCAGTTTACGGCGTGGAATGCGAGGTAACTGGGAGCGTTGATGAACGACAGTGCCTCGAGATGTGGAAGGGAGCTCTGACATTAGTGATTGCTGGGTAACACCAGACCGTACGGATTGCTCGGATCCTACTGGGTAGGGTCTACCTTCCAGGGTATTTTTTGCAGGAAACGTATATGTTTTGGGGGGCTTTGTTTAGGGAAGGACGCCTCTATGTTGGCGGGAGCTTCAGAATTGTGAGTGCTGAATGATTCGTCTTCCTCTTTTGCAGGAACGGATGTGGGCAAATCACCGGAGACGTAAATGTTGTACGTTTGATTGTTGTGGTGGGTGTGATAATGTCGAACTCTTAGACCATCAATAACAGTGGAGTTCATTTCATCTGCTTCCAATTCAGACGGTTGGTTGTGATTGGGAGGAAGGAACCGAGAAACAAAATCATTGGGGTCGAATCTCCCAGAGATGAGCGGACGCGATAGTGTAACGTCGTGGGACATAGAAGATTTTGAGCCAGCGGTGGGACTGGAGGTGGAGCTAGTGGAGCCAGTTGCCATGGTGCTATAGGGGGGTGGAATCGGTAAAAAGACGAGCAATGTAAAGTTAAAAAGAAAGTCGACAGAGTCGGAAGTGAAAAGTACAAAAGCATACTATCATGCGTTTTTTTCATTTTGGTTGTAATTTCATTCGTGACATGCAGATTCTCGTTGCTAACGATAAGTTGCGTTATGAGGACCCACACACATACAACGGAAAAATGAGGGTTGGAGTGAAAGAAATGAGGGGCTGAGTGAACAAAAATGAGAGATTCAATGAATGAAAACGGATTACGCGAGCTAGCCATGTGGTGAGAAAATTAAAAACTGTATTCACAGAAGATTGCATTACGCCAGCTAGCCATAACAGTATCATAGCTGATGTAGCATCACGTTCACACCAACGACCATCATTCTGTGCGTTGTGACGTCATTGTATTAATGAAGTCCTACTACGTATTATTTCATATCTTCTATGATACGTACCATGATCATGTACTAGGTACGTATACCGGTACCGTAATAAGATACGGTACTGTTATGGCTAGCTGGCGTAATGCATAGTTCCGTGAATTCAGGACCTTTTTTTCTTGAATTCACGGAACTATATGCACGAATTGGGCACATTCCCCCCTCCGCATAACGCCTTAGGCTATCTCCAGACCGACGCCGCTAAACGCTTTTTACCGGATAGCGGTCTTTACCCATCTCCAGACACAGAGACTTCGGATCGTTTTACCGGCCTGACCGGTAAAGGCCAAAAATCCCGCTAAAACAGGTACCGTATAGCGGAAAAAAAACGCTTTAGGCTATCTCCAAGCCTAGCCCCTGAACTTTTAAAATGAGACCTTCTGATTGGCTGGGAAAAAAACTTTTAAAGTTGGAATAAGCCGGCCTGTAAACGTTTGGAGTTGGGCGGCCTTAAAAAGGTCCAATACTTATGCCAAATGGTCACTGGTATGCCAATGAAGTACATAATTGGAATGTCCTCACATTTAAGTAAAGAGAGTGGCGACAGCGACGGAAGACAAAAAAATGCTCTATTGGGTCTTTTGGACATCTACGTGAAAAAATTAATTAATGCGTGGGGATAATATTTAACGAATATGGGTTTACCGGCGCGATCACGAAGTGCTCCGGTAAAGCGTTTTTTTCCTCTATACGGTACCTGTTTTAGCGGGATTTTTGGCCTTTACCGGTCAGGCCGGCAAAACGATCCGAAATCTCTGTGTCTGGAGATGGGTAAAGACCGCTATCCGGTAAAAAGCGTTTAGCGGCGTCGGTCTGGAGATAGCCTTACCGGAGCACATCGTGATCGCGCCGGTAAACCCATACTCGTTAAATATTATCCCCACGCATTAATTAATTTTTTCACGTAGATGTCCAAAAGACACAATAGAACATTTTTTTGTCTTCCCTCGCTGTCGCCACTCTCTTTACTTAAATGTGAGGAAATTCCAATTAGGTACTTCATTGGCACACCAGTGACCATTTGGCTTAAATATTGGACCTTTCAAAGGCCGCCCAACTCCAAACGTTTACAGGCCGGCTTATTTCAACTTTAAAAGTTTTTTTTTCAGCCAATCAGAAGGTCTCATTTTAAAAGTTCAGGCGCTAGGCTTGGAGATAGCCTTTACTCTGATGAAATAAGATACCTTTTTAATTTTTTTTTAAAAATTTACGTTAAAAATACGTTTAACTTCACAAAGAAGTTCTCACTGCACCGTTGCTCATCTTCGGTGGTAAATTGTTCGTCAATTGTGGTTGTTACATTCTCCCTTACAGGAACATTGTAGGGAACACTTCTTCTTTGCCTTCACGCATCCACAGAAATGTGTGCATTTCTTCCCCTTGCATCCGCAGCCCTTTCTCTCAATGGGAGGACCTCCTTCCACCAACCTGTAAGCTGTCTTCATGCTAACTTTTTGTTTTTGTTTTCCCAAATCGAACAACCCATTCATGATCTCCTCACGCACTACCTCCAGCTTGTCAGGCAATGCCAGATCCTGCACTCGTCAACTGCGTTATGTTACAATACATGTCGCTGACTGCTGCAAACGTTGCTTGTTGTTTGGTGTGCCTTAATCGGGAAGCATGACAATCGCGGATTGCCATGAAGACCTCTCGTTGGGGAACGGCAAGACGTCCCTGGAAGAATAATTTGGGTACCTTCTCCCCACTGGGAAGCATCACCACTTCTGCGGTGTAATTTTTGGCCACCTCGTAGATCCGGGTGTGGTACTTTTGAAGGACTGCTCGCCACCGCTCAGCATCTCCGGATTGCTTGGCGAAACTTATTTCCAGAAGTCGCTGGTACGATTCATTCGTAAGCTGTTGACTGGAACGTGGCACGATGGGTGGCTTCCCATCCAGTCCATTTCCCTCGAGATCGATGTTGAACAGTTGGCGGTTGAACTTCTCATGGAACCTCTGATCCTGTGTACTCTTTTGTTCCGGGCCGGATGACGTTCGTTCAAGTTCTAATACCCCCTCTTGTGGTCGGGGCAGCTGCATTGTGATTGTTGCGTCAACATGATCCGTTTCGTTGGAGCATGGGAGACACTCGACGTGATCTGGATTCAGTTTACGGCGTGGAATGCGAGGTAACTGGGAGCGTTGATGAACGACAGTGTCTCGAGATGTGGAAGGGAGCTCTGATATTAGTGATTGCTGGGTAACAACAGACCGTACGGATTGCTCGGATCCTGCTGGGTAGGGTCTACCTACCAGGGTATTTTTGCAGGAAACGCATATGTTTTGGGGGGCTTTGTTTTAGGAAAGGACGTCTCTATGTTGGTGGGAGCTTCAGCATTGTGAGTGCTGAATGATTCGTCTTCCTCTTTTCCAGGAACGGATGTGGGCAAATCACCGGAGACGTAAATGTTGTATGTTTGATTGTTGTGGTGGGTGTGATAATGTCGAACTCTTAGACCATCAACAACAGTGGAGTTCATTTCATCTGCTTCCAATTCAGACGGTTGGTTGTGATTGGGAGGAAGGAACCGAGAAGCATAATCATTGGGGTCGAATCTCCCAGAGATGAGTGGACGCGATAGTGTACCCAATGTCGTGGGACAGAGAAGATTTTGAGCCAGCGGTGGGACTGGAGGTGGAGCTAGTGGAGCCAGTTGCCATGGTGCTGTAGGGGGGTGGAATCGGTAAAAAGACGAGCAATGTAAAGTTAAAAAGAAAGTCGACAGAGTTGGAAGTGAAAAGTACAAAAGCAACTATCATGCGTTTTTTCCATTTTGGTTGTAATTTCATTCGTGACATGCAGATTCTCGTTTCTAACGATAAGTTGCGTTATGAGGACCCACACACATATAACGGAAAAATGAGGGTTGGAGTGAAAGAAATGAGGGGCTGAGTGAACAAAAATGAGAGATTCAATGAATGAAAACGGATTACGCGAGCTAGCCATGTGGTGAGAAAATTAAAAACTGTATTCACGGAAGATTGCATTACGCCAGCTAGCCATAACAGTACCCCTATTCGACTTTTTGTCTACCGTACTGTCGTACCGTTACTCTCTCTGGTACTTTAACTACGACTACCGTATCGGTTCTTTAGTAGACTACCGGTTCTATGTACCCCTCCGACTTTTACTGCTTATTCCGCATTATCTACCGGTACTATTTCCGTCTACCGTATTGGTGCACGATCCGCGGAGACGGCAAAAGGAAAGGCCCAATGAGCAACGTCATTCTTTTTCCCCGAGCGGTGCACTTTTGTTTCGTTTTTTACGATTACCTCTAGCTGTAGTCTACCGTAGCAATGTACCGGTAGAGAGTCTGAAAGCACCGTAGTACTAAAAGTCGTACGACGTATTCTGCGTGAACAGTACGTGGTGCAGGGTGACGCGACTGAAACAGCGTTACAAAACCACTGGAGGCCACTCCGTTAATTCGACAAATACCGACACATCATTTGCTTGTCCACCAGTCATCGCTTGCAAAACGTTTTTTCGTTGTTCACACTTGTAAATTCTTCCGCTCCATCGGAACACTACTTTTTTTGTTTTCCCTACCGTCGTCATTTCATATTACTACTACTCTCTTCTTACAATTTTCTCGACATCAACACAACCATGAATGCTACAACATACTCATCTTCCTACCGTCAACCGATGGTTCCTCCCCTTTACTTTGAAAGGACGAAAACCAAAAATGACTCGGAAACATCTTCGACTTTGCCCCCTGAAATTCTCTCCCTCTGTCTAACGGCGTATGCCAATTGGGGCGACTTGGCTAAACTTGCCTGTGTCCAAAAGTCTTGGTCCAACTTGCTGGTGGACAGTGCCAATCAATCTACTGAATCTAAATGGGAATTGGCACAAGCTCTATTGAAGGGAGACTGTGGTTTGGCCCCCAATGCGGAACGGGCCGTCCAAATTTTGACGGAACTGGCCGTCGCCGTCCCAGTCGACGAAAGTGGCAAGCCGCTCCATACTGATACCCAAGCCAACAACAATACGACTAATAATACTTGCTTTACGCCTGCAGCCAAACAGCTGGCTGAATGTCATCTCATGGGGCAAGGGGTCCCGCAGGATTCGAAATTGGGTTTGGCATGGTTGGAGTCCGCCTTTTATTACGGGCACGACGCCGAGGCTGCCCACGACATTGCCTTGATCTACGAATACGGTCGTCATTCCATCGAAGTGGATGTCGTGGCCGCCGCTCAGTGGTTTGAACGAGGCGCCGAGGCTGGAAATGTAGAGTCCATGGCCGAGCTGGGATTGTGTTACGAGCTGGGATGTGGTGTCGAACAGTCGGACGAACAAGCGTTGGACTGGTACACCAAGGCGGCCAACTTGGGACACGCCACAGCAAAATTTTCGGTCGGTGAAATCTTTGAAGAAGCCAGGGGCGTACCGCAGAGCGACGAAGAGGCCTGCCTCTGGTATTACCGTGCCGCCCTGGTCGGCGATCAAGATTCCAAGGTGGCCTTGCGACGCCTTTATGACATTGCTCGCATTGTGGTGCCTGGTGTGGCAGACATTTTAAATGAGTAAGGCGCAGGGAATGCGCGGATAACAAATGTACCATTAATGTTCGTGTCCTGTAACTTTTAGCAACCAAAACGATAACATTATTGTTCGAGGATGATCTTGATGGATTCATGGCTGCCAGTACGTACAATATTTTTTAGAATTGATAGTTAAGAGCAACGCCAATAATTCAGACGAGCCTCTGTGAAATGGGCAGGATTATTTAGTATTGCTGGTGTTCTTCTCAAGGTGAAGTACTTTTGTGAGAATGGCACACGTACCATTAAGTTATACGTAGTACTAGGTAGTATTAATAGCACTCATTTCCTGTAACTTTACTGTTATTGACAGTAACTAACAGGTGTATTTTTGAATGATCTTGATGGATTCATTACTGCCAGTATTTACATTACTTTTTAATATGGATCGTTAGAGCAACGCCAATAATTCTGACGAGCGTATGTTTTATGTTCAGTAGTAGTATTTCATGTTCCTCTCAAGAGGCAAAGTACTGTTGTGAGGTAAGCATGTGGCACAACGGTCCAGATAATGGGCATTCATTCTGCATCTACTGGTGAATGGATTTTGTACAGGAAAAGTGTAGAATTAAGCGAAGCGTGTTTGGGTCATGGCCAAAAACATGACAAGTGGTGGTGTATTGTTGCAGTATGAACATGAGAGTGCCCCCTCAAAAACAGCTTCCAAAGATTTGCTGCTTCTCGCATTAGCCCATGACACCGACTGGGAGGTCGTGTGACGCCTTATTATTGGTCATAGAACCCAATGAAATATCTGCATAATCACTACCATTGCGGATATTCTCAAAGAGCTCAATGGCAAAGTGAGACACGGTCGTCACCTCTCGGTTGAGTGTCTTGCGTTCGACAATGGGTGATACTCGCATGGAGCATTCCACCGGAATTTGATCCTGCAAAGTCGATGCTTTGGGACGAAGAAATAGCTTGGAGAAGCTGCCGCTGCTGGAAGATACCATGCAACTTGTCAAGTTGACATCGTCCAACGAATCATTGGCCTCGGGATCTAACAGATTTCGGAATGACGTTCCAAGCACAGGGTCGTTGTGGTCCCTGCCAGAAAGACGCATAAACGCAGCGTTTGCGTGGATGATGGAATAGGGTTCTGTAGATAATGTCACAAGTCTGTGGAATGGGGGGAAGAGGGTAACAAGTGAGAATGGGACGACGAAAATGGAAATGTTTTTCAGGAATCCTTCGGTACGCACCTTGGCTCTTTGCTGAGCTGGAGAGATTCTGCCATAGTGGTGACATTGGAAGCGGACGAAATGACATTGCAGGGACTGCTAATAGTTTCGGCAATGTTCCACTTTGCCACCTTAGTTTGGTCCAACGAATCTTCGACTCGTGGAGGCAAAAACAATAACTGGTCATGTCGTCCATTGTTGATGTTGTCACTTTCGGAGTCACTTTCCGTATCACTGACAGAAGAGGTATCGGAGGAAGAGGATCCGTCCCGATTTGGAGTTTGCTCCAGTGACTTCATGTGCGCACGAGATGGAGTTGGGTAGTAGTCTCGGATCGCACGAAACAACTCCATATAGTCTCCGACGGTAGTGTTTTTACTGACATTGGAGGAAATGAGTGGTCCCGAGACCTCTTTGGAATGAATCAAGCGGACGCCCTTGAGCTTGATTCTAAAACTGGAGCCTTGGGTACCGGGGACTTGGACTTCTTCCATTTCACGGTTCACTGTTTTGAATTCCATGCCCGCACGTTCGAGGTCGTCTCCAGCCGTGGTGGCGGCAAAACACATATCGTTCGTCTTTTGACGCTTGGGACAGGACATAATGTTGTTGCTGCTATCCCGACCGTGGAGGTCTATGGACAAAACAGGTGGAAGTACGGAAAGGTCTTCCTTGTCTGCTGAGTATCCGCTTATACGGCTTGAGACCTTCTCGTCAGTGGCGGAGACATTCTTGAGGGCTCCATTCGCAGCGCGTTTCTGTCGTTCACTGCTACTGCTGCTGCTGCCTTGACTGGTAGCGTCGCCTCTTCCCTGTAATAGACGATCGCTCAACGGAGAATCCTCTCGGGTTCCCGCTAGCAATCTTGCACTGATTGGAGACACCATTTCTTGATAAAAGGTGAGAAAAAGTGAGTAGGATAGATGGATGTTGTGTTTGAGCTCGGTGTCTTAGTGCTGAGTGGCTCCTTTCTGTTTTATATCCTTATTTCTTGGGATTGTGAGACGATGATGATGGGGCGAGTCTTAAAAAAGATGATAGGTGGGAGACATCATCACAAGAACCATGTTCGGGTTGGAGTTGAAGATTGACTTGCGTGGCAGTTTCTCGACTGAGATACTTACTTTTACTTAACTTCTTGTAGGTCAATGACGTCTGAAATATTCTAACATTTCCAGTTTTGTTAAATAATCACAATTAAGGTGATATCGAACGAAGGGGATGTGGCAGATATGGCAAGTACTCCGAATGAGGTACGAGAGATTGAAAATGTGAGGAGTATTGACGACGTACGAATATTCGCCGTACTCGAAAGGCAGGGGTGATTACGAGCAGGCAAGACGAATTCATCACAACAAACGAAGAGGTGATGTGATTTCGTATACACAGTTAATAATAGCACGATAGGAAGTAGGAAGGGTGATTGTTCGACTGTACATTGTTTCTACTCCGACGAAAAACGTTGCTAGCTAGCTAGATATGCGTAAAGAACGAAAAAATCTAAGAGTTAATGTTTTAACAGTAAAAGCTATTGCTCAATTTCGGCCAGTCCCTGCGCTCCAAACACCAACAACGCCGCTTGCCATAGCTCCACTTCAAACGGAAGGACGGCTGCGGTGCCTAACTTACTGGCAATTTGGTTAGTACTTTGTACAATGATACCACTGTCTGTCATTGATGTCATAGCACCGGGCCTGGCCAATCGTAGTGCCGATGCCAACTTCATGACGGCTGATTTTGTGGAACAGGTTACGGCCACTCCTCCTCGTCCATCTTCGTCTTGCTCTGATGAAGAGTCTCCCCGTGATGGAAGGACAAGACCACTGTCATCGTTGGCAGAGGATCCCCACAAAGCAAGCCCCGAAGCTGTGGTGGCAATACCCAAAAAGTCCCCAACGGCATTCATTCGCAGCATCTCTCGATCGTCGTTATCGCCATTGTCGTGGTTGTTGCCCAAAAACACCCATTTCCCAGAAGCAATGACTTCAATGGCCGGAATGGGATCTTCTACCACCACTGCCGCATCCGGCGGCGCAGCATAAAACCGTCCAAAGGGAAAGGACAAGCCTCGTCCGGTGGAGAAAAAAATTGTATCGTTGGCCGTATCGTGGTAGAGGATTTGGGACGCCGACAGGTACAAATCAGAATAGTCAATCAAATCTTGAAACATCTTTTCGGAAAGAATGATCCGATTGACAAAGGAATCGGTGCCCAGTTGGTTTTCAAGATGATCCATGGCTGCTTTGGGATGAATAGCGGTTGGCCGAAGGTCCAACCAAAGCTCCGTCTCAGGATCTGATGACAGGGATGGGGTGACAAAGGTCATGTCTCGCTTTGTCGATGATGATATCGACGGCATTTTGCTTGCTTCACGTGGTAGGTTGTGAAACCGCTGTATCTTGGATTGAAAACCAGCGGCGACGTTAAACAGGGAAATGAGGAGTGGATTAGTTATACGTGCAACCATTAATCGCCGGAGGTGACGTTTCGTCCTTCGCTGCTTCTTCATCGTGAGAAGGAGAGGTTATTTGCCGCCGAACGTGTTGACAAATATTATGTATGCTTGTCTTTCGAAGAGAGTAGCACAAGGGGTGGAAGATAGAAGATACTACGTAGAAGGGTTATTGTCAAAGGAAGAATTAGAACGGTTGTTTGCTTGTGTGCTTCTTTCACAGTCAACAAAATACACGGAGTACAACAACGACATCATGCTTTTCACACAGACCGTGACGACTTTCGAATATTTCTAACCCTACTGGTCTAACCTGAGTTTTACAGTTTTACTGTGGTCCTCTGTCAAAAGCAAAAAAAAAAAAGCCACATAATCTTCATTCTCTAGTAGGGAAACAGCAGAAGCCCTCATCAAGATGCTTGTACTATCTATACGACATAACGACATATACTAGCAGCAGTAAAATTGAAGATGTTGCTATCTCTAAGAACTCGAATCCTCGTCTTGGGAGGAGGACGACTCACTAACGGCATCATCGACTTTTTCAGCGGATTTCTTGCCTTTCTTCTTAGCCGAGGACCCAAACAATTGATCGTCATAATCCTCTTTGGAAATCTTTCCTCTCCGTAGCTTCTTGTACAGTCTCTCCTCTTTCGCAAGTTCTTCCCACTCATCGACTATTTGAGCATTCCGGCCCCTTTTTTTATCTGGATTTCGCCCCTTTTGGATCGCTGCTTGGCGACGTTCTTGATGACGTTTGAGTTGTTCTGCTTTCCGTTGCTCCGCTTTGATCTGTTTGGCATTCTTGCCACCGGCTGCTAGTTCAACTGCCAGTCGTTTTTGTCGTGCCGACTCTCGAGCTTTGTCGAGAAACGGAATGGCGTAAATATCAACTTCGGGACCGGCCGGAGTAAAATGCTTCAACTTTCCTTTGGTATCACGAAGTTCTGGCATCTTGGGGAGTCGCAGGAGACAAAAGGAAGTTGCCAAGTGCCCAAGGTCCAAAGAAGCAAACCTGGAGTAGAGTGTCAAAGAATTGTGTTAGAGCACTGGGTTACTGTCACAACCTGAAAACTGTCGTATGACAGGGAATTTCGCTCGGAAAGGACTACTGATTTCCTTTCTTATTTTCTTTCTCGCATTTGACAGGAAGGGTCGATTTCACAATGAAAGAACAATAGCGAAACTTTCTAGTCCGTTGACGTCCATTTTGGAGTCACAGAAAAAAAAGAGACACTTTCTTCCTAGAAGTCGATCGGCTGCCTCTGCTTGGAGTTACGACGCATGCAAGATGCGCTTGTTACATACCTAAAGATAAAGCCGCAGACGTGCTCCTTGTAAGCGCGGATATAGGATGTGAAAGCCTTGGTTCCCTTTTCAAGAATATCTCGATCTTTCAACGCCAGTCCACGGATTCCTGGAAGTATGTTCTGTATTTTCAATGTTTCCACTTGCTCTTCTTCGTCTCTTACTTCTTCTTCTACTCCGATCTGTTCGATATCTCTACAGCAGACTTCGTCTTCGGGCAACATTTGAAGCGGAACTTGACGATTGGATAAGAGGTCCACATAGGCCTCCTCTTTTTCGGTCAAGAAGACCAAGCTCGATCCTCTGCGCCCCGCTCTTGCAGCGCGGCCCACCCGATGAACGAATTGCGATGGATCTTGTGGCGCATCTACCTGTACCACCCAATCAATATCCGACACGTCCAGCCCTCGTGCAGCGACGTCAGTGCAGAACAAAGCTCCGCCACTCTTTCGCTCTCGAAACCGTTCCATGGCCTTTTCTCGACGTTTCTGTACCAGCTTGCCATGCAAAAGCTCAATGACCAAGTCATCATCATCATTGTTGCACTTTTGCTTCTTTTTTCCCTTTTGGAAGGTGGAATCGAGCAATTGTTGCAACGCACTCCCATAAAAGTCGACACACGCACATGTCAAGAAAAAGACGATGGTCTTTTCATGGCGGTGACTCTGGAGAAATGCTACCAAACGAGAAATTTTCTCTTCCAACTTGGTCACCATGTAGTAATTTGTAAGCGACGTGGGTGTGTAGGTCGTGGCATCGGATGGTTTCGTGTTCTTTGTATCGTTGGACTGTTTGGCGTTGTCGGAATTTTCTGGCTGTGTTGGTGATGCCGCTACCGCTGCGACTTGCACATTGATAAGTACAGGATTGCGCATTCCCGCCCGTTGCAACAACGGTTTGATGGACTTGTTGTTGGTAAAGGTAGTGGTGGCACTAAAAATGCCCGTCCGTCTCATTTTGGGCAATCGAGACAGAACGGAGGCAATGGTCGGATCCATGACGGTCTTTCCAAACAACAAAACATCGGCTTCGTCCAATATCAGCATGTCCAGTTCGGACACATCTAGAACATTGTATCTCGTCAAGACGTCTTCGACGCGACCGGGCGTGCCGATTACAATATCGTTGGCCTCGCGTTGAAAGGTTTTCAAATCTTCCGTCACCGGTCGATGATTTACGCTGTTTCCGCTGCCACCCGATCCTCCACCCACTAGCAGTAGTGGAAGGGAAACATTCATGGATTCGCACAACTCACAACACACGCGGTACGTTTGCATGGCCAATTCTCGCGTTGGCGATAAGATGAGTGCTCCAATTTGGTGTTTCTTCCATGGCCGCTTGGAGATGCGTTCCAGAGTCGGGATGAGAAAGGCTAGAG
Organism: Nitzschia inconspicua; assembly: GCA_019154785.2. Lineage (NCBI taxonomy): Eukaryota > Bacillariophyta > Bacillariophyceae > Bacillariales > Bacillariaceae > Nitzschia > Nitzschia inconspicua. The sequence goes on along the minus strand of JAGRRH010000013.1, from coordinate 1,402,491 downwards.
TCTTACCACTACCGGTGACGGCTTGTACAGCCACATCCTTATTTTGCAGAAAGAGAGGAATAGTCGCTTCTTGGACCGGCGTCATGGTGTGAAACTCTTTCTGATCTAAAAAGTTCAGCACACCTTGTGATAGGGGAGGTTGGATACTACGAAAAGAGCCCTTTTGTGGAATGTTAGTGACAGGTTCCTCCTTTCGCTTTCTCTTTTTCTTCTGGTTCTTGTCGAGACTTGACGACGACGGTTTGTCGTTTGCTTCCTTGGAAATGGTTCGTTCTTTCTTGGCATCATCGTCTTTTACAGATTTGACACGTTCGTCGGTCGACACACTTGATTCTGTCGCGAATGACTTGGTGGTCTTCTTCTTGCTTTTGGATCCCATAGTGGCAAGCAATGTCAGCACCAATACAACAACTTAGAGAACTGGTTATGAATTTCTACTACTACACCAGATATATCTATTTGGAGCAGCAGCGGGTTTTAGTAGTATCACCCACCACTTGGAGAGAAGCAAAACACTTCTTGTGTTTCTTTTTTTTTTGGTTTGAAACTGATGAGATCTTCAATCTGTTTGATTGTGTTTGATCATCACAGTCAATACGGTGAACGACTGGCTTTGAGAGAGACTATCGACGACCAGACGTCGTTCGACTCACTTGGCTTCCGTGACTCAATCGACACAATCCCTCCGACGACCAACGCCTCGAACCGCAATACCTAAAATACGTCGTATATATAATAGGTATGATATAATACCTGGTACCTACTCTCTTTGTGTACCGGGTAGTTCAAATCATCCTCTCATCGACAGCTCCTGTCATCATGGGAATCTCCTTTCTTTTACTAGCGGTGTGTCAGTGAGATGACAAACTAGTTACTTCGTTAGCTACCTAGCTGACTAACAAACATATAGTTTTGCGACACAGTCACACCATGTTTCCGACTTCCCGTGACAGTTTACGACGATGGAGGAGCGACTCGGCCGACCAAACGAATAACTACGCCGTGACAACGCCCATCCCGGTGGCCGTTGTGTTGCACAACTTTATCCGGTTGCAGCAGCAACAAGAACAACCAAAACAAGGACAGATAGAATCATCGACCACAGAGTCTCCAGTATCATCACCGAACAAAACAGATCAAGACGTGACATCGCCAAAGGCATCCCAATCCAATTGGAGGTTTCATGCCGAACACACCATGTCGTTGTTGCCACTACTCCACCTGGATATCACCGTTACACCAGAAAACAAAGAGGATCAATCGATATCTGTTTACTCGCAAACGCTACAACGTCGTTCCGTACATCCCTCGTGGGAGCATTTGGATGAGCGAATACGATTACCAGCAGAGAAAGAGTGCGCATCATCATCAACCTTCATCCCTTTGTGGAATAACCATGAATTGTACAAATCCATGCGGATTAAACTCTTCCTTGTAGACGACAAAGAATCAACTTTGTCTACCAGTGAAAAGAATACAGACAAAGATTCAAATGCGCACAAACTCCTCGAATTTCTGGAAGCACCCTTGCACCCTTCCCTGCTTCAAAGAATTGACATGAAACCTGCTGCAGCCATTTCAGACGATGGCAGCAATGACAATGATGATGAGGATGAGCTATTACTCGCCAACAGTGTTCTACCACCGTTGCCCCCCAATGCGTTGTTGGTACACTTTTCGGACGGATCGATCCGATGTTTACCACATATCCATCAATTGGTATGCGAACAGCACCCATCAAAAACGTTGGCAGCGCACCAATCCACCATCGAAGACTTTTCGCGATTTGAAGACGATGTCTTCAAGACACTGGATCATGTCCATACGACGCCACAGCGGCGAGAACGAACAGCGTCATCCCTGTTGGATCAAGAAGAATTGGATCAAAAGGAAGACCCATCAACGTCCCCTTCGTCGTATCGAAGAATACCAGAAGACGAAGTGTTTTCACTGGAACGAGAAATGGAACAAAAATTATTATTGCGGGAAACCGTACAAAAAGGGTCGTATCCATGTTCCGAGGAGCAAGCTCGGGAGGAAGATAGGGAAGCAGAAAGGGAACTTTTGAAACGTCAGATTGCCGAAGAGGAGCGATTGTTGGAAGAAGAAATGTTGTCGTTTCGGAAGGAACAGACGTATCTTGCCGCGCTGGTGCAAGAGCTGAAAGATACGGATGACGAGGTTGCATTGATACAATCTGAGATTCAATCGCAATCGTTGGGGCTGCGGCAAGATCAGATTCTGAAACAAGCGCAGAGTATCAAACTGGTGAGAGACTTGGAAGTTGTCTATCCCATCACCTTGGATACGGCTGCCACTACGTCTTCCACAATGTCACTCTCTATTATTGGCAGTGCTAATACCCGGAGTACAGCCGGTGGTTACTTGATTCGTGGCCTTCGCTTACCGGTCGATATCTACACCACCACCGTACCCGAGGAAGAAATCAATGCCTCCCTTGGATATTGTTCTCATTTGGTATACATGATTGCCAAGTACCTCACCATTCAACTACGGCATCGTATATTTTGCAACTCGTCTCGATCGGCTATTCAGCAGGATGGTGTGGGTGTGTTTCCTCTATTCCTAGGGCGGATGGTAGCTCGATCCTTGGAACGGGAACAGGTGGATCGAGGAGCTCGATTGTTGGGTGCCAACGTTAATTGCATCTTGATGCATTTGAATATGCCAGAGTCTCTGCAACAGGTTCATATTTTGGCAAGATTACAAGCCATTTTACGATTTGTGGCAACGGGGAACATTCCAAACAACAAGATTCCGCGGACAAAGTCGTCGGGTTCCGTAGCTTCTGCTAGCTAGACAATAATTGTGAACAGCGACTTTTTTTTGAGTTTCTTGGGAAAAGCTATGGTTTGTAGTGTGTAATGTAAGCTATATTCGAAACGACATCAAACCGCAACTGACTACGACTGCTGTTGCCCACCGGTGTCACCACCTTCTCCTCCTCCACTCCCACCGCCGCCGCCAACTCCAATCGGCACTCCAAAGGCGAGACCACCACCACTAGGTACCCGTCGTGATATCTCTGCGATCAAACGTTCCGGTGGCATTCCGGAAAGCCAAACGACTCCGGGCCCCGTCAATGTGGTCATGAAAAGTCCTTCGCCACTACCAATAATATTTTGGAATCCCTTGATCATTTGAACGTCGTAATCCACTCCATGGGAGAAGCCTACTAAACATCCCGACGAAATGCGAAGTTCTTCTCCTGGCTCCAAATCTCTACGAATGAGTGTTCCACCGGCTTTGAGGAAAACATCGCCTTCTCCTGTCAACGCTTGCAATATGAAACCTTCTCCTCCAAAAAAACCACCTGTCATGGTACGAGTGAACTCCATCTCAATGTTGATGGTGTGAGAACAACATCTGCCAAAAAAATTGCAACGACGAGAAGGACGGTACGGTGAGTATCCCGTGTGCGGAAAGAAACAAAATGGCACTTTTTTTCATTTTTCCAACAACAAAAAAACACAAAGGGTTATCGACAATCCCACAGTTTCCGTTCGTCGGTCAGTGTATTAATAAGAGTATATGAGAGTATACATACAGTAACGCTCCCTTTTGACAGACGAGTTTGCCGCCGTATTCGTCGACGTTCAATCGTATGATTTTGGAGGGAAAGTCCGTCCCTAACGCCACGGTCCCGGTCGTTCCTGGGTCTCCCTCGTACGTGTAATCGCTGATGAAAAAGTTTTGTCCCGTCATCATACGACGAAATCCTTCCGACAGACCCCCACCCGTGGTGGTGTTCATTTGCACACCGTTGGTCATGTACATCATGGCACCACTTTCCGCACGGAGGACTTGTCCCGGTTCCAATTGGATGGTAACAATTTGTGATTCGTTTCCTTCGATTTTGGAACAAACGTCAAAATCGATGGGATGTCCCACCACACCGTCCTTACTGGTTTTGGCGGGAGCATGATCCGAAAAGGACCGTACTACCGGATGGTTCATTGGCGAAAGTACCGTCTCATAGCCCCCTATGGACATGGCGACAGAACTGGATGGTGTACATCTTCCGAGGAATTTCGCTATTGTTGTGCCTGCAGTCGTTGTTGATCCAGAACGAGTCCGTGGTGGTATCGTTTTCGAGACCATGGCAACGGAAGAACGGAGAAGCGACGGTCGTATCATGATAACAAATTAGTGTGTAGATATGTAGATAGCTGGAACGTTTTGGTCAGTGGAAAGGAAGCGAAAGAGAAACAAACCCGAAAGACTACTTACTACCTAGAGTAGTAAGTAGACACGCAACTTGCAAGTCTGCAGTTGACGAGGACTCTAGCTAGAGCTACCGGTAGTAGAGTAGAATGTTGTTGTTGATTCTTTCAATATATATATATATATAATACACTCTATTTATCGTTCGAAAATACGATGACTGTGAGAACGATAATATCAAGCCGCCGCAGCCGTCGACGGTGATTTCGTGACTTAGGCCTTCTTGAATCACGAATCATTTGTCACCCAGTCGAAAAAGAGAACAAACAACTTCTTCTCTTCCAACAAAACTTCACATACCGTAGTCGAGACTACTGATTGACATCTTGATGAATCTCTGCCAGCTGCCTCCAATGAAAAAACTGCAAGTGACATGCCATGATCATCATCTTTGACTCCTTTTTTTATTTACGAGAGACTCGATTCACCACTACAGTAGACTAGGTACTACCTATATTATGTACTCCAGTACTTCGTATTATACAACATGCATGTATAAAACCAGTAGTAGTAAAAACATTATTACTATTTGACGGTCGACGATTCGAACACTTTCTCACAGTCAATCCATTACTGCTATCATATACACAGTGCTTTTTCTTGCGTGGTGTCATTCTCCCTGTTTTTACACTCCACAAACAACGATGAAATTTTGTGTGTGTCGACGCCCTCGAACAACTTCAACGGCCGTTTTCACAGGTCTGATGCTCTTTCAAAGTTCGACACTACTAGTCGATGCATTCTTTAGACGGAATTCTGTTGTCACGGAGGAATCTACCATCGGCTGGATCTCCACCAACACGGCAACAAACGGAAAGGACGCAGAGACAGCATCTGCGACAACGACAACAAGGTCATCAAGTGCTACAACAGCAACAGCAACAACAACAAATCGGTCCGCAACATCTTCCACTGTTGTGGCGGTAGATGACAGACGAACTTTTCTGAGACCGAATACAGACTTCGTGATACGACAAGAACAACAGCAATTTCAAAGACTCAAAGACGAGTCCAAAACCTTTCACGATGACAGTGGCGGTGGTGAACATACTCACCAAGAAGACTTGGTGTTTGAGGGGACCTTTGAATATGAGAGTGAATTGTTGCCCATGGCGACCACATCGTCGCCCGAAGACTTGATGGAGTTCTTTCTACGACCCGAAAACCGTGACTTGGTCCTCAAGGGCGGGGGCAATCCCTGCGACGTTATTCCACCCTCGCAGCATCTGTACGACGAATGGACCAAAAATTCCAAGGTCGTCCAAAGCGTCCCTCCCGATGGACAGAACGAAGAAATTCTGGCCATCTATAGTGACGTACACTTGGCGCCAGGCCTCTCCATTAGTGCCACGTCCTATACGGGATGCAAAGTCTTACAACAGCCGCACACCAAATTACCCTATTACGAATTTACCCTCGTCAAGGAGGATTATCAAGGCAAGGGCCGACGGCCGATGGTATGGGTCTTTGACAAGGTCACGGGGAAGCATAGCAAGTCGAACACAAATGGGATGTTGTCCACCAATACCAACAGTCACGATGGAAGCAGTAGTCGTACGTATGCCCTGAGCCGCGTCACCATTCAACCCGACCTTCAACAAAATGGATGTCGGATTCGTTATTACGGTCACGTCAAGGTCGTGTCCAAACTGCCCAAAGGGATGCTTCGGATATTACCAGTGCCGAAACGAAGCGTTGAATCCAAAGTATCGCAATCCATAGTCTCACAACTGGAACGGGAGGGTGTCAAATCCATCAACAAGTTCACCCAGGCACTGGGAAACTGGACTCGAACAAGGTTTCCGCATTTGCCTTAAACAAACATGAAACTGTTGATGTTCGTTAGACGAGAGTCGTTTTGTGTAACTTTGTTCACACAGTCAACGTAGTGTTACAAAGAAGGATGCGCCTCCCTGGAAGATTGAAGATGGATCATCATACTATTACGACGTACGTAGTACGACGTACCGCGTAGCCGCGTGGTTGCACCAAAACCTGGATGGAAGTGGTCGATGTGCCGTCGCACACGGGCTTGTACCACTCTTGTAACTAGACAGCGGGCAATCAAATCAAAACAAGCTGTTTAGTGTTATCATCACTACCGATATCCTTTGGGACCATATCTCAATGCCTGCACAAAACAAAAAAGTTGGGAGAGCAAAGACGCACCAGACGAAATGCTGGCTTATCATCGCGTCAGACCCAATGGATGGAGTTTGTGCAATTGGCAGAGTCATCGTTGTTTCAACCAGGTCTTCCGGCATTCGAGTAAGCAACGTGATTTCAGCTTCGGCGATCTACTCGGGGATATTCAGAAAGAATTCAACTCTCGATGGGACTTTTATAAAAAGACAACGCAAAATCTGAACCAAATCCTTCGTTTGCAATCAAAACTTGCCTCTAGAGCGGATTGGAACGATAAATTGACGGAAAGAGAGAAGCGGATGATCAATGAACACCTTGGGGAAGCAACCCTTGCGACGCTGGAAAAAAAGGGCAACATTACGTCGGAAGACGAAAAGTTGCTCCTCCGATACGGCCTTTTGGAGGCCATTGAGAAGTTCCCAGCCATGAGCGACGAAGAAAAGAAGTTTGCCAAGGATTCTGTACAGCAATCGGTACAAAACACCCCATCTCTTCGACCCAACGGTCTTCCTGTCAATGGCGACATTTTGAGATCTTTTGAGAAGTATAAAAGAGTCCTGAAGTCGCCCTTTGTGTCATCCATCAATGTCGTTCAAAATGCTGATATAAAGTCCCCCTTTGGGCCGATGTCCAGCGCCTTGTCTATTGAAGAGTTTGGACCACCGATACAACTTAAGCATCTAATGCTTCATTTTGGACATCCTGTTCCACTAAAGAGAATTATTTTAACAATAGTGACAGATGCCGTCATCTCACCCGCGAAATCAGTCTCGATGGTTGTGGCAGATGAATTGGGTCAACATGTTCTAATGCAAATATACAATCTTCGAGAAGCGGAAGTCGTTATACGGGGCTTCACACCTGGGGCACGCTACATCCTGAAGAATCCTTTCTTGAAGCCTGGCAGGGACGCTGTTCCTTTTTTACGTGTTGATCAACCTTTTGACCTCATTCGATTGGATTTGCCACCACTGGAAGGGAAAATTTTGGTTGTCGGGGATGGAGATTTCTCCTTTTCAGTCGCACTTGCAAACAGCAATAGTATCAGAGGAAGTGCTGCTATTACGGCGACATCGCTCGACTCATTGGATCAGGTCAAAGTTCGATATAGAAATGGGGGGAAAAACTTGCGAGTTCTCTCATCGGTTGCAAACGTCACGGTACGCCATGGTATTGACGCCACGAAGCTTGAACATGTTTTTGATGAAGAAGAATTTGATAGCATTGTTTGGAATTTTCCGTATCCAGAAGAGCAAGTGATTGCTCGCTTTGGAGAAGGAAAAAGACTTATTTCTGGCTTCTTGAAGTCTTCAAAGAACTGCCTGGCCTTGAACGGGCGTATTTACCTAACACTGGCGCACAAACAAGGTGGGACTAGTTATGAAGTCGCAAGCAACCATGGTTGGAATCTGGAAGAAGTGGCACGTAATCTCCATTTCGATATTATCGACGCACTTCCTTTTGCCGCTGAAGATTTCACCGGTTATTCACCGAAGAGAGCTTACAACGATGAAAGCTTTCCTCACTCTGACTCGAGAACCCATATATTGACGAGAAAAGATGCGCCAATACAAAACGGGGCAGCTGAAAGGTCTACTGTATCGTCACTTCTAGCTTTCTTGGCAGACTTTCGTTGGGGTTCCCTTGGATGGCAATCTCAACATTGGACCGATGCCGTAGAAGACTTACGACCTTATTGTACGAAGTACAAAACTGCCCGATCGCTCTACGAGGCAGCCTTATCTTTTGGGACAGCAATAGAGTATCTGCAGAATTCGCCACACGACCAAATTCAACACACGCTGCCTTCTTCAGATTTCATTGTGTCTCTTGCTAAAGTACACAAAACGATACATGGCGAGCTTTTGGTTCGTTTAAGAAGAGATGATTTCGATAGCGCAATGCTCGCTACAAAAGCTGCCCTGTCCTCCATGTTCTCGGAAGCTTCCAAAGAAGAATTCATGGAGAACGAAATGACTTCAGTACAGAATTTAACTGACTGCCTTCGAATTTTGAGGAAGGAAATACCGCGATCGCTCCACAAACACTCGAACGAGGTAGAAAACTTGAAAGAGGTAGAAAACTGTCTGATTGTCCTCAGTAATCTTGCCATGCATATCCACTTTGGGGACAAGAAGAGTGTTCTGTTGTTTCAAATCTCATCGGAATTCTTTCCAACAAATCCCCTCCTTGTGCTTCGACATGCACATGCACTAGCAAATTCTGAATTGAAAGATATGCAAGATACCAGTGAAGAAGTTTTGAGGGAGATTCAATCACTAGCGGAGAGAGCGATGAATCTGTCACCGGAGGGTTCCCCCATTTATCTTTCAGCCGCTTATCTATGGGGAGCAATGGAGATCAGGCGACCACGCGAGTCCGCTGACTGGAGCAAGGCCGCGGAGCATTTCGAAAAATGCATCAATTGGATGGAGGAATGCGAAAGGCTTCTGCCTCGTGCTTACATCAATTTGGCCTACGTGTCCTTCATGAAATGCAAGGGAGAGAGCAATCCATTTCAAATGTTTCAGAACATGCACGCAGACGTCCGAGAATACTTCAGTCTTGGAGTGAAGGCTGAAGCTAAGACCCTGCCATTCTTTTCGTCTCAAGAAAAGTTCCCCATTCAACGTTTTCTCGCTGCGTTGTTGATCAATAAGTCAAAGAAAGACAAAGAGAAACGGTCCGATGAAATGACCAGGTCGAACAGCTCACTTGATGGAAATAGGGAGGTCGATTCCCTTCGTTGTCGTAATGATCGTATGAAATTCTTTGAGAATTTGAAACAGCTCTTAAAGTCGTGGGAATCAGGAGACCAGAAAAATCCTTTGCACGTTTCCCTTGTCAAGGAACAGTATCACACTGTATTTGGAAAACCCATCCCAACGAGAGAGAAGGAAACGCTGTTGGAATTGCTGAAAAAGGCTGAGATCCGTGGTTGTTGTCGCCTTGAGCAAAATGAAGATGGCAAGACATGGGTTATCAGACAGTCAACCTTGGCCACTACTTTTGCAAATCTGGCGGCGCTTTCAAAGTTGACTTTGGAAGGCAGAGTTTCCACCGACATATCGCACCTGAAGAAATTGTACAGGGAACACTTTGGTGAGTCAATGCCCCTCGAGGATCATGAGACACTTCTAGATTTCTTGAAGAAAGCTGAGGAAAAAGGATACTGCAAACTCTCGAAGAAAAAAAGAGGTGCTTGGGTGATATCGGCGCCAAAGATCTAATGTTCTTGACAATTTTTTTTTCCGAATAGAAAACCGACAGAGAAAAAACTATGCACAAGCTTATGATGACACGATTCTAGCTGCACACATGTGCCGAGCTTTTCCCGGATGCACGCAGAAGGATCCATCTACCAATTGCCATCCATCGCTTTCGAGCCACTTTTTGATTTGGACGGTACTCGGGTCTCGTAATTTCCGTATCCTGTCCGCAAACAAAAAGCTCCCGTGCTGTCGTTGCGATCTTAGTACATCGGAACATATTGATAACACTCGACCTCGATCCTCTTCTTTCAAATATATCAAAACGCCCTCTACCAGAACAATGGTATACCATTCTTCTGATTTGTTCTTTTTGTCCCCACAAAATCAGTCAAGTCTTGTCCCACTAGCTTGGGAATCTTGGCATTTGGCCGTCGCGTTCGCAGACGCTCCAGCATGATGGATTTTGAAGCTATCACTGTTTGCATGTCGAGTTCCCAAGCCTCATCAATCTGACATCCACCGTCGTCGTTCAAAAACTTGACAGATCGCGTATCGTATCCAGCTCCCAATGTCACCAACCGTATCCGAGAGAAGCACGAATCGGTATGATTTTGTTGTTGTTGTGTGACGTTACTTACGGAACGCAAATCTTTGGCATGTTGCATTTCCTCTTGCAAGGCTCGATCCAAATATACCGTCCGCAATTCAATGATGAAATGGACGAGTCGAGGAAAGACTCGTTCTGGCAATTTCACCAGCCACCGCGTAAGAGATGGTAACATGTCATACGCCAGTCCACCGTCATACGCTGGACTGTTCCAATCCAGTCCCACCAAGGCCTTGCACCATAATACCTTGAGACAATTGTCCAAATCGGCGGTCCGTGCCTTGTCCCAAATGTGCAAGAGAGGTAACAATCGTCCATGCATCCGCCACGCAAATTTCCAAAAGCGGGGTGAGAAATCCATCATACCCGGCTTCACGTTGAGTCGTTGCGCAATGCTGACGTGATCGTTGGATGACGATAGTGTTTCGTAAAAGGATTTTGGTGTCGTCGAGACAAACAATGGAGGGACAGTACTGCGTGTAGTTGTCGTCTTTGTTCCGAATTGTGGTTGCAGCTGTTGTTGTCTCTTCGACACGGACAAGGCGGTAGCATTTTCAGGAAGCAATAGTATAGCGACGATAATCCCAAGGCGTTTCAAGTAGAAAGACAGTCTCGTCATGATAGAAAAGAGAGAATTGGATTACTCCTCATGATGTACAATGAGATCTTTGAAGCCCGGAGTTCGATGGGATTTTTCATTTGACTGTGAGAGAGATTCGCAGATGAGAGATCATACATACGATGGAGAGAGTTGAGCAATGAAATCCGCAAAACTACCGGTACTACTCCTACGTACTACTAGTACTGACGTACTGGGAGAAGTGCTGTTTTTTTTGCCTGTCTACTTCTAAGTGTTGGGTAGCAGAGTACTGAAATACGGAGTAGATGGAAAGCTGTTGCATGCCTAGTACTAGGCGGGTGAGCCAACTTCCCAGATGAGGAATCAGTGGCAGCAGGTAATTTGTAGAATCTTTAGATACATACCTGTTGCAGTAGTAGATGAGTATGAACTCCAAATTTCAGCCATTTTGCTAGCAAGATTGATGAGCTCTCTACTCTAGCTAGGTAGAGGTAGAGTTGACGTCGAAACAAAAAAGGACACAATAGACAACTTCTCACCGAAAGGGATTGGGCTTTGGGATCCGACTCGATTTCTATTAGATCCTAAAGTGTGGAAGGTGATGTGGGTCTCTCTCTCTTATCATCATCAAAAAAAGACACTTGTCAAACGTCGCCATCATTCATCTTTTATCTTACTACTGTTTTAAGGCCTTTATTATTATTATTCATCATCAGATGCAGTTTCGACCAGACAACAGCGACATCTGTCTGTCACACAATAAAAAACTGCAAGCTGCAAGTGCATTATTTTTTATCATTTGATATACGACGGTACTAACTGTAAATAACATCCATTGTGCCCCTTCTTGGTATTTCTCCCTACTGGGCTCTGGATTCATAATAATCGACATAACATGAATGGGGTCTCTCGCTGTTCGTTGCTACTGGTGCTACGTCCCTTGGTGGTTGCGTCCTTTCTGTTACCAGCTTGTTGTCATCATAAAGGAAAGAGTCGACTGTGGTGGGGACGACCTGATGCCTTTGTGGCAGAGCCGAACTATAACAGCACTTCCCCTAATGTTGTTTCCGACCATGATAGTATCGATATTACAGTTACACCATCCACTTTTTGCAGAGCTCTTCATTTTCAATCCTCTTTTTCTGCACTGTCGGATCCCTTGCCAGATCATGTTCCTACACAATCACTGACATCGTTTTTCGACGATCCATCGCGCTTTTCCTTTGGACCGTCGATTCCGTCTACCCTCATCCCCCTTACACCCGAGCTACGACAGGAATGGGAAGAAGCTTGTCAACGAGTTGGAGCGACTCTTCCGGGTCACGATGATATAACGACGCAACCACAACATCGATTTCATCGAGTGGTATGTGTCCGCGCGGCAGGCTTTTCCATGCTGGGTTTGACGGTAGAGTGGTCTGCCTTGATGGGCGCTCAAGTTATAGTCCCTGAGAATGAACTACCATGTATTGAATTTGTGTTGATCAAGGACAATAGTGAAGCACGGGGGAGCAACAAACTCTTTTTGTGGATGTACAATAAAATAACGGGCAGCAACAACAACAGCAACAACAACAATGGAAACAGAAAGCGTTCCAACAAGCCGCAACGCTTAACGACGTTTTCCTCTCGATTCGGATTTGTGGAACAGCAAACTCCATTGCAAAAGAAAAGCTTAGCATTTCAATGTACCGGTACAATGGAAATGTTCTTTCCTGTGCCCAGCATTGTTGGTCGCGTGCTGGGATCGTCATCGTCGAAAAAGATGAAAAATTTGCAACAAAAAGTTAACAATATCATCACCAGTGAAATTGAAAAGGACATGAGAAAGGCCATTCTCCATTGGGAAGACAACTTTAAAAGGTGGTCTACTAATACTACTACTACTGAACAATGAACGGGTTCGTGGAACAAAAAAGAAAAAATTGAAATTCGGTTCTGGATTCCATTCCAACCCACATTTTCGCGCTGTCCTTGTCGATCGGATTCAGTTTCCGTTCAACTCTTTTCGCATCCTCCAGCGGAATTTCAAAATCATCCTCGAATCCTCTTGGGGGGTTCGTTTGAGTGGTAGTCCTTCATTTTGTGGTTCAGCAGGATAATTTTTTTTCAATGGATTGACAAGGGGTGATTGACGGTTGCTGGCTACGTAGTATGTATCAGTTGGAGAAACGGTCAGCCAGGGCAGGGCTTTTGTTCGATGAGAGGGCTCGGATTGGTATGGTATGATACTCGTTGCCGAACAAACTTTCCCGGGACTATTCATCTGAAAGACTACGCGTCGTAAATCAAAGTCTTGTTCGGTTCATGGATAAATTCTCGAAGCGACTTGCTATCGCACACAATCAAAAATAAGGTTCTCAGATTTTGATTTTAAAATGACCAGATCTATATCGAACTTGTTGTAACGGCCTAGCTGGAACTGGATCTGCCACTAAAGCCTCGCGGGCTTCGACAATTTTATCTGTCCAAATCGACGAAAGTTTTTAAAAACATGGACAATAGGTAGTGCAAAGACAACTCTCGAAGAAATGTGTTCAATGATAAACATTGCTTTTTAGTCTTTTGGGAAAGAACTTCCCATAAGGAAACAAAAAGTTTCTTCCCTCGAATTGCACATTTCAAAACATTGAACATGTGCAAAATCGTTTTTGATGTGTTTGTTTGGATATACCGTGTATTGAATACATAATAATAATATTATCGAATCATCAGAAGTTGTATTAATCAGAAGTTGTACTATTGGCTGACCAATGGACCGATACTACGAAGTTGTGTATCTACAACATTTCAGAGAATCTTCGTTCTTCTGCATTAATGCTCTTTATCTCCTACTACGTGTACTACACAGTACTTAAGGAATGTGTTTGTAGCGTTGAGTACTTACTGTTAAGGAATGTGTTAGTAGCGTTGACAAACGAAGAACGCTTCTGCCTCTCTTGTCGAGCTACGCCGAAGAGTATTGATGAAAGACAAAGACACCGTCAGCCGTTTTGGTCGACTCGATTGGAGTACTATGACCGTTGATTCAGCGTTCGTTGGCGGTAGTTTGACATGTATAAGAGCGACAACACACAGCAAGGGCAACAATCGGCAAGAGCGAGGAAACGCGTCCAAATAAATGAGGCGGACAATGCAAAGAATCCTCGGAACTTTCCTCAAAATTGTCGAGGACGTTCACTTTATGGAATAAGCATAACAACTTCAACCATTGTTTTAACACTTATTTCCTCGACAAGAGATCTTTTGCAAAAGAGCGGGTCAAAGCGCTTCCCTGAAATAATCTGCTCAACCAATACTGAAGCGCAAATCATAGACAGCTCTGATGATGGTGGACGCAGCCGCTTCTACTTCTATTGAGTTGACACTCCAGAGCGTTCACGGCGTCATCTGGAAAGCTGCTGACAAATATGCTTCGGAAGAGAATCTGGTTTCGCGAGTGAAAGCATGTGTTGCTTTTTCTGGCTCGGCTCCCAACATGAAGGTTTCGTCTTTCACCATGTGTCCTCGAACTGGAAATCTCGTTGTTGAATCAAATGGCCTCGAATTCGACGAGGCATCTTCCAAAACGAAATCGAATCTGATGAGTGCCAAATTTGACGATCCTCTCGAAACGCAGCAAGCTAGGCGGCTCCTTTCTTCTAGCCAATCGGCATCTTCCGGCACATCCCATTCATCCTATCGACCACATTTACAGTTTGAATTAACCAAGGAGCAGTCGAAGGAGACTTACAGGAAGGCAAGCGACAAGTACGAGGAAGTGACTTCAGGAGTATCAGCAACAGCCAGTGGTGATGGGCGCTCCATTGAACTTCATGTAACGTTGCGATCGGACAACGCAGATGCCAGCACGACTTGTGTGGAGGGTGTGGCCAAGCTAAACATCCCCGAAAAATTTGAAACGTTGCCCCTCACTCTGGACCTTCCCATTGCACCCAATGCAAATACAACTGCTCCTATATCTGAAGAGCCGTCTTCTGCTTCTTCCGCCAGAAGCAACATGACAGAACCACCCATCGATATGCTCCTTTTTCATGAGAAGGCAACGATCCGTGTGGTTCTATCCGTGGCTTCTCATCAGCAACAAAACGGCCTATCCAAGGAACCATGCTCCAGCAAGACTGAGTTGATTATGTCGGACAACTTGGACGAAATCCAATTGGGAGGCATGATGAAGCAAATGCACGAAAAGGAAGAGATTGAGGATGCCCGAATCCGAGCGGCTATGATCCTCAATATGAGGCATCACCAAGAAAATCGTGAAGTTGATGAACGACAGAGACGAAATTGGCTTTTATGCGGCAGTTCAAGTGAGTTTGGACTTTCGTTTCACACCTTTCTTGATGCCTTGAAAGGATGCGGCGGAGGCCATCGAAGAAATTTGAAATACAAAAATGAAATACACTTGGATCCTGACCAAGATTTGTTTTTGGCGGTCACCATGGCTTCGACTATCGATACAAGGGACTCATTGGAAATATAGCAGTCTTTACTTGTCATTTTTTTAACGTATCTTCACCTCAAACGTCGTACTGCAAGGAATAATTGAACCACGTACTCGAAACAAACACATTGTGTAACAGTACCTGCTCTTTTTAACAGCTATGTATAGTAGTCAACTGTTACTGTAGACTTTCTAGCTACTACGGTGCAATACTTTAGTCTGATTGAGTGCTGCTGTGAATCTACAGGTAACGTACTCCGTAGTATGTAAAAAAGAAAACGAGGCACCTAGAGTAAGTCGTTGTCGTACTGTTAGTACACTGGGTACTCGAGTACCGTATTTTTTGTTGCGATCGTCCCACTGGTCGGTCCTACCGAATTATGTACGGCGTACTCGCAATAGTTAGGCGTCCCCCAAGCCGGGCGAGTTTTAATTTTTTCGAAGCGCGCCAAACAAAAAAGTGATCGCAGGCAGTTTTCCCTACTTGGTACTACAGTAGATCGACTACGTCGTAATCATACAAATCATTTCCAGGTACTACGTACCGAACGACGTAGAATTATGATACTTTTGAATATACAACATCATTGTCATTCAGCTTGATTGATTCCCTGCCCACACCTTCCTATACGACGACTTCCTCATTACAGCATCTGAATGTTACGACGTTCAGGACTGGTAACATTGCTGAAACCACCGATTATGATGGGTGAGCCTGACTCGATTCCTGTTTCCAACCTCGATCACTTTTACTGTCAATGCCGAATTGCCGTCCATTGCAATCGATGCGGCAAGCCCATGAAGGACCGCGATGCAACCAAAGAGGCTGTGAGTGCCTTGTGCACCCAGTCAAGACCTCGCATTGCTAATGTCTTCGGAAATGGACCCTTGTTCTTGTCGGATATTCCCGAGTCCTGCTCTTCCAGCAACAGCAGCGAAATTGTTTTGGGTATTGACGAAGCTGGAAGAGGTTCCGTCTTGGGGCCGATGGTCTATGGAGCCGCGTATTGGAATGCCGACGTCGAAAATACCAAGAAAAGCATCCCCAAAGATTTCAACGATTCCAAACAATTGACCGAAAAGGATCGGGAGCGTCTCTTCAAAACCATTTTAAAAAACCCCGACATTGGATTTGTTGTGCGATCGCTTCTGCCCTCCGAGATCAGTCGCAACATGTTGCGCGAACATCCTTACAACCTCAATGAAATGTCACACGACAGCGCCATTACGATGATTCGTAAAGTCTTGGATCAAGGGGTTGCGGTCAAACGGGCCTATATCGATACTGTTGGGCATCCGCAGGCCTACCAACGAAAGTTGGAGCGGGAGTTTCCTGGTATTGATTTTGTAGTGGAGAGCAAGGCCGATGCCAAGTATGCACCATGTTCGGCGGCATCTGTCGGTAAGTGTATTGGATGGAAAGAGAAATGATTGAACCGTTTGCCAATTTTTTACTTTCTTGTATCCACCCCACCCCACCCCACCCCCCCCCCCCCTTACAGTTGCGAAGGTCATGAGAGACCATGTTTTGGAACAATGGAAATTTTCTGAACCTCTTTGCGGCAATGATGAAGAATTGGACAAACAATTACACGACTTTGGAAGTGGTTACCCGTCAGATCCCAAATGCAAAGGATGGATGGAGAATAACCCGCTTTGCGACAAGGTATTTGGTTTTCCCGATTTGGTACGATTCAGCTGGGCACCCTCCAAGCAGCGGTTGGAAGATACTGCTGTATCGGTTGTCTTTCGTGCCGATCTTGATGAGGAAGACGAGGATTTACAGCAACAGCAACAGGGGATGGCTAGTTTTTTGAAAAAAGGGACGACAAGGAAAAGAAAGCGATTTGGATACTTTGAAGACCGCAACATTCGAGTTTCCAAGTTTACTGACGATGTGACACCAGAATAAGGCACTCTATTACGACAGTAGACTAAATTACTTCCAACTTTAAGGCATTAGACGCACTACGTAGTACTTTTGTAACGTTTATTGATATCCTACGTTGATTTTTCCCAAGATGGGATCATCCTTGGAGGAAGTTTCGATCATAGATATGGCCTCGGATAGGGACTGTTGCACAACACGGACATTTGTTTCGTTCCAGAAATAGTGTAGCTGCTGGTGTTATGGGTGAACATACTGTCTTTGAATAACTTAGCTAACTTGGATCAGCGATACGTTTTACTCATGCTGGTGACGTCGCAAGACAATCAAATATTTCTTATGACTTCTTGTACCAAATGAACGGGTATACGGCCCAGTCCAATGCCAGATACTGCGGCTTCCTTGCTGGGACTTCCATTGAAGTGTTGCCATGTCAAGAAATTTTGTACTTGAGTTCCAAGAAATCGCACTGCAAAAGAAAAGAATGTACCATTTATGAGCCCTCTCTAGTAGAATCTCCCATAATTTGTCAGAGGTGAACGTGTTTGCTCAATGATGGAATTCTCTGGGCAATGTCATGCCCTTTGTGGAGCAGGATGAGTATATCAGAGAATTGCTAACTGAACTTCGACACCTCAAAGCTGTTTTTTTCGCCTTTTCTCCCAGCTTCTTGTCATCGCTTATCAAAGTCTTTTAGCTCTGAGCTTAATCGTGCAGTGTTTTTTGGTTCATCTTTGGTCTATATGTCCTACCGTAGATAGATATAATCGTCTTCGAAAAATTTGGAGGTAGATCTTTCAGTTATTTTTGGTCTATCGTCCAATGCTGCTAATGCTCTGTGCAGCATCTATCCTGGCCAAACTTAAGCTAACATCGTAGGCAAATAGGACCAGTTTTACTGTAGTGGTTTCGTGTTGGATTGCATTGGATGTAATTTGTAAGCGGATTTTGAGAATTTGCTGTGACGGTTCTGTTCTCTAATTTCAGTAATACGTACTCCCGTAGTAGACAATTGCTTAACTTCGATGAACGATGCATTGATTACCAAGTCGTAACCCCCCCCCCCCCCTGAGTGGATCACCTTGTCGTGGTAGG
This sequence comes from Nitzschia inconspicua, assembly GCA_019154785.2. Taxonomy (NCBI): domain Eukaryota; phylum Bacillariophyta; class Bacillariophyceae; order Bacillariales; family Bacillariaceae; genus Nitzschia; species Nitzschia inconspicua. The sequence goes on along the minus strand of JAGRRH010000013.1, from coordinate 1,384,275 downwards.
GTGCTTAACCCAGGTTTGTCAGAGCCTGGGGAATTAAGAGTGCACAGACGATCTACCAGTGCAACGGAAGAGATCGTCCCAGCGGTAGTACAAACTACTGCTGTCTTGTGCATGGCATCATGCCCAACCGGTGGCCAACCGGAAAGATTGTGTTTCTCTTATTTAGTCGGAAGGGGGCTAAGGGAGAGGAGGAAGAGTGCTAAATGCATGATTCCTGATAGAGTTGTGATGGGCACTGACATTTCTGTGGAAGAAATGGCATCATAACTCAGCCGAGTGTCAAGTGCAGAGGGACGGTACTATTTCATTGGAAATATTACTGGTGCTTGGCATGGAAGGCTTCTTTTACACGTACAATCCGCCCTATTGGGTTGCAACAGGTAAAAGATATCAACACATCCAACGCATCTATGTGGTTATTGCTGCCTTCCCAGCATTGTTTTTGGACGTCCACGCCATATCTGACACTCACTGGTTTGGACTTTTGTTTTTTTGCCTTTCCAGTACTGGCTGTTAGTGGATGGAAAGCTGGGGGCCAGGCGGGTGAGCCAACTTCTCGGATTCGGAATCGATGACAGCTGGTAGTTGGTATAGATTTCTGTTAGATTACGAAGTTGTAATTGTAGTAGATACCGTAGCTACCTATGACGTAGTATGAAATCTACGGTTAGAGTGGTAGGTAGGAAGCCACGAAACGGTCCGCATTTTCATTATAAAACGCCTTCGACCTGCTGATGTCTGTAGGAAGAAGTCTTGTACGGAAGAAACTTTCTGGCTTTCTTCGTCGCTGAATTCCGACTAGAAAACTAACAGAAAAGACTACAGTGTACCACAGTAGTGTATCCGACGGTATAATAAAATAAAATTAAAAAAAAGGCGAGCGGATTCAGCGTTTCGTGTTGGCCAATATGATACCAGTCGTATTCGACTCTTGTCCGGGTCCACGTCTGAATTGAACCTTGTTAAGAAATTCGCAATAATTTGAAGAGATGGGAAAACAGATAAAATGTTCTTTTATTGATAAAATTTGGAGAGCTTTTATCACGTCCTTTTCTCACTTTCTTGAGCCTGGAGTCGTATGTTGGTCACTGTCAGTCATGTTCTTGTTGTCGACGTCCCAACAGATATTTCCTATCTCCCAGCTAAGAGTCGATCAGATTTGAAGATAATGTCATAGACACCTGATGAATGGCTCTCTCTCTCATAAAAAAATCGAAGTGACAACACATTGAAATAACTACCTAGGATTTTGTTTGTCATCAAACATTCCAACGTGATACGCAGCACCTCCCATCATGTCCTCCCGAAGACTCATATCCACCGTCGCTGCTGTTCCTTCTCAACTGAGCAAGATGACAGCCGGCAGTAGTAACTCTGCCACTTCAGCGTTTCAAATGCGTACCTTATCCTCCAACGGGATGGTGGCATTTGAACGCCTACGGGATGCATTAGAAATTTACCGTCAACAGCATTACACACAAGAAATTCCATCACGCTTCAAGAAGGACGTTATTCGAGCTGCAGCAGCGGAACCGTCGGGTAAAATCGCTTCCGAAGGGCTAGAGCGCGTTATTTCCAACGTCGGCCTACGCCACCTAGTATCTCGGGAAGATGTTGAGCTTATTTTTCGAGAGGCTGGTTGCTCTGAAGGGTATATCCCTGCAGAACAAATGCTTCAGATGCTTTGAAGAGCAACCATATTTTTTGCGTTTTGTTAAGATCACGCAACCTTCGAGAGATGAAACACAGCACTGCGTATGTAGTAGTCTCTAGTAGTATTAGAAAAAAATAAATAGATTATATTCGCTCTTTTTGCAATTTCTTTTTGTCATTGCGTCACTACAAATCTTTCATCTATCGAAGACTGAGGCATCCTGAATTTCTTCATTATTCAGCTGTGGTGGATCTTATAATGTAAAATACTGCAATAGTTACTTTCACAGTTCCAAATGCTACAACATTTTAAGATGATTCTGGTGCATAGTATAGTATTTTATTTTTGGTTTCGTCTATCCTATTGTTGAACGATGTACGACTACGGTAGTACAGGGATTGTATTGTCGCCTCTTCCTTCGGGTGTGTCTTCCGGTGTAAAGTATTTTTGTGATGTAAATCATGTTGCTATGGAGAGTTGTCGTGTCCATGCCTTCATAGCATCTACAGCAGCTTGTTGATTACCTTGCTCTTCTTTCTGTTTGCTTTCTGAAGGGGAGGCGAGGATTCGGAAAGGAGGCTGCAATCCTCGGGAGGATCGTAACCTACCATCGACAGTTGATGTGGTAAACCATTTTCATTGATTTCTAGGCCTTCTTCGTTGTCATCCATGGCCTTCCCGTACTTCGCGAACGATCGATTGTCCTCTCGTACGAGAAGATTTTTGATGTCTCGTAAGTCTTGAAAGATCTCGTCATCTGGTGCATCGGTTAAGGAGGTGGTATCCTCGTCATAAGCGGAGCTTTCCAGTGTGAAAAAGGTTTCGTCTAAACTCGTGTTTTCATCCTCATCGCCGTATACCAAGTCCGTATCGTTGTAGCCATAAAGAGTAACACTGTCATTTTCTCCAAACCCGCCTTCGACAAGGATTTTGGCAGTGGCCTCAAAGATACGCGCAACCGTTGACTTGAAATCCCTCTTGTCTTCAGCATTTTCTGTCCTATTGCTTCCACTGTTCGTGCTGCCACTTTCGTAAGTCATCACAGTGGAGAGGTACGTTTCATCCTCCTCTTCCTCGCCATCATCGTTCCAGGGCATGTGCTCACCACTGCAGCCTTTGATCAAGTGGCGATTCAACACGCCCAATGGAATCAGTCGATGGAGTCGTTGTACGCCCTCGTCCTCCTTATTGTTCACGCCAACACCAACATCTTGATTGTCGGTCAAGGGAAAGGCTCCACAATGCAGGTCCGACAGCGATTTGCCCAGCCATGTCCATGACAACTTTTTGGGTGTAGGATTGCGTTGAACTTTGTTGCTTCTGCTCTCACTACTTTTGGTGGACGACACTATAGAAGAATCTGGTGTAAGCGGGACTGCTTTTGGTACATCTTTTTGCTTCTTCCTTGAATCAAAGCTTCGATGATTTCCCTTTGCCGTGTGTCCAGCGGCCGTAGAAAAAGGAGAAATGGTGGGGTTGCTGGAACTGTTGTTGCCACCAGTATGAGGTGTGGGAGAAACAGCAGGAGGTTGCGTGTGGGGTTGTTTGGGTGTTCTGGGTTTTCTTCGAGGACTTTTTGTTGCTACAAAAGCTCCTACTGGAACGGCTAAAGAACGACCACGAAGACGTTTCAATGCCTCTAAGACGTTCTCGTCATCAATCTCTTCCAGATAACTGACTTGTTGGACGACGCAACCATTGATTTCTGATGGACGGATACGCTCCGATTGACTGCCGTTACTGCTAGACACAATCCAGGACATGGTGATGATCTTGCACAGTTGATGGAATCAGTAGGTCTATACTGATTTGGATTGGGAGATGGTTGGTTATCGATTACAAGGAAATTATTATCGTAGACCCACCTCTTTTGACAGGACACTCGAGGCACACAGTGAGTTGATGTTGTCGTCGCGTTTGAAATTATGTGAAAAATCTCGGAAGTATCCGATTATCATCCAGATAGTGAGATTTGGATGATATTTCGGCGGTGGACCGGAATTACAAGATTGGATTGTGTATCTTTAAATCTTTGGAAGGCCAAAAACAAATAATAGAGAGCATCGTTCACTGTTAATTATTTCCTGAAGTACCGAAGTACACTACCGTAGGTAGTAGCACGTAGTACTCTACGACGTAGTAGACTACCGTACTGATGCACTGACCGCCAACCGCCAATACTCAGTCAGTAGAAAAAAACTTCCAGAAAACCAAAAATAAAAATTTCGATCCTCGAGTTATTACTACAGTACCGTAGGAGTAGGCTGTTCAGCTACCGTAGATCCCTAAACATATTGACTAACAGCAAAGAGATTTTACCCAAGAGATTTTACCCACTCGCTAGGCCATGGTGTGGCTCATACCTACTGTTTCATCTTGCGCCTCGTCGTCTGGATTTGGTTCGATGGTACTGACAGCTTGTAGAACGCCTTGACGAGCACGATCTTCTTCCCGTATCACATACAGCTTGAGGACAACCAAACTTACAATGAAAATTCCGACGTACATCCAGTAGTAGTTGACGATAGACGAGGTTTGAAACCTCGCGGCATACAATTTCAATCCAGATTGCATCTGGTAAATGCCCATGGCCAGCGCTGCAAGGCCCAGCATGCGATGTGTCGTATGCCAAGCTTCGCGGGGTGTCCTTGGAACGGGGAAAATACCAAAAATTAATTGCTGAGGTGGCATCATAACATTCGGTGACGATCCTACCCCGGGATGTGGATCCTTCCGCTCCACCGGTGGACGCAAGAAACCGTTTGTGACTTGAAACGCTGAGATTGCCATGAGGAATGTTCCCACCCAATGGTGTGTCTTGGAGAAATGGTCTCCGCCATCCTGTCGAGCAACGCCGACCACAGCCAATGCAAAGGCCAATAGTGTCAATATAACGGTGAAAACATTGGCGAAAACATGAATGTAAATCCAAGAAGCCGGTACTAGAGTCCGAAACCATGCCACTGTAATCGCGAACGGCGTAAGGAATGCCCAGGCCAATGCTGCCAAAAATCCATGCACAGCAAACAGTCCGTGATTGATCCAAACTTTGGAGTTCGCACTGCTCTCCGCGTTGCCATTTACGCCGACGCTTCCTCCGCATTGACTCAAATCGACACGAAAGGCGCCCCGGTGTTGGTGATATGCTAGCTCTCTGCCTTCACCGACAGCATAGAGAAACGTGGCTGTGGTTCCTTGATCCGCTCTTAAAATAGGATTGGGCTCGTTAGCATCCCCCCACAAAGGTTTGGTGAATTTCAGAGTGAAGAGTTCTTTGCTTCCGTCGGTTGTTGTCACACTTGTAATGCTTGCGTTTTCCAAGGACGCATCAGGGCTTTCCTGTATACCAGAATTGGTTTGATCCATCAAAGAGTATCTTCGTGGGGGCGATATCGCTTGAGCATCCGTTCCGGGCGATCCGATAATGGCCGAGGATCCCACCATGTATCCATTTGGTGAAGAAGCGACGCCCAGCCAGACGGGGTGTGTACTCAAGTGTTCCAGTGCAATTTGAATTTTATTGTCGCTCAGGATTTGAAAAGAGAATGTTGACGTTGGCGTCAATGGCACGGTTCCAATACCAGGACCTTGACCAAATATCGTGGAAGTACACTGTGCCGAAACCGTCGGGGCAATGTTGGGACGAACATCTTTTGGCGGCGCTACTGTTTGTTGCGCGCTGGTATCAGCGGGGTTGTTGGTTGTGCTGGATGTGATGTCTTCTTTGGTGGTTTCTGCTGTTGTTCCCGTTGTCGAAGTGGTTGCTGTTGTCGAGGTACCCATGGATTGATCTTTAACTTTTTGAAAATCGAGAAACATGACCCCCTTTAGGGTGTGTTTTCCAAAAACTCCGGCTGTTCCACCTGGCGGTCCTACGGCCCATAGAAATACGTTGGTGCCATCTCGCCGCAGTTCGGTCGAGCTGGAGGGAGATCCGCTGATCTTTTTGGCAAAGGTTAGTTCGGTAGTGACTGTCCCATCGTCACTATCGTGTTGGAATATAGTAGCACTGAGGACAGACTCGTCAATCGTTTCGGTGATAGCCTCGGCCGTTTGATCGGCCAATAAGTAGTGTTTGGCATGGACTTCACTTTCTATAGCCTGGTCTGATACCATGCCAATCATAGCCGAACTGCCTTTCATAAACGAGTCAATGGCTGTAGGAAGTGCATCGTAGTCGTTGTTGGAATGATAAACTCCAAACCCCAACCATGTCGGTGCTTGTTCGATGCTATCTGCTTTATGGATTAGACGGCCTCTGATTATATCATTGCTACCACTGATGTCATTCCAATGGAAGGAAAGATTGTCGGTTCCGCTCATTGAAACCATGTGATCAAATTTCGATTCGGTACTCGGAACAAAATTGACAGTGGCATCAGTGATAACAACACTTTGTAAATCTCGCCTCTGTCGTTGTGTGGAATCGCTTTGGTAAAAATTGACGTCTGACGTTGTGCAATCGACCCCAGAGAAGACTCCCAAAAGAAGAGACAGAAGATGATAGTATGATCTGCCAGCCCTCATGTTTGTTTTTGGTTCTTGGTCTGCACAAGCCCGTTTCGATGGATGTAGTAAAAGGTCGTATTAAGAACGATAGATATCTTAAATCCTTATCGTCAAATCCCTCGAATACTTCCTTTGTGTTGTTCCTTGTGACATCAAGTTGCACCACTGTCGCTTCCATCTGAAAAGTAAAAAATAAGCTGGGGAAAGAAAAAAATCGATCCTCAAACATCCGTGTAGAGAATCGACGTGGGTGTGTATGGTCATGATGTTATGATGGTCACAAAAGGTCATTCGTCCCGAACTCCAGTCACTTCTGGCCCGTCTGCGCTTTTAATACTTGTAATTTCGTACTGCTTTCTGTCGTATTGTTAAAAATGGTCCGTACTTCGCACGTAGCGGTAAAAACAGTAAAGTATGTATTACAATTTCGTACGGTATGATACGTCTTTTGAAAGATGGCAACAGAAAGATCCAGCAGCTTATTACATGCCCCAAGATTCAAGATTCCTTCATTTTTGTCCCCAATTTATAAAGCAGTAGTGGTCTTTAACGTAGAGAGTAGATATTATTATTATTAATTCTTTTTATTTTTCAAGTCGAGGTCCCTGTCTTCTCGACTCTGAAACGTCTGCCTTCACGAATGCGGATGCTACAATTCACAGTCAAATTCGAATCCATCAACTGGGTGAGAGTTTTATCGAGCACATCACCTCATTACGATCGAACCTGAACGCGATTTTTGTTTCCTCTACCGTTTTCTACCACCATGAGCCATAAAGAAATGAGTGACGAAGATGGGGATAACAGCATCGATCAGGATGAAACCAAAGTTCGAACTTCAGAGAAAATATCTCAGTCGAAGGGATTGGTCTCCCCTGCCCACCATTTCTTCGCAAGTATACCCCGACTATCCTTTGATCAGTTTGTAACAGTTATTTGTGCTAACCATTTCTTCTTTGTTTTACTCTTTGCAGGTTCGAAACGAAGCAGAGGCCCGTGCCATGTCTCTGTTGGGACGTATCCAGGTCCAGTTGAAAGCTCTTTCCCGCCGCTTGTGCTGTCAACCGACCAAGGATCCAAAATCTGACAAAAAGAAAAGGGACGATGAAAATGAAGCTGGCGACGACGAGGATGAATATTCACTACAGTATCGCTTGGAAGCTACCGACAATACTGACACTTGTTTCTGGAGAAGGTTACCATCCTACTTTTGCGGATGGGGTATAGGATCTGGTGGTACAGGTGTCGGAATCACAGTCAATCACAACCAACGATTAGCATCGATTTTGCATTGGATGTTTCGCGTTAGTTTTATCTTTTTGTTTGCCGTCATGTGTACCATTTACTTTGTTTGGGTCATGATTTTTGCAGGATTCATCCTTTTGGCGGGGCGAATCGACCAACAGTGTGTCCGAGTGGGTACGCCAAGCAAATGGGAAATATGAGGGATGTCCACGCAAGGCATTGTGTGCTCAACCGATTTTCCGTCTTCATCTTTACAGGTGGAGATCCATTTTCAGAAGCCGTATCTCAGTTCGCCGATGCCTTCGCCTTGAGCTGGACTACGTTCTCAACCGTCGGGTATGGAAGCACTTACCCAGCTTTGGGACATGAAAACGAAAATCCAACCAATTGCTTTTTCATTACTTTTGTTTGCTGTCTCGAATCATTCATGGGCGTGCTTTATTCTGGATTTTGTGGAGCCATTCTGTTTGGAAAAGTCCTGAGAATCCAGTCGCACGCGCAAGTGGTCTTTTCTGATCCCATTGTCATCCGATACGGTAGTGGCGTTCATCAGCATGTGTATAATGAATCCATACATGAAGAAGAAGATTTGGAAGGTGAAAAGATTCCGTGCCCAGTTCTTGAATTTCGAGTTGTCAACCGTCTCTTTGCAGAAGCAGGTGGAGAGATTATGGATGCAACATTGAATTGCGTCGCCAATGTAGATGCGGATGACACGGATCCATCGCTGAGAGACGACGTAGGCAGCAATGAATTGCAGTATGAAATGAGTTCAGGGGCGGACGGTCAGAGTTATGTTGCGTCGACAGTGGACTCTGTGGGCGGTGTGCAAAGGAATTCGGGATATGTGTCGCACGACTCGGATAAGAAGAGGGCCGTGTCTTTATTTCTGGAAACTCTTACTCAACGGAACCACCAAACAGTCGACGAAGATCCTTCCGCTCGACTGGTCAACAAACGTACATTTTCCAAGATGGTAATTGAGGCAGGAGAGCACCCCTTCTTCAAACGCGTATGGTTGGGACGCCATGTCCTTGATGAGACCTCCCCAATTGTCGAGCCAAAAGTTCGACGTCAGATCCGTCAAAACAACGGTAACTGGCCGGAACATTTAAACGATTACCGAGCTGTCCGTGACAGTTTGCGATTCAACCAAATTTTGGTATCGGTCAATGGAATTTCCAACGTCTCGGCTTCTAAAGTGTATGCTCAAAAGATTTACGACTCAATGGACATCAACGTTGGCTATCAATTTGTGAACCTTCTCTACAAAAACACGGATGGATCGCTCAAAGTCGACACCGACTTGATCAATGACGTGAGAGAACAATGTGGTCCAAATGCTGCTGAACCGCTGATATTGGGAACTGATTAGAAACTCCACCAGCTGTAGTCACGATTTCTGCTATCGGCTAAGTAGGACAATTTTGAGCAATTTTTTCAAAGATAGTAACCAAATCTAAAAAGTCAGTCAGATATCACTGTAGCGCAACTCGGTCAACGAGTCTTGCAATAAAAGGAATCGTACAACCCCGTTGGATCAGCTTCTGTGATCTCAGTCACTTTGACGACTTGACTGAGTCCAATATTACTTCTTTTGCACCATCTTACAAATCCATCGACCATTTTTCGTTTCCCCTCAACGTAAATTTCAGCTGTTTTAGAGTCATCAGGTGGAGACATGGTGCCTGTCAACCTCCGAAAACGTCCCGCCTATAAGGAATACATAAAAGACGAGAGAAAGCGTCGAAGGTGAGACAAAGAGTTGGAAAGGACAACAACCAGAAGCGGTAGCTCTATCAATGGTGGTATTTTTCTCCCATCTCCATTCGACAAATCTTCCCTGCAATATCTCTCAAATCATGGTTTCAGCCGGTTTTGTGACAAAAGCAAAAACTGACCTCGTTCAGAACACAAGATCGATAGTATCCTCCTTGTACGTCCCCTTCCACTACGATTCGTCGAGCAACAATCTCATTGGGATCGTTCCTGTTTTCGCCAGATTGAGACGTGCTCGAAGCCGAGGCAGTTTCTGCGGCCACTCGAAACAATTCAGGACGATTTTGTCCCATGACAAACGCATCTGATCCACCCATCATGGACAAAAGGACTCCCAACAAGAGGAAAGATGTCATCGCTATTTCCCGTCTTAGGGTGGAGTGTTGATGTTTCGACATGGCGAAGAGGAAGTAATGTGTATCGTTGTTATGGCGCCGTATGATCCGCAAGAGAGGTGGTGTTTGTCTTGGCTTATGTTGGATCGCTATCTGTGAGTGAGATTCTGAGATTGTCTTGGATATTATGTTGAACGTCGTGTTTGTGATGATGGATTCGAAGGATCCCTCTGTCTCCACGAAAGGCTTCGGCTTTCTTCTTTTATTATGATGACTGACGTTCATGGATCGGGTATTGGCTCCACGTGGAGCTGTCAATTCTGGTCGAATGGACCGTGAAAACAGCTGAAGCTTCTGACGGTCGCGCGCTCATCCAAATTCGAAATCCCCTTCTCCAAAATTCGGACGATCGCTGAAATTGACTGCACCATATCATACGAAGGATCAACAACATCATCATCTTTTCCCTCTTTCCTACCCACTGCTCTCCGGAAGTCCGACTAGTTCCCAGTTGGCTGAACGCTCTTCTGGTCGGACGAGGGTCACCGCCAAGGTATTGAATCTTCCTTTCGACAGGTGTTGTTTGAGGTTCAACAAAATGTCGCCCAATCTAACACTGCAGCCGTCCCAGACGTCTCAGATGTTGTCGTTGAGCGATAAGTATGAGACCTACCAAAAAGATATCATATATGGGAATCATCGAGGGAAAGGCAATGGCATCAATGGAAAGACGGCGACACCCGCGTCTTCCATATCTTTGGGGCGGGAACCTTTCAAAGAAGTTCTGGCAGATCCGGCACAACTCCTTTGGGACATGACCTCGCCCATCCCTATGGTCGCTCCTTCGACCGTATTTCAAGATCGCAATGCTGTTGCTGAGCAACGATATCAACGAGCCTTCACACCAGCGTCCATTGTGGAGTTTGATGAACCGGAAAAGGACAAATTTGATCTGATGAATATCAAGATTGTGGTTTATGGGTTGAACGGACTCGTGTGTGAAAAGGAACCAGTCAAAAGGGGACTTTTTCGAAGAAAGAGCTCTGGTATGTCTATGGACACCTCTGGGAAGGGATCGAACTTTATGGGATTCTCAGGTTCTTCAATTTCTTCAGGAGATATTTTCTCAACAAGCGGGGTGGACTCACTGAATAACAAAGGCGTTCCGACTACTGCTGTCGTGTCTTGTCACAAAAATGCCATTAGTAGCCAAACTTCGCTGGAGACCTTTCTTCCAAGCATGCCCATTCAACGCCCCATCGCAACCTTCGTCAACAAGGTTCGCTATGCAGCAAGCTGGCCCTCGGAGCAGTCTTCTTTGCATTTGGACGATGGGTCAATCGATCGTTCGTCGTTTCAAATCATTCGTTGTATGCAACAATCCACTTTCATTCAAGGTGTAGGAGTCGGGTCGAATCATATCCCCGAGACGGTAGAGTTGCGCATCAATCTAAGTCGTGGCACTGAGCTGATCCGACTAGGAACGGCCACCCTGGTAATCAACGGAGACGAAGAGGGAGAGGTCTCCATGAACATCCCCGCCAAGCCAGCGCTGTTAGACGCAAGGAAGATGAAAAAAAAGAAGAACAAGCGAAACAAGTATGGATATTTCTCCGACGATTCTACTCGAAGGTATTTTTTGGATGATAATGCTACCCTCAGGGTTGGGATCCAAGTGATTCCGGAAGAAGCCGTCCGTTTTGTCCAGGAAAAAGACAAAGTAAAACGGGAGCAAGAATTGAAACAGATTTTAGAACAAGATGACCTCAAAGAGTTGCTACGACAAATGGGGAATGACAATTTAGACCGATCACAAAGAATAGAACTGAGAAATCTCTCCGTCGACATGTTTGTACCAGCGAAGGAATCGGGCAAAAGAAACTCGACCCACGATTTTGGGCAACCTTTGCCGACACATTACGAAGAACAGGAACAACATGCCTATGCACGAACTTCATTCTCCGACATGTTCTGTGGTGCCGTATCCATGCCCAAAATGCCTGCAGCATTTTGCGTCGCCAGTTCTTTCACTCGTTCTCGGGAAGAATGTGAAATTCCGATGGAAATTCACACTGATCAGGAAATTGACAGATTTGCAATCACTTCCATCATTAGTTCTGTATCAGAGTCCACTGATGGATCATTTCGAGGTAAGCTTTTTCGATGATTTGGTGACATACCTCTGCGGGACAATGCTCAAAGTCTCTCGATATTGTTCTGTAGATTTCGATGATGAGTGACGTACCTCTGCGGGAAAATGCTCGAAGTCTCTCGATATTGTTTTCTTTAGATTTCGACGATGAGTGACGAAGTCACGGAAATATAACTTTCGATGCGAAACAAACCACTCAAGAGTGTACAGCCAACTTGTCACACGATGATATTACGGTTAGGGTCTGGGATGCCACGAAGCACAAAGAAGATTATTATCATTTCCTAGTCTAAGCGCAGACGATCACTACTATGATGTAATACAAGCCATTGGGATGTCATAATCTTGTCCATGCATTTGAGCTAGAGTCTTAACGATCGTCTTTGTGGCTCGCTTCTCTTCTTGCTTATTTTCTGGCTGTGTTCCATATCGTCCAGGAGCTGATCCATGTTCTTACCCACTCTGTTGGCGTATCGCATCAGCGTTTCCTGGGCATCTTTCAGATCATTGTATGTTTCGATAGTAACATCCAGAGTCTCGACGCGTTCTTTAGTGTCATGATGAATTGGCCTAGTCTTGGTTCTCTCCTTCGGTTGGGTGGTTGCAATATCAGCATCATTTCTAATCTTTACGAATGCTCCTTTGAAATCTTTAGCAGGTTCCGTTGAGCTATCATCTGTAGAGGTCGAGTCGGATGATGCCTGGATATCATCACTAAGTCTTTGACTGATGTTGTCAAAGGAGAAACTCTTGGCAACCAACCCTCTACATCCCCTATTGGGATATTCGACGTCTCCACAGAGAATCGAAGTGCATCCCTTGCTCCACCAGTTTCCGCTGCATCCTACTTCTGGCCCAGTTAAACCAGACATGTATGACTTGTCTTCCTTCTTCTGGAGAGTTACCACAGAAATGGGGGGAACAGTGTGGATCACCCTTGGCTGAACAGTAGCAGTAGGATCATATTGCATCGCGGTTGGACTTTCTCCAAACAGACTCGAGTCCTTGTGCCCTGCTTTCTCCGCCAATATGTGTAGTTCTTTGGTATGAGCAATCCCATACGATCGAGGAGGCATCATACCGAAAGAAGACGAATTGACCATTGCTCCACTGTACGAGCCAGCGTGAGGGGACATCGGAAAAGATGTGCTAGTATCGTAGGTCCATGCAGTTGTATACGATGAATCATCTTTTCCCCAGATAGAGGCGCCATCTTGACCGGGTAGCCCGGCTCGAATGTCAGCCTTGACTCGCAATATTGCGTTGGGTGTAATCTTGAACGAATGGTCTCCATTCGTGAAGGAATTCTTACATTGCTTTTTCCCAAAAAGACCCCTCTTATTCTTGGTCATAGACGTCCCAGCGGCTGGTTGAACAATCAGATCCATCTTTTGCTCCACCGTTTCTCTTCCGTTGATAACCAGCTTCGCAAAACCAAGATCGAGTCTCTCGTCTCCGCACTTCAATCCCACTAGAAGCTTGACAACTTCGGGCGAGTATGACCCCAGCGAGGTGAAGGAATCGTCATCCCTTTGATCCTCTCGAGCGTCAAAAGGAAGTTCTCTCTCCAGTTGCAACGAGAAGTGCAGTCGACGTCTCAATTTTGAAATGTCTCTCCCACCACGCGGATTGGCCCATAAAATCTTGGAGACTCGCGCTGGGCCATCTCCAATGTTGGATAATAATGGTTGACTCAAGGCGGTGTATTTCCCAGAGCTGGCCAACTCAACAAATCCAACAACAATGTGACGATTACTTGGTTGCTTCGTCCACTTGGCGATCTTTTCCATCTCCAGTCCTGTCATGTACCCTATGGACAATCGGACGTGAAAGACATTTCGTAAACTGATGGATCCTTGGCGAGAGGCACTTGAGTCCATGCGTAGAGCCGAGGAAGGTGATCTTGGGACGTAAGAGTTTCTCGAACCAAGGGAGTGATGGCTCAAGGAAGCTCTGCTGTTGGGAGTTGAGACTCGTGGGATCCCGACACTATGGCGACTAACAATTCCACTGTTTCCATATGGATTGGATTTCGTCGTGGTGGAGGGAGATTTGGGTAGATTGGGTCGTGAGGAAGAAAATGATCGGACCCGCGGCAATCGTGGTTCGATTTTGTTGGGGGTGGAAACTTCCTCTTTTGGTCTCTGCATCATTCTTCGGGAATCTCCCCCCGATGATCTAGTTCGTCGCATCATGGCCATGATCTTCTGTTGCCGGGAGGTATTAGGCGGTTTTTTGGACAGTACTGTCTGCGAAGCTGCAGTGGGGTGTTTACCGGTATCCTGTGTAGACGATTGTGGTGCAGCAGGAACGTTCCATTGCGCGGGCAATTTACTAGAGATCGTAGATTGTGAGCACGAAGTAGAAAAGGAAGAGGTTCGACCTCGTGTAGTCTCACGGGGCATTCGATCCGTCTTGCCGCGCCGCCGAGTCGTTTCTACACCTGTTCGATCTTGCCCCACTGATGGTTTTTCTGAAGGGCCTCCCATCATCGCGGATTCAGTTCAATAGAAGGAGGGAAGGTTCTCGATATTAGCAATGATACACAATTCAATCAGTTGATTGAACAACGGCATGATCATTTCAGTCCACCGCTGCCGCGAAACGATACATAGCAGCACTACTAAAGAAAAGGAAGAGCACGATGGATGGTCCGTTCGGGAGGAGAAAAAGTGGAGAGGCGACAAAAAGATGAGGTCGCCCATCCGTTGGATGGTGCCGTATTTAACGAAAATCGCTCGGGAATCGCCCAAAGCTCTATCGGTAAAGACTCTACTAGCTATGATAGAGGTACCGGTAGCTACGGTAGTAGAGACCGATCTGCATCTTCCTACATCACCAGGGTAGGTATGAAACATACTACGACACTAACAACCCCTTTGGTGTTGTCACCATCACCCACCGTCCGATCAACGCATTACCGGTAATTTACTACAGTTACATCACTTACCTATTAATACGACTTATTACTGCAACTAAAACAGGAAGTCGTATTTGTTTCTACTCAACTCTACATTGAATGTAAATCCTATTTTTTGGATTTTGATCAGAGCGAGTTCCTTCCAGTAGGAGGACATCACTCGATAGCGATCTTCATACTGATCCATTATTATTCAGCCACGGGAAGCTTGCGTTATCCGCTGTTAAATTCTCTTCCGGAGGCGTTTATTTTCGCCGCTTCTATCTCTACCATCCAAAAGGTGGGCGATGCTGTGACGTTCTCATCGAACTCTGTGTTTGCTCAGATGCTGTGACGAACGAATTTTCTCTTGAAAGACTCACGTCTTTTCTGTGAGAGCCAAAAAATATTCTTAAATTTCCGAGCCTGCAATGATTTTTCTCTTCGCCGTGAATTCATTGTTGCTTCTTGGTCGGCAGTCTCACGATTCTTTCTTCTTTTTCAGTGAGAAAACCAGGACAGGCAAGGTTACCTCCACCGTACACAATCTGGCAGGCACCAGCGGAGCAGTCTTGGAGGTACAAAGCCAATCGACCTCTTCAGAAACCAACAGACGAACTTTGTCACAATGAAGATTCTCAAAAAGAATATCAGCGCTAAAGATGGCAGTGGATCGATCATGTTGCGCCCAGAGACACCGGAGGATTTATGGCACTCGTACAATTTGTTGCAAAAGGGAGACATGGTTCGTTGTACAACTGTCCGGAAAGTTGTCAAGGAATCCAACACGGGATCAACAACATCGAGTAAAAAACGACTGAACCTAACCATTCAGCTCAAGAAAGTCGACTTTGATCCAGACGCACTGGAAGTGCGGTTGTCGGGAACTGTGCAGTCGGAAAATGAACTGGTGAGAATGGGTGCTCATCACACGCTGACTTTGGAACTGAATCAGAAATTTTCCATTGAAAAGGAATGTTGGGATGCAATATATCTAGATTTGATCGAGGAAGCCGTCAATCCTGATCGACAAGCCGAGGTTGCAGCTGTTGTCATGCACATGGGACTCGCTCACGTTTGCCTCGTTACGGGTGCCCTCACTATTACCAAAGCGAGGATTGATGTCAATATTCCCAAGAAACGAACAGGATCATCTGCCAATGCGAAAGCCGTGACAAAGTTCTTTGAAGCTGTTTACCAAGCCATTCTGAGACATGTTGATTTTCAGAAAGTGAAGGTAGTCTTGATTGGAAGTCCGGGATTTGTCAAGGACGATTTCTTTCAGTATATTGTACAAGAAGCTGTCCGGAGGGATGATCGTACAATCATTGAAAATAAATCCAAGTTTGTCTTGGTCAGAGCTTCCAATGGACACAAGTATGCGTTAGAGGAGGTCTTTTCAGACCCCAACATCATGCAACGAATGAATGATACCAAAGTGGCCAAAGAAGTCGAGGTACTACACAAATTCATGCGTATGATGGACGTCGATCCAGATCGGGCATATTATGGTTTTGCGCACGTCCAAAGGGCACAGGAGCAACAGGCGGTCGACTCTCTGTTGGTGACAGATGAACTGTTTCGCAGCTCTAGCGTCAAGACAAGACGACAATATGTCGATCTGGTGGAAGACGTTAGGGCTAGTGGAGGAAAGGTGTACATCTTCAGCAGCATGCATATTTCTGGACAACAACTGCAACAAGTGAGTGGCGTTGCAGCCATTTTAAGGTATCCTCTTCCTGATCTTGACGAGTTGGAGGAACTAGCAGAACAGGACCGTACGGATGTAACAGATGATGAAGGATCTGAAGAGGGTGACGAGGAAACTGACCAGGTTCGCGAAGACTTGGAGTACATGAACTTTTAGTATTCAGCAAACCTGTTGATACAAAATAGGGCAGCAGCCGTTTTGTGGGGGAACTTGTTACATTAGCTTTTGTGACCAAAATATTTTTGGGTGATTTGGCACTTCATTGTAACCTAGCTAATGCTACGTACTACGTAGTAATTCTCATGCAGAGTTAGCAGCAGTTACCGTCAATGTATGTCATTATCTACCTAAGCCATGACAAGATAGTCACTAGTAGAAAGGGATTCTAGAAACTTCGATTGAATGCATAGTAGTACGTAGTAGTAACTTCAGAACCGGTAGTCTGCCGGTAGTTGTTCGTACGACAAATTCAAAATGTCAAGTTCAGAAATGTGGTTGGAGCGGTGGTGAGGTGCCCTCTATGATATCGGAGGGAATGTAACGTAGACTCACTATGTGGTAGTCGTACATACATACCGTACTGTCACACACGATAGTCATCCCTTTGCCCTTCGAATCAATTGAAAAATCCGAAAAGAAGCAAGCTCTCCTCTCGATAAATTTCTTTCCGATTCGACCGAATGGCGGTTGATTCATCCGTTTCTAGCTTTTCTCTGCTATTCTTTCACAGTTTCGAAAGCTGATGGTGTCATGGGGCGAAGAGGTAGCAAATCACGCCAGTGATTTTGCAGTGGCCAGTTCTGTGGTAGAACAGGTAGAAGAAGACTCGCATGAAATGAATAGTGATGTGAAATCTTGTGGCAAATCGTCGCTGCCTTGCCGGTTTCGACTCGATCTAATCCCTTTTGCCCAAAACTGCTGTTCACCGGCAGACTACGATTTGTTGAAAGAGCACATCTTGGATCCTTCTCTGAATGGTCCCAACATGCACTTTTCCCCCAACAACAACGAAGAATTCAGCTTTCAGTCAGACGAAAGCAACATCTCAGACGACGGGGAACTTCGGACGACACTTTTGCATGCAACCTTACAATCCAAAGGAAATAAGAGGTTACCGTTGGATATTATCCAATGTATTGTAGATATGAGCGGAGTGGACATGGTTACATACCAAGACGAAAACGGCGCGACTCCACTTCACCTTGCGATATCGGAATTGCCGAGGCGAATCGATATCATCCAATACTTGTTGCGAAAAGCTCCTGAAAATGTCCTCAAGGAGAACGATCTGCATTTACGGCCGATCGATCTCATGTCACATAAAATCATCATGGGGGAAGAAGGAGTGAGATACGATGGAGAGAACTATACCCAAGATCATGAGTTAGGGCCAATGTGGGAGGCTGTGGACTGTCTGGTCAAGGCATCCACTGACCCCAACAATTACGATACATTGGACACCCCATTGTTACATTCGTGTTTGACAAGCAACGACTTCCCTTTTGCCCTGATGCAACGTGCCATCGAGCGATATGCCGATCAGCTTGAGATCCCCGACGAAAATGGTGATCTCCCACTTCATCTTGTAGTGAGCAGACCCCCGGCGACACCGAAAACTTTGACGACGCGGGGGATATCTTCTCATTCATGGTCAAAAAGTATCCCGATGCTGCAACATTCTCGAATCAAAGAGGGCTTTCGCCCTTGGCGGTAGCAATTGAGAATGGTCACGGTTGGCAGTCAAAGGTGGTCAGGAATTGCCTGATGGTCGTCCCGAAATCTATTGGAACATTGCCTGTTCCTCCCAACGTTATGCCATATTTGCTAGAACGATTAGTTGGATCACACACGGTAGTTTTTGAACTGTTGAGAGCAAGACCTCATGCTTAGATTATACTCGTAGCAGAAAAAAGAGAATAATAAGGTCACTGACTGTGAATGAAAAATAAGTACATACAACAATAATATTATTATTTTAAATTAAACACTCTATCAGAGTAGTACAGTAATTAATAAATTGTAGGTAGTGTATTATAATCGTACCAGTACGAGTAAGCCGTATCATACTTCGTGCTGTCGTATCATACCGTACGTCGTACTACTGTAGCTGTGAGGATACGTAAGGGAAAATCAGGGATGAAATGCGAACGCGCGCTTAGCGAGATCTAAACCGTCAATTTGAAATTTCCTTGTAACGACTTTTTCCTTTTTCGTCGTCGTTGAGACAACCCGAAGAATTGTTACACGACGTTGTGAAGGAATCAATGCACAAAAGAGGTAGCTGTCGTACCCTACTCTTGATCCATAGCTACCTTTTACTGCAGGCTGTCTCTATCAGTCGCTGGTACTTTGTCTTTCATCTTCCTTCCATTGAGAGATATAGCTTCACAGTGACGATGCCGCCGCCGGCGCCACCACCACGTAAGGCGGTGCGGTTTTCCAACCCTGTCGCCCCAGCAATTGGAACGGGATCCTTTCTTGAAAAGACAACAATAAAATCTTTTTCTGGGGCCGCGAAGGATAACAAGAAAATTGCGGGTGTTGGTAAGGTAGCAAACAATCCACCGCCACCTCCTCCACCGCTCCGCAGTTTGAATCAAACGAACAGAAAGACGGGCCATGCAGTTCCTCCTCCTCCTCCACCACCTCCACCACCACCGAGGTCAGCCCCGCCAGTGGTAGAGACGGCAGTAGCAGTGATTTCCGAAAAACCGGCAGAGACGACAGTTGCAGCTGAAGAAACAAATTTTCGAAGGACTTCCTACGCTTCTCCACCTCCAAAGGGTGGCAACAACAACAACAGAATGAATGGACTGGAGATAGATGGTCTTCCAAATGGAGGGCTTGTGTATGCAGCCCCATTGGCAGTCCTCAGTCCCTTGTCGAGCGTGTCAAATACTGGAAACTTTCATCATTCTCTGGAAAGAATCAGTGCCGACCAAGACACAACACTCGACACGATCAATATGCTTAACTTTGATTTTATCGAGAAATGCAATTCACTTCCCGACTTGCACCGAGTCATCCGACTCTTAAGCGAGCCAGGTCGAGACTCTCCCCAGTTGTTGAAAACAGCCAGGGAGAGACTTGTTGCCGTTCACAAGAAAAACGGTGTGCCACCGCCTCCTCCACCGCCCAGACCGGTTTATCACGAGGCCCAAGCTGAACGTCCGGTGGCAACGACGGAAGAAGTTGAGAATCATGTGCCTACAGTCCAAGACATCCCGCATCATGAAAATGAATTCGGGGATGGTGTCGTAAATATATCTCGTATCACGGCGACTAACACAACCCTGGACTCGTTCGATCCTAGCAAGTCCACGTTGAACTTTTCTTTGTCACCAACTTCTACGCTCCATGGGATAAATCTTGTCGAGACACCAACTATTGCCGAAAGCCTGTTTTTTGGATCCAATAGTGGTACAAATCGATTGGGACCGATTCCTGAATCACCCCTTGCAGAGGCCAAAAGACCATCGAAGCAAGGCATACGAGAAACGCCTCCTTGCTGCACTTCAACAGCACAGTCGAAAGTGAAAGAAAGTGAACCAGATGCTACCAAGCTGAGGCAGGAGGCGACATTCAAGAAGGTGATTGAAGATTTGAAGTCACAAATCGAGCGATCGACTTGCGAGAACCATCTGTGGAAGGAAAAAGTAGACAGAGTGCATACTGAGCACGAGATTACGAAACGGACCCTGGATCTGACCAGAGCCGCCTTCTGTAAGAAGAACGAAGAGACCAGAGCTCTCGAAGAAAGGCTTGAAAAGAAGATTGCTGAGCTAAGTCATGCTTTGGCAAGCACGGCTGATCGTTCAAGACTGGTGATCAGTGCAGAAAAAATGCTCAGAAATCAATGCGAGGAAGAGCTATCCAAACAGA
This sequence comes from Nitzschia inconspicua, assembly GCA_019154785.2. Lineage (NCBI taxonomy): Eukaryota > Bacillariophyta > Bacillariophyceae > Bacillariales > Bacillariaceae > Nitzschia > Nitzschia inconspicua. Next base: position 1,364,109 of record JAGRRH010000013.1, on the reverse strand, counting down.
ACAGGAAGAACGTATTGTTGAACAAAGAGTTGCGTGAGACGCGGGATGATCTGGAGGAGGTTAAGCGAAGACATTTGCAATTTCGTCTTGATTTGATGAAAGCTGCCGGAGTTTCCAAAGCTAGACTCCGGAGTCTCTCACAGCAAGAATTCGTATCTTACTTGTCAAACAAGATCAAGACAATGAAGGAAGAGAACGACAGTTTGTCGAGGGCAGCTGCCCAGGCAAAATCCGTTTTCCAAGAAAACAAAGTTCTGGAAGGCAAGATGCAAGAGACAGCAGAAGCTAACAAGAGACTTGAAGCTGAAAATGCCCAACTAAGTGAGAAGATCCGAGAGCTTCGAGCAGAGGTGAAAAGTAGTCGAGCCTACATAGACAAGCTTCTCAAGACGTCGAATGACACAAATGAAAACGAATGGGGGAAACAGGAAGAGCAATATAAAGCTGTTATTCAAAATCTTCGACGACAACTTCGACAACAGGAAAGTACTGTCTCAATTGATTTGTACAAGTCAGCAGTGGAAGACAGCCGTCGCAAGCTTGCCCAGCTTAGAATAATCGAGAACAATTTTGAAAAGCTCAAAGAAAAGGTGTCCGAGCTACAACGAGAAAATGAACAGATTTCTAGAACAGTCAAGACTCCCAAAAATGTTACAACTTCTTCAAAATCAAAACGCTCCGTGATATTCTCTCCGACGGGTCACTTGGAACAAGAACAAAATCGTTTTTTTGGCGCTTCTCAGCCCCCTAGTGCAATCCGGTCTCCACTCGATGAGAACTACCGTAGCGCTAAAAAAACATCCATAACACCAATCCAACCATCCAAGGAGGAGCAGAAAGTTGGAGACATGACTGGTGTCACAATTTCTTTCGAGAGTGCTTCTTCACCTCGAACTCCAGCACGGTTATTCAAACGGCGTTCCCTCGGCCGCAAAATCAGAGACAATGTTCCGGCAATTTTAAGGGAAGTACATGGAAACCAAACCCCGGCAAAGGAGAGCCCAGAATTTTCAAAGGCGGTGAGACAGGAGGAACGAAAACCAGAAAATGATGTCAAGCCACATGGGGGCAGTGCGTACAATGTTCCTCAATTCCAGAAAGAAAACAACCCCGCTGATGCACCTCGCAGTGCATCAAAGGAGGTGCGAGAGCGATTTGGTGGAGCCAAAGCACTCCAGAACAAACTCAAAAATATGCGCTCTCCCCGAATGCTCAAACCAGCAGCAGCAATGCCGTTAAGAGAAGTGCAGGTAATCTTTCATTAAGAACGGTAGATGGAGGTCCTGTAGTGAGGTTGTTAGATGGACAGTGATTCTAAGAAAAATTTCAACCAAAAAAATCATCGACGTATTCCGTAGTCCGTAGACCCTACTATTCTCCGGTGGTAAACACCTGCATCCTGTCTTTCCAGAGCAAGTACCGTACGTATTATGCATAGCTGTACTCTTCGATACGTCTACGATGTACCAGTCGTACGATGTACTACGTACAACGTTACATATATCATACACTACGATGTAGTACATCATGCACGTACTACGTCACCCCCTGTATCTTGCCGGCAGCCGGTGTCAAGTTCTGAAATTCGAATGTCAATCGTCACACAACCAAAATCTTTTTGTTCTTCTCCGTCTCCTCGGCCTTCCTCACTACGTCAACTTGCTTTTGAAATTCTTTTGTTTACAATCACTGTTTCGGCAGTATAAAGGTAGCAGTACAAACTTACTTCGCACTTCTCTTATACCCGTTTGTCACTCAGCAAGTATTATCAGAGTAATCATCATGTTTTTTGGATTATTCTCGAGAAAGAGCTGTTCTTTATCCAAAGAGGCAGATGGACCGGAAATTCTGCCTCAACCCAAGATGACGATGACGACGACGGCAGGTCAAGAAGAAGAGTGGTTCGACCTCAAGGAAGACGAGCATGTGAGTGACACTTCCAAACCCTCCGCCATGGATCCTTCCTTTGAAGTCATCGGAAATGACAAGGAGGAGGAGGAGGAGGAGGAGGAGGAGGAGGAGGAGGAGGGAAACAAACAGCCTCGAGAATGTTCCACAGAAAGTATTCGCCAACTTCCGACTCGTGCAAACCAAGTCTTTCAGGTTGTAGATCGAATGTTGGCTAAGAGCTCTGATCGTTTGACCAACGAAAAGTGGAGGATTATCTTGGTTTTGCTGTTGTGCTCGGTGGTGGCAAAGAGAGCAATGTTCTATGGCGGCAAGGAAGAGGAGGAAGAAATTCATATTCCGATTCCTGTCGTGTTGATGAACGACAAGCCATCGTTAGTTTACGAGGCCTTTGTCATGATACCGCCTCAGCAGTATCGTGTAAACGATGCACTCAAGCCCATTGCAAAACCACAGATCGGTATACAGACCACCAACCAACCCTATCATCCCGATGAACAGGCCATCCCAGGCTCAGAAGTTGTGGAACCACCCAAGGAGAAGCCGCTTGCAAACAGTGTTCGAGCAACTGAGACCATTCAAGTTTCCAACAAGTCGCAGCGACCTACCAAACCAACCGCAGCTCCGATGAACGAGTTTGGTGGTATGAAAGCGGGCAGCGAGCTTAATGCCAGAAATGTGACGGAATTGTTGTCGTCGTCAACTTCTACCTTTGTCGACCCGCGTCCTCGTGCTTCTCCGGCTTATGCGGGACAAGACAGCTCGCCCAATGAAGATATTATACGTTCGTTGAGTAAGCGGATCGCCGAATTGCAGAACAAGAACGAAGAGTATATGGAGCGTCTAACTCGCATGGCCATTGAAACGAGCAGCTGGCGATCTCGAGCAGTATCTTGCGATCAGCAGCTGAAGCAAGTCAAGACGGAACATGAAGCATTTTTGGCAAAAACCCAACATACGACTAACGCAAGGGCCATGATTGCCATCCCGACGGTGTTGAGTGAAGGTTGGAGCAATCGTCGTAAGAAGCACAAACAGCCTATGGCTTCATCTATCTTTGCAGAAAGCGACATGTTGAATTCTAGCATTCCACTTGACGGACACATCCCGGCGCCAGAAGAGCGATTTCTTCGCCCAGTGGGACCGACGGGACTCATCCCATCTCCTGCATGAAGACGTTGAAAAGGCTTCACTGTCTTTTCCCGTATGAATAATGAACAAAAGGTCTTGTGTGATGATGTGATTCGTTAATTTCAATCAATTTATGTTTTGATGAAGCACCAACCAAGTGCTTCGACCATGGAATATACAGAATATGTCGTTATCTTTCTAACTATGATTCCCAAGTTCTCAAAATCGTTATAGCTACTAGTAGAGACAGGATCATCTCTAATTACTCTTTCAACACTTTCCATTTAAGACGCGGATCGCCTTGGGAGTTTTATGAGGGATGGGCTACGCTCTCGGAAGCGCATTATTTCTAGCATTTTTCAACATTCAATTTGCGGTCGTCACGTGACTTAGCACATCTCGAGGATTTCTGGTTTTTGACTCAAAAAGTGATAGAGAACGTCCGTATCCGACGCAAGTCTACCAAGCATTTGTGGCCATACCGATACGGGAAGGTTGGATTGACGAAAGATCCTTCGACCAGCCTGATTGAGGCGAATCCAATGGAAAATCTCCTTCAAAACACAGTGGTGAGACTTGGAATCACCCACCTGCAAATATACAATCTCCATGTTCCTTCGGAGTCCATTCAAAAGGTCTGTAGACCCTTCTTGATCAATGGGGTTGTTGACCATGACAAGTTCCTTCAATCCTCTCATGGTGGGAAGTTTAGAGGCAAACATGGAAGCTCCCAAATTATCGATATTGTTTCTTCGTAGTGACAGACGAAGTAGGGTGTCGTTGTGTTCCAATGCGTTGGCGAAATAGGCAACTCCTGTGCTCCCGACTCGGTTGAAAGCCAAATTAAGATCACACAACCGTGTATTCGTGAGAAGCATGTTGGCTAAGGAACATGCTCCAACTTCTCCAATATCGTTCTCACTGAGATCGAGCTCTTCTAAAACGGAGCCGTTATGATTCAATCCTTCCGCCAAAGCAGAAGCCCCAACGTCACGAATATCATTCATGGCGATACTTAAACGTTTCAAGGACCTTGTCTGTGAAAGGACGGCAGAAATTGCCACAGCTCCCTCTGCTCCGATACCATTGCTCCGCAGATCCAGCACCTGCAACGTTTGATTCCCCAATAATCCTTCCGCCAATTGGATCACGCCTTGGTCACCCATGTTGTTTTCACTCAGATACATTTCCTTCAAGGTGTCGTTGCTTGCCAACAACTTTGCGAGATACTTGACTTCATCTACTGTGCTTCCTATGTTGGCATTGACAATGTACAATCGTCGAATGGACGTGCTGGCTTGTAAGCCTTGACAGACGTCTGCCAAACTCGCATTTAGAAACTGGGTGTCGACCAATCGCACCTCTTGTAGGTATTTGTTTTGCAACAGGACTTTCAACAGATGTGCGCTCGTTGGACAGACTTGACAGTGACGGAGACTGAATTCTGTCAGTTGGCGCATGTGCGTCAGATGTCGGAAAAACGTAAGGGCCTCTCTCGAAATTCTCAAATCTCGCAGTTGTATCTTTTGAATGTTAGCGTTCTGCCCAAGAACAGATGCCAGGGCGTACGCACCGTCATCGACGAGATGGAAGCATGACAAGATCACCACTTGGATAGAAGTGTTGTCTTTGAGAGCCTTGGCCAACATGCGAGCTTGACGGTCGTCGATGCGCTGATGGGTCAGTTCGAGGGAGGTCAATTTGGGATCGTTATCCGACAGCCGTTGGAACAATTCTTCAAGCCATTCTGGCATCTCGGGCCGCATCAAGCTCGACTGTGACAGCCACATGCTCATGTGGCCGAGTAAATGATATATCTTACACTTTGTTTGTTACTTTGATATACTTGCTACGGTTATTTCATTCCAAAGAGAGATTGGAACGAAAAAGACTTTCTGCTTGGGAATATGCTTACTCAGTTACATTCTTACAGTTATAATTCGAAAGAATTTGCACCTCTATGTGACGTTTCGTATCTTGCAGTTGACACCCCACCATGCAGAACGCTTCGGATCACCAACACTGTTACATAGAGGGATTTGGAGGGGATGGCGACGATCAACGGGTTCGTCACAAGACTTGCCTACATCGATTCAACGTTAGGGATAGAAATAAAGATTTTTTCGTTTCGTTTATCCGGATCCCTTTCTGGGAGAGTCATCATCATCATCAACGGTTGTCCCGCCATGGCTGTATTCGTAAAAAGGAGATGCAGACGAAAATGTTGTTTCGTATTACTCTATCTATTATGATGTGATCATTGACGGTCAGTGAACTCGTTCGGCACATTGCTACGGCATACAATTTATTCACAAGCTTTTGAGCCAATTCTCTTGCTCTCTTGTCCAAAGCAGGGAGCCAGTCTCAGCAACATACACACACACACTCACGACAACTTGGCCAGCATACAAGATAAGATACAGTATGGACGACAAAGAGTTTGTCGAGGAACGCGTTGCGTATACCGCAGATGCCAAATCGCCAGACAAATTCCTTCCCCGGATTTCCGTCAGCCGTACCGTTGGCCGTGCCAAGGTGGAAAAATCCTTTCGACCCTTTCAGACCAATGACATATCTCGAGTGTTAGATTTTGAAAACGTCCCCGATCCGCCACCGGACGGTCCCATGATGCATTGTGAAAATGGAATGGAATTTCCCAGTCGTCATTTTACTCTTCGTGGCGGCTTTTTGTTTTATTTCGATTTGGGTGATGTCAGTGGGACCGGTCAATCGCATTATGTCACCTATCACGGACCACCCATTGGTGTCATTCCACTGGACCGAGTGAGGATTGAATTCCCACCTGGTGGACGTCGTGTCTTTCGGGAGCATGCCCAAACCAATGCCCGTACTGGATACGAATTGGCCATTTTGCACACTCCCAGTGATCAATCGGATACCACAGCTCGACGTAAGTATAGTCAATCGCTGCAGATAACTTGCAAATGTGAATTATACACTTTTGTCCTCATCTCTCTCTCTCTCTCTATACTTCTCAAAGCCCCCGCTTTTATTGTCGCCGAAAGTTTGAGCCAACGGGAAAAATGGGCCAGCGCCATTCGAGCCAGAGCCGACATTGACGACCACACCAAACTTCGTGCCGTATCGTCATTTGAACAAGACATTTCTCTCTTGACCAAGCCGGCCGAACTACTAAAAGTGAAGGAAATCAGAAAGAAGGAAGCTGCAGCTGCGGCGGCGGCATCGTCCTCTTCTGCAGCAGATGCCAGTACCAAAGAAGGCAAGCGATCCAACACGAGAAAGGGAAAACGCGGTGCCGCTGGTGGTTCCGGTAAAGATAGCATGGCTGATGGCGAGGAGAACATTATTCAGGAGGCATTGCAAGAGTTTGGAAAGAGTAATTTTTCGGAAAAAGCTTGGATCGACAACTATTTTGAAAAGCACAGTGAAATGGACGCAGCCTCGCGCTGCCGTTACATGGAAAAGCAACAGGAAGCCATCAAGCGTGGTTTGAAAGGTGCCGTTCTGGAACAGTACGAATACTTTGTGGAGGCATCAGGCGAAATGACCAAAATGGGTCGAGAAGTGGTGGACTTGAAGACCCTTGTAGAGACCCAATTGGAGACCATCAAGGAAATGAAGGAAATCGATTTTACAAGTGCTGTCTTGGATCCGGTTGATGATAATGCAAGTGAAAATGGAGATTTGTTCAATGACCGCCGTAAAACGAACCGTCGCAAACGAGGGCCAGGTCCTTATGGAGGCGGCGACGACGATTCCGACGTCAGTAGCGTATCGTCAGATGGAGTGGGTGAAAGTCGTAATGATCGAGCTGCTGGCTTGACCCCTGGACTACGCGCTGCTATGACGGAAAAGGTAACCATCGAAATTCCATCGCACTTGGACGATGTTGCTGAGGAAATTTTGGCCTTTGTGAAAGAAAGTAGATACACTGATGGCACTAACTTGTGGGAGAAAACAAAACAAGAAGTAAATGAAATCATGCACCAGGTAAGTTGGCTTGAAACGATTGAGAGCAGGATGAGATTCGTAATATTTCTTGTTCTGACAACCAATTTTAATGTGTCTTCGATTTCCAGCACGATGCACCGACGGATAATCACCTGACCAAGAAGCAACAAAACCAGATGCAGGTCTTGACAGAGAAACTAGAAGAACTCGCACAAATGATCAGCAACCGCCTTGTAGAGAACCTTCGAAGAAAGAACGAAGCTTTGAAGCAGTCATCCAAACGAGAAAGAGCAGATCCTGCGGCGCATTTGATCCCGTCCGTGTCACCATGTTGTTTGAACGATGACGCAGCGTCTCTTCGCCTCTTGGTGAGACTGGGAAAGAGTCAAGAGGCCGCCACTGCTTATTCGGCACGTCGGTCGCTTCTGTTATTGGAGAGTTTACACGAGAGGCCATTGACCGGAACAGGCAATGTCGACCTTGTGATTTATGCTGCACAGCTCAGTCAGTCATTCTTTTCATGTCTTGCCGGTGCTATCGAAGGATTCCTGGATTTGTTTTTGTCGACAGCTCCTCCCGAAAAGTCGGCGGACGAAATGAGCCTAGATCAAAGCTCGATCAACTCTCACGGATCCAACCTCCGCAATCTTCCTGCTGGTGCTCTTGCTTCTATCGTCTTGTGGTGCGACGGCGAGCTCACCAAATTTGCAGCAGCCTTTGGTGGAACGCGCGTTCTTGGGAATCTTGCGCTGTCTCCGCCACCGAGAGATGCTGCCTTCAAAAGAGGCCCTCGGGTTCTGGGAGGATCCGCCAATGATGGCAGTGGGAGCAAAGATCGACAACATGCCATTGAAGTCGCTGCACAATGTGTCGGACAAGCCTTTCAGTACGCCTCGGAGAACTTGGACGCTGTCGGACTGCCACTGTCGCCCCGACTTGCTGAATCTTTGCGGAAGAAGCTAAAAGGCTGCGAGGCAGAAGTTGCTAGGTTGCTGGACGAGCAGTGGCTTCCCATTGTCCAAGAATGGGAAGTCATCATGAACGAAGAGGACGCACCTCTAGATGAACGTGTGCCATTGCAATAGAAGTTCAAAAGTTTGCCGGATTAGTCTACTTTTTTGTGTGTGTTTGTACCATTATAATGCTATATCGCGCTAATCAGGTCCAGAGATCGCTCCTACAGCAACTCTGGATCGTCATCGTCGTATTCACCGCTTGGCGGCACCATTTGCATATCCCCCAAAACGGCATCCACACGAGTACTTTGCAGCCGCAGCATGTGTCGTTCTCTTCGTGCCTTCCATACTTTGCAAAACTTCCACGCACAAACGACACCGACAATAGCCAAAACTACAATAACCAAAAAGGCCACATAGCCATCTTCGACGGGTGTGTTGTAAGAAGGTTTTAATCCACCAGTGCTACTACCACTGGGTGATGTGGGTGTAGGCGCCCATCCGGGTGTGTCGGTTTCCCAGGATGTGGGATTTGGAGGTAGCGTCCAATTGGAAGCCGACGGAGCGGGAGGGATAGTGTCAAAGTCACTAGTGGGAGAGAAAACGCCGCCAGCGCTTGGAGCTTCGGCAGGAAATGCGCTGGACGATCCAGCGCTGGGTCTGGGAGCAACGGTGGATGTGGTTGGAGCCGATGCGGGGCCAAGTGTCGCATTAGTTTCTGGAACTTGCGTAGTGTTTTCATCTTGGAGGAGTCGTCCGGGGTATTCCCAATCGTGGATATCATCCGTGACGTGATTGTTCATGCTTGCTGCTTCGTTTTTTTCCAACAGTCGACTTATTTCAATCAAAGAGTATATGGGAAGTAGAAAGTTTTCCCTTGAAATACAACAGGTTGTCTCAAACGAGAAATGATGCTAGAGTCGAGTTGGTTGCAGTTGGCAAATTTGGAAAGCAAGAAACAGTAGTCCTGTTAGCCATTGCCGTAGTAGTATTGTGTTGTGCTCGATGCAGGTTTTGGATTTCGGACCAACCTCGACTCGCAGTAGCCACGGGAAGGTCTTTCGCAAGCTGCGGTCATTCGCGTCGGAGATGAGGGAGTCATGGAAGTCAGGGTTAAGGGTACATTTCAATCCGCGTACTTTTACTACTACGAGGAAGTCGTATCGTACGATTGGTGTGATGTGAACCGTTTGAAACGTTGTTATCAATTGTGGCACAGGGTGTGCAGTCGACAAAGCTACAGAATTAATTATTGAAAATAATATATAAGTTCTAAAAATGAAATAAATATTCCATCATTTAGTTTAAAATACGGCATACTACTCTAGCTAGTCGTAAGCAAAACATCTTATGAAGCTATTAGGTATGTCATGGCAGTAGAGAGTGCAAGAAAACGAAGAAGTGTCACGATAGGGATGAAGTTGGCTGATTGAGGATTTCGTCGTAGTGGTCGCTTCTTTGGGGAAGGAGGAAGAACAACAGCAGCAAGTTTAGACTGGGTCCCATCTATGTTGGTGTCGTGGCTGATTGGAGTAGGGTCATTGGTGGTGAGGTTGCCATGGGATTCATTGGTAGGAGATAGGAAAGTATCATTTGGGAATCCAAATGTAAAATTTGTGTATCAGGGCCTTCCCACATAGCACTAATGATGGTTTCGACCCTGTTATTGGTGAGGACATGGTCCGCAGGTGTACAAGGATCTGTCACAATAAGGTCTTGAGCTTTCTTGTAGGGGAGATAATTCTTCGTCCTACCATTCAAAGCCTTCTGACATGAAAGGATTTTGTCTGCTTCCATGCAGACTGAGACACATTTGGAATGCAGTTGGCGAATAAGATTTTCATTTTCCTTTTTAATACCAGGTCTGGTAGTAATGAAAGGATACGCAGTCAATGGCCATGTGTGAAGTGTCCCTTTCGCTATCACGTGAGGGGGATCCTCTATGGCACGCAGTATCATTGTCATGGTCCTTTTGGAAATGAAGACAGTCGAGGACAGGCACTTGCTATTCTGTCCCAAGGAAGCTTTGGTAGGTGTTGTTCGTGTCACAACTTTTGTGATCGGATTGGATTTCTCGTTGATGTCCTCCAAGAAGCCAGCTTTTCCTATGGTGTTTTTGTTGTGACATTGTTCCATTGAGGACAACTAGTATGTTTGCTGGGCCATAATGGATGAAGCGTTAGACAAAATCATCACTATTTGAACGTTTGTTGTTGGTTGGCACAACATTGTCTTTCTTCAATTGGAGCTGCAAGTTATGATAGTGGTAACCAGATGTGAATAGTGCAACAGTTGACAGAGAGGACATATCAGTACAAGCGGATTATTTACAAAACGAGACATGATGGCCACGGAAATGATTACTGTAGTAATTCACAATGGATCAAGATTATTTTTTGGTTAAAGGTGGTACCTTGATGAAATTGTGACCAGATGTCATGAAGGTTTTTTCTCTTTGCGAGAAGGATGATTTTTTCAGGTGCCCAAAGACGAATCCTTCTGTGATCATAGGAACACCGAACACCCAATGTGAATGTCATTGAAGGGGTTGATGGTGGCAGTATTATGTACTGCCCATGTTATGTCCCCAAAATTAAAGAAAAATAGGACAATGAGCATTTTGCAGTTGCTGCAAAACATGAGGTGAAGAAAATGCAAGAAAAGGTTATGGAAAGGATGGAAGTGGGCAATGAAGAAGAAACCTCCTCAATTGGTTAAAGAAGGTATGTTTGGTGCAGTCATTATGGCAACAAAAGCTCACAAAGTGGCTGCACCAATAGCATCGCATCTCATCAGGAACGGAGCAAGATGTCAATGCCCCCATGATTTTTATTACGTGAATATTCATAGTTTCTTTAGAGAGGATCATCAAAATCGCGAGATTTCAGCGGTTGAAGAGGGGTTTGTGTTTTACAACTCGTCAGTTGCAAACTACCTGTGCTGTAACAAGGGATTATAGATTTTTTAGTATGATTTCTTGGCAAAATACAATGCCCGCAGACCAGGAACAAAGACATGGATACGAAAATTTGGCACGAGAGATAAAAAAATATCCAAATTTCTTCCGACATTATTTTGTTGCTCACTGCTATTATAGTAGTAGCTAGCACAAAAATCCAAGAGACAGGACACTGGATTACTAATCAAATTTTCTCAAAGTCCTGGCTAGCCAAGTCTACCTCCCTTTTGATACTAGGGTATGTACGATTATTGGAAAGATTGACGGTGAAAGGTTCTACTGGTGACAATTTTTCGTTTTTATCGCATCGGCTCACTGACATTGCGACGGGATGATTATGATGTGGTCTTTGGTCGAACAGTCGACCGACCGCCATTGACTTTCTCTTTTCTTTCACTTCTTACATCAACCCCCTTTCATCATCCCATCCATTACGAAGTCGCTCGTTCAACAGTCGCTTCTGTTCTTCCCGCAATGCAATACGATTCTTGCAATATTGCTCTTCGACGGTGGCCGCTTGTAACAATTTTTGCTTTTCCTCCAATCGTTGTTTCAACTGCATCAGTTCACTCTCAAACTTGGCCCGTTGATCCATGGCAGCACGCAAATTGGACGAAGCCTGAGACATTTGCTGTTGACGTGTACTGACACTGCTGCTTTGTTGCTGTCGTCTGGGGTTGTTGAAATCATTAGTGGGTTGCAAGGGATTGCTGGGAGCTAATCGAGTGTTGGGATCACGAAGGCCGCCCGATCGTTGCATAATGGCACGGTACTCTTCGGCGGAACAATCCCCGTATTCGTTCAATTGAATGGGTGTGGGCGGCGGAGTGCCCATCTGCCGTGCTTGATTCAAGTCCATGTTGTTCTTGGCAGTGACCGCGAGGAAATTGGATTTGAAATTTTGATACCGAACCGAATCAAATTCACCCTTGTTGTATTTCTGTCGCCATTGGCCATACGCCTGGCGCACCGCCTCATCGTCTGGGGCCGGTGTCGCCATTGGACTTGAAAGATGCAACAGTGAGATGGGATTATTTGTGGTTGTTGGGGTTGTAAAAACTGATGGAACATTCGTCAGGAAAGCATGGTAAAATTTTCCTTGCTGTAGGAAAATAATGCATCCCAACGCCAACGACAGTTGGAATCTCATGTTTTTGTGAATCTTGAAAGATGATTGGAATCGTAACACCGGCAGCGAACAGATCAGGAAGAAACCAACGGTATGTACTTTAGAACGCCACGACCAACAAGACAAGTATCAAGCAAAAATTCTTATGTAGAAAGACAAGTAAAACAAAAATAGGTGAGAGAAGACAGAAACAGATCGACTGTTGATCATCGGTGGCGCCTGTTGTCACTGACTCCACAAAGCGTATCTACCGGCAAGCTGGAAGGCTGGCCAGAGATATCTATCACTAGTTGACTCCGCTATCGTTTCTTTGTAGTAGCTATCGATCAAAAACTTACCTGATCCCAAGAAAACAAAAGATTTGGTTGGGGTTCACAGTCAATCACGTCGTTGTCTGAAATATGAGGGAGGTTGGATGTACGACGTAGACGTCGTTCCGTAATTAATAGGGGGGTATTTCATACGTTTACTTCACAGTCAAGTGTTTTATACAGCTGTTGTCTTTTATTACTCGTAGTAACGAACATTGGAACATGCATTTGAGCGTGAAGAGTGAAGCCGCTGCTACTGTGTACTGTGTACATACTGTGTCGTATGATAGGAAGCCGAACGTCTGTATGATACGTCCTCTGACTGTGAAAGATTTTTTATTATTGCAGTTGTTGTTGTTGTTAATAACTACTGTAATAAAAGAAAACAGTTTTTAGCGATGCGCTGATCCATTGCTACAGTCGTATTGGTCAAACAGTTGGAACGTAACTGTCTGACACTATCTATGTACGACGGTATCGACCTCACCGGTAGCTATACCGGTAGCTATCTAGTAGCTATCTAGCTATCAATCTACCTAGTCTAGATGTGCATGTATAGTATCTGCTATCTTCTGGCTCATGGAAAAAAACTCTCCGGCTATACTCTCTTACAATTGTTTCTTTCTGCTCAATCCCTCATACCCCAACTGTGGCCTTGGGATGACGCCAGTATTTAAAATCTCGTTCATTATGAAGGACAAATCTTAGACCAAAGTAGTTATTGTCCCTCACTTGATCAAAAGGAACATAGGCACACAGCTTGGGATATGATAGACAGGTGCTCTGCAACACTGCTTGGTCCTCCACAATTATCATGTTCTTCAACAAGAACCTATCAATGGTCTCCAAGAACCTTTCATGGAACTGAATCCAAGTATCCTTATATCCAGCAAGTTGCGAGCCACTGTGATAAAAGTTCGTTTTGTGATTGTATTTGTCATTAAAAAGCTCTTCGTCAGGAGGATTGGGTAGTTGATGTGCCATCTGCAGGATTTCAGTGGGAGGAACATTCTCTCGGTGCAAGATCATGGTCTTGTTGTTGTACTGTTTGTTTCGGAAACAGCCAATGTCAGACCAAACAAATAGGTCACTTTGAAATGGGTTCAGTCGGATGGCTTGAGTGACACACCAGGATTTACTGAGCCAAATCCAGAACAGATGGTACGAGCGGTGAATTTTCTTTTCTGGATCACTTTCTAGCTGATCTTCCCAAAAGCTGGCAGGGTAAAGAGTGCCAATGGGTAATTCATCCAGTGCCAATGGGATCACCACTGTTCTGTCCCAGGCGTGCTTTCTCATGTCTTTGATTTGATCCACAAGGTCTGCATGTGTAAAGACGACCATAGCATCTTGCAGACTTAACATGTTGGACATCCAGTTGTCGTACTTTCCAGCGTCATGCTTGGATTGGACTCGAAAATATCCAGTGACAACAGTGTTGGGCGATTGAATCAAATCTAGTTGAAGTTTGACCACATTGGAGTCCTCAAAGGGAGGTTTACTTGTAAGAAGTTTCTTGGCAGAAGGAAATGGTCCTTTCCCAGGAACGTTGATTGTCAAGTCACTTTGAGCGTCAAGAATCTTCCCAGATGATTTGGTGGTCCTTGCTTGGTTATTATAATCGTTGTTGGTGCTTCCGTTTTTAGAGGAGCTCAACGTCAATTTTGTATCGTAGTTTAGAGAGTTTGCGGAATACCAAAATGTTTTGAGGGTTGCGGAAACGACGATCGTCACACCAACAAACATAAAGACGGTGCGAATCAATTTTCGGTTGTGGTTTCTTCTTTTTCTGCCGGGTACCATCTTTCTTCGTTCCTTTAATCTCTCCCAAGACCACGGATGTGTCACACTAATTACCTTGACGGGTTGACAATATTCGAAGAACCGAAAAAAGTTCCAGGCAAGGGTATGAGTATTACTGATGTGGCGTCGACTGATTTTGGCCGATGGCACAAAAGTCACTCCAATGGGATCGGAAAAGTATCGAGTGCAGAGGGACAGTTCAGATTGGTTTCGATATTTCAGCTTTACGGCTTAGATGGTCTTCTTTGAGGCATTTAAGATAGTATTATTACTAGTAGAGCAAGAACGTCGTAAAGTGTAGTGGAGTCATCTATCTTGGAAGAGATTTTTTTGGTGTGTACAGAAGAGTTATTTATCTCTTGATCACTTGGCGGAGTTTTTACAGTCATTACTACGTCTGTACCAATACGAGTATCAGTCATGGCTCTGTTCCCCATTCACTGTCAGTCACGAATAAATCAATTGATCCGTGTCCGTCGTAGTGAACATGATGTATGGATGTGTTCAATGTGCTGTAGTATCAAAATTATCATAGTTCATTGTGATAATCTCTAGCTAGGAGTGTTCCAAACTTCAATCTTCTCATACATGGCCGGACGAATGGAGATCACTCGCCATCCTGTGCGATCCGTGTGTTGTTCCTGAACAACCATGAGGGAGCTCGTCGCCTCACCGTGTTCGGACAGCTCATCGGGAGTTGCTTCCCCACTGGTACTATCTGCTGCACGCACTTCTCGCAGAGAAATCGATTCGGTGGTAGTCGTATGAAATTGTATCAAAGGCTCCACTTCTCCGACAAGGGATTTGGGGTAAACATCAAAGCTCTGGTGACACTTGATAGTGACACTGGCCAAGCGCACCAAGATATCAATTGTTCCGGGTCGCACCATTCTGTCTTGAAATGCCACAGTACTGGTTGGGACGACCTCAACATCTTCCCCACCAAATAAGTCCTTACTGAGGTCGAAAGGAACGAATATGCACGTTAGAAACGAAGTTGAAATTGGGACGATCTCACGATACAAGCACAGCCATTAGTGAGAATACGTACACAAAAAAGTAGGCATCTCCCCCATTTCCAGTCCGACTCGCAGCAATGAGAAGCCGACGAGTCAATACATCGATAGTGGAAAGATGGAATTGGCTGCGTTGTCGCCGTTGTTTCTTGCCGTTAGTTTCGGGTGACGTGTCGACCGCCGACGACGAATCAAACCCTGGCGAATCGTCGGCCGACAAGTCACTGATGACGGCATCTCCCAAAGGATCTGGTGGAACGTGGGGTTGTTTCTCAGGAGACGACGGCGGGTCCGAGCTAAAGTAATCGGTGTCGTGATGTTTGGTCAAGTCTGGAACAGATAGAGACTGTTGCATAGTTGGAATTTCTTTTGTTTTGTGTTTGCCTCGTTTTTTCTTGGGTGGTGCAGATGTCAACGTTCTTGAGTTGAGGGTTTGGGTCAAAAGATTGATAAGTGCTTTTCGACTCGTCACCGGAGGCAGCACATGGCCATTGACTGTGATAACTTCCCTCCTCAAATCTCGCAGTGCCTGCCGAACGGCTTCGGGATTGTTACACAGTGTGTTGACATTTTCAGCCACGGCGCATACATTGGGCGGCAATTCGATGTTTTGCAATTGATGTCGGAACTCATGACATACTTCTAACAAGTGGCCAATAGATTGAAACTCAATCATTTTGAACATCTTTCGAACCTTTGGGTCGAATGTGCGTGCCAACATACGCTCCAGTTCACAAGCTCGTACTAAGCGTTCCCAATCCGATTGCAGAAAGTTGAGATATTTCAAGATGAGCGGAAGTAAAAGAGAGTCTGCATTGACTTCGGGGGTGGACAAAAAGGCCAACGAGGCAAACGACGTGCCATGTTCGTATTCGGACACGATGCGATGAATGACCTTGGTGATTTCTTCCGCCACGCATTCCACCGCTAGCATTTCCATGGTCAAGCAGTGGAGCAAGCGTGTCAAGACGGGACTTATATTGCGCACATAGGCCGCCGTTGCTACAAAGGCGTAGGTAGTGTACTTGGCCCGTGTACGAATGGCCTTGGGCGGTTCCATGGCAATGACACACTCTTCGTTCAAGTTGCGGACGCGTTGGACCGTCCGAATGTACAATTCGAGACGCTTGATCAAATCATTTTCGTCGATTTGTGGGTGATTGGACAAGTTGGGATCTATAGATTTTCCCATTACGGTCCGACCCATTTTTTCGGTGAACGACGGGGATCTCTGTCGATAGGGAGTGGACGGTGGCGATGCACCTACCATGCCAAATCCCAAAAGTCCATCTTGAAACGAGATCAAGGCGGACAACTCGTCAGTAGCGCCGTCATCATTCTTTCTCTCCTTCGAGTCGTGTCCCTCTTCAGGTCCAGGTACGGCTAAGGAACACCCGGCTAAAAAGGCTTCCATCCGAGCCTTGGTACGTCGGGACAATGATGCGTATTGCTGTTGCAACTGTCGTCGTTCGGTTGCAGCATCTTTACCGTTGTCTGAGGAATGATTAGTTTGCAAGTACTCTCTCCAATCGTGCATGGAAACTCGCTTGGTTTGTTCCGTAGGGTCGTTGCCATTGTTGCTGTTTGGTGGCTGTGGTTGTTGTCCCGCAACGGGTGGTGGAGCAGGTTTGGTGGAATGTTGGAAAGCTTTCACCGTCAACGCCACTACGGGAGTTCGTAAGTACCGCTGTACGTTAGATTCATTGGTGCTATGAGGGTCCAAGTTGGAATAATACCATCCGGCCGCATCTTGGGCCAAAGAACGATGCGAATGGTTGTTGTCAATAGTAGTCCCGTTTACGTTTGAAGAGCTCATGATTGTCGTGAAACAAAATTTCTTCCCGGTAAATTGCGTCTTTGAAATTGCTCTCTAGCTAGAGTTGGAAACGAACTGTGATGGATGAGACAGAGATCAGTAATGTCAATTCTTTCCCATTCAAGATGATGTGATAACGCTGTTGATTGTGAAGTAGTGTATTGGTTCTGTTCCTCGTTCACCCATTGTACGTAGTAGTAATGAACGAATTGGACTTGCCTTGATAATAAAAAATAATAATAATAAAATAATATTATGATCAGCAACGTCTCTTTCTCGTATCTCACAAATACAAGGGTTCGACGATATGGTCGTACTCCGCGTACTACTGTTAGTCCTACCGTAGCTACCGTAGGGTCGTAGCAAGAATCTCCTACGATGTCTGTCGAATATGTCGAAACTCGAAACCCGCTCCACATTCTCTGTCTGTGTGTTCCCTGGATTCCCCTTCTTCTACCAACTGTGACTACGGTAGGTACCAAGATCCCCCAAAACCAGGAGACCAAACTAACTGCCGCAAATAATTTTATAAAAAAAAAATAACAGTATTTAATACTTCATATATATATATATATAGATTAGATTACATAATAAAATACTTCTTTAATCAAGGCAATTCACTGTCAACACGCCCTCGCGTCCTGGCTTTCTCCTCACATCACCAATCTCCCAACAAACCGTCTCTCATCTTTTGGTGCTACTACAAGCAAGTTTTACTAATATTATCGTCCAACGTAACCTGAACTAACCGTATCATCGCCAAGAGAGATTTACAATGATTTGCTGCTGCGAAGTGAGATAGCAAATCAACGTGCTACTAGACTACATACAGAAAAGAATATTCTTTTCGCCTTTGTACTATTAATTCATATGCGGATGGAAACGACGACATGGATTTCGTCGCTCGTGCCGTGTTTTTGGAAGTGACCCCCATGGTCCTTGTGAAGACGAAGGACGAAGTGGAAAAGGAACAGAAACACCCGCCTCTTTCTCCCCTTCCTCCTCCTTGTATCACCAATTTTGGTGTCAAGGAATATCTTTGTCGACAAACACATGATGCGGCACTCCAAGCAATGGTCGGACCGTTGAAGAATAAAAGACTCTTCATCCAATGGAATAACAGCAACAAAGAAAGCGCTTTCCACAGAAGAATCCATAATACACAGCTCGTGAGTGGATACGTTGTGCGATCGCTATCGGAGAAACTACCCAAAGTGGAAGAATTCCAAGGCGACGAAAAGACTAATCAATGGCCAATTGTTTACGTACCATCGGAAGATCCGACCAATTGGGAGCCTCAACCCTGTTGCATCATGGCCTATGTCTATCAATCACCATTTTGGATTGTTAGTAAAACGACTGGTCTGTCTCCAATTCTAATCACGGACGATACGTTGGTCCGAATCCTTCCCTTCCAAATGGCGCGATCGTCGGTTCATTTGTCATCACCAAACGCAACAGAGGCAATGACGACGACGACGACAAGTCCATTCTTTCAACAATATTCCGTGCTGCAAAACTTGTCGGGAGAAATCGGCAACGATCATCTGACCGAATCCATGCAACAACAAGTGATGCAAAATCATAATCCCGAAACGATTCGTGAGTTGGAGTGGAAAATGGCTCGTATTTTGGAACAACCCATTGAAATTGGAACGACTGCAACAGCCTTTGTCAATCAACAAAAACAACAGCACGAAATGATGCGAATGCAACAAGCCCTGAAGGTATATCAGGAACATCATGATCCTTCCAGTGCTCGACGACGAACATTGACAAACGTTGGTAGTTCAGATTTTAAGCCACAAGCGGACAACTTTTGGTGGCCAGCACTTTTGGTACACTCTCCCAATCATGCCGACGGGAAAACACTGCTGATACAGTCTATAGCCAAGAAAAAGCTAGGGTGTTCGTTGATACATATCATTCGTCCCGGGGTACTCTTGGCAAAGTGTGGCGGCCAGGCAGATGCAGCGCTCGAAACACAACTACATTCCATTCTCATGAGTGCGGCCTGTCGCAATGAAAAGGTGTGCATCCTTCTGGATCACATGGACATGATGATGCCACCTCGATTATCAGGGCGGTCCGGTGGAGGAGATGCTGCTGTACCCGTACTGACGGCCATGGCGGCGTATCTTCGAAACGTGACCAGTTCCATGCAGCGGTACCACCGATTTCCATTTCCCACGAAGAACGCTTTGTACAATGTTGGCGGCAATGACAGCGTCGGAGGCCAAGTATTGACCGTCCATTGCTGTCTGGTCGGCATCGTAACATGCCCAGACGATGGTTGGAAGTCGGCACGACGTCATGTCGGGGAAGGACTAGGTGGGGAAACCACCATTCTAGATTGCATGACGTGGGATCGATACAGGCTCCCGATGCTTACAGCCGAAACACGACTGAATGCATTTCGAGCTGCCTTTCAAAAGGAAGGTATCACAATGGATTTGATGTCACAACAGCGATTACCAAACATAGCAGCATCAGCTGCATGGGCCAAAGGAAGAGCATTTGGGGCTGTAGCCCAACATCTGAAACAGTTGATGTCATTGGAGCAAGAAGCCGACCTGAAAGACTTGAAAAAGGCTTTTGCTGCAATCCAACAGAATAGCTCCAGTTTCGCAAACGTCTCGTTTGAAGCGGTAGATGATGCCACGTCGCTCGATTCTGAACCGACGTCCTTCTTTGCGTCAATCGGAGGGAACGCTCAAGCCAAGGCCTCCCTTGAAGATGCGCTAGCTTTGGACCCTTCCAAAAGAGCTTTACTGGCCAGGTTTGGAATGTCTCCGCCAACAGGAGTTTTGTTGTACGGTCCTCCTGGTTGTGGAAAGACATTGTTGGCAAAAGCTGTTGCCAGTCTTTTGAAATCTTCTGGAACTGCTGAAAAAGATAATGGTTTAGGAGTACGCGGGGGTACTTTCATTTCGCTTGCGATCAGCGACATTGTGAGCGCAGAGCTTGGGACCAGCGAAAAGATGATCAAGTCTAGCTTTGAGTTTGCAGACAAGAATGCTCCTTCTGTCATATTTTTGGACGAATTTCAAGCCCTATTCATTGACCGAAACCGAGGTGGGAGTGGAAGACTCACAACAACGTTATTGCAATGTTTGGACGACATCAAGAGGTGGTATGACGCCAGTAATGAGAGTAGAAACCGAGTTACCGTCATGGCTGCCACTAATACTCCGTGGATGATCGACACTGCGTTTTTACGCCCTGGACGGTTTGATCGGGTAGTTCACGTAGGACTTCCGTCCGCAGAAGAACGCGAGTCTATCTTGCATCTTCACATAAATCGAATGAAATTGCATGGTCGAAACGAAGAGGGTGCGGTCGCATCATTGTCCAGAAAGCTGGCGAGCCAAGCGGCCCGATTCAGTGGTGCAGATTTGGCGGCTTTGTCTCGAGCTGCAGCTGTCAGGGCTCTATTCGAGAATGTGGGGGAGACTGAAGTATCGGAAAGGCATTTCATGGCTGCCTTGGAAATGGATGTTGCACCGAGCAGCGACGATGAGCTTGTGCGTCGATTGTCAAAATGGAGACCTTGAAAACTGGTATAAAACGATCCATCTAGATCTATTCCTTACTCTACAAGACACCATGCATTCCTTACATCAACAGCTGTGCTTCGCAGTAGTCCACTTTTTTGGTTCATGGCTGATGCTAGAATGGACAGAACTGCCGGTTTAACTGCAATTATTGTCGGCTTCGCGGCATCGAGTTGAGTTACTTCTTCCAACGCTTGGAGGACGACGAGCTTACATCCAATCTCAGAGTCGGGGCTAGCGACGGCATAAGCCCGCAACAACCCGGAAACCAGAGTCAGTACAAATCCACTGACAGCTGATGGTGCTGTACAAATCATCTTCAAGACGGAACAAATGACCAAAATTCTCGCCCTCGTCCCGTCATCAGACATTTTCTTCCCGACTTGGAAAAGATCCGACGATAATCCTTCAACGGACACAGTAGCTGCCATATGAGTTGTTTTTCGGTCGAACTTTGAAAGGTCACTAGCACAAACAAGATGACAGACCACCAAAAGCTGACCTACTGAAGGGGCGGATACGGGTTCATCATGCTGTGCTTGTGCACTTTCCGATTCATAGGTTTTCTGGATGAATTTCAGACTCGCGTGCGATAGTCGCTGCTTGATAAGTGGCTTCATGCCGTCAACAACCAGCATCGCGCCGTATGCTGACGCTGCTGCTATCTGCAATGGCATTTTTTCAAGTGACCCTTCCAAGGACGTACAAAATGTCCTTTCCCGGGGATCAAAAGGAATGGTGGCACTGTCTTCGCACGCAACTTCAACCAGGAATCGCGCAATCGCGTCTGCAGTTGAAGAGGACGAAGAACCTCGAATGGCTGCAGCTTGCCCCTATAATGCAACGGGTCAGTGAGGTTGGAATTCTGTGCAAACGTTAGCTGTCATACAGGGAGAAAAGTGACTTACTAACAGAGAGAGGAAGGACAAGCAATTTTGCGTCGCGCCCATGTCGTCTTTTGATATGTCTAGAGCATCAGCAACACTTTCTACAAGTGGTTTTGTTGGGCAATCTCCGCCTGTCCCGAAACCACTTCTCAACAATCCATGAACGCAAGATGCAGCGGCCACCCTGGAGCTTGACAGATGTTCAGCGCTTAGAGAGTAAGAAGTGAGGCCCTTGAGCAAATCCAATGCCACCACTTTTTCACCGTCGCCCATTTCACCAATTAGAGATTTCAATATATCAGGTGATGTCGATTGAAGTGCTTCAGAAAGAATTGGGAGCCTCACAAACAGATCGCCCTCGTCCCTTTTTGACAAAGGAGGGATCTTGTTGTTGACGCTTTTCAACAGCTTGGCCAATCGCTCCTTTGGCACCAAATGGTTGTAGGCTGGACGAAGTCCATTTTCTATTGTTTCCACAGCGTTCACCTGCTTGACGAAAAAGTTAGCTTAGAGAGAGAATGTGGAATTCAAAGAAACATGTTCGTACGTACCTTCGCCATGAGTTCCTCTTGCTCCGAGGATGTGGCAGGGAGCGCAATCTGGGATATGGATTGCCTCAACCTTGCCGAAGTCCCTGCCACAAGTTTACTTCCAAGAGTGTCCAAAATATCGTCGACAGCTGAACTTTCATGGAAAGCTTTAACGACATTATCTCCCTCACTCTTTCGGATCAAGAATGAAAGAGAGTCAAGAGTGGATAATGTAGCAGAGTCAGTGAGGCTTCTTGACAACGCTTCTTGAAACGCATTGATGTGGGTTTCTACAATCGTAGATGCCAACTCAAAATTGGTAGAGCATGCCGTCGCCATTGCTTGGCGATCGAAGCGATTCTTTTCCATGTCACTGTTCCCCTGAAAAGCCGTTTTTTTGAGGGCCAAAAAAATGTTGCCTTGTACATATTCACGAATCTTTTCTGAAGAAAAAATTGAGCTCGATGCGATTGTTTCTATGTCGTCAAAAGAATTGCCGATAATGTTTCCTAGTACACGGCTGGACGTCGACTCATAATCTAGTCTCTCTTCATCTTTTTCGCCACCACCTTTTGCAATAACATTTTGTAAAAGCAGCTGTACAAAGTCACATACCCTCTCAACAAAATCGTCTGACTCGAGTTGCTGGATGGTAGAAACTTGAAAAAGGTACTCTAGGGCAGTCACAGCCGCTTTTTTGAATGAGAACGACGAATCGTCCATTGCCATAATCTTGAGCAATAAGCTGCAAGCCTTTTTCGCATATGGGTCCATCGGATGTGGTGTCAATTCAACCCCTTCCTTTTTGTTCTTGGTCAAGGCAACATGCGTCGAAGAAAAGAAGGCGGTAATCCCGTGCACTGCAGCAAGCGAGTCCTCTGATTCTGTCGAATTGTCTCCTAGAAAATTTATCAGGGGATCCAAACCCTTGGCCAAGCATGCTCGAAGTGTCTTTGGAGCTCCCGATGAACACAGACATGCTTCATACGCAATTGAGGTGGTAGCTCTTGCCGGTGAAAGCTGCAACCTTCTCTTTTCCTTATCCAGTGGCTCGGTAACATAGGTCCTCCACAAGTTAATAGAGTTGGACGTCTCCAACTCTGATGCCACTTTTGCTACAAAGCGTCGGCAGGAATCGGCCAACACCTTGTTTGGTTCGTCGGAACTTCGCTCTGCTCCTACGGCTAGCGAGGCTTCGTCGTGAGCGGCTCGGACGGCTTGCGATATGGAACGGACCTCATCGACAGTCAAATGAGAGACTTGGTCACTCTTCTCCTGAAATAACAACGCCGAGATGCAATCCAGGGCTTCCAACTTCTCGAGCGATGTCAGTTGTATGTCTTCATCAGGATGAGTCGGTAATAACTGCTCCGAAAACAGTCCCACACTACATCCCAGCATGGTAGGTTTTCCGTGTTTGCGTGCCTGCCCGTCCATTGTAGTACATGTCAAAACAGCGAGTAGTTCCGAGTGCAGCCCTTTCCTGGTAATGCCATGAATGTTGTTTGGCGGTGGTGTAAATTGAATGGGATAGTACGGCACGACTGCTTCAAAGACATCTTCATGGGGGAAGACAAGGGCAGCAGAGTCAACGGTCTGAAACCACCTCTGGAAGCTTGTTTGTATGGCATGCAATAGCTCCAATAGCTGCATCAAGCATCGAGGATCCGACTCTCCCGGTATACATCGTGTCGAAAATTCAGTAAATTGGATCAGATTCCGCTGTAGCGTTGACCGGAGTTGTCCCGACAGCTCCTGGTTAGTCGATGCCTCTATTTGTAAGTTGATTTTGGATGTTCCACTCACGGCACTCCGAAGCAAGTCAAAACACAGGGATCGTTTGGATCTAGGGAGAGTGGACAGGCCACCACGGATGTCTTGATGGATCGGAACGTCACCGCCATATGGATCAATTGAGGGGTTTTGATCCATGTCATCGGGGGCGGCACAGCGTCGTTCTACACCTCGAGTGCAAAAGTGGCATCGAAGTTTGATTGCTTCAGCACAGTCGTCGTTGGGGGTTGCCACTGGTGACGATGTTTCAGACAACGCAATCAATGCTTTGACACATGTGTCTCGAATCAAACTATCATAGTCTTCTTCGTAGTCGTCGTCCACAATGGGACCACACTGCAACAAAAAAAAGTCTCCCAACAGTTGGTAGCACCCATTGGAAATGTGAGACTCTCGACATCCCTCCACAGCTCCTAAGAGGACATGTAATCCCCGCAATCGTATGGGATGCGATCCTTGTGTAAAGGCCGGCCCCAAATCTTGAATCAGACGTGCAAGCGCCTCTTCATGAGAAGACCGTGTTTGTAGAATGATACCCGAACCGGCATCGAGCTGGGTATTGGTGGAAATGTATCGGAAAAATGTTTGGGCATCCTTTTGCAGATCTTGATTGGATTTGCACTTGGTATTGCCGTTGGTGTTGGAATCGATGACGGCGACCTTCCAGTTGTTAATTACTTCTATCAGTGCACTCGGATTCTGGGGAGAACTGGTGAAAGTGGAATCGTTCATTCTGGAAATTCAAGCAGATTGTGTAGTAGTAGATCATGGAGGGGAAGCCTTTCTGTTAATATGGATGGAAGTTGCAAGTTTCTCGGAGTGTAACAGTTATTAGCAAAAAAGATTGTGTAGACTACGACTACCGTAGCTAGCTAGCTAGGTAGTACAAATAATAGTCGTATCATACATCATCATGTGAATGTAAAAAATACCCTTTTTTTTTTTTTGACGAAGACAACCTCGATCCGGCGAGGCGATGACGTATCATTCAGGTTTCAAATCCACTCACTGTCGACTGTCGAATGGTCAGAACGTCAGAACGACTTAACTGTATCGGGACGGTACGACTTTTACAGTTAGTAACTGTAAGTACCATAGTTCGTCGTATTTATTTACCGTATGTACCATACCGTAGTACCTAGAGTACCGGTACAGGTACAACGGTACAACCAGCACTACGCCCGAACGACGTATTATTAACAACCGTTAACTGTAAGATGACATGGTAGGAGGTACGTAGTATGAGGCCTGAGGGTAGTCTACCGTAGTTAAGACGTTAAGACCGACGACCGGAGGTAATAATATCTTCACAGTCAGTCACAAATACATTCTCCAGACTGTTCATCCATGACTACGAGCACACTCGTAAGTCGTACTCTACTCTAATCGTGGAGCAGATTCTCCGGGTGAATCAGTGATTACCGGTTCGTTGTTGTAGTTATTAATTTTCACCTTGCACCAAATCGAAGCGCATTCGTTGTGGGATAGGGAATCAACGCCAGAGAGCTCCTCTAGTAGAAGATGAATGAGAAATGACTCTGGTCTATGGTCGTTTTGGGATAGGGAATAATCAACAGAGAGCTCCTCTCGAGAATGAGAAATGACTCTGGTCTCTAGGGACAGCTTCCTACTAGAGTGGCCCTTTGCTATCCATCATCATCCAAGGCTGCACTTCATCTAAGCATTTCAATAGTATTAATCTGTAAACACTTTGCGTAGCATCTAACTCTAATGATAATATGACATTTCGGAAGAATATAGTGGTCCCAAAACGGAGCGGTGCCGTAAACACTTGCAAACGTACTGTACATTGTGTCAGTTTCAAAGAATTGTTGTGTTTTAACCAGATGTAGTAGTACAGCTTCCCTGCCATACTAGGTAGATCTCTCTTCCATTTCCTCAATTTATCGAATGGCTGCGATACATTTGTTCGCTTGCGCCAACAAATTTACGTGTCGTGCCTCTCCCACCTCTTTCGCCACTTCAAGGGCATTGTTCAGTTCGATGGCATCGTGCTGATCACCCCGGATGAAATACTCCATGCACGTTGCTGCCAACCAGGCAGTGTGGGGATGGGCCTGAGCATCTTTCAAATCGTGCAAGAGCACTGGACGCACAGGTTCTCGCAAGAACTCGGGAACCGTACCACACGCCCTCATGGCGTTGGCGAGGATGGAGAGACTCATATTACGCAGCATTATGGCTGACCCGTCTTGTTGTTGGGGCGGCCGAGAGACAATGTATCCAAAGATTTTTAGGCCGACCATGCTGTCCGATCGCAACAAATTCGTAGATACAGCACGAGCTGTACTAAGACTGAGCTTTTCAGGGTTCACCAGGGATGAAAGTGTTTGCAAGCCAAGGTACTGGGAGTCAAATCCGGGAAGATTTAACATTTTTGCCACCATGTCTAGGGAGGACTCGGCACTGGGCAATGAGTAGTCCCCGTCATATTGTTGGTCGTTTTCATCATTTTCATCATCGGATACTTCGGGCAGGACATCCATGGAAGTCAGAATGGGTGAGGGTGCGACTGGCTTGCCTTCGGAAGCATCAAGAATGGCCTGCGTATCACTGTGAAAGACCAAAGAAAATCCAAATCTCCGTTGGACTTCCACAATCACTCCATGACTGTAGTGGTTGCGTCCCGTGTACAGACGGACTCTGAAATCGACGCCTTCGGCAGATAAACATTTAACTTTAGCCTTTTCATTGTCGTAGTGGGCCTCGATGGATCGATCCCGAAGGACCTTGCTGATACGAGCCGCCACCGTGGAGGGGGTCGTACGGGGAATGAAGACAGCGGTTCGTTCGAGTGGATGAAATTGGGGGAGTGTAGGAGCCGCGGGGAGATCCCATACGTACACATGGTCACTACTACTGGTTTTGAAGATAGGTCCCGATGCCTTGATGGATGCTGTACTAATGGAATCTCCAAATCCACCTGGCATATAGAGTCCAGAAGTACGCATTGGACCGAAATTTGGAGGGACTAGGGCTTGGGCAACCTTTCGCGTAGTCTCCTCCACATCATCGTCCATGCTCCTCTTGGGATTGAGGAACTTATCGGCTTTCCTACTCATAGTGATAATGTTTTATTTTGATGGAGTAGATGGTGACTGTCAAAAAGAGATGTGGAAAGAATTATTGTTTTTTGAATCAAACTGTGGGATGATGATTTTGAGCAAAACACGATATTCGAAGTACAAGTAAATTTATTTTTTGAGTGTTTTGAAGCAGTATTGATATCTCGTGCAGGGAAAAAAATAATATTTCGAGTATCATCATTTCTGAACAGCGCGATTATCAATTACTGAAGGTGGTGAAACGCTGAAACAACAAGGGAGAGAAGTTCGACAAGAATGCTCCAACCGCCCCATACGCTTGCTCCGTGAAATAGCTCATTTTGGTCGCGATGAAGACTCTAGGTTATTCATTACGATCACACCCATTTAACGAACCCAGTTGCTGAATACGGTATTCCAATCATGTTACTTAAATCTCTTCTCACTGGCATAAATCTTCAAATCTTGAGTTTCGATCGCGGTGAATGGTCGTTCACCGCACTACCGGCACTCCGCAGACGGCGACGCCAAAATAGGCTCTCTCTAATACCGGTAGTCGTAGAGTAGCTAGTGGATTCCCAATTCCTATCGTTTTTTTCAAGAGTCGATGCAATTTCGTCATAGTCTTTACACTCCAGAGTGGTACATCGTACTCCCCTCCCGTAGCTACCAGGATGGGAATGACGTCTGATCGTTGAAAGTGCTATGAAAAAAGATAGATAGAGCCACTCCAGCTACTAGCTAGAGCATTAAAGTAAGATGTATAACCTACGACGATCCATACTACCGTGAGACCAATTTCCAACTTTTTCCTAAAACGTCATCACATGTGAATGGCTCAAGTTGTAATTTTTTTCAAACTACTTTTCTCCAATAACAGACCAGCGATGGAGAGGCTGGCCCACGTGGTCAAATCTTGGGGCAGCTGTTTAATTTACAGTGTCCATCTTACTCCATCCATTCGATTACCCACTTTGTCTCTAGCCTGCCAACTCTGACGGATGCTCTTTCCGGCCAGTGTCTTCGCGAGAGACGCGGCGGTCGGGATTCCCCTCCTCGGGACCCGGACGGTCAATTTCCATATTCACGCCACGAGGGTTCAGTTGAGATTCCACTTGGCCCGTTTGGATTTGAACACTCGGAACGGGCTCCACATCACTTAGAATGTCCAACAATTGGTTCTTGGTTGTTTCCAAGTATTCCGGCGAGTTCAGATTTTCCATGTTGCTCACGGGAAGATTCAGACGGTAATCAGGGCCAAAGTATTCAAAGTAGTCGTTGAAAGGTAGCTCGTCTTTCACTTCTTCCCCCGTCAACACTGACGTCTCGTAGGTCCAGCATCTCGGAACGTTACGAAGCGTATACCCCCCGCCTCCCAAGACCAACATGGGCACTCCAAAGCTACGAACATACCTGACGCAGTCCGCATGCCCCTTGACAGACAAGTTGAAACAGCCCAGTCGATCTCCTGACAAGGAATCGGCACCGCACTGTAGTACTACAGCTCCAGGAGCAAACATTTCCATAATCTTCCCAATAACTGGACGAAAAATACTTCGGTAGGCCTTGTCGTCCATCCCATCGTTCAAGGGAAAGTTGATGGAATAGTTTTTTCCATCGGCATAACCGATGTCATGCACATCACCAGTTCCAGGAAAGTACTCTCCAAACTTGTGGAATGAGCATGTCATGACGCGGTTTGTCGAGTAAAAGGCCTCCTCGACACCATCACCATGATGAATGTCAATATCAATGTAGAGCACCCGCTCATGCTTCTTGAGCAACTCCAGAATGGCCAAGACACAGTCATTGATGTAGCAGAATCCAGACGCTTCCGCCTTTTTAGCGTGGTGGAGCCCTCCGGCCCAATTAATGACAATGTCCACAGCATCGTCGTTCAAACGGGCAGCACCGCCAATCGATCCGGATGTGTACAACTGACAAAACTCAAACAAACCGTCAAAGACGGGACAATCCTCTCCTACATTAAAACGTTGGAGTTGTCGGATGTAATCTTGCATATTGTCCGGTGTGATGACTTTGAGAAAGTTGATGTAATCGTCACTGTGAAAACGTGTCATGGCCGTTGGTGACACCAACCGCGGACGAAAGACTTCCATCTTGCGGTACAAACCGTAATTGACCACCAAATTGTGAGTCATGCGGACACGATGAGGCTTCATCGGATGTCCTGGAGAGGATCATGCAAGCGTTAGAACCATGGTGAAAAATTGTGTATCTTGCAGCCGCTACCGACCGTACGTACCTTGACCGTAGTGGTAGTTGCCAACCTCGGCATCATAAAAGTACGAAACCCTTCTTGAGTCAGTCATCCTCACAATGCTCAGTTGGAATCACAATCCAGCGATACTGTTATTGCAGGTCAAGTCTATCGTCCAGCCTGATGGTCAATCAGTCCTGACAATGTCCTCCCATTAAGTTGCTGAAGACAGTAGTGTCTAGTAGAGAATCGTTTGAGCAGCGTCGGAATCCGCAGTAGTAATACTCTCTGTCGATGATGATGAATGGACCATTAATTAATGATGCACGTAGGGCGGGAGTGCTCCAAAAGGTGGCGCATTGATATTAGGGTTAAAGACTATGTACGGATGTACTCGGCAGTTATGATATGAACATACTGCCTACGACAGCTACCGGTAGTACAGTAGAAGACATACACGACCATGACCATTCAAAAGATCTGGTTCCTGGAAAGAGATTCGAGAAAACCGGCTTGTTTCTAGCCGCTTCCTACTTCATAACGAAGCTACCTTTGATCCTTCCTCAGTGGCCAGTGGCCAGTGGCCAGTTGGTGTTTATCTGGGTAGTTGTAGCAGAGGGTGTGGAAATAAGTAGGATCAATTGACGACATCGTAAATCTTCGGATAATCCACAATCCACATTTCCAATCAAGAAACGTTAATAAAGGTGACAAACGGTTGCTTCGTTGACGAGAACGAATAACGGGCAGACAGTGCTTAACTCACACTCTACTCTCCCCCTCTCGTCTCAGCAGATCATCGGTTTCAATAATATGGCATCTACCAATACCCGACACACATGTGAGGTAGAAGTAACATTTTCCACCAATCTACAAGCCAAACAAGCTCTCCAGGTTCTGCAGGTAGATCAAGAACCAACGGATCGAGTGACCAAATCATTTTCTCTTGTGGAAACGGAAATTCATCAAGGATCAAATAACAATAACGTTGATGGGACACAACAGTCAGGGACATGCCTGATGAAAGTCCGCTTTGAGTCCAAAGAGTTGAAAATGTTGCGTGTGTCAGTGTCATCCTTTTACGACTACTTGGCAGTGGTAATAAAGACTTTTCAAGAATTCGATTCATAGTACGCACACACAACATACAACAATAGTTCAGTCGTCGGTTAGCAATCGTGTGCGTAGTCAGATGATGATTCTCAAGGAAGAAGCTCATAGAATATTCGCAGAGAATAGTTGCTAGAAGAGTTACAATGCGGTGTCATAAATAATCAGCAAGAGGCAAAACTAGAATCGAAAATCGGGGACGCTTTTAAATGGAGTCAAGATGCCAAAAGTTTACTGCGGTGCCAGCGCTCCGTCATCACTTTCCCCTCGTCGCGCCGCTCTACGGGCTAGCTTTCGTGCTCTCTTGAGCTCCGCGGGTGTCATCATGGAGGGATCTTTTGTTTGTTCCGGTGGCTTCGGAGGATCTTTGGCTGGTTGCCGTTCTACCTTCTCGACCTTTTCCTGAGGCTGGGGAGTTTGTGCATGACTTGTTGAATCGGTCTTTCTTTGCTCTTTGGCTTTCCCCTTTTTCTTTCCAGCTTTCGCTTCACGGGCTTCCTTCCTCTTTTGGCGTGCCTCGACAGACGCACGTTCATCTTCCACCCTAGCCTCGGATTGCAAACTAACAGTGATACGCTTCTGTCTGCGATCAATTTCCACCACTCGGACATTTGGGACCTCATCTCCTTCTCGAAAGAGCGTTTCAGGTGATTCGATAAATCCGTCGCTGAGACGAGATACGTGGCAAAAGGCGTCGGAATGACAACCAATGTCCAGAAAGACCCCGAATGGCTTCACATAAACAACCTTTCCTGGGTAACACTGGCCAAGCACAAAATCAGTGACAGGTTTTCGTCCGATGCAGTAACGCTTCGTCGGTAGGCCAAAGTCCTCCTTTCTTAGGGAAGTGGAAGGCGCAATAGCGTCATCTGTTCCATTGTCGATCGTAGCAGTCCTTTCTTCTCCTGTTTTCGTTTCTTCAATTTTCATGGAAGTGTCCTTGCGTCCACGTCGACGTTTTCCTCGTTGTCGCTTTGCAGTAAACTCTTCATCGTTTTCCTCGTCATCATCAGAGTCGGAATCAGAGTCGGAACTGCCGTCCTTCTTGGTAGGAGGCGGCAATGCTGAGATGTTTCTCTCGGATCTGTGCTGGTTGGTGTGCGACGGCTCATGTTTTTCTACACTAGATTCATCCGAATCCTCGCTTTCTGACGTTGTAGTCGAGCTATCATCGTCCGGATCACTCCGTGTAGCTCTTGCTACATTCTGGTTCAGAATCTCCTCATTCGATGCCACTTTTCCCACCGACTTGTCGTCAAGTACTGTTTGGGGATTTGCTTTTTCTGGGATGGAGGTAGAAGACGAATCCTGCGGACGGTCATGGACGACTTTCTGTCTCTTGTTACTATTGTGCGCTCGTGAAAGCAGTGTTTTCCTCCGCTCAAACTCTTCCAGCTGTAATCGCAACTTTTCTTTTTCGTGCTCGTCCACCTCGGCAGCCTGTTCTAGCTTTCTCTTGAGATGTTTGGGCTTTTTGACTTTGCTCTTTGTCTTCTTATCGGTACTCACTGGTTTTCCCTTAGCCTTGTTGCCAAAAGGACTTTTCTTGGCAAACTTGTGGTCCCTGTTGGGAGATGACGCTTTGAGAAGCGGCTTGGTGTTCCGGTTGGAAGGTTTCGAGAATGGTTTGCCAGACGTCTTCGTATCTCCAACCGTCTCACGGATTCGCTTCAAACGCCGACGCTCTTTCGCGCCTTCTCCTCCTCCCATTGTGATTTGGTTAGGTTTGCGGCAGTTGATAACTAATCCGAATACTGGGATGCAAAGCCCTGGCTAGCTGTCGTTTCGGGATGATTGAGTGTGGTGATCGACCGAAATGATTCTTTTTCTTTGACAGAGCGGAAAATCTTTCTGATTTACCAACCTCCAACTTCGAACACAACATCGGTTGGTCAAAGTGTGATATCGTCTGCCCGACGCTCGAATGTATCGTGACTGGGCAAACCGGGACCAAAAAAAGCTGATTAGATAGCGTGATTCTTTGTCAACCAAATGCCACTACCGGTAGCTACCAGTGCTCGGAGTAGTTAGTAATAAAAAACAATGCTATAATAAATGCGTCGCAAAAAGAGGCATTCAATACGACGAAAACTAGCTATTGTGTCATGGCCGATTGAAATCTTGTTAAGAGGAGGTTAGCCGGTTGATGAGATCCTGTTTTTTTCCAGAGACCATTAAACCACGGTTTCGGAGCATATCCTTGAGCTCAGCAACTGTCTTTTGTTGTAACGCATTTGTATCAAAAGATGATGTGGTGGGACGCTTCTTGCGTACCAGGCTGCGGAGTTTTTCATCGGTTGTCTCTACCTTTGGTAATCTCGTTCCATTCGTAAAAGACGGGCTTTTGGGTTTCGCTCGACGTTGAACGGAAGGTTTTATGGGAGCTATCAAACTCTTGGGTATTTCTCCCCCTGCTGGACCTTCCCACCAATAAGAAAATTGACGAAGAGGATTTTCGTGAAACTGCAACGCAATCGGATTGGCACGGACTCGCTTCTCAGAAAAGTTCCGTAGCTCCAATCCTTTCTCGTCCGAGGCGCGGCTTAAAGCTACATAAAGTTGAGCCTCAGCGAAAACTTGGCCAACATCTGCAATGACATAGTCAAGGGTAAGGCCTTGGGCTTTGTGAGCTGTGATGGCCCAAGCCAAGCGGAGAGGAATGGCAAGCCGGGTACACGTCCCCAGTCCAACCAGCTTTGACTGAAATTTTTGAGGCAACACTATTTGCTGGAGTCCGTTGACAAACTGTACCACTGGATACTTTGTTACACCAGGAAGCAAGAATAGGGTAGGATCCTTGGGGGGCTTTCGCACCGTCCGAAAACCCACCACAGTACCTCTCGACCCATTCACAAGCCTTGAATCTCGACCCATATTTTTCACCAACATGACTTGCGCTCCAATTTTCAGCTGAAGTTCTGATTCGGCAATGCAGGTTGTAAAGAAAGCAGAATTCTCTAACGGCTTCTTGGCCCATTGTCCAACGCCTTTTTCGATTGTGACTTCATCTTCGGCAGGATAAACCACGGCATTGCCCGATAGCCTCTTCAAGTCGGATTGATTTTCTCTAGATACATCAACATTCTTCGAATGTAAAATAGTGGGTCGAATGCCAAAATCATTGGCAGGCAATGGCCGTTGACAATTCTCTTTCAAAAAGTTGATCGTGTACTGTGTAACCTTTCCTGTCCGGATTTCCTGCAAGACATCCACAAAGGCGCGATTGCGCTGCCGAAAGACCTCCTGCAATTCAATGACTTTGAAGTTTGCCTCTTTCCAGGCAATGGATTGAAAGCAGAATCCTCGGTTGAGAAATGCCGACTCCAACGCTTCTTCTCTAGACATGCCTTTTTCTTGTAACGCAATCATCATTTGCTCCACTTCGGATTTTCTTGGTGTAATGGGCGACAATTGCAAAAAATCGCCACAAACTACTAGTTGAATCCCTCCAAACGGTCGCGGATCGTTGCGAATTTCGCTGACCACTCTGGATAGATGATCAAAAAATTCTCCTGATACCATGGAAACTTCATCCAACACCATCACCTCGAGCTGTTTCCAGTGTTTGGCCGTATTCTTGTTGGTTTTTGATTTGGCAAAGTCGGAAACCAATTTGGGAATACCGATACCCGCAAACGAATGCAGAGTTTGTCCCTCCAACGCAATAGCTGTGGATCCTGTAGGAGCGAGGGCAACAAATCGGTTTGGTTTGAAATGTTTTCGAGACAAATACTCCAGAGCTTTTTTCAGCACCAGCGACTTGCCGGTACCCGCCACTCCAGTGACAAAGACGTTTTGACCCCGTTTTATGTATTCCAGCGCCAATGCTTGTTCGTCGCTCAAGACTTCGTCCTCTGTATTCAAAGAGCTTTCAAAGGCGGGGGGAGACGCCATCAATGTTTGGGGATTCCATTGGCCTGATGTTGCTGCGTCGGTGTAAGTGGCTGCGTCATCGTCATCCAATTCTGTTCCTGTAAATTGTCTATTTCCCTTTTGTTTCTTTTGTACAAGTTTTTCTTCGGGAGAAGCCGACGCCAGTTCTTCTTCGAATATCACAAACTCATCGTCGTCTTCTTCCCAATAGTCTGGTTCTCCCACGATTACGTCATCTCGATAAGCTGACAGCTGTATCAGATTGTGAGAGGCCCATTGACGTTTACGTAACTTGGAGTTACCAGCCACACCAGCGGCGCGTCCGTGCGAACCTGTACCGGTAACGGAAAGGCAATCCACCGATCGAAAGAGGAGGGAAGAGTACAGCAAACTTCCAAGGACGGCACAATGTAGGGGAAGGAATCTCCTTCTCCTGCTTTTTCTTCTTCTTCTCCTCTCCCTCATCTCTCTTCGTACATTGTTCGAGGTGCTATCAAACGCCCAGTGAATGTGTGCCGGTGCGACATAGATGCTCGTCCTTGTTGGGCTGTCATCGATCGCTGCCATCACGTCCTCTTCGGACGTAGCATTTGTTATCATCTCCGCTGAATCGCTGTCTCTGTGTGGAGACTACAGTCTGTCGGAAAGAACCGGCTCGAGGTGCACCGGAAAGTTCGAAGAGAGAGAAAAAACTACTGGCATGAGATTGTTGATCGCGATTGCGTACAGTTGTTGGAGGTTTTGAGTTTTGAGATAACGCTTCAGACATGTGTTAATAACAACAACAGTGAACATGGTTGATCTTCCATCCAATTGCGGAATCGAATGAATCATTCGTGACTAAAATCAATCGAAACCATCGATCGACACGACCAACACTACTACTTCCGTCTACAACACGCAACACTAACTCTCCAGAACATTACACATAACGACAGCTTAGAACGGCACCACCAACAGTAAACACCCCTACCGCCGACATCCATCATGGGACCGCTACCAGGACGACTTCGGGCTCGACCGAAACAAGAAGGGACAACAATATCGTTGCCACATCACGGCCATACTGTAGAGCTTCTATCTGTTCGAACTCCACCAATGACGTCGATCAAACGGCGGCGTCAACGACAACGACATAAATTCCATGGATTCGTTTGTGGCTATGATCATCTTAATGCAACGACACCTCTATTCTTGTGTTGCATACTGGGCGTGCTGCTATTCATCGGATTCCTATTTCAATATGTCCTTTCCATATTCTTTTCTGTTTTTTCCTCTTCCTTTGAACGACAGTATACTGCCAGCTTTGGCCTAATCGATCGATACGCCACACTCTACAAGGAGACATACAGGTTAGCTATGGAGCGAAAATTGCCGCCCGATCAAACGACTTGGCCCACAGTACCATCACGATCCTTTGAGTTGAACACTTCATATGGTGGTCACATCAAAAACTGTAGTCTCACAATACTGGTAATGGATGATGTCCTGGGACGGCCTATCTTTGATTATGGAAATGGGCAATCCATCTGGTTCGTGCTAGAATCTATCGGTGCCTTTGCACCTCCGGATGCTTGCATTAGTCTTGTCACGTCGGACTGTGCCATCAAGCAATATTTTGGAACCGATGGTGGTGAGGATACCATCTATGACGAAATTGTCCACGGCATTTACAAACAATCGTTGCCACTGTTTCGAAAACGCATCGAATCTGGCCGTGTCCGACTCTCCCTAACTAATCACGAAAAGTACCATATTTTCCAGTGCACTGACTATAGCAGCTCCAACCACGCGCTGATGCATCGCTCCTTCTGGGTGGACGAATTTGACGGAGAACGCGACAGTGACCAGGTCTTAGTCATGGACCGCAATGCGGCCTTATGCTACCCAATGATCACCCTCCCAGATTTTGCCTTTGTGGGGAGCGTGTGGGCACAAGCTCATAACCCTCTCTTGCCCGACTTTTTGGAAGGACCCTGCCGTGAAATGACTAAATCATGGCATAGTTGGTTGCGGCCACAAAGGAAATATTTGAAAGAGAGACAATGGGATTCACCAGAACAACAACAACAACCAATTATCGAAGAGGTATCACTTTTGAGAGAGAAATTTCCGGCCATGTGTGAGGGAGGTCGAGCACCCGTGGGTGGTGGTGGAATGAGCATTCGAAGCCGCAAATGGATGATTCGAGCGATTGAAACATGTCCTCACGTCTTGTATTCAGGAGTTGATGTTGAACGTCGTTTCGTTCCTTGCAAAGTGTTTGATCCTGTGAATGAAGATTATTACTTTGCAACTATTTTGCAAGGAATCGACGCTCCTCTCCCATCTGCTTACACAGCTACTCTGTATTTTGCCGAAGTGTACTGGCCCGACGAAATAGCCGAAATTTATCCACCGGCAAATCCCGAGGAAGAAAAGCTAGCTGCGGATCGACCAAAAATCACCTCCATAGATGGCACACTGGACCTACTCACACCCAATGGTGTCCACAATGTTTGGTGGTACCATCCGGAAGAAATGCTTCGTTCTCAAGTCATGGCTGAGTCTTGTCCATTCCTTCCTTTTATATACGACAGCACCATGAATCGGCACGACGAATTCACAAAAGAAAGTGAATGGTGGATCGGTATAGGTACCTAATCAACTGAATGGTCATTGATTGCAGTCTAGCTAGGAGCGAGCAATGACAAATCATCGCTATCAACAAGATATTATGATATATATTGTCAATCAAAAACAAGCCAATTTTGCACTTTTAAAATTTGAATCACATCAACCGATTTATGCAAAAACTTCCACTCGGCTTTGTTTTTTTTTTGCCTTTATTTGACGTTGTGATCCTTGGTAAAGATACCAGGTTCCATAAAACTGACGATGGTTCCTCCGAGCGCCAATAAGGCTTGGGCTCCTGGGATGTAGTAGTTCAACTGTTGCTTGTACGCGTCAAAGGTGACGACGGAAAACAGCGCAAATTCCGCAACGGCAATCGCTTGTCGTGTATCGGAGGAAGAGGCCTTTCCACCAAAGATTCCAAATCCGCACAATGTCAGCATAGCCAAGTTGAAGCCACGGATGATGCCCAGCATGTGATTTTGACGTGTCGACTTTTCGTCCTCGGCGGTAACGTCGTCGCACTTGATCATGCCCCCAAAGCTCTTGAGATCTTTACAGGCCGCCAACGATGCAGCATGGAGCAAGCCAAAGGCTGGCAGCACAACATGTTTCAACAAACCCATACTATATATTGAACAGAAATAATAATACGCTTGAAGAGTACAACGTGTAAAGAATGGTGTCGTTTCAAAAAAAATATCTGCGATAACTTGGCGGAAAAACGCGAATCAAATGTTAACGAAGAAAGGTATTCATAGGTGTGAAGAGGAGTTTGGAGTTCCGCAAGTTCCGAAGCGGAACTATGATACTACCGTATCATACCGGTATGTGTGTAGTACCAGCTACCTACCGGTAGAGGTAGACTACGGTACCTGTATGTACCTGTACCGTAGTATCTGTACCACTGCAACCGTACCAGGTACGGTACTCGGAGTAGCCTACCAAAAAGATTTTTTTTGGTTGACAACCGGAGGTACGTATTACACAGTACGAGTGTACGAGTGAATGATAATATTATCATATCACCAGCTAGCTACCTACTCTATTCTATGCATAGTCGTAGGACGTTTCTGCCTCTTTCACTTACGTTACAGTTAGTACGTGGGTTTTTCAGCGAGAAGTGAGATGGTGGCAAGTCGAATGAGAAATGGCTAGCTAGCCATCATTAACTACAGAAGGCTGATAACTATGGATAGATAGCCAATCTTTGGGAACCAATGTTGGTCGATTCTAACAACGGTTATCTCTATAGTCGATAGATTCTGTTGATGAATAGATAGGCAACGCTGCCCTGTAAACCACAAGCTCTGTCCAATTGGGAGGGCTGGTTTTCTTCATCTTCTTTCACACAAAAAACGATAAAATATGTAACATCCAGATATATTTGTAGGGAATGAAATGAATCATGTATTGTTGGTAGTGGGGAACACAGGCAAAAGTAACACATAAGAGTTCGCGCCATCGATAGATTGATAGGCAAATAGCGTTGACAATGATGATTAGGACAGGTATCGGGCCCCATCATCATCCCCTGCGACATTAGTGGATGCGACAGGGCGATTCATTGTATTTGTAGTATCTGTACCCAACAAGTCGATGGTGACCACTTCACGTGGGAAGGATTTGTCGGTCGAGTTCTGATTTTGAATCCAAGTGTTGGGTGAATGGTCAGTGCTGACCGAACCCGTTGAATGAGGTTGTCCATGAACTCCACCGTGAATATGGGTAGGGTAACTTCCTCGAGTAACGGAAGGCAAATCATCATGACCGGGCGGGTGGAGGTGATGGTCCAAAACGACGTGATTGTCGGCTTGATCACACCCATGCTTACGAATGCTCCTGGCCCATGCCAAAAGCTTGCTGGCGATGCGAGCGATAGACGTCTTTGGTTTTTGCCATCGTGCCAAGCGCGCCGAGGTGGGTGGTGCCACAGTATACTTATTTGGGTTGCGGTTCTCCTTGATTCCTCCAATGGCCTCCCATGAGGCGATATCGTCATCTTCCACAGCATGAGTTCGTTGACGATTGGCAACGACTACTACTCGTGGGGTTAAATCTTGATCCAACAGATCCGGTGGCTGTCGCATTTCGGATGGCATGACCAACTTGACATTTCCTTCGTGCATGCGAGCCTCCTTGACACGGTTGAGAGTGATCACCCAATCTTTGCAGGCTGCAGGAGAGTCAGCTCGCAAATGGTACGGCCGTTCAGAAATGTTGATGATGAAGCAGCATTCCTTTTCGTCTCTTGAGTTAATAATAATCGATCCCACCTTGGCCAAATCCAGTGTGGCTAAAAGCTTGGAGCGCTTGCTCGATTTGTAGTAGGTCAAACATTCACCATCCGTTTCAAACCAACGAGTTTGCCATTTACCATTGCGACCCAGCTTTTGTAAATACCCATAAATCAACGCACCTTCTACCACTCCTTCTTCATCCACGGACGGTTTTCGGTTGCGGCCGCCACTGGTAGTGTTTGTCCGAGTATTGGAATTGCGATCGTTGTTGTTCATGGTCTATTAGAAGAAAAACGAAAGGATTAGTTTTGTCTAGAAAAGAAGAAAAAAAACACGGAATCGTTACTTTCGGGACATACGTTTTTATCGTTTTGTAATCTTACCTTGGTGGCCGATTGAATCAATCGTCCAAATGTCGAAGTGGCGCCTGCATCAGATCTAGTATATCCCGACGTTTCCCCACCACCGGTATTGGCCGAAGTGGAAGGTTCCGTCAAGTCATCCGTATCCATTTCGGAGACGGGATTGCTACGATCGCGATGGGTAGGATATGTCTGATGCAAATGTGTAGGTTGTTGTTGTGGATAAGTAGTTTGTTGTTGTTGTTGCTGATGCTGTTGAGGATGATGTTGTAATAAGAAAACATCACCATGT
Organism: Nitzschia inconspicua; assembly: GCA_019154785.2. Lineage (NCBI taxonomy): Eukaryota > Bacillariophyta > Bacillariophyceae > Bacillariales > Bacillariaceae > Nitzschia > Nitzschia inconspicua. The sequence continues at coordinate 1,324,606 of JAGRRH010000013.1, read as the reverse complement.
TGGGGATGTGCCGGTTGCCGTTGTTGCTGTTGTGATCTCGGTTGCCTTTGTTGTTGTTGCCGTGGTTGCGGCTGTGGCTGTTGGTGGGGATGGTGATGTCCATACTGTGGCATCGGATCGAGCTTTCCTAGAACTTCTGGATGGACTTGACTGCGTCCAGCCGTAGACGCTGGCGACATGCTCAAAGGAGTGGTGGCGTTGCCTCGATGGGGAGAAGACGGATTGCTACTTCCAGAGGCAATATTCGAGATAGTGATGGATGGTGCATTGCCACTGTTAGGAGCTGTATGGGTAGTACCTTGTGTCCCATGAGTTACGCTTGTACGAACCGATTGATTGCCACTGTCAGTTTGGACGATGGCGCCATGGTCAGTATAAGAAGGGGACGTTTGGACCGACAAATTTTCCGCTCCATTGACACTACTATCGGTCATGCTCAGCAGATAGCTACTAGACGTGGATCAACGAAACGAAACAATATCTCTCTACAAATTGAGGGGTTGCTGTTGTGTATTCTTTTGGAAAATGTTCTTGGTTGTTATCAGCTAGATGAAGAGAACAAGGAGGTGACAAGCTCTGCTACTATTACTAAAAGGGGAGAGTGGAGAGAGCAGCGAGGAGGATGGTGGGGAACGCGTCAAATCACACAAAAACACATCCGCGTAATTCCTGTGCGTCTTCTTTGTACTTCTCCATCCCGCAACACGAGTAAAAACGGCCCTGAGAGACCCTACGCCAGGCAGGAAACAGTGTCTAAATCCTTCGATGCACAGTCTTCGCTTTTGGCAACGTCGGAAGGTGCGACGCCAAATTCCTCGAAATAAATGGCGGGAAGAGAAATTTCTAAACAGATGGTCGCGGAACGACAAACGGTCACTTCTTCGATTGTCCTACTAATAGTGTCACACACAAAAAACTGCGGAGTATCATATCGAGTAGCGAGTAGCGACGTAGCGACCTAATAAATACCCCGGATTTAAAAATACTAGACGACTGGCTCTACCGTACTCTCTACGGTAGCCACTACGGTAGTGGACCGTGGTAGTATGACGTAATCAGGAAACATTTTTCTTCTCCGGAGTACGGTACTTCGGTTGACGTCTCACCAAAGTTGTCAGAACCAATGAACTTCCAGCCATTCAAAAATGTGAGAGATGAGAGAACAAAAAAATTAATATGAAGTAGTAGTATTATATACTTACTACGTATGCATACAAAATACCCCTACTACCGTACTAGGTACTCATCTTTCACAGTCAATCTACATTTGTCATACAGGAACGCGCTGCTGCCGTTTCTGGCAGTTTTGTTAGTTCTCATCACCGAACTCCGTCCAGAGGTGCCTACCGTTTTGATTGATCGGAACCACAAAGACCCCGCTGCACGAATGACAGCATCTCTCCGACTACTTCTTTAGCTTCCTCCGTCGAAGCGTTCTGTTCCTGTCGTGGCAGAGATCCAGTCGGGTCTTTGTACTTATGCAGCTCTCTACCGACAACAACAACACATTCCAATACCATCATCATCATGGGTTCTGACGCTGACGTAGCCGAAGAGGGCGTGGAAGTAATGACCAAGGAGACCCTTGACGTTGTTACGCTGGAAAACCAAAAGCAACAAGTCCATCAAAAATCAGTCTCCAGCGAGAATGATGATGAAGCCAAAACTGCCAACGTGACAGCACCAGAGGAGAAGCTGCCTATCGACATAATTTTGGAGTCCAAACCTTTATCAAACGACAATGCCGTGAGTGCCAAACCACACATTCCATCCGTATCCGCATCGGCGGTGTTGGGAGAAAGTTTTTCCATGCCAAAAGATACGCCCGTTTGTCGCGGCGTCGACTTTTCGTCTCTCCCCCCACAAACAACCGACAATGAGGAATTGGATGTGCTCTCCATTATGATGAAGTCCCTACGACACACAGGATTTCAAGCGACGAACTTGGGCATGGCCGTCGAACAAATCCAACAAATGCGATCATGGCGGTTATCACAGGTGCCCTTTCAGGAAGGAGTGGACGACGCCGAGCTGAAACCAATGTCACTGCGACAAAGAATTCGGGCCCGCATCTTTTTTGCCTACACCTCCAATCAAATCTCATGTGGACAACGCGAAGTCATTCGATTCTTGGTCCAACACAAAATGATCGATGTCATTGTCACCACTGCCGGTGGAATTGAAGAAGATCTCATCAAATGCTTTCAACCGACGTACATGGGCGATTTCAAATTGAATGGACGAGAGTTGCGGAAACAGGGCATTAACCGAATCGGAAATCTACTTGTTCCCAACAAAAACTATTGCGAATTCGAAGATTGGGTAACACCACTCATTGAAAAAATGCACCAAGAACAAGATGATAGCTGGGCCAAATGGGCCAAGGAAGCATACGGAAATAACGGCGATAACAGCGAGGAATGCCGACGATTTGTGTGGACGCCCTCCAAATTCATTCGACGGTTAGGCCTAGAAATCAACAACGAAGATAGCGTCTTGTATTGGGCGGCAAAGAACGATATTCCCGTCTTTTGTCCGGCATTGACCGACGGCAGTGTCGGTGACATGTTGTACTTCCATTCCTACAAACGGCCTGGATTTGTCATGGATATTGCCGAAGATATCCGTGCCATTAACGATTTGGCAATTCGTAGTCATGCTACTGGTATGATTATTTTGGGAGGCGGACTCATCAAGCATCATACCTGCAACGCCAACTTGATGCGCAACGGTGCCGATTTTTCCGTCTACATCAATACCGGTCAAGAGTTTGACGGCAGCGACAGTGGAGCGTCTCCCGACGAAGCCATTAGCTGGGGCAAGATTCGCATCACGGCCAAGCCCGTCAAGGTGTGCTGTGATGCCACCATCGCCTTTCCATTGATTGTCAGTCAGACTTTCGCCAAGGACGTGGAGCGATGGAAGAAGGACGTTCAAGGAACGGCTTGCTTTGTGGATGACGCCCAACAGCTGATACAGAAAGAAAAAGAGAAGCAAAGAGAGAACGGTGTAGACCTTGTAGAAATATAATGTTACGCCATTGTTCGCAAGAAACAGTTTATTAACTTTCCACCTTCAATGGCTAGCTTTATATAGTAAGTAGTACGAGTACTACCGTACAGTTCACATTAACACTGATAGCATGATTTTTCTTTTCTCTCTACGTACTGGTATGATACGCGTTCGAAGATCAAACTTTGGTAACTCGAACCCTTTTCCATTTGTTCTACAACGCCATGACCATCATCATCATAAACATCGTCTCTTGACGTCGCAAACTGTAACCACTGCTGCTACTGCTACGCATATTGTTGTTTCTTTATCATCGCTGGCCACTTCAAAGCTCTTCTTGTTCTATTCGCTGTTCTCTTCGCTAGAAACGGCGCTCCAAAAACAAGAACATACTCATACGGAGAGTAGCAGAAGGCCAATATTATATTGATTGTCATTAAAGCAATGGTCCATCCCTCAGAGGTCGCTGGGTATGTCCCACACCCCACCATGCCGGTGGGCACGCTCCGCCCCACCGACATGGTTCTGATGCTAGTCTTGGGCGCCATCGTCGAGCTAACAACTCGTTTGATCCTCTTGGTGTTCAAACGCAAACCTACTTCCATTCGCAAGCGCGAAGCCGCTTTGAAAGTTTTGGGACGACGCGTCAAAAAATCCCGTGCTCTAGGCCCTCCTGCCTTTGTGGAAACATCCAAACTAGAACGACAAGAATTAAAGGAACAACGGGCCTTGGTCGAGTTGGCCGAGAAGCGACGTGCCAAATTGCAACGCTACGAACGCTTCGTCAAAAACGCTGGGATGGCATTGAATTTGATTGTGTTTGCAATTTATTACGGCATTCCCATGATGGAGTTTTCAGGACACCGAGTGCATCCGGGAGAAGTGGTTCTGACACAACAAGAATCCCAAGAGGCGGCTATATCAGCCTTTGAGGCATGCCTGTTTCCATTGAGCTATGTGGGTATGGGTGTGAAAATTTCCAAGTGGGGTATGGTCAATCCTCGAGCAAGTACGGGAGCGTTGCTGGTGCTCTGGTCGGCCCAAATGACGGTCGGCAAGATTATGGATGGGATTGATGCTCTCGTCATGTAATATTAGAAAATATTAAACTTTCTACGATGTCAAATATCTGAACATCAATCCTTTTTGGTGCTGAAACGTTGAACCACCTTATGGTGAAAATTGGAGATGGTCTATCAAGCTACCTCGTAGGCGTATCTACTACCTACTACAGTACGTACAGAACAAAGAAAAATCTAACGTGCTCTCCACAAAATACAGCAGTTACAAAGGAAGGATTTATTACTACCGTACGGAGTTTCTGATACCCCACTACCACTGTAGAGTAGAAGAATTGTGAAGATGGATTGGAGCTGGCAATGTCAATTGCGACGGTATTCAATTCAGATTAAGGATCGAGCTCATTCTGCACATTCTCTCCGTTAGTCGTACATACGTCGCACCGGTACTCGAAGTACGAGTATTGATACCAGTAGTACCGGTAACTGAGTATTCACTCTTGCATCCGCCATCTTTTTCGATCTGCTTGGTCCGTCGTTGGCGAACGCGTTTTGAACGGCAACACGAAAATAGGAGTGACAAAAAAATGTAACCGATGTTTCAGATGACACTTGCAGCTGTGGAGAGCTCCGAAACAATCATTGTTGGAAGAAGCAACCATGCCATCATCGTGCCTTCAATGCTCCCGCCGAATCCTACTGGGCGTGTCCACGACAAGGCTACCGCTTAAGCAATCCAGAGGATTGCAAACTGCACAACAACCCTGGGCAATAACCTTCGTCCACCGGAAATTATCCTGGCAATGGCAAGAGACTGCACCAAGAAATATGGACATTCGGCTCATGTCAAGAACGGTAGCTACTTCCATATTTTCTATAGACGAGCGCGATGACTGCCAGAAACGACCACCTTGGTATTTGGCGACTGATGTCCCATTGTCTGCAACCGCTCGAAAATGCCGTTCATCTCTCGCGAAACCACTTTTGGTCCACAATTTTGCAAACATGAGCAATTCAGTGCAACGCAGACTCTACAAGCCTTCAATGCGAAATCTTCTTGACAACCTTAAATCACCGTTATCGTTGAAGCAAGAACAAGCGTCACAAACAAAACCTCCGCTCAAAGCTCGACCGCTTCCATTGTTTCGCGATATACAAGTGCCCCGATTTGGATTGGATGCGGAAAAAGCGAATCGGTCGCTACAGAATGCTCGCAAGGAGCAAGCTCGGGCCAAAACAGCAGCTAATGTACGGCGAGCACTATACGGAAATTTGATAATTTGCGCCTCCAAACTCGGAGCTTGGTTGTCTTCTGGCAGCAGCAGCATGATGTCGGAGTTTGTGTACGTACACAGTGCACAGCTGTTTGCTGGTCGCGAGAAATTGGCTGTTGATATTCCCAATACTTTCTAACTTATATTGTCATGTTCTATCTTATTTTAGTCATTCCGTGGTCGATTGTGGTAATCAAGCCCTCTTATTGATGGGATTGCGTGACTCTCAAAATGCCGCTGACAAATTGCATCCATACGGTACGACTTTGAAGATCTTCAATACAAATTTTGCAAGCTGGGGTTCTCACATGTCGCCATTTCCGTGAACCATAGGATACGGAAAATCTGTCTACTTTTGGGCCTTGGTGTCTGCGTTGGGAACGTTCTTTTTGGGAGCAGGCATCAGTATGTCCCATTCCGTGACACAACTAATGGAGCCCTCCTTGTCAAATATCACCAACGAGGTGTGGGCTGTCTTGGTGATGAGTTTTCTCGTGGACGGTTATGTGCTATATAAAACGGTATCTGAAATTCAAGCAGAACGACCCAACGATGTGAGCTTTTGGCACCACGTAAAGAAAATTCGTGATCCTGCGACATTAGCAGTGCTGCTGGAAGATGGCGCTGCGTGCCTCGGTATTGCCATGGCCATCGCAGGAATTGGCGCCTCTCATCTCACCAACAATCCTGTTTTTGATGGAATGGCAGGGGTGGGCATCTCTTGTTTGTTGGGAGGTATCGGGCTTGCCCTCGTAAGGGTCAACCATCGATTCTTGATTGGACAAGGGGTTGAACGAGAAATATTAGACGGAATTGAGAAAATCATCCGGAGCCGCAGCAGTATTGATCATGTGAGTTCTATCCAAAGTCAATGGACAGGTCCAGAAACATTCAGTTTCAAGGCTGAAATCGATTTTGATGGTACATACCTTTCAGCATTGTTAATGCCTCGATATCAATCAGAATTCGAGAAGGCAAGCAACAACTTGGAAGGTGAATTAGAAGTTTTACTTTCTTGGTATGCGGAAGATGTTATTCGGGCAATTGAACGGGAGGTTCGTCACATTGAAGCCATGATCCGACAAAAGTATCCCGGGGCTGAATACATCGAGCTGGAGCCGATGAGCAAGCATGCTGATAGATTTGCCATTGACGACAGCTTCGAGGAGAAACTTCTTCTCATTGAAAAGGAAGAGTTACAAAGGCTAGTGAGGGTGCTCCATCAGAAGAAGGACTCCAAGACTCAAAAACCTGATGCATTTCCAAATGGTGCAGCTGACACCTCAGAGAGGTGATAAAATTGGTCGTTTGGTAACAAAATGAATTTCTTGACAGTGTGTCTCTAGTTGCTACCTGTAACTAGAGGACTACATTTGCGACAGGTTCATTAGTAGTCTTCGAAAGCGAAGCATGATATTTACAGTTAAATGCACATGAAGGAATATCTGTTATGTTCTTCGCAGGGCCAATCGTTGGTTTCCACATACTGATCCCTCCAAGGTCCATTGGGTCCTGGTTTTGGTGTAGACCGGTCGATTCTCTCATTTGATGACAAACCGTCATGGTGAAGGCGAGCATCACTCTTCGAATGTCGTACTTCACCAGAAGCATAAAATAATAATACTACGTACTACTCTACCGTAGCTGCAATTAATGACTAGCTAGCTAGTAATATTTTTTCTTCCCAAGCTAACGTTCTGACTGTACGTGGACGTAGTGCTACTTTGTTTTCTTTATCTGCGACCTACTTTCTACCGGTAGTAGAGTACGAGACATCATGTTGATTTCCCGAGCTACCGGTATGAAAGGTAGGGGTACTGGAAGATCCGGTGAAAAAGACCACGATGCTTTCATTCATCTCATTTTTCAACGGTCTGGAACAATCGTGGTCTTTTTCACCGGATCTTCCTGGTACTTTGGGTACTTGATCTCGCTTCACAGTCACAGTCAGTATCATAACTTTTCGACGATTAACAGTAAAGTTCAAATCCGAATTTTTTTATCACATAAAAAAATAATAAAAATAAAAAATAATGATGATGTCATTATCGATTAGGTAATAGAGGCAGTACTGTACTTTTGTTATTCTTTTTCTAGCCCTTTTAGACTATGGCCTATGGCGAATTTAGAAAGCGATGTGTCATTCTGGAGTTATAATTGTAATATTTCATCAAAGTCATTAATGGGGCAGTAGAAGACTGCTGGGCTATGGAGAAACTTCAATTTGGTGTAAAAAGGAGAACCAAAATGAAAAGACCGCAATAACTTTCTCACATTACGCGTTTGAATAAAACAATCTTCTGTTCAATACACGTTCCATACGAGTGCACGACAGTACCCTATTCGAGAAGAACCCAGAAAAGAATTTTCACAGTCACAGTCAGTTCGACATTTCTCCACAACCTCCGCTCATCACAAAGTTTTTCTTTACTACTACTTTTTCTCTGCTTTACGACTGTATTCATCCATTCATTCATCTTTGTTACTAAACTTGAAAGGTTGAAACGATGGATTCGTTTCTTTCCATGAATACGACGAGTATGCCTATCAATGGCGCCCCTACCAGTGTTCGCGGAGACATAGAAAATCTGCTCTCTTTATTGGATAGAGCAGAGGAGGTTGCAGCATCGGGTGCATCTAACTTTGTGGCTAGAAATACGGACTACGACAACTTGAATATTTTGTCGTTGCTCGAACCAACGCCTATCTGTCCTGAACATGAAATAAGCATTCACAAACAACATTCCTCTATGAAGCACAACCACCCACTGATGTCCCGCCCTGCCCCCAAGAAGGCCGATCAGTTTTGTGCATCTGAAGGGTCATCCCTCTCCGATCTGTTTTTGAGTATGGATGATGAACCCCTCGATCGCGATGAAGCCATCTTGGCACCCATCTTTATTGGAAGTTTGTCCAAGGAACTTTTTCTGGCCCCTGAAAAGCATCCTCCCAGTGGAGCCTTTACGTTCAACGAAGACAATTCTCTTCCCGATACGAATGATAGTTCGTCTTCTCCTATTCGATTCCGCAAGTACCAGACATCTCAGTGGGATGATCGATTTCAAGAGCTCCTTCTCTTTCAGCAAGAACACGGCCATCTGTTGGTCCCTCATTCTTACCCTCCTAACCAAAAGTTGGCACAGTGGGTGAAAAGACAGAGACACCAGTTCAAGAGAAAGAAATTGGGACATCATTCTACCTTGACCGACGAGCGCGAACAGCAACTGCTAGAGGTTGGCTTCATCTTTGACTCTCACCGCGCTGTCTGGCATGCGCGCTTTGAGACCCTCAAGGCTTACCGCTTGGCTAATGGGCACTGTGGGATCCCTGCCAAGTATGAGGATGGGTCTTTGAACGTATGGATCAAACATCAACGACGCCAGTACCTGCTCTTCATTAATGGAGAGAGGAGCACAATGACTGAAGAACGCATTGCCGCGTTGAATTCAATTGGTTTCAACTGGAATCCACGCAATTTCGCCCGACCAAGCAAGGTCTAAAAGGACGAAGTTTGTTTCTATTGTACTTTGAATGCTTTTTGATCACAGAGCAACTGCTTTACTTTTTTTTGAATGCGACTGTATAATTTTGTCCCACTTTAGGTGCACAATATTGTATACTTTTTGTCATTGTTAATCCAACAACAACGGAATAATACTTTTTGTCTTTGATATTTAAAACAATCTTTGCGTTGCACAACCTGATTGACATGTACTATTTTTCGAGCCAAAGGTGGTGGCCAATGCATCGGCGCTTTTACATTTGGATACTCCCGAGGGTAAGCCTGCTAATGCTGAATCTAACAGGAGACAGGATTTGACGCAACAGTGTGTGCTCGTGACCATTTACTTTGGAAATGATGGCAATGCATAAACCATATAAACGGATGGTCGCATAAAATGAATCTATGTTTGGAGTGTTGTACAGTCAGAATTCGAAAATGATTGGCATCACTTTGAATGAGCACTCCTACTTTGTTCAACTATGTTAGAAGGAACGATTTGGATTGATCATGCTCACTGTCTGATTCTCTCCTTTCTGCTGCGAAGGTGGATACAGCGTTTCAGGTACTTTGTTTCCAGCTGACGTATTGTCTATTGAAGCTTTCGCAAGTTATAACCACGGCCGATGACGATCTGGTGGAGTTACCAAGGTGCGCTTCCCGACTCCTGCACTTATAAGAACGGTATTTGAATAATAATTGTTACCACCAAGGTAAAGTTCGCAGAAGGTTCAAAGACTTCTCTCCTCTTTTGTCCAACTAGGTCTTTCCGGCAATGGCTGCTGCTGGGGATGAATCCACGATTGTTTCCAGCTGACAATGTTGGCTTTTTAACAAATTACAAAACGGTTCGCCTCAACAACAATGATCTCGGCGGCGACATTCCTCAATCCAGCTTTCGGCAATTGAAAGTCATGGGGGAACCCTTGCGGAATCGTTCACCACTTTTGCGAAGTGGATTGCTCGGCGGTGTCATAGCTGCGAGTGCTGCTCAAAATGTCCTACTAGTTGTCATCCATTTTATTGAAGATAATAAACCGCAACCAGGGGACTGAAGGGAAAGTGGGTAAACAATATGACAGCTTGGGACTCTTTCGTAATTTTTTGATGATGGCTTCTTCGACTGTTTTACTACGTAGAACTTGCTCGCACACACTACGGTACCTCAGCTACCTACCGGTACTACCTACCGGTAGCAACCGACCTCTTACTCCGGAGTCCGGAGTCCGGAGTCCGGAGTAGAAATGCATCTTTGGTTCAGAGTAGAGTTAGGGATTTTGGATTTCATGCCGACGGCTCGCTCGGTCAAGGGCGCCAAATCTGTCCACTGCTTCACATTTCGCGTCTTGACAACATCTACCACCAAAAAACGAAACAAGCCGTCGTGGAGCCTTTTCGTTCGGCATCGCATCCTAATCTGTCTCTGTAACGTAAGTATTTTTGGCAGTATCAACCGCTGCCAATTGAGAGAAATATTCATTATATTATATATTTAGAAACCCAATCATTTGATTCCACACCAATGCAGTAGTCGCTACAAACAAGGCAACATAAAATAAATTGCAGAACAAAGGTCCAGAAAAAGTTGGAAACTGTGTCGTCACCCGCACTGCTTGCTGCTTAATAACGTCTCTTAGGCCGCATTGCTCCTCCATTCGTGCCTCATCTAAATCCTGTACGCTGCCCACCACCATGAATAAGAGCGGCGAATGGAAAGAAACCATTGAGACGAATCAGAACGGTGCCATTTTCGTTTCCAAACAACCCACGACACCGTCTAGATACCGAAGAGACGATTGCCAGGGAGGTGGACTGGCCCGTTGCGACAGCCTAGCACTCGCCAGGAGAGACGCCGATGATACAGAAAGCAACAACAGCGAAGAGTACGACGTCGACGACCCGAACACAAATGCCAGTGTTGTGTCACTCGAATTATTGACGGTCGTCGACGACAACGATTCGGACGAGAAGACTCGACTACAGCAGTTCTGTGGGAAAAGGCTGATTGGATGTTGGGCGTGCGGCCTGGTACTATTACTTTTGGCCATTGTCCTCCCACTGACTTTGAACAAGGACCGAAATCGAGAAGACGTTGGTCTTTCCGACGGTAGCACGGACATTGGGTTTGTTTCGGACAATGCAAATATCAATGTTGCTTACGACGTTTTGCAGCCGATAGTATCCAATCCCGAGGCCCTGCTGGATCCATCCACACCCGAAGGCCAAGCCTTTTTGGATGTAGAGAGCAATGGAGAAACCAATCCTTTTCACATTCAACAACAATATGCTTTGCAAATGCTCTATTACAGCACAGCTGGCGAATCTTGGGTCTTCAATCATGGATGGCAATCGTATTCCCAACAACGAGGGACAAGGAAGCGATCATTGGCCGATAGATCTCTTTGCCAATGGTCCGGAATTACCATTTGTAGAAATTTAGGAGAAGACCGGTATGCGATTGCCGGTCTCGACCTAGGTAAGAAGATCGAAAAGCGAGATTTTAGTTTGTTTCTGTTCATTACATTTTCTCATCCATAAAGCTCATATTGCGTGGACAGACTCCAACAACATAAGTGGGTCGCTACCGGAAGACTTGTGTTTACTCGATCGATTGGAAACTTTGCGAGTGGCAAACAATCAATTGAAGGGGACCATTCCTTCTTGCTTGGCCTCGAATGCCCTTCAAGTCTTGGAAGTCCAAGGCAATAAAGGCTTGGATATTAGTGCAGTTAGTGACCCATCGTTTTGTGAATATGACTGGAAAGAATTTATTGCCGATTGCTCCATTACTTGTGCCTGTTGTACGTCCTGTGTTCAGTAAGAAAGAAAAAAGGAAAAATAATAAAGTAAAAAATGATTATGTGTTGTAACCACAAAAAATGTAACATGAGGTCAGTCTACTAGAGCTAGTAAAGACAGTTACTACAACTGCTGTGGTATTATAATAATCAAAGTTGTGAGATAGAGAAAAAAATATGACACCGTATTTCAAAATGTACTCCTTCCAATCGAAATTGTCAATTGTCGAACGCACTATTTCTTATTTTTGTGATGGTTTTGAGATCACCCGCCGCATCGGCACATAGATGAGATGGTGGTAATAGGTGCGCGAAAATTACCCGTCGACACATCCCTCGATTCTCGGCGGGATATTTCGGCCAGTCAAGAACAGATCGTGCCAATATTGGACAAAGACTTGCCGATACTGACAGTGAATGTACTTACAGAAAAAAGAGAGAAAGGCGGTCGCTACGTCAACAATTCAATTTCTTTTCATCAACAGTCCATTCGCTTGAAGTCTTTTCACAAGAAGCAAGCGACGGGATAGAGAAGAGTGGTCTCGGTAACAAGAAACGGGGTAAGAAAAGGAAAAGTTATTAAAGAAAGGGCTCTTGTTTTGAAAAGGTGGAACACTCATCGGGACTAAGAGTAGACCAGGAAAACAAGCACTGCCGTAAACAAAAAAAATACAAGAAAGAATCTGCTTCTTCTACCGTTGCTGAGACCATTTCAATATGCCATCTTCAATGGGCGATCCAATTATCGTCAAAGACACTGGAGACGTTGTGGTCTATCAATATCCTGCCAGCTACACTAGCAACGATGCTCAGTATTTCGATTCCAGGAGCAATGGTCGCTTCTTTGATGAAGAAGGGGGTCACGGCGACAACTCTCTGGCCGCGCAAGATGCCTTGAAGCTAGAAGACCAGTACTTGGATCCCGACATGCCGCATGCGATTGAAATTCAAAGAAAGCGACGCCGACGACGCATCTTGCTAGGTACGGCCATGTGCCTTTTGATTGGGGTCATTGTCTTGACTAGCGTTTTGGCCAATCGCAAAACAAAAAGTGCAGAAGAAAGTAACGTAGAGATTGCGGGTGTGGACGGTGTGGTCGACGGGGCGGGGGCGAGTCTCGTTGTTCCAATACAGTCTTCTGCACCGTCTATTGCACCGGAGATGTCAGTCAACATTTCCTCCACTTTTTCTCCCACTTCGAGTCCGACTGATTCATCTACTGATTCACCAACTGATTCATTTACTGATTCGCCCACTGATTTACCCACTATGATTCCCGTGACCTCGTCACCCACCTCCGCTTTAGCCATTACAACCTTGGAACCGGTTGTGGCCAATCCCAGTCTACTGTTAGACACTACCACCTCGGAGGGTCGAGCCTATGCGGCCGTAGTGGCCGAAAATTTAACCGACCCCAAAGAAATTCTTCAACGATACTCTTTGTTGACATTCTTCTTTTCTTCGCAGGGCTCGGATTGGGTCCAAAAGGATGGATGGAACACTCCAGGCAGCGACCCCTGCGAGTGGTTCGGGGCCGGATGCAATAGCAATGGAGAGGTGACAGTGCTTAATCTCTGTAAGTTGTGTTCTTTCGGTAAAACTTTTTTGATTCTTCTTTTGTGCTCAAAAACGCTGCCTCTAATGTTACTACAGCAAACAATCGATTGATTGGGTCGCTTCCACATGACATTTGTTTGTTGACATCGATGAAGAACTTTATTGTTACTGCTAATGTCCTTGTTGGGACCTTTCCCGACTGCTTTGGGGATATGACCGGGCTACAAGAACTTCATGTTACTGGTAACTTTCTAGATGGTCTTCCAACGACCTTGTATAGGCTGCCCGATTTGACGCGTTTGAGTTTGGCAGCCAACGACTTTCGAGGCGGCATTGGCAATCTCTGGAGTGGAGCACAGCAAGGCGAGGCTATTTTCCCCAAGCTACAAACTTTGGATTTGCACAGCAATAATCTATCGGGCCCAATTCCAGGAACGCAACTGGCACAAATTACTACATTGAAAGCCGTGAACCTTTTCAACAATCCCAATCTGTATGGATCTTTGAACGAAATGTGCAGCTCAGTCAATTTGTTCATGGCAACAGCCGACTGCAACATCTCATGCTCTTGCTGCCGCAACTGCCCCCAAAATATTGGACGGCAAGGGAATTAGACGGCGAAGAAGACGCATAAAAAGGAAACACCGCACAAATTGCATGATCAGGGTGGGGAAGATCCATAGTTGCATTGACAACTACTGCATAAAAATTATCGATACGAAACATGATATATCGGAGCCGATCGACCTAAAATTGTACCAGTAGTACGACAGTGCTGGTGAAATCATAAGACCATAAGATACTACCGGTAGTTCTTACTACCCCTCTACCGGTAGCTAGCCCGTAGGTACTTATTATCCATATACCAGGTACAGGTGTATCATACGACTACGACGTACACCGGTAGAGTTTACGAAGTACTTACTGTACTTCGAGGTAGTACCTACTACCGCTAGCTATGTATGTAACTACCGTACTAACTGTACGACAAGTCGTATGTAGAATGGGTCGAGTCCTGAATGCGGAATCAACAGCATTATTACGACGTGGGACTGCGACGTAGTGAAACCAAAACATACACTCGGAGTAGTATTTTTATTAGTTTAGGTATTTCGTCAGTGAATGAGATGTTGCATAGCAAATCCTGTTCGTCAACTCCACCCACATCTTCGATATCGAACCAAAAGAAAGCTCATATTATCCTCATGGACAGCCAGATGCGCCAGCACCATGAGGCGAGAGGCATTTTTAAACCCTTCTTCTTTCTTTCTTTTCTCACTACTTGTCCGGTCATCGTGTTGTTTCTTCCCTGACATTGGCGTTGGCAAGAGAACGTCGGCATGTTTAGCACGGTCCACTCCATTGTGGTCGAAACCACCGACAACTGTGTCAGATGTTCAAAACACCAACGAAAAATCTTCTTTTGATCCCTCTATTGTGCCCGTCTGCAGTTACTGCTCCCAAACCTTTGGATCCCGAAACGCCCTGTTTCGTCATCTTCGAGACGACAATGATTGTTCGGTAAAACACGGAAGATTGACAGGTGACACAAATACTAAGATAATAAAGGAATCTGTGGCATTTTTGTTTGGATACGAAGATTTCAGTGACAGCAGCAATGATATAATGGACACGAGGAATCGGAAATCCGACCCACAGCCAACCGTTGCGGAACAGGTCAGCCAAAGGATACAACAGGCTCTGGTGGAAGCTCTGAAATCTCATTTAAGTCAAGACGAGACTCTATCATTCTTGAGCAGCGAAATTGGCATAGTGAGCTCCACGCAAAGCAGTCTGGCGCGGTTGAGACATCGTGCCTTGAGTCAAGAAGCAGGGTGTTCTGCAACGGGGGATGTCGTAGTTGTCACTTTAAGTGTACCCTCCTGCATCTCTCTCTCGTTATGGAAACGAGTTTTCAAGACCATGAAAGAACGATTATCGGAAAACAGAGACTTGGCGGTACAGTTGTTGGCATGCCGGCTCATGGAAAAGGATATTGTACCGTTTCATGCCGAACGCAGCTGCACGCAACGGATCTATCACTATGTGCTCCCGATTTCGTGGCTACCCGATGCAGAGGTCCTCACCGAATGGTGGCATCAGCCCGATGAGTTACCACAAGACGGAAGTACTGCAAACAACTTATATAGTAACTATCCAAAGAAAGCAAGCAAACCACCCACTGATTGCTTGAAGTTTTTGAAGGAGGCACTGCGCCATGCCGAATCGTCAGTATCACGTGATCCCGACAACGACGGTCTAAGTGACGACAGTATCAAAGTCGCCAAGGGTCGCTATGGCGCCCTTGGCAACAGGGAGAGACGAGCGTGGCATTCCTTTGCAAGTCCACTACTTGTGGGCGGAGCAGTAAGCCCTAATCACGAGACAGCTTGGCGAGTTGTTGATCGAGCTAGAATTATCGGATTTGTCGAGGAGGAATCCAACGAAAAAAGTGACCCGAAGATACAGGAAACGAAAGAAAACCAGATCAGCGCTATTATAGAATTCAAGGGGGATGATTTTTTGCCCCAACAAGTGCGAAGAATCATTGGAAGCGTTGTTGCCATGACGCACGGGTGGCTCCCAATGGATTATTTCTCCGTGTCCACTTGTAGAAAGACAGTAATCGAAACTCCTTTGGCTCCAGCTGGGAGACTGTATCTCTCAGGGGTGCGTTTTCACTTCGATGAGCTGAAAGCAGATGGGTTGCAGTTGTTTCAGAGTCACTCGTCGAGACGAGTTGTTGAAGAATGGAGCGCCAAAGATGCTTGGAATAGAAACATTATTTTACAACAGCAAATTTTGCAACGAAAGGGAAGCCGCGACGAGATTCTCATCGAGTCTGCTTGGTATGAAGAACTTCGAGATGTCGTCTGCCCTAGAATACGCAAATCGTTGGACCTTCAGAAAGATGTGATTGATGAAGACATACCGATGCCCATCCCTTCTAGGGATATCGACATCTCATACATCCCTGTCCTTGCCGAGCTTCGCCGAATAGTGGCGGACGGAGAATGGCCAGAGACGTCTGTGGCGCGCTCGAGCGTCATTCAGAGCAAAAATAATGTTCCAGAAGATAAGCGCAAATCTGGATCATTTACAGTCGTGAACCCCCTTCTTTTCAGTGATGATGGCTCTTTTCCAGCGGCAAACAAGAGATTCCCTTGTTTGGTGCACGAGGTTTTCAGATTGGAAAGCTTACTTTCTGAGAATAAGGTCGATCGTTTCACATTGGACGGGGTAGAAGAAATGATTGACTCCAACAGGCAACCATCTTCTCATTGCGCTGTGAACTGTAATGCAGAATTCACTCCGCATGTCGACAGCGGGATTGGTGAGTGTCAAATAACAAAGAGAAACATATCTTCCCTTTGAACTTTCTCACATCGCTCGCCGCGGTTTCTAGGAGCTGGACAAACTATTTCGATGATTGTCGGTCTTGGAGACTATCAAGGTGGAGAGTTGTTCATTGAAGGTGAAAAAATTGACATCCGATACAACCCAGTTGAATTTGATGGCTTCCGTCTTCGTCATTGGACTGCAAAGTTTGCAGGGGAAAGATTTTCATTAGTCTGGTTCACTCCTGAAACTAAAGCATGAGCCCCACCTTTTCTTCCAAGCGTGCAAAATCAGATCAGTTGGCGGTTGGTCCCAGAAGATGGTCCTACAGGTTATCCATCTCGTTTGTCAATGTGTTCGTAGTGTGCGTATCTTTTGCCGTATTGGCAGATGATTGGAAAGCCCCCCCAACATCCAATGTGACGGTAGACATCTTGTTTCCAAAAACAGTTGCTCTATTGACCTGTTCCCGCGCAGTTGTGTAGTTTCCCATGATGCAATAGCCCATCAACGACATGACCAACCAAACATTGAGAGACGCCACCCCAACTCGTTGACTGACCCCGGCTTCATTGATGGCGGTGAATACGAGTGGGGGTAGCCACGAAAGGCATTGACCCGCAAACAAGAACACACCCATGAGCTCAGTATCTTGGCCTTCGGGGATCACACTTGAAGCTGTCAGTCGATCGCAGGTCCACTTCCAGCCCACTCCGGTGCCCCAAAAGAACGCCATGATGTACGTTCTCAAATATTGTCCAGGTCCCGTCACAAAAATAGAAACCAAAGCAGTTGCTGTAATCAAGAGAACCAAGGCCATCATGGAACTTCTAATTGGATCAAATCTTCTGGTTGCGAAGTTGGAGATCCAAGCTCCTGGGACGCTTCCGCACAACATGAGTAAAATGGCTACTCCATTCTCTGTGGCTGTAAATTGTAATTGGTCTGTTAAATACGTAATTGCAACCGTTGCCAGTGTCTGTATGCCAGCATCAGAGCTGAAAAAAAAGGAACGGATGTTAGACTTCAAAGTACCATCAAGTGCGTTTGACATTGTAAAACTCACAATGCGACGGATATATAGAACCATTTGAGGCTGCGATAGTTCTTGGAAATGTGTTTTGATGTTTCCCAAAGTTGTCGAAATCCTTGGGTCCACAGTGATCTTCCTCCCGGCAGCGAATGCAAAGGCTGGCGTTTTTCGAAGAGAAATCCCCACACCAACGGAAGAATGGTTGCGTTAGCCACAAAAGCCACAATCATAGCGACTTGGGACGTCAACACGTCGTCACCGCTTTTTCCCACTACCGTCAAACCTCCAATAATGACAGCCAAATACAATACCATGGACAAGAATTGCGTCATGGTAAAACTCTTGGTCCATTCTCCTAGCAACAGCTCGTCAGTCGTGAGTTCTGGTAGATATGCGTAGGTGATGGAGGTTTGAACCCACCCCACAACACTGATGACGACTTGAATGACGGCGACGGCGAACCAAGTCTTGTCATTCAAAAATATGGTTGGGAAGATCAACACTGTGTATAGAAAGGACACGGCCCGTCCCACTGCTAATCGATGGGGCGTGTAGTCAATAACGGCCCCAATTAGAGGTAACATGGCAGACGAGGCCACTCCCACCACCATAGTATACGTAGTCAAAAGGGACGAAGGTTTAATCCCATAAATAGTTTCGTTGCATTCGGGAATCATCTCTCCCTCGGGCGCTTCGGTTTCGCACCCCGCCGCTTCCTTGGCGAGTCTCAATAATGTGGTCGACAAAAAGGCGCCCGCACCGATGAATTGAATGGATCGTGCGACGCCGTCCAGTGCCCAACCCAACCCTTCTGGGTTGCCTCGATAAAACGGTTGACCGCGCCATTTTGGGTAGCATCTTGGAAGTTGGTGGTGAGGTGATTGAGCCATGGGAGGTGAGTGATGGCAGAACATTGGTTCCGCTGAAACGGAATATGGGACTGTTACTTCTGCGTTGGACGAGGGCTCGGCAGTCATACTGCTGAAGGACGTGATTTTCTGATTATTCTACTTCGTATCGACGTCGTTTGTCTTTTGAGATCTTTCCTCAATTAAAAGGAACGGGCGACAGACACAACCATACTCTGTGAGTGATAAGATTATTGACTGTGAATTCCTTCTTTCTCAGTTGTAGTGTTCGGTCGTGTCTCGCCGTTCCGTGCATTATGATGATGAGATGCCACAAAACTGCACACAACGTACGGTAGAGTAGTTTCTCGTTATTTACTGTTTTACTCGAAAAAAATTACGTACCGATTTTCATGGCGCTTCGTCCGAGTTCCTTTCTGTTTCACTTCGGTTCTTTCTCTCTCTATCTTTACACTCTCTCTCTTTCTGTTCTCAAGAGAGTCCATAAAAGTTCGGATACTTTTATTAGAAAACGTCCTACTTCAATCGAAACAAATGAGGCCTGGAGTGGAACACTGGAGAGGGAGAGTCAAGGGAGAAATGAGTTTCGGTCGAACGAGTCTCATGGGGTTAGGATTTCTTTGTCGTAGAAATATATGGTACACTATTAATGAGTTAGAGTACGGTAATAATAGTCTACTGGACTACGTAATAATTGTCGGTACTTCCGTACTTACAGTTACTACCTCCGACCTCCGACCTGTACTACCGGTACTCCTTTTGATTTACCGTATGTACCGGTACTCGTAGTACGGTATGTACAGTAGTACAGTAGTAGGAACGTTCATAGGGACGAGGTATACCGGTAATTACCTACCGTAGGTAAGGTGTATAAAGAAAAGTCCCCCGGATGTGACGAAACTATTCTCACAACACAATAGGCAGGTTCGTGACTGTCGAATCCGTCCTCCTCACATGCACCGCTCTCTCATCATCACGGTCTTTTTCATACGTAGTGCAACGGCCATTTGTGGTCTCTTGCCTCTCATCAGTAGTGGCAAGTAGCAGTGTGATATCTTGTTGTCGTGTAATTGCAGCAGAGAAAAAGCACATTATACACGACGTTATTACTAATAACATTATTACTGAAACTCCATTTTCTGTCGTGTCGAGAAAATGACGATGCTTGCTCAAATAAACGACCGAAGCTCGGCCATCGCATGGAGTGCCCTTGCCGGTCATGCCGATGTCCTCGCCATCGGAGCCAAGGTATGGAGATGGTGGTTAGAAAAAGCATTTCTGTAATGCTTTTGGCTGTATCTTAGAACGTTTCGTACAGTTACCTAATATCGTCTTATTTTTTTTTAATAGGAGGGTGGTGGTGGTGGCTTTGACGATACCGGAGGAGAGCTAGAGTTGTATGACATGAATTTGACGACGCGTGTCGACCCCACCTTTCTGGCATCGGTCAAGACACAATCACGCTTTGCCTCTCTTGGATGGTCGTCTTCCTCAAAATATCCCATGGGAATGGTAGCTGGTGGCATGGAAAATGGTGCTGTTCACATATGGGATCCCCACGCAGTCATAGAGCAACAAGGTTCCCAACTCATTGCCTCGTACGATGATCACGGTCCTGGCACCGTCAAGGCACTGGAATTCAATAAACTGGTACCCTCACAGCTGGCGACGGGAGGGAGTGACGGAAAAGTGTTGATTTTCAACTTGGATCAACCCGACGCCCCGCCCTTTCCACCTTGCGCCAACACTCAACAACGGGCACCAATTACATCTCTAGCTTGGAATACGCAGGTCCCTCACATTTTGGCCAGCGCCGCGGCCGATGGAACCGTCACAGTATGGGATATCAACAACCGCAAAGCTTGGTGTGAATTGCGTGCCGAAAACTCGGGACAACCCATTTCGGCCATAGCCTGGAATCCCAAGGAAGGTCTCCAACTCTTGACGGCCTCGGCGGACGATCGTAATCCAGTCATTAAAGTATGGGATTTGCGAACCTCAACCAGTATGCCGTTGGCGACCTTGACGGGGCACAGTCAAGGTATTCTAAGCATGGCCTGGTGTCCCCATGATGAGCATATGCTACTGACGTAAGTGGCGTTGGAAAAGACAACATCATATTGTAGTCAGTTCCGAGTTTTTGAGAATTGTGCTGTATCTCACTACTTACCACGTCCTGTTTCTCCTCAACAGTTGTGGCAAAGACAATCGAACCATTCTTTGGGACTTGTACACGTCTCGACCTATCGGTGATGTTCCCAACGATCCTGTCGAACAACAACCGCAGGCAAGTGGAAATGAACAAAGCATGTTTGGACTAGCAACAACACAACAACGTAGGTATGATGTACAATGGTCACCCATCAAACGCGGCATCATTTCGACAGCATCTTTGGATCGAAAAGTTCAAGTTCACTCTATATTGGGGTTATCCTCAAGTTCTGGACGACCGCCAAAGTGGATGCGACCTAGCAGTAGTGTGTCATGTGGCTTTGGTGGATCCATTGTGTATTGTGGTTCGACCGACACTGGTGTTCGAATTCGCACTGTGGTGCAAGACCCCCAGTTAGCAAAAGTTTCGAGAGCCTTTGAATCAACTATGGATCCCAACAACGTCATTACCTTTTGTCAAAGCAGGGCCTCCATTGCCCAAACGGCCAGCGAAAAACGCTTGTGGCAATTCATGTCCGTCATTTTTCAGAGTGATGCGAGACACATGCTCCTTGATACGCTTGGATTCGATCCTGCGATAATATCCGCAAAGGCATCTGCGTATACCGAAGACACGACGTCGGTAGTGACTAATGGTGTAGCCTCCGTGTCTTTGGATGATAAAAATCAAAAAGTCACCATGTCTCCCGTCACCCAGGATGTCGTCAAGCAAGCCCTGATGGTCGGTAGCTTTGAAGCAGCTGTAGAATGCTGCTTGAACACTGGAAACTTGGCCGATGCCCTCGTATTAGCTTCATGCGGAGGCGAAGAGCTCTGGACAAGGACGAAAGATCGATACTTTCAGTCTCAATCGTCGCAACGCCCCTTCCTTTCTGTTGTCAGCTCAATCATTCGTCAAGATTTCGGATCTTTTGTTCAAGCGTCCGACCCGGCAAAGTGGCAAGAAACTTTGGCGGTTTTGTCTACTTATTCCAGTTCGACTGAATTCCCACAGCTTTGCGTTGCATTAGGCGACCTTCTCGAGGAGGCCGGAGATCATGCCAGTGCTTCTCTTTGCTACATGTGCTCGTTAAATCTGGACAAGGCGGTCAAGTATTGGAGGTCCCAATTCCTGGCCCAAAATAATGGCAAAAATGGATCTGATGTAGACATGCTTACTCTCCACGAATTCGTTGTCAAAACATCGGTTTACCTACTGGCTGTGGGGTCTTCCGCACAACTGTCGCCGGAGGATGCAAAGCTATTTACAATTTATGCCGAGAAGTTAGCGGAGCAAGGTTTTCTCGTCTCGGCAGCAAAATATTGCAAAGGCAACACTTGGAAAGCTCAGGTATTGCGTGATCGATTGTATCGTAGCAGAGCAAGTCACAGGTGCCTAGCTGCGATGGGGGGTGCACCCCCAGACTTTCCATTCGTCATGCAGGACATTAAAAAAGGCCGCGCTCCGGCACAACCAACAAGTCAATCTTCATATGGACAAAAAGGTGTGGCCACTTCCAATGGGTACCAATATCAGCAACAGCAACAATATTCTCAACAGCAATCGTACTCTACAACGCAACCGGCTCCTGCCGCCCCAACTCCTTCGGACAGCCTTCCACCCGGTTGGATAGAACTCCAGGATCCCGGTAGTGGGCTCACTTACTATGCAAACCAATCGACCGGTGAAGTTACTTGGGACAGGCCGCAAGCTGCCCTTGTTCAAGCCCCAGTTGCACCGGAATCTGTCCAGGAGACGCAGCCAACATCGACTGCGTCAAATACTCGAAACACGCAGTTAGCGTCAAAGTATGGAGATGGATTCGTATCCTCTCACTCACGACCAGAGTTAGGAGGTCAATACGGAAACGTCGGAACCAGCAACCCGTACCACAATTCGGCTCGTCCTTCAACAGCGCAAGGCTCATCAGTAATTGATTCTAGAGCACCTGTCTCTGGGAATCTCGACACCATCCCAGAACTCAATCCTGAGTACCAACCTATTTCAGATACTTTGCTGAGTTTGATTGATGCATTGAAAGGTGGACAGCTTTCGGCTAGTGACAGGCGACAGCTCTCGGAAGCGGAGAAAGGAGTTGCAATATTCGTGAAGAGACTTGCTCGAGGCGACATTTCTGATTCAATTGCTGATAAGATGTTAGCGATGACGACTGCTTTGTCAAGCTACGACTGGACTGGGGCGGGATCCATTCAGACAGCCTTGGTTTCTCAAGAATGGAGAACGCATAAGGAATGGTTGAAGGGCGTCAAAGCGCTTGTTCTGCTGGCAACCAAGTTGTATTCGCAATAGACAAACGCATCATATATGAATAAATCGGCGGATAAAAGGAAAAGTATTGTTCATATTATAGGCGTCTAAACTTGCTTTCGCTGCTTTTTTGGAACATGGGCGACATTTCCATCTGATTTGCGTCTTTTCTTCTGACCTTGGTCCTTGTCGGTTGTGCCACCACTTCCTACGCTTTCGTAGATCTCCAAGTCTCGAACATACCTTTTCTTGTCCCACGATGCCCATTCTCGCCAAGTCTTCTTTTCGTCTTCTGAAAGACTCATGAATCGATCCCTAAGAACCTCATTCACTTTCTCTTTGTCTTTTCTTTCTTCGGGGTTTAAGGATGCCTTCACCTCCTTTCGGGTTCTGTTACAAAACCAGGCGAAAGTCTTCTTCGGCTCTTTCGGTGGTTCGGATCCATCGTAATACGGGAATTCGACTACCTCGCCATTGGGGCCCAATGCAGCCTTGGTTTCGTCGATGTCAACCGCGTCTTCCGGAACCGGCACTGAGGGTGTGGTTGCACCAGTGTTGCTTTGCAACCGTCGATTCTCTTTCGAAGCCTCGGGATCTTTGCTGAGGGCTTTTAAGCGATCTTGGATCTCCTGCATTTGGGCTTCAAGATCGTCTACTTTTGCCTGAAGCACTTTCTTTTCTTTTTCGCGCTTTTCAATCTTTTCCTGACGAAGCCTCTTCTGCATTTCTTTGAACTTAGGCAGGAGTACAGGAGGAAGCTCTTTGTCCTCTTCTGCTTCAACAGGAAGACCAGAGTCCTCACGAACTTTCTTCTCGAGCTGTTCCACTTCTTTCAAAGCTGCTCTCATCAGATGTTCGCATCTTCGCCCGATCATGTCAATCGGTAAGCTCCTAAGAAAATAATCAAACCGGAACTTGGGGCTACGCCTTATAGCCATTTTTATGGCAGCCCATTGACCATAACCGTACTGAGGAGAGAAGTACGCGTCGTTGGATACATGGGCAAATATGAAAGGGGAAGAAATTGTGTCAATATTCTTACCTTGTGTGTCCAGCATAACAAATATCTATCATTGTCGGCCGAGAAAAGCTTGTCTTTTGTATTGACATGAGTGAACTCAAGTTCCTCCCATGGGTTCTCAAAAAGAGAAATTAGAACCCGCGTCCCTCGCTCCAGAGCCTTAAGCTCTACAATTTTCTTCTCACCCTTGGCAATCAAATTCACCACTCGTTCATATTCGTGTTCAGAAAATCGTTCCTTGCCGATATCCCCCCAGAACGCATCTACGAACTTCTTCGTGTCTTCCTCGGACTTTCCGACCTCCAGTGCGATCTTTGCGAAGTTAGCACGACCATGTTTCGCGCTTGCCTTGATAAACGCTGTGTAGTGGAAGCGGGTCCAATCAGAAAAGCCTTCCGCTAGCAATTCATCCTTCTCCCTTTGGATTTCATCACTAATCAGAGGAGGTAGCTCCAGTGGCTCTGTAGCCTTTTTCAATCCTTCGGCTGTGAAGGTGTTCTTTAATGTATCATCTGCCTCACAAGTAGTTTCACTTGGCTTAGGAGAAGTGGAAGGGGGTTCAGCCTCTGAACTTTCTTCTAGCACTTTGACAATGTCTTCTTTTTTCATCGTTGCAAGTTTCTGGACATCTTCTGGCAGGGCATGGAATGCCTTTTCTTCCTCCTCCTGAATGGCCAAAAGTCGAGCTCGATTGTACATGTGCCATTCTTCCATTCGTGGTAATCGGAGTGACTTTGGGAGTTTGATGACTTTCTTCTTTTTCTTTGTCTGCTGCTTTCCTTGCATCGCGGCCATTTGTTCGGCATAGAGCTTGTTCTCGTTGTAATTAGCTTGCTTCCTTTCGCGTTTACCGACGTCCAGGATCCCAAGTAGTTCAGCCTCAGCCTTCGCAGCTGCCAGAGCATTGTTCGAATAGTCGATGCCTTCAAACGTTTGCATGTTCGAACTCCCGTCCAGCTTGAAGTCTAGCAAATCCCCTTTATCTGCCGCTTTGAGCTTTTCATTCAGCTCCTGGGTTTTCTGCTTACCAGCATTGATGATCAAATCAATATCCTCGTCGGTGATGGAGGAGTCTTTGCTTTTGAAGATTTTGTCAGCGCCAAAACGCACTGCTTCCAAAAGTTCGTCCCGCGAGAGCTTGTTGTCTTTGTCCTTCAGGCGCCCTTGTTGTACCACCATTGCATCCAGCTTTAATTTCTGCTGAGCACGCTCTACAATTTTTTCTTCGATTGTGTGCTCAGTAACAAAACGAAATACTTGCACCTCACGTTTTTGCCCAATTCTGTGTGCCCTGTCCTGGGCTTGCAAGTCAGCCTGTGGATTCCAATCACTGAAGGCCGAGATTAAAGAAATTGAGTCAGGGTTTACACAAACTGAAAAATCAAGATTTTCGGGATTTCAATAACCTACCTATCGTACAATATAACAACGTCTGCAGTTTGAACTGTAACCGATTGTCGATAGGGGGAAATTGTGAGTCACGACTTCAAAAATCTGCGAGTACTGTTTTGCGATCATTGAAACGTACGATTGATACCAAGGCCTCCAGCGCGAGTACTCAACAAAAAGATGAATTTATCGGAGCCAGGTGCGTTGAAAGCATCGATATAGTCTTCCCGGAGCTCATAACTGGTGTTTCCGTCGATTCGACAGTATTTGAATCGACGCATCACCATGTAATCCTCCATTATGTCCAGGATTCTCGTCATCTGAGTGAAAAGAAGCACACGATGTCCATTTTCTTGGAGCCGCTTCAACAGTTTATCGAGCAGCACCATCTTCCCACAGTTTTCCACCAAATGCTCTCCTAGTGGAGGTAACGTTCGATCTTCTACTCCAGGAAATAAATATGGATGGCCTGCACACTTTCTCAATTGCATGACAATATTAAGGATAGCAGTGCGATTTCCAGAAGTGCCCTGGATGGCATCGATGTCTCGAATCAAAATATCGCGATACAGCTTCTTTTGCATGGCACTCATTCCGGTGAAAAGAATTGTTTCGTGCTTTGGGGGTAGACTGGTTTCGACTTCCTTCTTCAATCTCCGAAGCATGAACGGACGGAGGATCTTGTGGAGCTGTGAAATCAACCGATTCTTTTCGGCATTATCTTCAATATCGAGATTAAACCATTCATCGAACTGTTCAGAGCTTGCGAAAACATCGGGGACCTTCACAGGGGAGCAAAATGGTTCGTTGAGCAATAAAAATAAAAGCTGCAATTGATGCGATCGCTCAACGTACCAAGAAATTCAAAAGTGCCCAGAGCTCATGAAGTGAGTTTTGGAGAGGTGTACTAAATTTGGAGGCAATTTGTTAGCACGCTGCCAACATCATTCTCGTACAGAAGCTAATCAAACACAAGAACATACCCTGTCAGAAGGATCCGATATCGAGTCTCAAACATGCGGACAGTTTGGGAAAATGTCGAGGCCTCATTCTTCAATCTAGAATAAGAGAACTTGAGAGAGTGAGAGAAAATCAAATAAAACGGTTCATCGTCTGAAGACGTTCTTACCGATGGGCTTCGTCGATGATGAGATAGGACCAAGCAAACTTGTTCAGAACATTCTTCTCGATATTGCATACTTCGTACGTCGTTACACAGACATTCCAGGTACGTTTCTCGTCTTTCTGTCCTGGGCATAGGATATTGTTGGAAATTTCATCACGTGAGGTTTTGTCGCCATGAAACTTGACCACTTTTAGAGTCGGCGCCCAACGCGATAATTCATCTGAAGAGGTTGTCAGCAATAAGAATTTAGAAACGACATTTTCATTACACCAACTCTTTCAACAAGACTTACTCATCCAGTTGCTAAGAGTTGATTTGGGCACGATAATAATGTGGGGTCCATTGTCGTTTTGATACTCCATCATATACACCAAAATGGAAATGGACTGCAGAGTTTTACCCTTTTAAAGAATGGATCGTATTAGCATTTCAAAGAAATCCTTCCAACAAAGGCGGCAAAGTGTCAAACGTACCAGTCCCATCTAAAAGAGCCAATACAATGTAAATATGAATTCGGAGGGGGCAAGGAAAGACCGTCAGCAATGGCAACAATACGAAGGACTCGTTCTCCCTAGCAAAACATACCTCATCAGCCAGGATACCATTGACACCATTTTCTTGTAACCGAATCATCCAATTGAGACCTTCCAACTGGTAATCTCGCATCTTTCCAAAGCCCAGGCTGGTAGGCTGCGCCGTAAGTCGAGTGGCGTGATGTTCGTCTGCTTCTTCTAGTTCCACCTCTTGGTCATCCTCTAATTCTCTCCTATTCAAACCAAGCTCTGAACTGGACTTTTTCTCACCCGACTTGATTCCAAACTTTGCCTGATCCTGCTTAACGGCCCCAAAATGTGAAAATATGTCGCTTTGCTTTAAAAGGTACTCCAATCGCTTCTTCGCTTGAGAAGCACGGTCTTTGCGGATATCCTCTTGCCGCTCAGCAACAATGGCCTCCTTCTGTTCCTTTTCTTGCTTCAGCTTTAGCCTTCTTTCAATTTGCTTTTGAGACGGCGCTCTTGGAGCTGGTTTAGCCTTCTTTTTCTTGGGACGACCCTCTGAATCGGAACTACTGGAGTCCGACGAATCATCGTCGGATTGCACCGAAAAGTCATCACTACCTTCATCTTCCTCTTCGTCTATCGACATATCATGATCGTTCTTAACTCTAGAATTTCTTTCTTCGACAAAATCTTCGTCATCTTCGTCATCCTCGTCGTCTCCAAACGTGTGCTTTTTCTTTTTTGTTTGGTGTTTGTGTTTCTTCTTCTCTTTGCGCTTTTGCTTGCGCTCTTTCTTGGCACGCTGTCCACGGGTACTCCGTTTGGTACCACCTTCATCGTCCAACATTAACATTTCTCGTTCTCGTTGCAACCGCTCCCGTCGTTCGATTGCCGCCACATCGGCAGCGTGCGATTCTGATCTGAATCGATATTGATCCTTGACGGCCAAATCTTCAAACGGTTTGCGACCCTCCTCGTCCAATTCATTCCACTTCTCCCTCATGGCTCTGGAAAACAAGCCCACTTCAAATTTTCCATTGTTAGCCGAAATATGTTCGGCCTTGACTTGCTCGGTCATGGCCTTTTGAAAGAAAGTGTAGGCCGACTGAGCGGGTTTGATCTTTGGAGTGGTGATCTCACCCGCATTGTCACTGGAAAATTCCGGGGCGACTGCCACCCAGCTGGATCGGTCTTCCTTCGGCATGATGTGGAGATACAAAAGAGAGGGCTTGAAAGATGTTGTTACGTGGATGTGAAAGAATGTGCATCCAACAATGATCTCTACAAAAGTAGCCACACGGTAGATTCAAAGTGAGGGACGGTTTATTTGTAACTACTGTGATGATGACTTCGATACGGTAGTCTACGAACCTAAAACAATCGCGTTGATCTCTTCGTTGCGCGGCCGCTGTACGGTATCTGGGTACGACAAAACAATACGGAAATGTATGTATCTGTCCCAATCCGTACAGTGGCCAGACGTGTGCCTTTCCAACAGAAAAAAGGTGTTTACTGTTAGTCCGGAGTACGGTAGACTACTATGATACATATCTACATTAACGACGTTGATAGCCACTACCACCACTCCTACTATCATAGAGAGCGGAAAATCTTGAAACATTTTCTATTTTACAGAATAGTGGTAAACGGAGAAATACAGAACATTGGAAATCTCCAACAGAGAGAGTCTTGCCGATGTAGTATCGTCGTCGTGCCAATCGAAAGTTAATTTCTTCGACGGTAGGCACGAACGCGGCAAGAAAAAT
Source organism: Nitzschia inconspicua (assembly GCA_019154785.2). Taxonomy (NCBI): domain Eukaryota; phylum Bacillariophyta; class Bacillariophyceae; order Bacillariales; family Bacillariaceae; genus Nitzschia; species Nitzschia inconspicua. The sequence continues at coordinate 1,295,981 of JAGRRH010000013.1, read as the reverse complement.
GAATTCTTCCGGAATGATCAAGGCTGGTTGGAATATGATTGTGCATAGCATCTGTTTCTGGAACAAATAACAGTCTTGAAACGTTCGAAGAAATGGTTCTGGTTCGTTCACAAGGTCGTCCAAAGATTGTCAAGGTATAATTATTTACTGTTCCAAGAAGGTTTCCTCCAGCCAAGCTCGCACTTCAGGATAAATTACATCACTCTTGGTACCGCGAAAGGTCTTTAGAACTCCATTCCCTTCATAATAATGGACAAGTGGAGATGTCACGTCATCGTATTGTTGAAGACGTGCTCGTACCGTCTCGGGTTGGTCATCTTTGCGTTGCACCAAAGGCTCCCCAGTCACATCGTCCTTGCCATGAACCTTCGGTGGCTTGTAAGAATAAGAATAGATGCGTCCCGACGGTTCATGAATCCATCTTCAAGGAACGCAATCAAATCACAAAATTTAGCTTCCGTTCGTTCGCAGTACCATTATTTCGTTTTGCATTCCTTCACTTACCGATCGGCAATTCGCTCGACAATCGTTTCGGTCGGAATATCCAAGTTGATGACCATATCCACATGGACTTCCTTCTCCAATGCTTGTGCCTGGGTCACTGTTCTTGGGAAACCATCCAGCAACAACGACTTGCCATTGTCCAAATGCGGCGTGGCCTCCTCCATGACCAAATCAATCATCAAATTGTCGGGCACCAACTTACCACTCTCCATGTATTGCTTGGCTTTTACTCCCAAGTCGGTACCATCGCGTACATGACTGCGTAGCAAATCGCCCGATGAAACGTGATGAAATTGTGGAAAGTCCTGCAGTTGAGGAGAAACCGTTCCAATCGTTGAGCGAACAAAGCTCAATTGATGGTGTGGGAAAAAATTAACGCAACATTATCTGTGGATTGATTCATACCTTGAGAATTTTGCCTGAAATGGTTCCTTTTCCACCTCCAGGTTTTCCTAGAATCAAGGCAAAATGGTTCTCTTCGGCGGGACGTTCGGCTGTCATGGAAGACATGAAGTGGCGACTGACGGCGGCAGAAGTGGAAGGCAACATTGTCGATCGGCAAAAGCATTGACGTGTCGATAGGGCACTCCTCACCGGAGCGGTACAAGTCGCAGTAGCATTTGAATAGCGTAGCAACGTGGATTTGGAGACTTGGACAGCCAGCATGATGTGAACGGTTGGTGGATGATGGGATCGAAATGAGGGTGGTGACGACTACAATAGGCGGATAATGCAGGGGTGTTGAAAAGGTGTTGGTGGTGGGGGGAAGCACATTGAACTGGCGACTGAAAAAAAACAACCCGAACCTCCTTTACCGCGCGTATTGGACGACAAACGGAAGACATCATGATGAGATAGGATACCTTCAAAGTTCTTTTACACCAGTGCTTTTTCCACGTTGTTTCAACTTGAAACTTGGTAGGTACTACGGTACCGGTAGTACAGTAGACTACGGTACCGGTACATGTATGATACCGTACTCCGGGATCCTCGGCATGCCTGTACCGTCCTCTACGTATCACCCACTACGGTACCCCACTGCGGTATTTCATACCCCCTACCGTTATGAAGCCGGAGGGCATTGTCCCAATTAGAGACAAAAGTGCCATTTGTCGCCAAACGGGGAAAAATATGCGGGCATTCATCTTCTTAAAAATACAAATCTTAACCTCAACCATAACTGACTAGAATATTTTTTGACTATCCCTAATGTATCACTCGTTGAGAATCGAATGAAAAAAATCCCACGATCGAAAATTCAGACGATGACGAAAAAAATTCAGCAAATGACGAAAAAAATTCGTCATCGTCTTAATTCGTTTCGTCATCATCTGAATTTTTTTCGTCATCGTCTGAATTTTTTTCGTCACTATATTTGGGGATCCACATCAGAAGGGGGATTAGCCCAGCTTACCAAGCAACTGCGTTTTTCACATGTACGACTAGCACGACGTACGACTACCAAGGAAATGTCAATCCAACGTTTGATCGAAGCAATCGAGACAGCAATGGCCCGTGATCGTCTTCTTTTGGCCATTGTGAAAGTCCTTGTGTGGTTTCATAGAACTCTCAACACGACGAGTAAATGGTACTACGACGAGTAAAATATGTTATGCGTGGTAATACGTTTAGTAATACCGGTAGTAGTGTGACTTTGATAAAGGGGAACAAAAGAGGGGGTAAAATCGTGTACCGAAATTTTTTCGTCATCGTCTGAATTTTTTTCGTCATCGTCTGATTTTTTTTTCGTCATCGTCTGAATTTTTTTCGTCATCATCTGAATTTTTTTCGTCAATAGGGGTTGTCAAAATTAAATTCTCGAAATGACGAAAAAAATTTCGTCATCGTCATCTGAAAAAAAATCCAATATTAGAAATCTATTAGGGTTTTAAAAAGCCTAATTCTGTCTGGTGAAGCGGTACTGAAATATTCATTTCTCATATTTTTCAGACGAATCCCCGCATGTTCCTGTACGCCAGTACTACCCGTTCGTGTCCATCCTCTTGTATGTGCCGAGAGTACCGATACAGGTACGGTAGCTGTACCGTACTCTACCGTAGTACGGTACCAGTGACAGGTAGACAGTCTTCTTCACAGTCACTGTCGTACGTCGTAGTCTGCTGCATTACGAGTAACCGCGAACTCTATTGACGTACGGTAATATCGGGGGTATAAGAAGTCGCTACTGGCTGTGAGAAGTTACTACGTTTATGAGCAGAATTTCAACTGCTCATCACCATCACATCCTAGAGTCCGTAGTAGCGGTCTCTGCTTCCTAGAACAATAACAACCAGTTCGAGCTAGCTTTTTACACAAGTCAGAAAAGATAAGAGTGTCTCTATAGTAGCAGAAGTACCAATAATTCGGTGGAGCTGGAAGACTGCCAATTGAATTGCAGCGGGAGGGTAACTATGAAGAAGACACATCTTGCGCTCCGTCAAGAGTTGGCTAGAATACATCCAATGTCCTTGATCATACAGTAACGCATGGGCATTTGATCGATAGCAGAATGAACCATTCTACACATCATTTTTCTGTACTACCGTTGTCTCCTTCCCGAATTATGATGGATTTCAGCCGTTCTGGTATTGTTCACATTAGGCCACACATGTTCATCCAAAAATTCATTCAGTCGCGCTACAAACATGGGTCGCACCACAGAATGAACATTATTGTGGCCCATTCCTTCAATATACAGTGGTCGTGCGCGTGACTCCTTCGGTAAAGCCTCGTACAACCGTTCCGAATGATTAAAGGGAACGATTTGATCAGCTGTTCCGTGGACTAATATTGTTGGAGATTTTATGGATGGAGCTTGGTCGATATTGGGAAACTTGTCGCCATATACGGTACAACCAGTATCAATCACAATGCGGTATACAGATAAAAATGGAGCGTGAAGAATGACTCCACCCACGGGGCCTCCGGATTCAGGATCTTCCGAAAGCGCCGTTCCCGCGGCAAGCTGACAGCTCGGACCCGATCCCAATGATCTACCATACAAGACAATATTTTTCGCTGGTACATCGAGATCGTGTCGCAAAAAGTCATAGGCTGCCCGGATATCTGCATAACAGCATTCCTCCGATGGGTTACCTAACAAGTGAAAAGGGGAAGTTAGTGAGTCATGATGCTTCTTGCTAATGTTGCATCTCTCCTTGATCTGTAGCCATTGTCGTACACACCTTCATCATAGGCCATTCCATATCCTGTGTAATCGTACGCAAGTAAATTCACTCGTAACATTTTGCTCAAGAACTTGCACCATGGATAAATACTCCCCAGATCTTCCGCATTGGCGTGCGAATACAGTATCGTTATTCCCTGTGATGCGTCTGTGGATTGTAACTCTTTAACCGTAAGTGACCTCGATACATCTTCACCGTCTATGTTGCTGAAGTGGATGTAAAAACCAGGAATGCGTTTTCCTTTGGAAGTTTTGAGCCATATGATTTTGTTCTCCTTTAGCTTGGTTGGAGGCGGCGGCTGAAATAGTAATGTACTGACTGTATCTCCCATTGTAAAATGATTGATGGTGTATATTATTGACTATGGAAAGCACAAACCGGCACTACAGCATTGCTTCTTCAGAATGTTTCGTACGTGGATGGAAGTAACTGCAATCGAAACCAACGAAACTTGCTGCGATTGCTGTTTCTTCTTCTCAAGGATGATGCGATGGTAGCTTTGCCGCTGGACGGCAGTGGATAGCATCCACAGGCAAGGATCTCTGCCCTTTGTCTCTTTCGAATGAGAGACAGCGAACGGAGACTACTCAAGATAGGTCGCTAGTTATGTGATAATGTTGGTACTGCTTTGCGGACTTGCCTACTACTGCTGTAGCTGCCACATTCCCCTTCGATAAGACAATCAATGGAACAACAGTAGCATAGCCCGTTCCGTCTTAATTTTTCTGCAGAACCGTGGATGATGCGTTGAGAACCTTCATTGGGTGGAGCAGCATTCAAAATTGAGGGGATGAAATTTTGTGTGGAGCTAGGCCAACTTGCCCGTTCCGCGCACCTACGTTCTCTCAACGTCAAATTGAACGAAAACCGACTCCGGATAGTCCCGCCCTTTTGACACATCGACAGGGTGGGGCACTTCTTCATATAATTTACGCAGTATGCTACGATGCCACGGTACTTTATTACTCGGAGTTGAAGTATAATTTTTATTTTATTTATTTATTCATTTACTTACAGTTATTATTTATTTACTTCGTCTTTATTTACTAAGTCGTATTTCTCATAGTCAGTCACAAGGGGTTGTCAGTAGAGAAGAAGCACATGCTTGCGATGAAAATCGGCGGGAAAGTCGAGGACGGCGGTAGAATGAAGTGAATCGAGGATGGCGCTATCTTGACACAAGGTGTCATTTTCACTCCCGTCCGGGTCATTATTTTTATCATTATTTAACTCCAAATGTTGTTAATTAACGACTTGGGACTTGGGAATGGACTGGACCAAATTGACAGTGAATATCCTACTCGAGGGCTCGAGGGTAAAAAGGTACGAAGTATCATACGAGTACCCGGCACTAAAAATATATATAAGACTGTCCAAGGAGGATTTCCCACCTCGTTATGTCCGTCGACCGTGACCGGCCGGCTTGCACCGAAAACCATTTCGAGAAAATGAAGAAAAACGAAAGACGTAAAACCCAGCTAATAGCTACTCGGAGTAGCTACGGAGTAGCTAGCTAGCTACCATTGTTATCTTATTTTACCGTCTCTCCCGGTAGTTAGTAGCTAGCCCTCTAGCGATTTCAACAAGAGTACATGTTAGCATCCTACTTTTTTTGGGTTACAACAATTCTTTCGTATTCCTAATTCTGGTTATGTTTCCATCATAGTAGGTGGCTGATTCCGAAAGGGCGTTTTAGACTGCCATCCAAACGTTTAAATGGCGACCAAATTGCGTTGATCTCTGCCGGTTTCGGAGATGGTTGTCTCAGAATGCGAAATTATGTTTGGCTGATGGTAGAAAAAGGATACCGCGTCGTCCATACCAAGATATCTCGTAGGCATGGCGACCGACTGATGCCGAAAGGGCGTTTTAGACTGCCATCCAAACGTTTAAGTGGCGACCAAATTGCGTTGATCTCTGCCGGTTTCGGAGATGGTTGTCTCAGAATGCGAAATTATGTTTGGCTGATGGTAGAAAAAGGATACCGCGTCGTCCATACCAAGATATCTCGTAGGCATGGCGACCGACTGATGCCGAAAGGGCGTTTTTGACTGCCATCCAAACGTTTAAATGGCGACCAAATTGCGTTGATCTCTGCCGGTTTCGGAGATGGTTGTCTCAGAATGCGAAATTATGTTTGGCTGATGGTAGAAAAAGGATACCGCGTCGTCCATACCAAGATATCTCGTAGGCATGGCGACCGACTGATGCCGAAAGGGCGTTTTTGACTGCCATCCAAACGTTTAAGTGGCGACCAAATTGCGTTGATCTCTGCCGGTTTCGGAGATGGTTGTCTCAGAATGCGAAATTATGTTTGGCTGATGGTAGAAAAAGGATACCGCGTCGTCCATACCAAGATATCTCGTAGGCATGGCGACCGACTGATGCCGAAAGGGCGTTTTTGACTGCCATCCAAACGTTTAAATGGCGACCAAATTGCGTTGATCTCTGCCGGTTTCGGAGATGGTTGTCTCAGAATGCGAAATTATGTTTGGCTGATGGTAGAAAAAGGATACCGCGTCGTCCATACCAAGATATCTCGTAGGCATGGCGACCGACTGATGCCGAAAGGGCGTTTTTGACTGCCATCCAAACGTTTAAATGGCGACCAAATTGCGTTGATCTCTGCCGGTTTCGGAGATGGTTGTCTCAGAATGCGAAATTATGTTTGGCTGATGGTAGAAAAAGGATACCGCGTCGTCCATACCAAGATATCTCGTAGGCATGGCGACCGACTGATGCCGAAAGGGCGTTTTTGACTGCCATCCAAACGTTTAAATGGCGACCAAATTGCGTTGATCTCTGCCGGTTTCGGAGATGGTTGTCTCAGAATGCGAAATTATGTTTGGCTGATGGTAGAAAAAGGATACCGCGTCGTCCATACCAAGATATCTCGTAGGCATGGCGACCGACTGATGCCGAAAGGGCGTTTTTGACTGCCATCCAAACGTTTAAGTGGGGACCAAATTGCGTTGATCTCTGCCGGTTTCGGAGATGGTTGTCTCAGAATGCGAAATTATGTTTGGCTGATGGTAGAAAAAGGATACCGCGTCGTCCATACCAAGATATCTCGTAGGCATGGCGACCGACTGATGCCGAAAGGGCGTTTTTGACTGCCATCCAAACGTTTAAGTGGCGACCAAATTGCGTTGATCTCTGCCGGTTTCGGAGATGGTTGCCATTCCCGGCGTTTGCTTTCTCTCGGTACTACACAGTATTTTTTTTCGATAATAAACGGAAATTCCATCATCTATTCGGCGTTACATAGTAGGTATGTTGACTGACAGTCGCAGAAAGGGTGTTTTTGACTATCGTCAAACATTCGCGGAAGTGAGAGTTGTTGATTCTCTCTTCTGTTTCTTCGATAGCCTTCGCGCCCTTTGATCGTCAGCTTCTGCATTCAATACTTCCCGCGAAGGCTATGCATACAGGGGATCATTTCGGTCCTTCGGGGGTACGTATTCTTTGAATTTTGTTGACATCAAAACCTGTTTGTATCCAGGCAGTCCTTTGTATTCGATGGTTGCAGGAACCATGGACTTCAATACTTCTTTTCGGTTACCACCGCTAGAGAATTTAGGGTTTGTAATCCTTCCAACCGCTTCTTTGTGCTCGTCCAAAGCCGATTGCCTGGTATAGAACTTGACTTCTCCACCGTGTTCCTCCAACCATTCCGCACAGAAAATGTGATTTTTAGCGATCGCAAGCTTTGCTTCGGCAAGTGTGACGTACGGTTGCCTAAGGAAATCTCCGTAATTCTTCCAGTCGTTTTGGGGGTCAATCTTCCACACATGCACATGCTCACTATTGCCCAATATTTCAACTGCTTGATCAAACGTGAAAACTTGAGCATTGTGGTATTTGCTTTTTAAGTTGTTGAAGCGTCTATCGCACACATTCTTTGTATGTCCTGCAACTAAGAAGAGCATGTTGACAGTGCGGAAATATCCCATCTCGACCAAGTATGGTGCAAGTAACAAAACATGATTGTTCTTGTTTTGGCCCGCACAGTTGTCCATGACAACATTGAGCTCTTTGCCCCTCATAGCAGCGCCATCGCCATCACGGCGCATTATGCCCGTCTCATTGAGTGTTTTGACAATCATTGATGCTACATTGGAGCCTCCCTTGGCGCCATGTCCCTCAAGAAAACAGTGGAAATAAAGAGGGTCAACATCAGATCCATCTTTACCTGAATGCGAAACGTCCACTACGCCGAAACCCTCCAGTCTCGCTGGTGTCAAATAGTACGTTTCACCTGGTTGATTTGATCCGAAGTGGGGCAGCTCCATATTTTGGCAGAAGTCTGCAACTAAAGTGTACACTCTATCACAATGAGGGACGTTCTCATTTCTGTGTTCTTTTCGCCGTTTCCATTTTCTCATTCACGAGAGCTCTCATTGCCAGCGCCTGCTTAACATGCATTGCTGCTTCAAGTAGCTCCTTTTCTTTGGAGTCAGCAAGTTGTGTCAAGGATTCTGGAATGTTCAATCCATTCTCCGTGGAAACGCTCTGCATGAAGTCTACTTGGTCTTCCTCCGTTTCGAGGACCATTTCTTCCATGCTTAAGTTTGCGGCCTCTTCTGTTTCTGCCGCACTTAAGGACACGGAAGATCCAAACTTATGACCGTTGTATATTTTGTAGCAGTAATTACAAATGTCTTCGGTTGGTTTCCTAACCTTGAGGTTGGGATGGCAGCACTTCCAATAATTACAGTAGGACGTCAACGACGGCACTTTGATATCTACTACTTCTTCTTCGCTACCATCGCAAGAATCAGCACGTGCAACACTCACGGTTCCTTTGTTCTTTGCAGTGACGATTACCCCCTTTTCATCATGGCAAAACTTTGCGTAACAGCCACGGACGGTAAAAGTTGGAGGCAGGTAAACAAGATCGTCTTCAGCGTCACGCAAAGTTGTTTCCCCCGTCAGTTCCCTCACGTACCGCGTTGCAATCGGCTCTGCCTCACGCAGCAACTCGGCGAAATGCTTTTCGAGGTGTTTTTTGTGGTCTTCCATGAATCTTTTTTTGTTATTTGGGGTTTCACCGCAGTTTCCGTGTGTCGGAAATAATCCCATTTCATGATGTTGAACGCATTTCTTCCAGAAGCCATACCCTCTCGCAAATATATCCAACATGGCATTATGGCAAATGAACGCCTCTCTCAGATCCTGATAAGCACGTGCATCGTCTTTTGCCACGTAAAATGGCATTCGGAAAGTGTACTTGCTTTTATCTGAAGGGTGTCGACGATGATGACGAAGCCATTCAACCACAATCCTCTGTTGCTTGTACTTTTCCAAGCTCATCACTGTCATTTGGTAATTTGCGACGGCGGTACAATAATAATCTTCTTGGGACAGAACTTCAAGGCAACGACATCTAATAGGTGTACCTTTGTGTTTACTGACACAAAACCCTCTTTCTGCCAGATGACGATTCATCGAAACAAGAATCGAGATGTCGGGATTCTTCCTGTCATTTTCATCCATGTATTTTATAGCGGAGAAAAGGGAAGCCATCGTCTGTCTTTTAAATGCTACGAAGGCTTTTAGTCTGTAGTTACGAGGGAGGAAGAACAGCACAAGACCAATCAGTAGTTACAGAGCAAAAGGAATTGTAATGCAACACACAAACTACCTTTTTCGGCGATGAGAGGTGAGAAAAAGAGCGAGGGGTCGTTGAGATTTGCAAAACGCGACCAAAATTTGTGTCCCAGTTTCGCAATCCAAAAAAAACATCCGACCCCGAATATCTAGTTTAATCCGTTGCAACTCTCTCTCACCTCAACGGGACCAAAAACTTAGATCACCGTTGGATAGAGCGGTTAAAAACCTTTCCATTGATGTATAATACTCAAAAATGGCAATTTTATCGATGAGCAAAGTTGACGGACGACGGACGTACAAAGGTGGGAAATCCTCCTTGGACAGTCTTATATAATAAACCCTGTACTTCGACGTAGAAAACGCAGCTGTGGACCGTGTGGACTACCGATACCGTTATGTGAGTCGAGTCGTACGTAGTAGTTATAAGAACTTGGAATCAGCAAACTTGCCAAGACACCTCTCTACTTACTGTTAGGTAAATACTGCCGGTAGCTAACGGCGCCTATCCGTATGTACTTCGTACCGTAAATACAAGCACGTGAAAATTGTAAAGTAGGGTGCTTCGTAAGAACTTTTTTACTACCGTACTACAGGTAAATATGGTCTGTTAGTCTACCGGTAGTATCACTCTACCGTACTACGATACGGTAGTCGTACCAGGTACGGTATTTGCTATCTCCCGAGCGTAGTAGACCTACGACGGTACCCGGTACTTGGTACAGGTAGTATTTTGCAAGAAAAAGTATCTACGGTAGCTACGGTAGATGCTCCCGGACATGATTCCTTCTGCGGACAATGGACCCATCTCCCCACCTACCCCTACCAGATAGATTGCTACTACGGTAGAGCGGTTTGCGCTTCGGGATCGATAAAGTAAAATACACGTAGTCAAAAATTAGCACTACTACGTACGAATCATTTTCTTGTTAGCTACGAGGTCTGCATCAGACAAATAATGAAGGAAGATTTACCACAATGGCAACCTTTCAAGATGCAGCTTTTGACGTGATGAAAGAGGTTGATATCTTGCCTCTTCGCTCTACTACCGGTAGTCATATCTTATATACAATGCATACTTAATCGGAATCAAACGAAACACAATGAAAATTCGAAAATACAGAAAAAAGTATTACTCGGAGTAGATTTTTAAATGGCAAGTTATTGTCAGGCTGTCAAACCACGTGGAAGTGGCTATCGTCACCATCGTCGCTATAATATGCTCCATGGCCAATCAGATAATCGTCAGCATCATTCTTCCGCTTTTGCTTGCGATCGTGCCACGACTGACAAAGTGCAGCAATCAAAAAGTGAAGGAGCAGGGTTCCAAAAAAGACCAAAAGTATCCAAGGTATTTGAAAAGCCATGAAAAAGATGTAAAGGTATGTTACAAGGCCGAAAATCTTGATCCACCAGGGAAAACCAGGTGGTTGGAGAGCATTTATTGAACCTCCTGTTAGCCTTTCTGCTCGGTAACGGAGTTCCGGATAAAAGGCTCTTCCCCAAACAGGCGCCGAGCCGCGGTCAAGAATGTAAGATTTCCCTTCCGCGTCTTGAGCGGCAAGAAACGTCGAGCCACACCATTCACGAGGACGTGCTGTTCGAGTAATTTCGTAGGCAGCTTCTTGCGCAACATAGTCTGCGTAGTACACTAACAGCTTGAGGCGGCAACGTCCAAACCCAAACGGTGGACACTTGTCACCAACTTTGTGCTGCTCAACCCAGGAGGGAAGTGACTTAAGATCTTGCAAGATCTTCTCATGAGTCAACATTCCTGGAACACGTTGGACAAAAGCGATGACCTCCATTTTTGCCTCCACATCCCAGCGACATACCGACGACACCCCCACAAGAAGCCGTTCACTGACAAGGTTGCAGGAAAGACCCTGTCGCTCTAGCTCGACTTGAGCAGCTTCCAGGGACGTTCGCTTAACTTGGGTGACGGCGTCCTGGGTTTCTTTTTTGGCCAATTCAACATCCATGTTACAGCATGCAAACGAAAGAATACATGTTGGAGCAACCTTTGCTCATAGGCTATCAATCCATGCCGCTAGATTTTTACGACGGTAGTCGAATAAGTCGAGGTCGTAAAAATCATGTCACAGTGTTAAAAAATTACTTATCAGGTCGTAAAAATCGTGTCACAATGTTAAGTATTTTACTTAATGTCTTCAGTATTTTTACGACTTCGACTCATCCGAATCCATATTAGAAGAAAAAAAGAAGGGGAAATTGCAATCTCGACACCGAAGCCTTATCTCGACACGGGCACTTCTCCTTACATGTGGGTTTTATCAACATAACGGTGCAAGATTTTATCTCGACACTGAGCCACTATTTCTTCGACACCGAAAAAACCCCTCGACACCGAAAAAACCCCTCTTTCGACACCGAAAAAAACCCCTCTTCTTACTTCGACACCATAAAAAAACCCTATTGTTTTATTTCGACACCGTAAAAACCTCTTACCTCTTAACTATTTCGACACCAAAACACTGCTTCTATCGTGTTGCAACTACTCTTCTGTCGTGTTGCAGTTACCGCCGGTGATTACAGGAGGATTGCAGGCACCGCTACCGACTACAGGCACTGTAACACTCCATCGCCGCTGCCAGCCGTTTGTCGACAATGTTGAGACGCCGTACAAAACCTGTGGTTGCTGCCAAACCCAATGGCCCACTCTGGATTGCAGAAGATCCTTTTCGCGGCGATTGGGCTCTTCTTGTGGATGATGACGCAGTTGCACCCTTATCAAATGACAACCACCTGTCCACCGCTCTGGTGGACTATCTCCTCCAACGGTCACTACAGCCAAGTGACTTGCAAGATACCACACTTGTTGGTTCTGCCAACTCCCTACATTTCTTTCATCAAGTAAACGCGAAGATATCTATTGCTCATTCTGATCCCAACGTTGCAAAGAGTGTAGAGAATATTCGGCAGAGGTGTTCTCATTACAAAGACAACAAATTTGAGTTCGTCTCTCCCTTCTGCATTGACCACCATTTTGTTGTCGTGAAGATTGTCTTCGATCTTCGATCACCTGACATCTTTCACGAAGTTTCTGTGTACGACTCCTTGATCAAGGGTGGCCGCCGTAACAATTCGGTGCACCGTAATTCTCCTCCTGCCAAGTACCTCCGACCATTTCAGCAATTCATTGCCAACTTTAGTTCATTTGGGAACCCTAAGTGTGAAGTGCTGCTTGCCAACCCCGACCTCATTATGGAGAAGGCTGTCTACAGATCGTGTCCCTTGCAACAGAATGGATTTGACTGTGGCTTGTGTGCATTTGGATGTGTACTCCATCTGCTCAAGGGGTTAGATGTGTCAGCTGACATTTTCAACCAGCAGCACATTTCCAAGCTCAGGGAGTCTCTCCGTACAGTGTTTACCCTCACTGACATTGGATCAGATGTTCCCAATCCACGGGAACTTCTTTCCTCTTCGTTCCTTTGTTCCTTTTTCCCCCTCCAGTCTCAAAACGACTACCATGAAGATGTTTTCCTTCGGCTCCTTGCGGATCTTCCAGACAATTGTAATGACATCGATGCTGCACCAGATGATCCCGACAAGGCTCTCCTCCCCGGACTAGACGATATGCCACTCAATCCACGACTTGGGGCTGATCCACAACCCAAACCAACAATCCGGGCCAAGTTTGGCCGGGAAAGGGGTACTGTGCCCATTATCTACAAACAGGAATTGTCCAATCCATTTCACTGCGGCCAACCTGTTCCCCCAAAAATGAAAGGCCGTGCACCCAAAAAAAGAGTGAGGGACAAATTGGAAGAGAGTGTGGACCACGTCATTGAGGTGAAGGACGGCACGCCAGTATCGAAGGATGTTATTAAGGCAGCTGCCAACGTCCAAGGTGTGAGAGCCTCATACAACCAGGCGTACCGTGCCATCGGCCGTGCAGTGACGAAAACCCAAAGAGAGAAACAACAGGCCAGTTTTGGACTAATCATGTCATACTTGCATCACTTCCAGTTGCGAAACGAAGACTCTACTGTCCGAGCTGAGAGTGATGCTGACCAGCGTTTGCGGCGCCTAGGCATCTGTCCTGGATTCATGAAGCACTCTTTGCGACATGTGAGGCCTGTCCTGTCTCTCGATGGGGCCCACCTGAAGTCACAATGGAAGGGAACCCTGTACATTGCTTCAGTGCAGACTGCATGTAATGACATCTATCCCGTTTCCTTTGCCATTATGAAGGATGGCGAGGATACAGAGGGATGGAAGTGGTTCCTGGAGCTGCTGGTTCAGGCAGTTCCTTTGCTGAAGATGCAGCACCTAGACAATCGTTGCAAGTTCTGCTACTTCACTTTCATTTCTGACAGGCAGAAGGGACTCATCCAGGCATTGCAGCAGGTGTTTCCAGACAATCATCATTGTTTTTGCTCTGTCCATATAGCAAGGAATGTTGAAAAGGAGGTTGGAAAACAGGTAGCAAAGCATGTCTATGCTCTGTCTGCCACATTTTCCAAACGTGAGTCAGACGAATTGAGGGCAAAAATTAATGCAATTTCCGTCCGCTTGGGTGGACGACCCAACCCTTCCACCAGGTTTGGCATTGTGACAACAAACATGTCAGAGTCTGCAAATGAGATGTTTGGAGAGGCAAGAAATGGGAGCTGGCTGGAGTGTACCAACGCTATTGTCAGAACAATGATGAACAGGATCTGCAGCTTTAGGGAGGAGAACTATGGAAGGGAGGGTTTTGTGGACAAAGTTGCAACGATTCTTGAACGTAGATGGAAAAATTGTGCTGGGTTCCAAGTGAGGGAGGTTGTGAAGGGTGGAAGCCAGTTCGATGTTTTCCGTCCATCAAGGGGAGCGTCTCAGCCCGAGTCAAATCGATTGTTGAATGTGAAGGAGCAGACATGTGAATGTGGAAAGTTGCAGGAGCACAGAATTCCCTGCATTGATGCGGTTGCTTACTACAGAGTATTGGAGATGAAAACAATGCAATACATCTTGGACAATCACGTTAGCGAACATTACAAGTATGAAACAATTAACGAACTCTTGAAGGAAAACATTGTTCCTGTTTCTTTGGATGTCTTGGACATGATGGAGTTACATTGCCACCAAATCGCACAAAAAGGTCAAGTGGACGACCAAGGAAAAAAAGGATCAGGAAACGATCTCGTTTTGCCCATGATCCAGACAAATCACCCATTGTTTGTAGCAGATGCAAGAAGAGAGGCCACAACGTTAAAACATGTGTTGCAAGAGAGCAACTTGAGAAACAACATCCAGCTGAGCTTGACATTTCTTGAACAATACATAACCATCACTACCATAATAAGAATTCAGTATTACTGTGTTCAATAGTGTTAGTAGGATTGGTGGTAGTAGAAGGAACAGCAGTAGTGACAGTTGTAGTGGCAGTAATAGATATGGTAACTACTCTGTAGTAGTAACAGTACTCGTGTTATGGTGTCGATGTAGTAAAAAGGTAAAAAGGGTGGTGTCGAGATAACAGTGGCCACAGTGTCGAAATAAAAAATTGGGGTTTTTACGGTTTTGAAATAACAAGGGGTTTTTCTACGGTGTTGAAATAACCAGAGGGGTTTTTTCGATGTCGAAATAATGACGTACATGGTGTCGAAATAGCAAAGGGGAATTTATGGTGTCGAGATAATAGTGGCACGGTGTCGAGATAATAATGCCCGTGTCGAGATAATAGTGGCACGGTGTCGAGATAATAATGCCCGTGTCGAGATAATAATGCCCATGTCGAGATAAGGCTTTGGTGTCGAGATTGCAATTTCCCCAAAAAAGAAAGAAGAAAAATCGCATCATCGCGATGACAACGACTACGACGGTTGTCGAATGCTCCCATTGTATTTACGACGACGATGTCAAATGCTCCGATTGTACTACTTTGTACTTTGAAAGACCTAAAGTAGCTATTTTTTGCAACTAAATAGTAGCTAGTCATGCCAAGACCCCGTGGAGCAAAAGACAAGGAAAAGAGAAAGTCTCGTCGTAATCAGCCAAGCTTTAGGGCAGAAGCTAATGCGTTGGCAGACTTTCTGGGGGTGCGACCTCCCTCAGGTGCAAACTTTCCCAAACCACCGCCAGTACAAGTGGTCAATGAAGTATCCCCTATGTCAAGAGCTAATGTGACTAGCAATGCTGAGGAAGATGCTAGCAGAGCTGAGGAAGACGATGATAGTGTTCAGCTTATCACTGGTATTGAAGCTAAAGGCACCATTGATCCACAAGGTATTGAGGAAGATTTTGATGATGAAGACCTGCAGGAGCAGGTTCTGGCTACATGAAGCTCTTTCTAGACAAGCTGCAAGATCGAATCTATAAAGAATTGAAACAAGGCGGAGTCACCGAGTTTTTGGAGAAGGTTGTGAAGAAGCACCTGACGCATAATAACTATTGGATTAGAAGTGAGTCTATTCCTAAGCTTGCTTCCCAGATTGGCTGCACTTCTGTTGTCCTGTAGGGGAACAAGTCATGTTGAAAGTGTGCATCGCCAGTACAATACAATGTTTCGTCATATGTCTGGACTTGAGATGGGAGATGCACTATTCCGTGAGAGACGTCATCGGAACAACATTGATGTGGCCAGGAGACGATACCTCAACGTTCCTGAATTTGGTCACTATGACACATGGTTGATTGACTTGTTGCAGAAATTGATTGAGCAGAATACTGGGAGACTGCTGTTTCCAAATTAGCGAAATGTGACTGACTTTCAAGACACGGAAGAGAGTTTTGTGACTGTCCCCTTGCATAGTCAAGGGCTGCAGAACAAACTGGATGAGACAGTGGCAGCAATGAAAGCTGCTGATGTACGTTGGACACCAAAGTTGACAGCAGACATGAAGTTTCTGTGTGAAGCATGGGGAGTGAAACTGCCATTCCTGCCAGTAAATGGCAAGGATGAGTTCAGAGTCTTCAGCAGGATCATGTTTCGAGCTGATTTTGCCAGATTCGACAGCGAACAGATGGCACATCTATGGATGGAGTATGTGAATGGATATACTGTATATCCGAAGTTGCCTTCACAATTACGTGAATACCATAAAGCATGGGAACGCAACAAGCGCATTAAAAGGGCAGAGGAAAGGATGAAGACGAACAGTGAAATGTTGAAATCATTCCTGGAGAGCAAAGTACCAATCGAAATGGAGGAGAGGAGAAGTTTGGCTGTTTCAGAAAATGAATATCAACAGAACCTATATTCTCAAGAAATCGGTCGAATCACATTGCCTGAAGCACGATTGCCAAATCAATTTCCGGTTGTTCTGCCATATTACTTCCGTTTGCAGCCACATGAACCCAGACCAACTGTGGGGAATATTCCTATGTTGGTTGCATTAGCGCCAACAGTGATGGGAGGAGCAGCAAAACGGCGTGGAGAGCGTTTGAAAGATAAAAAGTCAAGAAAAAAAAGGCGTTGTGGTACATGCTTGACACTTGAGAAAGGAAATAGCACAGCATTGCAATGTCCAGGGAGAAGTCGTCCTGCAAACTGTCCCAGCATACATTCATTGCCAGCTTAGATTATTATGCATTACATTTAGAGAATGGCGGTATTAACAGTAATATCTTTTTCTTCTCTCTTCTTTCCCTTTTTTTTACTCCTTCCTCTTCCTTTCCTTTTCCCTTCCCTTTTCTTCTTCTTTCTTTTCTCTTTTTTTTCTTCTTTTTTCTTTCTCCCTTCCCTTTTTCATTTTATCTCCATAAAAATCTTAGCGGCATGAAATAATAGCCTGCTCATACTTCCCACAACACACAACACATACCAGGTACGGTACTACGTACCGGTACTCGGAGTAGGACGAGTACCTGGTACTCCAGTCGTGCGCTGTGCGTAGTAGGTACGACATACCATAATTCGAAGTGCCACGAAGTATGATACATGAGGGCCTCTGCCGAGGAGGGCGTCGTGAGAAATCTATGTACTCGGAGTACGACTTCATACCGTAGTACGTCTACTGCTAATAAAAGCTACTCTCTAGCTACTAGAGTTGTGTAATACGAAGTAATAGAAAACATACATGTTTCACAGTTAACTCCAAATAAGTTGAAAGTGAAGAGATATACTAGCATGCCATGTTCAGTAGTAATAGTGATGTTTAAGGGTGCAGAAGGTACGTTTAGAGAGTAGGTTTTGCCAAAAGATGATAATAAAATCTATTTTATGGCTATGCCAACTACTAGCTACCAGCAGTTCCGTATCTAAGAAGTTGACTCACCAGCCGGGCCCCGAAGGGCGAGGCACTGCAGGGAGTGACCGGAGATCACTCCAGGGATGTGGTAATGGTAATAAAACCTCCTACGTGAGGAGGAAAAGTTCATCTGGGTGGAGAGGAGGTGATGTGAGATGGGTATGAGCATATTTATGCGTTTGTATTTTTTTTTTTTCAGTGGGTTTTATGGTAGTCGGGTGGATATGGTGGTCGGGTTGTTTGATGTGATGGTTGTTCTCGCTGTGGTGGTGGTTGTCTCCAAAGTTGGAGTGGGGGATGTGATTCTGTTTGGAGGGAAATATGTGGTGATGGGGCGAGTTGTCAGTGTTGGCGTTCGTTGTCTTGGTACTGTCGTTGGTGTCGGGTTGTGCGGAGGTGCGGTTCTGGTTAGTTGAAAGACTTCGTCAATTTGTCGGAGGCGGCGATCTGAATTTGTCCGTCAGTGCCTGATATTTTGCTTGATCATCGGCTCATATGTCTCCAGCCAGTTTTCAAGGCTGTTTGCGTCGGGATCTGTGCGAAAATGGTCCTCTACTGTGGGGTAGAAATAATGTCGCTGGGCTTGGAGGGAACACTTGGGCTTGAGCTCGTATAGGTCCCTAATGTTCCGGTGGGATTTTTCTAGTCGTCGCTGGGCCTTGTCTTCAGCATCTTTACCGTGCCTAGCTTTGTTTCTCGTTGTCCACTCCTTGTAGCAGTGATCCCACATGAGACGGATAATGTTACTAGACCACGAGAGACCATGGTTCTTGTTCTTGACCTCAATGTGGTTCCGTTGCAGGTATTGCAGCTGGAGGGTAGTCCAGTGCTTGGACCACCGGCCTAGGAGGAAGTTGTCCCACCCTATCGTAGTCTGACTGTGGAGTAGATGGGAGATCCGTTCCGGTACTCTATGGGCTGGGATTGGTGCACTTTGGAGCCAGTGGTTCAGGCCCCAAAGGAGGAGGTCTAGAAGGGCTGGATCTGTATCCACTGATTCACACCTGTGCCGAAGGGATGTCGTGAGGGTCGCATGCCATTTGCGACGCTCTGGGTTAAGGCATGTAAGGAAGTGTTTAGAGTCTTCAACGGGCTCATCGCAGGATGGGCAAGCACTGGGGTACTTGATCGGATTGTATCTGGATACTATCTTTCCCACGGGGAGCCAACCATGCAGAAACTTGACCAGGAATATGTGTGGACCGTCTTTGAAGGTGTTAACGGAGCGTTCGTGACTCTGCCAATCTATGTCAGCAAATGCTGCTTCCGACATTCCAGTCTTCTGCTTGATATAGGTCTTGAGTTCTTTGGTGCGGCGATGATCTCTGATGTTCTTGCGGTGTTTGGAGGCAACTGTTTGTCCATCGTAGATGAGGTGACAGTTGGTGCCGTCGATCATTGGAGCCTGGATGGTCTTGTGCGAGGATAGACGCTGGTAGCTTCCAGCCAGTTTGTCAGCCTGGACATTGAGTTTCGCGGGTCGACTTAATTTATCTAAGGGTACCTGTGTGTCTTGATGGCCTCTGATGTGGTGGAATGTTATCTGCGGGAGGAGTTTGGCTAGTCGTACAACCGCTTGCAGAACGTCCCAACTGGCTTTAAGGGCGTCGTTGGGAAATTGCGGGCGAGATTGTTCACGGGCTTTATTAACATTTTTAACCAAGGCTTCGTTGTCGCAGTATACTTGCATTGGTGCTAGGGTCAAGTCGTAGTATTCTCTGAGCAGGAACAGAAACTGAAGAATGGAGCATTTCCCATATGCTTCAGCACGGTATGAGTCCATTGGCGATCCGTAGGCGGGGCCACTTCCCTCTATGATGGTGGTACCATCCTTCAGGTTCATGGACCATCCGAAGGTGCCCTGGTTGTTAGCTACAGAGCCATCGCATGCCGATGATGGGTGGTGCTGGGTCTCCCGGAGCTTAGATGCAATTTCTTCGTCAGAGAAATTTGATTCTAGGGTGCCAAGCATGTCGCGGCTCCATTCTGGTTGCTGTGAGTCTAGGAATTCTTCAAAGCATGCTGGAGTTGGAGGGCTAGGCTCCTCTAGAACATTGTGCTGGCCTCTTGGAACATAAAACCCATAGTGGCCTTCGAGACACTCGACTGGGTAACATGACTGGGGCAGAGTGGTGACTTTCCTTTGGACATTAAGCTTGAATCGTTTGCGGTGACGATTGTACCTGTGCTGACTAAAACCCGTTGGCGTACGGACGAATAGTCGTTTCGTGGTTGGATCGTAATAGTAGGGCCATAATCTTCGCATTTTCTCGTGAGGGTGCAGCCATTTTCCCAAAGGGCTGTGAAGAGCGCCAGTGTACGTGTCACACCATAACTGGCATGCTCGTTTCCATTGGTTCCAGGGGTGTGCACTGTCCGGGCGGTGTTGTGTGATTTCAAGTTCGGCGCTTGTGCTGGATGTGACCGTTGTGTCTCCGTGGATGAAAGCTCGGTCCATGTGAGTCCCTCCTGCTGTTCCGAGGTCTGCTATTGTATGGACCTGGAGGTAATGCCTGCAGTAATTGATTTGTCGGATTTGGGCGGGGGTAAAGATGTGGCTTGAAAGTACAGTGTCCATTATGTGGGTATCGTTGACCCGCTGTAGGGGAGTACAGTGCTTCTCTTGAAGCTGGAACTTGGAATTTGTGGCTGTCAAGTATGTCCTGACAGAGGGAATACTGTTTTGAGGTGTGGGAGAGGGTCGTCAGGGTTCTCCAGGATCGAGTAGGATGTCCCACTTAATCTCTGGGTCCATGCTAGAGCAATACGCAGGTGGTCATTGATGCCCGAAGGTGTCCTGCTTTAGGATAAGTTCTACTTGGCGGGATCCTTGGTCGTCATACAGGGGGCGGAAATTTGCCCCTCCAAGGGAAGGTGGACCGAATACTACTGCTCTGGGGGTCTTTCGAGAATATCCCAGTCGGTTTAGGAATAGTCCAGCAGTTTTGTTGTGTAGTTTCCAGAGTTGTTTCTCAGGGATGGAGCATGTAGGAAGTGGGTAAGTCACACTGGGGAGGAATACACTGGTATAGTACCGCATGGTGCACTTGGGATCCAGTGCACTTTTCGCCACCAATGTTGCTTTCGCGATGGCGTTCTCTGTGATTGCTTGTAGGCTTTGTTTGTGGCCTCCTGCTGGGCATTTGTAGCATCCCAGTGTTTTTCGAGATGTTGTTGGCTGGAGGTATTTTATGGGAACTGTGGTGCCGTGTGGGCCGGACTCTTGCACTTGGACAGTGAGTTGGTCAGGGGCAAAGGACTGGAGGACTGGTGCGCCTCTTGGGGTGAATTGGTAATGGGCTAGGTGAAACATGCATTTGCGAACTTCCAGAGCCCCTCTGGAGCTGTCCAGGAGGTCATTCCATAACTGGGCGTCTTGTTGAGCTTTGTGAAGGAGAGTTTCAACTTCCTGGGATGGGTTTGTGAAGTCGTTGATACAGTTTGCTGAGTCATCAACAAACCCTACCATGTAAATTTGAGTCTTTATCGATCCATCCGGGGATAGGAATGTCGCGCCGTTGGCTTTGGTGGTGTGGGCATGGAACAGTCGGCTGGAGATGAGTACCCAGATGACTGGACTATTGGCGCTGCCCTGGCCAGTTCCAAAGATTGGGTGGAGTTCACAATGAGAGTAGGCTTCCTCTGAGAGTCCTAGCTTGGTCTTGAGAATGTATTGGGCGTCCTCAAGGAATTTAGCATGGAGGAAGCAAAGGGCACGATGTTGGCCGAAACTCCTTCCGGCCAAATTGGCAATGTTCGGGATAATCCGGTCGTAGCAGCTAGTGGCTTCAAAGTCCATGCGCAGGAGAGATCGACGGCTTGCGCGCGAGATCTCCCATTGGAGTTCTTCAAGGAAGACTGGGGTTGTAGCATCTAGGTTTTGCCAAAAGATGTTAACGGATACAGTACCAACAGCAACGGATAAGCAGATAGTTGAAGGGAGCGAAAGTGAAGAAGTGTCAAGATAGGGATGAAGATCGCAGAGTGAGAATTCGTTCTCTCTTATTTGGGGAAGGAAGTATAACTGCAGGGCGTTTAGACTGGACCCCCTCTGGGTCGGTGTGTGTGGCGATACGAGGAGGGTCATTAAAGGTAAGTTTGTGATGGGATGCACTGGGAGAGAGTCTCGTAATTTTCTGGAAATCGAACTCAGCAACAGCCATGTCAGAGTATGTTCCATTTTTGTGACGAGAGAAGAAAAATTTTGCCTTATCTTCCCCAATATCATTGTAGAAATTGGTGTACTCAGGGCCTTGCCACATGGCACTTATGATGGTTTTGATGCTGTGATCTGTCAGGGCATGGTCTCCAGGTGTACAAGGTTCAGTGACAAGAAGGTCACGGCCTTTCTGATAGCACAGATAATTCTTCGTCATACCATTCAAAGCCCTTTGGCGTGAAGGGTTTTCTGCCTGCGTTTTCAGCTTTGAAGCTGGGTCACACAAAAGTATTAACAGTAAAGGTTGGCACACAATATTTTACAATGACGTCAATGCAGTCCTAGGAGTGTCAAACTGGTCAGAATCCGCAATGAGGTTGAATGACAGTGACAGTGAAAGTAGCTACAGACAATATGCAACCTGAATTTAGAGATGGAAGGGTTGTTCAAGTACGAAAGAAGAGCATACCTGAGATCTGCGTTATTTGTCAGGACCATTTAAACCCACACAAAAGGCAAAAGTGTTTAAAAAAACAAAGATAAACTGGTCACATGTAAAGAATGCTCTGTTGTCATTGAAAACATACAATTGATTGTATGCAGATGTTGATGCTGAAACATATATAATTGTTACACCTCGCATTGTAGAGGAAAGCGAAAGTGTAACATCAGAAAACAACAATATTGAAGCTGTTTACGAAGTATTTGCAGTGCTTCCTGACAATAATGTGCCCCACCACACAACTGGGGGGTGCGAAAACTCAGGGGAGCTGAAGGAGTTGACAATAAAACATCTCTTATTCAAGGAAAACTGCAAAGAGGTATCATCAATTTCCAGACCCACAAGAAATATTTTGCAAGATTACCAGGGTGATAATCTTTTGCTGGCCTTCCCTGTACTGTTTCCATATGGAGTAGGGTCAAGAGATGCCAATGATGAACCCAGGCTTGGTACTGGATATTTAAGCATTTATGTTGCCTATCAGAACGAATTTTTGACCAAGCTACTTGGGTGTGACATCTTATTTGAAAACAAGAGAAGAAGAAAGAGAAATGTTTAGTCAAATTCCTGTAATGACATTGCTGGTGCTATGGCAACGTACACTGATAAAGTATTTGGCAATCATCCTGCAGATATTTTCCTCAGAAGAATGCGAGCTGTGACAGGTTCTATGTCACACTGTGCTGGAGCAGCAAGTAAAGCTCGACAAAGAATGTTTGCAATGACTGCAGCATTAGGGTTACCTTATGTAATGTTCACTGTTACTCCTGAAAGATGGCATCAATTTCAGGATAAGAGTGATGTGAAACCCCACCCAATTTTGTGTTAGATGAGGAAACACTTTGTAAGTTTATAAGTGAAAGCGAACACACATACGTTTTGATCATCCAGGGTTGTGTGCCATTGATTCGAGAATGGAATAAGGGTTGAACATATACTTGGCTGGGATCTTAACAAAAATATCAATAAACCATGGTATGGTTCCTTTTGGGATTTGGATGGATGGACATATGCAGTTGAGGAGCAAGGAAGAAGACTCTGCATGCACATCTTTTTACTTTGGATTAAAGGGTGGAGCAAATTGAGAAGTGGACTAGGAACAGCAAAAGGGCATGAAGAATATGTGAAGCAGGTGTCAAAATTGTAGATAGAGTGATGTGCACTCGATTGCATGGTTTTAGTCATAGATTGGTCCCAAAAGTATGTCACAATGACTGTAGCAATACTGGGGAAGGAACAGAAGGGCATCAAAAATGTACAACACAAGATCTACGACAATTCGAACAAAGCAAGGGGAAACATCATTAGCAGCCAAAAAAATGTTATTCTGTTCTGTTTGCAAAGGCGAGCTTGTCAAGTGAAGCTCTAACGTTGCAACGTTTGAAACGGTACTATGGAGACGCATTAGTCGTCAAGATAATTAACAAAGTGTCGTGTCCTGATGGAAATGGACGTTCTTCATTCAATGCTCCCCCCAAACTGTGAGTCAGAGATTAATATGAAGAGATTCACGCCTTCTGCAAGGTTGAAGTTTCATTGTGGCAGCGTTGAGAAGCCTACATAAAAGTCATCATTCTTCATCATGTTTCAAAAAGGGATCTGAGTGTAGAATGAAACTTCCAGCCTACCCTTCAACTGAGACATTGGTGGTGTTTGATGATAAAGTCACCAGTTGGTTTGACTGGAGAGGAAATGATATTTCTCAATCACTGTCAATTTGTGTCCCATAAAGGGCACATGCAGATGCATACATCAATGTTCACAAAGAATTTGCTAGTATTCTATTTGGGTGTAATACCAATGTCATCACAGGAGTAGATAGCGGCAGTGTGATGAACTGCACATGTTAAATCTCCAAACATTGAGAAAAAAAGAATAACAAACATTTTGCAGATGCAGCAAAGCACATGGTGAAGAACATGCAACAGCAGATGGCAGAACAGAAATGATTCATAAATCATCAGTTGCAAACTACCTGTGCCGCCACAAGGATTTATAGGTTGTTTTTTGTATGATTTCTTGGCAAAGTACAGTGCCTATAGAGTACTGGCAGGAACAAACAGTTTGAATTGGGCAAGGCCTCATCCAAATAAAGATCATTTGAATATAAATGCATTGAATGAAGAGCATGCGCTGCAATCAAACATTCTTGACTTTCTGGATACAAAACTGTTTGAAGGACATGGTATATTTAAATGTGACATTGAAAAAATACCACCCAAGAAACGTTTGATAATGGAAGAAAACTCAAGACGATGTTGTGTTGTGTTTTGGTCCATTTTGCAATGCTAATACAAACTTGATGGTTCAAGGGAAGTTATTTGGAAAGGTGGAGAAAGGAGAAAGAAGATGGGAAATTGTTAGGATTGGCTGTTTCTGGTGAATGTTCAAAACTGTCGTAACAGCATATATGTTTGATAGTTATTGGACATGATAGAGAGGTTGACCAGTAAATCTGCTTTACAGGGATGCCTGAGAGACATTTGGAAGAAGTGGATGTTGTAATCAATGAGGCATTGGATGAATTTTGTTTGCAGGATCTTTTAGAAGGGGCTGTAACAATAAATTCTGTGATATCATTGGGCAATTCAAGTGCCAGTCACTCTTAACCAGATACCATGAATGTCACCAGTGTGGCAGCAATTTAGTTACTTGTCCAATTTTAGGACATGGGAATCGTGTCTTGGCGATTGAGGCATGTGAAAAATGGTCAGTGAAGGGAATGAAACAATAGTTTCAAGGTGCGACCAAGACCACTACATCAATGTTCAAGCATTGAATGAGTAGCAGAATTGTAAACATAAGAGTTAATGGAACTTTGGAAAATGTTCGTGCCAATGGAGATCCTTTCAAATAATTTTCTGTGTATTCATCGAACAGCCTTACAGAGAAGCTGAAAGAGCTGAAAAGGGGAAAACAGTCAATAAAGCTCAATGTATGTACGACTATCATATTTCACCTGCAAAGAGGAGACGGTTCGATGATGTTCGAAGTAAAATTGGAGAAGTAATCAACAATAAAACAGTTGGTCAGCCAAAGTTGTATAAACAGACCTGTGATGATAAACGACAACATCGATATTACGAATTGCGAGGCTAACGGAACAATGTGTGAATTCGAAGGGGTGATATTTAAAGCAGGTGTGACGATCGAATCTTTTGAAAAAATTGATACCATGTTTGGTGTGCATATGTCTCTCAGTTGGAGTGTATCAAGCTCAAAATTTTAGATGGATTGAAAACTCCAGACGAAATTCGATTTACGTTTTTGAAGCCACAGAATATCACTGCCAAAACTTTCTTTCCGATTCTTATTCATCCAGAGATCAACAAAGGAACTATTCGTAGCTATGTAGAGATCAATGAAAATGCGTCAGTTTCCTATCAACTGTGCGAACGCGCGAACGATTCATAAGTTACATGGTCGTTCGATCGACAAACACTTATTAATCAATAGTTGGGACTACACAGGCAATTGGATATATGTTGCTTTATCAAGAGTCCGTGAATTGAATGGCTTGTATTTGCGATTACCTTTAGATCATCAGAAATGTTGTGGAATGTCTGAAGAAGTACATGTGTTTATGGAACGAATTCGGGAGAAGAAACCACTTCCTTCTGTACAATTAAGAAGATGAATGTTACGATTGACGCATTATTTTGGTAAATCTGTACCCTCAAGTTCCAAGTCTATCGACTCACTACCGGTACCTACTACAGCAGTCGACGCTGTCAACTGTCAACATAGCAGAGCAGGGCCTTATAATTAGAGCAGCTTAGATAGGTAGTCGAACCTTAGTCGAAACAAAGCAGAGCAGGGCCGTTAGAGGAGCTTAGATAGTCGAATTGCGTTTTCAGTTAATTATTTTACAGTAGTTCGAGATTATTACATATTTGTTTTCATTTTATCAAATATATGGGTTAAGCTTTTTGAATGATAGCCCGAGGATGCCGGAGGATGATTTTTAATTCTTTTCATTACTAAGTCGTATACAATTCTTTTCATTATAGTAGAGTGATCGCGAATGAGGACCCATTTTCAAACATCTGTACCCTCAAACTCGATATTATCGACTTAATTATTATCGACTCTACTAAACAGTTCTATCGACTCATGAGGCCGCTCTCAGAGCAGCTTAGCCGAACTACAAGGAAACAGACAAGATCTACACTTACAGTTAACAAGGGCTCCCCAGTAACATGGTGACTCAGTAGCTATGGGTAATAGACGACGAAGTAGGAAAAGAGTGAGAACATGCATGATGTCGGAGATGGAACCGGTCTTGGGTACTTGCCTATTCAATTTGTACAACAGGACAACATAGAATACCACCTTTTTTTCACCAGGATCCTGCCCATCGACATGCTGGTGATGACACACTCACAAGAAGCACTTCATTGACAAGGTCACAGGAAAGACCCTGTCTCTCTGGCTCGACGAGATTATGTTCCAGTGATATCTGCTAAATCTGAACCAAGGCATCATTGACTGTGAGTTACTTTCTTGGCCAACAAGGACATCGACTTTTACAGGTACGAATAAAAGGGTAAAACGTTCCGGTAGGTAGACTACCGGTAGTTAAAGAACCGGTAGGTCGTTACTACGTAATACGTACCTACCGGTACCTACCGGGTAGGTACGGTAGTACTATGTACGTAGTGATCGTTCACTTTCTTTGGAATACGGAAGAAGTCCGAACTACCGTACTGGGAGTAGTAGCGCTTCTCGAAGAATGACCAAAGACGGTGCTCTGGTAGATAATGTTTTCCTACTTACAGCTAACTAACGTAGTATGTCTATCCCCAAGTTCAAGTTCCAGCAGTTGGTGATTAACGGTTCAAGGCTACTGCTACTCCGATTATTTAGGACTGCGAACATAGTATGGTACTCATCGCGTCTTATCGACGATTGAACTTTACTTTTTAATTTCTCCTTTCCAATGCGATTTTGTACTACGACGAAAGTACCGGTACGTATAACGTTCGCATTCTGACCTCTTGAAGCAAAAAGAAAAACCATAGGAAAATGGCAATTCGCAGTATTTACTCCGCGATATTTAAGTACTACTAGACCACCACTAATACCTGGAAGTACGTTATTATTAAAGACAGTGAATGAGTGGTTCTCTAAATTCTTACGCCGTGCTACCGGTAGTACCGGTAGTAGAACACCATACACGATAGTTTCCTTCTTCAAGGAAAAAAGTGACACACTTGTGGGAAGCGGTGAACTTCATGTCGGCGATTTCTGTCTGTGTTGGTACTGTCATGTGTGTAGTTTCATGACGGCGATTAACTGTAAGTTCTTTCTCTCCACTGGAGGTCGTCTCTTCATGTTCCTTCCCACTCTACACTCTACATATTCTGGTGTGCGTATCGCGACTGCAGCGGCGACGGATCTGTGGTAAATGAAGCATCAGTAGCACCATGAACCATCATGACACGGAGACCACGGGACAAAGCAGTAACTCGATTGCAAGCAACAGCAATCACGAGACGGAACGCAGTGATCGATTTCAACTCATCCTTACCACCCCAATGGATCTGAACGAAATATATGATTCTACTATGATGGTTCCGCCCACACGAGCGTCTTACTCGAAGGGGAATGTTTCAATTACTAAAAAGAGCCGTGGGAACCGTTCCTCCAAGAGATCAAGCAGTCGAGCTGCCGCCAGAGAGTTTGCCAAACAGTATCTTGCGGCCAAGAGACTTTCTAGTACGACCAGCACCACTTCCTCCTCTGCGTTCTTGTCCACCGACAGCATAAGCGAAGATTTCCGAGAAGCTCCCGATTTTGGTTCAGAAGGACCTCCTTCCGCTTTTGCTTCCTCGTCCAAGGCATCATGGCCCGCCAGTTTTGAAGAAGACGAGTATACCTCGTCCTCCAAGTTATCGGTCTCGGAAATGAAGCAGATGGTTATGGACAGTCTTCCACCCGAAATCAAAGACCGAGTTCCAGCGTCTGCATGGAAACGCATCTTTTGTGACGACGATACGTTGATGTCCGATCAGTCTCCGATTGTTCGTCGCCTTAGAGGCGGGTCAAGAGACGATGTCGGCGATATCGTGAGTGTCATTTCCAACATTGTCAGCCGCCGATCTGGTGGAACCTGCGAGGTTTCAACTGTCAGCGGCTTGACCCGAGATGACATGAACTCGTCTCCAACCTTCCAGTCACCGCCCGAACGAAAGGAGGCGGCCGTTGAGAGCACACCCAGACCCAATGTTGTGTCTTCCGTCCCTGTTGGGTCGAGAGTGATCACGGACGATGTTCCTACGATAATTTCTACTACGTCGTCGCCAGCCAATGTAACCACATCCTCTTCTTGCCCTGGAAATGACAAGAGAAAGCCTCAGGTCTGCTTTGACATTGTCAAGATTCGTAGTTATGGATCTATTTTGACGATCAACCCTTCCGTCACATCCGGGCCAGCTGTTGGCTTGGGATGGGAATTTGACCCTGAGAAGGACGAAAAGTACGCGTTGGATGACTTTGAACGATCCAAAGCGCGGTCTGGCCCACGCCGAGTATCAAATCAACTTTTGATTGGTCGAGAGGCTCGCGAAAGCCTTCTTTTGAGTTTAGGTTACTCTCAAAAGGAGATTGCGGTTGCCATTCGCCAAACCATTCGCATCAAGAACCAGCGCAAGCAAACGGTCCAGAATCTCAACATGCTTCCCATGGAGGAGATTTTGGAGAAGGCCACTCGCCGAGTGAAGCGTGTTTTGGGTTTTTCGAACTGCCCTCGCAACAAGAGCAAGTATAGCCCCGAGTTTTTTCAACAACAACAGGCGGTTGTTGCTTCGGGTGCTGCGTAGACGTGTTTTCAATTTACATTCACAAGCCTTTTTATCGCTTTTTATCTCCATACCCATGGCTTCAATTTTCCGGCAATATGAAGGGATGTGTGGAGGGAATCAGAAGTTTTGTTTGAGAGGTTGTCTTTGCGATCCATATACTTTTATCAGTTTGTTACATTTTTCTTAGTTTTTTAATAATTAGTCTTAAAGTTTGGTTATTTATTTTGCAAGGAAGTCTGAAAGTGTGTCTTTCGAATCACTGGTCGTATTGGTTCATGGGAGGCCCTTGGAAAGATTTCTTCATTCATCAAGGATCTATTCACTTAATACTAATTCAAACAAGCTGAAAAAACATGAACTGAGGCTATTGCTGCGAGTGCCACGCACCATTCTACTCTAGTCCTCGTGCCAACATTGATTCTCATCGACAGCTCTCGGTGGTATTCTAAAGAGTCGCTTGACGCAGCAAAGAATCGGCGATGCCCAAGGATTTCACCCGCGAAATAGGTAGTTCCAGCATCTATGAACTGTAAGATACCGGTAGATGCTTACTGTGAACTGCTGGCACTGAAGCATTTAACTGTAAGCATTGCACATGTTGTTATCTTCTACGGGGGAGTACGACGTACGTCGTAGTACTTAACGGTACGTAGTACTCCGGAGTACGACTAATTCGATCTAGTTCCACAATAGACCAGATCAAAATCAAAAACTCGATCGGGTAAAGCGTCCAGCTGAGGGGGGTATGGGGGGGAATTTGTAACATTCCGATTTTTTAGCATGTTCAACTTACTTAGGAAGCACTTAGGAGTAACATGGCATCGCCAGCTACTGAAAAAAAGCATAGAAGGTTTTTTCATTCCTCGGACTTCATGTAGAGATATGTTTATGAATTGAACATTTATTCCATTGTACTCGTGTGTCGATTTCACGAAAGTGCAAAATGTCGTTCAACAGCGCGGCAATTTTTCAGTCACGAATTTAATTCGCCTGCCCTTCCTCATCTTGCTTCATCTCTTCATATCACGTTTATACCAATCCAAGAAAGAGGAAAACAATAATCTTTTAGTCATTTTTAACGTTTTTCAACCATTGAAATTTTTTGTTAGAATAAAATTAACAGCAGAAAAATCGTCTTCGCTCGCGGACGTTATATTTCTAAAGCAATTCATTTTTGTTCCGAACACGATCAGATCAAACTTGATCCGGATTAAAACCCAACTGGATTTACTTTTTTGACTCGTTTGACCGGGAATACATAATATGGCCTACGAAAACCAGGATTTACCACAGGTATGATGAGTACGCACTTGTGGGCGATAACACCAGTAGTTTCGGGTATTTACAGTTACATGATGACATTTACTACCGTAGAAAATATACTAATATTGATTGACAAAAATAAACCAACAAATGTTATCACTGTCCTACAAGTCTTCTCCATGAAGAAAGACATGGTCACGCTTTTTCATTTTCCTCAATCTCTTGATAAATGCTCGTACCTCTTCTGCCATGCCTTTAGTTTTACTTGGATTTAGTGGTTCACGTAAAAATAGCCCTTTCATAGTCCTGCATCGTGACAAGCAGACGTAAACCCAATTGTCTGTGTAGTCCCAAGCACTGACAACAAGATGATGAATTGACCGCCCTTGTAACTTGTGAACTGTTCTGGCATCCATATCCTCAACAGAAGCAAAGGATACTTCATCAACAATCACCAGATATGTATTTTTGAACTCTTCTAGTTCTTTAACCTTTCTTTTGAAAGCAAAAGCTCCAGCTGTTGTCTCCCCATTCAATGGAGACAGCAGCTGCACCCGTGAGTGCAGTGACCACAATCGTTCTTTTGTCAAATTTCACACCAATTGCTTTGCATAATTTTTGGGCATATTGACATGCGGTTTTAATGACATGGCTTTCATTGTATGGAAAGAATACTTGAATGCTTTCATGGAGTTGAGAACAAATCACAGATTTGATAAAGATGTGAATTGGGGTGCAATGTTAGGGAGATTCCGTGATGTTGGATTGAGTACTAAGGAAGTTGCCATAATCAATACACGAGTGGCTGCTAGCTTCGGTTTTACACCTCTAAATTCACATATTGCGCCATTTGCAACACAACCAGCAACATCTTCATTGTGATTAATGTACAAAGGGCGCCCATAGTACAATTTCAAAAGAGGGTCATGACGCTTGTTGCATTGGTCTTCCACATGAGCTTCCCCAACAGCAGCATATATGATATCCTGTGCTTTCCTCTTCATGTTGCAATATTCACGACGAGTGCCTCTTACATGAAATCTCAAATTACCTGCTTTAATACACAAAGTGTGCATCGGTGGCTGTATACCTGGATCAGTAGAGAGTGTGTTCTCCAAATGTTTTGCAAAAATAGCATCATTGATTGCCATTCTATCAACATTTGTTTTAGTTGCATACGATTAGTATACTGCATCAAAAGCAATATATCTTTCCCTTGGGCCACTTCGCGCACCAACCACTCGTGTATTGATTATGGCAACTTCCTTAGCACTCAATCCAACATCACAGAATCTCCCTAACATTCCACCCCAATTCACATCTTTATCAAATCTGTGATTTGTTCTCAACTCCATGAAAGCATTCAAGTATTCTTTCCATACAATTCTATGTTCACTTTAGTACAGAGGTCTCCCAGCCACAGGTGAAAGCTGAGCAAAATCTCCTGAAAAAACAATAGGGACTCCTCCAAATGGATCCCATGGATTATCGAAAATTTGCTGCATTTTCTCGTTCAACAGTTCCATATCCTCAACAGAAGCAAAGGATACTTCATCAACAATCACCAGATATGTATTTTTGAACTCTTCTAGTTCATCTTTTACCTTTCTTTTGAAAGCAAAAGCTCCAGCTGTTGTCTCCCCATTAATGGAGACAGCAGCTGCACCCGTGAGTGCAGTGACCACAATCGTTCTTTTTCACACCAATCGCTTTACATAATTTTTGGGCTGTTTGACATGCGGTTTTAATGACAAGGCTTTTCCCAGTCCCACCTGCACCGGAAAGAAACCCAATCAGTTGTTTATGGTCATTCACTTTTCCAATTTTCTCTTCAACCTCTTAAGACTGGAATGGAGATAATTGACTAACAGTACGTACGCGTCTGTTGTTCATTGGAAAAGCATCCTTTTTTTTCAATTGAAGCTGTAACACATGACACGAAGATGTTAATACTATTTTGAGTAAAATCAAGATTCCTGTCCACAAAAAGAGGGAACTTACGAAACGAGACATCGTTCAAATTTAAAAACTCTTTTACAGTTAACAGTAATGAATATTTGTGAGCTCATACAAACAGTTTTTTTTAACGGAATTTTAGTGGACTCCAAGAAGTACATACAATTTAGAATTCATGAGAACTGACTGTATGGCTTCGGGTCGATTTGCTTTTCTACTACTAGTACGTACTTTAGATAGGTTATTATGGGAATGGGAACAAATTGATCGTACGGGTTACGGTGCTACCGCATGAGTAGGTATTGACAGTTTACCGGTATTTACAATACAGGATATCAGATACTATCGTAAGGTACTATGGTACTTTGGGATACGATGGATATTATTTACTGTAGTATCAAATACTACGTACTACGTACCTACCGGTAAACACTTGTTATTTATCGTTTGGTGGCGCAATGTGAACCAGCAGCGTGCACTTTCCAACTTTCAGTAGCCATATCTTCTTAACTACTGGAGTGCCTCTAAAGTGCGATATATCGCGAGATTCCTCAAAGAGTTCTCTACTAAGCTGGCACCTCAGTCCTTAGACCGAGTTATTTGTTAAAAGTTGATGACGGGTTTTGTTAAAGAGGCAAAAGTGCACAGTGCACCCTTCAGGTGCACAAAATTTCGTTGTTATAAAAGACTACCCGGAACAACCCACGCCGGAACTCGACGGACCCCTCGGCAGAGGCTAAATTTGTTGTAATGCGCAGAGGCAATCACCGTCTCATGGATGCGTTCCCGCATCAATAATGACGTCATCGCATTTTTCTCGTAAGTCATCACTGCTACTCCGGAGTACTTGTGTGTATTTTAACTGTACGACTTCGTAAAGAGGTCTACTGATTTATTTTAGGTCTCCTCTCATCTTTACAGTTAGCTCCGTTTACTTCACCTCTCCAATGGATGTGAAACTCTTCCGCCATGTTGGGACGGTTGTTTCTATTGCTGTTCGCGTCAACCCTCACTCTTCCCGGGCATTCTTTCCGATGCGTGTCTGCGGGGTGGCACGAAAAACGCCAGGCAACTTCGACTATCGACACTGACAGGGTGTCGACGTCATCTCCAAGACGAGAAAGAAAGAACTCGCCGTTGAAGGCTTCGAGTGAAGGCGTCAAAGATTGTGTACCATCGGGTGACAGAAGGCTTGTACACACGTCACAGCTTAATCTTAATGAGCTACTTCAGGATGCCACCAATCAAAATGCGACCAAGGCATCTTTGGCCATTTTGTCGGCCCTGCAGGAGTTTCGAGCCCCGGCACAAGAACAGGAACATGTCCTGAACAGGTTATTGGAGGATGGACCTGATGCATCGCTTCCCTTTTGGGCTCGATTCCGACCGCTGGCCAAATTTTCTCGACGTGCACGAATGTACAGCTTGCGACGAGCACTGGACATTGTTTCACCTCCCGTTTCTAGCAATTCTTTGACAAACGAAAACGTGCTTGCCAGGAGACGAAGGGCATTGATTTCTTTGCTGCGCTCTTTGTCGACAGAGGAGTTGGAGGAGGGTGGTCGCCCAGCTATTGTGGTGTTAGAAAAGAAGGCCCGTCAAGCGTCCACAGATTCTGGAACGGATTTAATTTCTAGGAGGCCTCAGGACCTTGAGACACCTGATTACGAAGTTTTAGCTACTGGAGATGAGCTACTCGGTAAGAAAAAGGGCCTGAGTATTGAGATCCGACGATACAAGCCTTATTCAGTTTGTTCAGTGCCAATGAACAAGCCCCGACCAGATGATTCGACAAAGACTGATGCAAAGCTTCGCGCTCCAGAATTGAAAGGTGCAAGCTCCTTTGGTGCGCTAGCTGGATATCTTTTTGGGAAAAATCAGCAATCCACTGCCATGAAGATGACAACGCCGGTATTCACAACAGGTCTTCCCGAAGAAGTTGGCGAAGGTACTGAAAACTATGGCCGTGAAATGCAGTTCGTATTGCCCTCCGAATACTGGGGAGATGAAAATCTACAGAAAGCACCTGCACCACTAGACGGCAGCGGAGTCATTTTAAGAAATAACGAAAGCGAGGATCGGGCAGTTCTCATGTTCTCTGGGTATGCTTCTACCAAATCGTCCAGGGAGCGGCTTCATCAATTGCTTTCATCCCTCTCTGCCAAGGACAGTAAATGGAAAGTCATACCGAACACCGAACGCATAGCCCAATACAATGACCCATTCACTCCACCGTGGCGAAGACTGAACGAAGTGTCAGTACAAGTAGAGGCACGGTAAAGTCTAGCTAACGAGACCTTGTACGATATGAAGGGCGACAAGCCTTTGTCATAGTAGATATAGAAACAATACCATTCGAGCCTGGCGAATCTCTGGCTGGGAGACCAAACTCAAGAGTGAATCTTCAATCGACAAAGCTTTTCTCACGCGGTGTTCCAGCTCTCAAAATCTTCTTCTTTCGATGCTCTTCTCGTCATTGGCACATGAAAGAGTATTTTATCCAACAATATCATGGACACAGCTGAATAGATCGATCAAGCCAGGAAGGATGTTTAAGACAAGCTTGTCCGAAACACGGGTAACAGTGTGAGAACCAATGTTTCTGGTCACAGGTATTTTATTTTATTCTACCCTTGATTTATTTCCTATTTTATATCCGCTCCACACCAAATCTATGCTGATAAAGCAGAAGACGTCATCGGTTATTTTCGTTCAAAAGGCCAAAGATCGCGACAAGCGATTCAATGTCAGACGAGAACAACGCCTTATCCATATCATCTTGTACAGTGGAAACTCGGAATAAATTTCCAATCGTTCCAGATCATGTCTGAGAACTGAGAAGATATACGTTTCTATGGCATTCAGCCGGGCTCATGTGTTTGTTGTTTCTCCGAAAAGACTTGGTTGGTGAGAGCGACTTTCTTGCGTGTCGGTTTTTGGTGTTCCTCATGTCAGGAGCTCCGACTGCAGAATTTTTGGACGTGCTTGGAAAAGTGCTTGGGCGATTGGTAAATTTCTTCCCCAGTACCCATGGGTGCTGCATGGCTTCGGCAAGGGTCCATCGTTGTCGCGGGTCTGCCAACAGAAATCCTTGCAGCAAATCAATCGCCTCTACCGATATGGGAATCTCGAGGGCCTCTACCAATTTCTTAAGCCCGCCTTTGGAAATGTTGGCGAATCGTTTGTCTGACGGGTGTGCCCACTTAAATGGTGCCAGCCCCACAAGCATAACAAACAAGACAACTCCGACCGACCACAGATCCGTCGCGAAGGGGTCGACTTCGGTTTGCTGTGCAATGATTTCTGGCGCAGCATACATGAGTTTCCCACCCTGCCCCTGTGAGACCATCAATCTGCGTGACGTTCCAGCAGATACATCTGTGACTCCACCACCGTACTTGTCGGTGTAAGGGACTCTCAGTGCCATTCCAAAGTCCACGAGACACAACTTGTCATCTTTGTCTAGTATCAAATTTTCCAATGAGATATCTCGGTGACATACACCCTTCTTTTGAAGATGATCGACAGCCTGACCGAAACGAAATAGTCACATGAAGTTGTAAGCATCTATAGACAAATCATTGAAGATACATTTCCTCTCCCCAATTCAATGTTTGTACTCACCAAAAGAAGTTGTCGAAACCACATTCGGGCCAAGTTTTCGTCAAAGCCAATATTCCCCTTCCCGCCCACATCACCAGTGGATCGGTATCCCACATATCCCAATAGACGGCCGTACAAGTCGCCACCACCCAAGTATGGCATGACCGTGTACAAGCAATGATCGTCCTGCAAGATTTCCAGAGCTCCAATGACGTGGGGATGATAGCTCCCCACGAGCTGCAACGCCGCACATTCTTTGATTGGATCTTCCAAGTGCTTTCCTCGCAACTGGTGAATCCTTTTCCATTCGGAAAACTTGATCGCCACCAAGTAATCCGTGCTTTCCCATTGCAAGGAATTACTGGAGGCAGAGGCTCCCAACAGGTCGTCCTCGTAGTCCTGTCGACCTTCTGGTGTTTTACAATGATTTGTTTGGCTGTTTTCAATCCTCTTGAGGACAATACACAGCTTGACAGAGCCATAAATAGTCCTGGCTAACTTTTTGATAGGCAGATAGGCAGTAGCAGGTTGTTTCGAAACCGAACAACCATTACTGACACCATTGTTCGCATGCAATCCATTGTTCGTTCGCATCAGTACGTGATTCAAGTGGTGAATGCTTCCTGACCGATGATCCCGCGCGGCTACGTCGACAAACGTCGCTCTATAGACAGTCGGTGCCGGAAAATCCAGGGGCCTAGCAGCGGGTCCAGCCGCCGCGACGTCATCGTAGCGCAAAGTGGCATGTTCGTCGAATTGGTCGAGGTGCATCTGTTGTGGCGAGAATGGATTCCATTGCAGTCCGTTCATGGCAAATCTTGAGATATCCTTTGTTAAGAGGTGTTGTGTGACTTCTCGTTCCAATCAATGAGCAGAAAGTCTCTTAAAACATCAATCGTACAAACAACCGTCTCGTCAAAGGCCTTAGGCTATCTTGTCTCTATAAATGTTGGCGGTGCTCCTTATCAGATTATTGATATGGGTGCTCTCCTTTGTGTGGGGTTCCGGTTGGCTTAGGTTCTGATGGGTTTGTGATTTGGTTGGAGTTTTGTGTCGACCAAAGCAAGAGGAACACAGATCATAAGCGCTCGTGTCGGTCGATGTCGGCTCAGCTCTCGTTACCTTTCCTCCAGACGAGATTCACATACACACAAACAGAAGAAAGAGAAGCCATTTAGCGCTAAAGTGAGCTTCAAGTACTTTTCGATCCGAGCACGAATGAGATTTTTGAGATGTCCGCGACCATCATGCGCCTAAGTATTTTCAAGTGAATCCGAAATGGACGGTGCAATGTGAAAATGCGAGCGGAACACAATAGAGAAAGT
This sequence comes from Nitzschia inconspicua, assembly GCA_019154785.2. NCBI lineage: Eukaryota > Bacillariophyta > Bacillariophyceae > Bacillariales > Bacillariaceae > Nitzschia > Nitzschia inconspicua. Next base: position 1,258,867 of record JAGRRH010000013.1, on the reverse strand, counting down.
GGATCGTACGAGATTGGAAAATCGACGAAAATTGGAAGGCAAGTTGTGTCACGCGAGTCAGTTCGTCGTTCTCCACCAATTTTCTCAACACTTTTGTATCGTGTGGGTTCAGAATCTGGAGAGTGTGAGGTTTTTCCTATTATTATATTTTATTACAAATGGTGACTCTTGTTCGCTACGACAGCGGAATGAACGGACTTCTAGCTAGCTAGTCTACATAGCACGTACGATACCTTCACGTAGAACACACGCAGTGCGAAGAGGAAACTTGAACGTCAAGATCAAGAGTCCCATTTGCATCGTTCAACTTTTTGTTTCTTGTTTTGTCTTGCTTTGCATCGTCGATAGCAACCTCTCTCGATGATTTAAACACCAACGGACGTCCCCGTAAAAGAGAAAAGACCTTCAAGCTACGACAGTATGTACGTACCGTGGTACTACCGGTAGTAGACTCCACAGAGAGTACCGTTAGGTATTGCTTCGTACTACGTATAATATATATCATACGTATGATAGTAGATAGGCACTTACAGTTAATATTTTATTATATACAAGTCGTCGTATTATACTACTTAACTGGTCAGCATGATATTCCTCGTACATCGTCGATCTTACTGCTACTAGCTACCTACCGGTAGATAGACTTGACTGGTAAGAAAAGAACCAAGTTTTCACCACTTATTTTTGATTGGCTGTAGCAGAGGGCAACTTTTTCTATCCATTTCATCCTCTAAATTCAAAACTAATCAGAAGACAAAGAAACACAAAAATCCATTCTAGTAGTAGCTCTGAGCGAACACAAGTAATCGCATTCGCCACAGTGGTTTTAGTAATACGGTAGTGGTTCTGGAGGTGGCGGTACCGCTTCACCGTTGACTACCCATGGATGGGCCATAACTTCGGCCAATGTCAGTCGGTCTCGGGGATCCAATTGTAGCATACTCTGAAGCAAGTCACCGGCGTCGTCCGAAAGATGGATCCCCCAGCTACGTAATTGTCGTACCAGATTTCCTTTTACAATCAAATCGAATCGTTGATCTGTCCGGTTGGCTTGGTCGTAGGGTGGGAATCCAGTCAACATGATGTACAATATCACGCCTGCAGCCCACAAGTCAATGGCAAATCCGTCGAAAGGTGCTGTATTAGAAAATATCTCAGGGGACATGTAATTGTGTTTGCCACAGACACCTTGAGGTCTCATGAGCCTGCGCAAGCCGTTTCCTCTGGTTACATCCGTAATGTTACCAGCCCTGGAAGGATCATTGTAAGGTACCCTCAGACACATGCCCATGTCAATAATCAAACAATTTTCACGGTCCACAAGAACATTCTCGAGGGACAAATCGCGGTGACATACACCAACCGACTGCAAATGATGGAGTCCCTGCAATGTAAAAGAGATAGTAAATCAATTCAATGAGAGTGGTTTATGACACCGAGTTTTCATTTGCTGTTTTCGCTTGTTGCATTGCCATCTTATTCCACAACGCTGTCCACGTACCCACAATATTTGACGGAACCAATATCGCGCTACCGGTTCTGGCATTCCAACCTCTCCGCCACTTTCTTCGGCAAATTTGACCACTACTCCAAACAAATCTCCTCCACTACAGTAAGGCATGACCGTAAAGAGGAATTCCCCATCCTGCAATACTTCGATCGGTCCCAAGACGTGTGGGTTGCTATTTCCGACGAGTTGCATGGCAGCAATTTCCTTGACGGGGTCTTCCAACAATCGCCCCCGCATATGATGAACGCGGGCCCATTCAATCATTTTAATGGCGACAAAATCATTGGTGGTCTCCCAAACAATCGGCGCTTGGGGACTGCCAGGTTCGACTCCGGCGGCTCTAGCAGCATCGTCGGCAGCGACTCCATGATGTCGTTGCAGCACCACGCACGCCCAGACCGAGCCATAAATGGCATCTTGCAATCGTCGGCTGGGAGCGTACGCTACAAATTGAGACGAATAGTCGGGTCGACTGCTACTGCTGCCTGTCGAAGTTGTCGGATTGGATTTGGCTTTGGGAGGAATGGGTTGTGCTCCTCCCCGACTACTGCTGTTGGTGTTTCGCGGATCGAGTGTCATGGTTCGGGTTGCGGATGCTGGATCGGCACCCAAATCTTCTCGATGAATAACTCCGGACCATACTTTCCGACTTCCCGTGTTAGAATCGACCACCAACGCATTGACACGGACACCGCGTCCTACCAGTGGCGAGGGAAATTCCAAAGGACGACAGGGATCGCCATGAGATTCCACTTGTTCAAAAGTCAAGTGCGCGTGAGCTGCGGGTTCCATCATCTTCGAATGGAATCGCTGTGATATCACCCTCAATTAGGCTGTTGCAAATACCTGCGGTGCTAGTAGTCGATTGTCAAGTTTGCCAATTAGATCTTGGAAAATGTTAACCCAAACCAACCAATGCTTTGTTTGCAGGACAATACGTTAGAGATTCCGAGACTGTGGCTATCTGTATCCTGCATACATGGACGATTACGTCGCCACACCGATCTGTCTTTCCTTGTGGTTCCTCTTTGAGTGGGAGTGTTTATCACAGATGTGCTGCTTGTCCTTGCAGCTACTTTGTTCTTGTCGGCACACCTGTATGTTGGTGCTAACGTTCCGTGCTCAAAAATGTCGCTTTTTGTTTTGTCGCATGCGACGTGCTCTACGGTAGCTAGATACCGTAGTACTAGCTAGCTAGCTTGAATGTTTCAAATAAATCCTTCTTGTCAAAATGTTGGCTCGCTCAGAGGAGCCGAATCAGGATAAATTGGGAGGCGACCATGCAAAGTGAAGGATTAAGAAGAGACCATCATTTGATCACCTTTCCGTTGAAGGAGTTTTGTGAAAAGCAACCTCTGCATCACTCTTCCAGAATTTCGAATGATGAAAGGGAAGACCTGGAAATCTTCCGCAGAACTTAACTCATTCTTCTCCTCTACCATCATTCTTCCATCGTCAGCAAATGCCAGGTCTTCATGTTCTGTTTTACTTTTGCTTCATTTGCGATTCGTGAGAAGAAAGGAGACGAGGTGGATGTTTCCTACCAGCCAGCCAACGATCAACTTTTGCTTCTCAAGTACTACGAGTAGGAAGATTGCACTATTTCGGGATAGTTAACGGAAAGATCTTGCTCATCCGACCGTCGTATCTTTTCTTCTGGTATAGATGAGCCGTGGTAACGATCGTAGCAGTAATATACCTACCAGCACTAGTGTACTGGGCTACAAGGATTGAGTAGAAGGCTGCTATCCTCTGCTCGCTACGCATCCAGTAAACGTAAACAGCTTTTCCGCTAAATTGCTGTATTATCGATACGACTCGCTTATCATAGAGTCCTTTGCGATGCGTAAATCGCCTAGGTAATATGGTGATACACCGAGTCCTTTGGTGGATTTTTTCCGGAGGTAACCCAAAGGAAGTAGAACTTTATTTGAGAAATGCAGCCACGGCCGGAAGGGATAATGACATGGCATCCACTGATTACGCGCTGGTCTTGCAAATAGGTAGAGGCGTAAAAATTTGGATCTAAAGCTTGTTGTTGACGGATCTCATAGGTACTTTGAAACATGACTCCATCAACTGCCTTCGATTTCAAGATGACCAGCTCAAGAAGCGAAAGAGTCTCCATCTTCTCGTACTTATTCACACCAAGAAGGTCAGCATCTGCCAATTCCCCTCCTCTCAGGTAATGATATAATCCCACCGTCACGATGTCCCTTCAAGCTTTGAGAACTAATGCCGCAATCCTGGGATCATAATATGTGAAACATAAAATTGCACGAGTCTCAAGCTCCTCAATCTTCTTCAGTCGCTCACGCTCCCTCGCTTGCTTCAATTCAATTTCCTTGATTTGATTGTAATTTTTGGAATGTTGCCGACCATGAAAGTGCATCACACGTGTCTTTGAGTTCATCCAGCCAGTTCCGCAAAGTAGACAAGCGACAGTTCCATCCATCGCACTGTCGACGTATGGTACATATCGATTGTCTGCACCATTGCGATCTCGAAGATGAGCTATACGACGTAAACTGAACCTTCGCATGCGACGGGGTAAGGATGGAAAGATGGGTCTACGCCAGTGATGTCAACACTTTCAAAGTTACTGTAGTACTTTTTCCTAAGTTTTCGTGTGCTGTACTACCTACTAGCTACTCCTAGCTACCGTAGTCGTACAGGATCTATGTACTGTTTGAGGTTTTTACGGGAAGTGTTTACGCACGGTATGACGTATCATCGTATCATACCTCTGGCTAGGTAGGTACCGGTACTACCTCTTAGGGTACCGGTAGTCTACCGGTAGTACTACAGCGCATTACTACCGTACTCACGGTAGTATGGGCAGTGTATGATACCTAAGGTACTGGCAGTTTACCGGTACGATAGTAGGGTACCATAGTAGAGTTCCGTAGTCTGGTACGACTGTTACTGTGACCGTAGTATGGTAGACTCGCTTCCGTACGGTACGAGGGTAGGTACCTAATCATGCGTACGATTTACGTTTCCCGTCCGTGGTACTACTACGGTACGTACCGGTAGTAGCATTTTCAGTTTTTGCTATTACCTACTCCGAGTACTACCGTACGTAGTACGTACTACCGGTTGGTACCGACGTATCATACGTAGTAGTGTTCGATGAATTACATTCTTTTTCCTGTTTTGGGGCCCCACGATCCTCCCCCTCCATCGACGATCGTGGCTCCCCATGCGGAAGAAAAAACATTATAATAATATTAGTAGTATTATTTATTGTATTTCTTCTACATTATTTATATTATTCGTGGTAGTGTATTTCTCCGTTATTGAGAGTATCGAACTTACAGTTAATATTAATAACAGCGTCTTCATAATCCCTCGGTACGGTCTTCTTCTTTGCTGCTACAAACATATCACCATGGAAGTTGCTTCACCCCTTACGTTCAGCAGCGCTGGAGCAAAGCGTCATTATCCGGGATCTCCCGGTTTTGTTGATCCCAATATTTCTTATGCCATGATGGACGCTTCGGCTACAAACGTCGGTGATCCCGACAGCACCAACCAATTTATTCATCAACCTCGCGCCTTTAAACGAAGACGTTTCGCCACGATTGAAGACAGCGCCATGGAATCGGACAACACAGAAAACTCTCAAAATCATGCATTTCCTATGCATGCAATGGTAGCAAGAGGACCATTTTCTACTCCAGGTACGTTGCCGTTCTTTTCGACATGTAGCATCGCCCTTTTGCCAGGTTCTGCGGTTTCTTTTGGAATGTAGAGTGGCTGGCGACAGATTCTGTCCTTCGTTAAATAATCTGTCCAATCCTAGGTAATCGTTGGTGGCGAACGCTCTTTATCGCTACACACGCATAGGGAATTTGACACCCTCCAATTGCAACTTCTTGTTGTTGATGCTGGGTTTTGCAGCTTCTGCTCTTGCTTTATCGCTCACAGATGTGATGCTCTCTCTTCCTCTACCCTTCTGCAGCATGCAAGCGCAGCCGAACCGATGCCAACAACCAGTTGCATCTAGGAGAAGATCTCCGAAAGATTGTTGAAACCCAAGCGGCGGAAATCTCATCTCTCAAATCCGAAAAGGCAGGACTCGAGAACTCTTTCAATGCTCTAAAAGGGGAACACGATAAGGTGGTTTACGAAAACAGGACACTGAAAAGAGCGGTATTGATTCAGCAGGAGCGTCAAAACCACGCCTGCTCAGAATTGAATGCTGCTCAACAATACAAGGCCGAAGCAGAGGATAAGATCAAGAAGCTGGAACAGCTGGTGTTATCTCTTCGGTATCACCTACAGGCCCATCAAAACAACACTCCCAGCAATGACTTCATGGGATTTCCTCCACGTCCTCCTGACGTGTATTAATTATTCATTGATACGACGACCTGCAAGTTCCTCGAAAATGATAATCCACGCAAAAACACTATCAAGATTATAGAGTTTCAAGAATAAAGTTTTGTCCGTCACGATCAGTAAAGATATTCTGGGGGGAGACTCAAGTTGATCCTTTGGAGATGATTATGAACAATAACAACTTATTAGAAACGGTTCGCCGGACCAACCAGGAATGCCAGGGAATCTGTACACGGAAACAGCAACAGTTACGTTGCCCGAAATGACAAGCGCTTGCTTGGAAATGATCAACTACTCTAGGTATAGACATTATTTCACATATGAAGAACACTTTATATCTGAACATGCGTTGGTAGCTTGTACTTCGATGCACAATGGCTGTAGCAAGTGCTAAAGATGACGCATTGCTCGGATATTCGCGGACTACGATTGCTGGAAACTGCTCTGTGTGACTTTCAAATCACTACTAATAGTTTAAGCTCGATCCCCAAATGTGCTTGCTAAGCGAGGGGCGCTGTTCGACAGATAGGTCCTAAAGATAATCCTAAAAGACGTTCAGCAAGGAGAACGTCCGCCTAATCCGATTCGTCCTCGCTCTCCGAATCCGAATCCGCTTCTTGGAGCCAAACGATAACGGGCTCTGCTTCTCCACGAAGTGCAGCACGAGTGTCCTCATCGACAGCGTCCAAGGTGTAGTCGGAACGACCATCGTCGGCCCATTCAAGAATGGTCGCTTCATCGAGAACATCCTCATCGTAGAACTGCTTGAGCATGACTGGGAAGTTCTTGGGCTTGTCCTTGGAGATGAACTCGAGCGAAGAAATCATGTGACGTTCAATAATTTTGTTGCCGTTGGCAATTTTCCCAACAGCAGGAGCGTACTTTTCAATTTCCTTGTTCTTGAAGAACTGAGGAGTGATGGCGGCACGAATCAAAATGTGAATCTTGTCGTGGGCCTTAAGGGCCGATGCCATCTGCTGATTGGTAACCATCTCGACGATCTCCTTGGCAGATGCTTCGGGATTTTCTTCCAAGAACTTGCGGGTTCCTTCGATGGCGAGTTCTGATAGAGAAATTTATGATTAAACGGACTGTGTCAGAAGAAGATTACCCGAAGGATCGTTGACAAATGCTGCGGCACCAACGATTACTTACCCATGGCACCTTCGTCATCTACCCCGGCCTCGGATGCGACATCGTCGTCGTCATCATCGTCAGACACAATACCGAGGTCGTCCTCTTTCTTTCCAAACATTGCCTCCTTGAGGTAGTCCTTTTCACCATTGGAGTCGTCCTCGTCCGACTTCTTGTCTTTCTTGGATTTCTTCTCCTTTTTGGATTTCTTTTCTTTCTTCTTTTTCTTGTCGTCGTCACTATCATCCTTGCCCTTCTTTTTTTCCTTCTTATCCTTTTTTCCTGACTTTTTATCCTTCTTATTCTGAGCAAGAATGTAGTTGCAAAGCTTGTGGTTCATGTCGACCATTTCTTTGGCTCCGCAAGCTGCACACTTGTGCCAGATAAGGTCGCTCTTGATTTTGTAATCCGTTTCAGGCTGCAGTAGAAAATGAAAATGATGGTTGTGAGAAAAGTAATAATGATGATTCGGGCAACGTGTCCCAAACGCAAGATGATTCACTTGGGGCAGTTTCACTTACAAGGCGACAGTTGGGACACAGCACAAAGCCTTCAATGTAACGATGAATCAACTTTTGGAGGGTATCGTCCGTGTGAGCACCATTAACAATGGCGCGGTCAGTATCTTCATTGTAGGTCGTTTGTGCGCCCAACTCGCAACCAAAGAACTTGTTGACCTCACCGGGAGCACGATGCAAGCTCAAGGCCACATCCGAAATATTAGGAATGTTGGTTTTGATACCATTACCCGAACCTTCTACTTTGCCATAGACGGCAGGCATTTTGTAACGATACTCTGGATCGTCGACTGGCGTCGTACCAGCAATGTTGATGACGGTTCCTCCGCGAATCGGCATGGTGAATGGTTTTGTTTCTTCGTTAAGAGTTTAAAATTCGGATTTGTAAAGGTTATATAAAAACGGTAGGCTTTTTCCTGGCGACAGGACGTTTGGTATGGTGTTTATTCCTTGTGGACGAGATGGTCGTGCTGTTTCCCGACACGGTTGCGTCGGTAGAGATTGATTGATTGCTGTAAGGAGACAGGATTATGGTGGATGTTTGGCAGCAAACACGAGTGGTCGTGATTGCAGCAACTTTGGATGGTTCTTGTTGTAAGGAAAGACTCTTATGTTTGTAACTACTACTAGACCGCCGATAGTTCAATGTGAGGGTCTTTGGCATTGATCGTGTAATGTTGACTTGTGTCTGTGTCTTTGCAAACAGGTTCCTTTGCTGCTACGATCGACGAGACGAAACTGAAAGACTTCAATTGTTTTTTTGTGAGACGACCTGGTAGTAGTAGAGAGATGGCGCATGATGTATCATACTACGGTATGTCTTTGGTGGTGGTGCTCTACTTCGTTTCGGCGGTGCAAGTTCAGAGTTCGAGTGCGAAACGATCGCGAGATGCAAAATGGGAACGTAGTACTCTGGTACCTCGGTACGACAACCGTACCAGGTACATTAGCCTACTACCGGTCGCACGTATCGGTACGTACATAGAAGAAAAAAGGTGTCGAAAGGGAGAGAGGCAAAGAAGTATTTAATAGACCATTAACTGTAGATAAAACAGTACGCCTACCGTACCCTCTCTACTACCGTAGTTAGCTACTAGACTCAGTCAGAAATGCTCCAGATGGAACACGGCTGGGCCGTGCATTTACTGTCATGCAGGCCTTACCTATCTACTGTTAATAACGTGCGAACGTACTAACTGTAAGTCGTATCATACATAGAGAATTGAAAGTCGTACGAAAGGGGGTGACAAACGAGGAAAGCACTCCCCGTTTACGGCTTCTTCCAATCATCATCTGATGAAGTATGATTGTGTCCTCAACACCATCCATTCGGATGTTGATTGCGTCGTAATCATTGATCATGGCATGACACAAGAGAAGACCACCCTAATCGCGAAGATCAGATGAATCGCAAAAGACCTACCATGATGAGGTCAGCAGCCTGCCTTTGTGTGGCCGCCGTTCAGCTTTTTTTATTCAACGCATCCTCCCTCCTGATTTGCACCCATACACCGGCCATGCCATCAAGTAAGCGAAATACTCTACTAACATTTCACGACAAGATAAAAGCCAGAGCAATCCCCAGGACTAGCCATCGTCAAAGAACTTCTTCGTCAACCTTTTTGATGACGCAACAAGACGACAATTCTTTCCTGACACATCTCTTGGAAAAATATAGTTATGACAGTAGGATTGTACGGCTGTCAAGAGCGGATCTTCCGGTTCTGGTTGAAGTCCAAGACGAAGGCATGACCAAAGTTTGTCAAATCGTGGAAATCATTGAAAGGGATGATAGCAGCAACTGCTCGTCGGGTCCGCCCAAGTTCCGCATACAATTCACGGACAATAAAAGTGACAACAGTGGCAAAACTGTCGATGTTGGACAGATTACCACTCTGTGGCAACATGATGATGGATCAATGATCAAATCATGGAATCGCAGCCTATGTGATTCATCGACATCGATATCAGAAAAGTTGCTTTTGAATGCACCAAAAGTGCATGAGTTGTTGGAACGGCTGTACAAATCACGGGTCGGTCAAGGCCGATCCAGCAATTCTGCACCGCTGTCGAAGAAGCAAATTAACAAAATGTCATCTCAAGCCCCTTCTGACATGGATCCACAGCTGGTAGCACAAATATTACGTCAAATTCTAAAGACGGGACCCAACTTTGCTCGTTTGATCGATTCCTCTTGCGTTTTGCAGGGCAAAGCGACATCTTCCTCCTTATCATCATCGATGCAGCAACGATTTTTATTAGCACACCTCCTAGGCGATACCCTCTTCAATGGAGGACGTTTCAAGCGATGGCCGTGTTTGTGGTTGCCTGGGACGACTGAACATGTAACTCTCGTCAACGGTGGTTGGTTGGTTTTGGACCAATGTGTTCGTGCTTCTTTGGAAGGGCAAATGTTTGCCGAGCAACAGCAGCAACAAAATTTATTGGACCAAGACAACGAAATGATACAGAATGGACCTACAGAGACATTATTTGTTCGCACAAAAATCAATCAAGAGACGGAGCAGCGGATAATCCATCGACTCGAGTGTCTGGCTATGGGAGAAGAAACGGCTGGGAATGACAAAAAACTAGAGGTCGACGTACACGCTACACTACGCGCGATGGACTTGCCGTTGACGTCAGATGGGGCTCGTACCGCACTGTTGCAGATGGGTCGGTGGTCAACTGAAAACTCCTCCAAGAGGATATCGCCATGGTCTCGGTCTATCATGCAAGCAGCCGACTGGTACAAGGATTTCAGTCGACAAAGAAGAAGTGACCTCTTTGAAGATTCAAAAAAGAAACGACAGCAACGAAATGGCAAGATTGTTGGTGAGGAGTTGGAGGGCCGGGTGGATTTGTCTAGCTTGCCATGTCTTTGCGTGGACGCTGCGAAAGCTTCGTTTCGAGATGATGCCATTGGTGTTCGCCCACGAGCGTCGACTGGACGAAAAGTGAATCCAGAGGCTTCCAAGTGGGAGATTTTGCTGCATATTGCAGATGTTTCGGATATTTATGTTACCTCAGGCAATCAAGAGCTGGGTGACCCGAACGGATTCTTGGCACAATTAAGAAGTGCAGCTGCCAGTCGGGGGTCTAGTCGCTATGATTTGCCACGAGGTCCCCTCCATATGCTGCCAACTGATGTCCTTGAGTCGATGTCTTTGGAGACATTCAAGCCTGACTGGACCAGTGGAGAGCCACTGGAGAAGCAACTTCAACATTCTTCCGCTCCCACAGTCAATCGCTGTGTTACTGTCTGGGTATACATCGATGAACGATCTGGAAGAATTTTGGATGCTGGGTTAGAACGCACACTCATCTCTCGCCCTGTGGCGCTCTCTTTTCAAACTGCCACTGCCTTATTGGAGGGCCAATCGCCAATATCAACGAGAGGTAGCAGAAATTCCGAAGGAATTGGCAAAGAAGATCCGATGTTGTCGAAAATTAAAAATGTTTTGAAACTGGTGGAGCGATACACTGCATTATGGAGTGAACAGCGACAGTCAAACTCCAAATCAGCCCAGGACAGAGAAGAACGATTGGCTTCCTATGAAGAAATGAGTCGGCAAGTTTATGGAAGTCATACAAATAGGCGCGACGATGGACGAGAAGGTTTTCAGCGATCGCCAGCACATCGTTTGGTGGATTCGTCCATGAATTTGTACAGTGATGTCTTGAACAATCTAGTTCAGAAGGCTGGAGGGACTTTGCCCCGAGTGATTGGGGCTTCTGATGGTCGTGCTGGTACTGGGCCGTTACGACGGTACATTGATGGGATTATACAGATGCAGGCACTCTCTATTTTGTGCAGTTATGGTGGAAAACCATTGTCTCGGCAAGAGTGCGCTGAGGTTGGAAGACAGTCAACCGATACCTTGAATCGCGTCGCAAATTCTGATGCTTCGAGACAAGGAAGGAATTCGAAATCGATCTTTTCCAACAAGGTCATATCAAGAAGGCAGCAACAAGCGGCGGTCCGCATTCTGAAACTTCAAGTAAAAAATCTAAAGGAGAGCCGTCCTCTCTTTGCTGCAATGAGTACCGGAAAAGGATCAGAAGTGCTGTTGATGGATGTTGGTGCTGTAGCCCGTTGCCGAGGCATTCAAGGAACGTTACGTCCAGGGACGAAAGTTCAAGTTTGGATCGAGAGTATCGATGAGCAGAGTGGAACAATTTTGTCAGTTTTGGATCAATAAAACGTAACTGTAAATATAGAAGTTAAGACAAGTACCTAGAGTTGGAAACAGTCAACACTGTTGTTTTGACAATTTTGGAATAATAATAAAGTGCTAAGATGGAAGCTACTACCGTAGTTGAAAAATTACTGTAATGTTAACTACCGTAAGTCGCACTCCTGGTATGGCAGCCATAGTAGATGGTATCATAGATTGAGGGGATTTCTGAAAAAAGAGAGCAGCTCCTTTTGGGGGGAGGCACGTGACCCTGTTTTGATGTTCCCCGCTCTGCTCACCCTGACTGACCTCACCGTCCCTCTTGTGTTGGTCATACGATCGATCGATCTCATCGAAATTCCACTGCCAACATCCCAGAATTTTGCAACTACAAAGTTGCTTCTCTGATTGCTAAGAGTCGTTGCTACGTGTGTGTCTCAAAAGGAAAGGTTTCTTACTGTAGAAAGGTCGATTTAGCTTTGAACAATGTCGGAGTACGGGACTGAGCTGCTCAAACGCCAGCTAAATGGTACGTCACACAACGATTGACAGTTGGCACCATGGTGGATGTGGTGATGTGTTTGACTTTTTGGTCGTGTTGCTTCGTGGAAAGGATTGGCTTGACGCAATTGAAAAATGAAAGATATGGAAAGAGGTACTCAAACGTGCTATTGTTAACAACCAAGACCACAAAGGAAATGATGAATGTCAAATGACTTGTCATTTCAGCTTGTGACTGACTCACTGTTTTGTTTTTTTGCTTCTGGGCTACAATGATGACGCTTCTTTGGTCGGCAGATCTGGCAAAAAATCCCATTGATTTGGTATCCGTGGGACTAGTTGATGAAAGCAATGTTTACGAATGGGAAATATTGATCATGGGACCTGACGGGACTTTGTACGAAGGAGGGTTTTTCAAAGCTCGGCTTGTCTTTCCTCCGGATTTTCCCAATATGCCACGTAAGTTATTGAGACATGTTGGTTTCTGAAATGAAAGTTTGTTCTTGCCGACAGTATTCTAATGTATTTTTTGATGATCGTTTTGTCTTGACAGCGACAATGACGTTCACGTCCGAAATGTGGCACCCCAACGTGTACGAAGATGGAAAAGTTTGCATCTCCATTCTCCATCCACCTGGTGAAGACGAATTCAATGCGCAAGAGTCGGCCGATGAACGATGGAGACCTATTCTTGGAGTAGAGCAAATCTTGGTGTCGGTCATTTCGATGCTCTCAGATCCAAATGATGAGAGTCCCGCAAACTTGGATGCTGCCGTCATGTGGCGCAACGACCGAGCGGCTTTCAAAAAGAAAGTTCGACAAGTGGTACGAAAAAGCCAAGAAGAGTGCTGAGAAGGACGTGTAGCACGATTATGCATGGCCGAAAATCGTCAGAGTAGCACGAGGAACCCGTCGTGATTGAGAATGCACAAAAATTAGTGCTAGAGAGAAAATCGCGGTTTGGTCTTGTGAGGCTTCGGTGAAAGAAAAGTAACGTAAGTGTAACTATGATAGTGGAGTCTAGACAAATTCTTGGACTAAAATTAGAGGTTCTACCACTGCAACGTGGAAGAAAATAGCAGAAAGGGCTTGACGCAGACTCCTTTCTCGCGAAGACAGGGGGAACAGAGACTTCCTTTACAGTTCTTCGGTAGCTTCTGAACTGTAGCAACCAAGTACCTAGGACGGGTTGTACGTGTTTTAAAAAAAACTTCCATACGAAGATGACCCGGTAACATTTCCGATGTACCATCCCCATGCATTTGACATTCGGCTTGAGTTATAATGCTATTTCAAACGTAGAGGTGTCAGTGCCCACCACAACTCTTATCGGGAAGCATGCAGAGGTATATTTCCTCCTCACCGTTAGCGCCCCTTTCAACTAAAGTAGAGAAACATAATTCTCACAGAAGGGCGCCGGGTATGCATCAGGTCATACATAAGACAGAAGTAGCTTGTCCAACGCTAGGATGAACTCTTTCCGTTGTACTGATATGGCATGCACTGATTATTAGTTCCCCAGGCTCTGACAAGAAGCAACCCCCCCCCCCCTCACGACGTCAATCTGATCCACTTCAGGGGAATACTGTTTTTGAAAGGTAGTTTGGCTATAAAATACTTGTTACGTTGAACTTAGAGTACTTTCCTGAGAGCGTTCGCTTTCTTCTACTTTACGGTAGGCTAGTTTTCCTATGGGCCTTGATTGCTTGGACATTCCACCCACAACAACCGGTCGAAGAATCTCAAGGTTCTACAGCCCTTCCACCCTCCTTCCATCTTTGCCACGTTGAACTTATTAGAACCTATCCCAACGTTCAAAAAAATCTAAAGCTTTTTGATTTCCTTTTCAATGTAGCCCTTTTTGATGGCATCGCTTAGGACATTGAATTGGTCGACACTCAAGGAGATCCCCTTTTTCCCTGGCAGAGTCTTTCCGTCCTTTTCGTAGACCTGAGTTTCAAGAAAAGAGTGAGAACGTGTACCAAAGCAAATTCATTACGTTCCTTCACTACAGAATCCTCACCTCGCGAATATCAATCAACACAGTTGCCTTGAACTTTCGAATAGTGCATCGACGTTTGGAGGACAACTCAATGAAGGAATCCCCTTCGTCGTTTTTCATTACTGGACTCTCGCCGTCATCTTCCTTCTCCTCTCCTTCGTTGTCATCATCGTCGTCATCCTCGACCTTCCCCTTGGTTTCCTCTCCCTCATTGCCGTCGTAATCCAAACCAAAATCTTCCGGTTCTTGCTTGACTTTACGTTTCTTGGATTGTTGCATCGACATGGTTGCTCGTTCTCGGACTAGAGCTGTTTTCCCAGATTTGAAATATGTTACTTTCGTGGCAGTGGTGTGCGGGGGGGGGGGGGGGCTGGTACTTCTTTGGCCTGCAACAACAGCATCAACGATGTAGTTTTCGGTGAGCCGAGGGACAACAACAACGACAACTGCCCGGCACCGCGTCCTCAGGCCTTCACTGAGGATTCGGAGTGAGTTGAGAATCTTTCTTGCTGCATTAAGGTTAAAGTACAAACATCAAGCCATTGGGCGTACCTACCGGTAGTTGGTACCGGTAGTCACAGTCAGTCTACCCGTAGTAGTAGTAGAAGTAATATACGGTACGACGTATTGTACTTGTAGTACAGTACCATCCATTGAAAGTGTTCACAACATCATCTTCAATTTCTACTTCACAAACCTAAACTACTACGGAGAAAAGCTTTGTGCTCGACGACGATCGTGTTAGAAAGATGATGCAACAGACAAATAGAAATCGATCCTGATTCTTAGGTTGATAATGTTGTAGTAGATGATGTATTGCGTTTCTGGGATGAGAAGCGGCCAGAACATGATGGTTTTAGGGATGTTAGTCCCATGAAAAATTTGAACAGCTAGCTTTCATCTGACAATGTACTTTCAGTGTTTCTAGCGCCCATGGTGGACCTATATCTTAGCTTACAGTGAGTGGATTGCCCGTGTAGCCATCTCTGGCCGACATTTCTCGAATTGCCAAAGGCACACATTCGGGTACCGGTGACGGCGGCGCTATCCTTCCCCGTCGAGCACTGACATGTAAGTCTAAAAATTCTACCAGCTTATCCACAAAGGCACCTGTGGGCCTCAATAAGGCTTCAATGTTGTTGTGCCCAGCTCCTTCCACCCAAAACGGTTTTGCCCGCCACTGTTGAGGCAACGCCATGAACAAGTCTTCGCCGTGCCAAAAAGGAACTACTTCATCTTGAGTACCATGAACGATAAAGACTGGACACTTGATGTGTGGAGCGTAATCAATATTTGGAAACTGTGAAAAAGTGAGAAGGTTAGTCAACCTTCGGAGAAAATGATATTGAATGAAAACAACCTTCTTACCTTGTCTCCCATCATGGTAAATCGAAAGTCAAAGGCTACCCGATATGCACTCAGAAGCGGGCTCTGCAGTATCACCCCTCCAACACTGTGGCCTTCTTTTGCTGTCTTGGATGCTAGGTAGCAGGAAGGACCAGATCCCAGTGACCGTCCATACAAAACAATTTGTTCAGGTTGTAACCTTCGGACTTCCAGCAAGTATTGATAGGCAGCTTCAATGTCTGCGTAACAAGAATCCTCACAGGGCGATCCGTTAGACTTGCCGTATCCAGTGTAATCATAGGCCATGATATTGACGCGTAACACCCGTGCCAGATCGTTGAACCAATCGTAGATCATTCCCAAATCCTCCGCATTTCCATGAGAGAACAAAATGGTGACTTGGGCATTGGGCCGTTCGATAAAAAATGCCGGTATACGAGATCCTTGTGTTGTGTTGAGCCAAAAGTGTCGTGATGGGTGTAAATACGTCGGCGGTGGTGGCTGAAACAGTAATGAACTGATAGCATCTCCCATGGCGAAAATTTGTAGGTGAGCGTGTGAATTGATGTGTCTGTTTTGTACAAACGGAACGTCTCGTCGTTCCACTTTCTGAATTACAGTTTCCTTTTGAGACGCTTTTGGTCTACTGCTGCGGCTCTCGCTCTGATGACACTGACACGATCCGCTGGATCGAGTTGAAGCTGCCAAGCACCCTCTTCGAATGAAGCTGGTGGAATGTGGACTTGTTCGATGAGCCCTTTTTGGATGCCTTTTCGGTGGCTTCGGCCCTATGTTTGTGTCATTCATACGAGGAGGCTCTGCTTGGGGGCGATCAAAGGTGAGAGCCGGCGCACTCAACGGACTAGCAATTGATGAAGTCGAACTGGTCCATCTCGTACTCCGAACTACGGTAGGAACCCTACAGGTGGTACGGTAGTACTACCCATTGCAACGTACCGTAATCGATCATTGCAGTAGTAAGATTTTCAAGGCAGCTCTGACATGTTTTAGGCCTAGCTAGCTAGGAAGGATACTAGTACTTTAGATCTCTGGCGTGATTACAATTCTGAAACTCGTTTCTAGTAGCTTGATATCTGATACCATCTACTTACGCAATCCAACTATAGGCTATTCCTGGACATTCTCGACTGCTTCTTTGATCAAGTGAGGCTTGGCCAAAAGAAGCTGATACGTCGTATTGACAGCCACGCGCCCTCCCAAGGACGCCGCCAAGAGAAAGGGATACAGCTTCGTGCGATTATCGAGAATTCCCAAAATTTCTGTGTTAGCGTTGGCAATCTCACCCAGACCCTCTTCCCACACCATTCGCTCTCGAATGGCGATCTGAATCGGCAAATCGTCGTCTGAGTTGCGTTTTTCGACCGCTTCCGGATACGCTTGCAACAGCTCTCGAATCAATTCAACATCTTTGACGCGAAATGGCCTTCGCTGCACGATCAAGTGTAATGGATAGTTCCCATCTGCGTCGGCATGGCGGGCCCAATCCGGATTGATCTTGATGGCAGTCTTGATCATGTTCAGCGGCCCTTTGAGGTCCAACAGTCCATGCAAAACGTAATTGTACAATGCACTGTCCTGAGTATCGTCATTGTTATCTAGCAATTCTTTCGGACAAGCTGAAGACAGCTTGAAGCTTTGCATGGCCAAGAACGTGCATTTCTTCCAGAATCGATCGAAATGTTGTTCTTCGACCGTATCTCCCTTCAAGATACGAGCAATTTGCATGTGCCCTGGAGGAGAGAAGAGGATAAAGGTTTTGTGAGGGAAGTTGGCACGACCAAACAGATATTTCATTCCCAAAATCAGATTTTCTCACCCGGGATTGTCTGTAGGTGCGAACTCCATACCGCATTCAATGCCGTATTGTGCTGATCAAAGGTTTTGGCCAGCAACACTGGTGGATACTTTTTCACGATAGCCTGTAGGACGGGTAATTCGGCATTGTTCCCGCAAGCTGAATGAAGTGCCGTCGAACCCATGATTCGATTACGTATCAAAAGATCTTTGGGTTGCATCCGTTCCAATAGAATTTCGACTTTACGTCGCGATCGTTGTGAACTCCAACACAACAGATGCAGGGGAGTAGCTCCAAACCGATTTTCTTGAATCGTCACGGCTTCGGGCCATGTATCCACTACCAGTTCGATCAAACTATCCGGTGACGAGGATATGAAACATATGGCATGCAGTGTCGTGGAACCATCGGAAGGATTAATTTTACCTCGAATTTCTTCGGGATTCGATTGAAAGAATGTTGTTACTGTATCCCACTCTCCAGCCTCGATCAAAGCTTCGATCGACTGTTGCTCCTCCTGCGTCGTAGTCATTCTGAGGCACGAAACGGTAAGTGAGCAAGCAGAGGCGAAAATGTTGCAGCTTCAAGAGACGGGATGCACGAGGAAAACCGACCGAAGTTGCTCATGATTTTGGAGGTACGTGCTGCAGCACTTCGTATCATACAACAAATAGAATTTCCACCGGCACGACTGGAATGGAATGACCCTGATTAACCGATACTACGGTAGTGTATTTTTTTTTTTTTCTCTTTCCTCTACTCTACCAGGTAGTCGTAGCTACTAGTAGCTACAGTTGTAATGATATCACAGCTTTTAGGAAGTCGTCGCATCGGTTTTACTAATGAAATACTATAGTACTTACTAGTCTACGTACATACTACGTAGCTTGCATTTCCACCGATCAGTCTGTTGTCATGGGAGTCATACCTGATGCTTCTTGCTGCAGTTTCTTCGACACACTTTCCGGAACTTCTTTCGGATAGAATTCCTGTACGACGGTCATCGTTCTCGACTTGGTATCGGGTCCAAACAATCGCATTATATCATCAGTCAGTGGCACTATTCGTTCGGCGAGCATCCGTTGCACGTAGACTCCCTTTTGGGGCGTAAACATTTTCAGGGTGAGTTCCGATCTTGGTGAGGGATCTTGGGTCGTTTCCAATCCATCAAATTCCACAATAGAGGCCAACGTTTCGATCAAATCATCGCTATACTGGGTTATGGCCTTTTTGAATGGCCGGTCCACGTAGAATCTCAAGTCATCCAGACAATCTTTGACCTGAAGGCCCTTGAGCATGAACACATTGGCATTGGCGCCTCCACCAATCTTTTTGCTTTGCGCGACAATCACTTTGCAGCCCAAGCGAGCTTCCAAATAGGAACTCTTTAATTTTTCAACATCTTCCTTGTTTTGTTGGAGCTTGTCCGAGACGGACATGGCCCAGTACTGGAGCCGTAGCAAGTTAACCAAACACAGATCCAACTGCCGTCGATCCTTGTCTTGCTCAAAAAAGGGCAAGGCAGCATTCGCAGCGTTTGGTCGCCCGAGCCGTTCTAAGTCCACGAAGAACAAGGATGCTATTTGGGGTATGGAAGTAAGCAGTGGTCGACGCTGTATCGATACTGGATCGTTTGGTTGGAAAGCAAGTACAAATCCCAGCGGTTGTAATTGTGTGATAATGCATAATACGACGAATGGAAGGAGAATCCGCAGCCATCGGCATTCAACTTTGTCGGCTGTTTTCGTCATTCTCCATATTATTTTCGTAAGACACCAATAGTAGTCCCTGGTATGCTATTTGTGTTTGGGAAGTTGCGAATCGCTCTTTCTTTCCCCAGATATGGTGCTCTGAGTTGTGAGCCTGGGAGCATTTGTACCTTTAGCGTCGTCTACTGCTCCATGATGGATTGGAGTCGTTGAAAGTTGATACATAGATTTCGACGGCATGCCAGATCGAATAACGGAATTCAAACTATAAATTATTATATTACAATAATGGTGGAGTTATTATTATTTTTTCTCGGTGTTGAATTTTCGGTCACGAATACTACTCCGAGTATGATACACCGTAGTCGAAGTGCCGCTCGATGATTCTTCGACTGAAACTCGACCGGCATCTTTGGTCGCGCAATTCAGCAAGTAGTTCATTTACTTACAGTTAATGTAAACCAACGCCTTTCATCTGCCTCTTGGATTCTATGGGCCGTATCGTAAAAGATGTGCATGTGACCAAAGAAAAGCTCGTGCCAAGTCGTATTCATAGCTCAACGAAACAGGCATTTTCCATTTTCCCATTTCTGAATGAAATGCAGAATAAGATGTTCCCAAAAGCTGAAGCTGCTGCTAGATTATCATAATTACCATACCAGTGCCCATCACTTCTCAGGTGGAACATAACACTATTTTGATTCGAGGATATTGCGATTGATCAACTTACCCATCCACTTGAGTCACAGACACAACCCAAGGATCCGTCGTTCGCTTCTTTGATGGCGGAGGCTTTTCCATGGTAGTCATGAGTGTAAAAGGTTTCGTCGTCCTACCAGCTCTATTAGCGCTCTTCCATTCATCCATCGTACTGGCTACAGAGACCAGACCGGGAGCCGTCATCAAGACATCTCTTACCGACTCCAATCCTCTGAGCGGAAATTCTTCTAGCTTAATAAATCCGAGGCCTAGAATTGTCGGCGGAACGACAGCGCAGGAAGGCCGATACCCGTATTTTGTATCACTTTTGAACCAACATGGACAGCGAGCATGTGGTGGAGTGCTTGTAGCCCCGGATGTGGTCATGACGGCAGCACATTGTTCCAGCCTTGAATTTGCTCAAATCGGTCGATGGAGTTTGAAAGAAGAGCTTGACAAATACGAAGAATTTCAAGTGGAAACAACTATGTATCCTCATCCATTGTACAACTCTGGTTTTTCCTTCGCCAACGACGCCAAGCTTCTCAAGTTGAATCGACAATCAACAAAAACATTCATCACCATCAATGAAAATCCCAGTTTACCGACCGAAGCGTCGTCCTCAGTTCGAAATTCTTTGACGGTGATTGGATTTGGCTATACCCAACACGGCAATACCAAAAGCGCGCCCGATTATTTACAAGAGGCAACACTGTCGTACGTGCCCAATACGGATTGCGAAAGGTCTCAAGATCCCAAATCTCCTGATACGTATCAAGGATTGATATCAGATAGTATGCTATGTGCGTCGGACACTGGAAAGGATGCCTGCCAAGGTACGAATCGAATTGATTTTGTTACAGCCGAGATTTCTTTGTGTTCCTCACACTCATCTACCGCCCTTATGTTTAGGTGACTCTGGAGGGCCCCTGATTGTGCGAAGAGGATCTCCTGAAGACGATATATTGGTCGGAATCGTGTCGTGGTGAGTACTTGAGAAACTCAAGACGTTGTGGTTGCTTGACCGAGGAACCATATCGCTCACTGTCCTGCCGCGTGCTATGTCAATAGGGGCTATGGTTGTGCCCATCCGTACTACCCTGGAGTCTTTTCTCGAGTTTCCTCCTTCTCAGGCTGGGCCAAAATGACAATTTGCGAAATTTCGAGCAATCCGCCACCGGAATATGATTGCGGCAATGTCGCGGCTCTCCCTACAGAAGATGATTCCGTGCCCATCACTATCATCATACAGTTGGACGATCACCCCACCGAAACAGCATGGTCGATTATACGGAAGGAGACAAATACGGTGTTGGTGAATGTCGTCCAGGGCACATATACAGTGGCACAAAAGACGATGCATGAAACTGTCTTTTTGCCTCCAGGATCCAACATATTCTTTCGGATTCTTGACGAGCATGGTGACGGACTGTGCTGTGACACGCCTGTAAGCAAGTCACGATTTAGAATTTTTCCGACAAATACATGGCGTGAAATCACTTACACTGCGTCTTTGATTTCCGATCACAGGGAAACTACAGGGTTGTGCTTGGACGAGATGCAGAAGGCAAAGTCTTAGTAAGTGGCGGTGGGGATTTCGGAAGTGAAAGGTGGCACGAATTTCAAGTGCCGCGGGACTTCAAGGACAGACCCGAAGTACCAGACATTAGCCATGGACAAATTCCATTGACAGTCGTCATTCAGTTGGATGAGTACCCACAAGAGATTGGATGGAGGATAGACCGCTTGGACATTCAAAACGAAGAAATCATAAGAATACCAGCGGGTGTCTACGTGACGCCAGAAATGATCGTTGTTCGTACAATCGTTCTGCAAGAAAAAGAGGTGTTCAAATTTAAAGTTTTCGATATGACCGGCGATGGAATTGAAGGCGGGAATGGTAAGTCTAATCATGCAGAAAGATCTAGCGTCCCCAGATGTTCGTTTTCTAAAATTTCCTTTTTTGCTTGCACCTTCGTCAGTACAACTGTTTTTGGGAACGACTGATATCTTTGATTACTCTCGGATGATTTTTCAATCTGATGGAAAGTTTCAGGATGAAGTCGACCACACATTCATGGCATCCCTGGAATCTTTCCCATCTACACTTCCCTTACTTCCTGGTCAGGCATATCTGACGTTGGAACTTCGAATGGATCTGTAAGTTAGATGGAATTTACCGTTCAATGGCTGTTGTAGGGTGATTCTCTCAAACTACGCTTGGTGATTTCTTGCGCAATGACACAGATATCCTGGAGAAATCGCTGTACAGCTTCGAATGTCTGGCAAATATGATTCAATGGGTCGTCAAGACGGCAAGGCAAAGACGGTCATTTTCTTTCGACCCCCAGGCTTCTATTCGAATCGTGTCGGAGAATCTGTTTTGGAGCAAATTCCGGTTCCAGACATAGTTTCTGGTGCTTCGAGACACTTCAACTTCATTATCACTGATAAATACGAAGATGGGCTGTGTTGTTCATGGAAGGAATCAACTCAGACAGGATATACTCTTTACCAAGGAGATCCAAGCGAGAGAAACGTCGTCGTGACCTCCAAATTCGAATCCACTGGCAAAGAAGTTAAAGAATTCACAATTCATGGACAGGACGCCCCCCCTGAAGATTTTGGATCCGACGAAACTCCTTTACAAAATCTTGAGATAAAAGTCACAATCGTGTTGGACACGTACCCTGATGAAACAGGCTTTTACATCGAAGATTCTCTTAACCGAAGAGTTGTTGATGTCCCTCCTGGTACGTACAAGGACGAACAAATTGTAGAAGAAATCATCACCCTCGAGGTGGGGCTGTATGCCTTTACTCTGCTGGATACTTTCGGAGACGGAATAAACCGAGATGACAGCTTTTACAGGCTTGAATTGGCCAACATCGAGGGTCGATTGCCGTTGCTCTCAGGAATCGGTGCCTTTGCATTTCAAGAGACTCGAGTTTTTCTTGTTGAAGGGGACAGTGCGAAGTATCCAATGTTCATTCGGACTCCAATAGGAAACTATCAACTGCGTTTTGATGTCTTTCGCCTTGACTTGGTACAATCAGATGCCTTGATTGCAAGTCGAGGGACAGGCGAGGCCGACGATGTGATGGAGCACATGATAGAAGTGAAAGAAGGTTCTCTCTACAGAGCTGTCTTCGACAATGACGGGGAGGATCTCGACGGATCAATAGAAATCAATCTGGGTACTAGCAACCCTGCTGTTTTCAAAGGGCTTGAGTACGTTGTCCGTCCTGACACAACATCCAACACTCGTCGATGGCAGGTCAAGTTTTTCGCAGGCCAATCCCTTTTGACCGATGAACTGAAGGATTTTGAGATTCTGACGCTTCGACTTAAATTTGATCGCTTTCCAAGCGAGGTCGAATGGATGTTACTATCTAATGACGACCCTGATTCCATTTTGGGGCGAGGACTCAAGAAAAGAGACTTGTTTGCCTTTGGCCCTGAAACATATTACCATCAGAGTCTAGAAGGTCGAACGATTACAGAGACAATTAGAATACCAAGACAAAGGGGAGATAGACGTTACACGCTAGTTTTGACAGATTCTGGAACTGATGGTGAGTTCAGGAATAGCATCAGATTGCAGCTGACTCCTTTCATTTCTAATGAAACATGACTTTCGCCTTTTTTTTCAGGTATCTGTTGCTCTTTCGGTGACGGTGGTCCTGTAGAACTTTTTTTGGGAGAAGCCGATACAGGGCAATTGTTGTTTAACGAATCGTTTCAAACGGGCAGACTTCAGAAGGATTTTGTTCTGACCGGGATCGCCCCAACTTCTCCTTCTTCCACGATGAACTCCTGTTTCGCATTGATGAGTGCACTTCTAGTACTGATTTTTGTGTGAATTTTTTATAAACCGTCAAGACAATCGAATTATTCTGAACGACATGAATTTCTCGTTGCAGAGATCCCCGCGAGACTGAAGTTTGTCGCTCGAGACCCGCTGAACTGGGCACTACACCAGGCAGGCCAACTTTACCCGTCAGTTTCCCTGCTGCAACAGTGCGCTCCATTGGAGATTTCGTTCATGGTACAGTCGACGAGGTGATCGGCAGCAGCGCCGCTAACAATCTGGGATGGTGTGCGGGAATGGTTTACAAGCCTGTAAGCGGGTTGAAAGAAAAGTCGAGCGCAGAACGTATTGTAAGAGTCCATTCCCCCCATGATTGAGCGAAATCAAAAAGCATTGTATGCTTCCACAAGTTGCTCGAATGTTATGACTTCGCTTTGAACAAGCAATGTCACATCATTTTCGAGAGGTTTTGTTCAGAATTCTGGTACCTCCGAGAGCTCACAAAAAAAATGTCAATACATCGATGATGGTTTTAATAGACAATACATATTTTCGTGACTCCATCCCATGAAAAATTTGCGCGAATTGTCACGTGGATAGTAGGCACCAATCGATTTGATAGCCCCCTGCGATTCCTCCGCCTCGAGATGGTGTTGCTGATAGCATGGTAGTGCTGTTCTTCGAGTCGGCCGAAGTGAGAATTTTTCAGGTTGGTGTCAAGTGTGATAGCTCCATATCCAAAAGAGGCGGCAGTGCTGGACGACTGCTGCATCGGTATTTTTTCCTAAACACTAGTTCTTCAATGGATAACTTGCTGTACTACTTTAGTAGTTCAGACGAAGCTGAAACGACAGGAAACGAGTTCTTGATAGGCAAAGTGGCATGCGCCTCATTCACCGCAGAAGATCGCAAGCGCAACCTCTGCGATATGAGAAGACATGAACCACAATTTAGTTAAGATATGGTTGAAAACTACAAGATGCGCTAATCAAGATTGCAACAAAGCCGATCCTTGACGCGAGTGACGGATATGGGACATTGAACCACCAACCATAACCCTCTTGTCGCCGTCCCTTCGAACAAAAAGCGTACATTTCATCGTTTTCGTCGAAAGTTCAGAGCTGCAATGTCAGGAGGAAATTTCCATTCTCCTCAATTCGACTATCATTGGAATCTACTGACTGTGATGTATCTGCGAGCAAAAGTTGCTGCTGTATTCTTTTGTTTTCATTGCTGGCTTATTTTTTTATTTTTTCATTGAGTTTGATCCTGGATCCTGGACGGCCATACGACTAAAACAAAGGCTACGGGATCGAGGTACGATGTTACCTACCGTACTCGCACTCGAGAGAGTACCTACTCCTCTCTTAAATGGAAATACTCTGGAATACAACAACAACATCATTTATTTATTATTTTCAAAGTAAATACAAAGCGGAATTCAACAACATTACTACAGTGTTATAATTTTATCCGATTATCATACATTATGGAGAAATCGACTCTACTACTCCGAGAACTACGGTACTTTTGTGAGCTACCGGTACATAGCTATCATAGATGGACTTCTTTTCAATGCGTACACATGTTTTGGCGCGACCATCAATGCTTTCGAAATGATTGTTTGAAGCTCCTACTCCAGTGTATGTATGTTGCCACTGGTGTCTACGACGTACTAAGTAATTCCCTTCCGAGACAGTGCGCCCGACTTGCAGCGGTCGCGATTGCTAATGCCACGCAATCACGCCAAATTTGGGAGTTGAAAATCCCGGAAGCATTTTGGTGCTTTTTGAATATGGACGATGGAAGGTGGAGATATTTTAATCGTTTGTAATCGTACCGTGATGACAAATGGAATAGCGAAGCAAAGGAAGAGAGTCAATCAACAGCCCATACCCACACTTCATCGGACTTACCGTGGGTTGCCTTTCCGTTCCCAGTATCTTGTTTTCTCACGATACAATAATATCACACACTGTAACACAAAGTCCCAGCAGTAGCAAAACATTGTTGTTTATTACTTAGACATCGCCTTTAACATGCCATCCAGAGCAGGAAGGACCTCCAACAACATCATGACAACAGCAGTCGGTATCAGGCGGCGACATCGAACGGGAATAGAACCAAGATCTACAACGTCACCTGTTTCGTTTGTTGCTCTTCTGTCTCTGCTGCTGACAGTCATCGCTCTACAAGATTCGGTGACTGCTGTGGAAAGTCATAACCCGCGCACTCAAAAACAAATACATCAACAACGACACGGTAGTCGTCGTCATCTCACCAAAGAGCAACGACGGCAAGAGTTTGAAAAGTATTCTCGCATCCTCAACAGCAACGGCGACAATATCATGAATCAACCCCAACCACGTGTCTTTGGCGGATGGGATACCATCGAAGGTCGCTTTGACTACGCTCAAGTCAGTTTGGATACCGTCGCTGACGGTCATCAGTGTGGTGGCAGTTTGATTGCCGTGGATGTCATTTTGACAGCGGCGCATTGCGCTGGAACCTATAACCGCATTGTTGTCGGAAAACATAACTTGTACGATCCCGAGGATGAAGGCGAAATATTTGAACCCTTGATGGAAATCATCCATCCCGACTATGACGATGTAACGACACGATTTGACATCATGTTGATTATTTTGGACGGATGGTCCACACTGGCTTCACCCGTGCGGGTCAATGACGATTCCAGCTTGCCCCTCAACGGACAATCTTTGACAGTGGTGGGTTTTGGATACACTTCCGACTGGGAACTGCCCGATATTCTGCAACAAACCGAAGTCATCTACACACGAAATGCGGACTGTATACTGTTACAGGATTCTGATGGTTATACTCTTGAAAATGATTTGTATCCAGACATGCTCTGTGCAGGAGACGTCGGACGTGACAGTTGCTATGGAGATTCTGGTTCACCTCTAATTTTAAAGGGAGACAGTGCGGAACAAGACGTCCAGATGGGCTTGGTATCGTGGGGATACGTATGTGCGGGGGATTTGCCAGGTATTTATTCCAGGGTTGGTCACTGGCAATCATACGAATTTATTCGATCCACCGTGTGTGAGCACTCCATTTCGCCTCCCACCACGTATATGGATTGTGGCGATTTGGTGCCTCGTACAAGCGATCCTGTAGTGACGACGGCTCCTACTCCAAAACCCACTTTTATCCCTACGGACTCAGTCACTCCGCCCTCCTTGGCTCCTACCACTGCGGCGCTCAAAGAGTTTCTTCAAGGAACTAGCTCCGCAAGCACACAAACTTCGAAGGAGGAGAAAGAAGAAGTATCGCAGGTCTATGATGATGCGTATTTTTTGAGGGAGAAGACCCCAGCACAGCCAATGTCAATGGCGTCCAAGTGGGAAGCAGCGTTGCTGCCAAGACTCAAGCTGGCTTTATGGTAGCTGCATGGTCCATATTGTTCTTGCTGGTAGAATCCATATAATGCCATTGGGAGGTTTGAACGCAAACTCTTTTCCTAACACTTCTAGAGAGTTGGTCGTTAAGAGCAACTATTCACAAAGACATGATCATGCAGATCACAATCATGTTATAGAGCACTCATGATACTATATAGCCCTATCTATTGGGTTTCACGAATTAGTAACCATCAAAATAATCGTCTGACTTTGCTTCGAAACGTGGACAACTACTGTCATAATTCATCCTTTCTCTGAGGCCTCTTAATGCCGCCTTTGCCGAGATTATTTCAACGAATCTTTAAACTGGAACAGCCGTTAATAAGGGGTTGTAACTTGTAACTGGTCTTGTCACAATCCAGAAGGGAAGTTTTTGAGTTTTGTTTGGTCGACGAAAAATGACCGCTGTTCATGGAATTTGGTGAAGAGGCCTGAATTGAAAAAAAAATCCTGACAGTAGTCTTGCTGACTCGCGCATGGGGATAATGCACTCATCACAACATGTCCGTCTGTCCATCCTCGGCGAAGGTCACTCACTGTCAACAGTCAACAGTCAAGAGCATAAAAAAATAGAACATCAACGATGCCAACCATCGCCTCGCTATGTACTACTCCGCGTAGCTACCGTACGACTACCATCTAAATACCGGTAGTAGAGGTGTTATTATCCTACTACCGTACTGCTTCTTCTATACAACCTACACCAAAACATTTTTTGTGACTAAAGGTTCTTTCCATACCGACACTTCAAGGCCCGATATTTTTGAAATTTGAAAAAGGATGATAAGGTCGATTGTTCCTTTCGCAGCACTAGCAGCGCTTTTCTTGACAGCAGCAGAACAAACTCAAGCGGCAACGCGAGCTCCGCCGTCTTCGAACATACGACAACATTCCGATCCCAAACCCAATGTCGATTGGGATTCCTTTGGATTCTCCATGAATGGAGTACGGACAGATTACATGTGGTTAAATCGGGTGGAAGCAAAGGAAGGCGATAATGTCATGCAGCTGATCGCCGACTATTCCGCGTCGCCCAACGACTGCCTTTCGGAATTCGGAACCTTCCAGCTGTCTCCCGCTGCCACAGTCCTCAACTATGGACAAGCCTTGTTTGAAGGCCTCAAAGCCTTTCGACGAGTGGATGGTTCGATTGCCCTCTTTCGACCGGAACGTAACGCTGAGCGGATGCAAAATGGTGCCAAACGATTCTTGTTGCCTCCTGTGCCGACGGAAGTCTTTGTTTCCGCCGCTGATGCTGTCGTTCGAGCCAATTCAAGATGGGTACCCCCCTTTGGTAAGGGTGCTCTTTATTTGAGACCGCTCCTGATGGGAACTGGGGATGATTTAGGCGTCAAACCGTCCTGGGAATCAACATTTTGTATTTATTGCTGTCCAGTTGGAAACTACTTCAAGGGCGGTCTCAAGGCCATCCGCCTTCAAGCTTTACGAGGCTTCAGTCGAGCTGCTCAAGGTGGAGCGGGCCATGTCAAGGCTAGCGGTAATTACGCACCTGCCTTCTTTGCGCAACGGACGGTCAAACAACGCGGCTTTGATGATTTGCTGTGCTTGGACGCCGCGACAGGCAACCTCATTGAAGAGGCTGGTGCGTCCAACTTTTTTGCCGTCTTTCCCAACAACACCATCGTCACTCCCTGTTTAAACTCGGAAACGATTCTTCCGGGTGTGACACGAGTTTCTATCATTGAACTTGCCGTGAGAGAGTGTGGTTGCACAGTTGTAGAGGGACCGATTCAACTGTCCGACTTGCACGAGGCTTGCGAGGCATTTTGCTGTGGTACGGGAGCCAGTGTCACTCCAGTTGGGAGCGTCAGTGTTGCCAAGATAGACGGTACCGAAGACAAGGAAGAGTGTGTTATCTTTGGAGACGGTACTACTCCTGGACCCATCACGCAACGTCTCTACAATACGCTTCTGACCATTCAGACCGGGACCGATGAAGATTTGAATCAAAGATATGCCGCTTGGATACATGTGGTGGAGCCGTGACAAAACTGTAGTTCAATTTAGGGTGTAATTGCTATGATCAAGGTGTGTTAGACAAATATGCCTATTTCGTGGAACCATCTTTTGTCGACGAGTCTTCTCGGATTGTTCCCATTCCGATGGTAGATCCCAAATCATCCGCCAGCAGTCCTGGTTGGCACCCGGTTTCGTCAGCGAATTGCTCATAGCAAGCTCCAATCGCATTGGAGAGAGCATCAGCTGTGAAGGGAATCAGTCCGTCGTCAATTTGTTTGGCATGAGCAACGGCTTCTTCATAGTCTCCGACAAAGAATAGGATGAAAAAGCTTACAGTAAAGTAAACCGTCAGTGAGAAGATCCCTATCCTCATGGAAAATCCCATTTCGTTCATCACACTGAATATCATTGGAGGCAGCCATGACAAGAATTGGCAGGCGCAAATGTAGGTTCCCATGAGCTCAGCTTCTTGTCCTCGCGGTATTATTGTCACATACAATGTCTTCTCCGTTGGATAGACCCAACCCATGGCAAGACCCCAGAACATGGCAAAGATGTAAGCCATGACTTGTTGATCCGGTTGATGTAAGAATATTGCTGCCGCCGACACACTGCATATCCAGAAAATAAGGTTGATTTGGAGGCTCCGTATCGGATTAACAGATTTGTTGAGCCAGGCCGCTATGCGCGTTCCTGGCACTCCAAACAGCAGTAGGAATAAGATGGCGATCCCATTCTCTCGTGACGAAAATCCAAGTTGCTCCGTCATGTACGTAATAGCGATTGTGGAAAAGGTGGTGGTGGCCGCTTGAGTGAATGCTGCTGATACAAGAAACCATTTGATAGCTGAGTGATGCAAAACAATTGTTTGCGCTGTTTTGTAAATTTTCCAGAACCCAGCAGATATCAATGTTTTGTTCTCAGGTATCTGTTGTGATGCTGGCCTGGGCTTGAATAAATGAGTCCAAGCATAGCCAAAGAAAGTGATACAAACAACAAAAACGACCGTCTGGGATACGGTGGATGATCGTACCCCCTCCCGCCTGTTCACCAAAGACAACACTCCCACCATGAGGATCAAAAAGACTACACTTCCAGCATATTGAGCTGCCGAGAATCGTGCTGTATACTGTGCCAGTTTCTCGTGGTTTGTCGTCAACTCCGGAAGGTACTGCAAATGCAAAGAATATTGTGTGTAAGTATTTTCATCTTGCGTGATAAAGAAAAGGTTCTCCATCAATGTGTATCATATGTACTCACAGCATAGGTAGCACATAGATGAACTGTGTAGGAAAATGCTACGAAAATCTGTAAAACTGCCGCCACAAACCACAAATCTTCCATGATGAGCATTTGTGCCAAAATCATGACACTCATAAAGGCCGCGGAAAAGCTGCCCACCGCCCTTCTGTATTTTGTGTGATCAATGATGGAACCAATCAGCGGCATGAGTACTGCCGATAACAGTCCCACCACCATGACGATGTCCGCAAGAACCGAGGAGGGTCGCATTCCGTATACTCGTTCTTGACATTCTTCATTTGTGACATTTTCATTGTATTGATAGCATCCTGTCGCTTCCTTGGCGAGACGCAACAAATCTGAACTGACAAACACCGCCGTTCCCATCACTACGACGCCTCTGGCACTGGCATCTAGAGTCCAGCCGAGGACCTCATCGTCCTCTCGTTCAACCATAGAGGTGCGCTTCGGAACGTCGTCATCGTTCGATGTCGAAGACGAAGATGAATTATGTAACGGTTCATGTTGTTGTTGTTGGTGATGACGATGTCTACTATTGGAACTTGTGCTTGTGACATTGTGATCATCGTTATCGACAGTCGTGGAATAGTATAATGGAGATATCCAACATGGTGCAGCAAAGACAGATGTCCAACTGGCCTCCGTCCATGTCTCGTGGTTGTTGTTGTTGTTGTTGTTGTTGTTGTTGTTGCTGTTCGGTGCATCGTGGTTGTTGTTCATTTTTGGTCTGGTTTCTTAGTTTAGCAGGAGGGTGGGTGATCAATAATAATGCGGATTTCTTCCTATTTATAATATATTGTGTAGTCTACTCGTAATTCGTATCTGCTACTACTATTTCTGATGCTGATGATGGTGATGCTGATGATGCCATTTGACAGCCTATCGACGTAGCATTTGTGTTTTGCTACTCCGTAAAAAGGAGAGTACCGGTAGTCGTCGCTCTATTATAAAAATGACAGTAGTACTCCAGTAGTAAAAAAAAAATGATGAAGATTCGATTTTTCCTCTCTCTTTCGGTCGTCAACGCTCCTTCGATACTCATCGCCATCATCTCAGTTCGAGGAAAAGTACCACGTGCTCTAGCGTTAAGGAAACGCCATAGTGAACGAGCGTTGGAGCACCGTCTTCTATCATACGTAGTAGAATCAATAAAACACTATCTCTAATTAAGATTTAAGAAACCGTGTCTCGTTTTCGTTACCATCATCCTCCCCCAATAATAATCTCATCTTACACAACTTTCCTTCCCAAGTCTTCGTCCGAGTGATTATCATCGCAAGAGCCGGTCGTAGCAGTGACACCTTCCACCCTCCCCAAAACAAATAGTTCCAGTAGTGTCATTTCATTGCTACTCTGTGGGACGAGTGGTGGAAGAAGTACAAAAAATGTGGCTGGCTGTACTAATCCAGCTCCACGCTCCCGGCGCATTCTTGGGGCAACGAGACGTTTTTTGGTGATTTGGGACTGTGAAAATTTGCTCCATCTTTTCGGATCTCTTTAATGTTTTTCTGTAAGTGAAACAACTCCCCCGTCCTCGGAAGTGGTAATGACACAGCTTGTTCCGTCTACCGGAGGAGAATGATATTTTTTGAGGATGGGATGAATATAGTAGAGACCGTGGGATCTTCGGGTGACTTTGTTTGGAAATGGAATTTTTTTAAAAATAAACTTGATTTCTCGTTCTTTTGCTCGCAACAACAATAGCGACATAATTTTTGGATTCCATACCATCCAAAGGTGTGTTTTTGACGGGTTCTACCGCCAGACTTATCATCGGTCTATCCATTCACCGGTCACGAACTTTGACAATACCATGTAATCACCAAAACCAAAGTTTCTCGCCCTTCGGGGCCCGGCTGGTGAGTCAACTTCTTAGATACGGAAATACCGGTAGCTAGTAGTTGGCATAGCCAAAAAAATAGATTTCATTGTCGACACCAAAACCAAAGTTTCGTTGCATTTCTATTTCAACGTATTTAGGGACATGCAATTTCTTTTTCGTCTGTTCGAAGACTATTTCCTTCTTTTTATTAAAAACAGCAGTTCTAAAATACTTTTTCATCTCAGCGTTCTTTCCGGAACATCGACCAACGGGTCGCCTCCTATCAAAGCCTCGGTGGCTGTCAAGGTCAAGAAAGGTGGAAACACGAGACGATGCCGAGATCCGAATGTTCAAGTATCTTTACGACATGTACGATTTGGGCATAGAAGAAGTTCCCGAAGAGGACGTCTTAATGACCAGCGGTTCTTCTCGCACGGATAGTACTGGTGACCGTAACATCATCAAGAGTCTTATCAAGGATCGTGGAGAAGCTCTTGGAGGGTCCTCCCAAACTCTTAAGAAAATCCAATAAGGGCATTGAGAAAAAGTTCAAGAATACGATGCTCCTCAAGATGGGTAGGTGAAATATTCCTCCTGCCTAGTTGGATGTATCCTCCTGGTGGAATTATGGAAGGCTATGGGCAATCAACATCCCCGACTCGACGGGATACAAGTTGACCCTGAAAGCTTTTCGAGACGCAGAGTTGGTCGAAAAGTATGGCACGGTCTTTCAATTTGTGGAAGAAAAGGTCTTTTCGTACTATCCTGATGACGATGAAGCAGAGTACCAAAAATCCAGTCGTTCTGCCAACAAACATCAACACTGGAGTACCACGTAGTATTAACTGTAAAGAAGAGACCGTGTTCAAGTGAACATAGGTCTCGTACTTGTGTCAACTTTTTGCTTTGGAGGTAGTGTTTCAAATTTCAAAGAACTATAATAGCTAGTTGTAGCATACCTTTGCATTGGATCGCTACCTACTGTGTAAGTAATCCAAGACGAATTTGCTACTTGAAGTACTACGTACCGTAGTTACTGTAGTAAAGTGACGACGAAGCACCTTCTAAACGTATGAACATACTTGCATTCAACTTCGCGCCAATTTTTTATTTTTCATGATCACCGTGCCGTCCAATCTCCGACAACCCCATGTTGAATGTTGTTGTTGGTCTTCCAAAACTTTATTTTTTTCTGTTTGACCATTGCTTACCATCACCATCCAAGTTTTCTCCAAGACAGTATTTACTACCTGACATCACTACACGCTATCCGCTCAGTAGCCCGAAAACAGCCCCGAAACAGCTGACAAGATCACGACAGAATGGACGAGCTACTTGAGTTGATGGAAGATTCTTCTTCGGCACAGGAAAAAACAGTAAATGCTTCAGATGGGATGGATGAGTTGGCCTTCTTATTGGGTCGAGACGACGACAAGGAGAAGGAAAAATATGAGACTCGTCAGCAGAGAAGCTCTTCGCCGACACCTACAAGTAGTAGCACCCATCGTCAATCTGCGACTTGCTCCAAGACCAAGCCAGTTGTCACACCGTCCAATACGAATTCCGTATCATCGCAACTAAAAGGCAGTTCCAAGGCTAGACCTACGGTGGAGGCATCGGTCGACGATCGTTTGGGCATTCGCATGCTGAATCGACTCGTTTCTAGTGCGGACTTGCTGGAACTCATCACGGACCATCCCTATTTTGCCCCAGCAACACTGAGCGCCATGCCCCTGGCAAAATTGAACACATTGCTGTTGGATCCGGCCCGGATTGTCGATCCAGCCACTGTAGCGGGAAAGACGAATTTGGTAACGGTGGGAATGGTCTTTTCGAACAGTGGTACTCGCATTAGTAGCAAGGGTGGAGCCTTTTGTGTCTTGACCATTGGAAATTTTGCTTCAGGACCGTGTGTCACAATATTCTTGTTTGGTGATGTCTATGGAAAGTATTGTCGAACTTGCACCCCCGGAAAAGTAGTCGCCGTCATGGGACCTAAGCTGTTGCCCTCGAATCGGAAAGATGGGAACAACAACAAATCAAGTCAGTACAGCAGCAACAGTAATGATTGCGCAGTCGCCTTTTCCGTTTTTGATCGTGGACAGTTGCAGCTGGTGGCAACGGCTCGAGACTATGGAACATGTCAAGGAAAAGTTCGTGTCAAGCAACAGGATGGAACGTGGTCGAATACTGGAACGTGTAAATCCTATGTCGACAAGCGAGTGTCTGATTTTTGTTCACACCACCGCCGTCAGCAACACTCCGGAACCGTTCCTGTAAGTGGCAAATTTCAACAGCTCAAGCAGCAGCAACAAGCCAACGCGTTTCGAGCTCCCTCTGTGCTCGTGCAGTCAAAACCACGAGCTGAGGTAGTGCAAGGAGGATCGAACCGATTCCTCAATCCAACGTCCAGCCAGTCAGGCGCTGCTTCAAACCTGCAGCAGCACCTCGCAATGCAAAATTCAAATCTAAGACAGAATCCACCCTCGAGACTGGGAAATGGCGTTCCAATGCACATGAACAAGGCCGTGTCTAGCCTGCACCCTTCCGCGCAACGAAAAGTTAACAATGGGCTAGCAGCACTACATGGACGTAACAAAGCAACTGTTTCCACGAAAGGTATCAAGAAGGAAGAGACTGCCACTGTCAAGCCATCCACAGCAGCCACTTTTGATTGGCTGCAACAGAGTATCACCAACAAGATACGTAAGAACAAAACCAGTGGCAAACCATTATCCGCCTATTTGAATAGAAGTTCCACCAATGACACTCATTGTAACAAACGACGAAAGGTAAATACGGACGGAGTAGGATTCGACGGGTCTGTTCCAGTCCCAAAACCATCCAAACTTTTTCAATCCGTGGATTCGACGACGGTGATCAAGGCTGGATCATCATCCTTACGCGCAACCGCCGAAGAAAAGCGGGTACAATTGTTGCAACGGCAAGCAGAAGTTGCGAGATTGCGGCAGAATGGACCACCATCCTCCAACAAGAAGAACGACATGATAAACCGAATGGGTTCCGCAAAGCAGAAAGAAAACGGCACAAATTCGTCGTCAAAAGATGACTTTCTAGCAGCTATGGGTGACTTTGATCTCGAAAAGGTGCGAAACGCCAAGAGTCGGTTTGCCAATGAGATTGAAGCGGAAGAATACGCCGCCAGTCGCCGAAAGGTGATCGAACTAGAAAAGCTTGAAGAACGACAGATTGCCAGGAAAGACAAAACGAAAGAGGACGATAAACGATTGACCAAAGCTTGGTGCTGCAAGGTATGCGGACAAACTTACTCTATCAAGCCAAAGAGTTGCTATAATGCAGGCCACGATGTCTTGATTGTGCGAAGCCTTCGCAAGGAAAAGACCAAAGAGGAATGTCGGACAGCATTACACAGTAAAGGAAGCGATGATGGCGGATTGCAGCTTGGAGCCGGATTGGAGTGGAGCAACCAATTTTCAGGGAATCGTTTCTTACGTTAACACACTATCAGGATCCTAAATCTCGTTGTCGGCTCTCGTGCTATATTTGTTTTTCATTTCCATTGTTACATGATGAAGGCTTGAGGAAAAGGCATATTGCAAACCCTTCCGCAACCAAAAATCTCTGAATATCTCCTCTAGGCAGATTCACTCTCGCAGTGAGCCTTGTAATCAGCTTCACCCATCAAATCGTTGACTTCGTCTTTGTTCGACATTTCAATTTTGATAAACCATGCCGAGTCTTCGGCAGAATTATTGACAAGTGCAGGTTCGTCCACCAACGCCTCGTTGATTTCCACGACGGTTCCCGAAACGGGGGCGTACACGTCCGAGGCAGCTTTCACGGATTCGACGCTGCCAAAGGCGTCTCCCTTTTCGAATTGATCCCCAACTTCTGGCAAATCGACAAAGACAATGTCACCAAGTGCCGCTTGGGCAAAATCAGTAATACCACATGTTCCAACGTTTCCTTCGACCTTGACGTATTCGTGGGCTGTTTGATAGTACAGAGTTTCAGGGGAGGATTGAGAAACGAAATACAGTTTGTCTCTTTTTGTACGGTTAACCATGGTCGTTTTCATGCTCACCTGGGGTGTAATAGCTGTTCAGTCGAATGGCACCAAGTTGAGGGGCGAATCTGGTGGCTCGAAGCAAAGTGCTTGTTTCCGTCATGACACGACGGCTGAAGGTACGAGCGACGATAGAGGCAGACATGATGACAGGAGTTGAGTGAAACAAAGAGGATGATTTCAATGGTTTTGAGAGCTAGCTAGTAGTTGTCCTATGTGCAGTTGTACTTCTTACAGGCTTCGACTGGTCGACACCAGATGCGGAGCAAAGGATAAATAGAGAGAGAGGGGATCTTTCGTCATCATCATTATTTTACGAGGATAGCTCGCAGGAGCAGGTGCGAACTCGTCGCTTTTGACGTCTCTATTGAAAATTCAAAGCCTCATCACTAATGGAGTTTTTTGTTGACGTCATCAAGTGAGTCACGAACGTGACGAACGTACACGTACTTTGAAGTTCAAAGTACTGTTTTTACTGATGTTTTTTTAACGACGGTAACTGTAAAAAAGTAGAGATCCAAGATCAAAGTTCGGTCCAAACGTCCAAACGATCATTGCGGCTTTAACGTTGTCAGTGAATCGACCTTTCCTCATATTGAAAATAATGGAAGAATCATTTATGATACAATACGACCCCGAAATCTTGGATGTTTATAGCCAGAATATCCTCCCATACCCCGTGTCTAGCTTTGCTGCTGCTGCTGCTACTATGTGGCTTTACGAGGTCGCATGACACGTTTCAGACGCACCAGTTGTCGACGGACGCTTGGACGTGGTACAGAGCCATGTTGACATCAAAGCCGTTGTTGACCAAGTCGCTGACATCCAGCTTCATCATGAGTCTTTCTGATGTCTTTTGTCAAGAACTCATCAACAAGTCTCAGTCAGTCAAAGAATTAAGTCCTGGTTCTTCGAGACTAAATTTGCAACGAACTTTTCAAGTGGCCATCACTGGGCTTTTTTGGTCAGGTCCTATTACCCATTTTTGGTATGCTTTGTTGGAACGGATGTACAGTCGTTTGGCAGAGGTTTTTCCTATTCAAAATCCCGCCATAGCAATGTTGGTCAAATTGTTTTTAGATGCCATCCTCTTTTCGCCGACTGTTGTCACGGGATATTTCATTGTACGAAGTCTTTTGGAAGGTGGAGATTGGATGATATCCACCAAGGACAAGATCAGAACCAAGTTCAAGCCGACCTTGCTCAACGCTTGGAAGTTTTGGCCAGTTGTCAACTCGATAAATTTCTATTTTGTGCCATTGCAGTTCCGTGTGCTGTATATGAATGGGCTGAGTTTACTGTGGTCTGGGTACTTGACCCATGTCAACTCAACAAAAACGAAGCATAGGCAGAAATGAGATGTGCTTTCACATGCTCGTATTCGACATTTGTACCAAAAAAATGTAAAAATAAGGTCCCTTTTTATGCTCTTTCAACAATCTACTCCTTTGCCCCTCCTAGTACAAGGAAATTAAAAAATTCGAATGATAGACTATTCTTTCAGTGGGAGAGGTCGGTTACGTTGTGAAATGTAACCAGTAAATGCCGCCAATTGGTCCACATTTCTTGACAAAGAGTCCAACTTTGATTTTCCCTCATAGATGTATTTTTCGCTCCCCCCAAGCATTTCCTTCGCTTGTTTCAATTGTTCCACTGGTAGATCGAATTCCTCTTTAGTATTGTCGCTTTCGATCAAGTCTGTAATGCTGGCGACCTTCACCTTCAGTATTTCCGCTTGGCTCTTCCAAGCTTTGGTCTTGTCATCGAGACGCTTGATCTCCTGAAAATGGTCGTATTCAGCTTGGGTGATCGTTGGCTGTAGATCATTACAGGATTGCAGCGCAGAAGAGCTACGCTCCTCCAGACATCTAGAATTGGAATAGAGAATGTCCATTTGTTCTTGAATGGCATATTGCTTCTCGCGCAGCTTACCAATCACTTCCTTCAAAGCTTCCAAGGCTTCGAGTTGCTTTTGAACGACGTGCTTCAATTCGGCACGTCGCACGTTGACATGTTCATTCATTTCTGTCAGAGGCAAGTACACTTCTTTCTTGACTCTTTCGTAGATGGACATAGCCCCAGCTAAAACATCGACAGTCATGTCTTCCGGCATTGTCGAGCTCCCACCAATTTGGGCCATATTGGATATCCCGTCGTACACTTTTTGGATCAAGGGTTGGATAAGGTCAGCAAGAGACTCTGTTTCTGCATACCCGCCCATAAGCTGCAGAGCTGGTACGGACCGTTTCCCGGGAAGATCGTCCATCTCATTTAGATGTCGCTTCTCAGTCAAGTTGATAGCCGTCATTTTGCCGTTTCCGAGTCGAACAACGAAGATATGACCAAACTCGACATTGCTGCTGACAATCGCTCCGACGATGGGATTTTGATTTCCTTGGAAGAATGCAACGTCCAAACAAGACCATGCTGTTGTTTTGGGCTTTAAATCTCCCCGTTTCGATGGGGGAGAAAAAAACAGTAGAGCATTCGGGTCGGTTTCCTTCATCGCGTCTTCCCACGCCTTGTTGGAGGCAATTTGTGCAGCATTTGAGGATACACTCACGATATGAGAAGGAGTCACAAGATGGACAACAAATTCCATGATGGGGTCTGGGACAAGAAATATGTCTTTGAGGGGCTTGTTGTCGCTGGAAAATTCGACGCGGTCAACGCAAACTCCGTTGGGAAGATTAGCGTCGAGCACGGCGGCATCATCAGGTTTTTCAAACATGAATCGAGGGATCAACGCTGTTGGAGACGCGACTGCAATATCTACAGTCTCATTGGAATATCCAACTGCAAATCCGACCAAGTCACCGGCGCCACCGAACGGCACGATCGATTTGGCAAAGAACTCTGTTACTTCGTGACATTCTGCTGCGGGTGGCAGCGAAATCAATGGACCTTGTATCTGGACGCCCCATTCAAAAATCATCGATTCCTCGGAGCTTCCGAACGCGGTCGTGACAAAGCTGGACCTTCCAAGGTTTGGAAAAGCATCCGTGATGAACTTTTTAGCCGCGGCGTATTGATTGAAAAAGGGTGAGAATGTTTGTTCTTCCTGAACGGATGCCGCCAGAAAGTCCAAGCTTTCCGTAACGGCCGCACTGGCAACGACGGTTCCTTTGAATACAATTGGCGTGGCGAATAAAATTTTCCCATTTCCTTTGAGAAAGGCAACCGTCAAGGACGACAACAAGGACAGCTTTGGCGACTTGCAAAAGCAGAAGTCGACAATTCGTTCGGTTGGATCATCCAGTTCTTCTGTTCCAAATTCGTGAGAATCCGTCAAACTTTCCATGGTAAACTTGTTCGGAGGAGGAGGTCCATGGTACAGAGTGAGCGAGTACATCTTGGTTGATTGATCTTGGGTGAGCATGGCCATGGCCATTGGAGGACAAATTGTGGCGTATCCCTTGGCTTGTTGGGGTGCCGGCTGGATGCGAATAATATTGGCATTGGAATTGGACATTAGAAAATCGTCATAGGGTTCGTCCACCGAGATTACCGTTCCTTCAGCTTCCGGAGATCCATTTGGTTCGTAGCAAAGCTTCAACAAAAAGACATCTTTTTTGGTGTAAAGACACAGGAACGGCATTAAATTGGCAGAAGTCGGCCCTCGTTGTTGTGGTTTGTGTGTAGTTGTGGAGGATGGTGCGGCACCACCAAGGCATAATAGTTCCATGGCGGGATATCGGGATAGCGCCGAGGTGACGTTATGGGGGAGATGTGTGCGGATGATGGCTGCCTTGGAGTCGTAGGCATCAACATTGGTGGCTTCTACAGTTCCGGCTAAAGGAAGAGTGTGTGTTTCAATGAAACAATCTCCTGAGCTAGTGGTCATGAGAGAATACACCGCCTTTCCATCGGGACTGGAACATGAAAGTCTCACGGAAGAGGAGGGCGAAGGAGCGGTATTGCCACTATAAGATGGATCCCGTTGTTGTGACAAGCCAGCTGGAGATGGTGTCATAAACGATGGAGATGTGAAGGACGCTACTCCCTCTCGTCCCCCGGGCGGAGACCCGAACCCTTCCATGGGAGATCTGAATGAGCGATACATGTTTTCTAGAAAAGTGATGCTGAACGTGTAAGCAAGAGAAGCCCAATGAAAGATGAGGGCGTGACAACAACGACCACGGCGTTGGCTGACCAGTGTGAAGGGTTGTCGCTGATCCTGGACTGACTGTGAAAAACAAAAACACGTATCATGTGAAGTGAGACCTTTGAGAAATCCCCGTAATTACTGTCACTGTCAATAATAAAACACGCTGCTGGGACGTCTCGAAATAGCAAGGGTTCGGGTTTTCAAGAGGTAGACGCGCGAGTGCCACGCTTCAAATATTTTTTGGAAGTATCTTTCTGCCTTGGTTCGTCGAGCAGCAAGATCATCCTTGGTGTTCCTTCCCCTCACCAAGTCGGAGGATATAATATGTGTACGACGTAGATCGGGCCAAACAGAAGCACCACAACAACTCTTTCCAAACCAATAATATTTATAACGTCTAGTAGTAGACATTTTTTAGGAAGTAGTACATAACTACCAATTCATCTATGGACGACTTCATTGCCGGCCTGCCCAAGGCCGAGTTGCATTTGCACATCGAAGGTACATTGGAGCCAGAATTGCTCTTTGACTTGGCTCGACGCAATGGGGTAAAAATAAAGCATGATTCGGTGGAGAAACTCCGTGAGGCATATGCCTTTGAGAATCTTCAATCCTTTTTGGACATTTACTACGAGGGGGCCGACGTGTTGCTCCACGAAGCAGATTTTTATGATTTGGCAATGGCCTATTTTCGAAAGGCGTCTAGCGAAAACATCCTACACGCTGAAGTGTTCTTTGATCCACAAACGCACACATGCCGAGGTGTGCCCTTCAAGGACATCATCATGGGCTTGACCCGAGCCAAAGAGGATGCGAAAAAAGAATTGGGAATCTCTGTTTATTATATTATGTGTTTCTTGAAGCACCTTTCTGAGGAAGACGCCATTGCTACCTTCCAGCAATCGCTTGAATTCAAGGACTTGATCATTGGAGTAGGTTTGGACTCGACAGAACTTGGAAATCCACCGGCGAAGTTTCAAAAAGTGATCCAAATGAGTCATGAAGTGGGATATCGGGTGGTCAGTCATGCTGGGGAGGAAGGACCGCCCGAATACGTTCGAGACGCATTGGACTTGTTGAAGGTGGAGCGCATTGACCACGGGATTCGATCCGTAGAGGACAAAGATTTGTTGCAACGTATTGCCAAGGAGAAAATTCCCTTGACCTTGTGTCCACTTTCCAATTGCAAGTTGTGCGTCATTGAAAAGATGGAAGACTTTCCTCTCAAAACACTCTTGGAGGCTAATGTGTGTTGCACCATCAACTCCGACGATCCATCTTATTTTGGAGGGTACATAGTGGAGAACTACAAAAGCATCACCAAATCATTGAATCTTTCCAAAGAAGATTTGCAACTCTTGGCGAAGAATGGCTTCCAAGCCAGCTTTGCCCCCGATGCCGACAAGCAAAAGTGGATTGGAATGGTGGAAGCCTACTATCAAAAACACAAGGCTATTGTTGGATGATACAGTGATGACTTTGATTTCGAAGAACGGGGATTGATTGTTTTGTACGTTGAAATAATGTTGAAATTGTGATATTATTCGTATAGGTTTCGATTTTGATGTAGTAGTACATTACAAATACCTACCTAGTACATTAGAAGCGGAAGAACCGTGACGGAAGACTGGGTAGCTACTGATGGATGACGAGCTATCATGCCGGTAGCTAATACGGTACGTCGTAGCTACGTTAGTAGAGCCTATAGCCTATGGTACTTTCAAAGAATACCTGGTACGATTCTAAACCGGAAGTAGTGTGGAGTAGTAGAGATGGGATCGTACATCAAATGGGGCAATATGCAAAGAGAATGTGGAAAACTGCAGCTCGCCTAAATGGAAGTTGTCCTCTTTAAGTATTTGGTTGCATGGCGTGCTGTCCCTGTTTGAGACACGCCTTCCTGATTCCGCCTTTTCCCTTTGTTCTCGATCCAGCTTTGGATTTTGTATTCTTCTCCCATTCGAACTACCGTACTTGATGTTGTTGTTGTGTATTCCTTTTTTTCACATCGAATCACCATTCGGAACAAAGACCCATTTTTGACTTGTGCAGTGATTGGGAAAGAACTTGGTTGCCTCACAATCAATCATAAACTCCAAAATCATCACTGGTGGAATAAACAAGAGAAACCGGCTGTTATACCGATCGTTCACAATATCTTATTGCACGATCACAACAACGCATCGGCAGCAGCATAAATCAAATGGCGGAACGACCACCATCGTCTTCTTCCAACGTTTGGAAGTCGGGAACCAAAGGGCTCAGCAAGATGGCAAATTCGGCCTCTCATGCAGCCAGGGCCGCAACAGATAACATCGCGTCTGTCGCTTCATCTTCGTCGCGTCGTAAAAACAACGAGACTGGTTCCTACACTTGCTCGTCTGGCGAAATAGGCGAAAGCGACATGGACATGAGTGGATACGAAAAGCAACCGGCAAAGAACAAGAATATGTTCAAAAAAACTTACAAGAGCTTGAAAAAAGGGGCCAATAAGGTCAATCCGTTGCGAATGGCTGGTGCTGTCATGTCTCAGAAGGATGGAGACGCAAGCAGACAACTATCCATGATGGATCAGCTGGGAACGGATGAAGCCGAAGATGCTGTTCTCTCCAGTATAGAAAAGCGATCCAGCAGCACCCAAGCTGGCGAGGACGGATTTCGACCAGCCAGTAAGTCGTTATTTTTATGCCAACCCATTTGAATATTTGCATCCCAAGCTCATAATGTCTCCGTTGTTCTGATTTACACTAGTTGATGGCGAGACCCCTCCATTTCGTGTTCCAACGTTGGGGAATGCCTTTGCTCGGGCGATGACTGGGTCATCGGAGAATGTAGGAGCAGATGACCAAAAACCACCCACACCTAGCTTGAAAACGATGACACAAAAAATTATTGCCATGCAGCGATTGGGAAGAGCCTCCAAGGTGCATCAGGATTCGTCGCGCACCAACACGAGCAACGCCCAAGGGCATCATCGCAGGGCAAGAACACTATTGGATGCCATCGGTAATGATAAACATGATGACGATGCCCAAGATGATCTTCTTCTGGGTGATGGAGATAACTTTCGAGATTTTCAGAAAGTCTTCGACGCCGATCCCAATGAATACATAGAAATGCGTGAAGAGGGAATTCATAACTCTTCAGGACGAATTTCGGGCGAGGAAGAACTGGACGAACAGTCACCGCACGAAGGTCTGCCTCTCTTGGGTGGGGATGGCGAGCGTAGTCGGGACACCACCGATTCCGAGCGACAGTGGCGAGCACGGC
The DNA here is from genome assembly GCA_019154785.2 of Nitzschia inconspicua. Taxonomy (NCBI): domain Eukaryota; phylum Bacillariophyta; class Bacillariophyceae; order Bacillariales; family Bacillariaceae; genus Nitzschia; species Nitzschia inconspicua. The sequence goes on along the minus strand of JAGRRH010000013.1, from coordinate 1,215,382 downwards.
AGCTTTTGGTCAAGAGTCAGTTAAAACGGTTCGTGGACTTTATTGATCCGAGCACCATTGCCACGAGAATTTGCCGTTGGTTCCTCCGTTCCACTTTGATGCTGGCTATTCCTCTCTTTATCGCTGCATGGATCCTTTTTTATTATTGCGGTAATCCATTGCCACCGGAATTTTTGCCTGGCAGCGCGACTTTGTCATGGTGTAGGTTTGCTCGCTACCAGAAATACGACAGTAGTTGCCTGATTGCATTGTCATGGTTCTAACCTTTCCCTTTTCTCGATGGTGCTTTTTCAGGGTTCAACTTCACTGGTAAGTACAAATATGTTTTCTTGGAAGTGACTGTATGATGCTGGCTCATAAAATTTCTTTTTTTCCGCGATTGCTTAACCAGGACGACAATTGGTCATTTTTGAACTCGCGAGGGTCTCTCAATTTTTCATGATTGACCTCGTCGTTCTCCACACCCGAGCAGTTTCAAGAGCTCTGGGTCCATGGGTGACCATTTTCTGCCTTCAGTCGAAGGGCTGGCCATTCATCGTTGGCTCGTGGGGAGTTTGGGCGCTTCTTCTCCTCCAAGGAAATAGTAATTTCGACTATCATTGGTTGTACTTCACTGGCATCAGGATTTATTCGGCCGGAAACTCTGGCAGCTACATCATCAATTCGGAAGTATACCTGCGAATTCTCCTGGCAATGATCGTTACTGGTGTTTTTACGACACTGAAAAGAACACTTAGTACCCTCTACTTCGGGAGACGCATGTTTGGTCAGTCAGCTTCTTTCTCAGTATCAAATATTGCTACCGCGGCTAATTCTCACAAATATTACTTTTTCGCTCCCGACAGACGCGTACAAGCCCAGGCTCGAAGAGATTCTTAATGACATTATCTTGATAAGCGAGGTGGCGGATCTTTCCATTGAATCCGACAACATTGCATCTGTCATTGGAGTCGAAAAGAAAGAGAGGAAATACGAACCACCCACTGAAATCGATACACCTGAAATACCTACAGTCAAACGAGGGGGGCGTATTCGTTGGTCTTCCGTGAAATTCGAGGATGCCTCAATCCTTCGCAGCGGATCTCAAAGTCTTCTGCAAGGTGATGAGGACAACACGGACACAGAGTCTAAGATGACAGATGACGGCGATTCGTCCGAGATTTCCTTTTACGATTCGAATAGTAGCCGTATTCCTTTGAAGGAGCTACTTGACAGGTGGCAGGAACCTGTGAGCAAGAAAGACAAGGTACGCACACGATTCCATGAAGTATTCGTTGTAGTAAAACTTCACCAACCGTCACCTTGTCTCATGCCTTCTCTAGACAATCAATGCCTCGGTCAATGACATCCTCAAATTCCGCCAAGCGCTGACTTACATGGATCTAGATTATCCGTTTTCCGAAGCCTTTGGAAGAGCATCGACCAGGAATGAGATGATTCTTTCTGCAGAGGCAGTCTACAATCGATTAATGAACCTGTCCTCGGAACACCACATTTTATCATTTTCGGTGTTCAATATCATCCTCCTGCAAGAGGACGGGAGCGAAGATAAGGACAAACGCAGAGCTCTTCGGAACCTTTTCCGCCCAGATCGACGTGATCACTTAACTGTTCTATCATTTGTTCAGTCGTGCGATACAATTTACAAGAAAATTCGTTACTTTCGAGCTTCTGTTGGCAACGCAAGCGTGATTGATCAAGTGCTTGAGTCAATCATTGACGTTGTTTTCTACTTTACTTTAGGTCTCATCGTGCTTTCGCTTCTAAACCTGAATCCGTGGCCCCTTCTCGTCTCTATGTCAACACTTTTGGTGACTGCTTCATTTGCTGTTGGCCCTAGTTGTGCAAAGGCAATCGAGGTCAGTATTAATACCTTTTTTTAGGAAGCTATTGAACTTCCTTTCCCCAATCAACTCACAATCAATTCTGATGCTTCCAGGGAATTCTATTGATTGTCGGGAGAAGGTGCGTCGACGTAACACATCAAATCAGATGGTCGGACCGAGACTTACAGATTTCTTTCTCGCTCCGATTCAACAGACCATTTGACATTGGTGATCGAATCATCATTTCAGACACACCCGGGGCAGCTCTTTCAACAATGGGGTCCTCATGGTTTGTTGAAGGTAGGTGTGATTCTGCAGCACTACCATTTTGCTGTGCTGCCCTCGTACGATGGACAGAACTAAGTGTGCATTCTTCACTCTCCTCAGATATTTCGCTTTTCAGCACGACCCTGAGGCTTGCATCATCCAACGAAGTTGCGACTGTCTCGAATGGATCCTAAGCGACTGCTCGCATCACAAATTGTGCAAGATCCATGAATGCCACCGTTCACACACTTCTCAAATTCCACATCTCTTGCCATCAAGGACATGTCCTTCAAGAATTTAAAGACAAGGTGGAAAGCTATGTCCAAGCCACCCCCAATGTATGGGATTCCGTTCTCTTTTTCCGATTGGAGGATATTGATGCTAATAACGAGGTTGTGACATATCGTTTGGCTGTGCGTTCCAGGTTTACGTGGCAAATCTCCAACCGTGTTTTTCAAGGTCAAGCAGATTTGCACAAGTTCTGCATTACGCTGTCCTTCCGACTGGGCATCAACTACGATTCGCCGAATCCAAGAACCATCATGTACTTTGGTGGCTCGCTCGTGGACGGAGGGGTGCAAGACTATAAGGCGAACGTTCTTCAAAATGACAACATCAGCAATGAAAATGATATCATCACTGGCCTTGTTCCAAAGGACTTGCGAAACGCATCAGTAAGAGGGAAGTCGCAGCTCAGCTTAGATGATGAGGAGAAAGCTCCTCGGTATGCTACGACAGCCATGGAATCTCGTGCCATGGAACAGCAAACCCAAGAAACGAATGATGACGAAATGGAATCTGGTTCAGTTGATGACCAGTCGCCTATGCGAGCAAGCGAGGAAGATGAAGATCCCGGGGCAGACGACGCCAACAAGGCGTTTCTAAACCTGCTCAAAAAGTCCCATGGAGCCTGATCGATCGGATCTATCTCCTTTAGAGAACTATTTAATTAAAAAATTACGTGGAATGTTCATGGATTAATATCTTCATTGATATTGATACTACGACGTAGTTTACATTGATAATAATATTATTGTCTAAAAAAGGGAATGAATTGACAGAGCTGCCCGTCGTGGTGGGTGTCAATTATTTTAGGGGAAATCGACTTAATCGAATCTAAGAATTGTATCTCTTTTTCTTCCTTTTCTGCGTCACAATCAACAACTCACACCCTGCATCCATTCCTATCATCCGGTTGTTGCATGGCCGTAATAACCATTTCACGTGTGCTCCATTCTAGCACAAACTCACAATCACATCATTGTTGCAATAAGTTAGTATAAGCAACAATCGAGATGCCCAAGATTATTGGGAAGAGCGTGACAGTGGTTCAAGACGGAGGTCTTTGCATCGACGAGTTCGCTGGCAATGTCGCCACGAAGGACGACACCTTGTCGATTGCACGAGTGGTCGTGTCCAAACCAGCTTCAGAGCCGTGGCTGACTTTGGATTATGACGAATGGCTTTGTGTTGTCAGGGGAGAAATTGAATTGCATTATGGCGACGGTGAGATTTTGACGGTGAAGGCTGGAGAGACATGCATGATATCCAAAGGAGAGCGATTTCGTCCTGTCTTTCCTGTGGGCGATACCGAGTATATCCCTGTTTGTCTACCCGCATTCAAGCCAGAGCGATGTCATCGGGAAGAAGAGGGAGTTTCTGAAACCTCCAAGAAACTTCGCGACTTGCATTCCAACGGCGCTGTCCCGCCTTGTTCATCTTCTAGTGTTGTCAACGATGTGGACCGATTGTTTCACATGTGCCAAAAGGCGTCATGGGAAGCGGCTGTGGCCAGTGGAGAAGCTTACTTCCCCCCAACCTTTGAAGCGGATGGTGGATTTACCCACGCCACGGCTGTGGCCGAGCGCTTGATTGAAACAGCCAATCACTTTTACACGTCGAGTCAAGGCGACTGGATTTGCCTGGAACTCAGCAAGGAAGCACTTAAAAAAGTTGGTATCATTACTCGTTTTGAAGAAGCAAAACCTGTGGGAGGCACTGCGACCGGAACTCAATGGTCATCTTGGGTGTGCCCTCACGTTTTTGGTGGAATCCCAACGCAACTTTCTGGTATTGTGACCAATATCTATCCTATGAAACGTGATTCGGAGGGAACTTTCCTCTCTATTGAAGGCGTCTCAACATAAAACAAGGGTACTTTCAGTAGAAACTTCATTAAAAGAATGCGACGTTCTGTAGTTCTTCTTAAGATGAAAGGTTGGATATCATACTGGAGATTCATGCTTCGTTAATAATATATTATTATGATGTCCGGGAGTTGGATCTTTCATAAAATCAGTAGGTCGTACTATGTACCGTAGTACGGTAGCTACTACCGTAGGCTGGTACGGTATGTCGGAGTACGACAGTAGCTACAAGGTACTACCGTAGTCGTACGTACCTGGTAGGTAGTATCATACTACCGTACTGTACTCCACTCTCTCTCTAGTAGTAGCTACTAGTAGAGTACGGTATCATACACATCAATACACGAAAGTATCATCTTATCCTCGATCAGTTTCTATCACTCTACTAATAAAAAAATCGTACTTCGTATGCGTCGTTCCCGTTGGAACGAAAGAAAAATAATCTTTTTTATTTTATTTACGACTTCTGCGGTGTTATATTACTACGGTAGTACTCGTCCTGAAGATGCTGTTTTCTTGAATGAATCGATGGTTCACATTCGTCATAGCTCAGCGTCTTTAGATGCTGTTTTCTTGAATGAATCGATGGTTCACATTCGTCATAGCTCAGCGTCTTTAGATTCCACTGCATATTTGTTTTTGAGGGATCGATGAGAAAATGTCGCAGCATCTCAGAGAATCGATGGGTAATCGAGGGTCGTCCCGAGATGCAAAAGATGAGAATGATGCGGTTTGAGATCATCACCTGCGGCCGGGTTAACGACAATCGAGGGAAAGTCCACCATCGACATCGCTGCATGGCTGCAGGGTCAGACCAGTACTGCTACTACTACTACTACTACTACTACTACTACTACTACTACTACTACTACTACTACTACTACTACTACTACTACTACTACTACTACTACTACTACTACTTCCTCTAATGTTACGAGTAGTACAACGCCCAAAGATTCCAAGAGCGTCGTTAAAACGATTATGGAAACGGCCAACAAGGCAAACCCATTGCATTTTATCCCCAAACCTCCGAGCTCTGCTGAGAGTGAAAATCCGTCCCAACCCGGGAAAATCTTCTGGAACATAGGTCAATCTCGCCGGCACCGGCTGGTGACGGATTAATCCGAAGACGCCGTTCTTTGCAGTGTCGAAGAGCGAGGTGCCAACACCAAAACAGGGGAGGATGGATTTCGACCAGCCGTCAAAGGAGAAACGCCACCCTTGAGTGTCCCCACTCTGGCTGGGAAATGCATTTCAGCCACCACCTAGTCTAAAACGAGATTCTACCTCTGGTTCCAAAAGCTATACAGAAAAGGCTCTGGTCCTGCAACGGCAAAAATCACATGCGATACGAAGCTTGGAGCACGCCCGCCATCGTCGTGCCAAGACATTGTTGACCTCCCTAGAAGGAAGTATTAGTCGGAGAGGGGGCGATTACTTTGGTATTGCGGCAGAAGATGATCATTTTCGAGAATTTGATAAGATCTATGACGACAACATCGCTTCCAACACTGTGTCTGGAGAAGATGACGACCAGGAGGACGATGACGGCAAGTCAACCGGTGATACTGAAACTGGCACGGAAGAATATAGTGATGAAGAACTGGCTGGTGAGCGGCTGCCGCTATTGCGGCGGACGAGTTCAAGTAATAAAAAGCTCTCTGACCGACAATTGAAGGCGAGAAAGGTCCTGAAGAAAGGCAGTTGAAAAAGATCCGGGAGTTTTTGAATCCGTTGCGAATGCTAAAAGATTTGGGACGAGGCATAATGCACTCTACGCTTTTTGTCAGTCTTATTTTCTTCACCATTGCATGGCTCTTGTACTATTACTGTGGGAATCCGCCTCCTCCGGATTTCCTTCCAGGAACGGCCCGATTAAGTTGGTGGTGCAACTTTGCAGGTACGTTGTTAGGGCTATATAGTTGCGTAAAACGATTGAATTAACGATCCGTTTGTATCTTGTTCATCTTTTGTAGGCCGACAGCTCCTTATGTTTGAGTTAGCAAGAGTTTGGCAATTCCTTTTTATGGATTGTTTCGTTTTGGCGTTCAGATTCGTGCCTCACTTCTTTGGGCCTTTGTTTACGATATATTGCATTCAAGTAAGTTGAACAAAATCTCGCATCGATAGGACCCCAATTTTTAAGAAAAAAGGATTTCTGGTCTCACAGTTACGATGATGATTATCCATGCAGTCAAAGGGGTGGCCCTTTGTTGTCTTTAGTTGGGGGCTCTTTGATTTGCTTTTGTTACACGGAGATAATCAATTTCACCAGCACTGGTTCTACTGGACAGGAATTCAATCTATCAATCAGCCAATTCGGGAAGTTGGATATTAGATTCCGAGAACTACTTGCGGATCCTATTATCCATGCTTGTTGCTGGAATTCTAGCAGCACTGAAGCGCACCATCGTTTCTCGCTACTTTGGGCGACGAATGGTTGGTACGCTGATAATTGCTCGTGGGGACTTTCCTTTGAAGATCCTCGATCTCACCTTTGCTGTCTCCACATTGATTAGACATGTACAGACAGAGACTTGATGAGATCCTCAATGAAATCATTATGATATCCGAAATTGCTGAGCTGTCCGTCGAATCCGAGAGCATCGTGAACGTGTTGGGGGTAAAGTCGCAAGACGACAACGACGAGGAATCCCTGAACAAGGAAGTTGAAACACAATCCCTTATCAAACCCCGAATCAGCGCAGTGCGTTGGTCCGAAGTGAAATTTAACCATGACGAGGATATGAGTCGAATTGGATTAGGAAATGATCTCACGGAGCGAGATATCGAAAAAATCGAACTCGAAGGACAAACATACTCCGAGGCCCCGCGTTGGAACCGTGACGACGAGGAAGCGAAAGGTGGAAAAACAGGATTCTACGATTCTTCTAGTGGGTTCCCAACAATGGATTTGCTCGATAAATGGAACGATCCTGTCAAGAAAAGGGACAAAGTAAGTCGAAAGTAGGCCGTCTACAGCATCGGGTGGTATCGATGTTGGAAGCTGTGATTCTTTGATTTCTGACGCCGGAACTCGAATTTTTTAGTCCTATGACGCATCTGTGAACGACATTTTGAAATTCAGAAAAGCTCTGACGTACATGAATTTAGACTTTCCCTTCTCAGAAGCTTTCGGGAGGGCGTCCACAAGGAAAGAAATGGTGCGGTCATCCGAAGTGGTTTATTCTCGGTTGCAGAAACTTGCACCAGGGAAAGACTTTCTTCCGTGCTCAGTGTTTCAGATTCTTTATTTGAACAAGGACGGTACTGAAGACAAAGCAAGAAAGCGTGCGTTCGGAAATCTATTACGCCCTGACTTTCACAACAATATTCAGCTTTTATCTTTCGTACAATCATGTGACACTGTTTACAAAAAGCTCCGATATTTTCGTGCAAGCGTTGGGAATTCTTCCGTTATTGACCACGTATTGGAGAATATCATTGACGGGGTGTTCTATTTTGCCTTAGGGCTGATCGTCTTGGACCTCTTGAACATGAACCCTTGGCCCCTTTTGGTGTCAACATCCACCCTCATCGTGGCTGGTTCTTTTGCTGTTGGACCTTCTTGTGCGAAGGCTGTTGAGGTGAGTACAAGATATTTCCGTCTCCTTCTAGTGACCACGCATCAACCTCAATTCCCAATTTCTTCGATCACGATGTAGGGTATCTTGCTAATAGTTGGTCGGAGGTAAGGGAGTTCTTGAGTTTGTCGGCTCTTGCGTCCCTCCCCCCGCATCGACTAATTATTTTTTGTGTCGCACATGATCCTTTCGTAGGCCTTGTGATATTGGAGACAGGATCCTTATAACTGACTCTCCCGGAAGCGAGATACCATCAATGACAAAATCTTGGATCGTGGAAGGTAAGTGACTTTTTGACAAAAGTCGTGTTCATTTCCAGTCAAAGATCCTCCTTCTCAGCGAACGACCCCGCCGCGCATTACCTTTAAGATATCTCCCTCTTTAGCACCACATTACGGTTCGGATCCAGCAACGAAATTGCTACCATTTCCAATGGTTCTGTTGCAAGCGCGAGGATCACTAATTGTGCACGTAGCAAGAACGCTATTGCCCATTGCATGCTAAAGTTTCACATATCTTGCCAAAAGGACCCCGATACGATGATAGACTACCGCAAAGGCATCGAGTCGTACATACGCGAAACCACACACATATGGGAAAACATCTTCTTTTTTCGTTGTGAAGATGTCGACACCGACTCGGAATGCGTGACATTCCATCTTGCTGTCAGATCCCGATATACATGGCAGGTATCCAATCGAGTCCTTCAGTGTCAAGGCGAGCTACACCAGTTCTGCGTGTCGCTCGCTTATAAGCATCACATTCACTTTGATTCGCCCAATCCTCGGAGTGTGACCTATTACGGAGGGTCATTGGTTGACGGTGGTATAAACAAGTATAAGGCTAACATCCTGGAACGGAAAAACATCAGAAACGAAAGCAAAATCATCGCCGGAGTGCTTCCAGCAGACATGGCGCGGCAGCTGTCTGGTGAAAGTTCTGGTGTATCAAACTCTGAAATGGTTCACGCAAGTCCACTTGCTGCCTTGGCGACTCGAAACCTTGCTCACAGGAAATCTCAAGGGCGTTCCGAACTCAGAGAGAAAGAAGCGGCAGAATGCTCAGAAAAAGTCACCGGAAGGATTGAAGATGCCTCTGCTTTGAACGAATCTGCTGCTCCAGCTGCTAATGCCCCTGCTGTCGGGCGTTCTAGTGACAACGATAGATTTCTGAGTATGCTGCAAGACTCCCACCCTTGATAATGATCTGGTGAAAACTGATAACAACTCGATTTCATCGGAGCAGCAGAACCTATGCCATGCAACTCTCTTGGCAGTCGTTATTCTCTACAAGCAAATTCTACTAAAACAAGAAGAACCTGTGCGACTTCCTTATGCTAGTTTTTAACATTCTTGGACCAATTACTAGGTGCTGCAAAGACATCCCAATCAATGTCTTTTCCAATGATATCAACCAAGACAGTAGGTGCGATTCTGATGACAGCCTTCATGATGTCAGGGGCAACCATCCCATCATCAATGCAATGAACAAATTCCTCCTTCAAAAATCTTGACAATTCAGAGCTTTCAGGGTGACCGTGTAGGTCGAACTTCGCCATAACTTTGAAGAACGACGTATATGTCGTCTGGTCGGGGCGTATATCATTTCTCCTAATTTCTTCCATCACGAACATTGCCGTTTTTGCCGAAGAGACATCGGTTGCCACTGCATTATGATGACAGACAGAAAGCGCAGCATTAAAAACATTCACGGTTCCCACGCTTTGCCTTGCGTCTTCACTTGCTGATGACTGCAAAAATCGAATCAACAACTCTTTTACCCGTTCAAACTTGTCGGATCGTTGGCTGCGACCCCAAGCGATAATGCAGGTGATGTAGCTCGTACAATCTGGCGATATCAGTGGCATGGCATCCATTTTTCGCAAAAGAGTATCTGCTCTCTCAGCAGCGTCGATATCGTGACTTCGGGACAGAGCCTTAATCATAATATTGAAGGTATAACGTGATGGAGTCACAGTTGGATCCGTCTTGGCATATTCTTCCATCCTTTGAAGGACATGAAATGCCTTTTCTTCTGCATCTGGTCTATTCAAGGTAGCTATTGCATTTAAGCCAATATTGAAAGTTCTTGTGGCAAGCTGCACCCTGCCGTCTCGATATAACCGTTCCAATTCCAGGAAATATAAGATTCCATTGTTGGGGGAAATTTTTGCAATCGCCGTCAAGACAGCGTTGAAAATTTCGGGAGTTAGGTGCAAGCCCCTTGCCTCCATCCGATCAATGACTTGAAGAATGTTGTCAGTACATTCCGCCTCCATTCGCCTCCCCCGCCTCCGCTCGCTTTCCTTTTCCCACGCTTTGACATATGTTGTATAAGGAACGTCGGACATTAATTTTGTGCCACCGTTGTTGTCGTAAAGCTGTTCCATGAGATCTAGAATGGCAGCGACACGGTCCACCGAACCAGGCTTGCTGCTGTTGACCCACGTATTCATTACTGAACACCACGATTCTTCCGTAGGGGAAGTGTCTTGACCGGCCTCTGACAGCTGGATCATTTGCTGAAGAACCTTCTCGGCGCGTTGGGGGGCATCGGAATGACCCGAACGGGCCCAAGCATTGATGGTGATGTTGAAGGAAGATACATCCGGAACTAGGTCAGAGAATTTAGTTTCGTGGAGTTCTTGCATCCATTGTAGTGTTTCCTCTGCCTTGTAGCCAGCATTTGTTCCACCCACCGTAGCATAAGCATGGGCTAGAGCATTAAAACACGCTACATTTGGAGGCGGGACAATCGATCCAGTCTTGGATTCTTGTTCGGTCAGCATCCACTCAATGACCTTCCGAGCTTGTTCTGGTTGTTTCGCTTTGGCAAAGCTAGCAACAATGGTCGTAAAGGTTGAAATGGGTGGTTGGTAGGGAATAATGTCGAAAGTATTGTAACTTTTCACTTTCTGCCTGACTCGTTCGAATGCTTCTCGAGTTTTCTGTTGATGACAAAGAAACATGACAATGGAATCCTCGAAGGGGCCATCTCCGACAAGTGGGACAGTTGGATCGGTATGGTACTGTTCGAGTCGTTCAATAAGATGCTGGATCTCTTGCAAAGAACGCTTGTCTAGCTGCGTTTTTTTATTGACAGCTTGCATGACTTTAAAGTGTATCAATTGACTGCATGCATCGTTGACGTAGCGACTGTTGTATGCTATGGTCGCTGGGATTTTGTCGTTCACCAAAAATGTTTGATGTCCATCGAGTAACCTCCATAATTGTCTATGTACCTCCCAAAATGCCTGAGAATTTCCTGAACGCACCAGAATCTGACACGCCAAGGAAAACAACCGCGGAATCAGGCGTTCATGGGGCAGATTGGCATTGGAAATGCCAGCATTGAGCAAATCCAACGCCAAGGGTCCATCCGACGGTTCCTGTTGGGCGGTATCAGAGACACAAAGCAGTAATAGTTCTTCGACCTTTTGTGGAACCACTTGTCGTTGGATTCTTCCATTCCTAACTGCCTCTAGAAAACTTTGTGCCTTTTGTTGATACGGCCTTTTTTTGGTAGTACGAGTATGCTGTTTTTGCTTGCTGTTGCTACTCTTCCGTGTTGGAAAGTTGTTGTTTTGCTTCCGAGCATCATTGTCGTAGTTTTGAGTAGCAAATGAACGCGCTGTTCGATTCCAAGAGGACAGTGACTGAGATCCGTTGCTGGTCAAATGATGATGACAACTCCAGCAGTGATGCCATCGAACGACAACGTCCTGTTGTTGTCGACACGGATGCCAATGGCGAGATCGTCTTGTCGCCACCTGGACCAGCGATTCCAACAACGACATCGATCGGAACATATCAGGCCATTTTCATTCGACAGAGAGACGATGGCATGCACTATTTGAAGCACGAAAGATTGTTATCATCTTCTGCACAACACATACGACGTACTACCGATAGATGATGGTGATGGAGATCATACTCGAGAGTCGAGAGTAGGAGGTGAAACTTTCTTAAGGTTAGAAATAAAAGATGACGTCACCAAGATCAACTGTAAGATTTTTCTTGCTCTCACGCAATTATTTCAAATTGATCCATCCTTTGTTGCATCAACAACTCTATCAATTGGCAAAGTTCCAGCGTCGAACGTCCAGCAAACAGCCAAAGGGCTCACCTGGATCCCCCCGTCAATCTCCTGCTATAGTTGTACTGTCTCAACTTTACAAAACAAAGACTGTTCGATCATTCCCCGCCGATTTGCCGAGAAAATGATTTGTGCCACAACGAATTGCAGCCGGATGACCAAAAAAATTGTGCTACTCGTGCTGATTATTGGACTTTCCTTTTCCGATGCCTTCTTTCAAAACTTGATTCCGTCCATTCCCAAACTACCAACCAACATCAACCCCTCCAAAGCTAGCGAGCCGCTGTTGGCCGAGCTGGAAAAACTCATTTCCGCCACCCAGAACGGAGTGGCCGATCCAGCCACTTTTGACCAAGTCCAAAATTTGATGATTCAAATAAGCAACACTCGACCCAACGAAGAAGACCAACGAAAGATGCTGCCTGGAACCTGGGAACTAGTCTACACGACGGAAAAGGAAATCAACTTCTTCAAGACCTCCTGGCCGTTTGCCAAGGTATCGTCTATTACGCAACGGATCGACTTGTACAATCAAGTACAGCCCATTGTGGAAAACTACATTGATTTTGAGGGTGGGGGACAATTTGCAGTGACGGGAACAGTGCAAGTGGATGATGATACGAACAACCGGGAATCTATAGGGACAGAGGAAAGGAAGTACGATCGGGTGGCTTTTTCCTTCACGACGGCTACTGCCGTACTTTGGGGCACGTCCATTTCCTTGCCACCCACGGGAGCTGGATGGTTTGATACCTTGTTTTGTAACGATCAGTATCGTTTGTCGCGAGATTCGAGAGGAGACTATTCGATCTTTCGAAGGATATCGTAAAAAGGAATAAGTACGACCAAAGTTATGGGGAAAATTCAACATGACTACTAGAGACATTTTACTTAATATCTGTTGCGTATGATAGTAGAAAATGTTTTTGCAGAGACGATGATTTAGTCGAGTCGGTCAAAATAATTTCAGTCACGAATGGAGAAATCCGGAATGTCGTTCTTACCTCTTACTAAACAAACTGGCGGCCAGACCTTCGTCTTTCTAACATTCGAGACAATCATCCAACACCTCGATGCTCCCCTTCAACTATCTCGATGCCCTCTGCGCACAGTAGTAGAACAGAACAAATATCAAGATGGTCCTCACCGATACCAAGGTTATCGACGGTCGTGACCACCTTCTTGGTCGTTTGGCCAGTATTGTCACCAAGGAGCTTTTGGCAGGACAGAAGGTCGTGATTGTCCGATGTGATGAGATGGTCATCTCTGGGTCTCGTGAGTAAACAATACTTTGTTGGTTGTCGATGGTAGTGCATTGTCATGGAGTAGCAGCACCCTTAGTTGCAACAGAATTTTGATGCTTACAAATTCTCTCGTGTTGATGACTTTTTAACATATCCAAACTGTAGTGACCCGAAACCGCACCAAATATGCTCAGTTCCGCAACAAGCGCATGAACACCAACCCTGGCCGAGGACCTTTCCATTTCAAGACCCCTGCCATGATTGTATGGCGCACAATTCGTGGAATGATCCACCAAAAGACTGCCCGAGGACAAGTAGCGATCGGACGTTTGTCAACATTCGACGGTATCCCTGCCCCCTTTGACAAGCAAAAGCGAGTAGTCGTTCCTGCCGCCCTTCGAGTGATGCGCCTCAAGCCGGGAAGAGATTACACTATTGTTGGAGATCTCGCGCACTCTGTTGGCTGGAAGCACAAGGAACTTTTGGGACGTTTGGAAGCGAAAAGAAAGGCTGAGTCTAAGGAATTCTACGAGGCCAAAAAGGCCAAGGCTGCCTTGAAGAGAAAGGCCGAGGAAGCTTGTGCAGGAGAACTCGCCAAGGTCAACGAAGTTCTTGCTGCTGCTGGATACTAATCATAAATGACAGTGTTCATCTATAGAAAAAACTTGATTTTATTGTGGATTCATCGCAGCTGTTTGACTTGCGCCTGACTAGAGCTTTGTGCTGAAAAAATCGTCCACCACTTTCGAGATCCGTAGAGCTTCAAAGTGGCTGATTGATCTTGATTGTCAGTGACGACCGATGTTTCCACTGATTGAATAAGGACGATCCGAATGGCGGCCGACGGTTTGATTCAGAAATGGTAACATTTTTTGACTTTTAGATTTACTTGATCGGACCAGGCTCCCATTTACTTTAGTATCTGTAAGAAAAAGTGGGGGTAGTTCCCACCCAATGATCACAGGGAGATAAACATCAACGTGTGGCACCACTATGCAAAGGTCGAGGTGTGAGCTGTCCGGAAGAAATCTAATAATGCTCCAGCACTACTCCTGTACTTCGTAGTAGTACCTAGTTTGAGCTGACCTTGTACTTCACAGTCAACAAGAATAAATTTGTATTGCTTCGTACGACTGGAGTAGAATTTATCGAGCCGCACCAAGACTTGAGCCTTCCACGTGGCGCTCAATTAACATAATGTCTGTCCTTCCAACCAAATGACTCGACAACTCCTTCACTCGCATCAACACGATGAACATCAGTCCAAACATTCTGAACCTCACAAGAAATCCTACCACGACTATGGCCTCTGGTCGACTCCCTGCAATTCCAGTAGAAGCGTCCCCCCCACTGAAAAGAGAGAAGTGAGTATGGGAAACGAACATCATACATCACTATCAGTGGGATTTGTTGGATGTGGCATGATGGCGTCAGCCTTGATGGACGGAATCGTTCGCGAAAAGGTGGTCAAGGACCAAGCCTCCATCGTTTGCTCGGATATTTTTCAACCCAGCTTGGATATTGCTAAAAGCAAAGGATATCATGTAACAACCTCTAACGAAGAAGTTTGTAACAAGGCCAAAGATGTGGTGCTGATTGCCGTCAAACCGAATGTGGTGGAAGACGTCTGTTTGGAAATACGAAAAGTCAAGAGCAACGCCTTGATCATCAGCATCGCCGCCGGTGTACAGATCAAGGCATTGGAAAAGCACTTGCCAGGACGACGAGTTGTACGAGTCATGCCAAATACGGGGTGTTTGATCGCCGAATCAGCCTCGGGATATGCCATGGGCGAGCTTTGTACAAGTGAAGACAAAGAAATTGTGGAAGCGATTTTTGGAGCCGTCGGAACAGCCCAAGAAATCAAGGAAATTCTTCTGAATGCGGTCACCGGACTTAGTGGATCAGGTCCCGCATATGTGTATCAATTTATTGAAGCCTTGGCGGATGGAGGTGTCCGATCGGGACTTCCCAGAGATGTTGCCATGCAACTGGCCGCTCAAACCGTGAAGGGAGCGGCCGAGATGGTTCTTCAGACAGGAGAACATCCAGGAAGTTTGAAAGACAAGGTGTGTTCGCCAGGAGGAACTACTATTGCTGGGGTGCAAGCGCTAGAAAATGGGTGAGTATGATGTGGAAGGGAAGGAGGTTGGTGCTGCTCGTCTGCTGTTCCTACGACGTACCTAATATTACGACGTTCTTTCTTTTGCAGAGGATTTCGAGCAGCAACCATTGCAGCTGTGACAGCTGCCACCAGGCGGTCGATGCAACTTGGAGATATTCCCGAGCAGGATATTCGACACCTTTATAATTTGTAGCGATAGAAATTAGGAGAGAGGGATCATTCTTGTCTAGATTCCTTCGATTTCTTTGAGTAGTATGGTCTGCCGTAGCTAGCTATCATAGCTACCGGGTATGTGATAGTGTTGAAGGTTGAAGATTCGCCTCCCGGAACTTCGTACCACTCGGAAGGATCCAATAAGTCTCATCAAGGGTGATAGATTAGGCGCAGAGCACAAATACTGTACGCAAGGTCCAAATCGCCCTGGAACGCAACGTCCACCACACATTCATTTGTCAGTTGCTACGATTGTACATACACAACCGTTCCTTCGCTGTCGTAAACATCACAACCTCCTGAATCTGTAGGAACACAGACGTCGACAACGGCTCTTCGAACTCACATACCCTTTTTCACAACGACAAGTTCATTTACCTTGAATCTCTTTAATAGACAAACTTTCACCATGACAGTAACCGAACGTCAAAACTCGAGTCCGCCAGAGAACCTCAAATTCGCCATCCCCAAAAAGGGACGCTTGTATGACAAAGTGGTGGAATTGCTCAAGGGGGCTGGAGTAGAATTTCGACGCAAGGACCGTCTGGATGTCGCCATTTGTGTAGGATTACCCATTACGCTTGTCTTTTTACCGGCGGCCGACATTGCTAAGTTTGTGGGAGAGGGTAATGTCGATTTGGGCATTACTGGCTTTGATGTCGTACAAGAAAGTCAAGTACAAGTTGAAAAAATTATGGATTTGGGATTTGGAAAATGTAAACTGAGTGTGCAAGCCCCTCTCATTGAAAATTACACCAGCGTGGAACAATTGGCTGGCAAACGAATTGTTACCAGCTTCCCTAACGTTAGCAAAGCATTCTTCAAGGATTATGATCAGAAACTCGGAGTTACGACAAGTGTCAGTTACGTCTCGGGGTCTGTCGAGGCGGCCTGTGGACTTGGATTGGCTGATGCGGTGGTGGATCTTGTCGAGACTGGGACTACCATGAGGGTAAGACAAGACTGTGTTCTCTGGATGTGCAATCTTAGGTGAGGATTGGAGATCTGACATTAAATCAATTTCGAATTTCAGGCCGCTGGACTTGAGGTTGTCCACGACATTTTGGACACACAAGCCATTTTGATTTCCAATCCCAACTCTACCCACAAGGACTTGATTTCAAGACTCAAAAGGCGAATTGATGGGTACATCACTGCTACAAAGTATGTCATGATCATGTACAACGTCTCCAACGAGTTGATGGAAAAAGCATTAGTCATTACACCAGGAAAACGATCGCCGACAATTACAAATTTGTCTTGTGGCAACGTCAAGGCGGTGTCATCCTTGGTTCTAAAAAAGGAAGTGTCAGAAAAGATGGATGCACTTCACGATATTGGAGCCACGGATATTCTAGTGTTGGACCTGCAGAACTCAAGAATGTAAATCATAATGTCTGTGATATTGTTTTTGCGTTTTACATGCATGACAACTTTCCATAATTTTCTAGACTCTAGTAAAGCGTTAATCGAGAAGGTCTGTTGAGCATCTTGCTTTATCGTCAGCTCTGACGCTCAGTCATCTACATGAGACAGGCCACTTTCAAGATCTTGTCTCCTCCGCCAGAAAGATAAGGTATAAATCCAAGACATAGGAGTAGGTCATTACAACGGTTGATCCACAGTATGGTAACCTAGTGCTTTGTTGTCCGAATGATTTCCAAGGAGATGGACCGTCATCGCTCTCCTTTGTTCAAACCAGTCCATTCGCACCTGCCAGTAAGCGAGCAAATGCGAACAGCGAAATCATGGTCGCTAAGATAGCAGGGAACCAGGAAACATCAATGAAGACGACTCACTTTTCTTTAATTTTTATCACCAGTTGAGTATTGCATAAAGAATAGCAAAACGCATCAGCCTGCATTCGCTGCTTATACCAACGCCATTGGACCTATAGACACCATCTGATTCAGTCACCGTCTCCAATTTTACGACGGATCCTCGTAATGATTTGAATGCCACAATACAGCAATCTATAACGCCGTGAGTACATTGTACTACTTTGGATTTAGCTAGGACGTCGCAGGACGCTACTTCTCAACGATCATGCGGTTTCGCGAGCTAAAGCCATTACAAAACATTCAATCTGGCAGCTGCGGACACTGACTGTGAAACAACAATGAGACTAGCAGAAATGACAAAAAGAATAAAAATGTAACGTGAAAATGGTTACTTTGCAGAACCATTTTACTATTTTTGTGACCAGACGAATCCATGGTATCTTTCAGCTACGACAATACTACAGAAATGCCAAGTATTCCAAAATGCCTCGTTCTCCAAGGCAAAGTACAAGTTACACAAGTTAGGCGAAGGTCGCTATAACAGTTTGACTGTACTTTCAGACCGCATGATCCCAAATTTCGTTGGATATCTGGTCATTTCACGTAGCATATATCAAGAATTTTGCCTGACACCAGGAAGACTAGAGTTCAGACATTTTCGAAATTTGAACAGTCGGTGTCTATTTTCTTGCCACGATAGAAGACGAAGAATTCGTGAGCACGGAATCCATTACTCGCAAAGCTTGGTGAGGAATGCTGGGGGTCTGATTGATTTTCCCACGAGCCGATAGTGACGACGGGAAGCAATTAAAAGAAGCCAAAAGCTAATCGACCCTCTGCTGCCAACCAAAACCTCTTGCTGTTGCCGTGACGTACTATCGTGGTGTTTTGGGCAGGGCAATGACGTAAAGATTGACTTCATGAAGCTTTGACATTTTCTTTCACGATGTACTGCAATACAATTGAAACCGTGGCTTGTCTTCGAACTTCGTCCGACATTCGTCTCGTTGCATCATATTCATCATAGCAATGCGGGTACGGCACCCCTGATTCGCATTTCACTGAAGTTTTGGTCGCCCGCGAGCATGATCAAGACGCTTTGCTTCAAATGCTAACGGCAATACGGCAATGATCAAAAGCGTTATACGACTGATTTTTTTATTTTAGCCTTTGGGAATGCACGAATGCACAAAAGTTTCACCTTCGAACTGACTGAAGTTTACTACCGTACTTTCCGAATCAGTACAGTAATGAAAGATTGTAGTACTGTCTTGCTGATGCCAATTAGCTAGCTAGTAATTCACAACCAGCCTTTCTATTACAGTTATGCTACGATATAAGTCCCGAGTGTTTAGCTGTCCAGGGGAGGTCGTCGAACCATACTCAAAGCTTCCCCAAACAATCCCGTCAACCGCCTTTGTTGAGTTGTCGGAGAATATCCAGTCTGCCCTCCTCCAAAACCACGTCGTCTTCGTCGTCTTCGTTCACTGTTAGAGCGATTATTTTCTGTATTGGCGAAGGATTCCTCTTCTATCTGTTGCTGCTGTTCGTAACGCCAGATCATCTCTTGTGCTCTGTTTGCCACAAGATCTCTAGTCCATCGCAACTCCAGCGGACTATTGGCCGGAGCTTCAATCAAGCCGACGAACTTGACATTGTGTCGATCCTTCTGAATGACATCGACTTCGTATCCGTGATCTCGCTTCCAATGCTCGATCCGGGCTCGAAGATTGACATTGGGAATAAAGGATCGGTAGCCCAATGGCTCGCGTGTTAAGGGACACGTGGAGTTGCCACGATTGAGCCATTCAACAATGGCCTCCCTTTCAAAATTCATGCCTCGTCGATCCATCAGGGGGTCTTTGAAAATTTCTAGTGTCAAAGGACAAATGAACTCATCGGGGATCGTGTGTGAGTCGTCGTCATCATCATTCCTTTCATCGTATGTCTCCGCTCGTTTGTCACAACCCTTGCACTTGCGATCATTGATCTGCTTGACACGAATGGCGTCGTCACACTCAACGTCACTCGTGTCTGGAGAAACAGTAGTAGTATCAACAGTACAAGCGGATTCTTCTGCTGTAAGCGATGTTTTGGTCATCTTGTTGAAAGAGAGTAAACAGTGCAGTCGATGTTGTGTCAAAGTGAGATATTGAAATTGCGAAGTGTTGAGCTGACTGTAAGCATCAAGAACTTGAAATCAAGGGAAAGTACGCCGAGAGCCGAGAGACTCGCCTTCTCCGAGAAACTACGGTAGAGTGAGTCGAGTCAAACTTCTCGAGTTCTCGATTTCTGCCCCAGCTGCTTGCGTAAAATATACAGTCGTCATCTCTTTTGTGCGCGGTGATGAAGAATAAATTCAAAAAAAAATAATAGTAATTCATTCCCTTCAAGAGACTACCGTACTCCACTAGCTAGGTACATAGCTACGGTAGCTACGATAGTTACCGTAGAGTAGAGAGAAAACCAATACCGGTAGACTACCGGTATACGGACGTTGGGACACTTATTATTTACAGTTAGAACGACTACCGGTAATACGTCGTGGAGCTGTTAACTACTACCCTACCGGTAGTCGTATCCATTATCCATCAATGGAGTCTCTCTGTCACGAGTTACTCTTAACGTCCTTGAGGAGGTCGTAATCAGGAGTACGGGTACGTTCTGTGTACCGTATGTAAATCCTGAATCCCGTGCTGAACAAAAAACAATGTTCGCGAATGTGGCATCCAGCAAGATTGACGCGAGAAGGGCAAAGAAACGTTCGTTCGGGAAGATCTTACTGCATCGTATTGCAGGTCTGAGATGTTGTTGTAATCCACACCACACGTTGATATCAACCAAAGCTTGGGAGCATTTGGACTTACAGTGAACAACATTTGTCAATGAAAAATTCTGTCCTGGCGTTAGTCGAAGCTGATGGAATTTTTGATGGTTGCCAAAGGATTCGACTGCCAATAGCCAACGATGTGACGACCTTCCGGAAATCCCTGCTGGTTGCGGTGCACGTCACACCCTCTATTCCCGGAGACATTGAGATCCATATATTCGACTCTAAAACACAGTCATTTCAATCACTGACACCGAATCTTCTTCCTACTTCTTCCAATTGTCGACTGCGACTAGTCATTCCACCCCACCACCAACAACAAAAGGAATCTGCAACCACCAAAAAATCATCCTCCACAAAGTTTCCGGCCTTACCGTGGAGAGAATTCGATATCAACTTGACGGACGGAACCTTTCTCATAAATGGCATATCGCTACAAATCAATGAGGTCTCCAATGCTGGTCTAGGTACAGGATTAAATGTTTGGGATGGATCTATCGCCTTGGCCAAGTATTTGGAATCGAATCCTGCCATTGTTGAAGAAAAGAAAATTTTGGAAGTGGGCGCAGGGACGGGGCTGGTTGGGATTGCCGCTGCCATATTGGGAGCAAAAGAAGTTGTTGTTACTGATTTGGAATACTCTCTGGCCAATCTGCGGGGTAATATCCTACTAAATCAACCATCAGTAGATGAGAAACCGCCAAAAAGGAAAATTCTGCCAATCGAAGCCAAAGTCTTGGATTGGTTCCGCCCCCAGGATTTTGACTGCTGTTCAAGTGAAAACTGCAAAACTACTTGGATCCCTGACGTGATTCTGGCGTCAGATGTGGTTTGGATCGATTCATTGGTGTTGCCATTGGTGAAAACGCTCCACTATTTTTGCAGCCTTGCCGTAACCAAACAAACATCCCCACCGTGGATTATAATGTCCTATCAGCGCCGCAGTCAAGTGGTGGAAGATCACTTATTCCAAGCATTGAGGGATCATGGCTTTAAGATCACATGCAGTCCAAAGGAAGAAACACGATCGCAGGTGATACAAATATTTCGAATCGCGTTTGAAGGGACAGTCTTGAGTTAAAACGAAGCAAATATTGCACCTCGTAGAGAACTTATTACTCCGTGACTATTGCGTCTACATTGGAGTTATTTCCAGGATTTTCATTAAAGTAGTCAATAAAAATGCCATCGCCAAAAGAATCAGAGACAAAATCTAGGCAGAATTTTTCGACAAAGTTACCATTTTCAAGACAATTTCGCGTGTTGTCACCTAGTTGCCGCCGACTGTCGCTCTCGGATAAACTGCTGCACAAACATTTCGTCATCATGTGCCACGGCAATGGCCGGGTATTTTGCATTTGTCGAGTGTGGCTTGTATGCGGCCGCTATCAAAAGAGGGTTGTCGATTCTCTTCTTCCACATTTTGACTTGAGTCGTCCAAACCGAATCGAGCGCCTTGGCTTTGTTGTTCTTCCGCCGCCTCGCTCCAAATTTAGTGCGTCCTTCTAGTCCTCTCATACAATAGCCATTGCATTCATCCACCGAATCGCCGTCAGTCACTCTTTTTATGGTGTCGGTAACGTGGTTTTTTATTTCTGCGTATTCGTCTTCATTGTACCACACTTCTGCCATTTCTTCATCAGAAATTTCGCTGAGTGGAAGGATCTCGCGGTACGTTACGGTATCCTTGAACTGTACCACTTTTCTTCGATTTGTTAAGAATAGTTTCTGTTTCTCTGGCTGCGCATTGAACGGACCCGTCGGCTCGAGTGCAACTTCATCAAAGCCATTTTCATTCCCAGCGTGGGGCGGCATTCTAACAGTGCCCTGATAGGCGATATGGTAGCCTCTCCCCTCTAATAGTAAGGAGTTATTCAAGCTGGTTTCTTGACGATTAACCGCCCAAATTTTACTATGTATTCGTAATGGGAAATGTTCCAGTAGACGACATGGGGCAAACCAGAAGCTTGGTACTCGTAGTAGGGTTTAACTGTTAGTATGACGTCGTTACACTGTTCATCACGATGCTTACGGTGCTGTAGACCACCGTAGTTCGGTTTGGAATTGGTCATCATGGGTGATTTCGCAGTACAAAAATGTACCAACCAAAAATTCGGAAAGAAAAGATTATTACTACAGCACTTCGTAATTGTTTGTTGCTCGTAGAATGTCACTTGGGCCTGTCTTCGTTCTAACAAACTTCGGATGTATGAGATATGAGATGATTGACGACAGTATTCTTTTACTGGAAACGAGGTTCTCCCATGACTCTTTCCACTGTACCACGTGGCACTCCAGTACTTAGTAGTCCCTACATTTCCTCCTAACTGTAAAGAAAAGGAGCGATCCCTGTCGCTCGTTCTTCTCGATCCTCATAGTCCAGATTTACCGTCGATATGTGACCGTGATTGATAATGAAATCTATTTTATGGCTATGCCAACAACTAGCTACCGGCAGTTCCGTCTCTAAGAAGTTGACTCACCCGCCTGGCCCCCAAGGGGGCGGGGCAAATTATGCAACAGCTTTCCCTCCACTCAGTACCCTGTTGCCCACCACTCAGTACTGGAAAGGCAAAAAACCTCACGAATGAGGAAAAGTCCAAACCAGTGATTGTCAGATATGGCGTGGTCTTCCAAAAACAATGCTGGGAAGGCAGCAATTAACCACGTAAATTGTGTTGGGTGTGTTGATATCTTTTACCTGTTGCAACCCAATAGGGCGGATTGTACGTGTAAAAGAAGCCTTCCATGCCAAGCACCAGTAATATTTCCAATGAAATAGTACCGTCCCTCTGTACTTGACACTCGGCTGAGTTATGATGCCATTTCTTCCACAAAAATGTCAGTGCCCATCACAACTCTATCAGGAATCATGCATTTAGCACTCTTCCTCCTCTCCCTTAGCCCCCTTGCGACTAAATAAGAGAAACACAATCTTTCCGGTCGGCCACCGGTTCTGCATGATGCCATGCACAAGACAGCAGTAGTTTGTACTACCACTGGGACGATCTCTTCCTTTGCACTGATAGATCGTCTGTGGATTCTTAGTTCCCCAGGCTCTGACAAACCTGGGTTAAGCCCCCCTACCACGACAAGATGATCCACTCAGGGGGGGGGATATGTGACCGTGATTGATTGCTTCCCTCCTGTTAACTCATGCATGGCCTCTATGATTGCCTCTCACTACCGGCGGACTACGGTAGAGGTACCGTACCAGGTACGGATGCTGATGAGTCAACTCCTTTATACAAAACTACTACCGTACCTACCTACATTACCTACCTACGTACCGGTACCTTGTCGGTATTCACAGTCAGAACTGTCGTAGTTGGAAAAAAACCATAAATATCTACAGTGTCACTGTTAATTCTTCGAACTGACAACTGATGTGAACGAATTATCGAGTTCTTGGGAGAGTTTATTCGTGATCTTATAAAAGCCCAAATCGAGATTTGGTCGCTGCGGACTTACGTGGCAACCGATGATTCGCACTCTGATGTTTCACAGGATAAATAATGATCTCTTCAGCTGGTCATCTGAAGGCCCTATGGAAAACATAAAAAACTTACAACGTAGACACGGGGATTTCGGTAGTAGACTACCGCATTACTCAGAGTACTATTTCTATCGTAAATGCCCTGAGCGTTCGACTACCTAGCTAGGTAGGTAGTAAAAGCACCACTTTCTTTATCAATCAACAATCATCACCAGATATCTCTTACTGTGATATGATGTTGCAGCAGGAAAAACATTTTTGATCTAATCCAACATCATCCCAAAGTCTACCAGAGTTAACCCTAGGAGGTTTCCAAAACTGATACAGCCACTAACATGAGGCGTGATCTTGTTCGAAAGGAAACACCCGATGATTGCTGGAGAAAGGGACTGTTCCTTTCACCTCCTCGCAAAACCCAACGATTGACGAAGATTTCCCCACCGCAGCTCCAAGTCCGATTTGCGCCAGATTGTGCCTTGACGCAAGTGCACACAGATTACTCCAGGCTACTTTACGAAGAAGAACAAGCGTCGTTCTGGTATACCAAACAGGAGTACGCTCTGATGAAGCGTTCCTCGTCTTTTACCATACGACTCATGACGGAACTACAGCAGCGGGGTGCCTCCCCATCAAAATATTTGGAACAAGAGGACGAAGAGATGTGCACAAGAGGCTTAGAAGCAAAAACCAGAAGCGGAGCTCGAAGGAGACGACAGAACATTGTGACCGCAATCGATGCGGTCTTGATGGAGCAAGAGCGGCAGCGGCAGGTTGGTTCCATCAACGATATCTACAACCTGGCTCACATCTACAAAGACGCAACGGCTAGTTGCTCCATGGATGCATGGCTTGCTGCGCAAAAAGATGCCAAAGCAGTCGAAGATGATTTTGTGAAACTTTTGTCATCCA
This sequence comes from Nitzschia inconspicua, assembly GCA_019154785.2. Lineage (NCBI taxonomy): Eukaryota > Bacillariophyta > Bacillariophyceae > Bacillariales > Bacillariaceae > Nitzschia > Nitzschia inconspicua. The sequence continues at coordinate 1,190,865 of JAGRRH010000013.1, read as the reverse complement.
CCATTCCTGTTTCACAACTTCCGTCACACACACCTCTGATGGTCTGAAGAGTGCCTCGGATGTAAATACCCATCGTATGTATCCTGTACAGAAATGCATATTTCCATTTGATTTTGTTGCTGATATACCATTTAACTTTTAGATCTGTTATCATTTACGAAGTGAAAATCTTGGAAAAAGAGGACTGCAGCAGTTTACCATAGATTGATTACCACTACCAAACGCCTAAAAAAGAAAGACGTTCATCGTATTCGAGCCTCTTCTACTCGCCCATTTGAAAAGTGGGAAAGATGCGATAGAAATCTGCGCTTGCTCTTCGTTCTTCCGACAATCTCTAAATCTCATCCGACGTTCTCATCCCCCGAAAGTGAGGTCCAACAAAGACACGGATTCGTAGATTTTCCTAAGGTACGGAACAGTGCTGTGCGGTACCACCCTTTATTAGTGCCTGTTGCAATTGTTTCATGAAAGGCTGAAGGATATGAGCGATAGCAGCAATTCCTCCCGTGCCCAAAATGAGGTTTGCATAGAACGTAGGATTCCTCGGCAAAGAAATAAAGTACTAACTCTGTGTTCGATAGGAAAAAACTCAAACATTTATTTGCGAATGTTCTTATGTTGTTCGGGTGATAAAAGCGTTTGTCTCTGTCGAATCTTTTTACATGATTCGTTGCACTAATGGGGAATCAAAAGCACGTAATGGCTGGTCCGAAATTTGCTCGATAGATCTTGTGAGTTCCAGGAGAGGTATCGCTGTGTCTCGTTTCACTCCAAAGACTACAGTTCACAACTCAAGAGACCTCAGACCAACTGTTCCAACCAGACAGCCAAATTTCACCAAAATATCAATGACGATAATGTACAGAAGGTCCATCGACTTTTTTCTCTCGTTCTAGTAAACGGGAAGGTCTACGCTTGGACACCTCCACTGCCGGCCACATGTGCGGGTGCTTCATAAGACGTTGAGTAATTAGCGTCGGTCGCGTACATCCCTTGTGCTGCTGCTGCAGCGTTGTTGCTGGCTGCGAGTTTCGCTAACCGTCGCTGCCGTTGTCGTTCTTGCGCTCGTTTGGCGCGAAAGTAATTGCCGATGCAAAGAACGGTGATGAACCCAACCAAAAAGACGACAAAACAAACTGCCTATATATGCATGGATGTGAATGGAAAAACATGTACAAGACTTGGTGAGTGTCGTTCGAAATAACTTTTCTTACAGTTAAGATCGATCCAGGCCACGTACCAGAACAACTTCTATCAGTGATCTTCCTCTTGAGCGATACGTCATCTTATAATGTTGTTCTTTCTTTATTGATTCCCCAAATTAAAATGGAATCTGGTCGATTACAGGTGGTCCCTTGTTGTTGTGTAGATGTTACGATGGGAAACAGCTACACTTTCGCGTCAATGGGGAGTTGATCTCAGTTGGTTTTGGTCGAAGCTTGGATGTATGTTGGTGGTGCTGTCATTGATTTTTTTGTTCGTTGCATGAAATCGGGAGATGAAGAACCGCCGACTGCGAAAAATAACGATCCGACTGTCGCGTAGGCCATCCCAATGTTTGGTCGCATTTTCAGTGCCTTTTACCGCGACAAACGGATTTCCTTGCAAGGTGCTGAGTGTATTATACGTAGGTAGTATAATAAGTCACACTACCTATGCCTATGCGTATGAAGGTGTATTACTGTGTACTACCGTATGCGTAGGTACCGTAGAGTACCGGTACTCGGACCGGTACGGTACGTTGTAGCTACCGGTACGTCGTAGGTAGTAAGTACTGTTATGATTGAACAGACCTGACGCATTCTCTACTACCGGTAGCTACGGTAGAGTGGTAGCTATGGAATACTAGAGAGTAGAGTTAATCTCTTGAATGTTGACTTTTTATGGGCTGGGGAGGAGGCTATGCTAATAAGAGAGCTTGGAGGGAAAGACGCATGCTGCTTACGACTCGAGTTTCCTCACAAGCTCAATCAACAGCAGCTGTTATGAAGAACAGCCGGTTCTTCCTACTTGGCGTATGTGTTTTTATAGAGGTATTCATATCATACACATTTCTTTACTGTTTAGAGTTGTTGAAATAAAAAAGATTGCGGTTGAGCGCGCTTGCTCCGAGTTATTTCTGGAAAAAATGGATGGCGAACGATTCAGACAACGGGGGCACTCATAGGTCTATTCTACGATGTAGTAGTATGTAGTATTAGGGTATAAAGTATCCCGCGTATGAAGTGAGGGATCCTACCGTAGCTAGCAAACGGTACGGCGGTGCCAGTCTACTGTTAGAAGTGTACGAATACTGTCGAACGTATCCAAGAAGAGCTTGCTTCGCGGAGACGGAATGAACAATGATCCAGAATTATTACTTCGAACTGCGGTGTATGTTATCTATTCCGACCCCAGGACATTATCTTATTGCATTGGCATCAATACTACAATCTACAACATCCTCCGAGTGATAGGCGGGCAATCATCTGCCATTTAACTTCTCGTCAATACGACGTGTAATCCTCCTTAATGCAAGATCCTTTTCTTTCGTCTTCTTTGTAAACTCAAGATCATCTCCCTTCTCCACTGAAATTAGCCTCAGGACCTCACTTTGCTGAGCAAGCCAAAGACCTACAAGTGCTACTCTCTATATATGTTGAAACGACGAAGTGACGGGAAGGTCTTGCCCAGGTGTTGGCAGACTTGAAGCTGATCCCTCCACTCACTGGATCAATTGACACTGTAACCAGGTCTGGCTCCCTATTTCCAAAGAACCAGAAGACCTCGAGGCAATGCAAAATCTCAAGTTCTTATACCTGCAGGTGACTACAAATCCGCAATATTGCTGATATGTATTAAAGCGCAATATCCTGGAACACATTCGCTTGCTGAGATCTTACATAAAGAAGTCCAGTACAAAGGGACGATTTGAAATCCACCTTTGAATGATTCCTGGTAAAGTTGTGGTGGGCACTTAACAGACATTTCTGCTATGGAGATGATATCATAACGCAGCCCAGTGTCAAGTCCGCCGGGATGTTACTTTTTCATTGCGAATAATATTCTATGTCCTTACCACCGCAAACAGTCACGACCCCATCATACACCGCTACCGCAGCAACACGAACAAACAAACGAATAAACACACAAACAAGCTCCATCTCCCCACATCAGTTCTCCTCCTCGACCAGATGAATTTTCCTCCTTTTATACCATCAGCACCTCCATGAAGTGATTGGAGGTCATTCCCTGCACTGCCTCGCCCCTAGGGGCCGGCGGGTGAGTCAACTTCTTAGATACGAAACCAGGTAGTAGCTAGTAGTTGGCATAACCATAAAATAGATTTTATTATCAGTTTCGCAAGATCTACCGAGACCCATACAGCTTCACATCCAATACAAGGTCTGGTTGATACTGACGATCAGGATTGCAATAGATGTTCTTGAACCTCTGATATTCTTCAAAGGCTTGGTTTGGAGGAGGAATCGGACCAGGTGTACCGTCCTGCACACAGAGCGTTTTCGGAGCTTCCGCGAGCTTCGTATATCCAAGGGATTGTGGAATGACCAAACGACGAATGCCGCCAGGTTTCATAGGTGGCATACTGTCTCCGTCACCCAGTATTGCTTTTTCGATTCCCGCAATGGTCGTACCGTCACCAAGCTTCCATCGATAGGGTGTATCTTTGTCAGCAGTGCTGTATATCTTGGTACCGTATCGGGCCCCCGTGGTCGACATGGCGTAATCTATTGTCGCGGTCCCTCCTGGTTGAAGTGGATTTCCAGAACCGACTTTGGCATCAGCCCATTGTATGCCCGAGGCGGATGTGCGAAAAGACAAGTCGGGACCGGCCGCATAGGCCGAATCAATGCTTACGACAATGGCAGACACAGAAGACACGACCCCCGATGTGCCAGTGACAAAGACCTTCCTCCGAGAGATCTGTCCTTGGGACAACCCATGGCATGTAGCCGTCATGAGGGTCAGAGCTAGAAAAGAGAATCGGAGCATGTGAAACAGAGAGGATAGCGATGGCGCGCAAATAACCTTGTCAGAAAACAGTGTCTTGTCTTGTAAGAAGTGTTTTTGTACTTCTGGTATGATAGTAGTTCGCAATTTTACCAATCTCGTTTATCACACATCACAACAAGTGACCGTTGATGACACATCATGTTCAGTGTCCATTTTGTGTACATCGGTATCATACGATACCGTAGTGTTTAATGGAATGAGGACAAACGTCACAGATTCAAGAGAGAAACGATACGACGTGCGACAATAAGATAGATCTTGCTGACTGTGAGCATGGGCGTACGGCGCGCGTAGAACGATCATTACCGGTATGTTAGAAAGCAATCGAGTTGGCAAAATAATAGAATAATAAGTGTAATCAAGTTACCCAAAGTTTACCAATGCGTTGATCAGTTCTAGTGTTACAGCAAGTTACCCTCCCATTGCATCATCGATTTATACCCAACGTTTACTGCAGGACCACTACTGGAGCCGATGAATGATTCGAAACGACTTGCCAACAATCGACGAAGAGACGGAAGCTGGATAACCACTGGCTTGGACGGCTCCAAAGCAGAATGGACTAATTTGATCATTGGAAGTACACCTCAGCATCACTGGAAAATCAAGACCTTCGTTTGATGCGGCTGCTTCCGGGCTTTCAGACGTATCGTCCAAGGCACCCTTTGCCGACACCATAAAGGATTGCCCTTTGGGCAAGTGTTCGATTTCCCAAGTAATACAGCGTTTGTATCGATCCCACTTTCCTCCCTCCCCCGACACAATTACGATAGAGTTGCTGTTCACCCGCGGAGGGATTGATACCATAATGGTAAATTTGGTCAATTCATCGGGATTTGTTAATTTGGACCGTACTTGGATAGCAATTTGCAGTTTTGACTTGTTCCGGACCACTTTCTGTTCCAAAAGCTGGGAGAGAAATGATGCGAATATTCATTAGATTTACTTTTTTTTTTCTTGTCGCAGTAAAGAAGTGGTGAAACAACCCGATCGCTTTTTTTTGGAACGTACCAATGGCATGTGCTCGATTTTGCAAGAACTAGTATAAGTTCCGACCGTCACAAATCCCACAATCTCCTTGGGAATCTTGACCACATGGACCATTCTTTTGTCACCTTCCTTGGACAGGGAAGTTTTGGTGTACAACTTGTTGCCCGTGAATTCTATATTGTTGCTCCCATCACCGGCGCTTGATTGTAGGGTAAAAGGTGCATTCTTCAAGGCATCCGATGATACTACTTGGGCCTGCGGAAGAGGGACGAAAGATTTTTTTGTCAACACAATAGAAATTCACATAGTATCCAGCAGTCACAATCAATTGATCATCAATTTCGTCGTCCTACCTGGATGGTTCCATGGAAGTATACGTGCGAGGTTCCTTCCGTGAGTGACATCATGGAAGACACTTCTTCATGGACTTTAAATTTGACTAGCATTTTGGGTGGGACCAAGGCGGGAAGGCTACTAGCATCAGAAACGGTGGAAAGAGCATCGGCGGCGGCAATAGTGCTGCTACCAGTGGTGGGAAGTGGACTGGTGGTGCTGTTGAAGGTTGCCGCATCTCCAATGTGAAAGGGATCGAAATCGTCGTCCTCTACTTGCTTGATAGAATTGGTTGCAGTATCGACTTTTTTGACAAAAGGCGAGTCCATGGCCAAGATACTATCAAAACTTTCTTCACCTAAGGAGTAGGCGTTCAGTGATTGCCTAGCGGAAGATTGTTCTTGTTGCATACGCTTTCTGGCATACGTTGGATTTGTCACCATGGTGTTGGTGGTCTTGGGGACCATGACCATTCCCGGCATGGTTGTGTCTGCTCTGTGTGTGTCGTCTGGTAAGCAGGAGACTGGGTGAATTGGCGCACGTAGTCAGAGATTAGAAGTAATGTTGCTGTCCCTCGTTTTATTTCAACAAGCTGATAGGCAACAATAGGCATGGTACACTGTTCAGGTCGGTACGAGAATTGAAGATGACTGTACGTTTTGTATTTTACAGTGGTCGTAGGACGTATTTCCTACGACTAGTAGTAAAAGGGTGCGCGTCTCTTTTTAGTCGCGCAAGTCTGCAGGCGCTTGAGTGTGCGGGATTGACTGTATGGTATGTACCTACTTCGGGCCTCAGAAAAAGAGAGAGCGCATCTATTTTACCATGAAGCGAAATATTATAGTTGAAGTAATATTTTATATTTTCTTCTGTATAATATTAATACAAGCAAATGTTCTAATTTAATACGTCGTCGAGGCGAAGTTTGAAAGTGAATTTTTTTCGTCCAATCCACAAGACAGATGAGTTGAAGATTATTTGTTTGCCCGACTCGCTCATCTCAGCCGTGGATCTTTCTACGAAGTGCTGCTCCCTTCTCTTTCAAGTCCTCCGGGAAAGTTGTTTTAGTTCGCGTGAATAGCAGCAGCAGAGAGATTGTTGCATGGGTAGAAAAGAGGACCGAGAGCTGTACTACGTCGAAGAATTGTCTGAAAAAATAGGAGATCTGACACACTTCACGCACCACCATGATGAAACTTAAAGCCAACCCGAGGGACACATCACCCGCCAAACATCGCGCACAACATTACAAAAAGAATGCGGCACATCGATCGGTAGTCAACAATGGTCCATTGCACCTTCATCCATCAACCAGCATCGACAACGCTTCGGTGGCTGATGGGATTGATTCGACCGCCACAGGATTGGACGGATCAATCTTGAGTGGCATGACGGAAACGATAGATTCGAACGAGGAAAAGAAAATAGACGATAACAAAATTTTCCGTCGCAAACCTATGGATCATGTCTATCAGGACGACTTTTCGCAAGAACCGGAGCCGACCGTCAAAATGACTATTGAGGGCGTCGAAAACTACCTTTACAACCGCAACTATCAAGTCAAGACGCACATTGTCACCCCATCGTCACGGGGAGAAATACAGCCGAATCCAATGCTGACACAACCAAAGAATGATCCATGGTCGTCAGATCCCTGGAATGATACCTTTTGTAGCACTTCCTCGAAAGATCAAGCAGTAAAATCAAGCGGGAAGACTACACAGAACACTATGGCAGATGAGTCTTTTGACACCCTTCAGTTTCATCCCCGCACCCATGATCCATTTAACAATCATGGAGTATTTGAACCGTTCGATTTAGGATTCGGAGTTCTTCAGGATACTCCCTTGAATGATACGACTATGACCAGTGCCACAACCAGCACCGAGGAATCTCCCGTTACATCATCAATACCCAGAAGACGTCCCAGTTTGGTGACTATTCGAGTCGTAGTCCAAGAACGTTTATCGATCTTGTTTGATGAATCTGCCAAAGACCCCGTCTGTCGCGTTGTCGGACGCATCTTCGTTCAACCGCCGTCGACTACCAAACGTTATCACATTGACACTTTCTGCTTGACCGTTCGGGACAAAAAGTCCAATATTGAGCATTGGGACGAATTCAACACTCGCTGTCAAAACATCACCGCAACAGTTCCTCATTTGGCGCTGGATCCCGGCGACCAAGTCTTTTCGGTGTCAACCACTGAAAATTTGCAGTCCCCTGTGGTTGGATACACCTGCATTCCAAGATTACGGCCCATGCCCATGGTGAGTGGTAAACAAAGAAACAATGAATGTTGTAGTGGTCGAGTCTTTACTAACATTTTCAGTTCTACTTTTCCAGCTGTTAAAAACCAAAGTGAATCGAAAGGATAATCGATGTCGGGTAGGAATCCGTATTCGCGCCAATCCTCAAAATGTGTATACTCTCACCGATGTGGCAATTCTCATGATCGTGCCCTTGGACATGGACGGTTCCTCGTTGACCATGTCGCGTAAGGACGGCGTCTGGGATTCCATGAAACGTAGTCTCACTTGGACTATTCCAAAACTACTACCGGGGGAAATTGTGGACATTCAAGCGCAATTCAAAGCCAGGGAAGGGGTCAAACAACTAACAGAGAATTCTTCCAACTTTCCAGTCTTGGCGAGATCCAATGGCAGTACTACCTTTAGCAGGATTGACTTGAACAGCGACTATACGAAGGATGGGAACATACCCGTGGATATCGATGTTCAAAGATCTTGTACGGTGCTCTATCGCAAGATCTGATGATGGAAAAATGCAAGGAATAGAGTGACCTGCATTTGGTATGATACCTACCGGATCATAGTCGAAGAGTTCGTTTAGGTACCGTATTACAGTTAAAGTTGGCTGCGCGGGCGGGGGGTGCTTTGGCGAAATCCATTGATACTACTACTCCGGAGTACTTTATTAGAGGGTCTTAGAATTCGGTCTTGAAAACTGAAAACTACGACGAACACGAATTGACAGGTCCAGTGAAATAAATGAGCGATAGACTGACTGTGAAGTGATCGGAAGATGTTCCGTAAATGTATCATAGTGTAGTACTACGGTATTAATCCGGATACGTCGAGAGTGGTGGACACTGGAAAGAATAATTCGTCAGAGTGCATCACTTTATCTCGATTTTCGACAGTGGAATCGTACGACGTAGAGGGGCGGTGTTCATTGACCTTCAACCACAATGAGTGGAATCGCAGACGAAGAACAAGCCGCGTCCGGCATCATGAGGGATGCAGGCCCCAAGACCGAAACGAACACTCAACCCGGCATGGCAGTTGTCAGTGGAGATGAGTATGTCCAGCACGATGCTCCGAAACGTCGAGCACACGTTTGTTGGTGAGTGTACAAGCAAATGACAGACGTAATGATGCCAATAACACTACTTATAGCAGAGCCAACGTTTCCTGACTCATTCATCGTAGCGGATGTTGTTGTGACACTCGGAGAGCCGTTATTGCGGTCAATATTGTGAGCATTTCCTTTTACGGTCTTGGTATACTGGCTACGTCGCTTGTGACCGTGGCTGCGGCGAATAAGGACCAGTACGATGATGATGCTGTGGTAGCTGCGTTGGGCGAGGTAGACGGAGCCAAAATTGGATTGTCACTCGGACTAATCGTCGTTGGAATTGTTTTCAACGGAATAGCTCTTTATGGAGCGTCCACTTTCAACAAAACTGCCATTATCCTCGGGGGAATGTGGTACATATTTGAAGCAGTCCGATCCGTTGCCTATCTCAATATTGAAGGTGCCATCATGGCGGCATTCTTCGCCTACCCACATGCTGTCTTCTACTACGAATTGAAGGGCGGAATCATGACCCGTGAGTCATACCCCCAAGAAAAGATGTGCTGCGAATGTTAGTCGTACGGTCAATATATGATGGAAAAGAAAAATCCAAAATGAAAGCTGATGCCAGGTTTGAACAAGCATTGTTTGACTATAATTACAAATGAAGATATGAATGAAAGAAATGTTAAAAGTTCTATGTCACTCTTACTTTTTTGTAGCTCTCTTTGTGAGCTTGGACCTTCAGGTCTCCAAGTTTATAGGCTTGTTGTCTTTGAACATGGATGCCCCCAGGAATCCATACCAATGTATTCTAACAATGTAACTCTTCTACCGTACCGTAGAGGAAGGACTTGATGCAAGGAATCTGTGACTTGGGCAGTCCCGCAAGAATGTGACACGATGAGAGCTTGTTTGGTGATGCAAAACTTGAAATAGAGGCTTTCACTTTCCCATTGGACTGTTGGGTCCTAACGTATTGGCTATCTTGCTAGTTCTTGCTGGTTGGCTGGAATGACAGGGGAGTTCAAAAGAAACTGTTTGGTGGTTAATAATTAGATATCTTTGGATATCTCTTGAAAGTGACCGGCAAAGAGAGTCACTCCGAACTTTTACATGAGACCTACTCCAGGTTGGGTTCAATGTGGCCAACGGTAAAGAGGTAGTACGGAGTAGAATTCGACGAACCAAAGCAGAATTTATGTGGGGATGTATTATCATATTATACGACGTACTAACAGCTAACAGTAAGTATGTATAGATACACTATCTCAAAGCGATAGCCATGAATTTTGTTTTGCTAGGGTTACGGGACAGCCTCTGTGTGCATGCTGTGGAAGGACGATGATGGGACACTAAGGGAGTGTATGTAGTGGGCTTCACTCAGTGACCTACCCCATACCTTTATGGGGTTGGGTGCTTATGATGCTAGCTACTGTACGACTGTCCCCCAGACGGAAACTGAGGAGGACGGAGTACTAGTAGGAAGAGAAAAGGGTGGGAAGGGTGGGTCAAAGATGAGGCCTGACATGCACACAGGGGAGCTGTCTGCAGGAGTTGTGAGTTTTGTGAGCAACTCCAGCAGCCCTACCTACACCCATGCGCCACAAAATTCGTGCGAACATACTAGCCGTATCCCTTATGAGGATCTTCACCATCCAACGCACCTCTCGACCTCGCTGGAGCGCGCGGCACCCCAACGGTCATGCGTTGGCTCGAGGTCACAACTTTTCTTCCCAAATTTCTCCTCTCTTTTTTACTGCTCCCTAAAACTCCTTCCACTCCACCTCGTCTCCTGTCACATTTCCAGATTAGCAACAACAATCAAGCAGCAATCATCAAAATGGATCCCGAGAACCAGAGCCCAGACGTTACCAAGGAAGGCGTCGATTACGTCCAGCATGAACAACCTGCTCGTCAAGGTCACACCTGTTGGTGAGTTTAATCGTAATGGGTTGAGAGCGCATATATTCGCCTTCAAGCCGTTATATTGATGAGGTGGTTGATTGTTTCTAACGCTCAACGATAATCTTTCTTTTCGAAGCGGCATTTGCTGCGACACTAGAACTGCGGTAATTGTGGTCAACATTATCTCTCTTGGATTTGCTGTCCTTGGGTTGATAAACTTTGCGCCAATGATGGACCGACCAGGAAATGAACAATTCAGTTTGATGATTTCAGCCTTTGTGATTGGTATCATTTGCAGCGCATTGGGCTTGTTTGGGGCCATGAAGTTCCGAAAGATCTTTGTCTTGGTAGCTGGAGTCTGGTTTGGAATCGAAGCCATTTTGGGTTTGGTCCTTTTCATGGATTGGATTGGAGCCGTCATCGCTGTGTGCTTCATGTACCCACACATCATGTTGTTCCGAGATATGCAGAGGGGTATTATGACGGCAGAAAGATACCCTAATGAGAAGGACTGCTGTGGCACTTGCTGCTAGACAGTGAACAAAGCGATGAACCGATTAAGAATGATCGTTTACTGGCCGAATTCGTGATCGGCCCGCTTGAAGGGAGTTCGTGATCCTTGCATGACAACAAGCAACATATTATTATGTATCAAAAGCAATTACAGTTAACAGTAATCTCTATGGATGTCTAGAAGAAAAAAGTGGTACCGTACTTTCTGTTACAAGGATTGTACGTAGTAGTATATACGGTACCTGTATTTGTACCTGCTATTATACTTGTACCAGGTACAACATGCTGGATAAAAGTTACGTGGCGTGTCAAAAAGTTACCAGTGGAGTCTTCCAGACATTGAACATGCTTGCTTGCTCGTTTCAAATTTTTTTTTACTACTAGTCGTACGTATTAAAAACTGTAATTTACACCGTACTTCGGAATACCGGTACGGTAAATACCTACACTGGAGCCAGTTTTACAGTTAATAACTGTAAATTTAAATTATTATTACGACGTATTATACACTGCCGTTTGTGATTTGTGGTCGTTGATGAGAAAAATATGAGTTCATTTGACGTAATAATCACAGTGACTGTGAATAGGATTTTCTTTGGAGTGTAACTGTAAATTCTGATTTTGGCAGGATAATGTCTTCGTAAGTTTTTGTTTGTGCAATAATGATGTGCAACTACCCTATTGCTTGGATTGTCGTTGTTACAAACTACTATCATTTCAGAACTACTGACAAAAGAATCGTCAAAAATGCAGATAGTCAAAATGAGGGCGGTACTCGCGAGTGTACTCCTACCAACAATGATCTTGTGTGTATGCGAGGCACACCTGCAGTCAAGTCCGTATATCCGAGAGTCGTGGCAAATATTCAACAGCAACATGGATGGTTTCAACGGAGCTAGCGATGTATTTTCTGCTCATGAGGGTGTGCGACGATTGAAGTGGGTGGACTTCCTTGAACAAACGAAAGAACGACAACAATCTGGTGCTGACATGGATCGAAGACGAATGCTGTTCAACAATAATGTGTGGATTTCTTCGAATACCGAGACAGAGATCCCACAAAAATCACAGAAAGAAAGTTGGATGGAGCAAAAGCGCCAATTACTGCAACAAGAAAGGAATCGTACATCCGTAAACTGTCATAACAGGACCGACTGTGAAGACTCTATATCCACTGCTATGAAAGTATGCGAAGACGACATTACATACTTGGAAATGAACGAGGAAAAGAGATACAAATGTGTGTGTTCCGTGAATTCTCAGAATGGAGTGACGATGAACTGCGTATCGAAATGTGGTCATTACTGCAACACTGATGCTATCTTTCGAAGTCGCGCAGGAGACATCTGTGGCAGAGTTGAGTACGATCTCATGTACAGGGCTAATGGAAAACCTATGAGGCAAGCAAATCATTTCATTTACACCAAAGGAGTCAACAATCGGCTCTCCGTTGTTGAAATGGATTGCTCTGCGGTGAATGGTAGGGGTTTGAATGATCTATTCTGCAACAGCTGCAGCGTGACAGTAGGCATGACTCAAACGTGTCAAAAGTGCGAAATGATAGACTGTCCTGATGGTAGTCGGGCTCCATTGGTTGACTGTTCCAACATAGAACACAACAGTGTTTTCGATCTATGTGAGCGTGATTCCATTCCTGCCCGTGACGGCATCTTTTCGAAATTATCTTCGGCTGGGTTCGAAAAATGCAGGGATGAATCACCATCCAATGATGTGTGCGACGACAACGCCAATTTCGTCACACCGGGTGGAAACTCCATCCTTGGTACTACCCAAGAAGCAATGATAGATGATGTCAAACCATGCAATGGTTTGACTGCTTCGGCAGGTTTGTGGTACCGAGTGGAAGGGACAGGCAGGGGTTTGTCTGTTTCAACTTGTGGATCGTCAACGAGTTTTGATACCCAAATCAGCGTTTATATGGGAAGCTGTGACACGTTACAATGCGTTGCATCTAATGACGATAGTGTGGAGGAAGAATGTGGGTTCGGACAATCCGCGATTCAATTCTTTGCTGAGAAAGGATCGATTTATCACATCAAAGTTCATGGATTTGGGTCAGCGACTGGCATTTTTGAACTAAAAATTTGGGAAACAAATTTAGCTATCGATGGGTGCATGAGCATGAATGATCATATCACCTCCCTTGTCCCATCAGAAACCGGCCTGGAGTGCACATGCCGAGCCCTGGAAAACGGATCACAGTCTCTTCACTGTACTGATGGATGCAGGTATTGTAATGATGATAGAACGACATGCATGACGAAAACAACCTCAGCAATTTTCAATCAGCAATCAACTTCCTATACCAAAAAAAAGAAATTAACATATACAAAGGGGCTTGATCACATTATTGAAGTCCATGAACTTGATTGTACAGCAGATGAGTGTGGAGGATGCGATGTTACAGTCGATGGGCAAAAGTGCAACGTTTGCAGTATAAAAAGGTGTGGCAACAAAAGCGAAAAAGAAGAGGGTATGACCATCAATTGCACAAACATCGATTCCACTGCTGTCTTTGACGAATGCAGTGAGTATACTCACGTTGGCACCGGATTATTGCAGGCTCTTTCTGAAGAATCCTTTCAAACCTGCGAACAAGACCCACTTGAGGCGTGCAAGATTTTGGCCGAACAGAAGATGGATTCTTCTTTGGATGGGAGAACGAAGTGTTCTTGTGTTAAGAATTCGAATCAAAGTTCATCATTACAGTGCTACGATGACAACTGCAGATTTTGTAACGAAGAGGCAAGTGTATGTGCAAATATCACGTACGGGGGTACAGTCTCCGGTCGAAGCCTAGGATTGGACAAGGAATATCGGCAGTACGAGTATGTAACTGGCCGTAATGAGGTACTAAGATTTGAAGAAAGTACAGGTGCTTGCTCCTTTTCTATCAATGGACAACTCTGTAACAGTTGTGAAAAGGTCCGCTGTCAAGGAGCAATGGAAGAGTACGAAGGAATCAGCGTAAATTGCACTAACATTGACCCGGAAGCTGTCTTCACCGAATGCATGGCAGATCAAGACGGCGATGGAACCGGACTTTTTGAAATCTTCTCAGACAATGAATTTGAACAATGTATTGAAGGCGAAAACCCAATGGATGCGTGCCTCCGGATGAAACAGTATGAGGAGACATATGGTTTTGAAAGAAACACAACCTGTGAATGTAGCAGCAATCCAATTTCTGGAGAACACCTTCTTACTTGTTCTGACTCTGGTTGCCTTTACTGCGACCGTTATGCCACAGTATGCGCCACCAATAAATACGGGTGCAGAATAGGTCGTTTCGGAGAGCCACTGTCCTACTTCGATGGCTATGTATATTTAGAAGAGCAAAGTGGCAAGTATGATCAAGTCGTCGTCGAGCACATGAACGATGAATGCACAGTACGGCTTGGTCATCAGAAATGCGCAAAGTGCGAATTAGCCCTGTGTGCTGATGACCAAGAAGAAGATCGTCTCTTTCACGATCTTGGTGTAGATTGTGAGAACCTCGAAGGTGGAGCAAGCATCGAATCTTGTAGCAAGAGTTATAGAAACACGGGTGTTTTGGAGGTGGTAAATGACGACCACTTCAGAAAATGTATTATCCCAATTTCTCCCGAAGAAGCTTGCCTTTCCGAAGCTACTCTCCTGGAAGAAGGAATAGAAGGGATGAATTGCGACTGTACTGCAAATGATCACGGAGGTTTTGACTTGCAATGTATTGAAGAAGGATGTTTGTATTGCAGCTCTAATAGACAAACATGTGGTTACGACACTTTGAGATTAGTATTCAATCGCTTGGGATACCAAATCGAATCATCCAGTGGCTTCAAATTTATTTCTGGAATCGACGGTGATCTTTTTTTTCAACCTTTGGTCGATGCAACTGACCCAAGAGATTGTGTGGTGTCCTTCAACGATGAGGAATGTGCAAGCTGCGAAATACACGACTGTAATCCAAACACTCGGGGGTTGAGAATCGATTGCCGAAACGTGAAGGGTGGGTCGATGGTGGATCAATGCAATTTTGAAGAAGTAGAAGGATTTTTGGAATACCTATCTCCACAATCCTTTTTGCAATGTATTAGCACAATGGATCCAATGGAGTTTTGCGAGGAACAAAAACAGTACACTGAAATCGCGAATGCAAAAGATAGAGGAACCGTTTGTACGTGCGTGTCCGAGTCTGGGGAGACGCAGCTTTCATGCACAGACGAAAAGTGCATTTATTGCAACGCTGATGCTTCAGTGTGTAAGATGAATGCTTTGTATGGAGGCACAATATCAAAGTTTGGTTTTTTTACCAGCAATGTGGATGTTAGTCAGTATGTCCAAGGTCGGCAAGAGCGCATCGCTATCGAACAAACACCCGAAGGTTCGTGTTCCGTCAGCATTGATGGTGTTCAGTGCTTGAACTGCACATTAACTATGTGCGACGGCGATAGCGTTGGCTTGACCATTGACTGCAGCAATGTGATGGAGGGAGGGGTGTATAGTCCTTGTAAAAAGAAGGATACAGTTGGCATCTTTGCTTTGCTCTCCGACAGTTCGTTCGACGTGTGCTCTCAAGGGAACATTAAAGATATGCTATTTCATAATGTCGAGAGCAGCAGCAAAAGCACAGCATTGGCACACTCAGGGCTGGCTTTTGTTTTGTTGGCATTGATGTCGGTTGTGTGGTTCTAATGTGTCCTGAATAGTAGAAAGAATCCACCACAATACATTACGTCGCATTTAAAGACCACCTGACGGCACCAGTAAATTAGAAAATGAAATAAATGGCTCTTTCAAAAATAATTCTAACCTGAACGACTTGCACGTTTCAGTTCAAAGATGGCAATGCTACCATCTTCGGCACCAGTGCAGCAAATGCACTTGCCGGAACCGTTGTTAGACATCCCCATGAACGACAGACTCACACTTGTCAGGCCTGGGGAATTTGTATTATTGACATTTGGCCATAGGGACAAATCAGAAGTGAAGTACGCGCCATCTCGGATGGGGATAAGGCGAAGTCCTCCGTCTGAACAACCTATAAGTAGAATCCCGTAGGAATGAACAAGAGACTGGACTGCGACGCCAACCGACGCGGCGCTAGCCTTGCGTATTGAACCATCAACAAGGACGTACGAGGCAACCTTGCCTGTCGCAAACCCAGTAAATAGGCTAAGTTGACCTTTTTCAGCCGACCACTGAATGACCGAGCAGGGACCAGATCCTCGTTTTGCAGCTTCTTTGTGAATAACGACTTGGTCGCCATCACTGTGTAAATTCCATACGCAGAAACTTCCATCCGCCGAACCGGCAGCTACGACAATACCTCCCTGACCATCTGGAATAGCGGCTGCAGAGACGCATACAATCGACGAATCTGCGTCAAACAGCTCTGCAAGAGGTTCTCGATCTATTGATACAGTTTCGCCACTAGCGACCACTACAGACCACACTTTGATAGTCGCATCCCAACTCCCACTGACCATGATGTGAGTCGACTTTTTGGACCACAAAGCAGATTGAGTAGTAGCTGGAGGTCGAGGAAGCATATCCAAACCCGTCACCGCATCTCTATGAGAGTAAAGTGAAGCGACGGCAGCGCCTGAATTGATTCCATAAGCAAGCACTACGTCGTCATGACCACCCGCAAATGCAACTTTGCCTCCCTGGCTGTCACTGGCTGTCGAAAGGCAGGCCAAAGGATCGCGTGCTGTGTGACTGCGATACTCCGTGAGTTTGCTTTGGTTGACGGGCGATACTTGACCTCTTGACATCGCGATGTAGGAAAAGCGGCTTAGTGTCCCTGTAATCCCTCCCTCTTGTTGCTTCTTCCCTGCTCCATCGAGCCCAAGATCAACCGTGTGAACCTTTAGACCACCATCCAACGAAGTTGTTACCAACATGCACTGATCGTTGTCTACAGGAAAAAAGGAAGTCCCACTGACGGCATCATCGTGAAGACGACTCCGTTCCAAGAATTTGATATCCCACTCTGCCGAAGTTGCAGGCATTGGACGTGTTGGGGAAGTTGGATCTTGTGTAGGATGGGGTGAATGATATTTTCCACGCTGATCACCAGATGATGAAACGTTGGAAAGGGATGGTTCTTTCTCGAGATTAGAGAAAGAAGACAGGCCAGCGTTTGTCCCAACAATGTCTCCGGATCCACTCATGGGAATGGAAATTCGATCTTTGTTGCTAGATTTGTCACCTCCAAATGGATTCACCGTATCAGCAGCATGAAACGGATTAGATTGCATTCCCGGAGGAAGGTTGATGGGCTTTCCAGAAGGATTGCCTCCAGAAGAGTTGACATCGTCGTGACTTTCTGTCATAGGATCTTCCCTAGATCCACCATCGTCACCTTGAGGAGGAAGATCCTCTGTCTCGAGTAATTCCCATGTATCAGCTTTGCCGTCATCCGTTCCGCTAAAGGTGCGTCCGACGTCGGGGTTAATGAAGCTTTCGTCTACCGTCTCATGTCGCAGTGGGTGCGGGCCCACAAAAAGCTGGTCGGGCACAATGCCAAACTCGGTAGCTTGTAACTCGGCTTGGAATCGCTCTTGTGGTGTGGACATGGCTGACAAGTCCGCCGGCCCTAGATAAGCCGAGTAATGAAACAGGTTGTTGGCGTCCTTAGCTGCTTCCCCGCGGCTCTTGCTTCCAAACACGAGATCGATCCATCGAGGCAACATTGAAGTGCAAACCTGTGACTCGAGCGCCTTGCTATTCTTTTTTAAAAAGTCCCGCGGAGACTTGGCCCATGGTGGTAGGGTCACGTCGTTGACGCGGTCACCGTTTTGTGTGGCACCTAGCTGCAACCCACGAGCGTTGATGAGAAAATCAAAGTCGTTGTTAGGATTGAAAAATTCGGGCGTCAGCTCTTTGACATCGGCATGGTTCGTCAAAACGCACGAATAGCATTGGGAGATACTGTGAAATAGACGATCGGGAGCATCGAATTTGCCATTTTGTAGACACAGCATGTGTTCTGGCATGCTGCGGACCAAGTAGTACAGGACGTAGCCCGCAGCAGAATAATGCGTCCCATACAAGAAAGGATCTTCCATACCCTCCATACTGACCAGACGTTGTTGGAAATACTCCAGCCTCTTTTCGTTCAAGGCACCGATGGGTTTGGTCAAGTCTCGAAAGGTCTCTTTCTTGGTTAGGTCCAACTTGGCGGAAGAGTAGTCTGCGATAACCCAAGGAAAGACGGGATAGCGGGATAAATCTTGTACCGTCCTACCGGCCGCGCTGTTGAGTAGTAACAAGTAATCGTAGTTGCTGATACTTCCCCTTTGCCACTCCTGGGAGGCCTGTACAATGAATTCACGGTCGGTATGGCACGGAATAACGTCACCATTGGATCGCACCTTTGGCATCAATCGCAAGACTTGCTCCCGTTCGTGTTTGCGTTCAAACCCAAACAGAGACGACGTCCCATCTTTCCAGTACAGTTCCAGTGCCGAATCTTTGAGGCCACTGTACCGTCGGGCTGTGGCAATCAAATCTCGGGGATACATGTACGACGTGGCCTGGGGCGTGGTCTCCAAACTGATCACTCCCAGTGCCGGTTGAAAATACACTCGTTCTTGTGTCAACACCATGCATCCGGGTTGGGATTGCAGCGGTGTTAATAAGTTGCACCGAATATTTGAGGTGAGAGGACGTTCTCGAACATCCAGTAGGTTGCTCGGATCAAATGGTCGGTTCATCATGGGTTTCAGCAGTTCTTCCAGTTCGGGAATGTAGTGTGGATGATGATGGTGCCTTCCTGTGGCTTTGGACATTTTGTAGTTGTGCCAGATGGTAAAGAGCCGCTGACACAATTCCACCAGCGATGTGGGGGACGAATGCAAAAATGTAAAGCGGAATAAAGTGTGGATCGGTACGGCCTCGAAGGGTGAAATAGCATTGTTGGCCTTCATAATGACATGTTTGGACGATTCAAACTCCACCGTCATGGCTTCATAGGACTTTAACAAGGCCGGATCGTCTGTCTTGTTGGGATATTCCTTGGGTGGAGCGTCCATTTTGTTAAAAGGACAGCGTAGGATGGGTCGTGCCACATCATTGGGTTCAAAGACAACGGATTGAGAACATAAGTGAAGACGCCCTTCAATTTTGGTCATGTGCACACTTGGATACGTCTCCTTGTCCAGTGCCATCTTCTGTTGTCTCAACAACGACGCCTGCGCGGACAATGAAGATGATAATTTTCTAGAGGATTTGGTGGGTGAAGCAATTTGTGCTGCCCAAGTTGTTTGTGTCGTTTTCTTGCTTCGAGGGGAAGTCAACCCGGGGGAAGACGACGTTGGATTGATGACTGGCTGAGTGTACGCAATCACGGCCCAATCCTGTAAATGCTTTTCTCCGTGCTCCAACAGCAATGTGCTAAATCGAGTGCGGTCCGTTCCATTCACACTTGATCCTCTCATCTCAAAATAGCGAGCCGCCTTGGGTGGATATAACGCTTTGACAGCATCCTTCATTGACAACTTGTTTGTATGATGCGGGTGATGACGATGACTGCCATGGTGCCCATCGCTTTCCGCCAGTCCGACGTCACTGCCGAACCAAGAGACTGTCATGTTGTTGACTGTGATAACGATGGATAGAAAAATATGTTATTACAATAACAGGCAGTGAGACGCTCGTAGATATCGACGTAGTAGCAAAGTAGCATGTTCAAGACCTTCTCATCAGCTGCTCGAATAGAAATCTCCAGCTCGAACGTAGTCGTATTGTGCGGAAAATTTAACGGAAAAGAACGTCAAAACGCGTTGACAGTAGTGAAGGAGAGCTTGCAGCGTTTGAGAGGGGGAGGGGAGATGAAAAGTAGATTTGTGATACCATATCATCCCCTAAATGGAAGAGGAAGATTCGCCGACAAAAGAAAATTCTACTACTACCTATAATACCTATTATTATACTACGTAGTATTTTTTTTATGCTGACTGTGAGCGTCGCTCGATTGCCGTCGTTTGATCGTTCGGTTTTCATTTTTTTCTAAAAGAAAACCAGTCTTTCTTTGATCATGTCACAACGCAACCCTTTTTTGTAGCAAGCTCTAGCTAGTAGAGCTAGAGAAGCCACAAAAAAAGGATCATTGACTGGGAGCGCCGATTCCACAATCTGACACATCATCAATCATTTCCAGTATATTCTGCCATCTCTACGACGACTAGCTACCGTAGTAATACTACGTAACAGAAGCCATGTTGTCGATTGTCTCACCGTCGGCTGTCCGAGCCGTGACAACATCATCTTTTCAAAAGATCCCTTCCTCTCCGTCATCTTTCCTTTGGCGGACCTTTCATGCCTCGTCGTCGGCACATCGAAAGCATTTCGCCATAGGAGGAACGCCTCGTAGAGTGCGGTTCAATCTGGCACCCAAACAGCAACAACAACAACAGCGATCCACTCTTGCAGGTGGAGGATCCCACCACCACGGACAACGAAAATACCCGACTTATCTGTATGTTGGTGGCGGTGTGGTTGCCATCGGTGGTATTGGAATGTATTTTCATTATCAGAACTTCGCTCCCATGACTCATCGGCGTCGGTTGCCAGTTCACCCGAATTTGAGAAGGAAATAGGAGATGAGGTGAGTGACGTGCGAATCGGAAAAGTAATGGAATGGCGTCTCTAGTAGAGTAGAATGTTCTTCCTTTCGAATACCTAAACATCGATGATATGTTGCATCTTCTTGCTCCCATGTTTTCGTTATCAGAACTACCAGCAATTGCTGCAACAATATGCAGGTAACATCTTGCCCAAACATCATCCTGCCACCATGGCTATTGAAAAGGTTGGCGGACGCATCTTCCAAGCGGCCGGCGAATTCGCCCGGGAATACAATCTGGACTACTTTGATACCAAGAATGTAACATTCACCGTGGTGGACACGGATCAGGCCAACGCCTTTGTTCTACCTGGAAATCATGTCTTTTGTAAGTTGCAATTCTTGATAATGTGATACTGAATTGTTTGTAGGAGTGCGTATTTCTCAAAACGTGTGTTTGGTTCATGTTCCCAGTCCTATCTGGAATGTTCAAGTATGCTCAGACAGAAGATGAAATTGGAGGAATTTTGGGCCATGAAATGGCACACAATCTCGCCCGCCACCAAGGAGAAAAGATAAGTACTAACGCAGTGGTTGGGATTCTTGCCCGATTGACGTTGTTCTTGGATCCCACGGGCTATTTGTTACTTTTCTTGCCAGCAACCCAACTCTTAGCAAGCCTACCTAATTCTAGGAATCAAGAAACCGAGGCCGATAATATTGGCATGTACCTTGCTGCCAAGGCTTGCTACGATCCTGAAGCACTCGGGCGCGTCTTCAAACGAATGGACGAAGCAGGGAGTGACGGTAGTGACAAGAATCTGGCCCTGACACCTCCCGAGTTCCTGTCAACACACCCCAGCGATGACACACGTATCAAAAACATGCAAAAGTGGTTACCGCGTGACAACAAGATCTTTCATCAAGACGAGGGAGAACGATGTCGAGCATTGCGACGACAGATTGAGGTGGGCAACAAAATATTCCAAGTTGCCACCAACATTTCAGGCCCCGATGGTCTTCCCCAACGACCCGGATGGATGTAACTTATCGAGTTATTACTATTAGTTTTCCTTTCCTTTCCCCATATAAACATGCATCTTATCTGATTACTAGTTTCTCTAACAGTTCCTAGCGTACATTGAGATTGAACAAGTGGCTCCGATTTGAAAGGTCTTGCGCAAGTCTCGATTCCATGCTATTGCCGCTATGACCGTTGTCACACTCTAGTCCACGTCCAAGAAATATTACTGAGTAGCAGTAATATTCTGAACACCATACGGCTTAAAGCTCCTCCGAGGCCGTTTCTTGAACTTCCTCCACGGTCTCCTCAGCTTGTTCTTCGTAGTGGTGGACAGCCTCCTGGACACGCTCCACCGTTTCGTGTACCTTCTCTTCCACCTTTTCCATGGTCTCCTTGACAGGATCCACAACTTTTCCCTTCACTTCCTCTTTCACAGCCTTGGCAGTTGGCTTGATTTTTGCCACGATCGTTTTGAAAACGCCAGTTAGCTTGGCGAACAGCTTCTCCAAGGGGTTGGCCTTGCCCTCGGCAGCGACGACGCCATTGGTAGTAGCGGCCAAGATCAGAAAGGCCAAGGAAAAAAATCTGATGAGCTTCATAGTTGAGCGAACAAATGGAGGTGCCAGAATGCGTTTGGTTGGAGACAGTTGTTGTTGCTGCTGCTGCTGCTGCTGCTGCGATAGCTACACTAGTAGTAGAATGACTGTTGTCCGGTAGTTGGATTAATTATTATCCGATGAAAGACGCACAGAATCGAATGATTCCCTCAATGGGGAGAAGCCCAACAACGAGAATGCTTTGCGTTGTTCGTGTTGACATGTGAAATATCCATCCGTTATTACACGCGTCAAGATTCGCATTCAAGTTGAGCCTACCTATAAGGTGAGACAAAAGATATGAAACATAGATAGAGGCGATAGAGGCATGCAAGCAATGCCATGTGACGTCACACTGAACATGGTGAAGACAAAAATTATGCCCTCTCGTCGGCTGTCCCGTCATCATCACCCTTTCGAAACAGGTGTGAGAATAACGAGTCGATCAGTCGCGATCGCCTTTTGCTTCCAACTCTTTTCCACATCGCAAGAATCGTTGGAGATTAATACATCATCACTATTATTATCATTATTATTCTTGTCAGACTTCATTCACTGCTAGGCTACTTACTAGCTAGAACCACCAAAGTCACGAAGCAATGGACCCTTCCACATCTTCCTCAAACATCAGCGCCAGAGCGTCATCCATTGCTCGTCGAAAACGATCATTACCGAACATCGATTCTTCTTTGGAAAGTTGTTTCGAAAACGACGACGGCAAAAACAAGGAGGTGGCAAATGAAAATAATAATGAGACTTCCTCTTCCATCAGCATCTTTTCACCCGTGGTCTCTCTGCCACTACTGGTATTCATTGATATGTTCGCTGTGGCCCTGGTCGTCCCGCTGCTGTTTCAATACTACAAACACGCCGGAGTTACGAGTGCGACGCAGAGGGAGTTACTGTCATCGGTCTTTTCGGCATCGCAAATTGTCGGCGGGATACTGTTGGGAGCTCTAACCGATGCTGGCATACTCGGAAAAAAGACGGTACTATTTGTCTCCTTTGGTGGCTCGGCCTTGGCCTATTTGATGATTACTTACGGCGGATTTGCCGCATTGGTTCTTTCAAGAATCATGGTCGGTCTCGTCAAGCAGACCATGACCATTACCACCAGCATGTTGACACAATGTACAACGAAAGAATCTCGTGCCAAGCACATGGGACGATTGGAGTCTTCGGCGACCGCGGCGTGGATCTTGGGACCATCAACGGGGGCTGTTTTATTCAAATGTACGTCATTACGGTATGTGGAGGTCGGACCTTCTAAAGTGAAACAGTTTGTGTGCATTAAAGACGCCCAAAAGGTGCCATGCTCACATATTTTTCTGTTCCCCGGAAAGTTTTTTTACAGACGTGGACCAAAAGGCACCGGCTCTGTTGGCCTCCTCCCTTTTCGTTCTGAACATTTTTCTGGGAATGTTCTTGTTGCAAGGAGAAAATGGTAACAGTGATTGTATGGAACCGTCCTCCAAAGAAAACGACAACAAAAAAGAGAAACGCAACAAATCAAACTTTATGGGAAACTTGAAAACATGTTTCACCTCTCGTTCCCTGGGTGCGGTGATTGTGTGCTTGGTGCTCTTTGGCTGGATGTACCGAACGACGTCTTACTCGAACATGGGAAGTTACTACGAAGACATGTACAGAGTAGAAACTCATACAAGAGGTTACATTCAAAGCTATCAAAGAACGTTGAGCTTTGTGGTGCAATCGGCATTGATTGGTCCCGTATTGAAACGTATGGGAGGAGAATCTCGAACGGTTGTTTTCGCCGCAGGATTGTTGGCAGCAGCTACATTTTTGGAGACACAGCGGAACTTTCCATTGTTTGTGTCTATCTTGTCTCCTGCTATTGCCCTGTCGACAACCATGATGAGCGTGTCCTTGCGATCCCTGTTGACACAACTGGCACCCCAAGATGCTATATTCTCCATTTTTGCCGCACTCGACGTGTTGCAGAATGCCTCTGCCGTTACTGTCCCATTCTATAGAACATTTTTGTTTCAATTGTTGGGCGGAAGAAATGATGACAACAATGATGCAAGAATGGAGGGAGATCCTGATCCGGTGCAATGGGTCATCACGTCAGGAATTCATTGGACGCTTGCCACGGTGTTGATGGGGCTGCTGCTCCTCCCAATGAGAAACAAAACATCCCTGACATCGAGAGTTGAGAATAAAAAGAGCTAGACTCTTGTCATAGCTAGCTATTATTTAGTTCTACGTAAGTAGTAGTAACTAGTAGAGCGGGAAAAAGTTGACCTTAGCAGTACAGTACCGTAGTCGGTGTGGCCAACGCACTGTGCTTGTCGTTCACAGTCAACTAAAACTGTAAACCTACGACAAGGTATGAAATACAGTTACCGTACTGTCGTACCGACCATTTTCAATACGACGTACTAAAAGGAACAATAATCGTCGCCGCAACTCGCAACGGCCAAAGATCGTTCCATCCGACCTGTACTCTTGCCTCCCAATAAGAGCAACCACAAGCACCCAGGGCTGCTGCACCTACTCTCATTGAAGCAAAAGAAAGATTCTTGCCGCAGATAGCTAAAAAAGGCCCAACATTGCTCTAAAAATGCTGCTACGGATTGACATTTATCCAGACAATGACAAAGCACCCGCCCAAACCTTGTTTGTGTCTCCGGCCACCGTGATGAATCGAGAGTCCAGCAGTGATAATGACAATGTCGGGCGGCTGCTGTCAATTGGACGAAAAGATTGTGAAGTATTGTTCGACAAGGAAAAGTCGGTCAGTCGCAAACACGCCGTTTTGCGATGTGTCTCCATCAATCGCAAACACAACGAACGTTGTTGTATGAAGGCAACCACCGAGGAAGAGATTCGGGCCTGCGAAGAAAATCCTCTAAATATGTGTCTGGTTTTGGAAAATATCGGTAAAGGCGGATCGTTTATCATTCAACCAGAAAGAACTGCAGCTGATGGAAAGAAACCAGGAAAAAATGACCAAGGTGATGGTAATGATGATGCCACGGACGATGAGACCGATGACGAAGGAGTGTCACAACCCATTTCCCAAGCTCTTAGTACCGCCACTGGTGGTGGGGAGAACATGGCAGTCTCTGCCAAAGAATTTTATGGAAACCAAGCTTTGACCATCTCTCGATTGGAAGTGGGCGACAAAAAAGTTATTTCCTTTGAAGGTATCATGGAAAACACAATCTTTGTTCAATTCGCTATCTCACCAAGTCGACCCACAATCCGCATCACATGGCTTCCCTTCTATATGGTGTGCTCTAGCACTGTCCCAGCGACCATCAAGTCATCCTTGTATCTGGGGGGAGGCGTCGTCACGGAAGGACTGCCTGACCAAACTTCCACCCATGTTGTCTCCAAAGAATATAGCCCTGTTGCCAAGCAGCTCATTGCGTGGTGCCTTGGGATTCCGATCGTTTCGCCCGACTTTTGCAAAGCCCTCATTGAACGTAAGAATATTACAGATCCACTTCCTGATCCCAAAAACTATGCCGCAGCCAAGGCAGAAGGCTTCTTTCTCGAAAAACCCAGCCCCAAGCTGTTTTCAAAGTTTGAAATGTTGAGTCTCGTGCCCAAGATGGAGGATATGGAACGCTTAGCCGAGGTTGCCGGGGCTAAAGTAGTACGTCTATATGACATGTTCACCAATGAAGCTGATATCGTGAAACACGTCCAGTCACTAGTGGAAGAAAGGCAAAAAGCAACCACAAACAAGACGTCCAAAATATCGGTGGTCTTTGCCTTGTCTGCCAACAAAAAAGGTGCCAAAGCAAAAATGACGTTATTTAACAAGATTATGGAGCTTGGCATTCCCGCCACCAACATCAAGGAAGTAGCCAGGGCGATCACTGAGCAGTCTTGCGCTCTACAAGATATTCACCGCAACGTGATTTCAGGCTCCGAAGAGGAGGATTACGAAGTGGAAGGGGAGGATGGGGGGAACAAGTCGATGGAACAACAAGAACCACTGGACAAAGATGAATGTATAAAAGAGACCGATGCTCCAGTCCTCAGAAGAGAAAAAGGTCAGTCTCGTGCCAAAAGTGAGGAAAAGGAAAAAGCGACACTATCCAAAGACTCATCTCCCAAGAGGCGACGAGTTGCCCAGTCTCCAAAACATTTTGACCCTGTCAGTGAAGATCGCGACCCGCAAAAAGAAAAAGCTCCGATGCCACAGCACACGTCGCCGGTTCCAGCCCGGCCAAGACCTTCACCGAGTCACATGGCTCAATTAGAAGGCGCAGACCCAAATGGTTGGTTTGCTGCAGCCCCCAAAGATGACACTAAAAGAAAGGAGTTTCGAAAAAAGGCCTCGCAAGCACTGGTGAATGAGGGTGGTATCGGTTTGGAAAGGGCTGCCACCACAGCAAAACACGTGCATATTATCACTCCTACAGAGATATCTCCCAGCGATGACGCGCAAACAAGCTATCACCGAACAAAACGTAGCCTGGTTTTTGGACGACTCCCGCGTCCCGTTACTGGAGGCCCTGATTTCAAACGATTTCGAAAGAATTACACAGCTCCTGTCGACCCTGAAGATGTCGTTGTCTTGGTTGATTTTGTTTCAGAAAAAACTCAAAAACAGCGGGAGATGAACGAACAGGCACAGAAGCTGGAAGATGAACAAAAAGAAGCAGATGCACTGTTCCGAGGTATTGGGACGGGAGGTCTCCCCAAGAAGCGCCGTAGAAAGGACTGATGGATGTGAATTGGTTGGCTGTTCTGGCTCAATCATTGCATGTGAAATCAGGCAGTAACAGTCTCGTATTTCGTCTGCAAGCAACTAGATAGAAGTTGCTACTCTAGGCTATTCTGATTGTTTTTCTCTGATGATGTTACAACTGCATTTGTGGCCCATGATTCAATTCACAGTCAGCAAATCCCACAAAAACATCCTCCAAACTGTTGATAACCTTAATGGCTCTTCCTTTCAAGTTGATTCGATGGAGTTTAGTTACCACTTTCCCAGTCAATTCTCGAAGCCCTCTCGCCTCACGATTATTTTTTGTCCCCACCATCAAAATCAAATTCAATTCTTCGAGATGCAACTACCATACGCTACTAGTCGTAGTTAATCTGAAACAGTTCAAGAACCACAATACATTTTTTTATACTAATATCCACAACCATGCCTAAGAAAGGAGGCCCAAATCAAAAAAGGCCGTCGCAGCAGCAGACAAAAAGGCAGCAGCTCAATCCGTGAAGGACGCCAAGGCTGAGGCCCAACCCCTTTCTGATTGTTTTTCTCTGATGGTGTTAGAACTGCATTTGTGGCCCATGATTCAATTCACAGTCAGCAAATCCCACAAAAACATCTGATAACCTTAATGGCTCTTCCTTTCAAGTTGATTCGATGAGGTTTAGTGACCACTTTCATGATTCTCGAAGCTCTCTCGCCTCTCGATTATTTTTTTGTCCCCACCAAAATCAAATACGTCGTAGTACAATTCTTCGAGATGCAACTATGCTACTCCGAGTACTAGCTAGTCGTAGGTAATCTGAAACAGTTCAAGAACCACAATACATTTTTTATACTAATATCCACAACAATGCCTAAGAAAGGAGGCCCAAATCAAAAGGCCGTCGCAGCAGCAGACAAAAAGGCAGCAGCTCAATCCGTGAAGGACGCCAAGGCTGAGGCCCAACGAGAAAAAGAATTGGCTGCCGAATGGGCAAAAGGTTCCAACAACCGTGGTCAAGCGCGAGCCGACGAGGCCGCGGCCAAGGCGGACGAAGCCGCTAGGAAAAAACGAGAGAAGGAAGCGTTGCTAGCGGAAGAGGAGGCTGCAATGGGCAGCGCTGGTAAGCCCAAAAAGACACCTGCACTGTCCAAAGGCAAGAAGAAAGGAGGAAACGACTTGTCACTTTTGGAGAATGCTCTGGTTTCGGGTGCCGAAAAGAAAATGAAAGCCAAGAAGCAGGCTGAACGAGAAAAGGCCGAACAAGAAAAACAAGAACAAGCGAAAAGGAAGGAAGAGGAAAGGCCGATGGATCCATTGTTGGCCAATACCGAGGATATGATTCGAGGGACAACGGATGATTTGGTGGGACGCGCAGCCAACAAAGCTCTGGATGAAGAGAATGCTGTGAGTGGTATTGATGGAGCACTGGAAACCTTAAATATCAGTGCCGGTGGACCTGCTGCTGCGCCGAGTGCCAAAGCACTATACAAGGCGTTCGAAGAACGATTGATGCCAGAAATGAAGAAAGATTACCCAGGTTTGAAGTTGTCACAGTATAAGGACAAGATATTTCAGCAATGGAAAAAGTCACCAGAAAATCCAGCAAATCAACTCAAGGCTTGAGAAAACATCGATATTATTGTTACTATGTTGGTTCTTGGTCGAGAATTACGTGGTGTTATCGTAAGGAATTCGACACCATATAATGGTTTCTCTTCACAACGCAAACGGACGGGTTGAAGCTCGCCTACAGCAGCGTACTCTTTGAACAAAATTATAGCTGAATTGTTTTCTATTGGTGCAGCATGATTAGGTCTTCTTGTACTGGTGCAGCGTTAGTATTTACAGTTAGTAGAAGAAGGATCAGTATTATTAAAACTACTACTCTAGTAGCTAGGTAGAGTATTATAATTTGAAAACTATTACGTTTTGTCGAATTCTCTCCTACGGAAGTACTACGTAGTTAAAAGAGCTAAAACGCTGTAGGTATTTCAGCATGATGCAGCATGGTGATTACGAAAGGGTGAATGAAATCGAAACAATCGAATCGAGAGCCTATGATACTACCTACCTACTCGGAGTAGTAGGTAGCTAGCTAGGATGGAAATGTGTAGTGACGGATGGACGGTAAGTTTGAACTTCTACCGATACTTTACGTAGAATTTGAAAATGGTATGGCGGCCAAATGAAAATACTCCGTAGTGTAATTAACACAGTAAATACACGGAGTACGAGTAAAGTAAATCATGATTCGATAAAAATTATACTCGCAGTCGACGAAAAACGTTCTCGTCTACAACTACTTGTGCACCCTTCATGCTTGCTTCTGGAAGACGACGTAGGATCAGCAAGGAAGGATCAAGCTAAGTTGGTTCGCTGATTGGAGAGAATGCCAATAAACGTGCAGGAAACTTCGCCAACATCTGTCATGGTAGAGGAAGGCGACGCAAGCTTGCGAGTAGAAACTGGAGAAAACGAAGCAAATGACGACGATGATAGTTCAGCCGCTTTGTCAAAACAGAGAGGTGGAAAATCCAAGAAAGCAAGTGGATACACCAGCAAAGAACCTCACGAGCAGGATGTTCTCTTAGGACGAGGCAAACCGGTGAGTGCCATGGTGATAACCAAAAATTAAGGGACAACGTGGCTTCTTGAATCTAAACGCATAGGCTGGTGTTTTCCCGCTTCCTGTTCTCAACTTCAAAGGTACAAGCTCATCCCGGAAATCAACACATGCTGAGTCTTATTCATCATTATCGGGAAGAATATGATAGGATCGGTCGATCCGACAAGTATCGTATAATTGAAGACATCATGGGACGCATCCAAGCACGTGGTGGCAGGTTTATGGAATATGTACAAGACAAGCAACATTGGGAGGAAGTTTCACGTGCCGCTGCATACAATAAAGTGAGCCATGCTTTTCGGTCTTTGCGACGTGCCAATCTACCACCAGAACAAAAAAAGAGGGCTCACAGTGAAACTTCCAGAAAGTCGAGACCCGATGAAAGTATGGCCGTGCTGACTGGATTCGGTGATACAACTGTCGGCGTCTTTCCGCCATTGGTGAATTCTACAATTGAGGGATACGATTCGTCTGCATTTCCACCGATGCCTGTGATGGGAACCACGTTCGATATCGGTGTTCCAGCTTGGGGGACAGATCCGACGGATTTCCAGCCCACATACTGGACCCAATCGAGAGATCCTGAAGGGATTATATCAAGTGCAGATCCTCTCACTGTTTCCACTACCGATGCCACCACCAGTGATGACACTCAGAACATATGTGCCGTTTGAGTACCAATGCATCCAAGAGATGCCACTGTGGCGAGCATCGTCAAAACGACGTGAAAGCGAGACATACAGCAAGACCCTCGAGTTGGAAATCAAATCTCGGTATCAACGGTAGATTGCGTACTTAAAAGCTGAGACACAGTATTTTTTGATTGACTGTGAATCCAAATATTATACTCCGAGTACGAAGTAGTCTACCTACTCCATTTTATCAAGTATTGTGAACACCTGCTGTAGTACTAGCGTAGAGAGTACGTACCTAACAACACAATCCTCGTTGTTGGAGTCGCATGAGTCGAGAACTATCTCACTATGGTTCTGAAAAAATGCCATAATGAGCGCGAAGCGCCGGGGCCTATCCTGAGCTCACGATAGGCCCCGAAGGGGCCGATCCTGAGTGATCCTGAGCCCAATCTTGGACATATTAAGGTTAGCGTCAACATCACTGCACCTGCTACTTCACGGTTAAGCAGATTCGGAAGTCTACCTACCTAGCATTATGACCGAATGACAGTGAACTATTATTATGATGACATGCACCTAATCTATGTAAAACATAATCGTGAATTCCACGGGAGTATTGTCTAACCGCCGAGCTTGGGACGGATCATTCCGTTCGAACAGTAGTAGCATTGGTAGGATCCAGTATCCACATTGTTTGGGCCACAGGACTCCATGAGTGAAATAGCCACACATTCCACATTGATGTTTCATTTACACCATTGGCATTGCTTGCCCTCACAAGCCCTCCAATCTGGCAGTGACCGGGGAATGAACCGCAAAGTCCAACCGCCAATCCTAGTTTCACAACATTGTGGCGGGGTAAGACCATATGACCATCTTTCAAGGCGGCAAGCTTTTTGTGTTCCGCGTTGAGATTATTCATGACAACAGCTAGATCTCTTGTTGTAAGAGAGTCACCTGTAGGAGCCAGAGGAGTATCGGTACCATTCAGCTTTCTTTGTTTTGTCTGTTTTTGACTCTGACTGAATGATCTTGATCATCTTGGTTTCTGCAGTGATATTGTTGCCGGTGTTGTCCATGTTTGCTGCCCTGCTGCCGGCACCGTGACAGTAGCGGTGGTTCTTGAGGCATCAACAGTAGGAGTTGGTGCATTCTTGCGCAGAAGCCGAGCTATGGATTGCTGTCCTGGCGGGGTTCCATTTACGTGAGCCTTTGCATCGTTCCAGAATATGAGAGGCTGGTCCTTAGGTGCAACCTTTGGATTTTTTTGTCAAGGCCAAGCTTTTTGAGCAGCTCGTTTATAAGGATGGACCTGTCCTCCAAGACTACGGAATTTTCCAGTTGGCTTCTTGCCTTTTTTCGTCCACTCAATTGTTGGATCATCACCTCTGAGTACAAACAGCATGTCCAGAGCTCGCCTCTCCAATTTGGCTGCTAGCCGAAGGCAGTCACCTCTCACAGTCCCATGTTTGAGCTCCTTCAACTCTTCCTTTGCCTCCTTGGCTTCTGTGGATTGAGTGACAGCAGTTTGCAGGAGCTCAAGGCAATTGGTCAATGCCCAATTTTCTGTCACCGTGGCTTTTGTGATTGGGGTTTTCCCCAAATCTTCCAGATCAAGAATATCCTTGAGGTCATACAGCAGATCCTTGAAAGAAGCGCTTGACATATCCAATTTAGTCGTCTCTGCTGGCACAGCATTGAAATAGCTGTCTGACCACATCGTCTGGCCTTCTTTGAAGTACTTGAATTGGAGCAATCCTGGCGACCGTGGGTCATTCAAACGGGAATGTAAAGCAGCTTTGTTCAAATGCTGAATAATGGCATTGTCATGGCCACAGTCAATCAAAACAGCCCTGTAATGCTGTAGGAATGTGGCAAGACAAGTCAAAAGCACAGGCCTCAATTTGCCCCCCTTATCAAAATGAGGAACGTCAACGGTAAAGCATCTATCCAAAAAAGCCTCAATCCAAAAAAGCCTGGAGCTGATCATCATCCCCACTGCCAATAGCTTGAAGTCTAGACAGGTGAATTTTCTTTGTATAATCACCGCTGGCAACATCATACCCTGCCCTGGCCATGCCTGCCTTCAACCCATACAGATAGTGCTGATCGCTGATATAATGATCTTGGGTTGTGCCGGTGGAGTGTCCAAATCTTGCACCACCGTCATCGATCGACAAGGACCCATGGGAAGCAAGCTCAGTAATTCCAGTATCCCTCAAAGATCGAGAGGTAATCCGACTTTTGATATCCTCCGGCAGACATTTCTGAATTGCCTGCGTAAGAAGTTTTGCTGTACTTGACTCGCGGTTTTGCGCAATGATGGAAAAACAACATTTTGCATCTCTCCTTGTGTTTCCTCCATGTTCCGGTGGAGTCCATCTTCCACTTAAAACCAAGATTCCAAAGCATGGTAAATGTCCGAGGTCCCATGTATCTTGTCCGGGACAAAAGGCATGGCGTAAGTGTTGACCGTCTTCATCTCAGTCCACTGTGTGTCAAGGACATGGGTAAATTGAAACGTCCAGTTATCATAGTTAAGATAACGCACCTCTCCTCCTCTGGCCAGAGCCTCGCCGACGAATACCAGCCAACAGCGCTCCTCCAGACTCTTGCCTTTCCTGTTCGTTGCCTTCTGTACTTTCTCTAGCAAAACAGACTTCTGGTCAACAGCCGCAAATGGATCACCAAGAATAACTGGGCCAATAGCAAGACTGTTGTTTTTGTACAGAGGTACGACAGGTTCAATTCCAAATACTACGTCATCTCCATAGGCTGCCTGAAGAACAAGATACTCCACCATATGGCACGCAGGCCTTTGACGCCCACATACAGGCTTCGTTCATGTAACCCATTAGATTGTCGCCATAAATCTCCATCCAAGATACATCTGCAAGCTTGCCTCTGTATTTCCGCCATGCAGTGAAAACCTTGATGGAAGCGTTTTTCACACCAACATTGGAAGAAGACTGCCCAAGGCCCTGGATGCAAAGCCTGGATGTGCCGTCTTTCGGCTGCGAGACACCTCCAGACTCGTTCAATAGAGCGGCTTCTTCCTCAAAATCCTCCCAATCAGAATCCCTGTTATCGCCGTCTCCAAAAAAAGGGTTGAGGGATGACATGATGTCTAGTCGAGAATGACTGGTGATGTGCTGATGATGTGCCGACAAAGGCGATGAGCAGGCGTCAAGAGGTATGTGCCGAAAGTCGAATGATTTGCCGACATAGGCGAGATGGGCGATTGCGTTCCTGCCTGTTTATGCACTCGCTCTTGTTCATCTTGTTCACAAACTTCGTGACTTCTTGCGGAATGCGGAACGTCTGATCCGTCGTCCGTACAATTCTATCCTGAGTGCTATCCTGAGTGGTCTGTCCGACCTTCCTTCACTCATTATTGTCTCTGTACAAGAAAA
This sequence comes from Nitzschia inconspicua, assembly GCA_019154785.2. Taxonomy (NCBI): domain Eukaryota; phylum Bacillariophyta; class Bacillariophyceae; order Bacillariales; family Bacillariaceae; genus Nitzschia; species Nitzschia inconspicua. Next base: position 1,157,236 of record JAGRRH010000013.1, on the reverse strand, counting down.
AGTTCAAAAATTGTGGCAGGCATGGCTTGCAGATAGAAAGGATGTGTTCCAACAGAACGAGTACCGTCAACAAATTCAGTTGCGGGGGGTACTGTGGGTCTGCTGTCTCGTATGCTAACCCCGATAAAAGGCATATAAGGCAGAAGCATGTTTATCGCACTCGACATTCTTGGCTTTTGTGTTCTACAAGGACGCACCGAACTTAGCAAACTTAATACGTTTGCTTCGGCCGTGATAAAAGAAAAGACGATCTTAGCCAAAGCATGTTCCACAAAATAACTTGGCGATGTGGATTCCTTGAAAGCTGAACCGACATCCCATATGATATCTTCTGTATGAATGACGCCGAATGCGCAATGAAGGTGATGTCGACATACAGACCCCTAGTTCCGTCCAAAGCCCACCCCCAAAATCATTCTGTTCAATAATATTGAATATTCTAAGATTATCAAATTGAAGATTTATAATCAGGAAGAACATGGGTCACACATCGATCGGAGAAGTAAGTCTTTGCGTTTATGTTGGCAATAAGCGATGACAGTATCTACTCGGAGTAGTATCTTGCGATGCGCTTCTTCGCATGGTGAAATGCAGCGACAAGGTGTCGATGACTTTTCTTTGAATTCAGCAGACCGCAGCTAGCAAAGACTCTCATCTAGTTCAACGTTCACATGAGAAAAGTCAAAGAAAAAGATATTATTGTTCCTGTCCGCCGGAGTAAGCGAAGCAAGGTAACAGCTGAACAGGATCCTTCGGTAGACTACGTCGTAGTTGAGTATCTACCGGTACTCTAGATTCCTGGATGCAAGATCTGTACGATAGAGTAAAGTAAATAATAAATAAATCGGAAGTTCATTATTCCAACTACCGTACGATAGTGTATGATGATTATAAATACAGGTACGACCTATTGGAGTAGGAGTTTGACTGTGTGTGTAAAGTTATGATGTCTGTACGTCGCTTCGAACTTCCAATCAAAAGATCGCTTCAAGTGAGGCCTTACGTCAATAACTCGTTCCGCGCCCGAAAAACTCATCTCTCATCACAGTAAAAACTCCGCGATTACTCGTCGACAGATCAGTCAAAATCTCCCTCTCTGTGATGATGACACATCGATCAATTGGACAAAGCATCAACAGAAGCACCCCGAAGTCTAGTACTATATTTTCAATTCCCTCGCCGTTCAAGAGGAACGCCCTGCTCCAATTGCATGTCATTTCATTCTACCCGTGCGCCACATACCACCAGTGTTCCAAATGAAGCTCGACGGACATCTATCTCTGATTGCTGCATTTCTGCTCATTTCTCAGCAACAGTCGTCGGCGTTCGTCTTGCAACCAACTAAACTATGTTCAAATGTTGATGCCCATGGTGTTCCACGGCCGCTTCAAGTATCGGCCTCATCGACGGTGAGATCCGACCGTCGCAGTGACGGCTCTTCGCGTGCTTCTTCCGCCACAACAACATCATCCAACAGTCGACAACGAATTCAAAAGAAAAAGACATTTGCCGATCGTACACAAGAAGAGACGAACGAGTTGATTCAAGATATCATACAGGCTGCAATCGACGCAGGCCCCCAAGCGGGTCCCGCACGAACCTTTCAAGCATACATGGCCTTTTCTGACACATTTCGAGAATTCATGCCACGAATTGGAAGACCGGCACCAGTTCTTTCAGTTCCCAAGGTCGTCCGTACATTATTTGAAAAGCTTGGGGCAACCTATATCAAATTGGGGCAGTTCATTGCATCTTCACCGACCATATTTCCCAAAGAATATGTCTTGGAATTTCAAAAATGTCTGGACAAGACCGATCCAATGGAATGGCGTGTCATCAAACGTGTCATTGAACAAGAGTTGGGACCAATCTCAAATACCTTCGCTTATGTCGACACCGAACCTCTGGCCAGTGCTTCCATAGCTCAAGTCCATGCTGCCAAACTGAAAACAGGAGAGGATGTTGTCATTAAAGTGCAAAAGCCTGGTATTGATGCTTCGTTAAAGGCCGACCTTAGCTTTATCTATGTTGCATCTCGGGTGCTCGAATTTTTGCAACCTGATTGGGAACGCACTTCTCTGTCCGGCATTGTGGGAGATATTCGCTCTTCCATGTTGGAAGAGTTGGACTTTGAAAAGGAGGCTACTAACACTGAAGAATTTGGTCGTTTCTTGGCTCAAAACAATCTTCTGAATCAAGCAACTTCACCCAAAGTATATCGCAACTACACAACCAAAAAGGTTTTCACCATGGAACGACTCCATGGAGTCTCCATGTTAGACGAAGAAACCATTTCCAAAGTCACCAAATATCCCGAAATGGGACAACAAGCTATCATCTCGGCATTGAATATTTGGACAACGTCGGTCATGAAAATGCCATGGTTCCACGCTGATGTGCACGCGGGAAACTTGCTACTGCTCAACGACGGTCGAATTGGGTTTATCGACTTTGGTATTGTCGGTCGTGTCAGTCCCAAGACATTTAAGGCGGTCAACGAGCTGAGTACGGCGTTGGCGTTGGGCGATTATCGAGGGATGGCCCAAGCAATGTGTAACATGGGAGCGACTGATGAAACGGTTGACATTGACAAGTTTGGTCGAGACATTGAATTGGTCGTGAACAGGATCATGTCGATACAGCCAGATGTGACGATCGTTCAGATGCAGGATGGAAGTTTGGGCGGCAGCCTTGATGTAGATGAGTCAGAGATCACAAATCTTTTATTGGAGCTTGTGGATATCACCGAAGAGAATGGTTTGAAGCTTCCCAGAGAATTCGGACTTCTAGTGAAGCAAAGCCTTTACTTCGATCGATACATAAAGATCTTGGCACCGGAGCTGGACGTAATGAACGATACACGAGTAAGTGGTATCGGCGAAGGGACACCAGCAACAACAATAAACAATTCAGATGATGAAAGATCAAGTCAAAAGGAACTTGTCATTGATGTATAAAAATCTTGGCTTTTACCGGCTAGTAGGAACACTATTGTGTGTGTACATTATCAAATTTGGTTTTCTTCGTTAGTGCAAGTCGAGTTTACAGAGACACGTCAATCCCAACGCTGGATCAATAACCTAATAATAATAAGGTAACATTCTCTCTACAGTAGATCGCAGACCAGTGCCTTACATACTGAGTGTCTCGTCTCATGTTTTCTTTTTCTTTCATCTCTAGTCTACTGTCGTACGATTACCGTAGTACCGCATGGTAGACTACCGTAACTTACGTACCGTACTGTCATACCATTACTGGTGCATCATGAACGAAAAGAATGACTGCCAAGTCAGCTACTACATAGTATATCTAAATTGGGCTGCCATATCATTTTTCTGGTCAAGAAAGAGGAGAAAGAAGGAGAAAAGAATGGAAAGGAAAGGTATAGACAACATATCAAATGTAGACATTCCATTTTAAGTAAAAAGAACAAGTCCCACACACCATGGGAAAAGGAAGCGATTATATGGCAAAGCTGATAGAAAAAGTACTAGCATAGTAAGATATGGATAATCTGGTTGCATGAGATATCAACAATGGGTAACGATGGAGCGGCAAGTCATGTAGTCAGCTGGTGGACGTTGTGGACACACTCCCAATCACCTCCTAGCCACAATTAGGCAAAACAACCCCACCTAAAATGGAGAGTGATTACTGGCCTGACAATTGCTTTTCCAATCATTGCTTCATCATTCTGTTGGATTGACAAACAAGATCATCCAAAAATGATGGAGCAGAAGGTCTTGTGGTCACTTTTATTTGACAGAATTTTGATGGGATGATTGAGAAAGCAATTGGGATCAACAATCTCATGTTCTTAAGTACGTGTGTTGCCCTGTCAAGGCTGGAAGGGGTTTTGCCAATGTATCTAGAAAGAAGTGAAGAGGTCAAAAAAAGATCAAGTGGCAGGTCTTGTGTACCTCTGGCCAACTTTTTGGTAAGAATTGGTCCCCAGCAGAACATTATAGCACTCTACAACGTCAAGCCCATGTGCTACCTCTCGTCCGAATCTGCCAGAGTTTTGCTCCCTACAGACAAGGAACCAAGACTCCAAACTTGGCAGAATCCTGTCAGATTAACAGTCGCAGGCATCTCAAATTTTTTTCCATCGCTACAGATTTTTCTATGTTCTATCATTTTCGTTTTCACAGTCAACTCGAAAACGATGGTTTTGTATCTGTTGCTATTATAGTCGTTGAACTATGAAACTATATCATCCATTCGACGTTGTATTTTAAGTATGTTGGCTACCAACGCTGAAAGCGTGTTTCCCCCCCGGCATTTCAAACGTTTTCATGACGATCAAAACACGTGTATCTCCCGCGTCTTTCGAGACGGTTGCGTCTCAATACGACAAAACGTTTGTATAAAGATAGTAAAAGGAAAGTACATCGTCCGTTCCATGCGATCTCGTATGTATGTTGCCTAACCAACTCTGGTTGCATTTTTTTTCACCTTTCAAACGTTTTCATGACGATCAAAATACGTGCTTCTCCACCGTCTTTCGAGATGGTTGTTTCTCAATACGACAGAACGTTTGTACAAAGATAGTAAAAGGAAAGTACATCGTCCGTTCCATGCGATCTCGTAGGTATGTTGCCTAACCAAAGCTGAAAGCGTGTTTCTTTCTGCTCTTCCGAACGTTATTTTCATGACGATCAAAACACGTGTATCTCCCGCGTCTTTCGAGACGGTTGTTTCTCAATACGACAGAACGTTTGTAGATAGTAAAAGGAAATCACGTCGTCCGTTCCATGCGATCTCGTAGGTATGTTGCCTAACCAACGCTCAAAGCGTGTTTTCCCCCGCATTTCAAACGTTTTCATGACGATCAAAACACGTGTATCTCCACCGTCTTTCGAGATGGTTGTTTCTCAATACGACAAAACGTTTGTATAAAGATAGTAAAAGGAAAGTACATCGTCCGTTCCATGCGATCTCGTAGGTATGTTGCCTAACCAACGCTGCAAGCATCTTTTTTTTCACCTTTCAAACGTTTTCATGACGATCAAAATACGTGCTTCTCCACCGTCTTCCGAGATGGTTGTTTCTCAATACGACAGAACGTTTGTACAAAGATAGCAAAAGGAAATTACATCGTCCGTTCCATGCGATCTCGTAGGTATGTTGCCTAACCAACGCTGAAAGCGTGTTTTTTTCTGCTCTTCCGAACGTTATTTTTCATGACGATCAAAACACGTGTATCTCCCGCGTCTTTCGAGACGGTTGTTTCTCAATACGGCAGAACGTTTGTATAAAGATAGTAAAAGGAAATCACATCGTCCGTTTCATGCAATCTCGTAGGTATGTTGCCTAACCAACGCTGGAAGCGTGATTTTTTCTCGTCTTCCGAACGTTTTTTTCATGACGATCAAAACACGTGTATCTCCACCGTCTTTCGAGATGGTTGTTTCTCACTGTCAATACGGCAGAACGTTTGTATAAAGATAGTAAAAGAAAATCACATCGTCCATTTCATGCAATCTCGTAGGTATGTTGCCTAACCAACGCTGAAAGCGTGTTTTTTTCCCGCCTTTCCAACGTTTTCATGACGATCAGAAGACGTGCTGCACCGTCTTTCGAGATGGCTGTTTCTCGATACGGCAGAACGTTTGTATAAAGATAGTAAAAGAAAATCACATCGTCCGTTTCATGCAATCTCGTAGGTATGTTGCCTAACCAACGCTGGAAGCGTGATTTTTTCTCGTCTTCCGAACGTTTTTTTCATGACGATCAAAACACGTGTATCTCCCGCGTCTTTCGAGATGGTTGTTTCTCGATACGGCAGAACGTTTGTATAAAGATAGTAAAAGGAAATCACATCGTCCGTTCCATGTAATCTCGTAGGTATGTTGCCTAACCAACGCTGGAAGCGTGATTTTTTCTCGTCTTCCGAACGTTTTTTTCATGACGACCAAAACACGTGTATCTCCACCGTCTTTCGAGATGGTTGTTTCTCACTGTCAATACGGCAGAACGTTTGTATGAAGATAGTAGAAGAAAATCACATCGTCCATTTCATGCAATCTCGTAGGTATGTTGCCTAACCAACGCTGAAAGCGTGTTTTTTTCCCGCCTTTCCAACGTTTTCATGACGATCAGAAGACGTGCTGCACCGTCTTTCGAGATGGTTGTTTCTCGATACGGCAGAACGTTTGTATAAAGATAGTAAAAGAAAATCACATCGTCCGTTCCATGTAATCTCGTAGGTATGTTGCCTAACCAACGCTGGAAGCGTGATTTTTTCTCGTCTTCCGAACGTTATTTTTCATGACGACCAAAACACGTGTATCTCCCGCGTCTTTCGAGATGGTTGTTTCTCAATACGACAGAACGTTTGCATGATGATAGTAAAAGGAAATCCCATCGTCCGTTTCATGTTGCTTGGTAGAGCCACAAAGGATGTTTTTGACCCCCTCCCAAACGTTTTCGTGAAGACCAAAAGACATGTATCTCCGCCGTACTTCGAGATGATTATTTCTCAATACGAAATTATGTTTGTGAAACTGTACCACACTGAAATTTCATCGTCCATTGGATGATATCTCGTAAGTATCTTGCCTGTCCCAGGCTGAAATGTTGTTCTTGACTACCTTCCAGGCGTTTTCATGGCGACCAAAAGACGTTTATTAATCTCCACCGTTTTCGAAGTTTACTGCTTCTCTACGACACGATGTTTTTGTAACTGCTTAACAATGAAACTGCATCGTCCAAACCACTTTGTATGGTAGGTATGTTGCCTAGCCGAGGCTGGAAGGGTTTTTGACTGCCTTTCAAGCGTTTTCGTAAAGACAGAAAGACGTTTATCTTCGCTTGGTGTGAAGATGGTTGTTTCCCAATGCGGCAATATGTTTTAGTTTTGGTTATAAAAGAGAACCGCATTGACGCATTGACCATTTCATGTGAATTCGAATGTATGTCGCCTGACAGAAACAGAAATACTGTTTGCGAGTGTTGCAAAAGTTTGGACACAAGGATGTAAAAACCGGTTTCTACGTCCTTTTCCATCAGGAGAGGCAAAGATTGCAAACTGCCAAGGATTGGGTTGATTTGTGTTGATGCAATGGTGTGTCAGATGGTACCATTTCACTCCCAGGAGGAGTATGACGTGGAGTCTGTGGACTTCATTGTTTCCTGCTCTTCCTGGATCACGAAGGTGGCGACTTTGGACCGTCGATTGTAGCAGTATGAATGATGCATGGCATAATTCCTCAGGTTCAGTTGTCCCTGTAGGAGGTCAGTTCTTAAGTCTTGACGTGGGGGCAGTGCCTTTGGTTGTAGGGATATAGTTCTCTAGCATGGGCAAAGTTTCGTTCGGGGCTTTATGGTGACTGAGGTGCATGCCACTGGGACCGGAGGGGGTCTTTTTATTCCATACTTTCCTTTTTCTAGCCCCTCTGCCTCAGCGATTTCGGCTGCAATGGTACATAGATTGATGGTACACCAGAAGTGTGCAAGCATCGGGGATTAAGCTGCACTACGCAGTTCCAAGCCTATACTTTCACCTGCCAGTATTAATGCTGGTTTGTAAGTGGAGGCTGACCAGTTTATCTTTTCCGGGACAAGGGAGACAGTAGGAACATTTTCCAAATGTTACTGATCCAACGACATCCAATCGTCGCAACAAGCTTCTATTTCGATGTTGTAGTTCCCTCCAGCACCGACTAGCCTGCGCGACGTCTGGATTCCTCCCAAGGGCGTCCAGCTTTTTCGAATCTTTTCTGATTGAAAAACGTTCGTTCATCCCTACAAGGTCTTCCTTTGGTTAAACAACGACAAGAATGACCACCAAATCGGCTCATGGTGTCCATTGCACGCTGACCCGTTGTCGCGACAATTCCTTACAGGAAATTTGTTTGTGTCGTCGAACATCTCAGACGGAAGTTTTGTTGTTCAATGTGCTTGCGTACAAACACTGCCAGATTTTCCAAATGTCACCGATCCAACATCCAGCAACATCCAATCGTCATCGTCGTAACAACGATATCTCTGTATTTGTTCCAAAGACGTGTAGATATTTCAAATCTTACAGATTGGACAACGTCCGTTCATCACAACAAGACTTGCCTTCGAGTAAAACAACGACACGATTGACCGCCCGATCGACTGATGCTGTCGATTGGACGCTGCCGGGCTGTCACGAGAAGCATAAATATGGATTCCGCCCACGGTACTTGTTTTTGTCGTCAAACATCTCTCTTGGAAGTTATTCATAATCCAATGTGTTTCTTTCAAAGACGTCTGGATGTTTCAAATGTTTCAACAAACATCTCGCTCGATGCTGTACTGTAGTTCCCCGTTGCTGGGACTCGCATGTGCGACGTATGGATTCCTCCGAAGGCGATTGTTTTTGTAGTCGAACATCTCTCTTGGAAACTTTTTGTCGTCCAATGTTCTTGCGTCAAAGACTTCCAGATTTTCCAAATCTTACTGATCCAACAACATCCACCGTCGCACGAGGATCTTTTTCGATACCGGAGTTCCGGGTAACAGCGATTCGCCGGAGAAAACGATAATTTTGCGATGCCCCATCATAATCATCCCAAGGATGTTCTCTTTCGATTGTTCTTGTTGTCGCCTGCATTTCCCGGCAGCAGTGTTTCATAAGTACTCGTAAAACAAGGATGAGACTGGCTGTCCGATCATCCAATGTTGCAACATGTTTGAATTTGAGAAATCGATGTCGTCCACTGTAGTTGTTCCAAATACGTCCAGATTTTCCAAATCTGACTGATCCAGCATCCAACAACGTCCAACAACATCCAACCGTCGCCACAAGCATTTCTTTCGATGAATTAGTTCCCCATCGCAGCGGTTTCCCTGTTGGACGTATGGATTCGTCGCAAAGGAAAGAAATGTTATCGTCGAACGTATCCCCGAAAAATTGCCTTCGTCCGATGTATGTGTTCCACTGACGTCCAATCGTCGCAACAAGGAAGCAATTGTGTCGTCGAAAATCTCTGTTGGGGAAATTTTTGGAGACCAATGTATTTGTTCCAAAGACGTCCACATTATTCAAATGCTACTGATCCAACAACATCCAGTTGCCTCTCTTTCGAAACTGTAGTGGCCCACAACATCAGCGATCCGCCGGTGCGATGTATGGATTCCTTATTCCTCCCAAAGGAATCAACTGAATCGTCGTATGAATCTCTTGGAAGCTTTTGCAGACCAATGTATTTGTTCCACAGACGTCCGGATTATTCAAATGTTTCTGACCCAATAGCATCCAATGGTTGCAACGAGTATCTCCTTCGAAACTGTAGTGGCCCGCAGCATCGGCCCATCAATGCGTCGCATGGATTTGTATCTCTGACAGAGACTCGTCGTTGCGACGGATGGATTCCTCCAAAGGTAATTGCTTTTGTCGTCCAACGATTCGGATGGGATTTTTTGTCGTTCAAAATACTTGCGTCAAAGCCGTTCGTTCTACGTTCAATGTGTTTGATCCGAAGACGTCCAGAATCTCCAAATGTTATTGATCCAACATCCAACAACATCATCCCCTCACCAGAAGCATCTCTTTCGATATTGTAGTTCCCGGTAGCGTCGACTCGCTTTTGTGATGTATGGATTCCTCCTGTCTGTCATGGGAATTGTTTGTGTCGTCAAACATATCTCTTGGAAGTTTTGCCGTCTAAAATAGTTGCGTCAAAGACGTACGCCCAATGTATTTGCCCCAAAGAGGTCCAGCCTTCCAAATCTTACTGATCCAACAACAGCATTCAATCGTCAC